>JBBCAQ010000010.1:20000000-24800000 GCA_038050395.1 Parthenolecanium corni | reverse complement strand
TTTCACCAAGTGACCTTTTCCCAGTAAAGTTCAGTTTTATTTATTTTTTATTCGCTGAATCTACGTGTGCCCTACGTACGTCCTTCGATTGTTGGCGTTGCATTTCGCATTCAACCGTTTGTCATCTCCTAAATGTTCGTGCCATTCGTTTAACCGATGCTTGAGAAAGTGCTCGTATCCTTAAATTAAACATGCATACATCTCAGACAGTGAAAAACATTGCGCTTTCAAACGTTCGAAGCGACCTTTAACACTTCAGTTCGTGAAATCGGTTTGGGTTGGGTGTATACAGTTTCACTCTTCTATTATTATTTGATACCGTAGATCAGTTTTTATAAGAAAAGGAACAAGTCTGATGAACAAAAATAAATAAACTCACTTCAAAAACCGCGTACCCACCTTAATATTTTCGCCCGAATTTATTCATTCCTATTCTGAAAAAAATTTCTGTAGTAATTTTCATGATTTATGAGAAAATAGCGACAATTTAAGATTTATAGCAAAAATTGCAATAAAATTGGTAAAATACATACCATCTATATAAGATAGTAAAAAGGATTACATACCAACACTAATTTTAAGAATATCGTCAATAAATCTTGAAACATCCCTGTTTTCTTATGAAAAATTGTAAAAAAATACTACTCATCATTTCTTTCAGTATATTATTGATTTCTAGTGATCGAGAGTGGAAAATCTTCAACAGTTTTGCTGAACAATGCATTTTTGCCTTCAGTTTCCAAACAAGTTTGGGGGGCATTAGATTTGGTTCAGCCTGACATCCAGACCAGCAAATTTTTTCGCCCAACAGCAAATTCGTTGAATTTGGGAAAAAATGTTAGGGTGAGTACGCGCGCTAAATATAAGTAAGCATAGCTAAATTTTCCAACACGCGTTCAGGTAATTCTCAAGGAAAAATTGTCCCCAGGAATGACGTAGGAGGAAGGGTCTATTTTGCCCCGCTAGAAATCTGATTTACCTTTACAAAAATTTTGCCATAGCAACGGCTCTGTCTCAAAGAAAATTACATGATACAGAATTTCAGGTAATAATATAGGAAAAATAGACAAAAAATGGCATTAAAAAAAGAAAACATCAAACAGGATACGACTTCCACCTGTGGGTAGCTTTCATACCACTAAATAACATACTAAAAGTCCTGTCCCCTTAAAGAAATTCCAGTCACTGAGAGTGAAATTGAAGTCCATAAACAATAAAGATCAAAAATCACAAATATAATTCTACAGAAAAAGTTAAACATTTTTCTTCAACATAGGTATTCAAAATTCGTGACTTTCTGTTGAAAACTCTAGTTAGAAATAGCAGGGAAAGATTCCTCATTGTATCAAAATATGTTTCTTTGATATAATTTCATCAGGCAATTTAGTAATTAGTCTACTCAAACTCTTAAATTTCTGATTATTTTTGGCTAACTAAGAGGTTAGATAAGTTTATAAATTTTTCCATACTTCATTATCAGAATTACCTACATGAGGATATTAGTACAGCTGAGTTGCAGAGTTCGGGCTTCAAATGGAGCATTCACTTTTAATTAATATGAAGAGAGATGGGCGGAGTGGGCAATAAATAAACGACAGAGGACTCACCACTGATCACGAGTGTCTGGTAAAGACCGATGAACTGATATGAGATCGCTGACATATTGGTTGAAGGCGTTTTTCGACCAGCCTTCCTGCACTAGTTTCTTCGTATCTGCGGGCAAATTGGACGGCAACTCAACCGGTTTGCCCAATTCGCCGTACAATTTTACTCCCTTCTTGGCCACCAGCTCATCTTCCTGGTCGCCATGATTTTTGCCATCGTCCATCACTAGCTCCAGCGGATCCTCGACACTGAATTGCGCAACCGGCTCTGGAAGGTGCGCCTCCTCAGCCGCTGGCTCTACTCGGTTCAATTCCTCAGCCGGCGCTCCGTCTACCCCCGCCTCAGGTGCCGCCTCATCTGCCGAAGGATCGTAGAGCAGCGCCTGGCGTCGACTCGGAGGCTCGCGTTCCACTTTTTCGCGGTTCTCCATCAGCACGAGGACGGCTACCGTCAGCCAGACGGTCGCCAGCAGCAGCAGCCCTTTGAACAGGAGCGTGCGCCGACGCGAAAAATAGGTGTACATGGTCGTAAAGGCGTAGGCAGAAGTCGCCTACACTCGGCCCAACCGGTTCCACAAGAGGGACGATACTTGCGTACCACCACCGGCGATCTTGAGCCGCGATGGCGCAATCATGCAAGCGCGAGGCGAGTGACAATTCAAGCTTCGCAAAGGCTGCTAACCGACGAGCATCATGCTGATCCGATGGCGCATTTTGAATAAAGCGGCAAAAGATGACGGTTTAGAGGCGGCTGACTGGAACTTGGCAAAGTCCTTACGTCCATTTCACTTACGACCCATCTGAAAAAGAGAGTTTTACAGAGTCGTGAGTAACACAGATACCTATCATGAGCCAGTTTCTAAAATCGGATGAAAAATTTAGTTTTAGCACGAGGCAAAGAATTTGGTAAGAGTAACATAGAAAATATGAGGAATATTTTTCAGTTTTCCAAGTGAAAAAGATGCTCAACTATACACTGCAATCAATCTGAAAACGTTGATTTTTTATTTAAGTAATTTTCTTCAATTACAAATTTTTGCAGCCTTCGAGAGTTTACTTAAAGAAAAACAAAACCTAAATCTCAGCAGATTTAAATCCAGTAGCTCAATATTTATTTTCTTGAAATTTCAATTACAATAACTTTTACTGTTTTGGAAGGAAAAATCTGAAAAAATCCACTGAAAAAGGAAGGGGCAGTAAAAATAAGAATAATGGTAATTTTAGCCGAAGCGAAAATCTTGTCGTTGCAAAATGCAACGACGACAATGACAACAAAAAAAAACTCGGTTAATCCATTATGCTGGATGTTATGCAAATCTAATCCAATCCCGCATTCCACCATTTGAGTCTGTATTTATGTTGGTTTTAAATGGAGTAATTTACTTCGTCCGGACTTTTCTCTTCTTCCTTTTATATATATTTCGGTTCTCTTTCACAGTTTTAAGGCCACCCGAACTGAAAAGCTTGCTGGTCGTTAGGCCGATGGTGATAAGGCGACGGGGACGTGTCATTTATTATAAAACAGAGTCGTCGGCTCATTTCCTTTGGCAGGAAACTCACGTCTCGCCAAATGCGCCATGGTGTACACTGTATATACAGTTTGTAAACTCGAAATAGTCGAGCAATGAAAATGGGTAAGAATGAACTCTGAAACCTATATTATATCTTCACCAAAGTATTAAAACAGCTTTTCACGAGTACGAAAACATACACGCCATTAATTCGCAGATGATGTACATTTTGATTCAAAAGGGTTGGAAATTCAGAGAACCTCATGGACACACTCGGGTGGTCTTTATTCATTTACTTGTATGGTGAATTTTTTTTGCCATTCCCGCTCCCACCCATTTAGATTTTTTTTTCATGTTGAAAAAATTCTCTCCCACTGTTCTAGATCATGCTTCCCAATCATGCACTAAAAAGTCGGAAAAGTTTTCAAAATGGCTATATATAGGCTTGATGACGTCATCATACAGCTCCTTCTTCCTGCTCCTTCTACTTACTGCTCCATATCCTGCTCCGAATTGACTTGAAATTGAAAAAAAAAAGTTTTCATTACTTACATCGATATAGAGAGATATATTGGGTCAGCACATAATATTAGGTCACTGTACACGAGTAATATAATACGAGTATTTATGTATTATACAATAAGTGAATAAAGATACGAGTCACCCTAGAAGGCGGTACAGAAGCTGGAAGTGGAAGACCCCGGACATTACTAAAAGGACGCTGCGCTAAAACGTGATCGAATAAAAATGGCGATGACGAGAGTTTTAGTAATCGATGAAACAAAAAAATATATGAAAATACCGAAGACGAGGTGAGCTATCGGTCGTCCTCCACGGTATTTTTTCGGACAAATCATAAATTTATTATGATAACTGCTCGACGAGGTCGAGGATATACAGCGAAGGAACCTCCAACCATCAATAACAAGTAACTTATAGGATTAATAATGCCTATATATACATAAAGATGACTAGGAATTATTAAGACTTCCATCAACTTGACAGTACACTGTATATACTAGGTTCGTTCCATTTTGTAAATAAGTTACGCATTACTAATACTGTTTTTTAAAGTCCTCAAATTGGCTGTTCTATTTGAAAAAGTGCAGAATTAGTTTTTTCATTGAAGCGTTCTATTGAACTCAAATTCGTAAATAGTTCTGCACTTATAGAACTCACGCGAAGAGTGAGTTCCAGGTTCAGAGGTCCAAGTTTTATATTTTGTTTTTTATTCCACCTTTCGTTTATCATTCTACTTATCTTGGATCACAAGATTTCGAAGTCAAATTTACGATTTACAAACCCCCGCCCTACTACATACATAAACCAATTGTAATTAATGAAGAAAGAAAGAAACACCAAAATGCGAGATGGGTATTTTTAGAATCCCGATGAGATCATGAAACGAATAACTGTGAAGGTTCCATGCCTATTTATGAGAGTCACACCAAAATTAATAGCAGGTTTTCTGTCAAAAATCTGCTAAAAAGGCGTAGACCTAATAATAAACACGGCCACGAATTTTTTCACAATTTACCTCATATTATTAGGTAGGTACAGTTTAAAAGTGTTTTCGCAACAGCTTAACATATTATTTTGATGGTTGTACTGACATTCGCTCCGGCAATTTAAGAATCAACGAATTTATATATGTACTTGATTTACACTGGAAAACATTACCACTGGCTATTTAACGAGACTGCATTAGCCTAAATAGATTTGGGTACCAATAAATAAATTTAAGAGATAGCTTATAAGAAACTCGCATTTTCGATTAGCCGTCGTCGGACGCAATAGTGCTCATCAAAATGATTACAAAACTTCACGAATACCCAGATAACGTAAGATTCGACTACGTCATTTTTAACACCTTGGTCAGGAATGAGTCGATAAAAGGTCACCGAGGTGGAAAATAAAGAAAGAAGAAATTAACGATAATCGAAAAATAATGGCGAGAAGTACGAGGCGAAAGAAACGACAAGCTATTTACGAGATTCTACAATAAAGCCTATAGTAATCGTCTTCAATTTTCGAAGATTTTTTTATTTCTGACCCGGACGCGAATAGAACATTAGGAACTATTCGAGGAGCCTATTTTTTACAGGACACTACTTAGTCTTTGCGGCAACAGAATCTTACATCATTCGTCAGTGGCGCACACGTATTTTGAAATAGGTGGTGCAAGATCACTTTAGTCCGTGTCCTACACATCAAATTTTGATGAAAAACGGCAAATTGTGGTACAAGCATGAAACTTGGTATACATTTTTTTAAAATTATTTTAAAAAATTTGACCCGAAGTACACCAAGATTGGACCCATAGGAGCCCCCCCACCAGCCCCCCCCTTGTGGATACAATTTCACCTACATTTTTTATTGAAGATTTTCAAGTTATTTTGTGTCATTATGAATAATTAAGAAGTTGATTCATTTTACCCAGTTATCATACTTCAGCTAAACCCCTCCCCCAAAGGCTGAGGCCGGGGGGGCAAAAAAGGGGCTGAATGGAAATTGAGCAATGTGGGCATGCGATATATCAAGTAACATAGTTTTGAGGCTGTTAAATCCGAATTTGATATGCGTTTTGAGCTACACCCCCTTCCCAAGCTTGAAAATGTACCACCAAGGGGGCAATGAGGAAAATTTGCAATATGCAAGTGTGTTATATCGTTTCTAATTAATTTTGGGCTGCTCAATTCAAATTTATCATGAGTTTTGAGCTCACCCCTTCCCCAAGACCAAAAATGAACCACAAAGGGGGCATGGAGTGAAATAAATTACAAAGATGTGTATTATATCATTATATCAAGTTTTCAGACTGCTCAATTTAAATTTACTATGAGTCTTGTACTCAGCCCCTTCCCTGAGGTGGAAAACATTCTACAAATGGGGAAAAAACTAATTTGAGCGATTATGAGGGGCCTATACTCTGTTCAACTTAAGAATGCCTAAAACGGAACGCAATTTGCAGGGCTCCGGGGAGAGGAAAAGGTACTTGTTCACATTCAGCAACAATATTTGGCTACACTTCCGATTTTAATTTCTTGTTTCTTATCACACATCCGATTTTTACATTGTTGATAAATGTGAATTTGACGTTCCGTTTTAGGCATTCTTAAGTTGAACAGAGTATACCTAATTTTGTTTTTTCTTTATTAAGTGATATGATTTGCAGTTTGTTCAAATGTGCAGATTTGGTTGTTATTTTTTAGTTATTTCATCTTGTATTGTGGTGTTTTTATTTTCAAACAAGAAAATGTAAGTATAACATTCAATAATACAATAAAATCAATGATTAGTTGGTACAAATTTCTTAGATTGTTTTCAAAAAAAATTGATACACATCAAGTTTTGGAGAAATTGATAGTTCGAATGAGAATTATCCTGTTAGGTATTACTAATTTTTGAAGATATAGTAATTTCCAAAATTTTATTGGCAACGGTGTGATACATAACATTTTTTATTTTTTAGCCTATTTGGTTCCTATTTATTTATATGGATAGATATTTTCCCTAACTTCCTGTTAAATGTAAGGTTTGGATGGGAGATGTAAGCCACGCTGGGAGAAAAAAATTATTCCCAAGGGAACTCCCCTTTATGTGGATAGGCTATGGTATTTGGCAACCTTATGGATATTATCTAAATGCTCACTTTAAAAATTTATCAAATAGGTCTCTGAGAAATACATGAAAGGAATTTGTGTACCAATGGTTGAATTTCAATACGTCAATACTTTTATGAATTGAAATTTTTCTCACACTTGGGTCTTTTTTTTTTAAAGATTTTACGTTTGATCATGCACAAAAAAAAATTGGTGGTTTCTGCTCCAATCTTATTGGGTAATGTTGATACCTTGAACTGGGATGCATGTTGCCTATGCCAATCTTCTGGTGGTGATAAACTTGTGTGTCCAGCAGAAAATCCCATTCAGTCTCGTAGAAATTTGGGTTGAAAGTCTCTTGGTGAAAATTTGCAGCAGTTGAAGAAATTCAATTATGTGTTACCTTCTCAGGGCTTAGTTAATATTAAAAACAATCTAAGAAATTTGTACCAACTAATCATTGATTTTATTGTATTATTGAATGTTATACTTACATTTTCTTGTTTGAAAATAAAAACACCACAATACAAGATGAAATAACTAAAAAATAACAACCAAATATGCACATTTGAACAAACTGCAAATCATATCACTTAATAAAGAAAAAACAAAATTAGGTACACTCTGTTCAACTTAAGAATGCCTAAAACGGAACGTCAAATTCACATTTATCAACAATGTAAAAATCGGATGTGTGATAAGAAACAAGAAATTAAAATCGGAAGTGTAGCCAAATATTGTTGCTGAATGTGAACAAGTACCTTTTCCTCTCCCCGGAGCCCTGCAAATTGCGTTCCGTTTTAGGCATTCTTAAGTTGAACAGAGTATAGGCCCCTCATAATCGCTCAAATTAGTTTTTTCCCCATTTGTAGAATGTTTTCCACCTCAGGGAAGGGGCTGAGTACAAGACTCATAGTAAATTTAAATTGAGCAGTCTGAAAACTTGATATAATGATATAATACACATCTTTGTAATTTATTTCACTCCATGCCCCCTTTGTGGTTCATTTTTGGTCTTGGGGAAGGGGTGAGCTCAAAACTCATGATAAATTTGAATTGAGCAGCCCAAAATTAATTAGAAACGATATAACACACTTGCATATTGCAAATTTTCCTCATTGCCCCCTTGGTGGTACATTTTCAAGCTTGGGAAGGGGGTGTAGCTCAAAACGCATATCAAATTCGGATTTAACAGCCTCAAAACTATGTTACTTGATATATCGCATGCCCACATTGCTCAATTTCCATTCAGCCCCTTTTTTGCCCCCCCGGCCTCAGCCTTTGGGGGAGGGGTTTAGCTGAAGTATGATAACTGGGTAAAATGAATCAACTTCTTAATTATTCATAATGACACAAAATAACTTGAAAATCTTCAATAAAAAATGTAGGTGAAATTGTATCCACAAGGGGGGGCTGGTGGGGGGGCTCCTATGGGTCCAATCTTGGTGTACTTCGGGTCAAATTTTTTAAAATAATTTTAAAAAAATGTATACCAAGTTTCATGCTTGTACCACAATTTGCCGTTTTTTTTTGTCTAGGACACAGACTACTTGTGGGGCCCTTTTCAGCAACAAGGCCCCCTCAAATTTTTTTCTATTTCAATTTTTTCAACTTCAATTAATTTCAATTTTTTTCAACTTGAATTTTTTTTCAACTTATTTGATAGTAAGGGGGGATTAAACTTTCCCTTAAATTTAGACAAGTAAAATTTGGGGGGAGGCTTGTTGCTGAAAAGGGCCCCTACAAGTGATCTTGCACCACCTATTTCAAAATACGTGTGCGCCACTGAAAAGCCTTGATAAATATGAAAATATGATATTTCGATGTCTAAGACGCTGATTAAAATGAAAATAGAGTGTCCTTTGGATATTCAATCTCCTACCAATGGGTAATATTCCAACAGTTTGGAGTAGCACCATGCAGGCCTTTGGTACAAAATCAATAGATAAGATTCGAATTTTGATAAGTATGGTTTCAATGCACTGTATACGGTTTTTAAAATTATGGGAGGAATAGTTTTTTCATTTATTTGAGATAAGGAAAATGAAACCTTAATTTGGCACTATTCTCATTTTTGTTTCATGAAAAAAGAAAATTTGATAATGGGTCGAGCCAAACATTCATTTCTAGTCTTTCTGAATATTTAATTCATTGAATGTTAATGTCATACTGGAAATTGTATAAATGGATATCATAGATGCTCTATCAGTTAATGCGGTTAACAGCCATTTAGGATACTAGTAACTTTTGGCTTCTCCTAATATCATAGTGAAATAATGGAAAAACTCGAGTTGCAGATTTTGGTAGAGTGAGGCCCCATCTGATGGGGCCCCTAAATTGTGAGGCCTGGTGCGGCCACACCACCCCTACGTGGGCGCCACTGTCATTTGTGACAAATTACGAATATTCAAGGTGTTAGAGACAAAAAATTGAAGAAACTGCGAGGAATCAATTGCTTATAGCGAGTCAACAAAAAACTACACATCAAAATTCATGACTTTTCATGTTGCAGATTAGACTATTGCAAAAACGAGCGGTTAGGCTTATCTAAACAAATGTTCATGTCGCAAAAAAATTTATAACCTATAAAGCTCCCACATTCCGAAGTGATGAACGTAGAATCAGCATTAATTAAGAAACAAATACTGAAAAAACGGCAAAGACAAAGTACGTGAGCCACAGCTTCGACAAAAGGTCTACAAGTTCATCCTCCACTTCTTACTCTCAGCGCCATGAAATCGAACTTATTTTCCTCATTCTCCAATGCTCTCGAGTCTTATAGCCGATATGACTACGCCGACGACTAATTACAGCCAATCGCTAACAGATAAATTCGAGACACTTTGGGATTACGGAGGAGTTGCCAGCGAGGAAGGTCGACCGAGTCATCGGCTTCGACTGGTTGCTGTTTATTGGCGAGACCGTGACGGCAGCAATTGTTTTTGCGATGATAAATGAGGAGTCCATCCGTCGTGATCGAGGAAAACGTGATCGCAAATGCGATGACCATACTGATCAGGTGGATCGTAGTTATACAGTACCGTAAATATTCGATCCTTCCTCAAGTTTATGCGCCGAGATGAAAAATTGATTTTTCGTGACCGCAGCTGCAGCGCAGATGGCGTCGAAAACTCATCGCAGCGATTACGAGACCCGAAATTATTGTCGAATTTGGTCAGGCCACAGACAAGTTAATTGCGACGCAAACAATCGATCCCTTCCACCACCCTCCCCACCCTTCATACACCAAACACTCAATTTTTCTCGAATAATTTTATCGCGATTGATAGTGATGAACCAAACGTAAAAACTATTAACTCTTCACTGTACAACAGCATGCTGAAAAGAAATTCTTTCTAATGAATTAGATTTTATATTATATGGGTTTCTTATCACTATCAGAATACATAAAAAAATGTAGCCCAAGCTAATTTTGTCAGCTCGTTTTACAGCTCAATTTGTAGGTATATTTAAAAAAATTATGTACAGGAATACACTTCTGTCATTCAACTATAGGCACCAATTGATGTGAAATGTTCAACAAATGTACTCTTGTAGAATTTCTCTAGGGTACTCGTTTGACAGAATTTTAAAATGCTTCGAGTAAATTTTCTGTCTGTAAAAATTGACCTTTTTAAATGATTTTATTTGACTACGACATGGAGCAGAAAGTAGACTTTAAATAACAAACTGGAGTAAGCAGTAGAAAAAAGGTGGTTTCTTAGACTTTGAAAAAAGAAAACTGGAGTACGCCTGAAGATAAAAACTTTTCCTTAAAACCTTTTTTCAATTTTATATTAAACTTATTTCAATAGGAATAAAGTAAGATTAATTAAAAATTTATTGCAGAAAATTTTAAAATTTTTAGCCCTTTTTATTGCATCTGACATATGGTATTATTTTACTATTTATATTACAATAATTTCGACTAAAAATGAATTATATTTGTTTTTCTAAACAGATTAGTGAAAACCTGAAAATTACAACTGTACTCAGAGAAAAAATATTATTAATTAGTATGTTGCATACTAACTGAGAGACAATTTAGGTTTTATTAATACTAATACATGTATATCATCTTTAAAATAAGGCATAAGAAAAAATATTCTCATCTCCGTTAAATTATTATGAAAAATAGGACAAGTGACAATAAAATGAGACGCTTTTATCTAAAATATGATAAGTCCAAGAAAACAGATAATGAGATGATTATAAGAAAAATTGTTTGGAATCAGTTAGGTGGTACGTAAAGTCGCAAACTAACCAATTTTACAATTTCTCACGCAGGTTATCTTACTCACACCGAGGTAGTTATAGAACGGAAAAAAGGCTTTTATAGGGATAATAATAGGTAGATCTCCAGAAGTTTGGGAAAAAATGTTTCCGATCGCTAATTACGAGTATTTTGAAGCGAATGGCAAAATTGATGGCGATAGTAGGTATATATAGGTACCTGTTTCGACTTCCTCAATTTTGATTTTCATTCGTAGTAAAATTATGAAAAATTATTCTCACTTACGCCTCGTCGCTTAGAAAAATTAAATCACTATGGATTTCGTTCTCAGAAAGACGAACTAAATATTTCCAATCATTTCAACGACAAAAGTATTCACCTGAAACAAAAAAAACGAAAAAACCTTCAGATGATAAGTATAAGTACATTAATTTTCTTTCGTACGAAATGTCAGTCGGTTTAATCTAGGTAATGTTAACAATTTTTCACCAAAATGAGACAATATTACTCTAGAGAACAATATAAAAGTATTATAGTTAGAGTGATCTAAGCCCTACGTTAGAACATAAAATTACAAAAATTAATAGGGGCAACGCAGATGGAACAAATTCATCAGAATATACCTTTAACAGCAGATGGGATATAAAATAATATTTTACATTAGTGATGTTTGCGTAAGAACGTCCCTTGTGGTGATAAAAAATTTATTCTCAGATTCAAAGCATTTTTAGAAAAATCATTTCATCAAAGGTAATATACCTACCTATGTAAAGAATAATACATAAAATAATAAGTATTTAATTATGTCCACAGATTATACTTTTTCACTTTTTTTTTTTGAAGACCTTATAATTTTGGGAAGTATTGATGCACCATGTGAGATTTTTTCCACATAGGTAATACATTCAACACGTGGAAAAACGTGAGCGTACAATTTTTACCCTTTATGGGTTAAACCCTGGTGCGTTCGGGGGAGGCGGTTAAAAATTTTTTCTATCGGAAAAAAAAAACTGCCTATGTAAGATGAATAAGAAATAAAAAAATTGAATAACTCCAGAAGTACTGATCTGATTAACTACAAATTTCAAAAGGTTTATCTTCCATTATGTATGATTAATATAAGTCCCAAATTTTGAGAATTCGTTCATTATAACGTCCTTAATCGTTGACGAAAAATATGCAGTTCATAAACAAAATAAATAAAATAATTGGATAGGTATAGATATATTATGAATCAGCAATATGGACATTTTTATGTTTTAGAATCCCGAGGTCATGAAACGTAAAACTATCATACTCCCAAGTCCAATTTTTCTTTCATGGGCGTAATTCAAATAGCAGGTTTTTTTTTGTAAAACCTACCAAAAATTATCAAAATTTATTACAAAGATGAATAGAAAATTTTAGTCATTTTCTTTGAACTGAGGCTAATTTGATTTTTTTAATTTTTTCTAAGAGAGGTGATTTCCGCTCTGGGGGGCATAGCCCCTCTGTCACCCTTTAAAGCCTACCTGGGCGACCCTTTCAAGGATCACTCAAGTATTTTCTACAGCCTCAACTCACAGTCGAAGTTTGCAAATCCAATTTATCAATCCGGTAAATGGCACGTGCACTATTTATATTTATAGCACAGGTAAGTCTACCTAGATACATAAAATAATGATGCCTACAACGACAAACACGGTAGAAAATCATTCATCTGTCTATTTTCCGATTAGATAGAAAGATACAAATGGAAGGAATCGATCCGAAATTTAGTAAAAAATCCATCGGCGCTACCGAATCATATAATTGCAGTTATAAGAGTAATCCGATACAAATTCGTTTCGAAGAAGGTTACCAGTTTATATTTTCTCTCCTCTCCTATTCCCGCTTACTCAGTCGACCTGTCCTTTCTCTTACCATTTTCATCTCTTCTATCTCATTTCTCACTCCAACTAGAGCTATCACTCGAAGCGGCGTGTTACTTTAAATTGTGGAAATTCATTTCAATTCACTTAATTGGATCTCGCACACGCGTTTTTGATGTAGTCGCACATGAACTGCGCAATTAAAAACGGTCTGACCGCGAAATTGGTTGCTATTTGGTTTGGTGCAGGTGACTGATTACGTTTTTTCGCATTTCAACTCATCTAGATGGAAACATTTAGGGTAGCGGACAAATAAGCCGACTTATGGCAAGACTTGGTAAAGGAGTTGACCTACCATTACTCCCATAAATTAAAGCACTGCATCCTAAAATAGTCAAACTGAGATTGGATTTATTTTTTAAATTGTATTTTAAAATGGATTGTGTGGTAACCTTACCTTACCATGGCAATATTTTAAGAACATTACGAAGTATGTGGTAGGGATCTTTGAAAAATATTTCCAATATTTGAAAAATAGTTTCATATCAAAATCGTATAAACCATTGTCTGAACGTGGCGTTCTTGTAAGAGAAAATGTTTACTTTTGAAAATGAACGCAGTGCTATATGGATGAAGGGGATAAGTCCATTTTTTTTTTCAAACATTGAGTTCTTCTAGGGTTTAATTGTATGCGTAGAGTTCTATATTTAGTATCCACTTTAAAAATCCTATCTATGTTCCAAAATGCAACCAACAGACTTCGAAGTTGAGGTGCTACGCAAGAATGGTATAAAAGACATAAAAGTGTTTTTTTTTTCATCAGTAAAAATTTTACAACGTTAACATAATATCCCCTTCTTACAAAGCACTATTCAAATAGTCTCAAAAAAACATTATTTCAAGTAAAAATTAAATTGTAGATAGATAATTTTTGAAATTCCAGATGTTCATTTTTCATTAATAATTGGTAGGTAGTGAATGTCAGCAGGCTTGCCTCGGTGGGTGGGCCATTGAGGAAAGGGAATATTATCGAATCATCAATATTATTATTTTTTACTTCAGAACTCTGTGAAAGACCGGCTGTGGAACTATCCATCCTTGAAATCGATGCTAATATTAAGGATGTGCAATACCCTAAAGGGTCACTTTCATAAATTCGTGATAGTTGAATTTGCTCTTAAAAGTCACATTTGACTCCAAGTCCAGTTTCATTCCCAAGCAAAATATGAATATGAGGGTTAGTTCTGGAATATTAAATATTATAAAATTACCGGTGTCAAAATTTAGAACCGCCAATCGCTAAGTCAAGCTATATCTTCGAATGGTAATGCAAATCAAGTTGACTAATTCGACCAACCAAGTTAAACGATGCGATACTGCTTGAATACAAACGCGAAAATGACGAGGAATTATACGACTGAATGAGTCTGCCATACCAACAAGATTCATATCTAATAGGTAGGTAAGTACATTCTCGAAACACCAACAACAGTTACCAAGATTGATGGCATTTACGACTCAACTAATGGATGGAGAATTTGAGAAATGATGGGAGGCCATGACAGCGTGTAACGGCCCACGGTTATTTCGTTTTTTTTTTCTTTAGCGAATTAAACAGACTTTAAAAATAGGTAGGTACGCATGATAGAATTGCTGTCATTAATATATATATGGGTATGTAGAAACTATAAAAATAGGGTAAAAAATATTAATAACGAATAAAAAAATTCCATAAGGTTGGGTAAAATACTGAAAATTAATAATAAATGTAAAAAAATTAAAAATTAGCGTGCTCCTCACAATGATTAAATTTATGCTAATTTTTGTAGGTAATGTACGCTATTAAAGTTGAGTATGCATTTAATACAGGGTGTTCTGCCTTCAGGTCAGCACTAAGCAAAGGGCATCTAGAGTAATATCTACGAGTTATATTATGTATGATAGTCTGCATACTCTTTGATTGACCAGGGTGAATGATATTTGAATCAATTTTTCCTAGACCGAGTCGAGTAGTAATTTTAAAAACTTATAAATTCCTTATTATGATAGTTGAAAACCTCCACTTTGCGCCATTATTCAGCAAATATTATGATATTTGTATTAATGTCTAAACCTATCTTAATCAAAGAAATTGAAAAATATTTTTTTAAAGAAGTGTCTTGAGGTTAAATAAATGGTACTGTTGGTATTTTTCCATTGTTTTTAGATTTTCGTAAGTTTGGGAATTCTGGCGACTGGGTTTTTGAAATATCAAATGCTGTCCCAATTGTAGAATTTTTTAATCTATACGAAAAATTTGATTTTTGACTTACAGGTAGTACTCTTACTTCATGCACGCTAGACATACTCGTACTTGTGTAATAATTTTTAGTGAGCCATACTTTGAAATTTAATCAGATATTTTGAAATTTTAATATACCACCTACTTACTAGTTATCAACATTTTACATTCAATTTAGGTAATTTAAAACTGAACTATCCTCTAGTTAGTGTGCTGTAAGTTGAAAATTAAAGCAAAAATTTCTTTCAGTGCAAGGATTCCAAACTGAACACAATTTTTTCAATCAATACACGTCTGCCCCATAAACTGATACAGTATATCTAATTTTACTCAAGGGTGACACACCCTAAAAATATTCAAAACTTCAGCGAATTCCTGAACAAGGAAAGTCTACGGTAATAAAGTTCGATTTTCTGCACCAAATGCCATGAGAAGTCATAAAATGAAAATTTATCTCGATTCTAGTCCCAGTTGCAGTTTTACTAACCGAGACTAACCAGTACCATTTTAATGTGAGAGGGTTTCAATAAAATATTTTTAAAATACTTAGCAAAAACACGCTTCAACAACGAGTAATACGAGTACATGTGCAAGCAATTTTCTATTTTCCAAAGTATGAGACGAACTCTTCGTATTACCCACTTCACCTCTTGATTTAAAATCTGTCAACAACAAACGAAGATATTATATTATTGTAATAGCCTAGTTCCAAAATCTCTACCTATACAAGTGCTTTCAAAAATCATATGCGAATGAGTTAGTGTAATTGGTTGATATACTTGTACATTTACGACTTTTTCCTATTTTTCAAGTGTACCTACCAATGTACTTCAACAAAACCGAAGCTATAATAAAATTCGAACCTGTAATCAGATTGTAATATTTGCAGTTATGACGACAGTGCAGAGTTCGAACAGGCACATGCAGGCGTATCCGCAGTATCTTTTTGCAACCACTTCCCATTAAATTAATTTCTTGGAGGATGAAAACTTCGAAATCGAAGCGAAAAAATGCCAGCTCTTGCTGTAGCATCATTTTTATTCCATTAATCAGAGATTTCATCAGCCACTGAAGGTTTTACTCTAATTAAGGCACACTTTCATATTTTTCATAATACTTATTATAGCCAATAAATACTGCTGAAATGATTTTTCAAGTTCATTAATGCAGAATTACAAAATGCACCTGGACTGTGTATGGGCCGTATCAATTGTTCAACTTCAGCAAAAATCCAGCCTGCATGGCCATAAATTTTTCCTCCACATTCTTTTTTTAGGCTGCAGTTAAACTATATCCTCAATACATTTTTTGATTTTCAAAAAAGCACAATTGTGTTAATTTAACTGCCACTACACTGAGAGAAATGAATAGTATTTATTACAAACAGAATGCGGCAACTTTTCTCATCACAGTAGAGAAAATTACTATTTATTGTAAATAATCTAATATTTTTATAGTATTTTTTACTATCTTCGATAACACATATTACTATTTTTGCAGTAATTTCTGCTACAAATCTCGAATCGTCGTCCCCGTTTTTCTATCCAAATTGTAGAAATTACCACTGAAAATTTTCTCCGTGTGTGAAGTATGGATATCGGATATGTACTCTATTTTAGACTCTACATTGAAATGAATTATAAAAACTTTTACAATTTTTTCATGAAAAAATGGGAAAATTCAAAAACTGTAAATAACAACAAAAATTGAAAAACTAATAATATTTTAAGATGTTCATCATTATTTTTCGTAGTAATTTCTACTACGAAGTACAATCTCAAAATTATCCTAACTCTCTCATTAAAAAATAGAATAAATTACTATTCGTTACATTCAGGATAAGAGAGCAAGACTTAATGACACAGATGCGAAGACACTTTTAACATCGACAGTAAAAACGTGCATAAAAAGGATATTTACATCCCAGAGTTATAAAATAAATGTAATGCAAAGTACTCGTATAATGTCTTCTCTTTTACAGTGTTTTAAATTTTATACCTATTCTGAACTCAAAACTTCAAGTTTAAATAACAACCAAGGAAGTTGGAATCATTGAAAAATTCCTTCAGATTTTTTTCTCATTTGAAATGAGCTTTCATTTGTAGCTTTCGAAACTTTCAAAAAGATTTTCCGAAAAGCTGAGAGCTTTGATTGGGTTCAAGATAAAGAAATTTCATTCCAAAAAGAGAAGAGGAAATAATTAAAAAAAATTATTTGGCAAACTATAAATTTCTTTCGAGGCAATAACCTGCTCCCTTTCACCCTATTTTAACGAATCTGAAGGTTGAAACAAGATTTGAACATATTCAAATGTGACAAGAGGACACTGGAACTGGAGTTTCATTAGGCTGAGTACTTGATTTTATTCGCCGTGTGCATTATATAGGTTACAATAGGTATTTTAGAAAAATACATAATTTAGAATGAAGAAGAATATAAGGCAAGGAACTGACAATTATTTTTTCGGTAACTACTTATTTTTGGTTTTGTTCTTGAAGAATTATATATACTCGTATTATAGCAGGTACACCTCGAATGAAAAAATTCGGTTCATTCTCTTGCACTACTTACCTAGCGATAATAGAGCTTCGTCGAAATGAATCGCCTAGCGTTAAATTAAAAGCAATGAAATTGTAGGTTAATCCAAGTTTAATTATCGCGAAGCCAAGAGCAAGCACGATGTTTTCTTTTTTCATACAAAACACGTCTTGTTGGTCGTCAAATATTAAAATTTATTTATTTTCGTTTCTGTTCACAAAATTACCAGAAAATTTTTGAAATATGTCAAATAGAACAATCGCTGGGCATTTTAACGTAAAGCCCAGGAAAATTAGTACCTATTTAAATAAGATAAATTAAAAAAATTTTTAGATAAATTCTTTTATCTTGATGCGCACTGCAGTTTACTATTTTCCAAGTCCAAGAATCCAGATTTTTTAATCAGGTGTATAAAAATATTCAACTAAAAAATGCTATTAATCCGAGGACGTCTCATTAATACATTATTAACATTTTCACACAGTTTATCATTTTGCTCCTTTTAATATTATAACTAAATCGCTGACGACAAAGTCAATGATTTACTCATTCATTTATTTATTCATTTATTTATTGGATAAATTCATCAAGCACCAATATCAATTTGCGATATTGGTATGTTGGGAATCCACAGGTTATGAAAATGAAGAACTATCATAGTTACTTCCAACTCGAATAACAAACCACTGGTCAATAAGGCAACTTAATTATCGATTTCAGCATCAAGTTACTTCTTCAGCGTGAACGTACTCGTAATAAAGACTATATATGAACTCACCTAGATATACCAACGAGGTATCTACATAATTTTTAAAATACATATTTAAATATTCTATACCCACGCACGTAATCCACACTGCTATATAAAAAGCGAGTCTGTTATATAACTTGGTATTTCATTGAAAATGAATTCGCCCCGTTGATGTAAATCTTATAAGAATTAACATAAACGCTCATTAATTAATGAACGTAGAGGTAAACAGAAACTATATAAGTGTCATGCTCAGAAACCTAAAATTTGAGTATCAGTGCAACACAATTCGTATTTGAAGGAAAGGCTTTCTTTCTCCATTTCATAATTTCATTTTCTCATAAATTAAAGCCTCCTTCCAATTTCGAGCCAGGCTTAGGTGGCATAGCAAAAAAAACATTAGACAGTCGATTCGCTAAGCGGATAACGCCTACGTATATTTCTTCGACGTCAATCCTGTTAAATATTCAGAGATATCTACTGACACACGTCCTCTGAAACCCGACAAAATTACCATTCCCAGTAAGTTATAAAAAAGTTACCGAAGGAGCACTATCAAAAAACAAAAAAAAAAAAAAAAAAAAACATGACTAAAAAACCAACACAAGTATATTAATAAGGACTAACTACTATCCCTTAAGAGGCAACATTTTTCGCTAGTTTTTCAAGTTGCAGGTAAAGTGTGTAAAAAATTACACACTAATAAGTAAAGCATTTACTCGCGTATGATTCTTTACCGATTTTAATGGAAAATAAAAGCGAGGTGGGAATCATATAGGACTTTCTTAATAGGGTGGTCCATATTTTGAAGTTCAGAATTTTTTGCCTCCCATACCCAATAGAATGATTTCACTTGATGAAAAATATTCCATAAAAATGTTAGCTCCCCAAGTTAGAAAACAGTGGTGCCTCAAGGGAGTTGAAAATCCGTGCATGCAAAAATCAGCATTATTTTTCTTCTTAACCCTCCAGCGGCACAAGCTAATTTATACACAAGTGGCACAAATGGGTCATTTTGACCCAACCTTAAGTATGTTACCCCGGTAGTCCTCGATGATTATACAGAATTTTCCCCACCCTATTTGGTGAGAATAGGCACCCATATCAAAATCTCGGCCATTTTGACCCACTTGTGCCACTAGAGGGATAATCAGCATTGCATACATGGAAGTATGTAATTTTTCCTCTAATTTGGTGATTAGAAAATAAGTCGCGAGGATTTGAAAGGGTTTGGGCTTACCCTCGAGGTAGCCTAACTAAAAAATCACTATTTCTATATTTGTTGAATTGAAAAATGATTAAATTATTACTACAGTACGAATGGATATAATAAAAAATAATAATCTTTGAAAGAAAGACTTCCTCTGCTTCAACCTCTCCCATCAAAAGTTTTAAAATGTCAAATTTGCAATAATTATCAATAAAAGGGATTCTGCGATGCACTACTCCGCTTTTAATGAGGGGGTGAAACGTTAGTAGAATTTTTTTTCATAAAATAAAACTACTTTGGGGTGGGAGAGGAAACAACAATAAAAAATTTTTTCACTACGTTGCACAAAAATGAACCACTCTAATTCGGAGTTATTTATATTGAAATTTTATATTTTAAGAAATCAAAGATTCAGAGCTTTCAAGCTTGAAAGAAACAACTTTTTGTAAGAGGAATCCAAAAGATCTAATAAGGAATACTAGATACAAATTTCAATACAAAAACGAAAGTCTCTTGATAATAGGAAAGTCGTAGCTTTGGTCCTAGATAGTGATACGAAAAAAGTGTATAATTATGACGCCGAGTAAGACGTAGAATATTTATGTGTACCAGCTCCATCGGGGAGGAACTTACCAGTTTGGCCGACCTAATGTCAGAAATGAACGTAATGGCAGAACTTGTCTACCATTACCTGCCATTGCGTTACCTTTGTCAAGTACAAAATAATAAAGCAATACGATTGAATAAACAGCAGTAAAAATCACAAATTAGCCTAATCAAACGTACCTAAGTCTAAACATCAGACCACTTAGTTGAAAACTGCTCGGAGCCATTTTGAAGCAGAGAGTCTACTGAAAAACCAGAAGCAGACAACCCAGGTTTCACACATAAGCAATTTGTCTCATTACTACTGTTTCATAACCAACGTTTTCATCGCTTCAAAATATTTTTCATAGCACTCGTTACTATGTACCACACAATGAAGATATAAATACAAGGCAAAGGTTAGAATAGATTCGAATAATTTTTTTTCGTGGCCGTCTCGATTGAAAAAAATTAATTTCGTCAGATCGCTTTATTCGCCCAGTTAGTCACATTAATTCTATTTTTTATCATTATTTCCGTCTCTATTATTCATTTCACAAATTTCTCTCTCTAAATAAAAATGATGAACAATAAAAACAAATTTATCATTTTTAATTCGACGAGTTCGCACGATTTGAGGATAATACCTCCAAAGCCAATATTTGCCAATTTGCCAAACCACATTCTTGGCACTTTGATCACTCGGTTCGAGACTCCAAAATATTTTATATAAAAAAGACCATACCTAGACGACGACTGAATAAAAAAAAAAGTAAGCGGAAGTATAATTCAGATACCCAAAGATGGTAGAGTAGAAGAAATGGTTGTTGTCCAAGACCTTCGATTAAATGGTAGCCAGTAGCCACTGCGCCAAGCCATAGTCTACAGAATGCAATGTCAATGAACTTCTCTCACTCTTTCTTTCTGTTGTACTCTTGCACGGCCCGTACCATTGAACGATTCTCTAGTTTTAGATTCTCCTCACAAAAGAGTACAGCAGCAGCGAGAACTACAACAACGGAGCAGCCATGAAATATACAAATAATACGTCCGAGTCGATTATTAAGTTACACCGTGAACCGGTTGCAGAGCCGTAACAACATTGTTGGAAAAAGCATTCGGCTAACACGTTTTACCTGGTCACTTATCACTTCGACCGTATCTCTTCCTTTTCTTCTTACATCGCAATTTATATATATTTTATCTTCTATTATTTCGTACTCACACCAACTAGCCATTTCTCTAATTGGCCTGTTTTTTATTTTCACTTCGATCTTCACCCCAACCATCATTACATACAAACTTACAATATAAACAATACGTCAGCGGCAAAGTATATAATCGGGCAGTACCGAAAATTTTGGATTTTTATTTTTTCAGGTTATATTAACGTTAACTCGATTTGATTTTTCCATATGGGGAGGGGGGGAGCTGTTTTAATGCAATTTGCCAGCAGGCGAAATTTATAATAGCGTGGCATTATAGATTTTGCCTATCAATCTATATTGCCGCTAACATATTATTGTCCCTGAAGACCCTTTGAAGCCCAAAATGATGCATATAGCAACTATAGGAATTCGTATGTACATCACAGTATACGAGTATATCTTTTTTATTCTTCTAAAATCAGTTATAAAAGTTGATTCATTGCCTATTAGTTCATATTAAGGTAATCTAGGGGGGTAGCGCTCATTAGCACGAATAAAGGCAATCAATCAATCAAAATCTATTTTTCCTATATCTCAGTTTTTCTCTAATAATCACGAGTAAAAAAAAAATTAAACTTCACTGTTCTTTTTCTAGTTTTATAAAAATTCTTAAAAATATACCTCGATATTATTTTGCTAAATGCTCACAAAACCTAATCACCGGCTCAAAGTGAAAATTTCTGACTTGACGCACTTTCTCACAGATACAGATTATATACCTATTTTCTAATTCGAAATAAGGAAAATTATTATTAATGTCCCTCGGTGAAATAAATTGGGACCCTGTTATAACATTTCAAAAATGAGGAACTTTTGACGAGATTCATCAACAGAGTTGAATTTTTTACGCGAAAAAAATGAATATAAATTTTTACAATTTTTTAATGGGAAAAATAGGACAATTTCAAGATTGTACTTTTGTAGTGATTGCTACTAAAATTTTGAAATTGTCTCATACCAAATTTCTCTGGCACACCAACTATCTAGAGGGGCGTTCGAAGATAAGAGCCCATCTCTCTTTTGACAAAATGTCGTTTCACATTCTCGTCTCTAGAGTTGGCCATCTGATTCACTTAAGCTTCAGTTGAGAAACACCTTCGTGCAATATGGCCTCGAAAGTTGCTACAATTTTCATTCCGCACCTCAAATCTTTAGTTTTCTTCTTGAGAACAGCCTTCGCCAATTTCGCACGCCATTACCGAAACTCGAGTGCGAAAATTTCAAACTAGGTACTCGTAATTTACCAAGAGAAGTTGAAAAAGAAGAAATGGCGTTGTGTCACGATGGTGTGGAGTGTGGACCAAACTGTGAACTGAGCATCCATTTCGACAATTTTTTCCAAAGATGGTTACATATATTCAAACGTCCTGTGTGACAAAAGAGAGGCGCATCGGCTAATTTCGTGACATCTTGAGACATCTAAGTCCAGAAAGATAGCTCGTAAGTGCCTATGTGCCTAAAAATCGTTGTTTACATTTTTAATAGCGTTGCGTAACGCATTCAGCGGCTCGAGCGAATAAAAATTACCAGTTGAAGCATTTTCACACAGATTTCGGACATTTAATTGTCTACAATCTGCAGGTAGCCAACCTGGCATTCTGATTTCTGTTTCTGTAAGATATACAATACAATCAGAAAGAGCAACGGTGGATATGAAAACCGAGCGCCATTGTCTTTCCAACATTCAATACACCTACTCGATATCACCTATAATTCTCGAACCATTCTCACAGCAACCACCGCCCTTTTTAGCAGGTTTCACTTGAAATACCAGCTTCCAAACCCCGATAAGACCTAACAAATAATTATCTACTACTCAATTATATGCGCTCAAATTGTATTTTGGTACCTTTAATAATGAAGTATCACAAAACATTGGTTATAATTTTTTTTTCAAATTCGGCGCTTTTGGACTCAAGCCAGCGATATATCTTACGTCATCCTGAAAAATTGATTTTTAGATCAGTTTTTGAGATTCCGATTCGATCACATTTCAAAAATTAATACAAAACGGAAAAATCGAAATTAACTATACGTGGCAGCCTCACACAAAACGGACTTCCTTGACGGTTGGATGTAAAATGAGTTGAGCATTGGCAAAAGGGCCAATCTGCTGTAGAAAACAATAGGAGATTGGCCCTTTTGCCGCAGAACGATCGATATCATGTCAAAGTATATGGTCATCAAATGAAACTAATCGGACCTTCCTACCTCTAAAATTTGCCAAGCTACAGTATTTTCAAGCTGAAAAATTGAAAAACCACTTTTAAAGAAAAATGATTAAAACTTGATACAATCCATTGAAAACTATCCATAACTAAATTTCTCTTCTTCGAGATTAAAGTGGGTTCTATTGTACATGGTTAGATTCCTATCTGGTTAAGGTAAACACAATGAAAAGAGTTTTTGGTGGAGCGCGGGGGGGGAGGCGCGTTGAACCACTGTTCTAACTTGGAATAACTTGTCCCTTCAATGTTATTTTACACTGCACCATATTAGTTACATTTTGCTTTAACCTCGATAAATTTTGATACTGAATGGTTAGAACTATCGATTTCTATTGAAAACTGAAAATCGATACTATTGACCCAAAATACTGTTTCAGGCGATTTTCCAAAAAAGTGCAATAATTATGATAAAAGTATCCCTTCTGTATGAGACTGTCACATACAATACATATAGTTTGGTACACTCAAAATGTATGTAAATGTTATATGCGAATAAATTTTCGTACTTAAATATAAAATTTTCAAGTTTTGAACTAAAACTAGAAGAATACAAATGAAAACCGATTTTCTTGATTTTGATTGTAACTCCGAGAGAAAGCTGTAGGATTGATTATAAACAGAATAGTAACTTTTCTCATCACAATTGTGAAAATCACTATTTATGATAAATATTCTAATATTCTAAGTACATACTTTTTATTACTATCTAAGATAACATATTTTACTATTTTTGCAGTAATTTCTGCTACAAATCATAAATTGCCCCAGTTTTCCTATCCAAATTGTAAAAATTACATTGAAATTTTTTTCAGTGAATCGATCAAAACTGATAAAAGAATTTTGAAAAAAATCAGCATCCATACCCATTGTCAGTGTTTTTGGTTTTTGTGAAGAAAAATTGGGGGGGCGGGGGTCTAGAATATTTTAGAGTGGTCCGTGGTCTTTCCTGGACTCCTTTTAGTTGCATCACCGATTACAAAGTGAATTGGTTGAGGGATGAAAGCCAAAGGGGAACATGATTCTGGTACTATTATCATTACAAAAAAAAAAAAAGCATAATTGAAAACCTGCTCTTTTGGGTCTGAAGTGGCTGGCTAGAGTTTTTTCTCCTGTTTTATTCGCCTGGTGTTTTCGTTTTCTTCATTTCGCTTCGCGTGCCTCGTATTTACGCAACTTTTTGCCAACTCGGTGCTACAAAGACTCATCTCACTGATTGTAAGTCGTACCTTCTCGCACCTTCGCCCCGTGCGATCTAAAACTTTTTGCTTCCGTCGATTCTGCTGGCACGTCCACTTCGAACAAGATGGTCATTTCCCTTGACCCGAGTCCGTGTCGACGAGGACGCTTATCGTGTCATCGAGCAACGACGCCTCAGAAAAAAAAAACGATTGAGGCGTCGGCGAATGACGAAGATGAAATGCAGTGACGAGCAAAGATAAGCTCCCTGCAACAGTCACTAACCTAAACAAAAGCGCAATACATCGCCATTGTTATTTACACAAAGCAAACACCGTGTGAAATTGAAACAAATTTTTCAATCGCGAAGCCTATGAAAAAGACGAAGGCTCTAATTCTTCGTACGGCGTGGCTGAAGATAAAATGATTCTCGAATTATAAGAGCCAGATACCTATAGGCTGTCAGCTATTCAGTTTAAATCGTACAATATATTTTAAATCAAGAACCAAGCTGATTCGAAATGACCACAAACAATATAGTTGGCCCTCGAGATGATAAAAATCAAATAATTTCATTAAAGTCAAATTGTGTAAAAAATTACACCCACTAATAAGAATTTGTTCGTCTGTAATTTTTAATACAAGTATGTTATCTTAAATGAAAAAAGTGTGTGTAATTTTTTGCATTTGTGTTGCTCTTTACAGGTTAAGCTGAAAATATTTTACCAACTCCACCTGATGAGCAAAATTTAGGATTGTTGGTACTTGGTACCTATACTACAGAAGTACGATTTTAATGAAATTAATACACCAAAACCGAATACAAAAATTTAAATTATACAATAGATAAGTACTTATACATTTTCATTTTATGTAAAAGAGAAAAAAATTAAATTATTGTAATCAAACAAAGTTGGCGAAAGTTGGCAGAATCTGACAAAAGTTGGCAGAATTTGGCCAAAGTCGTCATAGGTTGTCAAAACCCAAAATGTTTGAAAGTTTTTACTACTTTTGCTCATATTAAATAACAAGTAACTCTTTGACTGTGGCAAAAAACAACACAAATTGAACACATGACTTTTGGAAAATCATTCAACACTTGGCATTGGTTGTCTAAAATTTCTCGAGTTACGTCATAACATCAAGTAAAGACCGAAATATTTATTAATAAAGTGTATTGGCTGTTTCTGGCGATTTTAAAGCTTGTTACGGGCCTTTTTCAGCGACTATAGCCTTAAATATAATAAATTTCTGTCGCCTTTTTTTAAATAGGCCCCAATTATCAAAAAATAAAGTCATTGGACAGTATGGCGTTTATTTAAAGGATAATAAAAACAAATAGACGAGTCCAGTCTGTGTCAGCCTTTCGTTCGACGCCAATGCTCTAATCCGATTTCGAGGACGAACCTTCGATACGAAGATATAATTCGATTTTAATGACCGAAAATACAGGCGCAGCTATTCGAATTTAGATAATTAGCCACGGCTAATAAAATAACAAAAGCTTACTTATCGTTAGTAGGCAGACAGGACGGGCAAAAAACGTTAACAAGGGCCATCGGTGTGGCCTCCACACGATAGTCAATTTGGTCCAGAACCGACGTATTCCTGATATCGAGAGAATATTTTGAAAATATCGTGAAATATTGAGTAAATATCTCGAAATATCCACAATATTATTACAAAATACTGGAACAATATTAAAAATGCAGGCGAAAAATTGTGGAGATATTATTCAGATATCATGATCATCTAGAAAGCCATTTGGAAAAATGTGGAATTAGAGGAAATATTTTACCTCAAATATTTTGAAAACCTCTGAAAAATATTTCTTCCTACCTAACTACGCAAAAAAAAAAATTTCGATAAAAATAATTAAGTTACTAAACTAATCTCACAATACAAATTTTAAAATAATAATTCGAAAATATGGTGGAAGAGATATTTTTACAAATGAAAAAGTAGAAATATTTTTTTAATATTACCAATAATTATTATTAAGATATCAGTCTAATAATTATTACGAAAATAAGGGTGCTAGTAGGAGAGAGAAACGTTACCTACGCGTCACAGTAATATTATATTATAAACACTCTGATGACATGCCCAATTTTGTAATGATACAGACTAATATTTTACTTATTAATGGAAAAATAGGTTGGAAATATTTGTGGTATTTTTTAAAAGATGGTCAAAAAAATTTTACGTAATATCTAGGGTATATCAACTCAGTTAATTTGTGAAAACATCTCCATAATTTCAAATCATCATTTTAAAATAAATAATGAAAATATTTTGGGAATATTTTCGTAGAAAAATTTTTTTCCTACGTATAGAGAGAAAATATTTTTTTAACAAGTTTTGAAAATATTTCAGACAGACATTTCAGCAATTTTTATAAAGGCTTTCTAGACGTTAATAAGAATCTCGATATATCCTCACAATACTTCTTAAGAGTATTTACTATCCTACAAAAGTTTTTTCTCTTCTGGTAACTGTTAGGGTTATGTAAAAATATTTATACAGTATTTTACAACACTTTCGAGTAACATACTTCCAATATTTTTGGTAGGTCTCTACACACAGGCTCAAAAACATAATTTAAAAAAAAGTAAGTTAATTAAGTTTTAATAACTAAAATTTTTATTCTCTCCAAACAGTATTCAAGTAGGATGCTTGCAATGCTCTAAATATTATTTTTTATTTAAAAAAAAATTGTTTTCACTCAATTCTGACTTGGGTATTTCTATATGAAAGATAAATGAATCGAGTCATCCCACTCCAGGGGTGAATTGAGGCATAATCTTTGAAAAATCATGAAAAATAGAAGGAACGACTTACAACCTTAGTTCCATTTTATAAACGTGTTAAGAAATATTTGACCAAAATGTATAAACCACATTCACTCACATAGCTTGAAAAGCAGCAGATATACGAGTAGATATAGTCAAAATTGGAAAACATTGAAAAAAGGTTTAAAGTCACCCTGTTTGCAGTAGTAACCATAGCTTTAATACTCGTACTTCAGTTGGATAATGCTTTGACTTGAAAAATTGGTCTAGTGGCTTGTTTGTCGCATTGAATTCCTAATTCGACACCATTTTTTTCATTTCATTCGTAATTAGCCAACGAATAAAAGCCTCTAAATGCGGTATTGTATTTCACTTCGTTCGCATTCTCACGTACAAAAAAATTGCAAACCTAAGCCAACGAGTCTTGTAATTCGTGATACCGGAAATTTTAACTAACCTACACGTTAGTACGTGAAAATGACGATACCAATTGCGACGAACTAGATAGAGACAGTTCGTAAAATTTCGTTAATATTCGAATTTGTCGCCAAGAAAGGCGAAATTATGAGACCTGAGGATCGTTATAATGACCGAAAGCACACGAATGTCGAAGAATTTAGGCTATCATCGACAGCATTCCTCTGCTGGTTACCTTCTCAAGAGCAAATTAAGACGTTCTTGGCCAGCTATAACAATTTCGATGGTCACAGTGGCGGGAAAAAGATTACCATTCCACTTTTCCGTCAAGTCCTCAGAGGTTTACATGAGGGTCAATAAAAGTAGATAATAAACTGGAGTGTGGGGGTAAAAGTTGGATTCTTAGACTTTGGAAATAGTAAACTGGAGTGCGCATGAAGATAAAAGAATTTACCTTCAAAAAATGTTTACTAATAATTATTACCTATTTTGTCTTAATAGCGTGGAGTAAGATGATGAGTCTAAATTGCGGACTTATAGGTACCTGTAATATTTTATTCGTAAATTACGTCATATATTCTAACGAATTGTAATCGGTTACTAGGTCAACAGTCAACAACAACGAAAACGTCACATCTAGTTATCTCACAATCGACCAGCTTCTCTTCCAGTCTCTCTTTATATTTTATCTTGCATACACGTTCGCACACTCAAGCCACACTCCTCTCCTCGAGAATTTCTTCTCTCTCCTATTTTATTCGCTGGAGACCAACTGGTTTGGTCAGGAAGCCAAAATGTTGAAAAGATTCTATATCTGTACAAAGTACAAATAGGTAGGTAACTAAGCGAGCAACTCGATATGAGAAACTTCTCGCAGTTGAGAAGCGTAAAGTAGGAAATAGTGAACACGACCTGTTCTATCGGGAGAGTTGAGTCACGAGTGTCCCAACGATTTGATAAAATTTTGACGACGATTTTTCAAAAGGATCTAGTTTCAAAATTTACGAACTCAAATTTTAGAAAAATGAAAATACAGTTGAGTAAATTTTGAGTTTTATAGTATTTTTAATTCAGGTCATGTACTTAATCTATGTAGGTAGGTACAATATTATGTTTTTTCGAGTAACTACACTGAAAAAATTTCAATGGTAATTTTTACAATTTGGATAGAAAAACTGGGACAGTTCGAGATTTGTAGAAAAAATTACTACAAAAATGGTAATATGTATTATCTAAGATAGTAAAAAGTAGGTACTAAATATATTAAGTAGATTATTTACAATAAATAGTCATTTTCACAACTGAGATTAGAAAAGTAAATATTCTGTTTATAATCAATACTATTCGTGTCTTTCAATGTAGCAGTAAAAAAAACAGACAAATTCTGTCAATTTTTCTTCCTGAAAGAACACTCACAAGTTTTCAAATCCCACACTTAGTTTTGACCCTATTAATTTAAACTTTATTCAGAATACATGTATCTATTCGTAGTTGTATAATAAAGGAAAGGATGTCAAAACACTTGCTGGTTTTTGCATTTTTGATATCTCCTCTCGCTTAATATTTAGTTCATGTCAGAAATAGGAAATTTCAAACAGAATATATTTGAAATTTTAGCCATTTTCTCAAAATTATAAAAATTAGTAGGTATTAGACGTCCTCGAATCAATAGGAGGATCAAAACTCGAAATGTGATCCAAAAACCTGGGAAAACTTAAGACTATTTTTATGTGGCTGGTCTGAACCCTTAATGCCACTTTGTGTCTTATCCATAAGAATATTAATTATTTATTCATTCATTTCATCATTTCATCATTATTTTTTTGTATTTCATGATGTTGATAAAAAATGGTATAATTTTTCACAAACTTTTATAAAACCAGTCCACATGTATGGTCTCTTATAGGAAAAAAATGTTCTTCATTTTTCAATTAGAAAGTTGTCATTTTACCACTACAGTAGATAGCGAACTTTCAGTGTTATTGGCAAATATGAACCTAGTTGTTAGGAGTTGGAATGCTCCAGCTCATCAGAATTTCGATTTTAACGCTTTAAATGGCTGCATCCGAGTTGCGGCCAAAAACCAGGGGGGGGGGGTAAAAAATAGATGTCCGAATTGCGGTCCCAAAGATGTTCAAATTGCGGCCGCTGCATTAAATAGCCCATCATTTTTTACATATGAGTGCATACAATATTATCATAATACAAGTACAATGAAACATACAGGGAGACAATTTTGTGATGGCAGGCAAGCCTACAAGTACAATCTTGTATATATTTGCAATAGTTGTTATTTATTTGTTTCAATTTTTAGAATAAAATTTCTGTATTGGCCTCTAGTCCACTCATTTTCATTATATTGGTGACTTTGTGAGTTGTATCTGTATGTGTGAAAGTATGTGTTTATTCATTATTGTGTCACACTGTATTAAGGTGTTAGCATTTTATAAAATTTAAAGAGGACTTGAAGAATTTCTAGTTCATCAGTGTGAAGAATATGTGTAAATATTAGCCGTTTGCACACATTTTTTCTTGAGTTGAAAATTTTCTTCGCACTTGGTCTTATTATTCAGGGTTTAGAGATAAATTTGGAGGGCCGCAACTCGGACATCTCCCCTTTTTTTAACGGCCGCAACTCGGTCAAAAATTATCAGATGGGCCGCAATTCGGATTTTGCCCTTTAAATCTGCCCTTTTCCAGGAAATTATACGCCTTAATTCGCGGAACGACGTTTGCTGAAGTAGTAGAAATCTTAAATTTGTTACCGCAGTCGAGTGGACGATGCAATTATTTCAGTTTTTATTCTCGGTACGCGCGAGTCAGTCGTTCGAATGTTATGAAAGAAAATAGAAATAAAAATATCAGAGAAAATGTGGAAATAATTTTGCAGACGGGCGTTGACGGAAGAAAATATCAAATGGCGGATTGCTGTTTGGCTTGAAGGTAAATTACGATAACGTTATCAGTAACAGCCGGCAGTCTCCTGCTGTCTCCTTTACAACGCCCTCCGATTCATCTGATTCGGTTGTTGATGCATGACACAGAACCGCTGACACAAACAGTGCAGGTGCAGAGGCGGCCAACCTTAAACTAAATCGTTTAAGCCAACCAGCAGTTATCCTCTCCTTATACATAGACTGTGGAAATCGCTTTAGTGAGTCAGTGACAGTTAATGATGCACTTGCCCAGAACCATATAATCGTTCAAATCAGCTGCTATTGCATAGTGGACTACATCGTGAGTCATTCAGATGGTTATAGTTCTGTAGCAATCTACCAGAGTCGCTAAAGTGCACCTAGAATTGAACTACTTTTTTACTTAACTGATAACGCACTCTCATCATACGAACCCCCAACTATCACTGACTCATCCAGCTGGCCTGACATTCATTTGAATGATTGAAATGGTTTTTTTTGAAAAAGTGGGTATAAAAATTTGTTAAGATGATTAAATCTTGGAGAAAATTTCACTAATATAGCGTCAAAAACATTTCTCAAATTATAATGTGATTTAAAAAAAGGTACCTTAAACCGACCAAAAACTTTTTGTAAAATAAACAAAAAATGATTTTCGGGTCAAAAATGGAAAAATCATATTTTCATGTTTTTTTTCAATAAACTCGTATGTGTATTCCTTTGACAACATTATGGTGAAGTTTCACACCACCAAATAATATTATAATCCTTATTTTAGGCAAAGTTTGTTTAAAAATTAACTTACATATATTTACCTCTAATTCTCCCTTTCTTAATAACCTATTTCTAATCGTTTTAAAATAAAAACAGTCAAAATTTTGAAGGATACTTTTAGGGTCCATGTGTATAACACTAGAAGTACCAGGTAGTGTCTTATACGACACCACTCAAAATTTTGAGATGGACTTCTCAAAGGACCAATATTTTGAGAACACCTGACTTCTGTCATACGACGCCATCTGGTCCTTTGAGGTTACTCTTGTTGTGTCATATATGACACCACCTGGTCCTTTGAATAATCGAGTAAAACCTGGTATTTCTAGTGATAATACGAGTAACATATGAAAATTTCATTAAAATCGATTCGGTACCTAGTTTTTGAGAAAAACCATTCTATTTTGGAAAATTATGATTCTTAGGTAAGTATTTCAAAGAATTGATTTTCTCAAGTCGTAATATTTTTAAATTTTAAAATTCAAATTGTCTTCTTTCAGGCGCGGTTTTCAACCGATTAAGATCTTTTTTTCAAAATTCTCACAAAACCCTCCTCAATCAAAATCAATCATCAGCTCGAAAATGAAACTCCCGACTTAATGTACTTTTTCATCTTAGGATTGAAAGCAAATAACTTTTTTTTTTAATTTAATTTATTTGAGATTTGGTAGGAAGCTACATCTACAGGAAAGTCGATAAAACTAAAATTTGTAAAAACACAAGGACACATTAAAAAACACTGAAAAAGTCTCAGTTATTTAAAGACAAAGAGAAAACAGTTTAGATGGACAGTAGGCTCTCTACGGATACAATTTAGGGGTCGTAAAGGAAACGAGTTGCACGAATTGCAACGGCGAAAGGTAGAAACTATAAAGCTGAAGATGACCTCTTCGAGAGAAGAAGTTCTTACAACAGATGACACGTTCGTTCGCCTTCGTCCGAACTTTCCCACGCCTACTTACGGGTTAATCGTTCACTGGGTTAACTGCCATCTTACCAGAGAGAAGGAAAAATCTGAGTCGCGGATATCGCGTTGTCGTCGTTAAATCAGAAGAAAGCGAAATTGAGCTCCAGCCTAAGAATAATAATGCATACTTGATAAAAACGAAAGAAAAAAAATTCCAAGCATCCGAAAGGTACGGAAAGGAAAATAAAATTGTTGAAGAGAAAGAAGGCTAAGATGGAGAACTCGATTGTGCCTAAATATACAGTCGCTTATGGATGCTGCGGGTGGATCCTATAAGTCACATTGATAGCCAAACAGCTCAAAAACCATTGAAAATACAATGGGAAGAAGTAAAACGTATTGTTCTTCTCGCGCAATCATATGGAGATCAGTTAATTTTTCAGGCTGCTCTTCTTACTTTCCGTTTTGAATGAGGTGAAATATTGGGCGCCAAAATTCTAGAATAATTTCAGAAAATGAAATTGCAGCATAGGCTATCATGCTGCTTTAAAAGAGCTCTACTCATCCAAAATCTCTTTTAATAATAGAAGGAAGTTATAATATAATCTTTGATATCACTTTTTAACTGCCTTGAAATAAAATGAATAATAACTTTTGCAAAAAACGGTAGGTACAATTTCGAGTTTGTAGTAAAAATTCCTGTAAAAATGAAGATAAACCTCATAAAATAGGTACAGTAATTTTTGCTATTTTTGAAGTATGTTCCAATTTTAATGATGACAAACAGAAAAAACTATTACTATTAATTTTTTCAGTGTGCCCTATAGAAGAAGGTTTTTAGATAATAAAACTTTCCTAATAACTTGAATTTAGAAAAATTATTCCACTTTGTTTGGATAAATGATGTTGCGATATACCAAAACAAGATAAAAATATTAGTATTTACTTCAGTCTTTATACTTATGACTCATGAGGTTTTGTTCAGAATCATTCTATGTATTAACTTGGTAGAGAAGTTCTTTGATCTTTTTGTGAGTTCGCTTTACAAATTGTACTAACGTGCAGTCTCACAGAGTGCGTAATTATTAATAAAAATGAGGCAAAAATTCGGTTTCAGCATTTTACGCAAGCGCAACGTGTATAGTTATTGAAGAGTTTACGTACTCTAAAACCTTCATTGAGTGCAATTAAAAATAAGTATTGCATCAAATGATCATAACATATACTACTCTAATATTCGGAAAATTTTCGATGCGTTACTTTTTTATGGTAACTGGAATAGAGGAAATGAAATTTTTGAAATTGTTCCGAAAGTTTTGAGATCAATTTTACTTTTTTCAAAAAAGAAAATTTGGACAAGTGTCTAAGAAATCCAGCAATTTCATTTAAAATTGCATGGAAAACTTAGCATTCAATGCAGATACCAAATAAATTTTGTCTTAAACATACAATTTTCCTTAATTTTCTAGCGATAAAAGTTGACTTTGACTAGGATGCGCTTCATATTTACATGTAGATGGAATAATCTGGTATGCTTGTACCCCATAACTCACTCAACAAGAAGCACTCATTAAATCAGGTGAACTCCATGATACTTGTTAAGTGGATGGAAGTCATAATGGGAACCATGTTCACATGTATGAAAGTACTCTTATTAAAAAATATATAGGCGCCTGTAAGTACACGTTCGCGTGAACGTGTACCTAAAATTTCGATGATACGCGTCGAATAACGGTGTATGTGGTACGAAACATCAAAAACTGATTAGCTGAGTGCCGGTAGCGAAGCTACGCGTCGAGTCAACTTGCCAGTAGATCGGAATTGATCGGTATGTGGGTCGCAGTAGACAGCAATGACGACCGCAGTACCGTTGCCAATTGACCGCCACGTGCCCGTCATATTGCCCGCTCCGTCCTGATCTTGCATCTCTTTTCACGAAATGCCATTAACAATATCAAAAAGCCAGAAAAAAATAGATTCTTTAGCAGGATAATATTATTTTCATACAGTTTTAGTGCAATTAGATGAGAAAATGCAATATAGGTGCAAAAAATCTGGCAAAAGATTTTTGCGTAGAAACTTGAATGACCATTTCGAGAATCACCCCTTCAAAGTCCTCTAAAATCCAACCACCGTAACCCCACAAAGAAGGTCGAATATATGGCCTATACACATTTTTGGTTTTTATTCTATAGGTGTAACTCACAAATTGTAGAACATTTTATAAAAAAATGCTACGAACAAAAAACACTTTATTATCAAATCATCTACAACTCTAGTTCAAATCATTTTTTTTTTTTGTATCTGTCAAAGAAACAGAGATTGATGAGCGCCAAAAACAAACACTTTTTTAAATTAAAAATTAGAGATTTTCGCTCTGCCAAGCCCTCAAACACTTTCTTGCGGAAAAGGACCTCAGCGTGAAAAGCCGATATTACCCCAAAAATTTTTTGGCCGATATTACCCAAGAAGCCTTCAAGTTTTTCTCATCAAATTGGAAGAAATTTTTTCATTGTATAAAGACGTATAAGCTAAGCCTGTTGGTTTTTGCTGTTATTTCTTTGAAAACTTGATCTTACCTGGTCTTCAGATATGAAAATTTTATTTTCACTCAATTAAATACCCTTCTCCTCATCCTCTTTCTTGTAATTAACCCCAATAATAAAGCTCGAGATACCTATTTTCTTCCTATTTTCCCACAAGCTTCATTAATGGGATAATCGGCAAGGAAAGGGGACAGTGAGAGACCGGATTTCGGATGTTCTTCATACAGCTTCACACTATGATAAAATTTTCAATTTTCTTTGTTTTCCTATCCAAAGTAGTGAAAATTTTCTAATGTAAACTCTGGTATATTACAAACAGATTGGCGAGGCCGTCAAGAATACAGTCACATATTTCTTCTCGTAATTGCTCAAGTTGATTGCTAAATTTTTTCAGTTAATTAACTTCAACTTTCACACGCGTTTCAGCATTGGTAGTAATAGAAATTAGAAGCCGATTACCCGTGGAAATACACATTTTAACTTTCCTAGTTCGTACACTTTTACATTATCACTTCTATAGCAAGCTATACGAAAACGAATTGTAAAAAGGAGTAAAGGCGTGTAAGGCACGCTCGAGTTGGATGACCGTGTAGAAACGGTCAAAACAAAATTTAGAAGAAATTTTCACTACTTTGAATAAGAAAACAAGATTGGATAGTATTAAAAAGTATATACATATACAGCTAACATCAAAATATCGACAATGAATCTGCTGAAAAAAAATTTTTTTTAATTTAAAAAGAAAATTTATCTTTCCTCTCTTTCTGTATTTGAACAACGACCCCCTTCCCCCCCCCCGTTATTGAAAAGAAATCGTGTTTACAAACGCCTAAATCATATCGTGCGAGGGACGTTTTTCCTCCTACGTTGAAATACATGCATGATAGCGATTTAAACAAAAGGAAAGCTCTATCCATGTACTGTAAAGCATTCCGTGTAATTCTAATGTACAGTCGAAGCCTCGAGGTACTGGATGAGCGCATATGACTACCTGTTCGTCTCCTCGTATTCGCAACTAATCTAGCACCTATAGCTTTGAAATTGGAACCGGAAATGATGCGCATTAATTAGCGAGCTACTGAGCTGAGACAGGGGTACCAAGGGTGAGCTTGGGTAGTTGGTTTCTGACTATCGAAATGGTCATCGAATCGGAGGGGCAGAGGGCACCGTGCGATGCTTCTTCGATCAAGCATGTAAATCGGGTTTGTAGAACTGGGTCCGGCAGCGCCATGCCGATTGCCAATAAAGAGAATCGTTACACACGGCTGGCCTAATGTGACTACCCTGACCGATTATCGTCGTCGACGATGCCAATAAGACTAAAAAACTGATAATTATCGTACATCCTGTGCCATCCGTTTAGCCTACACCATTGTTTTCCACAACAAACGAATGCTTGGGACGAACGAATTTGCGAGATTAAATCGACGCCTATCGTAAAAGCGAATTAAATGAATAGGAGAGGTGAGTCGAAGATTACATGTCATCATTACTCCTTCCTCCACTCCTTATTCTAGTCAATCAATAGCTGAGTCACTGGCCATTACATTTTGAACTAAGTATAATCAATGGCATAACTATAGGAGGGTACGTGTCTAAAAATATTTTGGGCCAACACCCCTCCCCCCCATAAAAAGTTGAAATATATAGTAATATGTAATCTGTAGCGTACGCAAGGGTTGCCAGGGGGCTGAAGCTCTTCCCCTTTGAGCATTTCGTACCTCTCTAAATAATGAAAATAGAAAGTGAAAAATGTTAGTGGGACAAAATTAAAATAAACAAAACAAAATGAGAAAACTGATGTAAAAAACAAAATACCTAAACAAACCAAACAATACAAAGAAACAAATAAATGGAATGGGGATTCGAAAATGAAAGAGATTACAATTAAAAAATGTATAAACTAAAAACAAAAATTCAAATACTCGTATGATGACGTTATCACGTGTTATTATTGAGGAAATCATCAAAGTGGAGAAACTGAAGGTAGAGATAGCAAAACAGACATGATTTTTTCATTCATTTATTAATGTCCTCTCCTACGACGCATGCATAAAAGAAGAGGTTCGCGAGGGCCTCAGGGGCGAAACCCTTAGTCTCTTGATCACTAAAAAAATTTAAAAAAAGTCTGATTTAATTCGAACAAATTTTCATGCCTCTTGCAGTTTCTCAACGTGAGACCCTATGATTTTAGGCTGCGGACTCAAATTGTTTTTTCGTCCTCTTGGTTTTATAAGCATTTTCACACCTTAATCAAAGCTAGTAATGTTTGATGACATCATCGAGCCTAGATTAACCAAGTCAGCGTTGGGCCCAATGAAACAAGCAAGTAAGGGCCATGGATTGGGCTTTCACGAGACCTTGACCTAGGCAATAGAGGTTTATGACTTCATGTAGATAAAATTAAGATCTTTATCAAGGATCGTTATAATCTAGCCTTGTAGCATACAACAAGGCTTGATACTCTAAGAAACTAGAATGAGCGCAAACCGCATTTACAAAACTAACCAATCGTGATCGAGTGTCTGCAGGTCATACCTGTATTATGTTTTGAATTACTTTTCAGAAGAGAACACGGTGTACATTTATATTTTACTTGTTCAACTAATACAACGGGTCTGAGAAATTGCGAATTACACACGTGTTTTAAAAAAGGACATTCGTTATCGCAGGATACACGTTAGTTAACTTCATCAGTGAAACGAAACTCACATAACGCAGAACCAGTTTGTTCTTCGTAAAACGAAGCTCTTATCTTTTTCAATACGATAATTTTTTAATTTCTAATTTCTCATTTTTTTGCGATAAACATAAACATGTACGAATTGCCACGTATTCGTTTTGTCACTTCAAAGTCCAAATAAGTATAGATTATAACGGTATAGGTAAAATCAAAAGTACGAGGAACTGTCGATCTTTTCAGACTATATTCTTCGAAATTATTATACTCTGTTTTAGATTTCCTACAGTAAAACATAAAACCATAGGGCAAATGACTTGATTGAAATATTGATTAGATAGTTTCGTAAATTCTATTTGTTTATCGAAAATTCAGGACCAATGTTCATGTTTCTCATTTGGAACAAAGTAAGTGCACTTATTTCGATTTTGACATCGATTGAAGAAATAGATAGCTCATCCAATATACCGGGCAAAGACCATTCCTCGAAAAATGTCTCGATAAAAAGCTGAAAACTATTCGAATAAAGAAAACTGTTGGATTGGGTCGTCTGGACTCACATAGAGACAGATCCAATATACTCCAAAGGAAATAAAGGGCTACATTTTAGACTGAATAAGAACTTTATTTAAAAGCCACACCCTGGCATAAAATCTTAAACGGTTTGAACCTTACTGTATCTAGCAACCAGATAGGACGAGTCTCTCTCAGAGAACACAGCGCTGGCTCACCAGCTACTCCCTGTTATATAGTCCCACGGAGCTAGAAAGAGCCCTCACTGCTCTTTAGTAAACAAAGTCGTAAACCCTTTAGGGCTGATGCAATACTAAGCGGTACGAGGCTTATTCTTGCATCAACCACATTCCGTAGGCCACACAGCTACGTACCAAAGGTTCATGAACTCTGCTTCACTCTTTCAGAGGGTTGTAGTGTTCATTTGCCTTACTCCTCGTACATAGTGTATTACCACGTAGGTATATTGACTCTCACCAGTCGTCCAATTCCAACACTCCCTCCTCAATATCCGGAGTGGAATCGAATTAGGATATCTCACATCCAGGTAAGGTTCAATTACAAATTACAAAATATACAAGTCTCACTACTTGACTTAGTGTTTTTATCAAAATATTATTATAAAATTTAATCAGTCATTCTTGGAGAAAGTTTACAAAAACTCCAAGGCTCACTTAATATATCTGGAGAAAATCTCACTCTAAAACTCCAGTGCTCACTCTAGAGAAAGTCTCACTATAAAACTCTAGTTCTCACTGTAATGGAGAAAATCTCAATTTGAAAACTCCATTAAATTTTCATGGAGAAAATCGCACCCGAATAAAAACTCCATGGATAGCCACTCAAGTGCTATTTCATATTGGAGAAACCGTCTTCTGTAGGAAAACTCCAATCTCGACGTTTTGCCACTCTTCGTCGAATTTTCTGGAGAAAAGTTTATTAAAAACTCCAGTCGAACCTCCCTGTTCGAAAAATATTGGAGAAAAATATTGGAGAAAAACATTTGTAAAAACTCCAAAAATATGCGGAGGGAACACTTGGCAGCGAATAACTCCAGCATCTAGAACTCGAGAGAATCATATTAATTTCTTAGCATTGTTAACATGCATACATAAAAGAACTGATTTCTATTTATGAAGAAAGACTCTCGTTGTTCACTCACTTTAGAGAAAATCTCATTATGAGACAAAACTCTAATTTTCAGAGAAAAGATCCTACTCATAGGTAAAAACTCTGAAAACTCACCGTTCATGACTCACTACTCATGACTCACTAAATCAAGAGGAAAACTTTGTTCTTGTACAAAGAAAACTCTTGTTTGACTTCTCACTCAGTCTTGAGAGGAAAAACTTTCGAACATATTGAAAGTAAAAACTCTCTAGATTTCTCACTCAATCTTTTAAGAGGAAAACATTTCATTTTGTCGAAATGAAAAACTCTTTAACTCACTTTAATGTAGAGAAACTCATTTTGAGGAAAAACTCTACAACGGAGAAGACCTTTGAGGCAAAACTCCGTGTTATTGGGAAACCCACTAAGTCCCAATACTCACCTCACCATGTAAAATTATACTCACCAAAATTTTACGTATCATCGGAAAACTTCGAAAAACCGATGCTCACCATTTACAACTTTTACTTACCGAAGTTGTACTTGTGTTGGGAAAAACATGAAAAACCCAACTCTTTTGTAGCTTTCTGAAAAGTAACTTAAGACTTTTACTATATCAACAGTGTTGATATTTTTAGCTACAGATTGAGAAAAGCTTCGAAGGCATTAAAAACTCAATCAGTTTTATGTTATGTTTAACGAATGTGCCTGTTATCCCGGAATAATTCCATTTTGTAATCAAAGGATTTACAAACGAAAACAAAACTTATATTAAGAACTCACGTATAAAATCAGTCTTTTAAAGCACATAAACATAACAATATATATACAGCCTTCAAAATATAAAGTGATTTCGCCCCACCAGTCGGCGAATCAATTTTTGAAGGTGGGGGACCGCAGCGGCGTCGCACCTCTGCCGAGACCAGCCGGTCCTCCTACAAACTATTTACAAATCTTCTGTAACAAAAATTCCACACACAACGGAATTAGTTTTGTTTTACGGGATGTTGGCAGTAATATTCGTTAACCCATAAATCAACTTAAGTGATTTATATTCACAGCCCAGAAGGTCATAGACCTGTATTGATCGACTTTATGTCATAACCAATTTAATTTGATCCACGTATCATTGACCTACTTTTAAATCGTCTAGTTTGACGATAAACTGTCTAGTTTGACAATAATTTTGTCTAGTTTGACAAAATTCTTCTATCTGTATAGTGCTAATTTTTAATTACAGTAAGCTAGGACATAATAACCTATCGAGTGGTTATTCAAAACTATATGTAAGTTTTCTATGTGTTCAACCCTACAGATTATCCGTTTTATACGAATTGTTTTTCTGTATTTATTCTTAAGTTCTTATTTTTAAGTCTAATTTTAATGTAGCTAAATTACCTCACTTGTAATTTTTCTCACTTTGAAAATAAACGTGTCTCACAGGTATTTATTTCAAAAAGTTGAAAGTTGTCTCACTTAACTTTCACAATAAATGTCAGTACTTACCGCTAACATTTATTTCTCACTGATGCGTCTCACTGTGCATCTATTCTCACTGATAAAGCGATTTAACTTATTTATAAGTTTATCAGATAAGTTCAGTGAACTTTCTCTGTATACCTTTGACTAGTATTAAATTGTAATAGGTACAATTTAAGTTACCAAGCCTGTTGGTACCATTAGTATTAATAATGTATATATAGTTACCAGAACTAATTCTATCTAGTCATTAATTTAAGGTATTTTTATGTCGCTTAATTTTAAGTGGATCAATGTGGATTCAAATTATTTTCCAAGCGGGCCCTCACTGTCTCACCGTTGGTCGCACTTCCCTTGGCCCCTCACTTTGGGTCTCACTCCCCCTCACCCTCACTTTGGTATTTCCCGATATAAATTTTTCAAATTTCTATGACTCGAAGTCAACTTTTGGTGAAATCTCCCTCCAAATTTCTAAAATTTATAATCGGTACTTCTTGGAAAATGGGCTAAATTGTGAATTCAAAATTGGGAAACATAAAACTCTCACTCTCACAGCACTTTCGGACTTATCTTATCCAAATTGAAGTTTTTGACTTAATATTTAATATGTAGGGTATAAGCCTACATAACTCACAAAAATAAATAAAAGTCAAAATTTTACCTTCAGGATCGCTAAAGTTCGGGTCGTCAGGCAGCGGCGGATATTCAATGGCTGGAGGCTGGTACGGGACCTGCCATCTGGGTACATTGTACGCCCAGCCAAGAGGGGCCATCGGTTGTGGTGGTGGGAGCTGGTACTGGGGTCCCAACCACATGGCTAAAGGAGGGAGCTGAGGATGAGCGTACGAGTATGGCGGACTGAAGAGTTGCCGTCTCGTGCGCAGCCGTCTAAGCTCTCTCTCCTGCAGTCGTTGTTGGCGCTCCAGTAATCGAATCCTGTTATCGGCGGCGAACGGTGCTGGTGTCGGGCAGTTGGCAATTTCGTGGCCTTGCAGGCCACAATTGAAACACGGTCGCCCGACCGCTGGCGGGTAGGGGCACTCGTTACCCAAATGTCCTCTTCTTTGACAGTTAAAGCACCTTCGTCCTAAGGGGATTCGAGGCGCGCGCGGAGGGGCACGAGGAGTCCTGCGAGGAGCTGGCGGTGTTCTCAAGGCAGCGGCAGGAGCAGGCGGATCATCAGCCAGGAGATTGACAACATCGATCACGCGCGGAGGTGGAGGCGAGTCGGCGAGCATCACTATAGGAGCTGCAGCCACAGGTGCGTCCTCTCCATCATCGTCCGAAACGATCACTATGTCCATCACTTCAACAGCAGCATCAACATCGGCTGGCGGAAGGACTGGCGCATTTTCAACCACAACTGGCGGTGTGGGTATCCTGGCAGATGGCGGCGGTTCGTGGACTTCGACTTCAACGACGAAAGCTGGAGGTTGAGGGGCCTCTTCTAGATCCACAATGGGACCCTCCTCAACCTCAGCTGGAGCAGGAGCCGATACAACGACGCTGGCCTCCTCAACGTGAGCGCAAATGGCTTCAAGTGGAATATCCGGCTCGACTAAAATTTCTTCCGGAGGACCCCTAAGCGAAATAAGATTGGCCTCTGTAGGAGGGCCAATCGGTAATGGAATATCCAAACTGTCCATAGGCTGTGAAAACATGTGATCATTTAGGAGATTTCAAGTAAGTATAATATGTGAATAGGTGGTATTTTATAAGTATTTATAAGAATCGTGTGAATATCTAGTCCATATCATAAGGTGTAAATTTGTATATAATAAGCTATTTTATAAGACAGTTTTGTAGATAACGGACTTGTATAAAGCCACTCGTATCTAAATGTAATAATTATGCCCTCACTATTGGCCAATATTTTCTGTCAAAATATTGTTTTGTGTGCGCACACAAAATTCTATTACAAAATATCAATATACGTCATATATATCAGACACCAGCTGATCATATATATCTCAAAAAAATATATCGATGAGTACAACTCACTGTATAACTCAAGTTATCTCACTAAAAATTTAAGGCTCTCACTTTGCCAAAATAAAACTGTCAGCTTATTTTTGAACAAAAATCACCAGGAGCTAAACATTATAACGATTATATCTCCCTCCGAATTGAGGAATGGAGATTTCTTAAAAACAAATTTTGAAACTTTCGATTTTGGAAAGAAAAAAAATTTTACTCAAAATTTATCTCACTGTAAAATTTGTGCGCACCAAACAAATTTTCTCACTGGTTTTTAAGAAATATGGGCTTATATTGAGGGTAAAATTAAAACTAGCTAATTTGTCTCACTATAAATTATATGCTATAAGTTTTAATTACGTCCTCTAAGACCAAGTAATACCATTCACATAAAATTAACAATAATGTTAATAAACCCAGACTCACTTCTGGTCTGTCATGATTCTCAGTAAGAGGATCATGACCCGCTTGGGTCGGGAGGGTCGGTGATGGAGGCAATGGAGGATCACATAACGACATGAGCCTATGTCGTCTCCACAGCCCCATCAAGCCTAGCTCCGACGACGAGCGAGGATGACTTTGAGCCACCTCGCCCTCCGCCGAACCGGAGGTTTGGCTTTCCGCGAGGTCGGCCTCACCCCGTCGTCGTGAAGAGCCAGACGGCTCCGACCCTCCGACGCGCCGCAACCCAGCGTCAAGTCTGCCATGCATATTTAATGAGGCAGCAGCGGCTCTCACCTCAGTCTCGACTTCTACCTCAGCAGCAAACGGCTCAACTTCAACTGTAGGTGAAGGAGGCGGCGTCGGATTGTCGATTAACGCCGGATCCAGTGGTCCCATCTCATAGATCACTGGATCTCTGTCGAGACGAACACGAGGCACAATCATCTCAATTTTATGGCGGCGTGCAAATTTCTTCACCAGCTTCGAGTATTTTCTGGGCACTGTCATTTCGCAAAGGACAGAAATTTAGAAATCACACTTTATTCTAAATTCATGCAAATGACCTCCTCCAGAACCACAAGACAACTCGAACAAAACGAACAACATTTTAAACGGAGGAAAACTTATGGCACTAGTGATAACCCCTTTTTTGAGTCTCCTATAGTGCACGGCAGTAATCCCCGGTTGCTGGCTAAGAAAATTTCTCACTCTCACATTTACTCACGAGTATATATACCACCATCAAAATTTTTCCCACTCACTGATAAAAAATTTTGGAAAATATGGATTTTATGTAAAATTTTCATAAGGATCCGAGCAGTCAGTTTCATCTCGACCTCCCATGAAAAGTACATGTTGGAATCTCTAACCGAAAATAAAAAGGTGAGGTCAGTCACCCCGGTCGATTGTTTATCAGTCTGGCTGTGACTTTTTACAATCCGGTTACCTCTTTTGTGTAAACAGAGAGACACCATCGGATCGATCCATAAAGTTTAAGTGACAAAAATAGGATTTCCTCACAGTTCAAATCCCCCAAAACATTACGTTTTTGGTAAAATGAAATTTGCTCAACTAAAATTTCAAAAATAATTTTGGCTCACCTTCAAAATTATAACTCACTGAATAAAATTTTATCGCCCTCAAAAATTTTATAATAGGAAAAATATTTACTTTCCTCTCACTGGGTGTCCTCTCACAATAGGACGGATCCTGGCGGCCAGCAGAATCCAGCACGCTTCCACTCACTTTCGGAATTAACGCCAAAACATTTAACTCATAAATGACCAAAAAAAATTTTGGATTTTTGTGTTGTGTAGCCCACAACGTGTTCCCATAATGGATGAACAAAAATTTAGAGTAATTAAAACTCATGTGGTATATTCTGATTTTCTCCCTCAAATCAGCTCACTGTTCGAATATTCGACTCACGAAACTCACAAAAAATTGGCCAATAAAATTTGTACATTTATACACTAGTGTCATTGGTAGTTTCCTCACGTTTAACCAATAGATTTTATCATGCACATGACAATAGAGCATAACATTTAAGTTAGTTGCTCACACAAATTAACAACCAGGTTTGTCACATTAGTCTATTAGACTATGAACACAAATTCATGCAAACCATTAATATGAACCACCAAGCCAACTGGCTTTATGCTGATTATTATCCAGCAACATTTAATTCTTTCCACTAATGGAAACTTAATAATAAACATTGACTGGTAACTCTGTTTACCAGACGACCAGGGTATTCGAAAAAGAAATATTGAACCAAAATATTCAAATCATAACGAATCACCTTTTTAGAAGGGAAAAATAGTCCATCTGTGATAACTAGGTCAATGACCTACATTTGGCTCGACAACCAAAAAAAATTATAATTCACAAAAATTGTGCTCTGCACAAATCTCACGTATTTTGGAATTATACTCACGGCTCAAAATTATATTTTAGCTCACAAAAATATAATTACTCACAAATGATTTACATGTCTCACTGTATGTAAATTTACGTTAAGAATTTAAACTCACTGAAATAAATTATATGTCTCACTTGATATAATTTAAGATTAAACTCACTAAATTCTTAACTTGAGATTTGTTATCATGGACATCGTTAATGAAAGAAATTTTATTTTGGTTCAAGAAACTTTCTAATTATTTCGAAACTCATCACCCAACTCACAATGGTCGTTTGTTTATTTATTTAAAGTTTAAATTTCAGAGGTCTATTAACTTGGAAACCATTAGATTTTAAATAAATATACGCACTGGAGGAAAACCTGTTAAATCATACATTGTAATCCCTCACTAAATCAGGTGTGCTTGATTTCGATTACAAGAGGTATGAAGATTTGCAATTACTCACTAAATAATTTCGCACAGAAAGTCAAGTGTATTCAGCATGACCCAAATTATTTAATTGCAAAATCTAAACTCACTGATGTAATTTTTCTCACTGTAAATTACGTTAATTTTGGCTCCCATCTTTCAAAATTAAACATGAATTTTATCTCACTAAAAATTCGATATTCGTCTGTCACGAATATAAAAATAAAATTTATGACAATGATTTTATTATTGTCAAAGGTTTTCCTGGAAAGAAATTAACTATGGTTCGGTTGTTAGGGCACACACATTCCATCAAGCTCACTTTGCATGCAATACATGGAAAAATATAAAGAATTCTTTGTCTCACTTACTATTGACGATGACTGTACACGGAATAAACGATAATGACAAAGACGACAGATAATACCAAGTTGATCGAAATTCACCAGATATTTAAGATTCACGAATTGGCGACTACAATTTTCGGCTTCCAAATTTTCTTCGCACAAATCACACTTTTGGCAAAAAAAAATTATAAATTAGCAGATCGTTGTACACTAATTTCCAAAAACTTAATATTTTTCGGCCTTGTACTTACATGAAGGAAATTTTCACTTTTGGTTAAACTCACGGACACAAAAACGAAAATAATTTGCATATCATGCAACACAAAAAATAAAGTTTTGGAACTTGTCAAAAATAATAACAAAAATTTTCGTGTACAAAGTACACTATCAACAAAAATTTTCGGTCACACTTACGAAAATAATAAAAACGAGAAAAAAAATTGTACGAGTTAAGTAATTGTAATTATGATTACAATACAAAAAAAACGGACCAAAATAATAACGAAAATTGTGAAAACACTCAAAAATAATTTCAGCATTTAGAGAGCACTCAGAAAAATAACGCAAGACGTGCGATCGCATCGATTAAAAATCTACGAGTGTTCAGGCTGAAACAAAGTATTTTCGATTTCGTATTCCAGAATTTATCATCTGAATTTTGATTGGTCCTTTAACTCGTAACCTTTTTCTCAAAATTAGTCATATTGCAACGATCTGCTTATAGTCATTCGTGGTCTTATCTGGTTAGCCCTTTTTACATTCGTCAGGGGTTTCTTATCGTAAAAAGAATAAGAAAAAGAATTTCGGTTTTGTCATTTTGGTCGTTTGAGTCATCATAAAATCAACAGTATCGTACAAACTCGGCGATTTAATATAATTTATGCGCCTATCGCTTGTACAAAAATGCACCGATCTGGTGACTAACATTCGACAGCTCTCAACCTGCTGTATACTCGAGTTTTTGGTTTTAATGCGTAAGAATTTGTATGTAGTGGTAGTCAGAACGTTGAGAAGCGTCCGCATAGAGTTTCTCCCTCTTACCCGCACGGAACATTTCTCGCTCTCACTTAGCTACGTTCGCAGTACAAAAAATGTCGAAAAACGAAAAGGAACGAAGCAGCTGTGTATTTCGCAGCGGCGGACGCGTGATTTCCGCGCTTCGTTTTCTACTCACTTTTGTTTTCGACTGTACTTCTAATTTCACGAAGAAATTATGATAAAAAAATATGTATGACACTTCTCGCCTTTTCCACACAAAATATATAAGTGGAAAGGTGTTGAGGGAAGTCATATATATTTAATTTGGTGTATTCAGTCTTCAAAATTCTACTCCCTCCGTTCAGAAGCATTTTTGAATGTGACTGTACTCACAAAAATACGAACTCACGAAAATGATGAAATAATTTTCACTCTGGAAAAATTATTTCTGATTGGGTGAAGATTAATTAGTCTTCAACCTCAATCATCCCAACACCAAATTACTACCACAGTCAATAATATGCGCATCTCAAATTTATTATTGACTTCTTACGCACAAAAAAATTAAAAGGATACTCACTGAATTTTTCTCACAAATTCTCTTCGTCCTTTTAACTTAAGGATAAATTATTAGATATATGTCTTAATAATTATATCCAGTCTCACTTTCTCAACTTGGATTTTTCTCACGAATTTGAAGCCTTAAAAATTTTTCGCACTAAAATTTTATTTTATCGAAAATTTTTCTCACTAAGGTTCAAGGTTGAAATTCTCTCACTTCAAAAGTTCATCTTTTACCCAAAATTTTCGACTTAAAAATTTCTCTCACTTCGAAATTTTTATCTCACCAAAAATCTTTGAGGTTGAAATTCTCTCACTTCAAAAGTTCATCTCATTGATTTTTGACGCACTGAAATTTTTCTCAATTAAAAAATTAATAAAAATAACTCACTAAATTATTTGAAAGGCGGAAAAGCCATACCTCACAAATAATTTTCAGACACTCAGTCTGTGAGACTTCTCCCTCTGTCTCATCTCTTTTTCTCACTAGAGAACACGCATTGTAGAATTTGAGGAATGGAAAAATAATTTTCACGCATCCTCTTTTACCTAAATCTGAAAGGTAAAAATAATTAGTCGACACATTTATATAGCGCTATAAGGTTTGAGTTAGCTAGACTCAGGTGCACCTTGAATTAAATCAACGATTTAATTTTTCTCACTTTAAAAATTCTCACTTTTGAAAAACTCACTTTTGGTACCAAATAAATAAAATAATGTGTAATACATTACCAACATCCGGATCTCACGTACAATCTCACTCAAAAATAAATTTTCGAAATGAATCATTTCAAAAATTTGGTTTTCCATTTGGAAGATTTGAAATTGTAAGAAAATTTCAAATTACGCCATTTATTTGGCATCGCGATTTTTATTTTACAAAAAAAATTTTCGCCAAAAAAAAATTCGAAAATAAAAATTATTTCGAAAATGATTTTTCTTCCTCACAGTTTTTAATTCGCGAATATCTCACTGCTAGCTTTTATTTCAAAGATTTTTCTCACAAAAAATATTTTGATAAAAACACTAAGATTTAAATTTTCGCAAAATCAGCGCAGATCTCAAAGCGTGCGCTGGGCCCATAACCTGTTGGATTGGGTCGTCTGGACTCACATAGAGACAGATCCAATATACTCCAAAGGAAATAAAGGGCTACATTTTAGACTGAATAAGAACTTTATTTAAAAGCCACACCCTGGCATAAAATCTTAAACGGTTTGAACCTTACTGTATCTAGCAACCAGATAGGACGAGTCTCTCTCAGAGAACACAGCGCTGGCTCACCAGCTACTCCCTGTTATATAGTCCCACGGAGCTAGAAAGAGCCCTCACTGCTCTTTAGTAAACAAAGTCGTAAACCCTTTAGTTTATTGACTTGTTTACTCCAAAATACCCAACGCAAGACGACTCTTGCTGTGGCTGATGCAATACTAAGCGGTACGAGGCTTATTCTTGCATCAACCACATTCCGTAGGCCACACAGCTACGTACCAAAGGTTCATGAACTCTGCTTCACTCTTTCAGAGGGTTGTAGTGTTCATTTGCCTTACTCCTCGTACATAGTGTATTACCACGTAGGTATATTGACTCTCACCAGTCGTCCAATTCCAACAAAAACTTTCATGAAAATATTGACTTGCTACCAGCTGAGTCAAATACCAAATATCTGGTGCATATGCCTTTAGCCTAACTTGTAGGGTTTAATTTCTATTTTACCTTTCAACTGGTGAAGTGAGGTAGGGGCTGTTTTTCCTTCAATTTCCTCGACTTCCTCCTATATTTATATGAAAAATTATAATTTTTTATTACATCCATAACGCTATTTTCTGAAATCATGAGTTTTCATGACCTGTATATAGACACCCTGTGGACGAGAAAAAAGCGCAGCTGTGCTCGGCGTTTGTATTTCGGTGTCTCTAACAATGGTGAGCGCCGGTTGGTCAATGATCCAATCCGCTATGAGTAAGTGGAAATCATCCGTGACACCGAAATACACAATTGATAAGCTAAATCGAAGATGACTGGCGATATTCCAGAGCCCAAAAATCAGCTATTTCCTCGACCTAAATCGGGTGTCCTTTTTGAGAGACGAGAGGGAGATGATGCAGAAAAAACAAACAAACTGATAGGCGAAAAGCAAAGGAAATGAAGAGTCGTTGATCCCTATCGAAACGCAGTTATGGAACGGTTCAGTTAGGCCAGTTCAAGCTAAACAGCCTGGCCTTTTTATTCCAAAATGAAATCTTTTGCATGGTTTTACAGCTTACACCATCGCCGAGATTGTTTTTCAAACCTACCCTCCAATTGAAATTATCCTCTCAAAACTAAATTTCAAATTGAAAGAGTACCTATCAGCTGAAGGTCACAGATTCCTTTTTCACAATCGAATAAGGAATCAGGTTTCCCACCCAAGTTTTGATTCGTGTATTTTTTTCTCTTTTCAACTCAATATAATATAGTACTCGTACGTATGTACCTAACAAGCTGCCACGTAACGTGAGCTTGATTTCAGGCACGCCATATTATACCCACCATCTTAGCACATTGCAGATTCTTTGTCAAAGCACGAATAATTAAAGTGGGCCTTGACTATCTGAACATCGCAACATATTTTTATTAGCAATATCATCGTCATAAATAAACAAGTTGGAAAACTTAGAAACGAAACAATCGAAATTATAACAGGTACCAAGTACCAACTAGAACTATCTATAATGGTAGACCTATTATATTTAAATATTTTTAATGCATAAAAGTACTTAGACTACCTACTTGAGCTAGGCATGGAGAAATGAAATTGTGAAAAAAAAAATACGGAACACGAGCGGTGAAATGAGACACGATCCAAACGAAATAAAAGCGACCTTGCCAACTTCTTTTATAGGTCATTACTACTACTAGATTCACGCCATTTGTTTAAAATGAAAATAAAGGAAAGAAAAATCGCTCATCTTCCTTCTTTTTTCATTCATCTATCAGCGATACGAGTTACAAAAGTGTATTTATATACAAGCACTAAATGACGCATTCAGCAATAAATGAATTTCTTTCTTCTCTAGTAAGAGGTTAGGGTCAGTAGAACCACTCGACTAAAGACACATTCTATATTATTAGTATACTCTTCATAAAATTATTTAACAAAATTGGAAACATTGCAAGAGGGTTGCCTTTCAAATTTTATGTAAGATCCATTTTTCATAAGAATGAAAAACATTAATTTAACATCATTTAGCACCTAGTTGAATTAGATACTTCCAAGTCTAATTCTGGGAGAATTTAGTTACATTTTGAAATACTCGTATGTTAAAATATTTTTGTGAAATCACTTCTTCGGTTAAACGGAACCAGGCAAAAAAAGAATGATATTAATTGGAATGAAATTTCACATTTATAGAAATCATACTCAGAAAAGCTGAAGAAATTTTAACTGAAAAAATTAGGAATCGAATTTTCACAGAAAAAAGTATTCATGCACCATTCCACTTGTCTCATTAGTTTTTCTTCACATACTCCGTTAGCATGCGATTCGTTTCAATTTCCTAAGATTGTTGGACTGGTCACCCCGAGTATAAAATACCTAGCTACTAAAAGTCTTCAACTCCACTCCTACTGGAATTTTAGTTAGACAATTTGATACACCCCAAAATTCAGTATTCGCATAAATATTGATTTTAGGGGGAAAAGTGTTGAGACAAAAAATGTTTAAAACTAAATTTTCTTTAAAAGTATTCTTATTGAAATCGCATTCATCTTTAATAGTTACGGAGTTACGGGCTGTCAAAAATTTCAAAAAAAAAAAAATCGAAAGAATAAAAAAAAATTCAACATTTTTATATATTTTTTCGAAACTTAGAACGTATCGTGTATCTATGATCCGAGTTTCAACTCAATCGAATCAAAATTACACCCTCCAGAGCTGAGGAAAGATGGTCAACTTTGAGCCCCTCCGATTATTATTTTTTGTCTCATTTGACTGGATTAACAGGATTACTTGGACGAAAGCCATTTTAATAATACCATGCTGTAAATGTCCATCGTTGATATAGAAAAAATATAATTAATGTACCAAGAACAGCGTGAAAAAAGAAAGAAAAACGAATTCTTCACAACGAAAATAACACGAAAATAGAAAGAATTTGTTTTATGATTTAAATCTGTATGCAACTGCATTCCTACACTAAAGGAACAGTTATTTTTAAGATATACCCGATTCTTATTTTGAAATCCAATCAAATCCAACCGCACTAGTCTTCTTCGAGTTTATATTAACACAGACTAACCTTCATATAATTTTACAAATTTCCTTCTAACAGAGTGAGTAGCATACATCCCTATCACGAATTCAAAAAAAAATTCATACTACAATTACTAAGCTGTACACAGACAGGAGCATACAACTTCGAAGTGAGAAATTAACATAATTGCGTTGAAAATTAAGGCAGATTGTTCATATAAATCGAAAATAAATGTAAATACAAATATTCTGAAAATTAAAAGGCTATGCACATTAAATTTGATGTGCCTACCCAATTATATTTACTTTTCACATAATATGCAAGATGGTAATTAGCTGTATAAGTATCTAGTTCAGTAAATCAATTTTTAGTATTTTCCCTTGCGGTGTTGAAAAATACCCCGAGGAAAAAGCAATTCATTTAGAAAAAATCTCAACTCTCTTGAAGCCCTTCATTTTTAGAAGTTAAACTACCTTTAATATAATTTTTTTCCTTTACTCGGTCTATAATTTTTTTACAAAAATTTATTCGCATTACGTAAAATATTGTTAATACCATATATTACTATACTGGTAATGTCTAACAAACACCCACAGTTATAATATTTCAGTCGTTGAATGTACCTTTATAATAACGATATTATGATAAATAGTGTATTATTTATCCATACTATGAGTTTTTTTTTAAATATATACAATACGCATTCAACACCGATGGTATAATGATGAGCATTAGATCACCGGTTAGGTTGGTGACCTTACGACGACCACTATTCGTTTCTGGGATCAAACAACCCGGAGGAGAGGAAAGGAGCAAAAACTTGTTGGATGGAACACGACCGGTATCGAAAGAACAGTCATTTTGAGTGGCATATTTTATATTCGAAGGTTATAACGAATAGAGCACTTATGCATTGGTAACTTTATTCTTTCCTCTATCATCAGTTATAGTCCTTTATCTTTTTTTTTGCAATGAGATAAGTATTTATGGCAGGTATCAATAAAATAAATAAGCATAGTTTATAGCAAACATTAGTTAGATGTTACCGAGTTAGTTACATTGATTTTTTTTCTTCGTATCCGTTCTGGTTTCCTTGTCACAGTCTTCGTTTCAGTGCATGCATGCATAAAAATTGTTCTTTTTTTTTACTCGTACCTTTACTCTTTCTCTAATCATCTTTCAAATCGGTACTTTGAATTTAAATTTTCACGATGAATTCAATTAAAAGTACAGGATATATTTAAGATTATATATGTACATACATTATGTGATGATGTGATCTGTAAAAAAGTACCTTAATTCGGAAATTTCAATTTGGAGCTGATAATTTCTTTCAATAGAGGAACGTTTTGTTAACATTTTGTGAAGATCTTCTCAATCGGTTGAAAAGTGACTACATGTAAGATATAACATTTTGCATTTTTGTATTTAAGAATCTTACTTTGAGAAAATCTATTAGTTCAAAGTTTAAATCATAATTTTCCAAAATGAAATTTTTTTCACAAAAAATATGCTCAATCGAGTCAAATGAAAATTTCATTATTATCATTTTACAATTCAAATTTCAAACTTGATTCTCTCAAAAGTAGGATTTCTAATTGTAAAAATGTTAAAATTTCATGTATCACTCAATTTTCAACCTAATGAGATTTCTTTTGTAGAATATTCGATATATTCATCTTTCTCAATCAAAAGCAGTGGACCAGCTCGAAAATAATTGACCACTTATCACATCTACGATGAGTAATAACTTCTAGTACGTACACAGTAATTCATGATTAGTTCTACTCATATCTCTCAATGTATATGATGCTATGATCCCTACAACAATAATGTTATAGGAGAGCTGAAAACAAAAGTCTAAATGCTATAATAAGTTGTACGTGCTTGCGTTAAAACACAGCTTGTTTGATTTTGCCTCTATGACAGATCACTACATCATACGGGAAAAATGCAAGCAATGTCAAATAAAACCATAATATAATATTGTGAGAAAGAATAAGAATCAGAAAAAAGACCAACTTGGAGAAAGGTTAAGAACAGTCAGACTATAGAGAGTAGAATTATAAGTACCCGACTCGTTTACTGGGAACTAACTTTTATGCACTCATTGGATAGTCGCAATTCCAAATGTTTGGTATCAGGACATGCAGCATTAATCTCTATGTGATGATCCTCATTACCTTGGTCTCTTTTTTTTTCGATAGACACACTCATTTTTCACAGCTCAGAAAAGTTTACAAGTATATTAACGACGGAAGTAGGTAAAATAAAAATGAAGACAATAAAGTCTATATTTATGGTTTCCTTTCTCATGAAATTTCACGTTAATGATGCTTATAGTAGTACAGTTAGAGTATGTAAACTGATAAGAAAACTAAATGAATTGTTCAAAGTAAGTTGTCAGAAAGAAAACATGAAATTTATCGAATACGAAGAATTGATAATTTCAGAATATTAATAAGCCTCTTGAGGAAAAAATATATCAGTACATTTCCTGAACAAAAATTGGAACACAAAGTTGATTGTAGCAAATATTGGCAAAATTATTTTTATCAACATATTACGTACTCGAGATAACAAATACAAAACTTCTGCTAAATAACGAAAACGCCACGTAGCAGCCATTTCTAATACTACATTCATCAGTTTGAAATGGATATTCTATACACATGGGCTACAAATGGATATAAACATTATTCACCCAAACTATTACCATTACGCATGGTAAAACCGTTGGCTCTTTTATATTGAATAACAGACTTTTACGAAGAAACGAATAGGAAGAAAAAGTAAAACTTTTTATAAGTGATGAGTTTATTTTAACAATGCGAGGAACAGGCAGCAGGCTAAGCAACAATCTTGAAAATATAGCCTATTATAAGAATAAAGCCGGTTATATTAGATTTCAATCACAGACATTTTTATTTTACCCAAAAAGTACTTGAACGGTAGGTACGTATAATTTTCTTTTTGAAAACTAAATTTTTTATTCAATTCCATTGCTCCGTTGAAATAAAATATAAATGTGTAATCACCACATTCAGGAGTGACTTTATACATCACACAATCTTTGAAAAATCATAAAAAAATATAAATAAGATTTTCAACTTGAATTCGTTTATCAGAAAATATTTAGAAATGTTTGATCATTTGCAATTTTTAGGTTGATTTCAGAAGAATCCAATCAATTAGAAGACAGTTTCCCGGCACTTTCCAAACAACAGGTTGAAAACATATGATCCTCAACGGTGACAAGGGAGATATCAACGTGTTGCCTTGTTTGAGAAATCAAAGTGTGATACGAACATTTAGGACAACCCATGTAAATGGAATGAATACAGTAACAGTTTTTTTTCCACGATACTTAAATAATTCTAACGTACAGGCAAGAAGCCCCATAAGTACCTAACCAACTAATAGGTAGTAATTTTTTGCATCGACAGTGGAGCACTTGAAAAGGTAGACTAAATGTCATTTTGATACGCTGCAATTACGAAAAACACTTGCCACGTAATGAGCAAAATTTTAGGTGTGCCGTCTTGATACGAGTAACTTCAGATCACACATTTAAATCATTTTGAATGTCGGTTCATTTTACCGAATGACGAAAAAATTTGTTTCTGTGACCTCAAACTTTCAAAGACTTGAGTTAGTTTTGATTAATTTTTTCACACTCCATTTCTTTAAACAAGCACCCGTCAAATTGAAAACAGATCTTCGTTTCATAAGTAGGTACGGTTTATTATAAAAGTACCTACACTAACCATATTCGACGACCCAACATTCGTTGAAACACTACACCGTATACGTACATTTATTGTTTTTTTTTATACACCATCGATCGGAAAGCGAATTTTTCTCACATCATTGCACAAGTAGGCGTTTACAAATCACTTCGTACCCATACCTAGGTATCTTCAATCGTAATATAACAACCTACTGTGTGTGAAGAATTATGTTTTTCTATAGACAGTTATAAAGTCAGTATTTCCATTGAAAATCTGGGCTAAAATAATCAGCCTGATCCTTGCTGCGGACAGCGCCGGATTAACCATATGGCAAAATGGGCAAATGCCCAGGGGCCCACGGTTAAACAGGGGCCCAAGAAAAAATACATAAATATAATTTTAATTCAGGGAAATAGAAAAATAATAAAATAATTTTGGGGGGGTTGGGGAGAAGGCCTATTATGTATTCTGCCCCGGGGCCCATGAAGGCTTAATCCAGCGCTGGCTGCGGATACGATTTTGTACTTCAATAAAATTACGAATTTGAGTAAAAAGCCTTTTTTCTTTTGCGTAAACTTCTAACAAAATAAAAAGAGACGCTGGCAAGGAAGGAAGTTGATAAGTCCAAATCAAGAAATACCATTTACAGTTCACACTCCTCAGCAACTCGTTTGTTTTGAATGTGTAGACATAAGGGATGATCAGACCCTATGGGCAAAATATTTTGAAAACGGATCCGTTTTATTCCGGGTTATAATCCGTTTCTGTATTATAACCCGGAATTTTCCTGTTTTCCAGCTTCTAAAACGGATTTCAAACGGATTGTAATTAGTCTTGCCGGAAATGAGTCCGGATTATTTTCAATGAAGGCTGTTTAATGATATTTGTTGGCCCGGGTTATAATCCGTGAAAGCGTTTTAAAAACGGCTTTAGAAAAATTGCCCAAAAATTATCACTGATTATATAATCGAGAAATCCGTTTTACAAACGGATTTGGAAAAATAATCAAGATGACAAAAATATCTGCAAATTTTCAGATCCGATGGTCGAAAATAAAAACGGACTGACAACGGATAAAATTCTCAATTTCCGGATCATTTTCTCATTTTTTGCCCATCGGGGAGGGATAAGATGCGCAGCAAATAATATGCAGGTTGTGCCTGGCATTTTTAAATTTGATAGGACTATACCTACAAACAAAATTGTAAAAATGAAAAGTCAAAAGTATATCCACGACTATTTAGTCCAACAACTCAATCCCTGAAGGGTAACATGCAAATGCTGACATAATATTGAGCAGTAATTTTCAACCGTGTTACCCTCAATTAATAATTCGACTTAAAAAATGCTTTGTTTTAGCATTCTTGACAACTTTGCAGGTGTGTAGTTTTTAATACGTGTTACTTTTTATGAAATAGCTCAATAAATGTTTACTCTTAACGAATGGCACAGGTTACATTTTAAGGGTTAATAAAAGAAGATATCACTTATCTTTACTATCCACATATTAAATGTAAGACATCAAACTAGTTGTTGGAATAAAATTATGACTTAAAAAATGAACGACGAGGAATAATTCTTCGAAATATTTTTTTCTAAGACGTTTTTTGATTTCTCATTCCAGTAAAACTGTTTCGTATCTTGACGAGATTACAACGATTACAATTTTCAGAATAGTGCTTCAAAAACAAAATTGAAATATAAACAATTAAGTCTTCACCAAATCATAAATCTTTAAATATAATTTGTCTTCGCCGAGACAGGAAAAGAATGGAAAAAAAGTAAAAATTATCCGAGTCGGTGTACGATTAACGAGGATATAGGTACCTAATTAAATAAAGATGAAATAGGGTCGAATGGTTTTAAATAACTAGTTCTTCAACTTTTAATTCGATAGGAAATCGTATATCTTCAGAAAAATCTCAATATATAACGGTTATATCAGATGTCACATAGTTTTCTGACGAAAATGATTGTGACTGGTATAAATACCTTTAAAATACATAACAGGCTGTACCTAGGTATAGACTTATACCTTACAGTACATCGTGCACTCGTAAGCTTAAGTTTGATAAAATGGAGCAGTTTTTGTACGAATGGATGTTGAAGCTCAGATTAAAAAGGGAATATGTGAACCAATGATTACCATAAATATAGGTATGTGTTTGTTCAAGAAAGCATAATTTGACTTATGAAAATTTTAAATATTTTATTCAAGTTTGAAGAAAAAGCAAAATCACAATCAATATGAACCAACGGTAAACTGGACTATGAGGTACACTAGCTCAACAGTAACTCATTCTCTCAGAATAATAACTATATGATTTAACTGAAACTAGCAGTTTTTTTCTTGTTGATGTTATTTCGATCACTATTTTCGATAATACATTTTACAACTTGCCATAAATTTTGAATTGTCTCTGTTTTTCTATTCAAATTGTAAAAATTACCACTTAGACTCTTTTCTGGGCTGAAAATTTTAGGGTTTTTTGATAAGAAACTTAGCAAAGAATTATCCACTGTATCTTAGTCCTAAAAGAAAGTATTTCTACTTGGGGGTGGTCGAAGTGTGAATCGGGGTCATCAGAGGTGCTTCTCCGATTGAAGCAGCAGCGAATGAAGTGAAGAGCCACGAGCTCCAGATGGCATCGAGCCAATTTTTCCATCAACCATAACGGGTGACTTTTTTTCGCAGCCACTCAACCCAGACTGCAATAGGCGAGAATGTTGGGCCAAAAGGAGAAGCCGTACAAAATTGCAATGCGACTGCACGTCTGCAGTAGATTATATCTCGTCTTTTCTCATCTCTCGTCTTCGGCCTGTTCACCTCTCCACTACGCATTCCGCTGTCGAATCGATTATTCGACCTTGAATACACGGTTCAGGGGTCGCCGATACGTTTGACATTCTTTCGATTTCGAGTACCTCATTTCATCTACCATAGCCTCACAGATATGCCACACACCCGGTATTCTCGATCGATATTATTTTTTATAAATAAAAACTGAATGTCACGTGCATGGTGGTTACTGGAATGTAAACTAAGGAAAAGGTAACTTTGTACGACAGACGAGGCTAAGTGTTGAAAGTCAATAATAATAAAAATGTTCTATGGGTATACCATCAATAAGACAATATAGACTGTCAAGGGAAATATCGACACCAAATAATGTCTTATCAACGTATCACAATAACACTTCTTCGTGCCAAATTTTGAAGATACGAGTATAAGCTTTCAGTTACAGACTGATTTCGATGCAAAAGCTAATGGACCTTGTTGTTTTTGAGGGTCAGTTATTTGGTTTCAAGCGATTCTGTAGTCAATTTCATTTGAGAAATGTCAATGTGGCTGACAAAACACCATTTTAATCCCTATAAATATTATGAAGGTACTGCCACGGATTTTATGGATATTCCATGCATTTTACCTTAATACCTTTTTTGTTATTCCATTAAACAAAGCATCAAGAATGTCATTCGGAATATTTTTGAATTAACTTATTATTTTTTTCTTTAATTCGAAAAATGAATGGAAAAAGTTATGTGTCCTTGCGCAAAATTCGGTTTAGAGTGCAATAAGGTAACATGAAAACATTGTCTTTTTAGGTATTAGGATGTAATTTTTCACGTGGGTTGCTTTCAATAAATATAATGTTTTTAAACAACGAAATGAAATTTCGAATAAATTTTTTTTAATTATAGGTATTGATTATTACCAGCTAAAGAGCCTTTTTTTTCGAGCAATAGCATTGGAAATTCTAACCTTAATTCTATAGGGATCTCCTGTAAGTTGATATCACAACATTTTTTATGAATAAATAATACTCCAAAAAAATTCAAATGGCGACCAATATAAAATTTTTTTGAAAATATTGCTCGAGTTTCAATATTTTTGAAAAATTACTTTCTAATAAACGAGTACGAGTACTTATAGTATTTGTTTTAATTTGTTTGATGTCTCTTTTATTCTTATTTAGCCAACCTATTTGAATTTATTTAGTCTTTTTACCATAGGTTTTTTTCTTGAATTAGCCAATTTATATTCATTTTGTTTTTTTGTTCTATTATCTTGTGCCACAAAATAAACATACGAGTATAAAACATTTTGCGAGTCTAAGTTTAAAACCTCTTAAATCCCATATTATCACATTTTTCCTTGCTCCAGTGATATTTTGGTACCTGATCAATAAATCAATGAGGGATGATTTTTTGGGGAATGAGCAGGTTTTGAACTTGGTCCTGCGATTTCTAAAACAACTTTTAATGAACCAATCAATATTGAGCTGTAATTTTCAACTTTTTTGATAATTTCTGTATTAGTCATCAACAAATTCCATTAAAAAACAGTATCGGAAACACGGGGAAGCCAAATGAGGCGACGACCCTCATAGAGAAAATTTTAGACCCTCTCCGAAAAGTTTTCTTAAACAAACGATAAATCAGTATAAAAATTAGAATAAGTATAATCGGAAAAGAAGAAAAAATCAACTTAAGTTTCACATTTATTTCCGAATTTTGCACGCACCTCTCCCCGTTAAGAAATCTAATTTCCTAACTGTTGAAGAATTCAGATCAATTATACTCTGTTCAACTTAAGAATGCCTAAAACGGATTGCAGTTTGCAGGGCTCCAGGGAGAGGAAAAGGTACTCGTTCACATTCAGCAACAATATTTGGCTACGCTTCCGATTTTAATTTCTTGTTTCTTATCACACATCCGATTTTTATATTGTTGATAAATGTGAATTTGACGTTCCGTTTTAGGCATTCTTAAGTTGAACAGAGTATAGGTACAAAAAAAATTTGATAACGGTATCAAAATTTTTTTGAATTAAATACATAATTTTTTATCTTCCTTCATATTAACTTTCCTCATACTCGTATCAACACTTAATAAAATTAAAATAAGAATTTTCCGGAAAAAGGAGGTATAGCTTTCAGATAGATGAGAATCAAATTTTTGATATTTACAAGAAGATAAGATTGGTGTATTTATCAGTCCTGGATGTTCTCAGATGAACACAGTCTTTCGTCCAAGTTATTTGCGAAATTTTGCATGATTTTGCCTGAAATTTTTTTCCCGCTCATAGCCTCGCTCTTGATAATCAGTTTTCAAGTTATCTTCGGCTATTCTGAAAAATTCACTCGAGTGACCCATCATTGTCCACGATCAACCCATGAACCCATACATACGAACATCTGTCTGGCCCGAACGAATTCCCTTGCCAAAATACGAGAGAGGGCGAGAACGTACTGAGATTTGTGCTTCGATTTTCGGGCTCAACTATTGCGAAGGGCTAAAATCGATTAGTCGACGTTCGAAACCGACTGCACTTACCTTCGATTTAAATTCCAGTTGCGAGTTGACGTGAGAACTTTGTTCGAATCTGAAGATAGTAGATCGGTGAAATCTGGTAAATCGAGCCAAGAGTTGCAGCAATGAATTAGAAATTTGGCGTACAACCGAAGGTAAAAGGCTATAAATGCAACTGTGGGACACGGGGTCACAGAACAAACCTCAAAAGCACGTGCTTACAAATAACTCATTCGAACCATTCGACGACACAAACAGAAATGGTTGTGGGGTCAACGATAATTGATAAGGGAAACGAGCGGAAAATCGAATTTTAAGAAAATGCCGATATGAAAAAAATGAAAAGCCGCAACGAGAAACTCCGAAAACAAGAGGATCGTCGTCAGAGAAACGCGAAAATATAAACAAATATTATGAGAAATTCTATCGAGTACGGTCTAAAATTCGAACACAATCAACAACGGGATCACCAAACGGCGGACAAGCCCAGACTGAAGCGAAGAGAGACCAACGAGTCAAAGAGAAGAGTGTAGACTTGCAATGGCAATGACGAAGGGTGAGCTGCTGCTAGGCTGCTACCAGCTGCTACACTACTAAAAACTTGAATCTTGTCCCATGGCGGATTAAAATGAAATGGCTCCGTCTTAAAGGAGTGCAAGGTCAGGAAAGGGAAAAAAAATTTTTGGTTAGTTTGATTGTAAGAAGATCGCTCACTTTTTTATCCTTTTCACTTTTAACCACTGCAAACAAAACAAAAATATTACTCGCCCTGATAAATACGAACGGTATAATAATGCGAATTTCATTTTGTTTAATTTTGTGTTTCTATTATTGTTTTTTTTTTTCTTTTCGCATTTTAAATCGGAAACAGTACAGTAATAAAAAACTCTAATAACAGAGATCGTAGTACTCGTATATAATTTACAAGTAAAGTACCGAGCGGGTAAATAGCATTCTTGCTCCCTTCCACACCCTTTCAAACTCTCCCCACTTTTCTTTCTCCAAGTTTCTCAATAACTTCATCTCTTTTTCTCTCTAGTTTTGTCTCTATCCTATCCCATCCTCTGTTCGGTCCACTTCTGTGCGCCACATATACAGGTGTCAGCCTGTTAGTTTATTGACCTCAGTACTTTTAGTTCGTTTCTCATATTTTACGTTTTATTTCCTTCTAAGACGTGATACTCTAAAGGATCGCAGTAAGATCTTTATAAACGTAAGCTTAAAAGATGGAATTATTAGTCTGGGTGGAGACACCACGTCTACTGACAATGAGAGAACATCGAACATGTGGGATGAATGTTTACTATAGTAGAAAGGAAGATATTGAATATAAAGTACAGGTACTGACTGTTACATCTGTGATGTGTTTACATCTTCATGATAATAACTTCGAAATAACAAAAGTAATGAGAAATACAAAATTGGTTGGGGGGGGGGGATAAAAAAAACCGTGAGGAGTATCAGAGTTGTTTATTTTCATGCGATTTGTCAACTTTATCCCTTCTCCTCGTCGATTTAGCCATCGATTTGTAATTTCCAAATTAACCTCACTTGAGAGATAGAAAAAACTAAAAAATTCGGATACAACTAATTTTATTAGAACAAAGTTCCTCATCATATAATTTATAGTCAGTCTTTCAAGGATTTGATGTTTTACAGGCTTATGTAATAAGTGTTTTTGTTATTTCCTCAGAAAATTGATGTTTCATTGAAAACAAAATCCCTTATAAATAAAATGTTGAGTATAATATTCTTTACGAAAAAAGTTGGTATGTCTTCAACGGTAAATTGCCAGGGCTAATTACTTTTTTGTAATTTTTTCAGCGAATAGTGATTTAAAAAAAATACTTTATAGGTAAATTATTCATTAAAAAATTCTTTACCAAAAAAGTTGGTGGTATATTTACTATCATGGCAGGAAGTTCAGCGTATTACCTTCTAGTTCAGCAGGAGATCAATGAAAGAAGGTCCCTCCGGGCCTGGATTTGATTAAAAATGGGACTCAACAAACTTTTTAAATAATGGATATTCTTAATTTGTAATGTTTCGGATGATTGAAATGTTTTTACTAATCTGGTAGCCTAGTCACAAATACAATAATCACATGTTTATCAAGAATGCCAGAATAGTTGCCTAAAACTTGATACAAGGAAAATATTTAAAGTGAAAAATTTTGAGAAATGGGGGAAAAACTTACAGATGATTGGATGTATATGTAAATAAAAACGTGAAAATTAATAATAGAAAAACAACGTTTAAAAATTAAATAACGTTATGAAATGGCATTTGCAGCTTTGTAGATGTCGCAGAATTACGGATAAATTGGTAGTAAGCAATCGGAACGTGTGGCTGCTGCACAACCACGACAGGAGCATTCTTCTGGCATTTGAATATTCTGCGTGACGGACGGACCATCCGAGCAAGTAAGTCGCACGAGCTTCGTCCTGAATTTTATACCAACACAACAATTGCAAGAACTGACCACTTTGAAAGAATCTAGAACAGCAAATGTCAAAAAAGACTGAAGATAGAGAGTTGTTTGACGAGGGCTTGGAAGCGGAAATAACGCTTATAAATCCTTTAACGATTCATATGAGAGAAATTCGCCGAGTATGGCATTTTCACGCAACGTGGTTTACAGTATAATTTCAACAAAAATAAACTGAAAGCGCGAAATATATCGATTTCATGTGATGTCATATCCAAAACTTTCTACTGACTAAACTATACAATAATGGCCTACTAAATACCTCCTACTTGATAAAATTTTTAACGACTATATATTTGAGACTCATTGAATTTGCTTTGAGTAGAGAAATTCAGCAAACTCAAACACATCATTTTCAAAATTTTAAACACATAGTAGGTATTTAGCAGGTCATTGAGGATATGTCATGAGTAAAATACCAATAGAAATGGGGAAATCCTATGTTCAAATGAATAAATATTTGATGACACTATCAAAATTTCGTTGATGTATATCCTTTAAAATAAAATATATATGCATGATTCATAAGAGAGAAAAATAAGACGAGTAGCGTACCTGAATCATAAATCGGTTTGTTGGAACAAAGACCTTGGCAGATTGTAAGTCCATTAATGGGTTTAGTGTTTTCGCAGGTTTTATTTCCGGGAAAAAACTTGCGGACCAGACCAATCGTTTCATTCAGCATCATTGTCTGTACATCGCACGACTGTATTTTTCCAACTATATTTGCGCTGGAAAAGTTGCATCGTTGACAACAACCGTCCGAGTACACTTTGTCCTCTGAGCAGAACTCAATACTGGGGCACGTTTCCGAGTAACCGATAATTTTGAACTGAAATGTTAACGATATTACATTGCTGTGAATGGTGTGGTGGAGTACGCTAAGGGCTTTTTTACCCAATAATAGTGTTGTATTATCATGAGAGTGTTTAGCCAGCCTAGCCTTGGGAGCGTCATTACTTTATGGCATTCATATGATAATACCTTCGGTTAAGGCGTCGAAAATGAAAATGTGCTGTTTGAGCCAAGGAAGATACAAAATAAAATGGAAAAATCTTATTTTCATATTTTCTTTTTACAAGTACCTACATGTATAATATACCTAAGTACATATAATATTATTCATTTGTTAATATTTTAGTAAAGTTTCACGCCGCGGAATGATATTTATTACTGTCCTTATTTTACGCAAATTTAAAAGTGGACCTATTTTCTTTACCTTTGTTCCTTTTTCCCTAACCTTCCAACTGTTGTAATGAAAAAATACTCCTAAATGTTGCAGTATACATTTATGGTCATGAATATAATAATATAAGAAAGTTTTATTAAAATCCGTTCTGTAGTTTTCGAGGAAAAATGTTTTATTCTTAAAAATTATGATTAAAACTTTAAACTTGATTTTCTTAAAAGTAAGATTTTTAAATCGAAAAATTCAAAATTTCATATTCTAATCAATTTTAAACCAGTTGAGGAGATTATTTTCGCAAAATCCTCATAAAATCTACCTCTATCAAAAGCAATCATCAGCTTGAAATTGAATTTTCCGACCTAAGGTCTGTACCTTTACATGGCTCACATCACAGTTGGAAAAATGAATACCTAGTAGATATTTTTTGAAAGAAAAAATGGGACAATCCTAAGATTATCATAGAAATTACTACGAAAATAGTAATAAGTCTCATAAAATATAGTCATTCAAACTATTTTAGTTGTGATGTTTACCATAAACTTTGAACTGTCCCATTTTTTTAGATAGAAAATTGTAAAAATGACTATTAATTTTTTCAGTGCAACTAAAGAAACCTACCAATGAAACCCCTCTTCTATTTGCTTATAAAGTGTAGCAATGAAATTATTTACAGTCGTATACTAAAATATTATTTTTCAAAATTAATTTTTTTGTATAAGTGTATTAAAGATATATACTGTACCTCTGAATCGCACTCATATTTTGTGCAGTTATCAGTAGAGTTCCACGTAGAGCCAGCAGCATGTACCGTACTATCTACGCTGTCAACGCATGCAGTCTGTTTACAAGTTCCACAACACACTGAACTATCGTTCGGCTCTTGGTATTCCCAACCCTGCGTTTTGTAGGCAAATCGTGAAAAAATTTATTTCATATGAAAAATGTAATACCACTACTAGGTTTTTCGAAATCGTAAACTGGCTTAAAATGGTGTAACAAAAAAAAAAGAGCCATTATAATGTAGTTGCACATATTATTAGAAAATTTGAATTGATTCTGTTTTGGTGATTCTAAGAGTTGATTCGACGAGTATCCAATTCTAAAAGTCGATTCTGTACTCAGTTCTTGAAATCGATTCTTGAAAGTGGAAATAAAAAAAACCGAATTCTTCTGGGATTAATAATTCTTTTTTTATAAAAATAAATCTGACAGAACTAGAATCTGCCTAGGCACATAATAGAAATGAACCAAGATACGTAGTTAATGTTACTCGTAACTTACCGGCTTACACTCTTTATTACAATTTTCCCATACATCCACACGCGTTATCTCTCCGGTATTTTCATTCTGAACGCATTTTATTATTTTACAAGGTTCATTCTCGATAGGACGAGACTGGTTTACCTGCGAATAAAAAACGCAAATATTTTCAGTTAATTTGACGAGTCTTTTCAGTTGTCAAGATGTAAAAATAGCGAAATATGTTAGCAAAAAAAGCAAAAATGGTCGATTAGGCCTACTGATATTGTTCACTTTTTGGATAAGCGAAAAAAAATTCAAGACTGGTCAATTTTTGTGGATAACTTAAGCAATGTAGTCTAATTTTTTATTCAAGTTGACATGTTCCCCAACTACAGTAAAAAAGATGTAAGTATACTTGATAGCAATAGTCCAGTTTTTCCTTAATCCTGTTTCATCAAAAAACTTTAGTCTTGCACGAGGAAATAAAGGCCCATCAATTTACAAATATAAATTCAATTCAAGGAAGCTACTTACAGGCAACTCGACTCCATTTACTTTGCATGCTACGGCTTTATATGAGGGGCAGCACTTTTCCGGACTGTACACCGTTTCCATCACATATTTGTCATTTTCTGGTTCAGGGGCGCATTTTATTCGAGTACAAATGGCTTTGCTCGTTTCATTTGTGCATAGGCATTCGTGGCATAATCCATCGAGCCATGAGTCACCAGCCTACAATTTAAATGAAAAATTCTACATAAATGTAAAAAAACATTGGAGTTGGCAGTCTGTGGCCTTCACCGAAATGGACTGCAGACCAAGTTGTAGGGTTAGATTTAAGATTTCTAAGTGGTGTTGCCCTAGTGGTGGTGGCCTTTTTCAGTAGCATTAGTGGTCCATCCCCGTTTAAGACCCAAATGTATGCTGGTTTTTTAATTTCGTTTCTATTACTGATAGTTCAATTTTGTGGGACGTAAGGCTTAAATTTGGCTCTGCTAAGTTTGAGTATGAGTTCAACGCTTTTTACTTGTTTCAACTCTTTGATGACTTCGGTTGCAAGTCGATTACGTTCTGTCCCATTCGAGTCAATGATCCATCGATATTCGTAAATACAAGCACTGGGTGGAGCATCTGTATGAAAATCAAGATCCGAAGATTAAAACTTATACCATGATGGTTAGGAGGAGGGTGCTTGTAGAGGAGTACATTATGTGCTGGAATGAGAACATAATATAACAGGGTGACAAATGAGTTCGATAGAATAGTCACTGGAGTGTTTGTGATCATATTGGATTTCATTCTTCAATTTAAATTTTGCTAATCAAAATACGTAGTGTGAAATAAATGAGATGAAAATTCTTTGCTGCGTAATTGTAGATTACAAATCGAATGCTCTGAAGTTTACTCAGAAATTGTCTGAATAAGAGTCGAATCGAGAACTTCTTGGATAGCAGAGTTCTAGAAGTGGTTGAGCCTTTCCAGTCTCATTTCTTAATTATCATCTGTATCCGACTGTCATCCCACTGTCGGATCAATAATATCAGATAGACAGACTGATCTGATTAATGGTCCAATAGACAGGTGTCTGTCATAAAATCGGTGTTGGATCAAATCGTATATTCTTGATCCAACAGTCGAATCGGATAGGTAGTGAATATCTGATAGTCCAATCTGATATCTGATTAGATTGATGGATACCCATCAAACGATGATATTATGTTGGATCCAATATCGTATCAGTATACTCAATCCGACTCGATATTACCTTGATCCTACATCAAACGTTCATTATTCAATAATAATTCTCATTTGTGGAACATCTAATCGGTTTGATGGTAGGTCTCATTTTTTAAGAATCATAATGGTTTTTGGCCAGATGAATATTTAATTTTTGTATCTGAATGTTCTGCTAAAAACTACCCTAGACCACTTCTACAACTTAGCCTTTCAAATTTATGTCAAGTTTTTGCTAAAATATTTATCGATTCAGCAAGGCTTGAGAAAACATTGACAAGGAAGGATTTAGGGAGTGGTGGTAACACTCACGACATTCGTAGTTAGGACAGCAGGGTTTATTTTTATTATCCGTAACCAACTGCTCAAACAGGTCACATTCTTCGGCCAAGGGACACGAGTCAACGTCGCACACTATTTCGTATTCTGGGCAGCAGCCATCCGATTTGAGTTTTCTCACCATTCCTGGCAATAGTTCGCTGTCCTCCTCCATCAGTTTGGGGCACATTTCTTTGGGCAAACAAGCTGCAAACAAAATAATCCCTTATTAATAAGTCTACACTGGAACCTATCGATGCTAACCGACTAATCAGAGGCAAGAAAAACAAACAAGGCTGATATAGCTTTTGTCGATACGAGCGAGCATACCTGTACTCTGTTCCAAAAGAGTAACAAAAAATATGATCAATAATTTACTCGATTATTACTGATTATTTGAGGTTATAGGCTTCTTTGATTCATTTATTCCAAAGCATGAGTTCTCTAATCTTTCTAGATGGCAATAGTTATGCAAGAGTCTCTCATCTTGACAATAATGATATTTCTATTGCATGTCAGGCCCCATTTATAATTTTTGAATATCTGAGGAATATTTCTCTCTGCTACAATTTATGGGGCTGAGTAAGGAGGCAAATTAATCTGAATATATAATTTCGTCAAATTTTACGTTCTAAAATTTTTAACATGAAAAACTGTAGCTTTGTAAGGGGCTTGAACCTGAATTACTTAGTTTATAAGCTAACTTTCTGTCATCAGGTCTAAAATTAAATAGAACTAAGTGGCAAAAAGTGTGTGTAAGTAGGTATCACACAAAATTTCACATTGGACTTACAACAAATGTACTGGCTACAGTTATTCGACAGGATAGACAATTTTTTCTCTTGGTATTTGCTGCATTCTATTTGTATTAACGGCGGACAGTCTCCTTCGGGGGGCTTATCTGAAATTTAAATTTGAATGTAAGGTTTGTGAATTTGGGCTGAGTTGACACAACAGATAGCCAGTAGTATTGAAGACTGATCACTTACCACAAATGTATCTTTCGCAGCAGGCATCATCATTGTTTTTATCGATTACTTTTTCATAACCTACCGGGCAAATAATGTCTGACAAGCATTCTTTTTTATGACAGTTAATTTTTCGGTCCGAAGTGCATTCACACTCAGTGCAGTTATCCGGCTTCCATTTGCTTCCCGCGTAATGACCAAAATTATCGCACGGCTTGCATGTTACCTCTTCCACGCAAGTACCATTTAGTAATAGCTAAAAATAAAAATTACAATAATAATAAAAATATTGCTAGTATCACTGACAGTAACCTCTGTAGTGATGATCTCCTTTTGACTATCTAGGATCATATTATTTAATGCTAACATTTGTAATCAATTCAAGATACTTTAAGTCTTTTGCCTGATATACTCAGTTTGGACAAAAAAAATTTAGGGTATCTGAGAATAAAAGTACGGGTTATTTTGGACCACCCTATGTACTTTGAAAAATTTTTCAAGTCAAAAAAGTGGTAAACTTACTTGATTCTTGGGGCAACCACATCGTTCCATGAAAGGCTTAGAACAAGACAAATCATTTTCAACTGACTCATAATTATCACACGTAAGTTCACAACCGGAACCACATGCCTCGTACTGCGTTCCTACAAATAAATTCTGTATGAACTTTCAAATTACATAAAGGCTTTTTGATTTCTCAATGTTGTTTAAATAAGCATTTAATTGTGATAATTGAATTTATAGAATGACAACATAATTATTAGAAACTGAATTTGTTTTTGTGACCCATAATATTGCAGCACTTTGGCTTATAAATGCAGATTAAATGTCATCATGGCACCTTATTATCAAATTTTGAGTGCCACTTGGTGTACAAATTATATATATGTGTATCTATTGGTCACAAAAACATTCATTTTCCAAGTTTGTATGTGTTTATATAACTTTTTCACATTCTGGTAGAAAATAAAGGGTGCAGTGCTCTTCGAAATACCTGAAGGACAATTATAAGGACATCGATTCACATTCCTCCAAGGTACACAAAGTCCATTTTCGTAACACTCTTCAGCATAAGCGGCAAAAGAATCACAATGGGTTCCTTCGTAACAAACTATTTTTCTGCATTTCTCTAAATAAGGCGTCGGATCGACGATTAAATTGCACTGCAAAAACAATAACATAGCAATTGAGAAAAGAAAATGAATAAAAATACAGTAATTAACAATTGTAATGTTGGAGTTGAAAGAATTTACAAGTAAATAAATAAGGACTTCGATTTAAGTCAAAATTTAAAATTTTTGTGGTATTCAAAGTTGAAGTTTTTAACTAAATTTGTTTCATTTGTATTAATCTAAAAACTTCCTTACTTTGCCAAAAATTTTATCATCTGTCAACAAAGCGCACACATTGTTACTCGGTAATGTACAATTTTTCAACACAACAGGCTTTTTAGGCACACAAGACAGTTCAGTTTCGACTATGTCTGTTGTTTGCCAATTTTGTAACGGATTTGTGTACTTAGATGAGGTAGCACTGGTCGATATGTAAATGTCATCTGACTGATTGCGATTACACGATCCTATAAAACGAATAAAACCAGTCGATAGGATTGAGAAAGATTGACATACTATCATACATAGACTGCATATGTCATCCTCAAAGGGAAAGGTGGTATGTCCCCAAAAATAGTACCTATATCTAGAAAAACGAATTAAAAAATTTGTTATTTTTTAAAGTTGCTATTAACATTCATTTGCTGCTATCAGCCATTGATGCGCATTTTGAGGTTAGTAACTATGAAAAATAAATTTAATAATCCCTATAAAGTCAAAAACACAAAAATCTCATTTTTGAAAATTAAGGACACACTGCCTTTCTCTTATAAGGTAACGATAAATGTATTTTCTGAATGTAAAAAAAAGGTTGATTTCTCACCACAAAGTCCTCTCAGGCTCTCAGAATACACATACGACGGTAATCGAATCGAGAATCCTTTGAAATGTTCCATGTAAATTACATCCAACTTGACAGATGGGACTGATAAAGTAACTGAAACGCCTAATTTTTCGGTCAGGCTGATGACGTCATCTTTATGAGGGAAAGAAGTTACTAGTACATTGTCAACTTTAACCTTCACCTGAAACGAGATGTCAATAAGTGGTCAAGGAATTTCTAAACTAATATAATTTTAGTGGTAAGTAGAAAAGTCGCAAGAAGCCTACTCGTTGAAAACATTCTTGATCATAGGCGATGAAAATATTATTATAAATTTAATAGGAAAGGTTAACTTATTTTGACATAAGTAATATTATATCTAATGGTTGGGGATTTAACATACGTTAGGTGACGTATGACACATGTTAAATTACAGCCAGTAGGTATATCATCATCAATAGAATATCATTATTCATTTAAAAGAATACTTATAAGCCATACTTACAACCAAAAATAAAAAATAGCAGTAGCCTTCACGAAGAGTCGTGAAGGAGAAGATGAATTCTCTTTTACATCGATTGTACATAAAACAGGTTCATTAACTTTTCTTGAGAAAAAATATTTTCAAATCAAAGTTGAAACATACAGCTTTTCATGTTTTACATAAAATACCTACTGAATTCAACATTGGACACGCAAGGAAACACACAAAATCGACTAAAAGTCTCATTAAGCTTGTGTATGTTGACGTCATCATACGATAACATAGGACGTACACGGACACACCAAATTTCGAATAAACGTCCAGTAAAAAGAATTCATCTTCAATATCGATATCCTGATATTAAAAAGAATATCGATATTTAGTTAATGACAAGTTGAAAAAAATACGTACGTCTTTGTCTACTTGATATATCTTCATCTCTTTTTTATCAACGTTGATCGTCAACATAGCTGGACAAGTATGTATATTTTTTCCGAAACCACAATTAATTTGAGACACCATTATCTAAAAAGAATAATATGAGTTCATGAGCCAATATTAAAAGAATTTAATGTTTAAACCCCAATAAAAAGAGTGTTATTCCAAAAACATATTTTTATACTCGTATGAGTCAACTGAAAAAACAAAATTTAAAAAAAGTTAAAAAAAAGATCATATTATAATAAAAATAAAATAAAATAAAGTGTCCGAGGGACAAAAAACTGCAATTCAACTCCCAAAATATAAATAGTAATATGTAGGTATTTAAGTATAGGGTTCGACTTTGAGTAGGTATGAGCATAATTATGTCTTTTTGAAATAACCATCTTCTAGTTTATTTCGTACGGATCGATCGTCGATGAAGTTACTTATTTCATTGGAATCTTCTTGAAAAACTCACCTTTAATTCGAATTCCATATTTTCTGTGCTTTTAGTCTGCAATAAAATAAACGAGCCGCAATTTTCGTCAAATGGGATTTGAACTTGATCAAATGTGGTTAATTCGTGTAAACAATTCATAGAACATTCGGCTGAGGAAACAGAAAGCCAGAAGAAGTGAGTATTTAGAAAACTTGGAATTTTTGACATTTATCTGAAAATCTTACCATCTCGACATTCGCTTGATTGGATACAAGTATCTCCTTGTCTTAAAAGACCTGACGGGCAATAACATCCGGAGAAGCAACGATTTTCAATACGAGGGCATTCGTCGTCGTTTATCAAAGATGAACAGCTCGGTTCGCAGTGGCGGTTGAAACATTCTTGGTACACAAATGGTGGCGTACAATTCATTGCTAATGGAGTCAAAAATATACAAATATATTACATACATGTAATTATAAACGTGACTACTATTAGGTATTCTTTTCATCGAAACAATATTGACATCTAGTATCCTGTTGTTGAGACAAAGCGATGTTATCCCCACACGTCCCCCGCAATATCAACACGTTTTCCTACCCTCAGTAGGGTATAAAAGTTTATCAATATTTTTCAACGTCACTCAATACCAATGTTGCACCGATGCTCGAAAAGAACGTATGACGTGGCGACACATGGTGTCAACATTCAAGTAAAAAGAATGCGAATTCTTCCATGGTGTCGACAATTCTTGTATTGTGTCAACCACATTGATGTTAATAATATACCAAGTACTATCTCTATCTACAGTGAGTTTTGAAAAAGTAAAGTATTTTTGTTGACAGCCCCTGTAACTGGACTTGTTGCTGAAAGGGCTGGCATGGAAAAAAAAAACCATCAAGTGCAAAGGCCATTGAATAAATCTAAAAAATAAGCCAAAAAGAAATACAAGTTTTAAAAAATTTACCGCAGTTATTTTTCACTCTCCATAGTGAGAGATCGGCTCCAGGCTGCTGAGTTGAGCATCTGAGAGAAAAACTCTCTAAAGCCGAACAACGACAATCTTTTTCAAAATCAGCAGAATGAGCGGCACAAGTGCAAATGGATGAAATACATTTTGAAATCTCCGCTTCGACATCCAAGGTAAAATCACATACATCGAAAGGCGATTTTCTGCACAATTAAAGAACAATGAACTTATCTCCTTTTAATATTTTACTAGGATATTTTTTAGAACGTGATTATTCTTCGTCACGTACTCGTACGTACACCTGATGTGTTTATAGAAAAATGAACGAAAGAAAAAAAAAGATTTTTAATTTTTCATCTGTTTTTACAAAAAAAAAAAAAAAAAAAAAAACGAAATACCTAACTGCTTTTTCATGCTATTTGAAAAATTGAAAAAAAAATCTTGAAGCAAATGAAAACTTCATCACGATAAGATGCATCGAAATACGCAGAAATCAATTTTTGGACAGGTTAATCTATTGGATGGAGGACTATTTTAAGAGATACTAACTTCAGAGCGTTGCAAATTTCACGAGCTCTCTTCCGAACATCTTCTGAACACACCATCATGTTACACGTCTCGTTTCCATATTTCCAGGAATCACCAAACTCCTGCGAGAGGTAAGTGACACTTCCATCTGGTTTCATTTTATCATTGGTTACATCGAAATCGAAGTGACCGCAAAGGCCATCGACTAAATTGTGCAATCCGGAGTCAACCTATCATGAGAATTGAGCAAAAAGTAAAAACTCTGGTTCATCTAATTATAACAAAAAATCTTGCGGATAGCTTAAGTTTAGAATGCCCTTTAAAAATTCTTTTAACTTTGCCAAACAGGCAAAATTTTGATTTGGTCGGCGATATTACCTACTTTCTATCTTTTTCCAATCCGTCTTCATCTAGGTATACCAAATTTGTTTTTGATCCTCCACCCATTATTGGTATTGTTCACAGTAATAGATAAAATATATACTTACGACGATCCTTATACTGCCTAACGATCCCCAAATGACGCTGAACTTGAGATCGAAACTGGAGAAAATTATAAATTTGTTCGTCACTCGCTCGATGGAAAATAGATCGGTTTTGGTTCCGATGGCTTGAAGCTGGTAAAAGAAAACGTATAGTGAAATAATGAAAAAGGAAGCTATATTGCGAAATTTCGCTTATAATTCTTTAATTAGGTTGAGGTTCAAAATATAGAGCACAGGATTTCAGTGGCTTATTTTTGGAGGTAGGGTTCAAATAGATAACTCTAATACAAAATGAAATCACGTTTCAGTTGATTACTCTTATACATCTTTAACATGTCAGCATTTTTAAGATATTCGAATAAAAACAACTAAAATAATGATGAAAATCAGAAAGAAATATCCTTCCATTCAAATCCTAAATAAAGTAAAATTAACTATGCACATATCCATTTCTCGACCAGACATTATAATTATGATCCGGTGACTCAACTTATCAAACAAAATGTGAAAACGGTCACTCGGGTGAGACATGCAATAGCGAATTTCTCGCCTGCATCAAAATTGAAAAATTACTTCTTCTGCGTACTCGTATACCTACTTATTTTCGTTGTGGGAATTCAAGACATGTGGGTTGCATATTCAGCCCGCCGTAAATACGAACGGACGAGTTTCTGCTTGTAGGCTACCTATATTAATATTTCTATGGATAAGTTATCAGTGCTCTGTTATACAATAATTATGATCGAAAAATCTTCCGAGTAAATAATTTTTTGTACGTATACACTTAATATTCAAATTATTGGTTTTATTCAATTTCAGTGTGATGCAGTATGAGACCATAATATTAATTATTGAACTAACAAAAAATTAAGTTGGCAATGGTTTTATTCCTATATTATATTCTTTCTAATCAAATCATGGGTTAAATGAACTGGTATTAAATACCCAAAATATGAATAATATTAATTTTGTGAATTATTAATTAAATATTGGGAGGCTGCGGGTCAGAAATATACTTTATATAGTTAGGAACAAATGGGTAAAATTAACAGACCTCAAACAAGAATTCAACCAAAAATAAGAGATAAGCAGTCTCCGATATATTTACTTATGTACATGTATTATATGGGTAGCTACGAAAATTCAGATGTCAGCCACTTGGTTGGATTTTCCTAATACAGTACATTTTTAAGCTATGGGTAGTATTAAGAACTGATGTTCAACGTTTTTTCACACAAAATAGATATTTCATGGGTAGATAGATACTCAGGTATCCAAAAAGGTATAGGCACAGCCTATGAGGTTTACTTACCTGAGAAATCGTGTATTTAAATCCTTTGTACAGCGTGGTAAAATTAGTGAAGAATTGTATTTCGTCGTCAAAATGTTTAATAACTACCGAAGATTCGCAAGTATCACCCATGCATTTATTTAGTTCTGAAAGCAGAATTAGCAAAAAGTTTAGTAAAATTAATTGCGCCAGTTATTTTCACTAAAAGAAGCATTACGGGTAGACGTCATCAGCAAAGAATTCTTAAATATTTGAAAAAGTTGACAAATTAGAGAGTTGTTTGATAAAGAACTGGACCCAAACAAAGATTTTAATACATAGAAGAACTCAATTTGAACAACGAACCTATATATGTTTTTATTTATTACCTCCTCTTATTATTGACATTATTTAAATTATTCTTATTAAACGCTGCTTTTCAAATTTAACTGAAGAAAAAAAAAAACTTTCCTTCGATAAATAATTTCAATTTGTTATACTGGATCCGTACTAAAATCTGTAGGTACTATTCAGGTGATTGTTTAAATACATCGGTTTGTTTCTTATTATGAATAATCAGTGTCATTTCAATAGGAATGACGTCACACTTTGTGTTTCTATTCGGTTGTATAAAGCCATAAAATCGTCAAAAGAAATCAACCTTAATCCACAAGAATAAAATCATCAATCTGCATATTATCATCTCATTTAAATAATACAGAATAGTTGCGCATGCGCATTTACTATTTTAACTGAGTTGGTTAAGAGATGTTTAGTGTTCACAATTCAAACCACTATGTTTTATCAAAAAAGGTTTAGTTATTGGCCTTCTAATTATGATTTAAGGCCAAAACCTGATTCTGATGGTTTTATTTCAAATCGTACGTACTTCTAACTCTCCACGTTTTGAAGTAGTCTTGCGCTAATATGTTATCACAAATTTCGTACGAATACTGGCTACCATCGAAGGTGTTAATTAATGGTCCATTGATTTTGCAATCCCTCTCACTCGGTGCTAAGGGAACACAGCTGTACTTGAGACATTTGCCCTCCATTGACTTGAACTGGATAACGCTACCAAAAGGACAGCGTGGTTTTTCAGGACACTCATCGCCAGCTAAACAATCCCACGCCTCGCACCGGATGCCAGTAAATTCGGCTGACTGCTTCTCCACTGTTTCTTTGTACTCCTTCACAGTCGTCGTCTCCTTCCGAATGATACCAGTCACTGCATCCACCACCATTTCTATCACCTGAATAAAAGTGATTTTCTTGGCAACATTTTGAGGTCTCGTCCATTTTCGCTGGCTCATAATCGGCTTTATGTTCTGCGAATTGATATTTTTGGTGTAAGCTTGAGCACACGTGGGTGTTGGACAGAAATGGACTGAAACCAAAAACAAAAAATTAACTCAAGTTTCATGATGAAATTTCTTACATTATTGATTTTAGCTCCACCAACCTACAAGAAAATCGCATTAATACAAATAAATAAAAATTTCGATTTACAGTACATTTTACAAGATTTTATTCCTAGAATCATCATTTTACTAAATTCCATTTCCCTGAATATTTTTTCCTTCTAATCCATTTCATCAAATGGGTTCCTTTATCTAAATGCTACGAGTATTTGCCTGATTGTACATCTACCCGAGTAATCAATTTCTGATAATGAAGAAAAAGAATGGAATTTTCAGAATGATGAAAAGTGCTCAAGTACGTATATTCTGAAATGACATTAGTATTAGATTCTATCAAAGTTAGAGAATTGAAACTGATACCATTAAAAAGTAGTAGAAATGGTAAAAAGTATTCAAAAACGCATTATTAATTTATTCTGGACGAATTACTTTTTGTGATAAAGCTGCTTATGTTTTGAAGAAAAGTGATTCTTAAGCTAATAGTAAAAAAGCTCACTCTATCGAATTTCTCGACTCCAAAAGGCAAGCGTTACAGAAAAAAATTTCAAATGAAATACAAAATATTCAAGAGGTAATAATTCAAAAAATAGATTCAAGGGGAAAAATTAAGAAAATGTGTAGAGCAAGTACACGGATATAATATTGTCTTACGAGGCTTGAGCGTTGTAGAAGGAGGCTTAAGCGTTGTAGGAGTTGCACCTCCAAAAACAGATGGCGGTGTTATAATCTTGACAAGATGTTCCGTTATTGTGATAGTATGGTTACAATATCGTTCGTCATCGGCACAATTTTGGGTGCCATCGCACCACAAAGTTGAATTGATGCATACATTTGATGTAGGACACAACTGAGTACCGCTGGGACAGGGAGAGCATTCACAGCTACATTTTTCATTTATGCTGTATAACATTCCCTGAAAAACAAAATTTTTCAGAAAAATATTTTATGTATTAGTCTACAGTTAAAGTAGACAAATTTTGAAATAATACATTACCCTACATATTTGATAAAGAAAGTCTCCTAGTGCGATCTTATAGTTATTTGATTGTCACTCGATTAGAGACTAGAGAGCCCATCAGATTTATTCAATTTTTTACATAACGACGGTGTTTCAAGCATTTAAAATTTGAAGAAACAAAAACCACTTTATTATATAAAAATTTTTTTCAGTGATTAACTCGAAACGAGTTCATCTAATCAGTGCTACGAACACTCAAACATCGATGCTTACCTTACTCATTTTAGATAATAGAATGTTAATAGTAGTACTGGCTACTAAACAAGTTGGTTAATAGTGGACGCAAACCAAGTTCAAAGGTGATATACTCGTACGAGTAAATAACTTTTTGATAATTAACCATCAATTTCATTAACTTTTCCAGGCTCACGTACTCGTTGATAACTTTTTTTCAACCTAGTACTCATTCTCACATTTAATAAATAAATTCAAAATAATTTTTTGTTACTCCGTACCTATCATATTAAAGAACTAAGTTTCTTTCACTGAACTTTTACCAGCTACTTTTCCCGTTTTGATTTTTTTCAAAAAATGGAATTTAAAAATTAAATTAACAAACCTGCTCTGTACAAGTACTACAATCGTCAGTGACTTCTTCACAGCTAGCAGTGCCACCTAATGAGCATGTACACTTTTTACAAGAGTTTTGGTAAAAAACTGCTCCAACTTTGTGCCTGAAAATATTAACAAAATTTTACAATAATAAGTATGGCAAGCTTCGCTATACTCGTATTTCTCATGGGCCTCGTGGTAAGGATATTTTTGTTACTTTTTCAAGCTACTATAATCGAACTATATTATTGTAGGAATTTTCATCAAATTTTCATAAGCTTAGTTTTATACCAACAATAAAAACTGTTTTCATAATGTTGAAAATAAAATAATACTCGTAATTTTTTATGTCTCAACGAAAATTTTGAAGCAAGAGAAAAAATATTTCCCATTGTACGAGTAAGAATCGAAAGAAGGACTTTTACTTGCCTCTCACAATTATTGAAGCCTAATGGAAACTAAGTAAACTTTCATATTCGTCATGTAATATCTTACTTATGATTCTGGGTCTGTAATATTACCTAGGACTTCGTGAGCAGGTTTAAAATGATTAAAATAAATACCCGTTTGCTTACACAAATAATCCGATGACGCACGGACAAAATTCTTTATCAACGCAGTTTGTACCATTCCAATAAAGCTGGTCATGGCAAGATTCGGTTCCTGGCTTGACATCATTACAGACCTGTTGTGGTGGGGGTGGGGGTGGAGGTGGAACCTTATCTGAAATTCAACAAGAATATTATGATGAATCGTAAATGTTCCAACTTCTTCACCCAAATCTTCGTTGATTGTCTTACCATAAGGTTTATAACATCCCATTAGTTCGACCCGCAAAGTCGGATAATACTTCCATTTCACAGGATACAATCGTAAGAGATTTGCTTTCAAAGAGAAACCAAGTGTATTCATGTAAGGCGAGAAACTATCGAAATTAGCCGGGAAAATCTGAAATTTTGAAAAAAAGAAATGGGTAGCTTGTACGATTTACTTTATTTTATTTCATCTACTCATTTTCATCCGTTTTGTTTTTCTGAATTAGATATTTGGCCTAATTACAACCGAATTAAAAATGTAAGTTTATTAAGATTGGGTAAATTAGGCCTAGAAAATTTTTTAATTAACTTACCGATAGATTTCATATAGGTACTGATAATCTTACCGCTGTTTGAAATTGAATTTTTAGATAGATTTTAAATCCGAGCATAAAATTTATTTTCCATTTCACTAACTCGACTCTATTTATCCTAGTTATTATTCAGCCTTTACAAAAAAAACTGACAATAACTATAATTCTTCTGGGCTGGGGGACCACCTTACATACCTTTTCATTATCTTTTTCGTCCAAGATTTTAAGCCATTTTTCACCATCGATGCTATATCGAACTTTATAAGCTTCAACCCAAGATTCTTCGGGCAACAATGGGATGTTTGCACCTTTGGTAATGATGCCATCGATAGTTCGTTCGTCATAGAAATTGAACTAAGGCAAAGCAGTTTGATATTAATATTTTAACATAAATACGGGGTGGCAACATCGAATAGAATATTAAAAGAAGTTACAATAAGGTCTTGCGAAAAAAATTTGAAATCGGTCAAAAAAAATTATGTTGTAGCCCAACTCAAAAGAAGAAGATTCGCGGAAACCGCACCTCTCTAAGTCAGATGGATGTTGAGATATAAATTATTCAAGTTTTGGAGTTGAAAAACCGGACCATTTTTTTGCTGGCCGGCTGATGATGTCATAAACTGTAAATTTTCACTCATTTTACCTATACTTATGTAAGACTTTCATTTTTTCATTAAGTTTAAGTACAATTTTCGATGAGATATTTAATGTCGAGTTCCCTCTACTCTTGCGTTTTTTGAGACGTCGGATCTGAATTCGAAGTCAATTTTAAACTACACCCCATCCTTGGGGTTGAAAGGGGGCAACAAGGCTATGAGCCTATTATACAATTTTTATATTAATTTTTCATATAAATCTTGGATCGTCCTAGTTTTCCTATCCAAATTAATAAAAATTATTACTAAATATTTTTTCAGTAGTTTATATCTAGCTGATAATTATTGTCAAATGAGAGTTAGCTCTTAGTAATAAGTTTTTTTTTCCTTGTATGTTATACAGCTACATAAGATTACAACCATTAGTAATGTGTAATTACATAAGTACTGCACAAATAAATACAACAATGTGTTGAACACCTCATTTGGTCTGACAGACTATGATCAGCCAATTGGCAAAGAAAGTAAGCAACCCTTATGAATTGAATTTGACATTCCGAAGTCGCCACCGGCAGTAATCTTCCGATATTGTAAAAATAATAGTGTAATTAAAGTAGAAACCTGGATAAATTCGTTGGTAGAAGCGACAAGTGGAGCCCATCCAGTGAGACTATTTATAGATAAATCGTGTGGATGAAAATCATCGCTCAACTTGGACGAAACAGTTATTTGGTGAGGTAACAATGTGCCAGATTCCACACCCATTTGTTGTAAACAGGCTATATGAAAACCAAAAGAGAAAAATAAGTAAGAATTTTAAAACTGCGTAATGGATGCAAACAAAAGAATATACGAGTATCTTTAGACCCAACAATTGAATATTCTTTTAATTTGACTCACGTCGTTCCGCATGTTTCTCATTCATACAACCCAAAACACTGAGTAACATCGTCACACCATTCTGCCAAGTAATCGGTCTAATACGTAAATATCGTGCTTCAACCCCATCTTTAAGAGGCTGTCTTTGTGGTATTCTCGGATCATAGCATCCACCAAAAATCTATAATCCACAAGCAGTTTTCGGAAATCAGTTCAAAAGCTAATGTGTCCCTTGAGTGGTGGAATGTATATCCATCAGTGGGTGCTGATTTTAATATGAAGAAGAACACTAAGATATGTTTATTCTACAGGCCTTATTTATTTTAAGTCAAGAGCAAAATTGATTTTTTTACGATATTTATGATCACACCCACTGAATTATCCCTGTGGGTGCCAAGAAGGGCGTACACCCACGGGTCTACCACGCAATGATGAGTAGGTAATCTGTAATGGCGGATGATCTAGACGTACTTTAGATCCTGAAGAAGCATACGCAGAGTAAAAGGTTACACCATCGATGCTGTACTGCAATTTAAACGATTTCACAAATTCGTAACTGACTGGGCAACCTGCGATTTCTATAGCGTAAACTGGTAAACGACTACCAAGATCTACTTCTAGATAAATGCCAGAATCTAAATCATCAGCTCTCCAGCCTTGAGTATTTTCAACATGATTGTCTGAAAATAGATACATAAAAAAACAAAAATTTTAATGTTGAAAATAGGATGGAACAAAATTACTTTGCCAACTTTCTTAAAGATGTACTACATATTAGTTTGGTACTACTGTACTCTGTTCCAAAAGAGATAACATAAAGCACATTTTCATGTTGCAAGTCACTTGGTAGTACATGTGCACCCCTATTGGCCAGTGACAAAAATAATATGCATTATATTCTGCTTACTCATTTTCTGCAACTTGGCCAGCTTCGGTTCCGAGCTAATGGATTTGCTACTCGATTTATAAGTTGCATTCTGGTCAATAGGTTGGAGACTGTAAAACAAAAGTCATTATATAAAAGACTCAGTTTTTTAGTTCAACCTTGATCTATGGTTAACTGTAGATGAAAGCAATACCGTCGAACGGGGTGACTTTACATTCAAGGGGCGACTTTACCCACTTCGTTTTAGCCCAATAAATAAATTGCCAGGCAAAAATTAAAACCAAAATACGATTTGGATCGAAGCAGGTAGAAGAAGGAAAAGAAAAAAAAAATCGCCGCCCCTATCTCACTTCACACAGTAACAGAACAAGAAAATAAAGCGGCGATATGGTTTTTTCCTTTTTTCTTATTCGTCTTTTTTTTTTAACCACAGACACTCAAAATATTCAGTTCGGTTTCACATGGTTGAAGTTGGTACTTGACTAGTTTCTTTTCAATCGTATGTCTGAGTACAAACAACCTCAAATTTTGCCTCCCCACCCATCAATAACCCGTCAATTACAAATTGATGGGTAAAGTCGCCCCATTGAGGGGTGACTTTACACAAATTTTTTGAAAAATCATAAAAAATAGAAGGAAGGCTGCAAACTCAAACTTTTTTTTACAATTGTGTTGAAAAATGTTAGACCTAAGTTTTAAAACCAAATTCACTTCAATAGCTTCAAAATTGGAAGAGTTATTAAAGGACAAAGTTGAAAAACAAAAAAAGTGTGTAAAGTCGCCCCATTCGACGGTAATTGATCAGTGATATGGAAGAAGCGGATAAGTCTACTTTTTTCAAAAATATTCGATTCTTCTAAGGCTCATTTTTATACACTATACATACCTATACACCAAGCCTTATTTAAATATTATGTCTCAGATTGCAATCATCGCTGAGATGATAGACTTCAAAGTTGAGGTACTACATAAGAAGGTTAGGTGAAATAAATATTTTTTTCTTCTATAAAATTTGAAAGAGTGGATTTATCCCTCACTGTTCAATTATAGTGCAAATATTCCAGATAATTTTAAATCACAATTGGCCAATTACCAATCAGACCATTGCGTAGGTATAGTCACTTGAAATAATATTAACAAATGTAGCTACTTCTTATATGAACCGAAATACGACTTTAAATGTCGTAGTTATCAAGTTCAAAATATTTATGGTTCATCTTTTGTTTCCTCAAATCCATTCAAGTCTAAAATTTTCAGTTCTCAAAATTCCATTTCCCTTCACTGATTCAACTTGAAAATTTGATTCAAAGAACATCGGGGCAGGGAAATTTGGTTTTGTGATCCAGGTTGTGAAAAAATATTTACATGAGCCTATTCCAGAATATTTTACTCGATTTTCTTAGACTTACCAACGTTTAGGAAAAACGTCATTCAATTGGTAAGTATATTTTTACCATTTAAAATAATCCCATGATGATCTCTGTAATTTATTTAAAAGGGTTTAAGTATTACATACGCAATAGAATACTTACTCTTTGGAAGAACAGTATGGTAATTGATCGATAGATGGAGGAGTTGGTTCTGGTTCTTCTGGAGGACTAGTTGGTTGTGGTACAGTAGGACGTGGAGATGGCAAACACTTACCAAGTGAACAATCATATTCATTTTTGAAACACTGGCATATAGAACAATCGCTGGGCTCTTTAATGTAGGCTGAAGGCTGCGAAATAATCAAAAAAAGAATACAAAAATTGTTTTATAATTTGGACAGATTTTTAATAAGATAATTTTAATTGGATTTATATGGAGAGAATACAGCAAAACAAAGGTCAGCAATCATCATTTAAGTCAAGTTTTTGTAAGTGATCAAGCCTGGTTATGATGGCTTGGCTCTTTCGGCAAGAAAAACCTATATCTTTTCATTTTCCTGCACAGAGATGCCAACTGCAGTAAACCCTAAAATCAGGGATTTTTAGTGCCCTGAAAAATGTCATGGATAAAACCAGGGATTTATTTTTTTGAATGTTTTCGAATTTTGGGAATGATAGGAATTCTTAGGGATTTTAGAGATTTTTTCTCACTTCCCAAATTATTACAGATAAGTATTTTATCCATTCTTGTATGACACTTCAAATTTTTTCTATGAAAATTCTAAATTTTAAAGACCACCATCTTTTTTATTTGTTTTTTAATTTTTTTTCATGACTCAAATTACAATTTTCAACGAAAAAACGGTTGTAGGGACTTTTCAACCTCCGGGGAATTTTTTTTGGCTCGGAGCGAGGACTACCAACAATCTGAGTTATCAACGCTTCTGCGCTGTGTACGTAATAGACCTGAAACTTGCAGGGCTACCTTATTTCGAAACCAGTATATGGGTGTAGGTATTTAATCAACCCTTTCCTCTCACACATTCAACATTTTCAACACAAAATTTTTCCTGCATAGCACACGTTATGCGAATTATAAGTAGGTACCTAAGTTTTTCAAAGTATGTCTGCCATGTAAGCAAGATTATTTCTGCATAATCAGACATTAGAAAAGTACCCCCGGCTGAGAAGAATACTTTTTCAAACTAAACTGCAGATCTCTGCAAATTTGCAGAGGGAAGATTGCAAATGAATACTTTTTAAAGCTATTTCTAGTTCAGAACCTAAGATTAGCAGACTAGTTGAATTAGATAATAATGAAGATATTATTTATCCCATTTTATTTAACACTACAGTGCCTTACTTACACGAACTAATGTTCTGTTCTTGGACATGCAGGTACAGTCTTCCGGTTTCACACAAATTGCGTCGTATCTCAATTTTAAGCCATTGCTGCAGCTGGTATTTACATATTGATCGACACAATCCTCCAGTGATAAACAGCTACCCTGGTCCTCCATTTTCTTCCAGAAAGAATGACATAAATCACTGCAGCGTACATTACATTTATCTATTACCGATTCGTCTGTTGTTAAGATTGGCGGTCTTTCCGTTAATATCGTGTCACTTATCGGTGGTGTGGGCTTTGGCAAATTGAGGGTGTATGTATCATTTCTTGAAAAATCTGACCAACAAATATATCAGAAAGTCTTCAGTACCTAGTTATTACTCGTAATACCTGAAGTATTTAAATCCAGATAGGCATTTCACTAGCGGAAAAAATGAATAAAAATGAAACGTAGTAATCATTTATCAACATTTTCATCTACCTCGATCTATACTTAGTCTACTTTTAAAGAAGTACGTAAATAGAAGAAAATCATTATTTATCAACTATTACCACGAATAAACAAATTAAATAAAAAATGAATTGTGTGGAAAGAAAATTAGTAATCTGAACTATTTATACTGGATTGAAGATGTTGAGCAGAGGAAGTCAATAACCACTTCTCACATTGGTTTAGGTAAGTAAGAGCTATGAGAATTGATAATACATTTTCAATAACATGTGGAATTAGAAGATAAAAGTATTTGTGCTCACCGCATTCGCATCTAATTCTTATCTGGAAATCCGTACAATTTTCCGGATATTGGATTCTGGAATCAAAACTACATTCGACTTGTTGCGGCTCTGAATTATCTTGGGTTGTTGCTTGGCACTGTACGCCAACCATTTCATGTGGTTTACAATTTACTCTCGATGACTGTAAAAATAAAATTAAATATCCGTATGCTTTTCAACCGTTGGGCTCATAAATAAATTTATTGCGGAGGAGGGCCAAAATTAAATTGCTCTCCCCCAGAGAACATTGAAATTTTTGAACGGGGAGAGAAGAGAGTTTGAAGAGGGATCGAAATATCCTCTGTCAAAGTTATGTACCTGAGATGCGTAAATTATATCATCTTTGATCAGCCTGTTCATCTCATTTTGATTGATCGATGCCCAATGGGACCAACCAGTTGAACAAATGATGGGATTCAATGTCGTTACTAGTGGAGTAGGGGTGGTTAAGTCCGTCGTCGTTATGCAGGGCTGTCCCATACACCTTTTCTTTCCTCCGGTGCAAATACTAGGGGAAAAAATGAACCAAATTAGGAACAGAACTACGACAAGGCTGGATGCAAATCCATACTGCCTGTCATGCCATTTCTAAGGGGGTAGTGAAAATTTTTAGTGAAGGTAACAAAACAGAGTCGTATCACATTTAAGACACTGTAGATATTGCAAATAATATTATGGAAATGTAGGTGAAAAAAACCAAAACATTCTGGACTTTTTCTAAGAACCGATCTGTTTAGATACATGGATGGTGCATAAGGACTAGACTGAAGAAATATTTCTACTCATCTCATGATTATCTTTTCACTAAGCTAGACTGAAAAAAATTAAATTTTTTGTCGGTAAATGGTTCTGAAATAATACAGGAATAGTTTATATGACTAAAAAAGTGATTTCGTCATGAAAAAACAAGTATGGTGGAAGTAGTTTTGATTTACAAATTAAAAATTGAGCGTAATAATCTATCTTGTAGTTGCTGAAAAATATTTTGGTAATCATCCTCAAACTTTTTGAGAACAGTTATTGGACTACATGGTATTTTATTACTAGATGGACAATCATAAATTAATTATTTGATAATGGTTCCTCGAGAGTTTCAGAGTGGTTACCAAACTGTTTCATAATAATTCTTGGACGTCAGAGAACCACTCTCTAATTTTCATTAGCAAAAAAATGCATTTCTTTCGATGTAAGCATAAGGCAAAAAACTAACCACGAATGACAGTCGTCTTTTTCTATTTCTTCATGCTCTTTGATGATGGTGCCATTAATGATCATGCAAGGACATTCTTTTGGTGAGACACATTCGCTGCTTGACCCATTAAGTCGCAGTTTTTGGTCCGGACATGTGAGTTTTACACACCCTTAGAAAAAATAAGTTTCAAATTAGTCGAAGTAATTGGCACAGCAGTGACTTCGAAGGAAAAGCTTGAGATACCCACCTTCGACGCAAGCGACTTTCTCACATGATGAATCTGTATCATACAGATTCTCGCAAGTCTTCTCAGGACATGTTGAGATACACGGTGAGTACTTGGTGCCAGGTTCACACTGAATCGCTGCCAAGGAAGGTAATTATTAAATTAGGTAGATTACACCATCTTCGATTTGCAATTTGTTGGCCTTATTTGCGACCTGAAAATTTTCATGCGACCATCTTTCTTTTTTCTATTTTTTGAATTTAGCCAGACTTTTTCTTTGAATTTTTCAAATGCTGACGCCCCTTCAAAAATTTTTTGAATGTGGAAGTCTCTTCATTTTTTTCTTATGCTGCCAGACACTTTTTCAAATTTTTATAATATGGCCAGTCCCTTTTAAAATTTTTCAAAAATGAAAAGTTGTATGTGTCAAGTTTTATTTGGATACGTTTTTTCTCATGAAAAGTTGAAACATTTTTATATAGGTACGACTGCGTAACCATAAATTATTACGACTGCGTAACCATAAATTATTTAACTGAATAAATATTTAAATTATTTGTGATTATATCCTCTTTCAATCTAAAAATCGCGTTTCTGAGTTCAACACTTTTGAGGATAGGTTTTAACCCTATTTTGTACCAGATAGCATTACTATTTAAGATTCTAAAAAAAACATAGGCCTATAGGCCCGCATGGAATTGAGAAGCTCAATTCGTCTCCTTTCCTTAAGGCTTTTTTGCCAACTCACAACCATAAGCAAATTATAATCAATCTGCTCAATCTATAAAAAAATTAAGTAAGTAAGCGCAAGTACATATCTATCATTTGTAATACTCACGACACAAATCTTGTCTTCGCCATTTCAGTATCACTCCTTTTGCGTTACATTCTTGAACATAGGCAGCGAATGAAGTGCACAAACACTCACAATCACCTCCTTGATCGCAAGCACAGGCATCATAAACACACCTAAATAAAAAGAAAACCACGAACTAATTACCTCTTCTAAGCTTCCTCGAAAAAAAAAAAAAAATTTGAGTACTAATACTCGTAATGCAAAATTATTTACACTGAAAAAAATTTCAATAATAATCTTTATTATTTTGTGTAGGAAAACGAGGACAGTTCAAGATTTATAGGAGAAATTACAGCTAAAATGGTAAAATATATCACCTATGGTATAAAAATATTACAAATGCCTATTAAATCTTGAATCGTCTTTTGTTCTCCAATTAAAAATATTAAAAATTACTACATATTTATCTCAGAGTACCCATAGTGTTTCGTTATACCTTTTAAAAAAGTCTTCAACTGGTACTTGAGCGTGACACTTTTGGAATATCGGGTTGTCCTTTAACATACTGCATTTTAAAACTGACCAGAATTTTCGTTGGGGATGCACGACACAAGGATTCTAATTGAAAAATTTCAACAAATTCGTTAATCCAACAACACGAAAATAGGTACCGACTCAAAAAAAAATGTTTCAACGCTTCTAAATCCTTTGGTCCTTGTTCGAACATAATAATAATATTAAGAAAAAAAAAGTTTTCAAGTCGACTAGGTACAACTTGCTGAAGTATAAATGTTTTGATAAATTTAATTTTTTCTGGTTCCTTTAGCAAAATTTTGGGAATATTCTACGTTCGTTTACCTACATGATTAAAATGACAATTTATTCAGATAGAAGTGTGACGTAAATATAAAGTTCAGATGATGAATGAATGAATCCTGTTCTTATACGGAGGCCAAGTGATCGAAGTGGATCTCAAATTTATATGAAAATGGAGAATGAGAATATGTCTTTTATCTTCTATTGGATTGATCAACCGATCAGCATGAATAAAAAAGACTGCGTAAACAATAAGTAGGTTTTCACGTGAAAACCTGCTTAAAATAGAATCGTTTTATGATGATTAATTGACCGCAGATGAATTATATGTATCAAAGAGAAAAGATACAAATGTACCTACGAGTAGGTATTACGATAATATTCCGGTTATATATGGGTATGTAATAATGAATCCAATTTAATTTTTTTAAGTTTTTTTTTCACTTGCAAACAAATGGAAGTACAGTAGATCAAACTTCATATAGGTAATGAGAATATATGTATTTGACTTTCCAACCATTTTCAGTCTATCAAACTTTATGTACCTACCCATTAGGTATAGAAAATATTTTTCATAATTTACAAATGAATTCACATGACTAGGACTTGAAAGGTTGCTCACTCGCTTTATTCATTTCATAACGAGATTCCAGCTTACCTGGATTTTCCCAGGGAAGGGACAGTTTTGTTGGAGTTTCCAAGAATCGGCAAATACATCTGGTAGTGCTTCGATCAATCCTCCGGCAGGAGACTGGAAATCATCCTCAGCATTTCCATTATTATTACCGCACAAACCAACGAGCTAAAAGTAGATGATGCAAGATGATAATTTTCCAAATCGAATGCCATTTGGCGAGATTATAGAGAAATTTGAAAATTATGTATCGTCAGTTTAAGTCCAAAACCTGCCGATTCCCAAAAAAATTAAGTTCTTCTTTATATTGATTGAGTCAGAAGTTAATTTGAGTTTTCAGTTTTCTGGTTTTGGACGTAGACCAGTAACATGCCTTCTTACCTTGGACTTCCAGACAGGCTCGACTTGAAGCGTCACTCTCGTCGACTTATCCCAAATTAATACTATCGAGTAGCCTTTCAAGACGACTATAACGTTTAGACCGGTTAATATGATTTCGAATCTGAAAAAAATTAATTTCAAGTCAAATTAGTTTCATCTTCTCGCCATGTTGAAAAAATAAAATTTGGGTACATGTGTGCAAAATAACGAAAAGAAAAAATACGAGTAGACCCTCGAGGAATGAGTAAATCGATGGTCCAGAGCAAACTCATCTATATTTTCCTATTTTCGAGCAAAAATTAATCTTTTAGACCTACAATATGATTTAGTCAAAAATTTTTCAAAACATTTTCATATTTAATTCAGGTTATTCATATTTTGTACATTTTGAAATGGATAAATAATACTATAAAAAAACTGCTAAGATTCAGATGACATTTTTTCACTCATTAGTGGAGCCAAGGAAGGCCACAGTCTCTACACTGAGAGAAATGGATAATATTAATTATAAACCGAATAGTAACATTATTCTCATCATATTTGAGAGAATTACTAATTATTCTAAATATTGTAATATTTGTACCTAGTAATTTTTACGATCTTGGATAACATATATTATTACACAATTTTTGTAGTTCTTTCTGCTACCAGTCTTGAATTGTACCAGTTTTCCTATCCAAATTGTAAAAATTACCACTGAAATTCTCAATGTAAAAAAATTTCCCCCTTCCCAATAAATCTTTCCCAAAATAAACTAAAAGTTCATGAAAGAAAGACAATTATAATTATTATATATCGAAGAAAAATAAAACTACCCGAAAGATTTTAATTACATATGTATAATATAATGCAAAATGTGAGTAGAGACCAAAAACTTCCTTAATGAGGTGGGAGTATACTTTATTTTTGGGTTTCACGTCAGTATCAACCTTTTGAATGCTGAATTTTTTTCAAAATTTTCTTGGTTCTCCACCTGCTCTCCCCCCACCCCCCCAAAAAAAGCTTGTTCTGTCACTGTTTTCACTTCAGGCTATTGAAATTAAAATAAAAATAGGAATAGTACCTTTTGTATTCTTGGGTGAGGTTCGAACCTCTATCCGGAGCAAGAAAGAGTGATTCGGTATCGGCGGTGTTGCCTGCGGTTACAGTCAGCGATTGTGTGCAACTGGTTCCACCAGTTCCACATGGAACTATCTGAATAAACAAAGTTAAGGTTAAACCAAAAAAATTAAATATAGAGGTAGGGGGAAGCTTCACATAGAAAATTTTTTTGTACTCGTAAAGATGAAAGTAGACAGAACAGAAAAACATTTTCCACTGAAAAAAAAATTTTTCACGCATTAGCCTTCTTCTTATTTGTATTAATTGCTATTTTCTAATAAAAAAATTTCAGTAGAAAGTTCCTAATAGTAAGTAACAGGCCCTCTCAGAAAAATTAAGGTTTTCATGGTGGGCTAATGGAAAATTTTATGCCAATTGGAATGCTGCAAACTGCTACTCACTGTCTCAAAGTCTAGTCAAGACACTACAGCTTGAAGCTAGGGTCTTTGAGATACTTGAAATGCAGTTCACCAAAAAAATTTTCATCAATGGGAACAATTCGGAGCGAGAACTCCAATTAAGTTCGATATCTGAGTAAACCTGTCACAAAAATTAAAACTTCTTGTTCTAAGCTCATTACATTAACTGCAGGCCAAAATTTCTTATTTTATGCTTTTATGTCCAAGCTATGTACGAGTACCAACAGACAGCCATAAACTTGAGTAACTCCGTATCGTTACTAACCTCGACAGAAACTGAGAAGAATCCTACGTCAGAAAGTTGGCCTTTGGCAAAAATGTATTCACATGTTCCTTGGAAATCGTAATAACGCCCGTCAAAAGTTCGAAAGTGTGAGTCACCCCATGTGGAGCAAACGGTACTGCAGGCGTTTTCAGTGCAAGTCCACTTTCCTTTCGTGCATGTACTAAAAACATTCAGTTTATTTAATGTCTTCAGGGTGGAGCTCATTCTGTGGGATTGAGAGGGCAAGTTTTGATTTTCTTAAGGTGTATAGTAAAATTTGAGATTGTAAAATTTCTCTCTAGGAGAAGAATGCTTTCAATTTCAACTTTTTACCAGTATTATTTTTAATTTTTCTAAGCGGTACGAAATTTTTTCAGCAGGGCACATGTACATCCCTTGCACATCTAACTTGCCATCCCTGAGAGTGTGGGGGTTTAAAAATTGCGCAAATGTAAGTGAGTTTGCGTACCAAGTGTTACAATCTTCCTTAACAACTTCTTGATCTGCGTAACTGCGACCACCATGGTGACAAGGGCAGTCAGCTGGTTTGACACATTCTTTCGTTATTGGTTCCAAAACAAAGCCTTTCTTACAAACGCAGCCACCATGACAGTTTTTAGCAGTATACTTGGGCGGATTATGCATATTCTGGAATGTTGGTAAATTAGATTGAACAGTTTCTTAAGATATACAGGCAGTATATATATAATACATATAATATATTTACTATCGAATTCATTGCTTATTCATCATAGAAGAATGGAATTTTCGTGAAGATAAGCTGATACACTGAGGAAAATTGGTAGTATCAATTATAAACAGAATATCAACTTTTCTCACCACAGTTGTGAAGATTACAATTTATTGTAATTATTATAATATTTGTAGTACTTTTTACCATCTTAGATAACATACTCGTATTTTAATTCATACTATTTTTGTAGTAATTTCTGCTAAAAATCTTGAATTGTCTCAGTTTTCCTATCCAAATTATAAAAATTAACTTTGAAATTTTTCTCAGTGTAGCTACACATTATGTTTCACATACCCACACACAAAGCTGTATTAGAATATTCTAAAATTACTATAGTTCACTTATTTCAATCTACTTTTACACTTACACCACACGTAATCGGCTCTGGAGGTTCGCATTGAACGTAGATCTTGTTTGGCGATTCACAAGTATATTGTTTTCGCAGGATTTCGAGTTCCTCTTTGGTAACAGTTTTCAGTTCCCATACTGCATTTCTACATTCCCTGGATAAAAAAAAATATATATACAGAAAAGATGTAAGTAAGTAAGCTAAAAACCTATATACCTACTTATTCTCTTTATTTATGTCAAAATTGAAGGGAATCCATAAATTTTTTCTATTAGGCAGGTGAAATTCTGCTTTAAAAAATATAAGTCAGTACTATCCACTCTGAACAAAGAGGAGATTCCATTTTCGAAACTTGTTTGGAGAAAGAATACTACTTGCTAGGAACTCGGTAGAATTATTGGAGCTAATTTTTTCTGCACATTTATAAATACCCACAGGAATGAGTTAGAAAGCCTGAAGCTCCAATTGGGGTGAGGGGGCAAATAGAAAGTGATGAAAGTGAGCTCTTACTATTTGAGTGTATCATTATGATGTGGATTTTGAGAAAAAATTTTCTGCAAGTTGGTGAAAGTCAGCTTCTCACATAATGTAGTACTTACTCGTACTTTTACCCAGCTGTCTTTCAATAATAAAATTCTTACATGAGTGAAGCTGACTTGTATGTGTAGGCATTACTTTTAAATGAATTAATGTATACTTTTGCAAATCATTTCGATCTTTCAAATCTTCTTTTTTCCTACGCCCGTCTTTGTTCGAAAATTCTGTCCTTCAGAAGAATAACTAGAAGGATCCCTCAAATAATTACCAGGCTTCGGTTTTGTTCCTAATATCGACGTAACTAGCTGGAAATTTACGTCCACGATACGAACATGGGCATTCTTTGATGGGAATGCACTCATCGTTCTCGTCGAGTGTCTGACCACTTGGACAATAACAACCCTCAGTACAACTTCCTTTGCACATTTCTCTGTGTGAAATATCCGAACAACTGCGCTGGCAAGAGGTACCACAAGGTTCGTATTTTTGTCCAGTAGGACAAGGAATTCCTAAAATTCATTCAAAACACGATTCATAAGACCATTTCATTATGATAATACCCCCCTGTGAAGACATTTTGTCTGAAATAAGTCTAATAGCACATACCACAAGACCGTACTTTATTCCTCCAGTCCAAAATTATACCAACTCGCGCACATTCTTGAGCATAAGCTGATAAAATTGGGCAAAAGCATTCGGCTGGATCAACATCCCGACAAGAACACATGTCGTTCAGACAATCTTCGAAGTAAATATTTGGATCGATGACGGAATGACAGTCTGCAAAATAATTTGTACGAAATAAATATTAGTCATAATTTCTTGGTGTTGAAAGAATCTTTAAGAAGGTTGAAACTGATCCCAAAAACAGTTGTGGGGAAATTATTTCGTGTTTTACTCTGAAACGAGCATGGAGGAGTATGCCTTTAAGGTAAATCTCAGTTATAAGAGGGCAGTTGTTACTGTTTTTGATAATGGCAAATGATTGTACGATCAGGTTCATGGTCGTTTGAGTTATGTTCAGCCTCATTCGATAGTGGAGACCCTTATTCCTGAGATTGTTATAAATACATCGGGGGTAATTTAATTTTAAGGGGCAGAGACTCAATAGTGTCCGAGCTTGCCACTTGAAATAAATTTGTCTGTTTACACTACAGCCACATGCTTATAAATAAAGGTACCTACTAAAATCTTCGACGGGTTAATAACGTAATATAACGTACTTTCACACCCAAAAACCAACAGATTTTGCGAATAAAAAATTCATATTCAGGTAAGTACCTACCTTGAAAAATGGAACCGGTTAAATTTTTACAGTATTCCTCCGCAGCAGCTTTGTTCTGGACGAATATTTCGCAAGCGTTAGATCCATCATAAGTTTCTTTTTCAGGGTCACATCTCTCAGTCGATCGCCACTTAGTGGCAAAAGCAGTTAGGCTTTTTTCGATATCATTTTCTGGAGTTAGTAAATCATCTTGCTGGTTCTTATTGAAAGTGCCACATAATCCCTAGAATCGAATTAAGTAGGTACAGAAAAAAATTAAAAAATTTTGCACGTATAGCCATTCACCTTGTATGGATACAAAAAATTATTTAAATAATATAGTTCGCTAGCATATTAGTCGAAGTTGATAAGTTTCCATGTTATTTGAAATATGCTTGAACTTATTCAGTAAAAAGATTCTTTTAGATTTATTTGTTTCGAAGATATTGCATTTCTTGTAAATGCATCCAAAATTACTGTTTTCCCTCAAAGTACCGGTCTGAAGGGAAAGGGTCGAAAACCACTTAAAAGTTGATCTTATCCTAAGGTGTACTAAACCCCTTAGTTTTAGCATAAGTTAACTTATAGACGTGATTTACCCAATTGTACTCGTAAAACCCAATAATAGTTATTTGAGGCTCGAACTTACTTTAGTTTTACCGAATAACGAAGAATTTGCGAAAATTTGTAGCTTGGTTTTACCATTCCACAAAACTTCTACACCATTTGGTAGCACAACTGAAAATATTTAATAATTCATTTACTTATTTATCAATTAATTTATTCATGTTCTTCTCCACAAACGTTATTTGAAGGGTAGATAGCTATATTTACAGTAGGTATATTACCTTGAGTAACGAGAGAAGATGCTTTTCTAATATACGTTTTTCCACCGACGACTAAAGGCAAATGTTCAATTTCTTCTTTATTGACAAGAACTCGAAGGTCTTTTTTCAAAGTAATCGCATTTTGGCCAATGCGAATTAGTATGGATTTTGTGATGCTAGGCATTTTCGATTTCTACAAAAAAAAAAAAAAAAACAATAAAATACATAGTATGTCCAAGTGCTAAAATTTTGTTGGATCGTGAATTTTTAGAAGTAGAAAACACAGAAAATATTGTACATAAGCTATGGTGTAACGAAGCTCTGATACGAATTTACGGAGCATCAGTTCATTTCGCTATTTCATTGGGCTGTAACAAAAATGGCGGGGAAACATATTCTCATGGCCAGCGACTTTTGTTTTCCCTATCTGTAGCAGAGTTTCTCTGATGGTTGATCTCCTTCACTCACCAGCTACACGCCCCTTCCCCTTCCAAAAAAAATTGAAATTACCAATTGTTAAGTATCATGTACAACATCCCCTTCCACCATCATAGATCAACCGGCCCTTTTTTCTTATCAATCATCAATATCAAATGAGCATAAAGTTTGTACTAAGTTTCATCGAATATACCAGTTACATCTAAATGCTATTAATTTATTTAATTAGCTGTAATATATAACAATTTGGCGACGAGAAAAGTGTTGTTCGTGTATAGTATCGAAGAAAGTATTCGGTTCGCGTATAGTATCTGATATCGGAGTGCGGAAGTTTTAACATTCGGCATCCGCGAATCATGCGTTCGTCAACCGCGAATTTGATGGTTTCTTCTGTAAAGATATACATTCATCGATCGTAAGTTATGTGTTGAAAATTTTACGAGTTCAATACCTACTTCGCAACCATGTTTGATGAAGAATTCGTCAAACTGCTGGAAAACCAGAATAAAATGATCAACCTGTTCCTTAGCAAATCAGAACCAACGGCACCAGGTGATTTATCGAAACTATCTATTCAGTTTGATTCTTTCAATCCGAAAGATGAAAAATTTGACTGTTACCTGCTACGTTTAGAAAATTTTTTCGCCATCAAAAAATTATCTGGTGATGATGCTGAAATTGATAAGGCAAAAAAGCAGATTCTCATCAATAGCATCGGCCCCAAATACATTCAACTTCTGCGAAATTCAACAGCACCAGACGATCCCCGTGACAAATCATACCAAGATTTGGTCAGTATCCTGAAACTGCAACTCGCACCCAAAACCAACATCTTCAGTGAACAACACAAGTTCCTGTCACGAGTTCAGAAACAAGGTGAGTCCATTTCAAAATATATTGGCGCTCTACTAGAATTAACTCTAACCTGCGATTGGAATTGTCCACAACCAGCGTGTAAAAAACCATTCACACAAATCATTTTAAGAGCTCAGTTCATCCGTGGACTGTATGATTCGGACATTCGTGAACGTTTATTGCAACAACCAGACCAAGCCAGTATTTCCCTTGAGAAATTAGTAGAAATTGCTCAATCTATTGAATTATCAAAATCTGAGAGTAAAGAAGTATATAAGAATCCTATGAATACTTCTACGTTGCATAAATTAAACGTTTCCGGATCAGAAATCAACAGTAAAAATCAACGTCGAACTAACAATCGTAGGCAGAATCGACCCCAAGAACGTAGTTCAACACCGCACCGAAACCGGCAGCAATCAAAATCCAGATCTACCATCGATTTTAAAGCATTGGGCATCGATGGTCATTGTCTTCGTTGCGGTTATTCGAATCATCAAGTTAAAGATTGCAACCATCAACCTGAAAAATTCAAGTGTAAATCCTGCGGTCGTGTCGGTCATGTAGAAAAAGTGTGTATTTCTACTTTACTTAAAAATGGTGAAATTGGAAAAAATTTAAATTCTAAAAACTCAGTTTCGTATTTGTGTTACGATAGTGATGACGATGATACCGTGCATCGAATCAATTTAATTAGTGACAGTAACAAAAAAATTTTTATTCCGTTACAAATAAATGGTGTCGACTGTAAATTAGAGTGCGATTCGGGTAGCCGAAAAACAGTTGTGACGTTTAAATTTTTCAATAGTTTAAAACTCCGTCGTAAGCTTTCGCATACTGATGCTTTATTCAAAGACTATCAAGGTAACTATTTTCGACCGCTAGGGTGTATACAGGTTACAGCTCGATATGGCAGCCGAAAAATCCTCGGTACCATGTATGTCACTGATAAATCAAAAATATCAGTCATCGGACTCGAGTGGCTGATACCTCTCGACATTCTTCGAATCAATGAAATAAAATCTGTTTCTGATGAACAGATTCCATCAATTACTCAGATTGAAGAGGACTTCCGGGATGTTTTTTCATCTACCGACTCCAAAGCAGTTCCTGACTACCAGCTCAGCTACACCCTGAAGAAAAATGCCAAACCTATCTATCGAAAACCTCGGAAGGTTCCACAGGCATTGATACCGGCTGTAGACAGATTTATCGATCGAATGATTGCCCAGGACATCTACGAACCAGTTGATGTATCCTTGTGGGGTACTCCGGTAGTATTTGCATCCAAATCAAATGGTGATGTTCGTTTGTGTGGCAACTACAAACTAACACTAAATGACCAGATTGAAAATGTTCACTATCAAATCCCAACCATCGAAGAAATCTTTAACAAGATGGAACATGGCGTTTATTTTTGTAAAATAGACCTGTGGGAAGCTTATCTACATATTCGAGTGGACCCAGAAACAGCTAAAATGCAAGCCCTGTCAACACATCGAGGCACCTTCATTGTCAAGCGGCTGTATTTTGGTACCAAAGTGGCTCCTAATCTATTCCATCAATTCATCGATCAGGTTGTACAAAATTTACCAGGTACAGTTGCATATTTTGACGATCTCCTAGTAGCTGGTGACACCTTAGAAATTTGTGAAGAACGTTTACGCAAACTTTTGCAACGTTTGAGAGAAAAAAATTTACGAGTTAACCTGAAGAAATGTAAATTTTTTGTCACAGAGATCGAATACCTGGGACACGTCATTAGCAAAGATGGGCTGCACAAATCAAACAAGAAAATCGAAGCAGTTAAAAATGCACCCACTCCCAAAACTGCTGATGATGTACGCCAATTTTTGGGCCTGGTAAATTATTACCATCGGTTCATACCAAGCTCATCGACCTTGCTGCACCCACTCAATCAATTGTTGCATAAAGATCAAAAATTTGTCTGGTCCCCAGCGTGTAATCGAGCCTTCATCAAAATCAAGGAAATCATTTCCAGTGACCAGGTACTTACTCCATATCAACAAAATCTTCCGCTGTATCTAGCAACAGATGCCAGCCCCCATGGTATCGCAGCAATACTGTCCCATCGTTTTCCCAACGATGGAGAACGACCAATAGCTTTTGCATCGAGAAGTTTATCAAAATCTGAAGCCAATTATTCCCAATTAGATCGAGAGGCTCTCGCTGTATTTTGGGCGGCTAAGAAATTTTATTATTATATTGCTGGTCGTCCATTCACTTTTGTAGTCGATAACAAGCCGATTCAACAAATTTTCCATCCTTCAAAAGAGCTTCCATCATTTGCTGCCTCCCGTATGCTACGCTATGCAGCTTATCTCTCGCAGTTTGACTACACTATTGAACATCGAGCCGCATCAAAACATCAAAATGTAGACTATCTATCAAGATTTCCCATCGAATCCTGCCAGCTCAACATCATTGACGAGTGCTCCTACTTACAAAATGAGAGATTGGCCAACATCACTGCTTCTGCAACTTTCTCTACAGAAACACTTCGTGAAAGAACTGCAGCTGACCCAGAACTATCAAATCTACTACAAGATCTGAAAAATGGTAAAAATACGGATCCAGATTATTCTATCAATGATGGAATAATTTTTCGTGGCTGTCGAGCAGTTATTCCACAGTCTCTCCAAGCTGCTGTGTTAGACGAGCTACATTCAACGCACCTTGGAATAGTCAAAATGAAGAGTATTGCCCGAAATTATGTTTTTTGGCGCAATATTGATCGAGACATTGAGGCTTTAGTGAAAAGCTGCAAAAATTGCGCTGACCAGAAAAAACTTCCCCCCAAAGTACCACTTCATCGTTGGGAAGTAGCAGAAAAATCATTTCAACGAGTACATATCGATTATGCCGGACCAATGTTAGATCGTCACTTCTTCATCGTAGTTGACTCTTTTTCCAAGTGGCTCGAGGTGTATGTTACTAAAAATGCACCAACCAGTACCAAATCAATCAATTTTTTGCAAGATTTCATCTCTCGTTTTGGCATACCTGAAGAACTAGTCAGTGATAATGCCACCATCTTCAAATCTGAAGAATTCTGCCAGTTTGCATCCTTCTATCAAATTCGTCAACGTTTCATAGCTCCGGGCCATCCAGCAACCAATGGTCAAGCTGAGAGATTCGTCCAATTTGTTAAGAACAAATTAAAGAAAATGGCAGACGAACCAGAATCCATTGAATCAAAATTGAGAGCAATTTTGTTCCGGTATCGAACCACCCCAACATCGAATGGGAAGACACCTTCTCAAATGGTTTTTGGCTCCACCATCAGAAACCGTTTTGACTTGCTTAAACCTAAGCAGGTCACCAAATCCATAAAACCAAAACCTACTATTCGAAGTTTTCAGCTGGGCGAAAGAGTACAGAGTCGAAATTACCAATCATCAACCCAATGGAAATATGGCACCGTTGTAGAACGTCTTGGTCATTTACATTACCTCATCGAATTAGACGATGGCTACGTTATCAAACGACATGTAGACCAACTCCGTTCCACAGACGTCGATCTCCAAAAACCAGTCCGGCAAGTGTCTTTTGCCCTCCCTCACCAACCAGAACCACAGGCTACATACACTGCCCATACCACAATACCCACTTCAACGGTATCTGATCCTGCAGTGCCATCCACTTCGTTCCGTCAAAGCCCTGTAAAGACAACCCCTCCAAAACAACCACCTTCGGTCACATCCCCAGTGGCGGTCAGACCAACACCACCGGTCCAAGTCCCACTGAGACGCTCCAGTCGGGCACACAAGCCAGTTAATCGTATGAACTTGTAAATATTGTAAATTTTTTTCTACTGTCTCAATATCCATTTTATACATGCTCACGTAATTTTTTTTTTCTAATTATTTTATTATTACTTCTTTTTTTACTCCGAGTATTTCTCTTTTTTTTCTTTTTCTTCAACTTTCCTATACAAGCATTTTTATATTGTATAAATCCCATATGGATTAAAAATTTTTTTTTTCTTTTTTTACTTCCCCCGGAGAATTGTTAAGTATCATGTACAACATCCCCTTCCACCATCATAGATCAACCGGCCCTTTTTTCTTATCAATCATCAATATCAAATGAGCATAAAGTTTGTACTAAGTTTCATCGAATATACCAGTTACATCTAAATGCTATTAATTTATTTAATTAGCTGTAATATATAACACCAATCGTCCACTCAAAATAGAAGTGAAAATTTATAATTTGTAAAGTAAATTTTCTGGCTACGTTTTCTTTTTTTGAATTTTTCCTGTGTGTAGCAATACTGCACACTAAATTTCTTGTGTATAGCAGATTGTGCTCTGCTATACAATATGGTACGCCGGCCATGCATATTCTGTCATCTAACTTTAAATGCAACACTCCATTCTGTGTACTTACTGCTGCACATTTGTTACAGGCTGCATTTTGAGTTTCGATAGTCACATCATCCGTGATGAGGAGTTTATAAGAACAGAAACCAGAAAAGTCGAATTTCTTCCCATCGAAAGTTCTGTAATGGGAATCTCCAAAAATCAAACATTCAGCTTTACAAATTTCATCCGTGCAGATCCATTTACCTCCTGAGCAAGTACTGGAAAAGAATTATACAAAATATTCCATCGTTTCTTCCATATTTTCAATTAATCTTGAAGTACCTACATTTTATTTTATTTACAACCGAGGGGTTGAAACTATAATGCACAGAATATCATACCCTATAAGAAAACCAAGTAACTAAAATTTTAACTAAAAATGCGCCTTTAGTACTATCTAGTGATAGAGATGAATGTTTATTAACAATTCTTCCTAATAAATTTTTGAAATTGTAGTTATCGAGGGTTCCCTATTAGGATAGATATGATGCTACATACAGAATTCCCTTAGCTACAGACAGAAACTTTTATCGAAAATCTACGAGTATATACTCGTATTAAAAGAATCTAATACAAGTTCATACAGCAGTTCTATCCGGCCGATTTGCTTCATTTTTTTTTAAATGAAAGGTATTTATGTATAGATATGTCATCACCCATTGGAATTTACTCAACTCTGACCTTACTCAAGTTATACTCAAAATTCATGCTTTTTCCAAGCTTTTCCACCACTCAAACATCAATATCTCAAGTTCTAATTAATGTATCATGTTCATTATAGTCTTAAAACACTCAATAAATTAAGACCTTTTATTTGAACTTTTGACCACTTATATCGGTTGAGTTTGAGGAATGTTGTGAGTGGACATTTAACTTGACTTTTGATATTTTCAAGATTTTTCTTCACTCAAATATCTATAACTCAGTTTCTAATTAAGGTAAGGAATTTGTTTTGCTCTACGAACACTCAATAGATTAAGACCTTTCATTTGAGTTTTTGACCACTCAAATCGGTCAAGTCTGTGGAAATTTGTTAGGGGACATTCGATTTCACCTGTTATAATTTTAGAAGGGAAAAAAATAGTTCCAATCAACAACTCATGCTGCGGAGCAGCACCGGTCTTCTAGTTAATTTTTTAATTTTTTTTCATCAATATGGTCAATGTTTTTTTTTTTTTTTCGGAAAAAAAGGATAGTAAATAAATCAATAATTAATAAAAAATATAAAATAGGAATACTCGTATTCTTCTTATTTTGAGTGTTAAAAACAAATTTTTATTTTTTTGTACAGTGACAGTCTGAGAAGGTAAATAAAGGAAATTATGAAGGCCCTGTTGTCGACTAAATTCGTGATACTTCATTACAGTAAAACAGACTTACCATTTATTGCAATCCTTCGGTATGACACTGTTTGGTTCGTAGAATTTACCTCCATAAATACAAGGACATACGTTTTTATCAATGCATTCGCCTTCATGCAGCACAGTTCCTGGGCTACACATGCATCCTTCTTTGCAGTACTTCTTTATTGGGTTGGATGCCACCTCTTGGGAAGTACAGGTAGGCTGACTAATGGGAACGCAATTCGTATAAATTTGATCGACGGGGCATTTTAGAGCTAATCGTAAAAATCATTCGTTATCTTCAAAGGGTAGAAACCATTTTGGTGACTTATATAGCTTGTCAGTTACTTACAGCAGTCGAATTTTTCTCTCCAGTCTACTTCAAAGTTACCAAGGATTTGATTACAGTGTTGGACAAATTTCGAATAGAACTGACAAACGCATTCTTGTCGATTTGACTTGGTGCATTGGGTGTACGTCCACTCGAGAGCTGCGACAAATTCGCTTTTGGATACTTTCTGTGGGTACAATATCAGATATTAGATTTGTCGTTGACTCATATACAAATAGTTCTCATGAAATTAGAAATATATATCATAATACATATATTCGATAATTAGATCAATTACAGCTAATACGTACCGAGAGGCAAGCTTGGAAAAGAGTTTCGGTGACAAATCGCTGGCTGATACTTTTGACAACTTGAATGTCTGATTCAGAAAGAGTATTTTCTGGTTCGATTTCCCTTTCACACCTCTCTAGAATATTGTTCATTGAGTATAAATTACATGTGATGAAAAAACCCAAACTTCGTATTTACGGCGGGCAGAGTATGCAACTAGCAATACTCGTCGATTGCATTTTTTTAATTCGAAGTGGAAACGTTAGAAGTCAAATAAATGAAACCGAAACTATTCTTACCGCCTAAATTATTAACCACCGAACTAATAACATGAGAACGCCAGTCTGCTGGTAAAACACTGTCCCTTTTACCGCACAAACCACCAGTTCGATTTGAGAATTTCTCTGAGGTGTCGATTTGCAATTCGTCCTGAAAAAAATTAAAAATTGTTCGTATCAGTGTTAAGAATAAACGCAATTTGTTCCTTTTTTATAAAGGTATTCAAAAATTGTTTGACTGGTTGAGTAATCAGGTATTAATAGAATAACCATTATACTAGTCTTTTCGTGTAGGAAGTAGGAACTATCGGAACTATTGTGAGATTGCCATACCATCATATTATATAAATATAATAGTTTGTGAGAGCAGAAAAACAATAATGTTCTCATAAAAATATGTAGGTAAGTGGAGTATCGGAACTAAGTGGTATTAAAGGCTATAATGTCGCTTATTTAGACAAATGCATATAATGGAAGAGTAAAATGAAAAAATAATAATGATAATAATGTATGAAAAATTATTTCGCATATTATATTACCTCCAGATTCCATATTAAATAAGTTTCAATAGCTGGCAATTGAATAGCGATTGAATTTCCACTAGCAATCTCTACTTTAAGATCCGTAAGTTGACTAGGAATAGACAATTTCTGCCCAGTAGCGCTGACAACTACCGACGGTTTTCCATCATCTATAAACGCAGTGGACATATAGTTTATATAATTATGTATTGGTACAGTAAAATTTAGTTACAACAAACTGATTCTAGGGACCGATGAATTTTGTTTGCAATAACTGGAGTTCGTTGTAACCAAAATCAAAAAAAGGTGAAAAAGTAGGATAAGACTCTCATCAAATAAACAGTGATCTTTGTATTTTGTTGAATATCCAAGAAAAAAATCTTGTTTTATAAGTCTACCTGCGTTAATTAAATTTTCCAAAATTAAATCCTTTGAAGTAAATACATTGAAAAGACACAATTTTCTCTCATCTCAATAATTTTACAGCTACTACAAAATAAATTTTTCAAAAAAAGTTGAAACCAAGCAAACAAAGAGGCAGTAGGTATTTTCATTTTCTTCAAAACTCTATATGGTACTGATTTCAGGTAGGTTCACTGAAAAGTGAGACTGTAACTGAAAATAAACATCACTTACCACCTTTAGTTAAAATATATTCCATACTGTTGATGAAGAGAATGATTTTTCTGATTCGATTCCCAGAAAAAATTACTTGAATATTAAATAAATTGTCGACTTTATCTTCGAGTAATGTAAATGCACAGTTACTTCGGAAACTGAAATATAAAATTTTTCAACAGTTATACGAGTAGACCTATGGTTCTCTTGCCTTGTTGATGGAATTCCAAATGAAATTGAAGAATTGTTTAAGAAACCACCTTAGTCGAAATGATAGTATTAGCTGCACGTAAGTACAAAAAAAAATTTATTTTAGGACTTTATGAAACTTATAATAACTTGATAATATTTCATTCAGGAGATAGCTCAGCTGCTTTTCTTCAAAATTTAAAAATAAAAATTAGCAGTAAATTTGATTAGCTATGGTGAAATATTATATTATAGTAACTATACCATCACCATCACTGACTAAAGTTGTTTTTAATACAAACCTTTCAATGTATAATTACACCAGGTGCATATACATACCTCAATATTCTGTCATTCAACATTTTTACTTGAGAGTTCCATAGTAAACAAGAGGCGATTACGTTTTCGGCCATGATAAGTTTACTTGAAACTGATTCAGTTATTATGATTTGAGTGCCTACAAAACGATTTGAAAAACTTGAGTGAAGCAATAGTGGCGTAACCAGGGGGAGCCGAAAGGGCCGGGCCTTCCCAAAAAATTGGCTGGCCCTCCCGTGACGCACCCAAAAAATTTCAGTATTCAATCAAAAAAATGAAAATCCTCCAAATGTAACAGGAAAAATATGCGAACTTGATTGTGGAGAAAATAATAATTAGATTCAAATATTTCTCGTTTTTATCATTTTTTTTTTATTTATTCCATGCCTACCTCTTATTCAAGGTTTTTAAAAATGGGATTTTTCCAGGGTGAATTTTTTTTTTTGGGGGGGGGGGGGGTATGGGGAGTTGATGATTATGGGCCGGCCCCCCCTGAAAATTGATGGCCTTCGCTTAGCCCAGCCAAAAAATTATTCCTGGTTACGCTTCTGGAAGCAACGCAAAAATAATTTCGATTTATCTAAAAAAATTTTTGTTGAGGGTAATATACAAGAAAGCACGAGTATATTCTTCAGCTAAAAAAACTTTAGTGAGTCAAAAAATAGTGTACAAACCGTATTCGCACTGGGGAATATTGTTAGGCTGGTAAATTCCTTCAGAGTATGAGCAAATGTAAACTGGTTCGAGAGGTCTGCTGGGACTCGAATTTGGTGGACAGGACAAATGACAAGCCGAAACTTCTTCATCTCCTGTGCAGTTGTACCCGCCGTTGAAATTCAACTTTGACGGGTCGCACTGACTAACATCTAGACAACAAATTTTTAAATATCACAGTTATCACTATTATCGCTATGTAGGTACTCTATTTTCACTACCCAAATTCACCACCCTTCCACATAACGCTTACTCCAGTTCATAGAACTTTCACTTGTGCCCTCAAATCTAGACCAGCTTTAACTAAGTTGATTTGTAGCTTACGGTATTGGCAGTACGGTCCTCTAAATTCTTCGGGGCACATGCAGTTGTTTTTACCGATACATTTACCCCCATTCAAACATTGTGGCGTGCAGACAGCTAGAAGTAAATTCAAAAATAAAAATATTTCATTCTTTGTGATCACGAATGCAAGCGAGTTAATAGATATACCGACCAACCTTGGCAATCTGGAAGCGTATCCCAAGTGGATTTCGACAATTTCCATTGACCATCGTCGCAGATCATCTCTACAGAAGTTGAGCCATCGGGAAATACTCTGCCAGCTAGACACGTTACTACACATTTTCTGTGTTCAATGAAAAAATATTCCTTTACATAGTTTGTTGGAAATAAAAAATACCATCTGCAGTTCTCAACAAATTGTCCCTTCAAAATGTAGAGACATAAAAAATGAAAAAGGAATGTTGCATAATAATTAATAACCCGAAGGGTAAAGTGATGGTGTACTTTTCAGGTATCAATAAATATTCCCCATGGAGGTAAGAAACGGATTGTTTTTGCGTTATACTGTTCATGGCCGGCGAAACATGTGGTGCAGAGCACAAAATGCATCACACGAAAAATTTTGTGTAGTACCAGTGGCGGATCCAAAGGGGTGGGGATCCCCCCTAAATTCGAAAAAAAAAATAGACCGATAATCCACAAAAAAATCAAATTTCTTGAACCCCTCCCCCTTTATGCTGAAAAAAACACAATCTCACCATTTTAGCATTTACCATGCTTTGAAAAAATTTTGATCCCCCCCAAAGAAAAAAAATGGAGCTCTGGATCCGCCACAGTGTGGTGCATTGAATAGTAATGAATGAATGAATGAATGAATAAATAAATAAATAAATTAGTGAATAAATAAATGTGAATGAATGTGAGAATGTAAAGTAATATGAAGGAATATGAATGGATGTGAATGAATGTAAATGGATGAAAACGGATGTAAATGAATGTAAATTTTAATACTACTCATATTAACCGGTATAAAATCGGATTTCTATAGTATGCCAACTAGCCCAAATTTTGCCTATTGAGAACTGGCAGCTGTTGCATCAAGCTTTTCTAATTCTAAATGGATTATAGATAACTTGATTACAAATCATAGTTTTAACTGTTTGGGTTTCGTTCTATCATTTCATTAAAAAATAAATCAAAGTTTTACTAAAAGGCCGTCTTCAAGGGCTCGTTCGATGGCATTTCAAATCAATTTTAGAGGATTGTAAAAAATTAAATTCTTGGCATGATGCAAATTATTCTTCCACTGCCAACTTTAAAATTGGCGGAAACATAGTATTATAGGGTTTCAAATACGTGATCCATTTTCACCAGGGTTTTGACTAGCGGTGAAATAAAAAAATTTGAACTTTGTAAAAATACGAGTGCATATTAGGTAGGGCATTGAAGCGAAATACGAGTACTTTATTTTTTATTCAGTCTTCATCTCTACATTCTACCAAATTTTCATTTTATCAAAAATTTTTAGGGAAAAAAATTAATTTTAGAGAAGGCGACTCGATACGCTATGAATAGGCTGTGAGATAGGGAGGTGGTGCCAAAATTCCAACATTTTACTTAAACGTAAGTATAGGTACATAGTGTACCTGAGAAATAAGTCGACGTTGTTAAATTTCATAAGTCTCTTTCGAGCGACAAGTTTTTATCTGCGCCATTTGTTGTTAAATTACACAATTTTTGATACGTTATGTTTATCAAATATAGCTACTTCCGGCCATACTTTTTTCATTATTATAAAATTCATTTAATTTTCCTCTCCCCTGTATTTTTCTTTTTTCTTTAGAAACAGGATTTGATAATTGATAAAAAAACTTTTCCTGCTGATGATTGAAGTTTTCCCGATGATTCGTAGAAATAATAGATAGGGACATGTACTGATCATTGAAATTATCCAATTATTCAACGATAATTTTCTAAAATGTTTGTGATGCGATAATGAATATTTGATTTTGAAATTGCATCTGGTCTACGATAACTGTAGAAGCTAATCAATAGTGCTAGAATCAAAATCGATCCAATTGTTTTAGATGGAGTTCGCATGAGCACAAAATCGAAAGGAACCTAAGGCTTTTGATGTAAGCATCAAATTTTAGAATTAATTGAGGGAAAATAGAAAATGGCAGTAGCCTATGAAACAAATATTACAAAAGCAGAAACTCTACGTAATTTATAGTATCTAGTATTTCATACAGAAATTGGGAAAACATCGGCTCCGAATTCAAGCGAACCATAAGTGGTTCAATTTCAGAGAATTACTTCAAGCATCTAAAAGAACAATTACTATAGGTATAATACACGTTACTATTTTTGTAGTAATTTGTATCCACTATAAATCTTGAATTATCCATGTTTACCTCGATCCAAAATAGTGAATATTACTACAGTACCTATTAAACATTTTTTCAGTAATATAGCTCAATTATTAATACCTACTTGAAAAATAGACCGTCGATAAAGGGGAACTTTTTATTATTTATTTCTGTCTCTCATCTCTGTAAATTTCAAGTTCAACTGACTTTTCACATAATTTCTGACGTTTATCGAATGTGTTTAATAATTACTGATGTATCTACGCGTATAGGTACTTACTTTTCGTTACACTTTCGGTGTGCAAAGTTTGTTAGAGGTGGAAGAGACGCGCATGGCATATTTTTTATTTCGCATGTTGGTCCGTAATAATTTGTCGGGCACTGGCATGTATTTGGAAGCACACAAATGCCACCATTCGAGCAGGGTGGATCGCACTTAGCTGCAAATTCAACAGGAAAATTGAAAATGATCCCCTCTTATAGTGAAAAGTCAATTAAAAAATATTTGTTCAACTAAAAACTAATTCTCTCGCTTTCTTGATAACAGAAATTGACCGTTGCTAGTGGAAAAGTTTGCATCGAAGCTCCGAGATTACTCTTTTTTCAGACGATATCGTCGAAAGTAAACTGTGAATTGTTGACTTACGCTGGCAATTTGCAGGAGGTAACATTCCAGTTTTTTTTTCAGTCCACGAGCCATCCTTACAGCAAAACGTTAAACAATTTTCTGCGCCAAAAACTGTGTCGATAAAGTAACCAGAAAAACAAGTAATTTCACATCTGAAAAGTATAGTCGACAGACCTACATTAGAATATATCAATAAGGGCAAGATCATTACTTGACAGTAAAAAATTACTCTCAACTTCTAATTTGTCAACTAAAACCGCTTGACTGTCAATGAACCATTTCCAGAAAATTTAAAATACCATTGCTAGACAAGAAGCACTTCATTGAATGATGAAAATTTCAAACCATTTTTTAGTCTCATTAATTTTCTCTTGTTTTAGAGCCAAACACTGACAAAAAATAAATTATTTTTAGGTCCTCTGAGATTGAGTTATAGACAAACGGCTGTATGATAAACCTAACTGCTTTCTTGAAAATTAGCTAGAGATAATTTTTTCAAGGTGAATTTCAATAAAAATTGAACTTAAGGTGATTTTCAAAGGTCATCTCAAAATTGTTTTTCACTTTGCTTCCTTTACTACTTGTAAATTTTTTAAGACTGATTGCTCATATTGGGATTTTTGAAGCATAGGGGTGGGGTCGAGACTTTTTACAACAGATTCCTTGCACCACCCCCAACACATTCCAGGTATTAAATCTATTGTACCAATTTTTTATTTATTTCCCAAATATTATAACTAATTTTACTGGGCTAAATTTCACGTTGAAAGAGTTGAGCGCGAATGATAACTACTCGTATATAACTACGAGTACGAGTACATACGAGTATAACAAAAATGCAATTTCAATCATTTGGCTTCGGTATAACTTAATATGTAGGAAGTTAGGTTAGTAATTAATTTTATTATTCAGTTTTCTTTAAAGAGTGTTAGAAACGTTTCTTCTTATAATACATAATATTGCATAAAGAAATAATACTCGTACTAAATGAAAATAAATTTTTTCTTACTCTTTCTCAAATAAGGTACTCTTGCAGACAACTTGAGAATTCGTCACTTTTAGCCTCGGACATGTTGAATCTGAAAATACGTTTCAATATAATCTATTTTAACAATTGATAAGTGTATCCATAGAAGTGGTCTTGGTGTTTGAAAACTTGATACGTATAATAAGCCTTGTCTATGAATAACTTTGGAAGAATAAAAATTTTTCTGCCTGGAAAATTCTGTTGCATAAAAACATGTATGGTATTCCTAATTTCATAATTCGCAGTCCACCTACGGATGCTATTGATTTTATTTGAGGTAATTCTTAGGCAGCAACAATAAATGTTACTTACCAGCTCGAGATCCAAAAAGTAGCGGATTATGATGCTGTACTACTACTTTCGAATTTGGATATAGTAGAAGTTGTTCAAGATCATCGATTCTAAAAGCAAAGACAAAACAATAAATTGAAAAATGTTTAGGAAAAAAATGTTGAGCGTCTTCAAATTGCGCATGGGACTTTGTTGCTTGCTTTTGTATGATGGATAGTCACTCCATTACAGCCAATAAATAGATTGTACAATTACACACCACACATGCACACTCAATGAAATCCAAAGTGTCTTATATTTAACAGACAATGGCTGTTGATTGAAAATGAACTATATACCTGCTTTAAAATCAGGTAGGGTCATTATAGACTCAATTTGATTCCGACAAAAATTATCTACATATTTATGAGTAAGTCTATCATCGGTGGTCCGATGAATGCCTCCTAGGTAGGTATGTGCTGTAAATTTTGAAAATCATGTGTTTATGGGCTCGTTGAATTTGTCTCGAATAGAGAAATTCAACAAACCCGAACACGTGATTTTCAAAATTTTCAGCACAAGGGGGGTATTTATCATACTACCGACGTAATGTATTTTGTTTTTTGCTTAGATTGATTTTTCATTTTCTTAAATATTGGTGTAAACAATAATTATGCAACATGTAATATACCTGCGTTCATACTACATAGGTATACATATAGATTCTATGAGTTTCACAAATCATTTTAATGCATAAGTATGTATGTCTACTAGAACTTTCATTGTGTATAATCGCACACCCTCTACAAAACTAATACAACTCACAAAAATTGAGTTTTGAGTTAGCAGTGAAAAAAGAGTCTATAAGGGTCCTACTTTAATCCCCCATATTCACCTTGGTGAAATTCCACCCCCAGACCCCTCCAGGAGAGTTGTATCAGTTTACAATTTCAGAAATGTGTAGCTATTCAATGGACAAATCTGATACAACTCAACTTTTCCATATAAAATGACTAAGTTTGGCAATCTACAAAACCGATAAGTACAACTTAATATTTCTCTACAAAACTGATACATCTCACTTAAAATTAACACACAAAACATTGAAAAGTGTCATTGCTGCCTGTACAAAAGTGATACAACTTGCCGGGAAGCTATTGGTGGATTATTTATGGGGAAAAGACCAGCACATTTAAAAACTACACTATACATGGAGTCATTTTGGTTTTGAATGAACAAAATCCGTTAAAAATTGATTGAATATTGACAGTTTTAAAATTGAAAATTTCAAATAGCTCTCCTGAAAAAACGGTTTTTTCGAGTTGTATCAGTTTTGTAGAGGGTGTGCGATAATGGTTGATAAAGAATTAAAAGAAAAAGAAGATATAAAATCAATCAGTGGTATAGAAAATCCATAATATTACCATGTATTCTACTATTTTGCTAATAAAGGAGTAAAAATCACTTGCGAATTATTTTAATTAATTTCTCTGGCTATAATCAGTTTGCTATGGTGAAAGTTACGAATAATCTTATACGTGATAGTCTCACACAGAAGAGACCACTTTGTAGGTTAGGAAAATAGCATAAAATTAATAATGTTTATGTTGAAATTATCGACTTTCAGTATTTTCATCTAAAATTTGGACCCAACCCACCAATTCTGTTCAAAACTCCTCTCGCTGCATTTACCTTAACCAGAAAAATTTAATCATATACAAATAGTACTTATACCTCAATAGCATAAAATAAAAATCATGGACAATTTTAACGGATTAAGTAATTTTTCTTAGAAAGCGGTTTTTCAATTTTTCAACTTGAAAATGCTATAACATCACTTCTAGGAAGGAGGATCTGGTTAGTTTCATTTGATGGCAAATTTTATACTCAACTTATTTTTTATTCGACTGACAAAGTGGTCTTTTTTATGTGAGACCGCCAAGCATTATAAAATGAAAAATAAATTGTAAAAATTAATAGTGATAAGAAAAGTGATAGAATTTTTCCGATGAATGTACGCAGGTTGAATCTTAGTTGCATAGAAAAATATACCATTCAATTGTATTATAATAACGGAATTATGCTCAACAGAATTTGAATAAATAATTACAAATGTGTTTTTGCACCATGTTTAGCTTTTATAGCAGCTTCTATCTATAGATACATTTCAATTACCAGGCAAAACTATACATGAACTCAACTTCCTTATCGAGCTATAGACTGCTTGAGAGTAACAGTACAAGTCAAAAATTATATCATGTGAAATAAATTTTTCGAAGTTGAAAAAAATGATCCGTCAACTTTTAATATTTGAAATATATTTTTTCAAATTCCAATTCTAATGAGATTCTGAAAATAGTAACAAAGTACATACCTACAGCTATTCAAAAAGCCCTATTTTTTAATCTCAAAAAACTTATTTTAAGAAGATAATCCTCGACTACTGTTAACTAGTATTATAGATACATTTTTGGATAAATGACCCAACCAAGAAAAGTGTAATAAATGTATTGTTCTCCTTTGAGCAACAACTGCACCTAATTCCTTCTCTATCTACTACTCATTTACTTTGGCTAACTTACCCAGGATTTATTTGAATACTACGAGTGACATTAACTTTTTTTTGTAACGAGAAAGGTACCAATATAAAAAGCAATATCAAGCAAATTTTTTCCATTTTGAAGAAATTTAAGTCAGACCGGTACTCATTGCATCGTGCCGACGATGTGAAAAATTACAACAACTTTTAAAAACGTATATAGCATCACGAATCATACATCCAATGCGATTGAACTAAAATAAATCATAAATTTCAAACGAATTTATAATGTTGATAATTTCAAGGGCCAGGAAGTACGTATCTAACAAATGAAGATTAAATGCGATAACTTAAGCCTGAAAATACGTATTTTTAAATTTGCTTTTTCCAAATCAAAATGCACGATCACTGTCAAACCAGACGCGTGCACTAAATTTTCATTCTCTCAGACTTGATCGAAACAAAGGTGGGTGGATGTTCGGAGGGGGCGGTCTATCATTGGATAAAAATAACTCGCTTAGTTGATATCTGGTACTTTATTGTGTCAATATAATACTAACCTTGGTCCGATTTTCAATGTGGGTATTCCAGATTTCCAATGAGCTGTCCTATAACGTCTGATTAGTTCTATTTTTATTTTTTTCAGATACAGCGTCGCCGTTTGAAAATTCCTTTGAGGCTTATATTTTTACATTAAAATGAGACATTTGAATCGTTTTTGTGAGTTAACCTGATCAACAAGATTTATACAGTCCTGCCTTTGTACGTGTTTAATTGATATGCCAGTTTTAATGCCTTAGACTTTGGCAGTTGATTGAAGAGTCCGATTCCAAAAGAAGCAGGGTGGAAATTGAAAATCGGGTAAAATTAAAAATTAAAGAACAACTTAGACCCGATTCCAGATGGTGCTAAATGTAGCTTTTGAATGGACAAAACAATGAAAATGTACACCATGTAACTCAGAAAGCGCTATTTTTTAACTCAAAATACACTTAGCACTTTTTGGAATCAGACTCTTCAGATATATTTGATATTGACCACATTAGTTGGTGTGCCTATCAACTTTGTAACTAGCCTCGAAATCTCGAAATATGGCCTTTTTAAAGTTGAGGCTTGAATTTTATATTTTTTCAAAAACGTGATTTAATTTATACAAACGCTAGTGGCCTCCTTCAATTTATCAAAACCTGAATAGGTTCAAAAGTATTATTGATATTTTCATGTATTAAAAATCTGATTTAGTCTACCGCCAGCCGCTATTGGATACTGTACATTTTTCAAAATTTAGTTAAATTCAAATTCAGAGTAACTACCATGAACACTTGAATTTTTAATTTAAATTATTTTTCTCGATCCATATTATTACCATTCTAATAACTTTAAGTTTGACAATCTGAGAGAAAATTTTATTTTAATTCTAGCTCAAAACTGCCAATAACAAAGGGTTTTCTTGGTGGCAGGAGAGGTTAAACATAACGTATACGTAATAAAATGAATGTAACAAAAAATAAATTCTAAATGAAAGTGAGTCATTTTTTTGAACAAACTCTTGTGAAAAGTTTGTCATAATATTATGATGATGAAAAATTTTAGACGACGAACCAATTTTAAATTGCACACAGCCCTCCCCGACGAACTTATTACCAAGTTACCATCAACTGTTTTTTTATGACTCGTAAAAACATTTGAGTTATCCTCCCCTTCAATTATTTCCAGCAAAGGCTGCCCTCGCCACTATCCTTCTTTTTATGGAGGATGAATTTACCTTCGACATCGCTGAGTCGGATTGATGATTGGGTGAGGAAAAAGAGAAGCTAGTAGGTTGACTAGGTACGCAATTTTACACGACACGGTTCTGAGTGTTGGGCTGTGATCGATTGTGGGTCGACCTTTACTGCGCAAACTCCGCCGCATGTCGTTGTTCTAGTCTCAGTTTCGAGAAAGAAGCGAAGCCCACAGCAGTCGGACAGAGAATTTCGGAGCGACATACTCGCATCGACGTGTTTGCCATTCACCATTCGATTGCTCTTTAGTCGCTGATCGACCTCGCCTGCCTGTGGTTCAGTGCACTTCCATTTAGTTCACCTCTTTCACTCGTTCAAATAGCATTTAGTTATCCTAGCTCGGCTGGGCTTCCTATTTGTGGTCTCCTTCACCGCAGGCACCTTGCATCTGGTTTGGTGCATTTGGCCAAAATTTGAACAGGCCGAAGTGCCTCGAGACCTTTGGCGGCCACCACGACGTCTAACTCGCAGTCAACGATGCCAGAAGGCGGCAACGCCAATGTGAGGACACCTACCTCCGGCGAAGAGTGTGACTTAACCTTATTTGAGAACAAATCCGGTTTGGCTGACGACTTGAAATTTCTAGCTTCTATGCCCGAATTGTGCGATGTGACCTTTTTAGTCGGAGAGACAAGAGAGCCCGTGTGTGGAGTTCGAGCAATACTCGCATCCCGTAGCAGGTAAGAAGTTTAGGTCAATCAGTTTAAGGGCTGGGTGTATAGTCAAAGCTTTAGCTTACCCTCACCCAAACCAAACTCAAACTTTAAATCAAAGTTTCAGTGAAATTAGATTGTCCTCTTACAAATAGAGAGTGAAGGAGGCTAAGCTAAATCTACAAAACTGCTGATAAAGCATCAGCACGTTGTGATTTCAGATCATTTTGGTTTGTGAAACAGGGCCTACGTAAGGTTATACTCAAATCGCTATAAATCCATTTTTACAGGCATTGTATTCTTCACATACCTATATAGCTCATTCAATAGCCAGTAGACAGTTCGAAATAATCAAATTCCATATTATATTCTCTGTAACTAAAAGAAAACTTTAAGCGTTGCTGATGATATCTTGAAGTACTATTTTCTGACGTAGCCCTTATTCTTCGATATACGCCTTCAATTATAATCGTTTGAACTTCAGAAATCGTTGACCTTCAGAAATCGTTGACCTTCTCAATCCACATGCCAGTCTTTTGAGGCCCAATAAATCCAGTCTCTGGTCAAGCTGGTTTCATGTGAACTTCCTAGTTTTATGTACTCGATTCAAAAAAAAATTCCACACACCCTTTAATTTTAGATGCGCCAACCTATGTCCTGCTGGAAGAATTCCAGGCAATACCTTTTGTATTTAAACTGGGTTTTAACCTTTTTCAAAAAAATTTTTTTTGCGCTACATATATTGGATACTTTGATTCCATTAGTCTACACATAGTGTTAATCTTACTAGAAGGACTTAAAGTGCTCAAATTAGCTTGTATAAATTGTAGGACTGGTAGGACGCGTGGTCCTGCTGGGAGTACGTTGGCGCATCTATGGTTAACTTAAGCTTTCAAGGTATCAAATAAAAAGTCTTAGTAATAATTGGAAAATACTATCAATCCCAAACAGCCTATGAAAGGGCCAATTTCAATTTGATTTGGTTTAGTAGACCTACCTGCCTATTAGCAATTTGTTCAGAGAGAAGAAAATGATTTGGAAGATAAGTTTGTCTTTCCCACGCATTTTTTCGCCAAATACCACACTTAATTTTTTTTTTCCATCAGGATTTTTCATCAAATGTTGTATCAACAGCCATCCAGTCCACAAAAAAAGAAAGAAAACCAAACGAAAGAAAATAAATTGAGAATGTTTCTGAAACGTAGCAGTGAACCAACGATAACTGTGCAAAACAGTTCAGCGCAAAATTCAAATATGAATCAAATAATGGTAAGAGTAACGGCCCTATGGGCAAAATATTTTGAAAACGGATCCGTTTTATTCCGGGTTATAATCCGTTTCTGGATTATAACCCGGAATTTTCCTGTTTTCCGGATTCTAAAACGGATTTCGAACGGATTGTAATCAGTCTTGCCGGAAATGAGTCCGGATTATTTTCCGTGAAGGCTGTTTTATGATATTTGTTGGCTCGGGTTATAATCCGTGAAACCGTTTTACAAACGGATTTAGAAAAATTGCCCAAAAATTATCACTGATTATAATCAGGAAATCCGTTTTACAAACGGATTTGGAAAATTAATCAAGATGACAAAAATAACTGCAAATTTTCAGATCCGATGATCGAAAATAAAAACGGACTGACAACGGATAAAATTCTCATTTTGCGGATCATTTTCTCATTTTTTGCCCATCGGGGGGCCTGTAAATTTACTACAAGATTTGAGTTACTAAGAGTGCTTAACGATGAATATCTGTTCCATCATACATTTCTGTTTTGCAAATGTGGTTTCCGTTTACCACCTCCTTTGTTTGTGGTGCAGCCAGGAGGAAGCTAAGGGGAAAACTCCCGCTCCCTTAGCCATTAAGTTCTATTATAAAAAATTTAACAGGAGGTTTTCTGTCTGCGCTTCGTGCGAATTTTTCGCAGAGATTCGGTCTTTTTAGAGATAAATCCAAAACATTAGTCGCTCCCTTAATAAATTTTTGGCTGCGCCACTATTCTTTGCGGCCATTGTATAATACGAATAACTTATTGACAAAGCCGATATCGATTCAACATGGATTAGGTATAGGAATTCTCTAGACAGACTTCAGATATCCATATTAGGTACATGATAACGTCTTTCTATTCTTGACCGTCGATTTAATATCGTGAATAAAAGTGACACTTTCTATCATTGTCAATGATTTTATTGATAAATATAAAATTTTAATATTTTCTTATTTATTTGGACTGTTTTTAGCCGCACCAGACGATGATAATTGATGAATTTGAACCCGACGTCTTTCGTCAGCTCATCGAGTATGTTCACACTGGCTGTGTTACCCTTCAACCAAGAACTTTATTAGGTAGGTCGAGCTTTTTACGCTCTCAAAGTCATGCCATGGCGACGGTTTATTTATTCAATTACTTTTAGAAATCATCTTTAACAGATTATCATGATTCACAATTTTTCAACTACTCATGACTATCTGGTTTTAAAATTCTTCAAACCTCTAGCTACCGTGAAAAAATTGGGGGAAAAAGCAGCTAGCACCCACGCCTTGATAAAACATCGAATACTGACTAAAAAAAAGTCATCATCTTAGATAAGCGGCGCACTCAAGGGGAGAATCCGAAGCACCTCTCAATAATTCACTACAAAAAAAGAAATAAAAAAAAACTGAATTCAAAAACATTTCCGTACTTTGCATGTGCATTTTTTTATGAAACCTCTCACTTTTGGTAATGAATTAAAAGTTAACCCAGACATGAGCTCTATGCCGAAAGCTGTACCACACCGTGAGTTTAGAAGCAATTAGACTAATTGTTCTTTCGTGAAAATTTTCTTATGTTACCTCCTCTATAATTTTCTTCAGGAGTTATGAATGCTGCGGATCGATATGGACTCGAAGAATTACGAAAATCTTGTCATGGCTTTATACAATGTTGTATTAATGTGGATACAGTGTGCGCATTGCTACAAACTGCCGATCGATATGTACATTATAAATGCACCAAAGCTTTTCTGAAACAGGTTTGTACAGAGCAGAGCTGAATTTCGCTTCAAAACATATTAGCTAGTCCATTCAAAATAAGGAACTAAAGGCCGGGGCTGGTTTCTTTTTTGAGGGCTTAGCCATCTGCTCCTTTTCTTCTTCTTTCCCCGAACCAGTAAATCCCCTTAAGGGCGCAAAATAAGTAAAACAAAATTCCACACGTCAACTTTCATTTTACAGATTTAATACTTGAAAGTCATCATTTCTCTTTATCGCAGGTTTTAGAGTTCGTCGACGAAAGAGGCAATGAAATTTTAAATCTTGGATCTTTTGCCCTACTCCCACTACATGTTGTCAGATTAATATTCTCACGGAAAAGCTTAGTTGCCGATGAATTTACCAAATTTCAGGTTCGTCTCAGCTTTTTCTCAAAGCCAAACTTATGGCCCAGTTACACTAAATCCACTGTACCTACCTATAGTTCAATTCATCTTTTTTTATACAATAAGTATAAGTTAATTGAATTATGGTACCAACATTTATCAGTAAACATCAGTAAAGGACCAGTATATTATTTTTTCAATACTTCTAATAGCAAGAGGATATGTTAAGAATGAATAATATTATAAAATCATACCAACAAGTATTAAGCGTGGTTTTACAATATTTGTTTTTCGCTTTTATTTGGAATTGAAATTTCCAAATTTACCTCCATGCAACGATTTCAAATGGAATGTATGTACTATACTAAAACTACAAATAGCTTGACTTTATAATCTTACACCAAATTTATTTTTCATGTTGAAACTCCTATTTTTGCAGGCTGCGTTAATGTGGACGATGAAGTACAGCGATTTAAACACAGATGTAGACTGGAAAAAATTATTCCAAGACAATTTTTTAGGCCTAATAAAGTTTCATAAAATACCAGCGAATATATTAATGAAAGACGTCGACCCTCTTAAAGTTGTACCTAACGACATTATTGTGACGGCTCTGGCATACCAGGTAAGATTCTTTTATAAGTATGTATATCAGTTTTGTTGTATTTTCTTTTATTTAAACAGCCACTTTTTCCATCTGAACTCATTTTTTTCCAACGTCGTACAACGAGATACTTTCGCATGCGATAAAAAAAAAAAAAAAACGTTCTTTCAACGAGCCAAAAGACCGTTAATTACGTAGTCCGTCTATTTTCTTTATTTTTTTCTTTATTTTATACGTATTTACTTATTTCTAGTCCTTTAATGTTTTTTTTATTTATTAATCTTTTCTACGATGCATCACTACAAGGGTCAGTCTTACAATTCTGGTTCATAAGTTGAACCAATGCCACTGATTTCTAAGATGTTGTGGACTTGGTTCGACAATTTAAATCCGCCTTGTAAGACTTGCTCTAAATAGCAAATACAGTTTTATTTACTTTTATACTGCATACGTACTGTCTTTATATTTTAATTTTATGAATCTTCGCATTTACCAATTTGCTTCGCTAAAATTCTACCGTGAAATGCCTGTCAGTAGTAACCAAGTTGTACTTACATATAATTCACAAATAGGATACTTAATATTTTTCCTCTTTTTCTTCCAGTTTCCATTTTTCTTTAATTGATTATGGTCTTGTTTTTTAAAATATATAAGAAAAGGAAATTAATTCCCTGGTTAGATATAGATGAAATGGAACAGAAGTACAGTGTAGGCAAAAGACATAGAGGTACCGAATGAATGAGTCATTGTTGGCTATACATATGCCAAATGATAGGAAGTAGTGAACCCAAAAAAGAATAATGAAAATATGATATTACATACCCATAGCAACAAAACTGACAGCCCGTATGTAGTGTTGGTAACACTGTGCCATGTTTTTAACCCTTCGTTTGTTATCATTCTTTTCTTCAAGTTCGTGGTTATCGAACGAATAAAAGGTTTAAGCAATGTAAATCTGAATTCTATTATTTTCGTTGCCTTATAAATATTACACCGTAGCTAGGATATTTTGCAAAATAGGACTCACGGGGCTTTCAGGAATCTATTTTTAGATACTAATGTTTTTTTAAAATCCTTTGAAAAAGGACATTCTAGCGTAAGGAAGACCTGCCCTATATGATCCTCCCTTATTACAGGCCTGAAAACCAGATAAGGTCACTCCTATATAAAAGAAGATACTGATTTTTCCATCCCATAAAAATCCATTTGTTATCTGAAGAGCTTGTTGATGCGTAAATATCTTTCTTTCAACTATTTTACTGATCATGCTAATATAATTAACCCATATTCTATGTTCAAAAATAATTATATTATGTATAAGCTGTTAAAGGAAATTCTGAATGAAAAATAATTGAATGAATAAATATAAAAATAATAAATAAATAAATAAATAAATAAATAAATAAATAAAATATAAATAAATAAAATATAATTGTAATTCGATAAGTTACTGTACCTACTACATATAATTTGAAACTGGATAGACCGGATTGTGTTTGGTAGGTACCTAATTATGAGAAATGCCTAGATAACTATTCAATTTTAAAACTGATTTTTATCTGCTTAAAATGCTTAAATTCACTATGAATAATGAAACAAGACCTACCTATTAAGAATTTTCATCAGCATTATTCATAATCAAGTACAGGGATTCTTTTAGTTGGTGAAACTAACATTCAATAGATCCGAGTTCATGGATATCATCATTTTTTTCTATTTTGAAACAACTCTCAAAAAGAATGATTTTTTACTTATTTTTACTCCCTGGCTTGCTACCAATTATGTGTACAAATTAAGATAAAAATCTAGTGTCAGCAGTTACAGCAATTACCAGCGAACTTTTGACAATCTTAACTAAGGCATTGATGTACGAGTAGCTTAAGCTCAGAAGAACTGTAACTATTTATTCGAGCTTTCAATTTAGATTACTGTAACTTTTCTTGAACATAAAATTTTCAGTCTATTGGTTTAGGTCGTAGCTGGGGCAGAGTATTCAAATTTACGCCTGTAGCCAGAGGGGCTATGAGGTGTTGAGCCTCTTTTGAATAAGTCAAACCTCAATTCAGGTTTGACAGGTAAGAGGAAGGAAGAGGTAGGAACAGCCCTTGATGTGCCCTAAGTGAGGCCCCTTACAAAATATTCTGGCTATGGGCCTCCTGAAATTCCAAGAGAAGCAAAATTGAACCCTCTCACCAGCCCTTTCCAAGGGAAGAAAATTTTCAATAGCAGCAAACTTTCTGTGAATGGGGAGGACATTAATTGCCTTTTAGCCTCCCTGGCTACAATTTTAGTGATTTTCGTATCTGCCATTTTCCCTTTTATTTTTTATTTTTTACACGGAATATTCTTATGTTGTATATCTTCAGAAAGAGGAGGAAGAACCATTAGCACTGGTTTACTGATATCGCTGACAGTCGCGTGATATCCGTCAAAAAAATAAATTATCATCGAATCCTAATCTGCGAACGTCTGCCATTCGTTCAAAATTAGGAAAAAAATCCAATACCATTTAATCGCTCCTATGGCCAACATGACAAATTCTGTAAAACTGATCAATCTCACCTAAACAAAAGGTAAACGATTTCATGGTTCCAAATTTGTACCTATTAGCTTAGGTTGCTTTATTTTTATGTGTGACCCCTTCAGCAGTAATATCCTGCATCGCTAGGAAGCTGATTATTTTGTTTTTGTTTTTCCTTTTATTTCTGAACTTTTTTTTTCGTTTTTCATAGCATGCCAAAAGAGGTTCATGGAAAAAGATGAATTAAAAATTACCTATGGTAAAAATGTTTGGACATTAGTGTAAGATCGTTTTCCTTGCTTGCAAAAATATTCTGTTGTATACCCACCATGGCTTCGTTAGTTTCTCGAATTTTTTGTTCGTACCAACCTACGAGTACATTACTTGAAATGATAGCCTCAGTTATGGGTAATTATCAAGTGTAACTTTGCTGTAGTGTGTGTTCATAAATGCGGTTCGATGTAAGTGTTATGTGTGTGAAGATTTTGTGTTTATATTTCATACCATTTTTAATTTTACGAACATAGCCCACTAACACCACCTTTCAATTTTTTTCTTGGTCACCATTAGGTCTCGAATGCAAAACAAATAATGCAAACCCTCTGATTTTTTGCTAAAATTTTACGTGAAAAAAACTCGCATGATAAGGCCCTTGTCACGAGGAATATGTCACGCACGTTTCTCCACTCACCATTGGTACCTACCAACCCAAATACCGGTATTCCTCGTTATGAAAAACATTTTCCATTCGAATCAAAACAAGAAAATAATATTTTTATTTACGCATCCTTCTTTAGAATGTAGAATTGATGGAATCCGTTTCAAGCTTTTCATAAACTTACCTACCTTAAATTATTTTACTATCAAGTAGGATCTATTATTATTTTTTGGTAACTGCAAAACATTTTCTGCATCATCCTGCATCATCCTAATACCCTCGACCCACCCACCCCAAGAAAAAAGGAAGGAAAAATCAAAAATATGTGTTTATATTTGTGAATACACATATATTTCACCGGGATTGAACTGTGCTAGGTAGGTACAATTAATAACATGCAGATTTGTTTAAAAAATTGAATTTCCCAGTGGGACAACATGATTTCACGTCTTCAATACATTTATTTCAAGCTTGCTTTTCATCTTCTACGAGCAATAATCTGTTTCCAATTTCCTAAACAATTATGGATTTGAATTAACACCCACTTGGGTTAAGATGATTTTGTCATCAACTCCCTGACAGGATCTCAGCTAAAAATATTCCCGTTTCATTAGGTTCACTGCAAACCAATGAATCGATTAAATAAGGAAGTAAGAAAAGACGATCCTTTGAATGATAGTTTGTGACAAAGCATAGGTATAAGTGATTTAACAGATGGAAAAATAGCCTACTTTTTATTCCAGCTCGCTATTCAGGAACTATCTCCTTCCGACTCGCTGTCTCATGAAAAGAGTTTACTACCACTGACTGGCAGTTCTAACGTTAACCGAAAACGATCAGACGATGAGGCCTGCCAAATATTCGGTGAAGATCAGACTGAGCAGTCTAAGCTCGATAACCCTTTAAAATCTGTACGTTATTCCTTACACATTGTATCTTAATCGTTTGTAATAATAGAGTAATACCTTACATAATGTATTTCATAATACCGAGAAAAACAACAGCCCAACTCCAACATCCAAAAATTATATATCAATCTGGTGTATTAATAGACGATATTAGTTTTAGTTATTAGTCTGCGCATGCATGAAAAATTACTTTTATGCTTCTGCGATGATGAATTACGCAAGGGTAAAATTTAATGTGAATTACAAACAAATGTGAAAAAATTGCAGCATGAGCCACAAGCAAGGGCTATTTTTGCACAAGTTTTGATCATAGATATACTCGTATATCTTTCAGTGATGGGTCAAAGTATCGATATTATCGATAATTATTGATAATAGGTTATTATCTAAATTATCGATAACAATTTCGATTTATCGATAATATCGAATATGTGAAAAAAATGAGAAAAATATGTAACGCAAAATGCAACATTACAAACATGGTGGGACTAAAAAAAAAACATTTTTGCTTCATAGTTCCATATGAAAAAAAAAGATCGATAATGAGGCCAATTTTTATCGATATTATCGATAGTGAAAATTTCAACTTCGGCCCATGACTAATATCTTTAATAACTACGTGACTTCTGTGAAGACTACCTTTGCGCGGCAGCCTCTAGTGGCAAAAATTAAAAGTTCAATTTTATATTGGCCATTAAAGAAATCTATAAGAGGGCTATTACAAGAGCACCAAAATATCAATTTTGATAATGAACGTTTCAAAATTTTTAACCACATGCAAAAAATCAATATTTTGAGATAAATTCGATTTAATTTTTAGATAATTTATAAATCGTAGGTAAATGTAACTGACTATAATTTAAGATACCAACGAGTATAAGTTAAGAAGAAAGAAATTTTTCAATAACTTCTAAAATGAGAAAAATTGGTAAAGTCAATATTAGTTACTGTCGAAAATATTGGGCAATACTTGGAATTTTTAACCTTAAATACAATTTGGCTAATTTTTTTCAAATTACTATAATTTTGTACTTTGCCACACCAGATAGCGAACTTTCTATTTTATATAGTTACTGGTAAAAAAAAAATGAATTTTCCTGTTTATCTCATTACTGCAATATTTTCACTCGTAAGCCTTTGTATCTGTTCAAAATTTGACTGTCATAGCGCAAATGTCGAAATTAATCAGTTACAAAATACAGTAACATTGCGTACTGATCGACAACCTATACATTATAGTTCTGTAAAATGTTTCTTCGATTAATTCGCTTTGATTTGGTAGACTAGCTTTACTGATGAATTGAGCTTTGCATAATAACGGCTGGCTTCTGCTTCTGCAGACTTGACACGCAAATTCTTTCTTCACTTGTTCGCATCTGCCTTTACAGTCTAACAACTTATTTCAGTAATCAATATTATGAAAGAATGTTTTCAGTGATACAAAAACTCGATGAGAAAATTTGTTTTGAAAAATTAATAATGTTTCCTTGCCAGGGCTCAGATCTTTGATATTCCCTTTTGAGATTGTGTAACGTCTTCAAAAGGTGGTAAATGTTAAGCTCATTTGTGCCAGCTTTTGCCTCTTATATTTAGGGTAGGTTGTACAATCCATGCTTGTATCCAAGTTCATCTGGATCGAGTTCAGACGCTCAACCAAGGTTCAACTACAATTTAGTCGTATACCTATACGGATTGAGAGAAAACTGCTCATTAAATTCTAATATCTGCATACTAACGTGAGGACATTTCAGGTTTTATATGAAAAATTAATACTCGTACGAGTAATATACTATTAATATTAAGAATTAGGAAAAAATATTGAAAATTATTATAAATATGGGGTGCGGCATGCGAAAATTTAATATATTGTATTAATTTTTATTATAAAAGCTGAATTGTCACAAAGTAGCATGCAGCATACTAACTTTTAATATTTTTCTCTGAATGTACTAATAGCAACGGAAGTTGGAAGATTTCCAAAATTCTTATCGAGTTTGTCTGCGTGTTTGTTACTGATTGGTGTCAATAAATTGAACCAGCGTGCTAAATTAGTATTGCAACTCACTTTTGAGAATTGTGAGACTGTATGTTATTAAAGTGGTTTGAAACTTCAAATCAAATAACTTCTTCCCATTATCCATCAAGATTGAACTGTATTAATTTTGTTTTTAATAAAACTCTTTTAATGGTAAATAAAGGCTCTCTTTCAGGCTGATCCATCATGCGTGAATCCGGAGAACCCGAATGCTAGTTTTGCGAATTTGAGTGATGTGCCCAAAAACGCATCTTTACCTAGTCTGGAATTTCAGTTCGCCTCCAATTCCACACTCAGTTCATTCGAGTCTAGCGACCATATTTCATCCGACGGATCAAAACCTTTATTTTAAAATTATCAAATGAAGAAACCTGAGATACTGAAGAAAACAAATTCGAAGCGAGAACTTGGCGAAAAGAGGAATATCTACTTAACAGTCATTTTTGTTTTTTCAAAATTCTAAAAACTAGCTGGCCTGGAGATCCAAAAATGATTGAGTCGATAGAATAAAACTAGAAGAGTGATTTTGGCCAATGGGACCCTATTTTCAAGCGTATAGAACTACACCCCTTTGAGTCCAATCTCTGCCTTATTAATTGTATAAAAGATAATCAAAAACAATGAAATATCCCTTTCGAAAGAAAAAATGGGAAAATATTGAATTATAATTCCTATACTTGAGTTATCTATAGGTTTTTGAAAAAACTGATGAATTTTGTTGTTTCTAAATAAATAACAAATGGTTCCACAAAACAGAGCAATATCCTGTTTATTTTCATGAGTGCTACAACCTGTTCAAGTTTTTTTTGGCAGGTGTTCGGTATAAAACCTCTTTTTTAGCTATTTTTCTTCTTGTTTTTTTATTATTCGTTTTTATTATATATCTATCTTGTTCGATAATTTTTACAATAATTATTTTACAGTAGACTACCAGTACCTATTTACTTTCGATCTCAGTATAAAATTTTCATATGGGTGTCATGTAAGTTTATTTCTATTATTATTAGGTTACCAATCAAATTTATTTACCAATTTGAAAGAAAAACTGTTAAATATTTTTGTTTTATTGAATTCTTGAATAATACATATTTTTAAGTATAAGTAGGTAGGTACCTCTAAATAATAGGTAACCTATCACCTACTATTTTTGATACCACAATTATTATTTGTTTCCCTCACTCTAAGAATCTATCAAATAAAGAAATGTTTATGGTAAATGTGATGCGATCCAAGATAAGGTATAATGAAAAGATAACTGTATGTACATATCTGGCAATATCTACCATTTTAAATTATCAGAATTTAAACAACTGAATTGGTCTTCCAAATAATTTAAAATTAAAAATTTTCAATCTTTAATGAGATTTGTTCGCTGAAAGTTTGTACACCATATATAATGTAGGACTATAATGCGGAATTATGGGCAGTTCGAATTTAATTGAGTTATTACAAAAAATTGAAATAAGTTATTGAAATATAGAGTTATTGGGAACATACTATAGGTATCTCAGTACTTGAAAATTTTTGTACTGCCCATTAGAATTAAATCTGTTTATCCAATTATTATTTTCATAAAATATGTCAATCACGTTTTATTAATAAACTTTTTTCAATCTTATGTTTTATATTGTTGCAACTTTTTCGGGGTTCGTATCAAAATTAAATATTTCATTAATCTAACTTACTTTCTTCGAATTGGAGAGGGGAAAAAAGAAGAAAAACCTGCTAACAAAAAGCAGGTTTTCACCGAAGAAGGAAGCCGTTATTCAGAATGTGCAGTTTTTATTATGTCTTTCTGTTTTATCCGTGATTTTTTGTTCTGTTCACTTAATTCAATAAATAATTATTGCTGTTTTGCCATAAGTAGCTAATTGTAATTTGCCTTTACCACAGGAACGTACCTATCCGAATACATAGATAATGTCGCTCAATTCCGCTTAATTTTGCTCATAATTTGATTACACTTGTGTTGGGTTAATTTGATAACTGGTACCTGAAGCTTATTTTTATCCGCAGATTATTTTGAAACATGCAATGTCCGAATGAACACTGCTTTTTTAAGCCAAATTTTTTAAATCATTCAGTAGCTTAGAGACAGATAATTCGATAATTTGCTGATATACGTATTTCAATTGAACCAAAATTTCTTCTAATGTACTCATAATATGTTAAAAACTTTTGCATTTGTAGTGTTTGGCAATGGGAAAAGCTTCAAAAGCCCATTTACTACATCACACTAAGCCGAGAAATATACCAGAAAATCCAGAGTCTGAACACCTCATGGCCCCCAGCGCCAGTCCATTCTTAGGTGGGGGTGACCATCATTATCAGTCACCCCTCTCACGTGCATTCCTCCGCCCTATTACCCTAGCCGACTGCCTCATATTCCCTTAACCTAAGTTAACATAAGTGATGAAACATAGTCACGGATTCCGAGCTCTCCAACCTCTCCTCTGGTGCCTTACTCCATCCCATCTCTCGGGGCGGCGGCTGGATCGGTGGTCCCATTATCACGTAACACCAAATAAGAGTCGGTTCACAGGAAAACACCATTTATTGACGCAATACGTCACGACACTTGAGTAACGTCATGATCAACTTCATAATAACGATAATCGAACCATAAAACAAATAATCATTAAACATAGCCCAAGAGCCAGTCCTAACTTGACCAACCTAAAACGTACACTAAAAACAGCCAAGCAGCCCTGGCATCTCCTCCCTGCCTTGAGCATGCTTGCCTTCACAAAAAAAGCTTCATCGGCAATCATCCCAAGCACAAGGAAACAGCAATGGGCGGATCGCGCCCACGAAACTTAGGGACACCGCCCAACACTGGCTACTTTCTCCAACCTCGAACCGATCACCGAGCTCCGAATCAGTAGACTAATTTAGAAGGGGGGTTTTAGCTCAAAAGGATTCCTGAAATGATCGGTTACCCAAAAGTAATTACCCGGGCTCCCAGTGGCTGGCCGAGACTACCCGGAGGTCATCTAATTTATCTTTGTACTTGAGTATACATATTTATAACTAATAGAACGTTCCGAAAATGCTAGATTTGTTCTCACTCTACACATTTCCTGATTTCTGCTCAGAGACTGTAAGATGAGCACTGGTAGGGGGGTTTTCGAGATCATCGAACACGCGAATCCGGTAGCCGTTTTTGACAGTGACTCTCGTCCGGTGAGATATGACAAAAAAATGTGAAAAATGCTCCTAAATGGATCTAGGACGCGACGTAGAGCAAAACGGGTTACAGATTTGGATTCAGCGTAAAAAATTGCTCAAATTTCACTCAAATTCAGCTCAAATTTCGCTCCAAATTCGCTCAATTTTGCTCTAGTTTTGCTCAAATTTTGTGTTATCATGAAATGAATAAATGAAAATTGCTTCGTTCTGAAATTTTGTATAGAAGTGTAGAATAGAATTCACAGTTTTCTAAAATGTTTTCATAATTACCAGTGAAATTAAAACTTTAATCAAAAATATTGATACATCATCATATCTCCGAGATTTTCTTTTTTCTAGTGAGACCAAGTTCAGCTTTTTACGTTAAGTAGAAGCTGAGTAATCACGAAATGAAAGAAAATTAATTTTGTTTATGAATTTCGAGTTGGGACAGACATCCGGACATGGGATGTTATTATAATTTAGTTGCCTTATAAATTGGTGGTAACTTTTGAGCTGTCTTAACTCTTACATTTCATACTTCAACATGAAACTGATGGACATGTTACGAGTATTATAGATACCTACTGTATACTAAAGCTTTCAATAAAAATAAAAATGTCGTAGAAGTTTTGGAGTTTTGAAATTGAAACTAGGTAAGTAGGTACATTCTGTTTCTTCTGTGTCCCATCAAAGATACCTAACACGTTTTCAGATTGTATCTACGTTTCCTTTTTATCTCCTCTTTCTGTTTATTTTAATAATATAAGCTCTGTTCGGACGCTACCAGGACTGGTAATCCTGGGCCAGTACTGGGCGAAATATGCCAGGAAGCTGTTCAGACGCTTTTCCTGGTAAACAATTAGTCTGTTCGGGCGCTAGCAGGAAGGTTACAGGAAACAGTTCCTGGTAATAATTCGCCAGGAGCTTAAACGTCCTGGTAACGGACCAGGAGAAATTGTTTCACCTTTAATTTGTTTATCTTGAAAATTTTCATCACTTATCAGTGTAGGTATTTTGACTATTGTCAAAGGTTTTATGAATGAAATCAAAAAGTTGACTAATTTCGTTAATTAATAATCAAATATGCAAGGAAGTATTTTGTATTTATGGGAAACATTGAAGACGTTACTTTGTTCGATTTTTAGTACATTCTAGAAAAGAAGAGTAAGATATTTTTATTCTTCACAAATATTTGAAAAAAATTTTGCTTGGTTAATTTGGTAGAGAGTGTTGAATATGCCAGGAAATTGTTCGTACGCTTTCATTTTCCTGGCCTGTACTTGGGCCAGTTTACAGACCAGGAAAACTGTAATTACAGGTTGCCTGGTAGCGTCCGAACAGAGCTGAAATCAAGGAGTTGACTAATTTTGTTAATTAATAATCAAATATGCAAGGAAGTATTTTGTATTTATGGGAAATATTGAAGACGTTACTTTGTTCGATTTTTAGTACATTCTAGAAAAGAAGAGTAAGATATTTTTATTCTTCACAAATATTTGAAAAAAATTTTGCTTGGTTAATTTGGTAGAGAGTGTTGAATATGCCAGGAAATTGTTCGTACGCTTTCATTTTCCTGGCCTGTACTTGGGCCAGTTTACAGACCAGGAAAACTGTACTTACAGGTTGCCTGGTAGCGTCCGAATAAAGCTATAATCTGAACAACTCTCATAGGTAGTCAGGTACTGCCTACAAGTGGGCATTTATAAATTATCTGAACTAACTAACTTACATATAAAAAGAACATTTTTCTTTCTTTCCTTCTTTTTCCAACTGTTTATCCAATTTTGTCAAATGAAATTTAGCATGTAGAACTAATCTTATCAGTTATTCAAGTTGACCTACCATTTTCGACTTTTCTGCGGATTGAATTGAAGCATTCTGCAATACAAAAAAAAGTTGGTTTATTTTTTCGAACACTTCGACTCAATAAACGTTTCTAATTGGTAGGTAGCTCATAAATGAAAAATATTTTTACTCTTTGATTTCTTTTCCTTTTCTACAGCTGTAATGTATGAGCAATGTTGCTAATACGCATTGAACCATAAGAGCCGATTCATCCTTTTATCGTAAATCGTCCGTTCATTCATCTTATTCTTTACCGTGAAACAGTTTTGTTTTGGGGAAGACTGAAATCTTTCAACAAATGAATTAATGTACTATCGTTGATATCTTTCGCTGTTGTCATATTCAAATTTTACTGTCTCTAGTCAAGTAGGTATAATAGGTTTGGACCTGCTTGACTCAACGAAAAATTCTTATACCTACACATATACTGATGATGATGATGATCAATCGAATTCATAACTAATGAATTAAAACGTGGATCATCCCATCCTTTTTTCTTTTATTTTTTTTCTACGTATACATACGTATGTGTGGGTAATAAAAATGTATCGCTGATTTGTTATTTTTTTTTTTTAACTCTAAAATTTTCTTATCATCAAGTTGTACTTGTTTCAAGGCAGTGACTGAGAAATTCGATAACGTGAAGCGATAATAATTATGTGTATAATTATATACTTACCCGAGTCATTTAGGTACAGATATTAGGTATACCCACGATGGAGCACTCTTCAACACATGTGTAAGAAAAATGCCCAGTTCCACAACGTCATAAAAAAACTATTTTAGAGCAAAATTTGAAATTTCTACTCGTAGATAACGAGACTTCTATTGGTGTCTTTTTCATTAGCCTTTATCAAAGTCTCAAACGAACTTGAGTAAAACTGCCTGATGGGCAAAAAATGAGAAAATGATCCGGAAAATGAGAATTTTATCCGTTGTCAGTCCGTTTTTATTTTCGACCATCGGATCTGAAAATTTGCAGATATTTATGTCATCTTGATTATTTTTCCAAATCCGTTTGTAAAATGGATTTCCTGATTATAATCAGTGATAATTTTTGGGCAATTTTTCTAAATCCGTTTGTAAAACGGTTTCACGGATTATAATCCAGCCAAACAAATATGATAAAACAGCCTTCACGGAAAATAATCCGGACTCATTTCCAGCAAGACTGATTACAATCCATTCGAAATCCGTTTTAGAAGCCGGAAAACAGGAAAATTCCGGGTTATAATCCAGAAACGGATTATAACCCGGAATAAAACGGATCCGTTTTCAAAATATTTTGCCCATAGGGATGGGTCACCGAGGAATGTGAAGAGGCGAAGGCATTTTTCATTTTGTACATGTACCTATTATGTGAAACCACGTCATGTCCTTAGATTTGGTATATGGGTATTGCCTAATGCTCCTTCAAAACTGATAGGTATTATAAAACTATAAAAGGGACAACCGATAAATGTAATAATTTTCTTCCACGTTTATTCCATAGTTGGGTAAGTCGTAAGTACATATACCTAATTATTTTATTTTTAATACGCTTCTATCTACTTCATTGATTGGGAATCGAATACGTGTATGGTTATGATGACTTATGACTCAGCACTTATCAGATTCAGAATTATTTTTGAATGCACAATCATCAATTAAGTTACCCTATGGGCAAAATATTTTGAAAACGGATCCGTTTTATTCCGGGTTATAATCCGTTTCTGGATTATAACCCGGAATTTTCCTGTTTTCCGGCTTCTAAAACGGATTTCGAACGGATTGTAATCAGTCTTGCCGGAAATGAGTCCGGATTATTTTCCGTCAAGGGTGTTTTATCATATTTGTTGGCCCGGGTTATAATCCGTGAAACCGTTTTACAAACGGATTTAGAAAAATTGCCCAAAAATTACCACTGATTATAATCAGGAAATCCGTCTTACAAACGGATTTGGAAAAATAATCAAGATGACAAAAATATCTGCAAATTTTCAGATCCGATGGTCGAAAATAAAAACGGACTGACAACGGATAAAATTCTCATTTTCCGGATCATTTTCTCATTTTTTGCCCATCGGGTACATAAGCCCCACCGTTTCACACGATTCATTTTATAATATCGATAGTTGGAGTGGCGGAGAGGCGTGTGCAGTGCATTTATCGCATTACATTGTTGCACTGGGTTTGCGAAGTGGGGCAGCGACGTTTGGCCTTGAGGTTCCTAAAATTATCACGTCTTCTTCGTATGTCGACCAGAGTAACGAATCTACCGGTGCGGCTCGGCTTATATTTTCATACCGCTCTTGGATTTATTTGCGGTATTTCATATAAGTCATTTCTTTTTTGGCCAACAAGTCGCTTTCTGTGCACCTTTTTTCGTTATTTTCAATATTTCCTCGAATTATTTTTCTTAGTATATTAAGTTGGTTACTTTTTATTATTTTTTTTATTAACTCCGTTTCATACTAGTATAGTTCGATTTCATACAATTTTTTGTCATCACTGAAGAGAGATTCCATAATAAACACCATAATGGCTTTCCCAACTGCGCCATCAAAATTCATGAATGCTGTGGTCGAATCCAGCAACAAATTCGCTATGGATTTATTCAAGGTAAAATTGTTCGTGCGCTGACGCATTTTTTGGCTCGTCAGCATAATTTACGATTCTTTCTACGTGATTCTTCAGTAATTACAACCACCGGGCATATACATGCACTAGTCTGTTGTAACTGAGAAAAGTCGGTGTGGGGTGCAGCCACACTAACGCCGTAGTTTAAATACTATTCGATCGAATCAACCGGCCGAGTCGATAAAATTCATTTTTATTTGATTTGGCTATATTTTCAAAATGTTTACGTGGCAGACTGATATCATCGTCGGCTAATATGGTGGTGTTAGCGATAGTGGACTGCAGTCCTCAAATAAAATAAAACAGACTAGGTACTATGAGACATTTGAGTAGCGTTGCACTGCTTTTTATAAATATGCCTACGAACCCGGTAATAGACGCTGTAAGAGCGTAATATTAAATTTGAAATAATTATATTTACTTATTTATTTCTTATTCGCTCCTTTTTTCTCATATTCGAGAACAATGTTTTAGCTAACTCGTAGCTGACTACCCAACACAGCCGGCGTTTATTGTAAACACTTGCGACACATGAGAAAATACATTAAATCATCTAGCAGTTATACATATCCACCAGATGGAAGTGGATATAGAAAAACTGCTAGATGATTTTCATTCTAAAAATAATATTCGAACGGCTACCTTCAAACGAGGTTAAATAATTATGTAACCAGTAACTTACTTGTTAATAAGTCATTTTTCCTTATTTTGTCAATAATTACCTATACCTATATTACCTACTATTGAAAAATCTATAAAAAGACAATTATCGAAGTGGAAAATTTTTAAATACTTATGAGGAGGGGAGGGGGTTGTAGCCAGCAAGAAAATATCAGATAATTATTTTTGTATGCAACACATGGGAAAAACGTAAGTCGCCGGCCCTGCTACTCAATACAAAAAAAAAGAAACTAAAATCAATATAACTAAGCGTTTTAGCGAAGGTGGTGTCCTGGACCTTTATAGTCTCCAATATTTGGATTCGTCTCACCAAATTCGAATCTATTTGGAAATAAATGGTGATGGAACTAGCTTTTTTTTTTTTGCAAGGAGTTCAAGAGAAGGATACGGAGAAATTGAAAAAAAATTCAATATGCAAAAATTTGGAAAAACTTTGTCTATTTTTCTTTCAGATAATTGGTAATGGCGAAGAGAACTGCTTTTTTTCGCCATTTAGCATTTACATTGCGTTAGTGTTGACATATATTGGAGCTGCCGGAAAAACTGCGGCAGAATTAATCGAAAGCTTGCATTTACCCGAAAACAAAGAAGAATTTTTACAGGGAATACGAGAATTGTTGGATGCACTCAAAGTATGTACAAGTGAGTCGCATAATTTTTAGTACCGAATGGACCTAATTAGTGAAACAATTATGTAAATTTTTTCCAAAATGAATAGCCTAAATTTCGTAAGAGGCCGAAGTTGGTCAAACTAAGGAGGGAAAAATTTACCATTAATTTCGAAATAATTAGAAAGTTATTTTACTGTTGTTCTCGTATTTCAACGCTTCCACGATCAATTTTGTAAGATATACGTGTCTTTTTTTTCAGAATTCAAAACTGAATGCTGCTACAGAAATTTTCATAGAAAAAACGTACAAAGTTAAGCCTAGTTATATCGAAGCTGCGAAAAAATTTGTGGATTCCGAATCACGATTACTCGACTTCATAACTGCTTACGCTGAGGCGGAAAAATCTATCAACGCCTGGGTATCCACCCAAACCAAGCAAAAAATAAACGACTTATTACCTCCAGGTTGGTTGGCCAAATATTAAACATAAAGAGTACAGACCTACATGTATTTAAAATTCAAACCTTTAGAGACAGATTGATTGACTGCTTTTCTTTTTCTTTTTTTTTAAATTATTCTATCATACTCCCTCTTCCTGGCAGGGAAACCCACATCCTTTTACGAGTAAGTATATTGTTATTATACCGATATTTTTGTTTCAATGTAGCAGAAATCCTTATATTTTTGTAATAAATAGCTTACAAATTTTCATGAAGAGCCTATATGAGAAGCTTTAGAATCTGAACTATGGTCACATTCGCCAAAAATTGAATTTTTTAATGGGTTCTGATGGTAAATTTTATATTTTGAACGATGGAAAACTTGGTTTTTTATTTAGTCGCAAATTTTTGCTTCAAAAATAGGAATGGAATTAAAAATGACATCAACAATTGTTTTATGGTCATAATAACTACCATTTTGTATCTAGCAGTATTACCAGAGTCATTTTTCATGTATTTGGCATTATATTAACTTCCACATTCTATAAAGTACTGGTATGAAAAGTGAGAAAAAAGTAGTTTTCCTCAAGAGGGGCGTATCACGGCACTCCCTCCCGCCAAATAATATTTCTACCCTTGCTAAGACTGGCTCATTAGTAATTCTCGTAGAGGAGAAATGTAGCAATCAAAGACAATAAACCGCTCGTCTCCAAGTCATTGTAAACAAAAGTTATGATCGTTTTGATTAATACAAATTCATATTTCTCAAAACGGATTTTTTATAGATACGCCCTTCTTGAAGAAAATCACTCAATTTCTGTTTTCGTCACAACTGATGACTCGACCAATTATTATTACTCATCGTAGCATAAATTTTCCGTGTTTTGTATTACGAAGCGCTATGCGTTATAGCGAATGGGTTCCCTACCATTTTCCGAAATAGCATTAAAATGACTAACGAAAATTATAAAACGGAATTTGCCCAGAAACTACAATATGTACTTCGCAACAATTTAAAATTACAAATTTCTCTCAAATAGGTATTAGTTCGAGTATTTCCGATTGAACCAATACCTATGTTAATATTCTCATTCATAGTAAAGTAGGTTACCTTATAGTTCGCTGACAGTTCCATTACATGTATGATTTGATACTCACAATTATTTATTTATATTACAGGAACTTTGGACAACATGACAAAATTAGTTCTCGTAAATGCTGTACATTTCAAAGATGACTGGATGCACCAGTTCGCAGCCTCAAACACCAAAGACTGTGATTTTCACTTATCCAAGGAAAAAACTATTAAAGTTCCGATGATGATCCGAAAAAAAAGATTTGGGTATCTCAAAAAAGATGATTTCAAGATTTTACAACTTCCTTACAAAGTAAAATATGCCGCTGAAACTTTCTATTGTCTTCGTAATTTCTCCACAGTGGTTTGAATCTACACCTCTACTTTTTTTTTTTTTAGCAGTTTGTAGAAATTGTTTTCATTTCCTGGGATTTGTTACCTTCTTCTACCACTCATTTTATTTAAGTTTCAATTTTTTTGAAGTCATATCGATGAGAGCTGAAGTTAGAATTCCTTTGATTCAAGGAACTAATTAGGTACTTCAAATTCTGATAGTTTTTTCTTCTTTGATAGCTTCCAATAATAAGGAAAATACGAAATCGATTGAGCTGAAATTGATATAATGTGCAAATAGAAGCTTTTAAAATTTACCATTCAAGTTTCAGGCCAATCTGCTTGCTGATTTTTATAGAAAATGGTTCTGATTTTTAACGTTTGGAAGGTTAATCGGTTGCCAAAAGGTATTCATTTACCCTTTTTACATAGGATTCGGTATCTAATTACAAAACATAAACTTTTAATGGTTCACCAGTCCACTGTAGCTCCATTTGAAAAACTGCCTTTCTAATGGAACATGCTCCGCTGGAGGGGCAAATGTCCAATATTTTGCACAGTTGGCCTAATTGGTGCGAATAATTTTAGGACCCTAATTTCTCTATGGTCATTATACTGCCTGAAGAAATCGATGGCCTGAAATCCGTTGAAAAGAAGTTGCAGTCGATCAATCTGAACTCCTTGTTAGCTGAAAAAGAATCGTGCAAAGTCATTGTCAAATTACCCAAATTTAAGCTTGAGAAATTTGTAGACTTGACTACAATCTTATCGCAGGTTAGTAATCGAACCAAATAATTTTTTTCCTATAGTGAAATCGCACCCCAAAATTAAATCATATATCACTTAAGTAATATGGTACCTACTTAGTACTTATACCTAAATACTTTCGGTCGCAGGAATGCAGTCCGTTATTTCGCTAAAACTGTACCGAGTTATTCTTAGGTTTACTACAGTTGCGTATATGAAATTACATACCGGTATTTGATTTTATGCCAATTTAGAATGGTTTAAGTCATATGTTTACCAATGACGCCAACTTTAGCAAAATATTTGAACCTTCGGAAAAACCCATTAAAGTTGACAAAGTACTACACAAAGCTTTCGTGGAGGTTAACGAAGAAGGTACTGAAGCTGCAGCGGCAACAGGTGAGAATCACTAAATCATGTTTTAATTTTTTGTTCAAACTTTTACTAGCTGATATAAAATTGCCTTGTGAGACGAATTTCTAATTCCTTGCGTATTATGGCACAAAGCTCATTTTATTTTTTTTTTAAATTTAATGCAACTTGATTATCTACCTATTTGTTATTTTTCTGGGACCTAACTAACTTTATTTGTTCGGTTTCAAGTACCACCCTCTAAAACTTTACTTCCGTTCTGGTCTACGAGTACAAAAAAAATTTGTTTCCATTTCTTCAAATTAAGAGCTATAGTTCTTTGCGCCGATAGTTGCAAGGGTAATATACTCGAATCATAATTTCCATTTCGGTTTCAAAAAATTACATAAGTATATACTTGTAGGCTTATGTATATTGTAAAATTCGTACAACTTGAGAATGTTCAACAGTTCGTGTCTCTTTGTGGGGGTTAAGATGAGGTTAGATGAGCTTTAGTTAAGCGTAATGAAAATTAATTTGCGATCTTAAGCTTACTTTCGAAGATTTATTCATTTTTCCTAATTTTTCAGATATACATGGAGTTTTAGTATGTCTCGAGTACAGACCGCCTGAACCCATCTTCGAATTCTTTGTCGATCGACCATTTACTTTTCACATTTTGTTTCAAAATGTTATTTTATTTACTGGCACTGTAACCAGTTTTTCAGCCTGATAACCCCAACAGGGTTCACCATCCATGTTCTAGATTTATTAAAAATAAAATATATTGTACGGCTCATTACAGTTGCAAAAATATGCTGTGAAATTTGTATGAATAGAATGTAAAATAGTTCGTATCTGTTTGTAGGGGTAAAGATGAGGCCAGATGAGGGTTCCACGACAATTCGTCAAAAGAATCCCCCCCCCCGAAAAATTTTACCTCAGACAATTGACCGAATGACAGTTTATCGCAGGTACAAATTGGTCGCCGAGATAATTCACCGAATTATATTTTATCGCTCCACCAGTTTTGTCATTGTTATACTCGAATATTAGACATTTGAATGAAAAAGTCGAAAACATGTTGATAGAAACTGATTGTATTTATTTGATGAACTTGATACACGTTAGATTGCAATTCCTGGCTTAATATTAGATAAATGAAAAGCAAGGTTAATGATTGATAACGCAAGGGGCAGTTGTACATTGATATGCTACCCTACAATCATGCATGTACGACATCAATGCATTTTATACGACAGTTGCGAAATACAAAAACAAAAAAATTAAAAAATAAAAATAAACAAAATAATGACATACTTATACAAAATAATCATGATAAGAAACCAAAAATAATATAAGAAGAAAAAATAATTCATTTGAATGAATTAAATAAATTTAAATGAACGGCAGAAAGTAGCGAAGAAAAATATATTCTAGTAAATAACCAAAAATGAAAGACTATCGCGAGTAATGTCACACTGAATTTCCTCGAATTTAAAATTAGTCAATAATTTTGCACCTTGTGTGAGCTGAAACCAGTGAATAGACCTCAACGCGATCGATATTTTCATAAATATTCAACATGGAAAATTAATATTTCAGTACCTAATTTCGCTAGACTTCTACTTCTTCTTTTAGAAGTTAGAACTGAGAGCATTCTTTTTTCTTTTCTTTGTTGTTAGCAACAACAGGAGAAGAAAATGAAGAAGTAAATAAGTATAGGGATTGGCAATAAGTGGACAAGGAGCAGCCCAAGCTTGACCAAAAAAGTTATTTTCTCAATGTCGTGGCACATTGGAATGGAAATTTCAGTTTCTCTCTCCTCTCGTTCGCGTCATTTTTAATTTTATTCATTGCCTGCTATTTTTTTATTTTATCATCGTATCATGAGTATAAGGGTGCGTTTATCGAGTCCAAAGCGATGGAAAAAATCAGCTATTAAAATTTGGACGAAACAAAGACACTAGCAACTTACATTTTATATTTGTCGATTGATTCGAAATTCATGCAGAAGAATTTACGATCGTACACGTACTCTGCCAAACCCAAGGGTAAGTCAATAAATAAAAATAGTCTATGAGTAATGTTATGAAGTCCTACCGTGACAGTAAGCTGATAACCTTCGAAAATTAATTCATATTTTGTTCTTAAACTTACCTATTTGAAGGTGTAATTCAAAAATTGAAGCTCACAATTCTGAAGAAATTAAAATGATCAATAATTGAGGCGTTTAGAAGACATAAGGTGTAAATTCAATTTTTTCTAAAATAGAAAAATCCACAAAAACTGGTTCTTACCAATGTTAACTTTCCATTTTTATAATATTTACTTATACAGGGTGTCCGACCGGGGAATTAGAAACCCGCCCACAGAAAATGAAGTGCATTAAAATAAATCAAAATCAGAGGTAAAACTTTTTCTAAATTCAAAAATTGAAGGGTCTACAGTGCCTAAAAGTAGGCAAAATTCCAGATTTTAGGTAATCTTATTGTAAAGAATAAAGTCGGAATGTCTCGATAGGCTACGTCAAAACTCCCATAAATTGTTGCCTAAAGTTGAAATTGAATGGGCTAAAATAAGTAAGAAAAAAAAATTTTATTAGCATTATCTGACAAGAGTACACCGAAGATCTTTTTCAAATATTGAGAAGGTAGAACTCATTAAGAAGAATCAAAACATAATTACAACTACTGTAAGTACCAATATCTGCCTCAATTCGAAATCGAATGAGCTGCAAAAATTATAAGTTGAAAAGTTCAAGATCCCAGGTAGTCTAAAATAAAGTTGAAAAATATTATTTTCGAGTATTCAATAGGTAGAATCAAAAAAGTCATTAAGACGTATTGCCTGAATTTAAAATTGAAAAACAACTTAATAACGACCTATTTAAACCTTTATTATTTATTTTAATGGAGCAAAATTTATTAAATTCCAGTACTTTCAAATAGTAATGGTAATCGTATCAAACAAATTCTAAAAAGTGGTAATGTGGATAAAGTGGAGAAAATAATCAGAGATGGCCACGGATACCACCTCATCGGCGAATTTTCATCTGATCCAAAAATCAGGAGCCTGCTGAAAAGTGTTCCATTTTATATGGTACGGAGTTGTAATTATTATTATAAATACTTTAAATACAGTTTGATGGCACCTTCAATATTTGGATCGTAACTGAGAAACTCCGCCACACAAAGAAACTAAAAATGTAAAAGTAGTGCCAATAAGCTTTTTTTAGTACCTATCGGGGAAAATTTGTAAACACAAAGTAGTTTAAAGCGAATAGAAATATTTTTAACCAACAAAATAAAGAAATAACCCCTTGAGTACTGTTACGATTTTCAGTCTCCACATCTTCATCTTTTTTTAATTAACTGTCGCTAAAGATAATAATTTTTTTCAACTTGGTGGCATATTTTGATAAAATTTGTCGATATTTTAGGCTAGAATTGATATGTTGCACGATGCTGTCACTAAAGGTCAATTGCGTGACTTACAAATTCTGCTGGACACAACGTCCCCGGTATTTTCAGTATTGAAGCCGAAAGCTGAAAATCTAGTCTCGTGCATAGACAACGCTGGTGTAGGACTTTTACATAAAGCCGTATACTACGACCATCCTCATATTATCGAATGGCTGATTCATCACTATCCAGCAACAATGAAGATGCGAGATAAAGTTAGATTTTGTTTTAATTACTGAATTTTTCAACTAGTATCTGAATAGTGAAATGCAAGAAGCGGGTAAGTCCACTTTTTTAAATTTTACAGGAGAGCAAAAAAAAACACTTTAATGTCACATAAAGCCTTCTTATATTGTACCTCAGCTCTGAAGTCTATTTACTCAGCAATGATTGCATTTTGGGACATAATATTTTTACTGTAAGTGGGGCTTGGTGTATGTGTATACTATATTGAAGGCGGATATCAAAGAGGGGTCTGGTTTAGGGAAATACTGTTTTGAGGTATTTACGTTCAAGATATTTGACCTATTAATTAGCTATTATCTTCTTTTTTTTTTAAAGCAGGACAAAATTTATTTTCCTGATGAGTGTTGAAAAAATAGTAAAAACTAAAAGAGAAGAGCTGAACCGGCCGTTAAAATAATGCTGTAGTGTCACCAATTTTAGTGACAGCGGGCTATGCGATGGTGATGGCTGTGTAGCAAGTAGAAAGGTCACAGATTAGGAAACGGCTGGATTTTAAAAAAGGGCTGTAGTCGACTTTAGCCCTTCAATTCAACCTAAGAAGAACTTGACCTTTGGAAAAAGTGTACTCAAACCTATCTTGCATATCACTCTTCATCTGTCCAAATTAATGTCTAGCTATCAATTAAAGGTAATAATTTGAGTAAAAATTTACACGTGATCAAATTCTTGTATTAGTGACTAATTTTTTATACCTACCTACATCTTAATTTTACTGATAATTTATGATGCTTTTGAAAAATGCTTAGTATTGGAACTACATGTACTAACAATTTTGCTAGCTGTAATTTTGAACACTTCTTGCCGTCAATGTTATAATTTGATTTTGGTCCCCTTCAAATTAATGAAACTGTTAGGGTCTACCTTTTAAGGGTTCAGCTATACTTATGTTGACATTTCCATTTATACAAGTCTATTAAAAAAGTATAGATAAAGTTTCAGGTTTAGTATGTATTATTTTAGCTAAATATGTAGGCATTATAGATAACCTAGAAAGGTACGAGTATTATTAATTGTCTTATATCTTTATTTTATCATCTATGGTATTCCTATTTTTAAGATGGGTCGAATACCTCTACACTATGTGAATTCAATGACGAATCCTGAACGAAACTGGCAGTTATTGGTTGAGAATGGATCGCCAGTAGATGTAAAAGATGTGAATGGAAGAACTCCCGATTTCTATCTGAATGGAAGCGATGAAATACATTTGCCGGGAAAATCTCTTTATAGCGAATTAAACGAAGAAGGTATAGCCTGCATAACTATCGTCTGAATGAATTTACCTAATTTTCAATTTTTATAACTAATCGAAGAGAGATGAAAAGTTAAGTTTATTATGTTTGATCATCCTAAAGGATTAATACTGTATTTCTATTTGTCAGTTTCTCAAGACAGTTGATTATTGTTCACATCTATTTTGACAAAAATAGCATTATTACATTAATTACCATTAGAGTAACACCTACATTATGATAATAGGAATTGTCGTAAAACCGTCAAATATAAGAATCTGGATCCACGATCAGGACATACCTCGTCTTCGAGAAGTTATTTGGCAGGGTTACGGAGATAAACTGAGAATACAGACATGTAACAAAGTTACAATGAAAAAATTTCTTAATGCTGTGCCGCATATTATGGTAAGTTTAACTAATCAAGTATTACCACATACTAAATTGATATAACTCTGAAACAACAACAAAAACTCCACTTCAAAATTTTATTATTAGGTATTCATTTTTTCTAATATTCTGGCTTAATGGGTTAGCCGCTATTTGTCACTAAAAATTCATATAGGTACACTGAGAAAAAAAAAATTCTACATTACAAATGTTAAAAACTAGTTTTTTAATATTTATGATAATGTTTAATATATGGGTTGGTGTTCATTCACAAATACACAAATGTTTTATAAAAAATGTATATTTGTTCTCCTGTTATGGTTTTTACTTTGTAGATATTTAAAAACTTTTCTCAAACTAAAACCATTCAAAAAAATTACTAATGGGTATAATAATAAAAATTCATACCATTGCCTGAATTAAAGTCATGCTTAAAATTAGTTTGAACTAATATTATAAAATGCCTTTAAAATCTCTAAAATATTATCAGTCGCTGCATTCTCATGTAGCTTTGATATTCTTATAAAAACTTATTGAAAACTGTTTTATTTCCTATTCAATTACTATTTAAAGTGACTGATAGCAATATGACAAATTTGGTTTACGTGAAAGGAATGTTATTAGTTATCCAATATCCATCAACCCGATTACATTAAATTGTATATTTATTGAACGAGAAGAAAAATAAATTTGGTTTTGCGCAATTTTCATAGACTATGATTCGAGAAATCCATAAGGCTGCCATTGAAAATAACGTCGATATTTTGGCTATGTTGAGTCGACCTCCAGTTCCAGCTGTGATACTTAAGAGTAAAGATGACAAAGGAATTACTGCACTCCATAAGGTGGGTAGGCTAGCCAAATTTTTCTATTTAAAAAAAATATCCCGGTTTAGCCGTTAATTCTGTTTCCTTACTGTCAAGAATCCAGTGTTTTATTATGTAAAATCACGATTTTCTGCAAAGGAGATAATTTTTCGAGTTAAAGGAAGAGAATAATATTCCAAAAAAAAAAAAGTGTCAAACGTCCTCTTCCACCAAGTTTAACAATTTTTGAAGGTAAAAATTGGTGTAGAGTGTAGAAAAACAAAAAAAGAGAATTTTAAATTCATGACATGGCGAGGCGAGGGTAAAAGAAACAATTCTAAATTCAAATGTTGATGCTCTCTTAGCCAGAGAGCACTTATTAGTCAGCTCTGAGCTCTAAATTGTCATGGTCGGCCTCTATATCAGTGACGAAATTATTTACCCTTTTGATGAGGTAGCTAAAAATGCCCTTAACTTACATTGCTACAATAAAAATTCAATCTCCTGTTACAATTCTAGGCATGCGGCTTGGGAAACATCCGAGTAGTCACTTACATATTACAAACGTATCCAGAAGCTATTCATATCCGTGACAATAGAGGTAGAACATCCATCCATTATGCAGCTTTATTTAAACAAGAGCTGATTTACGAGGAATTACTGAAAGCAGGAGCTAACGAACAGCTCATTGATAAGGTGACATTCTTTTAAAATAGAAAGTTGAAATCATTTTGACTTCATCCGAACCCACAAATCCGAATTCTCGAGATAATAAATGTGTATCATAATTCTGATTCAGTCAGAATAATGGAAATTTTAAATTCGAAAAAAATCATCTTGACACCATCACCATTTGAGTTGTAACTTTTACTATTATTTTTATAGTCAAGTTTATTTCATCTATTTCTAAAATTCAACTCGATCAAAATACAGAAAAAATAAAAATTTCAATTTACTATCGAATGATTCAGAATCAGATTCTGTATCCAGGAAACTATAGATTCAAATTTGAATTTTTCTATTTTGGATTCTTTGTTCTGGATTCATTCGCACCTCTAGATAGTGTTTTGTAATTTTATTCGATAAAATTGCCATAATTATAGGTATTATGTTCATTCACTAATTATTAGTGGCGTGATTGCTCAACATTAATTTACAGGTAACAATTTTTTTCCACCTTAGAATAATAAAACGGCCAAATATTACCGACATAAAACAGATGGCATACATGATGTAGAGTCACTTTACGAACTGCCAATCAGTCCCCAGACTGGACTATCTGTCATCGACAAGGCCTTTGACTGGAGTATATTGGGTTATAGCGAAAGCTCGACTCTAAATGAAGACCCAGACCCACCCCAATATGCTGATCTTTTAATACAAACAAACGAGCCTTTAGCTAAGGCAGACAAGATCAGCAACGAGATCAGTGTCACTGATGATGCTGAATTCTTGGTCTTACATACTGGCGATAGCAATGAGTCAACATGGAGTACCAAAGAGCCACCAGATGATACACAAAGTCGTCTCAACACAGAACAGTGCACTGTTGACTTACAGCTGCACCCATCTACAGACCTCGATGAAGAACTTGCTAGGCAGTCGAATGTGGACCGACTATTCGAGCTTCTTGGACAGAATGCGGAAGTGCCAGATGTAGAGTTCCAGTTTGTAGAGCAGGTATAATTCCACTCCCGTATTAATCTTTCATCTTTCAGTATAGAAAGCCTACCCATATACGAGTATGTTAAAAATCTTAGTGTAGTAATAAAGTAATAAAAAGTACTAAAAGTATGAAGAATATCAACAATAACTTTTGAGTAGTCCCTGTTTTCACATTAAAAATAATGAAAACTAGCTTACTATTCATTTCTCTCGGTAAAGAAAATTCTCAAACAAGTAATAAAATTATTTAATGTAGAAACTACATTCGCAAAACCAAACTGTTGTACATGTATTAGGTTATTGCTGGTCATGTACTTCGCTGGTTTCTCTTTTGGAACAGAAAATAGATCCCTATTTTACATTCAGGCCTTACAATGTAAAGCTGACGGTCACCTTTGTTTCAGGTACATTCGCTAGAAAACGAAACTACTAATTCGAGTGAACGAGAAAATGAGAACGCAGAGGAGCTGGAGTGCTACAGCAATACTACAGCACCGTGTGTTGACTCGGAAAACAGTGTTGCTAAAACCGAACCACTTGCTCATTCCAATGAAAAGAGCGAAATTTGCTCAATGCATGATATTTTGAGTCACAAGCTGTCTGGTGAAAAGGAATTGCGATTAGCAGTTGATAATGTTTTGAGAAACGAGAATTTAGCGGAAATTGGAGAACTGATTTTAGCTGGATACGGAGAATGGCTGTTGCCCGTGAAAAGTGAAAACCAGACGATACGAGAGCTGGTCCGTCATTTACCTATATATTTGGTTAGTTTTTGCTTCATAGTCGTTATACTATATGTAGATACATATAGACTGAGTTTATTAATAAGAATGCTCAAGTTTTACCTCCCTCGTTAAAAGGGAGTGGTGCTACAAAGCCCACCTTTATTGAAAATTATGGCAAAATTGGAATCTTCAAACTAATGGAAGAAAGGTATTGGAGCAAGGGAAGTCTTTCTTCAAAAGATCATCAAGTTTTTGATTACATCCGCTTATAATAATAAATGAATCATTTTTAAATCGACGAACAAGAATAGTGATTTTTTAGTTACCTTAAGGGTTAGTCAAACCCTCTCAAATTCACCCCACCTATTTTCTAATCACCTCACTGGGTTTATTAAAGGAGAAAAAACATATTTCTTTGCAATGCTGATTATAAAGTAAAATAATTCTAATTTTTTCATGAACAGATTTTCAACTCTCTTGAGGTACTTATCTTTTTTTTCAACCTATGGCGTTAAAATTTTTATGGAATTCTTTTTTCATGAAATAAAACTATTCAGCAAAAGGAGGGGTAATTCAAAACTTCAAAATAAGGATCACCCTAACGCAGCATTTATAGGCAGTAAATTTTGAAGAACGTAATGAAATCGTCATGTGAACATCTGTGATTTTGAAGATGATTGATTGGAGATGGCGAATTTTAATGTTTAAAATTGTAACATTGTTTTGAATGCAATGGCACCCAAAATTTGTCTATTCTTGCAGAAAAAAATCGAACTAATTCATCGGTGCTGTGAGATTGGGAACGTAGAAGAACTGCGCAAGTATTTGGATCGTAGAAAACTTTCAGTCGCACGCGAATCTAAAAGCGACTTGTTTCTGACTCCATTGCACGTCGCCGTTGCTTTCAATCGAATCGAAGTGGCAAGGCACCTGGGTGGCCGTTTCCCTGAAACGCTGCACCAGCAAGACAAATTGGGTCGGACGCCATTGCATTACGCAGCTATGAGGGCTGATGGTAAATTTGCCTACAACACGCTGCTCACATTGGGAGCAAATAAAGACCTCGAAGATCATGTGAGTATTACTTCATATGTCCTCAACATTATTTGCTTTTTGAGCTATTATTCAAAACCTAATTTTTTCACCATTAGACTCTCACAGGGACATTAGTGAAACCTTTCGACTGTGGATACTATAGATAAAGAAAGCATTGAAAATTTTAGGATCAAACAATTCGTCCTCATTGATATGATCGAAAGTTCAACCAAACATTTCTTAGATTTAGCTAATCAAACTACTTGCTCTTGGTAATCTTCTTGAAATCATCAGAATTTATTGAGCCATGTAAATACTCATCAGATTGAAAAAATTCATGCAAAAAAAAAGTGCAGTGGGTTTGGTTGTGAGTGTCTTATTTTGAATAGACCATTTTATATTTAGCCTCCTCCAGCAGTATAGTCAGAAACTATTTTCCTTCCTTTCCCGTTATGCTGGCAGAATGGACATTCAGCTCAGTTTTATTACGATAACCACGAAGAAGGATATCACAACGAACTGCTGGACATTGTCGAGAAGTTGAAATCTAATTCTGCAAAACAGATGATTGAAACGGACAGTGAGTAGTAGTAAATTACGTCATACTTTAATAATATATTAGCACCTCGCTATCTCAAAAAAGTAAAAAAGTTGGCAGACCCCAGTTTACATGTACGATTCATTTTGCATTGAATTGCAATTACACCCGTCCCCCACATCCCGCAGGTACAGTACATGATCGATTAATTCTGTATTCCAGTGAATATAAAAACATATTGGTGCGAAATGAAAGGATGAACGTACTCGTATTTACGGCGCGTAGTTATGCAATTTGTGTTACAACACAGCATTTTATTTTGTTACGTCGTAAATTGTATTCAGAATGTGTGGCTGGATGGGCTTAAAATTAATTAAGTATACTTAACTTAGTTTTTTATTTTTTATTTTTTCTTTCTTTCTTTCTTTGCCTATCTGCATATGACTGAAAATGTACTCAGCATGAGCCGTGACATTTTAATTTTAAATTAATGAAGTAAACTTTTTTCGGTATCATAGGTTGTTTCTAAACTGAATTTTAATATGTAAACAAATCAAAAACATAGACCAACATTCTCGCTAAAAACTTGACAAGAATAAAAAAAAAATAGTTATGATACTTTTTATCGTATAGACAATGTCACAATGTCAATCTGAAGACGTATGACAATCATGGTGTAATAACAGACTCATAATAGAGAACTACTCAAAAAAAAATTAATATTTCAAAAGGGGCTGCGATTTTGCGGGTCTCTGAATTTGTTTCGCAGCTCTCAGCACTCTATATTTCTTTTAATTTTCTGAAGTAGTTCACCCAGAGATCGAAGGTGGAACTGAAACATTAAATCTGTTACTAAAAACAGTAATTAAAAAAAACAGTTTTTTATTAATTTTGTTCAAAAAATTTAATGCTTAGGGGATTTGAAACCATCTGGTCCTCTTGGGTAAGCCACTGCGCTATTCTCTCTACGTTCTATGTCTTTATTATTAATTTTAGTGCAAAGTATTTTTATTAATATTGTCCTAGTCCATCATTACATTCCTTTACATTTCTCAAACATTTCAACTTTCTCAAAAGCTTTTCGAGTGAGGCTCGACACTTTCTTGGAGATTAGCCCCGCAGATACCTACTCTCTTTCTGTACCACAAATAGGTTGTGTGATAGATAAGTAAGCAATCTACCAGTTACACCTATCGTAAAAAAAAACATTTTATATATTTTACAGAAACGTCATCTTTGATGGAAGAATTGGCATTCGATCGAATCGAAAGTGAATATTTGATCACTGGTGAGTGCCGCTAAATACCTACCTGGCTTTCGATAATCGTAACTGGCATATGATTCTCCAGAATGTATGTACAATACGTTTAAAATCCTCCGACCAAGCTCTAAAATTTTTCAGTCCTAGGTGAGGTGTTGAAAAGTGGTCTTTTTGCAGTAGCACGAACTAAACCTTCGAAGCCGATAAAATTTCTGGCTGACTATTTGAGCAAGTACGAGTATAACGCATCGCAAACTTCTCCACAAAAAGTAGCTTACTTTCGTCCATTATTATTTGAAAATGATTTGAAGGAAGGAAATGCAAAACGTACATCCGCTTACGTAGTCTTTAAAAAAAAAATTTCATATTTCCATGCAGTTCGCAATAGTGGAATCTTATGCATTATTTTAATATTAAAAAACCTTTGAAAAATGAATTCAATTAACCCCTTCAAAATAATACAAGTATTTCAAGAAAACTACCGAAGCCAATAAAATTTAATATGCACATGTTTTTTGGCTGTTTTATAAAATTTACCAATTTGGAGTGAGTAGGTTTTGAACTTAATCAGACAAAATTAATAAAATTTTACGACTTTAAAAAAAAAAACGAAAAATTTTCTATGTTCATTTTTATGATCTTGCAAAGAGAAAATGTCGAGTGATTAAAATTAGCTCTTGATTTACGCTGGCAATGTGGAGTGATTGTTTAACTCTTTTTAATAAATAAAAAAGCAAAAAAAAAAACAAATAAAAAACCAATAAAAATTAAACAAGAATAAAAGCAGGTCGCGAGGGTAAAGGGTGACATTTGAGATAGTGACGTACATGTGGGGGGAGGAGGAGGTTCTACCCGGCCTCCGATGTATGAGATAATCCAATGCCACTGGTTTTTGAGCACCTGACTAGGTGGTTTTTTGCCTCTCTCAATCAAGACAGGGTGTTTTTTTCTGTTTTTTCATATTTCTGGTGTTTTTTTCCATTGAAAAATCATAATTTACCCAGCACTTTGACAGAAAAAAAATTTCACCCGTGATTGTATAAGCTAAATTTTGTCATGATGATCTACTGAAGGCACATTTTTTATGAATTTTTGACCTGGTAACCTTGTTTCAGTGATAAGGGGAAATAGATCACTGTCTTTACTATATGAATCTCCCCCCCCCCCCGGAATTTTGTTGTAGAAACTTGAAAAATTTTTTCCCATATAATGTAATCTTCAACGCTTGGTGTGATTTGCATTTCCAACCTTCATTCAACTATTAACTTGATAAATGTCATCATGTCTCGACAGCCATCCGCCTAACGTTCATATTTACCAAAATTTCAGACCGATTCTGCGAATGAACTGGACACCGGCGAGGAAATGAAACTGGAAAAAGATATTCCTAATAATTTTTTTTCGCTAGGCTTAAACGATGACTGGTATTCGGGGGAAGAAGCGATACCAAAAAAAGTAGAAGAATGTGACAAAGTGGAGCAGTCAGAGGAAGCAAATGGGTCTGAGACAGCAAATGCTCCAGTGGTGGAGGCCAATGAGTCAGCCATGGCTACGAATACTCCGGTGGCGCAGTCTGCTGCCAAAGAAAGCCAGCCTCGGCAATGCGAGCAAAATTTGAGAAATACACCTCCGTTGGACGAAAACGGATCTCCACTGAACTACAGTCCAGCATCCAACGTATTTCTGCCTTTGAGTAGAGTAAGTCAAATCAATACCTTATAGCAAAATGGTACTGTGTCCATTTTGCATAATTTAATATACCTAGAGATGAAAACTAAAATTGTCATAGGTATATTTTATTTCAAGGATATGTTTGTAGCGCTCCAATAGGTATAAAATGAATCAATTTGTACCCATTTTATCAATAAATGTCATAAAAATGAGATATCGGTCAGTGTTCTAAATTATTTTTCAAATGAAATGAATAGTGCAAACCTTTTACAATTAGAATTCATCGAATTTTGGCTAATTTCAGCTTAAATGGGGTACACCCCATCCCGATTCCGTCTAAAACTCCTACCATTGTTTTTACCTGGACGGAGGGAATTAAATTATGTATAATAGTATGTAGGCTACCCATTTGAGTGGCACATAAAATATGAATTATAGATGATTTTCAATGGATATAAAGATGTTCTTAAAAAGTGATTAATTTTCCAACATTGAAGTACCGTAGCTCAACGAATTTTTAAAGTAGGAAGATCTGATTGTTCTCATTGTACAATTTTTTTTTTTAGTTAAAGACATGTGTCCGTTACATCATTTTTCATCAAAGTATAGTCCTTTGCAATTTAGATCTCTAGACAAATGACTACAGTCTTCGCACAAGTTGACAAAAACAATAATATTACCACCAAAGTGATGCAAATAATAGTACAAGTTATTTCTTTTTTTCACCTTTTTTCAAATTATTAAGAATGGATATAGCACGTTTTCGCTTTGAGGTATCGAAATATTTGTACCAAATAAGAATTAGTGAAAAAACATCTCAATATTATTTTAATATTCACAGGATGAATATGGTAGAACAGAGATTCACTTAGCTGCTTCCAAGAAACAAGGTCGAAATTATTTGCTCCAAATGCTACAAGATCTAAAGGCAAACGTTGCTTACAGAGACGAATTCTATAGAACTGCACGTGATGTTGCCGCTTTATCGCAAATTTATGAAAACGTAAAAGCTATTGACGCGTATGTGGTGCGTATTGCTGCTAACGGTAAGTTTAAACTATTTTCTTTTATTATTATGTAGCTTGAAACTATCCACATGAATGAAAGGAGAAGAGTAAAATGTAGCATTGCACAGGTAACGAGCCTATTTGGTCAGTAAAAACATCCAGATCATAATCGACTACTCGAGGAATAGTAACAAATCCAATAAACCTAATTGGAAGTCCCTAGCTATAATTTACTTGCTGCGAAATACAGGCTAGAATAAGATATTTGAAAAAGAAAATCATTTGGAAATAGCAATAACTCAAAAAGAGTTGAAAACTTATATTTTTAATTCATGCTATAAATTGCTGTCATTCGAAATGTATTCAAACATTGATAAATTTTCTTTTAAAATGACTCAAAATTACGAGGTTTTCTAGATGTTACTCGTCCCGATGGGCAAAAAATGAGAAAATGATCCGGAAAATGAGAATTTTATCCGTTGTCAGTCCGTTTTTATTTTCGATCATCGGATCTGAAAATTTGCAGTTATTTTTGTCATCTTGATTAATTTTCTAAATCCGTCTGTAAAACGGATTTCCTGATTATAATCAGTGATAATTTTTGGGCAATTTTTCTAAATCCGCTTGTAAAACGATTTCACGGATTATAACCCGGGCTAACACATATCATAAAACAGCCTTCACGGAAAATAATCCGGACTCATTTCCGGCAAGACTGATTACAATCCGTTCGAAATCCGTTTTAGAAGCCGGAAAACAGGAAAATTCCGGGTTATAATCCGGATCCGTTTTCAAAATATTTTGCCCATAGGGGTATTGCTTCATTCCTTCACTATAACCAAATATATAGAAAATGACCTGGATAATAACGACTTAGTATCGCACATCAATGTTGATGAGAAATATTGGCCCTTCTTAAAAATGTACCTATACAAGCAACGGGTTGCAAAAAATACGAGAAGGACTTAGCCTATACTCCTTCTTTTTAAATAAATATCTATACAACGGTGAATGACAGACGAATTTAGCAGTTTTTAATTCAATAAAATACATTTTGAGAACATAATAGGCTCACTTGTTAATGAAAATTATAACCTATTATCTACAGGTGAGAATGATAAGATAATAACGCTCTTGACAGACGGATATGATCGTATATTAGAAACCGAAACGGAAGAAAATATTCTGACCGTAGCTGAACGGCGCAACCACCAAACAACATTAAGCATACTGAAAACAGTACCAATATTTGAAGTAAGTTTTTAAATGCATACACAAACACGAAAAAAGCAGCTCAGGGTAGCCTATATTTCAAGAAACCGATTAAAACAGGACACGCGAGAACGACTGCATACGGCAATCAAGCATGGGGACAAATTACAAGTGACGGAAATGCTCAGAAAATGTGGAAAAGATGCAACGTTAATGGCAACTAGCAAAAACGAGATGTGCAGATGCAGTTTGCACATAGCCATTCTAGCTCAGCGTAGAGATATCGTGAGATATTTGGTGAAAAAGTTCCCAACAACGTTACACATTGGCGATAATGTAAGTTCTAAAGAAAAATCTATATATTTTAATAAGACTGAATACTTACTTGGGTAAAAAAATTACAGTGTAGTAAATTACGCTGGAAAGACAGGTTTCCGATAGTGCAAAGCAACCCACTAAAATTTAATTTCGATAATATTCTAATTTTCGATGAAAAATATAGTTTTTTTTTAGTCTGCAATATTGAAAATTAATTTGTAAAAATATATTAGAATATAGCGCACTTTATTCAACTTTGTTTTTTCATTGATTTAGTAAAAAGAAGAACAGATTCGGTATTACATTTTATTTGTAGCACAGGCCTACCTACTTACTTATGAAAAAACCGTCCAATAGTTGAATTGATCTTACAAAAAACCAATTTCAAGAGAGCGAATTTTGGCTTTAAGCTGGCGATACAATAAAAATGTGTGTACCAGCACACTAAATACAAGAATCATTAAAATATCAAAAATAAAAAATAGATACAATTTTTACCTCAGAATAAAATTAAATTATTAAATGCGGATAAACAATATTTCATGGTCATATTTTTTCATTTGTCAACATTCATAAATGAAAAAAACAAACAGGCTCAAGTTTTATTTGGAACTAAAAATGAATTTTTAATGTTTCTTAAACATAGGCTAGAATGATTGAGAAATTATAGAAATGACTGCGAAGAAATGAGTTCGGTATTTGAAAAGCTTGGTATGACCGTTGCTTTTGTCTTTTGCTTTTATTGATACAACCAATCAGCATGGAAAAAAAGAATCAACAATAAAATTACTTCGTATTGATTGGTTTATTTTAAAAAAAGCGAAAGGTCATTATGAACGAGGCTTTGGTTTTTCACAAAACCTTACATTTTGAAAAATATGAATAAAAAGCCATGTACTATTCCGTGTATCAACCTAAATTAATACTTAGTTTGTTTAATTACAGCTAGAAAGAACTCCGTTACACTATGCAATGGCTTTGGAAGAAGTCGAAGAATTTAGTACTATATTGATTCGAGGTGGAGCTCAAAGAACAGCCAAAGATTTGGTAATTTTTATATTCATTCAGACTATCTCTGAAGAATACCGTACAATGACTTGTAGCTCAAAAAATGACAGTTTGCGTTTGTCTTAACTTGTCTGTTAAAACATTAATAACATAACCCTATAGATACCTTAGAAGTGAACTTCATAAATCGTGGATATAACCAACTTGACATTTACCTCATGAAACTACTGCACAAAGAATGTACACCAGTTGTTGATTTAAAATTGTTTAAACAGTTATTACAATTATCAAACAATGTGGATTACCCTAGTTGCCTTATTCATTCTTTAGAATCAGATCTACCCATTGTCTTTGGATTAACCATTTTCGTTAGTATAAAAAAGAAGCCTCTTATTGTTATGTCAACTTTAGTTTGGCCCTTTTCTCTGCTACATATACATCATGTAAATAAGAATTTTATGCTAAAAATGTTCGATTTTCACTAACCCTGACTTAATCGGTATTTAATTTCATATGAAGAGTCATTCCACCAGAACCAGTAAGTCCACAATGGGCAAAATCGAATTTACAGCGTCATCTATTACCAGAGACTATAATACTCACCAAAAACATTCGGGTCGAAGTCGAACACCCACCGCAGATTATAGCATCCTGTCACATGTCTTTAATCTCATAGCATCCACGATGAAAATAAATAAAAATAGAAAACGAAGAGTAAAAAACGAATTTTGAAATTACCATTTTTATTGCCTATTCTGTACCACTACCATCACATTCAAGAACAGCCAAGTCCACGACACACGACTTCCCCAACTTCAACTGCTCTTATAGACTAATGAGTGAGTATTTGAAAAAACTGAATGTGGCTCTCTGTGGAACTCTAAAAGAGCTCAAATAAATTTTCATACGGCTTATAATATTATAGTTCATAGGTGGCAGTTTTTTGTTGTTTCTGGTAACTCAGTTTTTTGTAGACCAATTTTTGAATAACTCTTCATATATTTTAAAAGAATTCATTCAATTTTATCACTACTACATATTTTACATTCTTGAGTACTTCATGAATGTCTCCCATGCATGAACAAATTGAATAAGTACCACAAAGAAATGGGTTCACTAACCCCATTCCACCCTCGAGATTCATTGTATTGAACAGCACAGACTCGAAGTCGGTACTATGAGTCCATGTAGTGATACATCGACAAAACTGCTATGTGATGAATACTAGGGTATCTAAAAATGTCTCAACAAATCTCAAAAATGATACAAAATAACTGTCGAGAAGAATTAACATGCTTGATAATTAATGAGGTTTCCATCACCTGTTACAGAAGGGACGACAACCAACTTATTATTTCATGAACAAGGACGAAATTCTTCGTATGCAACACGAGGAGATTTATCTCAATCGGAACATGGAAAATCGTCCACGCAGGAAGTCATAAATTCTTTACTTAAAATAATATTTAGAATTTTGTATTTTCTTATAAGCTGGTAAAATGTCTCAATTTTTTATACTCATAACTTCGTCTTTTGGAAGAAGAAAAAAAAGGCTCACAAATTGTCGATTATTTTGTTTTTATTAAAAAACTGTTTCATCATCGCCTTCATGAAACAGACAGAAAAAAAATCGATTCCACCACAAACCAGTGAGTAAAACATGAAAACAAAACTAAAGCCACGACTGCCGCAAGCTGAATTTTTTTTTTCAGAGTTGGTAGTTAGCTCTCAATTTTGTCTGTCCTTAATTACATAATATGGAATGTTTTTATAAAATTACTACGATTTTAAAACTAAACTTAAAACGTCATCGATAAAGGGAGAAAGAATTTAGGATAAAACGGAACAAAATACGACGTCGTTATGTACAATTTGGTTTTTATAACACAAAAAGAAAAAATTGAATGAAAAACGTAAAAAAAACTTTATGTAAAATAACAGAGGCTACGTTTAATTGAAATTCCGCTGCTCAAATGTTTTCTGTTTTATTTTTGTCAATAGTTCTTCGTCGCTTCAATTCAGTAAAGTGATTCAGCGTTTGAATTACGCGGTTTCTTTAGTTTTTCCAGATTTTTTGTTACTAAATCATGCAGGGTTGAATAGTGATTACGAATTTCGTGCAACACCAACCATAATCCAAGGTATTGTTTCTCATCGAGTTCTTCAACAGCTTTACGGTAATCCTCGATATGAGGATATTTGGCGACCTGCAAAAAGAAAAAAGTTAAATCATTTTGAAATCTGTAAGCAAATATACGTTTCAAGTAGTCATGAAAAAAAAAAATTAATAAAAGAGTTAGATTTTATATTAATCATTAATTTGCAGTGATTATAAAAATTTTTGGTCAGATTACATTTTCCAAGATTCTAACCTTCAAAATACAATAAATAATTTTTTTTTAAATTGAATATAATATCCTTACAAACATCAAATTCAATTCCAAGGCTGGTTTGCCGGTAGTTCAGTTCATTCATTCACAATTTTAATAAATGAAGATTTATTTTCCTCAATTTGTCGTAAAGATACGGTTCAGATTGATTCGAATTTCTAATTATTTGAAGGAAAACCAAGGTAAACTTCAACCAAACTGAAACCACAACAGATGTGATGTCTCCTTCAGCCTCGGTAGTTCACTACGTGTATATCCCAAAAAAAAGTTTAATTTTCAAATTTTAAATAAAAATCGACATTTCTCAGCAAGTTACTATGTCGTAGACTTTCAATTTCGTTCGTTGGATTTGTCAACTTCCCAAAATTATAACACAACGAGATGGACCCTTTACCTACGCTGAATGGGAAAGGGGAAAAAACACAATTCCGTACCTTAGAAACTAATTTAGCTCGTGTAACATAATAACGCGATATCTGGTCGAAAAAGGCCGCCGCCTCTGTCTCAACGGTTTGTATTTCCGCTAACGTATCTTCTTGAATAGAAACTCCAAAATTATTTCCATCTTCAATTTTTGGAATCATGAAAGAAATCCACATCTTCAACTGTAAACAGCAAGACGTAATGATACAGTAAAGTAACATCCTCAAAGATTATTTTTCACGAAAAAGTACGCATTAAAACATGTCCACATGTTCATCTTGATCAAAGCTACCACTTGGAATTCTTCCTTATCTAATGGATTACCAAGCCAACTGAGGGTTGAAAGCAAAAAATTTATAATTTCCATCAATAGAGTTGAATATCTGGCTTTGCAAGCCCGTGAAAACATGGCTAATGCATCTTTCTCGTAAAACATCACATTATGAATATCACAATAAAATGAAAAAGTAAATAAGAAAAAAAGTCTTACAATGTTACTGTCTTCAACGAGTTGTTTTATAGTCGGTTTTATAACGTTAATTAGCTTGGATAATTTTTTATTGGATAAGGCCATTCCAGATGGAAAACTGAATACTTTCGTGCCAGTCGTCGAGTTTACATCCACTTCAATTTCCAATTTTCGTTTTTTAGCCAAAGGCGACGTACAACTGAATGAACAAAAAATAAAAAAAATTGATCGATAATTTCAGATTTACCGAAATGTTCACACTATTAATCGCAACTGAATTAATGCTAAGAGAGGGGGTGAAGTACGAGGAAACAGCCTTTGAGGAAAATCTCCAATTTCACGTCTTAGCCAACGAAGACAAGCGTGCAGAAAAAATTATTTCCAACGTTAGGCTGGGATAATATCATTATTTCTAGCTTACTTGTTCAGAATGACAGGCTCTGGAATTGGAACGTTAATGTCTTCATGCAAGTTCTCCATACGTTCTTCATTCCATTCGGGCAATTTGATTAATTCGTTGAGAAACACAATTTTTTTTGGAAAAACGTTTATGATTAAGTCTTCACCCTGAAAATGAAGTATCAGTGTTTGAAATATTTTATTTTTCTTGAAACAGAGAACAAAATTAAGAAACCAATGAAAAGTATACCTTCATCTTAATATTCTCTTTGAATTGCTGCACCTACAACAAAAAAATACGGTTACAAATAGAAAATTTGAGAAATATCTTGAAGCCAGCTTTCATACATTCATACCTCACTTTCAACGACTTCGCTGTCAAGCAATTTTTCATCAGTCAAATTCAAGTTGATGCTCGTTTACATTTGTGGTTTTGTTGGTTTAAGTTGAGAGGGCGCAAGGGATTTTGTCTCTGACTAGGGTTGTGCGAAGTATAATAAGATAGTATTACTTATACTTGTAATAATTTGTAACTACACACCACGTAAATGAGAGCAACCAACTCCCGTGTGCCTAGAGACAGCCAGACAGCATATAATTTGTTACATATTGGGATTTTCACCGATTCGGCGAAGTTGGGTGATTGGTTTAGGACGAACTTTAATAGAGAAATTATGGACGGGCACGTGACTAGCACATGGTGATGTTGATCAATCAAAATAATTTTAAATTCGCACAGTATTTCTCTAATAGTAGCTCGACAAACAATTAACAGATGTCAACCACTTGGCTGGAAAATCCCAATTTAAAAGACATCAAGGCTCCCAACAATAACGGCCAACAGGTCACTCACATATTTTCCAGGTTTTTCAAGCTTAAATCTGGTTAAAAAGTTCAGAATTATGAGAAAGATTGAAGAAAATAGGGAGAACACAAAAAATGAAGTGATCTCTCGTGCTTCAGACCATCTGATAAAAGTTATTAGCAGCTTAAAATTTCATAACATGAAATTTCCACTTCCTAATTTTTGTAGAATATTTACTCATATTAGTAAAATTTGGTGAGGTATTTTGAACTTAGTAACTTTAGAAATCATCAAAACTATTGAACACATTTATTAATCTAAGTTTAGTTTCTCTTAGGCTATAACGGACTTGAAACAATTCTCACAATAAATAGTTCCGTCAGAGCCAAACGAACGACCGTGACAATTCAACTTCGACTATAAGGAAATATACGCACACCAACAATTCCTCCAACTTTTGAAGTAACAGCTTCGTGAAACGTACTTCAACTTCTCACCTGAGATTATTGAACTTTTACTTCAAATTCGAAGTATGATTCAGTTCAATTCTACCATTTCGGCGACTTACAGTTCACTACTCCGGAGTTATCAGGGTGGAAATGAGATAAAGCACATTTCATCTCAATATCAGGGCTGACTATGCAGTTTTGAGTTTTTAGTTTCTCAACAAAGCAACAAAGAAAACAAATTGACGACAAGGACTTCCTTCTTATACTTCTGATTCAGAAGTACCTGTTCCTGTACTCACCTCAATTATCGCTCCATCTGCCATCACTTTCCAACAATTCCCGGCACGATCTTGCAACGAATATAGGACCCAGGCTTGGCGCAAACCGTTATAGCGATGACTATTTTCTTGCAGTGGGTTTAAAAAGTTCTTCTAATAATTTGCGTTTTCTTTACCAACGGCTGAACGGCTAAAGATGAGACGTGAACACGCGCGTATTTTTCTGCTAACAAAACAATAGGGAATTATGGCTGCAGCCTGCTCGTTAGAGGTTAAAAATAAATACGACTTAGAGAAACAATAGATGACACGAGACAATTACAATACCAACCAAATAATAAATTTTGTGGGAACAAAAAGTAATAATAATAATATGAAATGAAATAAAAATAAAATCACAACGAGATCCGGCAAATCATCGGACCATACATGAATCGAAATTTCAGAATATTGTTCGGTTCGGGATCGGGATTCGCTTTGAACTTGGAGGGGATTCGGAAAAAGAACAGTGGAAGTTATATAAAACACAAGTAGCTGGAGCTCTAGAAATTGGAAAAGAAAACTAGTAAACAGTTACGTAGTTAATGCTAATTTATCCCGCTTGAAGCGCACTCCAACTTGAACTTCATCCTTTCCTTGAATTCCTTTCTTTTGGTAATCGACGCATAGCGCTTTGTAGTGACTGTGTGCGAATATGACAAAAATATGATAAAAACAACGCCGAAGTGGCGACTGGCGAGTGCTACACTTCCTTCTCCATCGGTTTATCAGCTCAGTAATTCGTGACGTCACTCGAAACTTATTCATTCCATTGTATTTTATGTACACAACACTCCACTTCACAGCTGCTACTGCTACTCTGCTAGGGCTCGCTCAGCTCAGGGTGCTTGCAGTGCTAAATTGCGTTGTAGAATTTGTGAAAGTGAAAATATTTATTATGAGAATTATTATTCAACTCTCTTTTAAAGGCATTAACAAAATTAATGCATAATTTATTTTAGATTAGTTATAAACTTTTTTTAAACAACACGTCATTGTGATAATTCTGGTCTTGAGAATATTTCGTGGTTTCATTCATTTTGATTTTTAATTACACAGGCAGAGTTATGATATTGATACAATTGAAAGTGATGTAAAAAGGTAAGAAAAGAGAACAAAGGAAGTTGTTATTCCAATCATTTTATAAAATTTTCCTTAAATTATTGGATGATCGTCTTTCATCTTCACAACGTAGATTAATATCTATTGTTTACAATATCTTGTTTTGTTTTTTTTTTCCAGTGTTGGTGATAAATTTATAAAGTATTATTCTCTCAAGTTATTCATTATTTAATAATACTCTGTCTCACATAAGTTGTCGAATCGAATTAAAATAATAATGTTAGAACTAGACGTTGCTCCTGAACGTTCCTTGGGATGTGAACAGTGGGAATTTATATTGGGTATATAATTTGATTTTGCTTTTTTATTTGATTTTATATCCAATTCAGTTTAATCAAATGATATTTTTCTGCATCCGCATTATGCATTCGTCGAGCTTTAATCGATATGTAATTTCAGGTATGCATTTCTCTCAGGCTGTTGCAATAATTCAATCTCAAGTCGGAATTATTAAAGGTGTTCAAGTTTTGTACAGCGATACGGTATAGTATTGTTTTCCTGTATGACCTACTAGAAATTAATTTTTTTTTCTTAATATAATAAATCCCTTTACTTGTTGCAGAATCCGCTGGAAAATGATCTCATTTTGTATTTACCTCAAGATGGCATAAGATTTGTATTTGATGCGACATTCCAACGCCTCAAAGTAGTATATCCAATCATGTTTAATGCAGTTTTATTTCTCTAGTTTATGACTTTTATTTTCCCTTGTTTTATTTCAGCTAATCGAAGTTTTTGATATGAAACTAGTAAAACTTAAATATTGGTAAGACACATTTATTTCAAGTTAAGCATTTAAAATACCGAACTGCCATATTTTATAACTACATTTTATAGCACTACAATATTTAATTCGTCGGATGTGGTGCCAAGCATTCAAGAAATTGAACAGTGTTTTGGTGCGACTCATCCTGGTATCTATGACTGCGAGAAACAAATGTTTACTTTAAATTTCAGAGGGCTTTCATTTTGTTTCGATGTCGATTCCAAGTTTCAAGTAACTATTATTTTTCATAATTAAATTGGAAGGGTTAATTCAAAAACCCAATGCCTTTTCCGAAATTTTAAAAATTAAAATTTGCGATAAGTTTCTCCGATGGAAATTTATTACTATACGCGTAGTAGATATAACACCTTATGCCCCCACAGACTTGAATTATTTTTCAACCAACTTTTCATTCATGAATAGCATATCCATTCACTAATCGATTCAGTCTCCTTTTATATTGGGTGCCCTCTCAGTAGTTCGCTTTACTAAATCAGTGGGTAATACCCTTGAAAAGAAGTTAACAGAAAGTCTATTCCAACTGTTAAAGGAGCTACGGATGCTTTAAAAAATTAACAACCTGATTACCTGTTATTTTCACAAAACTGTTGTTGTTTTTTATAACTTAAATTTATTTTTTCCTATTTCAGCCAGGAATTGCGCAATGTGGTTTGGGATCCTTACAATTTACCACCGGTGTGTCGCCTGTGGTTTCTAAAATGTTTGTCTATGCTGGCAATAGTTTAAAAATCTGCTATGATAACCAAGGCGTTATAGCGGTGCCTGTTGTACCACTACCTGTTAATTGTTACCACGGCTTATCGTACATTGAACGAGCGGATATTATTCGTGATAAATCCACTACAAAAGGACTACAAATAACTTTATCTTTGCAAGGTTCTGGTAAGTCCTAAGTCTGTTTTGATTTTCTACGTCAATTATATTGATGTGCCTTAGGTTGACCTATATCTTGAGTATGGTATTACTAGTGAGTTAATTGATCACTATCGCTAGATAAAACAAAAGTGACTAAATTTATTTGATAAAAATTTTTAGTTTTTCCCTCTTCTCAATATTTTAATTTAATTTACAGGTTTATCTCGTCGCCAAAAAATTATCATGACAAAAGATTTACACTTCGGAATATCGTGCCAAGATGTCTTGTCGTTATTGGGATCGCCATCGCAAGTGTTTTACAAATCTGAAGATAAAATGAAAATACATTCCCCGAACGCACACCTTGACTTGAAAACTCCTCGGCGTTCTGACTATTTTTTCAATTATTTTTCTTTGGGATTGGTAATTTAGTTCCTTTGTTATTATTATTATTATTATTATTATTATTATTATTATTACTATTCTCTGTCTCTTGTGAGCTAAAAAACTGGAATTTTCTCAGTAATTCGTTGGACCAGCAAGTTGCTGGTCTCTGTCCTCTTTTTTCTATCAAGTGGTACTCATTCTTTAACAGCCGAATGGTTCCGTTTCTTAAGATCTTTTGCGAGGTACTCAACAATCTACATACCCAAGTTCTAATTACATGACCGTCCTCCCAGTTTGCTGAAAAAATTAAATTGGATGATAATTTTTTCGGGACTGGAGCAGGTTTTTGAATTGAGTCACCGATTGCTTCATTTTTTCTTCCACAGTTGAGTTTGTAAATTTTCTGACCCCATCACCCTTAATTTTATAGATTTGGCGTGAGTTATTACTAATTTTTCTATAAAAAACTTTTTTCTACATTGTCTCATTATCTACGTGTACCTAATCTGGAACTGTGTTTCAGGATTTGCTTTTTGATGCCAAAACACAACGCATGAAAAAATTTATACTGCATACAAATTATCCTGGGCATTATAATTTCAACATGTACGTTTTTTAAACTTTATAACATTCATTTCCATAATTATGATATTTAATATCATATTAGTAAGAAAAATTAATGCCTTTCGATTATGTGACTATTTATTTTATTGAATTTAGGTACAATCGATGTAATTTTCGAATTCGTTTGAATGCAGAAAAACATGTTCCTGAAGCGAGAAAAAACAGTTTCAAAGACAAAACAATAGAGGTACCTCCTGCCTATTTCATTCGTATAAAACTAATGCCTAGCAAATAATTTGAATGATGACTGCTAACGACCTTTTTGTCAAGCTGCATTTTCTTAGAATCTCTCAAATTATATTTTGATGAAAATTGCGACGTAATCTTTATTGAGCAGAAAAACTGAAAACTATTCCCAATATCGGATAGCAAGATATTTACAGAGTTTGGAAGTCAAGTTTTAAGCTAAAAACTCTTCATCAGCTTCTTCATGGCGTTTTCAGTTTTTACTTTTTTAATTCGTTGAAAAACGTGATAAACAATTTTTTTCCCCTATGTTAGTTGAAAAGAGAATAATAAATTTTGAAAACCTTACTCTGAAACTATTTATTTTTTCGTAAGCCAATAGTCAAAAGCCATCCGAACAAGAAAGTTAGAAGCTTAATGAAAACATTTTAGGGTATGTTCATAATGTGAGCGTTAGCGCAACGCTCAGATAAAATCAATAGAAAAACGCTCATAACACGGCCAAACTATTAATTTTTCAAGGTCGAAGCCAAAAGCAGAAATTAAATTGTTCGTTATTTGTTTCTTGAGTCTTGGACAAATGAGACAAAAATATCAACATTTTTGTAGAATGACTCGCACAGCCTGATTATAAATTTAAAGAAAAGATTCGCAGAACAAAAATTTATCTTGACCCTAATTCGAACTTCGCCAATATGCAAATTTCTCAACGAAAACTTGTTGACTGAACCGTATGCATAAAAACGATGAGTATTTGGACTTGTAAAAGGCTTCTAGTCGTCTTCTTTATCCGACTGATTTCTTAACAACTAAGAAGAAGACGGAGTACAATCATTCAAAAATTGGAAGAAAAAAAATTAATTCTTCCGAATCCTTGACCACTTTATACTAGACAATCGGACGGACATTTTTTTAAATAAAGTTATTGAATTTTCATTATAATACCTACTCACAGTATTGAATAATAATATTTTCTGTGTATTTTTCACTTTAGATAACGGCTTTTACGAAATGGGATGACATATCAGACCAGTTGAGACACAGTGACCGCCCCGTCGTTTTAAATCGATCTGGATGTCCAAATTCAAACCCTTTTGGTTCGACATTTTGCTATGGTTACCAGGACATGATATTCGAAGTAAATTTTCTTCTATCAGATTCTCTTTTTTTTTTTCTTCATTTAATAAGCCAGAAAATTTAATCTTCTGTTTGTTTATCTCTAGGTCATGCAAAATCAGCATATTGCTTCTGTGACTTTTTACAAAACCATTTTAGATATCATGGACGTATGACATAGGCTGACCGCCAAGCCCTCAGTTTTGGCGGCCATATCAAGCCATTTAAAGTATTTAAATACGTACTCGTTCATTTTACAATTTTAACAGCCATTTTATCAATCAATCAAAAAATAATTTCATTTCGTTCTTGTTACCGTCTGTCCCTATCATTGCAGAAAATAACGTACTTAGATAATTTTTCCTTATATCTTTCATACATCAGTGCAAGTTTTAAGAATCTTCAGTACTTTATCTGTAGTTTTTTATTTTAAGAGAACTTCGAAGAATCTATTATTAGGTTCCTAGAATTTAGAATATTGTATTGATGGATGAATGTGTCAGTAATGAATCAACAATTTTGAATATGTGATAATTTTTTTAGTCGGAATTGAGATGAAGTATCATCAGTTCAAATTTTAAAATACCTATTGTAGATTCCACTTTTTGAAGACAAACAAAATCTACTTCACTATTTTAAAATAAGATTATATTATATGAAACTAAAAATGATTAAGAATTTATTTTTGTATTCATTGTTTTCGTGATCGTGAGAGTTTTGTCGCGAAAAAAGGTGCTCGTTTTGCCCTGAAACAAAAATTGTCCTCTCCTTTTTTGTGGCGGTTTAATAATACATTTTGGCACCCTTCAACCTAAAATTTGACGCCCTATAATTTATTTGCCCGGTCAAGAAAAATCCGCCTATCCGCCGTTACGCATGTTTCACTCTTCGGGAACTTTTCTTTTATATGACTATTACGACTACAAAGAGTGGTTTCGAATAGTAAATCTTATTGTTACTTTTATTGAGAACAGGACAAGAATAATCTTCCAGTTTTATGAAGTAATAGCTACCATCTGATTTCGAACCATTTGAGGAAAAACCAAGTCACGCCTAAAAGTTTTGTCTTATTTATTTAAACGCTTCAAAATCATTTTTGATGGAAACTTCATTGAAACTTGTATGTAGTGTAACTATATAATGCACTATACTTTTCCATAGTGAAAAAAAATTTTTTTTTAATAAAAAAACTATTATAAACTCATTCTAGGTTCTGCAGTAAGTACGCATCTATTCTAGACAATTCATTTTCAGTGGTTTATTTCCTTATTTTTTGTAATTTATCAGTTTCGAAGAAAGAGAGGTTCAACATCCTTAAATTGTGCTCTGTACTAGGTACATATTTACGAACACGCACACCTCAGTCAACTTTTCTCTTCGCATCGACGCCTGTGATGGTCATCGAGACTGAGAGCTAAACAATCGTCAATAAAAATATGAAAATTCGAAATATCGTTGGTACGGTACATAGTATTATATTTTGGTGTAAATAGGGCTTCACATGCCATTAAAATTAATTTTTCGACATGAACAAATTGCGCAAAAAATTCAAAAAAAAATTAAAAAAAAACGAAAAAATAAGTGGTACACCAAAATTAACTGATGACGAAATCATTTATATAACAAATTATAAAATTCCGAGCAGGTATATAAAAATCACAACAAAAAGAAAAAACTACGCTATAATCTATTGAAATTCAACAAAGTCATAGATACCGAAATAGAACGAAAAAGAAAAAAAATTGTTTTACAAGTTTTTTTCGCCTATTCTTCTTTACTGTTTGAAAATTTATTTTCTACCAATTTTTAAGTACAGGTTAGGAACAATAATACAAAAATTAAATTTAAAAAATTAAATAAATAATCGAATAATAGATGAATAAATTAGAAGACCGAAGGAATAGAAGAAAAATCGATGAAAAAATAAGTAGGTTACAGAAAAGGACAAGATATTACTTTGTTAACACCGAGTGATGTTCTAATTATCCGTGATTCTATTTTGCATTTTGATGTGGTGGAATATAATATTATAATTCTAAACCTAAAGTGATATTGTCATATTTCCTTTAGCAGTGCTGATTTAGCATTTTTTAATTTATCCAAACGTCGTTGCAGATGCATATTGGCAGTATCCAGTTCTTCAACGCGTAGTTGTGCTTCTCGTAGCTACAAAACAATTATTTTACATCATTAATTATTTGATTCCATAGCAGAAACACAAAATGATACAGAATTCCTTACTCTTATCATAACTATGAATGGGGAAGAAATAATCGAAACCAGACTTACCTCTCGCTGCAGTTTCCTTTTCTCAACTTTCAATTCATCTTCCACTTTCTCTGAGGTTTCAGCCGCTGATTTATATCTAATTACTTGACTTTCGAGTCTCGCAACCTGAAAAAAATATTGAAAAGTTCATTACCTTCATTGGACAATTTTCTGTATTATTCTATTTTCTAACAAAATTAAATAAAATTTATTCACATTAGCTTGCAGGGTGGAAATATCTTGTTCAGCCTTTTGCCACTTAAATTTATAATCACCGACTAGTCGAGACGTCTCTTCTGAAAAATCGACAAATTAGTTCTGGAACGATAAGGTTTTATTAGTGATAAATTTTTAAAATACGAACTTGAATCCTCAAAATCTTCGTTATCCGAACCGTTCATCAAATTATAACATTGGCCGGATGATCGAATACGTTCTTCTTCTAATTCAAATTTCAACTTGGAAACTTCATCCAATAAATCTTTTCGCTCTTGAGCATATTTTTTTAATCTATCATCTAAGCATAATGAGAAAAAATAAATAAAGCAAAACAAAAGATGAATAAATTACGATCACGGGTAAGAAATTCAGCCATTTTTTCTTCAATTTTTATGAAAAGCTGTGGAGCATGTAAGGTTTTGGCGGATTGAATACAAATGTTTTGAATAATAAACTTCATAAATTTCGGTACAACTTTATGAAATAAGTTTGAAACGTGGAAAGTTTTTAGTGTCCAGAGCTCCAGATTTCAAAAATATCCAGCCCGCAATTTCATAAATTTTCATTTAATTCTGAATGAAAGGAATTTGAATAAGCTATTTTTAGAACAAAACTGAAAAAAACTTGAATTAGGAGTATGATTATTAGCAAGTTTGTGATAGTAGATGATTTTTCACTTTTGGGCGTTGACATTTTTTTAGCACGTTTTGTTGCCATCTAAAATATCGAGTTTTACAGGACTAGGACAGAAACAATTATATTTTCATAGGATATTGATTTCATCCAAAAGCTAACAAATGGCGGCCCATTTAAGAAGTCCAAAACCAACCTAAGGATCCTTCGCCTAAACTCAGCAATAATTCGGCTGATGGAGCCGATATTAAAATTCGATTTGATAATTTTTTCTTATAGTCTACGTGATTGCTTTCATTTTGTTGATCTTCTTCAAGTGAATTATGGAAATTATCGTCTCCGTTCGTCAACACAACCAAACCTTGTTCCTGAAACCGCAGGAATACATAATCATAAAAATTTGCATTTTTTACACAATAAACATTGTTATAAAGAACACAAGCAACTAACTTCTATTAATCGATCACGTTCTTCTAACTGCGCTTTAAAAAAAGTTAGGTCCTCATTTTGCTTCACATATAGTCTTTTCAATTGATCGTGTTCCCTGCACTTGTCCCTGTGTTCCTTCTGAGAAAGCAAATAGATGATTCGACAAATGAATGATGAACTAAGAAAATGAAAAGTAACATACAGAATGCACAACTAACCTGTAATACAGAATAACTTGCTTCGAGGTCTTGAAATTTATCTTTATATAATTCCACTTGATAGGAAATTGCCGATTTCTCATTATCCAATTGAGCATTTTGAACCATTGCTTTTCGAAATTTTTCCTCTAATTCTTTGAGTTCTTGCTGTTAGAAAATAGAAAAGCAAGAATTGAGCGCATTTCAAACAAATTTGACATAACAACGATTTGTAAGCAACAGGTTCCCGGTCAATTTCCCGAATGGATAATTCCCCGAACAGACTTTTTCCCGAATAATTTTTTCTTGAAAGCTATTTGATGGAGCTGAACTCACGTGCAGACGAAGTAAATTAAAAATACATCCAGAAATATGTTTCACAAAAAACTTAACTCTACTTCAACTCGGAGTTTAGATCAAAAAACTATGTAAAAAAACTGAAGTGAGTAGCATAATAGCGAAGGCTTTATTTCGAACGGACCACAGTCTCAGAGCTTGGCACTAGAAAAAAAAAATCACCTTCATCTATGCAAATAATAATTGACTTAAACTTACCCTAACATCACGATAATTTATTGATTCTTCAAGGGAGTCTTCTGAACTACGTCTACTGTTGTTGCTCATTGGAGATGCAATCATAGAGGCACTGCGATTATTAATGCAAGAAGAATTTCGTACACGATTAGATGCATCCACTACGAAAAAATACAGAAAAAAAGTTACTTTGAAGGTTATAGGAACAAACTTTTATTTTGAATTTTAGCTTTCTATCTTTTCTCTATTCCTCAACCTTTGAATCAAGATTGAAAAATGGCCGATGTTACTCTTAATTATTACACATTTTATTGAAAATTTCATTTACACCCATTCTAAGGGTCTTAGTTATAATAAATACATGCTTTGCAATTTGAAAAGCACTGGAATCCACTCTCTCAAAGCAATATTATAGGTACCCGGTCAAAATTATAAATGCCTCACCAGCGTTGTGCATATCGAATATTTTGTCAGCATTTTCTTCAGCTTCTCGTTGCTGTCGTTCAATTTCGCGCATACGTATTTCTCTAGCCTCGGCACGAGCTTGACGACGGGCAGCGAGTCTACATTCAGCCTGTATTAAAATCGACAGAATACAACATGAAATCAAAACGAAATAATTTAAGAACGCAAATCAAAATGAAACATTTAATTTTGATTTTCGCTCTACGTTTTATACAATTGTTCACCGTTATGTATTAGTCTAATGACGCAACATGACATACAAGTGGTTCAACTCCCTCACGTGCGTAATTTCGCTGATTAGGAAATGATTTTCATTAAATATTCTTCCAGCAAGGACGCAGCAAAAAGAGAGGGTCAACTTTTACCCCCGAAAGAACTCGAAGTAGATCATATTATTTTTGAAACAGCTACGCTTTGGCAGGTGATACAGTTGTTTAAAACTTAGCAACGACAATCCCGCTGATCAACGAATCCTCATAGATATCAATTTGTGATCGAGACTGACAATTCATACAACTTTGGCCGACAAAACAAGATAGTTAGAAGAAATTGTGAGTCCCAATGCTGATTTTTTTTTTTATCCAAAATAAAAAATATTACTATAAATTATATCTCAAAATGTATAGCTTAGAGCTTAATAAAAACACTTTGCTTACAATTTTATACAATTCATGCAAACGGGTCACGTAAAAAATTCTTCGCAACAGAGATGGCCAAAGCATTTTATTACGACTTAAAACACAATTCAGACTGACACCGAGCATTAAGAAAGAATAGATAAAGGAAAAAGTATCTTTTCGCCACGTTGTATCGCGAAAAAAACAACACACTTGTGATTACGAATTGAAAAAATTTGCCGAACAAACACTGACAGACTGATAGCTAAATGTAAACAATCCTGAATAGCAAATATCATTGACTATTCGTAGTAAATTTAAAAGACAAATAATGAATTCTTCTTCTCACTTTTTAGCGGGTTTTCATTTAAAAAAACTGATCATTATAATTGTGGTTAATTAATGGTGGAGGGGGGGGGGGGTTTGCGATCAAAATAGTTTCTCGTTTCTCAATTTTTTGAAATGTTCAATGAAAAACAAAACTTTATATTATATTCGTGTATTCCGGTATACCTATATCAAGTCTTACAGACAAATAATCATAATTCCATAATTTTATGAAATGCTTCCTTACTTCAGGCAAATCATGAAATTCCTTCTTTTAAGAGAGTAAATTAGAAGAGAAGCATTTCCGCCAACCACTAAATTCATTTACACCAAATATTTAGGGGCTCATTCGACAGCTAAGGTAATACATGATTTCACTTTCAAAGCTGAATTTTTACAAAGATGAAATAATTAATAATAATAATAATTTGTTAAAGTTACCCTTGAACCTGCTCAGATTGACAATGTTTTGGTTGCGGGGGAGGGGGAGAGAGCTCAAAGCTTATGAATAAGATTGAAAAAGTGAAAAACAAAAAAATTCAGATTTTGACACAACCGATCAGAAAATCTGCTTCCCAAAAAATTAACGCGTTTTTGTAATAATGTCATAGCTCGTCTCATTAAAGAGAAAAAATTAGTATTTTTATAGAAGTCCAATCTCGCTTATGACGACTTTATATGAGATACAATACATTAATCGATTCTGAAAAAAAAATTGTAAGTTTTCATAATTTCTCTTCAATATCCTCCATGAGGCCCGTCACACACGTCAACAAAACTACATTTCGTGAGCTAAACTAAGTATTTTTTTTTTTAACAACAGATTCTTATGTACAGCCACATATTATAGGACGGATTCTAATAAGGGACGTGCTTCATCTTTCATTTCCTCAGCAACGTTGCCGAGATTTACATTTATATGCTCCCAGCGACGTACGAGTAGCTATATAAGCGAAATTTTTTCAATTACTAATAGGAAGCCTTTTTCTTTCATCGTTCTGTGGGTTCGTTAAAATTACCAATGAAAAGAAAATAGTTTTCATCGCTCAAGGGGGTGATCCAGAGTGAAACTTTGTCAAACTATGTGATAAGCTACTCTTCAAAATGAACTTGATTCGGTTTGATTTTTATCACTTTGATGAAAAGAAAAAAATATCGTTTCTTCAAAAAACTTGTTTCTTGAGCCCTAGATGAGGTCATTCTTGTTTAGTATAGCAATATGCACATTTCCAAGGAATATGTCAATATTCCATTTTTCCTTGAAAATTTTTGCTATCTTAAAGGTACCTCCACCAAACAGAACGCAAACTGTAATTTCTCGCTAGTCTCTCTTACAATGAAGTTTTTCAGTTTTATTAGGAACTAATTTTATCCAAAAACGTTTTTTCTAGTCACCCAATGAAACTTTACTTAGAAGATTTTTGTTTCATTTTTGAATGCACCTCAAAGTGTTGTAAAAATTGGGTCAACTTTACACGGTAGACCTACTTGCTTGGCGATTTGATCCAAAGCCTGATCTTCCACAGAGTGATTACTTGGAGCTCTCTTCCGACCGCCGACCGCGTAACTGTCCATTTGACTCAAATACAACAACACTCATGCCAATCGACATTTGCGAGTAATCTGGAAACATGAACATAGTCTATAAAATATTATAAAAAATATTTCAGTTAAAATAAAACGTGGTAAAGAAAGAAAACATAATCAGGAAACAAAACAAATGAGGACGGCATAAGTATTTTACAAAAGTTCTCTCTATCTCTATTAGCTGTAGAACATCGCTAGGAAACTACTGGCCAGTCTCACATTTATGGTTCGGGAATCAGGAGTAGAACGGAGTTTAACCCGTCAATGTCCGTAGCTTAGATTTAATATTTTCAACTCGTTTCGTAAGGGTCCGTTGACAATGTACTTTTACTTTTGCTTTTCCCTCAACCAATTAGGATGAAGAAAAAATAATTAAAAATAAAATTTCTTCGTATAATTGGTTCAAGTAAAAGCAAAAGCAAACGCAAAAGCAAAAATACATTGTGAACGCAGCTGCACCGTTATAAAAATACAGATTAATACGTAATGAAGTCTGAAAAATTATGCCTCGGGTGAAGAGAATAGGAATTCATTTTTCAAAATGTTTTTTCAGAGCACTGAATTCTGATACTCCAAGAAGCATCTCTTCATCTAGAAAATTGAAAGAGATAGACAAAGTGAAAAATAAAAATGTCGAAAAAAAAAAGGCTACGAATTAAAATTATTTCTTTTTTCTGTATATTCCAGAAAAATTAGCATTTTGTGGAAAATAAATTGGGTCAGCCTGATGTTGGGTCACTCAATACCTCCAAGTGATGAACGAAAAATCCTCCATATCCATTCAAATGCCATAAAATGCCATCTACGAGCAAGAAATACATAAATTTTCTGTTACTTTAAGAATGATTTGCGTTTTACTTTACTATTTTAGAACAAAATAAAAAAAATGTCATTGATTACTAAAGGATTTTAAAATGTTTTTCAGACTATTTACAACAAATTTTCATGAAAATTGGTATAACAATAATTTTGACCTGAGATTTTATTTTGGGTGATTTTAGAGAAAATCTGTTTCATTCGAAAGTATATTTTCTCAAATTACGTCCCAGATACTTCACTCGATATGAACGAATACGACTGAGATTATATCATTCATTTGGTTCGGGTAGCACTTTTCGAAATATGGTTCAATAAAGAAATTTAATACCTACATCTAGCAAGTTTCCAAACAATCGTGTCAAAGACACTAGAAAGTGGAAACTAACGAGGATAAACATCGTTAGACGACTCCATTTATGCTCTAACAAAATTAAGATCATAAAAACAAAACAGCGATTAACAATAATTCAAGCTATTTATGGAAAATGTACATTCGAGCAAAACGATAACAAACACATTTACATGGACCACTAGCAACAGTTAATAATATTATAACATTTTTCAAATAACAATCCATTTAGCTCAATTGTTTGTTAATCAGGTTTTCGGCAGAGTATAGTTTGACTTGAATCAATCTAATCAAATAAGAAATATGTATAGATACTTCTAGATAAAACAGAATTTCAACTAGAAAACACTGAAGAACTAATTACCCATGAGAAATTGGTCGGGTTAAAACTACCAGTATTCCTATCTATGTCATTTTCAAACCTCGGAAACACAATTATATAAAATTCATCACTATGAATTGCTTAGAAAAAGAATTAACGGCTCCAAGGGCAGACTTTCTTGATTGCTGTATAAGTGTAAAATTCTAGGTTATTCTACAAGATCGATCACCATTTCCAATGAAATGACATGAATTTTGGTTAAATTCAGGCTGAAAGACGGTTGACTTCAACTGCAGTCGTAATTTGCAAAATTTAGTCATAATTCTGCTAAAATTATAGCAAATAGTTGACAAAGTTTTTTGTGATTAGGTAAATTTTATTCCAATATACAAGTAGGATCAAAATTTTAAATTCTACTGACGTAGCTGAAGCAGGACATCATTAAACTTCAAAATAATATCTTAAATTGGAATATAATTCGAATCTGGGAAAACCGGGCAAAATGACGTAAGGTAATAGATTTTCTCTTTGAAAAAAACTGGAATTACCCGTATTTCAGTTTTTCAACGAATTCGCCCCTCAAGTAATCATACGAAAGACCCGAAATGTAGATAAGTAACTTTTTGAGTCATTTCTCCAGTTTCCTTTCAGTTTTGTGTGTCCAAATTTTGAAGTTCGCCAAGTGCGAAAGCATACCCTTGAATATGTTTAGTTACAATACACAGGAGATAAACGGCGAAAATTTACACAAAAATAGATACTTCCTGCTAAAATGTTTTGAAACTGATTAAAGTATAAACGTAGAATGAAATTAACCCACCTTTAACCGACGATAGAAACAATTCATCCTACATCGATACTTTCTTATCTGGTTCACATTCCACCAACTCCACTGCTTGCACCAAGAATGAAGACTGCTGATGGAATACTAATAATAAAAAAATAATAGCACTTTACGATCAGATGAACAAATTACTCCATTTCTTTTTTAATTTTGTATCGACAAGATCATTCATCACCAGTTCATCACCATCAACATTTCACATCAAGTTCGCCTTCGCACCTTCGAGTTCGAATCGCAAATCACATCACCGAGATATTCCTCTGCTCTCTCTAGTCTCTACTCCTCCACTCAACTCACATAAAAAATCAAAATTCGCATCCTATCCTATCCTATTCTTCCTATTCCATACTCAAGACAAAGTTGTATGAAGTCAAAGAAGATCAACTCGTATTATCGTAATTTGTAAAGCTGAATTCTTCCACCAGGAGAGCAGCACAGCAAAAGTAGAAGACCAAGGCCAACTTTTCCGAACCGAAGTGAACCGAAGGACACACAGCTGTGATTTTTTGTTTTTGTGGCAAAAACTAAAAAGAGCAAAAAATAGAGCTGTAGGAGCTGTATTTCTATTTCATTTCATTTTCATGAGTCATTTCTCGTCTCCAAATCAAAATCTCGCAAGTCTTCAAGAGTGAAGAGTTCAACTGTTCAAGACGCAAGACGGGACACGGGACACTCATTATTATTTATTACTCATTTTCACATTTTGTAATCACAATTATTGAAGTGTTTGAAATTAATTTAATTGTATGTGCAACAAAGCTGGAATGTTTAATTATCGCCTATATAGGTTGAGATTGAGACTAATTCAACTAGTTTGATTCACAGAGCTTTCGTTGGAAATTAAAGAAATATGTTTCTCCGAAAATTCATCGAAGTTTTTTGAGTACGGTAAGTGCATAATTAATCATCTTCCATTATAATAAAATCCAATTTCCGGTTGGTCGGAATGTCTGTAACGCTTTTAGATTCATGTTCTAATTTTTTTTTCGTTTCACACTCATGCTTCTACTCAATTAGAAACTATTAGAAAGCTGGTATCGGTCTCATTAGGAAGAGGAAAATCTGAGGAATATGTGGATATAAAAATATTTTAGATTAAATACTTTATTTTCCTGCTAATGATGAAAACATTTTCAAAAACTGTGAATTTTATGCTACCCTTATGTATAACATTCCGATGGTGTATTCAGTACGTCTCTGTTACTTCAATCCAAATTTGATAAAATCAACACTACCAATTTCAGATTCAATGCGCGATCGTGATTAGTTGGACCGCGTCTGACGAATGTGATGTGATGTATCATCTTTCATTTTAAAAGTAAGTCCCGTATTTCAATTCTCGATTTAGTCAATGAATTAGTCAACTATTCATTATTCTCGGATCATTACGATCAGTTTTTGTTGCCATAGCGTATTATTCATGATTGCATCTGAATAAATATAAATCTACGGTTAAAATTCTTGGAAGGCTGGGAGCCAGTTTTTCAAAACAAAAAATAACTCGATGGAGATGAAAAAAACTGACCGTTTTTTCATCTTTTGTTTCTTACATAAGTTAACTGGTCTTACATTATGATTCACAAATCATCAATTTGTATCAGTTGAAACTGAGGCTGCGGTTACGAGCACTTCGATTTGTAATTTATATCAAATTAATGGATCCGTATCATGACAAATGTGCTTTTTCTAACTTGACCTGAGCTTAAATGTGAAAATTGATAATGTTCTCTCATATAAGAACAACTTTTTCACCTTACCACATTACTTAGGAATACATGCAAAGAAAAAATGGAAAATCGTTTCAAATCTTCGCTAGTTTTTTCTCAACATTTTAGGTTTTATTATGTGACACCATCTATTCTGAAAGTTTATATTCTCGTTAGGAAGTAATCTCGCTGCAAATTGATGGTATTGGTAATCTTGAATTTAACGGAAGTTTTTACATAAATTAAATGGAAAAGTGAAATTTGATGTAAAAGGTTTTTGGTTATTACTCTTTGAGTTCAGGACCAATTTTGATATTAAATTAGAATAATAATTGCTTCAGTTTTTAATGTCATCATTTAGTATTATTTATATTGTAAATTTTTTTTTTTTCGTAGAATATGTTTTGGGCAAGTTGACTCGATTAATCAGCAAAATGGACGTAATATTCGTAAAGAGTGAGGTATGATCCAACACATTGGTTGATAATTTAATGTTCTATCTTACACATTTCCTATTTTATTCATAATATAAGTGTTATCCTCCTTGTCTCTACTTTGAGGAATTATATCGCATATAAATTCTGCCGTCATGAATGTGTGTTTATATTACAACCCATGCTGGGGATTATTTTCTTCGACTTATTTCTTTTGTTTTATTTCAGTTTGAAGCGGAGTTTAGAAGATTTATGATTAAAAAAAATGAACTAACGACTTACCAAGATTTTCGCACGTTTGTAAATACAATTCATAAATTACACGAAATTCAGTTTCTCGTCTCCTATGTGGATAAAGATGGAGATGTTTTGCCCATCAATAATGACGATAACTATGCTCGAGCTTTGTCTGTGGCTGAACCGCTCCTCAGACTTATTCTTCGAAGGAAAGGTACGTAGTTACGTACTGCAAACTTAATAGTAAAAATCAATTTAATTTTGATTTAATTTCAATTCTCGGCCGTAGGTGAATACATGGAGGAATCGAACGGATATGGTAGCGCTAAACATAAAAATTTTATTGCGTCCATCTTGGATCGAACTCCTAGTAAATCAAGATCCCATCCGTGGATTTCCAATCCACAAGACTTCAGACAGGTTAGTTAAAATTTTCATCTATCTCAATGCTTTTAGTAGCAGGGTTTCTACAGAAAACTTACTAATTTTGGTCTGACTCACAAATAGGCATGGGACATGAATAGTTATTAATTTCGTGATCTCAGGATTTCAAAAATACTACCACGCATTTTGGTTTTTTTCTTTATTCCATTGTTGGTGTATTGAGGGGGGAGGTGTACCTAAATAGCAAATTTCGACTTTGAAAGCTAATTTATGCAAAACTGCTTATTTGATCGAAGTAAAATTTTCACTGAACGTTAACTGAAATCGTGGGAATTGAATTTCAAATCAGTCCGTTCCTTGATTTTTGAGAAAAGTCATTTTGAAGGTTGAAAAACATTGATCTTTCTTTGCTACGCGAGATAGGACGAACTACTGTTCAAAATTTCACCATAGGACCATAGGTCGGATTTGATATGAGAAAGTGCAGTGTAAAATTTTGTGTCGATTGGTTTTGCGGTTCCGTAGATATTAGCTAAAATGTAGCTAGAAAACTATATTTTTTAATGAATTATTGAAGGAACGGATTCCTTCGAATTCTAACGGATTTTTCAGCTTTAATTACTTTTAATAGAGAAAACACAGAACCGATTGAGTTGAAATTGATATGATGTGCAAATGGACGCTTCTAAAATGTACCATTCAAGTTTGAAGCCAATCTGTCCGTTGGTTTTTGTAAAAAGTGATTTTGACGGTTCTGAACATGAATTTTTCTTCGTAACTTGGAGGCGTAGGTTTCTGTCAGAAATTAATTTTTGACGCAATAACACTTAAGAGTTCATGAGACCCCTATAGTTCCATTCGAAAACCTGATTTTCTAGCGAGGCGGCTTGCTGCGCTATAATTTTTTCAGCCCTTCTTCAACGTATTAATTATTGAATTATCTGAGTTATATTGATCAAAAGTGAACCAGCTTTTCTGAACGAAGTGTCCAAGCCAAAATTACTTACTTGTATTAGTTAAGGGCAACACGGAGTTTGAATCAAGTCTGTTTTACAATATATTTTTGCTGTAATTGATCCAACCAATTAGTGTAAGGGACAAGTAATAACTGTCATATTAATCGAGGTAACTGTTTTGAATTTTAGGTTTCAGCAATTATTGATGTTGATATTGTACCTGAAACTTGTCGAAGAGTCAGACTATTGAAACACGGTTCAGACCAGCCGCTTGGATTTTATATTCGGGATGGTACAAGCGTTCGTGTTACACCTTCGGGCATGGAAAAAGTCCCGAGTATTTTTATATCCAGGTTGGTGCCTGGTGGCATCGCTGAGTCCACTGGATTATTAGCTGTGAACGATGAAGTTTTAGAGGTCAATGGTATTGAAGTTGCCGGTAAATCCTTGGACCAGGTCAGTAATACTTGTTATATTCTATTCTATATTTTGAGGCTCGGAGTTTCTGTTTGCATAATATTAGTGATTTATTTAGCGTTCAGTGTTTTTAATTGGTTATAAAGCATTAAAATTTCTTTAACTAATTTCGAAAATTGAAAGGTAAACAAGAATCATAAATTTTTGTTATGAATGAATTGGTTTCAACTCTTATCTAACGACTAACAGTGTTTGTTGCTTGGTTTTCTGAAGCTTCTCGTGTGTCTATTCATTCCACTTACGCAACTTTAAACTCACACTAACCAATACCTAGTTTGGCACTGCATTGGTAAAGAGTCCATTTGGTCGATTACAATTTTGGAGTTAGATGAAATTTTAGGTAGTGTAAGGTTAAAATTAGAATTTTTGATTCTGTGCTACACTCAACTGAATTATGTTGAACTGCCCAGTTATTTGATACTCCCTTCCAAACCCATCTTTTTGGATGTATGAAGATGAACCATGTATTGTGAATTTTCAGTCAATTCCTATTTACTTACATACACTTACAAGAGCTCCGAGTTAAATTCTTAGTACAATTGTAGCTTTAGAGAAATGATATTCAAACTATTAATTATAACCTATTTGCCTAAAATGCGTCTATTATTACTCACTCACATATCTTATTAGATACATATTTTCTGTTTGTTTGTAGGTTGGGGATATGATGGAGGCCAACAGTTCAAATTTAATCATTACTGTGAGGCCAGCAAATCAAAAAACTACATTATCAGTGCCACGTCGTGGATCTATATCTCGATCTTCTCAAGTATCTGCTGGCTCGGCTCAAAGCGCTGTAACTACCTCAAACACGTCGGACGATGAAGAAGACGAGGTCGTTAACTTTACCTAGCCAACGTACATTCCATCGTTTATAATATTCTTTGACCAATACGTTTCTTGCAAGGTTCATTCTTATTTAAACTTTGTCCAGTCGATTAATTTTATATTCAAATTTTCAATTCTTTTGCATAATTAAAAGGTAAGATTTTCAATTTTAATCATATTTTAATGACTTTTACTCTAGCTACTATTTCACCAAGTTTTTAATTCAAATCGATAAGTTCGTCGTGAATTCTTGAATTTATTTAACTGTGAATTATTTTTTATGTTTACCTTTGTACTATTTATTTGAATCTAATTCCTATCTTCATATGAGAACATTAATTTCCGAAGTATAAAAAGTAGGAAAAATTTTTCTGTTCTCATAATTATTATTATTGTTTTTAATTGACTATTAAATTCTCACTTTGTCTATTCAATGCTGATTCTTATTGATGAACATTTAAAATGTGTTCAACTTTTGAGCTTTTTCTCTCATTTCTTGGTCAGTGTATTCCATGAATGTGATATGTATTGAAGAATTGAGTATGAACTAATCCGCCCATTATTATTTATATGAATGTATGTACATAATTTATAAGTAATTCAGTACATAGTTTTATTAACTAGTTTTAATTATTTATGCTCTTATTTCTCCATTTCTTACTTTCCTCTCGATACATAGTTGTTATAGTAATTATTATGTAAGCATATTTTTTATATTTATTTGGAAGTTGGAACGTTCCAAAAATTGAAAAATATTTCTCCTGTAATAAATGTTAAAAAATGTTTATTCATCACTTGAAAAAGGTATTTATTATAAATTGTCGTTTATCCAATTCAGTCATGAGGTATAAAATCTTTCTTAAAAATATGATTATGTAATACACTTGAGGAAAAAAAAAGAATCGAATCTGTTTCACTTTAATGATTTTAATGATTTTATTAGATCAGGGTGTTGAACACGAAGGAATTTCGAAATAATTTCTTGATATTTCACATCCATTCCCTTGAATAAATTTATCAAGAATCCATTCATTGAAATCATGACACCAGCGAAGTTTTTTGATTTTAATGCATTTAGTCGAACTAGAAAAGCTTTGATTACAATCCACTGAAACATGCTTTCATTAACATCAACTGCGAACAGAAATTAATACCGTACTTAGGTTGTAGAGAATAAAAGTACATATTAATTGCGGAATGAACCAATCGTTATTGAGTTATTGGTTAAAATTTTGTTATTGCCATTTAGGATTTGAGAATATTAATATTTTAAGATCAAATGCAGATGAAGTGAAAATAAATATAATTTTATGTAGTAATTATGCATATCTTGCTAGAAAAGGCTAAGCAGCTGAAATACGAGTAATTAAAAAATTGTCGCACATTTTGCCTCTCTCGCCATCTTTAGCCTTGGGAGTAACGCAAATGTTTGTTGACTATTTTAGTAATTTGAATAAGACCTGCTTTCATCGAGATAATCTACCAAAAAATTTGGCACAAGGAGACCGCATACAGTTTTTAGTGTTTTTTGATCATTTTCTTTTTTAAATATTTGCATTTGACATGAATCTCTTTTATTATTTATATTTAATATTTTTTAGCACTCACGTCGCCCACAAAAATAATTAATAAGTTCTACAACTTCAGAAAGAAATAACAATTTACACCGAAACCACAGTTTTATGTATGGAGGAAGAATGTCTTAAATATTGTTTTTTTTTTCAAGCCCGAAGTCTTTCTCTCAACTGACCTGTGCAGAAGTGTTGAATTAATTTAAAAAACAGAAAGAAAACCTTGTTAATAATTTTGATATCATAAACTTACTATCAGATTGGAGAGAATTATGTACCACTCGAGCAATTTGACGTGAACAAAGAACAAAGCACACCATAATGAATTTCTCATTGAAATGTGAAAACAAACGTTCCATATAAGCGAGACAATATGCAGCAGAAACTCCAGCAATCATGAATACATTGAGCAAGATTGAATCAATCGTATTGTAAGCAGGATCGAGGAACACTTTTCTCAGTCTCCACATGCAAGGATGTCGTAAACGTTTAAAGATGATTCTGAAAGAAAATCGTAAAATTAAACATGACTGCAGAAGGGTCTCACCAAGTTTTCGGATGGGACTTACTTGCCAGGAGATTCGATAGACGTAAGCCTTGAAGAATGAAAAAAACTCTCATTCTGATATATTTTGTAATTTCCGTAAATTTGAAAGCAATGCACATCCAACATATAATTACAAAATGAAACTGTAGTTTTGGAGAAATTTCGGACATTCGTTTCGGTTTTGTGAGAATTTGTAAAGAGATTAAATTCTGGAAATCCTTCTTCTACGAGTCTTAGGTAACTATAACCAAATAGAAAATTTTTAAAAATAGTAATTTTAATGATATTTTCATTTTAATTTGCAACGAGTGAAAAGAAAATGTACGGGAGCATTAAAACACAAAATTTTCAGGAAATCTGTAGAAAAATAAAACAAAAAACCAAAGAAACAAAATCTTGCATTCTAGTGTAATTTTTTTTAAATAAGAGATGTTCCTGGTTTATTTTTCTTCAACCTTGAGTTTTATTAACAAAATCATGTACAAGAACAAATTCTGCAGTTGAAATTAAACAATAAAAGAAATTCAGTTTCTTCATGCTTAAGTACATTTTCTTTAGACACAACACGTTATACTAATTTGACATTTTTCAAGTATTTTAGCCGCCATTTAATGGAAAAATTGAAAATCCTAAGAAAAAAAAGTGAATAACGCAAGGATTTTCACCAAACTAAAATGAATAATTTTTCATACAATCAACTATTGCAACAAATACACCCAGATATTCTAAGCATAGACAGTTTTCATAGAATTCCAGGGTGGTATTAGATGAATGAACCTTAAAGCTTTGTCAACGTTCATAGTAAGATAAAGACAGTCATCACAGTTTCGTATGAATAAACCATTTTCATCTTCAACATATTCCGACAAAAACAATTTCTCCCATTCGCCTAAATATAAATCAAATAATCGACAGGAAAGAGGTCCGCCTAGAAAAAAAATAAAAAAATAAATAAATAAAAATGATTATAAATTATAAATGCATCAATTAGGGTACCGTTATGAAAAGACATACCTTGACACAGTCCTCCAGTCAGGTTGTATACTTTGTCATAGTGTGCGAAGAAAAACTTATTGACATAAAGTTCCATAATTCTGAATGCCGAATTCGCTGGTACCTGTTGACATTATTAATAAAAAATTATAATGGAATTTAGGGGCAGCTTAGAATATTTGAAGAAATGTACACGATATGAGAGTACCTAGCAAACAGTTCCAGTAAATGAAGTGAAAACTACAACCATTCGCAAAAAAAAATTGTCATAATTTCCTAACAGGTTTTTAGACTAGAATCGGTCAGAAAAGTTCGAGGAGGTATGCAGCTAGATTTTCGTTCCATAAAAGTTGAATTAGCGCCTTTCAGCAAAAAAATATTCATACGCACCTCCTGTGATTTTATGCTTACTTTACTTACATTTTTCAGCCAACCTTGGAATAGAAAGCGAAGATCTAATAAATCTTTATTATTTTCGCGGAGTTTTGAAATAATTTCTAAAAATTTGGTCTGAAATTAAGAACGCAGATATAATATTATGAGTCTTGAAAAACGTAATAATAAAAAATAAAGGACGCAATCCAGGAAAAGGTATGGTAAGACGAGATGCAACACAAACCTATTTAATTTTTTAGTATTTTTCCCACCGATTTCAAGAAATGCATTGAGGTCGAGGAAAATACGTCTCCTTACTAAACCTTTTCCTGGCTCGCATCATCAGCATAACGTACAATGTTAACACTAGCAAAGGCATTGGTAAAGTCAGTTCGCACGAAGTACACCAAAGGTTGTGAATTGGATTTCCATTTTTCATATAAAGTAAGCCACTTTTCATGAAATACTTGCCACGATGAATGCACATTTTTAAAATAATCGCCAGCAACTCGTGAGATTAATACTTCTACTGTCTTTCGAGCCAAATTACACTTCCTTTTCCAGTCGTCGCTGCCAAAATTATTCAAGTTTATTAATGAATGAGGCAGTGAATGGAATAAAGTTCGAACGGATTACTTTCAAAACTTACTCTTTCTGTATTTTTAAGAAAACTGGCCGGCAACCACGACGTTTAGGCAACAATTTTACGATGTACAAATGCTTCTTCTGAACAATACCACTCATAATACAATTTTTATAAGTCCCTACGACTTGTCTTTTTATTTTCTTCATATGACGATGTTGAATTTTTTTCCAGATTTGTTTTTCAAAAAACATATATTTGTAATTAAAATTTGATTCCGTCACGTAGAATACACATTTCAGGGTAGTTAAAATATACTCCCGAAGTAACCAAATAAATAATTTGGCAAAAAGATTTGTCTTATTATTGTGGTCACTAATAGACCGCAGAAAAGAGATACGTTTAACCTGAATACCATGTAAAACCATACTCAGGGAGAATGCTTGATATTTCCCCAAGAAAATAATTTTTCTAAAATTTCTTTCAAATTGAATGGCATTACTTTTGGTTCCAAACAAAGGTACCGGAATAACATTGAAAACAATTCGATGAACGTACTCTTTTATTATTTTTCTCAGGGTTGACTGCTGTTGGTTATTCGGACTCTGAAAATTAAAGCACTTGTAAAGCAAATTAAAGCCATATTTTCAGATATTTGTTCTAATACTGAAAGGAAGGGGGAAACAGAAAGCTGAAATGTTAAATCGAAGGACTGAAAATATTCTTTTATCTCAATTATAAAAAAAAGTTTTCAATTAACCGTGTATCTCAAATAGAATTATATAGGTATTCAAAAAGTAGAACTAATCCAGCTAAAATACTTGGAAAAAATTCTAACAGAGCCAGTTTGGTCGATAGGCTAATATTTTAAAAGATACGATTGAAATATTTTCAAAAGATGAACTAGTTGAAATATTTTGATAAAAATATTTGGTCCACAATATTCTCAAATTAATATAAAACTGCGAAATTATTTTGGGAATAGAGAATCTTTAATTTTAGTGGGAGAGAAAATATTTCCCATGAGTTTAAAAAATAATTCAGACAAAATATTTTCATACTCAGTTTTTGAAAAATAGCTTTCTACAAGGTACCTAAATAATATTTCAATATTATATCCTCACACTCGAAAGTTAAAACTTACTAATGTCGCCCATCCTTCTGTTTAAAAGCAATGACTTTGAAGGAATAAAAAAAACTATTTAAACGTTATGAACTTACTTTGGTCTTGCATTTTTGAAGTAGTTCCTTGTAGTTAGTTCGACCATGACTTATCAGGAACTTTCCGAGAATGACTTTCAAGGGATCACAAGCTTCACGATAAGCGGAACTTCGATCAATGCCCACATCCTGATTGAAAATACTTTCCAACAACTTCTCTGGAGAACACTCGTGAAAAATATTCCCACGAGGCCACTTACTACTCAAATCTTTATTATTCTCCAAGTACTTCAAAGTATACGAAGTTTTTCCGATGAAACCTACACGTTGAGAAGATGAACCACACTCCATTATCGTTTTATTAATAGTTCGACTTTGATAACCATTCAAAATTTCAAACTACTTTGCTAATTCCATTCAATTCAAAATTTCAATTATCACATCACACATGGCAAGGCATGGCATGTCCGAGAAAGTGGAGAGGGGTACTTTTTACCTCTTTTTACGAAGCTTTTTCCTTTTTGCCTCATGTGCGCATGCGCGGAAACGAATTGTTTTGTTTTTCGAGTTCTTACATGTATGTACCTAGTTCTTATTAATTGTTATTTTTCACCTTTTAGGTTTTAATGAATTATGCCGGACCAAAATCTGAAATTTTCTGACCCCTATAAACTCCTTTTTACGACTTTATGGAAAGTGTCACAAAAATGGAGCCCAATTTGAAAAAAAAAATTATCAGAATATTGTAGAGGATATAATACACTTAAATTTAAGAAAAATTGGTCAATTCGTTTCAGCCTGGTACATTAGTCGCTTCAAATTCATGCAGTCGGATTTTAATAACCAAATTTTCAATTTTTTCTCATAATCCAAGAACTCGCAAATATAAATTTCGTCCAACACAGAACCCGTTCTTTTCCCCACGAGTACAAAAAAATTCTGCCCACTTTGAAGACGCATTAGTTTCGAAAAATAATTTTATTGGTAAGTATAGATATAACAATAATTTTAACTTTAATAAATGTGATAATATAAGAAAAAATTAATATTTTCAAAGGTAGGAGCTAGACCTCTGAGAGAAACGTTGAGTTGTCTTATTATCATCACACAAGAATTTATGTTTCTTTTCTCTTTTTCAAAACTTGGACATTTTCGGTGCTTTAGTAGAATAAGTACTACAGCTTTAATAAATTTTTTTTTTCACTTTCTCTCTAGGGCCTTCTGTAGAAATAGGTACTGTAAAAAAATGACGAAGACTCAATTTATCGAAAATGCTTAGAATAAATTGTTTCATCAACTAACAAGAAAAGTTGAAAAAAAAAAAACTGAAACGCGCAAAGCCCGTTTAAAACAAACATAGTAGGAAAAATTTGTAGAATTTCAAAAAAATTAATTTACTAATTGATACTTTTTCTATGAAATCAGATGGGAATTCGACAGCTTCAATTGATGATTCAAAATAATTTTCCTCGTTGATATAATTCACTAGAAAATTTTTTCATTAGGGTATATTTTAAAATCTACTTTAAAAAAAAATCATCGAAAAATTGACACGGATGAAAAAGCACCAAACAAGTTCTAACCTGAAACAATATTTACTCTAATTTTTTCTCATAATACGAAATGAAAATAAGAAAAAGAGAAATTCTAATAGTGGATTGTTCGGATGTCATATGGATAGTGAATTTCGGTGACATTTAGGTTACTTACAACATATTTTTACAAATTTTTCAAACGATACAGTACAGACTAAATTCTTGAATTGTTAGGCAATCCCGTAGCTCCAGGAGGCAAAGACTCTTGAGAGATCAGAGACGGCTGCATTTGTTGAAATAAATTTTGAGGTATCTGTTGCGGTGGTAACAAGGTACTCGGCGGCATACTATATTGCATAGGCACGTGATTCGGATCAACGCTGGAGAAAAAGAGAGAAAATAACATCATAAACGAAATACCTACGAGAGCGAAAAGCTGATAATAAATAAATAATAAATAAACTAAAACTAATATAATTTGTAAAGAAAGTAAGCTCCTATCATTTCTGAGGTAATTACGAAAAATCATGCAATATTTCAGCAATTAATTAGAAAAATATATTTTGTATGGTTTCGCTACATTCGTATTTTCGAATATTGATTTTCAGATGCTCTGTGCTATGTGTATATCGAGACAAACATTATTCTAGTAGGTTAAAATTTCAACAGGTTTAGTTAAAATTCATTAAAACTTTTTTCGGCTGGAATCCAATTCCAATTATACTCATGCATTTTACACTTGAATTTAAATTTTTCACTTTTTTTAATGCTTCTATTTGACTACGACGGGGAGGAGAAAATTGACTTCATATAACTGGGGTGCGCGGGAAAAAAAGTTGGATTCTAAGACTTTGAAATTAGTACTAGAGTGCGAATGAAGATGGAAGCATTCATCTAAAAACTCTTTTTTTTTCTTAATTAATTATATTATTGAAATCTTACTTTGGAGCAAAGGAATGAGTTGAAGCAGATGGACTAGTAACCATTGGATGAGAATAACCGTCGGTTTGCAAAGACATAGTAGATATAGGTACAAAATGATGAGACGACTGATTGATTTGCTGATGCATGCCAGAATTGTGTTGACCCAAGGACGGCACCGGATTAGAAGCGTATTGTTCATTCATGATTCCCGGTGGCGGTAAAGAATAAGGACCATTCATACTAGCACTATGATACATCATCTGAAAAATAACATGAGTAGTGTATCAAACATTTAATTTTTTCCAACAAACCTGCATAAATTAATTTCATTCTAATTAAAATTCAAAAGTTAAATTGTATCACCTCTGAAATTTAAGACAAATTGAACAAAATATTTTCCAAATATGAGGATTAACTCACAGACTGAGGATGAGGTAAAGTATGGTGAATTGGCATTGGCGGCATAAACGCAGTTTCACATCGTGATCGAGCAGTAAAGAAAGGTTCACGCATCAGAGTATGGTACAGATTTAAAGCGTCAACTAGGTTTGAGCTAAGCTGAGTTAACTGCGCATGTTTTTTGTCAACTTTTTCCAATTCGGCGTCTATTAAAGGTCCCATCGCATTTACTTCATCTGTCGATTAAATTTGTATTTTTAGCTGACGGATAAGAAACAACTATGAGCGAGTCGGATAAACCATAATATTTTATATTTTCGGGAAAATTTCACGATTTAAAAAAAAAATAAATCGAGAATTAAAAAAACGAATTGTAGGCTGATAAAACACTGGCGTAGCATAGTTTTATCCATTCATGTTTTTTTATCCTTTGTTCATTTACCCTTATTTTGTTTGTTGGTTTTTCAATTTTTTTTACCAGAACAAAACGAAGAAGTATAGAATTATAGATAAATAATTCGATAAATCAAAGGTTTTATTGTATATTCAATGAGGCAATATGGAGTATGCTAATTATTCTCATGTAGAGAAAAGCCAATTTGTAATTATAAAAAACAAGATATCTAATTAAGGAGATTATTATTTAACTAGACCAAAAAAATGAAAAAGAAAATTATTTCAGCAAAAATAAACGAATCTTAATAAAAGTAGATGTTGATCCTGTGAATGCTTTTTTCAATTCACAAAGCTGTAAGGGGTAACTTAAGAACTTAAGGTGTCAGGTTGGTGCAAACTAGCACTGCTTTTTACAATTGAACAGTTTTATATATGTAGGTATATATTTTTTTTTTAACGAAAAGTTAAAACATTTAAATGTGTCTCAACTTTTCACCAAAAACCATAATTGAAAAAACTTTTTTTTCATCTTCACGGGATTCCTCACATTGAAAACGACTCTGTGTTATAATTTGAAAAAGATAATCTGACGGTACAGCAGGAAATAGAATTGTACTCGTATAATTTACAAGTTTCTTTTCTTTAATGTCAACCAAAATCTTTAATACAAAATCATAGATACGTGCAGCGTCTGTATTATTTTATATACCTAATAAAACTATAGCAATGTTGAAATAATAAATTTACCTTCAAGTTTCAACATTTCTTCTGTATCAGCATTTTCATTAGTTGGATTGGCTTCATGCAAGAGGTGCAACAATCTTCAACACAAATATATCAATTAAATTAAATTAGATTTTTTTTTTTTAATTTTTTTTTCTTCCAGAGATAATAATGGACCATCACCTGTCAATCTTTTGCTCATTAATAACGACTGGTTCTTGGCGGATGTCATGAGCAATACTAACACCGACTGTATCATTGAATTTGACGTGATTTTTTTTACTTGATTGTTCAGTTTCTATTACAAAATTAAGATTAATAGATATACAACAAAACATTATGTTAGCAAAAAATTGAAGCTTGGATTTATTTCAAAATATTATTCATGATTCTAGGGAAATGAAATATATTTACGAAAATTAAAATCTTACTAATTTCCAATTCTGAAGATCCAGGTGACGACAAGTCAGATGTCACAAAATTGGCTGGAAACAATCCCTCACCACGTTGATTTTTACCTTTCCACCAGTTTTTATCGGAATTATCAATAATTTCAACTAAAAATGAGAGCAAAGATACAAAACATCGAAAAGGAATAATTTTCTCTTAAAAAGACAGTAAACTAATTAGATGAGCAAGAAAAGCAAGTACTATTTGGCACAAATTGACAAAATTCCAGCAAATACGTAAATACATTTCTAAAGGTTACTCACTAGTTTCTCCAGTGTAAAATGTCAGTTCATTATCTTCAGCGGCTTCAAAATCATACAGTGCTTTTACTAATATATTTTGCTTAGGTGCATTATTCTGATGATACGATTTACTACCTCCAGAGCCAGTTACATTAATAGTAGATGGATACAGACTATTAGATGCGGAAGATGAATTAGTTTCTTTCAAACTCAATTCAATAGCTAGAAAAATACAACTTTATGATAAATTCGTTAATGAAAATAGCTGATATTATTTTTTCTTACTTTATGGTGACAGGAAGGAAACTAATTTGTTTGATATTATTAAAAAAATATTGCATATTACATTGAATTAATATAATAGTAGTTTCAAATGTTTCAGAAACCGAAGGGAAAAATATTTTATACTTGTTAATCTTGTTATTTTGATGTTTTTTGAAATATAAAGTTATTAAACCCGGAAGAGAAATTTGGTAAAGTAACTGGATGACAGAATAGTCACTGTTATCTTGGAAAATAATCATTCGAATTGATGATCACAGAATATGAATTGTTCAAAATATAACGTGAGTGAACTGACTTGGCAGGAGAAAAATATGTGTTCATTCACTAAGTCAACTAAATAGGTTCACTGAATCTTTAACTTTTACTAATGTCATGAATTGATATAATTTTTATTACTATTATGATTTGACTTGAAAGAGAATATTGGGAAGAATCCAAAGTATACGATAGTAAGATCTCGTATTAACTTCTCACAATTTCTAGTTATTAGATATCGATAATGATTCCTCCGAAATCATTTGAAATCTTTTCAAATTAATTGAAATTAGAAAAGTAAAGCAAACCTTTGGCTATGTCGTCAACTTCCTGCTGAGACGTCACTGCATTAGGGTCTTTCAACTGTGAGGTACTCACGTGATCCTGAAAACACAGAATATATTATTCAACCTCAAATCGTAATAAAAGTATAACACAAGTTTAAATAAATACATACCTTCGTGGAATTGTCAGAAAGGTTGGAAAATTCTACTCCTTCTTGTTTCAGTTTTGAATACAACGATGGAATTAAACTCAACTGAGAATCAGACTTGAATTCATTCTCAACCCACTTTTTTAAAAGTAATTTCAAGTGATCTGCTACTTTTGGTTGTTGCTGCATTGTTTTTTTCAGAATTTTCCGAAACTCTTGTTCGAATTCTCTCGATGCAATTTCCAAATGAAACACTTTGGGGCAATTTTTTACACAAACATCCAGCAACTGAAAATAAAAACATTCTCAGCTCAGTAATAATTCCAAAACAGTTACGTAATAAAATACCAAAGCTAAAATCTATTTAACATAATAATTCAATTGAATGTAATAGAAGTATGAAGTAATTACAGTAATGGCTTTCAAGACAACGTGTGGATTCGGATTATTCAATCTTCGTATAATAGATCTCAGGCAGTCTTTGGCGTTTTGTGGCGAATCTCCAACTTTATCGCATATGTCCAACAAACTTCCCCAATCTTCTGTGCTCCTATCCTCTTCAGGAGTGACTTTGTCTAATAAACAACAATTTAGATTTCAATTTTAGGACAATAAACGATAACTATTAACGAGTAAATACATACCGACATCAGCATCAAATGGCGAAGAATTGGAAAAGATACCCATTTTGAAGATACGACGAGAAAAAGATGAATGGAATTTTATTGTTCTTCAAGACACCGAATAGACATCAACCAAACGCATTCAACTTAAGAGGAAGATACACTGTAAAACGATAGTTTAAGTTTGATTAATCTTGTTTCAATATTATAAAATTCAATTCAAATTCTTGGGAAACTGTTGCACAATTTACTTTATATAATTATTTTATTACAATTCGTCATTCCTTAATAAATTACTTATCTCTATGCACATACCATAGATTAATGGCCACCTCTCGAACTGGACTAGGACATGTCATCATAAGTGAAAATAGTTATGGTAAGATCCACGTCTCGGTTGGCACGCCAATGTAGTAAGGCATCTAATCTAATTTATCTAATCTAAAAAATAATTTTTTTTTTTTCATCATATTTATCACATTGGACCGCCATATGGAAGTCCTGACGAGTCTTCAAGAGTCTATAGAGAGTTCAGAAATAAATCAAAATTGAAATGAATTTTAATGTTTTATTGCAAATTTCTCGCTCTCGTGTAGTGAAACTCTAAATTATAGATTTTCGTTTGAATCCTTTGAACTTTTATCAAATCACGTGTTTTATGTGGTACTAACTACTAATGTAACTTTCGACGTTTTGAAAAAAACAGGTATAACAAATCATAATTAAAATTGGTAATTTTGAAAGTAGTTTGCGTTGTTCTGGGGCAGCATTGTAGTATTTTAACGATTTCATAATAATTGAAACCAAAGATTAAAACTCTGGATCTGTCGATCTGAGAACCTGAGTGATTCAAGAAACACCCTTTTTTCATACTTTGGATATTTGTGATTTCAATTTCGAAGGCGATGAGAGACTATTTTGAAAAACTTGACTTCACAGGATGAATGTGCATTGTAAAGTTCATCGGAAATAGTCAAAATTCTGTTATAAAAGGCTGTTGAAGTTGCAACCAATGCAGTTTATCATACTGGCCTTAGTCTTGAACTGATTTATTTATGGTCACACGGTGCCAACAGCCTCTCTTTTCCCTCTTGGAATTTTTAGAAATTATGTTGTGAATGAGAGTCTGAGTAAATCGCGTGTACTTTTCAGTCGATATCATGCACTTAAGCTTTGAGATTTAAGATCACAACAGCTCAATTATTTAGTTACTTTTTGAAGTAATTATTAATTTAATAAATTTGTTATTGGTATTTTTATTTTTTATAATTGAAATTTTACATTTAAACCACCTTCAAACAGAGTTTTTCTTTTAATTTCTTTCTCTAGGGTTGGTAGGAGCAGTAAAAAAAAAACATGATACAACCGCCTGTACCGACTTGAAAATGAGCCCTGTAATAATGTTTTCCGCGAATTTAATGTTGAAGAGAAGGCTGTGCCACATGAGAATTTCTGATATATACGCAAGTACATCCACTGATTATGAGACTAAGATTAAGGTATCATTTTCATTTCTACTCCAAAGAATATTTTCCCTCTTCAGTTCCCAATGTTTTAAGCCACTAAACATGAATAATATAATACAGTAAAACGAATTCTGAAATAAAACTGTAGTACAATATGACGTCAGCTGAAGTACTGTACTTCTTTTTCAATCGTAGTAAAAAGAAAAACTTTTCTTTCGTTAGTTTATTATCTGTAAATTACTCTGGATGGATTTTAATTTAAAGTATATTTCTTCTTTACATCTCTTCGACGTTCTAAATTTTTTTTTTCGATTAAATTTATTTACTTCTTTTTAATTTTCAGGGATGGATCAAGTCAGTCCGTTCTATGAAGAAAACTATATTTTTTGACGTTTCTGATGGCTCTACTTTCAGAAACATTCAAGTTGTTGCCGAAAAAAATGCTAATAGCGCCAAAATTGATTACGGATCATCAGTCGAAATCTCAGGAAAGCTTACGAAAGCCCCTTCGGGTCAACTTGAAATTCAAAGCAATGATATAAAGATTATTGGTTCTTGTGACGTTACTCAAGGTTACCCATTTGTGCCTAGAACAAAATACGAGCCCCAAGAGCTGCGTGAATATTTACATTTCAGACCTCGAACTACTTCGTTTAGTTCGATGTTGAGAATTCGAGATCGAACTTCTCAATATATTCACGATTTTTTCCACGAGGAAAAATTCACGGGTATTCATACGCCAGTGTTAACGTCAAACGACTGCGAAGGAGCTGGTGAAATTTTTACAGTTCTTCCCGAATCCAAAGAGATTATTAAAGAAATGCAAAAAGAAAATAAGACAGAAACTGAAGCATTTTTTGATTCTAAAGCATTTCTTACAGTTTCTGGTCAGTTCCACCTAGAGGTAATGGCAAGGTAAATGTTGGAAATGAATTTTATTCTGAATATCACTTATTTTGTTCATGCAGTAATATCTTTTACTTTCTAGAGCATTAAACAATGTCTATTCATTTGGACCAGTTTTTCGAGCTGAGAATAGTAAATCACGATTCCACCTGTCGGAATTTTATATGGCTGAGGCTGAAGTTGCTTTTCTTAATAGAATGGAAGATTTATTCATATTAATAGAAAAACTTGTCAAATATGTCACTCGTAAGGTTTTAAATCACCACGACAAAGAAATATCCAACTACAGGAAACTTTTATCTTTGCCCTATGTAAATTTTTCTAAAATAGTCGACCAACCGTATACTGTGATGAATTTAGAAGATGCTTGCGCAGTTTTAGAACGTAACGGAATGCCTGCATTCGAAGGAAGACATCTTTCAAAAGAACATGAACTTTTTTTGGTGAAATATAATAATGGTGTTCCTATATTTCTCATCGACTGGCCTCAAGAAAATAAGCCTTTCTATGTTAAGGTTGACTCAACTACGAACAAGGTAACTGATTTCGTGTAAAAAAATTTGGGTCGATAAAAACATGATTATTATTTCGGTAAAATATTTACAGGCCGCTGCTGTAGATTTGCTTTTTCCAGAAGTTGGTGAATTATGCGGAGGCAGTTTGAGAGAAGATAATTATGACTTGTTGAAACAAAAACTAATCGAGTCAGATCTACTTGCTAAATTAAATTGGTACTTAGATTTAAGGAAATTTGGCAATATTCCAACCGGAGGTTTTGGAATGGGTTTTGAGCGTTATCTTAAGGTTTTGATGGGAACGCCTAACATCAAAGATACTGTTCCTTTTCCGCGATGGCCTCACAGTTGTTTGTTATAATACATAATTGTCGTTTTTGAATTGTTCAATTTTTTAATTTCAAATTTCATAAAAATAATTTCAAAAAGCGCCAGTGTTTGATTTATTCTTCCTTATTCTCCATATATTATTCTCAATTTTTTCAATCAATAGCCTTTAATTTGAAGATATCAGAACGTTTTTCACAAACAGAAACTTTGTACAAAAAATAACTTATTTATTAAAATAAGAATCAGTTCGTATAATCACTAAATCAAATAAGATACAAAATCACAAAATTTGTGGTAAGAAATGTATAAAAGTAAATTACAAAATAAAAACGCGGGCACTATATTTATACATTTACTTAACGAAAATCCAAATTTGAAACATTGCCCAATTAACTCTGTACTGTTTTTATTCCACAAAAAATTCATTTTAAATAATTGTCATTGCTGACTACTCACTTGAGCATATTGTTCTGCGAAATCAGTTATTTCTCGACCAAGAACCTATTACAAAAAATAACACCGGTAAATTATAAATCAATTTTCAACAGTCCCGACATGTTAAATGAATAAAATAGTTCAAATCTTCAAACTTTTTAAGAGCTACAAAAAATTCATTAAAAAAATCGTTTGTTAGGTATGCAATGCATCTGATATTAGTTCTTTTTTCGATTCGGATGATTTCGAGATGCTTCACTACTTATCTTACTTTTACCCTTTTTTCTAGATAGCTTCAGAATTAAGTAGTAATGTGATTAAAAAGGTGCCTTTTCATATTCCTGCTCTCTATGTATTTACTAAACTTGTACACCAGAAGTTTCTTGCCTGAAATAATTTGGAAGCTTTGTTCTAGGTGATTTTTTGAAAAACTTTTTAATTTTTAAAATGGCTTTTATTGTAGCTCCCTCATGCCATTGCAGAAAGTTATGGAGGATGATTTTTCTTTATAATGCCTTTGTTGGTGATGAAAAATCAACCACTTTACTGCAGCAAGACAAAGAAAATTTAATACTCGTATACGTCATACAACTTCGAAAAAATTTTAAAAGAAAAACTTACATAAGAGAAGAAATATTACTATGCAAAAGGAATTACAAAATAGTTTTACCTCACTAACGTGTCTTAATATCTTTTCATTGCTGACTTCAGAGTGGGCACGAATACCCCATCTAAATTCGTAGAGTTTATCGCGGTCATCATCAACCACTTGTCTAACTGGTTCATAAATTAAATAACGTTGAGCAACTAAGTCCTGCAAAAATATAAAATTTAAAAAATGTAGGTATTATCAAACGAAAATGTTTATGACAACAACGTCTTACTTTTTTTAGCAAACGGTCGATGTCACCGAATTTATCGTGAACCCTCGACGAAGGCGAAATGATTTTTAGTTCGAGTAAAAACGTCCAAAGTTCACCTAAAATGAAAGAGACTAAAATTATTTGACAACTAACTCTTGTCAAACACAATTCAACAACTCATCAACTTCTATCTCAGATTTAAACTAAAATGAGTAACCATGGTTAAGGAAATACAAATCATAATGCATCAAACCATATGCGTTATTTCATCATAGATAGAACATTGAATGCGAAAATGAGATGATCGAGAAATTACCTTCTGGAATTGAACCGCCGTTCATAAATATAACAGCAAGAACTGGTAATAAGAGAGCTTGTTCATTTTTCTGAGATTCGGACCAGTTAGGAGGCACCAGAGGATTATGTTCTATTTCGTTCACGAGCAGATATTGTTTTACATTTTCATCTATTTCTATAACAGCTAACCCATAAATCTGCGCAAACGATACAAGAGTCTGAGAATATCAATTTCTAATTTTACAAAAGTAAAACTTGAGTAACGAACACGTACCAATTTCAATACTTTCTTGGTTTGCTTGATAACTTCATTTTGCATTCTTCTGCCAGTATCGGTTAAAATCGCTTTAGCGTAGTCTAATCGTTTAATGGTAGAGTTCTTACTATGTTGGGATAGAAAATACAGCACACTTTCCTGAACGTAACGAGTCACTTCATCTGGATTTAGAGGAACTTGAGACATGATGATAAATAAAAGCACAACTAAGAAAAAAACTTTTTCAATCAAAAGTTCTTCGATGGAACGAAGCAAAATGGTGTTAGAACAGGGAATAATAGAAATGAATTTTGATTTTTCATTTTTGAAGAAAAAGATTCTGGAAAAATTTGAGCGAAATATGAAAAATTCAAATTTTGGCTCCGGCAGTCCGCTTCAAAGCTGGCACAGAACCAAGGCACAGAACAAATGTCTCATTTCTGTTAGCGCTACCTCTTGGGGAAAGTTGGCATAAATTATTTATTTTACGAATATTACTCGTAGTCGTAGCCCTACCAGAGTTGAATAAATTTGTTCTCAAAAATATTATTGATAAAGTGAAAAATTTTCGTCTTTAATTTTGACTAAAAGATTGAGCTGTTTAGTTTTTCAAAGCACTTTCTTGTCTTTCTGTTGTATCATAACCCAAATTATTAAATTTCTTTTGCTCTCGTGCAATTATTCTAAGTAGTAGAACTACAAAATTGTTGGTTCATTCCTGTGTATTTTTTTCTCGGTGTAATCTCGAACTGAAACCTCCTCGGTTTTCGGTCCTCAACTTCTTAATTTCTTAAGTAATTATTTGCAAAATGAGCGACTTGAAAGGCGATTCAAAAGAAGACGTGAAGGAAAATATGGCTGTAAGTAATGTAAACAGTTATCCGAAAAACATTCAAGAATTAACAGATTATGTAAGTCCGGTATCAATGTATATTATTCATCAATATTTTACATATTGAATCATTAGGTCGCATTGCTCATAACTTGTAATCTTACTAATCCATACTCATGATTTTAGGTCTACACGTTCATTAATACCTCAATTTTTTCAGATCCAGTTACTCCTCACTCAGATTCAAGAGAAATTCCAGACCATGTCGGATCAGATTTTAATGCGAAATATCCTTTAATACTTTCTATTATTTTGAGTAGACCATTTTATTTAATATTCAATCCTTCCTAATTACTACGAGTCGTTGTTTTTCTTAATTATATGTTTACTAGATGACATGGGAAACAGAATCGACGATTTAGAAAAAAATATCGCAGATTTAATGACCCAAGCTGGCGTTGAAGTTCCTGATAAATGATGGAATTTCATTTTTTTTTCGTCAAGAAGCACCGTATTCTTCAGTTACAGTCCACCAAAATGTTTTTTTTTCTTTTCGCGAGTTTATCATCTTAAAATTACATCAATTACGGATTATTCCAAATCGAAGAAACTTCCACACTTGTACTGAGACGCATAACTTTTTCAGTTTTTACTTTCTCGCTTTTTCCATTATGAAGTAATGTAATTTGTATATTATTTTGTACCATGTCTAATGTTAACGTGTAAAATACATAATATTATTTTAATTTCCTTAAACCGTCTTCTTCAATGATTTTCTTTTAGAAGTTACTACCGTTTCCAATAGTAACACAATGGGCGTATGTAAAATTTTTTAGGGTTGCAAAAGGGGCTATAAAGGTGTTTTTCACGACATTGTTTCTGCGCATGAAGAGAGAGTTGAAACCATAGAAAATTTATGTACATGCAAAGTTGCAACTAAAAAGAAACTAGATCTGGAACAAATTATTATTTTTCGCTGTAAATGAAGAAATGAAATCTGTAAAGTGGAACAAATCACAAGTCCGAGAGTACTGGGTAAGAATTTTCTACTTTTTGTTTTATGCCATTTTTTTTAATTTACTTCAAATTTTTGTCAAGTATTATTATCTGAAATAAAATAAATTTTGTACTACCGAAGAATTATTTGTTTATAAAATTAGAATAAGTGCGTTAGGATACCATTAATTATTCAGTCATTCGAAATTTGTCAATAAGTCAAAATAAATTCTAGAATTGAAAAACTGGAAAAGTTTTTCAATATTTTGTAAAAAACATAAATGAATAGTCCGATTTGAAGTGAAGTAAGTAAACCTATTAAAAAAATTTTAATGGAAATTGAAATTTTGTTGATCATGATTTTTGTAAAATTGTAATGATGACTTTAAAAAAAAAAATTCAATAATGCTTGACGTAAATTATGACTCAACTGATTTGACTGTTGTTAGATGCGTTTCATACATCTTTTAAACCATAAAACTGCATTGATTAACATATCCATTTCTACAGGAACTGTGCCTAATGAATGGTTATCGTCATAGTAAAATACCCTGAAAGAGAAAAACCATTTAAAACGTGGAATTCCATTATCGGTCAGACAGATAAAAGCTAAAAGCTAAAAAACAAAAAAATCGTACTTAGTTGGTACATTCACTTCTTTCAAGGCTTGGTAATAAGATAATCCTGGAGATGGAGGAACACGTAAATCTTTCTTGCCAAGAAGTAACAAAGTCGGAGCTTTTACTTTTTTCACATTACACATAGGAGAGGAAGACCATAAAGCTTTCCAAACTTCTGGATTATTCATCACTTCTGATATACCATCATAGGAATGTCCCACCTCAACAGTGGTCCTGAACAAAATAGTCGAATTAAAAATAATTTTAATCACAGATACGTCCAAAGAAAGAATAGATTTTAATATGATTTACATAATTTCATGACAAACACAAATATTGGAAGGAAAAATGGTTTTCTCTTCTTCAGGACTAGCTAATTTGCTTAGAGAAAGTCTCAAATTTCGAAAGCGAAGAAGACTTCGATAAGGACATAAAAAGCAGAAATCAAAATATTTTGATACTTGATTCAAGAATTTTCTGTTTCATTCAATTTGTTTTCATTTTTATCTCACAACTGTTATCCTAAATTGGGCCACAAATATTATAATGAAAAGATAAAATTTATAAATTAAATGCAATTCAATGAATGCAGGCGGGTAAACTCATCTTCAAAGAAATTTTTTTATATGATTTAAAAGCCTACTGGTTATTGCTGATGTAGTTTACTGCGTACTTTTTTCCCACAAACTCATTTTCAGTGCAGCAAAATAATCATTCTCCAAAATAGAAACCATAAGTAACCAGTACAAGGAAAATCAAAATGTATTTTGAAAATTTCAGTTGATTTAGAGCTTGCATCCTTCGGGTTCTAATGGCCAGATAGAAATATAACTGATGAAACTTACCAATCAGGGATATCGGTAATGTATGCCATTGCTGTTAAATTAACAACAGGATTAACTGCAACTACAGCTTTAAAGTCATCCTGTAAAAGTTACAATTATGACAAAAATTAGATTAATTATCATAAGATCTTATAATGTAGTACGCCTAAAATGTTTGAAAATGAGATTTTCAAGTTTTCAACTTTTTCGAGGTCACAAAATTTGGAAATTCTGGAATCGATTGTTGCAGAAAACAGTCTGATACCTAGTAAAATTAAACGCGTGAAAAAGCTAAACAAGGCAAAAATGCAAAAATCTCAAATTTCACAATTTTATGCATACAACTTTTCCCTGTCAAGTGACGTCATTCTAAATGTAGATCAAGTTGATTACGCTTACAGGGTATTGGGAGCTCAGATGTGTGACTAAAAATCCACCATGTGATCCACCAAAGAGAAGCACATTCTTTGGATCCAACCAGGGAAATTTATCGAAAGAATTTTGTAACGCAACGAAACAATCTTTCACATCCAAACTACCGACATGTCCTAAAAGGGCATCGAGAAAGTCTTTTCCGCATCCAGTGGAACCACGGTAGTTGACGATTAGTACAGCTAAACCTGAAAAAATATAATTTTACAATCAACAATGAATTATCTACTTGTTGTAGAAGAATAACTTTGGAAAAGCTGAGAAAAGTCTTACCCAGTCGGGAAAAAAGCTGCCATGCCGGGCTGAATGCAATGGAGGTGCATGCATGAGGACCTCCATGAGGATACAAAATCACAGGTATCGACTGATCTTCTTTCTTATCGGGACCATAATAAATAGCGTATCCGCGTTCTATAATTTCAAGAGAATAAGACTATCGCGAGTAAAATCATAATCACATAAAATTAACATTGTTTCTTAAAATAAGTTAAACTGAATTTAAAAAAATAGCTGTGAATAAAAACATTTCACTCGAGCAACAAATTTAAAAATAATTTCTCGGTGAAAACTGCAAAAATGTTAAAACTACTGTTGAACATATTAGGCACTATTCTGTTTTTATTTAGTGACACACTTCTTCCCCCTTCCCTTTTCAAATACCTATTTTTCATTTTTGCTTTTACATACACAAGTTCGAAGCTTCCAACCAAAAACTAATAATCGAAATACATAATTGAAATGATCACAGTCGTAAAGATCACATAAAATAAAAATATGTATATTCATACATTATTTTGAAAACCGATTCAGTCGAAAGTAATGTCATCAGGGCTACTATAGAACATAATGTTCTGTCGAGTCCAGTCAATTGTTTTTCAAGCCAGACGATACATTATTTTGATCCTTACAAACTGTAAATTCGTGAATCCACGAATAAATGAATGAAAGCGACGAAATATAAATTTCGGGTAGCATAAATGCATATTTTACACTTACTGAATTTAATGAAAAATAAAGATAAGTTTAAGAAATACGTAATTAAAATCATCCGGAATAGAAAATTATCTTATAACTTGAATAATCTACTTCGCTTCAAGATTAGACGTAATAAATTTTAATTTAATTTTTCACTTAAGCGAAACTGCTCTTTAAGTATAAGTAATTATGATTTTAAAAAAATCTTATCTCGTGTTTGCTTCACAATAAACTTCGAACAAACCTTCTTTTGTTAACTTGTCGACGACTATGAACTTGGAAATGATATTTCCGTCGTTAATGGGGCTTGGCTTCGTCAAGCAGTTCCAAGTAATTTCATTAAATGATTGTTTTTCAACTGCGGGGAAATACAAGGCAGCAAGAACAGGAGGAAGGGAATAGGATGATTTACAACATAGAACAAAATCATCGGCAGAAACATCCAAAATGCTGGTGCTCTCTTCTTCACAAGACGAACTAATGTCCCACACACTACCGTCATCTGAAAATAAGATTAGATAATACGGGCACGAGTAAACTTTATTAAGCATGATTATGCTAAGAAATTCTTACCGATTTTAATGGCGTATGATTGAACACAAAAATTTTGGCAGGAACTGAGAAATACGTATTTGCTGTCTGATGACCAGCAATTTTCGGGTAACTTCGTAGAATAAATACCGAAAAAAAGTTTGCCATTTTTAGTGCTTGAGACCGTTTTTACAATGTCAACGACGGTTGTTACCTAGAGGAAAAGTATGCCTTAAAACATTAACACAGTCGAACCTCTACAATTTGAACCTGAAGGGAGAGATCAATTTATTTAAATAAGAGAGGATATCGAATTATTGAACTTCGATTTATGGACGCTAAGCTAATAATAAAGTCGAGTAACAGAGATTTTTAGAAAAAGATATTTCATTGAGTCCACATATAAAAAGAAATTTTTCTACGATTCCTAACAGATTAGTACAAACTACAAATTCTTATGATTAATGATGAACCATGTACCGTCGAATAGGGTGACTTTACCTCATTACAAAATTAACCGTTACAGCTGTGCTTGACAAGAATTAAATTGAAAATGCAGCGGCGACCCTTTTTTTTTCGATTTAATTCTCGCCCAGCACAAATGAAATAGTGAATTTTGTGGATGGGTAAAGTCACCGCACGAATATAGTCACCCCATTCGACGGAGGTTAAATAATTATTTCTAACCAAGTATGAGCAATGATTATGATTGATCAATCAAAATTACGAATCAATCATAAGCTCCTTTTTTAATTTTCGTTTTTTTACTTTCTAATTATAGAGGCCGAAAGAGTGTTCAAATTCAAGTTACAGAAGTAATCATTTTGAAGAAAAGTTTGAGTTACAGAGGTCCCTACTTCGAGTCATCGAAGTATATTTCCATTCGGAGCTTATGAGAATGTGTCAGAAAACAGAAAAATTTTGGATTTATAGAAGTTTTTGACTCATGGAAATTAGAATTATTGAGGTTCGACTGTATATCTTTATAATTGAGTCAAATCTTACACGTTTTGTGCTCCAATCGCACTTGACTAATTCACAAGTTGTATGATGAGGTCCGCCAATCGGCCTTTGCAACCAAACTAAATATTTCCCATCAGGACTGAATTTTGGTGAGAACACCGACATATTTTCATCGCTAAGTACAGCTTTAACAAAAAGAAACATGAATAAAATGAAACTGATAAAAAAAAGTTACGTACAAATGCACACCTACTGAACTGTTCATCCCATGAAAGGTGAAAGATGCAACTTCGTCGGTTTGTGCAAAATATTATGCCCAATCTGCGTGGTTTATGGTATACGCCCAAACCGACAACACCATTACCACTCGGTTCCCATATAATCTGACCAGGCGAAATGTCATCCGGAACTCCTTTCAAAATGTCGATATTCTTTTTGATAATATCACAGACAGCTATTACAGGATGAGTTTTTGGGGACATTTGTTCACCCCAGTCATCTTCGTATAGATACTGTTCACCCTGTAATGAGAATTTATTAAAAATATGTCAAATGGAGTACTTTTCAAGAAAAACAAAAACAGCAAACGCACCACACGTTCTTCACATTGGTCCTCTTTGGTGTCTGTTTTAGCCTTTTGTTGGTAAAATGGTGCTGTTTTAGGTTGTTTTTTTTCAGCAATGTAGACGACTTTATCATCTTTCTTGGACCATCTCAAGGTACCAAACATTTCTATAATTATTAATTGAAATAAAATCAATCGTAAGCATGCAAATGGGACTCTTAGAATAGTGGCAACAATAATGAACTGAGTAGTTTTGAGACAAACCAATAAATGCTATATTATGCAGTTTGAGAAAATGGCAAAAACTCTGTATTAGTTTGTCCAACGACTTTATTTTTTCTTTAAAAAATTCTATTTGCTCCAAGTCATTGAACTGATAGCTTTATCGCCTTTTAACTTGCATGTATAGTTGAGTGAAATTGTAGTAGGTACTAAATGTTACTAGCTCATTCCCCGCTAAGATTCCTAGTGAAACTTACTCGTATATGATCATGGAAATCAAAATTAATTAAAACGGCGTTTTGCATAAAACTTCACAATTATCATACCATCGGTGTAAATGGGCCCATGGAGATTGAGAGCGGATAAATCGAACGCCTGGAGTAACATCTCATCGGACCAAATTTCCAAAAAATATTTAGTTTTAGTTTTGGGATCATCTGACGGAGTAGTGTGAATAACGGCTCTAGAATTTCCTGAATTGGATTGAGCGTGTAATACCCTATCATATGCAGAATAAAGTCATTAAATTAGATCTAAAAACGTTTTCAAAATGTAGAACAAAATCTCAGCAATTTACCAGTGAGAAATGTCGACAGCATTCACATCTAAACGATATGTAAACGAAGAATCAGTAAGTATCGTTCTCATTATCTGCATGGGAGAACCACGTTCCAAACTGCGTTGACTCCATTGTGAAGTAACAAAATATGAACCACTTTTTGGGCTCGGTCGAATTGTGGCTGAGACAACACGAATGGCATGTTGAAATGTTTCTTTGTAGAGTTCAACAACCTTCTCAACCTGAAAGAAATAAAATGAATACGAAGACAAAAAAAAGTTGAAAACTGAAATATTATTACGGTATTTCAGTAAACTGTTCAGCCATAAGAAAAATGTAAGCAACTGAAATCTGAACAAATAAATTCAACAAACCTCTTCTCTACTCAATTCCGGTAATTCAGACGTCATCGTGTCAAATTCTGGCAAACGAGAAAAAATTGAAAACACATTTAATAGATGAACAAGTACAACAAAAAATTGAATGATTTCTGTCTGTATACGTATAGTCAAAGGCTGCGATGAGAAGAGTCACAGAAGAGTGAAGCTGGCCGCTAGCGACACGAAGAATTTTCTCGCCTCGCATTCGCATTCAATATTTGTGACCGTGAAAGCGAAAACAGGTCTTCGGGTGAAAAATCGCATATTTGAATTTGATTCTTATTCTTCATCCGAAGACTTATTTTATTTTTGCTTTCATCACATTTTTATTTTATTCCAATTTAAAAGATGTTTGTTTTAGTTTATTCTTTAATCCCAAATTTTTACGGTTATAAATCCACATATTATAACAATCGTGATAATGATTGAATAATAAAGAATTTTTTCATGGTTATGAACAAAGCTGTCACATGGAAATAAAACGTGTAACGACTATATATAACGAGAACGACGAGAACCTTCATTGTAAACACCGAAAATCGCATATTTTTTTTTTTTTTTTTCACCCGAAGACATGGTTTCGCTTTCACAGTAATGTAATTCGTGGATCGTGGACCGTGGTCTGTAAAAATGTCGTGTCTACAAGATTAATACTGTCCGAACCTGTAAGCCTGACTAGTTGGTTCATGGTTGTTGATTAACCAAACTTGTAAAATTTTTTTTATTTTACAATAGCTTCAAAATGAATAGTATGATCGATACTCGGGCTATCTTTGATACGAAAGAAAATATCCTAAATTCCTTTTTTTTTAAACAATTTATTGGTGTGTAATTGATTTATAAAATTTTTGTGGGATAAATCTCAAAATTGTTAGTTCAATCCTCACACTTTTCATTACGACTATAATGAAAATAAATTTGGGACTAATTGAGCTCCAGTTCTTGTGGTTGGCAAGATATTTATGGGTATAGTAGGTGTGTTCTAAATATTTGGAACAGAGTATGGCTGGGACCTCTGATGTTTGTAGAATCATCCATATATACTCGTATTATGTACATGAAGAAGTCTTACGCAAAAAAGCGAAAGGTTACAATTTTTTGATCAACTGTAAAAAGTGTCCAAAACTAATAATAGTTGATACAGATAAATTTATTTTTGCATTTTCATAAATATTGGAACAATAAACAGGTTTTTCGAGTGAAAACCTGCTAAAATTTGGACTCATCTTTTTAAAATAAAAAACTGTTCAAATGTAGGCTATGTGCATACTGCTTTCCTCCAATTTTTTTTTGATTCAGTTAATGAAAGAAATGAAAATATGGGCTGACTGGTTTTTATAGAAGATTGAAACCAAAAATAAGAGAGTAAACTTCAACAATGCAGAATAAAATATTTTGTACCTCTGGTACATAATGGTCGGGTCACATAAGATGATACAAAGAATTCAAATTTCACAATCATCATCACATTGATCTAAAGAACAGTAAAGTTCTGAAAATGAGGAGAAAGAAGTGAGAACAAAAAATCAATGAGAAATAAAAAAAATATCAATGATAGTAGGTATGATTCTAATAGAAACGAGGACACAACTTCGATGACAAGTAAAAGTTTGCGTAGTGAGAGTCAAATCTGATTTATTGCATACATTTTCTGAACCATATAACCGCATTAATGACACTATCCATTTCAACAGGAACTGAACTGAGAGAATGGTCATCATTGTACATCAGCACTCTAAGGCAAAATGAAATTATCAAAGATGAAAGTACCAAAATGGTACTTAATTTTAAAATAAAGTATCAGCTGAAAAATATTTCAGAACTATCGAGTTTCTTACTTGGTTGGGATGTTCAATTCTTTCAAAGCATGATGATAGGATAATCCAAGCAAATATGGTATTCGTATGTCTTTTTTGCCTAACAAAATTAAGGTAGGTGCTTTTACGTTTCGTACATGATACATGGGACTACTTGCAGTCATTTTTTCCCAACAAACACCATTCGTCATAATTTCTGTTACACCCTCGTATGGAAATCCACATTCTATTGCATTCCTTCAACAATTCGCAATATCGTTATTAATACCTACTTTATTTGTTATTATATTTATTTTTTCAAGAGGTAAAAAGAAGAGGGTCGTGTAATGAGAACTATGTTTTGTTTATTTTTCATAGTCTTACATTTCAGGCACAAATCCTGTTAGACCTGAATTTGGTTTTATTTGAAAGGAAATATTGTCCTCTATTTGATTAAATGTGGTAAGAATCTATTCCTTGAAGCTTTCTCCCCCAAAAATCCAATACTACACCCCTTTTTTTCAACCCTCTTGAAAATACCAGGGCAAAAGGAACCATACTTAAAATTTTCATTTTTTACCAATACGAGTAGATCGTAGTTTTTCTTTTAATTCAATGCAAAAAATTAATTTGTAAGGAAGAAAAGTTATTTTTTTTTAGGTCTGGTCAAACTTCAAAGCAAAATCATCAATATGTATAAGTTACGTGAAGTAGCCACTCACACAAAAGAAACCATAACAATGATTTCCCATACTTACCAACGAAATATTTCATTTTTGAAATTGAGTTAATTTTTTTCAAGGTCTTTGAAATGAGGTAGATTCAAAAAAATGTGAAATTTAATATGAAATTACTATTAATTGTTCTTTTGCCCAGTTCCTTTCGCTCGAGGATGTATTACGTTTTCAATATTTTTATGAGTGTTCGAAAAACTACCCACACACAAAAACATTTTCGCATACTAAAAAGATGACAGAATTCTCATTGATAATAGACTTGAAGGAAGTGTGTATGTCAATTAGGTGTAAAATGATTTTGCATTGAAGTTTCTCATTTGAATGAAAAATGTTTTATAAAACAAGTATTTCAGTTTCACCAAAAAATCTTACGGGATGGACACTTTTTTTTTTCTTAAAAAAAATGGTGCACTTGAAATGATACGAGTATACCATCTTGTAGCATAACCCGTTCTGTAAAATAATTTTATGAAAAATAATGATGGTGCTTTGTTTTGCCCAATGGTTCCTTTTGCCCTACGCTCCTCTTCTTACTTTACCAATCTGGAATATCCGTGAGGAAAATTTTGGCTGGTATATTGACCGCGGGATTTCTGGTGACAACTGATTTGAAGTCATTCTGTAAATAACAATACACCTATGAGATGGAACTAAATAAAATTTAAAAAGGACAAAATGTTAAGAATCCCATTCACTCCCATGAAAAATTATCCATTTCTTATAGGGGACAAAAGTCACAAATTGAATATGATAAAATATAAACTTGCTGGATATTGCGCACTGAGATGAGTAGCTAAAAATCCACCGTGTGATCCGCCGAATAACACTACATTTTTACTGTCCAACCATTGAAATTTTTCAAAAGATTTATGTAGCGTTATGTAACAATCCTTCACATCCAGTTTACCAATTTTACCGAGAAGGGAGTAAACATAACTATTACCACAGCCGAGGGAACCCGAATAATTAACAATTACAATTCCAAAACCTATAAAATAAGATGAGAATAGTTGATGTTTTTATATTTGGTTGACGAAGTAATACGAAAAATCGAATAAAAAATAATTTACCTTGCCCAGTAAAAAAGTGAAGAACAGGATAATAAGAACTGGATACACTTGTATGTGATCCTCCATGAATAAACAAAACAACTGGAACTGAACTAGGAGCCCCACTTCCAGGACCATAATATAAAGCATGACAAGAATCTGGCCATAAAGAACATAAAAAACCTAATGAAAAATCTTTAGGCTCCTCACTATTTTAAAACAACGTAATAAGAAGGATTTTTTTCCCTTAATGCTGAGGTTGAGAAGTAGGTTACGAAGAAGATGAGAAGCTTAAACTTGAAATGAAAATAAATAGGTCATAAACATTAATAAGATTTTTCATTAGACCTATTTGTATCTAATCTGGAGCTATCTAAAGAATGGTTGAATTTTTAGCTAAGTGTTTGTATAACTCATTCAGAAGTCTTCAAACTTCATTGAAGCTTTGAAGAATTTTCTCCTCAGGGAATAATATTTGGATATTTTTGTAAAATTCTTTACGATTGAAAATATTGACTACAGAATGTAGCTATATAAAAATCATAAATATTTTATTTGAATATATTCTTATGATTCCACCAGTGTACCCTTAATAAGCCTTACCAATACTTTTCAAATTGTCTATAGGCGTAGATTGTGGAAGCAATTTAAAAATATTTTTATAAAATTTTCTTCTAGACGGTACAAAAAAATTTTAAGTGAGGATCCACGGGAATAAAAAAAAAATCCATATTATGCCACTTTCCATCATTTTTTTTAAATGAAAAGATATCCAAGGCCGATCAACTCTTATTAACTAAAACAGAAGAATTCTTTCTGAAAAAGAATAAATAGGCTAAAAAAGAAAATAGATTATGGTAAATATTTAAGCGTTCAAAAGACGAATTTAGTGGAATTTCCAAGTTTTCCACCCGAAACTACTCACTTTTAAATTCCTCGTTGTAAACAGTGAAGGGGGTTATAATGTTGGAATCGTTGAAATTTGGTGACTGAGTCAAGATATTCCAGGAAAAATGTTTCTTGTCAAATTTATCCGCTAGTATCGCAGATGTAATATTTAGTCCGGCTAAAACTGAAGGCTGCTTGAAAGACGTTATTTTGCTGATTGCAAAGTAATTCTCCGTCACATCAAGAATAATTGTGCTTTCATTTTCATTGCCAGATCCAATATCCCACAAGCTTTTGTTATCTAAAAAATGAAAATTAAATTTTCATTAAAAAAAAGCATAACTCGAAACATGAAATGAAATAGAATCGTATACCGATATGCACAGCATAAGCATTAATGCGGTGAATTTGCTCAGTACTAAAAACAACTAATTTACTGTCACTAGTCCAGCATCTCTGTGGTAGACTAGAACAGTAAATACCGTAGAAAGTACACTTATTAGAGGTTAAGATAGAGGTTTCGATTATATCCACCACAGTGGTAATCTGTAAAAGTAAAATTTTAGATTATTTGTCTAGCTAGCTGATCAACTAATTAATAGTAAATGAGTATTCACATTTTTGGTCTCCCAATCACACTTCACCAGAGCAAAAGCTGATTGATGGGGTCCACCACTAGGATGTTGTAGCCATACTAGGTATTTACCATCAGGACTGAATCGTGGGGACGACACGCTCAACGCTTCATCACTTAATATCTCTGATCGAATGAATAAAGTATCAAATATAATATACTTAAGTGAAACTGTATAACTACGAGTACACTGTAAATGCTATAGGAGGTAAGAAAAATGTTCACCATAATGCTCATTTGCAATCGCATGAAATATGAAGCTTGGCCTATTGGTACAATATTTAATTCCCAGACGTCTAGGTTGATGGAGAAATCCTACCCCAACTACTCCCTTCCCAGTTGGGTCCCATATAACCTGCCCAGCTGAGAAATCATCGTTTAACGTTCCTTCAGTGAGCAAGGAAATTTTTCGTTGGACAATATTACACACGACAATGACAGAATGTTTCTTTGGTGAAATCTGTTCTCCCCAATCTTCTTCATAGACATACTGTTCGCCCTAAAAATTAAAAAAAACTTTACAATAATTAGGCCACATTTAAATAACGTCAGTAATTTTTTATAATAAATTTTATAAAATATATATTTCTTGAGAAGGCAGTGCTGATATACTCGTATTTTAATGCATGGCCGTTTAGCTAAACCAAACTATACTTGAGAAGGCAAATAAAATTTGTATGGGTGAATAGAATGAACCTCTTCTCTTTCTAGAGGGGAATTTTCCATTGGTAATGAGGCAAATGACTTTGCTTTGGGTGAGGGGGTGGGTGCGGGGAGGCGTTGCCAGCGGTCCTGTTTTACTAAGTTGATTACTCCGGGGTAATACAGTATGTGTAAAAAATTACAAGTAAGTATGTCAATATATCCCCAACGTTGATAGGTATGGGTACCTAAGCATGAAAAAAAATAATTATGTGAAACAGTAGGCATGTATAAGCTCATATAAGTACTCGTCATTGAAAATATTATAAGTATTTGATTTTTTACACAAGCGTTGCCTTTTGAATAATGTATTTTTTTATTTTATGATTGGTTTTGGAACCACTGACAATTTAGATCTGCTGCACATAGTCAAATGCATCAAATGAAACACCAAAGATGGGCTAATGATAGAAGAAGAAAAAAAGGTTCAACCCACAATACCTACTTTCTTTTCACATGATTGCTCAGAAGAAGTTTGAGAGTAGAATGGAGCCGTTTTAGGAGACTTTTTCTCAGCAACATATACAACTTTATCTTCTTGAGGCGACCAGCTTAATGAACCAAAAGTATCTGCAATTTTATAGAAATATGATTCGGAGCCTAGAAAATAAATTAATGATAGAATTACCCATATGTACTCACCATCGTAATAAACTGCACCATGTATGTCCAGTTCATGCAAATCGAAAGTCGCCATTAATTTTTCTTGACTCAAAATATCTAATACAAATTTATTTTCATAGAGACTGACGGTAGCTTTCAGCAATCCAGATGGAGAGAAGACTGACGTAACACTGATGAGGAAAAATTGAAATAGAAAAAATTACAAAAAAGAACGAGTCTAAAAAAATTTTTTTACTCAAAATTTACCATCGTGAGACGTTAGAATTGATGTCTATTGCAGATTTGTAATATTCATCAGTTAATATGCTTCTTTCTAGGATCAAATTAGAATGGGTTTCTAAATTTCGTTGTCTCCATTGAGAAATAATAACTTTGGAAGTGCTGGAACGATGTTCTAACACTCGAGCACTTACAATTTCTGTTACATTTTGGTAGATAGTTTTATAAGACTCGACTATTTTGTCGACCTGAAACCAATTTGTTCTGTTAAAAATTTTGATTTTCTGAAAAGTAAATTTAAAATTTAAAAAATTTACAAACCTCTCCCTTAGGTAATTCGGGTAAAACATTGGCTGCCATTTCGGTATTTTGGCTCTCTCAGCAAAAGTTATTGTTTGAATATTTAATACATATAAAGTATAACTGTCATTGTTGAGAATAACGAATGTTGAACTAAAAAATGTACAGTACAACTTGAAGAGGTAAATAAAACTGAGTAAAACTGATAAGATATCCGGAAAACCTACTCCATAAAACCGTTTTGAAATTTGATAACGCCTGAACAAATAATTACTAGACCTACGTACTCTTGCAGATGGCAGTGAAGAATTTTTAAAAAATTTTATGTCAACCTTGGTCAACAAACACCGTAATGAACTGGTTTTGTATGAGAGAAGGGAATAGAGCGTTTATAGATGACGTCATACTATTGATTACATTTCATTGGTGGGCATCCGGACACGCTCGGATAACAATTTTTCTTTTTGTCCTCTTCTAAAGTCCTAACGTCGTTCAAGAACGATTCGAATTTGTCCGGGACACCATATTAAAGGCGTTCAAAATTAAAAATGAAGGTAAATTTTGTATGGACAAGAAATTTTTGTCCTGTTCAAAAGTTGGATAAGATTTGTCTCGCATGCGCACAAACCAAAATACGGACACTTTTGAAATTGGTGCTTTTTTATGTGAGTATTGTGTAAAATTTTTTGTTCGATGGATTTTGTCTCGAAGTCGTTCCTCAACGAAGAGAATAATTACTTTTGTTCCAATGACGTTACAGACTTCGTCTAGACTGAAGTTGTCAGGATAATCGCGTATTTTGTTCCTGAACGCAACCCTGGACAACCCTCGTAGCACAATTTACACTTCCCAAAAAAAATATTTCTCGATATTGTTTCAAATTATTTGGGAAAAATCTCAAGTATGAATAAATAAAAAGAGGATTGTTCCAGACAAAATCAAAAATTGAAATTTAAGAATACTTGATTTCATTCTCTTATTTGAAGTTTTATTCATTTTATGGGTAGATAGTGAATAGTGATACTTGGCTGCACTCTACAAAAAATCAGGTAGAAACTAATTTTCACTAAAAATTAATGCCTTCACATTTTTTTCTTTCCTATGACGTTCTCCGACTTTAGCTCTAGTTTTCTACAATGTGTCACTAAGTGAAAAAAATTCAATAAGATTAACGAATGAATGCAGGAGTAATACAACTATAGCTGCAATGGTCCATTTTCTACAGAAATGGAAGATTAATTTTTTTTTCACTTCAGTTTCAGAAAAATTTTAGGTAAGCTCACAGATAGTGAGAAAAAGCTGCATCAAAAAACAAAATATATTAGACGGAAGAATACAGTTCAACAAAGGTTACATTAGTATAATACATTTAAAAAACTATCGTTTAAACCGTTGTATTGTTTACGAGTTGGAGGAGGCGCACACCACATAAGGGCACATACTGGATTTGGTCTTCCATCTTTATTGCATATACAAAGGTTACAGTCGACCCACACTAACTGACCAGGTGAGCAGCTGCCTATTTTTTAACAACATAAAAAAAAAGCTCTGGTCACGTCATAATTTCTAGAGGCAGGCTGATCATATATTACATTTTTTAAAATATTAGTATTTCGAGAATGCAATTTCAAATTTTACGCACTAGTAGGTACTCAAATTTCCGAAAAATAAATACAAATAAATGTATAATAATATATAATAAATGAAATTGATATAATATACGAGTACTTTAAATACTTAGTAAAGTGGTCCTCAGGTTATTACAAGTTAGTGTGGTACCCATGCACGTACATTAATAAATGTCCTTATGGCACCATATTGTCAAACTTTAGGTGACACTGAATAAAAAATATCTATGGTTCATAAAAATCTTCAATTTTTCTGGTTAAGTTTACAGTGGACCTATAAGTATATAAGATTAATTTCGGCAACTAGGTAAGTGATTCCCAAGAGAAATTTGGATTTAAATTTCCTCCGACTTTTTAGACCCAAAAATAGCATCTTTAGCCACAAACCTTGTGGCTCCTGAATTCGAAAGTGGAAGGACATCAAACAAATCTACGAGTAGAGTCATATTATATTTTGAATGATTGACCTCGTATAATGCTATTACAAGTCACTGTTTTTTTTTGTTTTGAACTGTTTTGGTGTAATGACTGAAGGAGACTAGGGTGAGAGGAGTTAGTTTCACTCAAGTTAGTTTTATGAATTGAATAAGTATTGAAGTGACTTAAAATAATTCACTTCAAAATACAGAAAAATAGAGAAACCTCTCCTTTACCGGATAATAAAAAAGAATTTACAGTTCTATAATATTCCAGCCCTTGTAAAATGAAAATTCTGACTGATCAACATAATTAAATTAAAGCAAAACTTACAACTATGTAAGTGGGTGACCAGATACTAATCTTAGGTCCGTATGCAAAAATTTATTTTAAGGAAAAAGTTATTAATTCCTTAAGGAAAAATTTAAGAAAAAGTGGTAGGCGGTAAGTTAAAACACTGCCTTCATCAATTAAAAAAAGAAAAATAAAGGGAATGCTAACGGTTGGAAGAAGGTACCGTACGGAAAATTTTTGTTAAGGTACCTTTAATGAAAGGAAGCCTTAAGGTGATTCTTTGCATACCAGCCTCAGATTAAGTATGAATGAACCTAAATTATAACCATAATCCAACTACATAATTCCAATTTTTATTAACTTATTATATTATCAATAAACAATTTGAAAGATTCAGTTATAAAGAGGCTTCGATGAATAACAGCCTAAAGACTTATTTATGTTGTCTCATGTTTGGAAAGAGAATTGACAGTCAGCCGATTTTAAAATTTCTAAATAAAAGAATAAAGAAAACCTGCTAAAAATCTCATTTAATTTTCGGCGGTTAATAATATTTTAAACTTTACTTTTTCGAATAAAAATTCAATAATTTTAGCACAAATATAGAAATTTTGACTCAAGTATAGAAATTTTGGCAAGTAAAAATTGTAATTGACGAAAAAAAAAAGTTGATGCCTACCTTTTACATGTGTTTGTGGTATTTTACAAGTGCAGCTCTTCACAGTCATAAGTAAAATACACAAAATAAATTTCATCATTTTGATGACAGTTCAGCTTTTCACCTAAAATAACATTAGTTATGAATTATCTGGACTACACACATGTTGTACACTTTTTGCCAGCTTTATGTCAATTCATCGATGACGTATTTCTGATTAGAAATGGTATTTGAACGTTTCGAATAAAAAATTCTGTATCTTACCTCTAATTTTTTAGAACTATCCAGCTACATTGTCACATAAGACCACATTAAGAACATTATATCATAAATAACATTATACGACAAATATATGCGGTTCATCTTTAGAACAAAGACTCATTAAAACTGAAGGTTAACATTGATAAATATACGAATAAGTCGTTAAAATATTCTCTTTTTTCTGGCTTCTCAATATTATAGAAATGAGATAAGTTCATCTCCAACAGGACAAAATATGTAAAAAATACATTAAAAGGATAACAATGATGAGACTACTCTGCAATAACCTAAACTGTTTACATTAAATATATATCGCTAAAAAAATTTGTAAGTTTTTTAAATTTTTTTTGAAACGAGATAATGGGCGGTTTCGTAACAGTTACTTAATTAATTGACAGCTACAATTAATTTCGGAGTATTCAGTGGTCATAAAATTGGTTGTCTAAGTACTTTTACAACTGTTTATTCATTTGCGAGACGATACTCTTTCAATTCACTTTACACTTGTTAAAGGAAAACTGAAAGTTTTGAAAATAATACATTTTCTAAAAAGCAAAATGGAAAACTCTACCAATTGGATCAAATCTAAATTACAGATTCTAGATTCGTTTTCTTCAGAATAAATATAATGTTAATACATCGATACCTTATTGCAAAAAGGTGCTACGTCCATTAAAAAAAACTTACGAAATGTGAGAAAATAAATGTTATTTTAAGCATTTGTGATGAAATGGGTGTAGTTTCATGAATTTTTGAGAAATGATGACTGTAGCATGACGACGAAAGACTATGTACATTTATTATGAAAGTGATGGATGTAAAAAAAAAAAAAAAAAAAAAAAAAAGGTTCTTTGTTAAATACCTTCAATTGTTCTCGTCCATATTCTACATTCTTCCTCTCCTCTATCTCCCGACAGATAATTGTATTCGACATTTTTTTCCCTCGGTAAAATAATAAAGAAAAAGAGTCACAAAGGAATTTCAGAAACATTTGCCACAAAAATATAGAGATTGAACACAACTCTCTTCTTAACTCTACAGTATTTTGATTGGTTCCAGGTATTTGAATACACAGCATTTCACTGTGAATACTATCCCATACAAATTGTTGAGAAAAAAATTTTTGGATTGCATAAGTAACTACCCGTTCTTCCCATGAAGGGACTACAGATATTTTTCTTTTCTTCATTATGAAAAATTGAATTTTATCATAAAGAACAATTATCCATGATAAACTATAATGGGTGAAAAAAATTCTCTATGAGCATTGCAACCTATTTTTTTCTTTTTATTCATAGCCCAGGAAAATTAGTGACAAAGAAAGAATTGATACAAAAGGTTTCATACCAAGAATGTGTTAAGGGTGTTTCAAAGAGTATGCAGTTGAAATCCTGCGCCCAATCCCTAAACGTTTCCCCAAGGGACGCAAATGTGTTGAAATTTTACATTTTTCAGTTACAACTTGAAAACTATATGCCAGATATCTATTCTGAAGTTCAGTAAAACTTTGTTCTCTATCAAATTTTCTACCGAATAAAAAAAAATGATTGCATTTGATGTCATATAGAAGTGCAGAAAATGAAGATTGATAGGTCTAACTCTTATAATTTTCGAGTTATTTAAGAAAAACACGTGAAAAGTATCATTTTTCAAAATTATAGACCCATTTTCAGTCTTCATTTTCTGCACTTCTACGGCGCACTTAATGAGATAATATTTTTTCAATCTATAGGAAATTTGATGGAGAACAAAATTTTACTGAACTTTAAAATGAATATCCGGCATTATTTTCCAGTTATTGCTGAAAAACGTAAAATTTAAGCACATTTGAGCCGTCCTGGGGGATGCACAGGAAGTAAGGTCGAAGGGATCATAGTTCCTACAGTCCCTCTCTGGCTACGGGCCAGCAAAGGTGAGAATTATCCAAATCGTAACCTACCCTGTGAGATTACTCGCAAAAAACGGAATTTAAAAATTAAATGGTTTACCTAAACATCGTTAGCATTAATAAAAAATGTTGTGGCTAAAAATATGATTCCGTAAAACAGAACGTTGACCTATTATTTTTACGATCGTTTTTTCAAAATGAATAATCCCAAATAAACGTAGGAAATCGTAAAAGTTGCTTACTGTAAAAAATTACACAAATAAATGAAAAGTCGATAAAATTTTCAAGTGCAAAATTTATGCCTATTATGAACGTAAAATGTACAATGTCGATGTTAATGTATGTCATTTGGTGATCATTTCAATATAAAAATTATGTTAAAAATTATAAACACACGCTCAAAAATTACGATTTTCGTGCCAGAATGGCAGAAATCCAATTTTATAAGAAATAAACCGAGATCGTACTATTTTCAGAGAGAAACGAATAAAAAAATTCAACAGTTCGAATGTACGCATGCAAAATATAGTAAAAAGGAAAAAAGTGGAAAATTGAGGATGTGAAGTAACTACGTGCGAATTATGAAGTCAATATTGTAGTGATTCAAAGCGAAGGTTAGGCTCAAGTTTCAACAACTTTGTCAATCAAAAAGTTTAGGTATTTGATAAGCTGAGACTTTTCTTGGTGGAAATATCTTTCCTGAAATCAAAAAAAAAAAGGAGGTAAGTGTTACAAATTTTTTATTGTATTATTTTTTCTGCCTTATTTTTTCTAATTATCATAGAATATATTATGCTTTATATAGGCACGTAGTTACAATTTTTGAAATTATTCAATTGATGTAAGTATTAATCTTTTGAAGAGAATAAAATTTTGAAATTAGCCACATTAATAAATAAAATAATAATATTTTGCCACGATGCCAACAAATTTGCGAGATAGGAAGCTTTGTTTACAAATAAAATAACATGTGTACACTCATTATTACATCCTTGAAACAGGCATTTTAAACGCCTGCATCATTTGGACAATTATTTAAAATTTTATTTATCACTATTAATTTTTTCAAATAAGGAGTTGCATGAACGAAAAATTAAATTCAGTTTATTGACATCTGGGAATTTCCGCGTAAAAAAAAAGTTGAATAACACCAAAAGAATCGTAATTGAAATTATAGGTAGGGGAGAGGCCCATACAGTGAGACACTTTTTGGAAATTTGTAATACTTCAGTCATTATTGTTTTTTCGACTAATTTACTCATAAGAAAAATGTTATATCATCTTTACCTTCAATTTGGCTTTTTGAAAATTACAATTTATTCAACCCTTCCTTTTTTAGAAGTCCAAAAATGTTACCCCCTATTTGTCTCAGTGTTGGCCCCTAGGCTCCAACAATGAGACAGCGGTAGTCCAACTGTGAGACGGAAAAGTTTGAGAAATGTAAATTTAAATTAATTTTATAAATTTTTCTTCAATTCATTCAGTTAATGCATAAAAGTACTCAATAATCTTCTATGCCTGTGTCAGAAAAAGGGCTGAGAACTATCCGAGCAAGAGGTAGCATTTTTCATATTATCTTCTAAAAAACCATAAACTTTTCTTTTATTCATTTTTATTTTGAATCAAAGAAATAAATACATAGGTTTATTCTCAACAGAGGAACACTTCAAATTCTTCAACCTCATTTTGAAAGACTGTAAAAATTTTTTTCAAAAATCTCCGTTTGATTCTATGTAGTGTCTCACTGTTGGTATCGGGGATTTTATCGGAGAAAAAAAAAATTGAAAAAAAAATGGAATCATCAAATTGGTTTATATCTCTAACAGTGTCGAGAATAGCATATGTTCGCTAAATAATTTTTCAGTTTTGCCGGTATAATACAAAACTGCCAGACCATAAACAATCTTATCAGTTAATTTTTCCGCTGCGTTCATATTTCTTTTCTTTCAAGTGGCTGCCGGATGTCCGAGATTGGTGATTCACCGAACTGATGGTAAAGTTAGGTGCACACGCGAATTACGTATGAAGAAAATCATTTTCTATCGAGTTATTTATTTTGTCTCACTGTAAGCACTGTCTCACTGTGAGGACCTCTCCCCTACAATATGCTTGTAATCTATTGTTGTAAATGAAAAAAAAAATAATAATAATAACATCAACAAAATACTATAGTTATAGGTATTTTGAATTAAAATGGCCCAACTTAATCTTTCAACAAAAGAAAATTTCTCGGGAATTGCAATAAATAAAAATTCCGTGAAATACCTATAGGTACTTATTTTTTCACCACACGTGCACGAAAATTATGAAAAAATATGCCAGTGTTTGGTGGACATACAGGTATTGTTCTTCATCATTTTTATTTACACTTTTTCTTTTTGCTTAACAAAAAATGCCATTTTTATAAGTTGATAATTTGTTTACGCGAGCATGAAAGGCTCATCTTTAATTTCTTGAATGATATAGTTACTTTTTGAGTGCATCTCATCATTTTAATTCTTATAAAATGTGTTGCAAAAAATACAGTTCACAATTTGCTCGTTTAGCAAGCTATTTCACACTTGTGCAAAAATTGTTGGAAACGTTGGCTGTGCTGTTCAGCGAAACCAGCATGCATGTAGGTGTTGTGTTTGGTCCCATTTAATTTGTACTGTTGGATTTGGGCTATTCTATCCAAACCGAATTTCTAAGGTCCAAATAGTATAAGCAATAATTTCAAAAATTGATTGTTGGTCATTTCCCAAATTATTTCCTTCAAATCGTTTTTCTCAAATACCCGTTTTTCAAATCCTCTTGCTCATAAATACTTTTTCCCAATTTTCTCGATTAGATATACCCTTTTCAGTCTACTATAGGCTTGACAATATCTTTACACCCACCACCCCTTCCACCTCTACCAACTTCTTCTTCTCTATAGAGTACTCAGCATAGCCTACCATAGGTCTAATATTATTCTCACCACCCTCTCCTCTCCAAGAGAGAAGTGTTGGGGAAAATGACGAGAAATTAATGTTTCGGGAAATTAGATTTAGTAAAATATCAGGGAATCCGAAATAGTAAAATTTATAGGCTCACAATGGATACGTAGTACTCTTAACAGGATCAATTGGAAGTGAGGGGGCATATTAGATCGCAGTCGATATACCATGATTTGGCTAAGTATGGCATTCTATAGAATATTTGTCACCCTCCAAGCATAAAGGAACCACAAGTCGGAAAACAAAAATTTACACTAGACGCAAAAATGTGAGAGAAGGACAGAAATTTCGAAAATTGTTTTATGGCGGTTTCTGGTGGTGAAGCATATAACCTTGCCTGTCCCAAAGGTAGAAGGCCGAACTCGGCTCGGAAGTGGGGTAAAACTGTGTTGAAACAGTGTTTTTAATTTTTTCAATTCTCCAATTATTTAAGGGGGGGGGGGTGTCGTCATATTGATGGACTCTCCCCCCCTTGAGGTTAGTCTAGATACCCCCCTGTACCCACGAGCTTATTGGGTTCAATAAAGATATAAATTATACTTTAAAAAAATTAAATACAGTAAATTTTGTTTGATTTTCTTCAAAACCCCTTTTTCTCTAAATACAATTTTTCTTAAATTAAAGTTCAAACAGTCATAAAACTATGAATTTTATAAGTACGGGCATCGTTCTGGTTTCATTTTAACGGGAATTTGTCCTACTTTTTAAAATAACCATAAAATGAAAAATAAAATTTCCGATTTATGGTACCTTTATGCTTGGAGAGTCACATTTGAATTATGATTGACCTGTAAAACTTTACGAATTGGATGTAACTACCGAAAAACAGAAATCGTGAGTCACTTAAAAGAGACAGTCTTCCACACATTCAACCAGATGCATAATCAAATTTCTCCGAATTGGAATTTTTGGCATTTACGTTTTTGGCTTTTCTCGAATCAAGATTTCTTATGAAAATATGTACATCGAACGACTGCATAAATTTATCGCTTTACTGCTGCCAGAATTTCTTATTTGATGATAACTGAGTAATATTCTTTGAAATTCATTTTGGAATGCCTGTACGCCTCCTTCTTGTGGCATTCGGAAAAATTGCAATTTCCGCAGAATTTTTGTTGATAAAATAAATTTCTTTGTTTTTACTTTATGTTTATGTTATGAAATTAAAAAGTTGATTGATGTGTGATGCCATCTATAAGAAACGTTTGAAAACACTGTAATAGAGACTAATTATATGATCAATGATATATTAATTTTTCTAGCAGTTTCTGGAATGATGTACATAAGATTGTAACTGTAGAACTTTTTAGAATTTTCTGGAAACTTGAATTATTCATATAAATAGTGGTGTGAATTTGTAAGTTAGTTCAGTTAAGTTTAATGAAGTGTTTAATAAAGTATAAAGTTAAAGTGTTAAAAACAGTGTTTTATTTAAAACTAAACAAAAGGTTATGGGCCCAGGAGGGCAATAAAAAGTAATCGGTGATGTAAATTCGTGAACAAAGTGAAAAGTTAATTGTGAACCAGTGAATAAGTGAAAAAGTTTACAGTGAAACAGTAAAATTGTGAATAAGTAAAAGTTTAAAATAGTGAAAAGTGAAAAAGTAAAATAATAAAGTAGTGAAAAAGCGAACAAGTAAATAGTGAAAAATTAAAATAAGTAAAATTGCGTGGTGAAAAAGGAAAATCGGTCATCCTGGTGAAAAATGGCACAACTGGAAGAGCTGAAAACGGTCAAACTCACTGGAAACGAGAATTATCAAATATGGAAGTTCCAGATTGGGATTATCCTGAAAAGTATGAAGAATGGTGATCTGCTGAATACAGAAAAACCAGCTGATACTGCAAAGCTGAGGGATTGGACTCATGTGGAGAACAGTGCTCAACGCATAATTGTAACGTCAGTTAGTGAAAAAGTTTTGTCACTGCTCTTTGCCTGTGATTCGTCTAAAACAATGCTCGAAAAATTAGACGCAGTATATGGCCACAAATCGGATGCCTCGTTACACACTCTACAGCAAAAGTTTTACGGAGCCACGTACAACAAGGAAGATGGAATTGGTGGACATATTTCCAAGCTGGAGCATTTGGTAAGTCAAATGAAAAACTTGGGTGAAACAGTTTCAGAAGGTATGTTAGTTGCTAAAATTTTGAACACATTACCACCTGAATTTTCTCATTTTCACTCGGCCTGGGACAGTACTCCAAAAGGTGAGCAAACTTCAAGTAATTTGACGGCTAGATTATTAATTGAAGAAGAACGATTGAAAAACAAAAACCCAGAACAAAAATCGGAAAATAAAGAGGAAAATACTGCTTTAATAAATCAAAAGAGAGAAAATCGATTTCAGAAAAATGAAAAATGGAATCAGAAAAATGATTTCAAATCAGAAAATATCAAAAAATGCTATTTCTGTGGAAAGTTAGGCCATCTACAAATGAATTGCCGATTCAAGCAAGGAGTGAAATGTTATAATTGTAACAAGGTTGGGCATTTGAAAAAGGACTGTAAATTCAAAAAAGAAAATTCTAAATTTCTGGCTGCCTTAAGTTCTTATTCTGGAAATATAAATAAAGAAACCTGGGTATGTGACTCTGGAGCCAGCCAGCATATGACTTGTAATAAAGAGTACTTAGAAAATTATACACCCTTTTCTGAAGAGAAAAATATCACCATAGGAGATGGTTCAATTATCAAGGCATATGGAGAAGGTTCAGTGCAAATACTAAATGAACGAAAAGAAACCGTTTTATTAAGAGAAGTATTATATGTGCCCAAACTGGTTGCTAACCTATTTTCACCCAAAAAGGGCAACTGCCTTGTCATTCTCAATGGAGATAAATGCACCGTGTATAAAAAAGGAATTAAAGTTTTCACTGGAAGGGCTTATGGCAAATTATATGAATTGCATGCCAAGGCTAAGAAGGTACAAACAGAAACTGCAAATATAACGAGCCTGCAGTTGTGGCATGAACGTTTGGGTCATCAGAACAAAAATCATGTTAAGAGAATTTTGAAAAATTTTGGAATTACCATAAATAAAAATGAAGAAGAATTTTGTGAACCCTGTGTTTTTGGCAAACAATGCAGAAAACCATTTCCAACAACCAATACAAAAACCACTGAACCTGGTCAAATCATCCATTCTGATGTTTGTGGACCTATGGAAGAGCCTTCGATCGGTGGGAGCAGATACTTTGTTCTTTTCAAAGATGATTTTTCGCACTATCGAAGAGTATATTTTTTGAAACAGAAAAATGAAGTCAAAGATGTATTAAGAGACTTTATTCAAAGTGTAAAAACTGACACTGGGAAAAAGGTTAAAATTTTGAGAACAGATCGAGGTAAAGAAGATTGTAACCAATACATCCAAGAAATTTTGAAAAGATATGGCATCAGGCATCAGACTACTGTTGGTTATGCTCCAGAACAGAATGGCTCTGCAGAAAGAGATTTAAGAACAATAACTGAGGGAGCCAGAACTTTAAGATGCAGTAAGAGATTACCAAAACGTTTTTGGGCTGAAGCAGTAAATACTATGGTATACATTCTGAATAAGACTGGAACCTCGTCTATACCTGACAAAACCCCATATGAACTTTGGTTTGGAAGTGAACCAACAATTGAAGAATTGAAAGTTTTTGGCTCAGAAGTTTATTGTCACATACCCAAACAGAAAAGAAGAAAATGGGATGAAAAATCCAAAAAGGGAATTTTTGTTGGATATGATGAAAATGTAAAAGGATATCGAATTTACTTCAGAAATACAAATAAAATTGAATTACACAGAGATGTAATATTCAGAGAAGAAAACCAAGAAAGTAAAATACAAGTCCCAATTGAAAAAGATACTGAATCTGAAAAAGAAAAAGAAATCGAAGAAACAGAGAAAGAAATTATTGAAGAAAATGTCGAAGATAGTGAAAAAGGGAGTACTGATTCAGAAGAAGAAACATCTCCATCTAAAAGAGAATTAAGAGATCGTACCACATTAAAGAAACCAGCAAGGTACGTATCAAATGTAGTTGCTTGGGCTTTTGTGGCAGGAAGTGAGCCACTAGAACCAACAACTTACGAAGAAGCAATAGAAAATGAAAATAATGACCAATGGAAAAAGGCTATGGATAAAGAAATGGATTCCTTAAAAAATCATAAAGTTTGGGACTTGTGCAAATTACCAGCAGATAGAAAAGCCCTTAAAAATAAATGGGTGTATCGAATTAAAAGAAACGAACATGGACAGATTGAAAGATTCAAAGCAAGATTGGTTTGTTGTGGTTACTCCCAACAATATGGAATAGATTATACAGAAACTTACAGTCCAGTTGCTAAATATACCTCCATCAGAACAATCCTGGCCTTGGCAGTAAAAAGAAAAATGAAACTAAAACAATTTGATGTAATTACAGCGTACCTTTATGGAAATTTAGAAGAAGAAATTTATATGGCCCAACCAAAAGGATATGAAGATGGAACTGATAGAGTCTGTAAATTAAAACAGAGCATATATGGTTTGAAACAATCTGGTAAAATGTGGAATCAAAGATTCACAGAATTTTTGAGAAAATTTGAATTGACCCAAAGTAAAGCAGATGCTTGTGTTTTTACCAACAAAAATCACTCCTTGATCATTGCTATTTATGTAGATGATGGCCTAATTGCAGCTGAAAATCAGAAAGAACTTGATATGTTATTAATAGAATTGAATAAGACTTTCAAAATCTCCAGCTCACCATTACATTACTACCTTGGTATGGAAATTAATGTATTGAAAAATGGCTCAATTTTTATACATCAAAAAAATTATATCGAAAAAGTATTGAAACAGTTCAAATGTGATGACTCCAATCCTGTATCAATACCAATTAATGGGAACGAATCATTAAATGAGAAAGATCACCCTCCAAATTTGAGAAATGTCAAAGATGAAGTTACATACCGAGAAGCAGTTGGAAGTTTGATGTTTTTAGCCGTCATTTCCAGGCCAGATATAAGTTATGCAGTGAGTCGAGTTAGTCAATATCTGGAAAATCCAAAAACTATACATTGGAATGCTGTAAAGAAAATTCTCAAATATTTGCAAGGAACTGTCGAGTATGGACTTTTCTATCAGCCTGAAGGAAACTTAGAAGGATATTCAGATGCCGACTTTGCCGGTGACACCCAAGATAGAAAGTCCACCAGTGGCTATGTTTTTCAGTTCTGCGGAACTGCCATTTCATGGGCATCCCGAAAACAGAGACTTGTAGTCTTGTCAACAACCGAGGCAGAATTTGTGGCCGCAAGTGAAGCATCCAGAGAAGCAATTTGGCTGAGAAACTTATTTTTAGACTTGACAGGTGAGGAGCAGACTATACCTTTATATGTAGATAATAAAAGTACAATTTGTGTTCTTAAAAATGAAATTACAAGTAAAAGAAGTAAACATTATGATATTAGATATTACTATGTTAAGGATTTAATCAAAGAGAAGATTATTGCAGTAATGTATGTAAATACTAAGAATCAAAGAGCAGATATTTTTACCAAAGGACTTAATCGAGATAATTTTGTAAGACTTAGAAATAATTTAGGATTAACTAAAATCTAAGTGATCAACTTTTGGTGGGAGTGTTATGAAATTAAAAAGTTGATTGATGTGTGATGCCATCTATAAGAAACGTTTGAAAACACTGTAATAGAGACTAATTATATGATCAATGATATATTAATTTTTCTAGCAGTTTCTGGAATGATGTACATAAGATTGTAACTGTAGAACTTTTTAGAATTTTCTGGAAACTTGAATTATTCATATAAATAGTGGTGTGAATTTGTAAGTTAGTTCAGTTAAGTTTAATGAAGTGTTTAATAAAGTATAAAGTTAAAGTGTTAAAAACAGTGTTTTATTTAAAACTAAACAAAAGTTTACTATGCATTGCGGTTACTTAGGTATAAGAAAGTGGGGGAAAAAAAAATTATGATGACGTAATGAAGAAGTAGGTACGCACTGGCCTATAAGTTAAGAAATTGAATTTAAAATAAATTTTTCCGTTAGGACCAATTAGTCAAGACAATATTTCGAAGCATGTTCCCTGTTCCTAAAAATATTTGGAGAAAAAATTTCATTTGGTATTATTGAAAGACAGCAGCAAAACTTACGAGGAGATAAAATGTGAGACTATAACTGTAAAAACCATAACGTTTCATTTAATATTCTAATTGAATTATTGTTGTCTGATATGAAGTGTTGCAGAAATGAATGACGCCGACAGATATTCTTATGAATATTCAAGGTTACAAAGACTGACTAGCCAGTACGACATTAGATCACATTCGGTACGTATGGATGGCTCATTTACTGTCTCAGATGATTCATGAATCATTTCTTTGAAACGTTTTATTCCTAGCTCTTGATAAAAATGTCAATGTTGAAAGTTTTGCGCTCATTTTCCTGAAAGACATGAAAGTAAATGATTGAAAAAAAGTCATGGGTATTGTCTTGATTATATAATATAATTATTTATTTGGTTTTAAGAAGAAAATGGTGGAAGCAGAAGAGAAAAATTGATACGTAAATTGAATTTTTCCCCTTCCAGATTATTTGTACTCGACAATCTGCTCTAATTTTTTTTTCTACAATTTTCCTACTAAGCTTCAATAGGTGAACATGCAATTTCCCTCGCTTCTTCCAATACTGCCTATCTGGAGCTTCTTTTTTCTAATTAAATTAATTCCTTCTATAGACTCGACTTACAGCTATTAAAATTTGAGTATGAAAATAGAAATTCGTCAACGAAAAAATCTGTACAGGCCTGCACGATAAAGGTCGTTGAACAGAAAAACGCAGAATAGGACTGGATTATCAGCGTCTCATACCCGACAAAATGATAAACTGAACAAAGAAATACAATTCAAAACATCTTGTGTCAACAATAGATTAGAAAAGAATAGATTCATTGCTTCCACATGGGATTTAGAAATTCAGAATAATGTTTGTTCCCAATTGATTTGATATTTTTTAATAGGTTCCTAATTAAAAGACTCGAGTACATTAGTATAAGTTTCTGAATTTTTATCATTATGTTTATCGGCGATATTTTGAATTATATTGGTAAAATTTTTACTCCCCAGTCTCACTATGGATTGACGGAAGATCAAGTTGCAGGTAATTACATTTAATTTCTTTACAACCATTTCAACCATCATCCAAATAGGCGAGTGATATCGAAAGTAAATTATGTTTTTTTTTTTTTGTTTTTTTTTCAATTTATTCAGAGATTAAAGAAGCATTTTTATTATTTGACAAAGACGAGGACGGACGAATAACAGTTGCAGAATTAGGAGTGGTTATGAGACAGCTTGGCCAGAAACCAACAGGTAGGTCTGGGCTACGTACAAGAGGTATATCTATTCAAGTAGAAAAAAAAACAAAAAAACAGACAAACAGATCTATTAATGAACTTGCAAGTAAACTTCATGATCAAATGAGACTCATAAAAGCATAAAAACAGATTTACTGCAAAGATATTCTTTCATACGAATAAGTTTATTGACTTTGTAACTTATATTTTAGAAAAAGAATTACGAGGAATGGTTAATGAAGTTGATCAAGATGGTAATGGTACGATAGAATTTAGAGAATTTTTGGAAATGATGTCGAAAAAACTGAAAAATGTGGATAAAGATGAAGAGCTTCATGAAGCATTCAGGTATTACAGACCTACTGACCTACTCCAATCACATACAAATTAAGATTTCATAAATTCGTTGCCTCAGTTAGTATGTTTAATTATGTACTCAAATAGGTACCGAAAATTTTGAAACCTATATATAAGACTTTGAAAGACTTTTGAGGAACAGATTTTTGAAACACTCTACTAGAATAAGAACTCGACAGAAGAAAAAGAACTCAGAATTTTTTCATTCACTGCCTGCTTGACAAATGAATAGGTATTGAAAAAAAAGAATAAAAATATATTTCATTTTCTAAACGATATGCATGTAGGCAGTTCACCGATTTTTTTCGTTGGTTTTGCGCTGAATAGCTTGACCTAAATTCTTACAAGAAGATGAAAATATTTAAACATGAGGTATTTTGGATGAACGAAATTTCTTTTCGCTATTTGGGGAAGAGGGGGGGAGAAAATGTATTTTTCAAGTACACAAATAAATAAATAATTCTGAAAATGGTATGTTTCTTTACACTTGTACTTTTCTTTTAATTGGTCGTTTCTTCTAACGGAAGAGTATAGGTTTAAGAAATTTAACTTTTGAATAAGATTTTCCGAGAAGTCTCCTTTGAAGGAGAAAAGGTTAACTACAGCTCTAGGCTATACTTGAATACTTTGTTGGCTTTTCTTTTGGAATCCTCGCTAATTAATTTCACTATCTAGGTCCTAGATTATAATTTATTTTTTATTGTCATTTCAGAGTTTTTGACAAGAATAGCGATGGATTTATAACTGCAGATGAATTAAAAAATGTGATGACGAACTTAGGAGAAAAACTTTCAGACGAGGAAATTAACGATATGATCACAGAAGCTGATCTTGATGGTGATGGACGAGTCAGCTATTCAGGTACTTCAATTAACTCTATTTGTGGATTAAATTTGTTATCCGTATGCTTTCAGAAAAATAATTTTGCGAAAAATGAAACCCCTATAAAACTTGATCCGTTCTCATAATTAGTGAAAAATTATGGAAAAAAAAAATTTTCCTTTGGTTTTGGGGTAAATACGTATTACTTATATGAAATTTTGCAAAAAAAAAATATATATATATAGCCCAAAATACAAGATTAGGTATTAGGACTTTCGGAATTAACAGAATAAAAATATACATGTAACGATTTTTAAATTTAAAAAACATTGAAAATAAGTTAAGTACATAATTAATTTTTAATGGATGCCAGCTGCTTCCCCGCACTTGTGCATACTTTTTTCAAGTCGGTACAGATAGATACGAATATTCAAATTTGAAGTATTTTTATTGTTACAGTTTTACCTTAGTCCTTCTCAATTTACACATTTAAAAATTTAAAAAAAACGAAGTAAAATTACCATTTAAATTATATGAGAGTAGCCCAAAAATAGGAATTTTTTAGATCTTCTTCACAATTTTTTGTTACTAAGTACCACTTTGATTCTCATAATTTATTTGCTCTCACTCCAGAGTTCATAGCAATCATAACTCAAACGAAATGAAAGCTTGCATGAAAACAGAGGAAACAAATATGAAACTGAAAAGCAGTCAAAATTTCTACTACATTCTGACGCAGATTTAGTCAAAGACTTTTTATCCTTCATTTTTGATACTTAGTTTAGATTTCAGTTCAAAAGCCAAGCTTTTAAATTTCATTTCTCAAGAAAGCAATCAAGTGAAATTGCGATGAATTGAAATACTGTGTATATTTGGCCTTGATTGTTTTATCAATATGACTAATCAAACATGTTCTGTAAAAATAAGTTTTGATAACTATCATTAGAATTTTACTTGGTCTTTGATTTTAAGCACGTTTGTATTATTTATGAATAAATTATTTTTATTTTGTTTAATCGGCTTATGACACTCAACCCGTACTCACTATTATTGTACAGCATTTACTTCACTAAAAAAAACTCGGCCTCAATTGTGCATTAATAAATGAAAAATTCAAACACTAATCATTAATTGAATAATATCGGTGTAATTACAAGTTAAAATTTGGTATCGTTGAAAATGAAACTCACAATCGAATACAATATTGATTTTGATACATGAAAAAAAATTGTACAAAATAAGAAAAAAAAAATTATTATAAAAATAGTACGTATGACAAATAAAGCACATCACTCGTTTACGATCAAGCGAAAGGGGAGGAGGAAAGTTAAATTATACGCGAGAAGTGTCAACAATATTGAACCAATATGTATTTTGACGAGGAGAAAAACGAAGAGTCACAGTTACAAAAATTTCCTCTCCGTTTGTCTTCAAGATGGATAGGGGATGTAAAGCATAAAATAGGAAACTTAAGAAGTTAAATAACGTCGAAAAAACGCAAATCGAATCATAAATTAAGTCAAATGCATACTTTTGATTCATCTAAAAGTCGGGACTACTAATAAAAATATAATTTGAATAATTTTAAGTATAAAATAAAAATAGGAAGGTATTAAATTTAAAAAGGTAGGTAGATACGCGTTTTGGTTTCTTCATTACAAACGTAAGGATGAAAAATTAGGCGGCAGTGCATAATTTAGGTAAATGCGTTGAATAAAATTTCCAGTTGCAATGCTTCTTCGAAAACTGTCTACCAAATATTCAAATGTTCAGAGAAACTTGGTGAAAACAAAGAATAAAATTTTATCCATTCCGTGACGTAATAAAATTATTAAGTAGCTCAATGGAAGTAATAAAATTTAGTTTCATTTGACATGAAGTAACTTAACAACATACCTTCTTAAAATAGTGAACAAAGAGTAAGACTGTTTAGTATATCAGATCAGCGAAATTCGCAGTCAAAAAATGATCTTTGGCTACCGACCGTATCAGAGCAAGAAAAATGAAAATCTTATATAGCGAATATTGAATACCAATCAGATTGAAAAATAGGGAATAAGTAGACCAGAAAAGTGACACTGAAGTTAGTAGTCCTAAAAAATTTAAAAAGGTAAGTAAGTATAGTAAATTCGTCGTTCAAAAAATGCCAAAAAAAAAAAATTAGGATGAATGAAAAAATTAAAATAAAACAACAAAAACAACAAATACATGTACAATAAGAATACAATCGAGAAAACGTTAGTATTTTTCTCTTTTGGATTACGAGGAACTTAAAATATGTCATAATGTTGATTCAAACGAACGATAAAATTAAGTACATACGAACCCTGAGCATTTTTCGAATCATTTCAAACACTAACTGACATTAATTTCTTTTCAGTCGAAAAATGCCGTTTAAAATGTAGGTTATGAACAAATTAACTTATGCTTTAATAAATAATCATTTTAAACTCGAAATCTTTGTAAATATATTTTGGTAGAGTTTCAGTAGGAATGTATGAAATGAAACAAAAAACTCAACAATTGAAAAGAAAAAAAGTCTACGACATTCTACCACATAACTATACAAATAAAAATGATTTATCACTAACAATGGAGGAGAAAACGAGATTATCAAATAAAGTCTACAATTTACATACCCTATAGTCGTTTTTGTATTTTGGTCAACTAAATACAAATAATGTTACTGTGCCAAGGACGCACATCAGGTACAAATACCATAATTTTTTAAACTCTGATATATGTACCTATATAAGTAGTACACATGTAATTGAAACGTTGTTAAATAAGTATGCAATTTTTTGATACAGTATGGTAACACATTTGAAGGCACATATCCTCTTAGTAATTTTTCGAGGAAAATTAAAATTCATACAAACTTAAAACCGGTTAAGAATAAAGAAATAAAAAAGTATTGGATATAATCCATGCACAAAAAAGAAGCACCATCGTACGAACTGAATATTATTGAAAGCGTAATGAAGGGGGAAAAAAATAAATAAATGAGTGATTTCTGCAAAAATGAAAACTTATGAATAAAAGAAGATATTTTTGAAAGTTGAAAAGATCTCACGAGTATTCTTGAATCATGAATAATTATTCAGTAAAAGTTAAAAATTCTAGTTAAAAACACAGATGAGCTTATCCATACTCGTGAAAATCGATTCATCATAATCGTGATTAGGAACAAAGAAGCGTAATGGCGATAGCCTTCAACTGCATTAGTCAAGTTTAGTAACTTGCTAAATTTAGTTTACTAGCAAAAGAGAAATAATTCTTTGGATAGGTGCACAACTCACAATGGGATATTCGACATTCTCTAGCCTCATCAAATGACAATACAAATTTTCAGAGCTGTAGGCAAAAATTTTAATTTTTTAATTAATGCTCAGTCACACAAATTCAAAATACAAGGTATCCGAGTGCCCAGTTTCAACTCGGGTAAACGTTACGCAAATATATTGAAACAATGAAAAACAGACACTGACTATTACTTTGAAATGGAAAAGCTTTCAACTTTACATGTAGGTATATCATAAAAATTAATAATTTCATAAATTTTGATTTACTGTTGTCTTGCTAGTGGTTTAAAATAAACTAAAACTAATAAAAATAATCTCTCATTACAAACTTGAGAGAATAAATTAAACTCGAGCATCTTTTACTCAAGTTGAACGCAATTTACTTTGGTTATTAAGATCGACGTGATCAACACCTCTACTGTTTAAAATTAGTAGCTTCATGAAACTGAAGTTATCGACTTTCTTAAAAACTCTCATTAGAAAATAATTTTAAAATTGCAAATAACTTTCAAATAAATTCTAGCGTATCGTTTATAAGATATAAGATCAGAAATATTAAAATTTTTGGCGGGGGAAACGAAAAATCTGAAATCAAGACGTATTCATAATTAGGGAACATGTAAACAACGAGTTGCTTTAAAATAGCCCTCCAGTGCGAACGTAGATTAAAGCGTATTCATAGATCTTCTAGGTGCATTTAATGACCATCGTGAACGTGAATTTTAAATTCAAAATTTTATTTACAAGTACGAGTACTTTCAGCATATTACTAGAATCAGTCATTAAGGTATGGTATCACCAGAAAGTGGATTTTTAAAAAAATTGAGCGAATAAAATTTCTTTCAATGACAACAGAAACATTTTCAGGCTGAACCACGCATTTATCCCATTGTGAAATATTTTTGAAAATATTAATGAAAAAACGAAGAAAAAAAAGAAAACAAAAATGGAACCAGGATAGAAAATATCGAAACATTACAGCTCATTATCATTTTCGGACTTTGTCTGACCGAAATTGCGAGCAATATTTTCGGACACCGAACGAATATTGGCTAGATTCGTGTTATTGGCATAAGTTACCTCGTCTTTTTCGCTGCGCTGTCGACAAAATGGTGGCGTAAACAGCGCATTATCATCCGCGTAGTAATTATCATATTCGCTGTCGTAAAATACGCTCATCGAGTCCAAACTCATGACTGCATCCGAGTCAAATATTCGACTCGAAGTTCTTGAAGACAAACTGATATTATCCTCGTCCAAATGGTACGCAGCATCAGGACTGTACGCATTTCGCGACGCTAAATTGGTATCTACAGAAGAGAGAGAACAACGTTAGATTTTTGTAAATACTGTCAAGTACCACATAACTTAGAACCAGGGCCGGTCGCAGAATTTTCATCTGGTGAAGGGTAGGGGTTTAGGCATTTGCACATCGAGGAAAGGCCGCGAAGTGACTCATAGAAGTCGGGTCTTTCCATGCAACAACTTTATGTTGCATGGTCTTTTGTGCTGACTGCAAAAAAAAAATTTTTCAGGAGTTGGTAAATTTGAAAATTTGCATGGATTGGCATAAAATATGCAAAAGAATTCTTTCTGTTTGGGAGAGGGGGGATTTTTCAGCGAATTAAGTGGCAGACCATCAGACAAATGCACATAGAAAAAATTCTAGCGCAGCACTCCCCCTCCCCCCACCCGGAAGTTAATTCTTCTGGGTTCGCTACTGGAACCAAATAATTCTGCTATGGGGGCAAACAATACAAATTTTTTTCTCGATTTTATTGGAGGGTCTTTAAAGCGTCTGAGAGGGGTAACTCGACCCTCCTCCGGTGTAGCCAACCTTGCGTAGGACCAAGTAAAACGATAAATGTATCTTACCGTTGACATCTTTTCCAACTTCATCGTCGGCCACGAACTGTTTATTTTTGTCCGTGTGAGATAACAAGGACTCCGAGTGAGCATTAATATCTTTTTCATCGGCATCTTCTACTTCTTCTTCGCTCCAACCCGGTTGGTCAAACATCTCTTCGATACTTTCGGAGCCAAGCATTCGTCTTACTTCGGCTTCCTGTTTTGCAAATTTATATTAAGGCAAACGAACGAATAAAGGTGAAAAGATAAAGGACGGCTATGCTCTTACTTGTTTTTCAACCTGTTCAGCTATTTGTCGTTCCTCTTCTTCAAACTTTTCTAAATGTTCTTTGGTACCATCAGACATATTCGTCAACGGTTCGATTTCATCTTTACTAAGAGCATCGCTGGAAAAACAAAATGAAATAAAATTTCAAGATGCAGTTCTTAATAGAACTAGGCGACCTATATTTCAGTTTTTGAAAGTATGCAGGAGGATTGAAGATACAAAGTGTTCGAAATCTACAATGAATTTTGAAACGAGCGTTTTCAAAATAAACTTCTATGACCCTGATAACGTAATAAAAATGACAAGTGGCACTGTGACATTGATATGGTCTACAAAAAGATCTCGGCGAATTGGAATTAAATGCAAGCTTTAAAAAGCCAACAAGTTTTCTCTTCAACAACGGAGCCAAATGGTTAGCAGCCAAAGGGTAGAACATGAAAACTTGGGTCCAGTCCACTAACTCAATAACGGCAGTAAGCGAAAACGATCTGATCCTTTATTCAATAATCTTCCATTAATTTTTATTTTCTATCTCGCCACTATACTGAATTATTTTTCATTTAAAAAAAAAATTGATCATCTCAGATCAGGTTTCATTTCGAATGCCGAAAAAAAAAGTTTATAACCGATTCTCACCTTAAATAATGAGATTCATCAGCAGTCTTAAAGTTGTAGAGCATTTCTTTCGGCTCGTCTGTTTTCTCCGTCTTGAAATCTACTTCATCCAACAACGATTCTTCGCTGAATCCTTTCAACATATTATCTTCCTTCAGAAAATCACTATCCGAAATATTATGCAGCAGATCTTGATCTTCAAAGATTTCCATTATCTTCTGATCGAAATTAGCAGTCGTCGACTCGTTCTTACTCAGTAATGACGTAACGCAATGCGGAATTTTCAAGTCAGTCTGACTGGAACTGTCTTTTTTCGAGTACGTCAACACTTGCGTCTCCTCATCCTGACTCTGCACGTTCGCTTTTCCCTTCTCCGAAGAAGCGCCGCCCAAATACTTAGTAATACGATTGTGTTGGTCGATGTTCGACGAGTGCTTCTGATGATAATGATGATGAAGCTGTGGCTGCTGCTGGTGATGATGTCGCCGTCGTTTGGAATGTTTTTTGTACTCGAAGCTGGTGCATGTGTCACCCTGATACGAGTCCATGGCGCTTAGACAATTGGTCGAGTCGGACGTCGTATTTCCTTCGGCCATGGCCAGAGCCATAAGCGTTTCGTGCGAAATCTTACCTCTGCGACGACCGCCGGAACTGGTGCGATTTTGGTGAGTGCCGCTGCCAACCATCGCCATTTTCTCTTTGTTGGAGCGATAATACTGTGGCATCGAAACTGCAGCTGCCGCCGCATCCACGTAGCTTCTGCAGGGGCTGGCGTGCGACGATGGTGACGAAGGCGTAGCCCGTTCGAAGGTGTGCCGCGGCGAAGACTCGGCCGACGAGCATGGATTCACGCCGGATGTGAATATCCAACGTTTGGAATCGTGGACGATGGGAGGCGAAGGCGATGGCGAGGCGTCGGTTGTTTTGCTGAAGCTTTCGTCCGACGAGCTGACACTAGGCGAGTGGTTCAAGGAACTGATTTCGTCGGCCGACGAGTGAGCACGCGGTTGACCATCCGACCAGCGGAAAGCCGCGTAACTGGCTAGACTTTCGTCCGAATGATGCTTCTGAAGCTGATGGGTGAACGGCTGTCTTTTTTTGTGCTTAGACGACGACGAAGCCGAGGCAACAGCACGGTGGCACGACGAGGCCGAAGACGATTTATGAGGAGGCTTTGGTAACGGTTTCAGGTATGGCAACTCGACCATGGCCATAGGCTCTTTAGAGCTGTATTTACGTGAGCCACTGCCGAATTTCGGCTCGTGAACGGAAGTATAATTGGGCGAGGAGCAACTGAAGTCGCGTTCGGCGCTGCGATTATAACGGAACTCGTTTTTGTAGAAGCCGCATACTTCGCTTTTTTGGCCTCGTGATTCGTACTTTACGTGGGGAGGAGGTGCAGACGCCTCAACCAAGCGTTTCGGTTTTGTAGCACCGACTGGTTTTGATTTCGCTGGATGGCTGTGAACAAGTAATTCGAAACTTGACTTTAAGATTAAGACGAGGTACGTGATCGAGACTTAATAGTTCAACGGAGTGCAAATAATTTGTTGCCATTCAATTTTGGGAAAGTGTAAAAGAATCAGTTCCTTGAGAAAACTAGAGTCCCATCTGCCTTAAATATAAAATGAAAAATGTAGCACCCGGGGGTGTCAGATACCTACATGAAAGATTTACAATTAGATATTACTTTGAATTGAAAACCATTATTCAATATGCACATGGGGCATGTATCTTAAGGATATTTTTATTTCCCGCGTTTGCATCGGCGAACGCCTCTATTTTAAAATATATTTAGCCGGCTAGCAAACGGCTGTCCAAATTTCGATAGCCTTCTTCAGGCGATAATAATATTATCGTTTGATAATTTTGACGTATGTCGATATATAAAATTATGATTCACAAATTTTAAATAAAATTAATACTAAAACTTTAATTTCAACAAATTGATACTTAACATACTGTAGAGCCCAAACCCAATTGTCATTGCTTATTGCTGTTCTGAGATTTATGAGGCGGAAATGTACACATATACTATCAATTCAGTGAGTCATATTTACATTTGTTACAATTAAATTAGTTTTTATTCTTATAAATTCATGGTAAATTATCCTTTCTCAAAACATTTGAAAATAAAACTAATTTTGATTCATATCAAAATTTGCCTCTTGAAATTGAATAATTTGACAGTTGGAACTAACTTTTGGCAACTTTTGGATTCTTAATTTATATGCTCACATCCTATTATGGGACTGACGGGTAAATTTTATTTTGCCCAATAATGCTGCAGAAAAAGTATAAAGAAAAACAGTAAATCAAATTAAGTTTGAATGAAACTTTGTATTTTTTATTACTTACTAAATTTTCTGTTTTAAAAACTTCCATTATGTACTTCTGTGTCGACTAAATTCCACAATTTAAGAATTTCGTTACGGAGTGGAGATTATGATTAGATAAATTAAAATATGCCATAAAAGTAGCAAACATTCAAACCTCAAGGACCATGCATTTATCTTACAGAAACAGGATTTTTAATATTGCATACGAACCTTGCACTATTATACGGACTTGGAATATTTTTCATCGGTGGGAATACTTGCGTGACACCTTTATGCGGTGGTAAAGGCGGAGGTTGAGTAGAATGTTCAATCATTCTGCTAATATGCGGAGATCTATGAGGAGGAGCTTGCGGAGGCGGATGCTGAATTGGAAGCACTCGAAGCATATTATAACCACCTACGAAAACGTTAAAATTGTGAAATATGAAAAGTAACTCTCATTAATTACTAAAATGACGCGTTATGAAACTAACTTGGAAGAAGAGCTTCGGTTTCCGCACTATCTGGCTGCTTTCGATAACCACATCGCGTGTTTCGACTATTCTGGAAGCTGAGTTGAACCCCATAATCTTCGAGTTGATGCGACTGTGACACAGGTGGATCCGGATTATATCGTGGATTTTGTTGCAGGTACACAAGCGGCGTAGCAACACCACCGTACATGTTTCCTAAAAATTATCGAATAAGAAGACCGCAGGAAAAATGGTACAGCGACTTCAAGTTCAAAAACCTACCATAAGATTTCTGATTATTGTAGTTTGCCAAATCTTCCACGCGAATCGTTCCCAGCTGTTTTCGGTCGGTGAGAAAGTATGTTTTCATGTCTCCTTTTCCTTTTACTTTTACATGTCCCCGACACTGAAACTGATAAGGCTCGTTTTTCAGCACTTGAAATACTTCTTCAGTAACCTGCGCAGACAAACCATGATATAGAGCCACATTTTAGGTAAGTTAACATCGTTGCAGCTTGCAGTTCATTTATTACTTGTATATGATTTGGTAAGCCGGTAGAATCCATGCGACTGGCAACATTAACTGTATTTCCCCATATATCATACTGGGGTTTTCTGGCACCAATAACACCGGCCACAACTGCTCCAATATTCATTCCTACAAAAATGAGAAAATTAAGACACGCCTTTTCGAAATGCTAACAGGCAGTCTTGGATTTGAGATCGTTGGGCAAATAAAATGGTGAAATTTTTCTTTTCATACAATTCACTTTAAAAAAAACAATTGACTTGTAGATATGGTTAGTTGTTGCTTTCACAGGCTCATTTGAGCTGATTTTCCCCACAAATCAACGTGAAAAAAGATTTCGGCGCTTAAAAATTCATTTCTTGGTTCAGTAATTTAATTCCTCGATATTTTCAGACTTACCAACTCGTAACATAAAATTATTATACGAATTATCGTTGATATTGATGAGTTTTTCTTTCATCGCGAATACAAACTCTACCAATGCGGTCATATAATGAGCAGCAGATTTTTCATCTTGATCGGAAATTCGATGCTCTGGCATCAAACCAACCGCAGCCATGTAAGTTGAGCCAACTGTTTTGATTTTGTCAATCGCTTGAAAGCGAGATTCGTTTAAAAGCTGAAGATTATACATATTTCAATTATTTTCAGTACGACCGTCGACTTAAAATTAAACTTGTTGTAGACTAACCTCGTCAAAATCGGCTATTATCTCGTTAAGAAGTCTCAAACATTCGACTCCTTGATTATTACCATCCAGTTCCATATAAAACTCGTGGTAATTGGTGATTGAGGCGAATAACACACCAACCTTATTATAACTTTGGTAATACAAGTCCTGCGATAACGTATTCTAAAATAAATAAAAACTGAATCAATACGAGTAACTACACGAAAAATGTCAGCAGTAAAAAATAATTGAAGAAAAAAAAGCAAAAATGAAAGAAAAACGAAATCAAACTGAACAAAGCAATAAAATAGTAGACTATATACACGATGGCAGAGCAAAGTACACGATTACCAAGAGTAAAGTTTGCGGCACAAGGCGAAGCCGAGGGCCGTAATTGCACTTGGTAATGGGGTTACTTGACGATACCATCGTGTGTACTATTTTTTCAATTCTAGAAGATGAAAAAATAAAGTAGTATACACGATGGCATTGGAAAGTAAGGCGCGATTGAATCTTTTTGCTTTCCGCAGCTGCACTTTTTTGTTTTCCGTTCATTACGAGACCATTAGAATAAATGGCCATTTTCCAACCCAAAAATAGGGCGGTATGCTGCTGTTTTCCTGTCGTCTTGAATTGAAATTTTTATAAGCCATTTAAAACTTACTAATACTTACCATATTACTCTTGAGCTGATTATCCAAAAAATGCATAGCCACGTGCGACGGTAACAGATTGAACAATATATGCTTATTACTGCGTTGCAAACTATCCATCCCTTTCTTCTCCTCTTTTGCCTGTATAAATTCGAGGAGTAAATTATTTCGATAGTTACTCAAAAAGGAGGCTTGAATAGCTCTTAATGAACTGACGAACCTGCATCTGCCACAGGAAATCCAATCTTGCAGTCCATTCGACTTGTCTCCCATGAAATAGGATGGCTAGTAAAAAAATGATTATTTCCACCGTGCTCGTAATATGTAATGGAATCACCGAACTGTACGGGCAAAATTTTGATGAATAAATGATTTTAGAAACAAGTACCTACTACCTACTTTGTTTAAATATCTAATCCACTTACTTTACTGTTTGATCATAACAGACAAATAACTGATGATGCGAGAATTCAATAAACAGAAAGTATGTAATCGACATAAACACGAGTAACAGATACTTAATGACAATCGGTAATCGCAAAAATATGGCCGCAGTGAAGTATCCCAAGCAACAAGAAATTACAATATAATGCGGCAAAGGACACACTCGATGAGCACGTGGATCTGCATACGTGTAGTTAACAGACAGTTCTTGACATGACAAATCAATATGGCCAATGTGACACGTAAACTAAGAAGAAAACAAATGAAAATTAACAAAATTATCCGATATTAATGCCAGTGAGTGCGCTTGGCATGCCGAGTATAACCTTAGCAAGATAAAACACGTACCACATTAACTTGAGCAACAGCATATATTAAAATTACAGTAAAAGTAATTATAGCTATGCGCAATACGAAACTTTGCGATATATCCCACAATATCCAACGCAGACGTACAGCTAATAATAACATTAACACCACCTAAAAACCCAAGCATGCTACCAAATCAGTACAATGAATGTCGATGAAGATAATAACAGAAGCGGGTAACAGGACGAAAGGAATCAGAAACTACATTTATGATTTCAAGCAAATACTTACAGCGTTCCAAATAAACGCTAATAAAAATAAAAATAATAAAATTTTCGTCCGCGGTAAAATGATGAATTGAACAGCAGCCATTAGTACTAAGGTTACTAAACTGCATGCTAGTGAACTTGTCAACCCGGCGTCAGTGTCGGAATGATACTGCAAAAAACAAAAAAAATTGAATCATTATAATATAGAAGAAAGTACAGAATCACGACTTCAGTAATATTTTGATCAACTTTTTGTGGAAAAGGTTCAAAACATAAATCTGTTTTATTCATTAATCGAGGCAGGGCCAGATTGAGAGTATGGCATCATACTACAACCAATTTGTTACACCAAAAAATAAATAAATAAATACTTACATAAATAATAATAATTTTTTTTTTTAACGGAAGCCCCAATTTTTAATCTTTAATTCGACTTTGATCGTTATTTATTTGATTCACTATGTTCCGCGTGTTTTTTCTAAATCTTATTCGACTATTTTTAGTACTTTTTCGTACACTGAAGAAAATTTATCAACCCGAAATTTTCCAAACTTCAAATAAAATTCGAGAATTGTAACATTATTAACGATTGTTTATAAAAAATCGAATACCTGTTTTTCTTTGTTTTCATCTTTAAAACACAGTGTAATTAAATTGACATGCGTTGATTTCTCTCGATCGACGCTTCGAGCTTCTATGGCCTGGTTCAAGTACTTATTAACTCGATTTGTCGGTTGGGGATGATAAACACTAGAATGACGCTTCTTGAAAGGTCGTTTAAATTTCTCAGTCACCTTATGCTGAAATGCGGAAATATTAATAGTAAGTAACAACTTCCAAAATATCATATCCACTAACGCAAATTGTGTTACAAGATAACTGTCCAAAGAATACAGAGTAGGAAAAAATATTTAGGTACAATTTATTCGCACTAGCAAAGTACTCGAAACACATTTGAGAAACATTTTGAAATATGAATTAAAGAATTCGTATAAATGAATTTCAAGAATCTTCCATCGAAGGTGAATAAAAGCAAACCTTTCATTCACATCCTTGGGACTTTTCAACTTTAAATTTGTTATACAAAAACATGCAACTCTCACAGATTATTGAAAATACGCGATCAGAATTAATGTTAATAGCCTACGAAAAAATCACGAAAAGGAATACTACGAAAAGAATACAAAATGATACTTTAGTTATTTTTAAAAAAATGCTGAATCCAAAATACATAGGTAAGTACATGAATTTAGAGTTGTTAATTTTTTTGAAAAATTATATCGGCAAATTATCACCTAAAAGCGGCAAAGAGATAAATTCAAAATTTTCAAAACTGAGATTTTGGCTTTTTTGACTTTTTAAGGATCATGAAATTCACTTTTCGTCATCAGTTGCCCAAAATGTGTATCAATGGTCGACAATAACCGAAAGAAGAAAAGGTTTTACACAGCAACTAGTTGAAAAAATAAATTTTTCAATTCGTCTTCCTCAAAACTGATTTTTTAGACGTATCACCTTTCCACTTTCACGTGATGAAATAAAAAGCAAAATATTCTCAGTAAAAATCGTTCATATCACTAACTGATATTATTTTAGAAAAAAAAAAAGTTTTGTATTATATACTAGCATCTTCGAAAAGCAGAAAGTAATTTTTTATTTCATCGGACTGCATTCGATTTTCAAATTCAACGATATATCCACATAGTTTTTCACCCAAGTCATTTTTCAATTTTTCCAACAAAGTACGCATCCTGTCTAAAAAATGTGACAAAAATAAGATAAAGATCGTTTCATCATCTTCACCAACTACACATATTATACTTATTCCAAGCATCTCCTGTTTGCAAGCAAATGTAAAATAATATTTTTACCTTTCCCATGTGCCGAAATAATAATGACGAACCATCGTGAACCATAGCCCGTCTGCTAGAAGATGGTTCATTAATCGATCTTTGCAAATCCAATACCTACAAAAAATTTATTTTCAATAAGAACCCCCTCATCAAGAAAATAAAATTTGGTACCCACACGCGCACACGTACAATGATGATTTTTTTTTCTAGCGATTCAAAGCAAAAAGCGTCGTCTCATGAACATGAACAGGCAGTTATGATTTTGAAGAAAAAAAAATGCTAGGTACGAATTAGCGGGCAAATGACTTAACATTATTCGAAAATTTTATGAATGATAAGGTTCTTAAATTTTCCCTTCAGGTAATTTAAATAATTAGAAGGCTGACTTTTTTTGGATCTAATTTCAATGAATATTCCTCTGTTCTATACCTTAGCAATCTCAAAACATTAAATATGTAAACTGATCATACGGAAAGGTACTGCAAAGAAAGAAAAATTATAATCTAAAGACGAGATTAACTTACCTTGTAAGTGCCGACTCCTTTTCCATCCGTTACAGAATTGATATTACTAAATGGAACTTCAACGGAATACTTAATAGAATGCAACAGTTGTACTACCACATTAGACACATTTTTAAACGACAGTTTATGACCGGCCCCACTAGGATGAACGCCGATTTTCATTTGCAAAGGCTTACAAAATATCAACAAATTACATACAAGTCACAAATGGCGGAAGGTAAATTAACACACAAAAAAAAAACATGATCTAATAGATGACAACTACATGAAAAAAAGGCGTGAAACGTGGTAGGTGATCTTATTACGATTCGTGATGTTCGGGAATGAGGACTCTCTGAAGCTCGTAAATGGCACGCGACATTCATTCGCTAGAATACGATCAAGACGGGTGCAGTAATATAGTTTACGGCTAAGAAGTTTTCTTGCCATGCAAAATTATTCAAAAAGATGGTAACCAACGTCGAAATCATGCGAGCCAAATATGAACGAATAAAAGCATAAGTTTCAGAATTTTCGAGTCGTGCATACCAAAAAATATCCTTCCATTGCAAACATTTCTTCGGAATAAATCGTACGCTGAAAATATCTGGGGGCTGAATTAATGTAGATTACTATGATCTGTTCAAAAAAGGCACATTTTCATATTAAACGATTAAATTAATCATATTTTTCGTTTAAAATTGAGAGAATAAAGACTCATATCACTGTGATGTTCAACTTACATAAAAAATGGTCTAAAATTTGTGTCAGGTGAGCAGTTAATTTTAAAAAGTTTTTTTTAGATTGAAGTAGTTTGGGTAGTACTAAAACTTTTTTTTTAATACTTATCACAAAAAAAAAAGAAAGAAAAAGAAAAGGAATGGTCTTTTTCAAATCTTGTGAATAAACTACGAGTACTTATACTATCGAGCAGAGGAAATCAAATTTATGGACCGAAAAGCGGAAGAAACGACGGATTGATGCAAGTCTAATTTATTTATTTATTTTTTTTTTTTACGAAATAATCAACTCACAAGGGATTTGCAAAAGTGGTAACAGTCAAGAATGCAAGGGTGATGAAAAATTAATTTTCAGCAATTTTTCCGGTATCTATGATAATATTCTTCATAAAATTTCAGACTTTTGATCTAAAATCGATGACTCATCCCAAAATTGTGAAGTCGGAGATTTACAATAAAAAATAAAAAATTTTCTATCTAAGTTTACAACAGTCCCATAGCGAATTTTTCATGTCAAATTATACTGTCAATATTTAACTACCTCCTAACTCACCATACCATTTTCCACCATCGCATGCTGCACGAATTCCTGAACGTATTCTAACGAAAAATACACTTCGCCAAATGACGTGCAAGATGAAATGAAAAATTAAAGATAAATAAAATAATTAAAATAAAACAAGGTAAGCATTTATAAATGAGTGGAGAATGGAAAGGGAAGGCGAAGGTCGAGAAGAAATTTCATCCAAGAAATAGAGATATTTACTTTTCGACGTCGAGCTGGTGGTATTACAAAGTACGTTGTAACGTTATTATCACGTAAATATTGGTTACGAGTACCACCATGTCCTGCTTCTACCTCGTATTCGCCTCCAAGCGAATCTAAAGTAGCTTGAGTTATGTGAACTCGTCTGTACCAAAAAAGGAAAATAAAAACGATTAGTTTTACAGAAAAAATTTCGACTGAACTGAAATTTTGTTTACGAATATGTCGAAAAGAAAAAACGAAAAGAAAATTTTATAAATCAGGTGAGATTTTGAAACGAAGTGGAAAGAACATGAAAGAATATTAACCTTCCAGCGGCACAAACTAATTTATACAGAAGTGGCACAAGTGGGCGTTTTGACCCAATCTTCATTATGTGGGCAGCGTCCTATACACAAGTGGCACAAATGGGTTATTTTGACCCAACCTTAATCATGTTATCCTAGTAGTCCTCGATGATGATACACAATTACCCTCTCCCTATTTGGTGAGACTATGCAACCGCATCAACATCTACGAGTCACGTAAGGGCAAGTGGGCCATTTTGACCCACTTGTGCCACAAGAGGGTTAAAAGAGAAATAATTTAAAAGACCAATAAAATTGAAAGTATGATAAATTAATATTATTATTATTAATTTAGTTCAAAAAGTAATTTAGAATAGAAAAACTACAAGGCACAGTTTTGATAGAAGCCAAAAACATTTTTTTTAAAATCACTCTTAAAAAATGAATAAACTAAAGGGAAGCTGCGAGATGATTCATAGAAGTCGAGTACTTCTTGGATTTTGCATGGAAATTAGTGCTGTCTGCAAAAACACAATTTTTCAAAAACTGATAAATTTGAAAATTTGTATGTATCGGCATGTACATAATTACGTACATGCACATTTTTTCCCTCCAATTTTGGAAGATTTTTCATCAGATTAAGTGGGGAGCAATCACACAAATACACATTAAAAAAATAAGCTGGTGCGGATCACTAGAAATCGCTGCGGAAAAAAATTCGTTTTTTAAAATCTGGCAGCACTAAATTACAGATTCTCTGAAAATATGCTGAAAATCAAAAATTTTTCTAAAGCAAGTTCTAATGATTCGATCAAGCAGATTTTTGATGTGCATTTGTGTGATGGTCTCCCTCTTAATCCACTGAAAAAATTCCCCAAAATTATTTTAAAAATTTTCTGCATAAGTGCCAACACAAACAAATTTTCAATTTTGCAAACAGTAAAAATAACCATACGTATACATGTATAAAATGAAGTTGTAGCACGGAAAGCTAAAAAATGGAACCCAAGAAGTACCCGACTTCTGTGAGTCACTTCGCGGCCTTCCTTCGAAATTGAATTCCAAAACATATTTGAAAAATAAAAATCGACAAAATAGGAAGACCCTTTTACTCATACGTAGGTAAGGCAAAGATCGAAAAAAATTCCTACATCCGTTATTACTAGCAAATCGGTAGAATTGACAGCCCCGCCCCCTCCCCGCTCCATGAAGTTAGCCAAGAACTTATAAAGAAAAATTGATTGCGGCGCCGCTTCTTCATAAATTACATTCAAGATAGAATTTAAAAAAACAACAAAAAACACACCCAGGTTCTCCTCCAGCTTCCATATTATTGGCCAAAGTAACGTCGTTAGACCACACGTCATACTGCCATTTACGTAGTCCCAACACGCCACACAAAACACGACCGGAATGAATACCAACTCTCATATTTAAATTGACATCGGTGGCTTCGACGACGGCCCTGTAGATAAATACCGTTTTGCCATTATCGTTTCCATTTCGTTGGCGCTTAGTATACATATTGGTAATAAACGATAGAGAAGTTGCAATTTTATGTTGGCAAAAGCCAACGAAAGAAAAATTAGTTGCTTACGCAATGGCATCGATCATGTCTAGCCCCATTTCCACGCAGCAACGAGCGTGGTCGGAACGTGGCTCTGGTAAACCAGACACACAGTAATAACAATCTCCGAGAATTTTAATTCGTAAACAATGATTTTCCTGAAAAATCCACGAAAAAATTTCATTAAAATTTATCATCATAGACAATACAATAAAGGTGTGCTTATTGAGATGGTAACGTCTCGGTATTTTTACCATGATTTCTATTTATAAGTAGTAACTGTGTAGCATAAATTTTTTCCTCTCCGTTTTTCACCCTTCTTTCAAATTTTTTATAAACTCCTTTCCGTCGTTGGTTAATTATTGCTGGTCGTTAATGAGAAACGTGTGAAACGTGAACGGATACCATACAAAACTTTCGTTGCAAATATGTTGCAACAATGCAAAAGCAAAAATAACTAAAAAACAAAGATAAAAGAAAGTCTTGGTTCGAACGTGATTAACCCGAAAAACTATTGGCATTCTGTAGAGTAACATATAGTAAAACTAAAAACTAGTAAAATTTCGTCAGGGTAGATTAAGAGAACTGTTCGTTAATGTCCATGAACAAAAACCAAATTGAGATTTAGGTCAAATTTTTTATTTTCGATGGTAACGATTCTAAAAATAAAAGGGCACCTTCAAGTGAAAAATTCAAGATGAAAAAATATTTTCGCTTTACTTTCGAATTACTAATAAAAAAATAATAATAAAAAAACGGAAACGCAAATGACTGGCCACTATCTTCAGATCGATGGTATTGTTTTTTCTCACCCAAAATTACGAAAATGCTTTGACAAGAGTTAGGGGGATATTTCGGCGTCAAATGAATCGTTATTTGTCCAAAAAAATATAATAATAAACGTATTTGACAATGGGGGAAAAAATGAATAAATTCGATATCACTCTCAAATCAACATTTTAAAAGCCTAATAATATTGAAAAGAAAGAAAGAAAAAAAGAAAATTCATCTCATTTGAAAAGTATACAAACGTCATTCAGTAAATATCTGAATCGTCTAAGAATTCTTTAAAAGCAGTTGTTACAGAATACTGGCAAGTAATGACAGCCTGTCATTCGTAAATTATTTTAGCGTTCCGTGTCAAGGTGACATTAGATACAGCGTCTCCGTATCAAATCGAAGAAATAAATTAAGGTGTTAAATACGAGACTAAGAATGCAAATTCAGAAATAAAAAATACAACGAGAAATATTAAGCATGACAAAACGCTTTGATTTTTTTGACTGAAATTATTTCGCTTCGCGTTGAATAATCATCTCAAACACAAAAACATTTTTGTATATGATTTTTAAATTTAAATTGGTTATTCAAAATTAAATCTTCAAGTAGCAATAATAAATCTACATGTAACTTACTAGACTTACATTTTTTAAGTAAAATAACTGAGCCAAAAGAGATTCGTAATATCTAAATTATTTTTACCTCACGATGAATCAGACAAATTTTATCAAAATATTCATTCTGCAGGTGAGATTAATGAGACTCATCGATGATTATTATGTTGAAACAAGGGACTTTCGTCTTTATCACTATTTTACCAGCCATATATTCATTTAAGAAAGAATATTATAATAGGTCTCTAAAAAATAGTAACATAGACGAAATTAGATAATTGTTTTCCTCAACCTTTACATCATTTTTCATCATTAATGTACTCGTATTTCACGGAAAAACACTTTTACTTTCGAAACTTTCGCCTTCACGGTACAACTTTTTCAATTGCAAAAACTTATCGATCACTCACTCGAGGTCAAGACCGAGTCCGAGAAAAACCACATGAGACCACTGATTACAAGATTACAGTAACGAGTCATCTCTCTCTACATAACTGACAAAACGATACTTTAAAAATATACTAACAGCAGCCAATTGATCGAAGCGTCCGAATAATTCATTGAGCAAACGTACAACTTCTTGAGCAGTGCATTGCGATGCTAATACCGTAAACCCGACAATATCCGCAAACAGAATGCTGTCAAAGCACACAACAAATTACTAACCCTTAAAACTGAAGAAATATGTTGAAATAGTTTCTTACACCTTCGATGAGAATAAAAATATTTTTCATTGGTAGTCACGTGCTATTAGTAACGAAAAAACTTCTCTGAGCGAATGGAGGTATTTTGGTCATGTCAATATACATTCAAGTAAAGTAAGAAAATATGGAATTACATACCTAACATTTTCGTGTTTTTGTATGTAAATTTTGTGAAACTGTCCTTCGACCGGTGACATGATATCATTTTTCATTTCTAATGCGACATGCTGGGGAAGCACTGACAGTAATAACCTTTCCTGTAAAAAAAAAAATTGATGAATTAGCAAATGTATTTGTAGAAAAATTCAAGTTTGTTAGTTCGTCTAGGTTAATAAATGCAAAACTTGGGTAGTCGCGCGCGCATGCGAACACAGTTAATACTTAATGGAAGATATCACTCCCAAAAAATGCATAAATCAGAAAAATACGACAGGCGTGATACTTGACAGTTGCAATTTATCATTGTTATCAATAATATATCATAATATCAGCCAGTCAAGTTGTATGATTATTACTTATTTCGACAAAGTTTACTTATAACAGTCAGTTTTAATTCAGTACACCTAATTTAACAGACTTTTGATCATTATTCCTTTTTTTCAAAAATACATCAAAAAACGAAGAAAGACATTATTTTGCAGAATATTAGCATTCAGTAAAATTAGTAAAACAGGCATTAAAAAAATTGGAATGAATATTTGAATCGACATTACTTTTGATGGATAGTACATATTTACTTGTATTACTGTTATTGAGAAAGAAGAAAAAGGGTTGTTTTGGACTTTAGAGTGAATGTCGTTTACATTTTTGAGGATAATTAAATACTTCATCAACTGAAAGAAGGCACAAGTTGGTTATTTATGACGCGACAAAATTTTCGAGAACTTTCTTTCAGTAAGAGATAATACGCCAGGGAATTTTGTTCTTTTGAAATAAGAAAAAAATGTAAAATTTTTTAAAATTAGAAAAAAGTTGAACCGAATGATACCACAGACTACATAAAAATGTTTTTGTTATCTTCACAAGGTGTAGTTTAATTACTACGCAGTGGAAGAAAATATTTTTATGCATTTCGAATAAGGAACCATGGCATCCATCAAGTTGATGAAAGAATATTTATTTTTTTCAAATTGTTCAGAATGGTCAAATTGAATACGGAATATTTCCAAACATACCAACTTTTCGTTTTCGTCTTCAATGTGCAACCGAGCACTAATGCAATTTCTCGTATCCAAGAAGACCTTTCTTTGAGCATTTTCAGTCAACGAATGCAGAAGTATGCCAACAATATTTACACATGAAAATGTTAACACATTGCTGGCAATCTGGAAAAAAGAAGTTGAATAATAAATTCGAGAGAATTCAGAAGGGAACCTCATGGTCTGTTCGATCAATTTAAAGACGGGACACATAACGTTGAGAAGCTACTCACCCAGCAACATCAACATACCCATTTATTCGTTCAACCTGCAAATACAGTGTTTGGTCAGGGCAGGGGCAGACTGAAAATTTGCATAAATTGGCATAAATTTAGAAAATTACTTTTCATATTTCGATTTTTCTTTCAGTGGAATAAGTGGGTGTCTATCATACAAAGACACATGGAAAAAATCAGCTTGATATGATGATAAAAACTTTTCAGATGATGAAATTTCAATATTTTCATTTTTAAGATATTGTCATGTAATTCCTAAAAATGAAAATTCATCATAAGAAAATTTTAATCATCAGATCAAGTTGGATGCGTCTCGTCTCTAAATCGATCGGACAGATCGTGAGTTTCTCTTGTTAGGAAGTTAACAAAATCTGTGGTGTAAGATACCAGTTTACCTGCTGCCACATGAAACGTTGGAATTCTTGAGCAAATATGATTGATGTGATAATATGAATCAAAGGTAGTGTAACTCCGAAACCAATTGAGACTAGAATTTTTACAGGCAACATTGTATAAGCCAGAAATATGACGAATACTATTTGCCAAACACCTTCGGCAATAACTCTCCGAGTTTCTATTTTTAAAAACGTGTTCTCCGATGGGGATGAACTGCCAATGGGCAGGGAAGCAATGCAAAAAGTGGCACAGAAAAATAAAATCGTATAGCATATCCACAGCAGGTACGTATCGTGCATGTATTTGGTATTCAGAAAGATCAATAGTATCACGAAAAGTAAGCAGTGGACCATATGATAGATATTTTGAGTAGACGGTCCTCGCGCGTAGAAAAAACTAAGATTAGCTAGTACTGAGGTCAATATTATAAATAATATTATCACATTTGCGACTGATGAATGCTGCAATTTGAAAATGTATCGTTGATACAAACACTCCAGCTCATCATTTTCGAATCGGTGTCGATTGAAAATGCGGGAAAACGAGAATAGACCCTTTGGATTCATGGCTTTGACGCTGTGATCCATGGTGCAAAACCTGCCGACAGTGCAATTAAATAATTATTCCGAGATGATACAAAAGAGATAGCAATATGCTCGATATTGAATGAGACAAATAACCATAAGTAGTACGTGAAAATTAAATAATTTCACAATACAAAGTCCAATGATAACTTCGTTGAATGTTAATATCTACGTGACTTACTGTTGGTTAAAAAAATAGCCGCGAACAACTAATCGAACTATTGAGAGTAATCCGATTCCAGTTAACCCATTTTTACTGAAATTATCACATTCTAGGATGGAAAACGATTGTAACGTCACATTTTTTCAACTGACTAAAACATTAATGACGGGAAACAGTTGACAAACTTGAAAATATTAATTAATTTAATTCAAATTTTTTTCCATTCTGTCGAGGAGAAAAATTTTACACACCGACCAAAATATTTTGTAATTACTTTTGATGAACTGAATGATTGTTTTGTTTTTTCAGAGGAAAGGCGTCAGGTCAGGTTTGTATTTGTTGGCGATGAGACTGCCATCTTGCGATGGTGCTTGAAAACATGTTGAATTGAATAGATAGACTGAAATGATTATTTAATATTTACGGGAAAATAAAGGTCTTTGTCATAAAATTTGAATTGAGTTGGTCAGTTGGAGTGTTTGAGAAATGTGGGCGCAACTATTTTAGTATAAAAAATGAGAAATTAAATGAGTAATAGTTCAATACCAGCGAAGACATTCTATAACTTTACAGTTTTCGTCATCTTACTCAAATTTTTGAAAGGGAGGGTAATTTAATTATTGTCATTTTTGTGCAACTCCTGTATGCAGTCTCCTACTTATTATTTTTTTTACCAAAATTTAGTTTTGGTCGGACACCAAATTGTATAATGGAAGTGCAAAAGTCATTAAATAAATTATTTCACAATATTTTACAAATTTTGGCCGTCAAACTGTTTATTTTTGACTAACTCGTAATTTCGTAAGTAAACTACACGACGAAGAAAACATGAAAAATCCGTATTATTTTTAATAAAAGCAGATGATTTTTGTTTTCCTTTCTCTTGAAAAAATGAAGATCGAATATAGTTTTTCTGAATAACAGTGATTTTGCAATATCCTTCACTTTTTGAAAAAACAGTACATTACATACCTAGTAGAGCATCTCCACTACCGGATACTGAAAAATGAAAATAGAAAATTACGCCAAATTCACAAATTAATAAAATCAGTCTTCAAAGGGAACGATAATTTATTAAGTTTCTTTCTTGGTAAATCAAACGAACTTTCGATAAACATCGTACACTATATACATTACAATTTCAACAATAAATTTATTTGAACCGAAACATTAATGAAAAATTTTACACGTAATCGCATAAAAGCACACGACCTTTTTTTCTTATTATTCTGAAAATGAGTACAGTGCGTCAAAAATACATTATAATTTGTAAACGTAAAATTTCTACCTTGTTAGTAAAATGAACGAAATGGAAAAGAAGGAAAAAAGAGAATAAATGTAATAAAAGAAATAATATAGGAAAACGAAGAAAGAAATGTTGAAAAATTCGAGTAAAATAATACTTGCTGAATAACTGATTAAAGCTTCAAGACTTTAGAGATCAACATGGCTACGGAATGTTCAACTCTAATAGTTCGCTATGGAAGATGTTAAGCCATGATTTATTACAAAAGCTTATTCTCATCATTGTCTCTGTAAAATATAAAAAAATCCATGACAAAGTTGTTCTCTAATTTATAAATATTTCGTTGCATTCGAATGCGATTCTAATTACTCGTACATTTCGATATCTTCGGGTGGTGTAGACTGACATCGAGACATAGTTTTGATTGGTGCAAATGCAGAATCTTCGCTGAGCTGTAACTTATTACTGCTGAATGGTCCGCTGAAATTAGCTGCACTTGTATGATCAACCCTGTTACGTGAATGATAAATTAATAACCACAATCTAGAAATTAATATTTATGGGAAAAACATTTTTGAACGAACTCAGATTTGCCAACAGGTACTGGAATTATAATTCTTGGATCTAAAGTTTCAGTTATTTTTGTTTTAGAATAATCCTCACAGCCCGAAGTATCATCTGGAGAAGAAATACCATTGCTGCTATCTGAAAATAAAAAGAGAGATCATTATAAAATTAAGAAGGGCCAAGAGAAAAATAAGATGAATAAGAGGAAAAAAAAGTAAAACATATAACCGGATTCGTTATAATTGCGTATTCCAAGGACGGTTGCTGATCGACGTTTCTTCCTGCGATTATAACCTTTATTTCTATAACAATGAAGCATGTCAGCGATTGGAGCTCGCCTGCCTTCCGCGATTTCCTGAAATTTATAGATTGAAGATAAGGTAAAAATAAAATGAATAAAAATTATAAAATGGTTGAGTATTAAAGAGAAGAAAAAATCACTTCTTTATCCCATAAGAATGTTGCGAGTCCAAATTTTTCATTATTCAAAAATAGTCTTTCAATCTCTTTATTCAAGTCTTCAATCGAATTGGGTGATTTACTAGATCTACTAGAACCACCTTCAACGGGTGAATTGAAACGTGATCCTAATTTACCTTCCTGTGACTGGGTTTCACTAAAAAATAATAATTACATGTTATTAAGACGACGACTGATATAGAACTGGCGAGCACTTAAAATTAGTTAATTCGAATATAATCGATTGAGAGAGATAATGAGTTCAAATTTATACAAATTAAGTACCTGCGTTCGAAACAGACATTCCTCACAGTGTCATTCATTTCATTATCTTGCATGATAAATGTTTTTTCGATAAACTGTAAAAATAAAAACAAAAATTACCAATCTCTAGAAATTTATTCAAGATGAGAATTCGTGAAACATACTTTCAAATCAGAATTTTTCACCGGAGACTGTTTGGCACAGGAATTAGAATTCTGAAGAAGGACGCGTTCGAATTTTTTACGCTGATTTAGTTTCACTGCATGAAACACAAAACATTTCTAATTATATCATAGGATAATGTATTCAGATAACTTGCAGTAGTAACAATAAATTTTCGAACAGTAGGTACTTAAGAATTTCAAATCATAGAATAAGTGATATTCTATTATTTTTTCGCTGATTATTCATCCAATGAATTTTTGAGCACTTAATAAATAAATACTCGTAGATGAAAGAAATTTGTGAATTTCATCGATTTGAAAAAGATTAAATTGGAAGATCGATAAAGTCTCATTTTCTTAATCAGTTTGAATGTAATTGCCTGGAGTAAGTATGATGTAAGATATCTCTTAAATGAAAAATTGAAATGAAATAATTCGAAAAATGTCTCACAAATAGCCCTGGAGCGATCACGTCGAGTTCTCTTGATAGTTATTGACTTGTTCGCAATTGATGATGCACAAATTTGCGATGTCACAAATTTTGGACTGGTTTCAATGGCCATAATATCTCATGCATATCTGTGAAAATACCTTCCATTAGAATTACATAAAAAAGAATGCTGTACAATGACGCGAAACCAATACTAACGAACCTCGTTATGACGATAAAGATTCATATTTTTCAGCAATTTCGAGTTCGAAAGAGAAAAAAAATAAAAAAGTTAGAAATTTGATAAGATAATCTTTAGTTTGTCAAAGTTTATAGAGAACAACGTCTGAAGAAATAACAAAATGTAATCACAGAAAATCGAATGAAAGTCAATGAAGAAAAACTAGGTACCAATGAATGCAACATGAATAATGTAACATAATTATAAGGTAATGAGAAGAATTTCGTTTCGTGAATGAATTTTTTAATGAAAAAAAGAAGAGAGAAGATTCAAGTAATCGAAAACAAGTTCCGGAGATTAAGTTTTTGGTAGATAAGTTGTGCACGCTTCTTGAGACGGCTTTAACAAAAGCAGAGTTGAACAAAAGGATAAGAATAAATATTTCAAAATTTTCATGATTATCTTCAATTCAAAAACGCAGTTACTCAACGCTGGATGGAAAAAGAAAAATTATTAGTTTACTGAGGAGATTAGAACCAACAGACTTGGGCAACGAGTAAAAAACGCCACGTTGGAAAAAACATATAATCGAATTTAATAAAATTCAAATAACTTTCTCGTAAAGCATGATAATTTTTCTCTCTCCTGAACTTCTACGATGACCATCATTTTTGAATGTATGTATTAAAGTGAAAATATAAGCCAAAAATCATTGTTTTCCGATCCTTCAAACTTATGTTCAAGAGTGAAAAAACAATCACAGCACAAGTTAACATAAAGGATAAATTTAATCTTAAATTTTGATGCTCCTAATGAATCGAGATCACCAGCTATTTTCGAGTACAATGTAAACAACTAGCCAAAGTCATTTACAAATTTTATCAGCTTTCAAATAGGGCAAAAGCCACTATCAATTTTACCCATCCTCATCAGTCTTTAGCATCAATCCTGTACGGGGTGCGACTGTTTGAAGTAAATTGTCTTCAAAAAGTTAATTGTAAGTAAAAATTTGAATATGAGAAAAATATGAATGAAATTCAAAGTAAAATCAAACGAGACTAATCATTTGAGCTGATTATGATTTTAGGTCTACGATTATGTAAGATGTAGTTAAGCTTCACTTTTACCTCAGTAAAAACAAATTTGACAGAACATTTCATGAAATGAAACAAAAATTTCCCTACATAAAATTGAAGAATGATTAAAATGAAAATAACAGTTAATACCATTTTCGTTAGTTCCATAAAGTCGTTGAAATGCTGTTACAGGACGCTAAACTGCCGGTTCAGATCATATTGACATGTCAACTTCATCAATTTAAAAACTGACATAAGATCACGAGAAACGTAAAACTGCACTAATTACAATTAATAATTTATAAATAAAAGGTAAAACCTCCTATGAAGTAGCCTCAATAGTCAAAAGTAGTCAGAGTGATAAGAAAAAAAAATACCTCTCTTCTTCTCCACTTGTCATTTCACGAATTCAATCAAACTGAAAAGAAAAAAAAAAAAAAAAAGCCAAAACCAAAAAAACTTCAAGTTTCAACTAGAAAGTTTCATGTTTCTTCGTTTGAAAAATTGAAACGAATACATGTCACGACTCACGAGTCACGAATGTCACGCCGTGGCTTGGTCAGACTTGGTCAGGCTTGGTTATGGCATTGCGATTTATCGCGATAGCTATAACTTATCATTTTTTCAACCCATTTCAGTTTTTTTATCAACCAAATTTGCTGCGTATTTCAGTTCTTTTGTCTCGATTTCGAACCCATAAAACGCAATTAATATATCATTTTTTTTATTGTGTAACGCGCATTTTTCGAATTGTGGTTGGAATAATTCAAAAGTTCTCAAAATTACCTTTCAAACTACGCTTTTACGTCGCCGTCATCATTTCTGCAGCTTGTGTTTTTTAAATTCTTGCTTCGTTAGACAACCATGACTTACTAATTGGAGATCCTTCTCAGTATCCATCGTACCTTCTTCATTATTATTTTTTGATTTCTTACGAATAGCGAAGATGAGACTCTCATTCGAGTCGAGCAGCTTGTTATTGTTATTAATAGTACACTGATGTATTTTGTATCTTGTGTTGTGATAATTAAATTTAGTGTTTGCTTAAAGTCCTATGAATCATGATTCCCAATCGTATTGTTCATTTAAGTTTTGTATCCGAGTAAAAGTCAAAGTACCTTTCGTGATCTGAGTGGATTACCTCTGCCGAGTTTCAATATTTCGTCGCAAACAAGGAATATGCATTCGCAATGGGATCCAAACTACCAACAGGTATCATTATTATTATTTTTTTCTTTCTAGTATAACTTTATGTAATACTTCAAGTATCAGATAAGTGATAAGATTGCCAATGCGACATAGTAACCCAATATTTTTGAAAATTTGAGCCACGAACCCTCATTTTTCTTTTATCCATTCTACACTGTTTCCTACATATCAGTTATTTAGAATCAGAGGCACTTTCTCAAGTTACATATCAGATTCTGAGTTCATTTTTACTTAGTTATGGTTAATGTTGTTTTCAGAAAGACGTGAAATCCTGTTCAGCATTACGATAGATACGAAAGATCTGTTACTGAAAGTTACTAGCTAAGTGAAGTAATTCAAAATTCTAGAATGGAGACTCAGTTTACAACAACTGTTTTCCAAAATTTGAGCTAGTTTTGTTTGATAAGCGAACTATTGAATTTTCGTAATTAAAGCCTTGGAAGAGAAAACCTCAGATCTTCCTTACTTCCAGTCGAGTCTTCTTGCCATACATTTAACCTTCTATTTAATAGTGGATTTCATATACCACCTTATCGATGTCCACTGTATTATAGAGGCTCTAAAGTGACAAGGTTACTTCATTAGAAAAGTGAGATTTTCAGTATTGTAAAATAAAAGATTTCAACACAGAATATTGATCGAAGAACTACATTGCACCTTAATTCAGCTCTAGACTAGGGGTTATTTGATGCGAAAGAGTATCTCTCCAAGTCTATTATGTACATATTTCAAGCAAAATGACCTTGAAATTATGAATCAATATGATAGAGAGAAAAGTTATTAAGAAACTTTTTGGTTTGATAGATTCTTTATTTAGTCCTTTAAAACATTAATCGGGCGAAAAGGTTCCTCTGTAGACGATAGTGTAAAGAGAGTCTTCTGTCGTAGGATAAAAGTGTCAGCCTTCGGAACCTTTTGGCCCCGAACAATTTCAAATGCCTGTAAAGAAATTATTTTGGGTATTTCAAGTTGAGAAACCAGTTCGGATGTAGAATATTCCAAGTGTTCATTAAGGAAACGTTTTTACTTTGCGACTAAAAAGAGTAATCCAGTATTGAAATGTGTGTACCAGCTCAAAATTTATTTCTAGATGGTACCATGATCTCGGTTAAAACAGGAAAAAATCGATTGACGAACCTCATTGCCCAATAGTCTGTTCATACATTTTATAACAAGACTGATGAAACTAATGATTTTCAAACGTGAAAAATAATGACGATTTATGACGGAAACAGCCAAAGCTTGCTGTGTGAGGTATCAAGTTCAAAATATTGCAGATAGCCTGTTACTGTTCTTTTATTAAATCTCTTAAGTATGATGCAATACGTACTACGCAGTAGGTATTTAGTGTTTTAGCATTTTCATGTCTACACACATAGCAGTACTGTGAAAAGTGCTTTTTGGTGGTATTAATAAGAACTATTCATGCAATAATTATTGTCAGTTGATGCGCCTTGAAATGAAATTCAAATACAATGCATTTTCGATAACGTTTGTCAAATGTAATCGATAAAACTTTTTTTTAAACTTGAAAATATTGAAGTCTTCCACTTATCAATAAAATTAAAAACAAAGCTCAACGTAAATGGGTGTCGAGAACATGGATAAGGGGAAAAAACTTCGGGGAAATGTCTTGACCGGGAAATGGCCTGTCAGGGAAACGGTTTCAGGCAACTGACCCGGAATCGACGTTTATATTTATCATCCAGTAACAGTCAGAAGTAAGCTTATAACCTGCTGGAAATCTCGGGTTGATAACCATTTTGAGAGCTTTATACTCGTATTTTGTGGCCATGGTTTGCATTTTTATTTGAAAACTCAAAAGTTCTTTGAATTCTTTAAATGATTCTTTGTAATATTTTCTGTTTATCAGGATATTCACAATACTTCATATTAATACTCGTAGTTGAATTCTGAAGTGATTTTTCTCCAGTCCATGTATTTTTCTTTTGAATATACCTTCTTTGTGTAGGCTTTTACGAATTTGTTTTTCAAATTTCTATTTTTCAAACAATTTTCAGAGCTATTAGAAAAATAATTTTTAGGAATCTTAATTCGAAACCTTAAAAAGCAGGAATTTGATGAAATGAATTCATAGGAGCAGAGGGCATAATTATATTCGAGGGTAACACATCCAAATTTGACTAAAATTGGTTTAAAATTCAATTCGTCGATGAAAATGAAAAATTGTAATTCTCTTGAAAGAGTATAGGTTTAATACACAATTAAGATTTTTGTTTTTCGTTCACATTTTTTCCTGATAAAATTTTTACCTTATTCACTAAAATTAGTAACATACACGTAATCTTCCTTATGTGTAGTGAAATGGCTGACACATAGTGTAGGTGATTATGAAAAAACTTATAGTACTTATGTAATAATTTAAATTATTCAGTGCTTGACATTGAAATGAATAATACTTTGAAATGAATTTTTTAAATACCAGTCAGGTTATTCTACCGACTATGAATCTTGTTACCTATATTTCATGTTATAACCTACTTGATTCCGAATATTTTCAAAATTTATTTTAGATTTTGAGACTGATAATTGACGAGACTAAATTAACTTTACAATGAAGAATACTTACAAGTGGCTTCTCTGTATTAAGGGAACGCACTTGAGCCAATTACGTGGTTTAAAATGACTTGTATTTTATTTAGGTTTAAATTCCTTACCCTGTGAGATTATATTTTTCAGTGGCGTTAATAATTTTGCGCCAAAATTACTCAATTATACTTTTTTTTTAAACATCTCGTTTCTTGGGTTCCTTCAATTTTGATTTACCCAGCTTTTTAGTACGTCAACATCTTTGTTTTCAGGACGCAAACGAATTCGGAAATTTGAAAATCGATTACTTTTCTGCGGTAGTTGATTAATGATGAAATTTAGCTTGAAAAATAAAAAGAATTTTGGCGCGAGCCCCCCTTTTTCAGCTATAGCAATGGCTCCTTGCCCCAAGTTATGTCATCATTGCATACGTGCGCTATCCAAAGCTTGTACGGTGCATGAAAAGTTGAAATATTCGAGATGCATAAGAATTCCATTTGTCATAATTTCAGATCTGTTTCCTTCCCCCGATGAAGAATCTCGGAGCTCATCGCTGGGAAGCGAGGGGAGGCAACTTCGATCCCGGTTGGTTGAATTTTGCAATTTATGTCAAAAACCAGTGCCGACCAGCAGCGCGGCAAAAACCACAGCTAGTCATGTACACTGCACATGCGTTACTCCTCCAGGTGCGGCTGTGTCTGAATACAGTATGGCGTTGTCGCCCAAGAAGAAGAAAGTCGAGTCCGACATCGGCGGTGAGCTGTCAAAGCGCCAGCTGTTCCGAGAGGCGCAAACGACAGCCACAACATCCACTGCAGGCCTGGCAACGGGGTCTGTCACGACCTCGGTTGTCAAAATGGAGCTAGTCGACCCTACCAAACCGTCATCCAGCCAAAGCGCTGCCGCCGCAAAGGCGTCTCTGCCATCATCGTCGGCAGCAGGTGTCACCAAGAGGGCCGAAGACGAAACGGTTGCCAAAAGAAGTGAAATCAAATCTCGTCACCCATGCACTTTGTGTTCGAAATGTTTCAATACTCCTGGTAAACTGAACCAGCATATGTTCTCACATACCGGTGAGAAGCCGTTTGTGTGCAGCCATTGCTCCAAAGCATTCTCATCCAAATTTAAATTAGTCAGGCACATACTGATACACTCTGATCTGCGCCAATACCGGTGCACCGTTTGCGACCGCACCTTCCACCGCAAAGACCACCTGAAGAACCACAGCAAGGTTCACAGCCCGGTGAAAAGACGTTTTAAATGCGATCGCGCCGACTGCACCAAGGAGTACAGCTCGATACTCAGCTATCGTAAGCACATAGCTGTGCACTCGGCCGAGGAAGGCAATCTAGAGTGCAAGATCTGCAGCAAGCGGTTTGAGACCAAGGAGGAGACGCTGTTCCATCTGAAGGTGCATGCTGGCTCGCGCTCGTTGAAGACGCCAGCTGACCGCAAATACCACTGTGATCACTGCGACCGGTCGTTCTTCACCGGCAAAGATGTGCGCCGACACCTGGTTGTGCACACTGGCCGCCGCGACTTCCTCTGTCAGTTCTGTCCGCAGCGGTTTGGCCGCAAAGACCATCTGACCAGGCACATCAAGAAGAGCCACTCGAACTCGGCGAAGAAGACAAAAACGCGGAAGCAGCAGACGCAGCAGCAGGCAGCTGGTGCCAGCACCTCTGGCGTCTCAACCAGGAGCAGCAAGAGCATCGACAACATACTGAATGAAATGTTTGAAGAGAAGACGGGCGTGCCTTCGACCAGCAAGCAGCAACCACCAGCCGTACTCCACGAAGAAGGAGTGCCCGATGATTTGTACGGCATGCAAGGGCTGGACAGTCCGGTTGACGTCATGAAGTTGGAATCATCGCCCGATATTATACCCATAGTTACCATTGACGATAAGCCGCCGACACAACAGCAACCACCACTCAAGGGGGAAGAGGATTTGAGTATGTACTCGGTACCGATACTGGATACAAACATTCCATTTCCCAAGTACGACCAGTACGCTTTCGAGAACTATCCATACGATGAGGAAGGAGAGCCCATACCAGGTCCGTCGTCGTCGTCCTCTGCACCAGCCATATTGCCGGAGCTCATGTACCAGCCACACGCCCATCACCAGCAGCCGCAGCCACGATCGCATCCTCCACCGCCATATCCGGTCCAGCTGACGTCCACCACTTTTGGCCGAGTAGCCGACGACGAAGGCGTTGTTAAGGTTGAATCCGATTTCGCAGCTGAACGCCAGTCCTCGTCACTGGACTTGGTGCTGCCACCCATTGCCAACATATCACCGTCAATGAGCAGTTGTTTGCTGATGAGCTCGGAATTCCAAAATTTGCTGTCTTCTGCAGCTGCGGCTGCTGCAACGTCATCCGCGGCGGGTGCAGTTACAGCTGCCTCCGAAGGCGGCAACGTCACTGCGGATAGTGGTTCTGGGAGCAATGATACAACTGCCGATCCGTTGTTCAACTTTCTGCCTTCATCTGGTGAATTACTCGCTTCGTTGTTGTCGTCTTCGGATCCGCAAACGGAATCGGCTCCATTGCCCGGTTTCAATCAAGCTTTCCATCAGCCTCCGTAGGTAGGTGACGTTTGAAGTCGTTTTCATTATTTCGTAATTTATAATACGAGCATGTTCTGTTTTCAAGTCCTTCCATCTTCCTGTTCTCCTGAAAAGTACCCTACCAATGTTTCATTTTACCGTTATGTTTCTTTTATTTATTTATTTTTTATTTTTTGAATTTGTTATTGTTGTTTACATTTTATGAGTATTGAACGATATGAAGAGTGGTTTTTAAAAGTATTAAAAGTGCGTAGTTTTTCATTCGGAGCAAGTAAATTGAAAAGTGGCTGCCTCCCATTTAAAACTAATATCATGGCCAATACTCCTTAAAAAAAAACATTTGGGAAACGTGACAAAGCTAGAACCACACATCTGTATTAAAAATCACGATCTGCTCCCATTTTGTGTAATAATAGTTGAACGAAGAATTATGTATTGTATGAATTGCTTGAAACAAAAAAGTGCTTTGTCCATTTATAATAATTTACTAGAGAGAATAAAAAAATAATCTTATTACATGCATTGCTTTGGTAATAATACTGATTTTATAAATTTGGATCTTGAGAAAATTTCTTCTTGTCCTCATCCGAGTCTATAAAAATAGCATTACCATCAAAGTAATGCATGTAATAACATTTCTTTTCTCACCTCTTGTATAAGTTATTGAAAAATGAAAATGGATAGCATCTTTGTGCTTTTAAGTATCGATACTTCAAATTTAGTCTCATGATTTATAGATTTACTGACTTGAAAAATCTGGAGAGTACCTATACTTAAAGCTAAAATGATACAATCTCTATCTAGAGCTTACGTAATCTTTTTCAAACTTGAACGTCTTCTATAAAAAAGTAGTTGTTCAACTCGAGCCATTTTCGAATTGTTATAATCGATAAGGAACGATGAAAACCTAGCCACTATAGTCAAGCTTGAGAGCATTGCAGATGGAAAAAATAATTATGATGGATTCTGAGTAAATGACAATATTTAAATCAAGTTAATCTCAAAATGTGAATTGTTTGATGAACTGTTTATTGACTTTCGGCACTTTCTTGCTAAATAGATTGTTGATACTGTTCTATATGTACCTATTTCGTTTTTGATAACTCGAAGAAATTTAGAAAGCAAAATAAGGTAGTCATAGTGACCTTGGCACTTGTAGTTTCCAGTTACCTGATAACTTCCTAATGTTTTCCAGATACGTCGAAGTAAGTTACATTGTTTTTTTTTGTACCCTCTGTTTTTACTTGTATCCCCATAATGGAGTGATCTTCATTATTTTCGTTACTAATGACATTTCGGTCACAATTCTTGCCTTTTTTCAAACAATATTGGTACCATCAAATATGTATAAAAGCATATGATTTTCAGATTTGCTTAAACTGTAGATTGTTTTATATCAATATTCTATTTTTGAAAGTCTGTTTGTTTCAGTTTATATAAATACGAGTATTTGAGTGAAGGATATGGAACTACTTGTATTTTCTTTCTACTGTAAAATTTCCTTTTCAATTAAAAACATTTCATTTGAGATTTGGCTCTTGATTGAATGTCAATAACTTATTTGATCGAATTTGAAAATTGTGACCGAAATAATCGTTTGTTACAATTTACCTAAAACCAAAACATTCAAACTTTTTTTTATTTTGCATTTTTTTTTTAAATTTTTTGTTGAGTTTCATTTTTTTCAATTTTCACTTTTTATTAATCATATTTCACTCTTTTAAAATTAATTATTTTTCGTTATTGGGCTAAGTTTTTAAGGTACCACAACGGTACCATTCATAATTAATTTGTTTATATGGTTTCAAACTATTACTAAACAAAAGCCTAAAGAAAGAAAAAAATAGCACACATGTGACCGTTTTTCTTTTATATTTTGTTACGATGAGTGTTGGCTGTGTTTTCTTCTCCCTGTGAAAGTTTTATTTTTGAAAAAAAAAAAATTCTCCTGTTACTGGTGTTTTCCACTTTTTATATTTAACGATTATATACATGCGGTTATGTATTTACTATTTCTTTTGTAATTATGAATTTTGTGTTCGAAAAATTGTGTGTAATTTTTTTTTCCTTTCTAATTCTGAGATAGTTTCATATTTTGAAAGTTGATTTCGAAGAGCTTTTGAGATTTCTACACGATTTTATATTGTACCCTTTTTTTTTCACGGGTAGTTTCGATTTCATTCATATTTGTATTTTATAGATGAGTCTTGTAATGTTAAGGTTTCTTCTGGTGGTTACCTCGCAAATTTCAAAACACGAGAAATATATGTAGTTTTGTTTCTCAATGAATTGAAGAATAAAAAAAATTATTGTAATAATAACAGTTTTTTGCTCTGTGAATTGGAGGACCTTTCAACTTATTAGTTTTATGGTTATTTTGATTATTGCAGTATTTTTTTAAACTGGTTCACGTTATTTTTTTCAACCAAAAAAGAATTAAAGAATATTCATACTATAAAAATAGCACTTTTGGTTTTTAAAATTTACTTCATTGATATTTTTTTAATGAGAATGAAAAATTTGAGTTTAGCACGTAAATGTTCTCAGTTTCTAATAAAAATGTAATTATTTCAATTTATTCTGATTCTTTTACAAATTCGGAATAATTTTCTACGTTTAAATTTAAATATCTTGATTTTCTACACTTTCTGACCAGTTCACCTTCTGTATTTTTTTTAATGAAAATGAACAGTTTTCAAATTTTTCTATCAAGTTTTTTTCAAAGAGACAAGAAAAAGTCGAGTTTTTGTCAAGTATTTTGTGTAATGTATCACATTTTAAAGATCGTGTTCAAGAAAATGTTTTTTAAGGGTGTGTGAAATTACTAAGTTTTTTTCTATTTCGTATATTTTTATTCTTATCATGTACGTATTTTTTAATTTCTAATTACTTTGTACTTAATTTAGTCGTTAAATTAGTTTTTCATATTTTCATTTCTTTTAATTTTTTTCGTTTTTTATTTTATGGTTGAGTTAGTTTCGTATACGATTTTTTTTTTTCCCAAATTCCTCGGATAAAATTGGTTTTAGTATCCTTTCCCAAGAATATATGTAGCGTGTCTTGAGAAAACTTATTTTTGGGTGAAAAGTGCTCAAAATAAATTTTATTATATTTACTGTAGGCTATTTCAGAAGCCAATAGTCGAAGAAGTTTGCCTTAAACTTGATTATTAACTGACATACGGCACTTGAAGTTAATTTTGAAAAAATGGCTTCAAAAGACTTTTACTTTGAATTTTTACATTATTTTCCAGTTTGCTATGAGAAAGTTGAAATATTTTTTTGAAAAAATGTCGTCCATCATCAATTTGATCTCTTAATCACGCTAATCAATGAACTTTTAGTTTTCACCTCCTTCCTATACGTAGTTAGTTGCAAGGACATTTCTTAGAAGGCAAAATGTTAGTAAGGTAAATTAATTAGCTTCAGTTTTTTAGGTTGCATACGAGTACCACAAATTTTCTTAAAAATCAAAAAGAACAATAATTCTAACCCCAAAACTTTAGTTTGGATATTATGAAACGAAAAATTCTCTCGAAGGTATGTTGTCTCACAGCGCGCTACCTATGTTAATTTTTTCCGTTTTAATAGTCACATATCTTTGCACGGATGTACAAAAATTAAAAGGAGTAAAAAATCAATATTTTAGAATACAAAATTAATCTAGTCATTGTGGAGCTGTGCCATCAGAATGGAAAAAAATTTCTGTAACTGTGTAATCATCGGTATTTGTAGAAGGCGTTTAAAATTAATTTCTTATCCGTTTTTATTGAAACCTTTCTAAGGAAAAAAATATTTTACATAATTATTTTAGTACAATGACATAATAGTTACTGGTATTTAGATTTATGAGCAATGAAGAGGTTGTTTTGTTTTGATTCATATTTTTATTCCCTATTTATTAATTATTTTATTCATTTATTTACTTTCTGTGCCGATTTTTTACGCTTGTGTACGAATTGTGAAAAATAAGTGAAGGCCAGTCATTCAATATTTTTGAGTTGGTTATTTTAGATGGAGAAAAAAATTCATAAGAAACGAAAGTAATTTTTAGAGAACCAATGCGAAAAATATTGACTTCTTAATTTTGATGTGGTTTAGAACTTCGTAGAAAAGCTGTTTGACCTGTATGTTTGATCTTTATTTTGCTTGGGTGAGCTTCACGTGTTAGAGAATCAGTCAAAATTACATTTACTGAAACTTTACTTGTGTTCATTTCGCATTCATAACTGACACTGAGCCAAATTAATATCAGCGAGCCTTGTTTTCTGTCATGAAACTTGACCTCAAGATTTCAATCTGTGAGTTGTAAATTAGAAATTTGAGTGTTCTCAACAGACCCGATTTGAGATAACCACATAGATAGGAGTTAGGACTCATACAAATTTCTCAAAAATGTAAGGAATGGTCCAATGGTCTCAGAAAAATATATTGCCTTTTTTAATTCTTTCTCAAATTTTCCTTCAAATTTTTAGATTTATTCCTCCTCATATTGGATTATTTTTTATTTTTGATAAATTTGTACGGTGTCCTAACTTGAGTTATCTTAGATCGGGTCTCAATAAAATTGTTTTAATTAAATTATAGCTGTTAATAGATCAGTGGCGTACTTGGACCAAAATTCTGATTATAAAGAAGGGGTCGGGGGTCAAACAGCCTGGATAGTTGATTTTTCCTATTTTTTTGATGCTCGTTGTGTTTCTTCTATTTTGGATAGAGATATAGGGTTGAGCTTCGCTAGTATGTCACTGTTACAAATGTGGCTTGTGATTTGTCGTGTCATTATATTATTTCAATACCCGAAATTCAAATAAAGAAAAAGAACATATATTTTTCGATGCGTTGGTCCTTTTTTACCGGTACACATTTTCATTGATTTTATTGGTTTTTAGCCGCCTGTAGACACTCAGTAATATTGATCAATATTCACCCTCGTATCAATATTTTGATCGTGTGATGGCAAACCATCAATAATGATGCTACGATCATAATATTGACGGAACCAAACCGATTTGAATTTATTGACGAAAAGTATCATTGATAGATTAGAGGTCTGAGAAAGTTGGTGGAAAATATGTATCAAATTTTTTACATTGTTTATTAATTTTTGTTTTGTTTGTTTGTTTTATTGGTTTTTCATTCAAATTTACTCGTACTTAATAAAGTTGGTAGCTTGGTACTAGAATTAAATCCCTGATATAATAAGCGATACAAAAGAAGCGGTGTAATAAAATTTCCTATTGTAATTCCTTGAAGTGTATGTAGTTCATTGATTTTCTTTGCTTTTCAATCCCAGTTTGTTAGTGAAATTGTGATTTTTCATTAGATAAATCGGCCCGTGAACACTGAATATTTCTATCAAACCTTTACGGAAATGAATTATCAGTTATCACTTCTCAATTTCGCTTTTCATTGATAGAAAATATTGTTCGTTTAAGGAGCACGTCATCAATGTATCGATATTGATGCCAAATTATTGATCAATATTATTGAACGTCTACAGGCGCATTTGCACTATATAGCAATTAATTTTGAAGTAAGGTTCATAGGATTGTCCCAGATCTGATCACTTTATGAGTAATCTGTATGAAGTCTTAGTTATTTGCATTGGTTCGAATTTGAATCAGAAGTATTTTGTGAATGTCCTCTTGTTCCAAAGATTGATTTTTTTTTTGTTTTGTTTTTATGTATTCCACTGAGTTACCACAAACTTTTTATTTTTAAACGTTTGGAAAGTCATTTAATATTATTTAAATTGTTAAAGTAAGTTTTATCGGATTAGGAGTATTTTATTTTTTTGGCCGCACCATACTTTTCCCGAACCAAATAATTCATTTTACTCGTATGGATGTAAATTTGTTTTTACATCAAATCCGCAAACTATTCGTGTTTTAGATGGAACAGCATGTTTATAATTTATTGACTGAAAAAATCGGGCTTAAAACAAGAAAATATTTGTCAATTTACAACACAGGGTGAATAGCCGGGTACTTTTGTCTCAATTTTTTATTTTTCGCTTCTCGGTCCAAATTAACTAAAGCCGTTTTTTTTTTCTTTTTTGATAAATTTTTAAAGATTACCTTTATATTTTACATAATAATTTTTGATAAGTAATTTTAAATATTTTTTTATTCATATCGCACGACGCTTCCTTCCCGAGTACAATAATTTTACTTGTAAGTCATTAATTTAAACAAAAAAAAAATTATTATATTTATTAATTTTTCATAATATATTATGTACTTGTCGAAACATAAATTTTATCTGCTCGTTTGATTCAAATAAATTTTGGATTTTAAAATTATCATTTTAAATCAACTTTGCGCGACATCGAATTTGATAAATATTTTTTCGTGTTCAAATATTAAGTACCTGATACGAATTTTTGTTCAGAAATTCAAAGGAAATTATTCAAATTTTTATCCCTGTAAAAATTTTTGAAATTTGAAAATTTTTATTGAAAGAAAGCGAGAAACCCTATGTTGTATTTCGTTTTTTTTTTTTTTTTTAAATTTAAGTACAAAAGTGTGTCTGTGATATTATGGATAATCAGTTTTAGTTTTAAAATTCAATAAAATATGAATTATTTTAGTTTTGTTTAATCATTTTGTTTCTATGGTTATAACATGTAATCATTAAACTACCTATACCTTTACTTTTCATTATACATTACGGTTTTATATGGACATACGCTTATAACATTGTTTATCTCTTTTAATCGTTTTTTTTTTTTTCTTCAATTAATTTCTTATTAAAATTAGTCTACAGTCGTTATTTTTGAAGCTCGCTTGAAAAATATAAGACGGCTACTTAAGAATACTACAATTTTGAATTTGATAGGATCATAACGAAGAATCATGTAGATTGGACCAAACGTTGGTTATTCTATCTCACGACTATAAACACTACATATTGTTCAAAATACGAATAAAACCTGTAATTAATTTTATAGATAGCCATTAAAGCTTAATTAATTGGGCTGACGTTAAAAAATTTCAAGTGAGCCTTGACTCACACAAAAATTATTCAGGTGATGAAACTTTTTACATGATTCTTGTACTTCGTCAAGGACTGCTTCTTTCTCAACTGCTTGTCAGAATTGAAAACTTGCCTGTGCGTCTTTTACGCGAAATCTGATGAAAAATACTTAAGATCACGTTTTGTGTTTGATATTCCTTCTAAGTGCTATATTATTGGCAGGTCCACCCCATAAAGGAGCAAAAATTCTCGATTCGACCTCGACAGTTTCATCTGTTAAGGGCGAAGCATTCGAAATGCAAGCTTTAGCTGCTCTAACAACCTTTGTATCGTGCTTAGTTTTTTCGAAAATCCAGTTGTAAGCTTCATCTAAATTTCTAACAACACCATTTATTAATCCTAGACGGCTAGCTTCGTCGCTGTCTGATAGTTTACCGGTTAGCAACAGATCAAGAGCTGATGTCTTTCCAACTATGCTAACTAAGCGAGCTGCTCCTCCCCATGCTGGAACAATTCCCATTTTGCAATGCACGAATCCAATTCGTGTATCAGAATTGGAATCTGACATAAGACGAAAATCACACGCTGTTATAAGTTCGGCACCCCCACCGATGGCACCTGCAATGAATCGTAATTCGTTGGTAATATTTGGTTTTGTTAATTTGGTAGTTATTTATCAAGAGATTCACAAATATTGAGAGAAGAGTTGAAAAAAGGTCAAAGTATTCAAGTTTCTTGCCCAAATAATTTTTTTAATAAAATGCAGTTAGTCATTACACAATTACGTCATACTCGTATTATATTATATATTTAAATATATTACAGATGAGAGGTTCCTTTCCATAGTGACCTAACTGCTTGATTGAAAATTTCGAGTTGAACGGTTATTGGGGAACGAGTTATTCAGAGGATTGTTTTGTATGTACGGAACTGTTTGTTAGGAATTTTCTCACCTAGACTACTTAGAGTAGTTTTGAAGCACCATTTTTTTAAAGAAGATTATATAAAAGAAGGAGTACCATTTGTTAACATGGCCATATTTACGTAGAGATGTAAACTCTTTATGAGACTGAAAGTGAAACACTCGTATCACTCGCGAGTCCTATGTGGCCATTACCGATGGGTAAAGTGACATCAATTTCCCCCAACACTGTTCTCTTATCTTTATTTTTGAGAATTTTACAGCGTTTTGTATGGCTCAGGGTGGTTGTGGCCCTTCAGCAGGTTATGTTATTTGGCAGTATCTATTATTAATGGTTTTTCTTACTCCCCTCATCCTGTACACTAAAAATCTGAATTTTTGTCTAGGACTCCTGATACCATAGTAATCATCAATAATACATAATTCAGTATAATTGATTAATTTTATACTGGCAAAATATACTCGTATTGTTCATTTATAAAATAACTCTGAGCTTCAATAATCTAAAACATAGACAGTTATTAAGCTTTGAAAAATGCAGGTTATTATCTTGCATGTTCTCAGGGCAGGTCTCTCATATTCTCTCGGGTTTCATAAATGAAGTAACACCTCACCTGTAATTATAAATAAATCTGATCCTGAGAACCAAAGCGATCCAAGTCCAACCTTATAGTAAGAGTAACCAAAGGCTTTCGACTATTTTCGATGAAGTTCATTATGTAGGTACTTTCATTCTGTGAACTCGGTGTTCCAAAATAGCCCCTCATTATCTTCAAAATAAAAACCATGGGTATCAAGAGTAAGGGAAATGGGTGTATTTTGAAAAGTTCAACTGCGAATATCTCAAAATTTGAAGTTTAGACTTAGATCACTCTCTGAATCTCAAGCCCAAGAACATATTCGGGTATTCAAAAATCGAGTTGGTTGGCTTTCACTCCAACATACCTGCTCCATCTAAGTAGGCGACAGAAATTATTGGTAAATTCGAAAATCTTCGTAAAACGTTTGTCATTAGTACTGACATGCAAAAGCCCAACTCTGGTTTATTTGCTTCCCTAGCAAAGTTTAAATCGCCGCCAGAGCAGAAGATACCGTTGGCACCGTATAGAAGAATACCTTTACCTTCATTCCAATTTTCTAAGTCATCGACAATTTTTTCCAAGTCGATCATCATGCTTCCTGCAAGATGAAAAACAGCGTTAATAGAACCTAAAATGGTACAAGTAGGAAGTAATGAAAGTTGCGATATCAAATTAAATTGTCGAATTTGACGTATTTTTAGCAGATTATTAATTTTGGTCTGACTTTCACAAATAAGCACTAGATCAACATAGTTATTCGTTTCATGACCTCCAGATTCCAAAAATACCCATCTCGCATTTTACTGTTTCTTTCTTACTTCATTTTTTCTTACGTCTTCCATTCTTTTGAACGCGAGAACAGACGAACGGCCGTACCAATAGGACTGAAATTTGCAGCAAAGGTCAATCTCGATCAGATCTAGGTCTGATAGAAATTTCAAGTCGATCGATTCAGCGGTTCAAGCGATGTAAGCAAAAATGTCGTCCAAAAATCGATGCTTTTCTTAGGGTTCATGACACCCTGTATACTACCAATCAAAAACCTGCTTTTCTAGCGGGGCTTGCTGCGCTAGAAATCTTAAATTGTCAGTTTTCCTCTACATTATTTTGGTTACCTACTTAATAAAAAGGAATGATAATTTTTGAAAATTTACTCACCACTGATTGCATTCTTTTTTCCCTCGTGGTTGATACAAACTTTGGCTATTCCATGATTGTCTTTCTCACAAATTATTTTTCCTCCTGTAAAGTTTTGTAAGTATGACCTAGCTTCGTTTAGTGAAGGTTTAGGCCCAGAAAAATATTCAACGCCTCGAAAATAGTCCATGACTCGATAAACGGAACTTATCAAAGGTGTTCGAAGTTTCATACTGGCAAAGAAATACGATGTTCGTTTTAACCGGGTAATTAAAATTCAAACAGAGCACTACAGAGAGGTATTTTAACACGACCTTGTTCGTTTTTTACTATCACAATTGTTGGAGCGAGAGGTTTATATTTTTTTTTCTGAACCGTCACCGTTGATAAATCTAATGAGACTATCAATTCTTATCAGAAAAGCATACGGCTGATTAGAAAATTGTCTCTGAAAATTTAGACATAGTCCGCCTAACTCTATATAGATTTGAACATGCAGCCTACTGATGATGGATAGCATAATGTGAGTCTTTTAACGTCCCGTCCACTCGTTGACAACAAGAACGTCATATTTCAGTTTTTACAATTTTTGCTGGGAAAATAAATTTCAAACTTTCAAGCTTAATATTTCAGTGAAAAATTATTATTACAAATTATAAAAATGTTCATCAAAGTTGTAAGTAGAAACATTATAAAGAAAATTGATAATCCTTGAAATATTTTTCTAAAACTTGAGTATTTTTCTCAAATCGTTGAACTTTTTAGTTCGGACTTATGATAATTATTACCAAGAACTTCTCTTTAAAGTGTGTGTCATAGTTAGCATTTTTTCCCCCAGTGAGTACCTATATCTCACTTTTGTAAAGTAACATGTTTCATTTCATTCGTTTACATGTGTAAAAAATTATGTAATAAGCATTTTTTCATGCGTAATTTTCTACGTTTTACCTTTAATGAAGAAAAAAAAGAAAAAAAAAAGTGTTAAATTTTCTATGCATGTTACTCTTTACGAGTTAATCAAGAGCTAAAAATAGTTCAAATTATCTTAGATAATATTTTGTAAATGAGGTATCATATCTAAACGATGAACAGTAGCCGCCAATGAATCCGGACATGTGTGGCCAAACTATAGTGCTTTGAAGCATGAAAATGAGCTTTTATATAACTTTTTATCCAAACTCAAAGGTATTTAGGCTCGCCAAAATTAAGCAGATTCAGGTTGGATTTGGATTTGATCGAATTTTGAACCCATAAAAGTATCTGTTACATATTCCGACCTACTCAGTTTTTTAAAACGCAAAAGAAGCCATTAGTACCTATAGGCTTAGAAAAACGTGAAATTATGTCTCGATTTCAAAGGCTCATAAAACGAGACTGGATGCTTATGGTTGGTAAGACCCTGATGAAATTGATACCAAAATATACCAAAATTATTTGCTAAAATTGATAAAAATGGACTCATCATGTTTAGGAAAAACGCCCTTCGATTGCTTTAAAAAAATTAACGTTTTACGCTACGATCAGATGTAAAAACTACTCTCACAGTTTAAGTAACGGTAAAAAGCTCGTAATAATTTTTTTTTAAATAAATTCATTTAATATAGAAATTCTACCACTAGGTACCAAAAAGTAAACATAAATTAAATTACTCTTGAAAGGGAAACGTGAAAAGGATTAAATATGTGCGTATAAAAATATAAATGCAAAGAATGTACGAGTATGTAGTGCATTGTATAAAAATTATGGAACACAAATGGTTACCCTATTCTTAATTATTTTTTATTAACGATGATATAAACAAAGAATTCAAATTAAAAATAAACGAATAGCCAACAGTAACTTTCAAAGTCTCAAGTTTTGAGTTTCAAATAATAATAATTTATAGAAAAAAGTACAATATTATGGCACAAGTTGCACAAAAAAGATTAATTCGTTAAATTTAAATATTTTGGTAACAAAAAATACATTTACAAAATCATGTCTGGATCTTCCAAAGCATCGGCGGAATAATTGTTTCTTCGAAGTAGAAGAGGTGTTTTTTCATGATATTTATTATAAGGATATTTACCCGAAGATCTCCAAAAACGAAACTTTTTAGTGGCTGGTTTGCCATAAACCATCGAATTGAAAAAAGCTTGCAAAGGATTGAAAATTGCCTAAAACGAAATACAGAATATTTCAAGTTGGAATATTGACATCACAGAGCAAGAAAAAGATTAAATAAATACTTGGGCTGATATGAAACCTGGTTACTCACCATAATATACCATAATGCAACAATGACTTTCTCAGGAAAATCGTTCCAACTTGTAAAAATTATTATTGCATTGGCAATATTTGGAAGCCAACAAACATAAAATGTTAAATTTAAAAGGCCGAATTTTATTTTTATCATGTCCACAATATGTCTCTCTTTATTCGTATATTGAGCCAGATACTGAGAGACTATAATTGGAATTGATGCTGATGACAGACAATATAAAATTGGATTAATGATCATTACGGCAAGCAATGGCAAATAAGATACGAGGTAATTCGGTAGAAATTTCCAAAAACTGTTTTCAGTTGAAATAAAACATCTGAAAATTATAATAGAATTAATTTAAAATATTACCAGCGCAGCGAACTTTTGAAAATGAAATGAAAAAATTTACTTTTCAGTGGGAAAATATAAAATGTAAAGACCGATGATTGTGAAAATTGCTGGTAAAATCCATGCAAGAAAATGATATGTCTTTAAATACGAAGGTTTTTCTTTTAGAGCGAGCCACATATCAACGGCATAAATGAGAGTCCAAAACCATGATACAACGTAGAAGTACTGAATACAAAACTGGAAAAAAAAAAAAGAAGCTGTAGATAGAAATAATGAATTTAACGAAAGAAAAAGAAATACATTAATTACCGATAATAAATAACAATTCGTGGAGCTAGTTGAAAGATGACTTTTAAGGTATAAAGGAATCCATAGGTTCACCACCGAACGACAAAATATACCTATAAGAAATAGCACAAATTGAAAATTGTAAACGAATCATAGGCTACTGAACAGTTTTTATAAATTAGTGCGAGCATTTTACAAAATTTACCAATTGAAGCCAATAAATCAGAAACTGCAAGCCAAAGAATTATTTTTCTTGTTCTTTGAGAGGATATCCAATACCAGTGATGGACATGATGCTCTGTAAGTTGCGGTAGTATCTGCAATGAAAAAATTCATCAATGTGACTTACATAATAATTGTTGGGAAGGGGGCACACTTGAATAATTTACTTTCCTTATTTCAGCGACCTTCAATGGATAATGATAAAAATACTGAGTATTTATTTTATATTTCAATTAGACACGAATAAGTGTGACTGAAGTTATCTTTAAAAGTTACCTTTTGTAAAATATATTTTTAAAACGTTTAAGTTTAAAATTGGAAAAAAAAACAAATTATAGAGAAAAACATTTTTTACATAAAATTCAACTACTTACCTAAATATATGTTGATTGATTTATAAATACGAATTTTTGGTAGGTACTTGATTTAAGAATGAATAATTTTCACTAAAAATATTTCTCCAAAAACTCTCCCCAAAGAATTTGTTGTTAAACTTCATCAAGGTAAATATTTTACAAAAAATTAAAAATACCCAGCCCACGTCACAGTAGTGTATCAGTGTTGTTAAAATAAAAAATTTAACATTTTTAGAAACTGTATTATGGCTTTGAAATACTCGCATTTTGTTGTATAAGAGACTAATATTCCTTAAGATTATCAGAGAATTAACAAACCATTAAGGTCAGTCATTTCCTAGGTTACTTTTTCCACGAAAAAAAATTATAAATAAAAATGAATTTCTTAATTATTACTCATCATTGGATAGGCTTAAAGAAAAAAAAAAAAGATGTGTATTTTTACATTGTTGTAAATGTTTGCTTGAAAATTCAATTTTACTCGTGGTTCCAAAAAAGCTAACGTAAGGATTGAAATATTATTCTTTTATCTATACATGCTTCCAATAATAATACCGAATAATTTTGGTCTGAAAATATTTTCAAAACATGGAGTAATTTTTTACTTACCTTTTTTAAAAAAAAGTCGGACTAAGAAATCTAGAAGATAATATTTTTCTATTCCGCGTTCAAGTAGATCCAACAGGCATTGAAGATGCTTAATCACTTGATTTTTATATTTTTCGAAAAAAATGTTAAATAAAATAAGAATATTCATTAAAGACCTAAATGCACTTAGCACGAAGTATAATTTTTTTGTTGGATTTTTTTTCTTCTTTGTAATGACATTATGAAGCTTAAATAAGCACGGTGGAGAGAAACAGCAATAAAATAATTATATGAACAAATTTGTGCCAATGAATATAGTAGTAATTGATGCGTGCAGGTAAATTGGAGAAATATGGTGAAACATTTTCTCAGAAATAGGTGAACCATAATAAAAATGAATTCTTTCAAGTTTAATAACTGCATCCTTTCGACGATAATTAGCAGTTTTTGTGTTATTCATACCTGATACGCAGCTCCTAATATTCCAAAAGTGGCTGATAAGAGACATATTGAATTGTAAGCGGGCGAATCAAGTTGCAATACCATATCATAAAACCGTGTCCATGTGTTTGATTTTTTGCAGCAAAATGCTGGCATTAAAGGATCTGTCATGGCTCAGCTTATTCCCACCATTTAAACTAACCTGTGAATTGAAAGGCAGTAAAATTATTCAATGTGACGATACTTTCGAGCATCATTTTGTAATATTTTAAGAACTATTAACAGACTTTGAGAGAATCATTATTAATAAGTTAAAATCTTTAGAAATCGAGGATACTCATAATATGGATTAACAGAACTGGATATTTTCGTTTCAAAATTTTACGTTTGGCTATTTTTCTAGTATTTCTGTACTTCCTTGAACTCCTCAGATTCTAAAATTAAAAAGAAAAAGGTATGCAGAGTTACCTGTTCTAGATCCTTGCGTATAAAGTGGAAAATGAAGTGAATCAAAACTATCAATGGAGCAAAAAAATCAGTAGCAATAATCTTTATTCTCAAAATCAAAAGGAAACTTGGTTTACTCAGCAGCAAATCATACTGTGGGATAGTTTGAAGTAGCCTTAAAAGGTGAAAAGTTTTGCAAATTAATAATTCTTTAAGGTTACCGGTAATTTGATGAAAATGAATACATACCTGCTGATGACTTATTCCTTGCTTACTTCAATACACTCGAAAAACTTCAACATTCCGTGTATTACCAAATTTATTGAAATATGGTACCACGAATTTTTTAAAGTATTTTTTACATATTGAGGGCATACAAGTTTTTCTTCTCATGAAAAATAAGATTTTTAGAAAATAAATTTAATTCCTTCATTCCAAATTTCTTATCAAATTATTGCATAACAGCGCGTCGTTTTGACAGGAAGGTTACTTGTCCGCCATACACAAGGCTCAAGGCTGGGTTACAATTTACAATCAGGTGATCGTGAATTCGTGAATTCGGTTTTTCAGAAGATGATAATATTTTTTTGTTAGATGTCGGCACTTGACCTCACGTTTTCTCAATGTGGTGCAGCGTGTATTCTCATACATTTTGTATGTGAAACCGGTTTCTTCGAATTAGCTGGCTTGATCAGCTAGGCGCAGTTGTATATGTTGACGTCACTGACTACTGCTCTATGCATATCGTTGGCCTATCCTATTCCTATAACAATTATGTAGTTTCATTTGAAATCAAATCTCGTTTTCTCATTGCTTTTTGCAAAATTCAACTAGTTACATTTGAATACATGTATTTTACATTATCGTATGAAAAATAAAATGAAATTGAAAGATTAATTAGACCATACAAAATAAATCATTCAACAGAAAATAGCCAAGGCCAATACGATAGCTCTTATCTTACTGTTAGAGTAAAAAGGATTTAAAGGCCTTTATTACATTTTTTTTCCTCTAGCAAAAATAAATCTTTAACAATGTTCCCTATACACACTATATGATCAGAGTCATGTCAACAATTGAAATAAGATGGAATAAGGAGAATAGTGAAACGTATTTTATATGAGCTGAGTTGTAATTGGTCTGCTCAACGGTCCCAACATAAAACTTGTACTTTATTTTCAAAAACCGAATGCAACAATGTTCTAATTTCTAGAGTGAATAGTGTTTTATCACCTTGAAAAGATTTAATCAAGTTGAGAAGCATGTAAAAAGATGTTTATACGTCTCGAAAATTCAAAAAGATTTTATAATTTTTCTTCGCTCCAATTCGTTTAATAGTTATGTAGGTACGTGGATCAATCAAGATTGTAATCTGATCGTATCCAGCCTATAATAGGAATATTCTAGTCGGTATTAACAACTTCCTTTATAAATAGTTTGAGTACACTTATTGGCAACTTTTCTTTTACAAATATAAAAGCTACACAAACTGACGGAAAAGAATAACTTTTCGAATACGGTATGCTGAATTTTTGATTTTTGAGGAAGTATTATCAGACTTTTACTAGTAGAATTTAGTTGTTGTGCATTGTTACATTTACGGCGAACTGATTATGCAATAATTACATCATGCGTGAGTGGATTGGATAGCTCATTTTTTTTATTACATTAGCGTTGATTTTGGGAGAGATGGCATTTTACTCTTTCACAAAAATAGAAAAAAACAAATCGCAGCAATTTCGCACACCATTCGATGATCAGATATTATTTTTCTATATTTTGTATCGCAGCGTTGACAATATCGTTAATACTCGATGTTACATCATAATTATGCGAAAAATTTTTTTATACCTACCTACGTGTTGGTAACAATAATGAAAATAATGTAAATAATAACTTTTAGATAATTTGTTCATTGATGATCGGTACTTTTTCCGCGCGTTTGTACTCGATCTTTTGTTATGACTTTCTAATCAGCCTAATTAGTGCGTAGATCAGCTGTGCATATGAAATAAAAGTCATTCTGAATTGAGCATATTTCGTGTCAGTAGTCGATGATACTGAATCTAACCTACGAGTACCTAGTATTAAATGCTTATATAAACCAGCCCCCATGCGAAAGAAAATTTATTTGAGAATCGTCACTATAGGGAAATATCACTGTTCAAAAGCTGCCGAGTCCCAAAAAAATTGACGAGCCCAATTCCAAAGTGCGCTAATTGCAAAAAATTGAATTTTTTAAAAATGAGAAAAATGTACCACTCCTTATCTGTGATTCTTGAAAGGTTGGTTTTCAATGCAGTATTTTTTATTCAACAAGCCCTAAAGATTGGTAAAAGAAAATTTTTCGATCTCCATGTTTTTTGGAAAATCATGGACTTTGAATATATAAAAAATCGATCACTTAACGATCTTTGGAATCTAGATTTCCTCGTATATGCCGTTATTCACGCACTCAACTCACTTTAGAATAGAAGATTGGGCACGAAACGCACTTTGGCAAAGATGAGAGTGTTACAAAATATACAGTTCACCAAACTCTGATTCACTTGAACTGTGCAACAGTCGATAGGGACCCCTCTCTCTCACTAGATCTGAGAATTGTCTCCAAGATAGTTTTTAGGCGCACTAAGAGCATTTTTGGAATCGGGCTCTTCATTTATCACCTATTTTTTAGCTGAATTAGCATCATAAGGTCCTGAAACATTATTTTAACAAAAACTGAGGGTTATAGTACTTAAAGGACTGAGAAATATTATTATAAGTCCTTTGCTCTGTAAGACACTTTTCATTCTTCACTGTTGAAAAAAAAAAAATAAAGAAGCGTTGCGATTCATACTCGTAATAGACCAATTTCGTGGCATGTTTCACCCAAAATCTTACTTGTTTTAGGTTTGTATTTTTCGCGCGAACATATAAATTACAAAGAGGTTATAAGTAATTCAATATCTACGATGTTAGCATATAAAAGTGCGCATAAAAGTGAGGGAATTCGAGTGGTAATTCTGGTTTACTGTGAGATATTTTTTATGCACATGTAGAATACCGTAAGTAAAGGTAGGTAACTAGGCAGACATACATTTTTATTCACTATGTCGTATTCAGTCAAATAATGAATATTTGCGAGTAAAAAACAGGAAACGTGCTGTTTGAATGATAGCACCTATTATTTTATAGTCTACTTGACATATCTTCTTATTTAATTTACAATTTTAACATACATTCATCTAATTAGATACTTCCTGGAATAAACAAATGTTTTCAGGAGGAACTGCAGTTCTTGATGAAATTATGTCAGTGTTGTTCCTAATCATTTGATTGATACTTACTTTTTATTTTATTTCCTCATTTAAATATATCAAGAAATTGCAATGTAAGAAAGTATCTAAGTGGGACCAAAAACTGGTCAGTTTTGTAGAGCTTCATCTCGTCACAATTTTTGTTAATTTTATGACAGTGAATAATTTAATTTAAAAGTTTGTCTTTTTTTAAAGATGATTATGCTCGTACTTCGAATTTATTTAAAACAGCTATTCATAGTTAATACATACTAACCTTTTTGCAGTTACCTGTCCCAGCTTATCTGTTATAAAGTAGGTAATTACCTGAAAAATAAAACGATGTGTAGTATGATTATGGCATGAGTTATGTGTCGCAAGTTTAATATCCACGTAGGAATGAATCAGTAGCAATTTAGCTAAAACCATACTTGTGCTCTTTTCACGTACCCATATAAGTTGAATGACTTTGGGCCAGTTGAGAAAAATTTCAATGATAGTTTTAAATTTTTTATGATTAAAAACCATATCCAGAACTACAATATTATGTACTTTGCGTATAGAAACTAGAACTAGGTAATCCTTGAGAATTGGCGACTAGAAGTTATGTGATCAAATGAAAAAATGTAGAATAAAACTTCTGAAATTGTATCCCCAACTATTAGAAAACATTAAAAATTCACAAAATTATCTAAAAATTTGATAACTGGAGAGATACGTATGCCATAATCGTCTAAAAGTATAACAAGAATATGGATTTCAAAAAAAGGCCCAAGTCGACTTAAGCTCTTCTTTGATATCAACCTTCAGATATTAATCGTGTTTTTTTAGATAAATAATATATTTAAACTTTCTTAGTTGAAAAGGATCATGACATATTAATTACAAAGGAATAAATTCATGTGACTTTGTTAGTAAAATTTACTCGCTGTAGGGGCTGTAGCTGCGAAAGATTATACAATACCTACTCGAGAAAATCAAACGGCAGGAAGTAATTGTACATATAAAACTGTCACAAAACTATACGAGTACCTTTGGCTGGTTGAAGAATGCTGACAAACCGGTGCTTCTGTGACTGCTCATAACATAATGATACCGTATATATTATCATTTGTAACGAATATACCATTTAAGTTGTCGATTCTAATGGCATTATATGTAAGATCAAGTAGATACTTTGACGAAGATCAGCGCTAGACTAATCGACGTCTAGACGAGATTGATCAAAACCTATAATAAGTAGGTCAGTTGCTGTCTCGATTTAGATTCGATACTGCCTCCTAGTATTCTTTCCGCAGAGGAGTAAAAAGTAAATATTTGAAAATTATTACAAGTTGACCGGTTCTTCATGGTGGGACGATGGGTTTTCGCGTAAATTGTAGCCTGCAACATGTTAGCCCTCGGAGGTTGTAAAAAATTACATCACTCTTATGGGCTACGCACTTTTTTGCGAACCGGTTAACGAACCAGGGGAGACATTGCTGCAAAGTGGAGGTAAATTCTGATTTTGTCTATCGAAAGATATGTTGAGACCTAATTCGTGAATTATTTTGGGATAGGTAATGGTCACAAGGAAAAAGGTTAACAAAAAGGTTACACTGGAGAGTGGCAATATACGAGCGTGCAGCAGTTATAATTTTTCGTGTATTAGTCTCTTGAACACGTGAGAACTCGTTAAGTAGCAATAAAATAATATTATTAGAGAAGTTTCTGTATAATACAAAATTTTTTCCGCGTATTATTTCGCAATTTAGGTTATATTTTCGGTTATATGACGAGATGGACACCAAGGAAGTGACAATTTGAGTTGGTCCATTCCAGTCTGGAGATAAGATGATATCATCCGGTGTTGGTATACAAAGAGCCGAGTATAATGGGAGTTTTATAATTCATTCTTCTAGATAATGACAACAATTTTCTCTAAACTTATACTGATCTGAGAAACGTGATATATTTCCTTCAAATTAGTTTTTGAGAGTAAAATGAAATGTAGTATCCGATGAGTAAAACTCAATCTATTGTACGTGCTGTATTACCGAAATAATTAATTCGGATTTACATCATCCCGCCCAAAAAAAAAAAAAATGCGACTGACTAAATCGACCAACTCTCATCTTCGTTACCGTTAACTCGTCGACGTTCACCGATAAAAAATGAAATTAATGTAAACTAACGGCAAAAGTAATGATATTTGCCTTTATATTTAATGGCATCCAATATAAAAAAATGCAATCTTAGAATGATCGAAATATAACAAAAATTTTATTCAACTTTAAATAAGTATATGTGATGCGATCTGAGATACCATACACAAACCCGGGATTCTTGTTGAGTTTTTGATTTTATTCAATAGAGTAGACAAATACAAGTATTTTTTTAAAAAATCATCCAAAAAGATCAATTAGACGCCGAGTTATAGCGTCTTTACGTTTGAAAGCTGAAAAGGCTCATTTTGAGAAAATCGACTTCCAAGTTTCTTTTAAAAATCTACTTAAATTCCAACAAAATAATGATAAACTTTTTTTTTGTGAACCGAGCAGTGTGGGAGAGGGGGAGAGAGCTGAAAAAACTGCACGAAGAATATTTTTGATTTTTTGTAATTATGTTACCCAGCACCGGGTTTGTGCATGGTTTCTTATTTTGCGATGTTGTACAAACAATTCTGTATTCAGCATAGAACACACGTGCGGTTCTACCACATTCATAAAATTGTTGCTGGACAAGCTTCTTCCGTTTTTATTAAAACTGAAAACCGACATTTTTGACCCTACCCGCTTCATATCGCTGTAACGTGTTTTTAAGTTTCCCGGGTTTGTGTATGGTTTCTCAGATCGCATCACATATGTAGATACCTACCATTCAAAACCTGTGCGTGATTTGGATGAGAACATTTTGAGCGTGTGTGCAAATGATTCGATTTTCTTACGCACTTTTTACAATTATTTCACATTAATTTTCGATACTTCAGCTAGAAGTAAGCAGGGTAAAATACATGCTAGTAGTATACTAGTTGCTGCAATAGTTTTGCTGAAATTCCAACTATGGTCCAGCAGTTTGATTGGCTACACAAACAAGAATTGGATTGCATAGAGTCCTTCATCAGTAATGAAAGAAAATATCTGTGCATACCTAGGCTACTCGAAAGGACTCAAAAAGGCTGTGTTAATTTTCCAAAAGAAATTGAGTGAGACGTTTTATTTCATTATCATTGGAGTACCTTCTTGCTTATCCAATCCAACCTGAGCTAGGACGAGACCTTTTCTACTCGTAAAGGAATAATTTAATACGAGCCCCATATAGTGAGTTGCTTGAAAATTTCAAGTCAGGTTTCACCCCTGCGAATGAAATTGATTATCTTTTGTAAATTCTGGAGGGGAATATCTGAATCTGGATAAAAATTTTTACATGAATGATGAAGAAAATTTATATAGGACACCTTTTTGGTGTAGCATTTCATTATTTGGTAAGCTAGCTTTATCCGTACTTGCTACTCTTTTTTAAAACTTTTTTTGCTTTTTAAAAAAATCAGGATTTAGGATGATGAATAGTTAAGGAAGAAAAACTGAATTTTCATCTGAAATTTCTGAGAGTGTATAGGTGGAAAGACTTCAAATATGTTGATCAAGAGACCCGCTGTTCTGAGCATTCTTCAGTCAAAATCGATTACAAAGTATTAATCTGTTTCTTGATGATGAGGTAAATACATGAACATTTCTTTATGGCGCACCATATTCAAGACTTCTTATAAACTTTTACTCGTACAGTCTGTTCTAATCTGTATAAAGAAAACGAAAATCTTTTTCTGAGACTTTTGTTTCATTTTGACGCATCATTCGGTTGACTTTTACTGTATGCAAGCAACAAGATTTTCCAGTTGTTTATGACATACACTGTATATGCCTATCAAAATCGACCATCAGTTCATTGAAATATTGTACAAGTACATTAATTGTCTCCAGAAAACAAATCACCTACTTACCCGGTATTCATCGTTAAAATGTATAATTTTGTGAGAATTTATTTTTTCCAAGCGAATAACTTATTGCGTGAAATAGGTTTTGTTTCATGGTGTAACAATGGAAGCATTTATTCCACATTTTTAGAAGCTGAGCCATTTCTAAAACATGACGAAGTAGCTTACTATATGTAGGTACGAGTATGTATTTTATTTTAAACCAACTTACACTCGACGAGTCGTGATCTATTTCCCACAGCTTCAAACTGAAAGATGAGAAATAATTATAAAACAATATTTCACAACAAAAATTCCGTCAACATTTCGCATTCCTCGAATAAATTAAATTATTTTTTTAAACGTTGAAACTTAAATATCTATTGAATTGAAGAACTTAAAGGTACAATACTTACCTTTCATACATCGAAATTACGATAGAAAATACAGACATTGTTAACAAAAACCGAAGTATAGGTAGACCCATAAATATTCGTGAACGACTAAGCCCAAATCTATTCTAATATCATAATTATATTTTAGTGTTAAATATCTTTCGTAACATTTAAAATTTTATTTCCTGCTTTTTTCAAATGAATTACAAGCATTGGTATATATTTTAAATAGGTGCTCAGACTACACAGTAATCCTATCAGTCATAACAATGTCAATATTTTGATAAAAATTAGGGAAAGGAAAGAGAAACAGAAGAATCAATGGTTCAAAATGTACGAGTATTTTGTATAAGATGAAAGAAATATGAAACGGGTGATATACATAATGATATGCATTGGTTTAAAAAAATAGGTAGAAAAAAAGTTATGTAATTTGACTTTTCAGTAAAAAATGGGTCGTTTGTACCTAAATGATTTTAAAAAATGGAGAAAAAAATTATTATAATTACCCTATGGGCAAAATATTTTGAAAACGGATCCGTTTTATTCTGGGTTATAATCCGTTTCTGGATTATAACCCGAAATTTTCCTGTTTTCCGGCTTCTAAAACGGATTTCGAACGGATTGTAATCAGTCTTGCCGGAAATGAGTCCGGATTATTTTCCGTGAAGGCTGTTTTATCATACTTGTTGGCCCGGGTTATAATCCGTGAAACCGTTTTACAAACGGATTTGGAAAAATAATCAAGATGACAAAAATATCTGCAAATTTTCAGATCCGATGGTCGAAAATAAAAACGGACTGACAACGGATAAAATTCTCATTTTCCGGATCATTTTCTCATTTTTTGCCCATCGGGGGGCATTGTTTGTTAAATGTAAGAGGGTGCATGAAACTTTGTTAAGTGTGCTTGTGTGGTGTGCTATTGAAAGTGGATATCAAAGAAGACCCTAAGTCTACTCAAGCCCGTTTTTGAAATTCATCAGTTTTATAATATTGAGTCTTTCTTCTTACTAGAGAGCCATCATTTAGCCCATTATTTCAAAAATTCACGAAACTACTGCATTTTTTTAATTGCGGGGTCAGCTCTTTTCCTTTAGTTTTTTTCAATACTAATTACGAAAAAATCATTTATCATACTTTTGAAAGACTATGATGTGTCTTCCAATAGTCAGTGTTTTACAATTTACTAAATTTTTAATGTTTTCCAATAGCTAGAGACACAACTTCAGTAGTTTCATCATTTATTTTTTCATTCGACCGTATAACTTCCGGCAATTATAAATTTTAAATGATTTAAGGAAATTTTGATTTAGTTTTTATGCACTAAAGATATACTCGGTTTTTGATCATAAGAAATTCAAAACTATTGTTGAAAGTTTTCTATACCGACTCAAAGTCATTCAACTCAAATAGATATTTATAAAGAGCCAATGTAGGGTATTAGCTGAATTACTATAAATTTATTTCCACAGAAATTCAACTTGCAACACATTGCTCATTGGATAGTCAATAGACTAGACAAAAGTCCTAACAACCTCTCAGAACTCAATCATACATCTATATATCATTTTACAACTAAACAAAAACTTTGAACTTTAATATCTCAAAGCTTTTTTCCTACCTACGATATTCTTTAATATCCGTCTTCAACTATAATAATAATATAGTAACTTTAATTATAAAACATGCGTGTCCTAAAGTAATTGATGGGACTGATGCATGCTGGTCTGTTGAGATTCTCAGAGCTGACTTAGAAAAAAAATTGAAAATCGACTAAACAATCTTCGACATTATTGAGGGCTGACAAAAACCTAAATCCAGTTCTATTTTTTCCTACAAAGATTGCTTCATTTTGTAGAAAATCGCATAGGCCTATGATAAGAAATCGACAAATCTGTACGTCTACCAAATCTCACAGGTTCTTTAATTATTGCTTTTAGTAATTACTCTCTGGCTATTAATTTTGTCTTACTTTACTTCGACAAAGACAAAAAAAAAAAAAAACTCAAGCTTGAATGAACTTAATTCGGTACTTTTAATTAGAACAGACCATTTTCGTAAATAGCTGGTTTTTTGTCAGTGTTTTAGTAAAACTTCGCAATGTTTTCAAATCATCCCCTGTGGGTATCATGAAGAAATACATCGGTCAACTAGGGTCTATTCTGGTCTCTGCTAAGATGATGGAATATTTTAAAACAAAATACACACTTTTCGTATACTCGTATATTAGAATGTATTTTTTATTAATTCATTATTTTTACTTTTATTTTACGTTAGATATAAAAAAAATATTATGGACAGCCCGTAGGTAATTTATAGGGATCAGGGGGAGAAGTGGACATGCGTGCTTGAACGAGAAGTGACCAGTTGGTTTGTATTTCACAATGCTTGTTGATGTGTGAGTATGTGTGAGTGGCAAAAGAAGGGAAAAAACAGGCATATGATGAAAAAAAAAGCACATGATACTATTCCTGTGAACCTGACGACCCAGCAATTTTACGTAATTTTTCTGCGATGTGTTTAGGATAATTATGTAGAATAAAGATTCATTTCTCCATAGTGGGGCACACGTTCGTAATATTGTTAAAAAGCCAACGCGTATCTCAGTATTTCATTATTAATCTGGCAGCTGATTCGAAGAGGATCGATTATCATTTTTAAAACTTGGTGTTTTTTTTTTCGTTCGTTTAAGAAAATATTTAACTTTTAATATGTCTCCATACACTGTTGTAAGTACTTATTCTTTTTTAATTTTTTAAAATAATTTTTTCATTTATATTTTCCAAAAAATTGAAAAAGTTAGAAAACTGAAAAACATTGACAAATGGTGACGTAAGTGTGGAAAATCGGCATTTGTGTGGAGTTACTAGATATGATTACTGGGATAGTGCTGTATGAAAAATTAGAAAGTGATTTCATTATGGTGCAAAATCAAATCAAATTTTCTGTGATAATGAAAATCAATTATTTTTATATTTTATTAGTTTCTTTTTTAGATAGTTCGTATTTGAAGACTAAAGTACATACTATCTACTTGATTTCACTATTTATTATCATTTTTAATTGAGTAAATGTGATGTGATTTGTGAAAAGGTACCTTAAATTGGCCAACAACGTTTTGAGAAATAAGCAAAAAATGATAGTGTGCCCAAAACATGAAAAATCATATTTTCATGTCTTTTCATATTGAACATAGCTAACATATGTATGTATTCCTTTGAAAATATTCTGGTGAAGTTTCACACCACTAAATGATATTATAGTCCTTATTTTAGGCAAATTTCTTGGAAAAATGGATCTATTTTCTTTATTTTTGTTCCTTACTGATGTGATAACATCTTTGTTTTCGTTATACATGTGGGTAAATTTGGAAATGTTGAAATATAATGTGGAGTTTCAAGGTGGAGATTGCCCTCCTCTATCAAAAGTTATCAACAGCTTAAAATTAAAATTTCCGGCTTAAGGTACTTTTTTGTGGATTATATCATTAACATTAAATGCTATTTTTTTGTTTAATTTATATTAAAAAGTCAATAATAACTGACCGCGTGGAAATATCGGTATCCTCATAATAAAATAAAAATAAGAAGTAAGAAAATCCACAGAAATTGACACGGACTTTCGATTGAAAAATGGGCCACCTACTAATCTGATGGCAGTAAAAAAAATTCGAGTGTATCTAAATAATTTTTGAAATATTGCTAATCGCGTAGAAAGTTTTTGGTCAGAAACTGTACAGAGAGTAGAACCAAAAAACCCAAATCCATCAATTTTTTCGAATAATCCAAATTTTGAAGAAAAAAAAAACATCATACAGGTTCTTAATAAAGGCTATAATAACGTGTGAAAATTTTTTAAGTATACCAGTAAATCGAGGCTGTTGGTTAAGGAAGCGATAAAAATTCTGAAATATCATTATCAAAGTGTCAATGAAATGTTAAGTATGTACTCGTATGTGTAAGTAATAACACCACTGTTGAAAATACTACAGCGAGAGCGAAACTGCATGAGAGACTATAAGACCTCCTGGTGAAAATAGCTCTGTTGACGCAAATAGTAATTTTTTAAAATGTCTGAGGGGAGTGGGGCAGAGAACATTTTCACATTGATGTACGTAAGTCCTATTATTTTAATCGCCACATGTATCATAGATATTATAGCTACTTGACACACATATAAGTACTTAATTGACGAATCAATATCAGGCATAGAACAGGGCTTTTCAAAAAGCGTCCAAGATTTAGTGAATCCAAACTTTCACGAAAGTATAGGCTACTGGCTGTAAAATCCAAGTTGGCATATGCGATTTTCGAAGTGCTTAGCAAGGTTTCCAAAGCTGGGAAAATGCGCACTCACCTCACATTGTCGTTTCCTTTGATTAAAAAATCCGTGCTATATAGTTTCATCAATGAGGACGACTAAAAATTAACTTATTCCTTTAATCGAGTTTTTTTACACGAGCCAACTTAAGTTTGACGTACTGAATTTGAGCAGTCTGCTGAGTTTCAAGTAGCAATTGTTTTCTGGAAAAGGTTGGTAAACTGAAAAATAAGAACTCTGGGTTAGTATTAGGTAGGTACTTAAATTTTTTTGACAACACGAAAAGTTTAGCATTTAAGTTTAAAGTTCATATTATTCCGGCTACCTTACATTTAGTTTAGCTCCTTTTTTTTATGAATTTTGAAAAATATTCGCCTTGAGAGTATTTTTGAAATGAATCTTACTTTTAATTCGTATTATTTTCGTTATTATAAAGAATATAGGACATTCATTCGTCGTTAGTAATTAAACTAGGTTACATCATGCTGGGTGATCGTATGGATGTAGTAATTGCGCAGGACGTCACACAAGGTAGTCATTATGAAGATAGCCTATAATAAATTGTACATCTTTCAGTGGTGTCTGGTACATACCAATTTCAGAATCATTATTTTTTTGAGTTACACATAAATACTTGCAGAATCAATTAGGTTACACTATATTTAAATGGACATTTGGTTCCTCATGCTGAATAAGGAAAACCAGAAGAAAAAAGAAGTAGCAGACTAGTTTAATCAAATGAACCAGTTTATAGACGAAGATTGTTTTCGATGTGTATAGGTAATTTATTTCTTGTTTTGGAATTGAAATTTGTGACAAATATTGTGTGCTTGGTTCTCGATAGTTACCTATCTATATATTAAAGGAATCTAATGCAAGTTCGTCCGGCCGTTCTATCCGGCCGATTTGCTTCGTTTTTTTTAAAATGAAAGGTATTCATGTGTAGATATGTCATCACGCATTGGAATTCACTCAACTCTGACCTTACTCAAGTTATACTCAAAATTCATGCTTTTTTCAAGTTTTTCCACCACTCAAACATCAATATCTCAAGTTTTAATAAATGTATCATGTTTATTTTGGTCTCAAAACTTCAGTGGATCAAAACCTTTCATTTGAGCCTTTGACTACTCAAATCGGTTGAGTCTGAGAAAAGTTGTGAGTGGACATTCAACTTGACTTTTGATATTTTAAAGATTTTTCTTCATTCAAAGATCTATATCTCAAGTTCTAATTGGGGGAAGGAATTTGTTTTGTTCTAAGAACACTCAGTGAATTAAGACCTTTCATTTGAGCTTTTGACCACTCAAATCGGTTTAGTCTGTGGAATTTTTTTAGTGGACTTTCAACTTTACCTGTTATAATTTTAGAAGGGAAAAAAATGGTTTCAATTAACAATTCATGCTGCGGAGCAGCACCGGTCTTCTAGTCATCTATTATTTTGTTGATTGAGTTCCACTAGAGTTGTTTACGTAATCTGAAAAACTAGGAAATAATGAAAAAGTATTAAGCTGGTATGCTGACTTGCAAATAAAAATAAGTTATGTGAATGAAGACTTCAAATTCATTTCTTAAAAACTACAATTATTAATGAAAATTTTTAAATTTTGAAAATGCCGATAATTTGGCAAGTTTTTCCAATAAAATTCTCTTAGTCCACTTTTAACTGGCCTGTATAAAATTTGAAAACAATTTTAATAACTTTGGATCTGGTTTCTCCCCCAACTTGTCACATTTATTTATTTATTTATTAAATACTCCAATCGCTTGATTTGTTTCTTTTTTGCTTCATAAAAGAGCATAATAAGACCGTATTCTGGAACAGCAATACGCATAAAATACCTGATAAATTAATCGTTAATCGTTAATTCGTGCTCAGTCTATGAATGAAGTTGTCGATATAACAAGTCTGCGTGAATGTTAACAAAATAATTAAATCGTTAGAAGTCTGTAGAATCAAAATACTGAAGATGAAAGGAAAGAGAGAAAATTAAAGTGTACTTGAACCTTTTATAAAAAAACGAAGAAATTGCATTCGAGTGTAATTTTAGTACCTACGTTACCTACATTTATTTTGCTTTTCAAGAAAAAAAAAAGTCCCCCAAAGAAGTACATAGGCTACCCTATAATAGACATGCATTCCTAATTATCACTTACAGGTCCAACGGAGGTATTGAGAAGTTTTAAGTATGTAGGGTTGAATTTTGCAAAGATGCTGAAACAAAGTTGTCAAGTTTTTGTTCTTTTGTTTTTTGTTGTAACAGTTCTAGGATAATTTACTAGGGCTTTGATTCTGAAAGCAGTTTAATAAATTAGGTGCTTTTATTCAAATATTTATAAAATTTTAAGTTTTATGGAAGGTGCTCACTTAGTTCCATAATATCTACTTTCGGAATATCGAATCCTGTTCATTGGTCACATTAAAAAAATATTATCTAGGCACTGAAAATTCAAAAAAGTCAGATCTAGTTGAACCGGAGTAAAAGAAAAACGACTCTAGTCCATACTTTGCCGTTTTGTTTTATTCGCTAATTTCATTCCTACCATCAAAGGGCCCAGAATTTGTGTGAAAATGACGCTCATCTAACACATCTCTGCATAATAATGATGTCATTTATGAGTACTATACTTACTGATAGTTTGGTAAAAAACAATGAGAGTTCAGACTTGAGTAATTTCTCTACAAACTCTCTTAACTTCTCATTCATGAAACTGATAGTGGACCCTAACAGTTGGCAATAATTTCCCGTTGTAGCAAAAGTATGACTAAATCTGGAATCATAGTAATAATTTAAAAAGACATCTTCGAGTCAAACAGAAATAATTTGCTCTTTTAGGTCTAAAAATATAAGTCATTGAGATAATTATATGAGTATTATATTTTTAATTATCCTCAGTACAAATAAAAAACAGTTTTTCGTCTGTTTTCTGAAGCATTTCGGTCAACTTGTAGAAAAAACTCAAATCAGAAACAAGTTGAACGAAATCGACAGAGAAGGTGGTATGAGAAAATGACGTGTCTACTAGTAAACTTGAATAAACTACATAGAATGAGGTTCATTAGAAAAAAAAAATCATAATTGATAGGTTATTTATTTTTCTGGATTACCTATAGCTAACATCATACCATAGGGGTCTGCTAAATTATGAATATCATCTGTTTCTCAATAGCAGCAGGTATATCACAGCTCTTATGTCGAAAATTTCTCAATGAAACTATAACCTGTTGTTTTTATTTCTTTTTGCCTTCTCTATTCAATTTAGAAATAATTGGGAAACCTTTCTTCTTCATTCGCATTAATGCAATCGTTACACAATTTTCGCACATATCTCATCAAAAATTATTTTCAATTCAATTATATATAAATCTGAACCTGTTTATATCTACTTAGAATATAATATAAATTACGTACCTAATATAAACTTATTATATGATGAGCTTCCGATAAGATTCAAAAGACTGCCACTGAATAAATTATATAATGTAAAAAAAAAAATCTGATTCTATAGTTATCGTAAGTCTGTCAATTACTGTCACTGCATGTGTGATATTAGATAGATTACCAATATGTGGCCTATTGATGTATAGAAACTGGTATGTAAAAAATACGAGTTCGACGTGATAGAGATGCCGAAGTTTTCCACTTTTATGTCTCATTCAAACGTGCATCTCACCTGTGGGGCAGCGTATAAAGTGTGAATTTAATGAACTGACGAACAGATTGTATGAATAAGTAACAGATAATATAACTTATTTAAATACCTATTGAAACAAGTGCTCAGAGGGCAAGTCTAATTTGATGCGACTACATTTCTATGATTGATAATAACAATTCATTTTATTGTTATTTTACGTGAACAAATTTTTACAGGTTGCTTGCCTTTTGATTGTCTTGGGAGCTGTTTCCTCTTCTCCAGCTCCTAGTGGATGGCACAAACAGTAAGTATAATAATGTTAAAACGATTTAAATTAGAGGATTTTTAAATTAGGGTATTGAAGAGGTGATGGAATATAAGAGCAGAGTAAATAGAATCATTACTGGGTAATCTAGTTGAGAAGGTGTAGATACTTCTAAATAGTCATGTTTTTGTTGAGAAGAGTAGACACCTAACAGAAACGACGCGAAGCAAGAGACAAACCAAGACGGAGTTCATCAGGATAACATGATCAAGTAAACAGGTAGTAGAGACGAGTTGGAAGAGTAAGACCATAAAAAGTTCTTGTCAGTTACATATAAGTTATTAATCTAAATAATGTATGTACTCGTAATTAGGTGTCACTTCTCAACACAAATATTGTTTTAAAATTGAGATCTTCAAGACCAAGTTATTAATTACATATATATTTTCATGAAAAAAAAAGAAGCAATAATAAACAGTGCTGTAAAATAACAGGATTATAAAATGTAGCTTTCATTTGAATCAGTTCAACTGCTACGGTTTATTATTTTTGTCACTTAATTAAGATGGAATAAAATTAACAGAATTGCAGATGGTAAGGAAACCGGTTTCGTAATAATTTCAAAATTCATTGTTTTTTTTTTTGTTTCAGTGAACATCACATTATTCATGTACCATATCACGTGCATCATGTCCACCACATTCACAAAGTCCCAGTCTACATCAAATCGAAACCAATCATAATTAAAGAACACGTCAGTGACTGGGCTCCGTCTAGCTCTGGTTGGGAATGGGACAAATGTGAGTAATATAGTACTTTTTCTATCGAAATGAGGTATCCTCTATTGAAATCGAGTAATCATTTCAATTTTTGGGTCAATTTTTTACAGAAACAATATTATATCCTCCTGAACAGCGGATATAAAAGCTGAAGCCATGCGAAAATCAAAATATTTATCTCAAGACTGTCATGATATTTATCAGTTACCAGCATTTTATAATATTAACTTTTTTTACCATCGTATGAACGTATGATCATTTGTTTTGTATTTTTTATACGTTTTTTTTACCATCATTATATTTTTTTGTACATTTTTGGAATTCTATTTATTTTTCAACTTTTTTGGTCGGGTTCTAATTACATGACTACTTCACTTAGTCTCTGAAGGAGGAATTTCGAGAGGAGGTATACTGGATAACAAGGGTGCACCCAGAAATTTGATGAAAGAGGGAGTGAGTCTGAAATTTATTAGTGTACTCGTAAGTGGTACAAATATGGACCTATAGTAGCTTTTTGTACCGAGCTGCGGGAAAAATAATTTCATTTAAATTCTTTTCTCCTTTCAGCAAGTTTGGAAAATGGTGTTGCATAAATACCTAGGACCTTCCAAAAAAAAAAGAAAAAAAAAGTTGATCCCGCAAAAGCTCAACTTTTCAAAATGGCGAAAAGTGGTACAAATATGGAACTTGGTACAAATGTTGATCGTAGTACAAATATGGACTACCTACCTATCTGAAAAAATATACCTGAAAATTCTTTCAAGAGTGATTGAAATTTACTTATGGAAAAATGATTTATTGGTAAAATGTGTAAATGAACATGTCTGATTTAGTTCTCAGTTTTTTTCGAAAATTATTCTTCTCCTGCTTCAGCTTGACTATTGTTAAAAATTTTCTATTTTATTATTACAAAATCACCGAATCTACATTTTGGTAATTATTTTTCAGTTACGCCCGAAGACTAGTTTTTTTGACCTGGATGGTCCTTTTGTATCATTTGGGTAATAGTTCATTCATTTTCACGTTTGGGGTGCTAAACCTAATGGTTCTCCCTAAATAAGATATGTTCCATATATTTTATACCTTGATCCATATTTGTACCAATTACTCTATCAAAGACATAAATTCCACAAAAGATTTGTACGAAACGAATTAATATTTTTAATGATATTTAATGCAGGAGCGAGGAGCGCGCTTCAAACCGTTTCAGTTGAACTACGAGTATGTTTTAGAAAATAGAAATTAAAATATTATCAAAGTATTACAATCACGTATAGGTACTCTTTATGGTCTTACTAATATAAGAAGAACAAAATTTTTTTATTTCCCCGAGTTAAATATCATCAAGATTACCTTTAAAATTATTACATTTATTAACGGTTTATTTATTTATTCAATTTTTTAAAAACATACGGTTCAATAAAACGGTGAACATATGTATAGGAGATACTACCTTTTGCATAAATGTGGAAAATATTTGAATTTCTTTTGCAAAAATTGTATCTACTAAGGTAAAATTATATTCCAATAAAATAAAAAATCAGTAAAATTAGGTAAGTTACCTAGTTTACTTAGTCATTTTTATTTTTTCCTAAAACTTTCTTCCTTACTTGGTCACTGAAAAAAATAATATGTAGTTTAGGAATCATTTTTTCAAATCTTTCTTTCATTTTTTTCTCAGTCTTCTTCCCTACTGTCGTGATTTGTGAAACCAAATTTCAAATTTCGTTGAATGTAGAAACATAGGGACAATTGCATGGCTAATTTATAATAAGTTAATGTAAAGTTCTTTCATTCTCTTTTTTTATAATTTAAATATTTATTGTAATATTTTATTTATTTCATTAATTTATTTATTCATTCATTTATATTTTACCTATTCATTTATTTTATTCATTAATCTATTTATTTTTAAAATTTTTCCATGTCTTTGCTCTTACTCGTAAATTGAATTTAATATTCCTTATACAAACTTATCCGATCCAAGATTAGTAGAAAAAGTCTGCTGATCATACAGACTTGCACCCATCAAAAAATTAATAGTGTATTACGTCGCCTAGTTCGGGCGTATCGGCAACACATCCAGCACTGCATTCTTTCTGCGCGTTGGTATGAGAAAGTACCGCATATATACCAGGAACGTATGACTTGAAAGGAGGTCGTTCATTTCATTCAGCTATGTTCGGAATAAGAAAAAAATACGCGTATCTTGTACAGTATAAAAATATAATGGACAAAATAAAAAACTTTCTTCTCTGTGCATCCACATTCCACACACAGGCATAATTGAACGATGTAAACATAAAGATGGCACAATAATTTTCGTACTTCTCATTAGGAGAATAAAAATGGTGAAATGGTATTTATTTACATGTCATTCATTTGGAAATAAAAAATACTCATTCTATTTAGGAATAAATAAGCAAGCACATGCATGCAAACTTTTTTTCTTCGATGAAATAGTAATCCGTCGACCTAAGAGTTGTTTATGGAGCGATAGAAAATATACCTTACAAGTAGAATACGAGTACAATTATTTTACTGTAGCATAAATGTGCTAGTCGTGATGAATTTTTTCAAGTATTAATAAGGAAGAATTTTATTTTATACAACTATGAAAAACCAAAATATAACTACCTTCAAATACTTCGTAGCTTTTCGTGTTCAACTTTTTCTCAAACTTTGATTAGTGGTGGGGTCCACTGATGTAGTGGTTTTTGTTCATTTCGCAATCAAAAGTTGACTGAATCACGTTTGCATGGCTTCCAAGACTTTGATTTTTCATTATATACTTTGCTCTAGATTGTTTTCTCAATTTTGGCTCACCCCATTTTTGTTTTTTACTCACACGTTATAAATTGCTGTATAAGAAGGGGATAAGTCCTACCATTTCCACAATTTATTTTATTTTTCTAGCTTTAAAAGTAAGATATAAATGCCATATTGCTGGGATATTCGTAATTTCCAAAGAGTTGGACCTTCACTCCTATGTACTCAAACATGTGCTCGTTTAGCCTAATGCAATCGGATTCCACATGAAAGCGTTTCGTTTTTTAGCTGTCTTGAAAAATTAGGAAAAGTGAACTTATCCATTCTTGCAAATCACTATTAAAATACAACCAAAAAATTTTTTTTTCAAGTTTCGTAACTTCTACAGTGATTTATTTTTGAATGAAATAAAATTTGGGTAAGATAGTAAGCAAAAACTGTTTTGCTTCATGAGATTCTGTATCTCATAAAAGAGACTTTCAGTAGATAACTGAAGCTCTGACATCGAAACGAGTGTGAGGCCAAATGAAAAATTTTTACTACTCAAGAGCAAAAAACCTGAAAATCTTACTGAAAAATAAGTGTATCTCTCCGTGCGATGGCTTATTTCATTTCTTGAGAGGAGTGTAATAGAATGGCTAAAAAAATAATTGTGTCAAGATATTCATTTGTTTTACTCTTGTGAAATATTTTTCATTTGGCACTTGAACTTGTTCCGATGTCAGGGCTTGAATTCATTTCTGTGTTAACCTAATTATTATTTTAGTTTCCCTAAAAATGTATTTCTGCTTGATTTAATTTTACAACTTGATTTTATTTCGGAATCTGTCGTCAGTAATTTTAATACAAATCGATATTATTGAAAAACCTTATTGTAATGTAATTTATGAAAAGGTACCTAAAATTGGACAATATAACTTTTTGAGAAATAGACAAAAAATGATTTTCAGGTTAAAAATGAAAAAAATCATGTTTTCATGTTTTCTTTTTATAATATATTCCTCCAACAACATTTTGCTCAAGTTTTACATCTCCGAATGATACTATAGTCGGTATTTTTGACGAGTCTCATAGAAAATTGACCTATTTTTCTGCCTTTCTTTTTTTTTTTTTTTTTAAATAGCCTTTCAACCATTGTAATACAAAAACTACCTGATTAAAATTGTCAAAATTTTACAGGATATATTTCGGGTCACTTGTATAATGACATAATAATATGAAAATTTCATTAAAATAATTTCAGTAAATACAAGAAAAAACATTTATTATTGAAAATCATGATGTAAACTTTCAACTCGATTTTATGAAAAGTAGATAGGATTTTTAAATTCAAAAATTCAAATTGTCATATTTCAATCAATTTTCAGCCGATTGAGAAGATATGTTTTGAAAAATTCTCACAGACCTTTCCCCTATCAAATGCAATCATCAGCTCGAAATCGAATTTGGCGAATCAAGATACTTTTTCATGGATCACATTACAATTCAACAATTATTCAATTTGTAATTTTCTTTTAAGTTTGAGTAAAAATTTTACTCTATGAAAACGTAGGCTACCTACGTGATAAATCCAGTAATGTGTTCATTTTCGTAATAAATATTACATAATGGATTTTTGTATACTCTTTAGGGCTTATAAATATTTACCTAAGTGAAAGAAAAACATAAACTCCCCAAATTCAACAGTAAAATTATTTCATTGTTTCGAATAAAAGTTATGAACACGCAGGATTACTTGCTGAAAAACTCGTGTAGCTCTTATTGCATAAATGATTCGCCGTGAATACGAGCGCATATTTACGGCGAATCAATTATGCAACAAGCACAACACAATTTTTTTCAGCACGTATTCCTGCGTGTGCGTAACTTTGATTCAAAATAAGAAAAAGATTTCAAAGTTGGAGTTTTTGTTCGAAATAATATTTTGGTACGGTATATGGTTCTCTTAATGGAAGCTGTCGGTTTTTTCATTCATATATTCTTAAGACTGAGTATGTATTTAATTTTTTTTTTCACTTATCGACAATTTCACTGGGCCGGTATTCATAAATTATACTTACGGAAATCATTTTCCCTCTACGTAATATAGATTGTTTTCCTTTTGACTTACTTCTTTTTCTCTACAAGTAATTTGTAATCTACTTTAATTAGCTGAGACTAATTTTAATTCATCTTACCCAAAAAAGACATCCAAAGGAGATGCAATTAGATTCTATGGCCGGGTTTCGAACGGAAGCTATCCGAAAGTACTTGGGAAAAAAAATTGGGTATTTAAATATAATTTAGGTTGACACCAATAAGACTAGACAGGTAAATTGGCCATACCATAAGAGCAATCATGTGTTATTTGCAGAAAAAAAGAGAGAGAAAAAAAAGGTGTTTAATCAGAAAATGACCTACACAGGCTGTCTGTAAAAAAAGTGAGAGTAAGCCTTCAGTAGGTAAGGTGCGAAAAAAATACTAAAGAAAAATTGATTTCTTGAATCGAATTGCACAACGAATGCAATTGTGGTACCAAATGGTGTGGACAATTGCACAGCTATTGTGTGACAATTGTTACATCATTGTATACAGCGAGGTATAGAAGCTATACCGATAGTGTAACTAATTGACCGTGTGTTTTTTTCCCTTTAATTTATATTTTATTTCTGACGGATGTCACGGGTGTTTGATTTATTTTATTAAATACGATAACTAGATACTTAGGTATTTTAGGTGCATTGGGTTCGAGCACCATGGAATGTGTTCTACAGGAGTTATAAGATATATTCTTAACGATTATGAGGAAAGAGTCACTCTACAAGACAGTCACTGATGAGTTAATTTTATGAATTGTGAATACTTCTTATTTCATTATCAATTTTGATTGGTGTAAAATGTCATAGACCTCTTTACATGTTTTGATATTGGCAGTTGGGTGGAAAAAAGCATTTGTCACTCTAAAAGGGCGAATGTATCTTCGTTAACAACACAGTTGCGACGTCAGAGAAACTACCAGATAACTAAGACTGTAGTCAGTTTTTGATGAATTAAGTTCAATTGGCTATCAGCTGTAGTCTTTGTAGTAAAAACAAAATTTTTTCGATTTATTCATTCATATTTTTCAAGTTGAATGGATGTTAATAATTATTAATTCTTCAAGTTCGATTCTGAACAGATTCTAGTCAAAGGATATGGTGCTCTTGAATGCCCCCCTCAAATTCTTACAAAAATAATGGTGGTGTTTCGCTGAAAACCAAAAAATACGAGTATTCTTAAAATACGTAACATTCGAACTACTAAATTATTCTTTAACCTTAAAAACTTTAAAATTGTTTTTTTTTTTGCCTTAGACCTTCTGTTCTCGGTGTTCAACTAGATGTCTATAATTCTAAACGAGGATTCTAGCAAATGTTTATAAAGTAATCGTTTTTAAATTCAAAAAAAGTGTATCGACTAGAAATCTCGTGTTCAACTTCTTGAGCGAATTATTGATATCACATTTTTACGAAAACATACATTTTATTAAATAATACAAACAAAATAAAATGAAACAAAACAAAAAAAAAACGAAAAGTAAAAGAAAAAAAAAGGTAACGTACAAAATTATGTAAAATAGACAAAATACAAAAATAACAGACTTTCCGAGTGATAAGGTACTTGTAAATTATGGTATGAAAGGGAAAATAGAGTAAATATCTTACTCGTTTGAAAATTTTAAATAGGTATTTTGTGAGAATATAACTCGTGAGAAAGGTGTTTGAAATGAGTTTTGAAAGTAATTATACTCGTAATATGGTATTTGCAGACTTACCATTGAAGTGCTTTCCGCGTCACCATAATGCCTGAGCATCGCCTCCCCCTAAATTTTGGTGTAGCAGAGAAAAATACTCCATTTGGTTAAAGATACAGCCCCAATGGCTACCTTAAAAACTTTTTCAAAGTATATGTAATTTCAGACCCCGGTGCGTGTGATTTTCTTTCTACATATTGCGAGGTGATTTTTACAATATGACTAGCACTTCGTAATAATGAATTAACGATCAGTCTCCGCCACTGATTCTTCGAAATAGTCGACAATTGTTTGCCCACTCAGCTATCTGAATGTCTAACTGGCGCTGCCGTAATCAGCCACTTCGGTTTTTGTGAACGGAAATTCATCTAGAGCGAATGGGTCGCCGCCATCAACTCCATCGTAGTATTTGCTCAGCCCTTCGGCATTGCTGGGCTCAGCTTTCTTCTCCTGGTCGTTCCTCTTGACGATGTACCCGGCAGTGTAGCCTCCTGCTGCGTGCGCAAAGCCACCGTGATGGCCATGACCGTGACCGTGACCACCATCGCCTGTCACGCCATGCTTGTGCGCGTGCGCATGGTGACCCGTGTGTTTGTGTCCGTGAGCCGCGTGCCCCGTGTGTGAATGCGAGTGTCCGGCATGTCCGTGATGCTCGTGTCCGTGCCCGAATTTGCCTTGATGTCCGTGAGCGTGATGCGCGTGCCCGTCATGTTTGTGAGCGTGATCTGCGTGCCCACCGTGAGCGTGCGAATGTTGCGCATGGCCTAAATGCTTATGCGAATGGCCCGCCTGGCCAGCGTGTTTGTGCGCGTGCTGCGCGTGACCTGCGTGTTTATGGTGGTGTTCGCCGTGAGCCAGATGTTTGTGGTCGTGCTCGGCGTGCCCTCCGTGCGAGTGAGAATGCTCGCCGTGACCCACGTGCTTGTGGCCATGCTCGGCTTGGCCGTGGTGTTTGTGCGAATGTGCCGCCGAGCCAACGTGCTTATGACCGTGCTCGGCTTGGCCGTGATGTGAGTGGTAGTGCTCGCCGTGACCGGCGTGTTTGTGGTCGTGGACCGCATGACCGGCATGTTTATGGTCGTGAGCCGCTTGCCCGTGATGTTTGTGTTCATGGCCGGCGTGCCCTTCGTGTTTGTGGTCGTGCTCCGCGTGACCTACGTGTTTGTGGATGTGGTCTACACGGCCTTCGTGGATGTGACGATGCAGCACCTCGCCTTTGTGGATGTGTTCGCCACCCCCATGGCCGCCCCCATGGCCACCCCCACCACCCCCACCACCGCCACCGCTGTGGTGGTGACCCCCGTGATGATGGCCGCCGGAATAAGGTTGACTGTAGGTGGAAATGTCATTCGCTAGACCAGTGCTGGAGAAGGCTGCGTACCTGGAACATAAGTTGGTCTTTATAAGTATGCGAAGTGAATTTTGAAGAAGTAAGACAAAGGGTTAGATAAGAGTAGAAAGATTCAATCTATTCGGCAGTAGGTTATAGGGGTCTTCCTCCATTGACTTTTTTGATCAGAATAATTATCCAAAGGTGTCTAGAAGAAAATACCCAGAATCGAATCGACGCATCTTTTTCTTTGAAGTAAAATGAAGATACTGTTCTAGATTTGGCTAAATTAATACCATACATTGATAAAATAACGTATCAGTGGAGAAAAAAAAAAAGTAAAAATTAGTGCGCTGCATGCTAACAGGACGAAAATCTTGACTTTTATAATAATGAAAAATGAGTGTCAATACATACATTAAATGAGCCGTACGTACATACTGCATACTAAATTATAATATTTCACAACTTTTACTGAATTCAAATTTAATTTGCCTGCCAATAAAAATTTAGTATAATAATTGCCCAAAGTGTAGATTGTAAGCTGTAACGAAATCATATTTCTTAGACTACGCTACAGTTATATTTATCGAATGGTGCGGCAAATTAAATCATCTTCAAAAATTCATTTGTTTAAAAAAGTCGATTATTCTACGTAAGTGATTTGAGAACAGGTAGGCTATCTTTTTATTTATAGGAAGAAAAATTTCTTAGAAAATTTACGAAGCGTTGTTTCAAGTCAAAATTGTGAAAAGTGAGTTTTCAATGAAAATGACAAATTCTGTAAGAGAGATTACCTCACGGCTGACCGAGAGTTACTCATAATTCAGTTAAGTAAAAAAGTAAATGAAAGTTTTCGTCCTGTATCCACTGTGGCATTTGTACAATATATTATAATGTGACACCTAATTACACTTTTAAGAGTAAAACTCCTTAATTATTTTTCATTTCAGATATTCGATTGGTATTGGTAATATTTGGGTGGTTAATCCAAAAAGTGGCCATACAAAAGAAGAATTATCGTTACAACCGTAAATAATTTTATAACTGCCTTTAGTCGTATAAATTATCACATAGTTTTCTATGAGGTACTTCATAAAGGAAAGACAAGTTTAAGGTAACAACAAAAAAACTTTTCCACAGTTCCATGTGCATACCTAGCGGTATTTCTCTGAATGACGTCAATCATTCATGGTTACGGATGGTAGCATTAGCATCCGCAGGAAATGTTTCAGTGAAGTCTCTATTTGTCAAGGTTAAGAAATGACATAACTAGGCACTACAGTCTTCAATAGACTACATTGAGTCGTTTGCAATTGTAACGATTGAAACTAACAGAATTGAATGGAAAATGGTTTTTTATGTCAAGAAACTGATGGATGTTAAATTGTTAGATTTGTTTAGGTGCTTGATCATGAAAATGTTTTAGTCGCTTTTGCGACTGCAGTAAAAAAAAGGATAAATTTTCAAAACTCAAGTTTCAGTTGTTATACTGTTACGTTTAAATTATGTAAAACCATTTATCAGTTGCTTATCTTGAAGTGTATTCATTTGACATTTTTCCATAGCGAAATTCTATTATCTCGATACATCACTGTTTTCGACAAACAATCGATTTTAAAATTTTCAAATCATCCCATTTAGTAAAAATGGAAGAGAAAATCGACATAATTAGGTATAACTATCAAAAACGTCATCTAATTATTCGACACTGAAAACAATGAGACAAAGCAGCGATACGTATTTAATTTTTTTTTCAACTTTTGAAGAGGTGGTGGATAGAAAATAGGTATAGTGGCTTGAGTTAATAACTAAAAATTATCAAATAGGTAAGCTCTACTATAGGGACTTATTATTCTTTCATTCATTATGAAATGGAATTGAAATAGTTTATAAAGGTATTAAATCGAAAAAATTTTATAAAACAGGTTTTGTGCCCATTGTTCCTCAAGCTTTGAATTACAAATGTTTTCCCTAGAAAAAAAAATCAATGAAAAAATAACTTAAAGAAACATAACTGAATTCTTGATTTTTAATTTCGTGTAAAGTATAACATCAGAAAGTTCTTGGAATTGTTTAAAAAAAGTAGTGGAAGACAGTTTTCAGAAAATTTTATATGATAGGCTTCTACATAAATTAATATATAACCTATAACTCTCCACATATTTCTTGGTTCAATGGCCAAGTCTTTCATTGGCTTTCTGGAAATCCTCTTCCAGATTAGATACTTCTTAAAATTGACGTCACTACATATTCATTAATGGTCTCCTAATTATCATATCGCACTCGTCTTTAAACATAATTTTTGGTTAGGTAAAAAGCATGAAGCCTGCTAGGGCCAGGACTAGAGAGTGTCTGAGGTTTCTAAGATCTGTGCCTTATATTTGTGTCAGAAATTGAAGCGTAACTACGCGTAACAGTAAGGCGACATAGTTATTCCATTACGTTAAGAAGAAAATGAAAACTAATGGTTCAGTATTGAGAAATGTTTTTTACTTACCCGTCATCACCACTGATGCGCTGTATGAATGGCGTTAAGAATGCTGCAAGGAAAATCCCCACAAGCTGAAAAATGAAGGAAGAAAAATCAGTAAGACTGAAAAGTAACGCGAGAGAGAATGATACGAGATTAATTAATATTTCATATTTTGAAATAATCCGAAGGAATAAACATAATGATATGGGTAACAACTCCTTTTCAAAATTAAATGGAAAACTGGTGGAAAAATATGGTAGGTAACCTCCGTACAAACATGGAAAATGTTTTTTGTAAATCTTCGATGCCAGTTGATTGGTGGTGTGAATTGATAATGTTGGATTTTATTACTTAATGAACACTACCAAAAAAGATTTAACCCCACTCACTTCACTTGCACCAGTCAGACATTTTCACCGCATAATTATAAAGTCAAGGAAGTGGGTCACTTTGCTCCTAATAATTAGGTACTTATGACTGACTGCAATTAAGAAAATTAATACTGTGAATAGCGATTAAATTACACACATGAATAATACTGATGATTGAAAACTAGATCCTCTTTTGCGTTCAACAGATTTTATTAGAAAAATAACCGTAATATCTTGCATTAAATCTATATTATTGTGGTTTTTGCTGAAGTGAATGTATAACCCATACAGGAAGGGATCGTCAATGTGAGTTTCTAGTTACTTAATTCAAATTCAAGTTTTCTAAAGTCCTCATGTGGGTAATATAAAAGATAGTTTTCAGAGCTTCGAGTCAACTACATAAATAATGACAGAATTTATAGATTCCGACCTGATAAGAGTAAGTGGTTATATTTTTCATAGTCATGAATCAGTGCGCTCTATATGAACATTAAATTTTAATTTTTCAGTTCTTAAAGTTTTGTTCGAATAGTAAACGTCAATTTTCTTCAGTCTCGTTTCGGTTTTTCATGGTATACCCATATGCACTTACATTATGTTAAATGTTTGATTTTTGTACTAATTTTAGTAACTCCCCCTCTCCCCCCCAAAAAAAAAAGAGAATCCCCAGTATCCGAGCGTCAGCGTTTCATTATTTGGGTCAATTTGCTGGATTCTGAGCAAGAGGTCCATGCCGTCAACTTTAGCAGCTATGCTGAATCTTTCAAATTCCTGTGTCGTAAACCTAAAACGAACTTCTAATTTCTTTTACTCGTAATATGGCTTGAACGCAGTATGTAGAACTTGAAAGCTCTGGGATAACAAGGCTCAAGGATTTTAGGGTTCTCTTCATAGCTTTGGCTCGAGATTTGAATTAGTTAGCTTCAAATTCATCTGCCGCGTATCAAGTTTTCTGTTTCCTAGGCCTTGTTCTGAACTTTGGTGTTACGTAGTGACCTCTTTTTCTGAAAATGGGCTTTTCAAATACTTAGCCTACAATAAGTTTTACAAGAGAACGAGTAATTTCTGAAAACTACAGTATACGGAGATAAATTTATGTGGTAATTTACACATTTAAAAAAAGAAAATAGGGACGATTTAAAATTTGTAGCAGACAGTGAAAAAATAGTGAAGTATAATTTCTGAAAATATGATGATCTCATAATTTTATGAAAAATTTATCACTGACAAGATATTTACGCTCTCAAGCAGGTAATTTAATATAAGGGAAATTTCAAAAAACATATTCGCAAATAATTCTATTGAAGCTGCTAGTGAAAAAAGATGGTACAATTCTCGAACACTGTTTTTACCATTTTCATAGAAAACTGGGCAGAGTTAGCACCAGACTGGCAATTCGAATTTTACGATCCTCACTTGAAAATACAAAGTATTTTAAACGAATCGAGTTTTTAATTTTATCTGTGCTCATTTAACTAGAGACAAAAAGTGCCCTCTTTTCCTCTTGAAAGTTGTTTTTGTTCATTAGCAGGTTTTCGAGAATCTGTTTATTTTAGCCTTTATTCGAGAGGCATGAAAGCACAAGATCTGTAGTGAAAATAAGCTAAAGGGAAATATGTTTCTTAGAAGGCAATGTTTTCTAGCCTGAATTTCTATCCAGTTTTGATTTTCTGAGTTAGAGGTAACTATGGTTTGAAGAACAACTTCACAGAATGGAGAATATTGTGTGTTGTACTATCAGTCACGTTGATCAGAATGACTCATAAGGGGGAAGAGGAAGGGAGTTATACTTGTAATGTTTTATGGTTCAATTTTAGCTCGTTTGTTATTTTTTCTGAAAACTTACGATAACTTTAAAAAAAGAAGAGAATCGAGACAATGTTTGGGACGTCGAAGAAGAGGAAGAAAAAGAGGAGGCAGAGGCGGCTGTTGATGGTATAAGAACATTGTAGCCCCTCTCTTCGCTATGTTAGTGGTATTTACTAATAATTTTGAGTACGAAAGTGAGTAGCCGCAATAATCAAGTACCTAAGTTGTAAGTACGAGTAGTAACTTTTTTGAAGCCTATTTGTCTTATTTGTAAAGGAGCAGTGAAGAAAATCACAATAAACCTGAAAATATTTACATTTTTCAGAGGGAGGGGACCAACCTTTGAATTACAGGTGCCATTCTGAAAAAGGATGTAAACACTTTCAAAAAAGAGAAGTCTGGATGCGAGGCTAACCACGTTTCCAGAGAACCTTTAATTCCACATACTTTCTCTATATTTTTCTAAATTAGCAGCTGCGAGTGCAATATTCATGATGTATTTTCATTTTTTAATAGTAACTAGGTACATCACTATTCAAGAAAATAAAAATTGAGAGAAATGCTGTATTCTAAATTTTCAAAATCGATAAGTAGCCTAAAATAGGTGTTCAGAATGTCAATTTCAGTTAAGTTCATGCAACGCGACTGAAATATTCCTTTCACTGATTTTACTCGATACATTTTTTTGATATAATCCTTGACTAATGAATAACAGCTCAGATATATATTTTAGGGAACATTTCGAAAAATGTTCAAATTAAATTTAAAGCAGAAATACTTATAATTTTATCGGAATAATTTTACCTGCCATTGTTACTTTTGATATTGAATCACTAGGTAGATATTTGTTCATTCATACACAATATTACTGAAATACTGACAGTAACTTTTGGAGAAAAAGTACAAGAAAAAGGGCTTCAAATTTTAAAATTGAAAAAAACTGTTCGGGGTATTTGCAAATATATGATAACTCGATCAACTTTGTGTACAATTAGCTTATAGCCATAGCTTAAGGAAGAATTTAAAAATGTCACACATTCAATTCTAATTTATCTATAATGGAGATATCTATAGCTATCTTACTTAATAATCACAACGTCATCAGATAAAACTAAAATTTTTATTTAAATAATCAGTAATTGTACTGAAGGGAAGTAGATGCTTGTTGTGAATAGTCGATAAAAGCTATGAATGCATAAAACCTAAAGAAATTATGTACTTAGTCATTTGAAAATCAAACTGTCAAAACTATAATGAATATCTTCGAAATTATTTAATCTTTTTGTTTTCACCTAACACAAAATAACCCTGAAGTTTGAATAAATCCACCACTGCTTCTTTATCTTACCACAGGACACTTCTTATCTATGACAAACCCTTATCAGCTTTTGCAACAATAATAAAAGTAGTAAAAAATCGCGCACAGAATGACCATGTAAATGGGGGGCCAAGACGGAATGGCACCTCCAACCCGAAAAGTATTCACTAACACATGAGCGCACCACTTATCAGGGAGGGTAAAAAATGAAAAATTTCAAAGGATTGACACACATTTCAAAAAATCTGCCTTCAATAATAACACCAAACCATCAGTTCATCGCGAAAATATTCATAGACGAGAAAAAGAAAAAGAAAAAAAAAATCAAAAATCATCGAAATCAGATATTACCATTTCTTATATTTTGGGGTTCACAACACTGCGATAAAAATTGAAAAACTTATACTAAAAAAAATATTAATAAAAAAAAATGTCACCACGAATTTTGGTTATCGAGTGCCTAGCTGAATGCAGTTCACGTCTTATATATATGTTCTTTTCAATAAAATGGAAGCCAGATTTTAAACGGTTATACAAATATTTCACTCCCCATTGTCGATACGGTTATTATCCAGTAATGATTTTTGTTCCGCCTTGCTTCGCCCGGACACACAAATATTCTAGGCCAATTATCAACTTATTTGCTGGGTCGCTAGACAATTTGTACAGAAAAAAATCGTATTGTTACTTCTGCTACAAGTTTTTTTTTTCTTTTACACTTCATCTCACCACTTTCGTAATCTTTCTTCAAACCGTTGGTTTTCTTCTTTTTCCATCATCTCTTCAGAAGGTGAGTTTACACGAAGTGAGTTCTCTCTGGTCTTTACAATATAAGCGGCTAACTACTATTCACCCTGTTGTTCTAAACGTACCTGATTGTTCATGAAGAATGAGGCAGCTTATAAAGTTGCATGATGATCATTTTTAGGTGAGGAAGATATTTCAACCCAGGGTAAGGGCAAAAAGAACTACGAGTACTGCAAGATGGTGATACTTCAAAAGCGTAAAAAACGAGTATGAGATGGTTTCTTTCAGTAATTAATGTATTATTTGTTTCAATGATAATTTTCATTGAAATGAGAAATTTCTTTGACTCGGCTGTTTCGTACTCTCTTAACATATTTAATTCAAATTTCGGAAAAAGGGAGAAAATATTTTTTCTTCTTTTTTTCCTGTTGGTTTTTAATCGTAGATACCTTTTTTGGTTATACATTCCTTTGAAAATGGTCTAACTAGTCTACTTTGGTTTTTACTCAACACAAAGTACAATGTACAAAACCAATACCTACAAACAAAATTCATCAAGAAAAATTAAAATACAGAAACAAAAAAATTAAACAAAAATAAGCACTTATATTATATGCGTGGTGTCTTTGGCACCTTGGCCGTCGGGTAAGGTACATTAAAAAGTGTAAAAATCTGATTAAAATACAAAGTATGATTCTGATTCTGTTTTAATAAAACTACGAGAATCGTTAAAAAGTAGACCGTAGTATTTATTAGACTTACAAGTTTTTTTTTTTTTTTTTTTGGCATCTTAGGTTAACACCAAAACCGCTTGTGTGAAAAAATTCTTTATTGTAAATGCCATTAAACACGAGCCATATAACTTATACTCAACTACTGATTCGAATGCGTTTTTCTCTTGTACCCATCCTCTACAATAATCTAAGTCAATATTCATCGTCATTTGAATTTAGTTCATTAGTCAGGGAAATTAAGGGATAAAATATCTGGCTAACACCTTTTTTTTTTTTTTAATCTCAACGTTTCTAGTAAGTATATTTGGAAAATTCTATGATTTCAACTCCTAAATTTTAAAACATTTTCTCTTAAAATCAACTTTTTTTGTTTTGTTTTTTACGCTGCAAAAACCTATGTTACATCCAACTTTTGAGGTATGAAATGCCGAAAAATAAAAATCTATTCTCTTCTCAAGCTTCGTCACGTATTTTTGAAGAAATACCTATCTTGAATAGTGGGCGCGGGAAAAAACTCTCCTCGTGTGAATGCGCCTGAAGTTTGCTCTTCGTCTAATGTGTATATCATACTCTTACTTTTCTCATTTTTGTGGTGACTCGATTAATCTAATAAGTTAAAAACACATCTACTTACATTGTAATAGATAACACGCGGACTCCTTTACCACTGTAGCCTACCTGAGATGGATCTTTCGTTACGGTTGTCTGTAATGCGTTTTATGAGGAAAATTTAAACAACTTATAAGTGACATGTAGAAGATGTGTTACGTTGTCCACCTCAACTAGCCTATATTCCATAACTTCTAAGTTATGTAAAAATAAAACAGGACGAAGAGAAATAACATCTATACAGGTTTTTGTTATTGTTATGGAGTTCTCCAGTACACCAACCTACAAGGGGAAAACGTACGTTTAGAATACTTAATTTGTCTTTTCTGAGTCTTATCACATTTTTTCTTCTTATATAGCAAAAACTAATTTAGTAAAAATAGACAACAAATGAATTCTCTTTTCTGCGTTCGAATCGCGAAAAACATAATTATGTTTTTTCAGAGAATGATATGCGGGTGCCGGAAACACCAAAAAATTCCGATTCAACTCATTGTCCTCCCTTAATAAAATAAATTATTAGTACTCCTATTCATTACTGTTCACATAATTCGGAATGCGAGGCAAAAGTTCGCATTCTATAGGAAGAGTGTGTAACTGCACGAAATTACGAGTAGGTATGATCTTCATTTTAATGTATAACTTCAAAATGGTACGGGTTTGTCTATTTTTCAATAAAAACATGAATCAAGATCATAAAATATCTTTATTCGGTTTTCGATGACTGTTCAGCGCTCCTATCGGTGTCTCGCATTCCCAGTTGAACGCGCATGGAATCTAAAAAGGGTGAAGACCGTTTGATTAGGTGAAGGCGTTTCATTCAGTGAAGAGGAAAGTTAACTAAGTTTATTTATTTATTAATAATAGTAAGCATTTTCTTCCATAAATTATAATAAATCTGAGTTTCTGAAAAATATTTTTTATGAAAAAAAAAAAAACACTGATATCTAAATTTTGACCAATATTAAGACAGATTGAAAAAATAGCATCAATAAAATAAATTTACTTTTCGAATTGACTTTAATAAATGAAGCGGATAGATGCGTGAATTTTTCATTGTCTATTAAGTGATGAAGTATTCATATAGGTACCTACGCACTCGGTGATACGATTTATTGACTTTCTATAGAAGTCTTGTAATTTTTTTTGGTTGGAATTTTATGTGACGGAGTGCTTTTCTTATTGTTTTCTGTATTTTTATAAAATTATTGATATGGGTTCTTGAAAAACTATACAATGACAGTCTCTCTTTTAATTTTACTGATTATCCTTATTATTTTTCATTTTTTTAAAAAGTCTTCATGATTTATCTTTTCCTTAAGTATATAAATGAAGAACGGCCGGGGTTTTAACACATCTGACGAGTTTTTGTAATACTTACTTTTCACCCTTTCACAATACTAAAAATAATAGAAAAAATTTGAAATTTAGATACCTAGTTTAGTGGAAGGGATATTAATTGAGGCCAAAACGGAATTTCAAACTTAATTAGTGGGTAGATACTCATGAAATACCCCAAAAATCTGTCTCCACTCTATTTGCTCAGATTAGAATAGTCTTTTTTATGTGTAACATCTTCGTATTTGTTTTCCAAGGGTAAATTCAGAAATATTAAATCGAAGTTGACCAAAACGCGAGTCGCGTTTATGAGCTGACTATTTGACTGAAATCGATTTTAGAATTTTGAACTCGTAAAATAGAAAATGGTGAACCGCATAAAGATTAATTTTTACTTCAGTCGCTTAGTTTTTCCATTTTCGACGTTTCTGTCGGTTTCTTCCATCAGTCAATGACTGACAACGACGTCCATCGCTTAACTGACTTAGTGAACCGTAGCCCATCTGACGATTAGTCTAGCGATTTTGATTATGGTTCGTTGTCACAACGTGAAAAATCATCGAACAATAAAATTAATACTTCTAATTGAAAGGTAACTCATACTTAACACTTTTTTATTGCGTAATGGATGCCCGTCCTCTGTGGTATCTTGGCGACTTGTTTTTTATTTGAAAAAGTAACATTTCAAAATATTTGGTTTTCAAAACTTTCTATCTGACCAAAATAATATTTTACCGAAGGACAGCCTGAATCTTTTCACCTTGGTAAATCCTCTTTTCAGTGAAGTGGCAAATAATCAATGGCTAATTGCAATCGATTCTCTTGTTCTATGCTTTTATGGGTAAAATTTACAAGTCTAGTCTGAGACTAAGACCATACCCATATCTTAGAAATAGTACCTAGGCACCGTATTCTTACTTTCTATTCAGGTACTTTCTTAATTCATATTAGTGATAGGTCACACAATGCTTTCATCCTTTAAATGTGTTTTATAATAGTTTTATTCGAAATCAGCGAAACCTTTAAGTGAATTATAGAAATCTTAACTGATACTGTTTCCAAATTTCGATTAGTTTTTTAAATAAAGAGCTCCAGCCCTTAGCCAGTTAGGAGTTAGAAGGGGCAACGCTTTCTCAGCAACGTTCTTTGCCCCCTGGCAAAATTTTCAATTATTTTTCAGAATAAATTTTCAGTTTAAACATTGGTTAAATATTGGTAATAGACGACGGAAAGCATAACTTGGTTGTGACTCTCAGATTTTTACATTTCTAGTTACATATTTTCGTTCTTTTAACCCGTCAACTAGGTATTAATACTTTATAGAAATTTTTCTTTCCCATTCCATAGCTCGCATTTTCGAGTCACTCGATAATAACAGAACCGATCATAAGCAAGGAAATCATGACTCTCTTTTTTGATCTGATCTTAACCTTTAAGAAGTTGACATTGTGTTCCTCAATTGTAGCATAATATCTGTTTGGAGTCACTAAAATATCTCGCATGTTTTGAGAATAATTTACCCAAAATAGGTCTTTTATTTTTGTATATTACTCAGCAGAATTTGCAGTTCGCTGTCCTAGTCACTACTGTCCTACTGCTAAGAGCAGTGACATGTATCTTCCAGGCAAACAGTTCGGTGATACAGCAAAATAAGATATCGGGGCGACTTCATTGCTTTGTCACACCACAAACAGCTCCAATGTTAACGCGTAAAAAAGCAAATTTAATTGATTTTTAACGCTATTTTTATGAATTAATTGGTGTTCTATACGTTGCGTAACGCATAATTTAACGTTCTAAATAAAAAGAGTGCTATTGTTGAATTTTGCTGCAGTTCTAGAAAATAATGTTAGAAATTTGCATCGAAATAGGTTGAAGTTCACATATTTTATTTGAATTCACCTTCTTTTTATCTGACAATTGGATATACGTAAGCGTTCCACATCATTAACGGGCGTTTAATATTATACGTACAAGATTTTGGAGGTTTCTTAAGCGACTGATTAATGGAGTCAGCACCTCTACTACTAGGATGACCGGTGTAATAAGTCTTATTGATTACAAAGTCATACTTGTATATACTCTTAGAAATAGTGCATTGTAATTTTAATGAATATTGAAAATATTTCTGCTGACAGTGGTAGAAAAAATTTGTTCCTATTCATTTGGAATGTGCAGTACTCTTGATAGGTATTTCCTTTTTCATTTTGGAAACCTTAAAAAGGATTCTCAATTTGATTTTGGATAGGTCAAGAATACTATCTTTGTTTTTTGCTGAAAATGAGGAAAAATAAGCAAACTTTCAAGGGTTGAAAATGATTTGATAATTTTTTAGCTCACAAATGGTACATTTTATGAAAAAATGCTCGAAACAAAATATATTTTCCTTCAAAAATTATCTGCGACTTTTGTTATTATTGTTTTTTAAATATCTGTCATAGGAGCAGATGTAGGGAGTGCCAAAGGCAGGCACTTTCTCATGAAAATATTTTCGCACTTGATACACTTGCCCCACTTTGAGGGGGTAAAGACAAGCGAATTGGGTGTACCTGGAGGATGTCCTTGACATTTCTGCACAAAAATTTTTTCCTCAAGATTTTTTGCAGTATGAAATATTTAGTGGACTATTAATTATACAAATTACAAAACAACGTCTGCGATAACTCCATGAAACGAAGCATGAAAATCGGTTCACCGATGCAGACGGAATACAAGAATGTCATCTAAGTTGCATACGCGTTAAAAAAAAGGTGTATGATTAAAGTACATGACGTATTGCAATATAATAATAATATTTCGGAAAATGTTTTTCTCGTCTACGAAATTCATGATATTCAATGGAACCTGGTATCTTACGTTCATTTCTTCAGTATCTCTAGTCTTTATTTTGAATTCTTCAATAATCAAAAATAATTCTCCTATGCTAGCTAATATAGGCACTAATTTGTTGGAGTATGCGAGTATATATTTTAATGTGTGATGAAGTGTCACTTCATAAGTATTCAGAAAATATGAGTACCATTGTCATATCCATTTTACAAAGAATCAAAACAAGTAAACACAATTAACCACTGAAGAGAACTCTACTAAACAAGAAGACATTATCATAATAACAGAAGTCATAAAATTATTGAATTTTATAGCTTTCGTAGGTGTGTTTATTTTGTCTACTCTGGTAGCCTGCTATTTATGTGCTTATAGCAGAGTTAAGAAGACTTGAATGTTTGGACAAGTCAATCATACGAGTATGTTTCCAATGTTATTATACCACAGAAAAGGGTCAGCAAAGTAAATTGTTGATGCAGGCGCTGCTTTTGACCAACAAACTAAAGGCTTGCCAGGACATCCACAAATGTAGATACTATTCAAAATGGATACTGGCTTATAACTTACAGTTATCTCAGTGCAGCTGTTGCTGGTAATAAATTGAGGTTTACCTACTGTGATCACCTCTTCAAATCAATTTTTTATTTTTTCTGCAAAGAGAATGGCAATTTTTTTTCCCCCACAAAACCTAACTAACGTATCAATTTTCACCAAACTGACTTATCTGATCAATAAACAGATGAAGAACTACATTGTTTGATGAGCTATAATTGTCATATGTTTGATGAAATGACTTTTTTATACGGCTCCATCATCTTTGTAAAAAACTTACCTCAATTCAATAAGAAACTGGTAGCTTTAGTCAGCTGAAAGTTCTTAGCAGGGCTGGAAAGCCATGTGACAAAATTTCTGCTGCCAGATTTTGGTTGTTATCTCGAGAATTAAAACTTTCTTTTTCAGCTTCCAGCTTTATGTTTTTTAATGTCAGTTTTTGGCTTTCGAAAAGTTGAAAAATGTTTTTATTTTTGTTTGAGCAATTGGCAATAAACAGAATTAATATTCATCCAATTTTTCACCATAGTGAAAAAATTCTAAAAGCAAAAAACCGTGAAAAGTAAAATTTCCGCTTTTGAATTTTAGCTGTTTTTTTTTAATCAGCTTTCAAAACATGAATTATTTTTGGCTTCTTCAGATTATTATTTCATTGTCAACTGAAACAGCAATGGATACATGATTTATTTAGAAAGCAGTCACCACAGTGACTGCAGTCAAAGCACGTATGCTCCTCAGTGAATGAAATCTAATTTTTCTCCCCGTTCAGACTCATTACGCGAAATCACAGAAGCGTACCTATGTATTTTGACCACAAAGGTCTTGTGGTTGGCAGTACAATACTATCGCCAGAGTTTCGGCACAAATGATATACTTCACTTTCGTTCGCAGTTTTCACTGCTAATTCGTAATGGGTTGTCATTATTAATGTATCGAAATCAGAAAACTACAGTCTATAAATAAAAGTAAAAGTTAAAAGTAATAAAAATAAGTCTTCGATTGGAAATAATCGGAAGGCAGAGTTAATTTCAGTGGCGAGAATTATCCATACTGCTGTGCATGGATAATCGAAAGGCTCATTATTGTGGTTTCCGTATTTCTTTGTGAATTATATTCAATTATCAAACGAAGGTACCTATTTCTGTTTCTTCGCCATATCTGTTGATTATTTCGAATTTGTCACTTAGATCTGGACAAAATCAGGGGAAAAAAAAATGGAAATTGCCTTCGGCCATGAAAATGAAAAGGATCGTGCTAGAGAGTCATAAGTTTATTTCATTGGTCAAAGAAAATACGAGTGCCTACCTTCGTATTATAAATCTCGGCTGATTTTAAGAAAGAGGTGACTTTTGGCCGGTATCTACAAGACGATAAGGATAGTAGAAAACAAATCTATCATAAATTTTAATAATATTTCAAGTGGTAAATGAGAAAATGATAAATCTGTACATGCATGCTTGCATCTGACAGCCTAGACATTTCCTCTCAAAACGCTCCACAAGAAAATGGGAGACCAAAAATCTCCTTTACCAAGAGTGGAATCTCATAGGTTTCATCACAACTCAAGTGGATAATTATACAGTGAGAAGTGGATGTACACTGAATAAAATGCAAGTATGAGTTATGTAAGATTTGCGAGTAAAATGAAAGATTATTGATAGAATTGTAACCTATCTCAAATTTTTCTAAAATGTTTTCATGAAAAATTTCAAGTTTTGCTTCAAAATATTGAGTAGTACAAATACGTATAAATGTCTGGTAGTAGAGGAAAATTTTGGCATTTGTTTTAGTTTCTACCAACACTGCAATCATCGAATAATATTTCATGGCATCTTTCACGCGTGAGCGAAAGAAATTGTTTACTCGTACGAAAATTCAACTTTGAAAATTCAAGTTTTGAGTTTTAATGAAATAGTTCGGCTCGTTTAAAGTAAAATAAGTTTTATAATACCCCCAAATGAGTATTCGAACATACTTTCAAAATTTTACTAGGAAGGTGGTGTTGAAAAAAAAAAAAAAATGATCATTGGAGTTAAATTCACAAATACTCGACTTTTTAAAACTATAATTAGGTAAGTATTTAATTTTTTCAGAAACCTTTGTAATTTGTTATTTTGGAACTAATTAGTCTTGATAAAAGTGAAGGGTATCAATTCGGTAGATTGTTAATAAATAAAATCAAATCATAAGAGCTGAGAAATTCTTAATTTTTTAAAAATTTATAAAATAAAGACTATATAATATCATCTGGTGGTGTGAAACTTAGCTAAAATATTGTCAAACGAAAATGTATAAGTATAAAAAAAAAAAACATGAAAGCATAATTTCTTTTTCATAGATCACATCACTTTTTTTATTTATTAATGGAAAACCGAAAAACCGAATTAGCGTCCTGTCAGGGCGATGGTATAAGATTATTCAAAGAATTTCAATGTAATGAGAGTTTTTCTAATAAAGAAACAATTGTTTTAAAATGCAAAGTATAATATTAAAACCTTGAGGTTACTTTTCATCATTTATGAAGAATCCTCTTTGATGTTTCCATTTTATTCGACAAAATAATAGAAACCAAAAACGTAATATTTTGTATTTGTTTTGAACATTAATAGTTCATTTGCGGTAATCAAGAAGCAATTATTAAAATTGTACGCTTATTCACGTAATTACACAGGTCGAAACGATACTTACTTCATTCAGTATAAGCAAATTTAATTATTACAAATGAAGAGAGGTCAAATGAAAAGCTGGAACCGCATTTCAATCCACCGCATAACTTATTAATAATTTTAATTAATAATTAATTACTATTCAGTAAAAATTCAATTCATCAGGTTTAGACTTACAAACACGCGTTTCGGATAAATGGTAAATCTTTTTAAACTAGGTTTTTATAATTTACCTACACGGTTACTAAACAGCCTTTTACATAAAGGGAATAAGACCAACTTTTGTACGTGTTAAGACTTGATTTGTAACATCCGTATTGACTTTAAGAAATTTTTAAAATTGGTCAAAAACTTTGACCAAAGTATCCTGTTTTTGTAAAAGACAGTTCAAATGTACATAAGAGTTATAAGACAGAAGAGGTTGTGGCTACCCAAATAAACGATGACATATATTCAATTTTTTCGAATCCATCTGACACTTTTTCCGTGATATTTTTAAAAGTACTCGTATTATTATTGAGTCGGAAAACTGAGCATTTTATTGATGATTTCGAGTTACTAACGACAGTTATCTCATCTAATCCATCCGATTTTTGAGAAGTGATTTTACTATCATCTTATAGTTAATATTTTTAGGAATTCAAAAGTAATACAAATAAACATTCATTTTTAGATTAGAGCCATTAATTCCCTCAAAAGTAAATTTTATACTCATAGGTATTTCGACTTGAAAATGTATCAGTACCTACCTATACAACAATGTCTCAAAATTGTAAAAATATCAAATGTGGTATGGTTGATTAATATTTTTACATCTTTTAAATTTTTGATAGCATTATTTCTTCACGAGTGAGTCTGAATGACATAGGGTAGTATTTGGAACAGAGATCGCTTTCCTCCTCAGTGTGAGCAGATTCAATAAATACTTACCAACCAATTTTTCAACATTTTCCAAGCCGTAAATTTGCTTCGATTTCTTTTACTGAATGAGAAAAGATAATTTTGACCCTTTCTTTTTTACGATTTTCTAAGAAAATTTTGACGGATAATGTGGTCTCTTTTGAATTAGAATGCCATAAAGAATTAAATAGACATGTACCCTTTTAAAAATAAATGATTCGGTTGCTAAAGACATCCAATGGCAAAAAATAAAAATTACGAGTAGGTCATGTATGTGAAAGAAATATAGCTATTAACTTGCACTAACGGATGAAAAAATTCATATTATGTGCAAAATATTTAGCTGAGTTTTAAAAAAATATTCTCTAAATCAAAACAATGTTATCAAGCAATAATGCGGAAGCGAGGTCTTCAGTTGTACTCATAGGTAACTTTTTAGGAACAAAGTAAAAGCAAAATGAAAAAAATATAGTATTCTTATAAATATATAACAAAACTAAAGAAAGTTTCATTTGTAAATTTTATCAAGGTATCTACTTATTTGTTAGTATATTTTTTTCGAATAAATCGAAAAGTAAGTTTTTAGTCACTTCTTAGAGGAAAGTTTTGGCAAAACATAATTTTATTTCAAGCTATCTAGGCTTGACTTCACGAAAGCGAATTCTGTCACGGAATCCTTCTTTGAATTCGGCTAACACGTTCATCTCAGTCTACCAGAAGCGCTTTTCACTCAGTCGAAACTTAAAATAAGAAAAATAGTAAAATATGGGAACGCTTCTATAGTCTTAAACGTATGGCATCCTATAAAGTTGGATTTTCGGTAACTTCGTATTGCATCAAAGGGGTAAAAAGTTTCGCTTTGGTACGTTTCTTTAGAAAAGACTCACGTGTCTTCATTGGTTGAAATGCTCCCTTCTCCAGTTCCTCCTCATCGTAGCTACTCAGCTCACTGATTCCCTCGCTGGTGCTGAACTCGGACGAAGCACTCTCTTTACCATCGTCAATATCTTCAAGAGAATTGAGTGAATTTTCAATTTCTAATGTTTCTTCAGGAGTGAACAAATTGAACATAGGATTGTTTAAGTTGAATCCGGCTTTGTAGTTTTTGGATTCATCCCCAAAGTCTTTTGGTAAGGGGGCTGTCAAATGAGTTACTGGAACTGCTGTTTTTATATTTGCAAAAGGATGATTCATGTTCTCACTGTACGAAGTTGCATATCCGTAGGCTTCACTTCGATATCGAGCCTCATTGTCTGGTAGGTAAGATAATGACCCATAGGTAGACGGCGAGAGCTCAGGATTAGGGGGGAATAAACCCTCAACGTGTTGAAGCTGCGGGTAAAGTGGCACATGCGATCCAACGAGGGCTGTTTGGTAGTCGTCATTGAAGTAAGTCAGTCGATTTGGATCCAATAACGACCCATAGCCTTGGGTTAAGTGGTTCAGATACCCGTGACTGTGGCCACCTTGCGAACCACTATGTCCATGGATGTTACTGAAGCTGCCCAAATGTTTGTGGTCGTGCCCATGATGTCCTTTGTGATGATGGTTATTGCTGAAATGACCTTTGTGCGAATGACCGTGTTCAGCTTTGCCAGCGTGCACATGTTTGTGGTCGGCTGAGCCTGCGTGTTTGTGATAGTGATCCCCATAGCCATGATGGTGGTGTTTATGGTGGGCTTCGCCCTCGTGTTTGTGAACGTGAGCCACATGTCCGTCGTGATGATGGTGGTGGATCACCTCGCCATGGTGTTTGTGACCTTTGTTTACAATTTTGTAAATGGTATGCTTGATTACTGGCACATGAATGATTATCTTTTTATGCTGCCTGTAAAAAAATTAAGATTCTTAAACACATAAAATGAAAAAGTCGCTGCATAGACTGTAAGATTCTACGTCCCTGCAGCACGAGTTCAAATAAAAAATGTGAAACGAGTTGGGTGCCAACATTTTCACCTGGAACCTTTTCATCAACTGACATATCACCGACAGAATTCACTCAACAGACAATTCACCAGTTGACTGCTTCACCTAGAGAGTAATTCACCTATTGATAATTTTACCAAATGGTCATTTCACTTATTTCATTATTATTTGTGATAACACAAAATATATAGGGGTGATTCTACAAGAATGTTTGTTTTCTATCTTGGCTTAATATCTTGCCAACCAAAGGGGTAACAGTATTTAAAAAAATATTATGGAGCATCACTAGTTCTATACTCAATCCATGCATAAGAAGTGTTCTGAACTTCTTCTTATAGGGGTAATATTATATGCCCTGAATAATCAAAATGTCTCTCAACTTAGCTGTTCCAGACCATGATTTCAAGGCTATAATGAACTCTATTAGCTTTCTGAAGGTACTTAGGGCTGAACTGGCGCAGAAAGATGATTCTAAACCTTTTGAAGAACTCATCCACAGAATTGAAATCGACTTAACCTCTTTGGGATGGGGTGGTAGCCATCATTGAAAATCATCCCACACTTTTTTTGTCCTTCGACCTGACCTATTTTCAACCAGCCAAATAGCAGTCTGATGATACTAGCACTAGAAACCCAAAAAAATGATTGAGATTGTGTTAGTGCCATCTTTAGGTACAATTTCTATAGGGTACAATAACTCTTAATTTAAAAATTAGATAAAGATTGCTTTGATGAAAAAACCTGTCAGTTAAAATGCCTTCAATGAAACAGTCAGTGGGTGAAATACTTATTGGTGAATTGGCCGATCGGTGAATTTTATGCAATGAAATGGCAGTCGCTAAATATACACATGGTCATGGCTCGCGTACCGTGTGTAGGTACCTAGCGAAGCACAAAATGCTACACACAAAAAAAAAGTCAAAAAGGGAAAACGTAGCTAGAAATTTTACTTTTTCGGTTCAAATTTGAAAAATAAAAAATAAACGGAAGATAATAAATGTAATTGTCATCAGTCACGAATTTTTTCTAAATGCTTTTCGAGTGGTAATTTCAATTTTTTTTTTTGAGGAGGGATGTTGGTTAGTGAAGGAGATCAGAGGAACTCTGCTACACACAGGGAAAACAAAAGTCACCGCCCATGCACATGGCGAAATGCCCCTAAATCCTTTTGGACTCACAATGTTTCATTATCACAACGACGATATACATACGAATGTTAAACATTTAATAATTATTTGGAAAATAATTCAAACTTACTGGAATTCTGGAAGAAAAGCAGTTTCTGTAAGAATGCCGTACACAGCAAGCAATATCTGAAAATTTGAAGAAAATAAAAATATTTCGAATATTCAATCTAAGAAAACTCAGTTTCGATTTATTATTTCATGGGTTAAGAGAATATCCAGAGTTTTGAATTCTACTCAATGTAGGTATAAGAGCTTTTGCTAATATTATCGTCTATCGCCAATCTAAGTCCAAAGTCTGCTAAGTCCAAGAAATGAAAATTTGTTTTTCTACTTATACGGCAATAATTCGGGTATATTCTGATACATCATTTTGACATTGAAAAACCAACATGACGGTAAATTATACCTTTCAAAATAACATAAAACTGCAGTTGAAGTCAATGAAACTTTACAATCTCCAGCGGCTTTACATACTTCGAAAACCTTATCAAATATCACCCTTCTAATTTTATATTTTGATAAAAATCATTAATCTTCACGCCGTGTTTGGAGAACATTGCAATGTTATGTTTGGAACCATAATGAGAGTTTTTACTTAACTAGTGAGACAGAACCTACAACCAAGCTTATTAAACATCCAGATATGTATTTCCATTGAAAGACACACTAAATGCCATTCAAAGTGAATTTTATTCAAAATACTCGTATTTTTGAGAATTTCAACAGTTTTGAATTTTTTTTTTAAATGTAGGTAATACTACACCACCACAGGAACATCAAAATTGAATTTAACGGAAAATATATCAACATTTGGAGGCAATGAAAAATTAACAGAGCACAGACAATATTTTCAAAATGTCTAAAATAATTAGCGTACCTACTCTCTACGAAAGAGCATTATAGTGTGAATAAAGTCAATAGGCAGCTAATCCAGATTATCTACTAGTTCATTAAAAAAATTTATAATGCTATTTAAATTTTGGACTTCTGGTACGAATAGAACATACTCTTAAAGTCTAAAATGTGGATGAGTTTATTTATACTTTTGGAGTCATAATTATCATCGAATGTGATTCGACAGAACTAATCATGATGTAAAAAGTGATTTTAATGAAATGAGATTACATTGGACGTATGGCAACTGAACCATCCACAAAAACAGTTGAACTGTCCTTGAACTCCTTACTGTAGGTGTTAGGTCAATAATCCACGTAGCTTCTTTCAACTGAAACCAGTTGCATCACAATGCCGAACCCTCGCAAAAATTATCTTGGGGTTTACCAAAATGACTCTTAGAAAGGCATTTACTCTTCTTTACACATTTATCTGTTTTGACATGGTACATGTTACTGTTTCGGCTATCTTCAGGGGTTGAGTTTGATTATGCAAATCTTCTATAAATTTCAATAACTATTCACAGAAATTATTGCTGACGCTGATTACGAATTGACAAATACCGTGACACTTGGTTGCTTACCGTATAATAAATTTTCATGCACATTTTGTTTTAAAAAAATCAACGATGCCGGATAGCAAATGTTCGAATTTACATCGCGAACACGAATAGCGGCTTTTCAACACAAAACAGCAAAGGTACCATAAAACTAAAAACTTAAAAAAATGTTAGAGATGCAATTTTAGCTTAACTTTCAAAAAGTAAGTCACTTTTCTCACGCAATTTGCACGGTTTATGTCGGCTGCCGGTGCACATTCACTCGGTAAATCACAAACAAAAACTGTTATCGTTTGGGAGCAATACTATTATTTTTTTAACAGACCATCATCGTCGAATTGGAATCGGTTGACCGTTTAGATACGTAATAAATGATGAATTCCGCTTTCTTTTGGCGGGATGCCACATCCGACGCAAAGAAAATTCGAAGAGGAGAGGGTCACAACGTGTGCCACACTTTGTCGGAAAAACTCGTCCATATTTTGAGATTTGTCAAATCTCTTACTTTCTCACTGAAAATTTATAGCTGTTTTCGATCAGTCAATAAATATAATATTTTGACCAAAAGAATAGCTTAGCTGCTACAATCTTGATTTTTTGGTGATTTCATAGGTTCTTTTAGTATGAATTATCCATAGCTAATTGGGTCATTATTGCAACTCTTTGTTTGAGAAACTTTTCTGAAAACAAGAACCGTAACTTATCTGATTTCTACATAAATATTGTACATGATTAACTAATCTTTAAAAAATCGACTTTTAGCGAAAACCTAGCTATTAATTTTATATGCATGGAACAAGCATAGTGTTTTATTTCATGATCTCAGACTCTCAAAAATACCCATCTCGCATTTTCACATTTATTTAGTTACATTTGTTTTGGTGGTGGGAGGGGGTTGTAGAAATCGCAAATTTCGATTTTGAAACCCAATAACAGGCGTACTACTATACGGATCAAGCTGAAATCTAAACCATAATTATATGAATTAAAGTCTGGAGAGTTAGATAATCATTAAAATTTCAAGCCAATCCGTTGGTTAGTTTTGAAGAGAAGTCATTTTTAAGGTTAACGTTGATTTTTATTTTGAACATGCTCCAGGACGAACTGCAGAACCAATGAGGCTGAAATTTACAACAGAGGTCAATTTTAATAAAGATTCAAGTTTGATGTTAATTTTATGACGATTAGTTTTGTGGTTCTGTATAACTTGGCTAACTTGTAGCCAAAAAATGATGATTACTGATGGGTTTTTCAAAGGATGGATTTTATTTTGGATATTTTGACAGTCTATTTTGAGATTTCTGATCAGCATAGTGACGCTTTGGATATCCCACCAAGTACACAAACTGCATCAGATGACCTAACCAGATGACTAAGCTTACAAAATCAGTCATATCAATACAAGTGTAAAATAAGCATTAAGCAGGTTTTTGAGCATAAAACTTGCTCAAAACTAAGTAACTTCAAAAAATTTTTTTATTTTAAACTATTTTTAAGATTGCAATAAAAATGTGACCCAATATAGTTTTGCACAAAACTGTTTGGATTATATAGTCCACTTCGCTTATCACTAAATTTCAACTTATTAATTGAATCTTTTGAATTATAAATTCTAAATAAGTAATGCCAATTATTACTTATTTATTAGCAGATTTTCCGTAGAAAACGTAGCTATTTATAATTGATTTTTTTTCTGTTCTTTCTTTCTTTCTTTCTTTTCTTTTCTTTTCTTTCTTTTTTTTTTTTTGCTCGTTTTTCCAGAATCTCAAACCAACTATATTTTGCTACCAAATATTTCAAAAACTATTTATTTAATCAATTATTCTAGTAATTAATTTGAATAATCAATAAATAAACAATTCTTAAAGTGTTACCATAGTCACTGAATCGTGGCATGCAGCACCTTCATAAGTCAAGCTAATTCTCCTAATCTTTTCCGAAGAAGGAGGGTAAATAATAAGTCATAGTAATAAATTTCAAATAGGCATCTCGAAATGTGGTTTCAATTCTATTTGTATTTATTTTATTTCTTAATTGCAATTCGAGTGGTTTTGCTTATGGTTGTTTATGCAAACAATTTTTGACGAACCTGGAAAGTTGTACACAAAAAAAATTTGCATGTTTTTTTTTCTCGCAAATTTGTTGGTTGTGTCACAAGTGGCACATTTAAAAAAAAAAGATTTGCTATAGAATTTTTTTTAGGATATGTTGACCACATTCATTGTTTTATTCCGTTAAAATATGATACAATATTGACAGTGGAATTATCCAATCATAACGAGGTCGGATTCAAGCCATGTAAGTTACTTATTAACTTTTTTTCTACTATAGTAATATGTTGCATAATACCAGATAAACATAAAGTTGATCTGGTACTATACTGTGGAGAAAATTTGATTGAAATAGATTACCCTCGTAGACATATTCAGTATATAATGGCTATGAAAAAGTACATTATAGTCTGAGCAATTTCTCATAAACATGAGACTACGAATCTGAAATGAGCTTTTTTCATTCTTAGAGAAAAAACTGAAGCCATTTATTTTTGAAAATGCTGTACGAGAATACTTAATCCGAGGAAGAAAGCGCGAAATATTCTATTGCTTCAAGAGAATAGTAAATTTATTAAGTAGATGACCATAAAATGTTCATTACGGAGGTTGAGCACCGTACTTCACTTCCGTTAATAACAGTAAGCACCTAATAATTGAGAAAGCAAGTAGTAGATTTTAATTTTTTTCACTTTGGATTTTTTCTCCTCACAGAACGAAAAACAAAACAAATAAAAACAGTAGTGTACTTGCTTTGCAAATACAAAGTACCGTAATAAATAGATAATCTTATTAAATGATGATGACTAGAGCATACCTAAATCATACGACTCCAGTCAGTTAGATCACCTACCTATTTATTTTTATAAGCGAACTATATCTGTGCATTGGATAGCTTTTAAAAGAATCTTCATTCTTTACTTTTCAGCCAAAGTGATCTTTTTGATTTTGGTACTGAATCAACATTTTACCAAAATTAATGACTGTTATAAAATCTATGAAAAGTTACTGCCTACCATCAAAAACTGAAAAGAAAAAATTGATTTTTTTCCCCACATCTTTATATTTTGTAATTTTCACTTTTGAAATAAATTTCAAAAAATAAATAAGTAGGAAATTTTTCTAATTGCATTGCGTGGGGAGGTTGCGGTGGTGGTGGTGTTGGTCGTGGTAGTGTAGTAATAGGGGCGCAAAAAACTAATTTCTCTACAGACGCCAAATACCTAAAGCCGATCCTGAATGTCCAGTAACCATCTCTGAGTCAAAGATTCTAGAAGTGGCTGTAAGAGAATTGAAGAATTTAACAAAAAAAAAGGAAAAAGAGGGCGGGGAAATCGTGAACCACAAATCGTTTTTGACCGCATCATAGTTAGTTCAAGGACTTTGTATTCATATGAATGTAGCCAGTATGCAGTCAAAAACCTAACATCCTAAGTCTGCCTCAAAGATCTAAACAATATACCCACTTCTGGTCGATTCAGTAAATATTTTACGCTAAATTATGACAATATACTCGCAGTCTACCAAAGGAATGTTTACTCTGAAACGCGAATAGGTACAATATGCGAATTAGCATGCACCACTTTACAAGGCAGACATATCAATATTCTGAGACACAAAACGTCCATGACCTTGCGCAGTTGAATTTTCGTTCGGTTTTCCAATAGCCTAAGATCATTATGAAACATCAGTTCATTTTGAATGCAGCTCTAACCTCCATTCATGCAAAAAATCCACTTATAGCTTATCCAACACTTTGTTCTTTTTTAATGCATTTCTCCAATCAAAGAAAATTACCTTCGGAAGTTAATCTCATTCTTCGTCGGTACTATAATCCGATAATTGTTAACCGAACGAATCAATAATGTCTATTCAGCCTCTGTCTCAATGCAAAAATAATGAAAATTTCGAAAGCTGTTGCCCATGCGGACACTTCGTGCCAATTTCCATCTTTAGGAAAATATTATAAAAATTTAAAATTCTGAGCCGTAATACGGTAATATTTCAACATCGATGTCCACAATATCGATGATTGATTCGATTCTATAATTAATAGGTGTAAAGAAGTATAGTTCCATGACATCAGTAAAGATCAATCATTAGCATGCAGAGAAAGTCGATTATATTTTTGTATATAATTGTTTGATTTCAGAATGATTTGGTTCTAATAAAGTAACTAAGTGTACATTATCTTTAGTTACACATTATATTTATTTCAGAGCATCACAAATTATGCAAATACTAGTGAATACAATTTTGCTGATGTGTGTATGGTGGGTTCAGTGCCAGGTTAACAAATTCGAGGAGGTATTCAGCTGGAATATCGTCGATTTTCAATATGCAAGTGTTGCTGCTCGTGAAAAAGCAATCAAAAATCGACATTTTATACGGGAAAATAATCAACCCTTGGGTCTAGAGGTCTGGAGAAATAAATTATTCGTCACTTTTCCCCCGTGGAGGCCTGGAACTGTTGCTACTCTGACGTATATTGATTTGGAAAGTAATGTGTTTAAATCGTACTTAAAATATATAAACCATATAAATCGGAACACACATATATGTAGAGATGTTTTTGTCACTTGTGAGACCCAAAACAGATGAATCATAACACTTGCGAGTCCCTTTTTGACAATGTCAGACCCTTTTGTGGGTTTCGCATGTCCATGAGGTATTTATGTATGGTTTTTCTTACTCCCCCACTCCGCAGACCCCAAATCTGCATTATTTGTCTGGGACTCACAAGTGCCCCAAATATCGATTGTATGTACGAGTACACTGGTGGTTCACTCATTTCATTTTACTCCCTATAAACTGTATTGTACACCTAACTAACAGTTGTGGGCTTCATTACATAGCCTAAGGCATCTACAGATAGCCACCAAGCCATGTGAGGACGAAGGTTTCATTTCTGAGTATTTATAAGGGGGGGGGGGTCTCGCAAGTGTCATACTTCATCTTGGGTCTCACATTTGATGTAAAATAACAATACATACAAATAGTGAGAAGTGGGCTTTAAAAAAAATATATGTAAGAATATGTGAACACATTCTTAAATAGCCACAGTTTCTGTCTGTGTTGAAGCACTCGCTGATATAGTGAGTTGCAGAGTTCTCTCATATATATACCAGATTTAGATTATATTCATCTGTTGATTGATTTTAAGAATAGAAAGATGATAGATGTGTTTGCATGATTCTTCATTATTTTCTAAGAATCTTACATATATTATATATGTATAGAATATAGATAGTCGGGTAGCTAGAAAGGGAGCATATCGCTAAGTAGTGAAAGAGTTAAATGTTCTTGATAGATCACACGCACTGATTTTATATTTTTGTTTCCAGAAGCCAACACTAAATCACCAAAATTCATACCGTATCCAAATTGGGAGACCCATGATTTGCGAAACACAACCAAAGGCAACAAATTAGCCAATGTCATTCGACTTCATGTAGACATCTGTGATAGATTGTGGGTTGCAGATCGTGGTATCATCAACATTCTTACAACAAGAGATAAAATACACGATGCCAAGATTGTAGGTTATGATCTAAAAACTGATAGGGTGTTCAAACAACATAGTTTACCCGACGATGCCATTAATGTGAACTCATTTTTTGGCAATATCCTTGCGGACGTCAGTGGGAATGACTGTTCAAAGACTCACGTCTATGTTCCTGACCTAAGAGCCAATGCTATTTTCGTCTACAGCATTGAACTAAATAGAATTTGGCGAGTGGAACATCATTACTTCCATTTTGATCCTCTGTCTGGAGACTATTTGGTTGGTGAGTATGACTTTAAAGTAGTGAATTCACTTGATGTGGACTTAGGGGAGCCGTAAAGACACAATCCTGAGGAGCAACTCTTCGTTGACAATTTTTTTTGGGGGGAGGGGGGTGATTTTATTTTAATTTATAAAAGAATTTTAAAGATGACCGAATACCAAAAAATTTTCTCGTGGTCGGGGGGAGCGGGGGGGGGTTCATCATTCTCAGTAGACCAGGGGGGGGGGTCACTCCTTGTAAGTCTTGGGGGATCACAGCACCCCTGTTGGACTACACCTATTTCAAATCTTTCAACTTGAAAGTACCTATTGAAGTATACAGTGAAGGTTTTCTGGTCGAAAACCTGCTAAAAACTGATAATTATTGAGATAAGCTGTGGTCGTTAGCTTTGTTCTTTTCATATTTGTACTTGTATAAAAATTTTTCAATTAAGAACAAAGATATTCATGGGCATGAGACAACCATTCCAACATTCATACATACATAAAATGTTCTTCAGGGTATATACATATAAGTAAAGTGAGTTTCTATCAAAATCCAAGAATCGATAATTTCTACCTTCCAGTCTAATTTTGGCTCTATTGAAAAATCTTGTCGTAGCAGTGGCGTCTGCTCTGGGTGTGCAGGGTGTTCACTGCACACCCAACCAAATTAAAAAAAAAAAAATTGTTACTGATTAATTAATCATCAGCTAATAAAATTAAATCCGAAAACAGAATGGAAAAAGTAAATTGAAAAAAAAAAAAAACCGATGAGAATGCCACAAAAATGCTCCCCCAAAAAAGAAAAAAACTGAAAATTTTTTCTTCCGCGCTGCGCGCAAATAATAAACTGGACTATGTGCGTTGTAGCATTGGTCGTTCATATTTTATGTTGAACGCTCAGACACAACAGTTTATGGACAGAATTACGTCGAGGGGAAAGAGGAGTTCTTGTGAACAGTATATGGCAGGGTGTTCAGCTGGTTATATGAACGCGCACTATTTTTTCATTTTCTCATTCCTTCAGTTTTCGTAACAGCTGATGATTGAAATGAAGAATTATCGATATTTATTTCTTAAAAACTGAAATATGATATAAATGTTTTTTGCATTTACTCTTCTGTTTTCAGTTTTGTATTTTATTTATTTTTTTCCCCCAATTTTTCTCACTTTTTTTTTTTGGGGGGGGGGGTGAAGAAGAGGAGAAGGAAGGGTTTGATTTTCGCAGATGAACACCCTGAAAATACTACCACGCGACGCCACTGTGTCGTAGGACTGGTTTATTATAATGACTTTATACCAATTTTGCAGAAAATCGGCAGGAAGGTAGGGTAGTATAAGACAAACCATCGTGCCAGATTTCAAGCGTTGGACTCGTTGTAGGGAGGAGCTAAGGGCAATCCAAAATTCAAAATTTTCGCAGAAAGACCATTCATTTGTGGGCCTTGAATGATCCAAGCAAGCGTAGAGAGCGGGTCAATAGTTTCGGCTACTCCACAAAGTGGTATAGGAGAAACGAAGCTAGGGCCTGTTGACATTTGAGTAAGCGAAGCAAACGAGGTGCCACGGCTACCAACCGTCTCAGCCATTAGGGGTATGATGAAAAAATTTAGTCTGATACTTGACATTAGGTACAATGGGTTGCCTTATACTACGTATGTAGTACCCTCTTTTATTTCTACCAAACAGAAAAATCTTGAAACTGTACAAGCGAATAATACTTTGAATTACGTGTATTTGTGTGTAGGTGACACCACATTTCAGTGGACTGATGGTGTGATTGGTGTGTCCTTATCTCGTCCTAGACCAGATGGTTATCGTCTTCTTTATTTCACTCCGATGTCCAGTTCACGTCTATACTCAGTTTCTACCAAGGTCCTCCAAGATTACACAGTAGATTGGAGTGCCTGGAATAACACCGCGCTGTTCCATCAATTTCAAGTTGTCGGATACAGAGGACAGTTTATGCAGTCGACCACTTCTACCATAGACGAAAATACCGGTGTTTTGTTTTACACTTTGCTGTGTCAAGATGCCATAGCATGTTGGAACAGTCAGTCTGAATATAACATGAACACCCAAGGAATAGTGGCTCAGGATAGTAAACGTTTTTCCTACACCAATGATGTAAAAGTTGATAAAAATGGAATGATTTGGGCCCTCAGTGATAGGCTGCACGAATATTTATTTAACAAAATGAATTACTCGGAAATTAATTTCAGAATTTTTAGGATACCTGTAATGGCTGCCATTCAGGGTACAGTATGTGAAAAGGGTTTTTTACAAAGTCAGGATGTTATGTGGAAGTAAGTTCATTTTGGAAAACAATTTTGGCTGAGGCAACCATTCGCAACAATGCAGAATAATTTTGTACGGCAACAGTTTTCTGAAGGAGTTGGGTGTTGTTGCCTTTGGGGAGGGGAGGTTTCCCCCCATTGAACTATCACGATGAAATGTTGCTGCAGTGAATTTGTTTTGTAGCGAATGGTTGCAGAGATAAAAAAACCAATGGTAAAAGTTCATGGTAAAATGTCAGGATTGTCATAAACTAAATTTATTAGGAGCTCAGCTTCATTCGTAAATGCGAGTATTAAATACCAACCTTAGATCTTATGATTTTAATTTAGCAAATGAAATTAAAATAAGTATAATTGAATGTGTATTTTTAAAAAATATATAGGTATTACAATATCTAGCTTATATAATGGGTGATTCGATAAAAATGTTGATATTTAAGTTTGATATTTGTAAACTTTTTTTGGCTGCCATTCTGAATCTTTTTCTTCAAAGTGTCAGTATACAACCCACAGAATATGCTGATAATATCACCATACTGGAGAAACCTTCAGAAAGAGGGATAAAATTTCCTGTGCTATTGCCTACTCTGAAAGAAATTAGTAGTACTTAATAGGACACCAAGGAAGCAGTATTTTTTACAGATAAAAATTCAAAGTTCATGTCGCGATGTGATAAAGTGCTTCTTTTCATCAATAACCAAAATAAGTTATGAAGGGTAAATTTGTAGTAGCTGTAACTCGGACATCTCTTTTTTTCTTTTTTTGCACAGTCGAAACTCGGTTATAAATTAGAAAGTGATTCACAATTGGAATCATTTTTAAAAATATAGCCAAATGACTATGGGAAAGTAATGCTTAGCTTGGGATGATAGAAATATCGGTTGAAACAGCTAGTATGGTTCGAAGTAGACGTCTTCAATTTAAGTGACGTTTTTATTGCCTTTTTCAAAAGCTGTGGCGAGGGAAATTCTGCATAAATCATTTCAGATAGACCCCTAAAATACCGAAAATGGTTACATTATACTCCATAGAGATTATACGGATGTAACACATTAGACAGCATCAGGAACAAAAAAGAGAGAAACGGTTTTTAAAGATGGCTGCTCCAACATTTAGAAAATAAAATCAAATTAAAACTGTCAAATCTGTCCCCTACCATCATTTGAGCCTTCGGGCACCTGTCGGGGAGACTCAAATACTGTGATAAATAAATAAATAAATAAATAAATAATATTCGAATGAATGAATGCAATGTCATTTTCAAAATCAATAAAACGTAATCCTGCAGTTGGTCACATGTTTTGTCCTGTTTTGGAACCGAGAGTGATTAGGAAGATATTTATCTGTGACAGAAATATTAATATAATATTCTCGGAAAATCACCCAAATAGGTACACTTTATAAAAACCGAAGTAAAATTATTGTCAATTAAGTTATAAAAATAAAATTGGAAGCACTTAATGGGCAGTCATGAAATTTCCATTAACTCAGCAATCGGCATCGAATCTATCTCTTTTCTTTTCCTTCATTTTATGATTTTACCACCCATGATCTCTTCAAGTAAGCACTTCTGATTAGTTTAATCTCCGGTAGAATTATCTGGGAGCCCTATTTTTCCAGTTAATTATAATTTAGGGGTCCATATAATTCTCGTATTTACAGGAATATTCACAAATTTTATCCTGGAAAAATTGCACTGCTATAATGGGTATATTATACAACATAATTATAACCGAAGACATTCGTCTATAACGATGATCTTTTATTTTTATTTTTCTCCTCTGCTGCAATAGATTGAGCATTTTTGGTTATGAAATCTATGTCTGAATGTGATCATTTTAAAATAAACTCAGCAGAACGGAAACTAAGAGCACTTTTCGACATTTTTGTGTCATTATAAGATTTCAGCAGATACTCGTCGATGCCATTTCTTCCCCTTTGACAAATGACTAACAACGCTTCCATGTTTTTACCAGTAAACATATTGTCTACTTGAAATCGATAATTGAAGCGTAAAATGCATCATTTTCTCATAATTCTATAGCGCATAACGTGCACTTATATTATTTTTTCACCATTTTTTCAAATACGAGACTGGCGAGTTTTTATTTTGTTCTTTTTTCGCATTCGATGTATCTTCCAAAAATTTTCGCAGAAGTGGAGTAGTTACTACACGAATTTCGAACTACGGAAATAAAACTTTATGCTCATTGCGTAATGAATGTGATATTAAAAAATTACCGATTTCCGGCAAGCAGCCTGTGCTACATTGTGATAATATTAAGTGGCACAATCGAGTAATTTACCTGATTGGGGCACGTTCCTATCGAAACAATTTTACGTAAAATTAATACCCGCGTAGAATCAGTTCGCGTGCCTTGTAAAACATACGCTTAGAAATTTCATTTGGATGAAGACGAAAGAGAACGGATAGAACAGGAATTGCAATATTAAGATTTTACACAGTATGACCAAAAAGTTCTAGAACTATTGGGATAAGAAAATTCGAGAGGAGAAGAAGGAGCTGAGGTACATGTAGTTGAGAAAATGTTGATAATTAGACTTTTGTATAATCCATTCCTCGTCCTTGCTTATTGCATAGGTACTTGAGGCGATTGTAGTCTCTTTCATAGATTCTTTTCAAGTCCTATTTTGGAATACCTCTCAAAACTAACGTTTCATGTGGTTTATGGTCTCCAGATCATAAAACTACTCATCTTTTAACGCTATTTTCAGTAAAGAAAATAATATTAAGTCTTTTAGGGTCAAATCTGGCGAGTACGGAGAGTGCTTCAACATAAACGCTTGTTTTTGTGCGAAAAATTATACCTACGATATGTGTAAAGAAAAGTAATTTTTAATATGTACGTATGTGACACGAGGTAGCCTATGAAATAAAATTTATTGGCTATACTTTTTCTCTCTTATCTGTTTTTCCAAAGCTCTTACCTTACTCTTTTTATCAAAAATCACGCAGCTTTCTTGTTCAAAAAAAATTACGTAGCTCTTCAAAAGTTTTGTCAATCAAAATTAAAATAATTGCAAGATTAATTATTGAATTCAGCATTCTAAAAATATAGCACAATTTCAAGAGTCCTAGGTAGCTGTAATTTGAATTGTTTTTGGCATCGCTGAATGCTCATTATTGTGGCGAGTAAATCTCTTATAATGCTCAGTAAATTATTATGGCTATTTTGTAAATCTCTGTGTTATTTAGTTCTTGGGTCTCCTGTTTAGTTCACTTATGTATGAAGCTCGTTCTATACTCAGACTATGGTACAGAACCAATGGTATCTGAGTAATACTTAAGACACATTAGTGGTGGTGACAACATTGTCTGAGCTTGATATGCACCTATATCGTATTTATGGGAAGTGCAACACACTTGTGGCAGAGACACTAAACTTTATTTGAAGTATTTATTTAATTAGCTTGTAATTAGGTAGTCTTATTGAATCTAGTTAAAAAGGATGTAATACCTGTCTTAAAAGATGAGCAGATCAGTTTCACAACTGAGTATCATTTTGTGTGTTTGGTAGAGAGTCAGATCTATCTATACAGACTTTGAAGACCGAACATGAAATGGCATTACGAATCACCCTCTCTCCTCAATTCCCAAGGCTTTTCATCAGACTAGCTGGTAAAGGCATAATACATTTTCTTAAAGTTCTACCAATTGTCCAAACTGTGAGTAAGATTGTATTAATTTTGTAATAATATGCTATCTTAAAATGCATTTTCTGGTATTTTTTTATACATTCACCAATCACCCTAGGTTATTCTGTAGAATCACCGGTGAATGTATGAAATTTCATACATTCACCGAACTTAAAACAGTGTTACTGGTGATTCTATAGAATCACCAATTACACACATTAACCGTAACATATACATTAGTAGAATTATTTCTGGCTCGACAGGAAGTTATAGTATTTTTTTCAGAAACGATATTTTTCACATAAAAGTTTCTAAATTTGAATCACTGACGTGTCATGTTTAGACAAGGGTGTCATGTTTAAAAAAAGATTGTTTGATAATAATACGACATGAGCAAAGTTAACACAGTATGCTACATGCAAAGATTTGTTAATATTTGTACAGGGCCGTAACAATATGGTTTTATACTAAATAAAAATCTTTATTTGTGGAAAAAATTTGAAAAATATTTTTTTTAAAACATAAAAAATTATAAAATAATATTTTAAAAAATAGTACTTGGAACAATAAGAATATTAATTACTATAATTATTGATGATAACTACTTATACACATCAATAGTTATCATTATACAGGGAAAATGGAGGTTTTGAGAACGACCATAGTTTAGAATTTTCTTCTGTCATACTCGTACATAATTATTTGAACATAAAATACTGGTATCAAACTCTGACAAACTTAAATGAGAGTACAAATATTAAGCTATAAACATTAATTTGGTATAGTTCAAGCGTACTTTAATGTCCTATTCTATGTGTGGGAGCAATTCAGGAGCCCATTACTAATAAACTAAACTTTTGTTGGATAAAGTATCAAGTTCATGTCCACCATTAGTCCTCACTAGGGAATTACTTGTTACAGTGATGTCTTCCGTGATTGATGCTTTTGAAGTTTTTGAGCAAGTGCTACGTTGTCGATCTGAAAAAGTTCTGTTATACTGTTTTAAAAAAACTTTTCTCGCAAAGAATCGTTTCTTCAAGATCGTTAGAGCTCTTTTGTTGCAAATGAAGATTATAAAAATGAAAACTCCTTGTAAAGTATTAATACAGTCAACAGTGACCCAGAATACATTTTTACCGTCAGAGTGATAAGATATTACCTCCATCATCCAGTACAAACCCATCACTATGAATAGTTTTAAATAAAGGAAAACCCTGCAAATAAAATAATGCGCCTATAAGAAATTATGAAATTAATACTCGTAGTACTAGATACACAGAAATTGCATTTAATAATTACCTCGGATTTTGGGGTTTATGTCTTTTACTGTCTGCATTATTATCTTGTTTCCAGAGTTTATTTTGATATTTTATCATCAATGCGGTATCAACAAATGTGTAAATATTGATTAGTAAGGTAAGTGAGATAAAAAGATAAAAATGCACGTATCTCGGGTCCAGCCAGCTGTCATTTCCTGAAAAATGTATGTTCAAATTAAAATTCAGATTCGTAGTTTACAAGAATGAAGAAAATTTTGCTTTGTCATTGCGAAATCGATCTCTCTGTAGGCAATACGAGTAATAATTCAAAACAACAAATTATTGTAAAATTATAGATTTCATGTAAGTATGAAAAGTGAAAATCTTAAGTTCGAAAAAAAATTTTCAAGATTGGCACAAAAGGTTTTCAAAATTTATATTAAAGTAAAAATGGAACAGTGTTTTAAATATTTGAATGTACTCTTCAGAATTAATTAGTTCAAAATCAAGGGTTTAAAATTTTTTACTACTGAAAATCAGAATTTTTTTTACTTACAAGGTTTCATATGTATCTCAAGGCTATAGCCTCGATGGCTGAGGGTATTGCTCAATGCTCCCACCTCTTGAGCACAATTGTTTGCCCTCCTCAATGATAAATTTTTCCTTAGAACGCCAAGGGAAGGGAGCTCGCAAGAAATTTGACTTGCCCCCTTCCAAGGATCTTGCTACAGTCATGGCCCTGACAACTCATGTTGCACTTTGTACTCGTATTTATCTAATTACAAAAATATTATACATCCAACTTCCTACGTATTATTTTTTCCCATTTCGTATAATTGGTTTTCACCATTATATTAAAGTAACCTATATTTTCATCTGTGCAGAGACTTTGAGCCTTTGTGAGGCTGTGGAGTGTGAATTAAGAAACAATCTGGTGCGTCAAATTGGTTATTTTAGTTTGTGGAGGATTTTGGATAACAAAAAAAAAAGTAAATAAATAATGCTTAATGAAAAACATTTCAAAACAGCATAAGCACATTAACGAGGCTGAATAACACATGTGAAAACAAGGCTAGCGTAACTTGAGAAGCAGGTTTTTATTATACACCAAAACTGCACATAAAACTTATAAAATAAAACAAACCGAAATTAAGAGAATAAAGAAAAAAACAGAAATTAAACAATTGCAAAATAAAATGATAAATTTAAAAAATTGTTTTCAAGTGGAATTTTAATACTTTTACATAATACATATATAGTGAAGGTATACGTGTTTTAACTTTATCGAAGAAACACATCAGCAGCCGATTAAACATTTTTTTTTTTTTTTTTCAGACATCAATTGAAAAGTAAAGGAATGTAGGAACTAGATTGTAAGTAAATATAATATAACTAATGTACTGTCCATCCTAAACACCAAAAGTAGTCAATATTTCCTTATTTCTTGGACTTGGATCCTTCTATTTTAGATCCAAATAATTTTACAAGGATGCACAAAATTCTTAATGTCGAGCATTCTAAAAAATTTCTAAATAAACAGCTAGGTATAACTCAACCAACCTCCATTTCAGTATAGGAGACTAGGTTTTAATAAACAGTGAAAACCTGCTTATGAAAATAAAACTGTGTGAAAAAATCTATCGAGTAAGATCTTGTACACTTAATGAATGATGAAAATGTGGCTTCAATATTTTATACTCATACTCGTAACAAACGTACTCGTAATTACGTCATTCAAAAAAACTGCAAGAAAACTGCTGATTTATTTTCTTTCTTTTTTTCATACTAGAGAAGTACATATATATTCTTGCATCGTTTTATGTATGTACATGATTATTCATGTGGTCTTTTTCTATTTTTATTTTCGCTACCGTGTGTGGAATTATATCTAAATGGATTGCAATAACATGTATGGTAGATGAAAGCAAATACAATTACTCGACTCACATTTCCTTCACACTTTTTTTACTCGTTTGTTTAGAGAAAATATCGAGTGAGACAATCGAATTAGTCGAGTAAAATCGTTAAAAAAACTGATCTATTCTCAGCTTCATATACGGTATCATTCAAAAGTCTTTCTATAAAACTTGGAAGCAAACTATTACTCATAGGTATATAGCTTAATAGCTAGGTACCATTCAACTATTTTTAAACCTTACCTTTGTTGTGTCTGAACCAGCAAGTTTCTTCACCAAAACCAGTTCTCAAAGGGTGGTCAGAGGGTAAGAAATTATCAGCCAGAAGTGAGAATATCAAAATCAAACATGGGCATCCCCAAGCGTACAAGCAGTATAAAATAAGTTTTTTCATATTTGATTCTTTCGAAATTTGCATATTACCAACGCTGCGCCACATATCGATACACATAATATTTAGCCAAAAAAAACTGGCTAGTAACCAGAACTGGGACATGTAGCCTGTAAAAAGAAGTTATGATTTAGGTATATATAAATAAATAATTAAATAAGAAATTAAATAAATAAATAAGTAAATAACTTAATCTACTGTATATTATTTGCATTACTTATTGTGTTATAATAGGCTGAAAATTGGTTTTCATTCTTTTCGATTTGAAAATGGTAATTCGAGGTACAATTTTCGAGCCATGGAGACAAAAGTTGACGCAGTGAAATATAATTGAATAGAGCATCAAATTTGCTGCGATCCTTGCGTTTTCCCTCGTGGATGACAAATGAAAAATATGAGTATCTTACGGGGTAAAAACTTTCGGTCCTCGGCCCAGATAGTATCTGTTTGAAAGCCAAGTTTAATGCACAACCTGAAGGCAAGTGCTGTAAATATGGAGCAACTCACTTCAAGAAAGTGACGAATCAAAATTGTTGAATTGAATGACTTTCTATTACGTAGGTATACTACATACATACAAGAAAAAATGTCGGAAAACAGTTGGGCTTCTTTGATGAAATATTATATCCTTAATAAACTGAGAAAAATATGTCTAATAGTAAATAAATTCTACTTTCTACATAAATATAAGGTACCTATGGTAAGTTTGTCAAACACATGAAGTCATTGAAGTGACTATAATGATACTCGTATATGCGTATTCGTCAAAAATGCTTTCAACGTCAGCCCTGAGTAGATAAATTGTTACCATTTTAATATTTTACTAATCGTTTGCCCGCGATAACAAATGAATATAGGTGATATCACGAATAATATTATTTTTTTCTGTACCAGATACAGTTTGCGGTAGAGAAAATAAAATTCTAGCAGACCAAGTTGCTATAAAAAAAGAATTGTCGATAGAGTTGCTACATTCTGCATTTTTGGTACTTCTAGACCCCTTGAATGAAATTTTTCGGGATAGTGTGTATTATCTACATAACATAAAATTTTTCGACAGTAGATAAGATTTGTTATTTCAAGAAAAAAAAACTCAATGGGCTCATAACTTCTATTCTTTTCGAAATTTATTTATCCCTAAAACCGAGTTGGTGAGTTTACTTATTTTTTCAGATTTTTCGAGCCAAGGTAAAAATTCGGTATTTTCTGATGAAAAAATGACTCAATGCTAACTTCGTGAATTATTTACAGGATGCTGGGTGACTTCGTATATGACAAAAATTATTGTTATCATTTTAATGATTCATGTGTCTTTCCATGTACCAAATATATTTTCTAATACACAATTACTTTCAATATAATATGTTCTACGGAAATTATTTTAAAGGATATGAAATAGGTATATTAGTAATGTCGATATAGTTTAAGTAGGGGAGAGCGGGGCGAGTTGTCACAAAAGTTGGTTTTTCTTTACTTCCTCGGCTCCCAATCAAGTTGGAAATTTGGGCAAGGTGTCATTGGAAAGATACATTATTTGGCTACACACCACCAAAATTTGAAAAAAAAATATTTGCAATTTAATTTTTTATGGCGTTTTGAAAAAAATGCTTTTTTTGAGACAACCATCCCCATAGGTAGGGTTGGTTGTCACACACCCCATATTTTTACTGTGGACGTGGCTTCAGTAGTCTCGGGTACTTTTCTCATATTCTGGGGTATTATGGTGACGCTTGATTGGTTTCTTTCGCGAGTTGTGTGGCAAGAGCTTCATTTGTTTTTTTTTTTTTTTTTTCTCTTTCTCTACACTCTATTGACGCGAATTATGAATAAAATTAGGAAGTCCATGGTTTAAAAGCTCATTTTTTGATTTTGTGACAACCAGCCCCAAGGGATCTCACTACCTTTAACAGTAATTTTCCTCCTACATACTTGGGAACCCGAATTGACCATAACTGATTTATTTTAAGGGTAATATTCACTTGCTTTTGATAGTAAAAAATCTCCAGGCCTATTGAATTTGTTCTCTCAAAATAACTTTTTTTGATTTTAAAAATATTTACTATGGAAGATGAAAAATCATTAATTTAATTTTTAATGACCAAAAAAACATTTGGCAACCAGCAAATTTTGTCAATAACTATTGTGTGTGAAGGTACTGAAAGTGGTATCAGTCATGCCTGCTCACGGCTCATGGATCCATGGAATAACGCTGTTGAGACAACTGACCCGTGAGACAACTGGCCCCGCTCTCCCCTACTGATAAACTTGAAGAACCATTTCCTTGTTCTTAGCAGATATAGGTACTTCCCAATGGAAAAGTTCAATGTTACTTGATGAGCTATATAGAATGAAAACAGAATAGGAAGAGTTGGATTTTGTTTTTGATAAAGACGCTTTGACTTTTGAACAAACAATTCCCCCCCCCCCCCTAAAAAGTATTTCAAGGGCGTTTTGCTACTAGTAAGATGAAATGGTCTAATGGTTAATCAAATGTTGAAAAATGGTGAATTTTGGAGAAATTATAAGTTTTTAGAAACATTATTCACCTCAACTTGACATAAGTAGGTAAAGTTATTATTTTTCGGCTAGGTTATTTTCCATCATTGTAACCACCAAAAAAAATTTTTTTAAGGAGATAACAGATTAGAATATTATAAGTAATTATTTGTGCGTGTTACTATATTGAGATTTGAGGAAGAGATTTTGTGAAGTAAGTTTTCTAAATTGTTTTGATTGGAAGAAAAATATGGAAGACTGCATAGAGGTCGATGAAGTTGGAACTGGAAGTTAGCATAAAGTCAATTTTTCCACTAACCTGTATAAGACCCCTTAGATCTCACAAATGAACAACACGATTTGAATTTTAACTTTGCAAAAAATCAATTTTGGGTGTTTTACAATGAGACAGTGTGGATTATTCGCATTTTCATTCGCATGTACAGTTCATGTGGAATAACAAAGCTGCTTTAGTGAACAAATTTTCAAAATTCCAGTAAAATACGAATGATTCCATACTTTTTTCCAACTATTTGTCAGTTATATCTATTCAATATTTAGGTTCCCTCAAATCTTGCAATTCTTCAAAACAAGCCTACTCTTTTGCAGCTATTGCAGTATTACTCTCGATGGAGAAATGAAATCTGTTATATACTCGTATGATTTTTAAATGGGCATCTGCATTCATTAATTATAGGCCCATTTATGAAGGTATGGATTTCAGGTTGGTACATATTCTCATGTGGAAGGGAAACTCTTTGATAACTGTTTCCAGAGAATGGTTTTTCACCAAGGGAGATAAAACTGAAACTCGCCTCAATGCGGATCAATGTAGTCCAAGTTTTAAAAGTCAAGGACCAAGGCTGTAAATAATTTTAAAAAATACTCACTTAAAAAGGCACATGCAGAATTCTCGATAGCAATATTTTGTATCCCAATTAATGAACTGAATCCAATGATGAGAGTGACAACATGACACAGAAAGCATTTATCGTGAACTTTTTCACATAATCTCGGTGTTGCTAAGTACAGCCCCAAAGTAATGATCAAAAATAAATTGGATATTCCTAATCCGGTCGAGTAAAGCATAAATACATATTTGTCTTCCACGCCCTCATTAGGCCCAAAAATTTCTTCATAACAAAGTACAGGCCTGATTGTGTCATCCTCTTGGAGATAGTCCATACAGTATTGACTAGAACTGATGAGAATCTCAAAAGCATAAATCGATCCATTATCAAAAATTTCGTATTCGTCATCTGCCCGCGAGTTATTCAGCACAATTGTCGTCTGCGGACACCGCGAATTGTAAATAATTTCGAATTTTGAAAAATGAGTCGACCAGTCAGCATTTTGCAGTTGGTCAGCATGGTCAGGTAAACAATGTTTATTCTTCCAGACGTAAATTTCATTAGCCTTGCAACATTTTCGTACACATCGGTTAGAAAGGCAGACAGGATCGGAATTTGGCTCTGTTGAATTCAGTGAATCTGTTTCGATTGAGGTGGTACTGTTAATAGTGATGAAGCCATCATCGTCGGGTAAGCAATTAGTAAAAAAATATTGAGCATGAAAAAAAAAAATCACGAAATAAATGTGTGAATGCATGCCAGAAATGCCTTACTCGAATTGACGATATGATAAACACGACCAATTCGCATGAGACTCAACCGCGAGCACTTTGTTCACGACTCGTAGGAAGCTGATTAATTGATAAGAATGAAAATATTCCTACTAATATGTAAACCAGGGTTGCCAGGTCCAAAAGATATTGAGGAAACTAAGAGAAATTTGGCGAGGCATGAAGAGAACTTCTGAAAAGTTTTTTGGAAACTTTCGACCATATCATATCAATATGAACTGGAATGGCTGACATCAGGCGGTTTTCGGTCCAACTGAAATGCTGGGTTTTAAAATAATTTTGATTGGTTGACAGTGGTAACAAGTTGGGTGTAGCAGGCGTGCATGTGCTACACACAGGAACAGTTTAGCTACACTCGGGAAAATTGGAAAAAAATTATACTACACTTGAGAAAATTTAAATTTTGCACCATACTTTACAGGAAAAAATAGGGAAGAAAATTATACCTGAAAAAAATCGCTATCTTATTAAATTTATCATCAGTCATCTCTCATCACCATCGTAATTAATAAGAATGTGTGATTTTTTTTAAACAAGAAGAACATTTTCTCAGGGGGGGGGGAGCTGGAGGAATGGGTAGAAGTTTCTTCGTCAATTGTTGAAAAAATTTGTTTTGCACCATGCTACACACGAGAAAATGAAAACTTACCACCCCTGTTGGTTGATATCAATACGGACAAGCCAAGTGCACGGATTAATTCCTGCAAGGGATTTTTTACTTGAAAAATTTCAAGTATAAAACCACGTCAGCATAATAATACCATGCATATCTAATCACTACACGATATTTTAAAATTTCTACATTTGTGGACGAAAATTTTGTTATTTTAAACTTAGCTTTCGCATGAATTTTGTTTGAAAAATATGATATGGGATTTCGAGACCTGGTAGAGCAGAAACACAAACAAATTTCTCAATTTTTTTACTTTTTCGATGTAGTTCATATTCCTCAACTAATTGGTTAGTATGGGAAAAGCATTAACTTTATGAATGTTTTGAGCAGCCATCAAAGAGCTGAAAACCTCGTTCACTATTAGACTGACTCAATCTCCATATTATTTGCAGGATAACTATCCGCTGCCAGTCCACATTCTTACAGAAAAATGACTTAAAATTACAAATTCTATTGCTATGCCTTCTTTGCATTGAAAAGACTTTCCATGAATCTATTAGCGTTCAAGATATACAGTTTGCATAAAAGAAAGTTTTAAGGCAAATTGTTGTCGACGATATCTATGACAAAAAATATTGATGATGGATAGAAACTGAGAAAATCATCCCAGAACATTATAAATATCCACACCAATTATTTCAAAAAATGTATTTTAGTGAAAATTGTAACATTGACCGCCTCTTAATCTACTTAAAAAAATGTTTTCAGCAAATTGGCGCTTCAAATTTCTAAAACTACTACAAAACATTTTTTGGCACAAGTTTCCTGCATTTAAATTTTTGAAATCTCATTAAAAAATACGTTTAGCAAAGTTTAAAGCCCTGTGACTTCTTACACTACGTTAAAAAAAACTACTTTAGCATTGTGTTTAGCACTCACAACTCTAAAACTACGTCAAAAATTTTCTCCAGATTGTCTTTGTGCTTTCTTTTAAGAATAATTTTTGATAACTTTTTTTTATACTAACTGATTGGATCAATAGAAGCAAAGGCCGAAAACAAAAGTGAAAGGTCACTGTAAGTGAGGCGTTCAAAGAAAAGTCCATTGATCATAAAACTGATGAATTTTTAGAAAAGAACCTTTGTTGGATGCCCTTTCTTCACTTCCATAGGCAAAGTAATTTCGTACATGACATGGTCCTTTTAGGAACCTGGTTTCAAAAAAATAAACTAAAATTAAATGCTGAAAAATGCAACTTTATTTGCTATGGCTTCAAAAAATTCGAAGATGATTTAAATACCCTTAAAATACATGGTCCCTTGTGTCACTTATTTGCAAACATATCTTACAGTGTAATGTCAAAATGCAGCTGTCCTAATTTGCAAAGAGAAAAATCAATAAAATATCTTGGCCTAACTCTTGACCCAAAACTCACGTGGGAGCCACACTGCAAAAATCTAAAAAACAAACTATACAAACTAAATTATCTTTTCTATCATTTAAGAAACTTCTTTAACAAACAACACCTCCTAAAAATCGACTCCTCTATCTATGAACCCAGTCTTACTTATGGTATTGTCCACATGGGGGGATCAAGCTATCTGAAAAATGTTGAAATAACCCAGAAAAATGTGTTATAAACTATCCTCAGCCTACCAAAAACACATGATATAATTGATCTCTTTAAAAGATGTGGAAAAATGAAAATGGAAAATTCATATAAATTTAGACTTTTAGTTTTCACTTTCAAACACAGGAATTTGTTTGGTATTCAAAAAAAGTCAGGAAAAAGTACTCGTAGCACAGATTTTCCTAAGCTGACTGTTTCTGACTGGACGGGGCACTACTCGAGGCTACAAGGGCCCTATAAATGCCCCAGACTGTTCAATGAACTACCAGGAGAAACCAGAAAATGTGAAACATTACGGCTTTTTAAAAAAACAGTTGAAAAACAACTACTACCTGAACCAGGATAGAATAAAACAAAACAAGAACATTCTGCTCTTTGGGTTCTCCTTTGGTTCTTACTATTTCTTCATTGTTTCTACTCGTTTCCGCTTGCCAACACTATGTGCGTATTGATATTTATTTTGATTTACTTTTATTTACCTTTAGTAAATTCAAAATCAATTCATATGTTAAATTTTAATTTGCCCCATTATTTAAACTTACTTGAATTATTTTGAATCATTTGAATTGTTTCTTTTTGGAAATTGTATCCTGTATCCCCTTAAATTCTTAAGTCTTTAAATTTCCTGAATCTTGAAAAAAAATTTTTTCATTTTTTTCAACTTGATTAAATTCTAAATCCGTTTCATATTTTATAAAATGAAAACCACTGCAGCTCTTAAACTTTCAAACTCTATAAATCGTTAAATTCTTGAATGTTCTCAAATTTTTAATATTTCCTTGAATTTTTTTTTTCTATTTTTAAATATTGCTTTTTAGCCATTAAATCAAAATTGTTAAAATCTTTTAATGTATTCTACTATGTACTTTGTGTATGTGGATAAAAGCCCCCCACCCAGCTCTGTTTAGCGAATAGGGGGTAGCCTTGTTCATTCGAATAAAGGCATAATTAAATCAAAAAATAAATAAAAAATCAAAAGTAAATCAATGCTGGTTATGGGAAGATTTTTGATCAAAAGGTTGTATGTAGCTACATATAGATGACTTCTTAAGATTTGCTATCGAAGAGGATCCTCAAAACTATGAGGATATCAGTTAGTTTCTAGTTAAATGACTGAACGGTCAATGAACAGATGACTACACACCTCACCTTTAAAACTCGACTCAGAATATTGTTCAGTTATCCTGAATCTAAGTAAGTACTTAACTAAATACGATTATTGGTGAATTTAGAATTTGCACATGGTAACTACTACCTACATAATATTGTCTATCTTTGCAGTTATTATAACAAAACGAGCAACTCTTATTAAGAGCGAGGAAGTAGCTTTCAATTTAGATCATCGTAATCACTTTTTTTCACGCAGTCTGCTTGACCCGATGAAACAGGCTCAACGAATTTAATTTCCCCTCTTCTGGGCGAGTGCCAGTTATTAGACCTGAAGCAATTTCGGGATTGTTTTATAACACATAATCGTCTGCTAGTAAATTAAACATGTTCTGAAATTTGACTCTCAAGTGCCAAATTTTTCGTATTTCCAATACGTCCATATAATTGCCTCTATCGAATTTCAGCAGTTCTTTTAGTCTGCACTTCTACCAGCAGTTCTGCTGGAAACACCTCCAAGGAAGGCAAGAATTATGTATTAATCTCCTCCTTCTGAACTAATTCGACTATAATTATACGATCGGAATGAGTTAAAAGCTTCCAAAACTTGAATCTCATCAATGCGTGCCTAATTAATCCTTCTTGAAATTAAAATTACGTCGAGAAATCAAAATTATGTAAATACTGGCTTCGATTTGTTTGAATTCTCCAAAAAAAAAAAAAAACGGTAGATACCTACCGAGATTTCAACGAAGAACTTTGGTGTAGGAGTGGAGAAAATATTGGAAAAAATCGAAGGTAAATGTAGGTATATTATCAGAGTCTACTGCTTAATTACGTGATTGGAAACATTATTTTTTCATATTTTTACAAACAACGTAAGTTTCAAGCCTGTTGAGACATTTATTTGCATTACCTCAGGCTGCATAGAAATATAACAACTGCATTTTATATCTACACTTTTTCTCTACAATCTTGATATTTAGCAGAATTTTAAGTTTTCTCCATACTACACATAGAACTGTATTTTAAGAACTATCTCGGTATTAGTCATAAAAGTATGAAAATTTTCATGAACGAGTAGAAATATTAGTACCTACGTATACTTCTGCACAAAGTTCATTGTAGGAGTGGTATACGTAATTTACAGGCAAACTGGAAAAAAAAATCATTATATCATCAATAAATATGCGGGTTCTGTGAAATTTACAATATAGCTTCGAGTAATAATGTTGTAAAAAAATATGAAAATAGGTCTATGTTTGTAGGTAATTGTCAGTTGGTGGGAAGAGAAGATGTAAAATTCATTTTAAAAAAATACTATGGCTATATGTCACTGTAACAAATAGTTTGCAGCGAAGCAAGTCCAAGAGTGAGATATGACCTCCTGCTCGTGTCATGTTTGAATTCACACCTTATTTTAAAATTATGGAATAATATTATGTCGATATAGGAACATGTTGAAATCGAATTGTGCCAACGGCGATAAAGTATTCAAATGTTAAGCTTGGAGATAAGTCGAAGATATTTATTTTGAAATAAGTGAGCGAATGATGCTATAAAAATGTGGATTTTGTGTATCTCTAAGATGAATATAAACATTGGGTGTCTCAGTTTGGGTTGATAGGCTGGAAAAAACACTCATGCATTGTAACTTTAAAGAATTAATTTCAGCTGATTGGCTGGACCGATTTTGGATTTTGTAGTTTAGAATAATGAATAGATTACGAGAAAACTTAAAGCCTACAATCGTGTTGAAGTAAACCGACATTTTTCCTCCAGAAATGTCGGTTTACTTCACTTGGGTAAATCTAGAGATGCTCTAGTAGTACTGGACTGTCCACGCACTAAATCGCTAAGGCGTCTCAGGTGTATTTGGGGATCGCATGCGCAGAACAACAAAATCGAACAAAATCTTCGATATACTATTTTGCCAAAGTACTCGTAAGTACTGGTAGACAACATTATCCATTCAGTTGACAACCGTTATAAACCGTGTCAATCAACCACTGTCTGCGCATGCGTTCGCCCGAATGCATCTGAGACGTCTTTACGTAGCTATGTTGACGCACAAACGAAATTTTCTTTGCTGGCTGTTCAGTACTAGATGGTTTAAGCGGGTAATGTATTATGAAAAAGAAAATTTTTTTCTTTTCAAAGAAACGAAAAATTATAAATTCTATTGTATTATGATGTGATGGAAAATTTACTTTTCTAATAGAACTTGTTACGCTAGGGTTTTAATTAATATTTTTATACCCCACTTTTGACGTTGAGTTTGACATTTTTAGAACTACACCTTCAAGGTGAGTTTTGGTATCAGAGGGCACTTATTACTGACAACGGTAAGGGGCTTTATAGTATTCATTGTTTATTGTCTTTTACACTATTGATGTTGTGGCAGAAACCCCAATCCCTGTACTCGACATGAACATATGTGTACCTGTGGTAATGTAAGTTACATACAAGACACATTTGCGGAAGTAACCCAAGTCCTTGAGTTTGGTATTTGAAATAATTTTATCTTATCTGATGCGCACATCATTTTTTCATACCTTTGATGGTAGAAATCGAATGAGCGAATAAAACAAATTTAGAAAAACACAGACTCGAATCATGTTTTCTCTCCCTGGTTCATTTCTTTGAGTTTACTCGTATATTCGTAAATATCTATACCTACCACTTTTCCTTCGATAATGAAATGAAAAGTTAGAAACCGAATTTAGTAATCATTCCGATATTTTATTCGTCTTCAATGTGCGTATTTTTCGCAGCTCCTACAATGTTGCAAAATGATTTGTGAATCCATAAAATGACCAAATGTTTCATAATTGAATTACTTTTGGCACGTGGTATCATTATAGGCTATTTATAAAAATTCAACGCTGTATATACCAAACATCACTCATTTTAAATAGACGAGTACAAATTCAAATAGAACTGCAGCCCACCGACGAACGTGGTGAGCGTTTAGGTTAAATTATAATTGATTACCTTTTGGCGCTATTAACTCATCCATAACTGCCACAAGTAGCGTGGGTAACGCAAATTCCATCCATTTATTTCTTAATAATTTATTTAAAATTTGTAATTTTCTAACACATTATGGTCGATTAAAGCATTATGTAATACAAGGCAATACGTACACTCGTCTGTTGATGATTTGTGCCTGAAGAGCTCGTGTACGTTGGTTTAATCATTTCATCAAAAACCAGAACTTTCCTATTATTTTCTTCCAATCATATTTTAATAATTTTATTAGTACGAGTCAGTACGAGTATACCTATATATTTGATTATGAATTCTTTACACAGGCTGCGTCCTGTCGACTGGGTGACCATAACAAATGAATTTGACCTCATCATATGCCTTTTATTGATTATGAAGACTACTAATCTACGAAATACCTGATAGTCTATGTCTACTTGATATTTTGATGCACGTAATTGAACTGGCGTCCGCAAATGGAAAATTTTTTTCGCATAATGAGACCAGATTCAATAGAAATGGGAGTTAATATAAATGAGCTGATGGGAGAAAAATTGCAGCTAAGTATACAACTTTGATTCAGTGGACTTACTTGTTAATTAGAAGGCATAGGCCTAGTCTATCATAAAACGGATGATAGTTATAAATCATTTATGCTCATTGAAGTTTTTTTCACTTTTATTTTTATTTGAGACACACTTACATTCGATCTCTCTTTTTTTTGTCTTTTAACTTGACTGGTTGAGTTCACTGTCAATAATAAAATGTATGCCCGAGAGATTCGAAGAATTGTTTACATTTCGACATCGATTTTAATATGAAGTAAAGATTGAAGAAACTAGATTCAAAGTTTTCAACAGTAAAAAAAAAAAAAATAAATAATAATAATACCTAAAGTGTTCTTAAAATGATCATCTCACAGACTGCTATGTTTCCATTCTGAATCACTTCGTAACTTTAGCGTGAAATAAATACATAATATTCTTCAAACACGTCATGCTTATGATATGTATAAAAAATAGATTTATCACCATGAGGGGCATTTTTCTTTCTTCCTGTGTGTTCCAGAACTTTGTTTGACACATCTATCACACCTCACTCGAATTCAATTTTTGAGATTGGCAACTGCATTTATAGAATAATTGTTCATTTTTCTAGTATTTGATTAAAATTGAACAGTGATATGCAAGAAGTGGATAAGTTCACTTTTTCAAATTTTACAGGAGAGCAATTAAACTCTTTATGTCACATAGCCTTTTTATGTAGCACCTCAGCTTTGAAGTTTATTTTCTCGGCGATGGTTGTATTTATTTGATAAAATATTATTACTATATGTATGAGTAGGGCTTGATGTGTACAGTTGAACTTCAAAAGAACTCAATTTTTGTAAAAAATGGACTCATCCTCTTCTTGCATACACATATCACTGTTCAATTGGAGAATGATTTTTTTATTTTCCATTTAATTTTAGGTCCCTGAATAATCGTGAATTTCTCACTGATGTTTCGATATCCGTCCAATAATAATAAAATTAGCCTAATACGGTCTTCGGTGGCGCTGAAAATCAAGTGTTTTCATAAAACCACCAGAACTCACCATTTTCAACTTTATTTCATTCAGCACTCACAGCAAAAGACAGTTGATAGGTTTTTTATTTCAATGAAACTTCGTCCCTCATTTAATAAGAGTTGACAAACATACCCATATATCCATCCGGACATCAGCTCTATTTAGTTTATTTCACCGGATTCAATAGTTATAGGCATGCTCTAATAGGAATATGTTTTGGTCCTTAAATTCTGGTACAAAACTTCCATGCCTAATGTCTTCCAAAAATCTGAGCCCTCTCTGTTTTGTTTCCTGTTTTCGCAATACAGGGAAATATTTAAATTTTTTCAAACGTGAAGTCTTATTAAATCAGATTGGTCTTGGATAAACTCACGTAAGACCTGAAATCTCATGATAGCATCTTCTTTATTCTATTTCGTGCACTTTGAAACAATAATTAACTAGAAGAATGCATGTCATACTTCATACGTTGACACTCGTTGTGCGAAAATTAAAATAAAAAACAAAAGATTAATGCATAAAAAAGCCCACAAGTGCGTGAAATATATGAGAATTTTTTTATTTCCCTCTGAAAATGGGCAAAGAGTGAAAACAGATGAGATAGAAAAATCTTCGATGTGGATGCTCCATACTCACGCAGACAATACAATCCTGAGGAGAATCGTTTACATTGTAACATATTATGTAAATTTTGTTTAAATTTGTAGGTTAAAATATAACAAGCTATCATTTACGTAATATAAAAATACTGTCGATTGGAGTAAGTGCTTCGTTTTTTATTTCACATGCGTAAACAATAGATTTCTATTCATTTTTTGTACGTGAGAGATTAGGTCTACAAAGCTAAAAAAAGATCAACCTGTACTTAGATGACTATTAAAAATGATTGAACAGAATATTCAGGCAGGTTATTTAAAATTCTTTTTTATGCGGATAAAACCGGTTAATTAAATGTCAATTACATTCAGGGTAATCGAAGGACGCTCCGCGTTATAAATTCTGCAACACATTCGTGTGTATCTACATTCTACACCTACTACCTACAAAAAATAGTAGCTTATTACTCGTACTTTACCAAGTGACAATGTCAAGGTTTGTCGTTCGATAAGTTCATATGGTTCATACCGGTTCCTTGTCTTCTGTTTGTTCAAGCAGAGAGTCCAACAAGATTTTGGAAAATATGAATGAAATTTGTGTAATCTCCAGCTGGTAACTTGAGAAGTACCTTGTCTCTTCAGATTTTAATACCTATTTTAAATATGTATAACATTAGAGTATAATTTCAGAGTTGATTCCTAGTCAGCTTCCTGAATCAAATCACCTTTGGCCGAACATTTTTTTCTCATATATTTTGTCCGGAATACTTTTTCTACAAATGAGTGAGAGTTAGAATTAGGGAATTGATCTTCCAACTCCAACGTCATAATTCAACAATGGTAAAAAGAATGGTCCTATTCTCATAAGACAATGAGACTTTCAAGAGAAAATTAAAAATTCAATTTGAAGGCTGATTTTATTGTTCAAATGATAGATTTAAACGCCCTGATAGTGAATATTAAGTTTTCATTCCTTATTTATCAATCAATTTTGAAAAAATGACTCACAAAGGGATGAAATGCTTAACACAAAACTAGTAATTTTCAAATGAACTTTAATATTCCAAAAGTACAAATTTTCTCCCTAAATTGTGTATTCTTTTTATAGTAGAAGATTGAAATACCTAACTGAAAATAATCAAGAGTATCACATTATTGTTACAAATAAATAATGGAAATCACCTTTAGAATTTCAATTCTCATCTTCTAAAAATAAATTCTGCACAGTTTGGTAACACAAATATCAAGTATCTACAAACTTACCAGAAATATATCTCAATTGAAAGTTTGTCACATTCATCTCTTAAAATTGAATATAATGATCTATTTTTAAAGAAGTTCAGGTGAACTGAATCCTTACGATAGTTTGAAATATTACCGCAAAAACCATTTGTATATGGGCACATTGACCTCCGCAGGTACTTACCAGGACATGTTTTTACGTTTTGATTTTTCAAGCTATCACTTTTTACAGGCCAGAAAATAACATTATGTCCTTGATGAGACGTTTGAAAAATCGGCTTCAAAATGGAAATTCAAGGAAAATGCTGAATAAGAAACCTGAAAGGTTATTATCCAAGATTGAAAAATTCAAATTCCTCAACAGTTGGTACAAAAATAAGAGAAAATATGTTCACTAAGTTGTATAAAAAGTATGGATTTGGTCAATATATAACCTTACAGGTCTAACAGTATGTGCAATTTTAAGAAGAACATGTAGTTACTCTCATCATCGAGTGAAATTACAGATGTTCTCTCTTTAATATGTCCATTATTTATCTATTTTTTCAACAATGCAATATTTCTGCCTCGTCTCTTTTGCATACTGGAGGTCTCCAATTACATTCCATGACTACGGATGACCAGCTATGGTTGGTACATAATAGCTGTGATTAAAATGCATCTTTGAATCAAGAACTCGGTTCTAAATACTTTGCACGCAACAAAGCGAATATGAATACACTAAAATTCACTTTGCTTCCTGAGATAAATACATTCTGCCAGCAATTATACAAATTCCAAAGGAAAAGTGCGAAAGAGAATATAAGAACTTTTATATAACACGTGAGATCGGAATTAAAATGTTGCAATATTATGGTATTATTTAATCTACATGTACGGGATCTACATGTACGGGCAATTGACAATAGCAAAGCTGTTGTACTTCATTTCCCGCATCCGATCTCGGCAGATGAAAATAGAAATCAACAAAATACGATTCTTCGAAACGAAATTCAAAAATTGGTCAAGTACCTATAAAATAAAACATCAAAGTGGAAACCTATTTTGGCTGCTTTAATAATAACTTTTGATAGGATTACACAGAATTTTCCACTAGGTTCTGAATAATGATTTTATTTAATCTTAGCAAAGTTCACATTATATGTACGTATAGAGACACTGAAAAGATTTCAACGTTAAATTTTGCAATTTAGATACGAAAACTGTGAAAATTCGAGATTTTTAGCTGATAAATATTACTACGAAAATTGTAATAATTATGTATTATCTAAGATAATAAAAATAACTAAAAATATTAGATTATTTACAATTACCGAAATAGAAATTTTCACAACTGCGATGAGAAAAGTTACTATTCTGCTTATAATTAATACCATTCATTTCTCTGAGTGTAACTTTCAATGATACGAAAATAAGATGTTGGCATAGAGGTTCAACACTCATAACCTTTACAGATTGCAAATAAACCACAGCAAATATACCAAGCACGATTTGCTCATTTGAAAAATATTTTCGGGGGAATCAATATAATTAACATTTGCACTGCATAATCAAAAGTTAGTTCGAAAACTATTCGGTTTCAAAATCGGTTAACAAATCGTTAAATGATCGCCAAATTATGAGAAAAGCAATTAAGATGAAGTGAGACAAAATACGTGTGTGTTACCATTAAAACTTTGTAATTCCAGTCAACTTTTTAGCACTGTTTACTACTACCCGGTAGGGGTTTTTGAATGGAAGGTTATATTATTTAATAGAAAAGCACCTAGGTATACCGAATGAGAAAAAGTTAATGCAAAAATGAAATTATGTACTAGTGTTACGTGAAATCAGTCTCGTGATATAATAATGTATATCATGCAAATGTGCATCACGATTAATAAAGTAGGAATTACATATCGCACGTGTAAAAAATTTACACAATGATGGTTACTCATAAGTGCTTGGTGTCTGGAGCACTTGATGGTCCAGAAATTTGTCTCTGGAGGGAAGACTTTCTTCAAAAATTCTCCAAGAAGCAATAAAGAAAGAAGGATTACTAAGAAAAGTATGTTCATTGAAAATAATACGAGTAAAAATGAAATTTTTCCTTATGGAGAAGATGGAAGGGGGTTCATTATCCAAGTTCTATTAATCTGCTAATGTCCAACTTAATTTTAGAAACACCGTCTCCTCTTCCCTATTTTTTTTCCGGATATTCTCTATTCAATTTATACTCGTAGTACCGTACCAAACTGGGTGAATACGAGTAGATCACTATTCAACTATGACAATTGCTGTGTCTTAAAAGTAAATTAAGATAAAAAACTGCAATTTAAACTAAACTAAGTATGACGAGTCGACTTATATTTTCTCTTAGTGAGCCTGCTCCCATTTCCTCCCTCATACTCCAGATCTTTATCGTTCTAAAAATATGCTCTTATCCTCTTCATCAGTGAGATGGAGTCAATGGGATCACCCCAGTAAACAATACGCGGCTGATTTTGCCTGGTACATGTATTTATTATTTTTAAACAGAATTAGTACCAGTTATTACTGTTACTTGCCACCTATAACTGAATGCAAAAATTATTTCTCTATAAAGGTTTTTTTTTTTAACATTTTAATTTGATGATCTTTTTTTATTTTCCGAAAATTCTATGGATAATTTTGATTCTTTAGATAATGTTGATTTAAAATTTTGATACTAGCGCTTTTCTCATTGTAATGTACATCAAAAGATTGAAAATAGATAATTTTGACTAAAAATTGAAACCTCGTGATTTCGCATTAGAAAATTCCATCAATTTTCCATTCAGCTGAGTAATCCTATTCACCCATATTATATTACACAATATTCTTAGTGGATGTGATTTTTATCTAAATCATTGTTTTAAAGGAAAAGGTGCTTTTACATTCTTGAAAACAATGCGTATCGTCAGGTGAGAGATGTGATTTTCTATAAGTCAGACAATTTTGAGACTCTGAAGTCGATTATGATAACTTTTTAATAATTCACCATTTTTGTTGTTGAAAATGATTATTCAAACTTTAAACATGATTTTCTTTCAATTAAAAAATTCAGATGTTTTATATTAAAAATAATTATACCGACTCATAGTACCATTTTATAGAATACATTACATTAAAGTTCATTGCTTTAGTTCAAAATTTTATGAGCAATAGAGGATTTTTTACAAAGATACGAGTTGAGGGAATGCAGGAAAAAAATATTTAATAAATTATTATTGCAATTCAGTACCTACATCCTAAATTTTAGAATGAGCCTCCGTTTGTAAAACAGCAAACTTGAGCATACCGTAGGCCAGTCATACCCTTCTACTCCAAAGCACCGACTCTATAAAAACACCAAATTCCAGTACATGCCCTCAATTCGATAAATTCCCAAATTATGCTCACATGAAAACATCAACCAATCACCTATTACGCAAAGATAAACAACACCTCACTCTGAATTAGCCTACGTAGACTGCCCAGACCTATAGGTAGGTATTAATGGAAATGTTGGAGTAAAACTAGTTTGCCGAGCGGTTAATTATTAAAAATTTCAAAGCTTCGATGACCAAATCTTTTTATGCATGCATATATGATTGTATGACACAGCCTATAAAAAAGAGGTATCTCTTCAATCGCCACATAACGAAGAGAGGTCGTGCAGGTCAACGATAGGTATCCTATGTTTAAAAAAAAAAATCTGGCAGAAAAAATATTTGCTTGTAAAAATAAAACAATTGTAGGTCATAGTCTAGATACTCGTTATGTAATTCAGCCCAGAGGAGGAAAAGAAAAACAAGACGATGGGGAGGTGAGACGTACTTTTCATTTATGCGGATATTCTGTGCCGACATACATCATTCGTATTCTCGGATAATGTGGAGCTTTATAAAGTTAATATTGGACTTTTAATGGTACCTATATATACCGGAACAGGTTTTCGATGTACACCTGTTTGCCTTCACATCAGGGGTTAAGTCATCGGCAGACCACTTGCAGTAATTATTTCTTGTTTTCCGTCGAGTTCAAATACTTTATTTTGCTGGTGCATTTTTTATCGCCTCAGATGAGTTACGAAAGTGAATGAAAAAATATGAAATAAAAATAACAGACAATAAACCAAAAAAGTGCACACAGCTCTCGAGGAGTTTCTTTTTACGTACATGAATAGATATTTGTTATTTTTTATGTCCGTTTAAAATCGATCTCGCCATCCTCATTACTAGTAGATTATCGAAGAAGTTCGGTAATAGACGAAATGAAAGCTCCAATGAGCTCCAGGTAGCTGCAGGGCCAATGGAACGTTTAAAGTTTGTGCAATTAGTGTAAATGAAATTCAATGATTACGGAAACGTAGAATACATTCTTTTTCACAGTAGGTGAACATGGTAAAATCGTAAATTATAGTTATTCGTGAGACAAAACAAATGAATGCATTTAATGCAAACATGCATTTGCAACTGTAGTGTGTAGGAGGCACTGGGTACATTTTTTGAGATAGTGTGGTGAAATTGTGTACCTATTCCACAAGTGAGCTAAGGAAGTTATTTCATACTAATGTAAAAATTACTACATTACCCTTTGGCTTCTTCAGTATAATCATATTTACAATGAAATATCTTGTCAAGGCAGCAATTACTAAATGATATTATTTCACAACACATACCTTGAAAAACAATTAGAATTACAATCAGATGCTAAGATTGCAAACAAGTAACTATTGTACAGAGAACAATTTTTTACTTTCCCCACTTTTTTGATTAATTTTCTTAGGCTTATGACAAGAAATTCTTCTACAATTTATTACCTAAAAAGAAAAAAAAGAAAATTCTAAGTCAATTACTTTGTCTGTACCCGCAAAACTGTATGTACCAGCTGCTCTCATTTGCTGACAAAGGTTTGTGACTTTTAGTTTGTTAAGTATCGGTTATGCTTACAGCCTAATCCACTCCTGTTGAAAGTCTTTTACGAATCGTCACTACATCTAATTGGTCGATAGCATGAATGATGTTCACATCCACCCAATTATCACTGTGCACCTTAAATCAAAAATATGTACACTAAAAGAAATGAATAGCATAATTTATAGTCAAGATGTGGTAACTTTTCTTACCGCAATGAAGAAAATTATTATTTATTGTAGACATTTGTGATAAACTCGTATGTAATACGTACTTTTTAATACCTTGGTAGATGATGTATTTTACCATTTTTATAGTAGTTTCTGTTACAAATCTTGAATTTTCCCAGTTTTCCCATCAAAATTGTAAAAATTACTACTTAATTTTTTTCAGAGTATACAATGGAACTTCAATAACTCGAATTTGACAGGGAAAAAGCATTCTTTGAGTTTTAGACACTTTTTACGCATAGAATTTGGAGTTAAGGAAGTTTAGGTTATTTAAAATTTCAATTTACCGAGGTTTTGATAGCAAATGAAAAACAAAGTTAAAAAAAATAAAACGCAAGTTTAATTAGACTTAATCACTGTTACATTTTTAATGTGTTAATGTCTTTCATGATAATACTATATTTAATGCATAAAAAATAACTACTGTACAGTAATGAAAATTAGAAATTTGAAGATTATTAAGCATTTAATTTCATTTAAAAAAAAAAAATACCGAATGAAAATGGGTGATTAAGAGACTATTTTCCCTCTCCTCCCCAAGAATGTCATTTGCCCTCACTACTGAAGCACCCTGGCTGCACTCCAGAACTTCTTTCGTATTAGTCTTTGGTTAGTTATTTTCTTAAAATAAGTTCATTTAAGAATATTATCGTATTTTTAAGATTTGGTTCTGGATTAAATGAGTGTGTGCTACTACTAAAAGTGGGATAAGCTGACATAAATTATTCAGATAGAAGAATATTATGATTTTTAAATAACATCCATACTAACACCTACCTATATACCATACTTATTATTTTTATATTTGCTTGACGGCAGGACGATGAAATATCTCTCAATATTTGCCATCGTACAAGAATACTGAAACTTGCATATACCTATACTACTGAATTGAATAATAATCTGTCAAACCTGTATTCCTGTTTGCACAACTCCATTAATATATCTTACACGAGGAAATCGTCAACTGACTGCAGTGACTATTAATGATAGGTCCTTTTATGTCAGCTTGCTAAGCTCACTAAAATGTAACGTCCGTTTTCACAGTATATGTCCATCAAATAATAATGAAAAGAATGTAAGACACGTTGCTAAATGCACTTTTTATCCGTCCAATTTTTCATCCCATCGTAATCGGTACAGGTTCCACCTCACCAAGTGAACCAGTTCACACTTCAAAGGATTGCCTGTCTTCTCATACAAGCTGACTTCTTCCTGGCTGCCATTCTTTCCTTAGCACGTCATCCACGAATATGATGTCTGCTATGTTCGTCTGGCACGATTTGTCCATTGCTTTCATTCATTTCATGACACAGGCAAATTGATTGGCCAGTTGGGTCCGCATTTTAGGAGAATAAGTGCGTGAAATAACTTCGCTAAATCGTCGATCACGATTTAGCGAAAATTCAAATTGAATTATCAGGTTGTGGGCATTTGACGGTGATGCAACAGGACCAAATGAAATTTTTCACTTCCATAAGACTCGAACTGTGTGGCATAGAATTTACACCAAACTTACGCAACTTCATTAGGCCGATACATGTTGATAAAAATCAAATTGAATTGTAAAAATATATGTATTATAAAAGTTATATTAGCAAGTTCTCGAATTATAATCTCTTAATCGCTCCAAAATTAGTTTCATTTATATGAAACCTCGCCCACCGGAAGTAACCTTATTATTTGATTGACAACGGAAGAAAAAGAGTCAAAAAGTATCTACAACTAGCTTTGTTTAATGTGGATAGCCAATTATGGTGTCAGTTGATTACGAAAAAGTATTGAGCTTGAACTACAACAAAAGTTCCTGAATAATTTCATGAAGTCAAGTACCTACTGTTATTTTTGCCACTAAAAATAAAACTAGTGCTTCATCCAGACAAGGAATTTAATTAACTGAAAATGAAGTCATAATTAAATTCCAACCAATTTTTGCTCATCCATTTGTCTCAGGTAAATATCATTTCCCCTAACTCATATTTTCCCGAATCCCCCCTCCAGCAAGTGAGTTGAAAAGACATTTGTTGAATGCAGCAGTCCATTGTGTTTCTAGCCTAAAGTTGCTATACATGGCGCGTTAATAATAAATTAGTTATCCCTTGATGACATGTAAGAACTAGCAAGTAGAATAGTGATAAGTCAAATGATCGATTTTTCAATTTTATTATTATTATTAATGGTACATCCTCTAAGGTTAATTTTACTTAATTCAAATAAATATGGTACATGTATTTCTGTGGTATATTTAATTTTCGTTATTCAGCAGCTAAAAAACTGATGATTTGATAATTTGCAAACCAATTTCAATTATACATCAAATATTCTCATAATATGAAAAGTTTAAGAGCTTTGCTTTTCTTAAATTTTTCAACCTGAAATTATTTCAAAATATACAACGTATCATTAAACACTTCTTTCTTCAGCCAAATACGAGCACTTTTCATCAGGGGCGTGCAAGACGCATATAGTCTCCACAGTTTGCGGAGGAACCAAAGTAATTGCGATGAAAAAATTAGGACAATGAAGAAATAATTAGGGCTTCGAAAAAAAAAAACATTGTCGAGAAGGAGGAGTGGATCATTACCTTATGAAAAAGGGGAACCAAAACATGTCTCTGCGGAGATACCTGAAATTTCTTCTACGCTCCTGGATATTTTCTCAAAAATAAAGAACACAAAAATTGTAGGCATTCAACTTTTTACTTCATAATATGTAATTAAATCGTATACCATAAATAATTTCTAAGCTTATGTAAGTTTCTTTCTATAAGGCAAGTTAGGTTCCTTCCATAACTTGAAATAAAATATATAACATTTATATGCATAAAATTGACAATTGTAGATGCTTTGAGTATCAAAATATTTCAATATTATTGAAATATTAAAATGAAACAGTCCTTTACTTGTCCGAGTACATATGCATATTCAGCAGACGACTAAAAATATGATACGTCCGTAAGTATTTGGAAATCTATTTTTTATGTCTGAAAATATTATACAGCCTACGTACAAAAGTGATCTTCGAAGGTTCACCAGAGAGTTATTAGTTAGCGACGATTTTATGGAAGGCCCGAAGAAGCAAAAAAAGTGAACGAGTGTGTTGCGGTTGTGAGCTCTTATGTAATTGTAGAATATATTTGTTTCAATACTGGATAATACCTCTTTAACCCTTTCCCTCCAATATTTGTCTACTGTTTCTGACACTTTTCATCTCTTCAATTCGCTCAGTAGCACATTTAGAAACGTCTTCATTCTCGAATATTTTTGATGAGTATATGTCCTATTGACTTGCTTCAAAATACTTGCTCACGTAGGTACCTATCGTTCTTACAAATCGAATAATAATAACCAATAGTTGATGGACATTGCCAGTTCATATTTAATAATATCAGGTCAACAAGGTCGGAAGCACTGCATAATGAGGATGTAATAGGTACATTGATTTTCAAAAATAATCTTATGAGTACGAGTACGAAGAATATTGTGTAAATTGTTACGTATATAAGCTGAAGAAGTACCTACTTACCTAGATTTCTACCGTTCAAAAAGACAAGTTCGGCTGATGAATATATTCAAGAAAACTCTCTGAAAAACATAATACAATAAAATGTGTATAGATGAGCAGGTATGCAATTTCTGATCCCTTAGAACATTTTCAGATTCGACTTTTTTGAGACCATTATTTGACCATGAAAATATGGCATTTTGAGCCAGTGAACTGAGTTTAATAGTGTACAGGCTTTATCCAAAGTGGAAAATGTTCATTTAATTTTCTCTTTTCCTTTGACTTACTCATAGATGTACATGTATATAGAAACCAAACCAGAATGTAGTGTTTGAGCACAGATAAGTTGAAAAACCCTGCCACTACAACACACGAGATCCAAATTAAAAATACCAAAAGATCCTGGTTTTGGGACACCACACTCGTTCCAATAAGAGCTCACCTAGAGGTCCGAGTATTACTGGGTTAATACACTCGGAGCACGCATATTATCCACTTCAACATATCTATCCAGTTGCCCCAAAGGGGAAGAGGATCAGCTCATTTTTACAAGGTGAACTGACAAACTCTTCCAAATTAAATGCATCAAAATTACAACTTAAGTACATACTGATTGGGCAACATAACTTCCTACCACCGAGCTTACTCCTTGATAGATTCCGCCACATTGTACATCACTCGGCACTTCTTACCAAATTAAATAAGAGAAATTGAATTTGCTCAAAGAGCCAAATAAACGTAAAAATACCATATTCATGGTGAAAAACGAATCCATTGAAGAAATTAAATCAAATAAACATCAAACTCCATGGTTAAAACACAAATTATAAGAGCTCCTTTACAGAGCTAAGTGAGAAACTCATCCAAGATGAAGAACAACATAAATTTTACAATGAATTGACAGAAAAACGAATTTGGAAGTGCTTGCCTTAATAACACAAGAAGCAATAGCAATTCATCCCAAAACCAAAAGAAACCAAAAAGCACAGAGACATGTGAAACAATGATAACACAAAATTGTATGAAACCAAAGGCTGCTCAGAGACATGTTTGCAATAACAAAACTTAGGCTTTCAACTTTCGACTTTTCAAATAGAAATTTTGGCTTTCGCTTGTTTCAACTAAAATTTAATGGCTTTTGGCTTTTAGGTTTCGGCTTTTCACAAAAATATACTTGTTTACAGGAAATTTTATGCTGAATTCAAAAATTTAGGTGAAAATTTTTATTATTTTTTTAAATTAATTATTTGACTAATTTCTCTGTATACACTTTACTTTTGTGATTTGTGATTTTTCTTTGTTGTAAAAATCTAAAAAGCCGTATAAAAGCCATAGAAAATACAGCTTTTGCTTTCAGCTTTTGGCTTTTTTGATAAAGCTTTTGGCTTTCGGCTTACCGGTTTTTCCTTCAAAAATTGATGGCTTTTGGCTTTTAGGTTTTGGCTTTCGGCTTTTAGCTTTTGGCTTTTGGCTAGCTTCTTAAAAGCTGTAAATTAGCAAATCATGAATTCTGCTGATAATAACTTGAGAAATGAATATAAATATTTCAATTACCCATATTATTGTGAGCTTCAACATTAACCAATATTAATTAATTTGAAAGATTCATCAGATTTGAATTTAGTGGAATAAAATAATGAAATTTTCTAAATTGATAACAGAATTTGGTAATGACGAATTCTAACGGACTTTGACGAATTAAGAGCTCATAATGATCAGAAAATCATCAGAAAAGCTCCCACTTCGTGAATATGAATTAATGAAAATATTAATAAATCAATTAAATTAATCACATCAAAGTGAAGAATTCAAATAATGTAATGTGGATCTATCAACCAAAGAAAACTGATCAATTGAATTTAGAATGATAAGTTGAGTTATCTAAAAGATTTAGATAATAAAAGAATTTAATTTTGATGATCAGTTTTGTAAAAGGATTTAAATTGAAATTGAAAAATAAAATAACTTAATTTCACTGGCTGAGTTGAGCTCAAAAGTCGTCTAGATTTCAGATAAGTATACCTAGTAATTTAGAGAAGGGAATTTGAAAAAAGGTTGAATTGGTTCCAACTCTACAAGAAGAATCAGGGAGTTGAGATAAACGCTTAAATCGAGAGACTGATAATTCATACTAAACAGATTGCCTGAACATCAATCCAATTTTTAAAAAAATACAAGAATAGCCTCTATAAAATCAGTCACCTATAAATGCATCCGAGCACAGACCCTTTAGAGAGGTTACTCCAGCACAATCATTTGGTGCCCATTAGGAGAGAAAAGTGACCGCGCTGATACAAAAAGTTACAGGCTGACCAAAATCTGCTGAGGTTATAAATATATTATTATACTTTCAATGTATTGATATACATGTACCATAAATGGGAGTAACTTGGCACACTTTTTCAGCATTTTCCAACTTCATCACTCTCTATTTCCCACATGGCAAATCACAATCTATACTTCAAATATAATATCAAAATGTGCGTTGAAGACTCTACTTTTCAACTATGCTCTCAAAAATTTGACCTATCAATTTCAAGTGCAAAAATACCCCCTCCCTTTTAAATGTGCCAAGTTACCTGCAAAACGGCTAACTTGGCACACAATGGATTTTTAATGCAACATATTGGTAAAATTATGAAAATTAATAAAAAAAATATTCAAACAAACTTTGATTGAAGAGAAAATATTAAATAGGTCTATAAAAAAAATTTGTTTCCTCAAAGTTGGTCGTATGTACCAAAAAAAATCCAGCAATTAGTGGCTGCTAAGGAATTTTAAATGCAGATTCTTTATTTTTTACAATTATTGCTCAGCAGTCCTTAAAATCGTCATTTTAATGTTTTAATACCACCATTCGAACGGGAAAATTGTGAAAAATTCTGCGGAACGTGATGAAATGGTTGAACAGTGTAGCCAATATGTTAGAAACGGGTAAAATTCAATAAAATTGGAAAAAAGTATCAAATGTGCCAAGTTACCCTCAATGTGCCAAGTTTTCCCCATCTACGGTATCCATAAAAGAAACATCGCCACTTTCTTCACCTAGTGTAAGGCAAAAGAATTAGATCTTATATTTACTTGGATACATTACTTTGATACGAAAGATAAATTTTAATCCTCATAGATATGTGAACAATATTTCTGTATAAATTGACAGTTCTACCCATCTACTCCATGCGTGGCCAAAACAAAAATAAACGTAAAATAGGAACTAGGTACTTACTTGTATACTATTTATATTTCCCAGCTCTTACTTATCACTTCATTTCATACTTCCTCTTTACGAATTTACCCTGAATATCACGAAATCGGTCAACCAATTTAGTCTATGCGGGAGTTAGTTGAGAAATGGCATGCGCAAAAATAGCATAATTTTTACGTAAGAACTTATTATTTATGCGAGAAGAACCATATTCATCAACGAATTGTTATTCTAATATAGCTGCTTCCATAGACCGCATATATTTGTCAAGCTTGACAACACAAATGTAAAAGAAAAATGAAAAAGTCATCAGGCTATACGAAAGTAGCTTATGATTTCTAAGCCCTTAGGAAGCAAAGAAAATTAAACACCAAAACAAAAATGTGTATGAAGCGTGGGTTATTTTCTTGTACATTTTACAGAATGGCCCATAGCTCAGATTTGCAAAGCCCCTCACATTGTAAAATGGAACGCTAAAAATCAGGTATAAATCATTAATAATTTGATACCATATTATTCCATTTTTATTGACTAGACAAACAATTATGATGATTTTTATATCAAATGACCAGTTTCATACTCACCAAACATAGAAGTGCAGTTCACGTGTTGTTTCTGAAGTCAGCACAAAATGAAATTATGTCAAGGTGCCAAACGGTTGCAACAAGATGAGGCAAAAAAAATAAGGAGGAGTGATTAATACCTAGTTAGAATTGGCGCGATTTTTCAAAACGTTGCCCATCCAAAAGTACAGAGAGTTCTTACTTAATATTAAACTAAATATATACAATAAAATAGAAAAATTGATGTAATTATTATTTGACTGTTTCTTTTCTTCATGCAAAGTATTCTTATGTCGACATACTAGTTCAGTAAGATTAGACGAGGGAAATTTAATGTAATCTTATAGTCTCAGATATCGAAGATATCATAAAAAAATTTTAGCGCAGCAAGTTCGGTGAGAAAAGCAGGTTGTCGAAAAGAACTATAGGTATATTATGAACCATATCCAAAATTGATGATTTTAGAATGTAGATATAGGTAATTATTCAAAAACTGGTTACAAAACTATTTTTTTATAATTTTATTCAATTTTTTTCATTTTTTTCCGACATCATAACGTAAGTTCCAAGTTTTGTTCTGATTATGGCTCTGTTTTGTACTCTGTCTTGCGAAAGAAAGGACTCATCGTTATTGATAATACCAGACAGCGAGGTGGTCCCTCTATAGTTGCTGGCATACCGAAACGTCTATATCAATGCTATATGACGTCAGTCCTTTCTTTCGTGAGACAGAGTATACATCTGTAATTATCAACAAAGGATTTGTCCATTAAAAAATAATGAAGTCAAGAAAGTGACAAAAAATACATATTCTTAAACGAATTTGCGATATGGGTATTTTGGGAATCCTGAGGTCATGAAACGAAAAACTATCATTCTTCTAAAAACAACTTCTTTCAAGAGGACAATTATTTTAATAGTAGGTCTGGATTTTGGAAAACCTACAAACAATTTAAAAAATTTTATTCAACGCCTAAAATACAGAAAAATCGGAGTAAAATAGTTTCATATTCACGCAAGATTTTCGGTAATGAAAAAGGGTGTTGCTTGATTCTGCTTAAAAAGTCTATGAATGCGATATGGTGAAATGACTGATGAAAGAGAACAACAGGGCTGAAATGTAGGGTAGGCCCGGGCAGCCCGGGCCTACCATTTTTTAGAAAACTCTGAAAATTACACGTTCAGAAACGTGTAAATTTTTTTGCAATTTTTTGATGACAGCGAGGGGGGTGGGGGTGGGGGTAAATGATGTGAAAAAATAAGGGCCTACCCAAGAAAACAAGTCTCATTTCAGGCCTGGAGAACAATGACAATGTCAAATAAGCAAGTTTTAAAAAACGGTGTCAAAGTAAAAAGTGACCAGGAGAGGTAATGGCCTTTCCATAAGAAAAATTTTAGTCCTCTGAAAAATTTTTCTAGAATGAACTAAAAACCAGTAAAAAAAAAAAAAAACATTTAGGTACATGGATATGTATTGCTTCATATATGTATGGTGAAATAGATAATCGAGCAATATCGATAATTTTGGAGTGCTTTTATTTTTTGCTGAACGTTGATTTAATTTTATTTTTCCAATCAAATGGAGGTGGGGGGGGTTGCTTTAATATAATTTGCGAGCAGGTAAAATTCATAATAGCAGTACGGTACTAAGGATTTTGCCCACACTGAGAAAAATGAATAGCATTAATTTTTCTCAGTTGTGAAAATTACTATCGAAATTTTTTCTTTTGATCGATATTACCGCTAACAAAAAATTTTATTTAATTCAAGTAAATACGAGTACTCGTAGATATTGGAGAACAAATGACCTCCCAAATAAAAAAAAGTATTTCCATCCCTTTTTTGGTTGAGGTATTTTGATCGCAATCATATCTAATCCTTGAACAATCTAATCAATAAAAATTAACACATTCGAGTTTTTATCTTTGATTTTTCCGTGGTATTAAATTTTACCTACTTAGTCATTCAACGATTTATTTTCGGTCACTGTGACTTCCATCAAATTTCAATGTCTCGTAAACTAAGGTAATTCACACCAATTACCAGACTCCTAATATATTCAAACTGGTACATCAACTAGGTCATTGGCTGGAGAGGAATATTTTTTTCTCTTAAAAGCACTCATTTCCGTATTCTCACCCAGCCATGTCACAGACAGTTGCATGAAAACTGGTTAATATTTTTTTATTATTTTTTAAAGCATTACCGCTGCGGGCTCAGTGAAAAGAGAGAAATAGAGAGTGTAACTTTGGAGGGTGATTGTGCTGAATGATAAACCATATAAAACATTACAAGAGGATAGAACGAAGATTCATTTGAACGGTGATTCCGCTGTGTTTGTGTGTAATCAGCATCATGCTACATTTTGTGGTTTGTATTCATTTTTAGCCTTTATTTTGTATTATTATTATTATTAATTATTATTGTTATTTTTTTATTTTTTCAAATTCCAAAATTTTAAAATATAATTTTTTCTGTTGAGTGATATGTGCGTCAGCGAAAATGATTTTGCGTTTCAATTTTTTATTATTTTGCATTTGCTAAAAGAATTTCATAGACTTTTTGTGTGCGTACGGACGTTGTGATGCTGATAATACCTGAATTTTCTATTTTTCTGTGTTTGTGCGAAATTAACGATGTGAATAGTTGTTTGAAAGTTGAACCAAATGTCAATATTTTCAAACTTGACACAATTGATCGAAACAAATTGTTTTTCAAAAGTTATTTCATAGTTAAGAACTAAAAATTTTGCCAATGGAATTTGTAAAATAGTTGAACTACTAAGGGAGTTGCACTGAATATGGTTTCTTCGTTGATTAGTGCATTTTATTTCTACAATACCTACTTGAAGCTAAAAAGTGGAGCCTGACTAATTTCCTTGCAGAAATGTTAAGCCTTTCTTTAGTCATGCAAAAGGCTAAAAACTGTTGCTTTTCAACCAATTTTTCCAATAAATGGTTCCAAAGTCCACATGAATCTTAGTCAAAAGTGAACATTTGAATACGAGCTTAAATGAGTTCAAAACAAAAGGCAATCAGAATTATTCTACAAAGATATTTTTCATAATTTATGCTCTAAAAACCCAAACTGCCAAAAAATTAATAACTTACCAAGTTGTTTATCCTCACCATTATTCCTTAAATTTTCTCATTCATAGTGTTGATTTAATTCAAAACTTTTGTAGTGTGCGATAGTAAATGAATTAACTTCTGCGCACTACGACTTACAATTGTTTATCAAGAATTTAAGTATAAAGCCAAAATCAATGTCAACAAAAATTCCCGGACCCAAAGATGGTGAATAATTATGTATGAGTGAGGGTTTTTAAATTTTGAATAGGTATTTTGAATTTCGAAGAAGTCTAATACAATCTAAATCGTTAAGTGTAGTTGTTAGTGGGATATTAGTCAATTCGTTGAACATTGTTTTCTAAGAGAGTTCTATAACGACTTATATTTTATTTACGTTTGTTTTATAGATGAGTTTGAACAAGTACTCAATCAATTACTGTTTAATATTGATGAATTAAATCTATTCACTAAATGTGGTATGTTTTGATCGAACTTAGTAAAATCATGTCGTGATCACGGAACTGTTAGAAAGATTTATTGAATTTTAAAGTTCTTTTTTATTTCATCTTGCCTTTAAAAATCACCATTAGCTCAGCCATCATGTCACAAATGCAGTTTCATTCTAAAAAGACGCTAACACATCAAAGGTTTGTCAGGAAAGTAGACAAAAGGGCGACAGTTGGACAGAACAAAAAAATCAATCTTTAATGAGATTGAGGGTAATAAATAACGTACGAGTACATAGACATGCAAAGGCACGCAATAAAGTTGACATATTTACGTAAAGAATTTTTTTTCCTGAGTTGATAATATCGAAGAAGCAAGTTTCTATGAATGGAAAGGAAAAAAAAAAAAACTGAAAGGGTGACAACATATTATTTTTTTCATTGTACGTATATACATACTTGGCAACAAATGTGTAAAACCAGTAGGAATCCCAAAGCAGAGTTTTGCAATTACCGTAAATTGATGACAGAAAAAGTTGGCGTGTGGCGTGTGTTTCTGAATGAACTGATAAGATCAAGAACTGGTGATTACTTTTTTTCAGTTCAAAATCTAAGTAACCAGTATAATATAAAGAGGAAAATGCCTTTAGGAGAAATGTATGGGTATATTAAATTGTAATCGACTTTTGAAATCTATTTAAGATGAACTAATTTAAATACAATGCAAATGATTGACATTTCATATTAGAACAACGTGAGAGAAATGTAGCTGAAATTACTTAGTTCCTTTCTACCTGAGTGGTGGGTATCTTCGTCGGAGTCAACTGAACTTTCAGTGATAAAAGTTTTAATCATTCAACAAGGATCCAGCTTCCCCCCCCCCAAAAAAAAAATAAAAAAAATAAATCATTTTATATGTTACTAGATATAATAAATTTTTACAGCTGTTTTAAGGTTTTCGCATAATAATGACTTTGAAATCTCTGGATTTTTTTATTTCTCACCATATTCGATATATTTGCAGTAGATAGGTACCTATCAATAAAAAAATTTATACAATAAAAAACGATTTTTTTTTCTCCCAAATGTAAACATTGAATTTACTTCATTATTTGGAGTGAGCCAAGTGAGAGATTTGGCAAGTAGAGCCAGGGAAGTGAAATCCTTTAGGAAAAACTCATTTTGAATATTTTGTGAAGTAGGAACTCTTCATGATTGACGTACTCAGAACTTTTCTAAAGATAGGGTTAATATTATATATTTTCACCGAAATGTGAGGGAAGGCCAAATTACTGGGATAGCATATTATCAAGATCATTTATCCAACAAATTGAACCAAAAGATCTATATAACTTTATTGACTTCAATCTATAAGGGCTCATCATCATGTTAATTATTGTAAACTTCATTGTCACGAATTAAAAAAAATTATTTACTTATCACGTTTTTTTAAAATGTCTGTTTGCTCTTTCATATGAACAATATCAATACATGTACCTGTTGCAAAAGCATCAAAAAATGAAAGTAAAATTTTTATTGTAAAACGTAACATACAGTACTTAGTATATTTCAAATTTGCACACGATTTTCAATAGGTTATTGTATAAACGTGATTCTATATTTTGTTCTGTTTTTGCTATATCTTCGATAACCTGTTACAGCGATTAGACACTATAGGTACATTTGTGCTTTTTTTTTCATAACAAGTTTGGTACCGAGTGTAAAAGATGGTTAACTACAATCGATTCTTTGCAAAAACTGAATGAAAGGAAAAAACGTGAAGATTTATTAATCAGAGATGGCTCCTTACTATCTCTATTATGGATGCCGGAAGAGCAATTAAAATGTTGCAGGAACGCGTGTTTTGATCGTAAAAGTCGATTTATGGCACGGTGAGATTAAAATACGAGTAGCAAGTAAAGTATGACTGAATAGAATATTGGATAGGTGGTTAGCAGTTTAAAGGTAGTGAATTACGAATATAAAAAGGGACTTTTCATAATCGTAGTGGGTATATAACTTTCAATACCTACTTTTTTTTCTCATAATGCAATTCAGACTGCATTCTCTTTGGCAGATTATGGAAAGGATTATAAAATTTACAAGCTCAGCTTGAGGCAAATAGGTAATTAAATTCGATTTGAAAGGAAAGAACAAGCAAACTTCTCAACCGTCAGGGTGAAATTTGAATGGTACATAAGAGCCAATTTCAAGAGTTCAAGCCAATCTATGAAAGGGGTCAACGGGAGTACCAAAATTAGAATATTTTGAACCCTATCGAATACTCCTTTTCCAATGGAGCTTGGTGCTTTGGATTCTTTTTTATTTTCGTAAGCTTGTTTAATTCCCATGTACCGAAACTAAATTAATAGGTCTACCATTCAGGAGAATCAAGTAATTTTCACGAAAGATAATTTCGCTTCTGACGCATTCATTTTGCGAGTTGAACAAAATAAAATTTATTCTTATGATGCGAAATCGTATCATTTACTTTTATGTTGGTCCTACCGAATTCTACTAACTTATAAAATTCTTATTTGAGAATATTCCACTTCGTTAACAGCATTTAGAGTTGGTAATTATTTGAAGAACTTTCTTCTTATGCTTCGTCAGACTTATTTTCCAACACGAGACGTGTAAATTAATTTTCCATTGTACAATGTATAATAAGCTGACATCTTTATCAGCTATCTTTTCACCCAAACATATGGATCATACTAATGCTATAATTAACACAGTATGATGTCTCCAGGTCTCATGTCACATAATTATGATAGAGCATTTCCTCCAACTAAAAGCTCAAGACTGATCTACTTGCATAACATTTTTATTTGAGTGCAAAATAATCGTATAATCAAATGAAACATAAAGACGTACAGGTTTGCAGTGAAAGTAATTTTTGTTTTTCAAAAACTTCATGCATCGTTTATAACATTACCCTCGTTGATGAAACAAATAAATTTGATGTGAGATTATTTTCGTTGATTGAAAAACCTGCAAAGTGAAAAGTAAATTAATTTTAATTTTTAGGCTATCGTCCATCGTCTAATTAAGTTATTACCAGCATCAAAATGTCCATTATATGTACACCTAAAGATAAATTCATCGTCTAGGGTATAAAAGCGTACATCTATACATCTTTCTTTGAATCATACTCGCTGACACGTTTTTTTGATTACCATTTTAAAAAACGAGTAATTTACATTCTAGACGTCTTGTCATTTTTACTAGTCTAATGTCAATTTATCTTTTTTTTTTTAGGTGGTTCTAGGGTTGTTGACAACTGCAACTCTTGGCCTTCCAGCACCTGCGCCAAAGTCTGAGCCAACCAGACAGAAAAAGAGGTATGTATATTGCAAAAAAAAAAAAACTTACTGTGCATAATTAAGTCAAATTTATCAGTTGAATGATTAGTCCAGCTATTATAATACGTCAGTTGAACTATTAAGAGATTCTTTCGAAATTTCGTAGGTATCCAACCAAGTTTTAGTAGGTACCCAATTCCCTCAGATACATATTTAATATAAACCTTCTGACAAAATTAAAACTGATTAACTGTGGTTGTAAGTTTGGTTGTTTTTTTGGTTTTTCAATTAGTTTTGACTTTCGAAGTTTAAAATGTCTTCTTGAATGGACATATGAAATGGTTATTACTCTAATTTCGCTCATAATCCAATGCAATATGACTTAGAACAGCAATACGAGTATAATTAATGCAAACAATCCTGCACAAAAAATTTTGGCACAGAAACGTCGCGAACCATCTCCAGAATCATCTCCTACAAGTTCCCTAAAACTTACCCACCATAAACCTCCAACGGGGGTCAAATGTATTCATAGTTTTGATTTTTTGTCTATAACTCGCAAAGTAGTATGTTTCATGGAAAAATGCTTTGAACAAAAAATGCTTTCCATCAAGTTATCTACAACATGAGTTCTTGTAATTAAAAAAAAAAAAAAAAAAACATAGATTGAGAAAGCCAACGATCAGCCTATTGGTTTTTGCTATTATTTCTTCGAAAATTTTATGTTAACTTTGTCTCAGACATAAAAAACTTTTATTCATTAAAATATTCTACTCTTCTACCTATTCCCCATAAGAAATTTACGAAGTACAGGTAGCAAAAATTGGTATGGAAATTACAGGATGTGTTACAGGAGTAGAGAGTAATTTGAATATTATTATAAATTCGATTAAAATCTGAATCATCTTTTTTTTTTGGAGGGAACTACAGACATTTACTCACGATGATTGTAAATTAACCAACTTTCGTTGTTTTTTATAGGTCAGTTGGAAAAAATTGATAAAATAATAAAATCTACACAAAAAATGAAATTTGAGACTGTCCAAAATTATTTTTCATATTAGACTTAACCCGGAAGGTGGCACTTCACTAATTGGACCACATAATCGATTTGCGTAATAGCTTCTACTCGCACGTTCTGAAAATTGTTCTATTGTGAGTTTCTATGAGCCCTGCTGTTATAGCACCAAATAGTAACAAAAGTGGAAGATGATACAAAAAAACTCTCACGATTGCAGCATTCGAAAAGATTTGGCATCGAAGTGATCTTTTCGTACTTGAAGTAATGCATTTTTGAGTGTTCTCCATAATAATTTACCATGTACTTGTATCTCAGCTAAGTTTTTGTAGGCCATAAAATTAGGTTTAAAGTTCAATTACGAAATTTAGAACAAAGGTACAGAATCCGAAGATTTTATACTATATAATGGCTCTCACGCGAGTCAATTTTCCTTCAACAGTGTCGAATGAGACGTGTATCTTTTATATCCTCAATTATTTTGTAATGGTCGATTTCTTGTTCTTTTTCAACGAAAATCGCGAGTAATTTTCAGAGAAGAACTTAGTGCAAGGTCGCAGTTGAATGTTTAGTAATTTACTTCAGCTTGTATTAAAGCTGTATTGAATTATTGTTTATTTTTTGACAGATTTCTGATTGCATAAAAACAGAGTTTAGGTTCATGTTGAATTGTAATTACGTATTGACTATAAGAAATTTAGTTCACGGAGAAGTGTGATAGGGGCAAATGTTTGAAATAATTATAGTTAATTATAATGAAGAATTTTCAATTATTTACGACAAATCTTCTCAACTAATATTTTAAATTGTCATTTGTTCATTTTTTTTTTCAAAGGGTGCACAAAAAATTTGAATACTTATAGTTCTCTTCATCTTCTAATAAGGATTGAAAAATAAGTAGATTGACAGATCCTTCTAAATTATACTCCAAGGAGATAATTATTGAACAATTAGGTGTAGGCTGTTTTACTCCTATATTCTATATTATTAATCAACACTCAACACTCAACATCAGTTTTTCATTCTGACACACTTTTATGCAATTAACAAGCTATACTTATATTAAATTGAAAATTTTTCAACAAATCACTTGTAAGTTAATACACCAAACAAAAAAATGGGCCATTATTCCCTTCGACCGAAAATTTGCCCTTAAAATGAAGGGGTAGAATAGCCTTAGCCTACTTTTCCTCCCTAGTAATGTGATTTTTACCATTTACTATGATTCTCATCAGAATTTTCTGAACTCATGATGATTAAACAAAATTACCATTATAAAAATTTTCAAAGTTAAATTAGTCAACTTTATTTTAAAAATTTATATATTCATATGGTCTCGCTTCAGTTTCAAGTTTTAACCAAGAAATTGTAATGACAGCTTTCATTCATCTTGACAAGTTCTAACAATACAAAATTAAAAAAAAAATTTCAGTCATAACTTCTCAACATACAAAATTATTCCTAAATGTCTAAATGTAAGCATTCTAGCCTTTCAATTTCCGGCTTAGGCAAAAAGTAGTAATAATACAATTCTGATTTGTTTCAATGAGCTTTACTTACGTTGGCTTACCAATCTAAACTGAAAAATTATGTGTCCATGAAATTCCAACTGCATTCTTTTATTTGGAGTGAACAATTTTTTTATTTTTCTATTTTTTTAAATTTCAGTCCAGATGCCTTCCTCTCCAGCGGTGAGTGGGACTCACCTATCGTAGAAGATCATCATCACCATCATCACGAACCGGAAGGTATTTGGAAGAAGAAATTAGTGTGGAAAGAAGAGTGGAAGCAGATTTGGCGCACCGAACACAAGCAAATATGGAAGCCTGCTTGGAAAAAAATTCAAGTACCCGTGTGGAAAGAAATTCAAGTTCCAATATGGAAGGAAATCCAAGTGCCAGACTGGAAGATTGAGCAAAAACCCATTTGGAAAGAAATCCAAGTACCAGCTTGGAAAGAAATCAAAGTACCTGACTGGAAAAAAATCCAAATACCTGTATGGAAAGAAATACAAGTGCCATTATGGAAAGAATACCAAGTGCCAGACTGGAAACAAATATGGATACCAGAATGGGTCAAGGAAGCAGTCCCTGGAGAAAAGCATGTGGGTAAAGATGAGCACGGATGGGAATACACAGCTCATGATCTATGGCGTAAAAAATTGATCTGGAAACCTGCGTGGAAGAAAATCTGGCGCACTGAGAAGAAACAAATTTGGGTACCAGAGAAGAAACTCGAGTGGAAAGAAGACTATCAAAAAATATGGAGAACTGAAAAGAAACAAATTTGGATCCCAGAAAAGAAGCTGGAATGGAAAGAAGAGAAAGTCCAAATTTGGAGGACTGAAAAGAAACAAGAGTGGGTCACTGACAAGAAACTCGAATGGAAAGAAGAGTGGAAGGAAATTAAAGTTCCAGCAGTCAAAGAAATACAAGTGCCAGACTGGAAAAAAGTGTGGAAACCAGTGTGGGAAAAAGTGTGGGTACCTATCCACCATGAGCACCACGACCATCATGACCATCATGAACATATCGAACACGGATGGGATTAATTTGCATTCAACAAAATAAATGAAAACCAATATCATAGCTCACATATTGACGCAATGCGGATGTAATTTGCATAGACTTTGTAATATGCAGGCGTTATCAATTCTATTAATTCATTTCCAGTGCTGAAATGTAAATAGAAAATGAATTTGCGAAGATCTCCGCCGTGAATTATTCCAGTTTTTCGTTATAAATTAAAAGTTGAGTGCCAAAAGATTCAAAAACAACTTGTCACTGCCATTTATTTGTTTCTTTTTTCATTATTGTTAACTTTTTTTTAGCATAAGAGACTGATAACAGTGGAAAAAAATGAAGTTTACTTTCTCATTATGAAAATGTTCATATTTGTACATAAATCTCATTTCATTTTGTACTTTATAAGTTTGTTACCTCTTCCTTATGGTTTTTTTTGGGTGGAGGGGTGGGGGGAGGGGAGGGTGTGTGTGTTTTTGGGCCCAGAAATTGAGAAGAAATATCTTTAGTAAGTTTACGAGTAATTACCATTGAAATTCATTTAAATTAGCAGTTACCATTTTTTACCATTCTGAAATTTTTCTAATTAATTCATAAATCTGATATTTCCTTACATTTTCAACCTTCAATGTTAATATTTTTATAAGATTTACCTATACATGTAATCTTTTCTTTATTTGTTTTTTTTTCTTCTTCTTCAATTACCAATATTATACCAGGTTGACATTTGTTTTACTCTGTAAGTTTATTTGATTTTTGTCAATGTAAATAAAAAGTTTTTTTTATAATATAAGAATTATTGCTTTGGTAAAGTGGGGTAATACCGATTGGAAAATGAAAAAATTTTTGTTTTTCTCATTTTTTAGCGCCTCAAAATTAGTTAATCACATTAAATTTAGTATCATCTGAATCAGCTAACCCTCAGCTACAATTCTATGCCACAGTTGAAACAACTGATTCAATATTAGTGTCGCTTATGAATGTTACTGTAAATCAAAGTGGAGCTGTCGGTATTACCCCAAATATGGGGCAATACTGATCGCTGGTTTTTAAATTAACTTATTTTATGGAGTAGTTATAATGTTACTAGCTTCTGGGGTGTATCCCACACTACATATTCAAGTTTTAGAAAAACTCATTGAACATTCACCTGTCTAGCTCAGTTTTAGAATGACCCTTAGAATGTTGCAGTGGAGTATTTAACATGCTCAAACTTCTTCATGTCACAAATTAAGTCAGAGCCACTGTATCAAATATTATCACTAATGGTAATAGTTCAGTGTCAGGAAATAATATTTTTGCAATCAGAGTTGTCATAAATGAATTTTAGATGTAGCAGACCATTATTGGAACTGCCCCATATCGGTATAACCCCACTCGACCTTACTACAGAATAGAATTTTCAGGCGTACTTAAACTGTAAATATCTACTTGAAATTCAAACAATCTAGCAACTGATGAAAAATAATTGCAGAACTGAATTCCAACTCGAAAATACCCAGGCAAAATTAGACGAATTAAAAAATATTTTTATAAAATGTTCAATTGCTACTTAGCAGACTTTGAAAAACATGAAATACGTGTACGAATATTCATTTACGTTATCGTGGTTGCTGTGAGTTTAATTGATAAATACAACAGTTATTTACACAGTCAAAAGTTTAATTTTTATTTGCAAAAGGTTCAGTTCATAATTTTTGATACCTTAATTCGTTTGTAGTTTTAGTGTTTAAAGCAAAAGTAAAATTCATCATTAAACTTAGTTTGATTTATTTGTTTTGAATAATTTCTGGTGAACTTATGTCAACACCAAAGTATCCCATAAACATGCATCCAATGAAAAGATATTTGTTAGTTTGTCTTGCCTTAAGCTTATTCGTGCAGACTCACACTTTGACTGTTGGTGCAGATGGAAGTTTCAAATATAATCGTATTAGTGATGATTATGGTGACGAAAATTCTGATCATTATAATTTTGCTATGATGAGAGTACCCACATGTCAACCTGGATATGTGCCCATAAAAAGAACAATAAATGGTATTCAAGTGACAAAATGTCGTTTAAGAGCTTAACACCAAGAGTACTAATTTTTCGAACTTCAGCATAACTAGAGGTAAGAATAGATTCAAATTGAACTTATAAAAACATAACATGATCTTTCCACTTTTTACAGATTACAGATAACAAAAAAATTAAAAAGTGTCACAGTTTTCTGGTAAAATATTGATTAGACGACCATTCTACTATACGTCTGTCCGGCATAAGTAATTTCCCAATACCACCCTCGACCTTGTTACTTTGACGTGGCAAACTTGTTTTGTACTTGAGTTGTTTTGCTGCATTTTGATCATAATGTTTTGTAAGAAGTTATAGAAAAGTAATACATGTGTGTCCTGAGGATTGTTAGAACATATTAAGTATGTTGGACTCAAGTTCTTTTTATACAATCAAATTCAAAAAAGTACTAAACTGAATGTGCCAAAGAAAATTGGACTTGGGTCGTTTTGCATCTCACCAGTTCATTCATCATTTCATTTTATACACTGCCTATTTTATTTGTTTTCACTCCAAATATGGTTTTAAGAAAAATATTATTTAAAATCAAAGGTTAGATACGGTACTTGAAATAGTAATTATTGATGGTAAATTTTCAGTAAAAATAAAACGCAAGTCAGTTAATTACTGTTACATCTTCAATGTGATAACAACTTTCCTGCAGTATAATGTATAAAAAATGACAACAGATCAATTTCCCAAATGGACATTCACCCGAACAGACTTACCCAAATAATTTTTTCCTGAATATTTTTCCCCAAATACTTTTGCCCCGAATGGACAAAATGCCTAATTCGGGAACCTACTTTTGAGAGTCGAAACCGGTTGTGCCATCCTTCACTTATATTATTTGTTTTGTGGCTATTAGCCATGACTGTAGTGCTGTTTCCACATTGGTGGAAAGCTTAGTGGTGATGGGGTGAGGTAAAATTATTAGTGGTGATGTGTAAGAAAAAGGGGGCCTCATCAGCTATCATTGGTAAATTCAGGGGAAAATCCATTTGGAAAAAATATTCGGGGACAAAGAATTGGGAAAAAGGTTTTCGGGGAAAAGTCCATTTGGGGAAAAACCATTCGGCGAAACTGATTCGGTATTTTAACCCGGAATCGTTCATCATTTTAATACCTACCTTTATTTGAATTTTTGATGTTTAAAGAAGAAGTGAACTTTCTTTCACTTACAGTTTGACTTATTTGAGTTTGAATAATTTTCGGTGAATTTTTGTGGACAATATTAAAATATCTCATTAGTATGCTTTTCATGAAATGTTGTTTGTTATTTTTTCTTCTAAGCTTCTTATACCCGCAGATTAACACCTCGAATGTAGGTGCAGATCAAATTCCTCAATTTATTGATAATCATGTCAACAAAAAATATCTTCGTAGTTCTATTGTTATCGAAGTACCCTCGCCACCGTGTCCACCTGGATATGTGCTCATAAATAAGAAACAAAAGGGGATATGTCATCAGAGAAATTGAAAAGAACAATTTTTCGAACTTTTGCCAATTTAGTGAGGTAAGATATAAATTCGCAAGTACCTACCTACCTAGAACTCTGTTAAAGATTACGATTCAAAAAAGTGCTAAGTGTAAAATTGAAAACAGGCAAAAAGCAAACTAAAACCAATAAATATATTATAACTAGCCTACGACTCGAATCCAAAAGGTGCTATAAATGAAACATGAGCATTAAATACGTATACATATTATACTAATGGGGTGCTCTTGGGTTATTTTATTTTTCATTTTTGATGCAAGACTCTTGAAAAGTATTTTAAAGGAAGTAAGTTCACCAATATCGATAAAGAGAATGACAGCATCACTACATCTTGGACTGCTTGAACTGTAAGAACTGTTCTAAACTATTTTTTTAAAATATATATTTGTACATAATATGTTCATTTTTTTCTAGAAAATAATGTACGAGAATTGGAAGTAATAACAATGAGATTGAGAACCCAGAACATACATTACCTACATATGAGGTCATCTCAAATAACGTACGTGCATACAGGGGCCCATCGAATCGTAGCAATAATACGAGTATGTAGATATACGTCTCAATAAAATAGTTGTACCGAATCTGAATGATGTATTATTAACGTTTATAATTACCTATGTTGTTTAAAATCTTACGTGGAGGTTTGAGTTGAACTTTGCTTGATAAAGTTTGACTGAATAAACCAGTGTATAACATTTTTAATTTGATATCAAATCTGGTTATGATCTGTAAATTGATATGATACAGCTACTGCGCTGTAAAATGAAGATAAAAAAAGATAAACCTAATTTTAGTTTATTCATATAAACAGCCAGTGATTTATTGAAGAGATGTGTTCAACCAAATCATTTTCAACAGTTTTACTTGTAATATTCGCGCTAACTCATCTTTTTTCGGCTAGTGCATTGAAAAGAGAGCAGTCAAATGACAATTTTAAAAATACAAATTCTGAATCTAAAAATAATATAGTAGAAGAAAAAGTGTCAGAGAAAAAAATAGAACCGATCGATGCTGTTTTTAGAGGCCGATCACCTTGTCCAAACGGAATGATACGCATATACAGAAATTGTTACAGCGTAAATGATGATTAAAAAGTATTTTTGATGGATTACTGAAAATATGGTAAGATTTTTTTTTAAATATTTTATTTTTGTTTTTGAGTTCGTTCGGTTTCATGAGTTTTGTGTTTGTGATTGGGGTAGGATGTGAAACTTGCATTTGTAGAATGGTTTTCTGAATTATATAGCCTATTCTGAGGATCACTGTGGAGTGTGGACGTGTTATCTACAATAGTGGGTCAGTGGCAGTAGAATGCTAAAAAAAAATTTAAAACCGCATTCTTCACAAGGATTGATAATTATAATGCAGAGAAGACGGGAGCAAGACAGATCAATGTTCTTCGAATAGCTCATAAGGACTGATGAGCCTAAATTCAGAAAATACGTCCTAAGCTTGTTGAAAACTATAGAAATAAAATATGAACGGTGAAACCAAATATAATTTGCGGTTTTCCAACCCGAAAATAGGGTGGAATGGTAGTATTTTCCGTTCATATTAAAATAAAAATATATTTGATCGATATTCCTGTGTTATAGATCAGAAATATGAAAGTACCTACAGGATTGCTGAAAATGATTTCGCACCTATACAACTTTTCTGTTGTAATTCTAATACAAACGCAAGATGGAGGATGTCGATTTTGTTGATATTTTAATCACCACAAAATATATTCAGTATAAGTCAAGGACCTACACTACATATTTTTATTGTTTTAATTACAATATTATTTCATGACACTGAACTTCAAACTTTGATTCTTAATTTGAAATGTTATATGTTTTTAGACATAAGCTCTTCATTGATATCTATTCTTCAATTATATGCTTATCAATATGGGTTAGTTTTTTAAATGTTATTTGGTCATTCAAATATTCAGTCACATATTATTTCAAGTTTCTATTTTAGAACAGAGTATAAATGCCTTTGAGATGTATTCGACCAATTGAAAAATGTATGGTCTACTTCGATAAAGGTAGGCCGTTTTACAGGGATTTATTCTACGATTGAAAAATCATTATACATAGCTGATGAACTACTATAAATAACTCTATCAAAAGGACAAGCCTTTATATAGCAAATGAATTTAAGGCACTTTTCACTATTCCAGCCTAGATATATTCTGTGTGACTTGAGCCTCGCTCTTTTTAAAAATAAATCAGCATATTATACCAAAACAATTGACAGTCCTCATTATTAAAACACCCGAAAAAAGTCCTTACATTCTACAATTTTGTTTGAAAAGGTTGTTCACTCGATTTTACCGGTATTATAATCAGACTTAGTACTACGTTCATCAACATTTTTGTAAGTGCTACTCGTAAATAAAGCCTTAATACTTTTTGCATTATTTTCCTTTATTTCTTTTATAGATACTCGTATTTAATGGCAAGCCAAACTTTCATAAATCTGATTTACGAATTATTCGCCAACTAACGAGAAAATTTGTTTAATATCTAATTTGAATTTGTATTTTAGCCTTAGAAAATTTATGAAATGGAGATTCCGAAATTGTTCGAGGCAAAAAATAGCAACAAAAAATTACAACGAAAAATTTATATTACACAAGCAATAAAGATTCATCTTATGAGCTCAAGAATACTTTAATATCTTTTAAAATTTTACAGAAAGTACCGTCATTTGCCAATGGCGGACACCTTCCCAATGGCGGTCACCTTCTTTTTCATTTTTGTATATTTAGTGTTTAAACCGACTTATAATGAAACTGATGATGTCACATGGTAGCTGTTACCCATGGTAATGCGTTGAATCACTCAGTTAAATTTTTGCTCCATCCAATAGAAATATTTGACCATTAATTATGTTCTTGTCAATTAAAATATTCAATTTCGTAATTATTGCAAAGAAAAACATTAGATGGTAAACATTTTTAAAACTGATAATTATCTATTCCTGTGATTATTAAATAATGTTCCTTCAAAGCATCAATGATCCTAAACCATTACAAACATTGAATTTTACAGTTTTAGAATTATTTCATCTGTTTCAAACGTTTTTTTGAGGGTGTCCGCTATTGGCATAAAAGAAATATCAATTTTCCAGTGGCGGACACTGGTGTCCGTCATTGGAAAATTCAGTCTGTTCGAAGGTTTCCAGTGGCGGACACTTGCTTTTATGCACAACTTGAGGCTGGAATAAATCCTATACCTACCATAAACCCAAGGTATGAAGCCAAAGGATGACTGCCATGCCTTGTGACATCATTGAGTTTAATTGGATTTGTTTTTTTTTAATTTATTTATTATTTGAAAAATGAATATATCTACATAAATGTGCATGGTAAAATGTTTTCAATTTGTTTTTTATCCAGTTGTCTCTATAAGTGGATGTGTGGAGGGGAGTTAAGCCCTGGAATGGACAGAGGGTGAAGCCCCTTACTAGTCAACATCATAATTGAAAAATATAATAACAATTATTCACGTTTTTTTCTACATTACAAATATTTTTCTAGGTGTCCGCCATTGGTGTGTCTGCTACTGGAAAAATGAAAATTTTGATGTCCGCCATAGGCAAAATTTAGATAGTTGGGAAAAATTATAGGTGTAATATGTGTATGGGTTACGGGGGCCAAAAGGGGAGAAGTTTTTAGAAGAAGGTGGGGGCAAATATTCAAGGCATCAAGCAAAATAATTGAAGCATTTTTCAGCAACCTATGAAAAAATTAAGGAAAAAAATGCCTTAAGATGTCCGCCATTGGCAAATGATGGTATACCTACATTGAACTAATGATACAGTTACAAGTATTACATTGGTGCGAAAGAAAACAATAATTTAAAATAAGCAAGTTTGCTGAAACCGTGAAGTAGATGATATTAAAAAAATTTTTTAAACAGGTATAAAGTCAGTGACCTATAGTTAGAAAAAAAAAATTTTATCAAATTTCGGTAAATCGAACAGGCAAAAACTTGGGAACATACGACTGAGCAGAAAGTATCCAGGGTCGACAATTTGGAGGATGAAAAGGTGCATAGACTATATGCAGCCCTTGAAAAAACGTTGTACCCTTTGGGTTAATTTCAAAAGTAGCTACAGGCTTTCACGAAACAAGTGAAGGCTAAGATGAATTTTCTTTACATGATTCACATCCGAGCAGACGAGCCAAGTACCCAAATAATACACGTAAAATTACGTAAATTTATTAAATTGCTAAGCAAATTAATAAATGCTCGGGTGCTTTGCTCGAGTAAAGACGAGAGTGTGGTCACACCTTTAAGGGAATAATATTAGGGGATGAATTTTGAATAAACCTTTGATTTTCTATACCTTAGTATCGAACTGATGGATTATTTGCATATACTTAATTGAATTGGTAGGAAAATGTTGTTATTTTTTTTATGTACAAAAAACGCACATAATCTGGTTTGAAATAGTTTTTAATTTCTTATTTTATGTGGCCGATAAATTCAAATTTACGTATTTCAATTGATACACTGGAACAAGTAACACTTCAAAATTTCATTCAACTGATTGTCTGTAGCTTCAGAAATCAAATTAGACGATGTGTTTGAAGGTGCAGTGTTTGGTCAAACCCCATAATGTTTCAAGGCTGCTCTAAGACGAAAAATTATGCACTTTATTGCAATTTTAATGACTCTAATTAAAAGTATTCATAGAAAAATAATTTTCTAAGATTTCCAAAGTGATATCGACCCGATGGGCAAAAAATGAGAAAATGATCCGGAAAATGAGAATTTTATCCGTTCTCAGTCCGTTTTTATTTTCGACCATCGGATCTGAAAATTTGCAGATATTTTTGTCATCTTGATTATTTTTCCAAATCCGTTTGTAAAACGGATTTCCTGATTAAAATCAGTGATAATTTTTGGGCAATTTTTCTAAATCCGTTTGTAAAACGGTTTCACGGATTATAACCCGGGCCAACAAATATGATAAAATAGCGTTCACGGAAAATAATCCGGACTCATTTCCGGCAAGACTGATTACAATCCGTTCGAAATCCGTTTTAGAAGCCGGAAAACAGGAAAATTCCGGGTTATAATCCAGAAACGGATCCGTTTTCAAAATATTTTGCCCATAGGGTAACGTCCATACTTACTTGATGCATACGTCAATACTAATAGTTAACCTTCGGCTCACCGTCAGTGAGTATTATCATCGTTGTTCTAGCAAGATTTTTTCATTTGATTTATTTATTGCAGGATTATAACTTGAAGCTAACATTCGCCAAGAATTTTTCAAGTAAATTTTTATCAAATCATCGATTGAAGCCAGTCATTTGAATGTGCAATCTTCGAAACAAATGTAGCTACTTATAGTGTTTCAATAAAAAAGAAAAAAATTGTTACCTATTCTCGTTAAAATGAGTCGCATATTTTTTATGATATTTATGTCCAAGTTTTTTTGGTCTTTTGTGCAGTGTGGTAATCTGTCGTATGAAAGCTTCAACGATGGATGTGGAAAAGAAGAGTCCAGTTGCAGACAATATTCTTTTTTCAATTCGAAAAAATGGTTGTCTCAAACATTTATGGAGGCAGAATCACGTTTTCATATTGGTGAAAAAGCTAGTAAATCCTGTCAACAAGATTTTAATAAACTCAGACAGCATCTAAGCATTAATCAAACAAGCTGGGCAGTAAGAAGTATGTTTTTTTCAAACGATTTTTTGTTTTTGTTTTATTGCTTTTGTTTTTGTTTTCAACTAGCGACTTCAAAGCATTATACTAGTACAGGTAGATGGTATGGATGAAAAGGTGAGGGGAGGTAGATGTATCTGCCAGTCCAACAAAATGTTCAAGTCAAATTTAAGTTATAACGCCGAAATCAAGATTATAAAGTTAAGATCCGGATTAATTCTCGCAGTATACCTATAAGTACATATAAAATGATGTTCAGGTCTATTATGATTGCAGGGCAAAAGGAAGAGCGAGGGTGAAACTAGATTTTCAAATATTGGGATGCTGAGTATGAAAAATATTATTTATTTTGTCATTCACGATACTTTGGGAAGGCTTGTATCTATTCTTTTCATGGAGGACATTCAGAAGTGAAATGAAATTTCTAATAGGTGTTACAAAACTCAGAAAATGAGATTACAAACATTTACTTATGCTCTGGTCATCAGTCTATTTTTTATTCATAAGTATAATAATAAAAAAACTTGATGTGAAACCTGAAAAAGAAGTTAGAAATATAAGGAAACTTCGGAGCTTAAAGTTAAATGAACTGGAAATCAAAATGGTGTTGATGATGGACGAAACTGAACTTTACTAGATACCTACTGGTAGGTATTTATACCATTATACAGAATTATTCTCATCATAAAAAGTAATTACAATTTCCTGAAAAATTTGGATTTTATTAAATGGGTGAAAAAGTAATGGTGGGCCTCACGTTCGTAATGGCCTGATGATGACATTTTACAAAAATCGCCCTATGAATGATTAACCAGAAATGTCAAATCAAAATAATAGCGTTTTTCTTCATCACAGTGTTTGAATCATCAGAATGGCCACGAGTTGGCTTACTATCTGGCAAGAAGTATCACTTAGGAAGCTGGACTGAATGTGTGAATACTGATGCCAAAACTTTTAAAGGACAATACTGTTTGGTTGAAGCAAAATTCGATTTCTCACACTTGGAAAAACCAAGGGCTGTTGGTATGGAATCATCGGCATGGAATGACCTTCAACAAGTAAATTCTGATATTTTAAAAACATATATGTACAGGCCTACGAATGAGAGCCAACTACAAAATTCGATTATTTTCATGATACAGTTCCATGAAGATCCACATCAGCTGGTGCATTTGCATCATGTTTACTGGGCTATGTGCATACCATCATCCTGTCAGCCTTCAGATTTGGAACTTTCCATGAAAAATATTGTTGATGTGGTATTCACCGATTATAATGATGTGGCAGTCAAAGTGAAAGTGAACCCTAAAATGTGTTCAGTAAAAACTGATGACAAAGTATCATTTTCATTCAACTTGATTGCGTAAGTTATAAGTCTGAAAACAATATACCTTACAGGGTCAAGAGTTTACTTACAAGAACCGCGAGAAAACTCGAGAAGAGGTATAATTAGTTATTTGATTTAGGGTGAGATTTTTTACAACAAATGATATCCAAAAACATTTTTTTCCCCAAACCTTTTCCCATAAAATTATGTACATTTTTGCTTATTTCTAGAGAATCGCAAACTGGTCTTCATGAAATTTACGTTTTTCAACCTTCAAAATTACCTCTCTGCAAGAATCAGAATTGACGTTTGAACAACGTTGTCAAATTGTACTGCCTTCAAATCATATTTTTACGAAATTATTGGTTAAATATGAACATTTGCGTCATTTTCATGCTGGACCTCAATTAATGAGATCTACGAGTATTTTGAGAAGAAAGTGGTGGATTTTAAGTCACAATTGAGAATGCATGAACGTATGATTCTATTGTGACTTAAAATCCACCACTTTCTTTTCAAAATAGATCTCATTAATTGAGGTCCAGCATGAAAATGACGCAAATGTTCATATTTAACCAATAATTTCGTAAAAATATGATTTGAAGGCAGTACAGTTTGACAACGTTGTTCAAACGCAATTCTGATTCTTGCAGCCTCCCCCCGACACGAATAACTCCTTGAGCATCCAAGAAGGGAGATAAGGCTGCCAACTGACTCTTCACCAACAAATAGATTGCTTTGAAATTTGAATGGTAAACTATCAAGACTTCAATTAATGCATGCAGTTAAAATGCAGTTAGGTCCGATTGGTAGTTTATTTGCTGTAACTAGCTTTAAAAATTATAATTTACGATTTCCATACATCCCCATAAAAACATGTACCTATAATACGAAAATGCGAGGTGAGTATATTTGGAGTCTTGAGATCATGAAACGAATAACTATGTCTATTTGTGAAGGTCAGGCCAAAATTAATAGACGGTACTCTCTTGAAAACCTGCTAAAAAGACATTGCAAATGAGGCTTAAGTTTGAGATAGAGCTAGGACGGTTATAAGAGACAGGTCATAGAAATCAGAATAAATCAGAAGAAAACCCCATAATTATCTAAGAAATATTTCCAATGAAATTCGATTTATAAGAAAAATTTCCTGTACATGATAAATCTCGCTTATCAAATAAATAAAGAGGTGTTTCCTAAGTAAAGTTTCAACATTAAATCCCCCCCCCCCACCTTCGAAATATTTCACTGCGGAAATTTCAGTCCAAAATTTCCCAATAATTGGAAAATCAATTTTTAACTTTTATTACTCGTATGTACCTACCGAAAATTTTTGCCCTTTTTCACGTATCTTCTGTCCACGGTACTTATAGTATTTTCAAGTCAGTAAAATTTAATAAATACACGATTAATTTTTCATGATTATCAGGTTTTATCTATAAATTGAAATAATATCCAATTATAAATACATTTATGTTCGAGAATTATTAAGTTCCAAATGATTCGTTGCTCTATTCGAAATTCATTTTGAATATGAAAAGTAATAAGGCATTAACTTAATGAGAGGTAAAGAAATATTGTCTGCAAATGGAATAATCAATGAAACTATCAGTAATTGATATAATATATAATTAAAAAACAAAAACATATTTATGGTCCATCCTAACCTTGTATCACAAGGAATTGTGTGACACAACAGCGTTTCACTTATTCAATTTGCCATAATCATGAAGGTTCAGCTGGAGGCTACTTAATGCACTTCATTTCAGGAAATTAAATCACTATTAAAAACAATTTCCAGAATGGCTATTCAAAAAGTAAAAATAAAAAACCTATAAAAATACGTATAAATTTGCAGCCCGAGAAGCTTCAATAATATCTATGTTTTTTTAAACTGTATTCTTTTAAGCGGAGGGTCATGTATGTACATGTATAAAACTTTGGGAGTTGAAAGTACACTATACATTACCTTTGTTTTTTTCAAATGGCCCACGATTTACAATTTTTTTTACTGAATTTTTTGCCGACTTTGCTGAAATATCGAGATATTTTATCCTTGAACATATTTTCGAGGCCCAGACAAAGCCTTTTTTTTTTTCTTCAAAATTTTGAAACTTTTTGCAGTTCTTAAAAAACGCTTTCTTCTTGAAGCTCTGGAAAAAAGAAAGAAAAAATGAAACTGAAAAAGTAGCTTCGTCCAGGCATAGAAAAAAAATATGTTCACGGATGACAATCTAAATTTTTGCAAATTAGATGCAAAGCTGAACAAAAAATATGGTAATCATGAGCGCACTATTAAGATGAAAACTTGTGAAAATAGTTATTATGGCAACCAAAACGCAAATTCGCAACACACGTGTTAAAGAAATTGCCTGTCTTTGATAATTTCGAGCAGATTTTTTGACGTCGATTTTGATTTCATAGCGAATGTTGTGTTCACCATTAATTTCTCATGTTTCACAGATTTTATTGAATCGATTACATACGCTCTATTTGTTCAGCTATTCTCAACCCCAACTTCACAATTAGGCACTGATCCCTTCAGTAATATCCAATAAATGTTTTATTGTTTCAGTTCGTTTTTCATGTTTTGGATTTTCTTGGTAATGTGCGCAACCTTTTGGAATAAAATAAGAAAAAAATGCAAAGGTAAATTTCGTTTCATTTTCATTTATCAAAAATCAATAGTTTTTGCCTTATAAAAATCAGTGATGCAACTATTCTTAAGAGTATAATTAAAGGTTTGCCGAATTAATATTTCAAGGCGCAAATCGATAATTCAAAATACATCATACATGTATGTATCAGAATAATTGAGAGAATCGTGACAGAAGGACAGAAATCAAGTGACAGGCAATCAAACTTTTTTGTGGTCTAAAAGAATTAATACAATAGAATAGTTGAGGCTTAGAAGTTGAATCTTATTGAACATAGCTCGTTAAAACGATTTAAAATTTACATACTAGTAGATGGTATTTCATGTGAGTCTACTACGTATCCATTCCATTATACCCATACAAGTGAGTATGATACAGTCTAAGTTGGAATAAGGTGATTTGCTTATTTAAAGTAATTGTTGAAAAAGCTTAGAGTAGGAGCAAAGACCTCAGTAGACAAAAATTCAATTCTGTTGTGTTTTCTTTCTTTCTGCTCATTTTGAAAAATTTGATTGGATTACTTATTAATACGTAACCAATAATACCTAGCAAGTGAAAATAAACTATAATGGCAAAATATTTCAGTTAATAGACTTTATTATAATTTATTTTGTAAAAAAATTACTGATTTTTCTTTTTACTTTTCTGCAACAACAGAAAACAGTCAACTAATGTCGGTGGAATTGAATTACTTTTCGCTATCTTACAATATGAAAAAGTTGATGGAGTATCCCTCTGATGTTTATCCAGTATTTTACTTTGTAAATGGAATCGTTTCTTTAATTATCATACTGGCACATCGAGTGTATTTTTATCTTGGCTTTCCTCAGTTTAGCGCTTCAGGTATAGATAAGGTGATTATACTACTCGAATATTTCTATTTGATTACTTATTTATTCTTTAATCTTCAAGATGAAAAAACCCAGATTTTCTTCTCATAGTTTGTAAGAAAGTATAAATTTGATTTTTTCAATTGAGTCATGAAGTGTGTGGAGTAAACTATAAAACATTTTTTTTTCTCAATTCTAAGCAGAGTTTGCCTAAAAGAGAGAATTATGCCAAAGTCAAACATCAATCATCTCGAGAAGAACTCGCAATTGTAATTTTTATAATTATAAAATTTCTTAATCGAGAAATAGAAAATAAAATATTTTCCTCTAACAAGGTTTAGGTACCTATAAATCCAAAAACTTTATTTTCATAAAAACAATAAAGGTTGGTTCTTAATAATCCGTTTCAACAGGTTCTCACGTGAAAACCTGATTATTTGAAAATTAAATCAAGTCAAAATAAAATAACGTGCTACAGTGACTTCCCCTTTTTCAATATTTTTTAATATTATTAATATTATGTTCAACCTAATTTTGTTTCATATGCCAACTAAGTAGGTACTGTATTTAAATTGGACAAATTAATATTTCCCCATTTTTTCAGTCTAAAATCACCTAATGTGTCATACATATGTATATTATGATGTTATCAAATAATTAACTCATTTGTTTAGCACAGAAAATATTCCGCAGAACAAAATTATTACTATCTTTAGTATACATTTCATATTGCTATTTTATTTTCAGCTACCGGTCCATTTTTCTCAATTACTCTTTGGGAGCGTATTGGATTTTAATTTCATGATCAGCGGATACTTATTATCTCATATGTACAAGCATAAATTTTCTGACACGAACGTCCCAAAAGTGGTTCTATTTTTAATATTTAGATGGCTGAGGTAAGTCATTATGTTATTATTATTTTTATTTGTTTAGTTTGATCAAAATTCTGAAGAGTTGGTTCAACAGCAGCATTGCCCTTACCTACATATATTTCTTGAATTTTTTCACTAATGGCAATTTTCTTTTTTATTTAGAAAAATTAGTATGCTGCTCATAATTTTGCCCTACGTTATTTATATTTCATCATACCAGGATAATGGACCCTTATTCCATTATTTCGTGTCTTCGCAAATTGATGCATGTAAATCGACATGGTGGGCTCTGATATTCACTATGAATAATTTCAACACGGACGACAACATGGTATCAAATAATTATTTATTTCAAAAATAATGGGAACTTAAGACTGAAGCTTTCAAGTTGAAAATAATTTTCAAAAATTGACTTTAAAAAAATAAATAATAAAATTTTCTAAATGTCAATTCACGATCTGTCCATGAAAGCTGAAATTTATTTTTCAAAAATTTTTTAGTTCTCCAGAGAATGGCTGGATATAACATCCAAGTAAAGAAATCAGACTAAAAATTTTCTAAGTAAATCAGTATTTCACGAGACGAGCTGAAATCTAGACCAGTATTTGAGATTCTTGAATACCCTTGACTGCCCCTACAATTCATTTTTTTAGATTTCAAATGTTTTGAACGTTTTTTTGAAGATTAAAAAAAAAAAAGGAAATAAATTCAAAAAAAACCCTATCCAAATTTGAAAAGACTAGCTCAAAGTTCAACTTGTGAAATGAATTTCAGTTAGCCAAAAAATCATGAAAAATGTGTATTTTTGCCCACTTTGCTACAAAGTATAGGTACCTACAGTAGATAGTAAATTAGTAGTGAAAAATTACATGCAGTTGAGGTTGTATTCATGCCAGCCGCTGTTAAACCCTCAAGTATTATTAAATTATAAAAATAAAGTCTCAGTCTTTTTAGTAGGTTTTCACATGTAAGCTTGCTTATGAAAAGTTTTAGTATGTTCCTCAAAACACGACCTAAAATAGGCCTTGATAAGTCGTACCTACAATTTTTTTTTTTTTGAGTGAAGCTATTTTCATTTTCAGTGCTTATTACACACTTGGTTTACCTCTGCTGAATTTCAACTGACTGTGCTGGGAATCATTATAATATTCATCATGGGTATATCCAAAAAATCAGGCTACTTGACAGCCTTATCATTCTTTATAATAGCAACAACTTTAATTTTCCGCACCAATGTCCATAATGAATTTCCTGCACTCTTTACAATTCCTTTTAGGTATGAATCGTTTATTTGGAACTAAAACTAATAGTTCATTATACATATTTGAATGTTGGGCCGGTATTAATTTGTAATGGAATTATTTCGTTTATTTTTAGTCAAATAAATTTTATGTTCACTCATCCGAATGCTCGCCTGAATTACATGCGTCCTTACACCAGACTGGGACCATATTTATTAGGATTTTTCACAGCCAGCATTGTCCAAGAATTAAGGACGAGAAGATTCAAATTTTCATGCGTGAGAATCTATCTATTACATCATAATACAAATAATAAATAAAATTAATCTTCAATATTGAATCATTTTTAATTCAATATTGAACTCTTTAGTTCTTTTATCTCTTTTAGTTTAATATACGAGTACTTTATTTATTTATTTATTTATTTATTTATTTATTTATTTATTTATATTTTCAGGCAAACAAAATTTCTATTATTTTGTATTCATTAGTTATTGCCTTCAAAACCTACATCTTTGGGTGTACCCTAAATGGATCTGACGTGATAAAAAATGCTTTTTATGCTTCTTTTTATAGAAGTGTGCTCATGTTGCCATTCGCATCATTCTTATGCATTTTTTTCACTAGTGGTTTTGGTAAGTCGATTTTATTTCATCACGGTTTTCTCATAGCTTTCAGAAACAATCGTTTCCTATTTCCTAACCTGATAATCTAAAACTAAGCAATGGCACAAGACAATCAACACTTCTTGGTAAAAAATTGGATAAGTAAATAAATATAATAAGTAAATAATTATATATTTCGAATACATAATTATGTTTGTATTATTTCCACCAAAAATAGAGGCGAGTGGAGGGAACTGGAAAGCAGCAGAAAATATTAGTACTTGAAATTAATAAAATTGCAGTACATACCAACTCCTTTAATAATCTGAACAAATAATTAATGAAATCACAAAAATTACAGAGGAAATTTTTTTTTTTTAATAGTTCTAATATTTATTGTATCAGTTAACTTAACTTTCATGTATTTCTTTTTTCTCAAGGCTCATTTGACAAAATATTTGAAAAGAAAATAGTCGTCGTTTATGGACGTCTTTTGAATTGTGTATACTTAGTTGGACCTCTAGTTCAGTTGGCTCAAGTCATTGCCCAAGAAACTTTTGTTACTCCCTCCCTGCAAATGCTAGTAAGTAAGAAATACTATACAGAATATTCATCTATTTAAATATATTATTATTCAGGAAACTACCTATGTACTTTTGCTCATTAGAAATCTTTTTGTTATTTCATCAGGTTTGGTTGGCAGCTGGAGATTTTCTCATCATTTTGTTTGTGGCAATACTTGGTCACTTGTTTTTTGAAGCACCTTTACTGAATATTTTGAGACATTGGCAAAAGAGCATGACTAAATGAACGAGAATAAAAAAGATACAATGTCTGTTTTGCTCTATGAGAAACAGCTGCAACGCGTGCAAGTTCTATTTTTGAATTGTAATTTCAACTTCATTCTTTCATAGTTTGTTTAGTATTACAATTTATGGCTATAAAATAAAATAAAATAAAATAAATAAATCTTTTAGAATTATTAGAATTCAAAGTGATAAGTCTTTATCTTCACTTCACTCTTTATAATGACAGGCCTACTACCTACTTTAGTTGACAGCATTTCTTTTTTTTTTTTTTTTTTTTTTGAAAAGCAGTCGATACATAAGGCACGAAAGATACCTACATTTTTTCACACTTGGATGAGTTTCAAGCTTTTAAGCCTCTGCAGTGATTATAGTACGTATTACTAGCAGAATGATAGGTCCAGTTACGATCTGGTATTTTTCCTTCTACTACAAGTATGTCTTCTAGACCTTTGGAAACAATTTGTCGAATTATAATTTTTCAAAGCCTTTTACAAAGGATGTAAAAGTATAAATATAAGTGCCCAGTGACTTCCTTGCTATAATCAATATGATATCTCCCGCAAGAATTCTCAGAAAGTCTCAAACGCCTTGACCAACTACCTATACCGAATTCAGCAATATATCAAAACAGTAACGATCGAATCATTCAAAATTTTTAGAAAAATTTAGTTTGATGACTAATTAACATGGAAATTTAGATTTTAAAATGGAAACAAATTATTGTGCACCGACATTTTCGGAATTCTGAGATCATGAAACGAAAAACTATGCGTGTGCCATGCCTATTAAAAATAGTTGGACATTGCACGGCTCTTCGAACAGTTACTCTTTCCAAAAAATCCAGAGTTACATAACATTGATGAATCCATATTTTAGTCAAATTCTCAGGTATAATGTATATCGACTGTCTTGAGATTCTGCCGAATCACTAGTTCGTTCATTAGTGTGAAAGCATCTTTAAAAATCCAGATGCAGTTTTTTGTTGTATTTTTTCTCGTTTCTTTTTCTTCATCCAACTGGTTTCATGTTTTTTCGATGGAGTGGGGCTCTTACTGTTTTTATTAATGTTGCTGTTGCTGCTACAGCTATTATCAATGGTATGGTTGGTAGGTACATATTCATGGTGGACTGGTGGTTCCTTGGTGTGATGTGATTCAAATTTTATAATATTTTTGATTGTTCTTTTCGTTTAACAGCTCTTATGATTTTCTTTTACCACTTTTTTTCACGTTAGGTATCATAGAGATTACGTTTATATTGTGGAAATAATTTGTGGTTTCAAATAGATTCCTTAATGTGTTTATTGTGCATTGATTCGAACGTGTCATGTATAGAATACCGGTACCCGGTACCTGAAAAAAACTTGATAACCTGGTTCAATCGGTAAAAATGCGAATCTAACGAAGGTAGGTCCAAATCTGATGGCCAATCGATTTTTCATTCTTCAGAAATGTATGGGCTTAATGGAAGATTTTTTTTTGAAAGACCAATGAAGTTTAAAAAATGGAAATAGGCCTAAGCATGTCCACACTTTCCCTTCTGCTCATTCAAGTTTTTCTGACCAATTGCAATATCAAACATTTTTTTTTCATTTTTCATGCTTCGAAAACACTGTTTGGCAGCAATATTTTTTACTGAATGAACGAAATTTTCAGTTTCAAGTTAGCTCTTCTTCCAAGTCTACGAAGAGTATTTACAGGCCTGAACAGGGCCTGAAAGTAATTCTCCCCAGATATAGGGTCAGTTTTAGTATTACAAACAGTTGTTTTATCGGTTTAAGGGTATGCTTTATTAGAAGCAAAAAACGTATAAAACAATTTCCCAACTGTTCAAGAAGCCAATTCTGAATAGAAATTTGGGTGATTTTTGGCATATTGAACTTCGTAACTAAAATTATCTGTTAAAACTACATCTACTTTGTACATCAGTAAAAGCAGATAACGTTATTCAATAGAAACTAAAACTATTTCTCTATACATCCGTAAGTTCATCGCCAAAGTAAAACATATTCAAAAATCAAAACTCCAAGTTGAAACCACAGCCAAAAAACATTTGGAAAAAGTTCTTCTATTTATGAAAATATTTGTCTTTTATATCATTTCATCAGATAATTTGATTAAAAAAATTCTTAATTTATTCATCCTATGGAGAGATATGTACTATTTCTAGACTTGAAATCCAGATCTATCAATTCAAAATCATTTAGTTCCGAGATATTTTTGGTTGAGATTTCTAAATTATCATCACTAATTTTAAATCATCATGAATCTCTATGATTTATAAACTGGAGTTCATCAGATACAAGCACATTTTCAACTATAGGTACCTACTTTAAAAATAATTAATCAATATTTCATTGCGAAATTTCAGAGTACAATTAGACGTCTCATATTTAATTTACTGAAGAATGTGAAGACGAGTCGACTGACTCATGATGAATTCTATCTGGCTGGAGCTCATCCTCTGTAATTTCTATAGGTACCTTATAACCGGTTTTGGTGATTCCACAGTGTATTTTCGATCGCAAATCTGATTTCGACAGGCATGCAGTTCTTGCAACAATAAAAGTGTAAAAAAAATACAATTCAGCTTGTGTGTCTAAACCGGAAATAAAAAAAGACACAAAAAAGAATTATTTGGCTGTTTTCGTCCACACATGTGTCTCCCCCTTGGCTATTCGCAGAAATAGCTGTTTTTTTGAAACACGTGAGCCATTACCACATCTTAACACTTTTTATATTCCGAACCGAAGCAACGAAGCAGACAGTAGTAGTGTTGAGACCATTATATTCGGTACTTGTCTGTTAAATGTTTACCGTTTTTACTTAATTCCATTACAATCGTACTATTTTGTTTACATCAGCGGAATCTTGAAAGACCTCCTAAATTTCATAGTAAGTATACTTACATATAATTATGTTCAATCACTATATAGACAAGGATTATGAGCAAAGGCGAATGTTATTCTCCAGATATTAGAAAAGCGGTACTCGAAATTTTTAAAAATCACTTAGTGTTTGATAATTTTTCTGAAATATCAATTTTTATCAGTTTTCAATGTTGATTAAGAAAGAATATTTTGAAGGGGACTCGAGTGTGAATATACAAGGTAATTGCAAAGGGCCATATTATTATCACCTGGATGAGAAAACGTACAGTGTATTCAGAATTATGAAAAATGAAATTTCGACATTTTTGACATTTTTCACTTTTGGCTAACAGTGACCCGAAAATGTGAATCAATGATTGATAACAGCCAAGATATGGAAAACTTTTTACACAGGAACCGTAGGATACCAGATTTTCGATTTCAATTTTCCAAGAAAACTATTTTTTTTTTCATTCCCGTCCTCGAGTTTTCTCTATACTCTGTTCAACTTAAGAATGCCTAAAACGGAACGTCAAATTCACATTTATCAACAATGTAAAAATCGGATGTGTGATAAGAAACAAGAAATTAAAATCGGAAGTGTAGCCAAATATTGTTGCTGAATGTGAACGAGTACCTTTTCCTCTCCCCGGAGCCCTGCAAACTGCGTTCCGTTTTAGGCATTCTTAAGTTGAACAGAGTATAGTCATGCATCTTTACGTTTTGGTAGCTCGACCTATCACTGTAACTAAAATAAATAAATAAAATAAATAACTCATTTTGATTCACAGGTTGTGACCCCTTCTAGAGAAAGTCAAATTAGACTGCACCTTCCAATTTCAAGAAAATAACTAAAATTTAAATTTATTCGTATGGAACTCTGATGATAAAAACATAACATATGGTCCCCAATATATATTTTTAATAAAAACATATACATCAAGCAAAGTTGGCTTATGCCCATGATGAAAAGAAAGGTCTTAGAACATTAAAAATGCTGCAAAATTGTGTGCTGCGTGAATTAAAAGTAAAACTGAAAGTAGGTAGGACGCGTATGCTAATTTTTAATGTGAAATATAAGCCTACTGAAATTTAGTGAACCTACCTTATTATATTTTCATGTGAAATAAATCTAAATTTATGATCAAGTTTAGTATAGGTAATTTTCATTGAAAATTAGTGTGGTAGCCCATTAATATCAATAAAAACTAAAAATTAAAGTTGTATTTTGTTTACAAACCACCAAAAGAGGTATACCTATAGGTACTTATGGAGATATGATTGGTAGATTGTGAGTTCGCAAAGGTTCAGATTTTCAAACAGAAAGAGATTTTTCAATTTTTTCCAAAATAATGAATAACTGCGAACTCCAACAGATATCAAAAAGTTTTTTTCAACTGTATTAAAATATAATGTGAGGGTAAAACTGATAATATTGTGTTGTCTATTGAAATCAGAAAAATTCTAAAAAATGATGTAAGTAACTTTAGCAAACTAAATTTAAGTGGGCCCTGTACTATAAAGTTTAGTATGAAGAATTCGATTTTCATATTATACTCATTTTCAATAATTTACTCAAATGTTTTATGTATAAAACTGTACTGTTCTTCAGTTGATTTGCTGCACTCTGATCCTTAAAAATTAGTGTACTTCCTACATTTCTTTCAGTGCGCGGTCTATTGAAAGAAAATAGTTTCTAATTCTTCGGTATTTTTGCGACAGCAGCATGCAAATGCGTTTAAGAGCTATTAATATCACATTAGATTTGTACATCCATTCCTTCGTAAACATGTAATTACTAATTAGATGACCGAGACAATTATTACGACTTTTTTTTCGGATACTTTTTCGAATACGAATGTTAACTAATTAAGCCCTCAAGAAGTTCCTCTCTCTTCAGATATTCGGAACATCTGCTGTTCTTACATTCGCATTTGCTGTCATTTCCGGAACTCCTTTCATATTTTAAGACCTGAACACAGACAAAAGAATACCCCACAATATTATAATATAATTAATTGGTATTAATATCCCAACATTTTAAATATGAGTAGGTCACCTACCTATCTTACTAACAAAATTAATAAGTAAATATAAACAGTCAATAAATTATGAGTAAATTATTCACAATTAATTAATAATCAAGTTCACTTTATAATTTAAAAACGTTTTAATCAGCGCTGCTATGCTAACGTTTCAAGCATATAGCCTTTTCTTCATTCCTATAGCAATTATTGCTTTACTTCTTTCTCAACATCCTAAGAAGACCCCGACAATGCAAAGAAATAATATCAGATTGATAAATTAATTACAAACCATAGTTAAAAAACATAAACGTCAGAGAAGGCTATTCACTGAAACAGTCATTCTGGAAAATCGTGTTCAGGCAGAAAAGCATTTGGGATATAGGAGCAGGTAGTCCAAATTCAGAGAACTTGATTCGGGGGAAGAAATTTGGAGACTGGTAATCAGGGAAATAACTATTTGGGTCATACAAATGTACTGCGGTAGTTATCTTGCGTGAAGCCAAAAATCAAAGAATTAGCTAATAATTATTTATTATGTATTATATTATGGTGAGAGCGAAGAAGCTTGACTAGACCAATTCGGTGGATCTTACTCGCATAAGGATGTTGAAATTTCTGTCTAATTTTTTCTTAGCTCATGCGTACGTCAGTCGACTCGACTTCAATCTTCTGGTACCTAGTTAAACAATATTATTTATTTCTTGTTACTCGTGTACGATGACATTGACCTGCAATCCTCACACGTGAAGGTTACAGAAATACCAGTTTTATTTCCTAACGAAGCGAATCAAATAATTTGGCGACGAAAACAAAATTCTGGAATATATCCACACGAATAGTTCCACAACTTTTCATTATATTATTCAAATGTTAGCCATCGACCTAGGATAATATGGGAAATTTTTTTCGACTGGTATTGAATTTGGGCGATTATCCAACTCACTGCATACACGGAAATGCCAACTTTTTTTTCGACTAGAAAAAATTCGAAGTAGGTTAAATTTTCATGTAAGTTGGCCGATTTTTGCATGAAATTGTACATTTTGAACTGAACTAGAATGTTAAATATTTCATTGATCTTTGTTTAAAAGAAAAAAAAATCAAAGAATAAAAAATCTTCTGGAAATCTCCTCCTATATTTACTCATCTTCTACAAGTCGACATATCAAACAAAGGAAAACATTATTTAGCCGCTCATTTCATTTTAGCCATTCCACGAAAGTGAAATTAGCCATCTCTCTCAAACAAGTTGATTAAACAAGAGATGAATTAACCTTCGACCTTGGATATGTATGTACTCGTATATTAATTTTGAACCCTATAATTTGTATGCTACACCATACGGGCTCACACAAATTTTGCATTCAAGGATTCAATATAAATTATTTTCTAGAATCTTCACTGCACGGTTTTTATAGTTAAGGTGCATTGTAAGTATTTTTGTGGAATATAATTGAAACTCTTTATTTAATTCAGAGTCGAAGTAAACGGTAGCTTAAGTGGGGCATTTTTATTCAAAAAATTTGTTGTTTTACTTCAGAACGTATAATTTGCTAGTAAAATTCTTGAAAAAAAATTTTTGAAGCCTTAGAACTGTAAATTTTGCTGGTCACAATTTTTGAAATCATTCCAGAGACTGCAGTGCTGGAGAAATTGATGGAAAAATTTTGTGAAATAGTTACAAAGGTTTCAGTGCAAGAAATATTGCTGGAAAGACGTTTTATAGTACATATAGAGTTGGCTAGAAAATTTTTTTGGAGTAGGTTTAACATGGTTACAGTGCTAATAAAATTACTGAAAAAATGTTTTGAAGTAGTTTAAAAGGTTTCAGTGCTACAAACATGGGTGGAAAAAAATTTTTCGGACAATTTCAAGATGTCTCAGGGCTAATAAAATAGCTGAAAACATATCTTTTGAAGTAATTTGTCGGAAAATTTCATTTTTTTAATACATTTTTGATTTTTTGCTAGTGGTAAATCACAGCCTCAAGAGGGTTCAGAGAATGAATTATTGCTGGTAAAAATTCTTATAGTAACAAGCGAGGTCTCAAAGTCAGTGCTGCAAATTTTGCTGACATTTAATATGATTGTAGGCTATTTTTTTGAAGCTCGCGTTTTTCAAATGAAACCGGTTATATTTGTAAGTTGGGAAGTTAATAATGTTTCACAGATTCTATTAATTTCGACTTACGCACATTTTTTGAAATTAATCAACTAGCCAGCTACCACCGAAAAAACTTATTATCTCAAATATTTTCAAAATAAAAAAACTGTGTCTGAATCGATGTGTACCTAAATTTTTTTTTGGTACGATTCCCAGTCTTGCGATTTATAAATATAAGATGAAACACCTTACTGTTGTTTAGTTATGGTAAACTACTGTAATTATGTTACAGATTATGCTTGGTTGAAGCATCAGAGCTCAGTATAAGCAATGTGAACGCAATGCACCAACTGCCAAAGCAGCTACAGTTAATGCATAACCATTTTATCGAGTCCGTTTCTGGGCGAAGTTCATGAAAAAGCTAACATCTGTCTGCAAACATGCGCACCTCAGCAAGTCTAAACGACGAGTGCTGCACTTCTTGGGTGCCTTCCTCGTCGGCCTGCTGGTTGCCCGCATCTTCTACCCTCAGAGCAGCCGCTACCAGGCCTTACTTTGCGACCCTTATGGTCAGATTACAATTAACAATGCGTCAGATATGGACTGCACAGACTGTGATCATCTGGCCTCCTTGGAAAACTTCCGAGTATCAAGTATGGGCACCAAAGGTCCAAGTTCCTCTTCTAAGAAATTACTCTTTGTGGGTGTCATGACTGCACAAAAATATCTGGACACAAGAGCAGCTGCAGTATATGAAACGTGGGGCAAAGAGATCAACGGAGATGTGGCTTTTTTCGCATCTGAAACTGCGCAAGCTCCATCAAAGGCACGTCACTTGCCTCTGGTGCGACTTAAAGATGTCGACGACTCGTACCCACCGCAGAAAAAAAGCTTCTATATGCTTCAGTACATGTGGCGAGTACTGGGCGACAGATACGAGTGGTTTATGAGAGCTGATGATGATGTTTATATCCGACCAGATAAGATGGAACGTTTTTTACGCTCAATCAATAGCAGTAAAGCTCATTTTATTGGACAAGCTGGACGAGGAAATCAAGAAGAGTTTGGATTACTGAGTCTTGAATACGATGAGAATTTTTGTATGGGTGGACCAGGGATTATATTTAGTCGAGAAACACTGCGCCGAATTGTGCCATATGTTCAAACATGTTTGCGCAATTTATACACGACACATGAAGACGTCGAGCTGGGCAGGTGCGTGCAGAGGTTTGCTCGCATTTCTTGCACTTGGTCATATGAGGTAAGCACGAAGTGCATATAACAAGAATATTGCTAGTAAAATAAGTACTCATAATATAAGGTTTATTCGATTTGCCACAGAAAAGTGTGGGGTTGGGTTTCCCAAAACACCTTGTGTTTAACTTTAAAACCAAGTTTCATCTAGGTATAAATAACAATATTGGGTCAAATAGAACAGAAATTCAGGTTATCAAGACTGTCACACTTTTTTTTATTATATTGAAGGTTTTTTAAAAAAATAACCTATTAGAATTGCTCTCATGAAATAAATTAGACTGAGAAGTCTGATAGTTTCTCCTTTCATGACCTCAGAATTCCAAACATATCCTTATCACAATGAGTAGATTATCTATTTCAAGTGGTTTACAAACTGTCTGAGACAATCCATCAATGATAAATTGGGTAAAACCATATGTAAACTGGCTTGTACACACTTATATGAATGTACTTGCAAAATCTACTACCTGCAGACTTATGACAGTTAAGGAAGAATTGCAGTCTTGAATTATCACACAAATGGAGGGAGATAGTGAGCTGCCAAAGAATGTAGAAAGTGTTATATAATTTTGTCACAGAACGAAGCCCCAAGTCTGCTATTTTCTGTGAAGGTCTGTTTAGAATCTGCTGATATCTGACGTGCATCCTCGAAAAAAGCTTCAGTTATAGTATGGTTTGCCAATACATAATACAAACAAACAGCCTGTATGCTTTTCCCCAAATATTTTCTTGTAACTTACGAGAAGCTTGAGGGCTTCAACAGTTGAACTAAATAAAAGACACTTGAGTTTGGGTAATAAAAATTTTTATCACGTAAGGAAAACTATACGTAGTATATGTACATAAAAAAAAAATTATTTGAATTGTATTAAATCTCAGATGTTATTTTGTTATGGGGTATAAGGGCTATAACTGTAGATGTGCATTTTAATTTTTGTATTTTTCAGATGCAGTCCATATTTTATCATAATTTCAGTGGTGGTCAAGCGTTTACTGAAAGTTTGAAAACAAAAGAAGTACACAATGCTATAACACTGCATCCAATTAAGAAACATCAACACATGTACAGACTACATAATTATATGCGGGTCCGTTAATTTTTTCTTTCATGTTAAAGACCATATTTTTTGGTTTCATCGCAGTGCAATTAAAAATAATTTTCTATTACAGGGTCTTGAAATCAGAGAGTTGCAGCAACGTAAAGTGAGCCTGTATCGAGATCTCTATTCGTTGGGCAGTGTATCTCATTTCAATTTCAACAAAAATACCGTTGTCGATGTTCTGAGTCAAAAGAAACATTTCTCTAACTTGGTGTCAAAAGCTGATTACTTTGGTATGCACTTATAAAATTTTTGTGGGAGAAGAAGGATAAACATTTTTTTTAGTCAGTTAATTTTGATGATTTGAATTGCCAGTATTAAATTTGAACAGTGATGTGCAAGAAGAGGATAAGTCTACTTTTTCAAATTTTACGAAAGAGAAAAAAAAACACTTGAAATCGTCTTGCCCTGGGCTAAGCTAGCACATGTTTGGGTGTAAAAAAGTAAAGGCCAACCCTGGCAAGCATCCTAACAATTTTATGTTTGTATCTCACTTCTGGAACTGAAGAAATGAAAAAATCTTCAACTGGAAGGACTTACCCTGCTCTTGCGAGACAATTAAAAATTTCATGTGAAAAATTAAAAAGAGGATAAGTCCAATATTTCAAAAACTGTACAGAATAAAGTACAGCATGACGTATCAAAGTCTTAGAATTTGAAATAATGACTGTTTATCGTAGGTGCAGTAAGACCTTAGATACTGGTTTTTCTTTTTTTTTTTACCTCATGTTGTATCTATGTGACCTGAAAAAAGGAAAAGGGGTTAAGGTTCGAAAAAAAAAACGTAAAAGCGCGTTCATAGTTTGATAATTTGACCCTTTTATCCATCAGAATCGAGAAAAAAAATTCACTTTTCGAACCTTTACCCCTTTTCCTTTTTCCAGGTCACATATAGGTAAGTGAGAAAAATTACTGAAGTTGGATTTATTTTCAGGAAAGCCACCATCTTGCAATAAATACAGACCCAGAAGTGTTGATGATGTGTTGCCTTGGGATTTTATCAGTCGATCAATTTATTCATCCGCCAACTTGAATCCTCGCAGAAAACTGGAGACTCATTTAAAAGAGGGATTGGATGATATTATACGAGAAGTAAGAAAATAAATTATAAATCTTTTTATAATTATGTATTATAAAAATAAATTCTACCAGGCAACTTACAGTAGAACAAGTTTTAGACTGTAGCTCTGTTTTTTTACCCTTCCTATTTCATGTAGTAGAGTCTGTGAGCGGATGAGAGATTTGTAGTGATACAAGTAGGTACCTATTCAAGTACCTATATATGTATTTTTTATTCAAAAAATGAGATCATTTTGGAATTACATACTCGTATATTGTAGAAGAAATTACTACCAAGAATATACTAATTTTCACTAGTTTTATCGCGGTTATTACAAATACCATAATCTTCAACTTGTAACATTTTTCTTATAAATATAATATCTCGACTGCCGGGGTATTACAGTATTAGTCAAAAATCATAATTTTTCTGGAGTGTTTTGAAGCTTCTATAATGCTGCAGTTTGTATATACTCGTATAATACATAAATAATATGAAGTAATTTACGAATGAAATTTTTTGAGATGATATCAACATATTGAAGATTGTTTTTTTCTAGTTAGATAGAGAGCATACTCACGGGTTTCAGAATATATCAATATTTTCAAATGCGATAATTTCTGACTTTTCCGTACTGTTAAACCCCAGTAGTCGAGACATGTACATATAGTAAAAATCATAATTCATTTTTTCCACTGTGGAAATTATACGTGATTGCTCTCAAGAAACTAGAAAAATGATAGAATGTATTAATTTAAATAGTTTTTCGCTAAAAGATCTAGTCCACTTTTTGACGATTTTACAGATATGCAAAAAACAATCAAGTTTGTGAACTTTGATTGGAAAAACAGTGATTTTCGGAATAAATCTTTTATAGAAATAATTTTTCTTCTCATCTAGGGACTCGTAGTGTATAATGGATATAATTTAGGCAAACTTTCTTTTGTTCAAATGTAAGAGAAAATTGGATTCAACTCCATAATATTATTATTGATGCGCATCTGTAACGAATATTCTAAAAATTTTCCCTCAAGACATTAGCATTGCCTAATTGAATGGTGAAATTAAATTTTACAAATTATACTGATTTACGAGTATAGGTTATCAAAATATAAATTTTTGTAAGCAACAAACAACTTTTTCAAAATAGAAAATTCATTTCTGAAATCAGATCGATTTTATGTGCAGTTAAAAAAATATAAGTACCTACTTATTACACACTATGACTTTTTTCAAAATTTATCAATAAAATGTTTGGATTTTAGTTAATTCGTAGCAGTAATTCATACTCACGAGAACGAGGCAGAGTAATAGAATTCCAGCAAATTTTGTACGGATACTATCAGCTGAATCCACTGTATGGTCCTAGTTATATCCTTGATGTATTGTTGACATTCAAGAAATATCGAGGTAAAAAAATGACAGTTCCTGTTCGCAAGCATGCTTATGTTCAACAGCAGTTTGCTAGTGAGTATAAATTTTTTAAATGGTATACTTAGATGTCCTTTCATTCTAATTTGGTAATTTGTTCTTCTATCTGAGAAAAGGTTTATAATCTATTTGACTACATTTTTGAGGGGAATTCTGTCGATATCAGGCTATAGACACCTCAAGGAACGATTAGAGAAAAACAAAAAATTAAGTTAAGAATAATTATTTTTATTCGTGTTTTTGGGGTTCAGTTTTGTGTCAAAGATTGTTCATGTTTCCAGTTAAAAACGATAGTGCAGTCCATTTCTTCATTGAAAATCAAGAACCCTCTGTTGTAAACAAACAAAATTCTTTTAGATGATATTTTTTAATTGTTTTTCAAATTTCGGATTCTGGCGGGGCAGTTAATTTTCAAGCCCCCTATTTAACTTTTTTTTCAAAGTTTAGGAGGAAGGGGGACTAATTTTGCTAGGGGGGCAAATGAGGATGCCAGGGGGGCTCAGCTCCCCTGGACCCCCCTAGCCACACCCCTGCTTGCAAGTCATTTGCTGAAATGACAAAATCTTGAAGCTTGAAAAAATGTTTAGACCTATTAAAGTACTAATAAAATGGATCTAATTGCAGGTATAGAAGTTCGTGAAATAACGTCTCATGGATACACCGAGAAAACTGAGCCGAATCTGGACTTATATCAAAGAAATAACTTCAAAAATAACCATGAAAATCAACAACTGTCCCCTACTAATGTACAAATTAACATGGTGGTACCATTGTCGGGAAAATTGGATGCTTTTATTCGATTTATGAACACATTTGAAGAGATTTGTGTGAGGGGTCCGGACAAAAATTTAGTTCTTTTGGTGGTGTTGTTTGCTAAAATAGGATCCATAGAATTTAACCAAACATTAGCCATAGTAAATGGTCTCAAGGCACAGTACCCTGGTGAAACGGTTAATGTTGATTTACTTCACGTCGACCAGCCATTCAGTCGAGCAAAAGCACTGGATTTGGGTATGCAGAGAGTGACCATGGAAGAATTACTGTTTTTTATTGACGTCGACATGATTTGGAATGCTGAAACTTTGCAACGTGTACGTCTTAATACGGGATTACAAAAAAGTGTTTACTTTCCAGTGGTATTTAGCGACTTTGATCCATCAGTGATGAGTGCACTTGGAAAGAAGTCAACTGACAAATCGTTTAATGCAGCTGAGAGGGACGGATATTGGCGTTTGTTCGGATTTGGAATAGTCAGTGCTTATAAAACTGATATTCTAGAGGTGAGGCTAAATGACGATTTTCTTAATTTTTATTTCGGCTTAGCACTAATAAAGTCCCAAAATATAAATACCTACCAATATTGTATGAAAATATTTTTTTTTTGACTTGACAATAGGTATTACATTCTGTTTTTCTTATCAAATGGCTGTTGTCGACTTGAGGATATGCTATTCTTCTGTCTAAAAATATCCCTACTCATTAAGCTATTTCTCCCTCAATTTTTAGCCAAATTGTATGATATTTTGACATGTTATAGGCAAAAGGATGATCTGTTAGCACTATAGAGTTCAAATTTTAGTTTAGTCTTTCTGAAATTTTTGCCCAAAGTTGTCCATTTTAAATACTTTTAATTCAAATCTCTTTCTGCCAGCACACAACTCAGTTTTATTTCAAGTCATGACTCAAAGGATAATCGAGACAAAATACCTGTCATAATATTTTATTCGTATTTTCTGTTTCTGTTTACAGGCTGGTGGTTTTGATACATCTATTGTTGGTTGGGGAAAGGAAGACGTTGATCTGTTTGATAAATTTGTACAACATAATGAAAATATAAGTATATTTCGGTCACCAGATCCGAATCTAGTCCACATATTCCACATCGTCGACTGCGATAATGCCTTGGATGAAGCCAGACTTACCATGTGCCATAATACTAGAAGTGAAACATACGGCAGCGTTAACCAGTTAGCTAGTCTTATTTATCATTATAAGACATCCATTTTTCAATATGTACTTTCTAAAAACAGTGTAAATTTGGGAGATAATAATTAGCTTGAGCAATTTTTTTGAAAAATCCTATTGATCTGCTTAATGTGGTGTTACATGGAAAAAGAAAGAAAGAAAAAAAAGGCAATTTGTTGAAAATTCTATTTTGTTGATGATAAATAAATTATATCAAATGGCAGATCAAGTTTGAAAAACTTAAAAATATTATGGTTAGAGTTGAGGGAGGAAAAGTAATTTTTATGTTTTATTAAAGTAGCTTGGAAGAAAACTAATCGGTCAAAGTTCCCCTTCATGTGATACATACAATTTTTTATAGGCAGTTCGAATTTAAGAAATTGTAATTCGATAAATAATATAGTTGAATCTCGATAAATATAGTTAAATCTCGCAAGGCGGGACCATAAAAGAATTTTCCTGAGAGCATTTCATCGTTGGCTACAAATTTACTGCGGCACACAGTAACAAAAAATATTTTAAAGCTTCACCTATGACCTACCAAAGTATGTAATTATGTTTTTGAGTTTGATGCCACTTACCTATAAAAAATTTAAAACATAATCTCAAACGTTTCTTATGTTAGTCTTCGTTTCAATGGAAGAGTTTTATATTTTGATTTTTAATCCATAATATTGTGATGAATAGATCCGAGAGATTTTGAACTATTCAAATTTTTAAAATATCCAACATATTTCTCACCGAGAGCTTTTTATTTTCTTGTATCACAACAATTTGTTACATGCCTTTCTCTTTTAAGTATAACTTAGATCAAATCTAGCGCAGGCCTCGGTACAGGAATTAAAGCAAATACCATATTTTTAAAAAGATGTTTCTCAAGAGTGTAAAAATTGTGCAATTAAATGGCTTTTGGTGTTTTAAAAACAAAGTTGAAATTCTAATATTTATCAAATAAATTCTGCAACCAATCTTAAAATACCAACAGCAATACAAAAACCTGGACTATTTCTTCAGCCGTGAAAAATCTCTTCTGAAATAGGTAAATAATTTTCAACTTATATCGTTGCTTCCTGCTACCTGGCACTCTAGAAATATTATGTCACAGTTGAAAAAGTTCTTAGTTAGATATTTTTTCAATAATTTTGTTACGAACAGTAAACGCAAGTAGTAATAATATTTAATTTTTTTAGTTCGCTGACATTCTCCCTAATCCACTTTCCCTAAAGACATTTTCCCAAATGGAAAAATCCCTAATTTTTTTATCCCTAATCCTTTTTCCTTATAAGTAACTAAAAATTTTAATGTAATTAATAAAGTTCCTAAATGCAAAAATATAAGAAAATGGAAAGAAGTGCGTTTACAAATTTATATTGTTAGATAAATTTTTGAGGCACTTGAGTGGAGTATTATAAGTTTCATCACACTCAAGTTATATTGGTCTTATGAGACTGTGTGAGGGCAGCTTTGTATAATTCAACAGTGATGGTTGGTATTGAGGTGGGATTGCAGCTCCTCGTCCTCTTCCATGCTTACCATGCATATAATCTCACCAAAGTAGTCGATCACTGGTTTTAACATTGGAGTACATTTTTATTGCATGGTAATAAACTAATTTCATGGTCAATTAGGGATAATAGTATTCAAGATTTTATTCTGTGTGCAAATATTTTGGGAGTTTTGGCGTTAGGGAAAAAGAAGTAGAAATAAAAAAAATTAGATATTTTGTCCATTAAGGAAAGTGGCTTAGGAAAACTGTCCGGGAACCAATTTTTTTCTCGGGAAGTAACTTTCAGAGTAAGATACTTTGTTTTATTGGGCTTCACCTTTATGAAGTTGATTAAGAATCATTTCAACATTAAAGACCTATCTGAGATTTTGCTGTACGGTGTGTTACAAGAAATTTTTTGACATTGAACAAAAATATAAATAGGGCTAAGGGAAATATATTGGGAGAAGTGATAAATTTTCAATGAATATTGTGTGAAGTTAGTGTATGTTATACATGTATGTTTTTAACCACTGCAAATTCGGTTTTTGAGAAAAATATATGAATATAAAAAATAACATACACACCTATCTCAGGTATGTCTTCAATTGTCTTGAACTATTTAAGGTTTGAGCAATATTTTATTTGACTTTAGATTAAGTTAACTTATTTATTTGTAACTTTTTTGTTACTGTATTTTCCAACAATTCCTATTTACATTTTTGTTTTAGAAAATAATTTTAATAATAAAGAAATTTTCATATATCTATGCAGGGTTTTAAAAAAATTAAATTTTGTGTCATTTTACTGTCTGATAAAAAGGGTTACAAGAACAAGTACAGAAGCAATAGGTTAACCAGTCCCATTATGATTGAAAAGAAAAGTGAATCGCAATTGTGATCTTTCTAGTTGGCTTTTATCTGCCGTATTGTAGGTCGACTGTGATTTTAGGCAAAAGTTGAAGATATTTCATACTCAATCTTTCAAAAAGAACATGGCTTGAAGAGATCGTGAGTTTGAAACTCGACAACTGTAGGGAATACATCCTATTCAATGGATAGAGGATTCGAGCTTCTAACAAAGTACGTCAAGTGTAACTCGCCAACTACGAGTAGAACGCAACCCTGCACAACTTGTGCGCCTTGACGGCTGTATCCACGCACTAGCGTATTTTCAACAGGTTTTCACTTGAAAACCTGCTTATTCAAATGATGTCAATTAGTGAAATAAGGGTTGAGACCTAGTATGTTTTTTATTTCATGACAGTTTATGAAAATTCGCATCAAGATACCAAATTCATATGTATGTAGGTATGTATGTTATTTTACGTCACATGTGAGACCCAAGATAAAGTATGACACTTGCGAGACACCCCTTATAAGTACTAAAATATAAAACCTTCGTCCTCACATGGCCTGGTGGCTACCTGTAGATGCCTTAGGCTATGTAATGAAGCCCAGAGATATTGGATAGTTGCTCGATGCAGTCTGTATGGAGGAGAATGAAATGAGTGAACCACTAGGGTACATACAATTGATATTTGGGGCACTTGTGAGTCCCAGACAAAAAAATGCAGATTTCCGGTCTGTGGGGTGGCGGGAGCAAGAAAAACCATTTATATGTGTACACCTCATAGATATGCGAGACCCGCAAAACGGTCTCGCATTGTCAAAAAAGGTCTCGCAAGTGTTATGATTCATTTTTTTTGGGTCTCACAAGTGGCTGTAAATAGGGGAAAACCGGTTCAAAAGAGTTAGTTTTAGTTACTTCGTTTAGTTTAGTTTAGCTGGGTTTGGTTTTGGGTTTGTGTGGGATTTGGGTTATGGTTTGGGTTTTGGATTTGGTTTTGGGTTTGGGTTTTGGGTTTTGGGTTTGGGTGGGATTTATGTTTGGGTTTTGGGTTCTGGTTTGGTTTTGGCTTTGGGTTTGTGGTTTAGTTTTGGATTTTAGTTTTGTGTTTGGGTTTGGCTTTTGGTTTTAGGGCTGGTTTGGGTACCTATTGGGTTTTTGGTTTTGGGTGGGATTTGGATTTGGGTAGATTCCGGTTTGGTTTTGAGTTTGATTTTGGGTTTGGGTGGGATTTACGTTTGGGTTTTGGGTTTGGTTTTGGATTTTAGTTTTTCGGTTTGGGTTTTGGTTTTGGTTTTGGGTTTGAATTTGGGTTTATCTGTCTCTCAGCTACTGAATGATAAAAAATTTGGCTAAAAACAGCACTGTTCATTCGGACATTGCATAATTCATAATATAATCTCCGGATGAACATCAGCACCAGGTACGTCATAAAATTGACCCAACACAGTCATGTGTAATTTATTCCAATTTTTCAAATTCCACCGGTAATTATTTTTATATGAGAAATAGACGAAAATGTTTGAAACAAAATGTATTATTTCTCTTTCAATTTACTAGAAAAAAGTAGCTCCATCACTTTCTTAATAAAATCCAATCTTACACCACACATTAAGGTCAAACCATAATAGTCTCTCTCATTACATAAAAATTCATATTGGAAAATAACCTTTGCCCCGTAACTCCACTTATAGGGGCCATTGGGGAAAAACACGCTAGTGGGTAGAAACATCCGCCGAGGCGCACAAGTTATGTGGGGTTGCGTTCTAGTTGGCAAGTTACACTTGACGTACTTTCCTCGTAAGTATGGTAGCATAAGTAATCCACTTTCGGCCTTTCGGGCCAAATCATGTGATGAAAAATTTTCTCAAGTCTCGGAATTGAACATAATCGCTTTGAAATCATTGTTTAAGAAATCAGTATTTTCTTTGCATTCATGACGTAATATTTTGGTTCGAGATATTGAAATAGACCTACTTTAACTTGAGAAGGTGTAATTCTTTCAACACAGAAGGAATAATTCACAATCAGTTTAAACTTCGTTCAGAAGGATTTATGAATGAAATATATGACATATTATATCATAATTAAAAGGATTATAAAATCAACAAATTGGATTTATATTTGTCGCAATTTTTATGGGTAATCTAGTTAGTTAACCCTCTGAGGTACATTACCGTCTTTATAATCCAAATCAAAGTACATATACGAGTACCAACACTTTCACCGAGAAGTACTTTTATACCTACCCACATTTTTTTGCCTTTTAGCCAACAATTCTTTCATTTCACGTACACGATTTTACAAATACCAATATATTATAAGTTATACAATTTTTAGTTGAAATTCAAAAGTTGACTGCACTCGAATAGTGGGCGTCAAAACGTGAGTTTCAATGCGGAAATAAATGAGTTGTTTTTTTTTTCCCCTATCGATAACGTAAACACATCAACTCCGATGCGGCTAATTAATAATAATGGCTGAAAAAATACAATACTTGTTGCGCCGTGATCAGATTCTATAAATGAGGGAAGCAGAAGGAAGGAAGAAAAAAATCATCAAACTATAATTTATTCACACGAATCCACGTGCTAAGTAAAGAAAGTGAAATTTTTTAGACTGCATGGCTGATCAAAGCACATAATACACAGCCCCCTCAAACACAGAAATCCATTGATTGCTGACCAGAAGGGCCTTCATCGGTGGCCCAGGTCACATCCGATAGGCTATTCCCCACAAATGGAATAAATATTTTGTATTGGTGTATTATTTATTAACTTTGCACAGAGATGGACTGATCATGTAATAAGAGATCGTTAAGTTCACTTTCACTCTTAATAGACGTCTACCAACAAGAACCTATGGCATAAGAGCAAGGTCGACTCCTTATAATTTTTTTTTCTTTGTAAAATAAAAAAACAAAAAAACAAAAATAAACTTCTGTATAAAAAGTTATATATAACAATTTACCAAGTAATGGAATGTAGTCTGGCTCTAGACAAAAACAACTGACGGACCAGTTGAATATTTTTTTTCAGTCCATCCGATCCGGATACTTTCACCTCTTTATTGGCATAGGCATACCTATGAGGGTATATTATTTCCAACAATTCGGAAATTTTAAGCTTTTTTTGCGAACTGTATTGCATAATTTGTTTGAGATGAAGCCAATGAATCGACAGAGGTTATCTTTCGTTAGTGATTCTAAAAAATATTTAGTTTGGAGGGCAACGACTTGCTTCAAAACATCATCAGGAAGACGATAGGAGCAAAAGAATAGAAATACGATCTTGGAGAAGTATTCAAAATAGGAATCCAAGATCTAGCGCTGTGTAGTGTTAAAGGCACGTAAAGTAAAGGCCTGGCTTCCAACGTTTCAGCATGGACGTACCTACTCCATATAAAACAGATTTTTCCTCAAGAAACAAAATAAGTTTTTTTTATGAAGCACCAAAGGAGCACAATGAATAATTTTTTTTCTATGTATAGTTTTCAAAATCAAATTAGAAGTGTGTTCCATGGCCCCCACCAAATTGAATTACTATCAACAAGAAACACTTGATGCATGGGCTATTCTCGAGCCTGACAGAAGATAAGGGGTCAGACAATCCTTAATTTCTTGGCTTTAAAAAGGCAGCCACCAATTGGGCATCATTTTCTTCAAATTTTGAATCAAGCCTTATTGAAGAGTGCAGATGTTAAACGTCGGAAAAAAGTGTTTTTCGTAAATTCTTCACATATTGCTCAAATGTACAAGTAAAATTTACAATGATCATCAGCCCGACATGTTGAATCCTGACGGCAATATCAGGCGACAGAATTATGGAGTTGTAATGAAAATAGAAACCTTCATTAAATCGTTGCTGTCAAATATTAATAAAAATAAATCGTAACAGTGAATGAATTTTTGACGAGAATATTTCCGTTCCAGTCACATTTTAGACACGAACAACTTCTTTATGATGAGTAATGTTCTTCTCAAAAGAAGATGAAGATCATTTACCACCAGCTGATACCATTCGATGATTTAGCCTATAACATTCGTCATAAATGATACTTTCATACGCATGATAGCGCAGAATAAGGTAGACAAAAATACGATTAAGTGAACCTTATCAACTTATATAAATAACTCATTTGCATTAAAGCTAACCTAAAGTTTAGATAGCAAAAGCAAAATGTGGTTTACGTTATAAATTAGTTGTTATTTATTTATTTTTTTTATTTGCATTTTATACAAACTAAACTTCACGAGGAAATTGGTCGTAAAATTTCGTGATCGCCTTTTTCCCAAAGTAGGTATACATGAGTAATAATCTGAAAGAACTAAGATCTACATAATAGGGAGGTTGTTAAAAAGTATAAAACACAAATCAAATAACTTTCACCTTCAGCTGTTCAATAAAAAATGAGTATGTGGTTTTGAATTATGATTATTAAATATAGCTTTATATTTTTAACGTCTCTTTTGATCATGACCATTAGACATTTTGGTAAAAAGAAATTCTAGAAACAAAATAAAGACATTGTTTCTGAAATCCACTGAGACCAAAGTAAACCTCTGTATCTTCAAATAAAAATGTGAGCAGGTATCAAATTTAATGATTTGAGAAATTATGCCCTTAGGTTATATCAAGGACATGCAAAATTTTATAGGCATTTAGTCAGTTTATAAAAAGTTCTGCAAATAAACCACCTTATTAATTATTCACGCGATATCTCATTAGATCTCAGCCATCTCATTTATTTTTTTCATCAGGCGAGTTAACTAAATTTTATACTCGTCAGCTGTCATTTATTGCCCAATAAGAAATTACCAGATTTCGAAACTGAGTTTCTTCATATACTTTGTGTTGATCGGAGTTTAGAAAGAGGGGACTTAATAGAAACACATACTGCAAAATTACTCGAGTACCTATTTGAGCGATGCTACTGCTAAAGGATCAAATTGATTGGTTCAAGAATTTTGACGAGCAGTTTAGGGATGAAGGAATTTTATGTAATGAAATCGCAGGAAGCTTTAGCCTTGATCTTCGCGAAGAAATATTTTCACAGGCTCATTTAAATTATTCTCGATTATCTCAAACTCTCAAAATTACTTCAGAAAACGTTTCGCTCAATTAGAATAGTTATCTACTTAATTCTTTGACGTCATTTTCTGCCTTCTCACTAATTTTTTTATCATGATGTAAATGTACATTCTTGAAAGTGTGAGGTAAGAATTTGCTGGGATCATAGGTGAAACTGCCTGCTGATAACCTCGGTTATAGTGAATTTTTCATCAATTTTTTATCATCTATTAACCTCTGAAACGATGAAAGTAGGTATAATATGTTTTGCCAATTGCGGAATGTAATGTTGCAGGCAAAAATACAAATTTTCAGACGTACACTACATAGCATGTACTCGTATTTTCATTTTATAAGCTGAATTCAGAACCAATTTTCGTCAAATTTGAGTAAATCACTCTTAAATTTACCATCTATGCCACTATAAAATTGTTTTATCAAATTTTGAATAAGTATTATTTTTCATATGGAAGGTTTTTTGAGAACGTTTGAAAGAGGCTTTTAAAATTCGAAATTAAAAAATAAAATAATAATAGGAACATATTAAGAGTTGAAGTGAGGATAAATAATCGAAATGCCTCAAAAATCAGCTCGTAAAATGAAATAAAACAAGCCATGTAAATATAAGTGAGTTACTCTCAGAGAAAGTACTTAGGGTTTCATACATTTTGAGAGACCACCTCAAGCAGTTTCTACACGAAGTAAATATAATATACACTTGAGTCAGTTAATTATAAAATGGGCACAAGTATCACATCGATCCCACACGTACCTACCTGTGCTTATTAGATCACAATTATCGAATTTTTATTTTCAATCAGTATTAAGTAATAGTACGCAGCAATTACAATTGGTTATGAATGATATAATAATTGCTTCCATTTTTGGTTTTCAAATTTTGGTCAAGAAATGAACACTTCCATAACTGTTCGAAATAATCGTAATGCTGAGTGCATAAATTATCTAATCGATGACCATGATGGAGGCTAATGTTCCAACACAATCTAAATGGAACGCTTGAATGATCCTCAATCCAGTGTCAAGATTACACAAATGAAAGAAGAAGAAACTGAACTAATAACATTATAAATTTATGAAGTGTAACGAAACAACTATCTAAAATAATTTATTTAATGTAGTCGCTGCATTTTTCAAAATTGAGACCAAATTAATTATGTCTCTTGTGTGGTAAATCTTAGGTGTGTCGAAATTTTAATCTATGCACCTAGCTCGATTAATGTACTTTGTTTGATTTTGTTTGAATAGCAGATAAAGCGTTTTCTGGTTATATTTTTTGAATAGATAAAATTTGAGAAACGTTTCATATTTCTGATGAATGATTACCATTTATTTGTACAGAAGAAATCCACGTTTCAATATCTCATTGCTATATACTCGTACTAAGTATACCAAAAATTTTCAGATATTCTTCATGTGTTTTGTTCGTTGCTTTATTTTATTTTTTGAAATTTTACAGTTGGGTGAATGGTTCTGATCACTTGAATGTCAAGTGCAACTCCCTTGATTAGGCCTTGTTTCAGTAAACATAGGTACCTATATCTTGAGTTTTGCTTAGGAGATTATATTAGAAATCCTCATGACATCAACTTCTGGGGCTTTAGGGGTAAAAGAATTGCATAGTGAGGGGTGCAGGAGTATGCCAGATAATTTGAGTTGGATCAGATAGCTAGTCAGTATTTTATAAAAGGAAAAATATTTTAGAAAGTGTGACAATTATTTTCTGTCCAAAAGGAGCGCAGGTAAAATTTAAGTTTGAAACTTGACAAGTGGAAGATTTTTCACAGAAAAACGTGAAGTGGAAACATGACTGACTTCCTAGGATTTGCCAAAGAAGAATATTTCAATAATAGTTTATTAATACAGCCATTTAATTTTATTACATAGTTATTCAGTTTCTACTTTATTGTCAAAAATAGGTAATACAATTTACTAATACTGTATTTTATAACGAAGGCACGACATCATTGAATTATATTTGGTAGTGGATTCTATTATTTTTCATCGAAGATTGACAGAAAATAGTTTGAATGACGTTGCAATCAAAATTTTAACCAAACGAGTGTCAGTACACTTCAAACACTGAAATTTACCAAAACAATCAAAATATTTTGAAAATCATAGGTAAATAACATAAAAACTCCATCTATATGCCACACTTTTATGCAGAACATAACATTTTTCTGTGATTTTGCTAAGAATTCAAAGAAAGTTGAGGGCTTAAAAATTTGTTTATCCTACAAAAGCGTGCATGTGTCGAAAATGTTTAATAACGAATAATCTGGGGAAAATTGAGATTTGAATGAGATCTCGATTCACATGTACGAAAAAACCCATTTACGTCTGTTGGCTACATTTCTACTTTTCAACTTTTTCTGTCGAATGGCACATCAAATCAATTTACAAGATCTTAACAACATTTTCCTTCACAAATAAATTTAAATATTCAGAAATAACCCTGTAATCACGATCCACAATGGTCACTTTTTTTGAAAAAATGTCAACAAAAAAAGTCGGCCAAGGGCAACACTGGTTTTCGTGATATAAAATCTTTAAGAAATTTGTTTGTTACACTATTTTTAATGTTACATTGGTTTTCACTTTTTGCCATCAACAACAACTGTGAATTATTCAGATAGAAGTTCCTCCTTCTAATAGGTACTCTGAAAACTTCTTGTGAGAATGCCTCTTTTACCTACTTCTATATTAAATTGTCACAAGTTATAGGCACGTTTTATTACTGCAATTCGTCAAGTACGAGTAGATACACGAATAAGTAATCTTAGTGGTTTTATCCACTTGAACAAATCATAAATTAAACGTTGCATTGGAATGGTAAGAATTAACCCGTGTCAATTAACCCAAAATATTACGTAAAATATAATAATTAAAAGTTATTTAATTGGCGCACCTAATTATATCATCTACATGAGTCAGTGCAAAAAGATAGGAAAGCACATAAAGCTGAGAATTCGTCGCAGATACTCATTAAATCGTCCACAATTAACAATAATCGATGCAACTTCCTTTATTTTTTCTTACATCATCGAGGTAGTGTTTCCGTTTTTCTGTTTTTGTATCCAGAAATTTTATTCACTCACATGTACTCGCCAATTTACGTTTATCTCATCCATATAATCCAACTGGTACTCTTAGCATACGTACAATACATATAATGTATGCCTATGTGCAAAGTAAAATTTTATTCAACCATTTTTTTCCTCTTTGTTTCAGGTTTATTTGTCGGATACCATACATACTTATTACATTCGTGGTATTACATTATGTAAATGAAAAAACGTAAGAAAAGACATTGGACGCTTTTATTCGGAAGTGTAGAGTAAGGATATGGTGCGTGGGTACATTTTTATAACACGTAGCTATTATATTGTGCCACAGGTTTAGAAATAAACAAAATACTTTTTGAAGCGATAATAAAAAATCGTTAATGAAATTTATTGTTCAAATTTTAGACCATCAGATGGGCTTATCAGGGTGGTCCTTATTTACAAATAGTGCAAAATGTTTTTTTGTTATTCTTGCCACCTCCAAAGTAAAGTTCCCTTTCATTTAAAAAAATTCTATTCACATTTCATCCTCCCCCTAAAAGGAGAGGGGTCATTTATTGAAAATTATGGCTTTGAAGTTTTTAAACTGACGGTGAGAAGAGAAGTTTCGAGCAGGAGAAGTCTTTCATATTAAAAAATTATTCATTTTTTTGTTTACCTACATACAGTCGTAATAATAAATAAATCCTTTTTTAATTCGACAAATAAAAAAAAAGTGTAAGTTTCAGTTAATCACTGTTACATCCTTAGTATTTTAACATCTTCCATGATATAGGTAATTTGTATAAAAAATAACTACTAAATGCTCAAAAACATTAACGAACTACCAAGAAAATTTAACAAGATATCATTGATAAGAACAGATCGATGACAGCTAAGAACAGCGCGCGCATCGTTATGTTCTGGAATATAGTCACGATATCAACTATCGATTTTTAACTTCGTGTTGAATTTCCGAATTTATTTCTGTGTTAGTGTAACAAGAACCAAAAACAATTAAGATGTTAACACGTTAAAAATAGTGATTTTTTAGTTACCTAAAAGGGTTGGTCCAAGGACCCTCTCAAATACCCCCGACCTAGAGAAAATACATATTTCTAAGCAATACTGATTATAATCATAAAATAATGATAATTCTTGCATGTAAGGATTTTTAACGTCCCTGAGGCAATACTTTCTTTCAATTTAAATGGCTGAACCTTTTGGGGAATTTTTTTTCATGAAGTGGAACATTCTACACAGTGGGAAAAGCCAAGTTATTAGATAGGTAGGTACCTATCTTGAAAGTTGAAAGTTCTAATCTTTCTTCGATCAAAATAAAACAGACTGATAGTTTGTTACAATTAAATGTTCTCTAATAAAAATAAATTTGAAAGGATGAAAGAATTTTTAGAACAGCAAGAAAGATCAATGAAAAGTGATTTAAAAAAATATATCTTGAAAACCATTGTTCATTTAATACGAGTATTTACACATATCGTGATGTTTGACACGTTCATTTTTTTAAATTTGATTTCATAACCATTTTTTTCTCTAGAAAATGGGAAATATTAGCTGAATAGTTAAGAAACCTTGATAACCTCTTCCATCAAAATAGGTACACGATTAGATTGGTTTCTCAAAGAGGATGTACTTTTGCACAAATTAGTCCTTCGCAGAGGTGTCAAATTATTAGGCCTACTCGTATGTTTGAAAAAATTCTCAATTCACACGCAGAATATTCATCCATCAATTTAATTACACGCGCTTATTTTCGAGAAAGTTTTTAGATTATTAGTTTCATTTTTTTGCTGAAGACTTGTTAAGAATTATTAAATTATAAGACTCGCGATTACGTTATTTAATATTTATCTGAATGTGAATAATTTCTCTCAATTTATGTTTGTGCTGAATGACGATAGCCATCTTCATAAACTTCAGCTTATTTATTCATTTTTTTCGTCCGAAGTATTTTTCAGGTAGTTTTATAGCTATATTTATGGCACAGCCAACAAAATGAATTAAATCATAACTTATAAAAAGACGCAACAAAAAAAAAAAACGTGAAGAACTTATGTCAAAAATTAGAGTGATGTAGGATTTCCTGAATGTTGGCCAAATCTGTTATCACTGTAACATCTTTTCGCTACTTTCTTTTATTCAATATAAAGATATAGTCTACACATGAACTAACGGACACAAGGAACAATTTTTGACGAAACGTCTCATACAAAGAATTCATCTTTAAAACATTAAAATTCAAGCTCATTATTTTGGTAAGATTGACCTATATCAGATTATTTCCTAGAACTGGAGACTCACTAAAAGTCTTAAGAGAAGAACTCAAGAAATATGAATACTTACTCTGGACTGTGTCTAAAATAATAATTACCTACTATAGTTATACTGGGCATATTATTAATTCATTAAAAACAAAATATAAATAAAATAAAATTGTTTTATGGTACCAAAAATGTTTTTCCTCTGTTTAAATCAGTTAATTTCATCACCTTCAATTTAATCGAAGAAATCGTTTAAAAAAAAATTGAAACTTGATTTCTAATCTAGACAAGATTGTCATTCGACAATCGGACTTTTTTTGCATCATACTCGTACAATTCTAGATCGTAAATCAGGCATATTATTATGTAGGAATTAATGTTGTAATCACGCCTTAGCCACACTATGAAGGGTGAAAGTGACCATTGAAGAAATTTTGCGATAACCACATCAAAACGCGTTTAGGTACTAATTTTTTTATGCATATCATTAAAAAAATAAAATCCAATTTATACTTGGAATTGAAGTCCAGTCGTATAACATTCACATTGACATTGGAAAAGATACCTACCTATTCATTATATTTATGTATCTTTATTTTATGTATAACACATTCATTTATTGTTATGACAGGTAAAGGAGAATATAATATCCTGCTGACATAACCTGTTTGATACCATCTCAACGAAGAGAACTTTTTGTATAAAACGACCCATTTGATAATATTAGATACTTACTGTAAACATATCTGAAAAAATGCGTCAAGTTTATATAGTGTCAAGTCATGGGACTGCATGCTATTATATCTAAGTTAAACTCGTATAAAAATGTTCGAGTAGCAACAGATTTTTATCTTCTTCAAAATGAACGAAACAATTTGTTGATTTTTTTAAAAGTAACTTACTTACCGTCGAATGGGGCGACTTTACACACTTTTTTTATGTTTTTCAACTTTGTCCTTTAATAACTCTCCCAATTTTGAAGCTATTGAAATGAATTTGGTTTTAAAATTTAGGTCTAACATTTCTCAACACAATTGTAAAAAAAAGTTTGAGTTTGCAGCCTTCCTTCTATTTTTTATGATTTTTCAAAAAATTTGTGTAAAGTCACCCCTCAATGGGGCGACTTTACCCATCAATTTGTAATTGACGGGTTATTGATGGGTGGGGAGGCAAAATTTGAGGATGCTTGTACTCAGACATACGATTGAAAAGAAACTAGTCAAGTACCAACTTCAACCGTGTGAAACCGAACTTAATATTTTGAGTGTCTGTGGTTAAAAAAGAAAGATGAATAAGAAAAAAGGAAAAAACCATATCGCCGCTTTATTTTCTTGTTCTGTTACTGGGTGAAGTGAGGTAGGGGCGGCGATCTTTTTTTTCTTTTCCTTCTTCTACCTGCTTCGATCCAAATCGTATTTTGGTTTTAATTTTTGCCTGGCAATTTATTTATTGGGCTAAAACGAAGTGGGTAAAGTCGCCCCTTGAATGTAAAGTCACCCCGTTCGACGGTATGTATTATGTTTAGTCAGATTATGAATACTATATTCGTAAATTCCATTATAATAGATAATTCACACACCTGTTTTTTGAATGTAAAGGACGGTAAACCATGGTCAAGTGTATCTGCTTGTGTACTTTACATAACGCTAGTTCTCTACTTTTTAAATGTCACTTGGCTAAATAATTATGATTCTCTTTTTTATTGCTTCGGCTGCTATCTAGTTAGAGTTTACTGTATCATTCATAATTCTCACATAATGTCTGCTGTACATGAAAAGAAGTTCAGCATTGAGAGTCTACCTGCTCATAATTAGATGCAATGATTGGTGTGATTGAATTAAGTACGAGTATATTGTTAACCAACTTACCCTTGTTTTTAAATTACTTTCAATTAACGTACTACGAGTACATAAATTTTGAAAACTTTCGACATTTTAATGATCTTAAATACATAAATCAAACCATACTTTCCTGCTTGTTCTATTTTTTACTTGCATCAAACCGCAAATAGAATTGGGAATTTTTTTTATTCTCAAATATATTATAAAAATTGTAATATCTTCAGTTACTTACTGATTGACCATTTCTCGCCCTGAAATATGTACTTATAATTATGTATTCTATGGCTACATAATATTTTATAATGTTCGTCTACTTTGAGAGCAGAAAAAAGTTATCAGATGGGTTTTGGTCATACTTTTATAGAATGGGTATTTGTTCAAAAACACAAGTTTTTCATCTAATTTCGTGTGAAAATTTTGATGCAGGCGTAGAGTAAATCTTTCTTCGGGAAAGTCAGCCCAAATTCTAAAATTATAAACCCAACTAAGCAAACAATTAGTATAAATCTTCCACCAGTTTCTAAGGGAAAATTCAAATGATGAGAGAGAAGCTAGCATACTTGTATACGAGTACCTTCAGCCACATCTACCCACCCATTGTTTTTGTAAATAATGGACGAAGGAGACCAGAAGGTATAAATTGTGAAATTGGGTGCACAATGGGTGCACAAGCAAGTACAAATTAGGCACAATTTACCAGCCAAGTTTCCTCTTGAAATTCTGAATGGGGGCTGAAGGTAAATTTTTCATGTCCCAAAATGTTGCTCCAAATTGAGCAAAAATTCAAAAAGTATGTACGTAAATAAGCACCCAATTAAACGCACTTTACTCATGAAGTTTCGTTTTGAAATTCCTGCGGGGGACTGGGGGTAAATCTTTTGAAGGGCCTATCTTGTGAAAGAAATGAACAGAATTTCAAAATTATAAGCACAAATGTTGAGCCCAAATTTTGAAAAGGGAGCTATGGATATAGACTTCATTTTCTTGGGCTATGAATTGCTACAGTTTTTAACCTAGGGGTCAATCTAATTAGGCCTGCGCTGGATGTTACAAATGACGTCACCAATAATTATACCCATTCGTATACATATGTATATTGATAACGTCATAAACTATCACCTCTAACCAATTTATGATCGAAGATTATGACCATGTAAGCTACTAAATAAACCCAACACTATGATAACGTTATCATTAGACATATCGGATTTTCTCTCAAAGGAAGTTTTTTTTTTCAGATTCGCTAATCGCACTTGTAAGAAATTTTAATTAATTCGAGTACAATGAAATTTGAATTTCTCTTCCTCAAAGTTCAACCACAACAGTGAGCTAGTATTATTGTAAATCGTATGGCACAGAATTTTCGATCCCCACTTCCTTATCAGAAAATGAATCCACAACCACGTAGACCATTATTACGACCGCATTAAACGAGATCACGAAAATCAAATTAATATTCTTATTTTTCTTGAATCCATGGTAGGTACATATTAAAAGTATAACTTGCATACAGCTTATATTATTATGTGTAATCTGAGCCAAAAATATACATAGACATAATTATAGATAATTTTTTGGCCAAATTAAAAGTATTCCAAAAATGGTTAAATGGGAGGCTGTACTCGTAAGACGTGTGTTCTCTATATCGTATTTCGGTTCCCATTTTTTTTTTCTGGGTTATTGCGGGTGCGGTTATTAATTTCCGTAGCTGGCAGACATCTTGGCTAAATAACACCTGTAATTCAAACTGCCTCTTTATTTTTTTTATTTCTATTTCGTTTATTTTTAAATAGCGAGAAGAAAGTTACTCATTTACCTTAACATTCACGTTTGCTGGTGAGTGGTGAGGCTGTATTATATCAATCCAGCATACAACAGAATCTTAATGTATAATTTGAACGTGATTGCCGTTGCTATTATTATTAAAAGTAATTTAACTCGGCCAGTAAGTTCATATATTTTTGGTGATGACAATTTTTTTCACTCTTTAATTCTTACATAATTTGAGATGACGAATGCGATTTTAAACTACGTCTTCTTGTTTTACTCGTTTAGCGCCGAGTTCGTGGCCTTTGTTCTACTCGTTGAATGGCCAAAGGCCACTCTACAGTCGGCTCGTTCGATAACGAACGAAAAAAGCAGGAAGAGGATTATAGGAGAGGAAAGATTATGTAATAATTTGTAGACTGACCGGAACACAGAAATTTCTCTCTCATTCCAGAATGGTCTGTGGTCTGCATACTCACCTTGAGGCGACATCATAATGAGGAAAGGAAAAGGCGAGAGGAGTGACATGCAAAGCACTTGTAAAGATAGCCGAGATACAAGAGTGTTAATTTTTGATGGTGAGGAAGAGGATGCAGAAACCTGTTTTTATTGGAAAATAATAGAATTCAATCAGTAAGTATGTGGTTTGTGTGTATTTATAAAGAGGCATTTCTCGAGAATATGCAAAATCTAAATGCTAGATTCAGACTGGAGTAGCTCCCATTAGCGACGTATTATATAAGTTACTTTTCTTTAAAACCAATTCTTAGTTTTTACACAACTTGAGAAATGATGTATTTTTGAATGAGACATGTAGGAGGCTTTCATTTACTGAAACTGCGTTATAATGTTTCTCTTACCTATAAATCGACACTTGATTGGGACAGTTCAAGATGAAAAAATTGTCATATCGTACGTAGGCTTATTACTGACAAAATAGTCTAGAAAAGTTTATGAATCAAATTACTATCACTCAAAATAAGTTAAAATATAGACAAAGTTCATGATTATTTATCATAAACTGTTGCCCAGTTTGAAATTTTTTTTTTGATTTTGTTATCTTAATAGGTAGCAGTAGCCGTATAACTAAACAAACATTCTGGGAGAGAAGGTATGTTTCATGTATGTACCTTGTTAAAATATTCCTCATTTTAGTAGGTTTTTCAAAAAAAAAAACAAAAAAAAAACCTACTACTCCAATTGCCCTCATGACAGAAGTAAGATTCAGGAGCATAATAGTTTTTCGTTTCATGACCTCAGGTTTCCATAAAATACGCATATCACAAATCCACCCACACCTGTGTACTAGTGTAAATAAAAAATAAATTTGAATAGACAAATGTCTTCGTCAACGATTGTGGACTTAATACTGAATGGGTCAAAACGAAACTTGGAAAATAAGTTCAGAAGGTATAGACCATAAGATGACCCCTTTGAAATTTGGACTTGACTGGTTCAATACTTTTGAAGTAAATAGTAATTGTGATTTGAAGATTATTATAAATACGTCATGTTTTTCATTAACAATTAAATTTCGTTCAAAAATTTCACCTACACACTCGAACCCTAGCATATTTCATTCACTTACACATACATACCTTGCTCAGGCACTCATGCAAGCAAAGTATGAAAAATCAAATGCAACAAATTGGCAAGACTAATTTAGAATTCTGAAGGTAACTCAACATAATGGACAGATTGAAACAACACTTGGTACAAAAAATGTGAAGAATACCTACCTATTTTTTATTTCTTCGTAAAAAATGAAAAATCGTAAATTCAATTTTTCTCCTCTCACCACTGAAGTATCAAAGGTGCAGGTCAAAGAGGAAAAAACCACTACGCGTACAAAAAAATTTTCCGTAATAGAGACAACAGAAACACAACAAGAAAAAATTCAATCTGAAATGCAAGGAATATGTTGTGTGTGAAGCACATGAAATTTTTGTTGTTTTTTGGCTAGGGACGTTTTCTTTTTCTTATTTTGTTAAAATTCGTAGTAAAAATATTTATGAGCAAAAATATGAAAAGCACTAACTTGAACAAAGGAGTTGGAAAAATCAACAAATCTGGCATTCAAACGTCAATGACATTGGAGTTTTTGATCAATATTTCTGACTGGGGCGATTCCAACCCCCCAATACCATCTTACTAGTATGTCACTGAAAGGAATAGGAGTACACAATAAACTAGAGATGGGAGACATGAATAATTTTACGTACAACACGAGTTTAATGATCTCCAATATGATGAAGCAAAGAAACTGGTTTTGCCATAATCCTCTCGCCAACTTCCTTTTTTTTTGGTTTTTTTTTTTACTCGTGTAAAGCGTTCGACTTAAAGCTATGTCCAGCCATTTCCTATTTCCTCTTTTTATATTACTTTTATATCTATTTAATCGATTGCATAATATTTGTACAGCCGAGGCCTACAAATATAAATTACTGGCACGTAGTCTTACATTTTTTCTTCATCTTATTTTTATTTTTTATTTTTTCAATTTTTCTTTCCGGCTAGTCGACTCTGGTAATTGAAAATTCATTGGCGCAGTAGGCCTACCAGGCTAACCAACATCATGGCCTGTTTGCACGTACAAGAACACGTACGAATCCTTCTTTGATCTGCGTTTCTGCACTGTTACGTAGGAATTTGAAAAATTATCAAACACGGACGACATTTTTCAGGTAGATGAGCTAGTTAAGGTTCAGCCTCTAACTTTTGTCTTCTGTCGATTGCTGGATGTAAATATAGCTGGCAAAATTTATATTTTTCTTTCGCGGATGGACACTCATATTTGGAATTGTGGAAATTTTTTTTGGAATTAATAAGAAAAAGGAAAGTAGGGATTACGTAATTTATGACCAAAGTTCTGTCATATTCTCAATTATGAATGGAAGATTCTAAAATTTTAATAAGAATTGTAGTCACAGCAGTTTCTCTGATTTTAATAAGTGATTTAAGGAAATAGCTCTCACAGCAAGATTATAAGTACCAGTGAAAAATACGTATTTGAAACCAGGTCTATTTACTTACTCTTACTTTTAATCAAAAGTAAGAGTATTCAATGAGAGTAAGACCTATACCAACCGCACTTCTCGTAAATTTTTTTTGAGAGATTTATAGCACCTTGTTGTTTTAATGTACACATATGTATACCGAACTGGTGTATCATGTATGGCACAAACATAACATTTTCCTGGCAGACCTGTAAACCCAATGTGATTATTTGAATATTTTTATAGAATTCTGGCAGCCAAAAAATATAAATCAATATAAAATTAGCGAAAATTGAAGGGAAAAAAATCTTTCAGCAAACAATTGATTTTTGAATGATTTGTCAAAATCAAAATCAGTTTCGTTCTTGAAACATCATTATTTTCTGCATGAAAATATGGGGTGCCAACCTTTTTGTCGACTGATTTTTCACCGACCGACGTTTCACCAACAAATTTGATCGAGTAGACATTTCACCGATGTGACCGGTTCACCAAAGGGGATTATTCACCGGTAGCCATTTTCACCGAGTGGTCGTTTCACCGAACTGCCCAAAAAACCTTCTATTTTATTTAGTTTTTAATTTATTTACTAATTAAACTATCACATACTTCGCCACATGACATCTGGCAGTCAAAAAGGGTTAGAAAAAGTTTGTTTTGATTAAAATATGAAATAAAAATAGATTCGGTGAAAAACCCTGTTGGTGAAGTAATATGCGGTGAAAAAGCCAGTTTGGTGAACAGCTTATCGGTGAATAGGCCGGTTGGTGAAAAGTATGCGGTGAACTGTCTGTCGATGTAAAACCAGTCGACAAAATGTCCTAGACCCGAAAATATGAAACAAATCAAAAATTTTAAAATTTAGATTTTTAAAATAAAAATAAAAATGTATTGAATCAAAAAATAATACTTAATATTGGAAAAATAATAAACTTAGAGGTAGTTGATCATTTCTATGGAAAATATGAATGAATAAATAGAATGAAATTCAATTTTATTTTGTAATTACAGGAAAAGTGAACAGAAACCTAAATATCGGTGTTCTATATGCCAATGGGATCACCAACTTTTACATGACAATTGAGAATAGGTAAATGCCTGCCCTAAATTTCATTCTTAAGTGGGCAGATGAATTTTCAATCAATTAACTGTTTACTAAAACTGAGTTAAGCTGTGTGAAAATTTGATATTTCTGTCATCGTAATATTTTAATCAATCGTTTGGGTTATCTGTAGTGATTTCTTAATTTTCCTTGATATTATCGCAATAATTCGTATTTTTCATGTGTGACCTTGATTAATGAAGAAAATCTTATCACATTTTTAAGCGAGATTTTATTTCATTGTACATAAACGTTACAGCAGTTCAACAGATTAATCAATTGATACGCGAATCAGTTCAACATGGCGATTGTGTTTTTCACTTTGTGTAATATTTTACTTTCAAGTGTTGCTTCGTCCTCAAATGCCGCTGCTGTCAATCTACAATTCGACGCGACTTCAGCAAACCCATTGGCATATGGTATTGTTTTACCGGTTCTTCAGGCTGAAATTGTATTAAATTCGGTGGGCATTAAATCAGGTATATTTTCATCGCAGCCCAATGATATATTTGTTGACCGAACGTCCCAGGTAACTGCTATCACTATCATAAAATTATGGATAGAGAAAAATCACTTCAGACGATGTCAAAGGTGATAGTGAATTTAATAAAGGCGGATTCTGAAGCGAATATAACTCATAATGACATAATTGGCAAGCTAAGCAAAGCATATATCGAAGATTCCAATTTGGGAAAACAATACGAAGTTTTGAGGGAGGAAACTGACCGTAACTTCACAACTCCAAAATTTCTGCTTAATGCTACAGCATTTACAGCTCTCACAGATGATAGAAAAAAGGAGATTTTAGAAGCTGTGTTGGGTCCCAAGCTGATACTGTTACAATTTACACAGGAACTGTTTGATGGTACCAATCAGAACTATCAACTGGTCGCTGAGGCATGTTTTAGATTTGCTAAAGAGAAAGAACACTTTGAAAGAATTCAAAATCTTTTCGAACAAGCTTTGAAAGATACGGCTCGTTTTGCTGATAAAAAAAGTTCGAGCAAACAAATGAATACATTATTTGCAAATTTAAAACAGAAAATTATTCACGATGTAAATTTAAAAATAGCTATGGATAAGATGAAAATTGTTTTGCCTGATAAATTATAAACACCATTTGCGTCGCGAATGAAGGTTTTTTTTTTCAACATTTCCAAAGCATACTGTCCAATAATTTCTCAGTAAACTTAACGTTTTCAGAGAAAAATATTGAAAATTGGATGTAAAATTTACAAAATTAAAATTGTTTTCAATTTTTTTGTATTTTTCTGAAATATTTTGGAATTAATATAAAAGTTCTTACTTTTTTTTTCTTTTACACAGTAACTGTGTACATAAATTCATTTTAATTTTTCATCACATTTTATCTTCAGACTTAAAAAAGACCGCTTATAAACTCAAATTAAAAAAATTCCCGCTATTTGATTATTTTTGAACAAAAACATAATCCTTTTGATAAAAAACCTCAAAATCACATGAATAGGTAGCATGGTGAAAAAATTTCGAATTTTCAAAAGTAATCTCTTAAAATGTGACGAAATCTGAGAAAACCTAAAGGAGAAGATCAAAAATTTTCAGTAGAGCCAAAAGCAAGTTGGAAAGTCGAAAATGCCATCGGTTTTTGGATTTTAATGGAAACTTGTTCCTCGTAAACTGAAGAACTTTTTATGAGATTACGCCGCGCTGTCGGAACGATTGCCCAAGGTCTTTAAAAAGGGGCTACAGTAAGAGGAAGTCGGTTTTAAAAATTTCAAATTGGAAGTTCAAGCGATATTTCCTTTCGCACGGTGATTTTTATGCGTACCTACTAATTCAATTATTAGTAACTTGGTCTAATGAAAAAACTTGAAAAAAGTATCTACGAAACATGTAAATCACAAATAGAGAGAAAAACCTCTCTGACTTCATATCCATTTTTCTCAAAATCGCATTTTCCAATTTTTCAACTTTGATGAGCCACACATCTTACGTCAATTTTTGGATTGGAAAATTGAATCTTAGACTGTATCTTGTAGTCGGTATCTATTCTTAATTATGCTATCAGACTATATGGGCCTATAATATTTTTGAATTTAAAAATTTTAAGGTTTTTTTAAATATTTTTTTATTAATGCCCATTAAGTTAGCCAGTAATTGTTAATATAACCCGTACTTATCAATAATCATTTTCTTGACCCATGAAACCTTCAGAGAATTTAATTAAACGTTCATACTTGAATTTATTTATCTTTCATTACGAATATTACTCTAGTTCACATTTATACGAGTGGTGCGTGGATTCAAAGTTCGAAATGAAGACTGTGTTGATTATTTTATGTAGTATTTTCTTAACATTTGATGCTGTCTTGTTGAAAGTCACGGATAATCCTGAGCTCAGTGTCAGTTCTAATGCAACTGCATCAACAAAATACATAATTATTCAATCGTTCGTTGCAAATGAAATCGTTGCTCATTCCATAGGTGCTCCAACGAGGCGACACTTTACTGCACCATCCCAAGTTTTGAGTGAAAGGGAAATTCAAATTATTTGCGCCACTATCATAAAATTATGGGCAGATCTAAGAACGATGAAAGACGCATTAAGGGTACTCGGCCAAACAATACTGAATTATATCAACGACGAAGGAAACCTATCTTTGATCTCGCAACTGGAACAAGCATACAGCAAAGATTCAAACTTGGCCAACAGGTATCAACTTCTATTGAAGGAAACTAATTCCACATTTACAATACCAAGGTATTCAATCAACGAAGAAGAAAAGTTGGCATTGACAAAAGACCAGAGGAAGATCATCTTTGAAACTCAAATTGGGCCCAGACTGGTGCTGTCATTCATCGTTCAAGAATTGAGTATCGACACCAATCAGAATTACGAAATTATTGCCCAAGCCTGTTTCGAACTGGCTAAAAATCAAAAATTGTATGTAAAAGTTCAAAGTATCTTCAATGAAGCAATAAACGAGGCAGCTGCTTTGAGTTATAAAAATGGTATGGAGCCAGAGAGAATAAAAATGTTCTTTTCGAATCTAAAGCAGAAAATCATGGCAGAGGTAGACTTGAAAACTGCTTTAAAAAGCATGAGAATTGTTCTGCCTGATAAAATTTAAGCTATTTTATTCAAGTCTAGAAACAGGAATTTCTAAACTATGTGCAAGTGTAGGTAACTAAGATTTTTTCGGATCATAAGTTAGAGTATATATGTTACGGTTAATGCGTGAAATTTTTCTTGTTTTCATGCATTCACCAAAACGCTAGGTGATTCTGTAGAATTACCGGATTATATACATTAACCTTAACATATATACGTCCATTGAATTTCTAAAATTCTAAAAGGGTGTGACATTGAGCACTTTTCACTTAGCGCATTAAAGCTCAAATTGAAAATATGTACTAGAAAAATTCATTAGGTCCCATAGAAAAATGAACTTGACAGTTTAAGAAGGTCAAGAATTTGGTTTCCAGCAATTCTAATAGGAAATTTAATGCCGGTTCCAATGGTGCAAATTGCAACCCATTATTTTTTAAGCTGATCCAGGCATTGCTAAGTACCCTATGGGCAAAATATTTTGAAAACGGATCCGTTTTATTCCGGGTTATAATCCGTTTCTGGATTATAACCCGGAATTTTCCTGTTCTCCGGCTTCTAAAACGGATTTCAAACGGATTGTAATCAGTCTTGCCGGAAATGAGTCCGGATTATTTTCCGTGAAGGCTGTTTTGGCCCGGGTTATAATCCGTGAAACCGTTTTACAAACGGATTTAGAAAAATTGCCCAAAAATTATCACTGATTATAATCCGGAAATCCGTTTTACAAACGGATTTGGAAAAACAATCAAGATGACCAAAATATCTGCAAATTTTCAGATCCGATGGTCGAAAATAAAAACGGACTGACAACGGATAAAATTCTCATTTTGCGGATCATTTTCTCATTTTTTGCCCATCGGGTAAGTTCAAGTCGAAATATTAAAGAAATTAAAAATATGAATGATCAAATTTCGGGTCAAAGAAAGTATGATCAGTAATGAATACTTAGTTGTAAGAATATTATCATGAAGAAAGAAATTTGATGTTGTATCCGTGAACTGTACCAATTAGATATTGGCCAACTTTGCTTCACTTGTTTGGGGAGAGGGAGGTTAAAAAATGTTCAACTATCACAAAAAGAAAAAGTTTTCTCTCGAAAACCTGCTACGATAAAATGAGAAATTTTGAAAAAATGGAAAGATGTGTATATTATTATCAGAGTTTGGATCATGATGTTAATTTTTTTCAACTGGTGAGGGGGAACTAATTTGATTTTCTCTGGAAGAGGTCTTATTTCAACTGTCACACCCCAAAGTCCATCTGTGCAATTTGATCTCTTCTGATTTTTGGAATGAGAGTGCTTTTTTATTCTCATGTGAAAATTGGTTTTGAGCCACAGCCCATCCTAGATACATAATGAAGCCACAATGAATCTTCAAATGTTGAATTGAATGATATCCTACATATGTATACTTTTAAGAAAAAATCAGTTTTCATGGGAAAATGTACCAATAAAATGTATACTCAACTTATTTCATATGAGTGTAAAAATACATCAATGACGGCGTACAGTGGACATAAGTAAATGAAATTTATTTCGAAATGGAACTTTTTTTTCGATTTTATTAATTTAATTTATTACGTACGGAAAATACCACCATACCACCCTATTTTCGGGTTGGAAAACCGCAAATTATCAGAAGCGGGATTTTTTGTTTTCCGCACCTGTATATTTCTGTTTGTCGTTGATTAATTTGTTTATCATGATAATTTGCGGTTTTCCAACTCGAAAATAGGGCGGTTTCCGATCGAATATATAAATTAAAATAGTATACACGATTATTTATTTGTTGTTTATTTTTTTATATTTTGACATTATTCAACTTCATTAAACTTACTAAGGCAAACGAAATTTTCCTATTAGATAATTGTGTAAACTGCCCTCTTCTCCAACAATAATTTCAAAAAAAAAAAAAAAAAAATGGATGTTAGTTAACAAAAGTGAGACGAAAAACCTATAGATAAAAATAGTTTTCACTTTATTTTGACCCTCAGCTCCTGAAACACAAACGGTATACGTATACCTATGCCTAAACCCTCATTGAAATATCTGAATGATAATAATTTTTTATGAATTGTGTAGAGTCGATGCGAATTGACAACTTCTTTGACTTATTTCAACATTTTCAGTTACCCTCATCTCTTCGAATTTTACATCTTATCACATTTTGTTGTTTATCAGCAGTTCATTAATTTTTTTATAAATACGTACAATGAATTTTCCACAGTATCAGTTAAACTAACATTCAGCAAGTTCATAACACGGTTTTGGTGAATCAGTTATTATTTTTATATTAATTTTTTGAAACAAATGAAACATTTTGTGTGCGAATAAATTCGATATGGCGATTTTGGTGATAATTTTGTGTAGCATTTTAGTGACCAACCTGAAAGCTGCACCTTTAGAAAGTTCAACTGAATCGAAAATTGAGCAGTACCCTACAGAAGAATTGGTAAATGACATTGTTCTGCCTTTCAGCCTCTTAGAAATTCTTAGTAATTCAGTAGGCGTTCAGTTCTCAGTCCTGGCTTCTTCTTTGCCAGAAGGAACAAAAACTGAAAGAGAATTCCTCATAATCGCTGCAGCTGTTTCAAAACAATGGTCTGACCTTCGAACGACGGAATATGCGCTGAAATTGTTTTCGAAGACTTTACACTCCCTGATAAAAGCTAAAGCAGATAATAATTTATCACATTGGCATATTCTGATGAAACTGGATGAGGCGTTCAGTCTGGATCCTCGTTTGAGCCAACAGTATGAAAAATTGAAAGAGGCGATTAAACGCTCTCAAAACGTTTCAGATTATCATTTCATTTCCACAAACATAACTGAGGAAGAAAAAAAAGAACTCATTGATAATAAATACGGCCCTCGAATGATGCTATTCCGATTTTTACATGCTTTAAATAAGAACAAAACTTACAATGCTGTTGCACAAACTTATTTTAGACTTGCAAAAGATTCAAAACTATATGAAAAAGTACAACGGATTTTTGATGAAGCTCTGAAAGATTCGGTGAGTTCAAGTATTGATACTGGACCTGAATATCAGACTAGAGTAGTATTTTCAACTCTGAGAAATAAACTCAACAATGATGAGGAGCTGAGAACTGTTTTACAACAAAACCAAATTATTTTATCTAATAATTTTTAGCACCTATAGGTACTTATTACATTTTTCATTTGAATCAGATGTATGCCAAAGTAAGTTTATAAAATAAATTTTTTCAAGAAGTTAGCATTCAATGATTTTCATAAATTTTTATGCGCTACACTTGACTATTCCTTATTAGTCGAGAAAAATGAGGAAATAAAACGGAAAAAGGATTTCTGACTGTGGGTACTTTCTGTATCGGCTACCTAATTAAACCTCAGAAGAAAAGTGACATTAATTTTGAGATGACTAAAATCAAATCACTTCATTTAAGAAAACATAATTATGTGGGTGAAAAATTATCCAATTAATAAGAATTTACTGCATGTGTAATTTTTCTGCATCCTTTATAAGTTTTTTTTTTACTATAGGTACTTACCTATAACAGTAAGCTATTGCTCAAATCCCAGGAGAAAATTTTGTGGAATAAGTGGTAACCAGTATCGCTCTCATTAATATTTTCCTCCTTGATTTTCAATCGAGACTCTTCACTGGTTCCTGCTTCATCCTTAAAGGTCTGGTTCATTAGCATCGTTGAGATAATCATTATGAAAGTATGAAAACGACCACATCGCATGCTCCAACAAATTTAATTTTCATGCTTGTAGTAAGTGATCTGCAAAAATCATAGTTTTTTTTTTACATAGATTTACTTTCTTCGGCAGGTTTACGTACGTCATCATTCGAATAAAAGAGCTCGAATACATTTATTCTCGCCATTATATTTAATTATATATAAATATTCGTAAACTTATTTGAAAAAAAAAGCTGCAGATCACGTTCTTCCCTTTACGTTTAATTAAGTGAAACTAGTCATTAACTGTTAACGATTGAGAATAATTTATCAGGCCTGGCTATTTTTAAAAATCTATTTTAGCAAGGTAATTTAAAAGTCGATATTTGCAGGAGAACTAATTTTTTAAACCGTGAGAGGAAGAACTTGAAACAAATATGCATTTAGAAACGGCTTCTTTAGGTCTACTACAGGGTGGTGAAAAATTATAGCAATAAAAAATTACAACACGTTACATCTTTTCTGTGACAAAGGCAACACTCTTTTGAGTTTAAGTTAGACTGAGCATACCTTTCATCATGACTCCGTTTATTAGTTTCATCTGACTCATAATAAAGAATTTATTCGTCAAAACCATTTCAGAATAGTTTTTTACTAACTGATCACGGAAAAGCTTACAAAACATCCATTAACCTAAATAAAAATTTAGACTTTTTCAGAAATACTGACGCCAAAACTCTTCCAAGTAAAGTAAGCGAGAGTAAATAAACCTCTCACCGCTTGTACAACTATATCAAGTTCGCCAAAAATTAATTAGTAATAATGTCAAAGAAACAACATCGTCACTAAAAATTCCAAGACCCAAAGAGAAGGAAAATTGTGTATATGTAATTATATGTTATGAGTCAGCTTGAAAATATGAATTAAATTTTCAAAATGAAAAATGCTCCCCAAACTTGGAATTAAATCATTTCTTTCACCATAGAAATTTCAGCTTAAGCTACAAAATAGCACAATTTACCAGGGGTACTCTGATCCCCTTAAGTGTTTGACGAGTTTACTCTTATTTTCCTTTATTATTATTTCCCCTCCCCAACTTTTTTTTCACCAATACTTCCCAGTTCACATCGACTTCATAACTACGAATATAGTTATTTAAATTCTAATAAGTATTTAAAATAATTTTTTTCAGGTTTTTCAACTGTACTTCTGGGGGAAGGTTTCATAAAGCCTAAATACTCTAAATTTTCCTTTATCGTTGAAGAAGGATTGCCAGGTCAAAAATTTCCCAAAAAATGGAACATTAATAAAACATGACATTTAGTTAAGAACTATAATACACAGATCGTGTCCGGAACGCGTGAAAAATTTTTCACATTTTTTTTTATGAGAAGGGGTGAATTCAGCCAAAGCAAAAAACTATATACGCACAACGAAAAAAATTCAACATCATTTAAGAATCTTCCTTTCCCCACCCGCCTAAAATCTGTTCGACGAGTTACTCGTCAGAAATACATTGTCAAGAATGACAAAGCTTAGAAAAATTGGAAAAAGCAAAAGAAAGAAAAATTGAGAAAATTCTTTGAACCAATCGAAAGGCGTTAATTTTTGATGGCCAGTAATTAATGAAAAATTAATAATAATTAATAATAAAAAAAATTATTATTATAATTATTATAATATTATTGATTGTGTGAGAAAATTCGTTAAAAAATATGTAAACAGGCAAAATAATAGGAAAGCTAGTTGCATTTTACACTTGGCAGGCCCAATATTATTTCTTATTGTTACACTTTTTTTCTTTTACTTTGGGTAGTGTATACAACAAAATAAAGAAATATTGAGAGATATTCAAAAGAAGCAGCAGTCAGTGTTGCCACTTCAGACAATATGATTATATTCATTTTTTTGAGTATTCAAACTTTAGATTAGACTTGGTTGCATGACTTTTGCTACACCCTACATAACAATACTTATAATTTTTTGATGCTATTTATGCAGGCCCACGCCAGCCTAGACCTTTGTTACGAATTTCCGTTGGCAAAAAAAGCACATAATTCTTTGAATTTGTTTGTAGTAAATGTCTTTCGTGACGAAAGCATTAAATTTTATCGTTTTGTCGAATGAGTCGGAACTTTATAGATGGCCGACTGATTCTTCTTCAGTTTACATAACTTTATTGTTAAGTTTGTGGTCTATCCAGTTATGATTGACACGCACTTAACTATAATAAAGTTAATAAAATTCTGTTCAGACGGTTGAACGCACTCGTAGGGCATTCGAGTTTCCTTTTTGTTTTTGTGATGTAATTACTACCTGATTTGTGCACCTACAAACACATTCACGTTACACATCGCAGTTTGGGGAATTTTCAAGGACTTCGTATGTATGTAGCCAAAACAGTGATAGATCATCAATAATTTAGAAAGTTAACTGCCTCTCAAATTACCAATTGACGAAATTTTTGCATTATAAAAGCATCAACTCGCAGATAAAGTTATGTAATATTAGATTCCGGCTGTTTTGTTCAGAATCTGATCTTCCTATTAGTAACTTTCACCGACTTTAGTTTTGCAGTAGGAGTAATTTTTTCGTGTTTTATGGAAAAACTGTCCTATTTTCTAACCACAAAATGAATCCTCGATAGAGCTCTGGCGAGTGAATTCTTTCGAAGAAATTATGAAATCTCTGATTCATTATTATAGGTACGAGTTATACTGTAAGATCAATGCGCTAATTTTGGGGTAAGTCCAAGGTCATTTTTTCACTTCCTCGCCCATATTTTTCTTTAACTTTGAAAATAGGTTTCTATCAGCAGAATTCTTCAAGAAAGGGATTTAAGAGTCGGATTTCTCGGGGCAATGGAATTTGGTGAAGGAACATAAAGAGACTGGTTTCAAAGTTACCGAAGGACAGAAAATTACCATCAAAAAAGTTTTTTCAATTCAGACTTTTTAGAACCAGCTGAACCACAGTGAAGTAAAAAAGAAGTTCAATATTTTTCATGATCCGTTGCTAATATGTTTAATTGTTTTCATAATGTTTGTTCATATTTTTCTAGGTCACTTTACTGAAATGCAGCAATAAGATTGAAATTAAATTCGTGTTCTAAAATAATAATTACTGTATAGTCAGTAACAAAGTAAAGTACAGCTGACTGGAACGTCTATGTAGGTACTTCATAGATCTATCGAGCCAACTAAAACGATAATCAAATTCCATTTTTGTAATATTTTTGAAATAAAAAGCTGTTATTTAGTACATTTTTTACTATTGGCCTTCTTATTTCAACTTTTTTTAGAATAAAAACAGAGCCCATAAATATTTTTAAATTTAAAAACTAGGCTGACAAACTATTCATAATACATATTATATATTTGAACACTGATGTACAAGAGGGGGTCATGTCCACTTTTTTCAAGAATTAGATTCCTCTAAAGTTCAGTTATTTGTACCAAGCACTTCTTACAGTAAAAATATCACGTCCCAAAATGCAAGTATTGCTGAGAAAATTGACTTCAAAATTTAGGTGCTTCACATCTGGTTATGTGACACGAAAGTGTATTTTTGCTTTCTTGTAAAATTTGAAAAAGTGGACTTAAGCCTTTTTTGTAAATCAGAGTTCATTTATTCTGATCAAAAATCAAAATTATGAAAAATATTTAGTTACTTATATATTTTGTGACTAAAAATGTATTTAAATTCAGTAAAAATATACGTCTAGCTGACGGATTACTTAACTAGTCAAGTGTCGAATTATAATTATTGAGCTGCACTGTGAATATTAGAACTGAAAAATATTTTCCCATTATTATAGCTTTCATTTCGGTGATTTTTAAATGCATTAATCCAATCGGAAGTGGTTCACAAGAATATGAAGCATCAAGTAACTAATAAATGGCATTCATGTTCGCATTGATTTATAAATACATGTAATTTAGACTCGGATTGAAGATACGAGCGCAATAGCTTCCCTAAATCACAGATAAGTCGTTTCCTTTCAAAAAAGCGAATAAGTAAAATAAATCAATTCCAGTATAATATTCTCCGGAAACTCCTACATTATGTAACGATGAGATATAAAACCTATATAAGCGAGTTTTTGTTTTTATTAGGCCTAGAAGTTACTCGATGATTGGTTTCCAACCAACAACTTACTCCATCATCAATATTTTACCGACTCGTAAGAAAACAAAAAAAATACTACAAAGCATCGATTATATTCCGGTTTTGAGTTACCTATAGCTTTTTAATTTTAAAATAATAGGTTGAAGGCACTTTTGGGTTTTACGAACAGGTTTTTTAAAAATTACATTTGTTTTGTTTTACTTTTTTTTTTTTTAGCGAAAACCTGCTTTCTTAAAATTCAACTAAATTTCTATGAGGAGTAAAGTCTTTGAGAAAGTTATTGCCCTATACGGCTCCTTCAATTGAGGAATTTTGGGGCAAAATGCAACAATTAACGCCATTTTGAATCCTGTGTTGGGTATTGTTTCTTACAGGATTTTCAGCGGGGAATCGACTATTTTAGGATCATATTTTCCAGAAAAATCATACTAAGAGCCATCCTAAGTCCTTGAAAATCCATCTATAGGGGGTTATTTTTCGATAAAAATGATTTTATTCTTCTTTTGAGGATAATAATAAACCTCATGCCATGGTCATGCCATCATGTGAGAGAGTTTGAGCAATAGAGGTACTCTTCAAACAACGAGTTTAGTTGAAAATTCATTAATTTCTGTTCATGTTGAGGTAAAAAGTTTTGAAATTAAACTCGACCTCATTTCAGTATATTGGTCAAAATTTCCACAGATTCATATTTTGCTTTGCTTATAAAATTATTTGTACAATATTTACATAATATCATTTATTTCGTCCAAAACAACCTGAAAATCGCATAACTTGATCTGAATTTGTAACTAGTGCATCTAAAGTACCATATTAAGATGAAAAGAAATGTGTACGCACATGAAAGCTTACTTCTAGACTAGAATAACGACGAGGAGTGAATTGAGGAATTCAGGCTACATCATGCAATGATGTATTGTGTTTTCTGATTCACAAATTCGATCTCATAAATCAAATACAGGTCAACAGAAAAATTATCAGCTTCACTTCACAAATTTAATGACACTCCAATCAGGAGCTAATAGAGGATATTATTTTAAGAGGTAGAATGAATTTTTGAAGAAAGTACCAGAGTCAGAGACTTAATTAAAATGTAGTTTTTAACCATTTACAAAAATTGTGATTATAATTAATCAGAGTAATGGGGTTTTTCCTCATATGTATTCGGGTATTGACTACATTATTATTAGATGTCATAATTACACATACAGTTTCTTTACATAGAACTAGAACCATATTATAATACCTACTAAAAGTCTAGCAAAGTAGGTATACCTATAAACTTGATTTTTTTTTTTAGTTAAAATCGTTATTCACTAATCGAAATGCATGCTGTTACCCATTTCTTGAATTATAACCTAACAAAGAAAAAACACTTTACTTCATAAGCCTATACAAATAAGACTGAATTAAGTTTTCAATCTTTTATCGTTTTCTCAAATACATAATCATATAGTTATTGTAGGCATAGACGAAGATGATGTTAGCATGATGTTTGACAAGTTGCTTTCTTTTCTTTCTGAAAGAAAACTGAATAATGATAAATGAGCTGTTAGTTGGTTTTATGTTTACGGCAGGTAGTGCATTCGAAGGAAGAAGATATTCCTATTGTTTTAGCTTGGTTAATTATGATTGATGCCGATGACAAGATAAAAATAGTTTGTATGAAGTTACCATCAGTGATTATAAATACGAATTTAAAAGAAAATAGGATTATGTTCCTCTTCCTATATAAGCTTTGCTAGATAATGCACTTGACAATTGGAGAAAAAAATTTAAAAAAATTAGAATGTTGAATAAAAATGTAGAATTTTCATTCAAATTTATTCATCTCATAGAATCGACTACTAATATATTATAAAACAGAGATTAAAGTCAGGGTCAGGTTCACTGAATCTCAATCTGGCCAGAGTCAGCAAAGAAGTACGTCTTTAGCTTAATGTTTAATGTTTTGCTTTGTTTGGTGTTAATTGTTTTTTCCTAAAGATAGTAAAGATTTGGTAAAATAGCACCTGGGTACTTTGAGTTCAATTTTTCTCCAACTTAAATATGACTAAAGAAAAAATATTTAGTTTACTTATATCAGGTCCCACATTATTATTAGATCATAATTTTTGTAAATCAGTGTTATGAAAAACAATTATGCTGTGACATACATGTAGCAAACGTATTTCACCCACATAATAAAAAATGTGCCTATATTTAGGAAAATGAACAGTCACTGCATTATGAATGTATGATTCTGTTTTGTTTTCAGTTGCTAGGCACCTAGCTCTTATTTGACATAATGCACCGAATAAACGAAAGAATTCGTCAGAATTTAAAATAACTAGGTAACAACAGAATAGAGAAAAACGAGAATATGAATGGTCATAAAATACGAGTAAACTAAGGTTCAATGTTTCACATAATGAGACTGATACTATAGAGAAGAAATCATAAATATTTCAATCAAATTCTGGTTGGTATGTGTAGTTTTTGTGTGTGTATAATCGTGACTCTGTGATATTTCCTAATAGTCATGGCTTACATAGATACTCTCATCAGTACCCACAGATATACATAATGAAGGTACCTACTCGCAATCAGGTTAACAAATAACAAATCGTCACGGAAGACTGAATACTCGTACATTGAATTTCTATTTGTTATGGTTATTGGTCAGTCTGAATTTTAAAATTAAATCACCACAATATCATCAAAACTTTGAGTCAATATAATATTTTAAAATATTAGAATTGTATTTAAAAATCTCCAAATAAAACAATAACCGATAAAAAACTAAAATTGTGACCGAATTTGGGAAAGAGGATTAAATATATCGGTACCTTCGACTTTTGAGATACTGGCAACATTGGGTAGAGAAACTTCAATTATTTAAACATTCTAACAAAAAAAAAAAATCAATGCTTATTTGCTGAAATGTATAATAAATTTTAAATTTGAGAGAAAAAAATGAAAAAATCTACTTCCAAAAATAAAAACAGAAAAATGAAAAAAATTGTTTGAAAAGATTGTTATTTTTTTCAAAGTGAATTTGATCAGATACTTTCTTCAACCATTTTTTTTTTCATTCCTGCTACCTGAAAGTTTTTTTTGGCCTCTGGTGGAGTATAATATTAGCAAACAGAAGAAAAGGAACCAATTGTCGGCTATCTATTTCGAACTCAATTTTACCAACATATGATCGCATTTCCTAGATCCGATCACAATGTTATTATTGAAACGATTTTTTATACATGAAGTATGACGTGTTAATTTGTCGATACCAGAAACTTCCTTGAAGAAGAGAGGAGTACTTTATTTTTGGGAATCATACCGCATTTTTAAAGTTCGTCACTCATACAGTCATGTAAACATGAAGTATTCCAGATTGCATAAAATAATTTCGATGAAATTCGTTAATGGCACCTGCAGTACCATACCTATCTCTTATAAGTATGAATAGTTTGTGATAGAATCTTTTTAAATTACCCATCAACAAAGTTATCTGATGTTAATGAAAACGAAAGAAAAAAGTGGAAAAAATTCGAGTCATGCAGAACTAGTTGCATCACAGCGGTTCGAAATTTGTTTCTGCATTCTCCGATGAGTAAAATGTTCTATGCAACGCATTATTTCCGAATTCTTTGATTAGAAAAAAAGTGCCTACCAGGAGCAGAGTTCAAAGCCCTGCTACAAGTATCCCACCGATAGGCATTCTGGTTAACCTTGATTTTGGTTTCTTTACTCTAAGAAAGTGAAATGTGGTTCCAGTCTTCCATAATGAACTTTTTTTTCGGCAGTTAAATACAAAAATATTTGATTTTCATTGAAAATGACCTCGACTATGGCGAGAAAATATATTTACTTCTGCAGCACTAATTCTACAACCAAGAAAGAATAGTAATTTATAAGAGAAAAATATTGTAGCTCTGCCTACTACCTTCAGTGCATTATATCAACTTTACAGCGGACATAATTTTTCATCATTTTATCCAGAATGACTGATTAATTTAGTCGTTTTATGGTTTATTTCTGTGTTTGGAGTATTGCACTTTCTGTTCACACGCAATCGTGTATAGACGAGATTTTAAAAAGTGAGAAGATTTACTTCCTGCATACGTCAAAAGTGCTACTGCCCATTCATTATTTATGTGGTTATGGTGAGCTAAAATTACATTAGCATTTCACAGTATAATGTGGCGTTTATATGGCGATATACGAGTATTGACAGGTATGATTTCACATTCAAACAGAATCACGGTATTTACTCGATTGTCTGTTTTTTCATCATTATTACTGATACTGTTTCTTATGGTAAATTTACTAAAACAGTCGGACCTACACTTCTAAAAGTGTGAAACCAAATTACAGATGCTGAAATTTGGCAATTTGTTGATGAAACTGGTACGGCTGCAGCCGTGAGGAAGATTAGCTTTGAGTTAATTTTAAAGAAATAGCTCTCATATCTACTCAAAGTCATGCTGAAGAACACAATTTTCCCCAGTGATCAATTTCCAAAACTAATTTAATATAAATTTTTAAAGTGTATGTGATGAAAAGACCAGTTTATAGATATTGAATGTTAGGTTCCGAGTTTTTCGTACATATAACTACAGCAAGAATTGTTGGACAAAAAAATTGATGATCAACTGTAATCCGAATCAATAGACAAAAGTTGAAAAAAACTCACTAGATTCTATTTCTGAACCATACTTTAATTCTATCCTGTTTATTCATGGACAAGGCGAAGGTCTATTTCGAATTAAAAACAGGGTTGCCATATTCAAATTTTCGATTACATTAGAAAATTTTAAAACTATCACAATACTACAGCATGTCCCTCATGAAATGCAATCCAAGCTAGAAAAAAACGACAAAGTCAGGCATGTTTAGCTGCATCTGACGTTGTACTAGAACAATTTTGAAGTGCACCTGATCAAGCCGCTCCTTAATATTTACCCACCATACTCCTACCATTATGGAATCTATATAAATTATCAACTTTTCCAATTTGCTGAATGAAAAAAAAAAATCGAAAAATTACTTTCATTTTCAAAAAAACTTGATAACCTGAATTCCATGGTAAATATCAAGATACTTGGCGCGTTTCAAAAATGTTATAGCTTGACGTTAGATACAGACAAACATTTGCGATCTTATTTTTTCTCAAGTTGCGCACGCACCTACCCAAGGTTGCGTTTTATGCGGGACATACTGTACTACAGTTATTCGCGCGAAACGCAAACTCTATTCAAAGCGTTAGCCCGAAATTTATTTTAAAATATGGCATATTTTGGCAAAAATAAGGTAGCATTATAATGTATTCAACAAAATTCAAAACTGAACTAATAGTTTTTATAAAATTCTATAATCAAAATGTGGGTAGTGTAGTAGATGATAGTGAATAGTGGCGGAAAATTTGGCAAATGCTTAATGCAGTGATTACATGGTAATTGGTTCAAACGTGCGTGGTAGAAAGTATGGTACACTGCAACAGGGTCATTCAAATGTGGTAGAACTACAGCTAATATTATAGATATGACAACCCTGACTCCAAAACTGGCACATTTTTAAACATACCCTCATTATTTTAATACATATTCAACGATATAGGTAATTACGAACTATACGAACCATTACAACATATAAAAATATAAATGGAGTTCATTAACACGCGATAACAAAATTTTTTTGCACGATCATCGTCAATGCGGAACTTAATTAGTATCGATTTATTGGCTTCATTCTTGTCCATAACAATTTTTTAATCATTATTGGATTCCTAACTATGCTTCAGTATTTCTGACTACCTAATGCTTATTCGTCAAAGTCATATCTTCGTTTATCGAAGTTTCGCAACTTTTACTTTCTTCCGCATGAAATCTCTTTCTCACGGTTACAGCAAGTATTTTTTGCGCATTTTTCTCGTCTATTTGTTCCTCGACATGTGATCTCTTCAAATGGACCGACGCGACGACGTATTCGTTTTTCCTTATTTGAGCACGAGTAATTTAATTCGTATTTTTTCAAGTATTTCATTATTTCGTCCCAATGCATCAAAAGTTACATAAACTGAGCAATAACACCCACTGCAGCGGTTGACAGGAGAAAAAACCGCAATACAAGAAGTCATTTTAATCGGATATGGGTTTCTAAGTGTTTCAGGAGCACAATTGACACGTACGAAAGATAATTCTACCATTCAATGTTCGTTTTTTACGCTCGATTAAACCTACATGGTGAGCCTGGAATGGCCAGGAATATCCATAAATCGATGACTTGGAGCGTTCTCACTTACCAATGGTCAACACTTACTTTTTCTTCAAGGACTTGCGCTGACTCGACAGGCTGTTTTTTTAAACATCTACTAATATTTGAATATAGTGAGCTGGAACAAGTACTGATGGTAAACATTTATTGTTCTGCAAAAAAGTTCAAGATGTTTATATACTCTTAATGGGAATCAATAGGGAAAATGACGAACTTTAGAATTTGAAATTTATTCAAAGATTTTTAAATCATTCTCTAGATTTGGGCAAGAATATTTGTTGAATTTGGGCATCTTAAATACTGAAAATTACAACTCATTTCTTTGAATGTACTTTTATTTCACTGTGGGTTTTTTCACCCGCTTTCATATTAGTACCTCTCAAGTAAACATTAAAACTAATACCTCGTTGCTTTTTTAAATGTTTTTATTTAAGTAACTCAATCTGGGAGCAGAGATTAGAGTTGGATTTCTTAGACTTAGGAAAAATTAAACAGGAGTGCTCATGAAGGTAAAAACGTTTACCTGAAAAACAAAATGCTAATATTATTTTTTAAGTAAATCTTTGTATTTTTCCTGTACCTTTTTTGTTTTTAATTTTATCTTTTTGTATTATAAATATGATTATCACCTATTTTGTAGCTTCCATTATTTTTCCTTCAATTTTTAATACAGATTTTATTTCTGGAAGAGAGAAAAATTGTTTTCTTTGAGTTTAATGAAGCCCAATTTTATGAACCTTTCTTTATTTCGTTAGGACACCTTCACAAATCAAACTTTTCAATACAAAATGATCTTTTTATCATGAATAGGCATACCCGTAAGTGATATTTTCTTCTTTTCAACTTTTATAAACCGGTTTTCTTGTATCATTGTAGCTCGTAGTTTGTACTCCGAATTTTTATGTCGAATGCGTAGAATAAGTGTGTCCAAATGCACGCGGTGAAAATACATTTTCATCACATTTGACGGAGTTATAGAAGCAGTGAAGCGAATAAAAATTGAGTTGTAATTGGTTTTCTCGGATGTTTAACTTAATCCGAATTATTTCCTTCTTGATCTGTCTTTCATTTTTAATTAAATGTGAGTAAACGTGAACATAATATTTTTATACGGTCTCGTGCTAAAGGAATGTAATATATTTAATAGGCTCGTTTGGTAGATTGCTGAAGATTGGTTTAAACGTTTAAACATTTAGTTCATATGAGGATTTAGTTTAAATTAATGTATACTTGAGTTGCATGTAAAAGCTTGTGTTTTTTTACAGGTCCAATGATTCCAAGGAAAAAAAATAATTGACCTCCGGTTACACAAAATGTTACCAAATAATTTACATCTACATTAGGAATTTTTCTCTGACATTTCAAAGGCTGTTTTTTTTTCCGGGTTGGTAATCATAAATCTTGAATGGGTAGGTATACCTAGTTTGTTGCTCATAATTGTACGAAGGAGGAGCAATAAAATAATTCTCCAGTAATAAGCTCTGAAAATTTTTAGTAATAGAATTCACGGAAAAAAAATCTTATTTCGTCCGTATTTTCTGGAATAATCATATTACTATAACCGACATTATTCTCAATTTATATTATAAATAACTTACATATAGGTTATATACTCATCAATCATAAAATGCACTAACTATTTTTGATCGTTCATCTGAAAAAAACCTGTTTTTGTATAATACTAGCCCATCTCTCTCTCCAATAGAGAGAAAAAACATTTCTCAAATAGCCTTTTGTTCGCGAATTTTTGCACTGAACGAGAGTCAAAGTTGGCTTTTTTTCTATGAACTTTCGGAAATATTTGAAAACTTGCATGAATATACGCCAATGTTGACCGGATAAGGGCTCTTTTATATTTTCACGACCATCTCATACCTCTTCAGAGTCAACACACACCTTCGGTCATTATTTCATTAATAGCAAGATTTCCTGAAAACACTGTACGAAATGAAATGCAAACCCTTGAATTTCAAGCTCAATTAAGTTCCCAACATTAATTCTACATCAGTGTAATATGTTCACAGAACTCGGTAAAAAATAGCAGAACTTAGCAAAAGTTGGCAAAACCTGGCAAAAGTTGGCAAAACTTGATGAAAGTTGGCAAAACTTTGTGAAATTTGAAGCACTCGGCAAAAGTTGGCAAAAAACTGCAAATGTTGATAAAAGTTTGCAGAACTTGTAGAAGCGAGTATACGGGTGAAGCCTCTAGTTTTTTATAAGAAAAATTGGACAATTTTAGAATGTAGTAGAAATCACTACAATATGGTAAAAATTATTAATGTTGGTTATTATTTTTGCTGTAGGTGATTTCGACCATAATCAGTTAAAACTACCGTTTTTCTCATTGAAAAATAATAAAAATTTGTACTCATTCTAAAAAATTGAATACAGCTACCTATATTCGAAGCTAGGGCTACGTTTCAACTATTTCCGACTGAGACGACCAGATCCCGCGGTACAACTTCCGATCGTAAAATCGTGCTCGAGAATAAAGCACAAAATATGTACATATAAGAATTTTGATAAACGAAAGAAAAAACATTAATCAATTGAACAAAAAGTTAGCGTAATCGTTACACCACTAGCCATACCTATTCGTCAGCTAGGGAGCCCCCAATCTACCCTGGCCAGTTATGTCATGTATGAAAAGAATTCACATATATAGAAAGTCCGGCAAAATGCAGAATTATAGCCGATGACCATATTCGATTAAACTTCTATCCACGAGTTGTTAAAAACTACAAAACCTGTGGACGACTTTACCTGTTTAATGTTACGTAAAATTTAATGATAATATGCACATACTGTGAAAAAAAAAAATACGTGCTCTTAGGGGTCACCAGGTGGATATTATGTGCACATTTTACCCACAGGAACTCGGAAGAGAATAATATTTTGTTAATATGTGGCTGCTTATCATTGGTCACACAAAAAAGCAAATCCTCTTCTGAAAGCCAAATACTCGTTCAACATCATTATGAATGAAGTTGTTTTGACGGGAGAAATTGTCATGTTATAGACTTTGATGGGATTGACTGATGGTAATCCACTACCAGTTGATCAAATGACTCATCAGTAGTGATGATCTCTAATGTTATGATTGAAGATCAATCATTTTTTCGGATGATTTGTTCTTGAGGACTCAACTCCCAAGTTTCGGTTCATCATTACATTCTAATATTATCACCATGAAGGGAAAAGGAAGTATCAAGTGGCAGCAGAATAGACAATCACCTTGATTCTTAATCTTGTCTCTACTTCGCTGCAAATCAAATGATAAATTTCCTAAATTTTCTGTATTTACCTAGGTATCTTTATTTTTTCAATCAACCAATCAGAATAACAAAATTTCAATTTTGTTTGCTTTTTCCATCAGTTTGACTTGTTTACTGATAAACATAAAAGCGAAACAACAAATTTCGATTATAAAAGCGAAACAACAAATTTCGATTATAAGGGCTGCTCAAGTTACAGGCATGAAAAAATATTTCAAATATCTCCGCTTGAGATTACGTATTTTCGAGTAGCCATTATTGCATAGCAATAACCAAAAGGCGTTAAGAGTACGTAACTCGTAATTTTATGAGCGACCAGAAATTCCAGCAAAAATTTCGAAAATGAAAGCTGTAAAATACTTGGTACGGATAAAATTCAATAAAAACGGAAAAAATCAAGCAGTTCATCACCCAGGAACTGACAAAATTATTACTTATCATTTTTAATCGATGGGTACCTTCGAAAAGATGTCTGAATTATGTAATGGAGGACAAAACGTTGTGAAAAATGCAGTAATTTTGTTTTATTTTGTCAGATATACATATTTGGGAAATACGCAACAATAATGAAATCTTTCTCGATATTCATTTCCATAAGTATCATTGTTCTAGAAAAATGAATTCCTGTTTCTTGTAAAATATTTGTTGGCGTTTAAAAACATTTTTCTCAGCGTTTTTGGATCAGATCTTCGAATTTATTCAATTAAATATTCAATTTTTTTTTTACCAACTAGCTACGAATGGGCTCAATTTTTTCACATTTGCGTGTTTAAGAACATTGTTTTAAAGTATAGAGGAAAATATGCGGAGATGAAAACCATTTTATTTTTTTTTTAGAAAGTTCAAAGTTGATTTCCATAGAAGTTAGTATTATGCATCAGAGGTCAGAGCTTTATACAAAGTACTCGTGAGTAACTCATAAAATTTTTGAAGATGAGGAAACCCCCTCAGAAAAAAGGAGAAGAAATTACAAAAATAAAAAAAGCAAAATCAGGAATTCAGTAGGCTACCTGTTTTTACTTCGCGGTGAAGATAATTCAAACATTTAGCTGCTTACCTTAAATCATAAATTCAAAGAATATCTATAGGTAGGCTACCTATATTCTTAAATGATTGAAAATTCATGCAGCCAGACCAGTTCAATATAGTTATATGTATCTTTTATCATTCTGCATGGGCTTCAAATATTATTAATTTTCATTACGAGGTTGCAAATATGTGCAAGTCTTTATGAAATAAAAACTGGAAATGTGGAATTTTGATTGTATAAAACTATAAGTTGTTGATTCCATGATTACACTGAAAGGAATTTTTATGTAGGAAAGACATTCTTTCCAGATAGTTAACATAGAGTATATGTGTATAGGTGCTACTTAATTAATACAATGGCTCATAAACACTCATAAAACATCTATCTAAATATTTTATGGACAGTAAATTATAAGAGAACCTACGTATCGAGGTTAGTTTTTATGATCCTAATGAGTGCCTACTGAGAAAATTCATTTGAGAAAAAAAGTGTTAAGTGAAAAGGCATGGTGGAGGCTTCATGATGCTAGATAAAATGTGAAACGATAGATTTATAACAAAATATTTGTTCTTGCAGCTAAAAACTGTATCGGCAAGATACCTACTTTCACATTTGAATAGTTTGAATATTTATACATTATTTCCCTCAAAATTGTCTCCCTCTTCTGAATTCATAACTAGTTGTTTCGCAGCATCAGTAGATAATAACATAATTTTTATTACTCTCTGCATAGACATCAAATTATGATACCCAGTTTAAAATATAAAGATGAAAGGAGGTATTCTTATACTTGGATTTACCTTACAAGGTCGTTATTATATAATAAATCGTCGATTGAGACAATTGGAGTACCTATAACTTTAATACAGCGTGATAAATCGGTAAAGGTCGAGTGTAACTGTGAATAAGTAGATGAGGTGTTGGACGGAAATAAACTGGGTGGTGGTGAAAGAAATTTCGTATTATTGAAAAATAATTAGAGTAGCAATTCAGGTAGCTAGCAGATGAGACGTAACGAATTCATTTTAATTTCAAGCAAAGTCAGAGTCGTACTTGGAATTCATTGTCGGAAGACGATTATTAAAAAAATATGATAGTTCGAGTGACATCATAAATTCGAGGGTGAAGGTGTGTCTTTGTCTTGAATCTTTCAAAAACTATGCAGTGAAACGAATGATTTTTTTTTAGTCTCAGCTTTAAGTAGAATCCGTATTAAAAATCTACTGTCAGAAGAAGCAGATAAAAACTATTTTTAGAATTCTTTGATTTTGCTGATAAGTGAAAGATGGAGATAATAAAACCAAATAAAAAAAAATGCTTTGGACGTGTGTATTTTAAATTGTTCCAAAAGTTTTTCTAAAAATAAATGAATCTTTTGTACATTGTGGTACCAAAATACAAAAATTAATGGTAGGTAAATAGGTATTGAATAAAAAAAAATTCTCGTTTTCGCAAGGCTCTATTATTACTAGCCTCATCAAAATTCTTCTCATTATTAGTTGTTTTTTAGAGTTCAATTCAATGAAAAGCAAATTTTATAGTAATTTATATAGCCCTCACCTACAGCCCTCACCAATAATTCATGAAGATTAATACTTGGAAAATTTCTCCTTATTTAAAATTAACCAATTTACAGTATGCAGGTATAAGAAGAAGTAGATCTTGTAAATTAAGGTAGGTATAGGTACAAGTTGAAAAACAATACAGAAACAAAAAAAACTATTATAAAGTTTCAACCACACCTTTGAAGGGTGGGAGAAGATTCTACAAAATAAGCATTCGACTATTAATAAATACCCTAATCAAAAATTTTCAGCACATAATTAAAATTAATGGCAGTGAAAAACATTTTATCAAAAGTTTGAGCGTCGAAGATGAGTTTCCCCAGGAACATGTAAATGCATTTAACGCTTTCGAAATTTGATAATTTTTTGGGGGTTCGAATTTTGTAATTACGAGTAATTGAATTTTCTTCCCATTTTAATGGAAAGAAACAGAAACTATCAGTCTTGTTTTTGCATTTTTAATTCAACGTTAATTTCTTGCTCTTGCTTTTTGAGTTGCCATTCGATCACCAGTCGTCCAACTAACATGAAAAAGAAAACCTGGAAAAATTGAAAAATAAAAACCTATTTTAAATTTAAAATCATAAATTATTAATTCTGATTTTCTACCATTACTGGACTAAGAATGACCTTCAACTCACTTAAAAGTTGATAATTTAAAATACTGAATCAAATAGCCTACTTGAGTTGATTTCTCTGCTAAAATAGTTTTCTTATTTTTTAACTTGAAAAAATCCTCATCTGCTGAATTGAATTAAGATGTCTTTGATTGTGAAAATGCAAATGGAAAATATTTTTTAAAAGTAACATGCTTACAATCAATTTTACAGAGAAATAAAAAAAAAATTGAAAAACATGTTTTTCAGGCGAGTTATTATAATTTATAATAATTATGTATTCTCGACTATACGACGTTGGAAGATTATTCTTAGATCACCTTTTGGCTGTGATAACTATAAATGCAAAGTAAGAAAGAAGACATACCTAGTTATTCTCGTCTATCAATAATAAATCAAAACTTCAAGTAGCTGTAAAACAACCAATTACAGGTGAATATGGCAGACTAGATGTTTTAGTATCAAGTATAGATCTATATCAACTCAAAAATAATTTTCTAGAAAAAAATTGAGTTTTTATAAACATTATTCATAGGAAAACTAATCTATTTACCGCACTTATAGCAACATGAGTGAGATGCTTTTGCTTAACGTTTAGCTCTATGAAACAACTAATTCCACAAATTTTATTTAAATAAAACATACTTACCAAAGCTGGTGCCAGCCGTTCGAATCTATCATTAACCATATAATGCGAATAAATACTTAGAGCCATTAATAGAATTAATGTTACATTAACTATTCGTTTGACAAATGCTGGAAAAAAAAATTAAAAGTAAATAGATAGGCCTAGCTATCAGTATTATTGGATATCATTTTCACTTACTTTTCAGATAAATCATGTTGAAAACCGGTACAAGAAATTTTAGAAAAAGTGACTTACCTACAGGAATGAATACCAGAATGAAACCACAAACAATTTCTGTACATCCAACTATTTTTCTAAACCATTTAGCTGGTACTTTAAAACCGAACAGTTGACTAAAAGGAAACACTTTTGCATATTTTACGAATTCTTTTCTCTGAAAAAAGCAAAATCGCGAAAGATCTTTAATTAAGAAAAGTTATAGAATACTTACTGAGTCATAATGTTTGTATAGATTTCATGTACCAAGTCTCTGTGAAGATCCTTACTGAGGAAGCATGAAATCTTCAAAATACCATAAAATATAAAAAATAAACCTAATAAGACTGATAAACTCTTTAAAACTATAGAGCCCATTATTTATTTTGTTTTGAATAGTAAGAAATTTCGATTACCACGTCCGAAAAAATAGTTGAATTCGTTGTTTCACAAACAGAAACGGGGCTGCAGATATTTCGAGACCAGACGAAGAATTCGCATGCGCACAGCGCCATTGATTTATTTTAAAATTTACAGAGTTCTCTCGCTGCACTTCTTGAAATAACTGCCACTAATTTTGGCTAGAAACATACATTAAAATTAATATGGTACTTCTAATGAAAGAATATGGAAACAATTCAACATTAACTTATCAAAATGTTAGATTTTTATGTATAATTTTTTCATTTCATTTACCTAACCGATTTTGTAAACTAAATTTTTTACTGCTAAGAACTTCTTTCCCAGTGACAGTTAGATGGTAAACTAATATCTACTTCAATTAATTTTCGGTGAAAATTTCGACTCGATCCATTCCGTAGTTTTGCTGTAATTAGCCTTCGAAGTTGAAATTTAGGATTTACGTACCCCCCCCCTACATAAAGAAAGAAATAGAAAAAGAAAAATGAAAATGCGAGGTGGGTATTTTTGGGATCCTACAGAGATCATGAAACGAATAATTGTGGGTCCCATACCTATTTGTGAAAGTGAGACCAAAAGTAATACAAGGTTTTCTGTTGAAAACCTACTAGAAACTTACGTTGACGAGAAGCACGATTTCATAATCGCACTAACGGATATTACTTAATCCTGGGCTGACAAGTCTAAAATAAAACAAAAAGAATGCAATTTCATAATGGTAATTGTAAAGTGGGCCCACAAATCGAAAGTTCATTGAACATCCGATTGCATATTAGCACATGTAAAGACTTTTAAATACCAAGGAATAAAGGGATGGAAACTGACAAACAGGTTCCATTGGTAAAACAAACGTATTACATCAATGCACAGGATCTGCAATGCACACAAAGTAGCAAAAATAAGCGTCCAGCGACGGCAACAAGGGCCGCAGCTCTTAGCAGAAACTCAGAAGAAATTGCGAATGCGGCAACAAACACCTATGTGCTCCATATATTCACATTTCCTCTTCCCACAAGCTTCTTTCCTTTCTTTTTGGTTACCTCTTTCTCCATACCTTCACCTTTCTCGGGATCTTCGGCTCGACGGCAACAAAAAACAGAAAATCAACAACAAACGTACGTCCTTGGAGGAGAGGTGGTAAATAATCGAAAACTATATAACGATGTTCCACAAAGTACTCCCGTAAGTTTTTATATCAAATTCACTTTCCATCAGACTCGGTGACCACAAACATTTCGATTATCAGAGACCAAAGTTTTGAATAAAAATGTTGTAAAATTTTTGCGTCAAATATGTAAAACAAAAAAATTTTGTTGTGCGCCCTTCATTGCGGTTATTGATTATTTTTTTGTTTTTTTTTTAAAGTTATGTGTGTTGTTGATGCAGTTCTATATTAAATTCGCGATTTTTCGTCGTTATTTGTCGAGTACACTGATCTGTTGGTGAAAACGTACACTTGTTACCTCAAATTTTCGTATTTGCAGTTCGATACGAAAAACTTGCAGTTTTCGAGAATAATTTGCGCGCCTTTTTCGTCGCGAGTGAGAAAACGTGAAAAATGTTTCGTTTCACAGTAAGTAAATGTTTCAAATACTTATCGTTAATTTTCAAATCGAGTGGTGGAATTATAAGTTGAGAACTGAAATAAGAAAAAGACATTGTCAATCAATCTTATATTTGTATGTCATTCGACCTTCAACAATAAAAAGACACTTGGACAAATTTTTCAATCGAGTAAAAAATAACTTCATAGATTTTTTAGTTGACCGGTTTCATGAAGAAATCAGTTTTGTGTCAATTGAAAGTAAAATTAAGCGCTCTAAGTTATTGGATTTGTCGAAATTTCATCAACGTGTAACAACTTTTTAACCGAACAACATCTCTTATCGTCTGTATAGCCTGCTAAATACTTCCGATTTATGATGAAATTTTAAAAAACCGTGTTTGGGCTCATTGGATTTGTTTTGAGCAGAGAAATTCAGCGAACCCAACTCATCGTTTTCAAAATTTTCAACACACAGGATTTATTTAGCAGTACAAAACAACATAATATATTGAAAAAACGTTCAAAATATTCGCAAACTTCCTCTCAATATTGCGAGTTTTCAAAATATAAATGATACCATCTACTTTGAAAGATTATACCTCCCCTAAACATGGGGGGGGTGCAAATTGATGGCATATTCAAGTTTTTTGGATTTTCATTGGGTACATGAGATGGGTTCGAAAAGTGAAATTTGATAAACGTTATTTCGCCCACAGTCATTTATGGATACCTTAGAGCAAAAGAGTGCTATGTAAATTTTTCATTTTCTTGAAGTAAAAGGCCTAAAGGCCGATCACTCCAAAATGAAAACCAAGTTCAAAGAGACTGAAAAGTATTTATTTATGAAATCACGTAAATTCTATTCAACTAGAAACACACAAGTTGCCTGGTCTGTGACTCATACTAAAAACTGAAATAAATTTAAGAAGAATATCTTTATTCTCTGTTTCTAATATGATGGCCGATGAAAAAACTTGAAAATTTCTTGCATCAACCGATCAAATTTGTTGAATGCTGCGCGATTTTGCTAAAATATATACCTAATTTAATTCTTCATGATAATGATCAAAATTGATAAGAATAAGTTATTTTGCAATGTTTTAGTAGGGTTACCGGCCATCATATTGTTTGGAACGGAGTACAATATCTGGAGAAAAATCGTATCAACAATTTTTTAATGAATAATCATGTTTGTCAGAAAAACGAGTGTCACCACATAGGTAACCATTAAATCAGTTAATTTCAACAAATGAAAATGCCTATGAAAAAAACAAATTTGTTTTGATGATTTATTTCAAATAACGATTGTATTAGTCTACCAACATCTTGAGACAATTGGTTAGATTCTTAATCCAAGAAGATAAAAGCAGTACAGCTACTATCACCAAGAAAATGCATGCAATCACATTTCTTGTTTCACCGCTCACATATCATTGAAAATTGAACACAAAACTTTTCTATTTCAAGGTATCAGTATTTGACAGCAGTTCTTAGATCTCAGGGATCAAAGCTTTAGTTAGGTATCTACTGTAGTATAATTCAAGAAACCATTTACATAACATAACATAAGCATCATGGACAAATAAATTTGAATCAAAAATGGAGTCTTGGTTCTAAGGGTATGGGTACTTTAATCCTCTGAAAGTTTGTCATCAAGGGCAACTTCATCAAAATTAAGGTTTAAACATTTTCAAGTCAATTCTTCATGCATCCTAGCGTTTCAAAATTACCATAAATCTTCTTGTAAATTTTGAAATTATTAGGCTTATAATTGAATAGGTACCTATCTGTTTATATTCTCATAAAAATTGGGATGAAATATTTTTGCTGGAAAATAACTAGTTGTTTTAAAACTGAAGTTTCACCAACCTAAAACAGGGCATTATACAGATGTAACAATTAAAAATAAAATTTTTGTAAACTTCACGTAGAGAATTTTAAGGGGTCACTGAACAACGCAACGGTGAAATTTTAATGACATAATTATCATTCAGACATAAATTAATACTTCATGGTATCAAAATTTATAAGTTTCACAATCTCAGCTTTTATCTTCTTTTTTTTTATCAACCAGTAGATCTACAAAGTTTTTCTATGATAAGAAACATACATATACGTTTGTAGATAAATAATTGTTTACTCAGGAGTGTTGAGGATCATTTATTAAAGAAATATATATACTTATTAGTAATTCTGACCAGAAAGTAGTCTTCAGATTAGCTGGTCACTGGTGTATCCAATTCTGTTTTCTTTCCATCGGCCAACATTTTAGAAAGTTTCCTCATTTTAGTCAAATTCTTATTTCATTCTGAGAGTAGACACTTTTATTGGATATTTTTATGCCGACTTCCTGTCACTCATGAAAAATATTTCAAATATTTGACATTATAACACCAAATTAAAGAAAAATTCGTCAACTTTGTTAGGCAAGTGTAGCTACATTTACCAAATAATTTCCATGCATTTTTATTCATGTAATAGGTCTTAGATCTTCAAATTGCGTATAATAAAAAAAAAAACATCGTGTTCCATTTCCTCATAATTGCATAAAGAAACATTTTCAATGTAATCTGTTACACAATCTATATTTTGTACAAGTGTAAAAACAGAATTTCGTCCAAAAGATAAAACTTAAACTTTTTCAAATTCCACTCACATTGGTCCTAATAGCCCTATTTTAACAAAATTTATTCCAAATATCTTTTACGAAAATGAGAAATTATTAAGCTTGAACAACATTTTTTGTTCGACAATTTTTTCTTTTTTTTCTCCAATTTTGAGTGATGATTTGATGAAAATCCAAACCAATTTCTATTCTTTTTAAAATGTTGATGTTTTTGTTACATTCCTAAATCAAATACAAGTAGCTAAAAAACTTCTCAATTGATGACCAAAAAATAATTCAATTCCTTTACTAAGTGTAATTTAGAATTGATACTAGTCTCGACTCTCGATACTTCTGTTTACTCATGTCCCGATCAAAATAATAATGATAATTTTAGGAAAACTGCTACCACCTACATCTACTTCATCAACCAGAGAACCATAACTTATAGAATCCAATATCCATAATTTGACGTTCGAACTAACGTCAGTTCGAGTTGACCAAATAGATAATCCGGTGCATTTACATTATGAACATGTGTCGAAATTCTTTGTATTTACATGCAATAATTTGCAATACGAAATACAAGTACATCACTCGCCTCGGACAACATTCATAAGGGCGTTTTATTTCGAAGTCCAAGCAATTCGCATTACTCACACAATACTGGTATGGGGTAAATCGTATCCCTTGATCGGCGGATTGCCTATTTGGCCCGCCGTAAATACGAAGGAAAAACGAGCTCGAGCCTTCATAGATAAATGCCCTCAAACAAACGAATATCACGACTTGGTTGAAATAAGACGTTTCTCTTCCACTAACTCAGTTGCTTCATTTATTTTTCAAAAAAAAACTCAAAATTCAAAAGAAAATCACATTATTATTTACTCTTCAAGAACTTTCGAAATTTTCACTATCGATAATGTCGAGGCCTTTTTATCTATTTTTTTTTCATATAATTACTATGCAAAATGGACATGAAAGACCAAAAGACCTTAGGACCTTTTCTTATTTATTTATTTACTTATTTATTTATTTATTTATTTATTATTATTTTTTTTTTATAGCATCACCATGTTTGAATTGATGCATTTTCGGCTACATTTTCTCATACATTCGATATTATTCATGTATAAATCAAAATTGCTATCGATAATATCGATACTTGAACCCGTTACTAACTTCAGTGTACATAGATACTGGAGTGTATATTTGGAAGGAGGAGGACACTACAGTGCTGAAAATATCAATTGTACTCCCTTTCTATTTTTTTTTCATTCACATGAATTTTCGATCAGTATAGTTATTGACATAACTCCTTTATCGAGCAGAGAAGAAATTTTCTCATTCCACCAACTAATTGAACCACTATCAACTAAAATTTATCAAGTTTCATTCATAAATAAATTTTGCCTGAGTACCAATCCAAATTTATTTCATACGTAGTAAAACATGAAAGTTACACCATCAACTATCCTGGATTTTTGAATAAATATTCCGAAAAAAATTTGCAAAAACATAAGACGATATAGCTATTATACTCATAATATACTTAGTGAGAATTACAGCGTACGAAAAAAAATTAAAATCAAAAGAAGACATTCGAGTAACGAAGAAATTTCAACTTTCACGTTAAAAACAGAAAAAACGGAATCTTTCAACCGGTTATACCTGAAGAAGCGAGAAAAAAGCACGTGGATATTCCAATAATATCACGCATTAACATTGTCTAAAGAAACACAATTCATCTGGTTTGTGTCGATTTTGTTGAAATAGAAGGGGAAAAAAATATTCACAATTTAATTTTGTTCATCCACGAAACGTATAATATTGTTACCAAAATTTTTTGAAGTCATTGAAAAAATTTTATGCAGGCTGTTTTTTTAACTGAGGTAACACATCGTATGAAGATAAAACTACTCAAATAATTTTTGGTAGGTATACTTAAATGTGTTGAACAAGTTTGCAATAATTAGAATTCTCTTTTTTTGAGCTATGTATCAAGGACAAAGAAATCAGAAAAAGAGAAACAATTAGAAAACACTGCTTGGATAAAGCAACAGTGGTACAGATGATATCTTCTTGTTGATAATAAAGGAGACTAGAGTAAACGAGATCACTGGGCAAAATTTCAATTGAATTGTGCTGACTTTTGACTTCAATCGTCAATTGCCATTTCATGAATAAACTACACGATATCGACAGTATCAACGATTTATCAGCGTTGAAAAATTATTTTGTGGTTGCAATTTTCGAATTCGACTTACTTTCCCTCTAAAATTGCTCTTCAAGCCACGCCAGTCCTATTATGACTAAAATTTTAATGTTATATTCTCAAGACTTACATAGGTCAATCGATTCAGGAGCTTTTCGTTGGAATATACATGTACAATTTAAATTATCCAACAACTACACAGAAATGAACAAAATGAATAAAGAAATAATATGAAAACGCTCTAAGTATATCTGTATGGTTGGAATCCTGGGGAAACGAAAATTCTTCAAGTCCACGCCTATCTTCGAGAATTAAGCCAAAACTGATGATGTTTTTAGAAGAAAACCGACAAAAAATTAATTTATAAAATCAGAATTATTTTCTCAACTTATCCCAGTTGAGTGAAACTCAAGCAACTCATACTCGACCACAGTCAAAATAACGAAGTCGTAGTCATCTATGGTAGGCACATTTGGTAACAGCTCCCTTGTTGGCGTTACTCGTCGTAGATTTTTCCATATCAATACATAATGAAGTTTCCGTTTCCTCATTATACGTTGGCCTGTATCTTGATAGAACTTAAATATGAGAAACAAGATTTTATGCATTGCTGCTGGAAGTAGAATAATATTGTTACCAACACGATTACGTGAAATTCACAAGTTCGAGTCCATTTCCGACGAGAATAATGCAAAAGGAGAGAAAAAAATTGTTGAAAGGTTTAACACCAGCTTCGGATGTAGGAGTCGTTTTTCGTACACGATTTACATACAAAGTGGACGCGAAGAAGATCGCCTCTTGATTCACGTACATATTTTTATATAGAAAAGCGGAAGCAATGCTGTGCAGAAAAAAAAAAGGACAGAAAACGTGCAATTTCTGGTAAATGTACACACAAGGTGTTATGCAACCAGTTGTTAATCGTGGGATGTGAGAATAAGGCCCAGAAAAATACACATTGGGAATAATCACGAACTACCAAATACTTTTATCTTTGGATTTTTTTTTCAATCTTGTTACAGCTGCGATATTGAAGAAGTTGCGTGGAGAAATCGCAGGACTCCATGTGCATCTCTATAATAATCCAAAGAGCGAAGAGAAAATTTTATGACAAAAAAAGTGAATGTAAGAGGAATTTTTCATTTTTTGTGATGTATTCCATATAATGAGACATTATTTATTGGATACACATTTGGAGAAAAAGAAACGAAAGATAGACGTCCAGGTTGGAGGAGTACAATTTAGGCACGCCAGGTAAATTTTATGGCTTTGGAAATTATATGAATTGAGCTAACTGAAGAAAACAACTTTATGGATGTAAATATTCAAGATTGAATGTAGATTATTTTAGCAATAATTTTCAATATTTATTCGTTTTTATATGGCCAATGGAGTTCAAAAAGTAGATACTTGAGTACAGTTTGACAAAAATAAAAAAGTGCTAGGAGCCACAAAATATCAATTGCACTGTGTGTTTTTGTCATTTTAATGTCAGATCCACGAATGTGAAATTGAATACATGGACTTGATGACATCTTAGTCCACCATTTTCATTCATTTCCACATCAGAGAGAAACTGGGTCATGAACATCACAGGATTTTCTCTTACCGTTTACGTGCTGCCTATGTGATGGTAAAAATCATTTATGGATCTGAGGACGAAAAGATCCAAGACCAAACTTCGCTTTCGTTGAGCAGATCAGCAAGTTCGCCTAACTTTTTAGTATGGACAAACTATAACTGAATAAAAATCCGTGTTCGGCATGACTAAATCATGACCAAAACTATCAATGACTTAATTGTAATAATAATATTATCTCGTTCCGAACCTATAGTAAGTTGAAGTTTTTAACCTAACGAAATCCAAGAGAGTTCACCCAACTGCAGCCAAGCAAGATGTATATTATCATCAACTAGACAGCCAGCGGTGAAATAAATTTTCATATGACCTGAAGAGAGAAAGAAAATAAATTCTTACGTTTCAGATTTAACAATTTCGTAGATCATACACCAAGATAAGGTGTTCACGATGAAAGTAAAATGCAAATGAGATACTGTGTTACCAATCTAATCCCGTATTTAATCACATCAAACTATGTATGTGTAAATCAAAAATAAAGAAACACAGTAACAGAATTATTGTATATAGTTTTACACATGATAATCCTATGTAATGAATGAACATGGCTACTGTAAAATACAACAGAAACCAGTTTTTTAATACTCACGAAGATCAAAATCGTTATGTTCTGTTAGATAAAGACGCTCAAAAAACGCATCAAAAATTTTGAACGAAACAGAAAAAAAAAGAAAGTAATCTCAAAAAACCAAAGTTGGTATACTTACAGAAAATTTACATTTTTCATTCGTGCATTTCTTCACGCATGTCGAATAAATAGGCTTTTAAGAATTTTTGAAGAGAACAGAAAAGATGAAATAGGTAACATATGACTTACGCCTTTAGAGCAATAAAAGTAATGTTAGGTGGTTACAAATTTAAGGTAAATAGACTCAGCTTCTGAATCCGAATTTCGCAATATTTCCACAGATTTTAAACTCTCAGACGAATATTTTGAGCGAAAAAATGTGAATTTATAAAATCTATAGTCACACAAAAAGATAATATGATTAATGGTTTGCTCTCTAATAGCAAGTTGAAGATATTCCTGAAATGATAATTTAAATTTTCTGGCTTTTCAGCATTTATGATTGTAAAATTATGAATTTATTTCGCACTCTACAAAATGGTCTACCTCATTTCAGTGGAACTCTCATCACTACAAGTAGATTGCATAAGTTTATTTCAAATTCTTGATAGCTGGTAAATGACCAGTCTCACCAGAAATTCAATAATTATAATTCTAATTACTCAGACAATTGCTTTGATTCATTTATAATTGACGTTTTTGTTTCAAATTAAGAAAACTGTTTGAATTCCGTGTGATGGAATTTTTTATATTTTGGCAGCCAAAAGCGTAGGTTCCGCCAATTACGTAAAACACGTGCTCACAATATTACGTCACTGCTCTACTCCACATTTCCTTAGTGCATTAATTACAAAGTCGTTTTCGCAAGGAAATGAGACGTATTTCGAGGTCACTTTATGCCGACCACCATAAACACGAATCTGAAGACAAGTATTTATTATGCAAAGAAAGTGTCGTGGCTTTTTACTCGGAGTCACTCTTCACGCAAAGTTTATGTACAGAGGAAATGTAGCCGCCAGATTTGTAGAAGAAAGTGAATATGGAGCAGCGAAATGAAAAATTTCAAGAACAATGAACCACTCACGATTTCCACTTCCTCATGAGTCGTTTTTGTGGTTATCTCCACGCAAGACCATTTGAGAGAAAATTTTTTTTAATCTCCGACGTACGACGAATGGTCACATGGCTTACATGTGAGGAGAATTAGAGAGGTCTTTCTCAAATATCATAAGTTGACTGGAAATTCTATAAATGATATGGAAAAAGTAAAAAATAACCATTGTTGGTGCGATTTAACGACAAAAAAATTTAATCAAAAAAATTTACATTCGACTGTTTTGGTGAACTTCATTTTGGAAGAATCTCAGACGTGTTTTTTGCTCTTTTCGCTTTCTGTATCTGCATGACTTTTTCAAGAAATTCGAAGACGCACAAAAATGGGTGAAATTATACGAATGTAGGTCAATTTGTAATGCTAATGGTGTTTTCGTCGAAAAACATATAATTGTCTTTTTCTTTCTCTTTTTTCTCGTTTTCACGAAAAACACACACGAATAGCGATTAATTGCCGAATGTATAAGCCTCATGTTGGGAGTACTGATGTTGGGGTACATCTTCAAAGTGCACCAATGTTGGAATCAATTAAGGCTGTTTTTTTATTTCTTTAAATTTTTCCCCACAATGTAAAGAAGATAATAATATAATAACGTCAGATAGTGAAAGTTGAAAAAAAAAAGTTATTATGAAAGTGAATCGATAATTTTAGTCAAAACGATTAAGAAATTCAAAATATGTGTAGGAGTAAGGGAGGCGCAGTTAAATAATCGAGGGTTCTGATTTCGAAAATTATTTTATACCACCAATAGACGCAAACAGAACCAACTAAGTGCAACCAAACAGAAGTGGGCTTATAATTCAAATATTTAGAAAAGAAGAATAGGTAACCCTATATTTATCATAATTGAAAGTAAATTACCAGAAGAAAATGAAGTGTTGGTAAGTGAATAATTATATTATGAGGAATTGAATGCGACATGACTGATGTTTTTATTAGAGTAGGAATTCGCGAGGTATATTGATTTCCTTTCTGTTTTTTCTTAAACATCACTATTGAAGCGACTGACATTTTTCCATGCCACACGATACTGTTTAGAGTTCTCGTGTGTTTCGAAATCAAATAGAAATGAAGAAACTGCAAAGTATAATAATATACCTACCTAGAATTGAAATACATATTTGATCAAATTTTATAAATTACACTACAGGTAGGTATTAGATACTGACATAAACATACTGAAACTCAAACTCGAAAGTATTGTTAAATAAGAAATGAGCTGCACTCATAACAATTATTTCTTATTACTTCGCCCTTGTAAGAGTAGGTGAATGATTTGTGCATTTTTATTTTTCATGTACTTATTACTCGAATGAGTCATTTATAACACCTAAATTTTCACATTTGATGTTTTGATAATACGATAGAGCGAAATGTCGAGTTTTCACTTTTCACACTTATATCATTGGCCAGTTCATTAGAGATAAGTACGTATACATATACTCGTATATTAACGCAGGTAAAAAATTGTAGCCTTATACTCAAGCTTTGCGCCTTTATAATTACTTCCACATGATTTAGTCTCTTTGATGAACGTCCTAGAGAAAAAAATCTCTCAATTATCACATTACTGGTCTCATTAGGTTGTCCAAAAGTCTATTTAATCATACAGCTCGGTCATCGAAACCATTTCACCAAAATTGAAGTTCCTTATGTGTGTAAAAAAAGAGACCTGTTTAATTTTACTTTCGACTAAAGGACAACTAATGCAGCCTATGACTACAACAGTTCACGCTCGTCGTAACAATTTTTAACGCATGATACAATAGCATTAACTCATGAACTTCAGGTCACAGACCTTGAAGGCCGATTGACTGACCTTGTGTGTCTTGAAATGCATTTTTCTCGGTTGCACTACATCGGATAACGTAATCGAATATTTTCTGGATGATGACTTATCATAAAATAGATCGAGATTAAGTTTGTAACACACCCAGGTTAACCCGTGTCAAGTGGAAATATTGGTCGTGATATTTGTCTTTTGTTCTAGCTTATTCAGTGCGATGCAGTATATATATAGGTACCTATTGAAAAATTAAGACTGCATTCAAATATTATGCAGTGTGCACTAAGAAAGATAGGTTTTCTTAAAATTGTAAAATTAAAATAAAGTTCTACAATTGTGTTTTTCATTGTTGCACACAATAAGGTACTCGTAGAAATATAAGTAAGTAAATAAAACAAGTATTCTCGTTCACAAAAACAAAACAAAAAGAAAAAACCGTAGTGAATAATAGATATTTTGAGTACTGAATCAACACTCAATAATTTTTATATTTTACCTAGTTGAAACGAAGAAACTAAATAAAAATGCACTGTAATTTACATTAAGATGTATGAACATAGTACATATACTTAGTAGGTACCTTATTCCTGAATTAGGTATAGATTTTGCATTTACACAAAAATATTTTCATCAAAATTATCTATTTGTATCTAATATCAACGTTACAAATATATCTATTTATATTTCTAAGTATAGATATTCTTCTTTGCTCTTCATTTTTAAAACGTTCATTAACTTCTCCAATACACGTCATGTAGAATAAATTCCTACGTATATCGTGCATTAAAATACTCGAAAGTAATAAATTTTAATCACGATTAATTATGAAAAATCGAAAGCACTCAAAAAATTAATTTCTCTTTTATATTCACCTCGTATACCTACGATCTTTTTGATCCCAGTATAAACAAATTAAACGTGTAATTAGGACCCAACAAAATATTTTTTACGTTAATATACATCGAAAGTGCATTTCCTTACCATGTACATTCTCATCTACAGGTATTCGCTGTCGTACTCCATTAACCTGCATATCACTTGACCTCGATTAAATGATTGATTTATTTGGCTGAATTGACGTCAACATTACATAATATTCAAAATAAGTCATTTACATGCTTCTAGTAACTTATGTTAGATCATTTATTTTCACGGAATTTGAGTCTTTTATTTTTCTTTTTTTTTAGAAGGCACAAGTAGATAAGCTACCTCTGTATCTTTTGTATCTACCTTCTCATAACTCAAGTAAAGAAAAGAAAAAAAAAAGTGAAAACCAAATATTTTAATTTCTACTAACCACATTCCTATTTGATAAATCCTCGAAGTACTTGTAATTGGTCAATATTTTCCATACGATTCTTAACGATTAATTTTCAAAAAAAGAGAAAGTTGATTTTTTTGTCATCTATTTTCCTAATAATGTTTTTAAGGTTGACTATGACCGTAAAATTTGAAGATTTTTTCAACTGCACCTTATTACCGGAAATTAGGAGTTTGTAAAAGACGAAGTTTGAAAAATATAACAATGTAAAAAAATGTTCTTGTCATTTCTACAAGCAGTTTTTTTCCATTCATTTAATTTAAATATAATAATACGATGAAAACAAGAGTAACGGTCATCTCATCAAGCCTGACAGAATTAGTCTAGGTTAATATTTTTGCTTATTTTATGGTATGTTAACGGGCTTTCTGACGTGTATGGATGAAATGTGGTTTTTTCTTTCATCTTTCATCTTGACGTCCATCTATGTGTGAAAAATGATGAACTAATTGATTATACGCATAATCATGGGTAACGAAGAGTAAATAATATACAAATTGAAATGTGAGCGTTGATTACTGAAGGAGAAATGGTAGAGAATCGAGTCCATGTTGACTCTTCAAGACCAAGCTCACGATTAAATTTCTATACGTCATCATTCCACTTGTTGAATATTTTTTAATTAATTTGAAGCTTTGCGTATGAAAAATATCGCAATTTTTTATAAAGCTTTTTCACAAATATAGGGTGCTTAGTGAAACCATAAAAATGAAAAATTTATAAATTTCTGAAGGCAATCCAAACACCATGAAAACGTTTTTACTTTCTACCTCTGTAGCACAGAGAATTTCAAACTGTCACATACGTATTAGATAGAGAGAAATTATCCTCGGATAAATAATTTTTTTTAAATGATCCCAACCACGTGGTTCAGAATGAGCGGTTTTGTAAAGGTCCTGTTTTTTCCTTGGTACAAAGTACAAAGTACAAACCCAGCCATAGGAATTTAAACATACTGTAATCTGTATTATAAGATTTATTAAATCCAATACCTTTGAAAAAATTTCAAATAAATAATCGAATGTGTGCAAATGAAAAGGGCATGGATAATTATCATTATTCTAAGCATGTAAAATCTGTAATTAATTAAGTTAGATTATATTTTCCATTCTTCATTCGTGATAACGAAAATATTAGAAGCTTGTCTGTCGCATAAAACAAAACTTGGCTTCCCAATTATTCTCACATCTGCAGAAGCCTATTTCAAAATTAACCAGCTGAAATCAAAATTCAGAAGAATTTTGATCAACTTAAACATGTTGGTCATGTATTTCGATGATAAGTATACTTGTTTCTAGCAATTCATGAAACGTGGTTAGAAAAATTTGAGTGCCCATCTGAATTTTAAAACATAAAAATACTAAGACTAGTGCAGCCTAGCTGCGCTAGAAGAGCAGGTTTTCACCATACACATGTGAACACAAGACCAGTGGAACCAAATTTAATATAGGAACTCAATTGAAGCAACGAAAAAATGAGGTTCCTGAAAGTAGTTACAAACGAGTAGGTGTAGGTATTGTAAAATTGAAAGACCTGGAAAGTAATGAAACAATGATTATAACTACAACTGGTAGGCGATGCGTTAAAACTTTTATAATTTTTAATTTGAATTGATTAAGATTGTCTTGAAAAGAACTTTCATTCAGAAAACCAACTTTTAAGAAAACTGAAACTGCGACGTTCCTGTATTATTTCTATACATCCTTCTTGATCACCCTCACTTCATTTTAAAGAATTTCGCTTAAATTCTCCTCTTACCTCATTTTGTTGCCTTTTCAATTGTGAAATTCTTAGTTATAAGTTACGCAAATCATTCAAATTCATCATATTTTCAACTACCCAAAGCTATCAATCACGTTAGAAGTTCTCACCGGTGCTATCAACAGGTGTTTTATGTATTCAAAAAAGCAATGAAGATGCGTGTGACGCATTTCAATTGGCGAAAATATTGTAAATAAATTTACATAACGTGAGGCAGCCAAGTAGAAAAATGGAAAGAAAGGAATGAAAGAAATTTCGAGGTCGTCCCGAAGTCAACAAATTTTATTACAATGGTGCTAGGCGGTATTGTGGCAATGTAGTCTGGCAGCCAATGGCTGTAAATCTATTCGATGACCGATTGATACGCCATGTCACGTGTTCATATTATGTCTATCAGCATCAGATGAGCTGTAAAACTGACATAATTGAAGACGAATACATCGACTACAGATGAGAAGGAGGAGAGGAGTAAACAAATGGCCGTCAACTTGAATTACTTACGTTTCATCAATTCTGCTTCTTCCTCTTCTTCGATGCATCGAGTTCGCAACTCTAGCTAAAATGTACACGAGCTCGTAATAATTTTTTTGAAGCACTTTCTCCTTTAAATTATTCGGCTATTAAAATCAAAAATGATTTTTCTTTACTACTCTCCCAGCATAACCTTTTACGCTTAACGAACTTTTTTCTGCTTCTTGTTTCCATTTCAGTGAATTACCTAATAAATAAATAACTACCTAAGCATAAGTATTTTACAAACTTGTAATAATCGAATTGTGACTTACATGCACCAATAAATCATAAAACTTTGAGTAAAACTTATTTTTAGACATTTTTAGTATTTTCTATGAGATAGTACAAAAGTAAGAATGTCAAGAACTATAGGTATGCATATCGCAAAACTTGATAAGTCCCAAGAAACGTCATTTGGTCTGAAAAAAGCCCGAAAAGTTGAATAAACTCGTATAAAATAAAATTGGATGGAAAACTATCAAAGCACAATATTATAAGAGTTATGCGGATGCGGTTTGGTGTTTTGTCAACTTTACCATTTACAGTTAGCAAGGTTTAGATTCGAAGTGATGCATGATAACATATCTGAATTAGTTTAATTGGCTTGTAAAAAATCATAATCTAACCTATCTTATACTTAATTCAATTTTTTTTTCTTCCTCCTAAATTTTTCATGTTTTCAAATTTCTTTTCTAAAATTCTTCTCTTTCTGTTACCTTTAGGCGTTGTTGATACAAGTTTTCTTTTTATACAGTAGGTTCCTTCCCGCAATCTCCATCCACTGATGAAAAATTGCATTCTCTCTGAGACCCGTTTCCATTTTAAGACAAGTCTGAACCAAGGTCTTTCTCAATCTTACTCCACATAGAATTGATGGGTAACTGATTTCTTGATTTTTTCAGATCCCTTAATGAAAATAGACGTATTTTTTTTCTTGTTCTCATCCTTGCTGAAAAATGTATACTGGAAGAGTAACAGTTCTTATGAATCAAACAGAAAGTAAAATGAACTAAGAAAATCCTACAAAGTAGCTAATATATTGTGGATTTATTAAGTCGGTACCTACTTGAAGCCAAATTATATGTAGTGCGTTCTTAAAAAGGGGGAATTTTATTTTTAATTCCATAAATTAAATTAAAAATTAGAGTTAAAACTTTTTTAATACTAATTTTTCCCAATAGTTTGTAAAATAAGTTTAGTGATTAAATTCAATTTTTACACTGAAATATTTTTTACGATGTTGAACGAAAGGACAGTCTTAAAAGCTCAGAGAACGAAAACCAAAATCAACAGTCCATTCAGTTGCAATAATTTATTCAGTTTTGGTAAAAAGTTTATACACGATTCACTTCAAAACGCACATCAAATATCATCAGAGCGCAATGAAAGTTATTTGAAAATGTTAATGGACTTGAAATAACTCACCTTCATCACGCTTCATAGAATTTCGCATATTTTCATAGTAGAATATAATATGTGAAAATGTTACTTTCCAAGAGCTGAATTTTCTTTTAAAGCTATTATTGAACAAATATTTTCGTTATTAGTACGATGTATAGGTATATAATATCAAAGAATGAGAATTCTGATTTCCTTTTTGATTTTTTCCCCTCCTAATTTGGACATAGTAGACTTTGTAAATGTCACTATAGAATGGGCCAATCTCAAAACATAGGACAGAGAAGTAAGACTGAATAAAAAAGACCTAAGTTCAATTCTGTAGAAAGCATAACGGGTTTTCGCGCGTTTTTTTACAGTATTTAACACTACACATTTTAATGATAAAATATTCAATTTCTTACAGTACGTATAGTTACCTTGAACACGAAATGGATCTTTGTGAAAAATCTAATTCCAAGAAATCTGTGGGGATTAAAAAATCTTTTTTATTGGTTTCCTCAACAATCTAAAGAATTCAAAATTCCAGCCTTTTCATTGTTTATAAAGTTTCCCAGCTTCAAAAATATATGTAGAATGATTGACAACTTCTTTACATAGGTAATTATTATGTTTGTTATTAGATGAAAATTTATTGAATTTAATGGAAATGAAAAGTTCAATTTAACTCTCAACCTACCTTCACTTAAATCCATAAAATGAATCTTTCCTAGCTGTCTCTATTTTATGTCACCAAACACGCGAACCATTCACGAGAGCAATGTGTCATCGACCGAATGGCAACAGTTTGAATATATTTATATGCAACAGGTTTTCATTATCTGCATAACAGTGTTTCATTTTAGAGAAATAATAAAACCGAAAGCAAAAGTTTCGTATCTAATTAATGATGAAAGCAGCACCCGCATGAGTCATGATTTTTTTTTTCTTTTTCATATTAATCTACTATTAAATATATAACGTACCATCTAGCTTATTTATGTATCCCCAGTCTATCTTCAGACTGAAGAATTTATGTAATATTCGAATTGAAAAAATATCGACACGTTCGCTTCCGAATCGATTGCAATTTACTTTTATAGGCCAACAGTACATGTATATTTTGTATTCATGTTCAGTATTTCCGCAGATCACGTAAGATACATTTCACACTTACTCAGCTGACGTTTTAATGAAGGAAATGTGTTTTGGTAGACCACATCTTTTTCCCACATTTTTATTGAGAATAGTAAGTCAGCTGATGAACAGTTGACTTGGAAGTGATATAATGTGCAGATGAGTCTATAATGATAGTGATTTACCTGCTCAACCCATATACTCATAATTTCATTTTGGAAACTTCATACTTTGGAAAGGATGTAAGATAGGAAACATAATTAACAATATTATCGTTGGAAGACTTATCATCCCGTTATATATACAGTGGAAATCGGTTATAACGAGATTCAAGAGACTGATGGTTTTTCTCATTACAACCAAAAGCTTGCTATAATCGATATTTGGTTATAACGTTATGACCAATATTGAAATACTATAACGAGCTTACTCTTCTTCATGTCTTCACCTGAACCAGCGAAATCCAACCATACATAATAGTTTCCAATTTAGTGACATAAAATAGAAGTTGTTGAAAATTTTCAGAGGACTTCATCAATTTTTAAAGTAATTTTTTTCAAAAAGTGAGTTTTCAATTCCCGAATTTTGAAATCGACAGCTTTATCTCGTTATAAAAGTGCTCGTTATGGAAGTATTTTTTTACATGGGGTTAAATGGGAGTTCAGTCGGGACTTTGAATTTTTCTCGCTATAATAGATTTCTGCCTATAAGCGATCTCGTTATAAATGATTTCCACTGTATTACCGACAACTCAAAGTCAGAGTCTGGCTTAAATACGTTTTTTGAAACTTCGGATTTTGATGATAATCATTCAAATAAAAATTGATTTTCATTTTTGACAGTTAGAAAATTTATTTTAAAACATTTAAATTCAAATAGTGGCTATTGCAGTTGAACGATTTGTCTGTGTAAATTTCTTATTAATTTCAAAATAATCGAATCAAAATGGTGTCTTCAGAAACATTCTTGATCAAGTGTCTTCCGGGCCAATTTAAAACATTCAAAAATCACAAGTCCTAAATGAAAACTTAGTCAGAAAACAGTTGGGAAAATTTTCTCATTTTATTAAAATATTTGTCTTTAATGCAATTTTATCAGACAAATTGACAGAAAAATCTTCAAGTTTGAATGGGGTTGGCTAATAAGTTGGTAGATTTCATATTTTTCCATAATTCATCATCTAAGATATTATAGCACTGCCAAGTTGCGAAGTTCGTGCTTCTAGGCTTGAAAGAAAATGACTTCTATGCTTTCATACCTAGCAAGTTTATTTTTACGAGTATTATGCTATGCCTAATTGATTACCCAATTCAACTACCATCATAAAATCGAGTATCACTTTACGTTCATGAGTTGCAAATATGAATACACGAGGAGATATTTTACGCCTTTGTGCTTAACGTATGCAACTCAATTAACATTCACAATAATTTTTCGTTTCAGATTTCACTTGGACTCGTGTTCAACGCATGTTTTCTCGTCATAAATGCCGCCGAAATACCAACTAAATTAAATTTAGAAAAGGAAGCAGAAAATAATAATGAATTGCAGACAAGACAAGCTAGGCATGTTCAGCAGCAACAGCAAGCTACAGATTTGCAACAACAAAACGCGTATGTATAGTCCTTCAATAATCAATCGATTAAGTTCAATTTTCAAGTAACTTTTGATTCAACAGTACCTATATTATGTATGTGTATTGGGTACATATGATTACTTCCACCGCAACAGTGTCCATAATAAACTGTCAAATATTTATTTAACTTTCAGTTCGTATTAGCCATACAAAATTAAATTGTTAATAAATTGTCGGTAACAGAAAAGGTATAAACTTATAGAATGAATAATAGGCATATTCTTTTTCTTTGATCGATGCTCTGACTGGAGGTGTCTATATTTCTTTTAGATGAGTGCCATTAAGAAACAATTAATCTTTACTCTCATTCGGCAGGTACAAAAACGCAAATCGACAAACTATCATCTTATGAAGCTACTTAATCGAAATTATTGATTAGTCACTCATTGTTGATGGAAATATCTTTTTTTTTCTGTTTGGATTTTCAATTCATTTACTAATACCATGGGTGTGCTTTGATTGTAAAACCGTGAAATGTCAGCTTGAAGAATGGATATTCTCTTGTTTGAATGAATTTGACGTCTGAATGAATGTTATATTCTTTTTAAGGCGGTGATGATTATGGTATAGGTCTTATAGTCTGGCTAAAAGAATAACGATAATGCTAATAAACGTAATTATTTAATAAAGTATAAGAGCTTTTGGAGAACAGTCAATAACTCTGTCTGGTTTTGCAAACCAGATTTCTGAAAGAGCAAGTTTGTGAAACTGCTCCGAAGCAATAAAGTCTGCTCTTTGCTCGTTTCTGCTCCACAATCCGAAACAGCCAATTATGTAGCTTTCCAAAATGCTTTAAATCCATTTTCGTAATTTCTGAGCCAACTGTGCGATTTGGTAGTAATAGTAGACATGACATTCAGTAATGCAGCACACATCATGGACACACACTATCACACTTATTTGCATTCTCCAGTTTTTGTACAAAAAATTTTCATCCAAATTCGTTAGGTACTTATACCTTGACCTTGGAATCAGAAAGATTGAAGTACAAATTTAGTACTATACTTACCTATCCAAGGAAATATTAAGTATTTTTCAAGCAGCTTATCTACTTTTTTCATTCCATGAACTTAATTTTGCAAAACAACCATTCATTGTCTTTAAAATGCAATACACAGTATGTCAGTAGCCTGCAAAATAAGGGGAAGGTCGTGTTTTGGAATCTTTAAAACTGCTAATATCAAGGTACGTTACCCCAAAAGTTAAAATTTGGATTTAAATAATTCTGGTCCTCAAGCCCAGATAAGAACAATAACGTTTAGGTGTACATATTTTTTAATGATAACTTGAAGCACTTTAGATAATTAATAATCTTCAGTTAATTTGAAGTATAATATTTTTTTTTTTTAGTTTGGCAGGTATACTGGCTGTATACAAGAAGAGTAATAATAGATTCACCATTTAGAAACCTTTTGAGCCCCTTCAGGAACACATTTAAACAATAAAAGTGAAACTAAGATCAGGATATTGTTTCATTTTCAGTGGGTCAAAAAACTGAATACCTATTTATTGTAAACTGATCCTCAAAAGACAATAAATAATTTTTTTTTGTTCAAAACAAATATAACATTAATTTCTGAAGATATACCTATCCAGAAGAATTATTTTACATGTTTTTTCTATTGAATTTTGAGGAAAACATAAACAACGATAGTACTGTTCGTCAAGTATTTCCTGCAGGTATTGATTTATTTTATAACTGTAGAATAAATGCATAAACCTTTCTATTTTGTGCTTCTATGCTCAGTCATTCATAACTTTCAAGAACAAAGTACACGTTGTTCCTTATTTCTTATTTCGATGGTAGATGTAAATTAATGTAGTGCCTCTTGGGAGAAACTATTTGATCTGAAAATATTAGATAGACAAAAAATACAACCTATAAAGAAAGTTTCATTATGACATTATATCGAAGTGGGTTCACTACAAGTTGTATCCGCGTCAGTTACAAATTCGCCGGGTGAAATTATTGCAACTAATTTCATTGCTTATTGTATTATATTATATCTTCAATAAAGATAAGTACGTAACTATATAACTTCTTCCGCTCGTTCTTTTGTGCTGCATTTAGCAACAAATGTAATTATTACATTTCGGTTTAATAACAAAGGATGATGTAGTTTCAAGTTAAAATAACTGTACGCTATCTTTTTGATGTTACATACGCTTAGCAATGATAGTCTCGACAAGAGTAGGTAATGAATAAGAAAGAATATACCTATATTGGATTTGAAACGAACAATATCAACGTTGACAACTGTAAAGATTAAATTCTCTGCTGGAAATAGTGAAAAAACTTTCGCTATAAATAAAAGTCTCGAGTAAGAGTCTCATTATCATGCAGAGACCTTGAGGTGTACAAGAGTAAACTAAAGTATTCTAAGGTTCAAACATTATGTTTTCAATTTTAAGGTTGAAAAAAAAATTAATCATTCGGATTGTCCAGAGTGAACCACTTCGAATTATAAAAGTACTTATACTTGATATTACTCTTAATTGATTAGTGAAAGGCAAATTCCCTTTTTGGTGTTTTCCGAATCATCCCGTGAATATCGCGTTTTACCATACATCGATATCTGCTCTCATTATCGAGATATGGCTTGAAGTTTAAATCTTCCTCACCAAATTAAGTATTATCTAAATTCCACCATCCTTCCTTGGTTTTAGTATCACTTTTGCTCACATGCAAACTTTAAATGAATTTTTCTCAAAAATAAAATTTGTTTAAAATCTCTTTGGTTTTCACAACTCAATTAACCTAAAGAATAAAGAAGCAAGTCATGGGTTATTTTCACCGTTTTGGATAGGAAACCATTTGAGTTCAAAGAAACAGTGACAAATCCAAGAATTATGGTCGACTTTTTACAAAAATAGTGAAATATAATCATTAAGAAGACAAAAATATATTTACGTTAATATGTAGACTCATGCGAGAGATGATCTGGTAATTCGAGTTAAAAAATCCATTTTTGACCATTAATTACTTTGATATTTTATTTCAATTTTTATTTTCAGACTTTCTTCGGGTATTCAGAAGAGAGTAGCCGACTATTCCTATGATCATCACGAAGATCACCATCATCATCAAGAACCACTGAAGGGTTACTGGAAGAAAAAGCTTATCTGGAAACCGGGCTGGATTAAAGAATGGAAAGAGGCTAAAAAACAAATCTGGAAACCTTCGTGGAAGAAGATATGGAAGCCAATTTGGGTAGAAACGAAAAAACAAGCCTGGAAGGAAATACACGTTCCAGATTGGAAGAAAATCTATAAGCCCATTTGGGTGCCTATCTCCGTTCCAGCGTGGAAAGAGATCCAAGTACCGGAGTGGAAAAAAATCTACAAACCAATTTGGGTTCCTATCTCAATCCCTGCGTGGAAGGAAGTCAAAGTTCCTGACTGGAAGAAAGTGTACAAACCTGTGTGGAAGCATATCGAAGTTCCAGCTTGGAAAGAATACCAAGTAGCCGCCTGGAAAACAATTTGGGTTCCAGAATTGGTCAAAGTTCCAGTACCCGGTAAAAAACCATTGGGTACTGACCATCATGGATGGGAGTACATTGCTCATGATTTATGGAAAAAGAAGGTCGTCTGGAAACCACACTACAAGAAAATCTGGAAAACAGCGAAAAAACAAATATGGATCCCAGAGAAGAAATTGGCCTGGAAAGAAGAGTGGAAACAAATCTGGAGAATAGAAAAGAAACAGATCTGGATCAAAGACAAGAAACTAGCATGGAAGGAGGCTTGGAAACAAGAATGGAAAACAGTTAAAAAACAAATTTGGGTCGAAGAGAAAAAACTCGAATGGAAAGAAGCGTGGAAACAGGTATGGCGAACTGAGAAAAAAGAAATTTGGATCCCAGATAAGAAACTCGAATGGAAAGAAGACTGGAAACAAATTTGGGTGCCAGATTGGAAAACAATATGGGTTCCCTATTGGAAAAAGATCTGGAGACCAGTTTGGATCTCAGAATGGTTCCCCATTCAACCGGAGCATCATCATCACGAAGAACATCATCCAGAACCCTCACCCCATGGTTGGGATAGAAGTGACAGGGTTGCACGATCCAAAGAAGTACAAACTCAGGAAGCTAATTTGGCGACAAACACAGAGAAGTCCAGTATAACTGATGGTCAAGGCATTAAATTTCCGTCGCAATAAGCTTTTTGAATTATTTGCATAAGACTGATATTTTAAGTTTCTTTCTTTCCTTCTTTTTTTGTTAGAAAAATGGTTGGCAACAATTTTTGTCAAACTTTCATACATTGCCATACTATTACGCGTTTACTTTTTCTCTCTTTTTTTTGTGGTACAGACAACAACCAAATTGGAACAGTTACTTCATGTATGTTTTTTTTTTTTTTTTTACAATAAGATGTAAGTTTTTTAATTATTTTGGATAAGTATTTTGTACATATTTTTTTGTACATATTATGTGAAATTTGTTTGTATTCAATTTCGTTACCAAATTAAAAGTTTGCGTGATAAAACTTCAAATGATTTTATTAAATTTTTTATCGCAACTACTAAGGGTGTGTTACAAAGTCAACACTCAACATCGACGTCTAAAACATTGTTATAATCTGTTCCAGTTGAAAGTTCCATGACGTCATAAAGATTTATGAAGGCGATTGATTGAAATAAAAAATTCTCTCCCCTCATTTGTCGAAGCATTGTGACGTCATGGAACTTTTGACTGGAACAGACTATAGGAAATGTTGAATATAGGCAAAATATAGGCAATTATTTCTTTAGCACATGTCTTGCGGAAATGCGTCAAGGTAGCTAAAATTACAATTTTTACGAATTGTAAGCAACCTAGTATGTGAAGTACACTTACGATATACCAATTTTTTTTGCTGAGTTTTGCACCTAATTAGCCCAAAGAATAATGTACTGTCCTTGAAATTGTTCTTTATACCCGGACGAAACTGTTTTTTTCAATTTCATTTTTTTCCTGCTTTTTTCAAAGCTCAAAGCTCCGAGAACAGAGTTTTTGAAACTTGATACCGATAGCCACGAAGGAAGAACTCCTAGATTTTTATGAGCACTACTAATACGTTATCCGGAAATATGGACATTAACTGTGGCAATCACAATTTGTAGCTTATAACAAGACTTGCGATTTTGATCAAGTAAATAAATATAATATAAATACAAAAATTCCAATTACTTTTTCGAAAATCAAGCACCGAATGGTCGATTACACTCGATGCCCTCTATTTGAATGTTATTTTATTTTATCTCGTAAAGGGTAAGACGAGTAAAACATTACACATAAGCTAATGCTTATTTATTAGCGTGGTACTTTTTAAACATTACCTACATGGAAAATTTAAAAAAGAAAATCCATTTCATTCCAAGTTTCTACCAATATTTTGACTTAGGATTACAGTGGTAGGTACAAAGTACCCAGTACGCACTTGCACGTACACTGAAATCAGTTTTCAAAAATATTTTTAAACGAATCCAAAGTCTGCCAATTTCTTTTTTAACGCCAATTCTAACTGTAGTAATAACTGTCAAAAAATACTAAGACGAATTGTTTAAACGTACTCCATCAGAGTAGATCTACAATTTATATTTTACAGCAGCTTATTAAAAAATGTTCGTACATTATACGTCATTGTGGACTTTACCAATCCATGCAGATAGGTAGCTAGATACTAATATGTTTAAAATAATAATAATAATAATACATAGGTATTACGAATGATTTAGGTTTAGGAACACAGTTAGTAAAGATAAAACCATTTTACATTTTGGAATAAATCAAGGCAGTTAATTTTGTTCAAAATGGCTTAATACGAGTGAAATATATTTGATCGCAGTATTGAATGGACAAGATAAAGTTACTTGCGCTTTATTGAATTACAATTTCTGATTAGAAAAGAAAAGGAAGAAAAGGAAGAAATGGTAGTCCTAAAGTGGTCCCAAAATATACACAAATCATAGGTGGGTTTAATTTAACTACTTTATCAATATTATTATTTGTGAATGAGCACCAGAATGATACAAGATAGAATTCTCAGTGATAAGAAGATTTTGATTATTTTCGTAATTTACCTTTCTTATTGTGACCTCAGTGTTTCAAAATAATCAATCATTATCGTTGAAATGAAAACCAGAAATGGACGTATTTCAGAAACTTTTGAATTACCTACTGCATTTTTGCCTAAACTACTTTGCATTTGGATCACTGTGGTTCTCAGTCGCGGTATTTTTTTATCAAAAAAAAAAAAAAGTTAATAGCAAGTGTCACCGTATTAGAATATTTTTCATGACACTTTGACCTTTTGACTTACAGTTCTCTTTTAAGCTGTATTAAAAATTGAGAAGTTTTCATTCCAACTACTTATTTCTTAAATTATTGTATGGTAATTCATTCAGACACTTCGATCATAGAAGCATTATTAAAGTGAATCTAGGCAAATTATTATGCACGATGGTATTCTTGCTGCATACTTCAGTTCGTTGGAAGGCACCTAAAATTGTATTCATCATCATTGAACATGCTGACAGATGTTTCGTCAGATTTATCACCAAAATTATCAACAGTGAATATGCGGTAAATAAAATGATGATTTTGTTGATTTTTTATTCCACAGATTTTGTAACTTCCTCAAAATTCTATCATTAGAAATGAAATAAAATGATCTATGAAATTTATAAGTCAATCTATACGACATTACAAAGATTTAATTTTATATTTTCATAAGAACGCTGCAATACAAGAAGGGGGTAGGTCCAATTTTTTAAATCTTACAAGAGAGCAAAAAAAAACACTTTCACGTCTTCAAATCACATTGCACTGGGCTGAGCCAGCACCTGTTTGCGGGTGTATCAAGTTGGAAGGTCAACCTTTGGGAACACTTCCTCGCAATTTTGTATTTGTAACTCACTTGTAGAGCTGGAAAAATAAGAAAATGCTTCGACTGGAAGGACTTATCCCCTTCTAAAGAAGCAATTAAAAATTCAAAGAAAAATTTGAAAGGTGATACGTCCAACATTTCGAGAACTATGCAGACCAAATGCAGCAAGAAGTATCAATGTTTTTGAAGCCATAATTATTAGCGTGTTCTAATAAACCCAGTGACACACCCAAGGAGGGGAGGAGGGTAGCTGAAGTCTCTCTGAGGCATCAAATTTCATCGAAATCAGACTGAATAAAAACGTTTTACCGAGCAATTTTTCTGAGAAATTTCTTTCTCATAAGAAAAATATTGCTAATAAAAAAATCATCAAACATTTTGAAAATGAAGCAAAAGTTATCCGCTCGACATTCATTTTCATAAACTAGACACTTTGACTTTCAGCTGTATTTCAAGCCATCGAACAACATTTTACACTAAATAATAATAAATTAATGAGCAAACAATCGAAATTTTCTATAAAAGTATGACTCTAAGTCACAGATGAAAATAGAAAGAAAGAGTTGGAAAAAGTTTTGTTTAGGAACCCTGACAATTTAGCTTGTGTTAAACTTTTTACACGTTACCTTTGATAAAATGCCTCGACAATTAACGCAACATACAACTTTTTGCGGGTAATACAGAAATTTCGTAAAAAAACAGTGAAGAGCGAAAAATCTACTCTGAATAAGAACATGTTTTGTTGAAATGGATTATTCAAAGCTGAGGTCTAAATTTCTGCCAGGAATGGGAAATCTGAAAGAAAAAAAAAAAAAAGGATCTGGAAAAAGTTTGTGGTGGTAACATATCTATTCTTCCTATAATTATAAATGACTGGGTGCAAAGAAATCCTCTAATCATTTCTTGGCAGTGGTGACAATTTGGCATAATTGGAAAAACAGTTACCTACTTGAAAGGTAACGTATTTTCATTAATTTTGAAGTCGTAAGGTAAAATGTACCACCTCAAATTTTCTCAAGGGGTATTTGATCCCAAAAGAAGAGCTTCAACGCCTACCACTTGGACGTATCCTACTGCGACTCAGACCTATAAGTATATGCCATAATATGTTACAATTTTTTTGTACGAATTTTTCGAAGCCTTAGTGCCGCCGTATCTCTTCTCTGAAGAGCATCGATTAAAATGTGAATTATACGAATTTCGACGAAAACATCTAAAAACTTCACGAAAAATTCCCTTTCCGTTGCAACATCTAAACGATTTACTCGTAATTCTCTTTACGGTTGGCATTTTTTGATGGAGGCCGCGACGAATTTTCACTTTATTCTCATATGCACGCTTTGAGCAGGCCGACGACCCGCCTGTCTTACCTTTCCTGCCCTCTTCTATCTCCTCATTTTCCCATGCCAATTCTCATACACCACAGAAGGGGTCAGTAACTAAATTTACTTTCAACGAACATTATAATCGTTCATTCTTAAGGTTGGCGCTATTTTTGTGCCTTTTTTTTACTTAACCTGTCGGTGAAATGTACCTATATTTGTACATTATGATACATTCCACTCCAGTCAGTCAATACAAGGTTAAATTTTTGTGACGTTATCTTTGCGGTAGCATTGCTCTTTGGGTGTTTTATTTTTTTTTGGCGTGTGTTACGACCTGTAAAAATGGTTATGACTGCCCCCTTCTCACCATATGCAGCCGATTGGAAATGAGGGATACGCGTTAAAATTTTTCTTCTTTTCCTTATTTCCTTCTGTTTTTTTTTTTTTTTGGCCATATTTCACCGTCTGACGGTTTCCATTCCCTAACCCCTCAACGTATGATTAATCGTTCAAATATATACCGATGAATGAACGGTTATTTAACTTAGTCTCGTGGTTTTAGTTGCTTAATAAAATATTGTTTTGCAAAAGAATAAGTGTCGTGTTTAGTAATGGGCGATATAAACATTGTCGCCTTGGTAAGTACTTACGTGCGACTATCATCTTTTTTCTACTTACCTACTTTGTTAAAGTGTAAAACATATTTTTTTATAATGCGAACGATGTGTTAGTGTATATGGTGAATGAGTTGATCTAAGTTAATTTTTGTGATTCTAAATTAAACTGAAAGCCTGATGACTGTGATAACTGGCATACACAGAAGACGATTCACCGCAGAGCAATTTATAGTGGAACTGCTCATAGCTGGCGATGTTCAACTGAAGACGATTCAAAGCCACAGACAATTTATCCTTTAAGACAATTTTTCCCCTCAGTTCATCGCTGAGACAATTCACAGCTGAATGGAAAAATAATTGGTGAAAATACCAACTTTCTAAACGTTAACCTCAGGGGCGCAACTGGCTTCTCTTTTTGGTGGACCATAGTTCAGGGTTGCCAACTTTGCTTGAAAAAAATACATATAACAAAATTTTCTGCTCTCAGCACTCATAAAATGGCCCCTAGAAATTTTTGACTTCATGATGAAGGGATAGAGCTCGTTTTCACTTTCAAAATTTCTTAGGTGAAGCAGAACATGTTTTCTATCGGTCGCAAGTCCCATTTCAGCCCACTCTTCGTTTAGCTCTTGATCTACATTAATTATTCAAAAAGTTTTTAAAAATCTTGAAAAAATTGGATTAGATCATATATTTTAACTAGGTATTGAAAATGTCACGAATAACTGATAGTATTTTTGCAGCAACTTTTTTTCCCCAATAGTTTGGTGATATACTTGTGGATAAAACTTAATAGAACTGCTCATCTTTTTAATTTGTAGTTTATTTATTTATTTATCTATTTTTTCGTAACTCTATAAAAACATTTTAAGCATTAATTCAGTGCCGGATCAATTCTATCCAAAGATGGAGCAAAAACATTTTTTCAACGAAACATCTTGTAAAGTAGACATGTAATGTAGGTATACTCACCCAAAATCAAATAAAAATTTGATTAATAATTTTTTTTTACTAGAAAAAAACATTTTGACATGAGGAAGAGCTTTTAGATAATGGAGCTCGAGGCCCTAAAATCCTCAATTCGGCGCTTCATAAATCGTCTCAATGATGAATAAGGTGGGATGAATAGTCATAAGAGATAAATTTTCATTGGATAAATGAACTGTCACGAGACGATTTTTCGGCTCGTAATTGTCACACTATAAACTTTCTGACGATGAATGATCCTATGGCTATTCAAACTACATCAACAGGTTTTTTATTAGCGTTTAAGAAAGCAATATTCAGCCAATCAATGATCATGAAACTATTGTATGCACCTGAGAGAGGACTACTGACACACAATTATATTTATTAGACATTCATTACTGCAAATAAATTAATACGACTTCGAATCATCAAAATGTTTTGGCATTTATCGTACTTAGTATTTTGCATAATTTTTACGGACGTGTTTTTCTCTCTTCCAACTGAGTTATGGAGACTGGAAATACATGAATGGTAGTTAGTCCAGGATAAAATTCTAAGATAACCATTATTCCTACCAATCTATTTTGACACTTTCATATTCATATTGATTTAGATTTTCATACCTCTACGCTCATACCATTACTAAAAATGAGACATTATAGTAAGTACTCAAGAAAATAACCAACATAATTGACTATGCTTAACCATACGTGTATGCCAATTTAATTTCCAGTGAAGTTCGAGCAAGAAGTCAGATTTATTCAACGTTGAACAAAAATTTATCAATTTTAAGCCTCTTATAAAATCTCATGCTCAAAGTAGTGTACAATGTACATATTCCTCAAGACAAACCCAGGAATAACTATTTATTTACTCACTTTAAATTGCGTTGCTGAACAGTATTTTCATATCACCTTCAGTGTTTAGTACCTACCTCAATAACACAATCTTCCTAGTATGAATTTAACATAGTCACAAGCTTCCTCCCATATCTCATCATTTAGAGGAGGAGTTTTCGTTTTATTTAGAACTAAATTCATGCCTCTAACATATTTAATAATTTCATAAATATAAGACTTGTAAAGTAAAAATGGTTACTATTGCCTAACCATCGCCTATTTGTAAGTACCAACCATTAGCATGTAGAAATTCATTAGATCTGAATTGCCAGCCAAAGTATTAAATGCCTAATTTTATCACTTCCCAACATTCACGAATGATGCATCGTTCACATTTACCGCCATGAAATAACTCTGCCTTAATATTCAAATATCCTATGTATATACAAATAGGTGGCGACATGGCTTTTCATATCAATATATACGGATTCTATAAATGCAGAAGTGCAAACAGGAGTTTCTGACAATCAGGTGGCTGCAGGGTACGTTTTAAAAAATTCCTATAGTTTGCCATACTAAGTCATGGAAAAAGGGGGTAATGACTTGTTCATATTTTAGCGTTATCAAGCATACCCATTACCATTCGGGCGCCGTAGATCATGCACACAAGCACGGTGGTGAGGCAGTCCACCATCATGAGCATCATGGACATGCAGAGCATGGCCACCACCATGGTGGAGAATTTGGCCATGGCCATCATCATGGAGGTGAATTTGGACACGGACACAAACATCATGGAAGTGCAGAACATAAGCATCATCACCATGGAAGCGCTGACCACAAACACCATCATCATGGTAGTGCAGAACATAAACATCATCATGGAGGCGAATTTGGACATGGTCATCATCACGGTGGTAAATTTGGACATGGACACCATCATCACGGAAGTGCTGAGCATAAACATCATCACCATGGAAGTGCTGAACATAAACACCACCACCATGGGAGTGCAGAACATGCTCACCACCATGGAGGTAAATTTGGCCATGGGCATCAACACCATGGTAAGGCCGAGCACGCTCACCATCATGGTGGTGAATTTGGTCATGGTCATAAACATCACGGTAGTGCAGAGCATGCCCATCATCATCATGGAGAATTTGGTCATGGACACAAACATCATGGAAGTGCAGACCATAAGCATCATCATCATGGAGAATTTGGACACGGGCACAAGCATCATGGAAGTGCCGAACATAAACATCACCACCATGGAGCTGCTGAACACAAACATCACCACCATGGTGCAGCAGAACATAAGCACCATCATCATGGAGCTGCTGAACATAAACATCACCATCATGGAGCTGCTGAACACAAACATCATCATCATGGCGCAGCTGAACATAAACATCATCATCATGGCTCAGCAAAACATGCACACCACCATGGAGGTGAGTTTGGTCACGGGCATAAGCATCATGGAAGTGCTGAGCATGCCCATCATCATGGAGGATCATTTGGACATGGTCATAAACATCATGGTAAAGCAGAACATGGTCACCATCATCATGGAGACTTTGGGCATGGCCATCACCACCATGGCAAAGCAGAACATGGCCATCACCACCATGGAGAATTTGGACATGGGCATCAACACCATGGTAAAGCAGAACACGGTCACCACCATCATGGAGACTTTGGACATGGTCATCATCATCATGGTAAAGCAGAGCACGGTCACCACCATCATGGAGACTTTGGGCATGGTCATCACCACCATGGCAAAGCAGAACATGGTCACCACCATCATGGAGAATTTGGACATGGACATAAACACCATGGTAAAGCAGAGCATGGTCACCATCATCATGGTAGTGCTGAGCATAAGCACCACCACCACGGTTCAGCAAAGCATGCTCATCATCATGGGGGTGATTTTGGACATGGGCATCATCACCACGGAAGCGCCGAACACAAGCATCATCACTTAGGTCACTCAAAACATCACCACAAACACGAAGTTTAATAATATAACTGACACTGCAGAATTTAATGTCTTTTGGTTGTTTCAAAAAATCTGCAAATACCATCTGTGAAAGACTTAGTGTGTAAGGAGATCAATTTTATTCTGTTTATTTTTTCGTCTAGCAGTAGGCCTAACTAGTCATTTCTAAAAAGAGGCTTCATGTTACTTGCTCTCTCCAGCAACCATTTTAGGTAATTACTCAACTTTTAGTATAATTAAGCATCCTTCAATTCTTCCTATGGAGCCCCAATGTTTTGGCAGATTTTCTGATTGATTTTCTCATTCATGGTTCCTATTTAATTAGGCCTACGGTAGGTCTAGGCTGTGCGTCAAACGAGAGTTAGCACATGAATATAAGTTGTCATTGCTTATGTATTTGTGGTGTGTAATTAACATTTATTATAATCCGATAGTACATCAATACCAAAATCATAGAAAGATGGTTCTGACAAAACAATATTATTTTCCTCTGTCAGGGGTATTTTTCATGTGTATCATCTTTTTTGAGTCTGGAAGAGGCAAACTCAGTTCCTAACCCCACTTGAACACCCCTGTTTCATTCATAAATCCAGTATGATTACAAACCACAAATATGTACCTATGCACCATTCCTTCATATGACAGATTTTTCTATCGAATAGAAAGTTGAAATAAAATGCCGAAAGTTTTTATGTCAACTGATGAACCTTAATTTTTCCTTTAAATATACACAAATGGAAGGAATCAAGTGTTAAAATTCTTACCCAAACATCACAGCAAAACGTCCCCTGTGACATCAACGGGTTCAAATTTTCCAATTTCAATTAAATTGTTATTTTTTGATTTGCTTGAGTACAATTCGTGCGTAGTATAATGGCATTTGGACTGATAAAAATGATAGTCATTATATTTTCATCAGTTCAAATCTCATTATATTAACACTGAAAAAAATTTTGGTACTTATTACGTATTTGTACAAAAAAACTGGGACAATTCAGGATTTATAGTAAAAATTACCACAAAAAGAGTAATATGAACTATTAATGATTAGAATGCACCATCTAAGATGGTGAAAAGTACCACAAACACAAGAATAACTTTTGAATTATACATTTTCCTATAAAAAATTGAAAAATTACTAGGTATTCATTTTTTTCAGTGTAGCTACAACGAGAACTAATTATGCTCAAACAAATTTGAAGAAAAAAAAACTCGCCACCTCTGGTTTATTGCATTTCACCGTTTCTGCAAAGACCTATACCATGCGGGAGATACTTCCCCCCAATGTTGAATTAACTTATAGCGATTTAAATAATAAAAGCTCTTTCCGTAAATACTGTATTCAAAGAATTTTTCAAACCAAGTTCAGAATAATTAATGAGGAACGATCCATCTAGTTACTTGACCACGAATGTTTTTTCCAACCTTAAATCAAAAAATATAATTGTAATATTTTTTTTTTCTTGCATTTCTAAAGAAATACCAAATAAGTGTATAAGGTTTGGTCATTAGGAATTAGATGAGATATGAGGATAGACATCTCACATATCAGATTATTAGAAACGTATTTCTATAATGATGATTGTTCAATCACACTAACAAGTAAGCAGTTATGCGACTGAGAAATTTCTGATTAAATTGAGAATGAAGGCTTTAAATTTGGGTACTAGCAACACTGATTCCACGAGATAACATTTCAAATAATGTTTCTGAATTTTAAATCATAATTTCTCTGTATCTTCCAGTTTCTCTATACTGTATTCAGTGTGCCAACAGTATTTGTATGACCCATTTTGTAAGATTCAACTATAATTGATTTCTGTCTCATAACATAGTTTTTTTTTTTAAACTTTTTCTTTACCACCTTCCTCCAAGTACAACTACATTATCACACTTTTCATTGATTGGAAATTTGTCCTTCTTTGGTTTTGGCTTTCTTATAGACTACAACTACAACCCTTCAACCTTCTGACCGCACTTATAACCTTCTAAAACCTTTTTTTTTTTCATGTTTATGAAACATAGAGATGTAGCTGTGGCCTATATGTATAAAACTGACATAACTTTGTAATAGGTGCGTAGTTTACTAATCCAAATTCGAATAATCTTGAAATCTCGCATGATTTGTAGGTACTTATAATCAATGCTTATAGCATGTACCTATAGGTATCAAAATTCTAACAAAGATCTTGATTTTTTTCCCCAACTTCAAAAATTTATTTGCACCTCATTTGTTGTGAATCATGCAAATAAGTTGATTATAATATTTTCGGCAGTTTCTTCTCAACAAAATATATTATTCGCAAAGATAAATTAATTTTTTATTCCTGTTTTCATTCAGGAATTTTTTGACTTGAACATGTAAGAAATAACTCATTGCATTCTATGACATCAATAATATCAACTTATTTTTATTTTGAATAAACCCTAATTTTATTGTGAAGATGATTTATTTTAATTGAAGGTATGTAGTATGTACCTGTTATTAGCCTTCCTTCAATCTTCATCCCTAAATATTTTGTATTTAATTGTAAATATTATATGACTGTGATTTTATGAATTGTATTGGAATTATTTATTAGGTATTGCTTCCACGAGCTTCATACATAGTTATTTCTAAAACAAAAGCAATTTTGCTTAAGTAGCCAGCTCACCTTCATTATACACAATATCTTGAGCAACTCAGTTAGGTACCTAAGTATTGAATTTTCTTAAATGTATCAGTAATTTTATGTCTTATAGAAAATATTATGTATACGTACCATATATGTTTTTTTTAATTTTCATTTCTTACCCCAGCTATCAATTTATTTTATCAGCCTTGTTTTTTCTCTTCGTTATGGTTCATTGTTATTTTTTTCTTTCATTGTTGTATTTATTTTTGAATAAATTATTGATTACAATTGTTATAAAAGTACCAATTTGTGGAGAATTTTACAGGGCAACATGGAAACAAATGATAATAAGTACTCATACTCCTATGCAAATGACTAGGAGACTATTTCAATGGGATTTACCTTTACAGCTGTATCCATCTTATTTACAATAATATGTCCTTAAGCAACTGAACTAAACATGGCATTACAAGTTGTTTAGTTTGGATTTAGAATATTGGTGGCGATTAGATTTGAACTGGAGTTCCTTGAGAAGCAAAGCTAGAATCTATTCATGGTATTCGACAGATCCCATATTCTCATAGACCTTGATATTATTTTCTCAAATGATTCAACAACTAACCAATGTGAAATAGTTGATATTTGATTTGCATTAACATCATGCTTTTCACTTCAAAGCGTTTATTTGAAAATTTTGCAAATCAATTCTTTATCGAAGGTAGCAAATTGATGTGAAAATTTCACAAGAAAAAATATATACTTACATAGTTTGTGTGATAAGAGTTTCCATGTATTAGTCTTTCCTATTTTCCTGCTATCTAAAACTTTTATTCCATCAATTTATTCCAGGTTCGAAACCGAGGGGGCAGCGATGCTTCCCAAACAAAGTCGTCTGGCTCCCTGTTGTCATATCGGTATTTTTATATTCTTGAGTCACTAGAAAGTGGCTACGTATCCAAATTATACTCGTACTTTCGTCGTTAAAGATAAATCTTTTTTTATAAATTCAATTTAGTTTATCAGTCGTTCTCTCGCTTGTTAACAAGTCGTTATCTGATGAAATATGAATAAATAATTTCTTTTTTATATTTTCTGAAAACCTCGTATCAGTCTATACCGTGCCCCCCCCCCCACTCGGGACAAAGGAGAAAATGGGGCGCATTACCTCTACCCTCGGCATTTGATTTCCCCTCACCCTGGAAATTCAGTTTGCTTTCCAAGTATTTAGCTCAAGCTACGATCCTAATTTATTTTCTTATTTTTTACAATGATACTTAGCTATCAAATTCTATTGGGCGCAAAGTTGTATTAGGTATTCTATAAATTTTTTCCACTTTAACATGTCTTTCTTGATTTAGCTAGTATGAAAGTAAAATGAATACATTAAGTATGTTTCCCTTTAACTTGTAGTTTCCTTGAAATTAATTTTCGAACGCCTGAATTTTTCTTATTTTTCATTCAATGCTTCCTGAAGAAAAGCTCTAGGAGTTCAGTTTAAATAATTATTCCGTACCCATTATATATATTATACTTAGTTTTAACTTCGGACGTAAGTATTTGATTTCTCTGATTTTGTGTTCTATTGAATTTTATTTTTATTGCGTCCAAGTCAATTAATATAATAGGTAGGTTGTAAAAAAATATCGCAATTCTGACTGACCAAGTGGTTACTTTTGTGCAAGACTGCCAAATAGATAAGTAAATAAGTAAAAAAAATTTTAAAATCAACAACATAATTAAAAGAAAAGAAACTAAAAATGTAAGAACGAAACAAAACAATTTCAATGTTAACTTCCATGAAAAAGTGAATTTTAGAAGTTTTTCAATGAAATATTTCTTGTTTAGCACAATCCACCCACTTCTCGCATCGACGAAGTCATTCCTACAATCCATTATAAAATAATCGAGAGGCCAGTTGTCAACTAACTGTCAGGATTTATTTATATTGTTCTATATAATAACTTACAATTTTTTCCAATCTATTAAAATTTCTTAGAATACAATGTATAGGTATTTATATTTACGCACATTTGGAAATCGACTAGGCACAGCGAATATTTCATAATAGATTAAATACCAATAACGTATCCACAAGGCATGTCGAATTAAGGAATTCTGTTTTTAAGACTAGATAATTGTCTCAACACCATACTTACTGAGTGCAGTTCAAAGAATTAACTTTGATAACCAATGACACGGTGAATTGGTTACAAGTGATTTGCGCTTGACGATTAAACCTATGTACTCGTTTGTTGGTACATGAACGTTTTGTAATAAATATACAAATTCTTTTTTCTTCTTTTATTGAAAATTTTTGTTGCATTCTTAGTTGTCACCTTCCAAATACATATAGTAAGTGAGGAACTAGATAAGATGAAAATTCTTAAAGGTTTTCCAAACTAACATAAGATATTGCTGTTAATCAAAAAACTTGTTGCTACTTTTTACAGTTAGAAGTGTCGAAAATGTTAGCGGCCTCTTTAAGAAATTTGAGAATTGTAGAAAAATTTTCAAATTTTTGCTTTTTCTATACCTACCTATTTCTTTGTGAGAAATGAATCCAAATATTTCCACCGAAAAATATTTCTTTCAAACTTGCATATACTTTTAGAATAAGTTGGAAAGTAAATAATACAAATCATATTTTATTAAGAGGAGAGGCCACAAAAGGATTTTCCTACACATTATTTACGTAAAAATTGAAACCTATCAAGAACTAAAAATTTATCACTCTAGTTATTTTGCTCAAATGATTATTTTGACATGTAGTAATGCTCAATCAGCAAAAATAGTGGGTGATAATTTGTTAAAGGCAATTTAGCAGATTTTGAACTTGGACCAGCGAAATGCGTATCATTTAAGAACAGTAATTTGTAAGGGAAGGATAGATCCATTTCTTTAAATTTTACAAGAAAGAAAAAAAAAAAACTTTCATGATATTCTCAATGTTTAATTCAAAATTTATAAATAAAAATGCTCGTTTTATTCAACGAAAAAAAAAAAAAAAATGTCAGAAACGATTGAGAGAACAAGAGGAAGTGTGGCACTTTTTGCATATCCGAACGCCGCAAATACGAAACGACGCAATTTAATGGAGAAATTTTTTCGCTCAGCCAGACTTGATGTATGCGGTGTGATACACGCTAGTGAACAAAATACTAATTAGTCAATGACATAAGAGAGCAGCGGAAGATCGAGAAGATGTGACGTGAATTTTGCATAATCGAACGCCGTAATAATATGATGTATTAGTGTAAAAAATATAAATAAATAAATGTTTTACTCCGAAGAGTCGCTTTTTTTTCGCATATAATTACGAGAACTTCATTCTTAAATCGTTCATTATTTAATAAAGGTTCTGTTAAATAAAACAATAAATTGTTATAATAAATATGAAAATAATGCAGTAAAATACAGATAGGCATGTAAATATGCGAAAAATTCTGTAAAAAATTTTTGGGTGCAGAAATAACTTATCAAGAATCATCTCAAGAATTACCCTTCAAAAGTTCCCTAAAATCAATTTGATGCAACTCTCCTGTCAAAAAGGGGTTAAATATAGTTGTTTTTTGGGTTTTTCGGCTGAAACTTGTCAACGCAACGGTATATTTTTTGAAAAAATGCGTTGAACAAAATTTAATTTACAATTTTTGTGATAAACTTTTTGTATCCATCATAGGAACAGAGATAGAAATTATAAACTGCCATATATAAACACTTATTTACATGAAAATCCGAAGTAAAATTGGCCAATTTTATAATCATAACTGGCTCTATCATCATAGCTCAAAAGAAATGTTTTAAAATAATAAAATTTGTACCAATTGAAAAATGTTGACAGTCAAAATACAACCTCCTCTCTTTTAGTTTTTCCCAACAAAATGCTTTTTTGAATTTGTGACGTTGCATGGGTTGGTAGTTCGTGACTTAAATCTATCAAAAACAGTAAGAGAAATTCTAATAAGGTCGTTTTTAAACTTTTGTTTTTCATCAAAGAACACAATTAGGCAGAAAAAATTTTAAAATTTAATTCTGCATAACAATTGCTACCAATATACATAATTAATTGAATACTATTGTTAAACATAACATTATGAAAATAATGATAAGTACGAGTATAAATAGGTAGGCCTATACATAAATTTAGTTATCTACGGCTACAAGTAAACAGTATGTATTTCGCAAAAGAGGGATAAGTCACATTTTTCAAAGTAATTTTACATGTATTGAAAATTAATGAAAACGTGATCGAAAACTTGATTGTGTGTAAAACTGCCAATATACGAGTAGCACTTATTATTCCCTTTTTGCAGAAGACTGAAGTACAGACTACAGTACCTAGTAGTTCATTGGTGTTTAGTTGATGGAAAAAAAAAGCAGGTACATCTCCGTCAAGGAGCTACACATATGTCTACTCGATATAAGACAGAAGACTCACAATCAGTCCTGTATTTTCATTATTTCTATAAAGGCATTAGGATCCATCGAAACAATGAAATATATGAAACTGAAAAGAGACTTAAACCCAAGATTTTAGAAAGACCTATTTGAAGCACTTTTGAAGATGAATTCTTTGTATTGGGCGTTAGTCAATTTCAAAACATAATGTCCGCCCAAAACTTAATGTCCTGTCCTTCCGTGATAGTCCAATGTTAGGATGACGTCATCATACCTAGATATAACATATTGCTCAATGTTATATGTACTTAGTTATAGTTAAAAAGGTGTTGATGACGTTATCACACCTATGTATAACATAGAACACTAGTTATAACATTTCAAAAGATGTTCATGACGTCATTATACATTTATTATAAGATTGGAAAAGTAACCAAGTAAAATTTTCCAGGAAAGAATTATGAAGAAATATTTATAAGCACCTCATATTCAAACAATTTTGTTTTTATAAGAAACATTTTTGGATACTTTTTATAATCTCCTGTTGTAAAAGAGAATTCATCTTTCGCCTTCACGAAACTTCAGTGAAGCCTGCAGCTATTTTTAAATAAGACATACCAAAATATACCAAATCAATTCATTTCTCCATTACACAAAATACGGAAATACCGATATAATAATAAATTGAAAGCATTTAAAATAGAAGTTTCGTGACTGATAACCTTTAAAAAAAATAAATAAAGGAACAAAAGTACTCGTAATTCAAGAAACAATTATGTTGGTAGGTATTCATTTACACAGGAACCAACTCATAAGAAAGCACCATGTACACAATACAATATTTAAAAAAATAAATAATAGGTCGTAATAATCAATTCATAAAAATAGAAATGTGGTAACGTCAAAACTGGGTAACTAAAGCTTAAGGTAAGGTAAGGTAAGTATTTGTTATGATTAAATAATGAATTCTGAGGCAACTAGCTAAACATATTAAAAAATCACAGTCTCTAATAATTTACCACTAAAATTAAACAAAAGTGTATAAAAAAACAATCGAACGAAATTTAGAAGTAATTTTCACAACGCATCCTCTCTACAAAACTGATGAAACTCAAAAAGTTCAATTTTTCAGGACAACTGTTTCAAACTTTCAAATTATTTTAAAACCATCAACGAAAATGAGACCAATCCCCTCACTGGACCACAAAGAGCCCCCATATAAGTTTTATCCCTTTTGTGCAGGTGGCAATGAAGGTTTTAATCTCTTTGTATTGTTAATTTTAAATTAGTTGTATGGATTATGTACGTACCCAGAGTAATATTGAGTAGTATCGGTTTTGTAGAGTATCCAACTTTATCGCTTTATAGAAAAGAGTAGAGCTGTATCAGTTTTGTCCATTAAATGACCATATATTTTTTATACTATACAGCGATATAACTTTTGGGGAGGGGTCTACAAGTGGAATTTCACTAAGGTGATTGTGGAGGATTCAATTAAGACCCTTTTAGAGACTTTTTTCATTATTAACTCAAAACTTCAATTTTTTTTTAAATTTTATAAAGAAGGTGCGACAATTTGATTAGAAAAACAAGGAAAATTCAAGATTTGTAATAGAAATTACCAAAAAAAAAAAATTTCATCCGTAAGTTGGTAAAAATTATTACAAGTAAGTATCGCAAATATCTTCAGTAAATAATAATTTTCTACACTGTGATAAGGAGTATTTCAAATCATATTTCATTATCAGTTCATTCCTAACTGGAAAAAACTAATACAATATTGTTCAGATTCATCTCAAAAACAAGATAAGGGATGATCGTATCTCACATCGACAACATCTTGATCATTTAGGATTTACTTAATTCACGAGAGACAAGTTGGAAAATAATGCAAATAATTATGTGGATAGCAGAGTTGGCATTAATAGTAAATTGTGATTGAAGACTGTTAATTCTAGATACACAATTATAAGAGTTTGTCATTTAATCATTGACCAGATGACTAATTTTGGTCATAAATAAGCAGTTTTTCAAGTAAAATCCTGCTAAAAATAATAGTTATTATGTTCATAACTAATGATTGATAATCAATCGTGAATAATTCTATCATGAGGGATGACTAATTGTATTTAAATTTTTTCAGTCTGTACAGACCAGTTGGAATCTCATGAGCAAAATAATTTATTTTTCTCTTGAAATAAAGGGATAGGTACTCACAACAACTTGTAAAATGTGAAAAAAGAGTGAAGTATGAAATCAAAATGTATGTAAATGACCTATTTTTGATGATCTTGACAAAGTATAAATAATCATGATTGATTTATATCATGATTCATGACTAAAATAACTAATGAAATAGACAACTCAACTTCAATCATAACTAAATTTCTCTACTTACTTATATTAGTCATGACTAATGCATTAAAAATAAAATTTAATCATTAGATTGAGTCATTATTGCAATAGTTGATGACTAATTCAAAATGACTGAATATCAAGTCATAATCCTCAATCATAACTGATTGAATCACTTTGTGTCCAACACTGGTAGACAGGGTAGAACAAATTATACTCTACATTACTGAGAGAAATGAATTATTCCAGCATTATACTAAAAACTTTCAATTAATCTCAAAGGATTACACTTTGTGCTTGTGATGATGTTTAGCATGACCGGCATGATGATGCTTGTGTTCTGCACTACCATGATGATGATGCTTATGATCAGCTTCTCCATGATGATGATGCTTGTGCTCAGCACTACCATGATGATGGTGACCATGTTCAGCTTTACCATGGTGTTTGTGGCCATGCCCAAATTCTCCATGATGATGGTGGCCATGCTCTGCTTTGCCATGATGCTTGTGCCCATGCCCAAATTCTCCATGATGATGATGGCCATGCTCTGCTTTGCCATGATGTTTATGACCATGCCCAAATTCTCCATGGTGGTGATGACCATGCTCTGCTTTACCATGGTGCTTATGCCCATGCCCAAATTCTCCATGATGATGGTGACCATGCTCTGCTTTACCATGATGTTTATGGCCATGTCCAAATTCCCCGTGATGATGGTGACCATGCTCTGCCTTACCATGGTGCTTGTGACCATGTCCAAAGTCTCCATGATGGTGGTGTGCGTGCTTTGCAGAGCCATGATGATGGTGTTTATGTTCAGCGGCGCCATGATGATGATGTTTGTGATCAGCTTCTCCATGATGATGATGTTTATGTTCAGCAGCTCCATGATGGTGGTGTTTATGTTCAGCAGCACCATGATGATGATGTTTGTGATCAGCTTCTCCATGATGATGATGTTTGTGTTCCGCTTCTCCATGATGATGATGTTTATGTTCAGCAGCTCCATGATGGTGGTGTTTATGTTCAGCAGCACCATGATGATGATGTTTGTGATCAGCTTCTCCATGATGATGATGTTTGTGTTCCGCTTCTCCATGGTGATGATGTTTATGCTCAGCACTTCCATGATGTTTATGCCCATGTCCAAATTTTCCATGATGATGATGTTTGTGGTCAGCACTACCATGATGTTTATGACCATGACCAAATTCCCCATGATGATGATGGGCATGCTCTGCACTACCATGATGTTTATGACCATGACCAAATTCCCCATGATGATGATGGGCATGCTCAGCACTTCCATGGTGCTTGTGCCCATGACCAAACTTGCCTCCATGGTGGTGAGCATGTTCAGCACTTCCATGGTGATGGTGTTTGTGCTCAGCACTTCCATGGTGATGATGTTTATGTTCAGCACTACCGTGATGTTTGTGCCCATGTCCAAATTCACCACCATGATGATGGCCATGTCCAAATTCACCTCCATGGTGATGTTTGTGTTCTGCACTACCATGGTGATGGTGTTTGTGCTCAGCACTTCCATGGTGGTGATGTTTGTGTTCTGCACTTCCATGATGTTTGTGCCCATGTCCAAATTCACCTCCATGGTGATGACCATGGCCAAATTCTCCTCCATGGTGATGAGCATGCTCAGCTTTTCCATGGTGTTCATGTTGATGGTGTGCTTCTCCATCATGCTTATGTTTATGATCAACAGCACCTACATGATGATGGTAATGCTTAATCACGCTAAATAGAACAAACAAACATGTATTACCAGCTCATTACTTGCATTCCAATTCAAAAATTACCTAGTCTGTAGTGAGCTAACTAGTTTTGCAACACATACCCTTCAGCAACCTGATTATCAACAACCTCCCTGTGTATTTCTCCAAGGGCTGGATTTGTATACAGGAATAAGGTAAGGCATGCCACCAACTGAAGAAAACATGATAAGAATAGTCAATCGTGGGAAATAATAATAATTATGTAAACCATTCAAATTGTCTGACAATGTGTAAATGATGCGTCATATGAAACTTGAAAGAAGAAAATAGACTTTGAATTTTCTAAGCTAAATTATTATGCAGTATTGTACACCAAAATCTCTCTTCATGTTATAAACATTGTAATAGAGAGTTTCAGCACAAAATGTAACAGACACCATTTTTATAATAATTTGATTTAATTTCCACAAAGTACTACCACAGGGATGGGGGGTGTAACAAATTTTCCACATATTTATATGCACTCATGTGTTACATAAATTTTTACTTGATTAAGAATTTTGTTTGGGGCCACATCTACCCTTAAGTGCCCGAAACTATAGATAGGTAAACAACTTTCATCGACAAATAAATCAATCTCGTACATGATGAAATATTAAGTCTGTCAACTTCAAGGAAAAGACCGAGTCATCAAACACATAAACTCCAATGTTTCACATTATCGTCTCTATGAGATGGTCATATATGAATCGACATATTTCTCGTATATTAAAATGTTGGATCCTTTGGACTTTGATAAAATCAAACTGGAGTGTGCATGAAAATGAAAGCATTTATCTAACTTGAATTTTTTTCACTGTGTTCACATTCGAAGCAATCAATTTTTTTTTTCAATGTTTTTTTTGTGCAGAAAATTAAAAGATCTGATGCAACATTTCCAACCATTTTTATCAATCTTCTAGTGGGTGCACATTCTTATTTAGGTCATCGGATTATAGGCTTAATATTTTAAATTTATCAGTTTTAAGATTTTCTCAATACTCCCCTAGTTTGCCATTAATTGTTAACATAACTCGTACGTATTCATCAGTAATCATTTTCTAGATTCGTGAAACCTTCAGAGAATTTAATCACACTTTCATATTTGAATTTATTAATTTTTCATTACGTATATATACGTGTACCTTTGCTTTTTTCGAATGGCTCACAATTTACCATTTTCTTCTCTGACTTTTGCATTAATTGTAAATTGGCTCAAATTTAGACACGCTTCAACATATTCTCTATGCCTGAACAAAGCCCTTTTTTGAATTTTTCAAATTTCAAGATATTTTCTGAGGGTTTTATAAAACTTTTTTGAGTGGGAATTGAAAAAAAAAGTTTCAAAAAATGAAAGTGAAAAAAAAAGGCTGACCCGGGCTTAAAAAATATGTTCAAGAATAATCTATCAAAATTTGAGGACATTCGATGCAAAACTCGGATGGTGGGAATGGTAAATGGTACTGAGTTATTTTCAGCTCTAAACTTTGGAAAATCGGATCCTCGTATGTCATAAGAATTGATAATATACAGTATGTTGTATATATGTGTATGTATTCAAAATTTCCATGCAGTACCTACCTATTTTAGACGTCGATGTTGACTTTATAGAAAAAGTAGACTACACCCTTAAAATTACAAAAATATAAAAGGGCCAATCTATATTTTGCTTAAAGATTGGCCCTTTTTGCTTTCAATAATTTTATCAAAAAATAATAAGCTGAACTGTTTTTACTTCCTGTCTTACAAGATTGCTAGATGGGTATTACGAGTATTATTATAATGATTTTTTTTTTTAAATATAATGGTAAGTAGATACTTCAAAGGTGTAAGAATATAACTAAATAGGTTAAAAAAAGTATTCAATATCCTTTTCCATACTGGGAATACTGGGAATAATGCGTAGAGTTTTGAAACTTCTCTTTGAAAACTCAAGTTTGGTCCTTTTGGAAAATTCAGTTTGGTCCTACTTGCACATCACAGTCAATATAAAATTGAATTATCAAAATAAAATTGAACGAATAAAAAACTGTTAAGAGATCGGTGTAAACCAAACTGAAAAAAATGTTGGTGGTAATTTTCATCATTCGTACGAGAAAAGACTGACAGTTCAAGATTTATAGTAGAAATTACCACAAAAATAGCAAAATATACAATCTATGGATAGGTCAAGAATATCTATAATAAAGTATTGCACCTGTTTTCCAATGAAAAATTGTATAAATTACTATTCCTTTATTTCAGTGTAAGCAGAGTTGGTAAAACAATAGTCCACAGCTCTACACAGTTTATTGTAGTAGGTATTCCATATTATGGGTATTTTAATGTAGGTACCTATGACTATTAAAAAACACATACACATAGGTACAAATAAATAGGTACTTCTACTCTTTTTTTTGTGACGATTACATCACATCTCACCGAGTTCCATATACTCGTAATATTCAGAAAATAAAATTGATTAAAAAATTAGTTACCACCAACTGCTTCTTCATAACACTAATTTCACATAACTAGTTTCAATTATCTATTAATCAAATTCTTCAACACTGTCACATTGACGCATCATACACATTGAAATGATTTTTGAAAAACACTACAAAAAATGAAATTACAGAAACAAAACAAAAATCACTAAGATACTTACCAAGGCGACAATTTTTATGTCGCCCATATTCTAATACACGTCTCTTCTATCTTTCCAATGCACTAAATTTGTCAAAAATAACAACTATGACGAGACTAAGTTACCTAAATAACTGTTCATTCATCTGTATATATTTGATCGACTGATCGCACGTGGTGGAGGTAGTGGTGGGAAGGTGGACCACTAAACACAAAGAAAATGCAAAAAATTTTCCACGTATCACTCGGGCTCTACAAAATCGTGAGAAGAGACAGCTCATTACAGCTATTTCCAAAGGTCGGGCGATTAGGGAAAACCTTTGTTGCAGTTCGTCAGTCCAGGTGTTTTGGAATAAGCGGAGGTTACAATAGTATACACATATGTCTATTGGAAGTTTAATTTTTTCCATTCTAATCAACATAATTTATTATGTGGGAGACTTGAGACAAACTGAATTACATTCTGGCTTTCAATTTCAGTGATCAGACCAAATTGTAAGTAATTAAGCCATTAATTAGGTAATATATTATTGGCGACTTTGATTCATTTTATTATAGTTATCTACCTTTGCTTCTTTCATTATTTGCAGTAGCTTGTTTTGTGACAGTAAAATTTATAATTTTTAATATTCCTCAAAATCGTCTTATATCAAATTACCAATTGGAGTATTCATCATGAATGAGTATTCAATTTGAAGGAAAATGTCTTTTTTCTATTTTATTTTTCTTACTACTGGCATCAGCTGTAAAAGCTTTATTTGACCTAAATGCTTCAGGTAAAATCAATCGGGCAAGAGCTATCAAAAATATCAATTTCTCATCAGTATTTTTTTCATATGTATACGTTTGTTGGATCAATGAAGTAAATTATAATATTATATTTTCTCAACGGGTCTGGCCAAATCTGTAAAGAAGAAAATTAACTAACGCTCAAAGTGTGGGCCAGATGCATCCAAATCTGGTGAATTGTAACTTTAGTGAAATATCAGGGAGTAATCAGGGAACAAGGATTCTATAAGCATGGTAATGCAGTGAATGAGGACATTAGTTTTTTTTTTTCAGTAATTTTTACTAAGCTTCAATTCGTCAGTAAAATAATTGAGGATTGAAGAGTGATATACAGGATTTGGTTCGGTCCACTTTTTCAAATTTTACCAGAGAATAAAAAAACACTCTCGTGACATATTATGGTCCATTTATGTAGCACTCATTAACATCGACGTCCATTTTCTTCAAGATTTTTGAACTTTGTGATATAATATTTTTACTGTAAGTAGAGCCTGTTGCATACAGTCGACCCTTAGAAGAATTCAGATTTTGAAAAAAGTGGAGTATCTCCTTTTTGCACATCACTGTTCAGTTAAAGTCTGCATTTTTGTCTTATAATTAGTTTATTTTGAGGAATGTTATGTTTCCCAGTCCTAGGAATGGTCGCTTTTATGCGAGTATCTTTGAGATTGTCGAAAAATTTTTATATTTCGATATAGGTAGCAACTAAATCCACTTATTTGTTTCGTTAATTTGTTTTTATTAAAAATGATCAAGAGTTTAGCTTCTCATACTTCAACTAATCATTGATTTTTCAGACCTGAAAAATATTTTTGTGGTAGGTAAATCAAAGCTTTCCAAAATAATTTACGCCTGATGCATTATTCTTATCTAGGTACCAATTGTTGATTCTAGAAAATCCAAGAACACTTAAAAAGGAAGTATAAATGGATAATAGGGAGACAGCGTACCCAGTTCATTTCATAATTTAGGCATCTTCAGCTCAAGGGTGTAGTACACATATATCTAGGATAATTAGCAATAGGGAAAAATAATAGAGAGGGTATAGTGTATTCAGCTCACCCTGGGTACAGCTACCCATACTTTTCAAAGCTTAATTCTGAACCAACGTCAAATTAACTACCATGTCAAATTAACTACCATGTCAAATTAAATTTTGAAAGTAAATATTATGGTTTCGTTTTCTAGAAAATTAATTTCTGTGGGCCCAGATTCCACTGAGGAGTACAACAATTTAAAAAGAAAACTGAGGTCATCATCATTTTTTTAAGCTAACCCCTAACGAACCCAAGTTTTGTTTCATCTTTCTTCTCTTTTTTGATGGGATAAGTTCTAATCAGGCACCAATCGGGGGCTCTCAATAGCCATAGAAAATAGATCTAATCCATCTCCACTTGTTTAAAATCCTTCTGAAAAATAGTTTGTCATGCAACCTAAAGTGACAACATTTTCTATAGCAAGGTACACGTCCGAATGTCCACTAATCTTGACCTAGCACTTCCTACTTCTAACCTCCCCACACAAACATATTTCCTTGTTACCTACGTATTTTGCTTGTTTATTTTTCATCGCATCCAAACGAGTAATTGTCAAACTAGTCGAGTGCTAATAATACATTTAATTGATTTAAAAAATCTGCGAAAGACAAAATAGTTGGCGTGAATATATATTAATTTCTCTTTCTTCACCAAGCGTGTCTCTTTGGCTGCCACAAACCAACGATGAACAAATGAAACGTAATTAGGACGCAACGTGCATTTTACTTAAAATGTTGAAAATGAATTTCCTTTCCATTCGGCTTGTCTGCACATTTTCTTACTCCATTAACCTGCATCGCATACGATTCGACCTCGATTAGTGATTAATTGTTCGCATGACTGACATCTGTTGCGTCATTGCTGAATTGGTGGCACTTGGTTATTAGGGCTGTAGATAATGCATGCAGTGGTCATTTACTTCCTTCACGCCATAAGAACAATAGACAAAGAAAATTTTACACTATTAGAGCCTTTCACACAAGCATACTTGAATGGCATACGTGTAGTTATGCCAAACCTATATGCGATACAAGCAACTGAACCATTACCGCCGAAAATATTCTAACTGCATTTTGAAAAAACATTATTTTCATTAAAATTGACTGCGTAAAAAGTGTTGCGCATTGTAAGAAATCAAAAATTTTGACGCAAATCTCTAATCTAACAGAAGCCAACTTTAAGGTTGAAAAAATCTTCAATTCCTTTTTGCAGAAACATTCAGAAACGTCTCTAATGCCAATACTAAATATTCCCTTAAAATCCACCAGCCGCAAGCTCCCGAAAGGGATTCATACTGCAGCGTTGCCAACCCAAATTGTTAGGTCTCTGCATCGAGCCGCAAATAATTTTTTTCCTGAAACCGGATTTTTCACTTGAATATTTTGATTTTAACCACAAAAAAAAAGGTAATGGTCTGCAGAATTACTAATTGGAAAAACTTGGCCTAAAATTACAAGGATGAATAATAGTACTACTTTAGGTAAGTATATCATTTCTTATTTGAGCAATAATTATTAGGAAATTGAGGGAAAAAAAACAACTCCTCTTGAAAAATCCGATGTTTGATATAAATTTAAGTACCGTATCATTCCATCAATAAATTCACTTTTTGGACACCGCATCAGTTCATTGGAAATTCGCTCACAATATCAGCACCACAAATTAATTCAAGATTTAAGTAAAAATAATTCGTTTGCTTATGGCTAATTGATCCTTTGTTAGTACTGTGAGGTCAGTTTTTACATTTAGCTATTAATTCAAGAAGTTAAGAAAGTCTGATATTGAACAAGTTTTGTTGCCTTAACTTCTAAATTCTCACCTCCTAGTGGCCCATTGCGGTTACGCTGCACGCAGATATCAGTGTGGTAGCCTAACCTTGCCAAATAGGAACAGGATAATTATGTAATATCCTTGAAGACTACGTTAAAGGCATGCAGAAGAAAGTTTGTAAGAGTTTTACTGCATTTTGACAGTTGAATTTTTTTTTTTTTTTTTTTTTTCAGCAACATCAGGGGGAATTTGTTTTCTTCAAATTAATTGTTACTGAAAATTATTTTCATCAATTTCCATGTTTTTTTGGAATGCTGAATTCAAATTTGATATCATTTTTAAGATTCACCATATCGTTGAGGCAAAAAGGATACCATAAAGGGGGGTGGTGGAAATTTAATTAATTTTTGTAGTTTGTAAGTAGAAATACTATGTTTTTTGAGGCGCTGAATTCAAATTTTATGAGTGTTGAGCTTTACCCTATCGTAAAGGAAAAATATCACAAAAAGGGCAAAATCGAAATTGGGCTGATATGAAATTTGAATTCGGTTATTTTTATATGGTTCATTTATAAAGATAATTTTCAAGGTGCTGAATCCAAAGTTCATAATTTATGGGAAAATAAAAAAATGTACAACTTTTGGAAAATATTACAAAAAAAACTGCAAATTGGATGAGAGGATATCCATTTAACACAAAACACTCTTCTGAAAAGTTGAAATGATTGTGTTCAAATTGTACTCGGACAAGAAGTACTGGCAATTACTACGAGTATGCTCATGGGGCAGATTTTTTTATTCATGCGTATAATTCATTTCTTTATTCAAGATTTCTGACCCTATGAAACATGAGTAGAGACTGATTTCTTCTATTTACCAAATGATTTGTTTTTTGTTTACCAATTTTTTTTTTTTTCAAGTGGCATTATTCACAATATTTGACTCCGCATCTCATTTGAATTTTTGACATAACTTTGCCCAAAGGTCTCTTTCAGACATTCCCTTTACTCCACAGTTTTTATCTTTTTTTTTTCAACAATGACTCCAATTGCATGGGGAAACGACACATTACTTTTTCGTCTATATCTGAATTTAAAGAATAGTTTTATTTTTCCAATACTAACAAATTCATCGTAAAACTTTCACACAAGCATTATCAAATTAGAAGTAAAAATTCGGTAGAAGAATAATAAAGAATGAATTTAATCCGCAACAGATTTACATGTCAAGTTCCAGCTTCACGAGTGTGAAAGCATAAATTAAAACACTATTTTTAGAACAGCTTCTTTATATTTAAATAGGTTATTGATGGTTTCACCTGAAATCAAAACACAATCGTTATTCAGAAGTCGTCAGAAAAAACGGAGAATATTAATTTGTAACTCTCTTACCTTGATTCAGGAGATCCGTAACAGCGTTTTTATATTCTTCCGCAACTTCATCTTCATCTAAAGAAATTTCTTTAATCTCATCCTCCGTCAACTGTTTTGGCCAATATTTACCAGCAATATAAACTTTTTTCGATTTATTTCGTTCCCAGTCGTAGTATTCCATATCTTCTTCACTTTTCTCAGCTTCCCAAGGTTCCACAGTCTGAAAATAATTGATTTATTCTGAGAAAATGTTGCAGCACAAACATGCTATGCTCGAAGGAAAAAACTTACCAAGGATTCGTAAAACAAAGCATACATCAGATACATGTTATAATCAAAATTTTGTTTTCTCAAAGGACAACGATCGGTAACCAGTGTGGCCTCATCAGTTTCGGGATTCCAACGATCTCCAAGTAACCGTTTCATTTTATCCTTAGCATGGTCATCAAGGGGTAATCTCGACAGTGGAAACTAAATAAAAAAATCATAAATTAATAAAAAATTAATGAGGGTTGAAATGAAGTTCTGGAATTGATAAGAACTTGATACGTATCTTAAAATTTTTTTCAATTCAAACATTTGTCAGAAATGTTACTCAGCTTAAAATTTATCCCGCTTTTTACGCGAAATTTTTCCAACTAAATATATAATAAGGAGAAAGATGTTGAAATATCAATAATAAAAGATTTTATGATGAATTTAATAGTGCTATTAGCTAACGGCATGTTATCAAATCAATTTTCCATAATTATTCATTTTTGATTTGATTATGCCAAGACTTAGAAACTATCAATACAAGCTCACATCAATTTAATTTTCTATTCAATATTTTTTAGGCATCGGTATCGACTTTTTTTCATTCGAGAATCCTCATTTTTAGTGAATTTGTTATAACAGATTAAATATATTTATGTAAGTTTGGTTGACAAGTTTCACATCTTCAAACATTTTAAAAAATGAAGAAAAATACGATCAGGAGTATCTGAAGGAGTACCCAACAACTTTTTTCATGCATGAAAGCAAATACGCGAGAAAGTTTGTATTTCAACTAATAAGTTATAATTGTAGATAATAGGTGTATTAAAACTTGAAAAACTTGATATTTTACTTTTCCTCCTTTTTTTTTTTTTTACACTCAAAGGATAACACCGGATTAATGAATTTCAAATAAATAGGAACTTGAGAAGTGAAAAAAAGTTTTTTATTTTTACAAGTAAGTACCTATAAATTTTTAATAAGCTTACAAAAGTTTATTTTGAATTATGTTAAAAGAGGTTTAAAGTCATATCTACCAACCAACGAATTTTTATATCTGATAACGTTCAGACTTAGTAGATAACGGTCTAGGGGCAAGCTCTAGAAATTTAGTGAAAATTGATTTCAATATCTGAGAATTAGGGCCGAAATAAAATTGGAAAATGTTTATAACGGTTCAAATATGGCATTTTATTGAAAATAATTAGTTAAGTAATTCATTTTATCAAAAGTGGAGAATCCCTCACACACAGCCATAGCACACTAATATTCTATATGCCTGAAAGTTACACCTTGATCGTGTCTTATTTTCCATCAATTAAAATGAAAACTAAAAAAATCGCAATTTTTGAAAATTTCAACCTCACAAAGAAACTGATCCGGGATGAGTCTCAATTCTGCTAAATCAAAAAATGTTTACGATTCTTAAAAGATCGTGAGGATGAATCTTACGTTTAGTTCAATGTAACCGGATTTATGATGCAAACTTATCGTAAAATTAAAAATCTTACTTTGAACGTTACTACTCTTGCTTTTGGGTCACGTATTTTAGGTGACGAATAGCAATAATCGCTGGTCATAATTTCCAATGGGAAATGTTCTTTAATCTGTTCTTTACTTTCCAGCCCTTTTGGCCACGGTGTACAGAATTTCTTTATCGCTTCGCAATGTCGTTTTACGGCTGGTGGCGTTAAATGTAGATAATTTGGCAGCTTCATTAATTCCGCATTGGCATATTTACCCATTGGTGGAATCTTACGACGCCTGTCGAATCCCTGTCTCAGAGGAAGGGGTACACTGGCAGGATGAAAAGTTCGTTGACCAGGCCAAACGCTCGGCCAGTCTTGATCTGTTGGCATGATTTTTTCCCTAAAAAAAAAAACAAACAAAAAATTTTTTTCGTCTCACACTCACGATGGGTAAAAATAACCAGAAAAGCAGTCAATAATCTTAGGAGAAAAATAAGGACTTGAAAGAGGGTTGTGATAATATTGTACTTTCTTCAAACGAAATATCATCTGTATGTAAGACCATACCAAACAAACAAATGATACGAAAATTATGGATGTTTGTATGTTTCTAAAATACGATGGACTACGGTAGTATCAACCAGTAGATTTCGAATTTTCAAAGTAAAACATGGTGTCATGGGATAACATATCGATTTCGTTTACAGTTTAATCACGAGTTGAACAACTGATCACGAAAGATTTCATGGTAAGATGATAAATCATGATTTTTACCTTGGAGGAGGCAAAGGTGGCCTGACAAATTTTTCCTGCTTAGGTGGTGCTTTAGGTTTATTGCTCCGTAAATCAAATACTCGGAATTCATCATCTAGTGGGAGAACAATTAAGGTATAGAATAAGAATAAGAAACAGTATGAAATTAAAACTAAATATTTTTCATTTAATTCAGAAATTACCAATTGGTGGTTGGTTGACAGCTGAATGTGTGTTTCTCATGATGCTTAGTCCATCCAGAAGTTTCAATTTTCGCACGAGATTCGTGAACAACGCCATGGAAAATGCGTGTTAACGAGTAATTTATTAAAAAAAATAATGCTTCGGAAATTTTATACCAGGGTGATCTCTTAAAGATGTAAATCGATCATTTAAATTTCAGGAAAATTCTGTTTCTACCCTGGGTTCAGATTTCAGAAAAACCCTTGAGAAAGACCGACAGAATGATGATAACACATGGATGGATAAACACACTTTTATGCAGGTTTTATGATTCCATAGGATTCCATCTGAACTTCTGATAAGAAAAAGAATTGGCAGGGAGAAGAAACAGGAAAGAAAATTCAGTACTGACAACTGCTGGAAAAGTCGCCGTTGATTGGCAGTGTTGCCTACTTCATTAAACTCAAAATTTGAAAAGTATTTTCAAAATTTTATATTTTTCTACTTTCTAGCCATGATCATGATTCTTGATTGAGTGAATCTAGAATACTATAGTAAAATACATAATTTTTAATTTTCCTAAAAAAATGTTTTCTTCTATGGAAAAATATTTTTTTAAATAAAAGTATGTTTAATATTCCTAACGTCATCATCAAATATCATAATCCAGCTTACTGGAACACTCTTCAAGCACATTCGAGAAGGGCACCAAATTCGTCTTCGTTGCTGAAATGAGTCGCCATAGTTTTCACACACAAATCAAGACACCAAGAAATTGGTCCATAATTTATTTGGATTGAGACATGAGACCATAACAAAATTTACGAGTAATAAATACAAATTATACAGATTAGCGTTAACAGCAGCCAATTAGTCGTCGGATTCGTCATCTTTACATTCGCTGTCAAAATCTTCAGAGGACGAAATTTCAGCAACATGAGAATCCTCATCGAAATGAACAGCAACCTCTCTCAGGGTTGCTGGGAAACGATCGCATGAATGACACCTTCTGAGTAACCGAACCATGTCCCTGAAAAATAAAACATTTGCTCATTTCAAAAATAAGTACAAATTAATTGATTTACGAAAAAAATTTTTGTTGTACATCATTTCAAAAGGAATAAGAATATTGTAGCTTCTACATAATTAAATTCCATAACATTCAATCAATAATTCTGAAACTACAGAACTATAGCACATTTCTCACTAATTATAAATGCATACTTCTACCTTACTCTGGTCAACAACAATATAAATAAAACCAAAACACTTACTTTCCCTGTTTTCCTTTGGTGAATGTTACGATACGTAATTTTCCATCCGGACAACATAAACGACATCGTGCAGTCCCTCTCTTTTTAGTAGCTTTCTTCAAAACCCTAGGCCATTGTTTGTCAGTTTCTTGTTTCTTTCCTTCTCAAAATAAATTTCGACGAATTAAAGGAAAGAAAAAATTGGAGGAAATTTTCATGATAGGAGTAAAATTTACGAACCTTTTCTAAAAACTACGAAGGAGTAAAGCTCATTCAGAACAATTTGTTTTCTTCCAATCGGTGGTAACATATAACTTGCTTTGAAACAACAAGGTTTTTCAGTATACCGCTTTTGGGGACAACTTTGTTCATGAGGACACTAGAAACATAATAAATCAAACAAAAATCGTACTTATAATCCTTTGGTTTTTATAAACATAAATTCAGCTTGGTTTAGGTCAGAAGTTATCGATGTATTTTTTAATTTCTACACCAAATTGAGGAGCCCGGAATGAAAGGTCACATTTTCCAAAAAAATTACCGTAATAACTTAATAAATACTTAATTAATAGATAAGTAAAATAGTTTGATACAGAATTTCGACAGAGAATTATAATATTATCTACAACCAAGTTGTACTCGGTTTTCTATCTCTCCTACTTGTTGCCTTCCAAATTAGTCATTAAAAAGCGAGACTGGAGTCGAAACTTGCATATTTTATTAGTGGAAAATTTTTTTCGTTTCAACTGCAAAACTTTTTTTTTGTCCTAGTCCTAAATTTAAATTCAAACCAATACGATAAAATAATTGGCTAAGTGATTTACAATTTCATTTTTCAGTTGAATTAAATACCTACTCATTTTTATTTTAAATCTTCTAAAATGCTACAAATCTCAGTATTAATCTGATGAATACCAAATGAAATACATTTTTCCTCCATCACCGATTGTTTTGTTTCAGTTTAGATTTTTTTTAATTTATGTCAACAGACGAAACTCACATTTGTCATTCTTCCCTTCAACTTTCAAACAATGCATTGTCCCAAGTTTAATTTTTCAAGAAGAACTTCATCAAATGATTCAATTTTCATATTTGAAGAGGCGTTCATTCTAAGCAGCGGCAAATCAGGTTAGAAATATTTTCGTATGGGAATGGGTAAGAGAAGCGACAATCCCAGATTAGCGAAATTATTAATTCAAAAGTTTGAAACTTACGGGAGAAAATATGTGTATACCCGAAGACACTTCATTCAACGTTTCTGCTTCCAGAAGATAATCTCGTGCTTCGTTAATCAACTAAACTTGAGTAAAGCAATAAGTAAATTAAAAAAATTAATAAATCGAAATGTTATCAAAACAAGAAATTTACTAATTACATGAAATCCTGCCGAAGTTCCATTTTCGACAAGAACTAAGAAATCTTCGGTCTTGTTCCATAAATTCAAAAGAGTTTTCAATCGAGTTTCTTGTGAAGGTAACTCCAATAAAGAGTAAGAAGAAACAACTAAATTATACTTTCGCTGCAAAATAAACTAATAAATAATTATTTTAAAATATTGAAGGCATCAATAATTTTAAAATGCGAATTCATTACCGAGGAATCAGAATTCAAAAACTGTCTATAATACACATTTGGAACAGGTAACGGGGCTTCCGGATCACCACCTTTCAACAGCAATTCTGCCATATCATTCATTTCACCTGACGAATCGACATTGTAACATTCTTTCAGCGAATCAGGCCACTGTTTTCTGACTGCCCTAAATAAGGAAACAAAATCTCATAACTTGTAAGAAAAAAATTTGAAAGTTCTGAATGTGCTAAGTGTTTTTTCAGATTTGATGGATTCAAATTTGATAATAAAATTCTTGTTCCTAAACCCCTTCACATATTTTAATAATTATTGATGAAAAATATTTCAGAACAGAACCATAACTTAATCAACCTTTACTATTAGAATTAAGAGAATCTTTGCACTTACTTCGTGAAAATGTTACCAAGATCCTATCATAGTAGTCGGATTGGAAGAAATATTCAACAACTACTACAGAAGTCCAATTTTCACATAAATCAGTCATTGTTATAAAGACGGAAACATTATTAATTTCACAATACCCTCTCTAAAATGACTAACCATCTCGGAAGAAGCATTCACCATTTGCAAAATACAATTATACTACTAAAATTCTACACCTACCATGTAACGGTTCCGACACCAGAGCCAAAATCGAATAACGAAGTCGGTTGAAACTCTGGATTCCGAAAAGCAATTTCAGAAAATATTCTTTTCAGGGCTGCATACTCGGCAATCATCCTGTTCACCATATATTGTTTACCTACGTACGTTGTGTATTCTATAGGTTGCCAATTGTAAATACTTTGTTTCAATAACTTATTCACATTTTTACTAAAACCCTTTTGTACATCATCGAATTTTTCCTCAGGTAGTTGGGACGGATCAATTTTCACTGAAAATTAAATATACAATAGAAAATTCAAATAAAACAAATTAATTTTAAAAGAAAGAAAACAAAACTCATTCTACATAATGAGAAACATGAGATACACATGGTGTAGAACTGACTTAGCCCTGACAACTCCTCACGAAAGAAATCGAAAATCGTTCTGAACTCATTTTAAAATGAATAAAATCGTCACAGGAACTAGGTATAATATGAAAGGCATATTTTCATAACAGTCCATTTTTATCGATTTTGAGATTTTCATAGCCAATTATACTGAAACATCGACTAGGTATATCAGTTAGTGTGCTCACTAATCTGATATCTACGACCATTTTTGTCAGGCAGGATTTTCGAGTGGAAACATGAATTTTAGATTTTTTCAAAACCTCATTACGTCGAAACAAGTAGTAGCTATTTTGATTCTTCAAAACATAATCAGTTACAAGGGCGAATTTCAGATCTTTGTTACTTTTAAAACCCTACCAATATCGGCCATGATTTTCAATTTCAAACTCCTATTTCTCCTTACTAGTTCAACTTGATAATTTTAATTCAAATAAACATCAGTCAAGGAAAATTTGATCCCCAAATTTTGAGAAGAAATATTTACACACGCTTTATAGACATTGTTTCATTCTTTAAACAATGTTTTTTGTTGAACTAATCATGTTTAGGAAAAACACCTGTTTAATGAATAATGGTGTTGAAAGCTATCTCCAATTTTCAGCAAAGCTTTACGATTTAGAATAGAACAATTTATAATTTTTTTATTTGTCTACTGATCTAGTGCATGTCAGAATCTATGATAAACGTACTTTGTTCCATAACTTTGTATGATAACTGGCGTTTTTGCTGTCGATAATCCATTTCTGTTATGGGTGGTTGTCTGGAGTGCAAATAGGAGCAAAGACTTTTAGCATCAACCAAAAGTTTTTTTTTGTAGGTATCTATAAGGAAAAATCAAACGAAATAGAAAACCAAAACTTGAAGGGTTGGATTCGTTGGAAATGAAAATTGTTAATCATTTTATGAAATATAATATAGAATACGAAGAATAATACTGAAAGTCAAATTTGAAATGATACCTTTTAAAACTATTTCAATCGACCGTATCATTTCATCATCGAATTCAGCTAATTTTCTAGAGACTTTACCCGGATGATGAGAATATGACATGGTTTTATTTTCAAAGCCTTCTAAAAAATCGCCGTCCATTTCTGGAACGATTCTTATTCGAGGGTCGCGACTAATCTGAAAATAAAAACATCTTTGATAAGAGAAGTTCTAGTTTTATCATGGAAAATATCTGATAATCTTACATGTTTAATCAAACATTGACAAAATCCTCTAGGAGGTTTCTTTAGAATGGAAGATACGTGAAACATAATGTTTAAATCTCAAATCTAAATTGACAAATAACTTTTCTGCAAGAGCAGTTTCAGGAAATAAAATTAGCCATCAAAGTATTTCCAGAATTTACAGCATACCGGTAGCCGTGATGCGACAAGGGTAAAGATGGAATAATGAAAATTTTCAGAATGCTACAGTTTCCATTCTATTGAATTAAGAAGCAGTATAAAATTCATTACTGAAACTAAATAAATTTAAGAAATCGTGAATAAATTCAAAATTTTTGAAGGTTTTCGAAATATTGAAATAAAAATTATCTCACGTGCCGTTCACCGCTGATAAAAATTTTTTGTAGATGATAAAATGATACGGCGAAAATTCCTCTTAATCACGTTCTGGCTCATACTTTTTGCGCATGCGCGTCAGTTCGATGTGGCATTGTGGTCTGTGACAGTGTGACGTAAGCAGGGTTGGCCATTTACACGTATATGGGTGAGTGAGTGTACGCCATACGAGCATGCATACAGCATACGGCATAGCGCACATACGCAAATACTTGGAGTCGGAGTGTGATTTAGAACAATCGGAAGCTTCTCATCGTCCACGTTGTATTCGCCGATTTCATTTTTTATTAAGTAATAATTAGAATTAAATGAATATTTCGAGGTTTAATTCATTTAATTCTTATTAAAAATGGTGAGTACTCGATTCTTCATATGTTTTTAGTTTTACTTTCTCTACTTTGAATAACATATGCCTAATATTTTGTGACTATCGTGTTTCATTATCGACATCTTTAACGAATAATTTCGTTTTTCAGCCATTCAAGAGATTCGTTGAAACCGGCCGTGTGGCATTCATTACTGATGGTTTATACAAAGGCAAAACATGCTGTATTGTTGACTGCGTAGACCAGAAATCGGTATGTATTCCTCCCCGAGATTTCTACGTTCAGAAATTCTCTACCCTTCATATTCTCATTCTGTCGTGACTTAACTGAAACTCATTTTCAGGTTCTTGTTGATGGACCAGAAACTGGCGTCCCACGGCACAAATTGCGTTTAAGTCAGATACATCTAACGAAATTTAAAATCAATTTCCCTTACCATGGACCCACCAAAGTTGTTCGTGCTTCGTGGAAAAAAAACGAGATGGACGAGAAATGGGCCAAAAGTCGATGGGCTGAACGATTGAGAAACAAGAAAATTGTAAGTTTGTTTTGCAATATCGTGTTCCTGTATTGAATTATTTTCAATTTCATCAAAAGCCCATTAAGTTTCTTCAAAATCATTTGACGAAGGAGTTTAACATGCCCAAATGGCCGTATTCGGTGGTTATTCAAGTGACTCTTTTAAGCTATGTTAGTTATATGTCGCCATAACTTCGTAGAAATAACATAAGCTGATAACTGTTTACATAGTTGATGTTCAAACTAATAATAATGTGCTTGAATAATCTTGAATAATGCTAAACAATAAAATATATTAGATCTATACAATCTTGAAATGAACGGGCTATAGCTGGATAATGAGACACTTATCATTTACTACCCATATTTTCAATTACACTCTAAATGAATTTGAATTTTTCGTAAAAGAAGATTAGTTGATCGGTGGAAGTGTGAGTGAATTTATTAGTTAGGTATGTCAACCAATTTTTTTTTTTTACGAATCGGGAAAGTTGTAATATCTGTTATTTATTTCTGAAAAGATTTCCTTTCATCTTCCTGGAAACTGAATTTATAAGGCCCTCCAAGAATCACAAATATTCGGATTGACGGGGATTGATTCTATTATGAAATCTTATGGTGAATTGAACATTTTTAGTTGCAGCTACTTACCTATTTTAGGATACTTGATGTGAAAATGAATGTTATTTGTTATTTAGAATGTAAGGAAACCTAATCAGATGCTAAACTCGCGTTTTAAATTACCTACTTTTAATTATTCTTGCTGAAAAACTAAAAAAGTCAAAGGGCCCCTTTATTACTAACGGCTTGGAATTCGACTCGGATCAACTCCTTCTCCAATCATTTTGCCAAGTAATGAAGAATGAAACCGGTTTTCGCCTTGTCAAATCTTTTTTTATACGATTTATTTTCGGTGGTTCTCATCATTGAACTTATTTGTATTAAAGGACCGAGTTGGCATCATATCAAACAAATTTTTATGAATTTTTTGCATCTTTTTTTGGTGTCTATGAGAGATTATCTGTATAATTTTGAGTCTGTTGCCTAATTCATGTCATGATCTTAACTCCTTTGCTGCTCGTATAAGCTCTTGCATATCTCGACTTTTTAATTAGTTACCCTGACAAACTGAGTGTGAGAGTAGTAGTGAATTTGTTAATGTCTTTAGTAACTTCTAACTTGTTGACAGTTTTATTCAATTATATTGTTCTTTATTTTTCAGCGTGCTAATCTCACAGACTTCGATCGTTTCAAATTGAAACGCGCTCGTTCTGTCAGAAATAAGATCAGAACTGAAGAGTACAACAAATTAATAAAACGTATTTACAATCCGATTCGAAAAAGTCAGACGAAGAAATACGCCAAAGCCAGAGCTCTACTGAAAAGGAAAGCAGGTATAGCGGCTAAAGGAAAGGAAACTAAGAAAACCAAGAAATGATTGTATGAAAAATGTTGAGAAATTTTTAATTATTAAACCTCTTTATAATGAATTCGTGTACTATAATTTTATTTGTAAGCATCATGATCTAAAACTAACCGATGCTAGTACGGTTATTCATTTCGTATTCGTACGAAAGTAAAAATGTCTCGAAAAATTGATATTTTCTCATCATCGCGAATTATTCAAATATCAATCAAATTGCTTTTTTTTAAATGATTTTATTGTTTTTTCAATCAAGTCTTACGTCTATTATCTAAATTTTATTGATCATTTCATCAAAGTCTGTGCATTTCTATATTCCTTTTATTTGAAAGGAAATTTTATGAGACTATTTTGTTGAAAAATTTGAGTAAACGAAATACTTCTTATCGCTGCCACAGTCATGTACGTCCAGCCTCAAAAGTTAGCCAACTTCGAAAAAAACAGGTTGGTTCAATATTTTGAATTTCTTAATCCTATTATGTTGATCTTGATATTTGGCTGAATTAAGGTTTTGAAAGTGTAATTTTCTTCGCGAGTAAACTGATGGAAGCTTATTGACTTGTAAGTGACTTTTTTTTTTTAATTTTATGTGTTCTATTGAGGACTTGTCTATCCATTACAAATGATAAAAGTGAAATATTTTTGGAATCATTTGAATTGAAATTGTGGCATTTTATGGAGAAGTAGTCACTTAGATAATACGTGTTTTAAATATTTTTTACTCATTCGGTAGACCTATTAATTTACTGTTGTTTGAAAAATTATTATTACTAATTTGTGGTTCCCAAGTACGAGTACTTCATGTGGTAGTTCGTCTCCTTAATTCAACATTTACTTGATTACGAAATGAAACAAGTAATTTTTGAATTCCAAAGTGAGACTAAATTTTGTTGCAGAGGAATTTACAGTTTTTGTTCCAAAGAATCGTTTGAAGAAATTTCAAAATTCTTATGTTAAACTTTCTTGAAACGGGTGGAAAAAATTTAAAGCTCAGATTAACTTTCAGGCTACCTATAATTCATTCTCTTGCTATCTTCTCTAATACCTCGTCCAACATTTTATTTTAAATTACGACGACGAGGGCGTTAGACCGATGAAATTGAATAATTTCGTTGTAAAATTAATCCGATCAGAAAATTATATCGAAAATTTACGTCACATTTAGCTTGAAAATGATGAAAATATAACCTCAAGGGTTGAAAATACGACATAAATTCATTTCAGGCGTAAATATTCAGTTGCAGAAAAAACGTTTAAGAGGGGTGGCTATTTTGAGACGAGAGTAGATGAGGAAATTATTTTCTACGTCCCGTTCCGGCTCATCCTAAATTAGAATTTCTACTCGGTACGAATGAATTATTATTTAGTCAATGACTTCAAAACCATCGAGATTTTGGGAACATGTTTATCAGATTGAGAGCACCGTTAAGACGAGGGTTACCCTTATTTTCTACAATATAGTGTGACTTTTTTAGCTGCTTCAGTTATATAATTTGTCTGTAGTTAGTGGGGATAATTTTATAATATTTATTGACTTTTTAGAGGAGGGATTAATTTTTCTTACGAATATTTCCCTTCTTCATTAGTATTCATCTTTATTCATTTAAAATTACTCACTGTTTAATAAAATTTTGCTTGATAAATAACTTATTATGGTTTCATAAAAATAAATCAATCCAAACTAACGATAAGTGTTATACTATGATTTCAATGCCAGATCCTACATTTTTGCAGTTTCTTGATATGTAGATACTTTTATTCATCCTATCCAAAGGCAAAATGTAAGTTTTATGAAGAATAAAAATTGGAAAATGAAACATTTTGAGTTTTAACAAGGCTGTAGTTAGTTCAAAAATCAAAATGAGAAATGATATTCGCAACCCTCAATAAATGCATTAGATATGGAAGCATGAAAAATGAGAATTGGAGAGTTTTCTCAATTTGAAAGTACTATAACAGTTGATTTTTTCATTGAAAAATCTTTTGATAGATTAATTTTCATTCGGAAAAGCTTGACCATCGATCTGCTAAAAAATTTGTTTAAATTTATTGAAATAACAAAAATTCATAAGAAAAAATTTACCTACTAAGATTTTACGAGCAATGAGTATCATAAAATTTGTTTCTTTTTTTATCCATGAGTTTTTTAAGAAATTTCAGTTATGATTTGCCTACTGGTGAATAACAATACATGCGTGTAATTACTAACTATGACTAGATTGAAGATACAAAATAGAAGTTATCTTAATTTATTTTCAATGTTGATTATAGGCATCTAAGTATTGTTGGTGCCCGTATCTCGACTACAAAAATGAAGCTGATTATTTTTAATGTGTAAACGCTTCAAATAAAACTTTTTTTTGGCGGGTGGCATTCGAATTCAAATGAAGGGCTCAGTAAGAAACGTTATAAAAAATATAAATTGATTTTGATATTCATGCAGTTAGGACAGCTGCTTTGATTAAGAAAAAAGTAGCCTCGTTTGTCCATTTCTGAGTGTACACATAACCAATGAGCAGGTGCATAATATTTTCGTGTATATAAACATCGTGTTTGATGACTTGTTATAATGTACCGTGTATGTCGGTTAATTTTTTTTACCCCTTTTTTGTCTTTCTTTCAACTCTCCCCTCAAGCATTCGCATCCGTTTTAAAGCGTAGTTTTTGTGCATGCGTGCATTTCAAAACACAGCAATAATTCTATTTTTATTTTATTCGGTTTCAAGTGAATTTTTTCCTCCATCCATGAACCCTTCAACTAATGAGACTATTGACAAACTTACCAAAAATATTGTAAAGATTTTGGTAATTTTATGGTTCTAAATTGAGGCACTTGCCTCGCGAGTCGCGATTATTGTTTGAATGGAGCCAAGAGGTAATTAAGCTCTGGTCAATGATGTAATCTAGTCTACTCATTATAGGTATTTACAATACAAGTGAAAGTTTATCTAAAAATATTTTTTTTAGAACAATAAATCCTACAAGTAGGCCAGGTTATGAAAAGTTATAGGTAAAATGTAGTTCGTCGAGTAGAAACCATGGTTATCTCCCGGAAAAATTCTTTCCGCCCCAAATAATGTACTTTGTGTATTTAGACATAGACTTATGATGCTGCTACTAAGCTATGAAGATGTTGGTATTCGAAGTATTTTTTTTTTTTTTCTTGAAACATAACTAGTTAATTTTAATTTCCACATTTGGTTCATACTAAGTATATTAGTAATAGACCTGAGAGATTTTTTGTGAAAATTGTAACGCTTGTATTCTTGATAAAGAGGGCAGAAACTAAGATGTACGACCTTTTTCTTTAACAAATTTATCCAACAAGCTCATAACATATCTCATATTTTTAAGAGCGAGCCTGTGTCCACAAATTGTTTTGCAAAACAAAGCATACCTACGTTTTCTCTAGAATGCGGTAAAAGTCAAATAAAATTGAACACATGCTTTTATTCAAATGATTTTTCAAGTTATATCTAACCTTTTCCTGAGAATTATTGATGTGTACACACGTCCCTGCGGAAACTGAGATACCTACTTGTATATCTTTTTTTAAATTAAAAATCTCCAGCTCAAGAGATGTATGCATAGTTTTTCTCATTCCCTTCACTCTGGAGACCTCAAATCTGAACTTTTATTCAGAAATTGCTGATTATCCAGATGTCAATAATATATAGACCTACGCTAGTAGTTGACTCGTTTTATTCTACTCCTTCTAAAGTGTAAATGCCTCTTGGCCCCATTACATACCTCAACACCTATATGGGTAATTTTACAAGAATGTTGATATTCCTATTCGGGCTTAATATCTTGCTAACCGCAGAAGTTGCAGTAATTATTATTTTTTCAATATTGTAGAGCATCACTGGTTCTACTTAATCCATATATCAGAAGTATTCGGGGTTTATTTCTTAAAAATAATAGTAAAATTTGACCTAAATAGTCGAAATACATGTACGTCTCAGCTAAGCTATGTTTTCAATGCTGTGATAAACTCTGTACAAGCTTCTTCAAGGAACATACAGCTAAACTAGTATAGGAAAATGTAAATTGTAATTTAAAACAATATTGAATTGAAAAAGAAATTCACTTAGGAAAATCACCCGTTATGTTGTTGCTGTAACAATTATAATAAATAGGCATAAATCTTCTTCAATTATTCCTAGTTTTTAAATTTCCATTTTGATTAGTTATATTTACCGTCTAAATGTTTTCAGAATAAATTTGAACAGCGTAAACACCTGTTGTTCTCTATTTAGTCACATTTTATGTATTTTCTTCGTATTATATTTTTTCTTATTAGCAGGTTTTTTTTTTTTTTCATCGTCACTTCCGCGTCTTGGAACATGTGGTTTGATCGTCGAATTAAAAGCATAAAGCTGTTGGTGTAGATGAGGTATGCCGCTATCAAGAGACTGCGGAGATTACCTGCTCAGATTAATGACAGTCTCCAAACTGAAGAGAAAGAATACCAGGCGCGTGTTCGATTACCATTGTGAATGCATAAAGCCATGTGCACCTCCGAATTTCCCTATAAAGTAGAAAAAAATATGTAAGATGTGAGACCATTAAATTTTATAAATAAAGATTTCCAATTCTTGGAAAACAAGTATTCAAGTTTCCTGCATAGATGGACAACGAAATAATCGGTCTTTTTGTGATCCTATTCTTTATGAATGACGAAAGTTGCTTAATATACTCGTAATTAAACTTAAGCAAAAACAGATACCTAATTTAAAAAAAAGAACAGCTGTACAGCAATTAGATTTGTGAAACTTCTATTCTGAAATTTGAGGGAAAATGTTATAGAAATAAATTTGAAAATTTAATTTTTCTTGCCAGTAAAAAAAGCATTTTGCGAAAAATTTTTAGAATTTTGTGATTTACAGTTATTTTAAAAATTTTATTAGGTTCAAATCGTTGAAATATAAAGATAAAGGAAAATCGAGATTCTAACAGGCTGCTACTCTACTTCTGCCAATGACATCGTTCTTTGAATAGGCCAACAAACCGTCATGTAAGTGAATAACCTTTGCAGATTTTGTGAGAACTGAGATGGCTCTTGCGAGAAAAATATTATACCTACTCGCATCATTATATTTATCTTTTTACACCGGAAGTACACAAAATTTATTGATCAAGTTTTATTGATTTTTTTAAATCGTTTCACAGTTCAACCACTCCAATTCTTGATCTAGTGTTTTTCTCAACCAAAGGAATTTGGTAGGCGGGAGGAGGGGAGTTCTACGTAATTTCTTTCATTGCATGATAATTTTTCAATTCGATAAATAAATAAAAATTAGTAGGCTACCTACACAATTTATCGTAAAAAAAAGTCAAATAGGCTAATCTACCTAAGAGGATGACATTTTCATGTATCTTTTAATGAAAAGAAATAATTCTGCGGATTAGAAGTACGAAAATCCAAAATTTCAAAACAAGGATTACTCTAACCAGTTAGACTTTTTATTTGAAATCATCGATTTTTTCAAATCATGAAATAATTATTCCTTTCCTACTTAACCGATTGATCGGTTTTTAAAATTGTGAGCTACCGTTAATGTAAAATTCAAAACTTTCTCAATTTAATAAATCTAGTCTAGTTCTATTAGCATTAAAATCATTTCGACGAAAATGTCAACCGGTTTGAAAGATGAACACTTTCAACACCATCGTCGTTGATATGCCAAAAAATTTATTTACGCAGCCTGTAAAAAATAATATTTGATGGCGGCTGCCAACAATATTTTCAAACATCCGATTAACAGGCACACGCCATTGGAATTGTGGCACACGCCACTTGCTTCCAGCGGTCAGCACTTCCAAACACCAAAACAAAAGCTATGAGTGAGTTCAAGAAAAGTAGAGAGCACGGTGAAAGAGAATGAGAAAAAAGTAGACCGATAGTAAAAAATGCTTGGGGCAGAGATAGAAAGAGACAACTATAAAATTGAAAAAAAAAGGTACCTCTGGGCTTGCAGATGCTCACTGGATAATGTATTTAAAGTAAACGCTTCCAGAGTCGTGGTCGTCTCATTCTCATACACCGATTCCACTTTTGGTCGCTTCGGGCTATATTAGCCACTGTGGCTCTTTTTCGTTCTTTCTACGAATAATGTATATTCCATATACTGTGTCGGTATTCCAGCTGGCTTCTTTTTTCATCATTTCTCACCTGCTCTTGAAATGCACCTGGCGTTCAGCGCATGCGTATGGAATAGTGAGACAGAAGGAAACTTTTTTTTCTTATATTTCTTTGGGTGCCCATAAATTTAGAACTCAGGTACATATTTTTGGAAATCAACAAAAAAAAAGAAAAAAAGAATGTCACCTAATGGCTCTGTTTTTTGAATTTGATTTAAGAACTGGTATTCCTATCTGCTTGAAGGTAAGCTATTAGAAAAGCTTTATAATCTATACAATGGGATCAGATTACATGAAAATTAGTTCATTCATATCGTGAATTATAACTACTAAATGGTTATCTGGAAAATAATTTTTATTTCAAATTCTTAAAGTCCTATATTATAAGACTTTATAATATTTTATTGTGAGAGAATTCAAAGTAAAAACTGCCTCAGATTCAGGAAGAGTCCCTCAAGTCAAGGAAATATTTTTTAGTGGAAAAGTTTGGAGAATAGTTTGGTTTCAACATGAACCTTCTTGAATCGATTATACGTACAACTTTCAACTTTGGCAAAATTGAAAATTATGGGTACTTTTATTTTGAGAAGAAGATCCGGGCCATCTGTTTATATTAATTTTGTCCTGTCCACCTTTAACGTCAAATGCGCGTTAATTTATTTCATTAATATTCATTACTACCAAAAATTCGTACTTGTAAATGAAGTTTTTTGTATTGAGACATATGCAACTCTATTTCGCATGAATATGGATGTACCAGTAAATTGTAATTTTTTTTTTCAGGCTGCTCGAAATGTGTCATTTTAATTTTCGAGTCATCACTTGTACAACTACTAGCTTTTGTAGGGGAGCAGTACAAAATGTTATTTTGCCAGGACAAAATGGTACAAAATAAGTACAAAATAATGAGACCAGTTTGGAGTTAATTGATTGAAGTGGGGGTGCTAGCACGTCCCCAGCACCCATCATCAATATTTTTAATAACTCGAAAGGGGGGGCGGTACAAAATTTTATAATAGCGGTACAAAACGGTACAAAATGAGTACAAAATGATGAGACCAGTTCGGAGTTATTTCGTTACAGTGGGGGTGCTAGCATGTCCCCGACACAACTCATCAATATTTTTAATAACTTGAAAGAGGGGGCGGTAAAAAATTTTATAATAGCGGTACAAAAGAGTACAAAAAAAGTACAAAATAATGAGACTAGTTTCAAGTTGATCGGTTGAAAAGGTAGTACTAGCATGTCCCCAGCACCCCATAACGTTTCTTTGAATAACTCTTTGTGGATGCCAGTACAAAATTTTTTTTGCGGTACAAAACGATACATAATGAGTACAAAATTCCTAGCATATTTTGGAAAAATTTTGGGGGAGTGAGGGTGCTGACGACATGGAGCTGAAGGAGCTCAATAAAGCTTGAATTTTCGTATTTTTGTTACTCTATGGTTTTTAAACTTCTCTAACTGAAAATCTTTCAAGACAAAAATTAATTTCCCGTAACCGTATCGAATACGCGTAGCTCTCATACGACCCTACAAAAATTATTGAACTCGGGAACAATATTTTAATCTGTGGAACATATTTTTTGATCAGTTCAGATCAATCATTTTCACTGACGCGAAGGTGAACAAAGCCAAACAGAAGGTGTTGAACTGCATTTGGCTTCAAATTTTTCGACCAAATAGCATATGGATGATTACCGAAAGCCAGACGACGTTTTTGCCTTTAAAATATTGTTTTCCACATGCCTACTTTATAATAAGGGATGTTTTCATCTAAAGTTGATCTGTCTAGTAGGTACACGAAACAGTCAGCCAGCAAACGAACACGAGAATAATATGGGAATTAATTTTAGGGTAGGTTTGGTACTACCCATTCTTTTTATACCGCATCGGCATCTGTAGTACCAATGTCGTCTGGTAAGTACGAAAGCAATTCGAAAGGCAGAAGAGAAAAAAGGCTAAGAATGAGCGAATTCGTTCGTTTGAGTTGCTCACGCGTCTACTTGCGTGTGTTTTCATTTGGTGGACGATTCTTTTTTCTCTCATAGCGGTGGTATGATTCTCCGAATACGAGATCGTCAATGTCAGCAGTCGAGTTTACTTTTTAGTTTTTAGTGAGTTTAGTCTGTGTGTGTTTTGGTTGCCAATATGAAGTGTGTGACGCTCGTGTGTTTGGTGCTATCGCAGATTTTTTTCGTATTTTCGTTTTCTATCGAAGATGAAGTGAAAACTTTAAAATCTCAAGTGAAAGCCTTGTTACAACATCGTAAAGACGATTTTTTCCACTTTGAAGAGTCGTTAAAGAAAACTTTTGAGAAAAATGCTGAAATTGAAAATCTTAAAAACGAAATCAGGGAGCTGAGGTAAGGCACTGTAAAACATAATATGCAGTTTTTACTTACTATTTTCCAGTTGATTGAGCAAAGAATGTTGAATTTTTTTTAAATTTTATAACTTGAAATGTTAGAAATTAAATATTAATCTCACGAAGCAATCGCACTTTGTGAAGGGTGCGAACTAGTGGTGAGAGATGAGAGCACTGGATTAAGATTTTATTCCATGAATAATAATATTATTCTACCTTGATAAATCCGTTATTCAAATTTTAATGAGGTTATAGTTTTTCCAACTGTAACGTTGAAAAGGTTCTTTGAGAATATTTTTCTATGAGTTTTCAATCAAAATTCTCTTCGTGTTAAACACTTGAGCTGAGCTATTATTTTGAATCGTAGCTTAGCGAAGTGAGCTTTGATTTTAGTTGCATTCTATACAGCAATGATAACTAGGTCTACTTACCTGTCTTTAATAATTGAACAGTGCTATGCAAAAATGGGGTAAGTTCATTTTTCACAGTTTACAGAAAAATCAAAAAACAATTGAATTTCTTTTTCTTATACATATACGAGTATGTAGCATTTCAACTTTGAAGTCTATTTTCTCGGCAATGGATGTATTTTGGGATATGATATTTTTACTGTCAGTAGGGTTTGATGCTGTATAATTTAATTAAACCTTAAACGAATTCAATTTTTGAAAAAAGTGGACTTATCGCCTTCTTGCATATCACGGTTCAGTTTTATTTATAAATGTATAATTCAATACGAACTACAGGTTTCCTATTTGCTGTTCAAAAAATTTACTCAAATGTTGCCGGAAGTTGTGAAATTTTAGAACTTCATGTGACATTCCTGAGGAAGAAATTAAATAATGTTGCTCATTGTGGAGCAGACTTTGCTGTAGTTTAAATTCTCTTTTCAATTAATGGTTCAGAAACTTCCTAATTAATAACCTAATTTTTATAACAAACCCATTAGGTATACTCTGTTCCGAATATTATGATGGCCACCAAATAACTCTTTCTTATCAATTTTGATCATTATCATGAAGCATCTAATCATCGTTTTTGGCCGCATCATGCAGCATTCAACTAATGCAGAAACGACTGCACCGAAGGATTTTGTTCAGACGCCTCACAATCAGGAGTTGCGCTAATTAATTTTCCTATTTTGAAAAGTTTCTTAGAGATGCCATCATTAGAAATTAGATAAAAACTAGAAGGCTGCTCAGTTTTTGTTTTCTATAGCTGTTGCCATAAGTTAAATTTTGTAAATCACACGTTGCAGAGAAAATAACTTAATTTTCTTCTTAAAAAAGTTCTTCAATTTTTTTCATTATTGAATATGCTAATTAATCTTATTCCATGGATTACCTACCTACAATAATTTTATACAAACTTTAAAATTCTAAAAATCCTTTCCGCGTAGCTTAGTTCTCGTACAAGAAAAGTTGAGCAAATTTCAAGTAGGGAAGGGCTAAACTTCGGAAAGTATTCTGTAAGCTGACTTAAAATTCACCTTAGGTATTCCATCTCACTCCATTCGATTACACACGCTTGAATATTCTCCAGCAGTAAGATTCGAGACATTTATACGGCTTGCACAAATTCGATGAACCTCTTTTGGTACTGGGTTTGTCTGATTTGCTTTACTTTCAGCTCTGCTGCGTGTGAAATAAAAGTTGGTCGTATTACTACATAAAATGTATGACTGGGCGATTAATTCGTATGCCGAGAGTGAAATTCGATACGAAGATTGCACTAAAGCTTTTTAGGCCACAAAAATTACCTTCGCTTAATTAGCTTCCTCCAAGTTACATTCTGAAAACTGTGGTGAATGCTGCAGTAAGAAACAATGAATGTTTTTTGTTTTTTATGCACGATACTCTGAATCAGTCTCATTTTTTTCTCACTTCCTTTGAATTTAGTCCTTTTTGTGAATCTCACTTTGTTATTTTGCTGGTAACTTTGGGAATTTCATGATTTTGATCAGCAGTTTTATTTTTGCTCTTTAAATACCTACTATTAATTGTAAAGCTTCGCATAAATCATGCTGTGTCAGCACTGACTCAATTTATCCAATCGATGATGTGAGTAGTAAATATTGCTCAAACTATTATTTTAAATCTTGAGGCTTAATCAGTGCAAATTTAGCTGAACCATATTTCTTTTTTTCTCTTTATACAATTAACCATAATTTAACGTTTGAACTTGATTCAGATGAACTAGGCTTAAGCCTAAATTGTACAACCTGTCCATAGAGTTTTGCTAAATTTAACTCTGTGCCTGAGAACCAGTGTGATCCAAATCCCAATTTAAGGAAAATGAGATTTGGAATATTTTGATTACAATTTACCTTTTGCACTTTTATCGTGCGAAGTTAGTATTTCAAAACTGCCACTTGTTATCTTCGGAATGAAAACCACTAGTATCCGGAATAAATGAAAGGGGTGTGTTTTGAAACCTTCAACTATGAGTAAGTTTATCTCTTCGGACTTTGATCGCTCTAGTTCTCAGACCCAAGACTGCATGAAGTATTATCAAAAATTTCATACTTTGAGCTGAAGATTTCAAAATTTTTGCCAAAAAGGATTGTCGACATTTTAAATTACTATTTTGAGACCTCATTGATAAGGATCCTCATAAAAACATGACTTACAATCTCTCTTTTCTGAAAACAAATTTCTTTCTTCTCACAAAATAGGTCGTAATGTTCATTTACTTTTTGTGTGTCTAGAATTCTCTAGACCTTTGAAATAATATTTTTATACCTCCTCAGTCTTGAAAGATATACGTACGTGGCGCCACATTCCATGCAGACGTCAATCTACTACTGTCCAAAAAAGTAATTTATAATTCGCCAAAACTGACAGCAGATACGCGAACACATATTTTCCGCATCACTTCGCAAATATCAAGTTGAAAATAGAAAGCTCTGGGAAAAGTTGCAATGTCCCTGGTGGAATTTATACGCCATATTTGCTAATCGCAAAATCTCCATTTGCACTACAAAAGAATTATTTGAATGCGAAAATAACGGGCTTACCCAGACTATGTAGCTCATTAATTTTGTGACACAACAACAAAAAAAAGCTTCACCAGTCGTATTATGTCCGTGCTGACTGCAGCCAACCGTGAATGAAAATCAATTTTTTTCCGACAAGTTGATTTTAGGGAGCGAAAAGTAAAGAAACTCGAAAATGTGGGTAGAAAGTAGAAGTGGCGTAACTAGCTTTTTTCTAGAGGAAGGCCAAAATTATGCAGGTAAAATTGGCCAAAAAAACATTTTTAATTCCCCTTACAGTGGCGTACTAATAGGAAGGCGGTTAGCCCCCACTAAGCTTTAAAAAAGAGCATAAGAAACTTCAGTCCCCTTGGTGTTGAAATACCATATTTTGTGTTTTTTTCTATCCCTTGAAAAAGTATATTTTGGGTGTTCTTTATATCTCTGATTCTTGAGTTTCTTCATAACAAATTAACAAAGATTAGCAAGTTTTACGGAAAATGAGAATTTTTAAGAAAATAACATCAAAGGTGGTAAAAAAATGTCTTAGATCAGGGCTCGTGGCTTTCCCCAGACCCTCCTCAGTTACGCCTCTGGAAAATTGAAACGTGATTTTTTTCATTCAGGAATCATTTTTTTAAATATGAGCTTAAAAATTTTTTTTTGATAACGAAAAGTCAAGAAAGAGAAAAATGATGAAATCTCCGTATTTCTCATTGGTATTTGGTTGTTTTATAAAAGGGTTTGTGAAAAAAGCTGCGAGTTTAGTGAAGATTGTCATCAACTAATTCTTCGAGCCACTTTTGTAGAAATTCGTTTAGTAGGTATTCGTAATTTCTGAATTTGAAATCTTTAACAAGTCTCCGCTCGCTCATCAATATCAAACTTTAAATTCGATAAACTTCCAATATTCTTGACGGCAGTGTAATTTATAATGTAACTATGTAGACTTCCAAATTATCAAGTCTTCATCAAAAAGATTAAATTTTTTATCACTTTACATTTTTTCTTTGATATTTTCAACACGTAGTATTATGTATAACTGACAGTACATACTATACATACATAATACATATTTCACATTTTCCTTTTTTAGTTTTTTTATTTTACAATTTTATTTCTTTACATTACCAACGAAAAAGAAATTATTGTAGAAACGCTGGTAGCTTTTTTTTTCAAAGCTGAATTTCCTCTTTCATAATAATATGAGAGAAAGATAAATCCGACTTTATTCTACTTTTTCTTTCATTCCTCTCACTCGACTCTTCTTTAATAGATATAGATATTTTTCTGAAAATAAATTAAAATTTCAAACGGAATGGGAAATAGGGCGTTGATACTTTAATGAGAATTTAAAAAATCCCCCACCACTTTTTTGAAATCTTGATCTCGCAAATAAATGTACTCGTAGGTAACTTGAAATTTGAGAAAAGAAATTCAATTTAGTAATTATTTTTTTAGATTTATATTGTATACATCAAGATAGAAGTAGAAAATGTAAAGAAGTTTTAATATTATAATGCTCCTAAAATTAGGAAATGAAAATTAAACTGTAGGCTCTAAAATAAACTTTTTTATCTCAACAAAAATTATCTTCTATTTACTATCCTGATGGTTCATAAATTATTATAATAGATATACCTGAAATCACGCATAGAAGATGAGTAATGTTATTTTTTAATTTATGCACATTTAAATAACTCAGTGAAAAAGAAAACATACCTATCTAGGGATTTTAGTTGTATTATTTTTACTGAACTAAAACAAAATGAAAAAACTAGTCGTAGAAAATTCAGTCCAAATCTCTGGAAATTTGTGAAGGGATATGTGTTAATGAATTATTTACCATTTTTAAATAATATTCATTCCGATGACATTTTAATGCCATTAATAATAATAACTGCTCACAATCAGTCCTGGAGTCATTAATATTACCGAAAAATTAACAAAATACTGGATCTTAGTTTTTTAACTCATTAGTGTCTTATTTGCTCATCAATTATTTAGAAATGACGACAGCAAATGTAAATACATTAATTTTGTATTAAGCTAACTTCTAAAATAAATTTGCACAAGATACGAATGCGTTTTGAGGAGAAAACCACTTATTTACTGTTATTAATTTTGTGACTTTCAGTGTAACTTACACCTTTATGTTCATTTACCTCATCAAGGTGAACCTAATTAAGGGTAGCCTATAAGTAATTCCAAAAATTCTTAACTCAATATATTCAGTGAATTGTTCTGAAACATATTTTTCTTCTACCCTCCAATTTCAAGTGTTACTATGCAGTTTACGTCTGGAAATGTCTTAAATTATATGAAAATAATCGACTGTAAGTCGTTCCAGTTCTAATTAAAAATCCAACCCAGTATTCGTAGATTAGTCACCAACATCTTCTTACCCACCCCCCACCCTCATTTCGGCGAAAGAAAGAAAAGAAAAAATCGTTGAAAAACGAACAAAATTAACTGGAGTTCTCCATACATAGGTATGTGTATGTGTAACCGGATGAAAATATCCTGGTGCTATTTTCATTTCCGTTTTTACTAGTTTTTTGAAATTTGTTTTCAGCAAAAAACAGGAAAAATTGATTCCTGTTTTTTTTTTCTGCGCAAATATTTATTCAACCAACCTTGGATACCTGGAAGAAATTATCATCAAACAATTATTTACAACTTGTTGAAGTTGCACCATTAGATACAACGAACTCATTTTTTTGTCTTGTTTCCTTCTTATTGCCATTACTTCAAGCCGTTGTAAAAGTTTTCTTGCATCAAAAATTGAATTATTTTCTTGAAGTTTTTGATGAAGAAACTGGTATAGAAAAAAATTTTTTGAGGAGGACAATACCATATTTACTTAATTTTTCATAAGGAGTGTATAGAGAACTAAAAGATAGTTGAGAGAGTTGCCAAATATGAGTTGAATTTATAATTCGAATAGAGCAAAAGACACTTTTTAGAGAACTCGTGGCTCTAATTTTATTACGAGCGTATATGGACAAAAAATGTAAGAAGTGGTCGAGTCAGAAACAAAACAGAGAACCTTCTGAAGTTGAAGATATATAGCTTTAATAAGAGCTAGTGGTGTAGTCAAGGAGGGCGCTAAGACTCGGCTTCTTTATGTATGTTTAAAAATTTTCGGTTGCGCTACTAGTAATAGAGGAGAGAATTCATTTAAAATAAATTTTTTTCATCCGAAAGTGCCAAATTTTGATAACTTTTGAAGTAGATAGCAGTTAATGAGCCAGCTTAAAATAAAATTAAGCTCAATTGCAATGGAAAATTGAAGCGGAAATAGTATGATTCATAACAAGTGAGGAAAGTAAGCTATTACATACACAGTTTTATGCTAATAAATCTTGGGGAAAAAAATAAGAAGAAAAATCCCTTTGTGATTTATCATCTTAAAGAAATGTCTGATAATTCAAGTTGAGGTGAATCTTGTTATTTAGAATTTACATACAGTTCAGAAAATCAACTTTCAAACTCAATTTTAAGCTGATTCAACGTTATATAAACAAAACTTTGGGTCAAATGAAAAATGTTAATACCATTTCTTAAAAATGAATTTTAAACGGTAAAACACGATAACTGGGTGCACGAACAAAGAGTATGTTCTTCGACGGACAGATGCAGCTGTTTTCCTCTTTACCTGAAATCTCATTTTTTAATAGATCTCGGCATTACCTGCAAAAACCAGAATTTATCTGCTAAAATATATTTTTCTCGTCTTATTCTCCTTCGCCTAATCCTTGTCCTTCTTTTCTTTTCCCGCTTTAGAGTCTTCGGTTAACTTTGTCGTCCATTTTCATAAGAAATGCGGAACCAAAAAGTTACCTACATTTGGGAGAAACAACTGCTGTGTCGGTTTTGGCTTTTGATAAACGAGGATTCCATTCTGCCAAGAAGAGGGCATACAGAAAGATCGATTAACTTAGTCCCGAGGGAATACAATTCTAATGCTCCCATTTTTGTCGTTTTTATATCGATTTGGTTTTAGTTTAATATTTTTTATTCTCACAATATTTTATAGTCATTCCCAGATAAAATCACAAAAAATAAATATTTTAATCCCATGTCCATTTTGCGATTGCAGTTTACATGATAGGCTAGCCATTTTTTCCTTTGTTGTCTTGTAAGAGCTGAGACTCTAAATTTTTGGTAGGTACTTATTTAATCTTTTATTTTTTCCTAATAAATGTTATAAATGTTTTGTTTTTTTAATCAATATAATATACAAAATATTTGAATGAAATAAAAATGAAGAATGCTCTTTGATGCAAAAATTGTGCATTTATGGTTAAAATGTATATGTATAATTTTCTCACAAAAAATATCAAAAAGAGTTTTTGAAACAATCGAAACAATGTTTGGAACAAAAGTGAAAAGGTATTAAATTTTCCCGTGCTCAGTTATAAGTGCACGTAGATACACCTTTTTAATAACATTAAATGAATGGTTTTTCGAAAATTTTATCAAAAAAAAAATTTTCAAAAGAAGATTAGGTACTCGTTTCATCCATTTGGAAGACTTTGGATCAAAGAATAAACTAATTTATACTATCCCAGCTTACAGTAAATTTATAGACTAATAATTCAATTATTTCCTGCTTAGAGTTGCTAATGATTCGTTAACTATATTCCCTGATGTACTGGAAAATTTGTATAGAATATAATATGGAAATCAAAAGCCGAATTATTCCATAAAAAGTATACAAAAAAGTTTGCCTCTAATCACGTAGATGATGGTGAGAAAAAAAGTGTCGACAGATTTTCCTCGTGGCGAATAGGTGAAAAGAAACAAAAGTGGAAGAGGATTTTGGTCTTTAGAAAATTTTTTCGCTCAAAGTGAACAATGAACCGCTCATTTGTAATCAACGTGAGAGATAAGAGTCGAAAAAAATTCTTTATGTGGATGGGTAAAAGTGCTGTTATGTTCGAAATACCTTGATGAAATGCAAAATGAATTGATTTTATGCACCCCATCGAACAAATTATACTCACTCGTAATCTACAATGGACAGATATGTATTTTTTTATTATTACTGCCTATTTAGGCTTGCTCTGTCTTCATTGACGTGAATATTAGCTGTACAGCACTCATTGATTTTAATTTAGGGGTGGTAATGTGAAAACTAATGGAAAATTTGACTATTTGTCCTCACTTATAAAAAGTACATTCAAATACTGCAGTGGTGGTGAAATAACAAGTCTATAGAAGCTGTAAATTTTACTATTATTTTGAGTGGAGAGTGGGGTGGGGCTGTGTCTGACTTGGAGAATGTAGTACCACTAAATTATATCAACTGACAACTTCTGTATCAGGCAATTTTATTTTTCATTACGAAAATTTATTCAAAAGCTATTGCCAGTCAAATGTATATGTATCATTTAAAATGAACGATAAATGTGGTAAATAAGCTCCTAAACAAGCACTTAGAGTTGTGTGTTGGAAAGTAATTATTCCTGTAAAGCCGATGGCAAAATGGTGTTTTCTTACTTCTGTGTTTCGAAAGGTTTATTCTGTGAAAGTTCGAAGGGATGACGAAGAAGGAGTAAAGGGTTGTAGATTTTTGTGAAGCCTATACAGACAACGTTCGTGGTTGTGGCGCCATTTGAGTGTTTCTCTTCGTATTTCCCTTTAGAGTGTGAATGACAAGTTCGACAGATGCTCAGTAAAATTGATTGAATATTGAAGTTGAGCGGTTAGTTAGGAAAACAATACTAATCGAAGGTGTCGGTCGTGTTGTTGAATGAAAGTTAACCATTGAGGTGAAAATTTCTCAGGACAGCAAGGGTGGACATCCTAGAAAATTGAAGAGACATGAAGTATAGATTAATTAATATTGAACGAAAAATTAGTTGAAATTCAAATTCACTTAGTATAGGCGTTGTACTCATAACCAATGAACTAAATAAAATTATAAATGCTCGCTCGAGAATTAATATATCTAACTCATATATTATTATTTTATAACTAAAAGATAACTTCGACCGAATAATACCTCAAAATGCTACTCTCGGCTTTGGGCCCTTCTTTGATATCCACCTTCAATTTAACCCTAAAATAACTCATTTTCAAAACAATTGGACTTACGGTATACCTTTTTCGCATAGCATCGGATGTTCAAACAATGAAGCATTTTTAAAATCTAAACACGAAACTTTTTCAATTGTAAACATCAAGCGCCTTGCACTTCTTTTATTACATGCATCTGCATCCCATCTTCATCAGGATTTCAGGCGTTGTCTTTGACGCCTATGGTATCGTGTCTCCGCTAATTTTAGCCTGCATCAATTGAAACACCTCTAAAGACAAAAATAATATATTATACCTATACCTACACATTTTTGAATCTTGAGAAGGGAACTTTCCTCACCAGCTATGTCACTGGTAAAAACCTTTATCACTTGGGTAACATTTTTTGAAATTTTCAGTTCAGCCCAGTCAATTTTATGCTCTGAATGCTACGTTGAAATAATTGTTCTACTTATGACCTCAAAGTCGGAGCGTTTTGTAAACCAAAACGCTGGCAGCATTTATTTTGTACCATCTCATCAAGAAATGAAGCTCCAAATTCGAGATTATAAATTTTGTTGCCAAATAGAAAAGATATAATCTATTCGAAGTAAAATGGGCACGACTCAATTAACGCCCCTCTCGGATATACGTGCAGTTCTCAGCATGAATTAAATTTTCCATAACCGTGTAGGCCTGGGCTAAATGAAATTCGTCGACGTCATATTTGCGGAGAAAAGCTATAAAAACAAATGCACAATAACTACTCATCCACTATGATGGTAAACATGATACGGTACGAGATATTCTCATTATTCGATTACAAAATTTCATCCCCTAATTCAAATACTGTATGATGTTGAATGAGGTCAATGTGGAAAGAAGGGTAGGAAAAATTTATGCGCATCTACCATATCGAAATAGCTATTCATTAAAAACTAAATCGAAATGAGAGAGGAGAGTGAAAAAATGAAAACGAACGAATGTTGCCTATTTTTAAAAAATTCGTTTTAATTATCACGGTTGAAATCGAAGAGTTTGGAGAAAGAAAATAAAAGATCAGTTTCAATGAAGTTGGTGGTAAGTTGCCAGGCGAATGAGAAATTCAACTTGTCTATTGAAAATTAATAGATAATCCAGAATAGGTGAGATACCCAAGATAGAGTTACTCGCATTTTCTTAAAATCCATTAGTTCTTTCTGATAAATGCATTCCAAATTGAAAAATGGAAGGAACTAAAACTAATATTAATGTGGCTGGATTTCTTTCCTTGCATTTCAAGTCTTAAAATTTGAAAAACTTTATAAGTTTTCTAACAACTTTAATAGTTTAAACAATTCTTTCTGAAATTTCGTACCCATTATGTATAGACAAGAAAAAAACTGGAGTTTCAGTTCCTCACTCGATTTTTTAATAATTTTCAAGAAAGGGTGATTTTAAGGCACCATTCTATTTTATCGAGAAGGGTGAAACTTGAACTTATATAAAATTTTTTCTACTAAAATAGAACCCCGTGGACGGGTGGGAATGTGAATTGCAAAATAAAACAACAAAAATCTGCCATGTATGAATAATTAGAACCCTACTATGTAGTGCTGAACTCTTCTTCTGACCATGTCATCAAGCTCCCCTTTAGGTATGGAAACAAGAAGGGATAATCGTTGCCCCTCATAAGCTAAAATAACTTGATTGGCTTTTTTGAGGATCCCTAATTCGAATAAAGATTTGGTTACATCGATTTATACATATTCAAAGTAAGACTGATTCGTTTTCCAAAAGCCAACTATGCTATAGAATGAAGCAAATAAGGTGTACCGTGCTTATTATTAGAAGACCAAATGTAACCTCCAAGGAACGAATGTACGGTGTGAGGTGCATTTTTCACTCTTTTGTTTCAATGTTCAGTACACAGCACCTCTGTTTTATACTTCGTCGATTCAAATCCTGTGCTTCATCAATTAAAGAAAACTCAACAACAAAGAAAATGTCCGTAACGAGCGAGAAGGAAAGCATTCAACAGCAAAAAGCGTTCGTCAAAAGGCACTAATGGAAAATGTTGTAGTAAGCTGTGTACGACCAACCATGAAAAGCGTGTTCAAATCACAAAAGTGTGTGCGACTTTTTCCTGTTCATTTTTTCCCTTTCTTTTTTCCTATTCGCTTTTTTTCCTGTATTTTTTTATCTTTTTTCCTTTAGAATTAAACTTTTGAATTTGGTATGGAATGAAAGTAAACCGCGTCAAACTTTGGTGGGCAAAAGATACTCCAACGACACCATTTAATAGATTCGCTTCAGTTCAACCTTTGAAAACGACCTTTAACTACCCAATTTTTAAATTTACATGTATTCTTTGCCGCTTTTTCAGATCGGAAATTGACGCTTTGCGTGCCGAGCAATGTCTCACCTGTGCGAACAGCAATCGGCTGAAAAACGAACAGCTGACCATTCAGTGGTTGGCTAATTCGGTGACTGAGATTCGAGGAGAGGTTGCCGAATTAGCGCAATCCTTTAATTCGACAGTCGAGTTGCAACAGCAGCAGACACTCACTACGGATATATCAATTTTGCAAAATGACATCGTCAGTCTCAGACACGATGTCGAATCGTTGAGAGGGGATGTGACAAAGTCTGGAGCTAACCTGGCATCCATGGCTCAAGATGTTGAAGTTTCCAGGCAACTCAGTCACAATACTGCTGCCATTACTGCCAATCTTACTGATGAGGTGAGTTTTTTTTTATTAATTTTGTTTCTGAAAATTTTCTGCTAAAAAGTTCAGTAGCTGAACTGCTCGATGTTAATACATTTTGAAAAAGTAGAAAATATCTTTTCCTAATGTTTACGAATGTATATATTTTATCTAGGTTGCCATTTTTCCCTTGTAGCTAATGTTCGTTTCAATCATCAATTCATATGTGCACTTCTTAGGTATTTCTTCTATTTTTAAATCTTTCTTTTTTCATTTTTCCGTCACCATATGAGAAATCGAGTCTTTTCACCTGACTTCTATTGAGCCTTCGATTTGAAAATTTCCTCGCAGAAATTCAGTAAAGAAAAAAATATGTCTCGAAGAAAAATAAAGAAAATAACAGACGATCATATCGTCGATGTGCTTCACACGTATAAAATGCTGCTGCTTACTCGAACCAGTCTATAGAACGAATATTATTTTCTCGAAGTTTTGCTGTTCGTACAAATAGAAAATGTGGTACCTACCGTAATACGAGTATTAAAAAGAAAAAAAAAGGGAAGGGAAAAAAACAAAATGATATCGTAAAATAGGAAAATGGTTATTCAAAACCTTCGAGAGAAGAAAATATTGGTAAATATTTTCTTATTCCTTGTAAAATGGAGTTCGCAGTTTCACACCCTCAAGAAGCTAATGCTAGCATCTGAGTGCAGTTTAGTTTTCTTCTCAAATCAAAAATAAGATGAAATCAGAAAAAAAACTGCTAGGAATTTATTTCAGGTAACAATAATTATGTTAGATTAGTTGACTTCATTATAATTCCAAATTTACAAATTGAATTGTGTCTTTCGACCTGCCCCAGAAAGCTACATTTCTCATGGGCAGTAACATTGGGATTTGAAAACTTATTTTTAAGGGTTTTGTTATGTCTGATGTTGGTTATATATTATGTGGGTTATGTATAATGGTAATTCCAAGAAAAAATTCAAAATGGCTGCCAAAATAAATTTGATGATTTTATTTATGAAAATCCAACACGTTTTTAAAATCACCGTAATACATGTGTGTCTCAAAAGGATTCAGTTATAATTATGAGGGTCACAAAAATATTTACCGTCGAACGGGGTGACTTTACATTCAAGGGGCGACTTTACCCACTTCGTTTTAGCCCAATAAATAAATTGTCAGGCAAAAATTAAAACCGAAATACGATTTGGATCGAAGCAGGTAGAAGGAGGAAAATAAAAAAAAAGATCGCCGCCCCTACCTCACTTCACCCACTAACAGAACAAGAAAATACGGCGATATGATTTTTTCCTTTTTCTTATTCGTCTTTTTTTTTTAACCACAGACACTCAAAATATTCAGTTCGGTTTCACACGGTTCAAGTTTGTACTTGACTAGTTTCTTTTCAATCGTATGTCTGAGTACAAACATCCTCAAATTTTGCCTCCCCACCCATCAATAACCCGTCAATTACAAATTGATTGGTAAAGTCGCCCCATTGAGGGGTGACTTTACACAAATTTTTTGAAAAATCATAAAAAATAGAAGGAAGGCTGCAAACTCAAACTTTTTTTTACAATTGTGTTGAGAAATGTTAGACCTAAATTTTAAAACCAAATTCACTTCAATAGCTTAAAAATTGGAGGAGTTATTAAAGGACAAAGTTGAAAAACATGAAAAAAGTGTGTAAAGTCGCCCCATTCGACGGTACTTCAATTTTGTATGTATGCGTGCCACAATGACTTGCAATAATCGTGAGGGTGAAAATAAGCAATTACGTAATAAGTAGGGTTACTTTTCTGAGTATTCGAGTATTATACACACTCGTACTCATGCCTGGAAAGAATCTTCATTATTATGAATCAAATTCCACTCTTTAGAGCCTTTTTCTGAGTTTTGCAATGTCTGGACTAATTCTTACTAGTTTTATAGTATACCTACATAAATATCATAATAATAATATTTCTGCGAAAGCCTACCCTGCTGAACTACATATTTCATAAATGTTTTTGACTTAAGTATCTTCCATAATAAATTTTTTGTCTATCTGTAAAAGAAAATGTTGGAGTAGGAAACTGGAAAATGAAATGTAAATTTTATCGAGCCTCTGAAAAATTCCTAAAATATAAACCGATGGGGAATGATTTGTATTTAGTTTTGCACTCTGCAGTCGGCCATACATGGCACAGTTTAAACACATCTACAAGGTTCCCAAGTTATTTGTACTAGAAAAAATCTTTTCACGTAGAATAAGGCATTCTTTCGCGCTATAGGTATAAAGTTTATGGTAAATGTGGGTAGCGAATATAAAATATGATTTTCAAAAGAACGAGCACCGGTACTACGTTCGTACTTACAAAAGAATGAGACAGGATAAGGATATAGATGAAATGAAGGGTGAGAAAGAAAAATAAAAATGTAAAAAGTAAAGGTGTATCTTGAGAAATACTCCTTTAGGTGCTACAGCCATGATAATAGCTTCAGACGCTATCTTACGAAATTTCATTCAAACCCTGAGGCGAAGTGTTTTTTTTTTCTTATATCAAAAATTTAATTCCATCAAGAATGCATAATTCGTCAGCTGTTCCAAAATCCACATTGTGAAAGAATAAATATTCTAGTCACTCGTTACAGAAAAAGTATTCAATTTCGGGTATGAGAACAGTTATTCTAAGACCTTCTAGAATTAAATTAAATGACATAAAGAACGTTACCTATATGGATTAAAACAGTGTCAACACTGTCTTATTTTGCCTGAAGAAAGTTATGTAAAAAGTTAGCGTTGGTGAAAACAAGAATTCATTGGCTTTCTTCCTTCAGTAAAATTGTCTCATTTTATCGGGTGGTGGAGAGCGCTGAGGGAGGAAATCCGATTATGAAGTTTTTTTAATCAAAGGATAAACACATGCTGAATTCGTTTCTTTCTTCTAGGATGACGACAAATGTCTTGCTCACATTTTCCCAAAGTGAGAAAAATCTGAAGAAAATGTTGCCTATTCTTCATCGAGGTTAACCTAGTTTCCTCTTAAGCGTTGAATAGTATCCCTTCGACAATGATTTTATAGCTCTGTACTCCGTGGATGTTTGATTATACATCATTTTAGCATCATTATCAATAAATAATGTTTGAATGCTTGATGCGAGTTGAAACGTTGCCAGATTTAAGACTATAATTATATATCTCACAAGGTGGTAGAGTAGGCCACCAGAAAAGCTCAAAGTCTTCTAAAAGAACTCTTCAAATATTTTCAGGAGATGATACAAAGTACATTCAAAGTTTAAGATAAAATACTGAACAATAATTTTGCCACATGACCTAAGTATAAAATTGTTTTTCCAAAATTTTTTGCCCACTGATGATCCCTCCTTAAAATGGGCTTTAGAAACCTATTAGGTATGTCATTGTCAGGTTATTCATATTCTGGACTCAATTCCTAGAAAGATTGTACAATAATACTGTTTAAAGGCTGTTATGTTTGCGAAGGTCGAAGGAGTAACTACCTATAGATGCTCTGATATGAAAAGATAGGGATGAAAACGAAAAACATTTCATATAGGATCGTTTTATTTTGTTGCTGTCTATACTCGACTACACGGCTGGCACAAATAAAAATGTTCATTATTTCGACTCTCGTTTACAAAAAAATAAACAAAGGTGAAGGATCCCTTAGGCTTTAAGAATGATGAAAACAGGAATGGATGGGAAAGAAGAAAAAGATGATTAAATTTTCTATTCGCTGCTGGTTTCTGTACTGTTTCTCTGCTACCGTATCATAAATTTACGAGACTTTTTGATAAAACTGAAGACTCAGCAGCGCATTTATTTTTCTTCTTTGTTTTTCAAGATATCCATTGAAATCTACGACTCCATTTCGATTTGAGTCGATATCGTTTCAAAAGATTAGCGTGCGAAAAGGCTAAGATAAAAGGATAACATTTTTTTCTACAGTAAACAATTTCGTGAAATAAAAGAGATTATTTGTTCTCGTAATAATGGCTGAAATGACCAGCTCTATAAAGGCTATTTAGAAAAGAAAAATATGATTCAAGAGGCGTTAATAAAAGTTCGTGATCTGAAAATGAAATTTTTTTACTTCAAAAATTTCGTTGTTCTAAAAAACTTTGATCCAATATAAAAATTGGCAAAAGCAGGCAAAACTTGGAGTTGGCGAAATTTGGTAACGGCGTGCAAGAGGTTTGGTGTGCCTCCACAGAGACGTATTTTGATGCCCCTTTTTTATACATCAGTATGGCTAGTGCCGCATTCCATTATCCCCTCCCTCGCAACAATTTTTTTTGACGCCCTAATTTTTTCTTCGTTGCTCCAATTTTTTCCTCGCAAATACTTAGAATTTCCATGGTAATTTTTATAATTCGAATAGGCAAACTGGGACAATTCAAAATGTGTAGCAGAAATTACTACAGAAATTGTAAAATATGTTATCTAAGATGGTAAAAAGTACCTATAAATACAATTCTGGGCTCTTCAGTTGTTAAAATTGGTTTGGATATTAGATTCAAAATTATGATTCATTAATTATAAGGGCTTATAACCAGCTGTCCTTGCAAATCATTTTGGGTTGAATTTTTTTTTTGTGGCTGACAAGTGCTGTCGTATGACTTATCTCATAACACTTACTCGTATTGTCATAATGCTTACAATTTTTTTTTTAATAATGAAAAATTACGAACCTAAGCTTAGGAGAAGTTAAAAGTCTGATTTATTGCAAAATCTCATAAGTCACCAAAATGAATGATTATTTTTATCCAAAGTATGAATTATGAGATCTGAGTAGGCCTATGTAGAAGGCGATATTGCATTTACATCGTCAGTTTTTCTTTTCCACAAAATTAATCAACATTTTTAATCGAGAAAATTTTCGTATTTTCACTCGTTACGTAATTTTTGCAAAATTTTGCTTCGCTCGGCTAATTACATTGACATCTCGTTAAAATCTGCCAAGCCTACAAAATAAGATAATAATCAAGTTTTGTATTATTAATTATCGTTTGGCTATCTCCAAGTACCTTCTTGAGAATGCTTTTTCCTCTTGAGACCGAACAAAAAATTATCCAAACCTTCGTCCTATGGTATTGTCGGTTAATTTTTTCTTCTTCTAGTTGCTTTTTGATCACACGTGATAAATATCGAAGTTCGAAAAGCAGCGGTATATTTTGTATTTGTATTTTGTACCGACTGTCTGTAGATCGCATGTAACGATTAATTGACGAAGACATCGCCACGATAAAGAGGGAGAAGAGGGAGTCCTTTCGGTTTTAGTCTTGCATTGTATATTCTTATTCGAAAATCCTTGGATAGATCAATAATCTTTACTGTTAGAAATTGAAGAATTCTATCGACGATTCGTAATGAAATTTCAAGTATTATTTATTCCTTCATTCAAAAAAGGATTGGGCGAAGATAAACCAGTTTAGGGTGTCGTTTCAGTTGGTTGTGGAATGTTGAAATTTTGGGCGTTTTATTAAAGAATTATACTTTTGTCACCTGTCCTGCTCGGCTGCACTCCTTGTCGATGTAATTTTAAAAGGGAGGATTTTTTCTGTTTCCTCTAATATGGTCGAAGCGAAGTGGGCGAGGATAAAGAGGTTGTGAGGTAGTCGCTTGCGAAGAAAGGTGGTGAAAGTGAGTCTGAGTTGACTGAAAGTAATGTTGAAAAATTACTGGGGTTCCATTTCCTATGGAATGGAAAATATTGAATTCAAATTATTGTATGTATTAGTCCACCCAATCGTAGACTATACGAAAATAAGTTTTGTAACTAGGATAGTAATTGATTTCTTGTACTAAGGGACGAGGGTGAATTGGTAAAAAAATATTTTTGTTACCGTTTTGTTTCTCATTCTTAAATTCCTCTCTTTGTCGTAAATATGAATAAGTATAAGCCTTAACATAAATTGTTTATTTAAATGCAATGTAATAAGTTTCAGTTGAAAAATATAAGTCTATATTAAATAGATAGAGTGCCTATCTTTCAAACATATATAAGCCTGTGTTATGAATATTTAAGGCTCGCTTGCCTCCAGCCTGAGTTTACTTGTTAGCAGGAAGAGTAAAATGTTTAGAAAAAATAAGTAAATAATTTTCTGTACCTACTCTATATTTATCAATTATAGGTAACACCAGTTATTGGGAATTCATTTCGTTAATTTTTGATGTACACAATGATAGTTTGTTTTTTCAGACACTTAATAGAAACAGTAGGTACGGACTTGTGGAAAGTATAAGTTTCTCCGTTTATCAAATTTAGATCCTCCCTCATCGGAGTCCATGTATTCTGTATTACCCAAATTTTTCCTTGGCGTGAGTAACTCGCAAGTCTTTGATTATTGGTATGAAATGTGAAAAGGACAAAATACGGATAGAAATAGATTATTTAAAAAATGATGACTTATTTGTTGTAATAATAATTTTCAATATTTTTCAGGACATGAGTTCTATTATAAATTTAACGATGCGGTAATGTTGGAACATTTTCTGCATTTATGAGCCTTTTGTTTGTGACTGCGAAAGGTTTCCCTGATTCTCTTTGGATTGATTTTATATTCTTATTGAAAATGTATTCCAGTTTAGTATATTTTCCCCAAATTCTAATTTAAGAATGCAGTGATGAGTGAGTTTCTATTAAGTATTAATTTACAATTTTTCACGCCTTCAATTTTGTTAATCTATCGACTAGGTGAAATTTAAGGTCCTAGTGTAATATATGATCGAGATTTCTAAAACCACAAAAATCTTCATAATATAAACAGTCCAAGCATCACATTACTCGCCTACGAAATGCACATTAATCTCTTTTGGCCACAAGTAGTGTGCCAAAAATTTCAATTTTCCCAAAGCAAATCGTCTCCAGCCGCATCCATCATCATCAAATGGTTCGTGCTAAATGCCAAAACAACCAACCTTATTCATGTTCAGAGGATCAATTTCCACAACCGAAACCAACCAAATAATATGGCAAATGAAAACGAGTTATTAATTTTCGGTTTTTTCTCCGATTACAAGACTCACGTTTTGTCTGTTAGGTCGTTTAGAAAAATCGTTAAGTTCCCACGAAGTTATTTATTTAGTTTTTTCCTCCTCTTTGTCTGTCTCACTGTCTAGTCCTCTTCTCTTCCTCTATGCTGCTCTTTCACTCGCACTTGAATCATCTTCATTTCAGTCCCTCATCTATTTCGTTCATGAGACGCACGGGCTCGATACCTATATGGTGATAATTGTACATACTCTATAATTAGGTCTAAGACACGCGTGTCCCAGCAATTATCCAAAAGCTTTCCCTCAAAGCCCTTACCCTTGAATCTGCCAATATTGCTGGTACATTTATTTTACTTTTCACACTCCCCAAAGTCGACAACTGTAGAAAATCATCGGCTCATGTTGTGAAAACGTGAGCGAACGAATTCAAATTTGGGACCCAGGGAGAGTGCACGACCTTTTTTCTCTAGTTTTATTTTTTTTTCCTCTTGTAGCCATCTTTCTGTTATTTTATGACCCATGCGGCTAAGGAGACGTTAAATGGTGGTTAGTTCTCACGGTGCTGGGAAACAAGGCGAAATACATATTCCCATCCCATGGAGTATATACGTATATACTCTACGTTTCGTATCCCTCCCCTCTGCTATTCTCTCTCTGTCTCATTTATTCTCTTACTCACTCATCAATGTTTATATCTAGTTGTCTACTGCCTAATAGCGGAGTCGGCCGAGTCGCCGGTCCTTTCCATTAAATCTTCCACGTTCGGTCCATTCTTCACAATGACGATGATGTAGTATTATTATTAAAGATAATATGAACAGAGAGAGGGAATTTTTTTCCTCATTTTTTTACCTTTAGGAGACCCTGGACACGGTATTGTACTTGACCCTTGCGCACTTATCGCACGATTATTTCCTCGTATTCCTTAACGATTAACGAATTTCTCAGAACACGAGGAAGATGGCAAAGAGTTGGAGGGGTAAGAAAATATTATAAATATAGTTTCGTCATTTTTCATAATATTCGATGGTACTTGAGGGCGTTATCAGTACCTATATTTTTCGTTGTGTGGAAAAATATGTCCGCGTCTTGATGAAGAATGTCCATCACGAGTGTGAAAAAAATCGTTCACGACCATTCTGCGGGAATTTGAAATTCCCATGGAAAAGTAAAATTTTCGTTTAAAGCTTAGTCGAAGATAACGTCATCAATGTCCATGTGGCGGAAGCATGGTTTATTTTACTTCAATTTTGCAACTACGGGTAAATTAGACCAAAAATGGCCTTTAGAGGAGAAAAAAGCAAATAGGTCTTTTATGCCCTTGAATAACATAAGTACGAAAAATCCTACCCTTTCAGAAGTGATGCTATACCCCCTGTAGTCAATTTAAGGAGGTCAAAACTCGTTTTTTGTCTATCTCTTCAAAAATCGATTCTTTTACAAAAATCCAGCCCGAAATTTAGAGATTGAATTGTTTTTTATACTCGTATTTCTGAGTTTGAAGTCTTCATAAATTTCGGCATATTTTTGTTTTCTAAATTTTATGAAACTATATTATATTCTGTGGAGTGCAAGTAGAAAAGCGAAGTAAAAGTATTTCCAATGCTTTATTAGTAGCCTTATTCAGAAAAAAATTTTAAATGATTCAACTGAAGTTCTTATATAAGCAGAGAATTGTCTATGAAGTTTTCAAAAAAATATTAAAATATTTTTTGGCATATTCAAGAGTGCAATAAGTTACATCTCAAGGTCTTATTGAGCATTCTCTTTTCTCCAAAATATATTTGTGGAGCTGTTTATAAGAATACATACGTGTTTTTTGTTTCTTTTTGAAACACAGTGCCTCTTATAAAGAAAATTAAACAATAAGAAGCATTTGCAATCTTCAAAATGTTAATTACTAGCTGTCACACATTGTAAAGTTAAAGGCGTTAGAGCAAGACAACGTAAACAAGATGCTGCCTTCTAGTTTTCCATTATTTCTCACCAAACAGAAGGTTTATTCGAATAACTGGTTAAAGCATATGGTGTATGTTTTGTGATACCGAAAAGAAGAAAGAAGAAAATGATGAAAAAAAAGATCATTGAGATTTTCAAAAACTGAACATGATATACCTTAGCAGACATCTGGAATTCGAAGAGACCTCGAACCTCTTTTCTCCTACAACCACTAAAGTGAATATCAATAAGAAAATATCGTCCCTTTTTTTACCCTTTTATTTTCTAAACCTATTCCAGAATCAAAAATGTTATACATGCAATTTGATTACCAGCTACGGTGGAGCCGGGAAGGGAGATAGCAAATAAAATTGAAAATATTCAAGCAATGCCCACATTTTCATTCTGTCCTCAGCTTCACTCCCTTTTTAAAAAACTGAATCGATTCCTCAAATATTACATTTCGTTGGTTAAATTATACCTCGATGAGGAAAATGAGAATGATTTCTTTCCCTTTTCAAAACATTACATCGTTATGTTTGCTCAAGGATAAATAACTTGAAGTGGGTAGATGACGTATAAAAAATGTTCGTATAAAATATTCAATCTTTTCGATTTTCCCAATACCAAATGTATGAAAATGGCGTCTGACCGAATAGCAATGTTGGATTTTTTCACTAGAAGACTGAAAAATATTAAAGATTTTTTTTTCCCCGCGCTCCGTAAAAATTTTAAATCCTCAGCTTTTTTTCTTTTTGTGGTTTTTGAGAGAAAATATGAAAATAGATAAGTACAAGGTAACCTGAAGATTTAGAGAGTCGTCACAGTCTTTACTTTAGTAACAGATTTTTAAAAAGAGGTATCAAAAAATCGAACTTCAATTTTACTCAGTAAGGTATAAGTACATATTTTCAATTTTTCAAGGTTATCCCTAAAATTATTATAAGTATTAATATACTTCATTTCTCGCAATCAAGTGTCGGTCATTTCAATAAATTGTCTCTTAAGTGACACTAATGGAGAAAAGTGCTACTAATCTCCAATTAGTCGACAATTTATTGTCATTTTTATTATTTATTCGTCTCGTTAGCCTATTGCGTTTGACCAGCGAATGCAATGCAGCTTTTTCTTCTGCTTCCGTCTGTTTTTTTTTCTGTCTGCTTGTTTGTTCAACTTTGCTCCTCTAATTGTGCTATCTTAACCTCAATTTAATTTTTGTCTTCCTTATTATCATCTCAGGCCGACATATCTTCCTCATAATTTGACTATTGAAGTCACATGTCCTCATGAAAAATAAAGACAGCCATTGAGAACTGGTTCAACGAACGTGTTTTTCAACGTTTTTTTATTATTTTTGGAATTATTTTATCATATCACAAAAATACAGGCTTGTAGCCAAGATTTTTTATAAGAGGTAGCTCACTCGGGGCTCACTGTGGACTAATTATTCCCCCCTCTCTTTTACTCCCTTTTATTTTGGTCCTCCATGGCTACAAGCTTGATGTAAATTTCCCCTTTAGACCTATTTTTTGAAAATTTTTTTGTTCCCTGAGGGGGAAATAATATCCGCAGTCTCCTTTCAGATGAGGAAATCAATTGACGAAAAAAAATAGGGGAAAAAATAAACATAGTCCTAAGTTTTAAATTAATTCGCCACATCCGGCATTCGGTGTGCGATTTTTCACATGTACCCACAAAATACAGTCGTTGCTTTATTTTCAAAAAGAAAAAAAAAAGAGAAAAAGTAAAACCGTACGTATATGTGTACATAGTTTACAATCCAACAAAGGCTATCGAAGCGAATATATATTTTCTTTCAGCGGTACTTTTTCCCTCGAATCTCGTACCCCCTTGGTCTAATAAATATTTAGCTGAGAGTATAATGCTGGGAGAATTTACAATTTCTTTGCCTCTTCTTTTTCTCCTTTATCGTATTGTTGTCAGAAAAATAAGTGAAAAAAACACTTCTGTATCGTCTAGAACTTTTTGAAGTAAATCAACCCAAAACAATACAAAATTGAGTAAAGCTTGTGTGGGAACCAAATTCCAACGAATTAAAGGGCGGAGTGTAAATTTATAATTCCCATAAGAAAAAATATGAGCAGTGTGAAGGGAAGAGCATTCAGCAGAGATAGATACAGACGTGAAGAAAATAATGTGGCTCCAATGAACTTTTATTTAAATTATGCGATTCTGATTCACGCGTTTGTTGGTTTCTTTCCTATTTGAACATTACTGTATAATTAAGAAGGCAAAAATCAACTCTGTCTGTGAAAAATGACGATTACTTTTTTTCCACTTCTCTCTAATAATGAATTCACGAATATACACATTTTTCTTTGGAGTTTTCAGTTTCCTCTGGCTCTTCGAACGACTTTAATTAATTTCGAGTTAGCCGTTGTAAGATAAGGTAAAAAGGAAACGTTGGCGAGTGATTGAATTCTTACTTGAGTAATGAAAATCTGCGACTCAACAGTTTTATAAAAAAGAGCAACATGTCTCATCAATGTGAGAAAAAAAAGTGTATGAAGTCAGTCTTAGTAGTTCCCAAATTGATGCAGTAAGTTTTGGCACCATTTGGAGTCTTATTTTATGTATAAAGGTGATAATTCAAAGACATGAGTTTATTGGGGGAAAATGACGCCATTTTGTGGAGCTTTTTTATAAATTGTAATGCGTAAAATTTTCAGCTAATTCAAATTATTTTAGCCTGTTGGTTATCTAGCATTGAGCTTTATCAAAGTCATACAATATCATCTTTTCTCACATCTCAAAAATTATAAAGAATGGACATTGGACTTGTTTGCTCTAAGGTAAAGATGAGAGAAAAATTATGCTCCTAGTAAACGATACCGTATAGATGCAGAGGTGAGGAATTTTTACAGCAATACAGTATTCTAATCTTCTCTCATCCCAACCCTTTTAACAAATGAAGGGCTAAGTAAGGAAATAGTAATTGAGATATCAACTTTGAAAGGTTTGGTTTAGTTGTAAGATAATATAGGTGTGAGACTGAGCTGTGAGAGTTTTAAAATTTTTTCCTATTCTATTGACTATCCAATGAGCTATAACTATGACGCAAGTTTAATGACCGAAAAATGAATTCACAGCAATTTAGCTGAAACCCTACATAGGCCCTTTTCGGATATCCATTATTCGAGTTGAATATCTTTGAGCCAGTTGAGAAAAATTTTAACAATAGTTTTGGGTTCCTTATGATCAAAAACTATAAACAAGACCTCAATATTATGTATATTTCATGTATTGAAACTTGCTTAAATCATTAAAAAAATGACAGCTGGAAGTTAGAGGTATAGTCAAATGAAAAAATGTGCGATGGAACTATTGAAATTGTATCCTTAGCTATTAGAAAACATTGAAAATTTAATAAATTATAATACACTGACATCTGGAAGACATACGAGTATAACATTATAGTTTTATAGAACCATGCCAAAAATTCTTGTTATCATATTACTCGGAGTACATGTATTGAAAAAATAATAAAGACTAAAGAAAAATAAGAGCTAACCCAGCCATTAAATAAATGCGGTGGTTTCATGCATTTTTTGATATACCTAGTGACCTAAATGATGGCTCTGTAGCAAGAAAGATCACAGATTATCAAACTGGTGGATTTCAAAAAAGAGCCTTAGTTGATTTAAGCCTTTTTTTGATATCCACTTTCAAATACTCACATTTTTTTCAAAGCTCACCTAAAGTTCAAACAGAAATATAAAATTGCTACTTTTTTTTTAAAATAGCTAATTTATAAGAACTAATATCCTTTCATTTTGATATTATTGGGCTCCTGGGGCTGCATATGACGTGATTCAGATTCTTATCTTGAGCTTTATAGAATTATCAGCTGGGTTTCATTACAACTATAGATTTATGTAGTAATAATTGTTTTCATTTTCTCAACTTCTTATCTATAAATTGTCACCTTACCACCATAAAATCATTTCATAAAAAGACCGCTAAGCGAATAATCTACCTTTATACTAGTTGAACAGCAGGTAAATTATCGTCTCATTTTCTATGCACGTCTTATTTGCCTCGGCGAGAAAACCAGTTCGGTAATTCATAATCACCTGAAACGAATGAAACCATCATTTTTCGTCTCGTGTTCATTTCACTTCACCTCTCATCATCTTTCTCCCTCTTATTGACTATTTGAGAACAGCACGCGTCGTCTACTACATTAGATTTAATTATTTAGAGCACGTCCTTTGGACATCCGCCAACACATCATATGACAGATGATTATCTTCGAAATGTATACTTTTCCATCTCTTAAAATTTTTTTTCACTTATTTTCCCTGAATTCTACCCGCATAAGACACGCGTTCCTGTAGTGTGATTATAAATAGACCTTTTAAGTCCATATACGAGCTTCGGTAGTTTTCTTTCTTTTTATGTGACATATAATTAAGTATATGATTTGTCTTCAGATACAGAGTAACAATTTTATTAGAAAATGAAAATGGAAGAAAAAATTGTAGTTAAATAAGGACGGTGCCAAGAAAACGAATTTTTGTTGACTAAAATTTTTTTCCAGTCGATTAACGTTTATGAGCATTTGACATTAATCCATGAAGGGGGTTACAGAAGGCAGAAAATAAATCTGAAAATTACTGGAATACTCTTGATCGTTCGGAAGGCTAGCAAAAAATATTATTTTATGTGGACAAATTAGAATCTTTTTTCTTCTATTTACTTTAAGTTTCAATTTTTTTAATATAATTTTTTTTAAATTTTCCTCACAGTTGGTGCATATTTTGGCCTTGGTTTACAGTGTTTAAAAATATTTTGCAGGCATTAATAAATTGATTTAACAGGCTGGAGGCATAAATTATCACTTAATTTTTTTTGGCTCAAATGATATTATAGAATCTAACTTGCTGATGCTAAATCAATCAAAAAATGGGAGGTAATTTTTTTTTTTGAATTGGCAGGTTTTGAACTTGAACCCGTAGGCTAATATAGAAAGAAAACGTGGAATGTAAATCTGATCAGCTTTTGTTTTTCTGATGATCATACTTATGGCCATATTACAATCCAATGACTCGATATTTTCTTTGAATTGTTTAATCAATTATTCATGTGTTTGTTGGAAAAGTGAATGGAACTATTTTTTCAATGAATTTTTCACTATATTTCATAATTTATTTCTGTTCTTTCTTCTTTAATTTTCTTATCGTTACAAATGTTCCATGTTCTCTTTATACTAAAGCTACAAGATTTCTGAGCACTAGTATAAAAATCTCCTCAGTAGACATTACACTGAACCATTCTCGTCATGTATTACAGAAGTAGCCGAATTATTCAAAATCAATATTCCCACTTCACGGATTTCTTACGGCCTTCAAAATATTCTACTAGCGTCTGCAAAAGAAAGAAAAAAACTTTTATCTTGTCAAACTAACGGCAGAAAAAAGTTTATGCATCATTGCAGATGTTTTCTACCAAATTTTATCTAGCAAAAAAAATGCTGACCCGACGTAAACGAAATAAATTTGCATAGAAATGGATATAAGAAAATATTCCTTCAGACTTAGAGGTGGAAGAAGTGAGGGGTGAAGTTGAGAAAAACATTTCTGAAGTCTACTGAACGGTACCTGTGTATCTTTAATGCTTGTATTTTTCAATTACTTACTTCATTAAAAAATGTAAATTAGCAGCGGCGTAGTAAGAGGAAAAAATTTTGCACGATTCTTGTAATCGTATAAAAAATCCAAATTCAGTAAAATGCTCAAGGGGAAACCGAAAAAACTGTAATTTCAACAAAGGAAGTCGTAAGATAAAGCCTATGCTTAACCCATATCAGTTCCGGTGGCTAAAAGACGAATGTGTGGTCAGATAACGGAAGTATAATGTCTGAAAAAAAAGTTTAGAAAATTTAAAGCTTGATGTAAATTGATAAGCCTATGCGCACTCGTCGATGTTTACACAAACCGTCTCTGCAAAAAGAGATTGTATCATTTTTAATCATTTGCTGGCCATAAATTTTTCTAGAATTGGGTTTTTGAGGCTAGAAAAAGGCGAGGAGAATAGAGCAGAGCAGAAAAAATACGAAACTATAACTTATGTATATCACTTTTGTCTAAGTTGGAAAGTGGGATAATCTTATTTTCAATATTAGCTCAATGTACTAGTCTTTCTTAAATTTTCAAAATTCAAATGGCTCAAATTCGAATAATCCATAAAAAAGAGAGATCTCTTGAATTCAGCTAGACCTGAATTTTTGAAGGTGGAGTATGAAGTCCCCCAGTTTTCTTTTTTTTATACATTTTTATTCCACTCATGACTGCTTTAATAGATTCATTTTATGATAGATGAAAATAGATTGCACGTCTTGGGACACTCGGGGGAGAAGAATAGGTAGATAGGTATTATTTGTTCAGATTCAGCTATAACATACGAGTGTGACTGTATGCTTCAGTTTTTATATGTTCAACTTTTTTTCCCCATCAATTTTTATTGTTGATGAAAATTTTCCACTTTTTGTAATCTGATCAATGATCTACAGTACCTATCTTTTGGCTGGGAAAATTATTATTATTGTGTTATTATCAGTAAAATGTAAAATAAATGTTTATAAAGTACGTACAATCGCGATTCGTGAATAATTGTGAAATTAAGTTTCGTCTTTGTCGAAGTGAAATTCAACTTCACTTTCGGTATTTTAAACAAAATTTATGGCAAATCCCATAGCATTATACCTACCTCTATTATAATTGTATTTACGTTTCACAAAATTTTGAGATCGTAATTTTCGCATCAACTTGCAGGTGATTATAGGCCCACCTTATAGAATTTTTTAAATTCAACCATCAGTGCTTATTTCAAACCCAAATCGTTCAGAATATCAACCATTCATTTTTTTTAAACTTTCGATGAAATGAGGAAATTACGTACCTTAAATCCTATCAACTTTTAGTTCTCGGATTATTCACGTATGTGTCATTAGGTAATACAAAACTCCGAACTTATTCGGAGTTGAGTTTTCATTTTCAAATTTATCGTGTCAATTACCACCCCCTGATTATAGTGTGGCTCTAACACTGTCCTTTCTCATCCCTTATTCAGTATGGTAAGCGTAAACAAAAAATAATTCTGCCTATAAATTACCATAACATTAATGTGTATACTTCATATATACCTCAAGATACAAAATTCAAATAAGATAAAACCCCACAACCACGTACGAGTATTTGTTGGCCAGTCAAAAGTATCCCAGCATAATTCAAAGTAGTACTACCTAATCCTGTGATTTTTAAAAAAAATACTAATTCTGTATTTCTCTCTTATGTTACAGCTGCAAACTGCCATATCTGATTGGTCAAAAACTGTTAAGGCTATCCAGAAGAAAGACAAGGTGTTCAAGGTAATTTTTGGTAAAAGCAGCTGTCTCGTTAATTCAACTTTTTTCCTTCTTTCGTAGCTCTTGCTTCTTTTTTCTTTCTTTCTTTCTTTTTTTTTTTAACCTATATACCTAAACTACACCATTACGCCTTACCTACATATAGTTTATTTATAAGAGCAGGATGGTATTTCCTCTTCAGGCTTTTTAGTTTTCTTGTGTGTGCTGCACGGAAGGAGCACTCGTGATTTCCTTTCCATAATCTTTGCCAACTGACGAATTTCTTTTTAATTAATAAAATATTATTTGCAGAGAATGGTGGTGGTGAATGACGATCCCTTAGCCCTGAAAGTGGAAACAATGACTGACGGATATGGTAGATATAGACGACATAGCAATCGAGCATTATTAAAAAAAGTTGTAGACGTCGAGAGAGTTGTTGAAGATTTACAGCAATCACAAACACAGATCAAAAAGGAACTGACTGGACTGGAGGAACAATTGGCTTTAAATGTTGGAGAACGAACTACTCAGCTGCAGAATGAAATCGAGCCTCGACTAAAGAATTTAGAAACTTTAGTTGAGACGTTAAACAGCAGTTTACTGGAGATCACAACAAATTTGGGTGGCCAGGAGAAGTGGCATACGTCTATGATGGAGTTACTGGAATCTGTTGAGAATATCGAAACTAAAGTGGATACAACTACTCCAGATTTAAAACGAGAAATTTCTAAATTGGAATTTAGTTTAGCTCAAATCACATCGACGGCTGCGTTGCTTAAAGAAGATCAGGTAAATACGAGTATATGAGCTAGCTTCATGAGAAGGGATTCATTTGGACTGAAATTAAAATGAAAGTAGGTAAGCTCTTTTAAAGAAGGAAATTTTAATTATAAAGAGGCTGAAACTAGATGTAACCTAAGTTACATAATATCTTAACATTTTTTGAGAATATGTACGCTAGTTTTTATTAACTGAGATGCATATTGTAGGTAGTCGAAAGAAGAAGGAAATATTTTTAATAAAATGTAGATTTGTACAAAAATAGGAAGTTTGGATGGGTAAAAACCAGTTGTTTCTTGTTTTAATTTTATTAAAAACTTCCCTTTCACCCTATATGACCTCTAAATGCTTCAATTGAAAAATCTGAGTTTAAATTTTGTTGATATGAAGCGTACCACATTATTGGCAGCAAACCTCATAGTGCTCGTATGCTTAGCAGCACTAGGTACTCAAAAAAAAATCGTGTGGTCATCAAAATGAAAGAGAAAAAAAAAATATCCAACGGAGTTCGCTGCTAAAAGAAGAGAGAGAGAACTTATTGTCAATAAAATTGTGTTAATCTATACTTCATTTTTTGAGGGAAGAAAAGTTTGGTACCTATGTAAAACAGTGTAGAATGTAGATCAAATTTTTTGGGGCTGGGAAAGGAGGGTTGTCCGAAGGTAATGAGGAGATTGAAAATAAGCACCTCACAAGAAAATTTCACGTTGCCGTCTCTATAGCATTTTAATTTTCAGTATTTTTAATGTGAAAAAATTCACATTATATCAACTAATGCTTTAATCAAATTTGTTCTTATGTTTACAGAATAATCAAAAAATTACCGTCAAAGCATTAGGACAAACTTTATTAGCGATGCAGAATAAAGTTGTTAAAAATCAAAATGAAATTTCCTCCTTAAAGGGTCAAATGAACATTACCAAAACGAATTTATGCCAACCAAATTGCCAACAGGTAAGTTTTTGATGTTTTTTCATTTTTTATTTTTTTAAGCAAAAAATTCAGTCAATTTTTAAAACTGTACATATATCATAATATTATGTTGACTCGATGTCAAAATAACATTATTTTTCGTGAATATTTTTTATTTCTGAACAAAATAGGTAATTTTAACGGATTTATTTTCTGTACTAAGGTATGACTTCCTCTCCCCTACTTGAACGTTTTTTGTTTATTTCTCTTGAAAAATATTAAAAATTGTTTTTGAAAACAAGCTAAATGCATAAACAGACCTCTCATAGCTGTAAGTATAATATAAGTATATTGAATTTTTTATTTAGAAAATGAAGGTCTGATTTCTCATACTTGTAATTTGTTTGAAACGGCTATGAAACTTTAAAACTTCTATTCCTTCCAACTGTTTATAATATGCTGATAGCATAGAATGATGCCTATCTTAACATTTGTAAAGTTGCAGAGATGTTATAAAAAAGCTTCGACTGAATTTTGCACCCAAAAGTCAGATTATTCAAATCTACTTTGAATTAGTTACTGGTTTTTGGTACCCTATAGCCTACGTTTTTTAAACGTAGATAGAAAAGAACATGATTCTACGTGCATACTTAACAAAAAGCTTTTTATATATGGGTAGCATAACCAAGATTGTAAATCATATCGTTTAGCACGAACCACTTAATATTTGTTCAGGCTAAAGGGTGTAGTTTTTCTCCATTTTTCGTAAGAAAAAAAAAAAAAGTAAAGGGTTGAATATAACTTTTGTTAGTAATTAATGCAAATTTGTATTTTTCTACTATCTTCGTGCTGAGGCACTGGAGAGAAAAGAGTAAAAAATCGAGGCGGATTCAGAAGTAGGTACTTGCAATAAAATATCGTAATTTATTTGATTCAGGAAAAAAAAAAGTGCATTAATTTGGAAGTTCAAAGGGTATGAAATTGTGCACTAATTTTTCTGTACCCAGTAAATTAATACAGCACTATATTTTGACGGTTTAGTCTTAACTCCTTTTACTTGTTTTTCTTCTTACTTTTGTATTTTTCTGCAGTACGAGGGTAATTACCTTCCGATTTTCACAATTTATTATCTGTGCGGGTAGATAAATGAAGGTGCTTAGATCATTGGGGCTTTATTTTATTCAAGATCTCGAAAACATAATATATTATATTTTCTTCCACTCGCTGAGTAAGAATTTCCTTCGTTTCGTTTAGAGATTACCATGTAAGAGATGGCTTTCTTGTAACTAATAATACATTTTGGAAAATAAGAGAAAAAAGGTTCTATTCATAAATCTATTTTTTGAATTCAATACAGGTCCATGAAATTGATTTTGGAATAGACGATACTATGGATATAAGTTTGGGTACTAAGTGCTCATAATACCTCGTACTTACCAATATTATTAAAAATGTACATACATTAAGAAGTAGTATTATAGCATATAATCTTAGGCTAATTAAAAATGTTAAAAATGGCCCAGACTATTGGTTTATCACTCCCCCCTCAAATAATCTCCATGGAGTATGATGCTATTATTTCGATTTTTTCGGGGTCTACTTTAACAGTTGCAACAGAAATGTATCAATTTTATGCACAAATGTCCGTCCTCATGGCCAATAAATGTAATTTGAATTTAAGAAAATGACCAATAAATTACATAGATGAATACATGCGAAATTGCTTGGTGCTGTGACATATGCATGTATTCCTATAAACAAGCCAAAGATTGAATGATTTTAGATCCGAGCTTAAAATTTAAAATGGTGACCGTCAATAAGTTTTTTTTTCTTCAAATCAAGCTGAAATACCTATCATATTTATCAAGATTTACTTACCAATATTTTACTTTTTATCTGAAGCCCCATTTGGAATTTTTCAATTTGCATTGCTCGGTTTATTTAAAGCTGAGTAACTTATACTTATTTTCTCATTTCAGAGTACAAGTACAGATAAGAATTTGACGTCAAGTTCAAAAACTTCAGATGATAATGACGTATGGTCGTCGATCCAGCCACAGTATTCAAATGCCATCAATAAAGTACCAAAAGGTAAGCTACATTAGGTATTTTTCTTAAGATTGAACCGAATCCATTTTCTCAAGATTAATATTCGAGTACAAGGATTTACTATTCACGAGTCCAAAATGAAGAGGGAATTTGGAAGCACCCTTTTGAACTCGTAAAAGAGAGAAAACTATCTAGCATGTGGCTCAGACATTTATTGAAAGTCATTTGAACTCGCACTGACGCCAACCCTACCCTTTTCTGAGATACTACTTTCATTTTTGTGCTCATACTTTCTCTCCTACGACATCCTATTTATATCCTTTACCGAATCTGTTCTTTTGCGAAACAAATGAAGGGTAATTTGGGAGTGTTCTGTCAATGTAAACCCAAACGAGGGTCACATTGCAAGGGTTTTACTCGTGAAAATTTACCATAAGCTACCATGTATCGAAGTTTTTTTCCAACTTTTCCCTAAATTTTCCATTCTCAAAGTTAATCTAAACATTTCACAATACACCACATTTCAAAATTGTTAAATAAAGTAAAAATTCCTCTTATACCTCTCAACCTTCTAAACGAACGTTTAAAGAACTTCAGTTTACATTTATTCATAGCATTGAAGAGTTGAAGACACTCTAAACGATTGCATGTCAATACAGATTAGTAAACTTGACCTACTATTTTTTTTTAAACTGAAAATTTTTGGAAGGCATTTATACTTCTAAACTGACAGAATTATACTAGGAACCTTTTTTCCTCGTTCCATCGAAGCGTTACGAAGTTGAAATGTCGAACGTCTACCTATATAGCCAACAGCACAAATTATACATCAACTAGCCAGAAAATGTCAACAAAATGTTGAAAATGTTTTGAATGATTGGCTTGTTTTGGAAATTCGATTGGATCTATCGATATTCCCATTCGACGAAAAACCACTAATTAATTGCCAATTTAATCAAGGCTTATTATTTGTATTCAACCCCATAAGCTGTACCAAATTAGTGCGAATTAACAAAAGTACCTACCTTAGATTACATAATTCTTGTCTTTATTTTATAGGTGTCTATTAGAATAATGCAATTTTGTGAATTTTTATTCAGTTATAGTAGTACATAGGTGCCCTACTCGAGGGGAGAAGATTCAGTCCCCTACCCCATTGCAAGCTAATTTTTTTAACTTGTCAGTTAAATATTATTCAAATCCCAAATTCATAAATTTGTGAGTTAACCGCTAAAAATTGAATTCTAGAGAAAAAAAAAGACATGCTAAAGTGAGAAAAACTGATAAGAAAACAAAAAGCTTTTAACAAGTTTCATTCCTTCGGGGAAATGAAAGTTGACTTTTTTATTTTATTTTTCATTTGTGTATGTATTTTTTGTATTCTTTCCTGTCGAAAACATAAAGAACAACTTTTGAGTTACGTGGAAAAAATTCGTTTTTCTTTTTTCTTTTCTGTTACGGTTTGGTAGCAGGACAAAAAAAAAAAAAAAAAACGCACGATTTTCTTACTCGAATGCAGTTTTCGTCTGCCACCTCTTCAAAATTAAATTCCAACTACGTTTCTTTTTTTTTGTGAATGTGTTTTTTTCAATAGTGTAACTATACAGAATATGGTCATAGTTCGTAATTTATTTTATGAGGAGAAAATATAAGTTTTCCCAGAACTTATTTATTTTTATTCTGAAGACCCTTTACACGTAATGTAAGATTCGAGTAGTTGCTCCTTAACTTTTTAAAGTATTTCTAAAGACCCAAATTTGTGGTGTGGGCTACTTACAGTTGGTGGATCCTTAGACTGTAATGAGAATATTATAAGGAAAGTGTAGACAAACTACAGCCCAAGCATTGACTTTTGATTAGGTCTATATACGGTAAATTATTGTGAGAGATAACAATGTGTTTAGTTAGTTGCTTATGAGTTATGACACATCAATGCGAGAAATGAAAAGGAAAGTAAAATGAATAAAACTCGTGAATAATTAAATTAGAAGGCCAAACTCAAGTATATCCGCTGAAATTAAAGTAAAAAACCATTCAAAGATGAGGGTAAATATTTCATTCGATGAAAATAAAAACATCCAAGTATACAAAATCGAGTCCAAAAACCATTTGCGTCTATAAGCATGTTCGAAATCCTGTGGTCTTTCTCACTCTTCTCTCTACTTTTTGAAAAATACGTTCAACTTTTCGAGCCACCCGTACACTTAATTTCAGCATTTTATATTCACTAAAGGATAATTATTGGTTTGGACCAATTGCATGAAAAATAAAAATACTTTTATCGTTTTTTTCAATTTCTTTTTTATTTCACTTTTTTTTCGTTCTTTCAGCATTATTAATCAACATAATGGCTTTTGTATAATTTTTATCGTTCCTCCCTCAAAAAGAGAAAAGGAGAGATATACAGTCAACAGAAAGAAAGAAAAAATATGTGAAATGTTCGAAAAATCGACCAACGCCCAGTGGACTGAACCAAAAAAAAAAATCCTTCCTAAAAGAGTGTTATTATTGTCTTCTTTCTTTTTGAGAAAATGACGAGTAAAAATGTCTGTCGTTTCAAAGCTTTGAAACTTTTTTTTTTCATTTTTTTTTATTCCTTTACCTTCCTCCACCTACCTTATCTTAAAACCGCACTTCATCACAGAACGTTCAACTTGGAAATTAAGTTTCGTTAACTTCTTTTAGTTTTAATTTTGCAACTCTACCTTGGAATATTTTCGAAAAGGAATTTTTCGTTCTATGAGACCCTCTCCCCCTTAACCACTCCCTTCTCACTTCGAAGCTTGTTGATTTTAAATCGGTAAAACAATTTTATGTATTATGCAACTAGGCTACAACCGTTCGAAAAGTTTTCAATTATTTTTCATACCAATGTTGGTGAAGCTGTTGCAAAAACAAAAACTCTAGCGTAGTTAAGTCCGCTGGAAAAGCAGGTTTTCGAATGACTGCATTGTCATCTGAGTAGTATTTGGCCTTTTCAGAGCATTCTGATAACTTATCGTTCCTATTAGTATTTCTAGACGCCTCACAGATAAGTCATTAAGGGTAGGTCTATGTAGTTCCAAAATTTACGAACTTGCATTATACTCGTATCTGTGCTGGAGAAAAAGGTTCCATTTTGTCGATGGAGATTTAGGCACTGGCTCATAATAGATGAAATTCTCTTTTAAATAAAATCACATGTAAATCTTTATGTTGGAAATTTGACCAAATCTAACAGTTTCAAATTTGTATCTCAAGGGACGTTGATTTTGTTTCAATAAAACAACATTACTTCAAAGACTTTGGATTTATACCAACGAAGAAGGACCTTTTTTTCTGATTTTACATAATATTTGAATCAAGTCATGTAATGGTCTTCTTTTCCGAAAAGTCTGATTAAGAGTGAAGTAACCAATTTTTAAAAATTTTACTTCTACAATGACTCTCACTGGCTGACTAAAACAATTAACCATAGTCAAAGAGGCAAAACTTTGTTGTTTTTTGAAACAGACAGGGCAGTGCATGTCCTATTTCCATGCGTCGATGGAATGTAAATCAAGACCAAAACGCATATCCCTATTATGAATGAAATAAAATCATAAAGAAGAACAGATTTATTATAATTGCCGAAGACCACATCGAAAATTTGAATTACTGGACTGTGTACACAATCTTCTCGCGATCGTTTTCTCTCTCTTGACCTTCTCTTTCCTCTACTCCGCATCGTCCACTAATTCCTCCTCCTCCAACAAATCATAAAATAGGCATTTTTATGAAATTTGAAGATCTTGCATGAAATGAATATCCATATAAATCCCATCCCAATTTTCCCGAGTTTTTCCGAAGTCAGACAGAATTGAAAGAAACTTTGTCTATCAAAAACCTGCTTTAAAAAATTGAATTTCCAAGTCACCAGCCGTTAACTCAGCCCATCATTTCAGTCCTCATCAACCATCCCCCTCTTGAAAGTAAACGAGAAAATGAATTCATGACTTGATACGGTGTTCGTATACAATAATAGAAGCCATAACCCCTTTTTGCTGCTCACCTTCTAATGCTTTTGTATATAATTAAGTTAATGTAAAAATGCTAGGAAAATCTCGCCTCGTTCGCTTTTTTTAGTCGAATAAAATTCTTTGTGGCTGCCTTTCGTCTCTCCCCCAGTTGGTGTTCAAATACAAATTAAAAGTCGCCTCCGTTCGATCTAATTAGACGACCTGGAAAAATAAAAGCAAAAAAGGCCACCCCTGCTCGCTTTTGTTGGTTTTTCATTAGGCGTTAATTTGGTGACGAAAACGAGAGAGTTACACAAATTCTAGGAAGGAGGACTGCAAGATCATTTAGCATCAATGAAACATGAGCATGACTGCATTCTGGAAGCTAATTTTCGAGAATGAGGGCAAGTGGAAGTATGCATCTGGGAAAAATGAAAACAAATGTATTCATTTATAAAACAACGATAGTTGAGGACTTGAGGGTAATTAAGTGTACCCAGTGGCATGAACATGATTTAGGCAGCATTGTCTGTGTGAGTGCATAATTACATTATAATATAGTATATGCTATTTACGAAAAATTTCACATACAAAGTCTTCAGAGTCTGGTTAACTGAACGTTCAGTCATATACATCCACACCGTATACCTACTATAAATTTTATATCTGCTACACACAAGAAAATGAAAATATACAGGCCCTGACACCCTGTTAAGCAGTTCTAAGATTGCAAACAAGCAGAATGATATAAGTGGGATGCCTGTAAGACAGTAGTAAGATTACAAGAAAATTATCAATAAATTATGTATTTTTGTCAGAATATTATGACTAAAATTTAGTAAGCAAGCACCAACATATTATAATTTTGTGACTTTCGAGAATGTATACGAAAATATTAACGTAATAATGATATGATGATGGTGGAGGAAATTATACGACAGAGACTATGTAGTTTTCTGCAGTTTCTCTATTCTGAATTAATGAGAAAATTTGGCAGTCGAAAATTGACTGTTGAATAATTTTAGTTTGTTTTCATGCGTCTCAATTACTCGCAAACGTCGACTTCAAGTTAGCTTTCGTATTATTCGCTGCTCATCTACTGAACCCTCATAAGTTACCATTTATCATGTGTTTCATACATTCTGTAGTTTTCAGTGTCTCAATTCGACTTTTCAATATTTCATCAGTCACATCTTTCTTTGTGCTTTAAACATGGCGGACTTTGAAGGGAGACATGAGGGCTATGACCTCTAAAGCTAAAATTAGCCCCCTTCCTAAGAAAATAATTAAATCAGCCCCCTCATTCGTCCATTCAATATAATTTTTTACAATTTATCACTTGAAATTTTAAAACAGCAAAATCATTGCTACTCATTCAAACCAAACAGTCTAAAAAGGAAGGGAAAAAAGTTACAGTATTTTAATTTTCTACAAAAAAAAAGTCGCCTTTTGCAACTGTTGCCGCGCAAAATTCTCGATTTTTGGTTTCAAAACTTTTCAGCTCAGCCTACCTATAGGTCTAGCGCTCCCCTATCACAACTTTCCTACGATATTACTGGCTATAAATTTTGTGTGGAAAAACTAAATTAAATGGTCGTAAATTATCGGATTTATAATTTTACCACTTGCCAAAAAGTTTTTAATAATTTAGAAAGCCGAGCAACGATACAATATTATTTGCTGAGCTCTACTACCCCCCGAATAACGAGATTTCTGGGTGCGCAGAGAAATTCTACTTCGAAGAGGCTTTTACTGGATCAACGTCAACTTTTTTTCAAACTATACCTAATTCCAATCTTTTGATGAATGAAAGCGAAAGGATTAAATTTTGGTGAGGCAGGGAGGCCAGGTCATAAAAATATGCGACGTTATTTAATTATGGTATCGATTAAATACCATAGGATTTCGTGTTTTTTAGAGAGAAATATTTTTCAATTCATCACTAAATACTTTATTCCTGTGGCTTGTCGTTTCAAAAAAAAAAAGTCCTTCATAAAAATTTACAGTTTTTTTCAGTTACTTTATGGGAAATTCCGTTAGAGTTAACGTAACGATTAATTCGATTAAATGGTATAGTGTAATTTTATTCCAGCCAAAGTAGGTACATAGGTTTCCAATTGAAAAAATATGTAATTTTGTGTTTTGCTGGAAAAAAGAAAGAAAGGGTAAAAAGCACCCGTGGATATAAAAACTACAATGCCGGATACAAGCATCGTTGATTTTTGACGGTTAGTACAGAAATAAAAAATAAATGCGGTTTGTTTTTTCCTCGCCACTCGTTATCCATTATTTAAAATCATTAAAAGGTTAAGAATCTTCGTCTTTAAAATACCTAATTTGAGCAAACTTTTGACGCCTGTCTACTTCATTAATGCGTGTCACGTTGATGAGGAAAGTCTGAATGTTTATAATCCATATGCGATAGAAAAATAAAGGTTTGAATCTGGTAGGTAGGCATTTTTCTAATACAAATTAGATGATAATGTAGGTAGTTGAAATAACTGAAAGTAAAGGAAAATTTGAAAATTCTCGATTAGTTGAATAATACCGAATGAAAATTTATATTGACTGACATATTTGAGAATTATGGAGGAGGAACCTGTAAACCATGGGAAGCTTCTTCTTTTTTTGCCTCTGTAGAATTGATAGCTAGAATTTCGAACGTGAACTCATCACATTGAATGAATCCTTAGTTGAAAATATCTTTAACCCTCATGGATGGTTCAGAATTCGAGTTCTCGCAAAGGACTTTCCTTTCCATGGTATTGTAGCATGCGAATTTGAATACTACCATGGAAATACATACGAGTAATATACCCATAATCATATTAAATCCCATAAGAGAAATATTTTAACAGTAAAAATACTCGTAGTTTAATTTGATTATCTGGCTCATAAATCAACTATTTGGAGTAAAAATTGAAGGTTTTAGGTTGCTTATATAATTATGAAAATCATAGTGTGAGATTTTTTTACTCAATTTTATTTTTCCACTTGTTTTTAAAAATTATAAAACGAGATTCGCAAACACCAAAATTTCTTCGACAAACTTGAAAGGGATATAAATTATTTATTATAGTTACTCTTGATTCTTGAAAATGAACAAAAAAAAAAATTGTTTGTAAAACTAAAACATTGTGGAATAAATATTCAACTCTTCAACAAATTATTTTTGACATTTTTTTTTAGACATTTAAACACAGTGTTACCAGAATGAGGAATTTAACGTATAAAATGTTTGATTTTGCAACAGCCTGCCATGAAGTCGAAATTCCCATGGGTTTCCTCTACATGTAAAAATTGACTCATCTACCCGGTATGGAATAAAAACTATTTATGACCAAGTATTAACTTACATTTTATCTCATTCAAATCCTTTCTTGATTCTTGTAAGCTAACTACTTGATGGACTTCGTGGTTTGTAACCTTTGGAGTGGAAAGTTTGACCATAACATTTTTTCTTAAGTTTCTAACCCTCGCATCAGCAGGGGCGGAAACTTATAGTTTTCTGGTGTACTTATTGCTCAAAATTTTTTTTCCTCCCAAATTTTTTTTTGTATATTGCCCCACAATTTGCCGCCCCTGCTCACATGGAATGAGGAAAAACTCAGCTTGTTCAAAAACTCTGCTATTTTACCACTTTTTACTCATTTTTTTTTCTGACTGTGAAGGTGAGAGGCTCGTAAGTAGCTTCACAACAAATTATATCTAAACTTTGTTTGATTTGGCAACAAGGAAATAGATGGAGTAAAATCTTTAAATCGTGGTCTTTTTTCAAAAGTTACACTTTCATAGAGCTAGAAAAAGTAAAAATCCAATAAATGCGCCAAGTCTTCAACATTTGCCTCGTTCATTTCACTGAATAAAATATTAGATCATGTACGTTACATGATTCTTCCAGCTTTTATACGACGTCCATTAGTATTCTGCCACAGTATGCGCTCGTATTTCCGCATTTCATACGCTTCCAACATCTTACCCTTCCTCTCCTCTCTTCTCTTTTCTAAACTTTCTAGTTCTCAATAAAGCTTAAGTTTTACGATTTTCTTACAAGTCGCACGAGCCTAAAAAATCGACCAATTCACACCGTGCGTCGACCAAACGTCACTCGGCGCCTCTACCATTTCATTAAAAAATAAAAAAATAAACTTTTTTATTATCTACTTGATAGATAGAAACTGTTTAAGAAAAAAATGAAAAAAATAATACAGGTACCTAAATAAAATCTCATCCTCGTCAACGAGTCGATATTTTATAATCAGACTTGCCAAAATGCACCTGCGTCCGTGTCTGCTTCCAGAATTCGTTGCAAGGATTACATTTTTTCTATGGAACCGGTTCTACATTCGATATATAGTGTCAAGAGAAAAAGTTTTGTTTTTTCTACCCTTAAGTATTTCATTTATGAAAATAAGCTCTTATCGAGGAGAAGAATTTTGGGTTTCTGATCTTCTTTCACTTTGCAAATTAAATGCAAATAAAATTAATTTTCATAAACATTTATTCACGAAAATAATTAATTTTTACTGTGAAGAAAAAAATAAAGCCTGCAAGTAGGTATATACACAAAAATATTTTAAAAATTGAATTTTTATTTAAAACTGGTTTACCGTAATGGGACCAGTTCGTAAATGAGCAACCGAATTTTGAAGCACCCGTTGACGCAGGAAATTTAGAATGCTGTGTTTCAAAAAGAAGTTAATTTTGAGATCTCGACAAAATTAGATCATAATAATGACTTTTAATTGCTAATTATACGTACGTATTACATTGATTTCGTCTGAAAAAAGCAAAAAAAAAGGATTTCATACTTATAACAAGGGATGTGTGCTGAGAAATCGATTGGACAGGATTATATTTGAAGTGTAACTGCCTTCATTTTTTCTTCACTAATTTTTAATTAAAGTGTGCAAAGCGCGTTCTCTCTTGTGATTTTAGATGTTTTAATTAGGCACAAAATTGGAATGGTGGTTTGCGATGAGAGTGAAAATGAAAGGGTGCATTTACCATTTAAATACGCAAATATTCTGGAAATTTTGAACGTTGATGAGAGATGAGTTCGTTAACGGTTTATTTTTATAGCCCTAAGAAAAAAAACATTTTACAGATACCATTTACACCTTGACAAAAAAAAAAGAAAAAAAGAAAAGAAAAGAAAAAAGGAAAAAAAAAAGAAACTGTGGAAAATTCAAAGCAAATCAGGGCTTGGGGGAAAGGCTCCTAAGCAAAATCGTTCCATCCATCCAAGGAAAATTTTCCCTTGAAAGCGGGGCGAGATGGGTCCATTCAGCCCCTTTAAGCATTTGTTTTGCCCCCCAAGAATTTGATTCGTATCTCACCCCCAAATTTTTACTCGAGCTACGGCCATAAAGCAAATTTAAATTTTTGTAATCAGTGAAAATCGTAATGCGAGATTGTTTTGATTGAACCTCAGTATTTATGCAGTTGCTAAAGCGGGAAAAATTCCTTCAAACGTTTTAAACATTTTTTAATAATTTAATATTACTCGTATCTAAAAATTACAGAATATAATACCTACATCCGTATTCTCAATTAGGTTCGTTCGAAGAAATATTATATTTATGAAGATAAATGCGGCGATTTTAATTATAACATTTTTTCATTATAGATTAGATATTAAGCAGGTCTTCTAAAAATATTAATCTGATCTCCCAGAAAATTATTTAGAAAAAAATATAATTTAGTTCGATGAAAAAATTCAATAAGTTGATAAAAATAAAATAAATGAATGAATACGAATGTCAAGTACCTAAATAAACTTTGAATAACTAGATAACTTGAATATTATTGAATCGATCAATAAAAATAGCCGTAAATTCAATTTGAAAAAAAATAAAGAGAGTCACAAATTAGTCGTGCTGAAAAGAAGTCTAGTCAGCAGAAGCCATAAGCTGGTATATCTCGTAATTATGAACTACAGAACTTGCAATAGAGCCAACTTATTGTCGTTAAAAAGTGGTGGTCATTTTCTTTGAGGGCTTGCTATTCACCTTATCCAAATTTTTTTACTGCATAAATTAGAGGTAGCATTAGAAGCAGTTTCTAAAATACTATTTTTAAGTTTGAGTGAGATACTGAATCTCTTTTTTTTTCTTTTTCGAATCATCTTGCTAGAACTGAGTTTGAATCTCGACTGGTCATTTAATTTGCTTCTATATAAACGAAATTACCTCTGCATCAACATTTACAAGTCTAAAGATAAAATAGAAGTACTGATTGAAATTTTTTGGCCAGCTGTCAGTATTCTTTCCTCATAAAGTGACTTTGAGCAGAAATACATAAAATGAATGAATTTTTACTATTGCCACTACAATATGAGTAATACATTTCTTTTTTTTCTCATTTCGTGTATTACGTGACAGTGATGATGGAAAATGAAGAGGAATTGTGGCTAATAGCATTAAGTTTTCAACGAGCTTAGCTGTTTGAAAGATGTGAAGACTAAAGCACACAACAAAAAGTATACCGAGCTTTCTCTTTTTTTTCCTCCCCTATTTTCATCTTTCTTTCTTCACAGTAATGTGTTTTTCTGATTTATTTTTTCCCACTATTTCTCTATTTTTGTCGTTTCCCTACCCCCTATTTCCTTCTGCCTACTCCAGTGACACACGCTACAATATAGTACGTTTTTTCAGATTTGCAAAATTCACGCTGGTGTATATTTTGTGCATTAAGGGAGATCGAGATAGAACAAAAAAAAAAAAAAAAAAACGAAAACAATAAAACAAAACACAAAAAAAAACAAACGAAAAATAAAAATGCTGAATCGACATGAATTTCAAGTGCGTTTTTGTAAACTATACACTGCACTGTACAAATGTGAAATGAGACATGTAGTATACATTTCAATAAGACGGAGAAGTGCTCGTTTAAAAATTGCCATTTCTTTTCATTTTTTTTTTTTAAGCCTTTCGCTCTCATTTTTTTCCTTTTTCATATTTTATTCATGTCGACGGTTGTTCACAACCAAATGCAAATTTCAAGGGGTCTTCTCAGAAAATAACACAGCGAAGTATTCGAAAATCTGTGCGAACGTCATGTCCTCTTATGCTTGTTCTAATCTCATTCAATCACAAAATGACAAAATACTTGAATTTTCATCTCAAGAATTTCTGGATTAATTGATTACTCACAAAGTGGTGGAACCTGGGGGAGTCCAGAAGAAGCTCCTAACAGAAAAAAAATGTTGCCCACCCTAAAAATTTTTTCCAAAATTAATTAAAAAAAAAAAATCAGTAACAAAAATGGCAAAAGAAACAAATAATATTATTAAGCATAAACAGAAAGAAAAAACAAGTTTTCTATTATCATTTCTATCAATTTTACTTATGTTGACATTTTTTCGATTTTAATCTGTCTCCCTGCCCCTTCATAAAAAAAAATTAATTACACCACTGACATTAATTGCTAGCCCAAGATTCTTTATGGACGAAGAGAGCCTGCATTTTTGAATAGATTCTTAATTATTGATGATTGATGATCTTGATTTTAGATTTAGTAAGTACCCTCGGACTTAAAAAATAATATTAAATTACAATAAGTAATTCGAATTATTGGCTTTTGAATCGTTGCTTGTCTACAGGTTTACTTGTTAGATTTAATTTTTTAAGTTGAGATGAGAGCTGTTCTAAAATGAAATAGTTTTCCGATTAAAAACGTCTTTATAGACAACTTAATGAGAAATTCTGGGAAAAGCACCTGTAACGTATTTTTATTTACATCCAAAAAGTTAACAAATCAGCATTTTCGCCGGCAGGCAACACTCGAGTACATTTTTCATTTCTTAAAGTTTTTCCCTGCTCGTTTATCTTTTTTTTTTCACGGTATCATAAAGGAAGTAAAAATTGATACCGGTGGTTTAATTTCCTAGAATATAAATCGTTGTTCACCTAGTAAATTAAGCTAACACTTTTGCTGCATAATAACCCTTATTTTCTTGAAAAAGTTATTAGGATACTTTTTGTCCTTGGCAGTTGGCACACGTACAGGTATTTGACTATTTGTAGATGATGAAAAAAAAAAGCCAAAACATAACTGGGTACATACTATTTACATAATGTTTTTTATCCAAAATTTTTATTTGGTCGGTATTTAAGTTATAGTTTTGCAAAATTAGTTACCACCTGCTTCGTATTTTTTCACGAGCTGCGAATTTAATTTATGCTATAATTTTATCCAGATTTCTTTTTTGTGATTTCTTCATTTACTCCAACTTAATAGATCCGTCGTTCTGAAGGAATCTAGGTAGCTACTAATACACAGTCATGTTCCAAGACCAAGAGGTATACAAAGTATCCTATACTCATCATACAAAAGTCTGTAGGTGTGTGCAGAACTGAAGTAAATCACACTGAGTACACAGTATAGATTGTATGCGAGTATATAAAATATTTTATTGGCAGAGATTGAATTATTTTTATGAATTATAAGTGAGAGCATCGGTTCTTAGTTTGTGTAATTTTTTTAAATCAAATAGTTAGTACAGATCATCATGAACGACGGGCGAGTCAAAAAGTAAATTTTTCCTTTTATATTCTACCCTATTTGATTCATCAGTCTGTAATTTGGCATGTTTAAGAAGGCAACCTTGCTTTATATGCTCAGAAACTACAGAATAAGCCCATTGCCCTATTGATCTTCTCAAATGAAAAAACAAGGAGTGAACACAGTTACTCCATCAGAAGAGTAAAAGCAATTAAGGTTTTTCTAAGACTGAGGAATAGCAGATAGTTTTTTTTTTTTCACACATATTCGAAGGATAAATATTTCTGCCATTTTTGAAAGTCATGTCCAAAAACACTAATAACGAGGTTAAAATTAATCTGCTTTGTAAGGCTTTATTGAACCAATTATTACAAACTATATCCTGCACATTTATACGGGGGACTTTATACTCAATGATTAAAATAGATTTCAATACTAATTAGAATAAAAGATGAAACAGCAATGATAACCAAATAATGAGCCACCAAAAATAAAAAGATCTTACATACATTCATTTCAGTTCTGACCTAAAATATTGGGACTGAAGATTCTATGCCTAGTACAGCCAGCCAAAATTACATTCGTGTTAAAATAAATTTTGCCTGCAAATTTTTCTAAATAATTTCACTACTATCACCTTTGACCAATTTTTCATTAGCTGCCAATAAAAAAATGAGTAAATTTTTTAAAGGGAATTTTATAATAAGTTTCCGATACGAATTTTTGGATTATTTCTTTGTCTTAGAAATTGGAAAAAATCAATTTATCTCGCAGCATTTTCGAACTGATAAAGTTGTAAAATTATATAGGCCAAAAATAAAGCCGCCATTTTATCATTTACACCCCGAAGACATTCGAGGAAAACTTTGCACCATAGTTTTCGATAGTAGCCTGGGAAAACAAATTACAAAAAGGGTGAAGAGGATGAGGTGCTGGAACAGAGTGAAGCAGAGAGAAGAAAACTGGCATTAAATTGTCAGTAATGTTTTCGCCAAAAAATTATTTGGTTAATTTGGGGAAAACCTTCATAGAAATAACAATGACAAATGTAGTCCTACCTACGAGTTGAATTAACAAATATTTCACAATTTACCCGCCTTGGTTGCTCTTTTTTGGATTTTTTGGTACTCTCTGCTCTCCGCTCACCCGCATCCAGCCAGAAGTAAAAAAATATCCTAATTAGATTATTTTTCGCTGGCATTTCAGGTGAATTATATTCTCATTACGGTTAACTATTTCCCATCGAGATATTTCACTCTGAATTACGTTATAGGCCTAAAAAGATAATCTGAGGCTTAAAATTCCGGTTATAGAAGCTGCAGTACATCCATGCCTTCATCCAATTAAACGATTTTCGTCGTTTAAAAGAAATTTCTGTAATTTTCTTCTCCTGCCTCATAATATCGCCAAGATTGGAATTTTTCACGCGTGCCTTCGGCTCGTGCTTTTTTGCTGCTTCCCCGCTAATCGTAATTTTAAATTAGTTTTGGCTGTCTGCCTCAGCTAAATTCTCGATTTCAATCGTCCCCAGAGAGAGTGAAGTGGTATAAACTCTTTAAAAAAAAAAATTTAACTGGTTTCCCTCATCTACCACGAAAATATAAGCTCAGTCATAAAAAGTTGAGCAAGTAATAAGCAATATCAGCCTTGATTATTTGAAGCCTTTGATTTCCTACTCTCTCTCACTCTTTCTTGCATTCTCTTACTCTTCCTTACACTTTCTTATATTTTCTTACACCTTTTTACATTTTCTTACATTTTTTTACACTTTCTTATTCTTTCTTACACGTTCTTACACTTTCTTACTAGTTTTTGCACTTTCTTGCTCTCTCTTACACTTCCTTACATTTTCTTACTCTTTCTAACTCATCTAACTATGTATTAGGCTCCAACTCAATTAGTAATATGAACTTAACATTTACCAAAATCAATTAGATGTTCATTTCATTTGCAGCCATTTCACCTCAAATCATGCTCAAATGTAATAAAACCTTATCTCTCTGGCACTGAAAAATTAATATGACAAAATATTCAATATTTCTAAAACACGAAAAACAAATGTAAAATATATAAAAGTAAATGAAGCACCTATACTCGTATAATATAATATAAAATAAAACTGAACCACGAGCTTCATACATAAAGCCCATACCTACAATTTTTTTTTGTGTTTATTATTGTTATTATTATTATTATTATTTTTTTTTTTTACAACCATTAACCTTTTAATGTTGTCTCATGATTTGAACCACTTTACAGAAATATCAAAATATTTAAGAAAGCAGCTGTCAGCTCGTAGAAACAAGTTTTTCTTCTCTCTTTTTCTGAATAGCAGCCAATTGATTAACATACTGGCTTTTTAGGCTAAAGACCCATAAACTTGGCTACCGTTCACAATAATAATTCAGTCAGTGACAATGTAGAGAAAACTATTTCAATTCAATTTTCATTAATTTTATGGCTTCATTACAACAGTTATTTGGCATTCTATCGATTTCGATTGTTTGATAATTACTTTTTATGAGATGAATTTAACAGAATGTATTGTGATAGTCAAATGATAGCACAACTTACAATCAGATGTTATTTTGGTCCAGAAATGTCTGGATCTTGGGTGGAAATGAAATTTAAATAAAATGACGATTGGTATATTCGGCCGCATTCTTAATCGCTTTCTTTGACATTTGTTACAGATTGTGATTCGGTGAGTGGAGCATCCGGATTATACCTGATATCTCCGGATGGTAATGCGCCTATTATGGTGTACTGCGAGATACAAACAAAGCCTACAAAGATAGCCTACACTGTTATACAGAGAAGAATCAATGGTGACAAAGATTTTAATAAAAACTGGGAGGAATATGCTAAAGGATTTGGCGATCTGAATGGTGAGTTTTGTTTTACAAAACGTTATATCTTTCAATTACTGGATGATTTTCGTCCATATTCTAAAGCTCAATATACCTCGGAATGGTTAGGTCTAGTAATTTAATGGATTTAATTTTTGTTAACGTCTGTTTCGTATGCCACGTATTTTGCGTAGACTCAATTCAACTTTTGATTGAACTCATTAAAACGAAAGTACTTACATATTTACAATAGAAATTTTATTTGTCCCATTTGCAGTTTAGGTAATTCACGCATTTCTTACTCTAACAAAGAATTAATACTTTACAAATGTTATTGTAACTCGCAAGCAGCATCATCTAATATACATACAGCGCGGTGCTAATACGTAATTTCATTTGGTGTATCGCAAATAGTATCCGTTACGTATTTACGGCACAATAACACGGAATTCTAATAGTAACCGGAACGTATTCTAAGACTTAGCAGAATTAGGACTCGATCTAGCAAAATATTGCAAAAAAAAAAAGAGCATACACTACTCCAGTAAAATAAATAAACAATATTATATCTTGTACGATTACTCATATAATAATTGGCTGCTACTCATATTTAAAATTTTAATATTGCCAACTTTTCACTCTAGAATTTATTAGTAAGATTTTTTAAATAAAATAAATTTCCCCCTCCCTTCCCAAATACCTGCATTAGGTATCTATATCTACATTTTTTTTTTTAAATTTAATCAGCTATAGGTTTCAACCAATAACATTTTACTCACAAAAATGTCACATTTCTAAGTTTCTTGTTCTTTCATAATTAAATAATGTTCACTATTCGTTCTACGATTGAAAGTGTTGTATTTCGAATGGTTTACAGGTGAATTTTGGTTAGGAAATGAGGCTATTCATCGTCTAACCCGAGACAATAACACAATGGCACGAATAGATTTCAAAGACATTTCAGGCAAACCGTGGTTCGCCGAATATAGTGAATTTAGTGTAGCTTCTCGAGCCGATGGTTTTAGACTGCATGTGGCTGGTTACAATGGAAACGCCAGCGATGCACTCGAATATCAAAATCGAATGCAGTTCAGCACTGTCGATTCGGATCGCGATATTTCAAATACGAATTGCGCAGCTAATTACGAAGGTGGCTGGTGGTTTTCGCATTGCCAGCATACCAATCTGAATGGTAAATACAATTTAGGCCTCACTTGGTTCGATCGAAGTCGAAACGAATGGATAGCCGTAGCATTCACGGAAATCAAATTAAAACGAAAACTGTAAATATTCTGATGAAAAGTAGAAAAAAAAAAGTCGAAAAAAAATAAAAAGTGCATTTATTTTGTAGATACACCTACATATCTAATAAGATGAAAAATACAGAACAATTTATTTATTTTGTACATTTTTCGACCATGCTCTCCTAATTTTTAGACGATATTTCATTTTTATTAAGGTTTTCATTTTTTATTAGAAAGGCTGTGATTATAGTTTACTTCGTGTAGTCGTTTAAAAAATTCGTAGCTTTGTAAAAGACGAGGCATTTATTAGTTACTATTATGTTATAGCGCTATTATTTAGAATAATTTAATTCGGAGAGCTGAAGGGACTGGCACTCGCATACTGATATCGACGAGAATCATTAATTAAATACAGAAATGTTGAAACCACGAAATTTAACTAGTTTTAGTACTACCCATTTTGATTCCCGGATATTTTCCCTAAGCCACTTTCCCTACAGACATATTTTCTTATGGACAAAATCCCTAATTTTTTTATCCCTAATTCTTTTACCCTAATGCCGGAAACAGAAGATGAAGAAGATAACTCCATAGCATTAAAATATTTGTTACCAGAGCTAGATTATTATTTTCAATAATAGTAAAATCATTAACCGACTGCGTGGTTAATAAATTTTTTTTTCTCATTTCAAGCATGCTTTCAATAAGTTTATAAATGAGCAAAATAATTTTTTTTCAAGAAAATAATTGCTCTAGATTTGAAAATTTAAATACGTTCACACTTTGTGATGAATATTGTAGTAAAAACTTACCCACATTTTTGAAAAAATGTTCTACATTGTCGATAAAAATATCGATGCCAGTTCACTTACTCAAATTCTTCACCATTTTTTTATTATTTTAATTTATTATTAAATTTTAAATAAATTACCAGAAAATGTTTTGCTAAAATGATTCTCTCTACTCTTATGTATATAATTAATTTTTGTATCATTTTTACATTTTATTTTATATTTGATTTTTTTTTTTTTTGTCATAATTACTTTGTATCGCCTTGTAAACATAATTATGTGCGCCAGTTTGATTGTAAAAAATATCAAGTTATTATTTTTAAGCGAATACATTAAGCACTAGTCATTGGAATTTCTCCACCTTGCTATTACTTTTTTAAATTTTGTCACTATGCGTTGATAAGAAAAAATTAAAACCATTTTGTGGTAAGGGAAAAAATCATTCGTAAAATGTATGCGAACTAATTCCATCATGAAAAAATATTATATTATCTAGCAGTATTTTAAAAATGAGTAAAGAGTGTGAGTTAAAAAATCGCAGCTGAAACTAATTAAGTGTATACTCCTATATTACACTATATAAACTTGATAAATGAGATTGGCAGATGAAATCACTCGGATGAGTCGGATGGTAAGGGATTAATTACTTACATGATTTTGCAAATTTTGGCATTGTTAACAGATTTTTCTGCTTAAAGCATGAACTAGACTTGATCTTGCCTTACCACTTAGTACGTGAGATGTTGCGTCAAAATACAAATATCAGGTATTTGGTAGATAAGGTATCTTATACATGAGTTGGTTGAGGACTATTGCCAGTTTTCAGGACAGGACATTTCTCATTCGTTGGCGTTCGGTAAAGGGGTGCTTTAACGTTCTGTTTTTGTCGAGTGACTCGTCAATGGTGATTAAGAGGTTTTTTTTTTTATTGAAAAATAAATCCAAATGAAAACGAAGATGAAAACAGACTCAATTTTCTTACTCGGGGTGTTGGGAGGACGAGGAAGAGAAGCCGGGGGGATTCGTCAGTAAAAGAGAATCAGAGTACTTTTGGCTTGGTTTAATATGAAATAAACAGAGACAAATTGAGATTTTCAGTTGAAACTGCATAAATAAAATAATATTTTATTATTTTAACATAATGAAGGTGACAGGTAGATGCGCTACCACAAGTGTTGAGAATACGTATAATAAATCAAAATTCATCCTTGTTTTTCTTCATACAATAATAAAAATTATTACTCATTTCTCTCAGTTTTTTCATCTGCGTAAGGCAGTATAACTACTGGCAGCATATTTGTAAATACATAAGACTTCTGTCATTTCTATAACGTAATGAAGACTGTTTATCTTTTTATAAGGGAAGTCATTTCGATCAGTCACGCATATTTTTATAAATTTTACTTTTTGTAACTTGTAAGTACCAACTAAGGCATTAATGTGGTAACTTCTGTGTATAGTCTTAGTTATAATAAATTAGCAGGTTTTCACTTGAACCTGCTGAAAATATTACCTAGAGTGAAATTTTGACTTATGAATGTTTAATGCGAAAAGACTTAGAGAAGTACCTCATTAAATGTGTGGTCGAATAACTCCAGGCTGAAGATTTCTTTCTCTAATACCTAATTTATTTATGTTTTGTGTTTGTATTCGTTTAAGTTTAAATTAAATTAATTCAACTCAGTCACGTAGTTTGTATGAAAAATTATTTTAGTCGATTGTTTCGTGAATTGTTACGCACAAGTGTGGAAAAATAAATGTATTCAAACGTGAATTGAGTTTCATTCGCCTAATTTTTTGTAATTCTATTAATAGGACAGACTTCAATAAAATTAGAAAACATGCCTTATGCAATAATTTTTTTTTCATTTTCAGTTAAAAAGGAAAATACTTGACTCGATATCTCGAGTAATTAGTTGAAATGAGAAGGCAGAGGGAAGTTCAGTACATCGACCAGGCAAGTTTTCAGGTACAAAATGAGAAAAGAGTAAAATAAAAATCACATACACTGCATGCGAAAAATTCATTTTATTTTACCCCCTCAGAACTCATTTTTTCCCACGATGATAGGTTAAAACGACCTTTCATTCTCTTCCCCTGTCAAGGAAATATATCAAGCTAAGAACAGTAAATAATTCGGCTAGCTGTAATAAATTCTGATATTTCAGTAATTAGATTTCCATTCCGACAGGGTAAATCGGTGCTTGAATAAACAAACTTAGGAACAGAATCAAAAAACCGTTTTAATGATAATGTCGAGGGTAGAAATTTGAAAGTACTGTACCATTTTTTAACCTCACATCTGTTCATAAAGCTAAGTCAACTTTGGGTAAATAGTTAACGACAAGAATTTAAGCATACACTTATCGATTCACCGAATATAAACTCCTTGAATAACTAATTACATTTTTTTCTAGAAGATAAATAAGTGAATACAAGAGTATAATTGTGAAGGAGTTGTTAGAGAAATAACATCAGTGCTAAGTCCCTCCTTGTTGTGCAGTGGAATACCTCACGATGAATCGGCGAATGCGGGGAAAAAAACTTTTTTCTACCTAATCAAATTCCTCAAAACGTTGAAACGTATTATACTTCTTAGTGCCAGGACAAACAATACAAAAGCATGATGAAGAACTCTTTTGAAACAGATTCGTGAACTGATTTTATTCAACAAATTGTCCAATGAGTTTTCTTATACTTTGAAAACAAAAATTGGTAATAAGATCTCCAAGCACAAATATTTTGAATACTTCGGTAAAATATTGTAGGTATCTAATGATATATTATAAGCAACGATAAAGCAAAAGATTAATTCTACATTACCCGGGAATCGTAATTGTGGAAAATCCAGCTTCAAGAAATGAAAATATGAAAAATGAATCAATTACGAGCTTTTTATTAAAAATTTATTCCATATGAATTATATTCGAAAAAAAAATTACATATCAACTTCACGGTACGGTTTAAAACTGTACCTTAATTTTCATCTTAAAATCAAAATAAAAAAAGATTATTCAAAAATAAAAAGTAGGTACTGGGTTCTGAAAAACAATGACACGCGAAAAAAAAAACTTCTTGTTGTATGCCGATGATATTAACAACAATACGAACTCGGTTTACGGAGTAAGGGAATAAGGAACCATTCGACAAAATTATTAACCACTTTACGTTAAAACTACAGTTAGTTAAAACATTCTTACGTTCGTTTAACAGATACGCCGCCAAGTTTCTCAATGTCACGAATCAATTTTTTACTCGCTTCTTTAAAGTCGATTGGTTTAGCTTGTAGAGCAGTCATTTTCAAACGCGTTTCGTTCTGTTAATAAACAATATTAAGCAGAAATTTATAAATAAGTTCAATATTACCGACATGAGGAATGCTCATTACTACTCACATTGTATGTGTCCATTCTTGCTGCGATTCTGAATACAAATGTTTTGAATAATGGTTTGCGGAAAAACTCATCGTAACGGCCTTGGTACACATCTTTGGAGTTACCTATATCATCAGCAGTAGCCCCCAAAAACTGCTCAGCAACATCTTGGAACATATTCACCCACTGAGTACCGGTCCAATCGCCTATTTGAGGCTACAATGGGCGAATCAAAAATCATTAATACAAACACGGATATAATTTTAACGAATAATTTAGCAAGAAATAAATTTACTCTTAAAATGAGTCGGTATTTGAAATTGTTGAATATTTGGTTACATTTTTCACACCGGTAAGATCCGTTGTTGTTATCGACAACCTGTAATATACATCATCAAATGAAATACTGCCTAACGGGTTCTAGTCGAATTGTTTCTTCCTCGTTACCTTTTTGTTGCACTCCGGAGTAGGGCATGCTAGGTAGATCACTCTGTCACTAGGCACATACATAACAGTACCTTCGCAGCTGAAGTAGTCGGTTTTATCGTGGGTTCCAAGTTGCTGGAGAGACGCTTCTTTGAGGGTGATAACTTTATTGTTTCCTGAAAATAAATATGTACTCGCGAATTAATAACCAGAGCATTTTCTTGCAGTAATTCAACAAGAAGAGGATAACTGCATTACCATCGCCTCCACTCTTGTTCGAGATATTACTGAACTGATGTTGATCCGAAAGCGAATCGTACCATCCTCGTAGCTGATGTGCTTTTGGAATATCTGGATTAATTTGCATTGTAGAGTTGTTTCCGATGGAAATGGACTTTCCACCTTGATATTCTGTCAGACGACCTCCCTTAATGGCGACGACAGGCATCGAAGAACCATCAAACTGTTCAGCGGCGGAATCCCACAGAGAAATGACGATCTGTAAACGAAATCCGAATAATCTGAATGTACTTGAAATATTAGGCAGCTACGATTAAAAATCTTTCAATGAAGACATTGAAAATTCAGGGTAAACATTTGTTTTTTTTAAATCACTTTTTTAAATGAATGAAGAATTTTTTCAAAAAATCAGTAAAGGCTTAGATATCAAACAAATTACGGAAAACGCGAAAATATACATTCAACTAGGAAAAATTTTTCACGCCGACATAATTTCTGAAAAATTCGTCCACGAAGACGTGACTTTCTGATGAATGCTCACTTATAATGAAAAAAAAAACTTGCTAAAAAAGGAGTAAAATACTCGAGAAAAGATTTTTATAAGAGATACTAGTCTCAAAAACTTCAACTGAATTACAAGTCACAAAATATTTTTATAATCAATGTATTATAAAGAACTGTTATACGAGATGAAGAACTCATTTTACTTTTTTCGTTTTGACGAATAAAGATCAATCAACCTACTCAAATATCGATCAAGGTGCCAAATATTACTACAAGTTTTTATTTTTCTGAATTAAGGACTTTACTTACACTAGCATCGGAACTATCAACTAAAGTAATATCGCGTTTTTTCAAATCTCGTCTTGTCGTTCTTGCAACCAAATTCTGAATATCGCTAGTTTGCTGACAAATTCCGATAACATCTGCAAGCAATTCACAATGATTAGGATACAAAATTCTTTCGACAGAAGCAAAAATTTGAATAAACTCACCGATAGTACTATCAGCGGCGATATCTTTCAAGGCATTCAATGGAGTAAAATTGTACTGTATTTGTGGAATGGAATCATCACTTACACAAGTAATTACTTCGGTATCTCTGCCTAAGGTCAACTCGAAGTCGTGTGGTATAGAGGTAAATTTTTTATTCGCTGGTTTAACTTGAGCACGAGAAATGTAATACACTTTGTTCAGCTGTAACATAAAAATATACACGATCATATACCTTATTAGGATATTCAAAATCCAAACCAAACAAGTTATTTACCTCCATCATATCGTGAAATTTGTCACAAACGTCGGTAAAAGCAGTGGCCCTAATGGACGCGCTTTCGTCTAGTATATCCATACTGAACAATTTTCCTTCACCACGTGGATTGGACCAAGTACGTATGGCAGATTTACTTACTACACGAGCTTTGATCGTCCATCGATTCTGGTACGGGTTTATAGCGACAATGGGTATTATATTTGTGGGAGCATCATTATTTGCTTGACCTCCGAAACGAGGTGCAGGATTTGCTGCCGGTTGGGCATAACCTGAAATAAACAAACGTTTCGAAAATTCGTAGTCAACTCTTTTCTAAGAATAAACATCATAAAAATACGAGAGAAACGAGACGAATATTGAGAAATGAGACCACCGGAATGAAAGAATTCAAAGTCAGTTTTTTTTTTCTTTCTTTTTCTCTTCAATAGAAGGTTGATGGTTCAAGAAACATTTGTAACTCAAACAATGAGTATGTTAGAGGTGATTTTAAGGAAAAAAGTTTCCGAATTTGAGAATTAAAATCACTGTATGTACATATAATCCAAAAAAGTTTGCATTTTCTGAAGAAAACCTGTGTAAACTTAATATTTCGTCACTGACCACCCAGACTGATGAACTCAAGTAAATTTTATAAAATGTCACCTGAGCAACAAAAACGAAAATAGTTTCTTAGAAAATTTCAAATTTTGCTTTACTATTCTGAGACAAGGTGTGAACAATACAGTTGGCTATTGAGCGGTTCTAAAATGTTTTTCGAATTTAAGAAACTAATTTCCATGAAAATCGAAAAAAAAAAAATTTAGACTTCAACTTATACAGGGTCATTCTGTAAAAAAATATTTTTCATCCGAAGGAGTGCTTTCTGATACTCGTATTTTGTCACAAACGAAGAAGTTAAAAATTCATTACGTTTTCCAGAGGCAGCTTTGTAAATGCGTTTTTAAAACCAATAAACTCAGTTTTCGAGTATCTGAAAACGTTTTATACTAGAAAAAATTATTTACTGACGGAATATCAATATTTTTCATCGCCTTTTTCCAGCTGAATACTTAACTAAATTGATAAATCGTAAATCTCAAGTATTCGAAGGTTAAAATATGGTGTTTTGAAAATCTTATGAATCTTCATTAAAAAGTAAAACTTAACGAGGTAGGAGAAAAAGACAATCAATTACCATTCATCGTTGCGTTTCGATTGGAAACTGGCTGAGGTACAGAAGGCTCTCGAGGAATTGGAGCAGAATTATCTCCTTCTTCAAACAATTTAGGATCACCTATTTTCTCTCCCACTTCACGACCATTAACAATAATGGTTAGACTCAAGATTACCAGCACTTTCCTATAAAAGTAAAGCCCATTAATCGTTCAACAATAGTGATGATAAAATCAACAAAGGTCCTCCATCGAATAAGATCATAATCATTCTTATGTATTATAATAAGAACTACTTACCGAACGGCATTAGTTCTACCATTTGGCAGTTCACTCGAGATGTATTGATCCAAACTCATGATAGTAAAATCAGGTAGTTCACCACTGACGATCTTCTCGTTCAACTGCGTTGCTAACATGGCGAAAGTGTTGTAATGAATACCATCTGAGATGATGACTCGATATCGTTCCTGAGCATTATTCGAGCTTATTTTCTTGTGATTCTGAAAGTTAAGCAAATTTATGAAGGATTAGATTAGTATGCTTATGTTACACGTCAATACAAAATTGATACTCACCAACAACTGAACCACTGGCTTTTCGATTGTTTGGCCACTCGTGATAGCCTGTCAACATCAATATTAAATGATGATAAATGAATTGCTTTTCATTTTTTTAGCGGACTAAAACATCTTAAAAATACTTACAGCAATGCATCCCTCTGTTAGCTTTCTTGACATGATTACTAACCAGAAGAGATGTCAACGATACACAAGAATTCAAATTACGGTAGATACAAAACGAAAAGCAAAATATGGTTATTTTGTTGCTTGAAGAATGATTAGAAGACCATAAAATACTTGAAATACAATATTATTGCACCAGACCACACGCATTCACGCATTCCTAGGAAAACCAAAAACGATGAAAAACCGCGAAGGCAGAAGAATTTTGGTGATTGTGTATGGTGTAAAAACTATTGTAAACAGAGAACGAAGTTCTAATCACTTTACGTGCAAACTATTAAGAATTTAGGACGGTTTCAGATAATATCATAATAGTTGATGAAGTCACGAAAGCGCTGTAAGAGGAATAAGAATCTGAATTTCTGATTGGGTAAAATTCTAAAATGGAATGAATGAAAGAGAATAATAAAAGTGACCCTACTTTACAGAGCTAGATAACTTTGGTCAACACTCGACGTTTTCATTTCACTTACACCTTCGCAGTTTGTTTTTCGATCTTGTTTGTCGGTGTTTTGTATATTTTGTAATTTGTTTGACTGTTCGTTGTTACTTGTTGGCGATGGCGAAGTTTTATCATATCTGAACCTGATCAATCTAATTCAGTATCAACTGATTTTGAAAAGAGGTTATTTTCATTTCCCTCTTTTGAAATTAGTTTTAAAAGTTCTATTAATGTCAGTTTGAAATATCTCAACGTATCTTTTCATTCTACGTGCTGAAAATTCTGCTCACAAAGAAATTTGCTTCCTGTATTCATTTGTACTTTCTGGATGCAACGTATTGTAATAGGTATTCCTTGAATAACAATCCATTCTGTCAGTAATATCAGCGACAAAGGAGCTCGATCTTCTATCATGGGGTCGCATTCTGAGAAGGTAAAATAATGCAGCTCTTATTTTCCTATAAGCTTGTTCAGTTCGTTTCATTTTTGTATTATACCTTAGGTTTACAAAGCTGTGCAGTTTCTGGCATTTCCTGATATTCGAGAAATTTCTTCTGATGTGACTAAGGCCAAGTTTTTGAAATCGCAAGGTCTAAATCATGATGAAGTGAAGGAAGCTTTTATTCGTCACTATGTTGCCTCTGAAACGAATGCTCAAGTAATGTTTGGAATTGTTTTCTGCACTGACTTGCATGAACGATCATTTACCTCATTGTATCAAAGATACAAAAAGAAAACTTTGTTCATTTTGCATTCGATTTTGGAATTAACAAAAATGAAAGGATTTTTTGCGTTTGCTTGTTTGGTTTTCTTTGCTTTTTTAAATTGGCAAAAATCAAGTTCTAATTAAAAATCTACGTTCAGCTATTACAGAACCCATTAATCATCTTGATCATTGAAAAATTTTTACCTTATTCGTCTTGCAACTCAACGTTACCGCTTAAATTAAGTTAAAAATTAAGAATATCATTTGTGAAATTCGAAAAGGTCGGGTAGGCCTACTCTAGTGGTTATGACTTACGAGTATCAATTTTGAAAAATGTGGATCTTGAAATTTCTCAAGTTGTAAATTATTTTCGATGTAAAGTCTTTGTATCTGCGTCAGTCTTCACTTTTACCACTTAGCTATGATGCAAGCTTCTGGAAAATCTATTCTACATAACATAAGCAGCTCGAATTTTCGTTGCGTCGATAGTCTTGAAAGGACAAAAAAGACTGGTGGTTAATTATTTTTCACCTATGACAGTAAATATACCGCTTGAAAAAAATTTGTTCAAACAGTCGCAGTCAAAAAAAAAATTCTCTCAACATTTATCTTTTATAATTTATTTTAATTTATGCATTTTCTCTTGTAGTTTTTCATTGTCTTACAAATCCAGTTTAATAAACTGACTGGTGTGAGACGGATAGGTCATTATTTTGTGCTGTTTTATCTTAACAGTTCAAAAAGTGAACAATGTTTTCTCAAGTATCTAGTTTTCAATTTTCCTTTCCGTTTGAAATCTAAATATTAAAGATTTTTACTCATCTTTTATGATTTGTTTTCTAGCTTTCCGTTCCCTCTTTACGCTTAAATCCTGTTGCTGGAGATTATGGTGGAACCGTGGCTGTAGTTCAAAATACTCAGAGTGGCAGTGCACTATTCAAGTTTTTCAGTTTTTGTCAGAAATTAGTCATTTTGGCCGGAATCATGTCATCTTTTTATTATGTTTATCAAGTAAGCTCGAGTAGTGTACTACTAATGAGGAAGGAGTTTCACGTTTATTTTATCCAATTATTAAATTTTAGAAATGGGCGCGAGCCAAGGATGCGAAAAGAAAATCAGAGAAAACACTTAAAGACGAAATAAACCATTTACGAAATGAATTGGCCAAAATTTCAAATGAAATGCGCCACTATCAATTATTGGAACGAAACAATGCAACTTTATTGAAGGAAGTAAATTCGCTAAAAGCGATTCTTGTTGGCAGGTATTTCATTTCATTTATCCTATTTTCTTCGATTAGATTAAAGTCTGTCGAGTATTCAGCCTGAAAATGGTCTGAAAGTACCTAGTACGTAGGCTACTGAAGGTTTGGTGACAGATCTGATAAACTTAAGATTCTGATATGAGCAGATATCAATAAGAAAAAATTTTCTCTTCGCAGTCTTATCTTACAAATGAGCTGAGTTGTAGACCTTCGAAATTTTTTATGCTGAAGTAATAGTTTTTTGTCATTTTCTCGACAAATTGTGATTAAAAAAAAAAACTTTTCTGATTAAATAACTATTCATGAAAAATCCCCATCTTTTTTCTTATTGGATACCGTTATATTTTGTGATATTACTTTTGGAAATAATTTTTTCAATGCATTTGCTGAAATTTGGGTTATTTTGAAACTTCCGAAGCCCATAGCTCATTCAATTTAAGATACCACATATTCTGGAGTGGGTTTTTTTCAATCGTAACATCTTAAAACTCGTCAGAACTGTCTCAGAACTTTCAGGTAGGGGAAAAAATGTTGAAAACTGAAATCAACCGTGAAATTGCTGGGAATTGAATCAGGAATCATAATTGTACCTGGTTAATTATAATGACGGTGTGAAGCAGTTGAATGATCTGGATGTTTCAAGGTCATATCTCAAATAGATTTACTTACTTCTCTTCTGACTTAGAGCAAGAACATAAACCTTTAATTTAAAGTTTGTTTGCTCCTTTACCTTTGCACTGCGAAACAATTTTGGATTAGCCATATGGTAATAGAAATCACTGAAAAATTATTCTTCAAGTATCCATTGGTATTATTTTTAAAATCTTTCGTTATTAACAAGAATTTTTCTGTCAAAGCAGTACCTATAGTCATTTTCACTTGATACTTACAGACAACAATTCGAGGAAAAGCAAACCGGAAAGGTAGCATTACCTTCATGGCAGTTGAATGGAATCGATGCTGTCAAAGCACACACCACTTCGAATGACTCGAATAAGCCCAATGAAACTACCCCAGTGGAGAACTCTTCATCACACTCAACGGATAAAGTAGTGGAATCAAATTCTGTGAAAAATATTGAAAACAGTATTCCTGTAACCGTTTCACTCCCCTCAGAAAATGACGTATTCCGTCCGCAAAAGACACCAATTAAGAATGGCCTAGACCACTCATCCAACCAGCAACAGCCAAACTCTTGCGGAGTTAAGGAGACGACCAAGAAGGTTATCCAAAAATCAAACAACATTGAAAATGAACAAAAATCCAAGAAAAGTGAGAAAAAAAACTGATTTTTGAAACGAATACTTTATGGTTATTCGTATTATGTATGGAATTTTTTCTCATGATGGGCTGCGTTTCAATTTTCATCTCGATTATTCTGTAAAATTTTGTCAGTAGAGCATTTATTTTATTCTTTATTCTTCCTTTTCGTTCCTCATATTATTTTGTCCGTATTCATTTCCCTTTCCTCTTTTATTCTTGTATTCCACCATGATATTAAACCCTTTATTTTAATCTCATTATCAAATAAATGTTTTGAATTGAGAACTACCGTTCGTCAAGTACGTGATATTCTATTATATAAGTTTTGCAAATTTATAGCTAATAAGTTGGTGACTTTGTACTCATTAAATTTTTGTAATTTTCTTTGATCGTTTAAATACCCTACCTATTTTTCTAATACCATAAGTGTCGCATTATTTTAATTCTTAGTTGGTGTCGTAGTGTTTGATTTTTTTCCCGTATAATTATTGTAAATGTTTGTAGAAAAAAAAAGAAAAGGATTTAGAAATCATATTTGATTTGTATATTATTGTAAACATTTTTGCAGATCTCTGAAGCCATTAGAATTGACTTAAATATTATGAGCGTCAGACGTAGGTAGAGTTGAGTTTTTGATGTTTTAAAAATTAAAATCCAAGTCAGATGGAAAAAGAAAGTCATACCACCTTTGCCGAAAAGGCTCAGCCTGAGAAGATGTAAAACCATCATTTGTACTTCTGACTCGAATAAAACAAAGAACAAATTAATGAAAGAAATTTATTTTCATTTTTTGTAAAAAATGGACATTCCTCGAAATTTTTGGAACAATTTTTTTCCTTTTAAACAGCTCGTGTGGTAACAATTATTCGTTGATTTTAAATTATAAAATGAATTTATATAGTTTCTGTTATTCAATTAGTTTTTAAAAAATGCAATGTTCATAAAATTTAGCCAGAAAACGAAAAATATTTTTGTACTACACGATAGCATTTCGTATTTGAGATAAAATACAGATATCATCGAGATAATGAAAACTAAAAATTGATTCGGTATTTATAAACGGAAACGAGTCAAATTAAAACTTACAAAATAAAATCAAAGTCCGTAAAAAAATATTCGCTGTGTTCAACATTTTAAGACAATATTAGAATAGAATAAAATAATAAATAAATAAATCTGATACAAGTCTTCGTTCCAGATGGTGTGATGGAAGTTCGTTAGAAGCTACCAAATAATTGATTTCTCGCACACCATTCCCACTTATAATTATAATATTAAGAGGAAAAACGACATAAGTAATAATCATGACACAGCCTTCCAACAAAATAACAAACTAATTACAAATTTACTTGTCCGAATATTTTTATACGGAACTCGAGCCTAGTTTGTGCGAAGTAGTATCAAATCAGAACGCTGGGAGGGAGAGAAATAAAAACTAAAGTAGATATATAGGTAGGTATGTAAAAATAATAAATGCCAAAAAACAAAAACAATTTTGCGCATATTTTTTGTACTCCTGGTCAAAACTATTCACAAAAATTTCATCAATTATATTTAGTTGGAAAAATAAAAGCGTACAAAAGAAAGTGTGAATGAGAATGAACACGATTTATTGCCTGTATTTTATCTCTCTGTATGCAATGGGATAAGAAAATAAAGAGAGGATTGTTCGCCTTATTCATTAAACGGAAACAATTTTCCTTAAATACGTATCAAACTTACAAAATAGCAATTAACATTATGTTGTTAAAAAAGGAAAAAAAAAGGAAAAAAAAAGGAAAAAAATAAAAAATAAATAAATAATAGAAAAAAAGAAACAGAAATTCGTTTTAAACATTTTTTTCGCCCTTCAAAATTAAGGAAAAATAACAAAGAATGAAAGGAAATTACTGGTTTTAGAAGCAAGAAATTATTTACTAGTCGATATATAGGGAGAACACAACGAATGAAAGGAAGTTATTACTTTTGAAAGGAGTACCTACTTAATCTGAATCTGTAGCGCACTTTAGTTTCAATTCAGAAAAATACAATTACGAAATGAAACTGGCGAACAGTTTCACCAACTGAAGAATGTTTTCTTTTGCAGCAATGTGCACCTTAGACAAAAACTACAGTGAGACGAGAACCTAGACGTGTGAAGTTTTTACAGATTATAAAATACATTTTTAATTATAATTTCATTTGTTAAGAGTTGAGCAGGAAATGAAAAAATAAATAAACCTACTTCAAAGAAAATTTTTGATAAAACTAACAGAAAAATTGTTCGCAGTCCTTACTGTTAATTTCTAAAAGTAAAACAAAGCAAAGCTTCAATTAAAATCACTAGTTTTCTACAAATGATGTTTTCGTGGAGAGCGCTTTCTTTTTCGTCAATGATATGTTAGCCGAAAATAAATTCTAGTAAACCAAAATTATGGAAGAAAGCTAGGTATATAGAATTATATTAGAATAAAGGAAACGAATGTACGGAAACAAACAAGAATCATAATCGGTTTTTATGACTTACGCAAAAATACTCGCTCCCTTCCTACTCATCTCATCCAAGTCGAATGAACATCAGAAAAAATAGATGAATCGTAGCGCAGTGATCGAAATAATTAAGATAGAAAGCGAACGAAACATTTCCCACTTTTTAGATAAATTTCTCCAACCAAATATCGGGATATAAGTTTTTATTATACAGTGATAAAATTTGACAACAAACACACCCTAAAAAAAAGTTACTAGGAATAACACGGAGTAAACCGAATTTATAGGTACTTATTGTTAGTGAATTTTTTCTTTCATAAATTCATCACGAAGAGTCTTTTCTCATACAAGTTCAAAAAGAGGAGAAATGAGAAATAGGAATGATGAAAACGAGAAAAATGTACATTATTGATTAGCAAGTATAAAATGTTTATCCATAACCAATTTTTCTTACATGATCTAAGAAATTAGTTCCAAAATATTGCTCGGCAGTAAATTTGAAGAAAACACCATACGGTCGAGTTAATATGTATCTGATTTAAATGAGATATTGAACAATCAAGTGATTGCTTAATTGCTGTTGCGAAACGAACAAAAATATTGAAAAAATATGGTGTGAGTCTGCACTTCTGATTTCTATCGATTAAAACTTTCGAAATAATCGGCGCGTTATAAAATATGTATCTAAATGTTTTTTTCGAAATTTGTCCAACTCGACTGATTTCGTATCTTTGGCGAAATAAAAGTAAACCTGTATACCAGTAACTAGATAACACGACCTAAAACAACGTCTAGCGTATTTACAAGCTGAATTTGACTTTGTTTTTTTCTCCCTTGAACATCAACTTAGCTATATCATGGAAAAAAGCTACTCGAGTTTCCTTTTTTCCAAAAAAGAAAAAAAAAATTGAACTAACGACGCAACTGTAAGATCAAAATGTAAAAATTCGTATAAAAGTTTGCCAAAAATTACACTATTTTATGAAAACAATTTGTACATTATTCGACCGCGTAGTCTGTTCTGAAACTTCATCGAGTCCATAATTATTTTTTTTATTTTAATGCTGAGTTTGAAACAATTACCGAACTATCATTGTTTAAGAGCGAAGAACACACTTCCTTATAAGATGTTGACCGATTCCCCACCCCTCCCAATTTTTTTAAGAAACTAAGAAAATACATACATAGGAAGATCATTAACGCGGGCGAATGAGAGAAAAAGAGAGAAAGAGAAAGGAAAAAATTGAAAATAACAACAAAAGAAAAACAATCAACAATTGCACTATGCTTCGTTTCTGATCTGAAATACAATAACATAAATATGTAAGGAATTAGCATAACACAAGTAATGAATTAGCGATGACTCAAAAGAAAAGTAGTCTATACAGAATACCAATAAGCTACTACCAGTGATAACATTTGAAAGAAATTTGAAGAACAAAAAGTCGAAAGTAAATAAGGTAGTGCTCATTTTTGACCAAAGAAGATGGGAAATAATTCGTGACTGAAGAAATTTAAAGAACGCAAAATCTATGAAAGTTAAATTTATTAAATTTACTATCAATATTTAAGAATTCAGCTTTGCAACCCTTTTAAATGTTAATTGTTGTATGGATGAGTTTGTTCAGAAAACTGAGTATCTCGTTTTTCACCAAGTAATAATTTTTATTCAGTGCTAAAAGTAAAACCACGATATTTACCTAACTAGAAAAAAAACTAAATCAATAGTAGCTTCTTTAATTCAGGAGCCCAAATGAGCAGCAACATGTTGACGAGAAAACTTACCAAAGCCGGTGAAGGTGTAATTTTCGACTCAAAACTGAGCGTACGTCATGAGTAAATCGTAGTGCATCCAGGACAGGTAGTAAACCGAGTAAGGCTGTATCCGATTGATCACAGAACCACGACTTTATTGGGATTGCGTTGTCTACAAATTTAATATAATGAAAATGTACTAAAAATTTGGTATTCAGGTTCAAATAACAGTAAAACAGAGACATTTCAATGTACAAAGAGATACTGATCAAAGTATAAATCATTAATGTCATTTTTTTCCTCATTTCATTTAGTCTTTAATTTCAATAGTTTATGAATGGAAAAAGTTTAAATCATGGTATTTCCAAGTAGCTATTTTCTTATTTATTCATTTATTTTTTGATTAAATAAATATTATTCACAAAGGATTCTAAATTTGTTAAAACGGGATTAATTGGAAATGTTTTGAGGAAATTTAAAAAATTAACAAATGAAGTCAAAAACAAAAAACAAGGGTAAAAACTGACGAAATTCATCAAAAATTCTCGGTCTTAATCACCAAAAAAGGGGGAAAAAAAAGTTGAAGGTTTGAAGAAAATTGGTAAAATCTTACCTGGGTAACCTTTGTATGCACCAGGGGAATTATCAAGAATGAATATATTTGATAAGTCACCAGTTATGGCTGACAAATCTTTAGTATACGATCCCAGCTCAGGTGTACAGTGTTGTCTATAATATCTTCTCTTCAAAATACCTCGATTATTGTCTAGCTTGTCAGCAACTCCAGCTCCGTATACTTCCATACTAGCAGTAAATACAACTAACTCGTACCACTGAGACACCTGATGAAAGAAGATTTACACGTTAAAAAAACAAATACACTCGCACTTGTTTTGTTTATGAACAACAGAACATTTACAAAACAATTTTTTTTTTCTGAAATAAAATTTTGATGTAGTAAATTCATTCATCTTTATGAATTTATCGAAATGACAATATTTAACTGATTTTACAATTACAACATGAAATAAACGTTTTTATCGAAACTGTTTGTATATTTGTTTAAATGAGATAAGATTAATCCACAAAATGTAAGTTAATTTAGAAATAGATGAAATATTTACATTCTATAAGGTAGGCACCAGTACGAATATTTGAAATCCGCATGAAAGCAATATTGCTTATTCACAAAAAGTTACATCATTGTATCAAACATTGACGAATCTTGGGTTTTTCTTTGTGCTTTTTTCAAACAACCAAAAATGTTTCAAAACTAATTTTTCTGAACAATTTTGGAGCAAAATTGTTAGTTTTGATTTTGATTGAAGTCAAATAATCAGGGTCAAGAAAATTTTTTTCCCACATAAAATAGTTTCATCTTAAAAAAAAAAGGAGCAGCGAAGGGACTTGAACTGCATCATTACTTTCTCTTCAAAAAATTGTTTGCATTTATTCTAGAATGATGCTCCAACTTTTTTTTTGACAACATTGCAATTTCTTATTTCAATTCCAAATGTAGATACTCACAATATCGAGGAAAAAATCAACGAACGGCCGCTTATGCACGAAAAATTTAACTGGATGTCTTTCGATCGTAACTTTTAAGATGAAATCTGGCGGAATGTTGGACTTGTTTGCTTGTCGAACGACCCCGTCATGATTTGAATGAATTAAAGTCTCGTCTAAATCTAAAACGAATACTTTTCTCCTAACCACACCTGAAAAAATTATGTGAATCAGCAATCTAGGTTTTTCAGAATTTCATGACACACAAAATCACAATTTCAAGACAAAAAAAAATATATAAATTATTAATTATATTATTATTTTGAAGAGAAATCATAAAAAACACAGAAAAACTCAAATCAGATTTTTTTGACAAAATGGATTTCAGATCTCCTTTAGTAATTAAATATTGGAACATTTTGTGCAGAAAGTAATGAAAGATTAATCAGTGTTTCGATCCAGGAGGCATCGATTACAAATTTAAGAATAGTGACATTTTCAGTTTTACTCAAGCGCAACTCCAACATTTCAATTTTCATTTTATGGCATTTCACCTGTTAAAAATAGAATACGGACACAAAAAACAAATAGTCTGCCAAAATCGTAGACGTTCCACTAGGAAAAACGTTTAAAATGTTGTCTTCTTCGGTAAATAATCACTGACAAAAGAAAAAGAAAATTGAAATGCATCAATTTTTTTATACTCACTCAGTCTACGAAGAGATAAAGGAGACAACGGATACTCCACATATTTTACAGTTTGATGGTAACGTATCTGAAAAATGAAGAGAAATTAATGAAAAATACGACAAAGTGAAATTTACAAATTTGAAGCTATCTCGACAGGAGTAGTCAAAAGTATTTTAAACGACAGGTAAACATTTTAACAAAACTGAAAATTATAATAAATAGGGAAGAAAATTAAATTGATAGCATGTAAATTACATGGAAAATTAGACAGCGTAAATGGGTATTAGTTTCTTCAATACGGAAGTAAATGTGGGAATTCTCATAAAAAAGTTCAACGAATTATCTTTGACAGGTTCAAAGTTTAGTATTGTAACGATAAGAATAACAATTGGCAAAGGTAAACTTCAAGTACTTGAGAAAATAAACAATTTTTTGGCAAAATATAATCTAGCAATCTGGGTTCTGTCCAAATTACGCTTAAATGATGGGACTTTCAACTCTGATGAAGCCGTCAGCAAAATTTCTATGAAAATCTGAATAAGATCGTATTGTAGAGGAAAATGCACACTTTCTTATGATGACTTGACAGTAATAAGAATATGAAAAGTAGAATAGAACACTGAATTCGAGAAAATGTTGACAGTAAGATGACATAAGCAAATCGTAAGTCAATAATTTACGGGTTCGAATCATTTTAAAATGCAAATTTCTTGGATCAGACCCAGTAAACACCATGTAAGTTATCCAAATACGAATAAAACATCAGATTCTGAAGAGAGAAGTGGAATCTGGTGACTAGTTATTGGTACAAGACATTAAACACAACTCGACGGTAGGAACAATTCTGAAAGTAGATACTCACTGTTTTTGCTTGCTTTAGAACCAAATATGATATGCATGTCCATAACCTATAAGCTAATAGGAATAAATAACGGATACATAATTGAAAAATTTTAAGCATTTGTACTTTATCTTCTTCCAAACACACCATCAATTTATTGTTTAACGGAAACATTAGAAAAATTTGATTATTTGAGGTAAGGCATCACTTCTTTTTCGAAGACACTGAAATTTCAAATGATTCCTTAAAATAAGAATTTCCACATAAATTTGAAAAAATAGGAAGAAAACTAAAAAATCACAATTCTGATTAAAATACGATATGGTATTGGTATATATATACTGGCGGCGTTTGCTTTTTGCATTCGCGTTATACCCAAACCCAAGTCCCAATCCCAACGCAACGTTTTGGTTTGTTTCTTCGTCATCATAATCGAATAAGTAATTAAATACAACGAAAATAATTTGATTCTTTTAATCTTCTTGGAATTGGATATTCATATTGTATTGACTGTATTGACTATTGACTATTGAGTAATGAGTATTGATTGACTATTGAGTGAAAAACAGTTTGACAAGATGTGTCTGTGTCTATGTTTTTCTATTCTAGTTTCTTTTCTTAAAAATATTGAAAATTTATTTGAATTTTTTCATGCGCCATAGAAAATTAAAAAATCAACATTTTTTCTCTCTCTTACTTACAAATAATTATTTATTTGCTGTATGAGTGTAAGGCTATTCTGTTCTGTTCCTTCTTCCTTATCCTTTCTCAACTCAAGAAAAAAAAAAATCAAAAAATTAAAATTAAAATTCGAATGTGTGATAAACAATTAGTGATTTTTAAAGGCAAGACATCCTCACAATCATATGTCCTTGAAGGTTGTTTGAGGCGGTTCGGGGCTGTGGTAAAAATTGAGAAAGGGGACAATGGCAGGCAATGGCTGAATAAATTATCTATGCAACATTTTACGTTATCACTCTGTGTTTTTCCAATTTTGAAGGGGTTCAGCTTTGTCATTTCAGCTAATTCAATCTTTTGTTTCTTGTGTTATGAGTTTTTATTGATTGCTCTGTCGCCAAATTACTGAAATGGCAGAGGATAAAAATCAAAATGAAGTAAAGTAAGTTGGTGTTACTCAATGATCGTGTACTTTTTATTAAAAAATTGAATCTTTAAACCAGCTGGCTCAATCATGGCACAATTTATGGATCTAGTCCAGCTACCCATTTGTTCGATTTAACGATGAAAATAACTATCATTTTGTTGCTCCCTTCACAATTAATACGTAGTTATTTGATTTTTACTTTACTTGAAATTTTTAATGTAGGTGTAACTAAATTTTCAACTACGCAGTTAATAACTATTGTCTGTACCATTAATTTTCTACTAATATTGTGTTTCTTTTTAGTGAAAATAATGACGAAAATGCATGGTGGAAATCATGGTACAATTCTGCTAAATCCAAGGTATCTTATTCTCCTGTATTTATTACAGAATAAACGAAGAAGTTTTTCTTCTTACTACAGTATAATGTCTCTTTGATTTTAGTCTGAAGAAGTGTTCGATTACCTGAAGCAAGATTTAACAGAAATATCATCCACAGTTCGGACAGAAGCTGCGAGCATTATTAATAGTACCACCTCTGTGATTTCTGAGGGAATCCCCGTTAATGTAATTAATAATATTATTGTTCTTTCTAACGGTTGAAGGGTTGTTTAAAGAAATGGTGCAATTTTGATTTATTTATTAGCACACATAACGAACATGATTGGTGCAGTTTTAAATGAAATTTGAAAAATTATTATAGAATAATTCAAGGATACTGTTTAACCCAACTTTATCTTTTGTTATTGAATACTTTGTTGTCACAATTGAAAAAAGTTGTTAAATTGGACAATGCTTGCTCTTAAGATCAACCCTTAAAGTCTTGAATGAATTTATTACGAGTATAAATGCATCAATTCTGGTATTTTATGTTCAGATACCGGCTCCAGAATGGTCAAATGCTACTGCATCTGTTAAAGAATCAGTTTCTTCTTTTATAAATACAATGAGTAGTGCTTTGAATCCTCAACCTCTCGATGGAGACGAAGAACCTTATATTGTTGAAAATGATCGAATTGTGAGCATTTCCAAATTCCAAGTACGTGTAATATTTTAAGTCGTTTATTTTTCATGTTCTTGGAAGTTGAATAAAATAGAACGTTCATTTGTTTATTTTCAGAGTAAACTGTACCTGTTATCTGCTGACTCGAGCACATATTTAAACGATATCGAAGATAATTTGCGATTGCGATACTCCGCTTGGTTAGAAAGTCTAAAAAATTACGAATTTAATCCCTTAGCGAATGAAAAACTCACAAAATTATTGTTATCAAATTCGAGACTAAAAGAAAATTACGACAAATTGGTACCTGAGCAGGTACGCTAATTTTTTGTGCGAATTTCTAATTAAGTTTACCTACTCCAGATTTTATACTTTATTCAGGTGAGTAAATAAGTCTATTTGGGTGATTCTCCCATAATGTTGTTTTCGTAGGTTTTTTTCTGGATGATATTGTTCTTTAGCCAGTTCCTAGGATAAAAATTTTATTCGCATAATTTTAAAGAAAACTATTCAATGATTAACTTTGACTCACATAAATTCTTTGAAATTTAATTCGCCAAAATATCAAGTGGGGCTCCAAAGTATTGATCTATGTGATTTACTGGCTATTGGAAATTTGAAACGTATTTACATGTATGAGTCTTTTTCGATAGCTATGTCGAGACATTTTCTTTACTATTACTACATTTTTGTTACAATTATCGACCCCCATCAAGTACTAATAATAGAGACATCTTACGCCATAAAGATTATTAAGGGGATTAGAATTATGTTGAATTTTCAACTCTGCTATAATACTGTGTTTTCATGATTCAAAAATGGGCCAAACAAAAAATACTAAAAAAGGACCACAATGCCGTCACCACTCCAGAGGTGTGTCCGAACAACGTTCCCGAACACACCCCAGCTCTTGTTATTTATGATATACTTTCCTGGGACAGGAATACCAATATACTTGTAGAATTACCCACATTTTTAATGAAAATGTCCAAATTACTGTAAAGTTACCTAACGCGTGTTTGAACGGAGTTGTTTATTGTTCCGAGTGCTTGAAAGTACCATCACTTCCTCCACTGAAGAGCAAATATATAAGTTCTTCAAAAGTATGCTTTACTTCGGCATAAATTATTCGCAGATTTCTCACGGCGAGTTTTGGAACCGATATTTATTTAGAAAAGCACTTCTCGAAGACGAAGAAGCCGAAAAGCACCGACGAAGAAGCCTTGAAAAGAAAGTGTGCGAAAGTCTCGAATGGGAAAAAGGTATTATTCGTTATTTTTATGCGAATTTTTATCGATGCCTCGACCATTTATGATTGATTTAAAAAAAGTATTAATCGCGGATCATTTATTTTGTATTGTAATGTCGTGTTACATACAGAATCTTTTGGTTCGCACCTTTCCCTGTCTGAAGAAGAACAAGGACAAATATTACAGGAATATGAAAAAGAACGCTGTATCTGCTCCAAATTAGAACCCGGTAAAAATGTGTAAAAGCGATTTGAGTCTGCGAAAAATATTCGTCTTGAGAAGTTTTTTTTGTTTGAAAAAAAAAGATTTTTCTTTCGTTCTGAATGACCTAATCGAAATTTTCACTGACATAGATTATAATTTTCTTGTTGCAGAAAATAAAGATGAAAATATAAAGTCAGAATTGCATGGTAGTAATGCCGAATCAGAGGTATCTTCTGTACAGTCAGCCAATGATAGAGGTAAGCACTGGGAATCTTTTCTGAAGAGCTTCGATATATTGCCTCCCGTTGTGACGAATACTTTCTTTCTTTCAGAGAGTAGTTCAGATGATTGGGAAAAAGATTTCGATATCGATGAAATTCCGTAGTGTTTAATGGTACCTAATATCTATTCATTAGTTGATATTTTTATTTGATTTCGTTCTTTTTTTTTTTTTACGTTCACCGTTTGTAATATAATTTGTTAATATAACGTTCTATCGGATCTGCGATTGATTCTTTTGTGCTTGATTTTTAGATTCAAATTAATAATTCAAGGTCTATAGATCCGGCGCAAATAAGAAACGAATCAATGACCTCACTTTTGTCGTATATTTTTCCTTTTATCAGCTTAGGTCAAAAAACTCAAAATACGACGAAAGTTATTGCATAGTTGTCAGTCTCGAGAAAAAAAAACAATTTTTAGTGAATGTTTTTCCGATCAAGTTTTTTTAATTTTAGAAAAGTGACGGAACAACTTTTGAAAAAATTTATTTGTAATAACATGATTATGAATTTCACACTGACGAAACATTAAAATAAGTTGGAAACTACGAACCAAAATGTTGCTGGAAAAACCATACTTTCGTCTTATTTACGGCGAATCGGTTATGCAATTTGCATGACAAATTATTTTTGTGCCTTGTGTAAGATCCTTGCATTTTATTGTTGACAGCTCTAACCTTACAACGTCGCTAAATATTTAATTAACAAATTCATTTGTCTGCATTTTACATAATTATGCTTATGGCATCGTTTTGGCAGTTCATTGAATTCATGACAAATCGAAAAAATCTTCCAAGTTTCATGACGTTCATCTATTTTGGATAGAATATTATTTTATTTAAACATTTTCTAGCAAGTGGATTCTTTGTTTTATATTGCAATCTTCTGGATTTTAAAAGTTGAAACGAGGAAAAATTAAATGAAAATTCTTTTTTGTAGTACCTACCTACCTAGTTGAATTATGAATTCACGAAACAAATAATCGTTAAACTTGGGTAATTCTTTCATTTTCTTATCTCAATGTTTCACCAATTCAACTATTTCTGTGATTAAAAATAAATGATTAGTTCTTACCTGTTAGTCAAAATATTTTTCTTTGGTGAGCATTAAAAACACTTTATTTATTCTGTTACAAACGTGGTGCGTGGACTAATATATCATGTATTTTGCAGGTAATGTAGGTACCAAAGAAACTATGGCTAGGTGAGAGTAAACTTTTTATTCTGCTAATAACACAAATGCGTTCATTGTATTTTCTGTTATTTCAATACCTAGTTACAATAATTAGATAAACATGCACCTAAGTATTTACAAATAATGTTTTAGTTGTTTCTATTGATATTTTCTAAAATGTTCAGCCGAAAAATTGAATAATATTTATCTATTTAAATATTATTTTTTTCACATTTTCTGAAATACAACATAAATTTTTTAAGCAAACACCTGGTTTTTTATGCTGAAATAATTCTCCAAATTTTGATAGCTACCTGAATAATAATAATTTGTTGTGCATGCTTTTTTTAACTTGGTAAATGTTTCTCTTTTGACAATTAAATATTTTTATGACTGATTAGACACCTATCTATAAAATAAGGGCATGTTCAGTAAGCATAAAAAAATAGGAAATAGGTCACCGTTGTGTAATAATAGTTTATTTAACAAAAACGTTCATTATAGACATAAAACTTGCTTCAAACTTGAAAATAACTATACGCAGTTAATACATTTTAGGAAACTAAATCCTTTTTCTCCGATTTATTTCCGTTAGATGTTTACCTAGTTCGTGAATATTTCTATTTTATTGCGAGTATAGCGTAAATAACAGTAGGGCGGGGAAAGGGTCAGGCAAAAAATGAATATCTTCCATTAAAAAAATTGTTTGAATCAAACAGTTTCACAAATGTTCTGCAGAAGCACAATAAGCAACTTCAAATTTCAAACCCGAATTTCGGTAGTGGCTATGAAGACTGATGGTAAGGGACTACTTTTAATCCAATCTTTCATGTAATGCACATATTTGTATTATCAAATTAAATTAAGACAGTGGGTTACCTGTGTAATTATTTTCATTAATATCAGAGATTAAGGTGGAAACTTTTTCGTCAAAGCGACGAATATTAATTGTCTTTTTTTTAAATTCAACTTACTTTTTGACAAATTTTGTAAAGTTTCGTAAAAGTCTCATAGTAAAAATACGAACTGTAACTGTTTTCTTGCTTTTTCTTGCCAATTGTGGGCAAGATGAAAAATTTATGTCAGATGTATTTCTATCATTTTTACGATCGTATAGAAAAATTTTATTCAGTTTCTGCGCAAAAAAATTATTTTTATTCTCTCTACATAAGTAATGAACCTTTTCAAATGAATTTCGAAACACTCCATTAGCAAAATTAACAATAAGGTAAAGAAGGTACATGAACTTAACCAAGTTTTATGCTTTTTCGTCCTCTGAATGTAAAATTCTGGAAAAAATAATTGAAAAAATTTCCAAATAAATGGAAGAAACGAAAATAGATGCGATTCGTATGTATTTCATTCTCAAGATTCTAACAGATAGGCGTGCAATTAATAAACATTAGGTTTTGGTCAGCCAGACAGAACTTCATCCCTGTGTTACGTATTTCAAGAAATTAAAATATTTTTATTTCTATTTCACTGTTCAGTATATTATGCTCAGCCTAATTTAATATTGAACAAAATTGTTTTAAAGAACTCTAGTAAAGATGAAATTTTTTTTCATCATCACTTTTTACCTACAGATACCGGTTTTGAAGTACAATACTATGTTTTTCATTATGTAAATTTTGGAGGAAAATTGCTGTATAAATCTATCATAATCCAGTGAGGACGCTCCGAGCTTTTTTCGAAAGAGTGATTCTAAAGAAATGGAAACTGATAGATTTGAAAAAAAGCCCTGCATCGTGTGAAGCCTTTATTTTTTATCCAAATAATAGAATAGGAAAATTTACTACTTCATTACTGCACTGAATCAATTTGGTAGGTATTAAGGAAGGTGGTAATTAATAAGCTATTAATAATTGTAAAACAAATATAAATTTAATCAATTTTTATTCGTTAATTCATAGACTAGTAAATATTCTGTAAACTAAATAAAAATATGAGAGAAAAAAAATTTACGTATAAGTAACTATACAAATAACAAAACAATAAAATATCATTTGAGTATAAAAAAGGAAATAGATATGAGAAAGTTGTAGTAACATTACACAATTAATATTTGTTCATTTGTATCATTGGCATGATCTGATTGAATTTTCAGATACAACAGAGAATCTTTATCAAGGGGAAAAAAGTTCACTAAAGCTTACGAAAGAAAGGATAAAAAAGGTATTCTGGATAAATATTTCTCAGAAAATCTGTTCTGATTGTTGAAAAATCAATCAGGTTTTTTAAAAAACTTTCTTCGAGATTCTCTAGTAAAAATACTTAAATCATCCTGAACATGTGCTCAAAAATTTTATTTAATCCCAAGCACTGCCAAAATCACTAGCCTACATCCAAGGAAAAAGCTGACTCCATCGTGAGTATTATTGTTGAATAATTTAAAACCTTTTTTATTCAGACAATATTTAAAATTGAGTCAAATTCTACTATCTTGAATGAAATAATTATAAAAAATGTCAAGCAATTTTGTAAAGCTAAACTAACTACGAATACATCATTATGTTTTTGTAGGTGCATAAAAGCAGTAAAAAAGAGCTCATCTTGATAAGCTAACGCGTAGCCGTTTACGAATTTAAAGCATCAAATTCAAGTAGCTATAAAATGTGAAATCTTCTAATCTAATCATTCACAATGAGAGGAAAAGTTATTCATACCTATGTATATATACACGTCATTGAAAAAATCTGAGTACAGTCAATTTCACCATTTTACGTGAATTCAATAAATTAATGAGCAACTTGTTTTGGTGTCTTGCATAGGTAAATGATGATAAGCAAATTAACAAAATAAATAACGAAGCTAAATGTATCAAAATTGAATTTAATAACTAGTAAGTAAAACATTTCTGTTGATGGAGATTTAAAAGCATTGTGAAAGATATCCAATGTTCTTTCGTAAAAAATTTAATTTAAAAAAATGGTGGTCTTGAGAACCCCATTGAGAAGTTTCTTTCCAGAGTGAATTGACTGCAAAAAATCAATTTTAAGCAATTCAAGAAAACTTACAAAGTAACCTTAATGAGACAGAACGAGGACAGTTTGTTTGTGTTTTACTTAATATTTACAATAATGCTCCCTTTTTGGTTTGATAGCAAATGTTGTCCACCTGAAAAAAGTGTTGAATGCCTAAAATTTTCAAAAATTATATTATTGTAGTTTTCGACTCATTAGAGATCATGAAATACATTTTTTGTTACCACTGGCCTAAAAATCAGTGGCAGAAAGCAGAAAGGAAAAAAGTTTTTACGAGTACATCTTTTGCTTTTGCTTTTGCTTTTGTCTTCTATGCATCAAACCAATCAGGATGAAGAAAAATGTGACCACTGATAAAATTTCTTCATTTGATTTGTTAGATTCATAGGAGACAAAAGCAAAAGACAAAAGTACATCGTGAATGAGGCTCAATGAGATAGCAAACTTTTAAATTCATTTTTGGGTGTGCAACAAATAGCTTTTTTAAACATAGGCCTACCTACGACCTTTCCACATAAAAAAATGTCAGTTTGGTCACTTCGGAAATAATAAATTCCTGTTTTCAGTTGAGTGGGACTTAATAAAATCATTTCTAATGATTCAATTGAGCAAAAGAAATTTTGGTTAGGTTATTATAACAGTTCCAAATAGCAAAAAACGCTTCATTTAAATACTCGTAGATATGTTGAAAAAATCATTAGTTCTGTTCTGGTTGATTTTCCAAATGACAACATTGGGTAGGTTGTGAATTCGAGAATTTTTAAATTCATGAAGTAGGACGTGGCAATATTCAGGCGAAGGATTTCATTTTTATCAGCGATTGACTTTTCTGAATCATTCCTTGTTAGCATTATTTTCACAAAATTAGGGTCACTATGTAGTGCTATGCTTAGATTTTAGTTCTAGATTTTGCCAATAAATGAACTTATTATAAGTTGATCAGGTGGCGAATTATATCTTATTTGGCAACACTAAAATTTAGACCATAAGATTGAGCCAGTAAATTTTTTATTTTGCTGTTAGGTCCCTTTGGAAAGAAACTCTTCGATTGTTTTCCTTGCTGATAATTATAGTTTTCGTAAACTTGAATCAAAAATTTGCTTCAGAGTAACGAACTCCATGAACCATACAGTTTCATATTACGTCTAAGCTTCGATTTCAAAATGAAGAGTAGCCTATTGTTTGTCTTAATTTAGTGCTTATAGTGTCTTTTTACTGGCGAAAAAAGACATTTTGACATTTGCTTCCCACAGCAAATTTTCGTTGTTTTCGAAAAGAAAAAGGTGAATCTCAAAACTACGCTGCACACGAGAATTACAGAAATAGTGGGAGCTTATGACAAAAAATGAGAAAAAATGCATAGTTAAAAGGGAAGGTGGAAAAAAGCAGACTTTTTCCTTAAAGCTGCATTTTATAATCGTTCGCTGATGATACTTCCTTTATTAACTCGAAGAGCATGACGGTTAACAATGTACGGCACCAAAATGCCCAAAGCGACCAACACCATTGCGAGTGCATTCACGATAATTACTTCGTTCTTTTTCGAAATATCGCTGAGGCTGCACATACAAAGAAAAAAAAAGAATTCAACATTAAAAATTAATGGTAATTAAAATCGAATTTTTATACGATGAAGATAGCTCACGTTTCTGTAATAAATGAGTGAGTTCTAGTACCTATATAGACATGTCGAGGAGAGAGTATAAAAATACGTCAAGTCTGAAGTGCATGTCATACCTAATCTTCTATACTTTATGAGAATACATTCCGAGTTGAAAATAATAAATTTGGGAAGTGACCTGAAGGGCTTCAAAAAGCGAGTGAGATGTTTTTATGTTTTTGATATCCGTCCAGTCTTTAAAATTACTGAAAAATTATATTCTCATACCCCAGTGGTTTATTTACGAATGGTTAAAAAAAATTATATTTTAAAGTGAGTTACACTGGACTACCGTTTGGATGAGGAATGGATTAATAGTGAAACCAATTTCCATACTTATCCACCATGCGGTTCAGTTTGTAAATGATAAAATGTAACAAATCCTTAGCGATAGCCATCCGAGTGTCTAGATACGCTTGCTTAAAAGTCATAAATCGCAGTTAACTGAAAATTTTTTAATAAAACTGCAAGAAAACATTTGCATACCTATTGGGTTCTTTATTGGCTTTGGCTATTTTCTGACAAATATTATTTTGAAAACACTTAATAAATTCCATTTCATAGCCATCTATATAGAGAAGGAAAAACACAGATAAGTACCTATACCTATGCACATAGACACACAATACACTGAATATACACTGCCATAGTGAATCTTTTGCTTAAGTTAATCCTCATACCACACATCCCTTCGAGTACATTTTCTATATTTTCCCCTGTTAGTCATCCTAATCATTTTTATTTTTAACCCCCATCTTCGCAGCAAAGTTAACTTGTAAGCTTAGCAAAACTGAAAAATTTTTAGAGCAACTCTCGCTCTGCATTAGTAGTTTAATAAATTTTGCTCCATTTCCACTCTATTACTTGAAAACGTTTTAAAATTTCCGTTTCATTTCCTTAGTATAGTTCATTTGGCCTGTTGAAACCAAGTTTAAATGTAAAACTAAGGGGCTATTAAAATCCGGATTTTCTCATTAGCCTATGTGATAAAGGCAGCACACGTTTTTATGATACTTTATACAGACTTACTTTCGAATTATTCGGCAGACATTAGAAGAAGCTGAGAATAAGTAAGCTGGCAGAAAACAGTCTACACACGGAATGAAGAATAGGCTACGTAAGGCCTACTTTTACAACTCGAATTTCATTTGATGACAAATTTAATGAAACATAGTAAACTGTGACAGTTGAAATTATATAGTATTTAATTAAGGTGTACGTGGTGTAACGGTTCATAATCAGAGCGTACCTACATCTATGCTGGAAATCCGTCGAGTTTTGAAACGCTTCAATATTTTAAGTGAAATTTCACTTTCGATGATTGTCGTTTTTAAACGTGATTAGAATATTTATTCCCAGAAGGTTATGTGAAAACAAAGACCACACAAACACACCACACCATAACCGAGGAAATGATATTCAAAATTTTTCTCACGAAAACGGGCCAAAGAGAGGATTTTATTGGCTTCGATATAGGTTTTTTTTTTTTCCATTTTATGATAACCTCTCTCTTTCTCTTTCGCTTCGAATTTTTCTGTCTTTGTCCTCGTCTACCAATAAAATTAATTTTACGTTCGATAGCCCCTCGTAATACTTTATCGTTCGTGTTTTGATTTTCCCTGCTTCAGCATTTTCGGTGGACAAGAGGGAGGCACAGCAGATGGAATTTATTGGACTGTTTTCCAATGATTCTTTTTTGGGGTTGTTATCAGCAAGATGAGTGGGTGAAATGCTTATGACTATATTGAAAAAAGTTGATCAAGTTTGCAAATTAAATCTAGCCTATGCCTCGTTCATTCAAAACTATTTAGACTTCTATTGTAAAATGTATGAATTCCGAATTGATCTAATGTAATTCTTAATGACACTGGCAGATATAAAATACTGGCGTCTATAATATTTTATTTTTAAAATTATCCCTTTCAAACAGTAATTTCGTAGATTACAATGGTTCCTGGTCATTTCCCCGAATAAATTATTCTGAATGGCTTTTCACACAAACAGCTTTTTCCTCGAATGCTTTTTGCCTTAATTTTTTCTCCTGAATAACTTTTCCTGAATTTCTTCCCTTGAACACTCAAGTTAGCTTATTCAGAGCTAACGAGGGGCCCTCCTCCCTTTTATTTTCACATCTGAAGCGGACTGGCCTTGATTACAGGCGTGGAGGACTCAGTACCACATATAGACACCCTCTGGAAATGGCTTGAAATGATTTGAATACGCTTAATGAAATGAATGAATATGTCGCCAGTGAAAGGTGAGAAAATTCTTAATTCACCATAGAAAAATAGTCACCAAAGACTGAGTTTAATGTGGACAGAACCTACAGGCATCCTACAAATCCTCCTTAATTCCAAGTTTCGCAATAAGTGGACTCTGAAAAGTCACTTCGAGGGTAAACCTTCCATCCTAAGTTTTGATTTAACCTCCTTACCCCTCCTTCACCATGAAAACTAGAATCATATTTTAAGGGCTTGAGAAATCCAAAATAAGTTACAAAAAACAATTTTTCACTTTTTACTTCTTGAAAATGGTATGTACTTGGACGCATCATTAATGAGCAGGAAAGAAGGAGACTGTCGGCATCATTGGTTGGCTCAGCGAAATTAAACTAGTGATAAGAGAGTATGACGCCATTTTTTTCCTTTTTAAATGGGTGATGAATAAAAAATAACTAACAGGGCAACGACCGAAGTAACTTTACATGACTCGTAAAATTGCTGGACTAGCTCATAATCTGAAGAAAGCGATTGGTTGAAACACGGTTGAAATAAAAAATACTTTCTTCTTATTTGTTGAAGCATTGTGATGTCATGGTACTCTTAACTGGAACAGACGATATGTAATACCATGACTTTCAGTCCTTGCTTTGTAATATACTATTAAACTGTACAATACATTCCAGAAAGCAAGTAATCATAATTTCTGTGTTAGACACACATCTGATATTTAATTGCGTTTTCCTCAATTCTTTGGAAGCATTTTATTTGATTTACTGAGAAAAAATTCAATATTCCCCCACCCCCTCTTCCGTAAAATACAACTACATGCATGCATACGTATCTATTCAAAATGTCATCAGAATTTCAATTTTTTTTAGCTTTACGCTCACTTTTATTAATGCCTCGAAGACCTACTTACTATAAACGAAAATGATGAGGGAGGGAAGAAAGAATTGGAGGATGTACTGAGTTACTAATGTCATCGAGGTCGAATGTCTTAAACTGATATTATTGTCGTTAACATAACTTTTTTTATTAATGAAAGAGGTACAACGTAGCGTATACCGAAGACATCATGTCCAGTTTGTACACGACGATTTATTATTTTTTCCTTCTCTTGATAATATATTAACGGTGTACTGATGAATTTCAGAGCACGTGCCAAAGTAAAATGGTAGAGTACTGTCTTTACAGGTTGATTTATGTAGGATAAATTGTTTATTTGACACGCCTTAGCTGTCTGTGTTTTATTTTTGCCCAATAAAATACAATGAAAGGGTTGGTTTTCCAGTTTTACAACTTTTCAAAAACAACTATAGGTACCCACGAAATACTTAGGGACAGAGGATAAGAAGTAAGGTTAAATTGGCTAAAAGTATTTTGAAAATGTCAAAGATTAAAGTAAATAATATCTGATGCTTCCTCTTAGTCTAGCTCAATACGGTTTATCATGATTTTTTGAATTGATATTGAAAATTGCTCAAAAATTTATGTGGGATTGTAGTTGTTCCTTAGCTTTAATCAAAATAATGCTTTATGATTATGATGATATTATAGTTAACACTGTCTTCATAATATATAATTATAATGAAATTTAAAGATATCATTGAAAAAGTAATAGCGAAATAAGAAACCAAAAACTTTACTGCAAGACACTAGTAATTATTGTCTCCTGAAGTGAAAAGAATTTTCATCTCATTTCTTATTGAAAAAAAAAAAAAATAAATAAAAACCAATAAAATAACAACAAATCATGAAGAATTTTTCATTTCTGAGAGTGGAATTGTCTGTGACAATTTTAATAAAGCAAAATAAAAAGGTAAGTAAATAAATGAATAAATATGGAGGAAAATGTTCGATTAGGAGCTATACTGACATTTTCAATTTTTGTTGGAGCAATCTGTTTGTTCTCAAATCTCTACTCCCCCCACTCTTCCATAGAAACAATTTTCAACGTAGTATCGCTTTCCGAAAAACTTATCATGTAAAGTATTTAGTTTGAAATTTTCAAATCTTTCTCCAACGATTATTTTAGATTTTTAGAATTTTATAGGTAAAACATTTAAGACATTATTTTCACCCACATAAAATGCATTTTGAAGCGAATAAGAAATGGAGTTTGTTTTAATGTTTTATGAGCAATTTTTTCGAGAAAAAAAATTCGAATGGTTCCTTTCATCTTTGAGATAGGAAACAAAATTTTCAAGATTTCAAGTCTTGACTCATCTTCTGAATTTTAAGCCAAGAGCTATTATTCGATAAGACCATTCACGACTTAATTCCTTCTTTATGAATACGTAATAGGTAAGCCTATTCTTTTCCATGCCGAATTCAATTATTCAACAAGTTTTAATAAACATTACTTGACAGCAAAGAATTAAATAAGTGATTCATAAAATAATTTTTATCACGAAATTTATGTTAATTATCGTTGGTAACGTAATCCGAGTTAACGAACTTTGTTATTTATTATTATGAAGAAAAAAAAATGAAAAAAAAAAAACAAAACTGAAAAACCACTTTTATTCCTTCCTTTTTTTTCTCTTAACAATGGATTTTTGACATAAATTAAATGTTTTACGAGCATGTCAGACATAGTGTAGTTCTTTTACACTAACTACTGGTCTCTCCTTGACTGCTTATCAATGAAAAATCACATGGAATACGGAACATGCTCAACGGTTCTAGTAGTAACCCTGTAGCTAATACTTGTTTTGCCAGTTGCTTATTTTCTAATTTTCAACTTTACGTGTATTATAATAATGAGAACTAAGTCACTTATCTGCCAGGAAAAATCTGGTTTATATCAACGATCTCAATTTCAAGCCTAGCTAGTTAAAAAATATAGATCGGCTAAATTTTTATTCACTCTAAAATCTGTGTTTAACCTATTTCTCACGAGATTTTTTGTCTCAGTTGGTAGGTACCAATACATTATTCAGAATGATAGATATGAGTGATTAAATCGCTGTTTATCAAATCAGTGATGAGTGGATGCTGAAAAAAAAGATATGACACACATTATCAATACCTTGAAGCAAAAAGTTGCTAGATCTATTTTTCATAATATTAATCGAGATAAAACAAGAAATTTGATGATACTCCAAAGATGAAACTGCCTTTGTCAACTTGGGCTTCGATATAATTTCTTATAGACTTCATCCAGTAAGCTGACAAAAGTAGTATTATCATCACAGTCAAGCATATTAGTAATACTTAAAGAGCTACATTGTATGAAGTAATAAATGCCAAAAAAGTAAATTTTTGTAATGCGAAGAAATAAATAGAACAAGTGCTGATACATCTAGACTTCGGTACCTTCAATTGGCTAAAACTAGCCTATCAGTTTTCAAACAAATCGAGGAAAATATTTTAAAAGGATGATACGAAATATCACATGAAACACGTTTTTCTGAAAAAAAAAAAGTCGGTCAAAAATGGCACTCGGTATTTTATTCATTCAACATATAAAGGTAGCTCTTCATTACTTTCATCTCCCGTACATAATTTTATTAAAAATGGACTCAGCAGCATTTTGTCTAAAGGTATCGTTATAATAATAATAATTATTATTATTTCCCAATTGTAAGCAAGCATGAATCTACTCAACTTGTGACCAGCGAAGCACAAACTAACTCTGGTGAATTTCCACCACCATTATTCTTATTATTAGGTGTAGGTATATTCTGCTGGAAAAACAAACTTTTCTTTTGAGTAAGAAGTATCTCAAAGCTTGTCAAACTGAATGCTCATTCATACCAAGTTCTTGCCTCTGATAACTAAGAATTTGTGCACTTTGAACATAATGGCTCGTCATAATTGTTACAAAAATACCTTGTAAATGTCCCAAATATCATATTAAGTATCTAAAAAAGTTATTTTCAGGGATGAATTAGGGATTTTTTTCAATGAATCTGCACTTGGTCAAGTCGTGTTAACAGTGAACTACCAAAATAAATTATGTATCATAGGTTACAACTGCATTTTTCTGAATGAACCTACTTCAATTTTCAGAAACAGTTCTCACAGAGAGGCAGTCTTTGAAAAAATTGTGGAATAGTCATAAATAAAAATATTTTACATGAATGGAAAAAAAAAAAACGTTCAATTTTCAAAATATTGTTAGGCACTTAATAATGCTCAGGGTGTTGGAATTAATGATGGAAACGAGGTCGTTTGTAAAAATCGGTTTAGCTAAATTTGCTGATAAAATTTCAAACAACCTTTTGCTACAGCCTTGAAAATTTAATGAAATCACTTCTCCAAATGAAATTTTTTACGACCCTTTACTCAGCTCACAGGGTATCTTATTGCGCCCGATATAAATTATTCGTCCTTAGTACGCGACCGAATTAATAATTGGGGCAAATTTCGTTCGACAAAATTTATTCATTCCAAAATTTTTCCTGCTATTTCAAAAACATTTTTTGTTGGGTATTTAAGTTATTATTTTGAGATGTAAAATTGAATTTATTAAAATTAATTAGGGATTGACAAGGGGAAAAACTCTGAAAAAATCGTTTGTGTGCCGAGAAAGTTTGAAACAGGTACCTACTTATAGTAGGTAAAAAAAAATTTGGGAGCTTTGCTTTGCATTTTCGTTTACTATTATTTTGGATTCTCTTATATCATAGAAACTTATTTTTGGAAATTTTTTTTGGGGTGGAGAAAGTCAAATTACACAAAATAGAAACGGATGATTGCTATCACTACTTTTTCTCGTTCCTATTGCAAAACTTTTTCTTCCACCATTTTCTAGCGTAAAAGTAAAAAACTTTTTTCGTTAAATTTCTTCCCTTTCTTCATACTCTACCAGCTTAGTAATTTATTCTTATTTACTAATAACGACGAAAGTATTTTACAACTACGAAAATACTCTTTTTTCTTTCTTTCTTTTTTTTTTTTAACTTCGTGCGCGTGAAAATTAGGAATTAATGATGTAAGAGAAATTGAAAGTTTTTTGAATCATTAGAGAGAGGGAGATAGAGAGCTAGGAAATATTTTTCAACGAATATTTAAAAAAAGAGAAATATGTTTTTAAAAAAGTGCGATTAGTGCGTCAGGTAATTACGAGTAACAAAAAGAAGAAAAGGTGACAAGAAAGTGAACTTCATACAATGTTTTAAGTCGGCGGGCAGTTTATTAATATTTAAACTCATAAAGAGTGCAAGGAACGATGAAAAATGGTGGCTGAAAGAATCTCAGGGTTCACATATCCTCTTCGCAACCGACTAAAATTCGATCGTGGTATTTGAGGTCTACACGTGAGAGCATGTATGAGACAATAATAGCCGAGGAAATTAAAACCATTGCTAGCACGTTGATCACAAATGTCTCTTCAGTGAGAGCTGGTTCACCAATAATGCTGAAAAATAAATGTTTTATGTAAGTAGTTCAGGTTCGATACAAATGGATTTAACACTCATAGTCAGATCTAGCCCAGTTTTTAAGTTTCCCATGTAGGTGTAGGTGAAGTCAAATGAAAAATGATCCGAAAAAAAAATGGGTTTTCCAAGCATTCGCAGTGATATTTGTAATGCATCGACGGAAAAGGGAGCTTAGGGCTGAATCAAAAAATTGAATTCAAACCCTCATTTTGAAAAAATCTTTTTCATATGAAAGAGAGATGTAATTAGATAGTATGTACCTGTCCTATATAATAATATTCATTTGAAAAAAAAGTTTTAGGTAAATGCGTTCATCTTCATGAGTCCCATAGTTTACTGTTTTCAAAGTCTAAAAATCCAACTTTTGTCTCCTGTGAATTCAAGTTTGTTTCATAAAGTTTACTTTCTGCAACGCGTTGTAGCTGAATAAAAGCATTTAAAAAGAATATATTTGCCTATGAATAATTTTTTCACATACCTATTACCATAAATTAATGATTTCTAACTCGAATTTCTATACTTACTTATTATTTTTATTGTTTATTTTCACCTTTTTCATTTCATCTTGAATTTGTTTTTTTGTTTTTCAATTTTTTCATTTTTCCATTTTTTATCAGGTAGGTATTTTATTTTTGTTTTTATATTAAAAAGTTACTTTATTCTTCTCATTCATTCATTCATTCATTTTCTCGTTTCAATTTTTAAAACTTTGGTTGGTACCTACCTGATTATCTACCCATCATTTTTATTTTGTATTTTTATAAATTCAAATTTTCAATTTTTAAAAAAATTAAAATTAAAATTTTACATTTTTTATGACGACCCAATTGGGTACTTTATTAAAACTAACAGACCTATTCTCAATTACGTCTATTGCTTCCATCCCAGCGAACTGTAAATATTTCAAGATTTTTATAGTGATCATACTTTTCATCATGTCAACTATAGCAAAATAAATTTTAATTTAAGACGCCAAAAAAACCGCAGCATACCACCCTATTTTTGGGTTAGAAAATAGCCATTTATTCTGATGATCTCGTAATGAGAGTGAATCTTACCAGTTTTATTTCAAATCTTATACTATTTTTTGAAGCATCTAGCTTCACCGAATGGTGTCTAAAATGTGAGACTGTACCAAATAGAACTTATAAATTTCTATTGAATCCTCCACAGATTAAGAGAAAGTCCATAAAAGCAACAAACTAGGAAGGTCAGTTGCCCTTTCCTAAACGCATCCACCAAAAGTATTGATCATACGAGTAATTTCGATTTTAAAGGTTTCTACCAACAGCGTACTTCACCTATGACTTTCGCTCGTTCCATCATTTTACGTTATTTATTGGCTAGAAAAAATTTTACTTCAACAACTTTCCCATCTGTCAATCTGTTGGCGAGGTGATATAATTTCAGCTTTAGCATTTAAAATCTTTATCGAATTTTTCACCTGATTTTTCCTTCCTTTTTTCTATATACTCGTAGGTACGAGTAGGTACCTGATTGAAGAAATTGCATTCGCTTTTGTGCTTTATGTCACTCACTGAGTCACTCATTTTTCTTGAGTACGAGTAAAATGCAACAATACCGCGCATATGCTATTTAATTGTAGTGGTGACTACCTGCTTTCGCGCATAGTAAGAAAAAATAATAGCTTACTTACACTGGTTGCCATTTTACTCGACGTTTATCGGTGTAATGATCTCAAATTATGGGGCACGATGGCTTGGCAAACATTAATTACTACTGTAATTTCTACTTTTTGTTCATTTCATTCTCCAAGGTACCGTTTCTTTTTCACCGATCATACTTTTTATTGGCCTGACCAGCAGCTTATTTCCCTTTACTAGGCGAGTCAATAGAGATTTGATGATAAACTTTTATGTTGTTATATAAAAAAGAAAAAAAAAAAACTTTGGGAGTTGAAAACTTCCAATGATTAAAAGAGAAATGAGTATAGCAATATCAGCCATTTTCAAGATGTTAAACTAAATTAAAATTTTTATTTGAGGCTGGTAAGTCTGAAGAAGCTTGGTTAAATTTAATGAAGCATTCTCATTTTTTTTTTCAACTTTCATCCTAACGAAAGGTGAGTTCACTGAGCCATTACAAAGATATGACTCAATGAGATGTCCTTCTCTTCTACAATATCGTATAGCTAAATCAGTTACCTATATCTAGGTTCAGTATTGTTAATTGATGCATATTGTTAGTGGTATTGTAAGTAATGAAATTGAACGAAAATGACGTGACGTTAATTTTGAGATTATTGTATGATTGTTTTTTTATGGGTTTGCCATAATAATATATAAAAATAAGATTTTAGTCAAGGGTGTAAATTATTACAAATTGGAAATTAGATTTGCGCAGGATTATAGTCCAAATTTTACAACCCTAAAACCTGCTGAAAGAGGGGCGCAAAGAGGGCAGATTGTTTTACGAATAGACAATCTGGACGTAACTTTATGTAAAGAGTTCCGATGATCTTTCAGAATAAGAGGTTTCCATAGTTTGCATCGTAATTTATTTATCCTCTTTGTTCCACAATTAAAAAACAAAGACAATAGACCTGGGGAAGAATCTATGTTTAAAACATAGAACTCGTCCAAATCACCTACGTACCACTTTAAATCCTCTCGAAAGAAAGTCTAGATTCGAATTACATACCGTCGTCAGAAATGAATTTACATTCCGAAAGTAGTCATTAACGAATACGTACTTGTATAATTTCGATGATTTTTGGGTCAAGCCAGTTAGACAGGTTGCAACAGCCAGCATAAAAATGGTCGTACCAAACGACGCGTGTATTGGAACGAATGCACCTCTGCAAGCAACTGTGGCTCCTTTGCAGCACAACAGTACCAAGAAGCTGAAGAATCCGAAGACGAACTGTGAATACAAAATTTCAGGTTCGTATTAAAAGTACTATACTCGAGTTCTTCGAATTACGAGTATTAGATCCAACTTAATGTTGTCGTTCGACATTTTCAAGTACACCTCATTGCATAGTGGAAAATATATAATTCCTTGTATTTCTTTAAATAACTAGCCCAAGTATAGGCCTACGTATTTATTTTGGCACTTTCGGGATTCTCACAGAGAAACCTTTGAACTGACTTGAAACTTATTTGGATTATCACGAAGCACACTTTAAAATTCTAATGCTAGTTAAAATGGATCTACACCTTTCAATCATATTATCGCCTCATTATCCGACATTTGTTATGAATCTCAACCTTATTGGTGTTGTAGACCTACTAGTTCATCTTTCAGCACTTCAGATGATTTCTTAAAACCTTGACAATTCCAGGTTCCTCATGAACTCCAAAACCGATTGAATGGAAATTTATGTGGCACGGTTAATACCAGCCTCAGTATGGTTAAGAAATTTTCTTATTACGGCGCTCGCGGGCAAACCACGAATCGGATCTTCATAAAATTTACTCGTCTTTCGAAGCTGCCATTTCATCAAACCCAACCCCTGTTACAAATTTCAACCCTAGTGGTCACTGGTAGGTTGTCCTGCAGCGTGTTTCAAAGTAGAGTCTATGGCATTCTTATTTACATTTACAGACAAACCAAACCACAGATTGATTTGAAACTTGCATCGAGTCTTGCAATACCTAAAGTATTGTATAATTATGAAGCTCAGCAGCTCAATTACTTCAGAACTTTCTTTGTTATTGGACTTCAAAGTTGAAATTTTCGATTTATTCCCCTCCTCTTTTATACAGAGATAATAAATAAAACGCTACTTGAATGGGCTGCGGACCAAAAAAGTTGATTTTCTTCTGTGAAAAAATAAATAGAATGAGGGGCGGTGAAGATTTTGTTGCTTTTTAAACTAATTAAAACTACTACAGTTCTCAAGTGAATTGAAGAAAATTGGCTTTTTAAAGGGTGATACAGAACAATATCAGATCAAACATTTCTTTCTAAAAAAGTCATTTGGTCGAAAACAACACATTACTTAGCCTTTTACTGTTCCGACCGATTCGCAGCCGGCAAACATAGGTCGGTGACCGCCGGTCAGAGGACCAGCGACCACCGTCGCTTTGGTATCAATATTAAAGTAAACATGGAAAGATAAACGAGGTACAAAAGTGAACTAACTAGCCACCTAAACGATCCTACGTGATCACAGATAGGGAAAAACCTCATAACAAACTTATGTTATGATAAAAGGTTCAAAACAACCTACTAGGCACTGAAGCCTTCTTTACACTCATACCAATCTTGTTCACTCATTCTGGTTACCTGAGAGCCATAGTCACCTTGTCAGTTGACTACCTAATTGTTGTTGCTTTTTACCTAATAAAAGTAATATTCAGTTACTCGCGTTTGTCATTTCAAGTCATAAGTTATTCCCCACCTCGCGCGTACTTAGAGAGGAACATTTACATTCTTAATGTACTCGTAGCTCTTCAAATAACCAAACAGCAGATAATGATATAACTGAAGTTGCAAGGTGAGTAGTTTTGGCATTTGGGAGATTATGAAACGAACCCAATTCGTGGTAGGTTTTGTATGAAAAACCTGCTTAAATAGAGGTAAACATTCCTTCGATTCTGATACCCAGTTTTTGGCTGAAAGCCGAAATAATTAGTCACGCATCTTTGGTTAATCGGTAATCGCAACTCACTTATTTGGTTGTCAATACACGTTTTCCCTATGCCGGTTCTATACTAATTTAAATTCCTCTGTTATAACCCAGAAGACCAGTCCCAATCGATTTTACTAATCACGTGCAAAACGTAAATAGTATACTGATATTTTAGGACTCGGTAACAAGTTCAACGAGTCAGGCTTTTCTTTCTGGGTACATGTATCTGTTCAGGAAGATAGAGAAAGACAAAAAGGGAAGAAATTATGCACACATTCAAACTGAACTTTTGAACACGTAATATTTTGGCATCTTCGAAGGCACGCCTTTCTGATTTTTCGTGGTAAATATTTGATCTACTAAAAATTAATTTCGAGTAGTAATTTATGAAACGTGTTTGAAATGCAGATGCAAAATGTCGTCGCATAACGGAATTTTGAAGGTGTCGCCCAAATGTTGACATAGATTTTGCACTGCTCCAATAAACCTGGTTTACTGTACATTTTTGAGAAAAAGGGTTCCAAGCTCTCTAACTGTGATATAACTTAAATGTTGTCTGGAATCACAGTCAAAATAATGAATGGAGGGTGGAATTTGTACACAATTATAGAAAACATTCTAATAATTTTCATCCGACCTTGACGTAATGGCAGATTTCAAAAAAGAGCCTAATGTTGGGCTTGATCGTTTTTTCAAAATCCATCAAATTCATAATAGGTACTTATGCATTTTTCTCTCTCTAAAGAGCCATCGCTCAGTGCATTGTCCTGAAAATTCGTAAAACTGTAAGCTCAGCATTTTTTCGACGGCTTGGTCTGCTATTTTTTTCTAATATTTAGGCCGACCAACTAAAATTTATTCAACACTAACAATTGAGAAGATTTTTGCCATACCAGTAGAGGATTATGTTATGACTCTGTAGTCAATTTTTAATGATTCAATAAAGAGCTTTGTTCAACTTTCTTTATCACGTCATATATAATTATTGTTTATGGTTTATTCATCATAAGAAGTTCAAAACTAGAGTTAAAAATTTATTTGACCTAGTTAATATTTACTTAATTACTAAACACCACTTTTTTCCAGTCAGAAGGTATCAGAATTCTGAAAGTATGGAGTTGATTTTATAAAATTATTTTTTTCAAATTTTTGATCAGTAGGCTACTCTCAAAATTATTTAGAGTCTGAGTCCCCTTACAACTTCTACCCAAGCCTGTAAATTTAGATCTCAGGTATACACAGGAACTTTCAAACTGAATGCATGTGTATGGAATCTGATGTGTTAAATTTATACATATCTGTTGTGCATCTCGCATAAAAATAACTAACCACTACTTTAGTCTGTATTATGATCATCATATAAATCCCAAACGTAAATAACTTATTCTCGTAGGAAATTAATAGATTCAAGTTGCATAGTTACTTTTGATCGTGATGAACATATTTACAGATGCTCGCACAGACTCTTCTGTAATATTTCACATATTTTCATTTTACTATTAGTTACTCTGGCGAAAAAAAATTAATTATTCTCTCATCAGAAATATAGGTATGGTAAATTAATTTCATTCTGTTCTAAGTACATTTTTTCTGGTACCCAGTCCTCGTATTTGAAATATTTTCGATTATGGTTGGTAAAAAAAGGAATAGCGAAGTGGTTTGAAGCACATATGGGATTCTTGACTGAAAAAAAAAAAAAATTAGCGAGAGCTAGGTTCAAGAATAAAATAAGTATGGATCGGCATAGGTGAGCTCACTGTTGGCGAAGAGTAAAGAAAATGTCAGAACAACCAATTGGCAGAAGTATTTTGCTACTTCTTCTTATAGACATGAGTTTTGTGTTTTCCGAATAAACTAGGTATCTATTGAGTCTACTTTTTTGTGATATGAGATTCTGACAACAGACCAGTGTTTCAGGAATAATTATGAGTCTTTGATTAAATGGATTATTTTTGTGAGTGACTGAGAAGTAACTTACCTGTAAAGCGAACATGCCCATTGTTACTAGACCCATCCAACTGTGAAGCGAATAAAAGTGATTGTGTCCTTGTAGCATTTTATTGTCGAATACTGCGAAAAAGCCAAGTCCAATGCATGGTATTGCTACAATGTGAAAGAACGTGTGGAACAACTTGACGAATATATGCCTGCAGCACCGACTGATTCTGTAAAGTAGTATAGCTGAAAATCAGGAATAAAAATTAACAATATTAATTTTGAAATAACAAAAACAGGGGAAAACAAAAATTATATGCCTATTCTACCATTATCAAAATTTTAATAAAATTCTCAGGTACCTATTTAAAAGAAAAACTATGAAAATTTTAAAAACAAGACTGTAATAAGTACAAGGTAATGTAAAATGTGAATTTTCAGATTACCTACAGAAATAATGGAAGAGAAAACAATTAGAATTTTAATGCTAATTTTTATTATCTATCATTCAACACATTAAATCAACCTGATGAAAAAAAAAAATTATTATTATTCTGCTTATCAAACGAGTAATGTTTATCAATATTTCATTCACATTATCCAGACTTGAGTTAACTACACATATGAGTTTTTATATTGAAAATTTCGAAAAATATTATCAAATGCTTAGATAACTTACAAAAGCCACTAACTGTGACGAATCCAGCTATCATCAAAGTAGGATGTAAATTGAATTGTTTATTGGGGTTGGTGTCGTGCCACCCGTAGCCTTCATTTGAATACAGCGTCCAGAAAAGTACTAAAACTGTGGCAGCGAGTAATAATACACATGAAAGTACCACAACCAAAACATATTCCATCCAATTACATGTCGTAAAATCATCATCATCGTCATACTGTCGATTTCTGAAAAAACAATAAGTAAAATAAAGAAATTAATAAAAACAACGAATTTAACTTCAAATTAAAATGATCTAGGTAGTTGATAGGAAAATAAAAATATAAAAAATCTCAAAACAAGTCTTGACGATACAAAAAGAATAGGGAGCAATATAGTACCTATTTGTATAATAAAGAATAAAATAAGCAGATTTTCGCAGTGACCAAATACTCCTTATTAGCCTACTCTTGTTTCTTCATTTGGGAAAAATAGGAAAACAGGGTGAGGGCTATGCTCTACTAGACGCCCGAACACCACAATTCGGCTCTGAGGATGAAATATGGAAAAATATGAATCTAATTTCTCAATTAGCTCAACCAATACGAAAATTTTGATTTTTGTTTTTAAACTGTCCGATAAAACGATAAGTATATAAAAAAAAAATATTTTCCCAAATCGAGGAAATTTTCCCGACTAGTTATATCTGGCTGAGTTTTTAACTGGAGATACGATTTTTGATTATGTTATAATTAAATTATGATGAACTTACGGATGTGTAGAGTTAGATTTTTATTTAAAATTGAACAACGGCTTCTACGGATGCGCAAAGTTAATGTAACTTTGATTGCTAATTTTAGCTAGCAGAAAATGTAAATTGAAAATTCAACTTATACATCCAGTTCATCATATAACTATAACATATTCAAAAATCGTATTATCTCCAAGTTGAAAACAGGCAGAAATCAGTCGGGAAAATTTCTCTATTAAAATACATTTTTTCGTGTGGTAAAGCATACCCGCAAGCCTAACAAGGCTATAGGTTATTATTTAATATCATAATGATCGGTATAATAGAGAGAAACGCAAGCAAAAATCAATATTTTTGTTGCCACTTGCCAACCCCTCACCCCAACCAGAAGTACATCTTAAGTAAGTATAGGTTACCATATATCATTTCCCTCATTGTTCTTATCAAGTAGAAAATGAAATAGAAAATATTCTTATGGAAAAGCTTAGTGATGGAATGAAGAGGGGGCTAGAGTAGTGATGGCGATCGAAAAAATTTGTCTCATCTCAAAAAAATTCCCAAAAGAAACTAAGAAACAGTACAAAAAAAAAATTATTGAAAAAGAACAAATAATTAAGTCTCCAACTCGTGACATCATATAACATCTGTTGTGGTTCCAAATATAGGTTTAAGTTTATCATGGTTTTCCTTCAAAACAGAAAGTCAAAGATTCAAACCAACTTAAACCATAGCTTTGCGAAAAAAATAAGTAGGTCAAAAATGAACCAATTGTGAATGAACTGAATCACCTACGAATAAGGCCAGGAATGGAATTTCATCTTACTAAAGAAATATTCAATTAAAGAAAAAAGTATTTATTCTACTTTGAAGATTAGAATCTTAAGAAACAGAATCTGGCCAAAATTTTTTTGTAATCACCGCAAATGAATTAATGACAATTGGAAAACCAAGTGCGTCGCAAATATAAATTAATGCAATTTCAGCTTGTGTTTGGTTGTCTGATAAGAAAAATTGAACCACCGCTACCCTAATGACGTCACGCTCAACCTCCCAACTTCAGTATCAATTATTTAGTTGTTGACATTTTTTAATGATTTATCCAGCTCCAGTCTCCCTTAATGAAAGCGAGTAGCGTTAGTGAAAAAGTATACTTTTGGGAGAAATCTGTAAATTTCTTTTTGAAATATTTTTTGTAGATTAACTACCTAAAATACTAGTATTCCTAATACGGTGCCTTTGTAAAATTTTCAAAATTCCAACGCGACGAATAATAAAATTTTCAAGATTCTAAATTGAAATATCTTAAATAAATGAGTCGCAAAGTTGTTGGTAATATTCCTCACAACGGTGAAAATTGAAGATTTTTATGTACTCGTAATTACATAGTTTTAAAAAAAATCTAGCTTTTATTATGAGAGGGAATTGAAAAAAAAATTGATACTTATTCAAGATGGCGTCTTAAAATGATGCAGAACAAAATGAATGCGCATTGCTGTTTACTCGTTACCGTAATTTACGTTTTTTATTTTTTATATCACTTGAAATTCCATTTCGAAACACTTTCTTTTTTAAAATAAGTGACGCAGCATTTTTGTTGTTTATTAATTCACGGTAGGTTAGGCCCATAGTACGCCCTTCTAACTCCATCCACCTACACGCCGAATGTTTTTAATTATATTTGTAACGCGAAGTCTGGGCATTGCAGAGCTCCTGCAGTAGCAGGAGGTATGGTTGTAATTGACAAATCAAAAGCGTAACGTACTTAGCAGTAGCAGATGAATTTCCGTCTTTGTTAAAAATTACGAGACACCAGACTTGCCTAGTTTACAGTCTGTAGTCTACAGCATAAAGCAAGGTAGTGGTTGCAGTTACAATATCTTCATATTGCAGATTACATCTGAGGTTTCACTTGATTTATAGAAGTTGTATAGTCTTTTCTATTTCATTCTTCCTTCTATTTTTGGTTAGCTATACTGTTGGCTGCTTCTTCATGGTTTTTATGCGGAAAGCCGAAAGTGCGTGCTGTCGGCATAAATAAAAATTACATGGTTCGTGCTCGACCAAGCATCGAAAGCCAGTTGTGAGGAAAGGTGAAAAAGAACGGTACTAGTTTTGTCGAGTGAGTCGTTATTTTGGTGGTACGGAGGAAAGGTTTCAATGAGGAAGAAATAAAAGCTCCCAGACATTTGTAAAAATATAAAAATATATAGCGAAGTCAAGAGTCTTAAAAACAATGGAATATGTATCTACCATAAAACTGGTTGACTTTACCCTTGCATGAAATTAAGAAATTGAAAATTGATAAAAAAAGATTTACTTATCAAGATGGCAACATTTAAAATAGTATGAATCAATAACTGGCTCTCATGCATATTATTTTGAAGCTTGAAAAAAGTTTTTATTCCTAAATATTTCACCGAGATTTTAACCTGTAAATCTGACCAGTTTATCAAAATATTCGTTGTTGATATTTTTTTATTTGTTTTATGTTGTTTTTGTGAGCATGGGCCTCCATGATACAGTATGTCTTGACGCAAATGTTTAAGTTTAATTCGTCGGTCTATTGCGAAAAGGTTCTAAAACAGATTTTTTTGGAAACGGAGATTTTACATGCTGTCTAATAGGAAATTTTGTGCTCTTTCCAATGGTAACACTGATTTTGACCCTCGATGATTTTTTTGGGGGTAACTTTCAAAAAAAAAAATTAAAATTCCTTAAAAGCACTTCGAAAATTTGAAAGTGCCAAAAGGTTCCTCGTTTTGAATTGAAGAACCTTTTTGCACGATCATTTCCAGAGTAACCTTTTCGTACTATTAATTCTTCCAAGTGCCAGAAAAATATCATAGCCGAGTTAAATGGCTCTTCGCAATTTTTCTAATCAAATTATTAATTTCTACGTTTTCCAGGTCTTTTTAATAGAAAATTTTCAATTATACTCAAATTAGATAGTTGCCCACATCAAACAATTGCCGGTCTGAAGCTGTGATCCATTTCCTTCCATGATAAATATCGTGCTGAAAACTTCATTTCGCTCTCCTGAAAAATTTACTTTTTTCCCGGAGGAACCTTTTCGCAATAGACCGACGAATTCCACTAAGTGATAAGCTATTCCTGGAAAATGGTTGCAATCCGTATTCGTGGCACATCAGGTTCTAGCGTGATATTGATAGTCGATAGGTGTGACTCTGTATGTAGTCTTTTTGATCATCGGTGAAATATTATTTTTCTGTGTTACAGTTGGTGAGGCTGAGTGAGATGATAAATCATTCTCACGTGCATCACTAGAGAAAATTTATAAAAGACTAACCAACTTTATCCTCAAAGGGAAGGCGAGTGTTATGAGCTTTTTTTTTGGTTCTTAAAGAAATTTTGAAAGTTTTTCAGTTAGTGTTGCACCACCTAATTAAAATCAAAAATTGCTACACCTGATGATGATTCGAATAAGTACATGTAGTATAATTATCATAGTCTTTGTATATTATGAAAAGCACACAGTTTAGTAGCTACTTTCAGTCGTATTGCAAATAGTCTACTCTTTTTTTTGCTGGCAACATGGTTTTGCTTTTCAAATACTTTCAGCTTTTTTGTTAATGTACTCGTACACCGGTGCAATGACCACTTAACATTCTTCAATCATGATGATGACTATTCGTGCATTTTAAAAACTTTTACAATTCGTCGCATCGACAAATTTGATTTTTCAAGATTTATAGTCTGCAGCAAATATACGTAGCGTACATTTAAATTCGAAACAGACCGCTTCGACTAAAAAGTGTTATAAAGATGGCGAAGTGAGGAAATGAGTACTGGGAAAGGATAGTAAATACAGACCGGTTAGCATTCTATCAAAGTGGAACGTACGTTTGACACTGATAAGTCAGCTGCATATAAATTTTCACACAGTACAAGTGAGTTTAAGAAAATGCATATTTGTGAGTTGAACATGAACATGTTGAGAGTTTAAGTGTAACCATATGACAGGTCAAACACTTCTCCAACATAGGTATTAATTTTAACTCGCTAGAAATCAAGTTCCTAAAACTTTTGCACTTTCATTCGTATTTTTTAATTTTTAATTTGTAGATCTTCAATATAAACCGAATAGCTGGACATTCAAAATTTACAAACAGAGTCATCAAAAGTTTACCGTTTACTATGAAATAGTTGAATATGTTAGCACGTTTATGCATCAATACGTCGAGATGGAAGAAAAACGATGTTATTTGATTCTATATCACATCTTCTTTTCCATAAAAATTTTGTCGAGATCTTTACAGTTTTTTCTTCTATTTATTATTGAATATTTTGACCTCTCGAAAATAAAATTACAGTTACATGCCTGTCGTTTTAATGATAAATTTTAGAGGTAAATATACGGGCCTGATCAGCTCATAATGTTTCAATTTCTTTACATTTACACATCAATAAAACTTCTATTTCCTATACCTAATTTCATTTTTAACAATGATTTTTCAATGAAGTTATAGTTAATTCATACGAAAGAAAAAAATTATCAAAGTGTCAAACATTAGAAAGTTGATGAAGGCGGCAATGAAAATATAAATATGAAAATAAAAAAATCAACAGTCCGAATCTGCTTGGCCAATAATCTAGAAGAAAATGTAATGAAATAAATACTAATAAAATATCAATCCATAGTCCAGTCACATGGGACAAAAAAATTAACACTCATGTCTCTTGAACTCCTAGAATTGTTAAGTGGGTCACCCAGAATAACGTACTGAAAATCTTGCCCCGCCCCCTCCGAGCCTTTTGAAATTTCAAATTTTTATACGTTCACAGTTAAAGTTTTCAAAATACGCCTCCTCTTCCTTTTATTTTTGATACTTATGGGCTTGGAGTAAAAATTTGAAAGATTTGATGTATTTCTCCAGAAAGTTTGGTTTAAACATCGTGAATTTTCAAAAAAGAAATAGTTGTCAACTTTTTACTGATGTTCTCCGAAAAGAAGAAGTACCCCTGAGGCAGAAAAACTGGTTGAATCGAAATTATTCGTAAGGCAGAAAAATAAATTTATTTATTATGTGTTCTCTTAAAACTTTCGGTGTACCTATCATATCAATGTAGACAGTCAAAACTTATTTGTAAATGAGCAATAATTTGTATTTAGTCAAAGTTGGGCACGCGCTAGTTACTACAGGAATTTCAGAGGTAGAAGAGGGCCCATCTGTTTCAAACAATTTTACTCTGAGCTAATAAATTATCAACGTTCTCAAAAACTTACCTGACGAGTACAACTTTTTTAACCGGGGAAAAAAACTTATTAAAATGAACAATACAAGAGTCGAGCAGAGTAAAAGTTCGTGTCTAACAAATTTCTAATGGGCCTATAATTAGGCTATGTCGGTTTTAGTAAAACACAAGAGCCCGAAACAGTATTCTGCTGTAAAATTTATCTCGAAGAAGTTTTTACCATCTTCTACAAATTCATCTTTTTGAGAAAATGAAAGGAAATTTTTGCAGTTAAATATATTCTATACCCCTAAGTACATCGAAATTTACTTGAACTCTTTAGAGCAAAAAAATTAAATCGCAAAAAATTTTGGTTCAGGAATCCACTGGACGAGTACATTCTGTCAAATAATATAGAGAGAGTGCAATTCCTGTAAAATAACTGTAGCCTTCACGAAGAGTCGTGAAGGCGAAGATGAATTCTCTTTTACATTAATTGTTTGTACTTATATGAAAAAGGTTCATTAAATTTTCTTGAGAAAAAACATTTTTAATCAATCGTGAAGCATAGGGTATGTTAGCAACAATATCGATTGATAGGCAAAATCTATAATGCCGCGCCAGCTCATTTTGTAAGCTCAAGTTGTGGCTCAATTTATAGCTCATTTTGTAAGCTCAATTTGTAGCTCAACTTGAAGCTCATTTTGTAAGCTCATTTAGGGAGCAAAAAAAAGCTTCGTCTGGACAGACGTGATCATACGATAAAATTGGACACACAAGGACACGCACAAAATCGACTATGTCTCATTCAGCTTATGTATGATGACGTCATCAAGTTTATACACGATGACGTCATCATACGATACCATTGGACACACAGAATATTGAATAAACGTCTAGTAAAAAAATTCATCTTTAATGTAATAACTGCATCATACCCTCAATGTTATACCTTGGTATGATGACGTCATAATTCCTAGGTATAACAGTGGAGACGCGCGGACATGAAAATTTTCAGCAAAGAATGATGATGTCATCATACCTAGGTATAACATTGAGGAATCACGGACGGACAAAATTTTTACTAAAGATCTAGTACAAAGAATTAATTTTTAATATTTTATCTTCCAATTTTATGCATATTATTTAAAAAGGGAACGGGAAGGAAGGTAAATTGAGCTACAAAATCAATTTTTCAAGAATGTTTAATTCAAAAAGAAGAAAATATTGTTGAAACTTTCACATTGCTAATGAAATCTCCAGCAAATAGAGAATTAAGTAAGACTATACAATTTGAATTTGGAAAATAGCATGAATTTAAGACATCTCTCTGCATTATTGTAAATATTCTCAACATTTGCGGTAGGCCACCATTTATTATCTTATATAATATGTTTTTCTATTTCCAAAGTAATTTCTATTAATATTGAATTGTCCCTGTTTTCTTTACAACATTACCAAATTTTTTCTAGCGTAGATGCAACAAACAAATGAACATGCCAGGAAGTATCAGTCAAAAATTATATCTTTTGAAAGAGGTTTCTCAAGGTTAAGGAAATGGTGTACTCTGTATATTGTTGTAGGTATTTTGGAATTTTTTGTAGAATTGCACAAGTGTGAAAATTTCGACTATATTTTTAAAAGGTCACTTTTACAATCTTCAAGAACCTTTTTCGAATGATTTTTGACTTCTACGGTGACTTTATGACAGGCTATAGAAATATAAATAAATAAATGTTAACCAAGCAAGTGAATAGGCTTTTGAATTTGTGAGATGGGTGTTTTTGGACACTGGACACCTCATAATTAAACGAAATACTATCTATGTGCCATGCCTATATTGTCAAAAGGTGGGACGAAGTTAAATAGATATTTTTTATCAAAATCTCTTGACTTACTTTTATAAACTAATTAGGTAGGTAGTTCAAAAATGCTTTTATTTTATGTTAGTTATGTATCTCAAGATTAGATAATTATTACTATTTTATTCTTAAAGAGTTAGGGGAAAACGCCTGAAATGAAAAGTATCAACGTTCGTACTACATTCCTCATGAAGTTTTGTTTTCCAAATTGTTGGCTATACATTCCCACTTTATTCTTCTTAATTGGCATGATGAAAAAAAACATACCTGGTTAAAGTTTTCTCATTGTTTTCAATAACTAATAACTTGATCATTTTTTCCTTTGGAAATTTTGTAGCTAAAAGAATCTGTGATAACTGTGTGCCAGATCATTCAATATTAACGGGATAATCGATGTTCACAACCTACCTGATGTTTTTAACCTAAAGACAGGTATATCCGGTAAAAAAAAAATCGAACGTTCTACTTTAGGAGATGAAAAAAACAAGAAAACCACAAGTTTGATCAACTTGAGATCTTAAAAGACATATACGTATACCTATTGATGAAAAAAAAATAAAACAGAATTCTAAATCAACGATAGGTAGCTAATTTTTTTCAGTCTGCGTTCGTTGCTAATATCTGTTCGAGAATCATTGAATCGTTTCTTTGCAGATGGTCTAATTATTATGGAAATTACCTCATCTCGGAAGATGCATAAAGCTAAATCTAAATGGAAGCAGTTTTTTGTTTGTGGGTGTAATGCTGTCACGAATTTATTCATATTATCGTGTCGAAAGATCAAAATAATATTAAGACAATAATTATTTTGGTCGAAAATATTTTCAGAGGGTGTACCATAACAATGGATGAGCTGAAAGACATGATTATTAGAACACTTGACAAACATGAAATATTAAAAACTTGTTATAACTGATAGGTACAGGTACCTACTTCACTTCTTGCAAAGTTTATGTCACTTACATAGTGACAATGATACCGTTTGAGAATAGAAAGTACGATATGGTAAAATAAAGACTATAACATGGTGCATAGTGGTCATAAAATGTAAATGGATGTCTGTATTGAGAACAAGTTGATTTTGCAGGTTGGATGAGGCGTACATTTATTCGAAGAGGAAAGTGTAAGAAATAATATGTAGGAATAGATCAGCGAGCAAAATTTTCCATGCAGTATGACCTAGAGAAAATTGGTTTTTACCTAGTTTAATCTACAAATTATGGATCGATATACTCTGTTAACTTAAGAATGACAAAAGTCTCTGATCATAACCACATTCATAACAAAATCGATCAGTATACTTGATAAACACAACTCTTATCAGTATTTACGTTCCTTGCTCCTCACTTTGAATTAGTAGGGTTATTAGTTATCATGAAAATGATTATTTGTTTTGTCATTCTAAAGTTGAACAAGAGATAGCATATACTTACCTCGGTGGGGTGGGATTTTTTGTGTAGGTTAATTTTTTCCTAGTCCCAGACTAATACTATAAGCTCATCATCCATGGATGCTGCAAGTTTTGTTTTCTTTCTTATGAACATGAATATATCTATAGACCCATACCATGCTTCCTAATAATACGAATAGTAATATGAGAAATGTCAAACTGAAATAATGAAGTTGCATCACGAGCTCATTCTAGAAGACATACTTCCTAAAATGTATTACCAGTTTCCACAATTATATTGTCTTCCTTCAACCAGAAATGAGTAATTCTTAAATAATTTTGTGAAATCGAGTCTTTTATTCTTTCGAATAAGTAAGTACAAAATAAATGCTATAACTTTCTTCAGGTTCGCAAGCAAATTATTGAAGCTTATAAATATTTCACTTCCTACAATTTTCAGATTGCGTTACCCAATATATACTGCGTGCATAGTCTCGTACAATTCTTCTTAAATTACTCCAGATAATTTTTTTCTTCACTCGTACCATAATGAGAGTAGGCTTTTCATTAGCTTAGCTCGCCTACGGATTAACGAAGAAAGTTAATTACATTCCTCCTAAATAATCCGAAGAAATGTACAAATTTTTCATTTTACAAGCTTCATTTTCGGTGGTTTTTTGTTTGTCGAAGATTTTACGAAGGCGTAAAGCCTGTAATTACTTGCCATATATTTCCCATATTTCTTTGTTCTTACTACGAGTTGAAAGGCTGGCTAAATAAATGTATAGAGCCAAGTCGATGATGAAGCACGGTTCAGGAAGAAAAGATTAGAGAATTTTCAAATTTTTGACGCATCTGACTAGTGAAATTTATTACAAGCCTTCAAAGCAGACTGAAGCATGAACCAAGTTACCCTTTAGAAAGTAATTTTTCTCACTCTCGATAATTGTGCGAGTATTTAATAATATTTCAGCTTCGTAGGTGGTTCTCGAAATTCCTCAAAAAGAAGGAGGGAGCTTCTGAACTAAATTACAACAAAAACATGTAAACTTGTCGTTAGATGAAAAGCTCAAAAAATTTTGGAGTTTGAGGGGTGGAGTGGAGGAGGGAGAATTTGAGACAGTAGGGAAAATTATAGGAAAAATAAAACGTGGGAGACCTATACGAGTATAAGCGTCATCATAACCCGTTGCTCATTCTTTTTCCTACAACAATCCTCTTGTATTCAGATTGAAACACTGAATAACGCTATAATTATAGAGTATATCTACAACCCTCTTATACTTCCTAAATTTAATAGCCTCCTCACTTTGCTGCCATAGCTGACTGACGTCCAAAAATTAATAGACATGTAATGTGAGTGGTGCTAAAGCTATATGTGTATATTACATATATTGTTGATAAATGGGTGATTTTAATGTTAAATGTTAATACTCGTATTTGAAGAGGCTTTCCCAAGTTGATACACTTGTCATCCAAAAGTAGGTAATCCAACTGCTTGCTAATTTGCTGACTGTTTTAGGTATGATAAGGCAATGTTGCCCAAAAAAAGGGAGAATAGGTCGATTGAAGTTCTCCTCAGACTTTTCATTCAACTAGGAAAGTTTTAATCCCAACAATGTTTTGCTCTTCACGCAAAGTTTTCACAAGATCCCTGTTATTGAGTGATAAATTTCAAGTCAAACTCCCCAATCCGACATTTAAACCTGGATTTTATAAATTTTCTAAGTATCCCCTTCGTCTTTTCGAACTGAAAATAGCAATTTATTAGCATCAAAATATTGGGTTTCAATCAAAACAATATTTCAAACTTAAAAGTAAACATTTGTCGGAGGAAAAACCTGGAGGAAAAACTTTTTCCAAGTTATCATGAACGTTTTTTATTTTTATTTTTTGGACACCATATTCTCGATTAATAACAATGGATGCGACATTTGGGTTAAACTGAAACACAGAGCGAGAAACGGCCTTGTAATTCGACATGGCACATATAAAGTCATTTTAATGCCCTGCAATTTATATGAATGATTACGTGTGTCCCACGTTCATTAGTATCTTCCGTTTTGGAAAGCACATGTTTCAGATTAATTTTTTCCTCTCAATTGGCTCAACAAAGTTTCATAACGATCACTCTTCGACATCTCTTTTCCCCCTCTTTTTGTTCTAAGATTTTTGAGGAGAAATACATGTGACGTCAAGAAGTCTCTAATTTTATTAATAAATCTTATAGGCTACCTATATCTACTGCTGTGGCTCTTGCCACAAACATTGTATTAATAAATCAGTAAGGAAATTTATACCCTCTCGACGATACAAAACTTTTTCGTAAAAAATTTGATATTCATAAGAAACTCGATCGTGTATGATAATATGTGAGCACAAATAGAAAATTTCGAAAAGAAATTTTCCTTTAATTTCCATTCGGTAGAAAATGAAAATTATTGTCTTACTTATTTCGTCCAAGTTTGAAGCGAGGGAAATGATTTACTTACATATTTTCTACTTATTTGGAAGTCAAAACGCACTAACTGGAAAATTTGGGGCAAAACTAATTTTTAGTAAAGTGCTTTTTCTGTGTCAGATAAAAACAATTTTGGAATCGAAAAGAATATTGGAAGACGTAGAAAAGCAAAAAAAGGACGTAGTCATGGAATTTAAATCTTGCAAATACGAATGCGCAAAATACAAATCACTGACATTTGTCACTGAATGAAAACTAAGATCTAGGTACTTATTGTACCAATTTAAGTAAAGATCATCGAATTATGATAAAACATCTAATTGTACGAGAATAGGTAGGTTTTTGAATTAATTAATAAAAAGGATCATGATTTGACTTTCATGCTGAGCCACTAATTTGTATTCTCAATCAACTGCTAATAGCCCATATAATTTTCCTGGGTCATAAATTTTTACGAACAATATGGGGTTTTAAAATTAGGTAACTTAATAAATTACTTAATCTGGAAATACCAACTTTGATCGGAATTCTCAGCGTTAGTCTGATAGAAATTCGAAGATCATTCTGGCACAATGACACCAACGATATTTTTTTGGTATATCATTTCATCATGGTCTATTTGTCGCACAACTGTATTTCTACGTTTTCCTGTTTTTCTCCAAGAAAAAAAGGAGTGAAAACTCTCACCACAATCAAGGAATGATTCTCACAACACTTAATCACGCCTCAACGTTTCTAGTTCTTCGATTATTTTCTCGCTTGAGTGCTCGATTTAGGTAACGGCTAATTTAGCTATGATAATAGAAAATTGACAGCAGATTTAGGTTCGAGAAATGAATGATAAGACAGACTTTATGTTACTCGTAAATGAATTTTTAAATAACATCATCTTTATTCTGGCTTCTAAGAATCCTTTGGATTGAATTTTTATTTCAAAAGTATTTCTACTCCAATTGAAGCGAGAAATTCTCAACCAAAATATTCCCTAATTAATTTCTAAATACCAACCTATTTTAGAAATTACTGTTGGAGCGATATTTTCACAAATCAGTAGGATTTTAATGACCAAAATATTTTGTGAAAAATATATTTTTATGTACTATCTTCTAGAAATATTCTTATACTTTTTACATACAAACATTAGTTAAAATTAATCTTCTTCAAAAACTTTTTTTTTCCGTTGCATAGGCTATTATATTGGATACTATGATACCAATATATAATAATTAGTGTTTAGTTCCACTAGAAGGACAGAAAGAGCTAAAATTAGCTTGTGTAAATGGTAGGAGTATAGTAGGACGCTTGGTCCTGTAGGCAGTAGGTACGTTCGCGCATTCATGGTTAAGATCAGTGATGCAGCAAATATAGCTTTGTTTTGCTCTAACTGATATGATAATAACTGAACAGTGATATGCAAGAAGAGGGTAAGTCCAATTTTGTCAAAAATTGAGTTTTTCTAAAGTCGAATTGTATAACTTACAGTAAAAATATCAGGTCCCAAAATGCAACCATTGTTGAGAAAACAGATTTAGAAATTGAAGTGCTACATGAGAATAAGGTTATGTGTCATGAGTTTGTATTTTTGCTCTCTAGTAAAATTTGAAAAAGTGGACTTATCTCCTTCTTGCATATCACTGATCAATACAAAATGAGAAAAATCACTTGACCATTTTTTGAACTCAGCAACCCTTACTGCTGCTCGTATTTATATGAACTTTTCAAAAAATATTCCACACTTTTCTCTTTGTCAAATTCCATACTCGTGTCACACAGTAGTTTATCAACTTGACGTAGAATTACAATTCCAAGTGACGTTCCATTGTCTCGTATAAATCTTACTTTTTCATGAGGGAACCGAAGAGAGGGGGTTCTACTAAATTTAAATTTTTTTAAATTTTTTTAATTTCTATTGCCAATCTCGAAATAATTTTAATACTCGCTCCTTTTATTTTCTATTTTTTTTCGTAGCTTGCCTAAACGTTTTGTAATTAGGGAATTTCGAAATTATTAATGGTAAGTTTTATTTCGGTAAGTCTACTCACTCTGGCAAGCTGAGCGCGCATGTGAGTGGGGTGCAAATAACGTTTTAAGAATCGGTTGAGGAGAATGTTTAGCCTCCTGAGTTGTATGCGGTTGAGAGCTTGAATCCTTGACTTTTGATTTTTCCTCGTTAAAGGAATCGGTTGTCGTTTTGAATTTTGTTCTTTTGATTGATTTTTTTTCGGTATCGTTTCTGAACTTAGAATATTTTTTGAAGTTTGATTTTTTGTTGGAGTTTGAAATCGTTATTTTCATCTTCATCGTTTTGCTGTGTACTTTATTTTTGAAGCAGAATCTTCTTTTCGTTTATTTGGAAGTCCGTGATTTTTATTTACAATTCGTATTATTTCTCATTTTTCGTGGAGAACTTGTATTTTTTGTGCCGTTCCCAAATAACCTGGTTAATAAATCGTTCAATTATTGGTGGTATGTACTCTCACTCTTATTTCTTGTTTTGTTTTTGTAAGGTAGGAGGTAAGATGTTTTAGTTTCACCCCCCAATATGGGGAATAACAAATATAAGTTAGGTATGATATCGTAATCAACGTTGTATATCCCTCTCGTCATGTAAAACGGATTGACCCCTTCTCTTTTCTCTTTTAATTCCCTCTTCTAAATTTTTCTTCTCTCAATGTAGCTTAGGTTTTCTTTTGCTTAGGATTTTCAGAATTTAATCGTTTTTGGAGTATCTAAACTAACTCTGCTGTCTTGTGCTTTATTAGATCGTGGTAGTAATAATCTGAGATTTTTGTCTGTGGTGGCTTCGGGCACCTCAGATTAATCGATGAGGCCACTCCCTTCGGTCTAATAATTCTAATTATATGGCGACCGTGACAGGATTGAGGGGTTAGTTTCTCTCTGTCCTGTGATGCGAACCAAACCGTTTATCCGTTACCAATAAATTTCGTAAATCCTAAAATTCAACTTTCTATTCCTGTAGGGTTATCCTTTTATTACCATTCGTTAACTTCTAAATAGGTTGGTTCTGAGATCTGATGCAATATGTCTTCCTTAGGTTTTCCTACCAGGACTGTCAGATCCTAACCGGAACCGCTGTGACTCCTAGAAGTCTCTTTCTTATTGGATACCGACTTAGCCCGTCGAATTATTCCTAACTGTGAAATTCTGTCCCCCCCTTTTAAAACTTCCCTTTGGTTTTGTCCATTTTCTATCCTGAAAAATGTGACTGGCGACTGTGTCATTTCCCTACCTGGCTTACTCATAGTGTTGACTCCCTGAGTATCCGTTCCAGACGCTGCTGTTTGCTAAGCAGCAACCTTTTAGGCTACTTCCCCCTGTCTAATCCTATTTTTATCCTTCAATCCAAACACAGATTGGCGTTTGTGGATGTTGACTATATCTACCTAGTGGAAATTGTTATTCCCCTGGTTTGAAATTTTTTTTGAAATAAATATTTGATTTTTGCCATTTTCGGAATTTTTGTTGTTTCGACAACCTTTAGATTTTTTATTATTTTTTTTGAATTAACGTAATTTTGAGTGTAAACGATTTTCCTAGAATTTAACTTTAAAAGTTGAAATTTTTTTTTTGTTTTTTTTTAAAAAGGTTTACACCTATCCCCACATTTTTTTTACACCTATAGATTTGGACTCTCTATAGAGTGACTACAATATTAGTCCCATTTTTTTTTTTGAATATATCCCATAGAAGTATATGAACCGATTACCTTCTTACCAAAATTAGCAGTTGTAATATTCTTGCCAATTTTGATTTCATATATTTTTAACTTGTGTCACCAGGTATATTGCTCTCCTTATATTTTTGTGCATATATTCTCATAAATCCATAGAACTTATCTATCGGAAAACGTTTTTCTTTACCCACGGATATCTCCCTTTTTTTTTTTTAACCGGACTTAGACAACATAGATCAGACTTTTGTCTCGATAAACGTTTCAGAACAATCTGCCTACATGTCTTATAGACCCAGACATTATGACGGTCGCTATCGGAGGGCCGACGAAACCCCTCAACACAGAGGTGGTAAAAAGAAGAAACCTAACCGTTATAGCGATTACGACTCCGAAGATGATAGGAAGGTGCCATATGATGATCGAAGAGACAATGTTGGTGCTACTTGCCAACATTATTTCGAGCCACATCTATTCGCACTATCTCCGAAAGAGAAGACCGAACTTTTCACTGTGGATATTGAAAAGAGTCGTGAGATCGTAGAAAAATACAAAAAGAAGCAAGTTGATATTCCTGAAATTGTAGAGATCGAAGACATCGACAATCTAGAAGTCGACGATTTAAAAAAGAAGCTCAAAGAAACCTTCGAGGTACAGAAAGAATACCGTACGATCCTGAACGATTATCTCACCGACGATCAAAGTAATCGTGAAAACGATCTGAGAAAAATGGAAGAAGTCGTTAGGAAGCTAAGTAAATATGAGCTAGAGGTGAAAAATGAGACACCTACTCATCCGAGATATTATTCTGAAAGTATGAATAAATATCGCGAAGGTCTACCCAGAGGAAACAAACCGATCATCCGAGATAGCCTAGAAAGTTTTTCAGGCAATCCCAAAATTGCAGCTTCAACCAGCCTACACAAACACGATGATATCGGAGACACCGGAACCGATATCAAAGAAGATAAACACGACGACGGTATCCGAGATGAGATACCGGAAAGAAGAAATAGTCGCGGTAAACGTTACTCACCACCAGCAAAGCGCGAAGAAGCGGAAAAACGTCGAAGTGAGCGGCGAGGTGAACGTTACGAAGAATATCGTAGACGGTCCAGAGACAGAGATGAAGATCGGAACCGTTATCGAGATAACAGAGATAGGTATCGGGATGAGAGAGACCGCGATCGCGAACCGGATAGAAGACCGAGCGGGCGAGAAGGCCATCGTGATCACCGAGACTCTGATCCAGATGATGAAGATAAAAGGAAACCTGATCGAGGCCGGAGAAATTCCCGTGACAACGGCAACGATAGAAGTAAACGTTACTATGATGACGACAGAGACAAATCTCGTAGAGATAAGGACGATTCACGTCGTTCAAGAAGAGATAGATATTCGTCAGATGACGACTATGAACCGGACAAAGACGAGCTGTGGAGCGACTATATCAAAGAAGAAGAATCCGAAACTTCCGAATCGGAAAGGGAATATTCCAAACGAGGTATAAAACCGAACCGATCTAGGAGAAGCGGTAGTGGAAGCCGATATAATATCCAATTGCCCTGCCTAGATCCAACCAAAATGGATCCCTACAAAGAAAATGATACTCGTTCACCACCCATGTTCGTCGAAGAATTCGAAGGTCTGACTGACCATATTAAAGGCGATGAAAAACTGAGAGGGGTACTGTTCCGACAGCTATTCAAAGAAATGTTGTATAGTAGGTGCACTACTATGCCAAGGAAAGTACCATACCCAATCATGAAGAGCTGGTTTCTCCAGGTAGCATGGTCTAAGAGTGCTAAGAGAGCCAGATGCAACCAAATCCTGAGCTGGACCAGAGAATCAGTCGGTGTACAAAACATAGCAGCGTTCCTGCAAATCATCAACACCAAGCTGATCGAGTGCGAAGTAAATGCGGCAGATCGATTCGTTTTTGTGACACAGAAAGCACCCATGAGCTACGTGGTCTCATTGCAAGAGAAAGATTTTAAGAGCCCGAAAGCTCTTAACGTCGCTCTGAGCCGAATCGAACGGAAGAAGGCTAATCACAAGATAGTGAACGAATTCTCATATGCTTATCGTGAAAATGAGAAAAGCGAGAAAGAAAAGCCAAAACGTCCATTCACCCGCACGAAAGCAGTAGCAGCAATAGGTGTCGGAAATGAAACAGATGCTTATACTACCGACAATGCTATCCAATCAGATGATGAAGACAGCTCGGGAAACGAATAATGGCAGCTGTAGGCGACCATACAGCTGGCCTGAAGAATAAACCCAGGTCGCGAGTGACTTTCCAGACTAGAAACAAGACTAGTACACTCATCGATAAAACTCAAGTAAAAGAGAAGAAAGATCGATCGAAAAATAAAATTGTAACCGAAAACCCGGTTGAGAAATCGACTGCGGTAAACGTTTCCGCAAACGATAAGCTCGAAAAGACTGTAGAGCAACCTAAATTGTTAGAGACCGAGAGTAGCGAAAATTGTTATTTCGTGAAATCTGGAGCTACTAAAACGTTTGCAAGAAACGATAATATTGGTAAGTTCGATTCTAGAAAAGAGACATTTAATGTTAATAAGACAGAGGATGTTAAACCAATTTCTAAACCTATGGAAATTATGCCTCACGTCTTATCTTTAGAAGAAAACCCAGCTACCCCGCGGTGGCTAAATTATCGTGTATTCGGGGATCCTTCCTTTTTGAGTTGGCTGACTAAGTCGAAAAACTCAAATTTGTACGGGAAAGTTGATCCAAAAGTAAAATCGTTCCCTAAAATTCTTAGACCTTATTCGCTATTAAATGCAGCGAAAGACTGTAGTCGAAAAGATGACGAAATCATTATCGGTATGACCGAATATATGATTGACGACAGGGACTTCGATTTAGACGATTTTACCGAAAAATTAAAACAATTGTTACAGTATCTCTTCGATGAGATTAAAATTAAGACCGCGATCGTTGCGACTATACCGATTCGTCCAGAAAGACAACGAGACGGAGCATATCGAGGTCGAGTTAAACAAGTAAACAGTAAGCTGTGGGAGCTGAAAAATAACCTGAATCGTATGTTCATTTTCGATGTTCAGAAGAAATTGACACCCTCACCTACTATCGGTGAAGATGGGAAAATCGATGTTAGAAATGGTTATATCGAAATCCCCACAGAAGGTGGAAAAGATCATATGCGCTACACTTTCGAAGGCGCTATGAAAATGGATCTAGAATTAGCCGATACGATCCGAAAATTTATACCTTCTAGCACGGAACCACCTATGTGCGCTGTCTATATGATCGGCAGTCGAGGTAAAATGGAGGGGTTAACCTTCACTGGATCCGAATTCACCTTACCACCTTTGACAAATACCAATGAAGTACAGCAACAAGAAGAAGAAACTGTACCTGAAAAGAAAAAAGAAGAATCACCATCTGCGGAAAACGAATCTGAAATCGAATCAGAAGATTTCACACCTTACGAAGACGAAGATGTTTTTACTGCACCTTCAGATCTCGATAGTGAAGGTTCGCAAAACGTTTCCGAGAACGATTCCAATTTTATCGTATCCTGTTTAGGAGAAGACGAGTTACATTCTAGCTCAGAAGATAAAAATTGTTCAGCAATCGATAGAGAGCGTAAAGAACATATGTACATGCCTGTATATATCGGTGAAAAAACCTACTCTATAATGCTAGATAGTGGTTCTAGAGATTCATATATTACCGAAGAACAGTTAGAAGTTATCGAAGCAAATCACCCTGGAATAAACGTATACAAGGTGAAACACATAGACAATAGTATTAAGGTTGCAGCTGGAGCAACGACTCTAAAAACTATCTATATGTGCAGAATCGATATGTTCATCATAGATCTAGACGGACTAAAACATCAAGTTAGCATTCCACTGAAAGTTGTGAAAGAACTTCACATCTCAATTATAGTCGGTCAAGAGCTCCTCGGAACTCTATATGGTTTAGTAGTAGATCATAAATACCGAATAGCTGAGTGGAGGTTAAATCCTGAAAATGATGACAGAACACCATTCAAGCTATACACTTATCACGAGATGCGAGGTATGGACGCTATCTTATTAACCATACCAGAAGATTTAAAAATCGATCCTCAAGTGAAAAAAGATATCGAAAGTTTGAAACTTGAAGAAAGCGACAGCGTTCGAGATCGATTTTTGAAAACGTTAATCGACGTGAACCCGATGTTCGAAGATAAAATCAGAGGTTGTACAGCTGGTTTCCATGAATTTCGAATGGATCCGAGCATCCCGCATATGGACCCGAAAGAAAGATTGGTGCCGAAAAGTATGCAAGGTGAAGCTGATGCTCTGATGGAAAATTGGCTGAAAAACGAAATCGTGAAGCAAGGAAGTAGCGATTACTATTCACCTCTACTAGCTGTAAGAAAACCAAACGGCGAACTAAGACTCTGTTTAGACTGCAGAGAAATCAACAAATACATGAGAGCGCACGGAGAAACCGTACCGAAAATAGACGAAATAAAGACTCGTTTTCACAGTTCTAGATATTTCTCGAAAATCGATTTTAGATCGGGATTTTTGCAAATTCAACTTGCAGAAGAATCGAAGAAATATACAGGTTTCCGGTATAAAGGAACACCTTACCTTCATAATCGAGTACCTTTCGGTACAAAAGACTCTATGCCCGCTTTCATCCGGATAATGAAAATCGTTTTGGCGGATTGTGACCAATTTGCATGCGCATATGTAGATGACATTCTGATACACTCTGCGACAGCAGAAGATCATCTTAAGCACCTAGACATCGTGCTGAAAAAAGCAAACGCTGCGAACATGGCCATACGACTCGATAAGTGTTCATTTTTCGAATCATCCGCTAAATACTTAGGATACGTCATCGATAGGCAAGGAATCAGTCCTGACCCAGCAAGAGCTGAAGCTATAACCCAATACGCCCGACCAACAGACAAGAAGAGCGCTCGATCCTTCCTCGGAGTAGTAGGATACTATAGGAATCACATCCACAGATGTTCGGATTTAGAAGTACCACTCCGAGATCTGACCCGGATCGATACACCTTTTGTCTGGGAGGGGAAACACCAGATCGCATTTGATCTTTTAAAGAGACAAATCGCTAAACGTTTACTGAACGTCCACCCTGATTGGACAAAACCGTTTTTCATCGCAACCGATGCATCGAATTATGCAGTTGCAGGTATGATAATTCAGGTACGAGACGACGGTCAACAGGATGTAGTAGCAATGTGTAGTCGAATGCTGAATAAAGCCGAGAGAAATTACCAAACTTTCGAAAAAGAACTTTTGGCGATGGTTTACACTCTCCAGAAAAACCGATACATGCTACTGGGATACGAGATACACTGGAAGACTGATCACCATGCACTGACGTATTTCCTCAAAACAGCCGAATCTGCCTCGCAAAGAGTAAACCGATGGAGGCTGTACATAAACAACTACGATATTAAGGCTATCGAACATATACCGGGCAAAGATAATGTAGCACCCGATGCTCTATCCCGGTATTTCGAAGTCATAAACGGTCCAAAGGATATGACGTATCCACCCGTCATGTTCATCGGAGACAACGGACAAGGTGGTAATTCGCTGGAAACAATTATGGCAAATATGAACGGTTTACAAAAACGTTGCCCTGAGGTCAGAAAAGCGGTACGAGAGAAAATAAGAAATGTAGAAATTTTAAACGGTATTGCTTACTACGTAAATCGTGATGGACAATCGCGAATATATGCTCCAGTTTGTGTTAGAGCAGATTTCATCCGATTTTACCATGATAAGTACTCTCATCCGGGTGTTAAGAAGACACTACAGGTGATCCGGCGTCATTTTGATTGGCCCAAGTGTAAGGATCAAGTAGTAGACTTCTGCCGGAACTGCATGACCTGCAGGAAAAATAAAGCCATTAATTACTCTCCAGTAGGTCAATTTAAGTCGATCGAAGCAAAAGAACCGCTCGAGATGATATCGGTAGATGTGTTCGGACCGGTTACGAAGACGGATCGTGGAAACACGAAACTTATTGTAATTATGGACGTTTTCACAAAGTTCACCCGGTTATATCCGGTAGCCAAAACAGCTATGAACGATTGTTGTGAAGCCATAAATAGTTTTATGTCAGAATATGGTAAGGTTAAGATAATTTTAACCGATCGAGCCTTAACGTTTACGTCACCGAAATGGAAACGATATTGGCACGAAAAGGGGGTGAGAATTAGACTCACATCAGTTTATACTCCCCAGAGTAATCCGGTTGAAACACGGATGAAAGTGATCGGTGACTGTCTGCGAATTTATTGCCCATCAGAACACCATAAATGGGATGAGCACCTCGAGAAAATTGAGCGCAGATTAAACGAAACTGAACATGTAGTCACTGGAACCGCTCCAATCACCCTATTTCAGCAGAAAACGTTCGATGCTTCAGGCGATTTAATCGACATACCAGATCCAGAATTCACTGAAATCAAAAATAGAGCATTAGAAAATACGAAGAAAATGCTTGAACAACGAAAAAAGTTCTATTCCAAACTGAACAACCGCTTCGTGAAATTGTCTGTAGGTGATAAGGTTTTAGCCAAATTCGTACAACTTTCAAATGCCGCCAAAAGACAAACCGGAAAATTGTTTCACAAGTGGAAAGGTCCTTATACGATATCGAAAGTATTAGGACAAAACGCTTATCAGTTCGTAGATGATGCTGGAAATCAGTATGAAAGACATATTCGTCATCTACAGAAAGTATAAGAAATCAAATTATACTCATCGAAATTAATTCCTAATTATATTGTAATTAGCGAAAAACGTTTACTTTTGAACGATATTGTACTTACGTGAAATTCGTAGAATTCGTACGACGAGAAATAATTCGAAGTTGAGAAAAAGAAAATATTTTATTCCAAAATATTCTCCTTCAATTATCCTCCAAAATCTAGAAATCCTTAAAAACGACAGAAAAACTAGTTTCATCTGAAACCAAACCGATAACAAATCGAACCCCATTGTTCTGTTATCTGGAACTCGTGAGCCGAACACAATGTATTCTGTGAAACATGTGATCACCAGTAACGAGTATAGGAAGAAACGGTTAAGCCCAAACACACTCGACGCGATACGCGCGAACGAGACACAGATAAAACGAAAATTCGAACACAGACAAGATACGTTCCATTGTCACAGACGAAAGCCAAAAACGCAAACCGCTTCTAGTGTGACTGGTCTCGCCACTTTTTTGGCACTACAAAGAAAATGCGCATCTACAAATGACTAATGCGGCGGATCGTAAGCGTCTATAAGTTAAATTGTGTTTCGTAGTCGAAATTAAAGTATTTGTGTGAAAATTTACGAGTATAGAAATATTAGAATCGGTAAGTGTACTCGAAAACTGTGTAAACGTTTTGAAATTGAAAATTCGTGGTGGAAACGGTTCAGAATGGCAGCGGCTAACAGAGGCGTCATTGAAGAGCAGAATCTTCAGAAGATGATTCGTAACCTTTATTACACACGCGATGGAAAAAGTAAGCGTTGTTATGATTAAGATCAACCGATAAATATAAAACCGTTATTATATCGAGATATTGTGATATAGGTGGCTACGCTATGTATTATACTTTCGAGCTACCGATTACATTCCCGGAATTTAGTAGCAGGTCGAGAAACGTTTTGATCGATTGTTCGAATGCGGTGCTTGAGGCTCGTGCCCAAACTATAGAGGATGATGAGCTAGCCCAGACGGCACAAATCGTTCAACTAGAGGAAGACGTGGTCGAAGATGGTATTCGGGCACTAAACACTAAACAAGAGGTTTTGGAATCGTTAAGGGAAGATTTAATCGCTTATAAAGCGAGATGTGGTAGATATAGAGACTATATCGAACGCCGCAAAACAGAAGTATGTCTCTGATATTATATTAGTGGAATTTCAATCGGTTATGTTGTACTGGTTCGATAAACGTTTTATTTGTAATCTTAGGTCGAAACACGTAGAGCTGTCGAAGCTCAAAACGCGAGAGAGCTTGAAGAAGCCGCTCAGGCACACGTAAACGTTGCCCAGAATGAACCTATGGATTTAAGTCGTAGTGCACGAGAGGTAAAAATTGTTGAATCCGTTACTATCCATAATCGATAATTATGATGTATGTGTTTCCAATAGATGTACAATAACGTTTTTATAACCGATATGATATTTTAAATGGTATTTTTGGTGCTTATTGTGATGACCAAAATGTTAATACCGATTTTTGTCCAAAATTTAGGAAGAATTACGTCAACAAATCGAGGGACAATTAAACTCTGCTGTGGTTCGTATCCAAAGATTTGATCAACTACGACCCCAGATAGTCATTCGACGCTGTGACGCCCCTATTCGTCAACCCGATCCCGTACTTGAGCCACCAGTTATAATGGCTCAACAGCAACCGTTGAACGATGACAATGTCCAGCCTGAAATCGAAGCTGTACCCGAGCAGCAAGAAGAGGTTATGGATGTCGAGGTCTACGATGAAGAGGACGAAACAACCGATTCTGATACCGGTAAAGGAATTAATCTAATTAATCTAGTCACATTGGTTGATTCGGAAATTGTTAAGAATCCCAAACGTAAACGTAAACGTAAGAATATCCTGGGCAAATCTAATGGTTTCGCTAAACGTTTCGTGAATAAAGCTAAGGTTATCCCTAATGTTCGCGAATCTATTATCTCGAAAATCGCTCAAAGTAAAAAAGTCGTATCGCGTTCAAAAAGTAAACAAGATGAAATATACACCCAAATTTTTGAAAACGAAAACCAAAAATCTACCCTTTCAAAGTTTAAAATTGGAAAGAAGGGAGGTTCGGATAAAAATAAGAGTAAAATTGATGGTATCGAAACTCAAAGTGTTAACCGATCGGGTACGTTAAAAGTTGTCAAAACGATAGACATCAATTCGATTAAACCCGGGCATTGTAAGGTTACCTTTGAAAATAAATTGCGGGAAAAATTCCATAAACGTTTCCAAGAACCGATAGGTAATTGTAAACTTGTTGATTATGTAGATGATGAAGCCGACGAAATCGAGAATGCGATTTACGATCAGGCCATTCAACAAATGGAAAATGCCGGGAACGTACAACAAAACGTTCAAAACTGGGAAGAAGAGGTTGTTGCGGCTGAAGCGATCCGTGTTGCAGAACAACAACAACCGATAAACGTTCAACCTGAAATCGTACCGGTGCAGAACATTCAGATGCAACCGTTACCGATGGAGCCGATCGGTCCGTTGAGATGGAACAACACTCGTTTCGGGTTGGAAGCGTTGGATATTCTTCGGGAATACGGACGCGACATCATTATCCGCGTTCGTCTCAATGAAAATAGACCCGAGAAAGCGATGGTCCATCTGTCAACCGATATCGATATCAACGTTGTGGGTGAACGTGTCGTAACACAATGGGGAGGTGTTTTCACCTATTTGGCCGGAACACGAACCAACGCATTACCGGACATCTATTGTCAGCTAGATGGAGCCCCGTTCATCTATAATGGTTTGAAACGGAGATATCGGGTAACGCTTTTCCCATACATCGATTCGCAAGATGACGCGGTAATTGCGACCGCATATTTGGTGCCACCATTGGGGCATACGCCCGATTTTTCGCTCGAACGGATCGTGTTCGGAAACGATTTTCTCCGGGAACACATCCATTCGATAAATCCCGGACTAATGGAGATCACTTTACGGGCAGAAAACGATCGTTTAGTCCGTAAACGATACCAACTACGGCAAAGGATGCGAGTTTGAAACGTTCAAATATTATAAGTAATCGTTCCTACCACTAACAAGACTTTTTTTTAGGCCAACTTTTCCTTAAGTTGCGCAAACGTTTTTTTTTATTATTTTTACTTGTACATATCTTTCATTTTTTTTATCGAAGTGTTCATTTTTATTTTCGTTGTGATATCATTCTGTTCCTTTTTCATGTTCAAGTTTTTGATTTTGTTTGTTCAAATGTATTTAGGCCGTGAAGGTCAAAATATATGTCGTTTAATTTGAAAACCGACAAACGTTTTATTATTCGGGAAACCTATATTTTAGATTTTCATGTTAGAAATTGTATGAAAACGGTGTGTGTATCGTATGATGGAGACATGATCGGAGAAATAAGCGATAAGAGTATGAGTTTAATTGTTCTTTATTAGGAATAACTCGTGTAAGATCGTGAAAATAGTGTAAATTCGTTGCTACAATTGTAGATATCAGCGAAACAGAAACGGTATAACAATGGTAAGTCGATGTAAACGGTCATACTTTTCGTAGTAAGATAACAGATATTCATGTTCGTTCTGGAATTGTTATCTTGGTTGTTCGGCGATGCTGTCGAGACGGACATCTCGACACGCTAAACGTTTCATTTTAGTTTGTTCGCCGATTGGAGTAACATCTTTCTTGAAGAATATCTCGTTTAACGTTTGAACTTAGAAAATTTTTTGTAGTTTTTGACCGTGAGTATACCGAGGTCGTTTCTTCAATTTCACATTGAATCTGAAACAAAACGGATTGGTATTTTATTTTCGTAGAATTACTGTTGTCGCTGAAATCAGGTAATAATTTTGAACTTGTTCTTATTTTTCTCCATTGATCGAAATTTTCTCCATCATCGTATTCGTACTTCGAAATTTTTTTGAATTCTTTAAAATTTTTTGTCACGTCTCAGTTGAGATGTTCGGAAATCTGGAAGCAAAAGAAGCAAACGGTGTTTCTTTTTAGAAATTTTGCTGTTGCAATTCGGAATATTGTTAATGAAATTCGTGTACTAATCTGATAGGTTTTCTTTTGGAAGCTGAAACTTTAGATTGGTCTCCGAGACCCCAACCTGTGAAGCGCGCCTTTGGCCCCCTTGGGTTCATCTTGTGTTCGCTTGGCCTCCGAGGCTCATCGTGTGTCGCAAAATCAGAAGATCGTCAGTAGTCGGATACCTGCAACAGAAAGAAGAAAACAGAAATTAATCATCGGGCATTGAAATATCGACGAAACCTGGAATAAAGGATATTTAAGTATATTTCGTGCACATATATACCTTTTTGGGCCACTTTTCCCCATATATTGTAAATTTTGTACGAAATCGATTGTCCCTTTTTGTGGCTCCGTAAAATTTTATTCGGTAAAAATGGATCCGGCCGAACGAGCGGATTTCCTTGAAGATTCGGAGAACGTGCTCGATGAACGAACTCGTAGACAGTGGGAGAATGGTTTACGCGCGTACGCCTATGAGCTAGGTGTTATGTCCATGGATAGCCATCCAATAATCGTTCAAGAAGCTGATAGTCCGAGCGTAGAATGGAGACCCGAGATGGCAAACACCCCCATCATACGTAGAGGCTTCCGTTCAACACGCGGCAGATGGTATAGAAGCGTATACACCCAAACACCCGGATCGCTTGAAAAAATTCTACGCGATTACTTGGAAGATGGCGTAGTGAGAGAGAGCCGTTCGGAGTATTCACCGGTGAAAACGGTACGTGGGGCGGGTGAGACGTTCAGATTAAACTTGCAAAACGAAACACCGACCGAAAACATCGATGCGGAATTTGACTTCACCGATTTTGATGATAGCCAACCACGGTCACCGAGCCCAGAACCGGAACGAGACGACCATAACGATCGTAACATACGCTGCCCGACTATAGAAGAAGTAGATGAGATCTCGGAATCAAACTATAGCGAGGATGAGAGCGTTATCATCAACCCCGAACGTGTATCTCGTAGACAACCGTCTGCTGAGATAGAATCAATCGAAAACGATTTATTGGATGGAGAGAGTCCAATATTGGATTATGGACGGTACCGGGTAGAAAACCGTTTGGCTGAAGCAGAAGATGAACGTGAAAAAATTAAAAATGGGTATCGTCACCTTACCCTGGGGGAGCTGAAAGCGAAAATGGCTTCAAAGGGAAGGAGAGCAAGGCGTGTATGCGAGCATATACATGAGCTCGAAGAAGCTGTCCTTTTTCTCCGTGCATCGAGACAACACCTCAAAAAGATTGAGATGAAGGAGACAGTACTAGAAGAACTGATAGTATCGCATGAGAGGATGCGAAGACGCCAGATTGGGCTTAGCGACTATCATCTAGCTAGCAGTTCGGGTAGTTTAGGCCCCTATACCGCCAATAATGTGTACGGCGCGTAAAACGTTTTCGGTATGAAACGTTTGTTGGTTTTGGTCTCATGTATATACTTTTTTTTGGGAGATATTTTTTCTTTTTTATGACAAATTTCTTTTCGTGACCATAGATTTTTTATTCGGACGTAGTAGTATTTATAGTGATTTTTTATTATATTTTTCATTTTTTATTTCGAGTCCTTAAATTCGTAGAAGTTAAGATTTTCTTTCGGAACCGGTTGCTGCGATAGTAGTTCCAATAATCGGTATAGATTGGCATTTTCGGCATCCTCTCAATTTTTTGGACATTTTCTTCTTAACCTTTGTATCTAAAATTCATTTCAAAATTGGGAGAGGGGAATCTGAGGGAACCGAAGAGAGGGGGTTCTACTAAATTTAAATTTTTTTAAATTTTTTTAATTTCTATTGCCAATCTCGAAATAATTTTAATACTCGCTCCTTTTATTTTCTATTTTTTTTCGTAGCTTGCCTAAACGTTTTGTAATTAGGGAATTTCGAAATTATTAATGGTAAGTTTTATTTCGGTAAGTCTACTCACTCTGGCAAGCTGAGCGCGCATGTGAGTGGGGTGCAAATAACGTTTTAAGAATCGGTTGAGGAGAATGTTTAGCCTCCTGAGTTGTATGCGGTTGAGAGCTTGAATCCTTGACTTTTGATTTTTCCTCGTTAAAGGAATCGGTTGTCGTTTTGAATTTTGTTCTTTTGATTGATTTTTTTTCGGTATCGTTTCTGAACTTAGAATATTTTTTGAAGTTTGATTTTTTGTTGGAGTTTGAAATCGTTATTTTCATCTTCATCGTTTTGCTGTGTACTTTATTTTTGAAGCAGAATCTTCTTTTCGTTTATTTGGAAGTCCGTGATTTTTATTTACAATTCGTATTATTTCTCATTTTTCGTGGAGAACTTGTATTTTTTGTGCCGTTCCCAAATAACCTGGTTAATAAATCGTTCAATTATTGGTGGTATGTACTCTTACTCTTATTTCTTGTTTTGTTTTTGTAAGGTAGGAGGTAAGATGTTTTAGTTTCACCCCCCAATATGGGGAATAACAAATATAAGTTAGGTATGATATCGTAATCAACGTTGTATATCCCTCTCGTCATGTAAAACGGATTGACCCCTTCTCTTTTCTCTTTTAATTCCCTCTTCTAAATTTTTCTTCTCTCAATGTAGCTTAGGTTTTCTTTTGCTTAGGATTTTCAGAATTTAATCGTTTTTGGAGTATCTAAACTAACTCTGCTGTCTTGTGCTTTATTAGATCGTGGTAGTAATAATCTGAGATTTTTGTCTGTGGTGGCTTCGGGCACCTCATTCAAAATTTTTACTTTTTTTGTCTTCACTCTTTCCTTTTTATTCCTTCACGCACCAACCTTTTGAAAATTCAGAACACCGGCTGAAAATATTGTAAATTCATCATAGAAGTTAACCCAAAAGTCGTTGAAAAATTGCCTCGCTAGTGGCTGGAAAAAAAAAATTTTTTTTTTACTGAACAAAAAAGTTTATATTCATTCTTAAAAAGTGGTGTAGGATTTGTGGCGTCACCGTGCAACGAATAAAATCGTATTTCAAGCCAAGCAGGAGGTGTGACCGGTTTAAAATAGTTTTTACTAAGTATATACTTTGTTGTGAAAATACCACTCTAATGTTTCGTTATATTTTTTGATTTGGCTGTAAGGAAGGGAACATTCACAAATTTCATTGTAATTAAACGTAACGATGATATTACGAGTATATTCTCCTCGCCACTTTATTTAAAAAGAAGGAATGAAATGAAAGAAAAAGTTGACAAAAACATTATAAATGTATTCTTCTGGTAAACCAAGTTTGCCCCTAAAATTGAGTTCACCAATTTTTTTCCTCATTTTGAAAAAATTTATTACCACAAATAGTTACGTTTCAGTAATTTCTTTTATTTTCTTTTTTTTTGTAATTTTCTTTTTTCTCTTTGTTTTAAAATAAGTGTGAGATTAAAAAAAGGGTAGGTGTATGAGTTATGCACTTCATTTCTCTCCTTTTAATATTACTTTATAACAAATATTCAACTCAGTTTAATGTAGTTTTTTGGCTGTTGATGGTGGAGATGAAAGCAGAAGGGTGGTTTTTAGTTTAACACGTCAAGGGTAACGTGTGTGAAAAATTACACTTGAGCAATTGCTTTTATTATTGTGTAGTCTTTTATAAATGTTTTAACAGCCTTTTACTGAAATAATTTCAAAAAATGTTTTGTTTTTGAACTCCTGACAATTTTATAGGTGTGTAATTGTTTCACATTATTATTTTTAATGAAGTGATTTGATATTCATGCGTTATCTCAAAGCTGATGAATTTTTTATTTTTTATGGGGTGGGCAAGTCCTTTACTCGGAGAAGTCATCACTTGGTATAACATCATGAGCCAAGTGCAATATTCACAAATGTTTAGATTATTCAATTTTGTACTAAATAAAGTTCGATCGAAAGAAGAAATGGATAGTAAAATATGTTATTCAGAGTGTAAAAATTCAATCTGATACTCGCAACTCAAAATTATTTAACCTTGAATCGAATCTCTTCTAATTTTTCGTTTTTAATTTAAAATTCCCGAAGATTCTTTTTCTTATAACCAAATAGTTAGGAATTGGATTCAAATTATTTTTCATTTCCCTCATTTCACTCCAGCATATTCCAAGAGATAAGGAATAAAATATTTTTTAGTTGATATTATTTATTTGAACACTTGGCCAATGATACAATACAGCCCTTCAAATTGTATTAGAAGGAATGTTGGGAATAAATCTCGGGTCAGAAATAATAAAACTGGCGTTTCAGTAATAAGAGTTTCTATTTCTAAGGAAGCTTTAAGGATAAGTTCGTATATTAATGCAAACCACTATAACACCAGCAAATCCAAAAGTTGATGAAGAGTCAAGGGAATATGTCATCTTTTAAATTTCACACCTAAATGGTCTGTTAATCACTTCTATTTTTGTTAACTTAAGAGAATAAAAATTGGCCGGAAATTACGTCTAATAATCGATTTTGTCAAGTTTTTGTGAATTTTGCGGATTTACGGTAGACCAGTTTTTAGAACAGACGCAGTTTGACTGATTACACAAACAAAATATGTGTTCATACGTGTTATGCTCCATTAAAATGGCGGCATATTACGAAAATGTATCCTTGTCAAGAACATCATAGCAAAATTTTGACAAATAGCTATATGCCTCATTTCACGCTTTCATTAGCCATACTTATTAAATATTTCGTCTAATCAACATCAAGTAGGTATTACACTTTGATTAAAAAAAAGTATTTTCTATGGGTAATTATGACAATTATCTTCTGAACAAACGATAAAAATTGCATACTGAGAAAAGCTTTGTAGTTCTTACTTTTTAGCCTTCTACTCTTCTCATTCTAAATTCTAAGCACAGCAATATACAATCAAACGGACAGTATTCAATTCACAACTTACGTCGTACAAAGAATAATAAATAAATAAACAGTAAGATGACAAAAAAAAAGTACCTTTGTTTAGCATCGATTTTCTTTACTTCCTACTTTTTTCTTTGCCTTTGCTACCGAAATTAATGGATTGGTATCTACGCGAATTAAATGGCTATCAAATGACGGTACATCTCTGGGGAGCAGCCAAACGCTAAAATAAATGAAATACCTACTGTTTCGTCCTTTCTTCCTGAAGAAGGAGTAAAGAGTGCAGAGTTAGTGAGAAAATAAAACATTCGAAATAAATTTTTCGCCCCAGTTCGGAGATTTCACAATAATTAAATGTTCATCCGTATACCCAATAGTGACGAATAGAAATCATTTAAATATGCAATCTCATAGTGCTACATATTATGTACATACTAACAGAGAATTCTGTACTGAATTATTGTGTGGCCAAAAGAAATTTACAATTTTAGGAATTAATACTGAATAATATAAACATCAATGACATTATTTTTAATCTACAAGAAACTTCTCAATTTCGTGCCATTTCGAATCAAATACCAGCAAAGACTTGTTTGCTAAGCATAGAATAGTACTCGAGGCATATAATTTTGTGTGTGGAATAGGCACTGAAATTGAGTTACAGAATTGGGTAGAGTTATAATCGACAATAAATGATTTCCTGTCGACCATACAGCATTACAGCACGGAAAAAGATGGTAGAATATTTTTTGTAGTTGATGATAAAAATTTGGAGAGGTCATATAGACAACGAAGAAGAGAATACCTAAGCCAAAGAGGAAGACTAAAAGCACCCTAAAAGTGAAATTTGTTATCATCCGCGTTAATACTAAATGTAATTCATTTCCTATGAAATTTACATGCGCAAATCTTTTAATCAAATTCCTTTCACTTTTACCTAGGTACGTGAATGCGCCCCGAGAATATTTTTTTGTAATGAAATTCTCTCGGATCAATTATATTCGTACTTACAGTATATCGTTCACCTAGGTGAATGCCTATGTAACATTACAATTTAAGAGAGAGGAAAAACGTGTAACAATATTATATAGTACTCGTATAGTAACATTAAGAATGTGAGAAACTGCAAGTGCAAATTTGAATTTGCCGGAAGTTATCATCGGAGCATCGTAAACGTCGTGTACTTGTTTGTCAGTTTGTGCAATTTGTAACAACATAATATTTTATCTACTGGGAAAACATGTAAAACATACCTGTTTTAAATGAGAAAAATTTTCTTTTTCACCCATCATTTTTAAAGAAAAACATGCTTTTCGTTTCAAAATTCGACTGATTTTCAGGCAGTTGACAGTTGTGTCTTGTGAGGTCATGATTTATTTTGTGCTCGTGTTTAAAATTTGGAATCTTTCAGATAATTTTTGAGCAGCCATATATTTTTAGCCGATTTATGGGTGGCTTGCAGTAATTCGTATAAAAGTGACTGTGAAAGCGAAACAACGTCTTCAAATGAGATTTTTGGTGTTTACAATGAAGGTAACTGAAAATCGCATTTAAAAAAACAAAAATTTTCACCCGAAGGTTTTGTTTCGCTTTCACAGTCACATTATATACTCCGTTCAAAATAAGAAACTCACGCCACAACCAACCTACATGTACTACCAATATAATACCTATTCGAAAAACATTCTACATAATAGTCAAAATAACTTGAAATAATTTTTGAGGCAATTAGATGTACAAATAAAATTATTTTTACTTTGAGAAAAAATGTCATTTACCCACGTTGATCAATGAGAATGCAAAAACAAAAATGATGTACGTACATAGTTAGCACGCGTAGGTGTGATGGAAGGAATTATATTCGTTAATAAAACACCCTATTATTCCATAGTTGAAAAAAATTTACATTTACGGTATTTAAATTAGTTAATGGCTCGAAATATCGTAAAAAAGGAAAGTTATAAAAAATTCGAGCTGTTGAACGGCAGAGTGTTATGGTTCGCTAACACCAGAAAAAAAATCCCCTAAACATTATTATTATCATTATCAGTGGATATTTCCCCTCTTTTCTTGTTTTCATTGTTTATGATCTTCAACAACGTGCCTTTATGTCAGTCTGGAAACTTGCCTTATCGATGAACAGTAATTACTAACTCGTGTTGTACTTAAAAATTCAAATGACCGCAGGCATACCAAATTTAAATTTTTTTTTTTACAAAAAATGAAGAGAAAGGGATTTGGTACTACAAGAGGATGCAGATCATGAATGCACAGTGAACATTATGTAAGCAAAAATTCCAATCAAGATAAAATCTGAAGTTAGGAAGAAGGGTGAATCTGAAACTGACTCAAATGAAATTTTGTTCCATTAAATACAATATGGTGAGGAGAAAGTTCATCCCTCCGAACCTCCCCACTCCGAGTCAATTGAGAAAAAAAGATTTTGATTCTTATCACAATCATCAGTGGGTAATGGGAACTGATTTGAGGAAATGGGCTGAAAAATTTAAGAATCATTTTACAAAAACCATTTCAACACATTTCCTAAATACGAGTAATATAATTTTCGAATATTCTCTTATAGAATCATTACCAATGCTAATTTAGAATTCTCTTTTGTTTTTAAAACAGTAATTGATTTTTTGGAAATTCTAACTAAGCAATGTTGAAAAAACTTATTTTCAGAATTATTCAACTTATATTAAGTAAGTTATGAAGAAAAACAATTGAAAATCTCTCTTTGATAATATTTCTCCTTTAAATTAAATTATCAATTTTTATTAAGTTATCCTTAAAAGTTAGATCTTTGTAGATAAAAAAATCCTTGACTCAGCCTTAGAAAATTTTATTAGCTTGAATTACTTATGGAACATATGTACACAAAAGGCAGTTATGGATTTAGTTTGAATTAGTTGAAGAAAATATTTTGTCAATTTTTCAGAACTATCCCAAAATAAAGAAAAAATATATTGGCATTAAGTTAAAAAAAGTTGCAGATAGCAGCTGATTAATGTCACAGATGAAGTCCATGATATGAACACCCAAATTTATAAAAACAAACTTTTTAAGACTTTCCTAAGGGCGCTGTGAGCTGATCCACATATTATTTCTCGCCTCTATCATTCCCAAATGTTCTCCCAGTGTATTCCACGTAGTTTAGAAAAAGTGTTAAATTTCAAATAGGTCGAGACATCGTCTGAAATAGTTTTCAGCTAGTTGTCAGAAAGAGCATACACAACGAGCAGAAATAAAAAGAAGTTAGACAGTACCAAAAAAATATGGAAATATTGGAAAGTATTGTGAGGAATTCAATTGAAAAATCGAGACTCCAGTAATTCGAGAAGGTAGAAGGCAATGCTTTTTTGTCGACTATCATCTTAAAACAACTGCCAAGACTAGAATTTACGAATGGTCGAGATGAAAAACATGGTCTACTCCTTTACAACCGGTTGCGGTATATAAAGACCGACATCCGATAGTAATTTCTGGAGCAAGTGTGTCAGGCCAGTTGCCTTGAAAGAAAGTCAAAAACGTTTTCATTTAATCTTGACCACCATCGATAATGTTAGTGATCGAGGCGATGATAATTGTATGCCATTGATTCTAGAGGAAGCCACCAAATTCATTTATTAAATTTTATAGCCACAGGAAATAATTTCGGGTCGGCATTCTATTTCCTTTGTAGGTACAGGTACACTTCCTGCTTTCATAATTTGAAAAAATAACTTTTCCAAGTTCTGCTAGGTATACATTTACGAGTAGAAAAAAAACGTATTATCGAATATGAGGAAATGTAAACTCAAGTGCGTACATACAGAATTCAAGTATGTCTGGAATCTGGATGCAAACATTCATTTCAAGACTTTTTTAGACTTAAGAAAAAACGGTCTCAATTTTTTGGCTTCTACATGCAGAATTTTAACGAAGATTTAAATCTTACTAATAATTATTGATAATTAATTGTGCCTTTAATGCAGTTTTAATGCCACATACGAGTATAAAAATTTGACAACTCAACCAACCACAATGAAGTTCGCCTAATTTTGAATGATGCGTTGATTTAAAAATGAGCAAGTCCAATTTTACAGCTTTCTTAACGCAGTTACATTAAAAATCATTATTTATTTATTTCCCTTCTAAATTAATTAGAGATTATTTCAATTTATTCAACATATTGTTCGGCATTGCAGGATTAATTTCCTTAGATTTTCTGATCAAACGGAACTGGTATGTCTGTTTTGAAAAACTTTATCGGTAAATAACATAAAAGCAGTTGGTACTTGGTAGGTATACAGGACTGAGCCTTCGAGGAGATAAAGTAAGAACTTTTTTGAAGAGCAACGAGTGAGAACAAAATGAGAAAAATTTTCAAAAAAAGTCATATACGAGTACCTATTCTAACAACATTCTGAAGAGTGCTTTTGTTTTTCACATTTCCAATTCGAACCCCTCTCTCCATGTGGACTAACCTCAGTTTGCATCAGAACATCTGCTTTTGTTCAAAATTTCGGTACTTACATCCCTGGTGTAATTTATAACGCTTTATTTATAAAATGCTCAACTTTTTTCGTGTATCTATGCCAAAATTTTCGAAAAAATGATCATTTTCGAGAAAAAAAAACTCAGGCCTAGTTACGTACGATTCGTTCCGGTACTTTCTGAATTTTGCGACTAAATATTATGATCATAACTGACATTTGCAGTGTTAGTTCATCGTTGCCCTCTGAAAAAGGCGAAAAAATAGCACTCCATTAAGTACAAACTATACTTAATACTTACTGCCTGTGTGTTTTCGACTTTGCCATCGTTGAACAATATTCGAGTATTTAAAGAGGAAAAAAACTCCACACAGCGTAATCCCGAACCAATATAGATAACGTAAGGCACAAAAAAAAAGCTTTCGAAAGCTTTGAAAAACAGAGAAAAAATGGAAAACTGTACGAAAACAAAACAGCCCACTGATAATGCAAAAAAAAAAAATTGAAATATTTTTATGGCAAACAATCGCACAGTTTATTAGGGGAAGAATCAAAATTAAAAAAAGTAAAAAATAGGGGAAAACAAAACAAAAAACTCGTCAGCAGACCACGTTGGAACGACAATTGAAAATATTATTACAAAAAGAACAGTGAAAAAAAAAATTAAATGAGAAAGTCCGAATGAATTTTAAAATTAAAAAAATACTGAACTCAAAAATAAGCCAAATAAACTATGAAAATAATAAAAATGAAAAATTATTCGACAGCCACTGAAAACGTTCAGGTTGTAATAGTTCAACAAACATTAAATAAACAATAATAAAATTGATGAAAGAGAGATGAGAAACTACAAACCACCATACAGAATGAAAGACCACTTGTTACTTTCTTGTGCACCATTCTGCCTATACCAGCGACCGTATCATCTAGTAGATACAAAAAGAAAGAAAAAAGGAAACTAGACAGGTACAGTGCAACCGGCTGCTTCCATATGCGTTGACAATAATAAATAAAAAAAAGTTCTCCAGTTGGCTGCAAGGAATAAAAAAATCTACTCGTAGAAACCAGTGACTTTTATGTGAGACATATTAGATTTCATGGATGTAAGAAAGTTTAAAATTATTATTTCTAAGGTCAAAGATCGACTTTTAGAAGATTAGCCCGTATAAGAAAATAATAATAGAGAATATAATATACGTATTTTGATTAAAAAATAAAAAAAAATGAAAGAAAAAATTAATCCTGATGAAGATCCAGTTGAATTATAATTGAATACCATGACTGAAAAAAAAAGGTCCTGAGGGAGAGATTCTTTTTGATTTTGCGATACTAGCTCTCCTATAGCGAATAAAAAGTGCGAATGTAAAGTGAATCAAATGATCCTTTAAAAAAATTGAGATAAAAAGTAAATAGAGTGATTTCTAGAATGAAGGTAATAACGCAATTTTTTTTCAAAATATTCTTTCTTGATAAGTATAGTAATGAAGAGGAAAGTTTCGTGATTAATCAGATCTCCCACCCCTCCTCCTGTAAATTCACGTTAGAAAAAGAAAGCATTTTTTTTTGTTCTCTTTCTTTTGTTTTTTGGTTACTTTTTTCTTTTTCAAAATTCTCATAGCTTATGTAATTATGTAATTCACTGTAGTCCCCTCCTAATCTGGTCAGCCTTGGCCGTAGGAAGGGACATAAACAATAAATAAATAAATAAATACATAAATAAAAAATTTGTAGCATTGAGTCTCCACTATCCATAATTAAATTATGGTTTAAACATTTGACTAAGTAATTCATGTCAAAGTCAGAAAACGAAATGAACACCTAAAATAAGTTTCAACAACAACGTAAGAAGATTAGTAAAACAGTTTTGATTACAAAACATGTTTTTTTCATTTAGAATTAATTTTCTTGTTTTTCTCAATGAATTATGGCCTATATTATTGAATCCATCTCATTTTTCTACGCATCTGTGTCAGGCCCGCAATAGACGCATTTCTACTCCTTGGCATTTGTGGGGTTGATGGTGATGTGCGTTGAAAGTTTTGTTTTGTAAGATGAAATATAAAATATCGTAGATGTTGAGATGACCTTTGGGAAATATGTATAGCTATTTTTTTCTTCACAATATTACTTGAATTTCAATTTGTGAGTCCTTCAAGGGAAAAATTATGAAACTTTATGGACGCAGATGTAAAATAAATTGGTCTATTTGTTCGATTTTCAATGGCCCTATTTTTTTTTTGGTTTTTGTTATTCCTCAACTTAAGAATGCCTCTGAGAACATTGCGAAAAATTTAATAGATAATTTCTACGAGATTTTGAGAGAGAAAACTGCCTAACAGCCTCAAGGGTCTCGATAAATACCAACAGCGTAAACATTACCTCATTGTCCGTGTGTTATGATCTTAAAATGAAAAGGAAGAAAAACAAAATAACTCACATACACAAACTGGAGTGTTATATAATAATCACATAATGCCTTTCAACAACTGACTTGGCGTTTTAGATACCTAACTGTAACACTATGATCGCAGGTAATTTGAACAGTCAAAGCGAAACTAATTAAATGTATGTAGAACACTACAAGTACGCTATGATCGATTAGTGCTAATGTCTGTATTTCATTATATGCTTTAGCTGAAGATACAAGTTTATCAAAACTTTTCTGAAATGCATATAATATACTCGTACATATTTCAACGTGATACATGAGATTTTACTGTTTCATTTGTTCATCTTCTTATTAAAATTTGAGCTGAGCTTTGAAACTAATATGTAGATGTCAATTACGTAACCCGGAATTGTTATAATATGAAGAGTCATTGAAAGTAGTAAAAATAAGAGGTATACTAAGTCGTATTTTAGCTCAGCTGATTGCGAAAAAGAGCAAATAAAACCTCATTCATTGTTGATACGTACACTTTAAAAAAATCATCTAAAATAATAAAAGTACCTATTCAAAAGTGAATAATAAAATTTGCCCTCTAATCTGATATCACTTTGAAAAGTACAAGTGAAACTGTAAAGTGAAATTCTAAAATCATCTCTGCCTATTGTCGACAAAATAAATTCTTATCAACACTCATGTAGGTAGAAGAATCATCTGAAATACAAATTGTACGCGCTGCTGTCAAATATACTAAAACAGTAGCTCTAAGGACTGTGTAAAACCACAAAAGGAAAATAGTTTTATCAACCATCATTCAAATACGTAAATTGTCATGTAAAATAAACTTGAGGATTTTCAGAATGTAGAATATATGTGTACTCGTATTTTATTACTAACTGTTCAATCATTATGGCATTAAAAATAATAATATGGAATGTGGTATTATAAAGCATTTATAACTTAGCACCTATCTATGTATGTTTTTAAAATTTACTTTTGCTACTTTTGAAAATTTACATTTTCTGAAAGGAGGCTAGATATTATGTATTTTGAAATGTTATTATGGTTTTTCAGTCTCAATTTTTTTCATTATACGAGTAAACGAAGTGTAAGTTTGACCGTCGTATATTTATGACGAAATTATTTTATTAATCTAGTTGGTAGGTAACAGGTATCTATATTTGAACATTGTTTTTTGATTTCCAGTAACTGCTGCAAAGAATGGGCAGTTCATTCTTCATATTTCGAAGCAAATTTTTGAGGTCACAATTGAATTTTTTTTTTGTTTTGCAAAAATCCAATTAAATTAATGAAAATACAAAAAGTCAACCCTAATCACCAACGCAACGTCATGTTTGTAGAAAATGTATGAAAGCTTTGTCTGTGTGCATTTTACATAATGAACATGGTAGGTACACATATTCTAATTAGGTTGATCTCAGAAGCGTAACAAATACTGTCACTACCAACTTCTCCCCATTCTGTCATGTGTACAAAAAGTCGTAGTTCACAGAGATTTGGTTCGTAAATTCAATCGGATAAATCAAAACCGAAAATTTACGATGGAAAAATAACATTTAATCGATGGTTCACGTCTAAAAATAAGTTCCTAAGGGAGAAAACAAGGAGAGCTGAATAACGTCGACAAAATGGCAGGATAGCTAAATCGCATTTCATTACTTCTTACGTACAATCGGGCGATTAATATGATGCTTTCAGTTCTACGAGAGCAAAAGGTTTTAATAATAATGGAGCTGCAAAAGGGGTTTTGCTTGTCTTTCTTACGATAATTAAGTTATCTAGACATGGAGCGATAAATTCACCGTTCGTATTGGACAAACTAATGGACCTCGTCCCGAATGAAAGCTTTTCGTCCTGTAAAGGCTATAAGTCCTTTTAGATAGCACAGTAGTTCCTTCCCCTCACCCCCAAAAGCCTATTGATTTATCAAAAACTTTCAAGTTTAAATTTTTTCGTAGACACGAGCCATACTTATGGAAAAGTTTTTTTTTTTGATAGTCTGAAAATGAAGATACTCAGCTATAGTTAACTGGAATTTTCTTGTAAGAAAATTCGTAGTCTACCTACTGACCCATGTAAGTAACAATTGTCAGAAATAGTAAATCGACAATTACAAATGAAAACAAACAAATGGTATTAATTTGATGTAAATTCGGGAAATTGTTTAGGACTTGAACATTTTAATTATTTTTGAAATTTTGGAAAAACTTTATAGTATGTTTGTTTTAAGTGGGAGAGGAAAATATACGAGCGACGTGCAATGAAAAAACTTACTCATCATCAGGTTCTGCCTCCTCCATTTCTAAGTCATCAATGGCTTCTGTTGGCGGCGTTTTGTCTTCAATTATGAAAACTTCTCGAGTGGATGGAGGTGTTTGATCGAATACCGCGATTGGTGCTACACACGATATTCCTTTGCCATTGCTATCATTTTTTGTTCTGCCCATACAATCTGTAATTGTTATATAATTTTTGTAAAACTAAAGCATTTCATTTCTAAACTAATAATGCTTACCATTTTAAGCCCAATAAAAAACTGCACAGAATTATATGCCCGAGCCAAAAATGCCTAATATTTTATGTGTGAGCATAATGTAGTGTTTGAAAATGCATAAGTTTGAGGTACATCACTACATAACTTCACAATGTCTAAACGGCATCCAAAAGAAAGACACGACTATATTTTTTCGAGTTAAGTAGGCATTTTTTATCATTTGACGAATTTGAGTTCAGGATAAAAAGTGTTAATCAGTGTTCGTTGAGGTAAGTTTGTTGGAAGTTCATTTGAGTACGATAAAAGTCTGACTAAATACGTATAAAAGCCAGTGTTAAAATTTTTAAGCCTCTTTTCATGTACGAAAATACGTCAACGAGGTGTTATTTCGGAGAAATGGTTTGCAATAAGCTTCCCTTTAAATTTTTCTTCGTATGTATAAATGCAAGATTGCATTAAGCTTTGAATAATATTTTTGTGTGCTTTGCCGGGTGATGGAAAGTCATTTTTGAAATATGACTTTCAGCGTAGCTTATAATTATAATAATTATGTAGACTATGCTGGTTTTTAACCCTTTAGCTCATCTAAATGATTCGCAATGTGTGAGTTTCTAACGGAAATGGACGAATAAATTCTACATTCACCATCCGTTAAAACCTCACTCCATAAATATTTTCGGCAGCCCCTTTTTCGGTTCAACGATAACGTGAGTCAGTTTTGGGTTTAAATGTCGAATGAGTTTGAACTGAATTAATCGACTGATGAGAGTTTCAACTTTCTCGTTTTTCCGGTCTTAAATATTTAACAAATTCGTTGATAATGGATGAATACGGACAAATATATTCACGATATCCATTGCTGAATTTCCATCAGAAATCACCCCCAAACGATTTGGCAGCCATTCAAAAGTTTTTCATTTCTTTGTACCCTCAAATGCTACTTATGTTCAAAAAATTTAGATTATTTGGTGGTCGTAGAAGGAAGAAATATTTATCACAAAAAAGTTTTTTATATTTTCCTTTGTGTTTCTTCTAAACATGGTTAAGAATGGAAAAATATTTTTACTAGCCAGTTTCGTCTACTTTGATTTTTTTCCCCCAGTGAATTACATACATTTTTTAGTCAGCGATTAACATCATTAATAAAAGCTATGTATTGTGTTTTCAGATAGCTTTCCCTATATTTTTTATCTCTGTGATTGCTAGAAATAAATAGGCTTTACAGACTTTTCCCTACAAGTTGTTGATTCTTTTGTCCAAAACTTTTACGAACAATTCAATGATAGACAGACATCTTCATTATGTAATTATATTTTTATCAACATTTGTGATGTGATCTATGAAAAGGTACCTGTAGAGTCAAAAATTTTATTTTCGAGCTGATGATTGCTTTTGATAGCCGAAGATTTTATGAGCATTTCGCTAAAAGATCTTCTCAATGGGTTGAAACTTTTGAGTGACATGAGTTATGCCATTTTGAATTTTTGAATTTAAAAATCATACTTTTGACAAAAGATCAAGTTTAAAGTTTAAATCATAGTTTTGAAAATTAAATGTTTTGGCTAAAAAACTGCCGAATCGATTTTTATTTCATATATTACTATACACACGACCCTAATTGTATCCTACATAATTTTCACCAAATCACTCGTGTAGTTTTTGTGTTACAGCAGTTAAAAGGTTATTACAAAAAAAAAAATGTATATTTTTCTACGAAATAAGCCTGCGATTAGAACAATAATAACTTATATCAATTGAGTGGAGTGAAATTTTACCAAAATGTTGCCAAAGGAATTATGTGTAAAAAGAAAACATGAAAACATGAATCTTCTATCTTTTGACCTAATAATCATGTTTTGCCTATTTCTTAAAAAGTATAGTTGGCTCAAGGTACCTTTTCATGGATGATTTGCGAAGAATAACTTTTTGCAACTTTTCTGACCAATTTTGGGAAAGTTGAGTTAGAAGAGTTTGATGAAGAGAGTCAGAAAATTACTTTTGGAATATTCTCTTTCCTTTAGATGCTGATAGTTGTTCCGATAGCTGATTCCAGTTCGTCTGTTTAACCTCTTCAGTTTGTTCTTTTTTCACAGACATTCCTTTACTGCACTCTGCTTTATTTAAAATTCTTAATAATATAAAGTCATTGCACTTGAACCAGTAAGTAGCACATGTTTGCAGAAATACCGAGGGAAATGCCGGAAATTTTCATGCATTACTAAAAAAACCCTTTAACCTTTCATGCGCATGCAAACCCCAATGAAAAAGTCGATTTATCCGAATATAACGTGAGAAAATTTCACGCCTCAGCACGCATATCGATATTTATAGAGAAATAAGTGAGAAATGAAAAATAAAAAAAAATGAAAAAAAATAGAGAAAAATAGAGAAAAATACGAAAGTCAAAAATTATATACGAGCAAAAAAAGGCGATATCGAATGGAAATTAGTTTTTCCTTTTCTTGTAACGGTTATGATGCGGTTCATCGTTCGATATCAATTTTAAATAGGAGGTTTTTCTGTCAAAAACCTGCTAAAAAGTTTTTCTTTCTTTGAGACTGGTATGGTTGCAAAAATTAAGAAGCGTTTTTCACCAATGTTAGATAATCTTCGAAAAATAATATGCCGTGACAGATGGCATTTTGTCTCAGGCACATAATTATCACTCTAAAATCGCAGTGCCTGTACAATTATCTCTAATTACCAGCAAAAATAACAAAAAATCATTCTTATTTTCTAAAATGCGAAACTTTTAACTAGCTAGATTTTCAAAGAAATTCAACAGATTATTCTATTGATGAAACAAAAATTTTACTTCTATCAATGTAAGTTTATAAAAGAGTATCAATAAGATATCGCACGAATTTTTCCATTTAACTAAAGTAGTTAATCTCCATGATGAATTCGTTCATTTATCGATATCGGTTTTTTTATGGGTTAACATATTTGTTTTTGTTATACGCGGGAGTAAACTGGAAATTTAATACGAGCTTGAAAATCGATGGTCGATATTGATAATGAACTTATAGCAAAACATTATGATGCGCGCACTGTTGTCAGGTGTCATCAAACGGTTCATATCTGCGTTTCATCTCTCAATGAAATTTCTTGGCGTTTCGTTAATCGTTATTAATTTTATAATTTTCATTATTATAGCTCTATTATTGAAACCTTTAGAAATTTATAGTAACACTACTTTCAATGCGTATCTTCGCCCCTTATACTTATTGAATCTTGCAAGAAAGTGCATATTATTATGAAAATTTTGAAAGCAATTTCCTAAGTTCAAGAACTTCTCAAGCCAAAGCCTCTAAGAGTTCATTTGACTAAAACAAAATCAAAGCATTCAAAACAGGATCGTTCCTTTTTTACATAGAAGAGCTTACGCAAAACAGAGTAAACATTTTTATTAAACTTTTTTTTCATGCCAACTTGGTTGTTCACAGGAAGCAAGTCTGGTTTTTTCTTGTTTTTTCGTAAGTGCTTCAATGCTGAAGTAATATACTGTATACGTGTATCAATGTAGAAGTTGTCATATTGCTCTTCAAGTACACAGTTATTTATTCGAACGGGTATAATGTCACTCAAAATACGAGCAATATAGTAAAATCTAGCAAAAAGTTTTTCAAACTATACAGTCCTCGATTAGAGAATTTCTCAAAGTTGAGGCTGTTTCCTCTGATCACAGATTGCTAGTACAAAAATATGAGATATTTTTTCTCGTTGTTTCATCAGTACCTTGCCTCTTTTTATTTTCATAATTCATTTCGCCCACTTAAATCTCACTTCCGGCGAGGTAATTTACACAGTATTTATCGCTCTCCCATGCAGCAGATACCTACTAATTAACGTGTTATTTTTTTCATATTCGTACTGTAGGTTAAAATGGGATGGTTTTAAAAATACATAGTATCCCCGGGCCTATCCTAAGCATATTGGTTGACACTTCCCAGGTACCTACGACTTCAAATACTAAAAGGGGAACGTCAATAAAAAAACAAAAGAAACAAAAATAAGAATAAAAAAATGAACCCTATAAAATAAACAGTTTGCTAGCTAGCAACAAGTGCCATTACTTGTGAATTTAATAAATGAACAACGACTTAAGGGGGACTCAAGTGTGTTATCTGCTTTCCAAATAACAATTTAACATCGTCGTGAAAAATGAGTGACGTTTGCATATCTTTACAATCCACCCCTTTTGCCCTTTTCTCTGTAAGAAAACCGGTAAACATGAATTATCTCGTCATCGCAGCTTTTCAGCTTAATATTTGCCCCATGCGACTCTCTTTTTGACTGATGACTTGCTGAATCTTGGTTTTTGAAATTAATTGAACTCGTGTAAAACGTATGTACAATTTATAAACCAAAAATTTATTATACTCGTACCTACCCTAAAGGGTACAAGATTGAGCGAGGGTGTTTCTACATGTGGTTTCAGCCTTATTCTGATGGGTGAAAATTTCATGAACTTAATAATGATGGACGTTCAGATGAGTGTATTTTTGGTAGTTGTAGAAGGTTTGAAAGTTGGAGTCACTCTGGTGCAGTTTGAGTGTTGAGAAGTCCATTAGAATGGGAGGAGTTCTAAGCTTTCATTTGAAATAACCAAATTCTCATGAACGAGGTATAGGTTGTCTCTGTATCAGTATAGTTTGTCGTAAAAATAATCCAAATTCATTTCAATGCGTGGTGATAAGAAGGGAGATGTAAAGGTAGCTATTTAATCAACAAAAAAATGTTTGTTTTCTAATGAATCTATAGCCACGAATTTGTTTAGTTTTGTTATTGCATAATCACAATTACGTTATTGCTGAAAAATATTAATCTAATTATTTTTACGACGAAGAGACATTATTAATTTTGTTGCTGCTGTGGAAAAAAAATTTTCACAACGGGTGGCCATGTACTCGTATTTCTCGCTAATTTTATTGTTAAACTTTTCTGTAGGTACTACTTTTCTTGAGGTTTTCTGCACTTGTGGCTTGTGCGGAAACGTTCATCGCTTATTCTTTGATTGATGAGCGTTTGATTTTGAGTGCATTTTATTATTTCAAGTCTTATAAAGTACGAGTGGATATGTGTTTTAAAAATATCGTTCACAACAAACGAGGAAAGTTTACTATTTCATACGAATGTGAAAACTTTTTCATAACCCGAAGGCGAATGCAGCAAAGTTCCTTGATTTTTGGTTTACATGAATGTATGGGTATAGTGATTTGTATAGCCTACCACAGCAGTATACTAAGCTAAGAAAAACTCTTTTTACAAAAATTATTGTCATTGACTAACAAAATATTTGAAATTCATATACGATGCATACGAAATATTCTCATAACATTGCTTTATATGCCACACTGCATAGTTCCTTGCCAGTGTTATCAAGACCGCAGCAAAAGATTTTTCCGCTAACTCTATTGTCAGATCTCGCAGTATTTACCCACAGGAACCTGCTTCAGTCAAGAACTTAACGCTGGTTTTTGACCAGTAATATTCTCAATTTTAAAATAATTCGCTTATTTCATTATTCTGAACCGACATGCACCCATTTAATATGTAATTTTACATCCGCTCAGTGCCCTACAGGCTACGCATTTCCGGAGCAAAGCAAACTTCACGCAGTTTATTCATGCAATACTTCGGTGGTCTAATTGTCGTTAGTTTTTCCACTCATCTCGAAAACAATACGAAAATCAAACGAAGAATTCACTCTTCGCTGCTGTCGTCTGCTCCCAGCTTTCATTTATAACATCCTACCAACGTAAGAGCACAAGGAACATCTAAATTAGTATCCAACACTCCGAATGAATTCGTAATAAAGCATCTCTTAGACATGTTAATAAAACTAGTTAAACCTTAATTAAGGCAAGACGCCCACCTTATTCTGTTTGTTTTCTATCTCGTTATTGTAGGTATTTTTCTTGCTGTTCTTTTGTCAGTTGTAAGATTTAAAAAAATACGTGAGAAAAAACAATGGGTTACCAATGATAGTTCAGAATATTCTGCTTACGGAGTGAATAATTTATAAACTTGGAAAAATATCAGATATTATGATCTGCAGAGATACCTCTTTCTTACACTGCTAATTATTAAAAATCTATTCGATAAAATCTGCTAAATATAAAAAATAAAGTCAAAGTTGATGTAAACATTAAAGCCATTCATTTATCAGTTGAATTTGTGATAACTTTGACACTATCAAGTTTCACAGAAAAAAAAAAGCTCAATTCAAAAAACTTATCCACATTTTGCGAAAATTTTCAATGGAATTTTTGTCTCTTGGTAAAACACATACTCATTTTTATTGAATTCCGGGGTGTAATACTGCGCATGCGTGGCTTTGCTACATCCCATCACCTAAAATATGTCACAAAAAACGTACTCCGTCTAATGATAAGACTTTTAGAGACTTAGGTAAACCTTTCTATTTTACCTGCTCCTTCATCTGAAAAGTAAAAAGTTTCGAACTGAAAAAAATTCAAAGAGCTACGAGAAGATATTCGCCAATTATTAGATTCAAATGTACGAATAAACGAACTAAATTTTATTGTAAAAGAAACTAATACCATGGAAATTACAAACCGGATAAGTTAAAATCCAACCAAACTTCAACAAATAGACTGGACGACTAGAAAAAACAAAATAGATACACCTACATCTTCTAGGTAAAAATACAACAATACTATATTATGTAGTCGTTACTCCGACGTAAAGCCTTTAGGAATCACTCTATGATAAACTATTTCTAACGATAACACAACTGAATTTATACATTCACTTACCTAAGCGAGTTGCATTCCAGTGAAATCCGAATAGAAATGGCGAACTCTAGAGCACGAAAATATACAACACGGAACAAATTTCATAGAAAAATCCTGAAAGTTGTGCCAAAAATTAAGACAAAAAACCAGAATGAAAGTTTTCCAGCTTTGAAAATAACGTTAAAACGGTTTTAAGTTCAACACGTGTCTTCCAGCTTGAACGGGATTATAATCAAAGGGTGGTTAACGCAAGGGTATGGGGTAAACATTGCTATCCGAAGGGGTCAACGTTTTGGTGAAATTTCTGGACACGCATGCGCGTTAGACGCCTACGAAGTGGTATTTTGTTTTTTTCACTTTTTCCAAACGTCAACATAATTACGTCTCTTGTTTTCTTATACTTTTTCCCTTTTATCTCTTTACAGCTTTAGGAAAGTACAAAAGAGATGAAAAAAACAAAAATTCCAGTGAGAACTGGAAAATTAAAAATAAAAGCTGCTGTATCGAATACAATGAAAGGAGAGAAAAAGTTGAATGTAAACGAGTTTTTTTCTTTCTTTTAATTGTGTTCGTTGTCTTTGAGGCTGATAGATTTGCATTGATGGATAAGTGAGAGAGGGGAACAGATTTTTTGTACTCGCAGGTCGATGCTGGTCAAGAACCGCACGCATGGAGCACGCAGTGAAAGTAACTGACCTTTATCTGAGCAACAGACTAAGCCTTGAACGTGAACGTTTTCAACGTTTTACTACTTCGAAAACCTATATAAGAGTTGACGAACAAACATTGTAATAGTATTTTTCGAACAAGTTTTTTCTCCATTTTTTTCTTGTTCCTCTTCGCAGTATATTATTTGTTCGGTTTATTTCGATTATTAAGTCAATACGAACAAGTGAATTTTACCTTTCTAGCTTTAAAATGTGGGGGAAAAAAGGCCAATGACCTGTAAAGAGTGGATGATAAGAGCATGACAAACAATGCTGAGTGAAGTGCTCGAAAAATTCGAATCCCTTCAAAGCAGACCAGTCTCTTTTCATCAAAAATAAATAAATACCTAATAACTTTTTCATTTCATTTTATTATTTTATCCCTTTGAAACATTAGCTTCAGTCTTTCTATTGGGAGATCTTCTTGTATACGCTACGAGATTGACAGGAGGGGGAATTATGTACTTATGTATAATATAAAGAAATTCCCCCTGCTGATCTTTAGGTTTCGAAAAAATCAGTTAGTACGTTGTTGTAAAAAGTAGTTTTGAAAGTTCAAAACATGGATTTTTTCTTCGGAACTTGCTAGCAGCTGTTTCTAACAGAAAATAATTTTTACCCAATTTTCGCATAATCCTAAAACGCAAGCTTTCTATAGTTCAATACCTTTGTAGTTCCATTTGAAAACCTGATTTTCTAGCAAGGCTAGCTGCCCTACAATTTTTATCTGAAAGAACAGAAAAACCAATTTGAAACACAACTTCACTATAACTAATGATGAAATATAGGAGTTGTTATAATTGAGGAGTGTGGCAATAATTTTGTAACCCGTTTTCGATTTCACTTGTTTGATCCTTCTTTCATCTTTTTTGCTGAAATAAAAGTAGGCATCAGGTTAATTGCTGTTAATACTGGAACACTTAATTTGAAACATAAATCAAAATTATGGTGAAATAATAATTTGTTTCATTCTTAAAAAAATTAACTTGTAGCAGAGTTAAAAGCAGCTATAGTGGAATAATTGAATCAAAATTTTGACAGAAGGAAGAAGATACAGTCTACGTTATAAAAATGTTAAAATTATGACTCGTTAGAAAAGAAAAATTCTTAAAGATCACTTCGTAGGGTGGCTTTTGATGAATGTCACTGTGGTATTTTTTTCTGGTTCTGGAATCTGGAAACACTGCATGAAGAAAAAAGTTATCATCACAGTTCACAGAAAGAAAAGACAGTTTGTCCCTGATATAAAAAATTATTCAGAGTGGCATGATTAGATACTCTATGATAGGTACTGTTTAAGCCGGGTCCACTTCTCATCCTAAAAGAATAGGTGAATGAGAAGTCAGCAACAACTACGAATGTGTGAGGTAGCTGATGACTTATGCAGAGTGTAATGAATGTTTGTAATATTTTAGCATAATATTGACGATTTTCATGTTCAAAAAATTAGCTGATATGGCGTGTTAAATTGTGAAAAATTTTAACTTTGTAGAACCTATACTGATTTTTAAATTAAAAGGATTACGTGTTGAGACTAGACTGCACAGGCTATTTCAAATAATTATTTAGCCTGATGTCTCATTAAAGCAATTTAATATTAACGCTTTCCAAACTGGTTTTAGTTTTTTTTTTTCATTTATTTGTTATTTTTGTTGTGAATTTACTAACTCACTCAGACTAAAAAAAAGTGCCTGACAAAATGAAATTATCAGCCCGATACCTGAAATTAATTGATGAACGGATGTCAACAAGCAAATTATAAGTCGATCGAAACGAATTAATTTTTCGCTTCGACAAATTTTTATTCCAGACAAGGTCTTCAGTCGGTAGTGACGTATGAAGATTTTCTCTTATTTACTGTGAATTTATGAAAATTAGATTGAAAAGAAATATCTCTATTCTCATCTCGAAGATTCGAAGTGCACGAAGAGAAAAAAAAAGTTCTATAAACTTTATAAGAAGGCACTGTAAATGATTCCTGACAAAGAAGGAAAAAATACAAGACTTAAATTATCAACCCATAAAATTTCATTAATATTACTTTAAAAATTCATTTAAAAATTATCAAAAAATAAAAAACATAAAATAACTATACAAAAAAATGTTTAATAAAATGAAAAGAAATAAAAATGAATTGATACACATATATTAGATTCAACTGATTAATTATAATTTTCAAATCCACTGTAGATCTTAATTTCAAAATAAGATGGTTTTGATTGAAAACCTGCTAAGAAGTGGGAAGCAGGCTCATAGAAGTGAAGTTGAATCTTGGTAAGTAGCATATCTATTCAAAACGTTGGCATTGGTTCTATGAGCGTAAAGTAGTCTAATTGAAAATAATTGAAAAAATTATCAATAAGTCACCATAACCGAGATATTTTGAATGGAAGAAAAGCATCTGCGAAGAAGTCGAGAAGAAACAATGATAAAGAAATGGAAAGGTACCGTTAATTTTAAGTTTTTCATTGCATATTCATAATAACTGTCCTTAAAGGCAAGCTAAAAAAAGAAATCCTCAAGAAAAAATTATTTTGTATGGACGAGGAATAGGTACCTAGCTTAGTACTCACTATCAACCCAGTCAGTATTTTGTGAATTGAACTTTTCTTCGTTTTAATTTTTATAATTCATGGTTGGAAATTATAATTTAATATTATAATACCAATGAGAGAAACGATGAATTATGATTCAAATGAAACGATCGAATGAGACTCAAACTCCAAATGCAATTACTATATGGATCTGTTTATTAAGTTGCCTATAGAGAATTCATCTGGCAGTCATGCATCCTGGCCAGCAGTTACGAAACAGTCTCCAACAAGTAGGTTCCTTCGCTGACTCCTAGTCGGGATATTTTTCAAGAGGTTGCTCACTTGGGGCTCACCGTGAGCTGCTCCCTCTACCTCTGCTACCCCTTCATTTTATTTTCTTTACCTGAAGCGTGGCTACCTAGGTCAAAGAGGGAAGGTTGTAAAAATAGACGGATCAAAATGTAGAACCTACGAATGTCCTGCACAAAAATTTGTCCGTCACCATTTTTTAGCGAAATTTTGCTTCATCAAACTTATCAAGCATCTTTCATGTGTTTTTTCTTTGACAACGTATAAGTAAGTAAATTTGAAATAGTTGACTAAATAAGCATGAAAATGTGAAAGTAACCCAACTAACACTATTTGCAACTTTCTCAAAATGCACTTGTCATAAAATTCAGTTGCAATATCTTGAGCTCGCAAAAACTCAGTAGCAACAAGAATATTTTAATTTTCTCTAGCGAAAAAAGTTTTGTATTTGTTATTCAAGGGTACTTAGCTCCATAAATATTCACGTGTTTAATTTTCTGTTAATTTATATGAAAGTTACTTTTGAAAACTGAAAGCAATTAACTTTTTTCCCCTTCAAATTAAGTTTGAGGCTTTTTACAGAACTGTTTACAAAAGAAAAACGCTTCTAGTTGTCGAGTGTAATGTTGTATAATATTTGGTATAAAATTGTGTTATTTTTTTCTCTATTAAAAGTCGAGTAGTAAAAAGGGTAAAAGGACGAAATCTTTTGATTGCAAAGAAAGAAAATGGGGCTGTTATTGTTACAGGGCCTGAGAAAATATTTTATCGTATAAATTCATTAAGTAGAAAAAAGTTTCACAAAATTTTCAGAAGTTGTGTTCTGTAAGGAAAGAAGGGAAAATGTTGGGAATTGACAATGAAACACAATTCTGACGGTTGTATTCGAGGAAATTTAACGTGAGATATTTTATAACTTAGTGAGAACATGAAAAAAATTGAAACGTAAAATACTTTTTTGTGGTAAAATAAGTTTATTAAACATAATTTTGATTGGACCAAATGAAAAATTAGATTCATTTATGAAGGAAAAAAACTCTTCATAAAAATGAAATTATTTAAATTTAAAAATTATTTAATTTTTACGAAACTGAAAACGTTTTTTTCAGACCATGGTAAGGATAGATTGAGCGAATAATTATGTAAAAAGTTTTTTGTCAAAGCCATATTAACAGGTTTCCTGTGAAATCATGTTTATTTCACTCTCAAAAAAACAAAAAAAGCAAATTAACAAATGTAGTTCAATTTGACAAATGTTGCCTTATTCGTTTTACAATTTTTGTTCATAATATTCCCAATATTGGTTTTCTCAGCATGAAAATACAGAAGTTTAATCAATTTCAACTAGTTTCATGATGTAAAGTGACTTTTGTAAAAATACCAGTGTAATACCTCTATTCATGCACTATTCCCAAATATAATTTTTTTTTGTGTGTTTTTCATATACTTAGTTCAATCGAATTTTTAAATAAAAATTCGATTTTCAAACTTCATTTTCAGGGTAATAGTAGATATTCGTATAAATCAAATCCATAAAAAAGTATATACCTACTCGTAGCATTACTAAATTTTCAAAACAAAGAGAAACAATACTACCAGCCAAGTCCATCGAATTCGATTACCTTCACAAATAAAATTAATGCACGATCCTTTCCATAAAACAATCAGTGAACTTAGCTTGACCCCTGTGGATATAATTTTTCAGATTGCTTGTACGTATTAAATACCTGCTGCAAACGAATGATACCCTAATAAATTTCATAATTCCGAGTTATTTATGGCGATTTTCATTTTACACACAGCCAATGGTATCGAAATCGGGGAGGAAAAAATCATTAAAACATTTACAATGAAAAATAATATGATAGGTAAAATTTTTTATTTAGTTTGAGCTATTACTGATGAATAAAATCCTAATCATACAACTCAGGTTGCTAATTATCAGTCTTCATTTTCACAAGATATTCTATATTAAAAATACTTTCGGGCAGGGATCTTTCAGAGAAATATAATTTGTGAGGAACAGAAATCCATAAAATACTTCAAGAAGTAAGGTACCTAGGTTTTTACGGCAAAAGTCTGCTAATTTCCACTTAGAAATATGACTCCATAAATGAAATTTTTTTTCTGCAGACGACTCTCGAAGCTCTTTACGTAAGTTTGAAATAGTCGAAAAATCAATGACAGAACTCTTGGATAGTAGGTATTCCGATTATAAAAAATTTTTCTTACTGAATTGAGGCCCTCATTTTTTAGTTAGCTAACTTCAAAATTCGATTCTAAATCACCAAAGCGCTTTACATACTGTAACTGGCCTTTAAATGATTTAAAACCTTATAACGAAGGCATTTTATCAGTGAACTGGGAATACAGCGATTATCTCTGAGTAATTGAGTTTAAAAAAATATTCTACGTTTTGGCTCTTGTGTTTTTTTAATACCTCTTACATAATTATTTTTTTGGTAAGTATATGATTTTCCTCTTGGATTTAAAAAACTTATCAAGTTTTTTTAAATATTATTAATAAAATAAAATCATTCAAACTTCAAATGTTTTATTCTATTTTTTCGGAATTTAAAGCTATCCATGAGCGAAAGCCATTGAGATATGTACAGGCAACGTATCATACATACGAGTACATATATAGGTATGTATTTTTATAGTAAACCTGAATACGAACCAGCAGAATATCGCTGTTGTCACCAAAATCCTCATGTGCCTACAAGCTTTTAGGGTGCGTTCAAAGTAACTTTTGATACTTCATGAAAAAAATTCAAATGAATTAGTTAGAACTTATTTCTAATTTTTTAATGATTAACTCACTATAAGAGAGTTGACGAAAAAAAAAACAGTCCTGGCCCGGGGGTATTCATAGAGATGGCTTCTTTTCTTTTTTTTTTTTTTTTTTGTGACAGTAAAAAATCGCAATGAGCCTGCGTCCTTTATTTGTTTTTTCCATTATTTGGTTGTAAAACGAACACAGATAAAACATTGCGAACAAACAGAAACCATGCCAAATAGAAATTTGGCCAGAACAAAATTTAATAATGTGCTTCAATTATGAAACCATTCAAAAAACGAAACATTTTTCCTCTCTCGAGTATATTTTAGGAGAAATACGATGCCCAAAATTTAGCTGAAAAAAATAAAAACCTCCAAAGCAAAAGTAAATTTTACCGGGTTTCTCTGTTTCTTCGTTGTATTTCCTTTTTCCTTATTTTTTGCCAACGTTAATAAACATTTCATTGAAAGTAGCAACTTATTTTCTTCTTATAGTTTGTACATTCTACAAAGAATAAAAGATCGCAAGTTGTATAAAAATCAAAAGTGAGCAAAAAAAGTTAAAAAATGATGGTAAACAGACTTGTTCTATTAATGCTTCTAATCTTGAAATGAAAAATCAAATGTCGAACAAGAAAACATGAGAGCTAAAAATTCAACTACATTATTATATCATCGTCCATTCTTCCTTTCTTCTTATTCATATTAGGTTTTTTTTTCCCGAAGAAAACAATCTCAACTAATTCGAAATTGATCAATAGATAGTTGCGAGAGAAATGTAAGTTTAGAGAATTGGGCATCTAGTCTGTAGTATCTTTTACTGCACAGATGGCGTTACTATAATCATATATGAGTTGTCTCTCACTTTTCTATCAAAAGAACAACCCAGTTTATTCTTGAACCTTTCATATTTTGTACACGTAAAATAACTTTGCAGGCACATATATTCAAAATCCTAATAGATTTTTATTTGTTATCATCTCATTTCAGTGATTAATAAATAATGAACCTATTCATACCTTTGTTTTGGATTTTTTTTTGTTTTTGGAAAGGTTGGTGACAAGAGCTTTACAACTCTATTTTTAAAATCTTCTTGTGTAAAGTACGTAGGTGGTTCAAATATTAACCAGAAAAATTAAATATCATCAAGCAGAGGTTAGGCTCAGTGCAAATAGCAACTCCCTGTGTTAGAGACATTCTCCACCAACTACCCTAACTGCAGTGCATAAGTCCACTCCGTCTTGAAAAAAACGGATCTGAAAATTTGGAATGAACCAGAAGAAAATTATTTCGCTGCGCAACAACATTTTTTACTGCCTTACAACAACGCGGCGCAACTGTATACAACTCAATACACCCACACATGTCTTTCCTAACTGATCAGCGAGAAGTTGGAACGCTCTCCCTGCTCTCCTCAATCTGTTGGGAAAGACATGTATGTGTGTGTTGCGTTATACATGGTCGCGCGTTGTAGTAAGGCAGTAAAAATATTGTGCAGAGGAAAACTTAACTTCCATTACACTCCATATTCTCATAGACGTTTTTTTCAAGATGGAACGGATTTATGCCGTCAGGGTAGTGAGTGGAGAATGTATCTAACAGACTGTATTGCCATTCGCACCAAAATTCACCTCTGCTTGAACTACCCTCGTATATGAATACTGAATCAACACAAATGAAGGAGGTTTACCTCACAAAATACCTACTCACGCTAGTAGGTATGATTTCCTTAACAGCAAAAACAAGATGAATGTCTAATTCTTCGTTTACACGTTTTCAAGTTTAACAAACTGAAAATATTCGCTACGTTGTTTTACCCTATAATCATTTACAGAATTACATATACATGTTCAAAACAGTGAAAACTATTTTTCGACCCGAACAATGAATTCTGGGCTACAAATTTTAGTTAATATTTATTCTGTAAGGTGAGAGAAACTGGAGGCAAAAATTAATTTCATTTATGAGTGACATACATGTAACTGGAGGCACAAACAAAACTAGGCATTTTATTAAATACTGTAAACGAGCTCATGTGGCTGAAACGAAAGATCTTAATTTTGAAACTTTGATAAAATCTGTAAGACGTACCTACGTAAGTAATAATAAACATCATGAAGCCATCCACTTATCAGTAAAATCTGAAATATATTCTATAAGATTTGCCATAAACCTTTTTTTTCGTTTCAATATCCTTTAATATTAACATTTTTGGACACACAGACAATAATATATTGGTATAGTTATTCTCTTGAATAAAGATACCTACAAATATACTCTTCATCACGAAAGAAAGATCTGGCATCATAGGCGCGTGTGGTATACCAGCCGCAAGAAGGGCCAACCTCGCTAACAGTACCTGCTATAATCTGTTCCAGTTAATGGTATCATGATTTTTTAAGGATTTGAAGAATATGATTGGTTGAAATTGAAAATGTATACTCGTGCCTTCTCGACATTTTTGTTGAGGCATTGTGACTTCATGAAACTCTCAACTGGAACAGACTGTATAGTATGTTCCAGTCAAGTGTTCCATGACGTCACAAAGTGACAAGGGTCTGAAGAAAGCGATTGGTTGAAACACGGTTGAAATCAAAATTAATACTTTCTTCTCATTCGTTAGAGCATTTGTGACGTCATGGAACTCTTAATTGGAACAAGCAGTACACGCAATGACGCCAGTCCTTTCTTTCGTAAGACAGAGTATGATACAGTAGGGGAGAGTGTCGTACCATGGACCTATTTTTCGTATACAAAATACGAATTGAGAACAAGACGCCATCACCGTCAATCTCAATGCCGTCTAAATGCAACCACCGTCAACCAAAATTGAACGCGACGTTGCCAAACATGTGAACTCATTGATTTCACCGAGCGCAACGTGGCTAGTTTAGGTCCATGGTACATGGAGTCCATGGTAAAACACTCTCCCATTAATAATCTTTCAGATAAATGTCGATATTTCGGTAAATATTGATATAAGTACGTATATAAAAAACAAATACATATATTTGTAGATTCATTCTCTTCAAAATTCATAAAGTCCGGGTTGACAATTTCCAGATGAATATTGATGTTCTGGTCGATATCGATTTATTTTCTTGGATTTGATAGTTAGCAACTAAACTTCTGTATGTTCTATCAGTTCCTCTAAAAACTTAAAAAGTAAGATCTCCTTCTTAAAAGTGGAAATTCCCTCTCATGCGCCCTCTAGATGTTTAAAATTTGCTCCTACTAGCAGTTTTTAAAATTTGAAGTAAAATCACTGAGCTTCTACAGGTGACCTACCCACAATATCATAATATGGACAGCCATAAATTATCATGAAAAAATATTCCCTAATAACTGCTCCCTTTCATCATTCCACCCTTTAACAACAAAAAACTGCTTTCTCAAAGTCGGAAACTATTGATTTAAAGAACTGCAAAGGGGAAAGTTCCTTGGAAATTATTTCCTTAATCACAATACAACCATTAACCCGAATTTAGTCGTTCGAATTGAGGGTACTTCCAAAAACCAATCGAAAAAACCCACCCTAATTGTCGTTTAAATTCCGCTCAACAAATAATATCGTCATCCGCAACCATTTACAACCAGAAAATCGTGTTGAAAGAAAAAACCCACCCCCATTGCCATTAAATAAAATTCGACATTTTCCACCCAGGTTTATTGGCAAAAGAAAATGCAGCTGCGGCGGTGATAGTAGCAGCCAGCTGCCTGTTGTGGTTGTAAGGCGAAGAAAAGCTCAAAGATTTATTTCCCGGTTTTCGTCTTATACCCGATTTTCACGTTAGCTTTTTAAAGGAGTGTCAATGGGAGGAGGTGGAGAATAAGGGTGGCGGTAGCAGACAGCAGAAAACGAAATTTATGGCTCGGGTAAATCGCGAAGGTAAAGCATTTTTCATGTTGTTTATAAATCAAGAATGGAGACTGAGACAAACAAAGACGAAAGCAGAGAGACAAAGAGTGAGAATAGCAAAGAAGAGTCGAGCAGTGAAGTCAAAAAAGAGTAAACTAATACGAAGGGTGTGTACGTTGGATTAGGATATCGTATAAATTCGTAGAATTCTTGATTAGTTTCGCAGATATCTTAATTTCAAATTTTATTTTTTCACCAGATGCAGCACCCATAAAACACGCCAACCGCAGATGTAATCGAGTATGTGTATGTCAAATTATTGTATTTAAAATTTTGAAGATATTTTCCTCGTTTTAGGCGAGTTGATACTTTGAACATCAAGAATATAATATGAGTAAGTTGTGAATATTATTTTCACTTCGTAGACTGTTGGTGCACAAGAAATGGTGAAATATTTAGCTCATGTTTCATTATGAAAGTTACGAATCGGGTCAGACTCTTTAAGAATATATTAAAATATTCCTAGTTTTTTAACATTAAAAATGTCTTTCAAATGCTAGATGTATTTTTAGTGACTAGGTACAATATATATGTAATCAAAAACCGACCCTCTGATGTAAGTTTTTACTCGTCTAATCGCAGTTGTAGGCGAATATAAAATCTTTCCTTCAAGTAAGTAGGTACCTAATGTTATTTGAGAATAGAGAAAAAATACAAATTCTTTGATTGTAGGTCTCATAAATTAAATAATCTTGTTACAGTTGTTGCAGTGTTTCTAAAAGTTGAGAAAATATTACCTGCAATAACTTTTTGAATATGTCAGCAAGTATGTGAGTCAGTTTGACATAATGTATGCATCATAGGAAAAGCTCAATTTGGTGCGTGTTGAACTAACGCAGTGTGAAAATTTCATTAATGAAATGATGCTAGGTGCATCAACAAAAAAGTACTGAACAGAGTCTCGATATTTCCTCCTCAAAAATAATGAGTTGCTCAACAATTTTTTCAACCAGTTGTTAAGGGAAAATATTGGGGGAAATGTCCACGAGGATTATTGTCTTAGAAAAAATATCCGTTTGGGATATTGGTTTTAGAGAAAATAGATTAGTTATGTTGGGATTAAGGAAAAAGTATTAGGGGAAATAGGTGGGAGCCTAGCTCTGTTCCGACTTTCAACTTTTTAATTTGTCAGTGTCCTTATGGTCCTTACTTGGTCTAATTTACTCTTGGTATCGTATTCATACTGTTTCGGTCACTTTTCCTAGCCTCCCTATTTTACTGGCGCATTTCGTAGCTTCATTTTTTTTTGTGTCGCAGAAAAATACGCATTCAACATTCTTCGTTTTTCTATGAGACTCGCCTTAGCAAGTCTTACCGTCTTACTTTGTTTTCCATGATAATGGAATTTTTAATTTAGTTTGCACCAAGAAGGAAACACTTTACTTGAAAGAGTAAAATTTTTCTACCTTTTTAATGTCCTAATAAAATAAAATTACAGTGAAATGGAAACATTAACGGAAAAGTACTTTTGCTCTGATTATATTTTTCACATTTTCGACGTGCCGAGTCAAAATATTATAAAATTTTTACAGTAGGTACTGGCATTCATTAAAATTAGAAACATTAATAGAAGGTAGGTACGCTTTTCTTCACATAACTTCAAATGAGCGAAGAAATTTTTTTGTACGCGAGTAAAATTTTGTGATAATAGCTCACACGTTCTTTAAAATTCCAAAAAGTTTCTCGATTCGAGCTCAATTTTCTCAGTCTTATTTTTTCTTGAAAAAATTTTTTTGTAGTTGTACACGAGTGTGAATTTTGGCTTGTGAATGTTTTATTATAGTCTATCTGCCGTTTGATTTCGATTTCAAAATGATAATAATACGTACGTAATCGTAAAAAAATCGTATTTTAATATAAATCAAAATTCATGGCGTACTCGAATGGAAATTTCAAGTTTGCTAGCAGAATATTAACGAGGTGAATAAACTACATAGGCTTGTTTCAGATCTTGTAAACATTGTTTTCCCAATGCTTTTATTATTTTCGTTTTCCATTATGTAGTACTGATCGATTGGATATTTTGCATACGCATATTCGAATGTAAAAACTGTCTGCATTCATAAAAACTCGATATTCCAAGAATTTTTACGAAATAAAATTTGTTCAACCCTTATTTTTTGTAAAATGTAATACCTAGGTGAAGAAATTGTTATTTCTATGCATATTGAAAAGAGCTTACAGAAAAAAAGCCTGAAGTTGACTTTATAACTTTTCGACTAATTTCAGGTAGGTACCAACTAAGAATAAAAGTGATCATTACTTTAAAGATGGCTAACTAAAAGTAAATTCACGGTAAATTCATAGAAAAGTGAAAGGTATGAAACACTTGTGACAAAATCTGAGATAACATACCTTCCGGTGAAAAATATTTTTTGCAAAATTGCCCATCCAATAAATTCAGATTTCCTAAAAAATACATAAATACAATTTATTAAAAATAATATTTTTAATTGGATAAGTAAACTAAGGCCAATTGGTTCTTAGAGAGGACATGATTCATTCTAGGCCTCCGACTTTTCGGTGCGTTACTCTAAACAATTTGTATTTTTTTACGCAAAGATACAAATAAAAATATGGCCTACCTATATGTACAAATCGAGAATAACCCTAAACGAAAAATGGAAAATTATTTGAAGTGGTTTTACAGGATCGAGTGGGCAAAACTTGACCGGAACAATTATTTGTATTTATTTCACAGAGCCCTGCGCAGTTCTAAAATTTGATGGAAAAACTTTTTGAAGTAGCTTCAGACCTTTCAGTTCGATACATTTTGATTTTTGCTGAACAAAATTTTTAAGTAATTTTATAGCACGCGGTGTAATAAAATGATCTAGAAAAATTTTTTGACGAGATTTTAAAGAACTCAGTACCGAAAATTTGACTAGAATTAATATTTTTATTAGGGCCCACTATATTATGAATTTTACTGCAAAATTTTTTTGAAGTTTGTTTTACAGAGCTCAGCGCTGTGAGCATTTACAGGGAAAATTTTTTGAAGTTATTTCATAGGGCTCAATGTTAAAAATTTGACTGGAAAAATTTTTTGAAGTGGTTGTACAAAGCTTAATGCAGAAAACTAGATTGGAAAAATTGTTGGAAGTAGTTTTACAGGACTCATTGTTATAAACCTGTTTGGAAAAATCTTTTAAAAATAATAATTTCGACAAACAACTTCTTTCCTTGTAAGCAATTAAAAATGAGTGAATAAAAATGTAAGCATAGGTAAAGCATTATAATGTGACTAAATTTTTTTGTTTACTTCCATTATGTTTTTTTTTATTTTTTAATTTAAATTTGACTTTGTAAATTTTGAAACTACAGTTTTTAGGCCAACAATCTCCCTCCTGAAATAAAATTTTTCAAATGAAAAGCTATTTAGGAGTATCTATCAACCTTAGTTTAATTTTAATTTGGTTTTCTATAATGCGGGAACGACATGAAAGATAATATTAGCCCATAATAAAAAAACATGTTAAGCAAAATTTATTTATTTTCCCATACAATAAAAAGCTATACTTTGAATTCTTTAATTATGTCCAATAGCGAAACGATATCGCTTTAAAAACAAAACAAGTCACAAACAATTCTACAATAATCTGGGGGAAAAAACAAATGAAGAGTAAATAATGGTAATCAGTGGAAGGCGATTTATAATCGAACGATTACAACGATTAAAATATTCACATCGTAATTAAAAACAAAGAAATAAATTTTAAAAAAAGAACAAAACAAACAAAATTAAACAAAAGGCATTATTTTACACACGTTCTTGACGATGTAGGTAAAAAATTAAAAATTGCCTATTCATAGGTAACTAAAGACAGAAAGAAAGAAAAAAAAATAGTATCAATCACTTAATTATTAGATTTTGGCGAGTAAAAGTTATTTTTACTCCGAAACATAATTTCGGTTGGTTCAGTGTTATTAGAATGTTTGAAACAAGCTCGATATGTTTTCAAGACTCAATTTTTCCCACAATTTTCAGGACTTTGAAATAACATAAGTTTGAATAGAGTACAAGGTAATCTATGAAAAATATATAGAAAATGATTTTCCCATGTTTCTACAAATAATCTCAAACAATTATGCGTTCATGCGTTCTTACTGTCACCCTTAAACTGATGGAAAGAATTATGAGAATTTTCACATGAATTTTATAAAAAAATCTGTAGGTGTGACTGAAAGGTTATAATTCGAAGAGACTTTTATGCTGATTTTTAAATTCATAATAAGAACTTCAAACCAAAATTTAGCTCACTGAAATTTCATGCTTCACGAGGGCCTCGCCAGTCTCAAGTCATTGAAATTGTTGTTTTCAAAAAAATAAAAAGTACATCACCTAGGATTTAGTTTTCAGTGTGTTGTCCACTTTGAATTTTTAAAAGTTATTTTTTCTTTCTTTCATTTTATACTCTCTTTTTGGTTTTTAAATTACGTAACAAAAAAAATTGAGTTTTCGAAAAAGTTAATTAAAATATTTAACAAGAAAAAATAGTAAAACAATCGTACTATACAGATGCATAAAAAATTCGAATCGAAGAAAAATACCGTAGTGTGAGAGGAACAGAAAACGAGTGAATAACACAAAAAATGATGTATAAAAAATTAATTTGTTCACGATATTCAAAAACTAATATGCGGTGATTTCCATTTCAGAACAACCCTTCTTTCTTGTTTCAAAAAAAAACCTTTCACAAAAATAGGCACGAGTACTCAGTAAAAAAGGAAAGGATCTGCGCTAGATATACCCCGTACTATACTATATCTACAGACTTAACAAATCTCAAGGGTCTTATATATAATAGTGATTCTCACACAAATATCCAAGTTATTTTATTAATAATTCTAACTTAATGGAAGCTAGAAAAAAAAGGAATGAACAATTTCTTACCGCTAAGAGTTTTGTAAATTATAGATTTTTATCGGACATGAAAAATTGTTTTGTTTGTTAGTTTTTTCAATTGGAAGGAATTTAGTTTATGGACGAACGACCCGTTTGAACAAATACAACCTTAATTGGGGTTAGAAAAATAGCAGAATGTCGAAATTAGTGTAAATACATATGTATACCTAAAATAGTAAATGCCAGATGTTGATGTGGAAAAGTAATGTAAGTGTGTCATAAAATTATTCAAACCTATATTTGACATTCATTTTCTTGTTCAAGTTTTACTACCGTTATCTAAAATAGGGTAAATTAGTAACAAGGTATCATGAACAATACTTAAATTCATAGAGGTCAATAATAGCTTTCAGTGTGGATGAAAAGTGGACACGCAATCAAAATTAGACTTGAATACCTAAGCTTCAAGTCGATAATTAAATTGACTTTTCATATTTTTCTTTGGAAACAAGGACAAAAGTTTGAGTGACTTGTATCTACTAAAATTTGATTTTATTATTCAATTTGGCAGAAAAACGAGAGTTTGAGTAAATTACGGGTCTCGGTTAACGTTAGTTAATTGTATAGTTATGATGAGCTTAAATGTAATAAAAAGTTAATTTTATATTGACAGAATGTATCTGAAATTGTTTTGGACACGCAGACGATGCAATAGCCTTTAGAAAAGGAGATAAATAATGTTCAAAATTGTTTAATTTGAGAAAATTGTTTTGTTTTGATTGTAGTCAATTTATGAGAGGGGAATGATTACTTTGGGAGCCACTGAAACCCTTTTTATAATTAAGATAAATTATACACTCCTATAATATCTCCGCACATTGGTACCAGACAATCCACATTTGAGAATTCTTTCAAAAAAGTTTAGATGTGTATTGAACTAAATTGATCTAGCAATACACATAATTTTATCAATTGGGTCAAATATAATCTGCCTTTCAATTCATAGTAACGAATTCACGTTTATATTACTTACTTATCAGACCTGTATCATAATGAAAGCTTTCAAGTGAAACCACCCGCAAACTAGTCGAATTCAAAGAAATCCGGAAATGAGAAGAAAATTGCGAATGAAAAAGGGACGAGAAAAAGCTCATAAATTGGGAAATCTTATTTTTTCAGTTTGCCATTGATAGAACACACCTGCTGTGTTTGTGGGTGAGATCAAAGACGTAATAATTCGAAATTTTGTCATTCGAGAAATATAGTCTGTCGCTGTCACTAAAAATAAACCTTTTCGATAAATAAAATAATAAGGTAACATCAGTTTTAAGGCAGTGTATAGTTGAAAGGGATAATAAATGAAAAAGTATTTTTGATATTTCCTCCGACGAGAAAGCAGAAAAAATGGAAAAAAGTGAAAAAAGCTGAATTTAGAAAATGACTTCGTGGTTTCTGATTGACATGAACTTAATTTTTCATTCTTTTCAACTGAAAAATGAGTTCAAGAATGTAAACAAAGTGCAGTTTATTTATAAATTAAAGGTTCATTCGTCGTAACTTTTTTTATTTCTTTCTTTCAAAAACACTTCTCACAAAACTATTCTACGAATGGACTTAAAATTTGGATAATAGGTTCATAATACTTGTTTTATACACACTCAAATTTTCGCTCAATCGGTTTCCTATATTCTCTATAATTTGTCTTTAAAGCTGCGAAATTTCATCAGAATTTGAAGGAAACGGAATCTTTAATAAAAAAACTATCAAAAAGGAGCGTTTCCCTGCTACATTTGAGCATATACTCGTATACTTTTTCACAGTACTTTCTCACACAAAACTCTTCCTATCTTAAGTTCCACAGAAAAATCCACATTTTTCAACTTTCAAAGTGACTTTCCTCCAAAATCGATGAACAATGGTGAACTTTCAAGACTCGAATTTATGCACTGTTAAAATTTCAGCTCGATCTAATGAGTAGTTTTCCTGCAATTATCTTCGAAAGTCAAATTTTGGGATTTTTATGTACCTACTTTTCCCATACAATATGTATTATGTAAGTTAACAAACAAATAAAAAGATAGAAATGTGAGACGTGTATTTTTGGAATTCTGAGATCATGATACGAAAAACGATGTATATCCCATGCTCATTTGTGAAAGTCGGATATAAATTAATACCTAGCTAGGTTTTCTGAAAGAACCTACTAAAAAATTTTTCATTTTAATTATACACGTGCCTTGAAAACTAGTGTTTTAATTTACCACTAGTTGTTTAAACAGGTAATTAAAAAATCCTTCTGAGAGTTATAGATTATCGGCTCAAAATCACCGCATATTATTGAATAATAGTTTAAAAAATTAACTCATTTTTCATAACCCGAGCACGTACTGAAACCTTTCCTTTCGTTGTGTTTACGCAACAAAGAATTCAAAAATTCATGGTGTCGTTTACCACAATTGCTAAAATACGAGCTTGTCGAGCATTTCTGCTCGAGTCACTTTTCGTCAAACAACCAACAATTTCAAAATCACCTCAAAAACGACGATAAGAAACCCAATATTTTTTTTTTACTTCTCTTGAGTTATATTATGTATTTACGCTAGCATTTCTCGTATTTTTTGTCAAGTAAAAAAAGACTTTAGTCTGACGTAACGAAAGTTAAGTAAATAAAAAATATTGTCGACGTATTCCAGTTCTTCCAATATAGAAGCTTGAGATCTACGCACGATTTTATATATTAAATTACGTATATTTTTTGGTTCAAGGGGAAAAAAAAGAAAAATATCTACTGTACAGAAATTGAAAAACAGAAAAAAATCTGTACAACGATTTACAATAATAAAAAACTTGTAACGATCTTATTACGTATAAACTTATCCGTACAAAATATAAAATCACGTAAACATTCATACTGTGCAATTGGTTGACGACATTGTCAGCAGGGATTTGACAATCACTGAAAACAGCAAAACAAAACGAATATACATAATTAGTTTTAATCACAATAAATGATTATTTTTAAATTGGTGGAGTCTGTTTGAATTACATATATAGGCATTCACACCTATTATATAAATGTTGATTATTATATAGGAGTAGGTAAGTTTTATAAAATTAGGAAAATGGCCTTTTTAGCAGGTTTTCAACAGAAAACCTCCTATTAATTTTGGTTTGACTTTCACAAATAGGCATCAGATCATCATAGTTATTTGTTTCATGATCTCCAGATTCCAAAAATACCCATCTCGCATTTTCATATTTCTTTCTTTATTTTATTCTCTTCCTTTCTTCCTCCGCACTCATATATTTCTTCGGAACGCGAGAACAGACGGACGACCAAATCACTAGGGCTGCGATTTGCAACAGAGGTCAATCTCAACTAGATTAAGATTTGATAAAAATTTCAAGTCGATCGGTTCAGCAGTTCCAAAGATATTAGCGAAAATGTAGTTCAAAATGATGATTTTCTTAAAGGGTTCATGACACCCGTGTACTATCAATCGGAAACCTGCTTTTTTAGTTGGGCTTGCTGCGCTAGAATTTTTGCTCAGTAATATTGGATTAATAGTTATTTCTGTCCATCGTGATGAAAATACTTTCCAAAAAAGGATTACAATAAATTCCTCTGATCATAATATAAATTTAGATTAAATAATTCTATCCTTGCAATCACACAAGATAATCAATTAAAATTTAAAATCATAGAAAATGATTTTCGATTTGAGTGAATCTTTCAGTGGAATCTATTTGGAACTATTATAGACGTGCACCCAGAAAATTTCAACTCAGTTAGAACCATTCACCCATTAAAAATTGTCTTAAAAATTATTTTACGAGTACGTTTAGTTGCACAAGATTCAATAGTTCTGTAACCCATTCAATTTTGGATTTTTATTTATTTTTTCATTTAAAAGTCGAATAAGTTGGTAAAACAAAAAAAAAACAAAACAAAATCAAGTGTTACTGTAGAGTCTGACTATTTTGGCACTTGGCGCGCCCCGTGGATCGCTTTGGGCTCTCTTATATCATTACAACCAACGTTTTCGGCTTTCCTGGCTCGACCTACGGCCGCCCTTTGGCGTCCAGACGATCGCCCTATTTGGCCGCCAGTTCGGTTTTTCTCGTCAAGCTGTTCGTATCGAAAGTTTTCTTTAATTTCTCATAAATTAGTTTTGTGTCTTAAATTTTAAATTTTAATATTTTTTTCTTCTTATCGCACACCCTCTACAAAACTGCTACAACTCGCAAAAATCGAGTTTTGAGTTAGTAGTGAAAAAATGGTCTATAAGGGTCCTACTTTGATCCCCCATATTTACCTTGGCGAAATTCCACCCCCAGACCCCTCCAGGACAGTTGTATCAGTTTACAATTTCAGAAATATGAGGTTATTCAATGGACAAAACTGCTACAACTCAACTTTTTCAAACAAACTGATAAAATTACTTCACAAAACTGATACAACTCAACATTACTCTACTAAACTGGTACAATTTGCAGTTCTACAACCACGTCATTAATGAAACAACAACACTCAAATTATGTACAAAACTGATATAACTGTACAAAACTGATACAACTGGACCATTTTCTTCATTATTGGCTGGACAAAAGGGATACAACTTGCATGGGGGCTATTTGTTGACCACTGAAGGGAGAAATATTATCATATTCAGAAACTAGACCACAATACGAGTCTTTTGACGTTTCAACAAACAAAATCCGTTGAAAATTCACTGATTACTGACAGTTTTAAAATTCAAAATTTCAAACAGCTCTCCTGAAAAAACGGTTTTTGCGAGTTGTAGCAGTTTTGTAGAGGGTGTGCGTTATGTAATACATAGTTGGTCCCACGTGTTTAAATAGACTTTGATTTGTTGAAGTGAAGTAACACTCAGTGTGAGAGAGTTCGGTGGCGAAACGTGTCCATCAATGACACGCCTTCATAAGTTCATGTCATACAACTTGGTATCGTTATATTTAATATGATTCACTAATTTATCAATATGGGTTGAAGTAAGACATGGGGGAAATGGGGGGGCTAAGTTGCAGACTCATCATTGAGCTCCAAAACCATGCTCGGTGATCTCTTAAGTCGGGCTCCTCTCGTGGTGACTTCCTCATTGTGGGATCCTGCTTTTCATCTTTGAGAAATCTGTTAGGCTGTGCATTGTGTAGTTATGAGATTTAAGTTTGCTCATTTCAAACACTACATTACTATATTTTCTTCAAGAGAAAAAAAGTGATACACGCTAATCTTCCGAGTAATTTTACCTACCGCTCTCAACCTTTTTACGAAGTTGAGATATTTAATAAGTTATTATTAGTCTACAGCGAATTCAAAATTTTGTGTGACGCAGAAATCGAGAAAGTGGAAGATGATTAATTAACCCCATTGAATCCTGTAATAAATTCAAAAAAGATTTTGTCAGTATACATATAGGTACTAATTCTTTTTTAAGTGCCTCATCTCAAAGGATTTAAAAGATCTCTGAGATATTCGAAACTTTCAAGCGTAGACTATCAACGAACACAATAATGTCAATTCCATAACTTCAGAGGAGTTTATAGAGCAACTCAAAACACTTCCTTCTGGAGTTCACATTTGAAAAAATAAAAGTACCCTCCAGGCTGAATGTAAGTCTGAAAATTACTGCGAATGGTTGTACAAAAATGAGGCCTGTAAAATTTCGGCACTTAAACGCCATCGAATATCCTTTGTTCGGTTCTTTTTGTTTTCACTCTTCACTATATATTTCGATTTTGTTGGTTGGAAATGTTGGGACACAGCCGAAGGCCACGTAGCTCACTGAATAAATTTTATGGGTTGTAGAGATCGAATAAAACGTGGGAAACGTATCACAATGCCAGTTATATTCTCTTTCATTTTATTGTCGCTGATATTTCTTTATTGGTATTCTTGTTTTTAAAATAAAAACCTTTGACAAAATGTTGGAATTTTTTGCTCATTTGATGTTTTCTCGATGTCGAACAAGCCGCACTCTTGTTGGCATAAAATTTAAAAATTCGTGAGATCTCAATGTAGGTAATTAGTTTTTTTTTCAATTTCAAGTTTTTTTTTATTATTCATTATGTTTTTCAAATTATTTGTATTCGTATTTTATTTGATAGATGAGGATCACGTTTAGTAGCTTTGTAATTAGATATTTTACGGGTTATATGCATGGTGACTGTTCCAAATAAATATTTTATTACTTACTGCACTTTCCCGATGAATGGTAAATTTTGTAAAATCAGCTGTGAAAAGTAACTTTTCATAAAACTATCTCATGCAAAGGTTATGTTGTAAGGGGAAAAGTAACGCTATTGAATAGTTTTTAATGAAATTTAGGTCACAACAAAACCAAAACTTGCTGGATTGCTGCTCGTCTAAATCAAATCTCTAAGTTGAACGAGCAAAGAGAAATAAAAGTAGAATAATTGAAAATCATATACAGTATAACTTTCTATCCATATTTAGGGCATGCAAACGATTGTTTTGAAAGAAATTTTTTGTTGGAGTAATTTTTGACCGAGTTTTATAGAAGTATATAGTTTTGTAAGATCACCAAAATAGGTGGAAAATTTCTCATTTTCTCACGCAGGTTATCAAAATCGGGATCATTAAAATGGTTTAATGGATGGAGTATATTGAGATGAATCAAGATGGCCAAAACAATTTTTTTCTACATTAAAAATTTAAGAGTTGGCTGGGCTTCAAAGTGAAAAATTTGACTTTTTATATAACTTATTCAGAAAATTCAGACGTACACGCATACTATCCAAAACTAGACAGATTCAAGTTAAATTTTGGGTTTACTCAGGTTTTGAATAAATTAAATAAAATCAACTTTAGAACCTACGCAAGTTTGGGAAAATGACGGAAAGCCTCTTAGAGTTTGCCTGTTTTGAAAAAATTTATATCTTACATGTTTCTACTTGTCGATCTTTCGGCCTGATTTTATAGAAAAAATATTGACCGCCCGCGCCATGTGGAATTTTTTTATTGAAAAAGTTGATGTAGGTACGAGTACATAATATAACCTACAAAATATATTACTAATATCAAAAATCAGGAGAACCCCAAAAAAATAGGTCTAGTATTTATAATGTTATATGGCCCGTAATAAGAAATAGCTTTTTAGCCAGGGCAAGGTAGAAAACAGTCAAGTTATTTTCAATCCTATAGCGAGATGTGTTCCTTAAAGCGTCTAGAATGCTGGGGACAGCCAGGATGAGAGAGAAATTTTACGCTTATGAGAAAAGATTCAGAATACTTCTCATAAATGGATCAAGTAGAGCTGTTGATGCTTTACGATACTAAAAAAAAGAATTTACCTTATTCTTTTAACTGGCAAGATATTGTGCCTGGGCAGGAATTTCAACATGCTTGTAGAATCATTCCATGTACACACATAATTAAGTAATTATGTGCCAAAATATAAAAATCGGTAAAATGGACTTATCAGAGGAAAAAAGCCCCTCAACTGTACCCGAAGCAAGAAGGAATTGTCATTTGAAGTTTGGCATCTCAAATTTTTTTAAGAGACACCAATTTTTACCCACACTTCAAAAAAACAGTTTTTTTTTTCATGAAGTAGAGGCAACTGATGGTTTACTGTAGTGCTCCACAGATTACGATGCTGAGAAACTATAATATCACCAAATTTCTTCTTTTCTCATTCTCATGGAAAAAAGAAGACGCGAAACGGAAGAATTTATATAATTTACTAAACTTCTCCATTTGGGTTTTTCTCACGCATCTCTCAAATTCATTTTCAAAATGGATGCGCTTAACGAATCCTAAACACGAAATTTAGTTCTCCAAAGACTTCTCTACACATATCACGTTTGTTATATTTCACTTTATCCCGTGATTTACTAAAATTATCAAATGGGCACGATGAAAATCGTCACGCACACTCTCTTTCAAAGAGAAAAAAAAAGACGATGATGTTTCATTTTGTTCATTTTATACAAACGAGCCTTTTAAGAAAGACGACACAATGCTCTATAGCTAAAAAGGTTCTATCAATTTTGGTAACAACAAAAGATGATGGAAAAAATGGAGGCCAAGTTACACACGATCCTACACTATCGACTTTATTTCCCACACATACGAAAAATTTTTTAAAATTATTTTTCTAAATTTAACGCCGTTAAGGGAAATCATACATATTTTTTCTTCGTCTCCCTAAACATTTCTTCTTTTTTTTTGGACTCTTCTTTTTAAAACCTTATAGAAAACTTAATTGAAGTTTTTAATGAAAAAAGTTTTAAAATTACGAAAATTGAGAAACTGCCGAAAATACCCCTGAGAAAATTACCCATACTTTCCGTACAGGCAACGATTTATGAACGAACTTCAGGGAAGTCACGTTACTGTTTTTGTAGAATTAGGTTCCTTTGGCTGCAGGAATTATCTTCGATGTGGTTCAGTGTGAAGGACATAGCTAATACCACCCACAAAAAGTTTACTATTTTGGTGAGACGCTGAGTCGATTCTTATGCAACTTGGGATGAAATTCTCGGCTGATTTTCGTCCCTATGGGTTTTTGTTTGTTCTTTGTGACGCGTTAAAAAAATCGCTTATGGGACTTTCCAGTTACACTGACCAAATGGATGAAACAACCAAAAAACTGAGAATGGACTTTGGCTCGTAATTTAGATACGCAAATGAAGCGTCACATTTCAAAAACGTATTAAATTACTAGAAAAAGAAATAAAAGGTGGACAGAGGAAGTTGTATCCGAAGTTTTTGAACCAACTGAAAAATTCAAGAACTATGGACATCACATTATAAGTTCCAGTTCCGGTACAATCCACCAAATTCGTTTCCCCGACAATATATTTCCCCAACAGTAAATTTATATGGAAGCCATTTCCCCAAATTCATTTTACTGACAGTGCATTTTACTGACAGCCTACTTTTTCCCGACAGTGCATTTTACTGTCACTATATTTATTTTCTGAATAAAAACATGATTTTATTTCTTTTTATGAGTGGCACTTATCGAATAATGAACAATCAAGAATAACTTCCCCTACTACAACCCCTCCCCCTATCAGTTTAAATGTTTCAGTTTTGCCATAATTTTTGAAAAAAATTGGTTTTTTAAAGATACAAAGCCATACAAAGTTGAACACAGAGGGTATATCACTGATTTTTAAAAATAAATTACTTCGGCTTTTTAAAACAAATTGGCCGGGATTTGTGCTGTCGGGGAAACGCACTGTCGGGTAAATGCATTGTCGGGGAAATGAATTCGGGGGTGCACGGGAACCATAAGTTCAATTTGATTCCACTGTAGAAAACTGGGTTTTTGTTACTACCAGACTTATTTATTTCAATAAAATCTAGAGAGTCCATTTATTCTCTGAGCTAAATTATTTTTGTGAGATGAACCTATACCTATCCGTAGTTCCGTACTTATTGCTAGGTGAAGGTTCACTCGACAAAAATTTGAGCCTACCTATGTATCGTCGCAACTTGAAGTGGAAAGGCAGTACACGTCCAAATAAACGAATTTAAATGTTTGCTATCCTATTAGGATGCTTATCCGAATTGGAACATAAACTGGGTAAGTTTATCACGCATCATAAGGAGACTCTATTTAGTGCATATTAGATTCAGTGAGAAAAAATAACATTAATCAGTTCCTCATCGGAGCACAAACAAAATATTTTTTTTAAATGAAAAATAAATAAATTATTAAGAAATAAATAACCAACGTAAAATATTTGAACACAAAAAAGAATATACGTAGCCTACCTACTACGTATTTAAAGAGAAGAAAAAATCCAAAAAAATTTTAGAAAATAAAAATGGATTTAAAATTAAAGAAAATGATATACTTACTTAGTTAAAATTAGGATGAAATAAAATTAGAAAAAAAAAAGCAGAAAGTGACAAAACTAAAAAAACAAAATACGAGTACAACTTGAAGTGAAAAAAGAAACAAGAAAACTAAATAGGAAATTGGGGGGCGGTTTGGGGGATTAAAAATGAATACCAAAGAATGAAAGATGAATAAAATGAAACCCTAATCGTAGGTACCATTAAAAAAATATAACATAATAATAATTATCAAGGATCCAAAAAATCAAACAAAATAAAATAATCTAATGAACAGAATCAAAGTCAAAACTGGTTTCCACTTTTTTTTTACAAGCGAGAGAAAGAGTATGTTTTAGTTTCTTTTCATTCATTTCTATCAAGGTCATAATTATTTATACTCGTATTTCACACAAATTTCTCGGTTTTATCGAAATCGTGCGTTTTTTGGACTAAGTAATAACGTTTTGGAAGAAGGCCTTTCAATCATTTTCCTTTTTCTTCCAAGTACATATGTACTTGAGACGTATTATAAGAAGTGCTAGAAGGCAGAAAGAGAACAAATAAATATAGCAGCTTACTGACTTTTCGTATTTACGGCGTACAGGTTATGCAATAAGCACTACATATCGTAAGTCTACGTTGCGTATGCATTTTGATATGCGAAACTTACAGTATATAAAATGAAGTTGGCCTCAACTTTTTATTCGTATTTTACCACTTCGTCTATCAAATGAACGCTAATTAACTTCAATCAGTTTCTCCTATTGATTACTTCATTTTTCATCATTTGTTTAAAATACAGAATAATTAAAGTATGTACAAGGAATGGGGGAGTTGAAGATTAATTTTTGATAACTTTGAAACTTCTTATTTAAAAAAGTAAAAGAGTCATTTTCAGGGGTGTATTCAGTAATAATGGTTGTGGTAAGATTCACGAAGACATCAAACCAAAATTTCAAATCAGTCTGTATACTTATTTTCAAGCAGGAACAGGTCCGAATCAGGTTCTTATCATTTACCTTGAAAAATTTTGTTTTGAAATCAATAATGGGAAAAATTGGAAAAAATTTGACCAAACTGGATAAATTCATCGGAACTATTGGATGTTTTTATATGTATGAATAATAGAAAATTTGAAAATGAAAACTTGCAAAAAAAACAAAACAAAATAAGTAACATTTTTTCTCATTGAACTGACGTATAACTGATCCTCACCACAGAATTTTTAACAAATCCATTCCTGATTATAATCTAAAATAAATCAGAAAATATTTCGGGGGTGTGAGAAACTCCCTTTCTTAATTACTTACCTACTTTCATTTCAAAAATCATTAATTTAGCTGTCAAGAATTTTACACAGAGTACACTATCCTTTCCTTCCACTAGGAAAATTTTTAATCTTTATGACCTTAGTGTCAGTGTAGGAACTTCTCCCTAATCGAAAATTATGACAAATTCAAAGAGATTTTCCAATATCATAGCCATAAATTTATCTGTTGAAGGTTTTTATTCCAACATAAACTAAAATGTCATAACAGAAAATTTTTATTCTCAACTTTCATCGATGGCTCTATCTAGTCCTCGCTTTTTTTTTCATCTTTATACTCGTATTCTACGACAGTCAGCCAGAGAAAATTTCGAGTTGAGAGAAAATTTTTCCTTCTTCGACAGTTTACTTTCGGAAATAAAATTTACGAGAAAATTTTAATGTCGTTAAACTGCAACTCAATTTTTTTGTCGTTTATGTTTCACAGAATGAACGAACGTCACGAATTTGACGTCTTGAAGACAAAAGCAAGAAAAAAAAGAAGAAAAAAAAGAAGAGAAAAGTAATTTACATAACGCTGTAACCAATTTTATCAACATCAATGTTTTTATGACTCGACAACGAAAGAAGAGGACCTTAAAGGGGGACAAAAAAAGAAATAAAGAAGAACATTATTTTCTTTTTTAGAGCTTCCTTATAGTGATTATGTAGACGGTTAAAATTGTCATAATACCCTATAACTGATGGATTCCCAAAAATTGTCGCTGAAATTGAATAGGCCCCAAATATATGGGTAAAATTATACAATAAGTACTCGAACACAGCTTTTCACCTAAGCAAGGCTCTGTCTTCTCATCACATATACGAGTATTTCATCATTGCTCTGATACAAATATCCAAATGAGAAAGCAAAACCTGTTCAAATCGTTATAAAAGATCCACGAGATCAGCGAAAATCTAAGAAGGGTCTAGCAGAACAAGATAGGTGAAATGACCCTTTTCGAATTTCAACCAGAAACTTAGGGGTCATGTTGACCATATGAAAAACTATTTCGGCCAAAATTTCAGACCCCCACCTCCACTGGTTGCCCCTAGGAGAGCAAAAATGTGTTTTGGCCATTTTCAAAATTTTTTGTCTATAATTTCTTTGATTATTACTCAAGTGATTTGAAATTCTTGTGGTAGTTAGTTCTATATGAACACTATCTACTACTAAAATTTCGCGGTTTCAGCTTTAGTAGTTTTCCAGTAACTCCAGTTTAAAATTTTGGAGCTAAACCCAATGGAGTCTATAAGTTGAAGTCTTCACTGAAGATAGCTTATATAGTCTACATCTTACCCATAATGTTTTTTCCAAAATGCAGGGTGGAAGAGGTAGTTAAATCACATTATTTAGCATAGAATATCAATTTTTGGATGTTTTTTTCCATATTTTCAAACTGAATCTCTTGCGTATATGAACTATGAAGTATTATCATTTGGAAGCACTTCTTCCTTCATCCACAATAAAATAGAAAAAAAAAAGGAATAAAGGAAAAGAAGAAAAATCAGTTGCGTAACCAGAAAAGTTTTTTAGGTGGGCTAAACGAGGGCACTACTCGTATACGAGTATAATTTGAAAAATGACATGATGAGATTTCTTAAGCTATGTAAGTGTACTCAAAGAGTGGAATAGCATCGATTTCTAATATGATAGTAAATTTTCTCATCATAGTTTCAGAGAAATAATTATCAATATTTTATTACTATTAAAAATTAGACCAAGTAATAGAACAATTAATGACTGATTTTGTCTTATATTTTGTGATTATGGTAGCTTAAATTGTCACTTTGTGGGAGACAAGGCTTACTGGCAAACCTTAAGTTGAATTAGTATAATGGTGAGCAAGTAATGCTTTTGATGTAGTTATAATAAGAGATTTAATTTGAAAATATGGAAAAAAACATGCAACAAAATGATATTCTATGCTAACTGATGTGATTTAAGTACCTTTCACCCTTTATTGTGGAAAAAAAAAATTATATGGGTAAGATGTAGACTATATAAGCTATCTTCAGTGAAAATGTCAACTTGTAGACTCCATATGATAAAAAACAACCAAATTTTAAACTGGAGTTACTAGAAAACCACAGGAGCTGGAACAGCGACATTTTAGCGGTAAATATTGCTTATATGGAACTAATTACTATAAAAATTTCATATCAATTAAATGATAATCGAAGAAATTAAGGGGAAAAAATCTTTAAAATTGCCAAAACATATTTTCGCTCCCCAGGGGGCAACCAGTTGAGGTGAGTGTCAGAAATTTTGGCTGAAATAGTTTTTCATCATGGTCAACCTGACCCTTAAGTTTCAGGTTAAATTCAAAAATGGTCATTTCACCCTATGTTGTTCCACTAGACCCATATAGAATTTTTAGTTCATATTTGTCAACTTTATTTCCCGTTTTATTTAATTAATTCAACTTTTATAAATTATGGGTGTTTGTTTTTTTTTAAATTTATTCTCTTAATTTTTCAGTTTTGATAGTTTAGTTTGTTTTTTCATTTTATAGTACCGGCATTTTTACTTTTTTTTATGAGTCACAATTTTATTTTTTTGTTTTTGATTCGAAGGTAAATTTAGACATTTTCAATTGATAAAGTTGACCAAAACGCAAATAGCGTGAAAATGAACTAACTCTGATAAGTACATATGAGCCCAGGTTTTTTTTTCAATTCTCATGATTTTCATTTTTTTTTTTTTAAATTCATCATCGTTAAAATAGTAATCCATTAAAGATGTACGCAGTTAAAATATTAACCCATTAAAGATGTACGCACATTAACAGTGATTAGCAGAAAATTGCATTTATGTATTTTTGCTCTGATGAAAAAGTCTAACAAAGCAATGTATTCTACAATTCACTGAAAATCATGCAGTCGAAGAAAATTCCATTTATTTTTAATTTCATCTTAAAAATTTCAGAAATCAAAATGTAGAAAAGATTTAGAAAAATATTTTGTAGAATTTAAGCCTTTTGTACTGATCACTTATACAATTTGTTACTTAGTCTGTGAATTTGAAAGACACGAAAATGGATTTTTTTTTTTTCTGTTTCAGTCAGGAAGGAAGGAAGGAAGAAAGGAAGGAGGATCTATTAATTTTTTCAAATTGTTATTGATTTCAAAAAATAAAATTCAATTATTCATCTTCAAAATGAAAGCCATGTTGGCTATTCTGTATCTATGAATAAGAGTCAAATCTTTGTTTGAGAATAATCAAGGTCAAGTATTGATAAAATCGAAAACTGACTGAACAGAAGCATATTAAAATTATTTTTGGACCATAATACATGTATATAGGAATGGAGTTTGAGTTACTTATATTGATGGTAATAAAAAAGAATGTTTATAAGTAAATCCATTAGTAATAATTCAGTTGAAACGTATTCTTACACGTTTTTAAAACCATAATGTTATTGGTGACTCTCAATGAATGAAATAAAAATGGTATCACATTGAAAAAGATACGGCGTTATGGTATTTGAATTATATTTTACAGTACTTGTTGAATAAATTGGTTTATAATTTTATAAAAATGAAAGAGTTGTTATTCTGTTAGTTTCGTAGGTAGGTACTGCGTAATATCGGAATAACAAGAGGAGTGTAGTGCTTATTGCATAACCTACACGCCGTAAATACGAGAAGAGAAAGTTGCTATTTCTTATTTTTTCTGCCTTCTTGCATTTCTTATACTCGTACGTCTCAGATACTTCTGAGAAGGAAGAAAATATAGCATGAAACGTGATATAATACACCCATATTAGAAACTCCATAAGTTAAAAGTTGACCACCTGTAAAAGAGAATATTTGTTCTCAACCAAAATTCTTTTTCCACATTAATAAGGTAAAAATATAGAACATACACGTAATTATCTTACCATAGACTCATTGATTATACCGACGTATCTTATCACCTTCATTCTTAATTTTTCAACTTTCTTTTAATAAAATGATCGGAGATTACTCAAAGAAAAGGACAAATTGCTTTTCCTCGACTAAAATAGGCTATTATATCACATTCAGCAATAAAAAGATGAGCATTTCTTTGCTAAGTTATTGATCTTTTTGATTCTGATTTGGTGTATACTTTTTTGATTTTTCTCAGGGATATAACCTAAGGTAGATTAGTGTAAGCATGACTAACGGAAAACAATTTTTAGCCCACCCGAAAAACTTTTGAAAAGTAAAAAAATCATATCCTTTGAGTATTAGGTAAGCCAACAATATTTAGAGTCAAAGCGAGCAAGAAATTTATAATGTGTATTTTTCTCAGGCAGATTTGGCAACCCTAGTGTGCTTTACCCAAACATTTGTCTACCTCTCTGTTCTGAAGGCTACTTTTCTTGATTCTAGGAGACAGGGCCGTAGACAGGATCGAAAAAGAAAGTTGGACGACACAGAGTACTAGAATTTTTAATATATCGTTTTGTATATCCTTACAACCCAAGTCAGAATAAATGAACTGTATGGTTAAGTGTTGAAAGCAAGCATGCTTTCATGGTAATTGATATTAATGAAACATATTATGATTATTATTACAGGGTAGGTACTAATAAAATGCGCATAAAACGCGTTACTCACCAATGGAATGAAAGAAGTCGGTAGACTATACACAAAAAACGAGGAAAAAGGGGCGAAAAAAAAGAACAACAGGAATAGGGTGGATATTTCCAACATTCAGCGTGTTCTAAGTCCACTGTTATGGATGCCACAAAGGATTCGATTGAATGCTTGCCTAAACTCCGGACTGAATACGGTATAAATGATAGGATTCAGCGTCGAATTGAAGTATCCCAGCCATAAGAAGAAACTAGAGACGTATCGATTTATTTGGCATCCGGGACACATGGGCATCGCCAACGCCATCACAAAAAATGGTAACCAACAAATCACAAATGCTCCGGTGATGATGGCCAAAGTTTTGGCAGCCTTTTTCTCGCGCTTCGCCTCTAACGACTGCTTCTTGTCTCTTTTTGACTTGACCTTTTGAATTTGTTTGGTGATCATGGTAGACATGGAGCTGGCCTCGATGAAGATTTTAGTGGATGGACAAGCCACGGTGTCATTCGAATTGAAATGCAGGGGACGCTCGACCCCTATGTGGTCCAACTTGTTATTATCGTGGCAGTCGTTACCCTTGGCGTTCTCCTGAGATGATTCGGCAGCTGAACACGAAGAAGGTATGTCCATGAGGGCGATATTGGTTGTGGCGCCAGTTTCGGCATCAGCCTTGATTTTTGGTTTCTTCTTGAAGAAATTAAAGCGTTTGCGCGTTATCGACGCGGTACCTTTTTTCACATTCGCCAGGTACATGGGATTGCGCAGATTGCGCTTGTGAATTCGACGTCGAGCCGCCTGGAATATTTTCCAGTAAAGCACGAGGATGGCGAGTAAGGGCACGTAGAAGGTGGCGCACGTGGCGAATATTTGGTAACCGATATCTTGGCTGACGAGGCAGCGCTTTTCTTTGTTAATTCGGTCCAGGTAGCCGGGATCCTTCCAGCCAAACTGCGGAGCCACCGAGACGACTAAAGCCACCGTCCAGATAATAATGATCATGGCTACGATGCGCCAGGCACTTCTCCTCGTGATGTATTCGACATCAGTGACCGCCCAGTATCTGAAATAAAATAAACAGAAAAGAGAGGATTAGGTCATAAGTCATAGTAAGAATGCTGAAAACATTTTACAGAAAATTCTGTACCTAGTTTATTTGAATAAGAAATTAGCGATAATTGAAGATGTATTGTAAAAATTACAAACGAAGATGTCTGTCCGGACGAAGCTTTCTTTGCTCCCAAATTGAGCTACAAAATAAGTGACAAAATGAGCTGCAAAATTAGCTTACGAATTAAGCTACAAATTGAGCTTACAAATTGAATTCAGTATTTTATATAAAACATGAAAAGTTGTATGCTTCAAGTTTGATTTGAAAATGTTTTTTCTGAAGGAAAATTGATGAACCATTTTTATATACTCCTACAATTGATGTAAAAGAGAATTCATTTTCGCCTTCACGACTCTTCGTGAAGGCTACAGCTATATGCTTCTAATTGATGTGCAAAGTAGAAGTAACTTTGACGATCGCAGTTTCAACTATAAAAAATACGCAAATCAAAAAGTTGACTCTATACATCCTTTAATTCAACACAGAAGTATAATATTGTGACCAAAAATCACAAATTTCTGTTCAGAATTCGCTTACTATTACATACGTTTTTTGCTTCTTATAAAACATACCCTTAAATGTAACAGTGCAACTGAAACACGAACATTGGTTTTATTACGGTATAATTTCGAAGGATCGGTTAATAATTTTTCTCAATTTTCATCCATGCCGATTTGGACGTATTTTTATCTATACATTTCTTCGAGGGTAAACTGATGAAATTCTATCTGGACCTTAAAACGACGGCCTCAGCCCTCAACTACGTTTCTTCAATTCATTTCACCATTTAATTAAAGTATATTCTAGTAAAGGATCTAAGAGTAATTGTTCAGATTTACATGTACCTACTTGCTCAAAGAATATTATGAATTAAAAAATTGGGAATGCAGCCTGTACAAAATTCTTGATAATTAATAAAAGTCTCACGTGTTGGGAAATAAAACGGAGACCATCGGGAAAATACTTTCTCCATTAATAAAAATGAATGAAAATAGAAGTTGGTACGAAAGGTATACAGATTTTTGGTATTACTGAAAACCGCTGTTTTACTCGCATGTTCGAATAATTATAATTTGTTTTTTTAATTTATTTTTTCATCACAAAAGTTATAATCGATTTGTGAATTAATTTGGCACTAAGACTAGAAAATTTGAGCATATGTGGAACAGGATCACAAGCAACTATGCAGTATTTGATTAAAATGTCACTCAAATGTCGACAAATATTTATGGCTGTGACGTCTTTCATAAAAATTTACGGTTTTCGGTTGCTGATGAAGTGACGGTAACAGGAGCTAGACCTTTTCTTTTTTTCCCATTGTTTTATAAACACTGCATGATATTTCGAGCCTTTGTGAACTCCTCTTCTGTTAATGGTGTTTAATAAGTACCTAATTTAATTAACTTTTGTCTTTCAGATAGTGACTTGAAGTGAATGAATAAATTCGGCGTTATCAGTACAAACACATTGTATAACGATCCATTAGACCTATCTCGCTTTTGAGTAAGTCGTAATAAATTTTTTTGGAACTACTTTCTCTAGTATATCCGTATTCTTGTAGGAATATCTTATTTTTTTCTTAAACAATTTCCTCAGCTTCTGTTTAACGTGTAGGTACTACTATCCTTACCGAATCTGACGGTCATCTAGATGCTATTGTAGATGTGAAATTGAGATAGATGGATTTCTGTTTACACGTTTTCAAAATTTATTAGGGTGCAGACTGCAGACTTATCAGATAGAAAGTTCTACTTTGTTGTTATTTACTCGTATTTATTATTAGTTTTTCATTTAAGTGAAAAAAAAAAAGTTGAAAAGTACTCGTAAATGGAAATTTGTAAATCCTCCGAGCTTTCTTTTTTTTTTTTGGGGGGGGGAGAGGAGGAGCGGAGGTGAGAGGGCGAGGAGAGAAGAGGGGAAATCTGATTACACTGTTGACAGGCTGAAAAAAAGTAAGTAAAATCAGGGTCATGAAAGTAAATATAAGATTGAATGTATGCGATTATAACTTGCAAAAATCAAAAATATACCTTGAAGGTCTATATACATCAAAGTTATGTCAGATCAACTCCAATTTTGTATCAAGTGTTAAACAATTAATAAGAATGAAGGACTGAATTAGTTGAGAAATAAGCTGAATCAATTAGGTACAATACACGTATGCCAAAAAACTCACAAAACTTAAGTAGGTATGTACCTAAATAAAAAAATATATTTTGCACTTTGCTCAACTTTATAAATTTTGATACTGATGAGAGAAAAACTTTGAGTATGTGCGACAGTAATTCCAAGGCACACCACACATTACTCAAACTTTCAACCCTTATGCTTCAAAGTTGTACGTTGTAAGCACAACCACAGCCTTTGAAGTTTTATCTTATTCTACGTTTGACTAATCATTGCATGGGTAACCTTTGCCGTGTGTTTCTCACAAAAATCGTTTTACAACAGGTGTTTCTAAAATTATGATCTCGACCTATTGCGCAAAATGTCTTCATTAGCTGTAGCGTAAAGTCTGTTTTCTATTTACATAAATACCTGTTTAACTTGTAAAATCAAAATTAAAACTCCCGACTTTCATATCTGTTGCAAAGGTATGGAACTTAATGAGGTTTATACAATATTTACATTAAAAGAAATTAATTTCTGGGAAAATGAAACAATATTTTAGAAAAAGAATCATTACCAGAATACGAAAGTGATTTTGTGTATCTACAAATTAATTTAATATTATGTATACTTCATTCCAGTTAAGAGTTCCATGACGTCGCAAGATTCAACGAATGAGAAGAAAGTATTTTCGATTTCAGCCGTGTTTCAAACAATCGCTTTCTTCAAATGCTTGTGACGTCATGGAACTCTTGACTGGGATGAAGTATTTTACTCGTACCATTAATTTTTGCGGGGTGATGACAGAACTGTTGGATATAATCATAACTAAATAGTCTGCTCAGACTTATAGGTTTTTACTTCCACCAAACTTTACAGTAAAAATGACCTCACAGTAAATCATTATCTAAGAGTAATGTATCATTCACAGGTTGGATACGTAAACCTAGATCGTCTTGAGAAAATTATTCGTAGAATTCTAAACTGATGACTTAGTCGCAATTATATAATTAATCCTCTGCCAAAACATGGTCTTATCACCTTTGCGTCTCGTGAATTTTCTTAAAAACGCATTTCACCAGAGTTATGTTGTATAAATTTACCAAAATGGAAAATTTATCGAAAGTGAAATACCTAGGTGCCAATGGACAAAACTTTTAGTCAAGTAAAAAAGTTTTTGAAATTAGGTAAGAAAAGTTGCAAAACATAAGTAAGCCACATAATTGTCAACCGACCAAAAAATGCGCAAAAAAAGTTGGTGTGGAAGAATAACCTAGTCTATAAAAATTTATTTCAAGCAATAACCTGCTAAACAACTTTTTCTCATACGCCACGTTAAAATAATTTATGTAAAAAGTTGCTGAAAATGTGGTAGGCAGTTCGAGTGCTCAGCAATGTACTTTAAATGCTGCCATTTTTTCCTTTACTATCACTCTCTAAGACTGTCGGTCGTTAAATAAGGCTTTTCTTTTGCGTCTATTCTTTTTTCTGTTCAACTCCATGTGGAAAATGAGAACGGGGTAGGTTTCGTCTGTCTCTTTTCGACGTATTTGTATTGAAATGAATGAAGCGCATACTTTGACGGCGCGGCGACAAAAAAAAAAAATAATAATAGAAAGATATGAAATCCAAATTCGCAAGGAAGTAAAAGACGAAGAAAAAAGTGCTGATGCTATGAATAGAAAAATAATGGCTCCAAGGAAATATTATCTCGATGTTGAAGTGCAAAAAGAATTTTTATGCGAAATACTTGCCTCGATTCGCTATTTTCTTCAGGCCTATTCAATCTGTTTTTTTCATCTGTTTCATATATTTGTGTAATTTCTACATTCGATCATTTCTTGAATAGAAGGGGCTACTAGGCCACAATTACGGTTAGGTGGGAGAAAAAAAGACTTAAAAAGTACATGTCACAGTGAAATGTCCAACAAAGATAGTATATTTTACTATTTGTACCGATTTCTACTACAATTTTCAATTGCCCTAGTTTTCCTATGCTATTAAAATAGTAAAAAAATACTATTGACATTTCTCTCAGTGCAGCCAATAAATTTGGCAGATTTTTAAGAATTTTGTCTATTTTGTTCGAATTTCTAGAAATTTTGGGCAATTTTTTAGAGAAATTTTAACTCTTCGTTTTTTTTAAATGATTTTTGGAATTCTGGGGATTTTTTCGGATTGTTAGGAGTTTTGACTCTTTTTTCACATTTTGGGAACACGTCAAACAAACCAAACGAGGAGAAATTCCGCGTAAATAGAAAATGATGAAGATGTTTGCATGCATTTGTCCTATTTTTCTTGTTTGGTTTGTTGAGAGGAAAGTGCGCAGATAATTATGAACACCGCTAAACATGGCAAATTTGTCGTGTTTAGCAAAAAAATATTCGAGCAAGTTTGCGACAGTAGAGACTCACCCATCTCTCACAGAACATACCCCTATGCACTCTGCACTCATCTCTATTAACCTCTTGTGATACCCCAATCAATAGTCCAAAGGGATGGGAAGAACGCCGAACTTGAGGAAAAAATTCTGGCTTATATATTCAGCCATACGTCTACTTGGTCAAAGACAATCCCTGATTATATATATTTAAATAAGTACATGACTAAAGGTATCCGCTAGTTTGCATATTTTATTCCTTAACTTTCCTGTTTGAGTAATTCATTATTCAGAAATTTCAGCATTGATGAAATTATTCGTCGAGACAATGAATTTTCAGGTAACTAGATTCAAAAAAATAACTGGAAACTATAGTTGAATGCACTGAAGTTTGCAATTTTGATGTTGATAGATTGAATTGATTCACGTACCTGTCTAATGCTATGGCAACTAGATGTAAAATGGAAGCAGTACAACATAAAACATCGCTGGCAGTCCACATGTCGCAAAGTTCAGGACCCAGAACCCATCCTTCGCTTATCTGTAACATAAGTTAAACGACGATGTAAATTTTTAAATTTATCTATCATACCTTTTTCAGTTTGGAACAATAGTTCTAAACAGGAAGCAATTCAGTCAAAAGAAGTACACCCTTCTTTTTTTGTTGTAAAAAGTCGATGAAATATTATTGTAACAGTCCAATTTGGACACATTTTGTCGAGCCTTGTATTCTCTTCCCCTATTTTTTCGAGGCGCCAATTTATTTTGACAGAAGTCAAAGTTAGGGTTGCACGCATATATGGAGGCTTACTTATACAGAAAAACTACTTCACTTTTTTCTAGAGCTTTCACAATGTATTGGAACGTGGCAACCTTCGGTTATTTGTTAAACGTGTGAAGGAAAAAAGAGAAGAAAAAAAGTCAAAAGCGAAATTGAAAGAATGAAGAGAGGGAAAAAATTCCGTCCATTTGTAAAAAGAGTAAAAAGCTAGCGACAAAAGAAGCGAAAGAAAAAAACTACGATGCTTGGGAACGTATTTTACATTCAATAAATTAGTCTTCTCAACCCTTCAACTTGTATATCGACGAGGGATGCGTAACATTATACACTTCGACTGATATTAAAATCGGATCCAGAGAAGACAGTTCGGGTAGAAAATGACATTCCAACGAGTGAAAAAAAATTTTTGTCAACATTTCTGTCTACATGTCAGAAAGGTTTCCGTTCACAACGAGCGAAGAATTCTCATTTTTTGGGATTACTCGTACGTTTTTACAAAATGTTCCACTTTTGGATGTAAGTTTCAATAACGGAGGATGAAAAAAAGTATACAAAATGCGAAGAATTTGTTCTACTCTTCTTCAAAAGGTGTGAGAATGTTGAAGTAATTTTTTTGAAATTAAAAATGGAGATGTTTCAGCAAATGCTATGCATTTATATTGATGAGGTGAATCTAATTGTAAGTAAATAACTGCGAAGGGAGTTTCCATAACGTAGCTCAGACATGAAATGCTAAAAACTGGTCCAGGTTAGCAAATAATGGTTTTCCTTTTCTGAAATGAAAGATTAGACCATGCACTGAGAGAAATTTGCATACCTACTAATTTTTAGTGCGTGGCATACTAAACCCAGGACAATTCAGTTTTCAAAATTTAGTATAAAATTTTGAATTTTAGTAGGTATGCGGCTCACTAATTTTAAGTATTTTTGTATTAAATTTCAGTGTTATACTAACGTAGTCCGAGGGAGCCATGCCTCCTCTTATCTCGCTAGTCACAGGGGTATGTTGTTTCAGAACTTTTATAGTAATGCAACTTCAAAGGTGAAATTTTCAATAATACGTAAGTTATGTATAGTATCTTGAAAACTTGACAAAATTTTTTTTTTTCAAGACAGCTATTTTTTCTCTATTTTCTCAGGAGTTGATGGAAATACAGACACTCATGTAAATTGAAAGAATTATCAATTTTTCCTCTTTTGAATGGTTTCAAGCTGTGCTATCCAACTTGAATAAAACTCTAGTAATTGCAGAGTCAACTATAATGCTCTTTTCGTTAGCTTGAAAATTTGATCACTGCATATTTTTACCTTAAAAAATCTTTTTTTTTTTTTCATTTTCAGTTTCTACAGAACTAATGATTGTTATAAAATATTTTTGCATGTCAATAGAAACGCCATTTTTTCTTCTGTTGAATGTTTTCAAGTTCAACTTTTCCAATTTGATCGAAACCTAAGTAGGTAATTGTACTACAGATGGAAGCACTTTTTGTTATTTTTCTTTAAAATAATTTGGTTCACATTTCTATTCTACTGATTCCAGATTTATGTTTCACGCATCCGTCCAATCAAACAGCGTATGGTTGCTGACATAGCCAATCACACGCATGCCATTTTGAGCGCCAAATTTGAATGCTTCATCACAAATTTGACATCCAAATTTATTAATAGTGAATATATCGATAATGGATGAAGGAATAAAGCGTCAGATATGCAGTTGCTAATCATGACCGATGTTTTATGAATCGATATGATTGTGTCGACAACGGTTCTCTACCGTTCCTCGACTCATGTAGCGCGCTGGCTAAGCTGTGCTGCTTTGAATGATAGAATTCAGTGGTTTGAATCCCGGTAGTATGGTAAGGTTTGGGAAAATTTTTTTCACTTTTTTCTTTTTTTTTTTACTTTTTTAAAGTTGAAAAATTAAGTACCTATATCAGTCAAGTTGAAGTAATTTGAGTTTATTGGTTAGATTTGAGAAAGGAAAAAATAAAATGAATAAGTTTTAAAGGAATTGTTAGAAAATAGAAATGTGTACCACATTAAAAGCTCCAGTCCGTTCAGACCATGGAGAGCATTTTTTTTTTTTGTCATTATTTTCTGTAGAATATAGAAAGGGAATGAAATATTTTTATACATCAATAGAACCGCCATTTTATCTTCTTTTCAATGAGTTCAAGTTCAACTTGGTAACTTGGATAGACCTCAACTAACAGTAGAATACCTAAATAAAACAGATTTTTGAACATTTCGAAAATTTAAAAAAATCAAAGCTGTTAAGTACCTACTTACTTATTTTATTTCTTTTATTGTTTAATTTTAAAAGTTGAATATTCCTGGTCTATGCCTACGGATCACGATGAAATTTAAAAATGTCTGCCTGAATACGAGTGTTTGATGAATTCACCCGCAAAAAAAAAAAAAAATACATCTTTTCATTCCATATGGGAGTTAGTACAAATTTGTTTCATCCTTCATAATTTTCATCTGTCCTTTTGTTTTTCATTACACTTATCCTTTGTCAATAACCATTTCTGAATGACTTGGTCAAAGTACTCGTTCATTTTCAATTTTCAAAATTAATCATTGATAACAATCAACCGTCCACCAGAACTTTTCCCTCTTTCACAGGTCATTGATTGTACTGTGTACACATAAAATGAATAAATTTATTTCAAAAACGGCTATAATACTCTGCGGTTCATAGTATATGGGTCTCCAATAAATAAATGAAACACTCGTTTCATGTTCTTTTCCAAAACGTCAACAATTTTCGAATTGTTACCTCTGTCTCTCTTTTGTTACTCTCTCTTATTCTTGCTCATCCCGGTCGCCATCCTTTTCCCTCTTTCAACCTTTTTGTCCCTTGTCTTCCTCATCACTCTGTCTTTCAGTTACTCTCCCCAACTCACAAAATTGTGCATAAAAACTAATACATTTTGAAAATTTTTCGATTTAAAGCGCTTGTTCTAGAAAGATGGATGTTAATACGAGAAAATAATGACGTAGCTGGAATTTTCGTTTTTGAAAGTTGGCATTTTTACGATGCGATTCACTTAAAAAAGCCCTCATCGAGCACAAAATTAATGACCCAGCGAAATTCTTCTTTTTTCCCCTCTTCTGTCTATATTTATCGTGCCGATTTCCGTCGGTATTTTTTTATTTCATCTGTTTAACTTACTCTCGGACTTCGTCGTTCACGTGTTGTTGAATATTCTGAAAATACGAGCTATAGATAAGCATCTATAGCTATAGTCACTGAAAAACATTTTTATATAGTACCTAATTAGGAACATTGTTGGAAATCACTGGTTGTCTTACACAAATATCCACCTTTATCCACCTGCGTAACTCTGCTACAAACACAAATATACTTGGCTACCAAGAGACCAACTTCTGAGCGCCCAGAACACGACTATAAAAGACTCTAACATGACTGTTTTGTACTTACTTCTATTGTGACGAGCTCTCTTAATATATTCTCTTAGTGGTTCAGTACTGTTCACTTTTTATTCTCTTTTATTATATTTTACTTTAATATTGAGACGAGTCACCTTCTACAAGATGCAAGATGCGAAGTGCCTCATACATAACCCTCATCCACTCCAACAGGTTATGGGCCCAGAGCACGCTCCGCACAGCGCATTCTTCAATGGTAAATATTTAATTTTTAATTTTTATTGATTTATTTATTTTTGGTGACTACGTAATTTTAAGTGGATCCACATTCAGCGATGAGAGAATAAAATTGAAACTCGAGTATAAATAATTTAACATTGGTGTAAATCGGCCGTATCGTGTTTTTGTGTTAATGAAATTTTATTTTACAGACGAAAGAAAAACCCAGTACTGGTATATACATATATGAGATGTGATGTGATTTTAATTTACGTGTTTTATTTTATTTTGTGCACTTCGATAATATTGGCGATGGGAAATATTTTTCGAATTTATTATTGTTTTTTGGTTACGAAAGTTGTTCGTAAATATGGTATTGATATTTTTGAATTGTCTTGGGAGCGATGTGACTCAGACTATGGAAACTTGTCCCCTCCTTAAATAAATGAAACCCTTATGGACAAACGGACTTGATAGAAATTTAGAATACAAGATCTTGTGCGATGAGTTGAATTTAATGAGACTGTACCTTACTTTTGAAAAAGAAATGGGACTGTACAGTGAAGAAAATTGTTAACTTGAATACATGTCCGAAAAATATGGAAACTGAATTTTATGTTACGTAACTGCAGAGAAATAGAACTGCAAATATGGAAAAGTTAAACTTGGACATTGTAGAGGCGATGAGACTACATTGAGAAATTTACCAAAGAAAAATTTATTGTCGACAGCAGGGCGATGAGACTGCAAATTTCACATCAAAGAAATAACACTGAGCGATGAGACAGTTAATTGAAAAGAATAATTTATAGAAATATGCAGAAGGATAATACCTGCAATAAGCTCATACGATGAGATAAAATCAAGAGCTATGGGCAACTTACAGGCTGAGTAAAAAGCCAGAATAAACATAACCTGAAAACAAATTTTGAAACAAATAAATTTTGAAATGACACGAACTATTTAGCGACGAGAAAAATAGATTCGGAGAAATAATTGTCATAAAATTGTGAGCCACAAATATTGAAAACATATTAAAAATGACGAAACTCAAGCGATGAGCTGAGAGAAAAATTTACTAAGATCGATCTTCACGGAGATGAGAGTGAAATAATATTTTGGAGATGAGAAAAATATTTTTAAAGTTGAAAAACTAAACTGCAGACTGAGGCGAAGAGTTCAGACATTACATGTTGAAAAATACTGACGAAATATTGCGATGAGAATATTTTTGTACAGACACATTGCTAAGCATTTTTACTAATAACGAAATCAAATTTTTATGGGCAAATTCGGGCTTGAAAATTTACGAGACACGAAAAATCAAAGGGCATAATGTTGACCTTGAAATGCGACAAATTGAGACCAAAACCGAGACAAATGCGACGAGAAAATATTCCTTTGTACATTTTTTTTAAAGGTTAAATGAGTCGGACTGTACACAGAAAATTATAGGCGATGAGTGATGAAAAATATTGCGCAATCTTGAAGGTTAAAAGAGTCAGAACAAGTGTAGAAAAATACAGGCGACGAGTGTAGAAAATAAGTTGTGCGCGTGCCAAGAAAGCGATGAGAGCAGGCAACGCTGTGAAATAAAATCGTCAACACTGTAGGTACCATAGCAACCGAGAAAGAAAGTCGAGTTGAGACTGCTTGGCGACAAGAATAATGTACAGGGTAAAGGACCGCAGGCGCGTGTCAAAGATCATGAACCGAAAAAGAAAGGTGAAAGAAAGGAGAAAGGAAAAAGAATAATTGAAAGAAGGAATCCGCGAAAAACTCCAGACTGATTGACGCGAGGCTATGTAGGTGTGAGAGTGTAGTAGTGAAAACAATAACCGCGAAAAATTAAATACGCGACGGCAGCGACGGCCGCAGCTTGCGCACTCTATACGAACACCTGTACGCGACAAATGACCAATTTTGCACTGGTTCCGCCATCTTAAATTTTCGAAAACGAGAAGACGCTTGCGTAAGTACGAAGACGAGTTAATAAATCATTTTGAGACGTGTTAGCGACGTGTGAGTTTGCGCTCCTCAATTTTTACGTTTTTGGCATTAAAAATTTTCATTTTTCAAAAATATTTTTATTTATTCTTATTAATTTCGACCTCCTGCGTGTGCTCGTGTGTTCAGAATTTTGAAATTGTAAGTACTTTTCGAGATATTAACTTAGAAAAATTTTGCTGAATATGGCGATGAGTTCGCTCGTTATTTTCGTGTGCGTAACTTATTCATGCAAATCAAAAACATCTTAGGCAGAATTTATTTTACTTATTTGTGCTGAATTAAATATTGCGATGCGTTATTATTTAATTGTGTTGTCTCTTACAAATTTATCTGAATCATAAGAAAGTGTTAGAAATATTTTTTTTGGGTACACGTCGCACATACATAAGAGTGAATAGGAAAGGAAGTTAATTGAATGTACATTACAATACAAGGTAAGAGTTGAATTCATTTTAGTGATTTTAAATAGTGAATATGAAAATAGCGAATCGTAAATCTCGTAGTGAATAATTTTAGTGTGAAATCCGAAACATGGCGATGAGGAATTTTTGTGCGTTTATCGTAATTCTCGTGGTGCGTAGGTACAGTCATAGCCAAAACCAAAAGGGAATTTAGTATTTTTCATCATTTAAGAAGTGAATTAGAATAATGCGATGAGTATGAATTCGAAGGAAAAGATGTTCTCGTGTATTTTTCGTTTTTCCCGCCATTTATGTTGGTATGCGTAATTCTCGAGTATGAAGAAGCCGAATGTACAGGCGACGCGTAACGCCGTATGTTTTCTACGAGTGCGAGTGAGATAGAAAATAGCCGCGGAACTCGTAACCTATATTCTCGTTGTATTGTCGCATCTCTGTGTCTCTCGATTGCCCGCTACTGATTATTTTTGCCCGTTTTATTTATTTCTTGCCGGCTACGAATTTTTACTAGCTAGTTAAGCGATGGGACTTTGAAATATTTTTTTTTGTGCACTTATATTTTCGTGATGAGTTGAATTTTGAATTTAATGGGCAGATTAAAATTTAATGCCAGATTAATTTTGACGAAAGGTTAATGAATTTTGATGACGAAAATATCACGATATTAGTTGAAAATTAAATTTTGAAAAGCAACAATCCGGAATAAAAATAATTTTAAAAGCGCTATATAAATAACAAAATCCAATTGGTACTTCTATCTACTAGTAGGACAACTACCACTTAGTATTACTTCAGTTAATTATGAGATGAGTTACATTAATAGAGTCCTTGATCTTTCAGAGTCTATAAAGCCCTTAAATGTTGGTAGACACTGGGGTTAGTGTATGGCTCGAAAGTGTGATTTATTTTGTAATTTTATTGTTAGTACACTGCTGCCAAATATAATTATATATATATTTATACCCCCATTTGCGAGTGGCGATTTCTGGTCGGTAGTATGGCATTCAAGTTAAATTAATTTTATTATGTTTCCAATGATGGTCGTATTGCGATGAGTCAATTAAAATGTCTACTACCGTGCGAAGTGTTTTATTATGGAAACATAGAGTCTAATTTTGTTGCGAGTGACCACCCTTGTTTTATTAGACTCAGCAAATCTTTCTGACAGAGGCCAGACTCTTGTAGTTTAGATTGTGTTCATCACTCTACGAGTACTCTGGTTGTTTGGAACTGAGTATGGGAGGCTGGAGCGCAACTCGCCCGCCTTTTTGAAAAGAACCGAATAGTTTCAAGTTAGTATGGGAGTTTAGTTTGAACACCTACTGCTTAGAAGCACGTACACTAAGCTGTCTTTTCCCATTATAAATGTCTGAATTTATTTACAAACTGACAATTTGGAATATTTGCGATGAGTTAATTTGTGTTGAATCTGGCGATGTGCAGGCTCGCATAAAAGGTTCCAGTGGGAAAATTTAATGTCAGTATGGGACTTAGACATGCGGATGTGGTAATCTGTCAGCAAAGTAGTGGTACATGGGGATGAATAAAAGTCACTGAGTTAATGTTGTCCCCTCAGTTGACTTGGGCTCGGGTTGCGATGAGTTAACCAGATATTAAAAATTTATTGAAGGTATTTTTAGTCAGTGGTCGAAATAGTCGTTGCTAATTTTGAAATATAATTTATGGAGCCCGTGGCGAGAAGTGTGGCGATGAGTAGTATACGTATACGCCCCCATTTTGAAGAAACCAGTCAAGCCCTTGAATGTGGCACCTGTTATTGTGATCTAGGTGATGAGTTGATATATGGTCACTAGAATTGTTCCACTTGGCAAACCTGAATTCGAATCAATATGGCGATGGGTTATATATTGTTCTCGATTGATTTTGTTGCTAGCGATGAGTTGTTGCATAATTTTTACCTTCATGCCAAAGTATTAATTTTGAATGTGGACTTTTCTGTTTGTTGTAAAACAAAGGGTTGGTGGACTGTGTTTCTAAATCCAGAATAGTTGAAATGAATTCTGATAATGGCACGACTGAGAGTAGCAATAGTACGTCAAGTCCGGACGATAACTATATTAAAGACCCTGACTGGCGGCCACCCACTGGTCAAGACAGTAAAGACGAACGACCTAAAATCACTTGCGAGAAACTGAATAAGGCTTTCAGGGCAGCACGACAAGAATCTGGATTATTGACAATTTCGAATCAGCCGCAGACGGAAAAGATGAAATGCCTCGATTTTTCGATAGTATTAAATAAGTTGCCCGATGAAATAATTAAGGAAAGCTTAGGCGAAATTGAAAATGTAGAACCTGCGTCCAGTGGCCTTACACAAGAAATTAATAGAGCAGCTCTCGCCTATAGTGATTCCGGTAAAAATAATTTTAAGAATTTTGAGTATACTGAAGCCAATTTTTGCGATGAGAATTATGCCATGAATAAGAATACACATTTAACCAAATTACAAATTTGCGATGAGATTTTTAAAATGTTTGATAACACAATTGCCATCAACATATTATTTGAAGATAAAAGTGCCGTCAATTTTGTGAGAAATGACTACAAGTTAATTAAGCGATGTGTTAATTTTACAGACGACTCCCCTCCATTAGAATCGGTGAAGTCCAACCCACTTAACCTGCCAGAGTCTTATATAAACCAGCAAAACATGGAAGCCAGTAGCCCAATTAGAGACAGATCTCCATTACGTGTCCGATCCCCCATTAAAGAAATTTCGCCCCCAACCTTCTCACCGGAAGAAAAAGAGAGTCGAATTATCGTGCCCCGTTACAGATTTACACGCCAAGTTATCGAACTCCCGGTAAAAGACTTAGAAATTAATGATTTTGATACTATTCTTAATAACTCCCATAATGAATTCAAATCTGATATGCACTTTTTACACTTAGACAAAGATTTTAAATTAGGAGAGATTCCCAAACTAGGTAAGAAAACCCAATTTGATTCTTGGATACAAAAGTTTAATTGCAATTTATACATGATAGAACTTTATGCAATCTTATACGAACCCGATGTGGAATTTAGAAAACACACAATTTTTGAATATAAAAGAAGGTTAGAATTTGTAAACACAGAAATCTTTAGATACACTTCCAAACTTTACCATAGTAAAATCAGAAAATATGAACACCCATTAGATAGACTAAATTGCTTAAGGGAGATTAAAGATTCTGAACGATTAGCCGAAATTATGTGTCTTAGACACAGAATAAATAACCAACGCTATGATCCAAAAAGAATGACAGCCAGGAACTTTATATTGAAATTTAAAGGTTTAATCCAGAAATACAATAGTTTCGAAAATATAGTCAAATTAGATATTCATGAAATAACTTGTGCATTCAGATACGCAGCTTTCTACCAAAATCCCGATTATATTAAAAAGTTTGAAAAGTTAGACAGAGAACTAAGATTCGATTTAACTTTGGATAATTTATTTCTAACCCTTGAACAGTTCGGCAAGGAAAAAGAGTTCTATGCGTGCGAGGACAGCTGGCTGGCTAATGAACGCTGTTATGCCTGCCACGCGAATGGGCACATAGCGAGGGACTGCCCCATAGGCAACCTCAATTTAAGGAAGTGCTACAACTGCGAAAAATTTACCACGCATATAAGTCGTGATTGCCCGTTAAAGTAAATTTTTTTTTATATATAAAGTTTATACACCCACAAAATAAGAAACAGAATTTAAACAAATTTTTTTTTAATATTCAGACAACTAGGTATAACTATCCGTCATGGCGTAAGCTATAGACTCGACAACTTGCCACCCCGAAGACACGGATATAGCACGTTACCCCAACCGAACTTAGACCGATCAAACCTTTTTACGAGGCGCGACGAGATGCCTCCAATTGAAATCCGTATCCCCGAATTAGAGCCAGACTGGACTGACGAAAACGAATATCGCCCACCAGGGGCTCCCAGGCAACAAATTGTCCTAGATCGTGCTTTTATGTTAGCCATAGGCAACGAATTATTTGCCTCAAGCCTCCTAGGCGTTGAGCGCATGGACGTATCCGATGGTAATAACTTAGCTACAAATTCATACTTTAGTTTATACACATATTGGTTTCAAAAATTTTCAAATTCGGAGGGAGAATGGACACATGTAAAAGAAAATAAAGAATTTAAAAATTTTGTGAATTGACTAAGACAAGACTGGCACAGCGACGAGACTCAGAAAACTTTAGAAAAATCAAAATGGCAAATACAATGATCAAATAAAATGGCATAGCGACGAGACTTGAAAAATTTAGTAAATAGAAATTGGCTTCATAATAAAAAGCTTTAAAATAGCTTGATTATAAAATGCGACAGTTAAAATAAAAATAGACTATGATAAAAATCTAGCTATTAGCGATGAGACTTGACTTAAGACATGATAAGTACAAAAACCAGCTTTAAATTATAAATAAGTAGAAATTAAGACTAAGGTAACTCTTCGATAGAAAATAAGAATTTAAATAGTGACTAGACAGAGATAAGACTCAGACAAAAACGAAACCAATTGGAACTTAAGAAAAAGTAATTTTTAATAAAAATCTTCTTGATAAGTCAAATAACTAAAATGAGATATGTTACAGAAGAAGAAGATAATGCCGGCGAAGAGAGGCAGTAATCTCTAAAGAGAATTTTTTTTTGAGTCCTACATATTATAGAAGAAATTTTTGTTTTTATTATTAATCTTGATCTCGAAGAAGTCCTTATATTTTAAGAAGAAGAATTTAGACTAAGAAATTAGATTTTAAGATTACCACAAAGAATAATTTAGACTTAAGAAAAAAACGAAGATGAATTTAGTCATATAATTGAACGTCATAAGGTCTGACATAATTATAAGTATTTATTTCAGAAGATATAATTTAGACTTAAGATCTTCACTTCAGAAGTATTATATTTATAAGTGTGAACTGAATGTTCCTTTAGTACTTAAAAAAAAAAAAGACTCAAGAAGTTATGAGCTTTTACCCTTAAAATAAATTTTGACTGAAAGCTAAGGTTCGGAGGGAGTAGAGAATCTCCATTATCAAAACTCATACACACCCTTGGAAAGGTTATTTTGAATAAATGTCTTTGAAAAGACCAAAAACCAAATAGGAAATCATAAAGTGAAAAATAGTCCGAAAGTATAAGAAATTGAAATCTAGAAATTTGAAATCAGAACAGTTAAGTATTTATTTCAGCTAAACATAAGTAAGTCTGATCGATTAAATATAAGTCTTTATTACAGAAGCATTACCGAAAAATTTAGATAGAGAGTTTTTGATATTTTCTCTCTTAATATATAAAAATAATCGAGAGTTTTTAAAGTTAAGTTTTTCTCTCGTTAATGAACAAACTTTATTTCAGATACCTAGTAATCATAAGTAACGTATTGTGATCTATTTTTGTACTTTTATATGTGTTATATGTTCCACTAAAAGATCTCAAATGAGACTAAAAATTAAAAGTTGTTTGTTGTCCAAGAATACGATGAGTTTAAATTATTGGACATAAAAGATTGGACATGTGACGATGAGGACATGACCTGAATGGAACCAAAAAAAAAAAGAAATATAAATCAAACAACTAACAGACATGTGGAGACGAGGACATGACTGACTTGACATGTGGCGATTTATACATGACAATATATATATGTAGCGATGAGTACGAGGGTAGTTCAAATATAAACCGGAAAAATTAAAAATTGCCAAGCAGAGGTGAATTTTGGTGCGAATGGCAATACAGTCTGTTAGATACATTCTCCACTCGCTACCCTGACGGCATAAATCCGTTCCGTCTTGAAAAAAACGTCTATGAAAATATTGAGTGTAATGGAGGTTAAGTTTTCCTCTGCACAACATTTTTACTGCCTTACTACAACGCGCAACCATGAATAATGCAACACACGCGCACATGTCTTTCCCAATGGATTGGGGAGAGTAGGGAGGGCGTTCCAACTTCTCGCTGATCAGTTAGGAAGGACATGTGTGCGTGTATTGAGTTGTATACGGTCGCGCGTTGTTGTGAGGCAGTAAAAAATGTTGCGCAGCGAAATAATTTTCTTCTGGTTCACTCCAAGTTTTCGGATCCGTTTTTTTCAAGACGGAGCGGACTTATGTAGTCTGGGTAGTTGGTGGAGAATGTCTCTAACACAGGGAGTTGCTATTTGCACCAAGCCTAACCTCTGCTTGATGGTATTCAATTTTTCCGGTTAATATTTGAACCACCTACGTACATATATGCGATGAGTAAAGAGGTTTTTACGCCCTGGAATAAACCCTGGGGCTTTTCCTCTTATTTGGAAAATAGTTGAACTTTTGGAAATTTTTATGTTTTTGGAATTTTTGATTTTTGTACCACTTAGAGATTTTTTTTGTATAATAAAAATGTCGTGGTTCTTGGGACGCAATGGACGATCAACCCAATCAATGGACGTGTCTATTTGTATGGCGACAAGGAGGGAGTGTTGGAAATCACTGGTTGTCTTACACAAATATCCACCTTTATCCACCTGCGTAACTCTGCTACAAACACAAATATACTTGGCTACCAAGAGACCAACTTCTGAGCGCCCAGAACACGACTATAAAAGACTCTAACATGACTGTTTTGTACTTACTTCTATTGTGACGAGCTCTCTTAATATATTCTCTTAGTGGTTCAGTACTGTTCACTTTTTATTCTCTTTTATTATATTTTACTTTAATATTGAGACGAGTCACCTTCTACAAGATGCAAGATGCGAAGTGCCTCATACATAACCCTCATCCACTCCAACAAACATACATGTAGGTAATATTTTTGTAGAAAAATAGAGACATTCAGATACCTATAATTCATGATTTGAAGTAGATATACATATTACCACAAACAAATAGGTGGTAAGGTAGGTATATTGTTTAAGATACCTAATATAAAGTATTAAAAATATTACGAATATCGTCAACATAAGTTGGCAGGACTTGCCAAAAGTTAGTAGAACTCGGCAAAATAGTCTTGAAAATTCGTTTCTTATTTTAAAATCAAGAAAATTACTATATTCTCTCCTCTTAGCGGTGATGGTCCCTAATTAGTAGATTGAAATAATGATTCATTTCATGCATTTGCCGTGAGCGAACTTTTGAGGGGCGAGGGGACAGGGGGATATGTTCTCAGATCTGAAATCCTGCCTGTTTATTGATAATTAAAAAAATATTATTGTACTAAACTATGATAATTTAATCAATATTGTTACTTTTTACTGATTTTATCAAGCACAGTGTCTTTTTAGAAAGGTACGTTTGGGACAGAAAACCGGATTTTTCACCATCTGATTAAAAATCCCACCCCTCCCCAACACATCGAGCCAAGTCCAATTGTTGGAACTGCAAATCAGTGTTATATTATTTATTGATTATCGATACAAGCAAATTTTATTTTAGGATTTTGTATATGCGTTACAGGCGGTTTGTGAAATCAGGCATTTTATAAAGTACCAATAGGCAGTACATAAAATGCCGAACCATTTTGGGTGATTTATGAACATAATAATGATTATTAATAAAATTCCTGTAGGGATTAGGCCTGTCTAAAATTCTTAGGTAGTATATAAAATGCCAACTGACATGTTGATGCATGAAATAGTTGAGTTTTAATTTAATTCTTCCATGTTTGTTGATGGTGAGTTAGTTTTCATCTGTTTTTTATCAGGGATAGTATGGAAAATAGGTTTTTAAAAAAAATTGCAAGAAAAAGTGATGACTGTCGGGCCTCAATAAAAAGTGGGATTAGCCACGGCAAGAGTATATTCGGTGTAGCTGTACTCAGAAATGTTTGACAAATTGCTGCATGTGTTTCAAAAAAAATAATTAAGGTCAAAATCCTGTTCTGGCTCTTCATACTGTTATGAGTAAACAGATAAACAGCTTTTTTTACATTTATTCTGAAATATCAGATAGTTTTATCAATTTATTTCATTTTCTTCAGTATTGACCGAATTTTTAATCAAAATTGCTTACTTAAAGTTCTTTTTCTCCTAGTTTTATAATTTTCAATATCTTCATTTACAAATTGTCTAATAATCGCTAGGCATTCTATAAAATACTAGGTATTTTATAGAATGTCTAAATTGAATTGGATAATTTGTAAAATTCTATAAATTCCCTAATATAAAATATAAAAAATTACTGAAATTGGCCAGGTATTTTATGAAATGTCAGATTTAAAAAATTGCTTTGTAACATATGTATTTAATTATCAATTTTCGTGTTGTACCGAGCTTAAATTCAAGCTGTACACCTTTCTCCGATTTTTAGATTACAAAAGTTAGCGGAAAAAAACGAGAAGGTTGTTGAAAACTCGATGAGGGGAAATTATACCACATTTTCCAGCTCTTCATTTATTCAGCCAAGTCGTTAAAATACTCTAAAGTTTCGTTTCGCAAATGCAGTATTTCCAGCTGACTGATTTCGAAAAACATTTTCCAAAAAACAGACGAAAATGAGAAGAAGGAAGATTTTAATTCTTAGAAATACGAGAAAACGTACCTACTTTTTTAATTAGGTCACCTTCTTTGAAATGAATTCTCTCCTTTTCTCCTCAGTCTATCGATTCCTTACTCAAAAAACGAATCAATGTTTCCCCTTATTATTGTTTTGCGATAAGAATTTAAAGTACGTTTGATGTTCATTTTCTTCGAAAATCGTTTAAATCGTTTTGATGCTTTTGTGATTCATCTGGTGAGAGCAGAAACTTAAACCTAGATACAATTCCACGATGAAGATGGCAGACAATAATGATGGACAGAAAACTTCTTAAGTTCGTTTATACGAAAGTCTCAACATCTAGCACTTATTTTTAGCAGAGCTTTAAATTCACAAATGCGTGAATAATACGTCAAAAGGTTTGGTTAATGTTGCAAAAAAAAATCAACAACATAAAAAGAAACAAATCACTCTGTAGACTGACATTTTTTATGTATGTGGCTTTGCGACACAAATAGATAACGTTCTCATGTATGGTCACCATTGTACGACAAAAGTAAACAAACAGAAAAAAATTGGGAAATGAAAGAAGAAAAAAAAAGGGGGGGTTGAAAAAAGTAAAATGGACAATGTGTGAGTTTTCAATAAGGTCGTTGGAAAAAGTGAAAAAAAAACAATTGGGTGGAGATTGAAAAGCGTTGAAGTGTACATTCGAATAAAAGTGTGATTCAACTTTTCAAAACGTAAACTCGAGTGTGTATCCATTTATTTCTCGTCCATTGGTAAAACATAGTTTCGAAGCGTGACTTGATTTTTGTATACTTTTTTTCTTCAGCTGTCTTCCTAGCAAATGCTAAACCTTCCCTGAAGGGAAGAGGGCATTGGAATAGTGACATGAAAGTAGAAAATATCAGGTCTCGAGATAAACTTAAATTTTTCAATTTTTGAACTAGTTTTTAGGAGCAGGTGCACAAAGTATATGTGATCAAAGATAACTTCTAATTCTATCAAATATGTTAAAAATTCCACACGAAACATATATTTTCAATTTAATATTTCTATGGCATATATGTATATTTTACTTGTTTCGTTCCTGTGTATACCTATGTACATTCTGTATTAGGTATACCATACAAGACGAACCATTATTTTGCAGTTGGTTCGTTGATATGTCAATATCAAACAATAAGAGTCAAAATACCCTATGTACATTTTTTTGATAAATTTGCGTTACATTTTGCGCATGTAGATGATATTTTGAAAAAATTCTGTGTCAGAGTGATCTTTGGCTGATTGATAGTTATAGATGGGCAATTCATAATTTTCTCACGTAGGTTATCAAAATCAAGGTCAGGATAGAATAGTAATAAGGGACATAGATTATTATTGAAATGAATCAGAATAGTATTCATGAGCTTTCATCCTGCATTCATAATTGACCGGGTAGCGCAGTCGGGGGCATGTTCAAAATTTTTTGAGAGATCAATAAAATTACTGTCCAAAAAGAACAACTGCTCCTAGCCCTTTCTCCAGTTTGAAAGTGCCAGTATTAAAAAAAAAAAACTAGCGCAAGTTAAATTTTCAATGTCTTATAAATTCTGTAACATAACTTTTCATGTTGGAGAAAAATTTTTCCCAAAAAAAGTAAAAAGCTTGCTTCGTTCAGCTATCAACTAGTGAGAAATAACTAAGAGACAAAATGAAATTAATATAATCGATCAAAGAGTTCAAATTTCACCGAATTATAAATGTTTGACAATGAAGAATTACTTTTTGCTTTTTCAAGAAATCGATTTGTCTTACTATTAGGTACATAATGTGTTATTATATTCACTAAGTGAAAAAAACTTGAATTCTTAAAATTTTGTTGCGTCTAAAACTTTAATTAACGAAATAAACGTTTTTTGTTTCGACACAACTTTTTAATTAAATGTGCTCCAACGAGTAGCTTGACCAAGCAAAGTTTGGAGAATCAGTTAATCGAATTCCATAGAAATGTTTTTCTTTTCTTTTACTTGTTTTACGTTGATTCTTATCAGACTAAATTGTAATGATATGAAAAAAACCCAGTTAAGAAAAAACTGTGAAGTTTCATCAATTTGTTCGAAGTTTCTGGAAAATTTATAAAATTAATTTGCTGGCAGAAGTCATAGAGTCTCACTGAACCTATAATTTATATTATGATGCCGATTTAAGCTCTGTCCAACCGAAGCTGATCTTCAATATACCTAGTTAAATTCAATAATTAAATTGTTACACATACAAGAAATATTTTCCGTAAGTACCTAACTTGAATTGTACTTGTATTATTAAAAAAAAAACAAAAAAAAAACTAGGTAAGCATATCAAAAAATATTTTTCTTCGCCTAATTCTTTCTTTGCTTGGGTTTTTTTACTGTAGTCTTTTTTTCTTTACCTTATTACAATAATGGGAGGATTAGTTGAACTGCGATTAGATGCATATTCAACTATTTATCTCACAATCCTCAGAACTTATGCCGAGTCCCAACTTGTAACCCATAAATGCTACTCTATCCAATTTCTTCTGTCCTTTAACTTTTTGTTTCTGTCCTTAAGAACTTCATTGAACTTGATAACTCTCGTAAGATAAGTTACATCCTCTACCTTTAACACTGTTAACTTGAAACAGGAAAAATAGCTATAGTAACATTTTCTCTCGAATCTCATTTTAATTTTCCTTTCGTCTTTCTTTTTTGTTCTTCAATCTAATAGTTTTAGGAATGGTTTTCTCAGTACTTAGCGAGTTGGTATGGTCAACTTTAAACTCGCAGTGGAGTAAAAAGAAAAAGAAAAGAAAACAAGATATGGTACAACAGTAGAAGATAGAATAGCTTGAAGAAAATTAATGAGAATTTGGGAATAAACTTTTAAAAGGCCTGTGCTCAGAAGCTTTGTGTGATCGTTAATTTAGTTAACTGTTGACAAAATTTATTGGACATTACAAAAACTAACTCCATTACATTTTACTTTCTTTTTTCGCGTTTCTTGTATCTGTTAAAATATAACGTCGCCCATGCGTTCTTTAGTGAGTACGTTTTATTCGTATATTAGATTTACTAAAATTAATTGTATACTTACATATCCTGATTTTATTTCGATTTTCGAAAACTATACCTATAAGTTTTTTTATATTAAAATAACTAGTGAAGTTATAAATAATGGGTAGTACAGTCTACTAAGACATGAAAAATGAAAGCTTGTAGGAAGCAAATCCTCTTGAAATCTGTTCTACTTTACAATCATTTACTTCTTATAACTTTTATAACAGAAGTCAGAAGCATAACGTACATTAATATTTTCATCACGTACTTACCACATTTTTCCAATTTCGGGTGAGGTACTAAAAAAAATCTTTACGACATTATTGTGGATACTGTCACAAATACACAGTAAACACGAAACATTTTTCTGTCAATTTCTAGTTGCGGCAAAATTTATGAGTTTATTTTATGAACTCTTTCCCGAACCAACCTCTCCGATCTAAAGTAAATACGTTAGCGATTTCTAAACTTCAGGAAAGGTTGAGCTATTCTTGCTGGAAATGTGTCTACAGGGAATTAAAAATCATAAATCGACTTCTTTACATCTCCATCACACGTAAGGAAGTCATTTTTATTTTGTAAAGAATTGAGGGGAAGTTCTTATTATTATGATACTATCTGACTCATTCTGATACGCGGTGACAATTTGTGTTTTTCAATGAGCTTTGTACATTCGGGAATATCACAAGGGTTGGAGCAGAGTCGGTGAGCTGCCTCGAAAATTCAAAATTGGAATTTTACTCAAGTCGAATACGAGTAAGCTGAAATGCATTAAAGATGTTGGTATGCTTATGAATCAACTTATGTGACCATCATCGCAGTTTCAAGAATGATATAAAATATTTTTACTCGTTGCCTATAGAAATTCGCCAAAGTATCTGTACAACATACGCCGTTGTTACCGAAAGGGTTAATGAAAGACCTTATTACAAGCTATGAAGAGAGCATTTTGAAAAAAAAAAATCCTAAAAATTTGTGGAGACAATAAAAATTACTCGTATTTCACCAAATATTACTCGTATGAAGGTAAATATAAAAGCAAATAATACATTTCGGGCTACAAAAAAAAAAAATATATACATACTTACATATAACTTACGAGTATCGGTATATTATTTTTAAATATCTGGCAGCTGCTTTTCCCAATGCAACGATTTATTTTAAAATTTAGAACTTGTATCCTAAAAGAATTGTTCTAAAAAGTGATCTACAGCTTGGTGTTTTATGAAGTTTTGACATAAGTATTGTTAAAAAACTGCCACTTTAGAAGCTACTTTTCATTTCTTGAAAAACTGCTTGACTCATATACTTAGTTGAAAAATTAAATTGCTCCCAACAATCGTCAATTTCCGGATACCGTTACAGAATTCAAGTTTTTTAAGAAATAGGAAAAGTTACACCACAAAAAGAAAGAATCAAAAAAGAAAAAATACTCTTTTTGCCTCAAAAATAAATTAAAGTGAAACCGGAACCGATCATAACTTTCATTTCTGCTTCGGCTTTTTTTTCTTTTTTTTTTTTCTCCAGAAACTAAGCATACTCGCTAGAATAAAAGAAAGTTTACAAATGGCTTTTTGCATTTATCACATACGCGAAACATTCTAAAAAATTTTATTGCTTCAATTTCCACCGAAAATTCAATAATGGGTAAGGCAGAAGTCAGAATCCTAAACAAAATAAAAGAAAGATACTCACTTTTGTACCACTTTAAAATCCTATACCGATAGAAGATGTTTTTCTAATTTTTTTTTATACCATTTTGTTTCAAATCAACAAGGGCTAGACTCGTGTTTTAAGAAGACATTTTCAGATATGGGCGATTTTAATGATAGACGCGAGTCAACGTGCGTACCCCCACTGGAAGGATTCTAAGCAGCACCATTTACATACAAACTTGATTCAAATTAACCTTTGTCAAAAATTTTTTTCGCGCTACATAATATATTGGATACCTTGATTCTATTACACATAGAATTACTCCTATTGGAAGGACAGAGAGTGCTCAAATTAGCTTGTGTAAATGGTAGGATTAATAGGACGAGTGGTCCTGCTGGCAGTACGTTGGCGCATTTATGGATGCTTTATCTTTTTTCATAATCATTTTTTCTTTAGAAAATAAGAAGGTGAAAGAGAAACAGTTGAAAATAATGAAAAGTATTAACGGAGAAGAATGAAAGGATAGAAATAAATAAATAATTTTAGAATATTATATGCAAAGGTGGCTTCAAAATGATGTGGCAATGACGTAGAAGGTGAAAGTAATAATGAAAATGAAAAAGCAACAACGAAAATACCGAGATTGCAGATAAAAGAGAAGATGGGATCGGTAAAATTTGTTAACAATTGAATGAAAACGTTATTTCTGAAATTTATGACGCAAATTTTAACATCTATATAACTGTTACTCTTTCAATACCTATCTGCCATTTTGAAAAATTTTACGGGATTTTTCGAATTTGGATGAAAATATATTTTATATTATAGTCTCTGTTGCAAAATTATCCTCGAAATTTTTCACTCAATTTAAAGCTAAAAACTGACAGTGTAAGTCTAACCGCTTCATATTTAGACGACGCAAAATACCACGCTCAAAACGCATAAGCAAAATATTCGTAATTAAAAGTACAAACAGTTTTCAGGGAAAGTTTTCCAAAGTTTTTCATATTTAACTTTTCTGGCGGAAAATTTAGTCGAATTTAATAACTTTGAGCTACGAGTTTTATGGGAGCTTTGTTTGCTAACCACATTTTGTAACGATTCTCATCTGAGCATCGAAATGTAGGTACCCTGTAGAATAAAAGTTACATAAGGAAGGTGTTGAAGTGGGTTGAAGTTGTGACAAACAAGAATTATATGCAAACTGCAATTTTAATTTTTACTTTTACCCAATAAATTTTGAAGAATTTAGTAAGTACGTATGTTGTCTAGTTATCAGGAAGAGATCCCATTTAAAAATAGCCACAGCCTTCACTGAAGTTTCCTGAAGGCGAAAGAAGAATTCCCTTTTATAACAGTAAAATATAAAAGTTCTTCATAAAATAATTTCAAAAGGAAAAAATCCCTCCAATATCAATTTCATTTCACGTCATTTACTACTACTACACAATTTATAGCTCCATCATACCTAAGATAAAGTTGTCATTTAATGTAGTGTAAAATATAATATCATTTTAGTATAAAAATTTTTATATATAGTTTCATTACGGTTGAAGGAAATTGTATTATAATATGATTACCTATGTAATAATTTCTCACTTCTGAAGAAAAGAAAATTTTTCAATTATAAAATCTTGTTTACAATTTTTTGAAAAACTGAAATAGTTATTGTAGTAGTAAAATATCTTGATGTCTGTGTTCTATGTTATAAGTAGGTCTGATGATGTCATCACAAGAGGTATAAGATTGAACTCGAACAAAATTTTATAAATGTATGATGACGTCATCATGATGAGGGGTAGGTTTTATGACGTCATTATTTACAATTGCTGTATTATAAATATGTATGATAAAGTCATCATTGACATAAGTAAGATTGATGAAATCTTGATCTCTGTATTCTTAGATATAGGTAGGTATGATGACGTGATCACCTAAGATACAAGATTGAAATAAAACAGAATCTTATAAGGGTATACCTAGTACGTATAATATTGAGCAGTCATGTACGGATAAATGACGTAACCATGTGCGTCGCGTATGTTATATCTAGGTAACTATGATGACGTCATCATCAGCGTATGCTATCTTATAAGTTTGTATGATGACGTCATCATAACATTGGACTATCACGGAAGGACAAAAACTGGCGGACATTATGTTTTGAAATTAACTAACGCCCAGTACAAAGAATTCATCTTCAATATGATACTTTTTTTTTCAAAGAAATAATACAATCTCACATATTTACAGTTTTTGAGTTGAAATTTAGTAGTACCTAGGTACTTAGCTATCATTGATAATATTTCAAGCGTAACCTAAACATATTTTAACTTTTAAACAGCACTTCACCCTCTCTGAGATTTCTACGGTAGATATTTTGTATGCTCCAGACATTTTTTGAAAAATATTACATGTAATTCAACAAAATCGACTCTATAATAAACATAATTACGATCCAAATAAAAATAATGGATTTGAAGAGGAAAACTCAATCAAACAGAAAAGTGCATCAAATACAACATTCAAAAGTCAAAACTTTACCTAACAGAAATGTGATATGTTAACAATAACAGCTGAATAAATTTTTTAAAATGTTTTTGACTACGTTTTCTTACATCCAGACGTTTAGCGTTTTTATAAAATTTCGTCGAACGCTCTTTACCACCCATTAATGGAACATGAAAAAATGTTTACGACGTCTTTTATACCTATACTAATATAAAAGTTATCATACGTACATTAAACTGTCTCGGATATTATAAAATTTAGATAAACTTAATGAAGTGCGTCGGCTATAACTTTTCATTTTGAGAAATGAGTGAAAATGTGGGCCTTGTAATCATCGACAAACGTGGCTTTTAAGACAGTTAATTTGAATTTTTGATAAGTTTTGAGAACGCCTGGCCCATAGGATTAGTTTTACGAAACTTAAAATTCAACCAAACAATAAATCGAAAGCACTTTTAGAGTCAAGGCCAGGTTTTCTGCTTAATTATCTTAGCTTTAAACTCATAATTTGTTTGAAGAGATGAAGATACGAGTAAAATGTCAAGTTGCAGTTGTTTCAGTATAAACTGGAACTTAGGTAAGCTAAAATGCACATATGTGACCCGAAATCTTTCCAAAGGAACCTCGAAAATGAGCAAAGAAAATTACGAGAACTTTCTACTTTGTAACGACGAAACTTCTTTCCAGTGTAAACAAAAACTGAATATATTTGGCTGAAGTTGTCACCAAGCTGGCAAAACATTTCCACATTTTCCCTCGACGTTGGTTAATTCCACATTTTCTCTTCATAGGAGCCAAAAAATTTTCGATGGATGATTTTCTTTTTTACGCAGGTGCTTCTGTCAAATGCATTCGTAAGTTTCTCCAGCTTTTTTTCCTTTCATCTGACTCCCAAAAGGATAGAAAGTAAGAAATGAGATGCTCATACGAAAAATGGAAATATTTTTCTATCCCAAACCTCCTTTCATATTTCTCGGCGTGACATTCAAAAATAAAACTTCTTAAAATGTAAATGGGGATCTGTATGAGGCTTGATATGAAAAAAGGCGATACCTTTATTTTTTTATTTTTTTCCGGAGCTATTTAATTTTAAAATAAATCTTAATCGATATTTCACCAGTAAATTGGATTAGGTACAAATCAAATTTATTTCGTAGAATTTATTAATTTTAATGTACTTCCACAAAAATTTAATTACTTATAAATAGCTATAATAGTGACGGCACACTCATGTAGGGTGAGGGATTGAAACCCCTATTTGGGCATAAAATTACATAAAAAAAAGAGTGAATTTCAAAAACTTCCACACATTCTGTGAATTTTCTATTGAATGTCTCTGGTTTGTTGATTTTAGCACTCAGCCCCTCCCTTAGAAAAAATTTGTGCAGGTAAACTACGACATAAAAATCCATGTTTAAAAAATTTCTAAAATGGTTTAATCTTCATTTCACGAACAAGTCCGAATGATTGAAGTTTGAAATAAATTTTTGGCAGGTTTTAGGAGGAGTTACGCTTACTACAATTGACAAATTTATTTGCTTTCAGGTTTATCAAAAAAAGAAAGAATCTGATAACAATACAACGTGCAAAGGTGACACTCTTGGAACATGTGAGATTGGAAGTGTGTTAGGGGAATGTGACACCATTTTGGAGGATTTTAAATACAACGTGATAATGCATGAAAGTGTCATTAATTGATCGCAGTCAAGTTATACTAATGCCTACGATATGCCACATATCACCTGCGTGTCACAGTTAAGTGACACGTTGGTATCATACATAATTATATAACCCACATTTTATCAAAAACCGTATCTCTAGACAGTTCTAGCAAGGTGACGTCAACATACTTAATTTAAATATATTAATTCCTATTGGCTCAATGGCTCAAGAATTTAAAAATTTATTTCATTACATGCGATTCTTTGCTTTGAATAGGGCAGTTGCCAAAAATGGTACATGAAGGAATACATCAACGGTTAAGATACATTCAATAAGATACATTCAATTCCAAGGTGAAAAGGTTCACTGTAGGACGAATTTTCTAGATAATTTAGCGCATGCATTGCGTTATTAGGATGCAATATTAACCCCTTCTTCATTCCACCGTGAGCATAAAATTTGTAAAATTTCAAAATCCAGCCGTTCACAACCCACTATTCTATCCCTCAATCCATAGTTTTTTCTCTTATATGTACACATTAAATTATGGTCTGCAGTAATTTCTTTTGGTGGTAAATTTCTCTCGATGCTTTTCGACGCATAATTTTGATAACATGATAACCCCTTTCGTTGCCAGTTGTTATGGTGAGATTGTGAACATACGGATTGCAAAACATTAATACACCAGTTTTCCTTTTTGTAGAAGCAAAGGGCATTTTATCTTAGTATTGCTTGGTTGTTTGGTGTTTGATAATTAAAGAAAACGAGTTTCGATAAATGCTAAAAAACAAATATAAAATACCTATGTTAATAATTTTAATATGCAGCACACTAATTTTCAACATACGCATACATATAATAATTTTCAATAAATAATTTGTATTAACTTTTACAATATTATTTCTTTTACTAATACTTAATAAATTTATAGTCTATTCATTTTTCATATATGTAACACCGGAACGGTCCTAAAGTTAGTATGCAGTTACATATTAAAATGTAATATTCAGTTTTCTCTTAGTGCGAATACACAATTTATCACTCTAAAGAAATGTATTTCAACTGAAAGGCTTGTTTTGCTCGGCATTCCCCCCATCTCCAGAACTACCGAATAGGTATCTACAAAGAGTGCATGGAGGGAGGAATGTTAGGTTACCAATCAGTGAATCACATATGAGCTGGTTTTTGGCCAGTGCTTCACCACGCTACTTTGGCTATCCCAAGGACTGCACATGGTAGGGGTTTTGCAGAGGGAAACAGGTCTCTAACGTGTTCCCGATAAGAAGCGCGTTGAGCCCTATGCAATGTTGGTCAAAATGTTGGCGGTGGTGAGACTCGAACCCGGGAACTTTCGGTTGTGAGTCAAGTTCTCCACCATCACGCCAACCAGAATAACAGAGAAGACACATAGCGTTCTAGAATTAAAATTAAGAAGGAAACAAGAATATTTAAATGACAGCCTCAACATGGACACAGCGGTAAGCAGTGGTTCTCAACTAGGAGGTAAGATGGGAATTTAACCTTTTTCTCCTGCAATATTGTAATGTTATTAATCGAATTTAATATACTCAGTTCATTTTAAGACTGCGAAAAACGGAACGTCAAATTCACATTCATTAACAATATAAGTATCGATCAGTGTGATAAGAAACAAGAAAGTAAAATAGGAAACACAAACATTTATTTTTGTTGAATGTGAACGAGTACCCTTTTCTCTCTCTGGAGCCCTACAAACTACAATCCGTTTTTTGCAGTCTTAACGTGAACAGAGTATAGTCAAACCCGATACCAACGCCAATCAATATTACCAAGCATTCGATGAATTCACATGTTTCCTATAATACTCCTCCCAACCCCGCAAAAAACGTCGTCTGTCCTCCCATAAAAATTTTTTCTCTTTTAATGGCTGGGTATAGGAGGTCATCAACTTGGGAATTTGATTGGGCCACTCCATTATTTAGCCCTAGCTGCAACTCTGGCTTGTCACTAAAGAGGTTGGACAGAAAAACTTGAGCATTTGGAAACGTACAGTCACAATTGGTTTCATTTTTTCATCAGTTTTCCTCCCTATAGAAAAATCCAAATATTTTGGCTTTTTCCAAACTAGCCTTTACGAGTTAATAGGAAAGCAAATAATAATTCATCTTCGTCAGAAAATATTATGTGACGTTCAACAACATGTTAGACCTACATAAGAGGTTTGAAAAACTACACCAACATTTCCTTATTTTTTTTTTATCTGCGGTTAATATTTAGGCGTAAAAATGGCTATACAACAATGAAAGGGAAAAGTGGATAAGATGCTATAATTCTTCCGAATGGTTTAAAAAGATCTTTTCCATTCACATATGGTTTTCTTAGAAATGTTCAAATACTCTTGTCACTCAAGTGCTTGGCACGTTCTCCTCCTATCGTTCGTATTATTTTTCAGCCTACAAAATGTTTTTTACAAGGCAATTTGAGACGAAGAGCCGAGTGATTTTTCTCTCCTCCATTTTTCGGAATTACGATTTCTACTTCCGTAATTGACAATTTATTTTTACCGTCACAATGAGTGTATGTACGATAAATTTTCATTTCAGCGGAAGTGTAATAACTCCAGAAAATAGTACAATATATTATCTATGAGATCATTTCTTTCGATGCAGATCTACAATAAGCAAATAGCAATTTTAATTCCATTCAGTTTCAAATAAATATGAATAATGAGTATAAAATGTCGAGAATATATAATATCGCATTGCTAAGCGTATATGTTTTTACCTTCAGATGCTAAAATTATTGGATGCATCTTTTGACATCTTAATAGCCTTGTATAACTATTTCAGGATTGCTGCTCATCGTAAAATAGAGAAAATTCGCATACCGGAGAAGACACTAAGATCTCTTTTCCTTCTTGCTGCACCTCACACTCTGACGAGAGAAAAGGGAAACTTTCTAGGGCTCATACATTTCCTCCATAGCCGTCCACCTTTTCCCACCTTCTCTCACTTTTCCATGAATGCTGTCGGTAGAAGGTTCGAAATTCCACGCATTTCTTGACAATATTTTGGGTAGTCGCGCGAATTTCACAATGAGGCAGCCATATTCTGCGCAAATTTCCTCCGAAGCTTCCCACCTGTCATCGTTATGCGAGATAATTTCATTTTATGAAAGCACAATGAATATTTAAAAATGGACAATCGCCTCACTAACTGAACAACACTGAGTATGAAGAACAGCCAGAAGGTCCTTCAAACCAAAAATTTTGTTTTTGAAGAGTGACTCAATCCAAAAGAAGTTCTCAACCACGTAGCGTAGAGTGTAACTACCCAATATTTCAAATTGAAAATGATAAAAATCATAGAGGTTCAATGATAGACTGTGAAAATAATATAGAAAGTTGATGAAGGACCAATTTATTGCTCTCAAAAATTATCAATTTCAAGGATAACGTCCATTGATTTTCATTTTTACGGTAGACGGAAGCACTTTCGCAGAACGATCAGAGTTGTAACTGATGAAAACATGAATTACTTTTCTATTGACATCAACAACACTAATTTTATAAGAAATGGATAACTAGAACCTTTTAGCTCAAACGTATTTATATAAGCTAAGTATAGCTTAGTCTGAGCTAACAAGCACGAGGTATTATAGTCGACGATTTATGGTTAATATTTATAAAACAGTCTCTAAGCTCTGTTCGTGAAAATTAAAGAAAGAAAAAACTTTTTTTTTTTCAACTCAATTTCGAAGCCTCGACTATATTGCCATGCCATTACAATTTGAGCGTAAGAGACCACATATTTACGACACATTTTTCTTCTTTTCACAATAATGTTATGTAGTTTCAACTGGGGCAAAATAGAAGTCCGTGCAGGGAGCACCCTATAAAATTCAGATCTAATGACTTAAAAATATTACTGAGCTGTTTGTTTATGAGATGAGTAAGTTACATTAAACAAAAATTAAAATAACAAATCAAATTAAAAAAGACCTTTGCAATACTGAATAAAATGACATATTTTTGAGAATCTCATCTATTTGAGACAAGTACATTCACCTATAGGAGGGAGAAATGAAATGTTTATGACACTTACTTCATACACAGCACCAAGAGGCATCACCAAACAGGCTACCATTAAGTCAGCAACAGCCAGCGACACGATTAAATAATTGGCTACATTTTGTAAATTTTTTTCGATTAAAATGGCGGCGATAACGAACACATTTCCTGCAAAAGTCAAAGAAAATTGAGTCCATTAGGTTTGAAAATTTGATTAACTTAAATGTTCTAATATTGGTTCAACCTGTTTCTTGAAATGTCCAAATAAAAATGACAATTTATTCTTCGACATTATTCATTTTCAATCATAACACTGATACTCGTATTTTCCTACAGTTTGAGACATTTCGAAAAATAAAATGATAAATTCAAGTTTTTCCCATGTTAAGATTTCATAAAAATGATGTCAACAATAATTATATTACGAGTATTTCTATCAATTTGTATGATTCAATTGAGACCACTTCGAATGAGTGCGTTCGAAAAAAAAAAAAGAAAAATTCTCATTAAGTTGCCAGTCATTTTACTGGTGGAAGGAAAATGTGTGTTACTTTTGCGCTCTCAACTTGTAATTTCAACATCTAAAGATGGTTTTTGAGGACACTGAATTTGTTCTAGGATGAGGAACTTCCGTTGTGAAATGAATACGCGCCAGATAATTTATAGGTATAGTGTAAAAAAAAGAAAAAAAAAAGAGAAGATTTTACAATATTCTAGATAGGTGAGCTTTGGCAGATTTTTTTTTTTACTCAAGGACGTATTTCAATACTCTGACAAGATTTTCAACACAGAGTTACGATTTTGAAATATGATTTACTAGAATGAACAACTTCTGGATGCATAAAGTTAAATTTTTATTTTACATTAAATAACTGTTTTCATTGATATGCAAAGTTGACTGCAAATTTTAGCTACTCGTATTAGAAAAATTCAAATCAAAAATCCAACTCTATTATATCGGTAAGTTCAACATTGAAGTACAAAAATCGTTGCCAAAAATTACAAATTTCTGCTCAGAATTCACCTCTTAAACAGTTGGGAAAATTTCAATGTTTTTTATACGTACGTTTTTTCTTCTGATAAAGTAATCCCTTTACTAACAAGTATAATTAGATATTTTTACGTGCTCGATCACAATCATATGGAGAAATAATTTTTGATCTTAACCCAAAGGAATAGCCTAATCTGTTACATAGGTACTCGTATATTAAAATTTACCCATTCGCACGTTGGTGGAGTGCACTTTCAAAATGATTGATCATATTAATTTGTTGAAGTTTGGTATGATGTCACTCTAAACACTCTTATCGACTGTAAGCTCGAATGAAAATTATATAATGTCAATCGATTATGTATCAGCAAACTACTGATAACAATTTAGTTGTAATTCAAAATTAGTCTTAATTTGCACCGAAACCGACGTTGGTTTTAACTGTAAGTATGATAATTTATTCGCGAACAACATACGCGACCTCATATTGTAAATAAAGTTGTCAATGACGGTGAGTATAGGGTAGACTAAGCTGCTATCTTTACCAATACCCCATTTTTCGCCTTTCGAGTGTTTCCCCCTCACCCACTACTCCCAAGCTTATCGAGTTTTCCATTTAAAACTTTTATATTTTCCATCTCCCCCTTTTTTGTTGCGATTATCAGCTAGCAGCAACCTTAGTATTAGGGCTGGAAATTTTATCCTTCCAAGTTTTGACTAATTAGCTTTTCGATCATGTATACTCGCTGCCGTATACAAACTTAGAAAAGCTTTTCGCACTTTCTGCAGTTGATTTGAATAATTATTATCGAACGATATCAACTCCTTAGAAAGTTTACTTCTTCTTTTTCCTGTACCGATACAGTTTTCATTTATACTCATTTGTTGGTTTTACGAAGGTTTTTCGTCAGTCTTTTCTATACCTAGTATGAGTGAAAATAAAATTGAATTTCGCACAGCTTCCCTGCACCCATCACCTTACCCCGAATATGCTGTAAGTATGTACTTCAAAGGGGAAAAGTGAAAAGAAATTTTCTATATTCTCTCATGGTTTGGAGAGCAGTTTCTCCAACCATACTAATGTTTGAGTCTTTATTTTGAACCATAAACCATCAGTCTGAGAACACAATCACTGTTCAAGCCATACAGACGATGTTTCTTTTTGACATGACACAAAGTAGTGGGTGATTAATTGAACGGATGACATGGCGATAAGTGCGTATATTTTTGAAGGTATTTTGTTACTGAATGAAAGCAACCTTCGAAAGTTAAACGTTCGACTGATGAATGGTGGTTGATTGTGAGAGATGAGAGGGAAATTTCTAAACTTCAGGAAGGTAAATCATATTGTAGAATTGTACCTTTCGCGTCTATAGTATTACAATTGTAGCCATAGCAATCTGTTTTCCCACATGTTTCTTCACTTCAGTGAGAAATAAGAGAAAAATAGGCAATTTTACAGCTTATTGAATTTAAAGTTATACATATAAGTACATTAATAGTCGATAAAAAATTTTTTCTTCAATATTGAATTGTTAAACCCGCAAACAGTCTCATACAATATTAGGTAGGTATAGGTGTAGCGTTTCCACAAAATGTACATATTTGCCTACACCCACTTCCAAACAATATTTTCCTCAATTTTTTTCCAAAATATTTTTAATTTTTTTCATATGTATATACGTATGTACTTCGGAAAAGTGCTCTTTAGAATAATTATTAGAATGCATTACAGGGTGGTTCTCCCTTTGAAGTTTTGAAATTTTTATCCACCACCTTATACAATGGTTTCATTTCATGTAAAAAGATAATTCTATAATAATTTCAGTCCTCTAGGTTGAAAAAAAGTGGAGCCTTAAAGGGAATGAAAATCCGTACATGTAAAAAATACTTTATTATTTTTACTCTTATTATCAGCATTGCATAGAAAATGTTTTTTATCCTTCAACTTACTACTACAATCCAGTGAAATGATTGGAAAATAGGTGGGGGGGGGAGATTTGAGAGGGTTTGATATAACCTTAAGGAAACTAAAAAATTACTAAGTATACTTTTATTTCTTGAATAAAAAATAATTTATTTATAACTATGAGTGAATGTAATGAAAAAATGATGATCGTACGAGTATATTCAAAAACTGTTATGCATGAAGGGGATAAGCCAACTTTTTACGAAAATTGAGTTTTGCTAGGGTTCAATTGTTCATAACCAGCTCTACCTATACATTACAAATATTACTACCCAAAACTCATCCACTGCTGATAAAATAGACATTTAAAGTTGAGTTGCTATGTAAGAAGGGGATAAGTCCATCCGTGTTGTGATAAATTCAGTGATAAGTGATCGTGTAATTGGTGTAAACACATTCCACGAATCAGTAGTGAACGAACTTAGTATTTTTATTTACTTCCAAACTTAAGAAACCGTAAAATTCATACAGTTTTCGTCATTTTTTCAATAAAATAAAATCTTATGCCTAAAGGAGGCTTAACTGTCCCCTAGCCCCTCCATAGGTGCACCATTGAGTATATTATATTACACTGACATGGGTTCTAAGAGCTGGATGTTTTAGTTTTTTTTTCTACATTTTTAGTGAAATACTCATTATCCCCACTATCGAAATCGAATGGAAATTGTTCGTACTTCCAAATGAAGACGAAAAACTTTTTTCAAATTCAATTTAGATTAATTACCTTTGAAAAACAAGAGTACTATTTTCATTTCCTTACTTTATTCTAGCATAACTCTACTGGATAACGAATTTACATCCTCAGTTTCGTATAGTTTTCATTCGGATTTGCACTTATTTTCCACTAAGGTACTCTTCGGTATCGCATATTCAACTTATATCCTACATATATTGATCTCATCGACGAAATTCAAAATAAGTAGTCAGGTACCCCTATTTACACCAGATGCGAATGTAAGATTTAGCTTCGCATTTCTCGTGAGAGAAAAGCAACGATGATGAAAATTTTCTAGTTGGTATGAGGAAGCAGGTGTGCGCTCCTCTGCCACCTGATTTTCATTAATTCCGCTGACTTTTGCAATTTTCCAACTTTACGATAACTTTCCAGAGCTTGAATGCGAATATCGATATCGTGGGACAATTTTCATCCACCTATTCTCCTTTTTTATTCTTTTCTTGCTTCCTTCAAAAATGTTTTTCTTGTGTTCAATGGCAGCGATATAGAACAGCAGAGACCGACTGAAAAATTGACTCGGAATGCTGGTAAGTAAGTTGAAATAAATGGCGAAGGAGCAAAACAAAGGACTATATCCGAATAAATTGGAACCAATTTGTGTTCCTGTTTGAAACTCATACGGAAGAAGGCATTTACAGACCACAGTTTGGCAAATATATTTTCAAAGAAAATATTTCCTTCATGAAATTCTCTGTTTCCGAACTTGATTAGTTGAGAATTCGGTTCCAGTAAATAAGGTACTATCGGATTTTTCAACTAGGAAGATGTGGGTTAAACTGTGATGCCTGAATACACTTCTGGGCTAACAACTAAATAATTAATGGAGGGGAGGACAAATGTGCAAAATAAGTAAATAAACTACATCTACAATGAACAGAAAATTCTGGAAGGCGGAAGCAATATACCAAAGGTGCATCCGGACTTGAACTACATTTTTAAGTACGCATGCGCACCCTCAACAGTCACTAAGTGGATCAGGCCTTGTTGACACCATAAAATTCAGTACAGTATATAGTTGAAGGTCTGTACATTCTAATTCTTAACGCGAGAAATTCGAATAATCCCACCAACGGAAAGAAAACCTTCAATTTATTATTTATGCATTCCTGCTTTCTATGAAACGAATTACCTACACTTTATATTAATATGAAAGCTTTAATTTACTCTCCACGTCAGTTCAATGGATACGGATAAATAGTGATCTGTGTTAGTAGTAATGCTAAAAACTGAGTACCTGCGTCAGTTAATTGCTCATATTTTTCGCATAAATCATTGAAGCTTGGCCATGCGTGTATTTTAGCCATAAAGACGAACACGATTCGTCGATTATGATTACAAAAATTTTACACCAAGAATAGAGGGGTGGGAAAAAATGAGGCTATGATAAAAAGACTGCTGAAGGAATATTGGGAAAAGAAAAGGAAAAGGACGCAAAAAATTGAATTGACAGCCTCCTAGAAGGGTGTTCTCACCTAACGCCGAAAGATTAATATAAAAGCTCTTGCTGGAAAAGGTACACGTCGTGTATGGTGTACGTCACTTCTTCAAACGTCATCTTCTTTCTTACAGACTAATAACATTTATGATTGATTACGAGCGTGCTGTTGTCAACTTCTATCGGCTCCATATTGAGAGAGATTGGACGACTATTCAAATCGATAATAAAGCAACTTTGTACGAATTGACACGGATGACGGTATACGAGCATAAAACGATTATCGTTTTATCCGTATTTCCTTCACCCCCCCCTTTCTGGAAGGTACTCTCTTCACAAACAAACCTGAAATTCACCTTCTACGCATTTTATTGCAACCATTATATACCTACATCCATCGCCTACACCTCGATACTTCCGTTTTTAATATTGATATAGCTAGGTATAGGTATCATTATCTCGGTTTAATGAGATCTGCCGAAGTAAATTATGTGGTAATTTTTCAAAATAAAGATGGGTTTCTTCATTAAACAAAATATTAGTACCTGATCCATAATAATACGATCGTATTCGTGTTTCAGAATGCTTGGTGTTTTGTGTCAATTCAGATGGAAATTTTCTCACGGAACATTTTTTTTGCAGCCTGAAGAACACATAGGTATGTACTTTCAAGTCGGCCAGGTATGCGTAGAAAGATTTTTTCTGTTCTGTCTGAAGGAGAGTGGACGGTGTCGGGAATAAAAAATAAATTTAAAAAACGCTTTCAGTTAATCCCTGTTAGCCTTACATGTAATCTTCAATTTCTCAACATCTTTCAAGATAATACGTATAAGTATAAAAAATAGCAACAGCCTTCACGGAAGTATTGTGAAGGCAAAGATAAAATCTCTTTTACTACAGCCGTATGTAAAAAATCTGCATAAGTGTTTCTTTAAAATACAAATTTTTTTAAATATGAATCATGTAAAGTTTTTCCTAATAAACAAATTAATTAACATTTTTGTAACTTATTAGTTAGGTACATACTTTTCTCATAAATTTGAAAAATATTTTTCATTTTAAAACATATTATTTAAAAGGAAAATGAAAATGATTTGATGACGTCATCGAGCCTATGCATCTTGATGTTTAGTCCAAATGTTCGTATCCTTTGATGTTCAATGTTCTAACTAGATATGACGACGTCATCACCTGGGTCTCAAAAGTTATACCTAAGTATAATGACGTCATCATTTCCTTGCGTTTCAAATGTTATATCTAGGTATTAGCAAGTCATCATCTGCGTCTACAAAATGTTATACATAGTATGATGACGTCATCATTCTTCACTCAATATATTTATCTCCGTGCTTCTCCAATTTTATACCAACGTATGATGACGTCATCACCTGCGAATAAAATGTTGTACCTATAGGTATAACATTGAGCACGCACGGACACAAATTTTTGACTAAAAGGTCTTGTAAAAAGAATTCATCTTTAATAAGTAGACTACAACAAATCAATATAGAGAAAAGGTCTTCATAGGAACATAATTTTTTTTGGAAAAAAATATAAAAATCAATAGGAAAATATAGTGAATACCTATTGCAGTGTCATTGTCCAACAAATTGCAACTTTTTCAGTGTTTCAACTTTCCTTCTCGCGCTGTGATTTCTTTCTAAAACACGAAAATGATTGGTGGTTGTGAGTTTGGTGCGCTCATTTTCAGTGATGTCAGCCCGTAACTTCATGTAAGCCTCATAAAGAACTAATTCTTATAGCGTTTAATGTTACATTTCATTTGGAATAGCTGCAATTTACAAGCTGTTCAGTTACGATTTGCCAGGATTACAACGCCAACCATTCATACCAAATACGAGTATGTACATCAAAAACTTTATCTGAGGAAACTAAACTAGCTCAATAAATAGTATACCCACATACGTGTATACACACGCACAGATACGAAAATAAATAGATTTTATATCCGCCTTGTCACCACCAAAAGCTCGTCTTCTTTCAAACGGCTAGGATCACAAAGATAAACTTTTTGTATGCTCGCATCTTTTGACACGTGTTCCACAAATTAACGGTTCACAACCAAAAAATATTATATCTCTGTGCACCAGCAACTTTTCCAGATGATACCAGAAATTCGTTTTTCTTTAGAAACTTATTTTCCTCTCTTCTTTGAGTATTGACGTCGATAAAACGAAAATTGTGTACAGGGTGAAACGTAATCGTGTATTTTCCAGCTACATGAATATAACATCAATTTCTATAATGAAAAAGGTTACCAAAAGGAAAGCCCCGTGAGAATATTGACGAAAATATACCATTTTGTTGTAAGTCGTGTACTCAATTGCTTTCTTCTTTTCTCATTCCAACTTCCTTACTTAAATTCACCCACTTTTCCCTACTTTAGCTGGTTATTTTCCTTTTTCACATGGCGAAGAAGTTTTCCACATTGATGACGCTCACAAAAGAACCGAAATCAAACACATTTTATTAATGTCGCACGTCTTTTATGAGAAAGTTCATGAATTCAACATGGATAGTTATATTACACGTCTTTGATGGGAGTTATCTAGTGCTTTGTTGGTATCAGCATCATATTTTTCAACCTTAAGGGTGTTTCAAGTTCTAAATGATGGTACATGTACCTACCTATGTACAGTTCATTCAACTCTATAGGAATTATGACGGGATCACCTGCATCTACAAAATGTTCCAGTACAAAGAATGCATACTTAAAACCTAAGTTTCAATTAATCCCTGTTACAACGTTAGTGTTTTAACATCTTTCACGATAATGGAATAGGTATACTCGTACTTACTTTAAGAATAATTAAAATAACACCCTACGATAATGAAAATTAAAAAATTGAAAACGATTAACAAACCACCAAGAAATTTAATCAAGAGAATTATTGACAAGACTCATAAGTGTAGTGTTTGAAAATGAGTAAGTCACAGAATCCCATAACTACATAACGAAAAACCCAAGAAAACGTACCAAAGATCCAGGAAGGACACCTCATGGCCCTCACAACACAAGTTTATCTTAAATTGAATGACACGAGTTTAAGGTCATTCATACTTGAACACACATTGAAATCCCTATGTCTCCAACTACCTCATTTACAGAAACTTAAATCATTACTTGGGGGAATAGTATTTTACCACCAATCTCCGAGCTCTCCCCGGAACACTGACAAGTACCATCTCCATGTCGGTTCCTTCCAGAGATGGAGGGGACCGTTGACGATAATTGAAATCAAACAAAATACATTGACGAAGAGCGCAACACAACGTATATTGTAAAAACGACTAATCCACAAAATTAAATGGAATAACACTTTCAACATTGAAAAGGAAAATTAAAATAGACGAGTTCAATAAGAACACGTCCATACTTCAACATAACATAAAACACAAGACAAGCATAAAACAAAGGAATGAAGAAAGAGCCCAAAGTAGAACTGCAAACTTCAGAATACGAAATACAATTTACAATCATACCAAACAAACAATGAATTCAGGGTACGAAGCCAAAAACAAGATTTCAATACTGGTGAAAGAACAAAAGAATGATTTTAGATTTAATGTCAGAGAGCTCAATAAAGACATCTGGATTTATCCAAAAAGAAGGTCATCTAATTTACGAATGTTTATGAAGAGAATTTCAGTTAATATGACTTTTCCAGTCCAACTCTACACCCTCCCCAGATGACCGTATGGGGAGGTAAAGCCAGATGGAGAAATAAAAATTTAGAATTTTGAGGTTTTAACTTCATAGAGCTCAAAGTAGAATAGGATTTTAAGTTACGTTATTTGTTGCGCAAAACTAAAATTAAGAGATAAAAAGAGAACTTTATGATTTATAAAAGTAAAAAAGTATAAAAACACATGAAGTGCTCGATTAACATCTAAAGTATAAAATTAAAAATCGATTAAATGACTCACGATAGATTAAGATAATCAGTCAACGAAATAATAAAAAGATAAAAAATAAAGATGATGACTGAATTAAAAATGTAACGAATGTAAAAATGAAGAAGAAGAGTGAGGTCATTGATGAAAGTAATTTATAAAAATAGGTCACATCCAGGTATTGAGAGCACTATCATGATAATGTAAAGGTCGAGACATTTGAAACCACATGATAGTAAATATAAGGATAATTATAAAACTAGAGCTCAATAAACATAAATCATAAAAATAACAAGCAGTGGAAATTCACGAATCACATGATGGGTGTTACAATCTTAAGAATAAAATAACAATAAAATTATGGGTGGCTCCACTTATTACTAAGAGAGCTCAAAGGAAATGATTAACAATCAGATTAAGCAATCTGTGCTGACAAAGATCGAAAGAGAAAATATGAAATTTTGAAATGTCAGTTCGAAAGACAAGAGCGCCAGGAAACAATTTTACTGCATCGTCTAATTTTAAAATTAAGAGAGAAAAAGATTTAAAAGAGTTTTAGAAAAAGAAAGTCTTTTAAGAAGAAGAGGAAGAGGAATTTTCTCCACATTTTCCTTCACACACCCTCCCCAGACGATGCGGTAGGTTTTTCACGGGTGCGTGAGGTCGGAAGTTGCGTTGCTGAGCCCTATGGGATAGGAAGTCGACGTTCCACCAGTGATTGAATGGAGAGAGCCGCAATACGTGTTGAATCTGGAAGTATTCATCCAGGAGATCCTTGCGGATGGCAATTATTTTGTCGACGTCCTCTTGATTCTTCTCATTTAGAACACCAATGAGCTCCAGAGTATGGCAAAGGTCGATTGCATGTTCGTGGGCCAAAAAGCATTCGTTGCAGGCCATGGTGCGACAACAGTGGTGGACGTAATTATTAGTCGGCGGCTTAGGCATAGCTTCAAAGTCCGCAATGTCCTTCACACACCTTTCCCCGACAATGCGGAGGGTTTTGTACGGGTGCGCGAGGTGTAAAATCTCTTTGTTTTGCTCTGTGACACAGAAAGTCGTCGATCCACCAACGGTTGAATGGAGTGTGCTCTAGTACGGACAAAATTTGAAACACTTCGTTAAGCAGATCGGTTCGAATTGCAATGAGCTGGTCAACTTCTTCTTTGTTTGATTCGACGAAGTTCCCTGTGACATCAAGTGTTTGACAGAGCTCGATGGAATGTTCGTGAGCTAGGAAACACTCGTTACAGGCCCATGTGCGGCAGCAATGGTGAACATAGTTGTTGGTTGGTGGTTTAGGCATCGCTGTATGGAAAAAATAACACAAAATTTAAAGTAATACAGAAGGTGCCATGAAACTTAGTAATATTGTGTGGAGCCACGCAAGTAAAAGTAAAAACGTCATAACAATAATAAAACAAAAATGACTAGTATAAAACGAGGGTGGTTCCAAAAACGGGATTAGAGCGAAGTGTGAGCCCATTATGGCATATAAGCATCTTCTGGCAGGGGAATCCATGCCAGATTGTGTGGGTCTTCATCTTCGCTGATGTCCTCATATCCGCCGGGAGTTGGAGGTAACGTGGCGGCAAGACAGTCCGATGATTCTGCCTGACTTGGACTCGGGGCAATGTTCTCCAATGTTGTTAGGATGACAGTGTCCGCGGTGGAAGAAGTGGTGGGCGACGACGGTTGCGGCGTAAGGAAGGATTCGTATTCATTGCCATCGTCGGAGCTCCGCTCCGATTGTTCAGGAGTGGCGGAGACATGAGTGGAGCTCGGTGAAAATTCGGGGTCCGGAGCTTGTGCCTGAGGCGGACCCTCAATAATGACAGGCGACACGCGGGCAGCGGAGTTCATGGTGTGTTGGCGACCGCCGTAGAGATAATTCAATTGCGCATGGACATTTTCTCGTGCAAGAGCTCGGCCAATGAGTCTGTCTTGTTCAAAGGCACTGCGGTATAGATAGTCGCAGTACCAATAAAAGCGGCAAGTGTAAACGTTACCACCGAGATACAGTTCCAACACATGTGATTCCATGTCGATGTCGACCAGGACTTTCATGAAATCATTGATGCCCAGAACGATTCTCTCGTGTTTCCACCGTTTGGTGAGCCCCACTGCGATATCATCGTGAAAATTAAAGGTTCCAAACTGCACGTTCACTTCTGCGTCATGGGTCGCAAGTTCTGCATCGGGGAGCTCGAAAGGATAGTGCACAAAAGGCGTATGTGCGAAGTATCTTATTCCGTCGTCGTTTTGAAACATATTGAAGGACGCCATGCTGAGAGCTTCTTCGCGGGTATCAACAATTATTCGAGTGTGATTGATACCATCTAAATAATTCACGATTGGCGCATGGATTATGATCGGCTGCGCCATTGTATTGTTTTTAATGAGGGTTTGCGCGAACCGAATCTGTTGGTCGGGTTTCAGCGGCATTCCCGATCCAGCCAATGTCTCATATTGAGCTCGTAACGCATTGAATTCTCGACCAGCAGCTTCACGTGCCTGCCATCTGACCGTCTCATATTCAGTCCCCGCGTCAATACCAATGTGACGCGGATGGTAGGAGAAACGTTGAATTTGTTTCGTATCCCATTCAGTGTTTTCGGACGGGCTCATCATATGTGGCTGAAACGGTGCAGTCACCGGACGATGTAAGAATTCAGGAATCTTCGGCGTCGGCGAACGATAGATTTGTTCCTCCGCATGTTGCTCGACTTTAATAGGCTGCATGCCCCGACGCGCGAGCGGCGTGCCGTCGTCGTCCCAGACCTCGAAAAACGTATATTTCAGAGCGTTGCGGGCTTGCGAAAGCTCAGTTCTGAGTTCACGTACTCGTTCCCGAAGGTGGTCACGTTCCGCCTCCGTTACCTCCACTCGTTGGATAGCGAAATCAATTGTGGAGCTGAGCTCTTCACAATACTCTGAAATGCGGAAACATTCAGGACAATCGCCAGTTCGCTCGCAGTTGTGGCCGTACGCGCCCACCGGAGGACTAAGCGAGTCTCTGTGGAGCATAGAAATATAGAAATTTTGCGGATTAATGCGTGTTGACAAATCGCAATTGAAACATATACGCGTTTACAAATTATCAAGGTAAAGGAAATAATCGAGTAAATATGACACGTGTCTCTCCGATGTTGAAATCGTGAAAATTTGCAACGTGTCCATCTCGCGCCGTCGATGGTAGGAGAGCGTCCTCTACGTCGCAACGACGATGAAATGGATTGGTCAGCGTTTATGGTTCGTTGAATGAACGCAGCAAGGGAGAGCTCAATTGGTAATCTTATCTTAATTAGGTGATAAGAAAAGCGCTGGTGGAAGCTGACGTTCGACCGGTTCAAACATACCCTCCCCAAGCTTGGTTACAAAAAATCGGGTAAAACGATATGAAATTAATCAAGTCGATGAAATCGCACAATCATACAACAATAGTGATCAGTTATCGTCGCAAATCACACGAACGACAAATTAGGTAGAAGAATTTGCTGAGGAGCTCAAATTCGTAGACGATTTGACATCTCGAACAAAGAGCTCGAACGATAACTTATTTAAATTTTACATCGTTCGAAATGTACAAAATAGGGACATAATGGGAGAACCAATTTTTTGGTTTATTCCTCCACTATGATCCTATGCCTTAGATGAAAAATGGCTATGGTAAAAATATTTGTCCACCCTCGCAAATCTTAGTCTGGGCGAACGAGAGTTGCTGAAGAATTATACTTTAAATACTCAACGTACTCTAAAAGGACTGAATAGGAAACACAGTAACCATTAATTATGGGAGATTCGGCCAGACTCGAAAGAGATGGAGGCCATCTCAAATTAACATGCAAATCGGTCACTGTTAATCACGTTAAGTGTTTTACATGCGTAGTTTTTCTATCACATGAAAAAGACATATCACTTTACGTTACGTTACACGGAAAGCTACTATGAGACCAGACAGAATAACGTTACGTTAATAATTAAAGAGAAAAAGAATAACATAGCTCTAACAAGTATCAGAAAGATTCGGCCAGACTCGAAAGAGATTGAGGCCATCTCAAAAGTTTACAAACATTAACGTTAGAAGACATATATCAAGACATAATCAGGTTGATGAGAGCTCAAAATTGCTATATCCGAGCCTAGGAAATCGAATACAGATCCTGAGATCATCAGGTGCGTAACTCCTGCTAAATGTTGAGCTCGAAGAATACACCGACATAGTTCGATAAGACGCAATAGGGTTATCAACGATAAGATCGCGAAAGAGACATAATCAAGTATTGAAAAGATAACGTCAATCATCATTACCTGTAAGTTAGCGGATCCATGTCTTCCAAAAACTGAGAAGCGGTAGCGAACCACCCGCGGTGATCGAAGAAACAAGGCTCTGGTACGCGTAACATACAATGGAACAATGGATATATCGAAAGAGCTGTCACGAGCTCAGCAGGGGATCTACCATGACGAATTTTAAACAATGAAATACGATAAAAATAAGGGAAACTAATTTTGATGTATCGCTGACCGCGTGCTACACACTATGGCGCGATTGGAATTATTGTGAAATTCGTACTTACATGGATTCAGAAGAATTAGAAGAAAACACGATCACTAATTGTTCACAAAAAATGACAATTTGAACAATTTCGTATAAAAACACATTAAATAAATCGAAAATACTCAGAGAGTTGTTTTTCAAACTTCATAACCACGAGAAAACAAATTGCGTTTCAGAAATAACAATGGTCTGAATAACTAGGCGAGTTTGTTTCGCGCCAAAAGAGAGTTGTGGTTAGAAGGTGAGCGCGCTAGTAGCGGAATTTGCCATGCGCTCGGAGGGGTTGATAAGAGAAAGTGTCATGGCAGAGGGGGGTAATAATTTCTCTACTCGTGACAATGTAAGAGAGAACCTAACGGAATTTTGTGTCAGACGTTGATGATGACGTTAGAGCTCTCAATACGATAACTTAAACTAACTTAAATTAACAAACATGATTGTTTCAAAGCAGAAACGTGGAAACAATCGTTCTGCCATGTTGGCATTATCAGAATAGATGACGTCACGGGACGTCGATTTGGAAATAGTACTCTAAGAGCTAAATCGAAAGCTGCTTACAAGACGAGCTCATAAGACTTTATTTTTGAAGTTAAAATTAAATTGAATTAAAATTAAAAGATGAGGTAATCAGTAAATGGGACTTTCAATGTGTGCACAATAAATTTTGAAACTTAAAAGCTAAAGGTGAAAAAGGTGAGATTACTACCACGATATTAAGAGTAGCGTTTAACGGCGTTTGTTGTATTAAAGGCAGTGGTTAGGCTGGATCGCTATTTATTCAGATCCCCAGCCGTCACTGTGGAATGGAGTGCGAGTATAATGAAGACTCCGAAGTGCAGGGAAAAACGATTCTTAAGTTTTCCCTAGGGGGGTGACTCCAACCCGTCACCTCGACTGTAGATTGAAGCCACTAAAAGCGCATATAAAATTTAATGCCTTGGGGGTTTAAATTACCTTAACGGGTGACATGGCGTGTGAATAATATGACATGGGTTTAAAGATCATATTATTCCAAAAGTGTGATCAACCGCTCACATTAAAGAATGACCTGAAGAGGCGAGAGCAGTAGGTGAGGCGGGCGCTCCTATTCGCGAGCATAGGAACATAACCCTACATTTTCAAGGGAGCTGCCACATCGGCATGCTCAGAAGACTTAAGACTAGCAGAAAATGTTTTACGTCCAGTAGACGGAAGAAAATTAGAACAGAACATGAAAGTCGAAAGATAGATAAACCGTGGTGAGTTATATGGGTGTCCCTGTTCGGGCGCCATGAAACTTAATTTGAAATTTCTGTAGTGTTTGAAAATGAGTAAGTCACAGAATCCCATAACTACATAACGAAAAACCCAAGAAAACGTACCAAAGATCCAGGAAGGACACCTCATGGCCCTCACAACACAAGTTTATCTTAAATTGAATGACACGAGTTTAAGGTCATTCATACTTGAACACACATTGAAATCCCTATGTCTCCAACTACCTCATTTACAGAAACTTAAATCATTACTTGGGGGAATAGTATTTTACCACCAATCTCCGAGCTCTCCCCGGAACACTGACAAGTACCATCTCCATGTCGGTTCCTTCCAGAGATGGAGGGGACCGTTGACGATAATTGAAATCAAACAAAATACATTGACGAAGAGCGCAACACAACGTATATTGTAAAAACGACTAATCCACAAAATTAAATGGAATAACACTTTCAACATTGAAAAGGAAAATTAAAATAGACGAGTTCAATAAGAACACGTCCATACTTCAACATAACATAAAACACAAGACAAGCATAAAACAAAGGAATGAAGAAAGAGCCCAAAGTAGAACTGCAAACTTCAGAATACGAAATACAATTTACAATCATACCAAACAAACAATGAATTCAGGGTACGAAGCCAAAAACAAGATTTCAATACTGGTGAAAGAACAAAAGAATGATTTTAGATTTAATGTCAGAGAGCTCAATAAAGACATCTGGATTTATCCAAAAAGAAGGTCATCTAATTTACGAATGTTTATGAAGAGAATTTCAGTTAATATGACTTTTCCAGTCCAACTCTACATAAGAACCGTTCGATGTTTCGCACATTATTAAACTTACTGTTTTGCCGTCATTCTCGATATCGAGGATCGATTTTAAATTTTGAGCAAATTTCCAAATTTACTTCTGTGCAACCAAAAAAATATAATTATGTTAACACATTAAAAAAACAATTGAGACTGTGAGAAAATGGGCTTCAAAATCTGGGAACTACGGGCATATACTTATTGTTTTTTCTGTGCGTTCCAAAAAATTTGACTTGTTTAGTGTTTGAAATGAGGGTAAGCTCTGAAAGTCCCATAACACTTTAAATCCAAATAAATTATTATGAACGTTCTAGAGTGAGACACCCATTCTCCTTAAATCGCCATAAGTCTGTCTAAGGGGTGAGTGCAACATAATACAAGAATCACTCTTGAGCACGTACATAGGGTGATTCATAAATTTCCGCACTGCCACCATATATCTCTGAAAAAAAGTGAAAAAAAAAACTACCTGCACAGGCATGTAGAGGAGAGTTTAAGTACACGACAAAAGTCACCCACTTCTCGCCCATTAATTCGATATACAGTACTCGCCAGTTATTATAATTGTGGATAATGGAATAATTCGCTTAATTGCAAGTCCCAATTGCCTCATTTAAAATACATTATATTTTATCCGGTTAATATCATAGAACATCGGTTATTATCATGAAAATCCCCTGCACGAGTAAGATAAAGTATGGTTTTTTCATGTTAAATTTTGTCTGTGTATCAACTCGATCAATTCACCATAGGTCTCTTGATTTTGACTTGCATTATAAATATGAGAATTTTATTCAAAGTTGTATTTTGAATAGTGATGCAGAGAAACAAACTAATATTACTGACTTTAGTTTCAATTTAACTTGAAAAACTAGCTTAAATTTGACTTTAATTTGAAAAAATTCTTAATTTAAATATAAAATATGCATACACTGTGTGTCTATTTCTCTGTGTATTTTTTTGGACGCCGCTTTATGGAATAAGCAGCTTATTATCATGATTTTCCCCTGGGCCAAAAGCTATTATAATAAACGGCGAGTACTGTATTAAAGAAAAACAGCCAGAACTCCATCAAATCTGAAAAAAAGAGCCAAAATACCTAAAAAACCTAGGAAAAGAGCCAAAATACTGAAAAAATTTGAGGAAAAGTGCCAAAACATTGAAAATATGTCATAAAAAGAGAAAAATACCCACATATTCTAGGAAAAAAACCAAAAACACCAAAAAACTGAGCCAAAGAGCCAAAACACCTGAAATTTTGAGAAAAAGAGCCAAAATACCAATAAATCCGAGAAAACCAGCAAAAATACCTAGAAATTTAATAAAAAGAGGCAAGATAGGTACCTAAATATTTGATAAATAGAGCCAAAAAAACTATGAATCAAAAAAATGTTTTCATTTCAACTTCAAAAGCTGAAAAAATTTTTGAAAAATTGGAAAAAATTTTTTATCAACCTTTGCCTCTACCAAGATTCAAACCGTCAACTTTCAAGTGGTGAAGTGAAATTCTAGTTTACCCAGCGTGCTGTACATGTATAGGACGACGAATGTGATAGGAAAAATAAGTATCGATACCATATTTTTTTAGATTGATTATGGACAAACTATCGATAGTTTGATCTTCAATACGGAAATCTGTGTAATATTTTTCGATACTCTATCGATATAATTTGCAAAAATTTTTGCCCAAATATTTTCAAAAATAACCATCAAACAAAAAACAAAACCCGTGCAGCGGAAATAAAAATGTTATCACATTAAAAATTTCCCCAGACCTTATCACTACCGGGGTTTGAACCGTCGACTTTGTGGTTGTTTACAGCAGCAGCTTAGCCAGCACGCTACAGGAGTTGACGAATGGTACAGAAAAAACAAACAAGAAAACCACTACTTATATCGACACATACCGATTCATGCAACATCGATCATAGTTGGCAACTACACTTCTCTCGCTAATTCTTTCAACCAATATCAATATACATGTATTAGGTATTGATAATTTCTATTATCAACTTTTTCTATCATTCAAATTTGCCGCTCAAAAATGCGTTGATGTGATTGGCTTTGTGAATAACCGTGCGCTGTTTGATTGGCCATCGCCGCACGGCGCAAATCCGAAATCAGTAGTAGAAATGTGTACCGTGTACCACATTGAAAAGTCATGAAACAATGCTGAATGCATTAACAATTTCCAATAGAAACACGAAACATTTTTGCTCCCCTTCGAATTTCTACAAATTTAGACGGGAAAAAAGTGAGAAAAGGGAGAATTTAAAAAGTCACGTGCTTCTGAACTGTCTTGTAAACGTCAATTCCCGTACGAGTACTGAAAATGTGCCAAAAATTTCTCCACTAACGACTAGCTAAATGCGCTTTATAAGCGATGCTTAAATTAACTCAATTTTTCCAACACGAAACTTCTCTCCCTAATATTTCCTTTTAGTTTCATAAAATTCGTCCCCTTACTCATTTAAACTGTATTGTAGAAATAAAAAAAGAAAGAAAAAAGAAGATAATATGTGTGGGTCGATTATTGGATCTCTCTCTCTCTCACGCCTTTTTCTCTCGCCTTTATTCATCTTACGTACTTATATCTTTTTCGTGAGTTACTTCCTTTTTCTCCTGAAAAAAAAAACTGGGTTCATCTTCAAAATAACCCCTAGCGAAAGTACCACTTCACTTTTATGTTAATTTTGTTTCGATTATCGAATTGACTTTCTTCGTTTACATTATTTAGTATATTTTAGTATTGCAGCAGCCAACGAGGACGTGAAAAAAAATAAAAAAAACAAAATACTCGAAAAAAAAAGAAACTTCGTTTTTCAGTCAATAGCGTCACAAAAAAAATTTAATGTTTTGCTGAGTTTAATTTAGCGGAAAAAACTATTCCACGAATTGTGATATTCGCTAAAGTTTCTGTTCGCACAGAAAACGGGATTTTTCCATTCTTTTCTGTACTGAATTCTCTCGGTTTCTTCTTTCAGCTTTCACCCTTTCTTCTCCACATTTTCCACTTTTTTTATGCATTACTCCACCATTTTCGCACATTTTCCTACAGAATTTTTCAACTAAAAGAGAGAAAGGCTAAAGTAGGCTGAAGCAGACGAAGGTCAAGTTTTTTTTCTCTCTTTAAGTTTTTTTCTCCTTTTTTTCTCTTTTCTTGGCAAGATTTGATCAAAAAATTTACGTTTAAAGCATGACTTTAATTCTAACGAATAATTTTGACGAGTAGGTATTTAATTTTTGCGATGCTCTATTCGATAATGGATATTGCGTTAGAGCCAACTACGTAAATGGATAGCTAAATATGGTCAAATCGTGACTGAACTTGTTCAAAATTGGGTCTCTGTCATTAGAAGTTAATGTACAATTCTTGATATTTCGGAGAAGATTCACCAAGATAAACAGTGGTAAATCTGATAATAATGATTTGAAGATCAAGGTCACCCAAAGAAAATTATATTGAATTATGAAAGATGAACGTTTAGAATGAAACCGAATTCGCCCCAATGATTTCGAATGATAATATTCGGAAAAGAATTGTTTCGGAGCCATAAATATAATCAGAAATTCTACTTGCCTAGACTAGAGTTATTTTGTAGCAAACCAACCCTAAAATACGCTGATATAGACAATACACTAAAGAACATTGTATCCCCTTCAAAACAAGAGGATATCATCGAATACGTCAAGAGAATTGCCCACAACCTCAAGCAATAATTTAATTACATATGTCCCTACTTTCAGTGAAATAATTTTTTTGCAATACTAAATCATTTTTTTTCAACAGTAAATCATTTTTTTTTTAAATACAGTTATCACATTTTTAGACCTTTTTTTTTTTCGCGGCGAAATGTCTCTGCGGCGAATTGGGTTGCGGCGAAATTTTTTCGCGGCGGAAAGACGTGCTCCCATAAGAACCATATTCGATGACATTGACAAGTGACAACGGCACGTACATGCATCATTATCTTTTGCAGTATGTATCGATGTCGACTATCAATTTTTAAAATTCCCGAATTTACCCCCATGTAACGAAAACAAAGCTAATAACACATCAAAAATTGAAGAAAAATGATTAAAAAAAAAAAAAATAATAATTCAGGTAGGTATCTACACAGTACATTAGGTTAGCACTAAAAATCTTTGTCATTTCCTAAATATTTTTTCTCAATAATCAATGTATAGCGAGAAATTAAGCTGAAATATCAAATGGAAATCATGAAAACGAATTGAAAGGAGAGAGAGTTGAGCATGCAGAAAAGTGAGTGAAAATATTTTTCCTCGCCAAACAGCCGGCATAATATTTTATTGTACATTATTTTCCAAGCCATTCTTCATTTTTTTCTAAACCATTTGTGGAGAATAAAAGAATTTGTTTTACTTCGTAGGTAGGTTCGAGTATATATTTTACAAATGTATGAAGGGTAATAAATGTTACGGTCATGTTTTCATGTTTGTGAGGAAACATGTTGTTGAAAATAGTTCGAAAATGTTTGAATTTTTTTTTTTAATGGACTCTCAGACCTTGGGCTGATTGTCGAATAGTGATGAAATAATGGTTAAAAAAATCTAGAATTCATTCGACCATCAAGAATAGGTGTTTGAAAATTGGCTCACAACAGGGATTTAATCAAAAATAAAAACAGCTTTGCACAGACTGGTTGATTAATAGAAGCAAAAGAATATTTCCATGTAACCTATGTTTTATAAGAAAATTGAAATGAATAGAAAGTTCAGTTATGTACTTGAACATTGAAACTTTGATTGATATTTTAATTTTTATTCTAGGGCAATTAAACTTTATTGAAAAAAATTATGGTACATGCTAGTACATACTCGTACATGATTACAAACTTTCCAAACTATAACGTACCCGCAGCCCAAAAACTATCTATTCACATCAATTTTGAATATTTCACCCTAAATTTTATTGCCTGGATTTTTCTTGAAGAATCGAATTATCAACGTATTAAAATTTATCACGACTAAAAATTTAATATGAAAATTCTGTCACTACAAGTTTTTAATTTGAAAATTGGCTTCATTTTTTGTTTGTTTTTATTTTTGTTCAAGGGTGTATAGCCTATATATTTTTAGAGGACTTTGGATATTTCAAACACGATTTTTACTTCTTTCTTTACTTACATTCACCCTGAAATCACTGAATTTACTCACTCGAGGAGAGCCAAGACTTTTTTTTTTGCCTTCAGTCAACATCTCATTTAAATCATTTAATCATTATATTATTTTGTACTTAAAATACTAGCTTTCATTTACGCGCACCCAGAAATTACCTGAGGGAGGGGCTGAGTCTTAAAATCTCCAAAATACATAAATATGTTGTAAGTTTCGCACGAAGCTTTATTATAGCCTTTTTTTCATGAAATTTGAGACCTAAGGGAGGGGGTTCAGCCAAATTAGCCCACCCCATGGTGCGCTACTGTAGCTATGTAACCCTCCCGCCACTCACTTGAAATTTTCAGACAATATCACGTTCATGAATTGTCTTCCGTCAATGCGAGTATCATGGAAGACTGAAATATTGTCTACAGTAGAAAACTGCACACAAAATAGAAACTGTACAAATTATTAGTGCATTATTGGATTCTGCTCTTCAGCATGCTGCAAAGTAAATTGAACATTAAAACCATAATATAGGCTCACTTGAAAGGAATTTTTTCATTTTTATAATGTGATGCATTGTTCATGCTGTGCTTGCGAAAAGCAGTCAGCTATTCTGCACAAATTTAAACCAGGACGTTTAAGTATCCCGCTGGAAACTATGCAGAGGAAAAATTCATAAGGGTGAGAGAGTAGGTGAAGAGGTAACGAAGTTTCAACTGTACACTATACACCGGCAATGTTAATTATTAATAATCGTATTAAAATGAACGAGCGTCTGCATCTACATACACAGAAGAACGGATGGTTAAAATGGCAGTACCCAGCGAATTATAATATTTTCTCATTTAATTCGTCGTTAATGCGCTGTAAAAGAGAAAAATGATAATTGCAGTGCGTTTCCGTGAAACAGAGTCAAAACTACAGTACAACCGAAGTGTGCACCCGTCATACAGTCCCCTCCTCAGAAACACTTCTTCTCCTCCTAAACTACCAAACATACTCTATCTACTCTAATTCCAGCCACCTATTCATTCAACCAACCCCGCTCAGTCGACTAAAAAGCGGAAAATTTTACGCTTTCACCAATAAGTTTTGCAACATACAGACGAATGTCGCAGAGAAAATTTAATTTTCTCAACCTTCGGCGCCGAAAAGTAATTAAAACTGCAGAAACTCGATTAAACGAACCTATTACGAAACAATGCGAGCCCCAAAAATGGGTAAAGGTGTAAGAGAGTACTGCCAAACTTCTATTTTCTTGTATTGACTAAATGTTAAACTTTCTTACCGGGAGGCTTTAGTATGCTGTGAACAGAAAAGAAAGAAAAAAAATTAATTTAGGCCTATGGAATATGAAACAAGTAAGTGAACCGAAATAGAATGCGATAAAAATTAATGTTGAAAGAAAGTCAAATGATTTTGAATAATTCTCCTACTTCGATGAAAATTGGCCTCTCGGTTATTATATAAACAGTTCAATTTTTTAAAACTATGACATGAATATGTCTTGTGACATGGGGTCACTTCGAAAATTTCTTCGATCAAACGAAACGTGAAACATTACCATGACGTCATATCACTGATTCTATAGTCTGTCTCAACTAAGAAAGGATATCTGCAATCTGCAATACACCAATTCTGTCCAATCACTGCACGAATGTAAAGGACTAAAACATTAGAAGAATGTAGACTACGTCTAACGAATCACGATTGATAGTGATACAGAATCTCAACAAACGCCTTTATTTTTAGGTGGACCCTGTTGAAGTTAATGTTTAAACCCTTTTTTTGTAATTCGTAAATGGCAACATTGTTTTTGTTTTGGTTGTTTTGATAAGCCAATTATTTTTTTTGTTATACTCTGTTCAACTTAAGAATGCCTAAAACGGAACGTCAAATTCACATTTATCAACAATGTAAAAATCGGATGTGTGATAAGAAACAAGAAATTAAAATCGGAAGTGTAGCCAAATATTGTTGCTGAATGTGAACGAGTACCTTTTCCTCTCCCCGGAGCCCTGCAAACTGCGTTCCGTTTTAGGCATTCTTAAGTTGAACAGAGTATAGCTCCAACTTCTTTCAAGTATGTAGCTGTTCTTTTCTTTTTAGTTTCAACTTCAGTTTATAATAAAGGTTATTAAAATGTGAAGTTACGAGTATTATATTCAATAGACCCACCTTGTTGCGCCTTCGAAAAGTTATCCTTTCTTATGTTGGGACAGACTATAATTTCTATTACATATCAGTAAATGGTGATAACAGTAGTATTGATCCGAATCCCAAGATGCTCTCAACAAAACAGTCAACGATTACAATGAAATGAAGATTAATGATGAAATACGGTTCTCACGCAGTTAATTTGATTATAAGTATTGTAGATGTGAATAATCCCACTTTTATGAATTTATTGCTTAATTTTTATGAAAGTAATTCATTTTCTCTACCGGACTAATGTTAATACTAATTTCTCACAAACTACTAAAATTACTCAAGATTTTAATCCGATAGAGAAAAATGAAGACCAGTTTTGAATTCAGTGTAAAAAATAATAAGAATTTCAAATAGTTGAAAAATGTTGAGTAGGCCTAGTGTTATTACAAGTTTACTTTTAAAATTTGAAAATTAGAAGGCAATCCGTTTCCTTGGTTCCTGATAAAAGTGATTTTGAACTTTGAAAAACGTGGACTTTCCTTTGTTACGCAAGATAACACAAATAACTGGACCAATAGAGCTCCAATTCGCAGCAGAAGTTGGATTTTATACGTGGAAGTGCAATGTACAATTTTGAGTCGATTGGTATGTGATTCTCTAGATTCTAGAAGTTAGCTAAAATGTAGCCAAAAAATTATGATTTTTGGTAAATTTATGAAGAAACGGATTCCATCGAATTCAAACGGATTTTTCAGCTGTGATGGGTACTAATAGAGAGAGTACGGAACGAATTGAGCTGAACCATTCAAGTTTCAAGCTTATCTGTTGGTTGGTTTTTTTAAAATGTGGTTTTGAAGGTTCAGAACGTGAATTCTGTTGCTAAATTTCCAGAAGAAATTCATGTTTTACCCAATTTTCCAGTGGGCTTGGTGCGCTAGAGTTTTTTTATAGTCTGATGGAATATATACCTACTCTCTTAACAAATAAAATATAATGATTGAAATAACAAAGTTGAAAAAAAAATTTCGAGAAGGTAACTGCTTTTATCTTCATGCGCACTCAAGTTTGTTGTACAAACTCTAATCTCTGCTCCCAGATTGAGTTAAATAAAAGCATTCAATAAAATTGTTTTAAATGCTAAAGAGTTCCAGAACCCAGATCAGAGTTGTTGAGATATTAGGCAAACTGGCCCAGCTACACCAGCGCTTGGTGTAGCGTTCTACTCAGTTTTGTTTTTTTTATGCCCTTTTCTCTGGGCGTGTATTATTCTTATCGTTTTTCATAGTTTTAGAGATGTAATCGTTTTTCTTTGATAGGTATATTGTGGAAAATATAACGATTTTTCACGTCCGAACTTTTTCAGACTAAATACGCGAGTAAGTATGTAGAAAATAACAAAAGTTGTTAAAATGCAAAATGAGTGTAAGCTGTTTGAAATGCGAACATAATAAAAATATAGAAATTTTAAGCGGGGAAAACGTGGACTACGTATTTTTTCCATATTCACCGCTGAAATGGAAAATAAACGATGAGACGATACTGAAAATACTCCACTCGAAAATGATGGATAGTGTAAAATTTATGTCTGTTTGTTGATTCGTTGTAGACGAATAATATTTTTCGAAGCGAAATTCAATATCTAATCTGGAATTTTATTGTTTTATTGGTTGGTTTTTCTTCATCAAATTTTCTAATACACTTAGGTACATCATTCGGTGCGCTGAGAATTTTCGATGCTCTAGTCTGGAGGATGATGGACATGACAGACAATCCATCATAAAATATTGTGGAATTCAATCTAAAGGTATACGTAGATGATGACGAGAAGAAATTAAAGTATAATTTGATATTGGTTGGTATCGAAATTAAAGTTTAGATAAGTAATATTATATACGTACCTATCTATACCTATATAATTTTGGAATGCAAAAAATTTGAGAATAGCTAATTTCATAATTTTTGTTTATTATTAAGTTGATTTTTTCTGTTTTTTTCTCTTCATTTTTTGTCAATACCAGAGGTAATACAAATACAATCAGAAAATATAATAAGTAACTTTCAAAATTTAATAATGTTGGACTCAAATAAATCTGTTGATTTTCAAATCGAGAGAAAAAAAAGGTTTCGAATGAAAATTTGAGCTGAAAGTTTGAAAAATTAAGCTTTGATAATCCTTAAGCAAAGTGAACAGCTACCAAGGGGTAGGAAGCATAAAGGTAAGGAGAAATGTATTTTCTTCGAAATGATAAAATTTTTTTTTCTCGTAAAACTTTGTATTTTTCGTAGGTGTAAAATATCATTTTTTGCTTATCGGTCCGTCTACGTCGTATTACCAGCTCAAACAGCAATGGTATAGACTGTTTTTTCCGACCTAACTAAATTCCAAAAGGCAGCAACTTTTGCAAATTTTGAAAACTTTTTCTCTGGTAGTAATTTACTTTAACTTATTATATTAATATTTACTCGTAGCACTTATCTTTCGTCATCGTTGAAGAATACTATTAAAAAGGAAAACAATTTTTTAAAATACAATAAGTAACTTACTTTAATAAAACCTACTAATAAAAAAATTTTGTTGATCGTTTTTAATTGTATTAGAACTCAAAAGCTTTATCAAATTTAAACTTACTCTATTGCCAAAACACTTACCTAGCGACATTCTATTGTTTTCGTTTCCATTTTGAACAATTTTCCTTGGCCATTTTATTCCTTTGTTTTTTCCCCTCTTTTTAGCAAAATCGTCAAAACGCGACAAGTTTTGAAAAAATCTTGTTCTTATTTTACATTCACCTCACTAACTACGAGTATAATAGTCTTACCACACATAAAAAATTGTAAGTATAAAAATGTTTACTACGAGTATTATTAAACATCATAAAATATAATATTTTTCACTATTTAGGTATTTTTTAAAGTTATTTTTGAAATGATCTAAACATTTCCTCATTTGTGTTGTGTATAGCTATACAATCATGTATTTTTTATAAATCTGATTTGAAACTGATGAAACGAATCCAAATTTAAATAGAAGAAATTACTTTCGAATCAGATTAATGAATAAAAAAGCTAGACAAACAAAGCAATGACTCTTCAGTCACGTTAATTTGTTTTGGGGATTACTCAAGTACCAAACATAATATCGTTGCTGGTGAAAATCATTTTGTGACATAAGTAGGCCTAGTGCTCGTGATATCAAGCAAAAGTTGTTACTAGTAATCTGGGCAAATTTCAATCAACAATTGTACTAAATCTGATGAATCAAGGCCACAAGGAACATATAAATTTCTAACCTATTCCTAGTTACGCCAAAAAAGTGAAAAATATTGTGAGAAATTATGCCACTTGACCTCCTTCCATAGAAATATTTTTCTTTATTATGGAAGTAAAAAGTACATGGGGGCTATTATTTTGCTCTCATATGTATTATGTTTACATACCTGTTTTTTTCGCACAAGTTTTTAGTATTTTTCGAGTGCAATAAGTGCATACTCGTGGCAACCTTACGCACGATATGCAGCACGTAAAGTAAAATGTGTAGTTGAAGTTGAAGCCCATAAAACATCGAAAATTCAGCTATCATATCAGAATAAATGCGATTTTTCGGCGTAAATGTAAGCAGGCTGTTTAATAGGTACCTAAACGCGTTGATGTTCAAGTTTCTTCAAATTTTCGCTCACACGAGTAGGTAGGTACTACAAAAATTCTGTAAAAATGCGCACCAAAAGGAGAGAAAACTTGAACACTTTCAAAGGGGTTGAAGTAGATTGAATTAAAAATATTACGGTCGAATATTTGCGTTAAAAGACGTGGTTGACGTCAATTTTATGTCGTCGTTACACTTTGTGGCAAAACCGAGCTCTATGTATAATTCAGAAAGACTGAAAATTCAGTAAACGTCTTTTGTGGGAATATAGAGGGACGAGAATGAAACCTTTACAGCGCACTATAGCGAAACTAATTTCGGAGAAAACGCAGAAATTAAGACCTTCTATGATGCCATTATCAACTTTTAGCGGTTATTATAGTGAGTTCGCATTCTTGAGCCACGTGATTTTTGTTAAGTCTATAATCGAAGAAAGAATAAAAAATTATTAAAAAAATGATTAAGTTATTTAACGTTTCACATGCGCTTGCGAATAGTAAAAACTCAGATGAAAGGGAAATAATATCATAATACATGTATACGAGTATATAAGTAAGGCAAAATCACTTAAAAGTATTTTTATATTCTTCACTTTGATGGTAAATATATTTCAGCATGCTTCTAGGATTAATCAATCCGATGGCGTCACAAACCAGGTTCGTTGAGCCATCAGCTGATTCAAATTATTATGTGATTCTAAGCACACGCGTACCGTCAACTGCATCTAAGACAGTTAAACGATGTTGGCACCACTGGTTTATCGAGAAAGGATAGCATATGGGATGTCCTGTATACTCGTAATATAGTCGTAGTTGAAGATTAGGTCTGAAAAAAACGGGTGCCTTCGTGGGCGTTAATAAAAAAGAAAAAAAAATTTTTTTGCGCTTAAATCAACTTTTAAAAATATTCTTAAAAAGATTTCCAGACAAATTAAAATGTCATCTTTTTCAACAAAAGGATTTATTATAAGTCCGAGAAATGCTTCACAGACTCTTTTACATCGGAAAATCTAATTGAAGCATATTGTGTGGCCTGAATCTGCAGGATACACATAGTGATGAAGGTCTGAAGAAAAAAATGGCCACCAGTTCGAAAAAATGAAGACACGATCAGCCGAATTCCTTTTTAATTTATTTGTCCAGCATACTGTCCCAAATCCTTCTGTGTTTTTTTCCTCATCTCCTTTATTCCAGCGTAAAATTTTTGTCTCAAAAATCTTCCAAAACATTGTGCACCACCCTATATACGAAAAAGTATGAGACGAGAAGCGAACGGAGAATGAAAAAGAGGGTTTTGTGCATAAAAACACGTACCTTTTGTACGTCAGTTAATTACGTAACCCATTTTAAGTAATGGAATTTCCATTCTACGACCTTCCCGCCATCCATGTAGAATATATACGGAGCTTTTCCGCGTCATTTAATGACACGCTGACTCGGTAACAATTACGCTTGTGGATTCGTAAAAGACGATTATATATAACTAAAGCTCGTGGCATGCGGTGGGGTGGGGTTTAAAAAAAGGGATCGACGTGAGAAACTGTTTTAAGGATTACTCGTTGACGGCTTTCTCATATGGAAATTTGTAAATTATATGATGCTTAATTTATTAATTCAGTTTTTGATTTACGCATGGGGAGGAGGGTGAAGTGAAAAATAAGGAAAACAGGGGAAATTTCATAAAAGAAACAACAAATCGTCTTGTTTTTTCCCTAGATGACTAACTGTCATAACGTTATCAGCTTTGGCAGGATTCAAATTAATCGATGTCTGTGACTTTGGGGTAGGTGATTATATTTAAAAAGCTTGAAAATGATGAAATATCATGAGAGAAATGAATAGTAATTTTTGTTTTTTCTGGATTGAAAAACAACGACTGTATAAGATTTATTGTACGAGTACATATTCTTTATTAGTAGATTAAACGATTGGTGCGGAAAGTAAGCGATTACGTTTCAAACTAATCGTGTATACGATTTTAATTTATTACGAACGGAAACCGCCCTATTTTCGAGTTGGAAAACCGCAAATTATCATGATAAACGAATTAATCAACGGCAAACAGAAATATAAAGGTGCGGAAAACAAAAAATCCCGCTTCTGATAATTTGCGGTTTTCCAACCCGAAAATAGGGCGGTATGGTGGTATTTTCCGTACGTAATAAATTAAAATATATTTGTTCTATTGTAGATAATAATATCGACAGGTTCCTTAAAGAAAAACGATCATGCTATTTTCATTTTAAACGGAAGATGAGAAAAGAAATGTTATTACGCAAGCATTACTTTGGTGGTAGTACTCCTTTGATGATCAACTGGGATGAAGACTATAATTGTTATAATCAGTTGTATCGTGAATTATGTTGATTAAAGTAGATATTATAATACCAAAGAAATGCAAACAATAACCTTTTAGACGTCTCATAAATTTTTAAAACAAACATCGGTTTATCGCTCAAAGGCAGCCTATATCGATATGTTACGGTTAATGTGTGTAATTGGTGATTCTATAGAATAACCGGCGATTCTATAGAATCACCAGTAACACTGTTTTAAGTTTGGTGAATGTATAAAAAAAATACCAGAAAATGCATTTTAAGATAGCATTTATTATTACAAAATTAATATACAAACTTACTCGCAGTTTGGACAATGGGTAAAACTTTGAGAAAAAATTTATTATGCCTTTACAAGCTAGTCTGGTGAAAAGCCTTGGGAATTGAGGAGAGAGGGTGATTGGTAATGTCATTTTATGTTCAGTCTTCAAAGTCTATGTAGATAGATCTGACTCTCTACCGAACACACAAAATGATACTCAGTTGTAAGACTGGTCTGATTATCTTTCAAGACAGGTATTACTATGAAAATGTCCTGACTACATATGTACATTCCCCAAGGCATACAGGCGATTCTACAGAATAACCTGTTAATGTGTGAAATTTTTCTTCTTTTCCTACATTCACCAAAACGCTAGGTGATTCTGTAGAATTACCGGATTATACACATTAACCGTAACAGATATATTTTACCGCGAAAACCAAGCTATTAATTTTGGTCTAACTTTCACAAATAGGCTTGAGACCTGCATAGATAGTTAATCATTGCATAATCTCAGGATTCCAAAAACATCCTCCCGTCTCGTATTTTCATATTTCTTTCTTTGTTCCTTTATCTCTGTCTTGGGGGAGGGAGGGTGGGGGCGAGTAGATGGCATAAATGTGAATAGAAAATTTTGACTTTGAGGCCTAACAATAGGGAGGCTCCCAAATGGATCGAGCTAAAATTTGAACCACGATATAAACTGAATTTTTGAAAGTTCACCATTCAAATTGAAGGCATTTCGTTTGTTGGTTCTTGATAACAGCTTGATTTTGAACCTTGAAAAACAACAATTTTTCATTGCCTCAAGAGACAGAACGAACTACGCTGGACCTATAGGGCTCAAATTGGCACTATAAAGGACAATCTTTATAATATTGATGTCTGATAGAGACATACTCGTATTTTCTTAATTTGTTAAATTTATTTCAAAGTAGATACATGGTACAATTAAGAATAAAAATTCTAGCGCAGCAAGCCCCGCTAGAAAAGCAGGTTTTCGAGCGGTTGTCAGATTTCGTTTTCAAAAGAAATGTAGCCTCTAAAAATCATCATTTTTAGCTACACTTTCGCTAATATCTCCGGAACCGCTAAACCGATCGACTCTAAATTTCTATCTGCACTTCCTCACTCTAAAATTAACCTCTGGTGCAAGTTTCAGCCCTATTAGTTCGGCCATTCGTCAATGTTTGTTTCCCAAAGAAATATATGCACACGGAGGGAGAAACAATAACAATGAATAAATAAATGAAATTAAGAAAGAAACATCAAAATGCGAAATGGGTATTTTTGGAATCTTAACATCGTGATGCAAAAAACTATGATGGAGCGTGCCTATTTGTGAAATTCGGACCAAATTAAACGGAGGAAATAAGTATTCAATCAGAAATCTAAGTACCTACACCACCTTCCAAACACAAGCCAAATGACTAGAATTATTACTATTAAGCTTCAATAACACTGTATTATAGGTAATGCGCTAAATAGAATATGTGACCTTGGCAGGCAATATTTTTCAAATTTTCTCATCCTCTCTTGGTAGATGTGAGTCACGACTTCGCGACAAGTAGATACTATTTGAAATAAAAGAGAATGGAATATTACTAAAACGTAACATACGAGTATACTCGTAGAAAAGTTTCTAAACATGATTGTAATTTTTTTTCTTGGAAATTTCAGGTTGTAATTCCAGAAATTTCCCTCGATTTAAAAAAATTCATTCTCGGGCCTTCAAGTGTATTTAAGCGAGTGATCATTAATTTCTTAGTTTAATTACTGTCTGGTATCAAAAGTTTGGCCTTTTTTTGTCAGCCAGGCAGGATAAAAATAGAATTCATTTCTGCGAATTGTTCAAGCAGATTGTAATGTTCCTGAGTAGAAAAATTCGGATTAGGTTTTGAGCGTCTTTTTCAGACAATTCCCGAATTGCTTCTAAATTTTTTTCCACTCTTTCTCACCATTTTTGTTTTTATTCGCAAGGTCTATGGGCTTGTGGATTTATTCTCTTTTTTTGGTTGTTTGGGTATTATTTCTGCTCGGTATAACTGAAAGGGAAAATTTTCGTTTTTCGAAACTGTCTCGAGTCAAACTATTACCCAGTGTGATGTAATGTGAAAAGTAACGTAGAATTTGTAATTTGCTGACGATTTAGGTTTCCTCTTTTTCTTTTTCACAATTTCTTTTTCTTTTTTTTCCCTTTTCTATACGCTACGATTCACCGATGGGCTAAGCTTAAATAGATTCAAGGTTTTGGAGTCAAAAATATATAAGAACATTATTCGACCATTATTTTCCATTCAGACTGTAATCGTTTATTATCAAATCTTAGATTTCATTTTACTTGGGTGCATAGGGACTAAATATTTTTCAAAGAGGATATATTTAAAAAATTTCAAAACTTTTGAAGGCGAAATATTTTTAGGCATTGCTTCATTAAATGTAACATAAATACTGCTGCACCCCTTGTACGATGTAAATTAATTATTTTCCGAATAAACTTTATTATTAAAAAAAAAAATTAGAATGAAATTCGTATGTATAGTAAGCAAACTTAAAATAAATCATACTGAACACTACTTCAAGATACGGGGCTGTAAATGGTTTCGAAAGTAGAGAGGTCTTTCGAACAGCCTTCATATGTATATTGAACTGTCATATGACTTCAAATAAATTAGAAAATGAAAGCAGGCCTCGAAAAGAAAGAAAACGTAAGGCAATGAAAAACTGTTCAAAAAAAAGTTGAAAATGAGATGATGCTCAGAATGTGATGCTAATAAGCGTATTGGTGGAGGAAAGAGAATAATTATCATCAAATAAGAGATAATTGAAAATGTCGAGAACTTTTCTCTGCTAAGGGCCAGTCGGTTCTATGAAAGTATGCGTCACAAACGGTGCCCAGTTACAAGGCATTACATAATTATATATTTTTATAACTTTTTTACTAGCCTACCAGTCTTTTTTCTTCCCTTTCTTTCTGTTTTTCTATTGTGCAGGTCAGTTCTAAAAGATAACTAAGAGAAAAAAGGAAATAATTTAGGATTTTTTTGAATATTTTTTTTTGGGAAGAAAAAGCAGTGATGAGAGGTTGACGGTTAAATGAAAGATTAACAGGGCTAATTTGAAAGTAAAATTAGACAATCATCAATTTGATAGTCATAAAAGAGAAATGAGCTTATTTATGGTAAAGATTTATCTATATAATTATTGACTTTAATAAAATCAGGCAAGCTGCAGTTTTTTCATTTCAGAAAACTGGACAATGGTAGTTGGCTACAGTTTTTCCCTTCCCTGTACGTGAACATTCCATTTAAGTATATTTGCACGCCTGACAAAAATCTCGACGATATTTAAAAAAACGATCGGAACGTATCAACTTGCATATTTTGTCTTATTACGGAATAATTAAATGCAGATACCATTCAAATTCTAAATGCCTTAAATAAATGAAGCCAATAATTTGTTTAGCCTCGCTAATTGTTGTATATCTTAACCAACATAACTATACAAGTTGCTATTACGGGGAACAAGTTCAAAATAAAATACGATAATTGCGAATGTACATACACGTTTCAACACATTAGGGTTTAGTCTAGTGCAGATAGATGTTTCAGATTGAAAAACAGCCGGCCGAAAAAATTTTGCGCAAAAACGTCCAGGATCATCTTTTGAATCACCCACCCAAACCCTAAAATCGCCTAAAATCCTAAACCCCCCAACGGGAATTTTAATAAATAAAATGTTTTATATGTCTGTGGTACAGATAACATATGAAAAAAAAAAAAAAAACTGATAAGCTTATTCAACTTTATGTAGTGAGATAAGAAACTGCCTATCTTCGGCGCTCTTTATCTTCATTTCTATGACAGATACGAGTACAAAGAAATGCTAAATACAATAGTTGTACTCGTAGTTATGTGTAATTTGATGAAAAATATTTTAGTTTGAAGCTTTTTCTTTTTTATTTTATTTATTTATTTATTTATTTTTTTGTAAAATCTATTATTTGCGAGTGATAGCCAAAAAACTGAAAATGTGAATACATTTGACCTTCGGAGGGATTACGGAAGGTGGATCTATGAGAAATTTGAGGATGTGATTCACGAGATAGTCTTTTACGTTTCAGCACACAAATTTTTTTCTGTAGAATTTTTTTGCATTTACGAGTACCTACAAATAAATTACTATTTTTGTACAATTTCCCTGAACTAAGTAATTAATAATAATTAAATAGTCCTACGACTTCCAGCATTTTCATCAAAGCATCAGTAAGTTTGCCTCAAGTTAATAAGGAACTGGATTTATTAAGTTGAAAGAAAAAAATAGGCCTTACGGTTTCAGAGGGTGAAAAGTTGAGTTTCAAGGGATTTTTCATAACAATTCTGATGGTGCAGTGAAAAATGAATGAAAAACAGTACATCGATAGACCCCACCACTAATTAAAGTTCGTGAATAAGTTGAAGATGAACTGCTGTGACGTGTTTGTATTATTTTGTAAGAATGGATTTCAATGGTAAAACATATTTACACACATAGTTAAACACGTTAATACAAAACATTGCAGTTATCATTACGTGAATGGACTTATCCCCTTCTTGCATACCTAATATCTCAACTTTAAAGTCTATAATTCTCAGATTTTTGTATTTCATAGGCCATAATATTTTTATTGTAAAAAATATTTTACATGTAAATTAAGCCCATACAAAAACTCAATTTTCAAAAAAAAAATTAATAAGCTGGTTTTCACATGAAAACTTGCTAAAAATTATTAATATAAGTCTCCACGACTTTTTGGCACTCTTATTAATTTTTTGTTTGTTACTATCTCCGATATTCATAATTACAGAATTCAGTTGGTTTATAGATAGGCCTACTGTCATTATTGTCATGGAACTTTTTCAATGTTCTTTCAAAATTAATTTTTTTTTTTTGGGGAATAAAAATCTTCTTTTGAGATTTTCAGACGTAGAACATACAGTTGACTATCAAACTGCACATAACAGTAATTTTTCATGAAGGAACATATTTTTTTTTAATTTGATTCAGTTCGAATATTTTTGAAAATAACATTGATGTCTCTTGACACGAACTGTTAGGTACGAGTAACGAATACTTCAAGTTTTGCCTAACTTCCATCAATTTATTTTTCAGGAATATCATTTTCCTTTGTGTCAATTTTCACCCAATCGAAGAAGGTAGTTCAATAATTCAAATTTAATTGAATCTAATCTAAAATTCACCGAGAAAAAAATGTATACCGAAGTATAACCGATTAGTTTCGGTTCACTGGTCTAGGGTATGCTTTACTACTCGATGGAACTCCGCAACGAGAAAATGTAAGACTACTTAAAAAAGTTGAATATTCATTTGCTTAGCATTATGCGGGTCAAATGTAGGAAAAAATTTTTTTCTAAAACTATTAAAATAAAATAGTCAAATTAAATGAGCAAAAAAATATTCCGAGTAACACATTGAAAATCTCCACTCACACTCCTCTTGCGATTTTAGTGGAAGTTGATAATGATACACCCAAAAATACAGTTTTTTGCTTACACATAATTATACGAGTATATATCTTCGCAAATATTGATTTTAGGAAAAAAAGTGTTGTGCCGACAAAAAGTGTTTAAAATTAAGCTTTATGTAAAAAATTATCTTATACTAACTCTTTCTTTTACGGGTATGGGCTAGCAAAAAGTTCAAAAAACAAGTTAGAGAAATAATCAATAAAAAATCAACATTTTAATAGATTTTTTTCAAACTTGAAATATATCGCATAACTATCTTATGACACTTTTCGGTGACCCAACTTTCAACTCAATCGAATCATAATTGCATCCTCCAGATCTTAGGGAAGAAAGTCAACTTTGAGCCCCACCTCAAGGGGTTATTATGAACTTGAATTTTTATGCACATCATAACACCCTATCTTTAAAGGGCTATAATGAACTAACTTTTGATGTTTCAGTTCGATTGAATAAAATTTACATCCTTGACTGATATCCTCAAGAACACAAATGAGACAAAAAAATGGAAGATAATTAGCACATAGGTAATCTTCAACTCAGAACGATATAATTCTTATTCAATCAAACTGATAATTCATGTTTAGTAAATGACCCTTTAAAGATAAGAAATATGAAGCAATTTTAAAATTCAAGCGCACAGTCACTCTCTAAGGAGGCTCAAAGACTTTCTTCCATAATCTTTAGAGAGTGTACTTTCCATTTGATTAAGTTGAAATTTGGTTTACAGATATGTATCATAAAATGAACGATAATCATTAATGTCTGAGGACAAATAAATCATTTTTTCTGAATCAGGTTTCAGCATCAGTTATGTTAACGTGATTGTTATCTCAGAAATTAAAGAAGCAATTGTTTCGCAAACTTTCAAACATGAAACAATATTTATATCTCCGTCTTTTTTCTTACTTGTGAAATTGAAAAAACAAATGTATCTAGTCATTTTGTCTCACCGTGTACTTGCTGAAAAAGCAAATTTAAATTTGAAATTAAAAAAAAAAAATTCACTCGATATCAAAGAAATGAGTTTCATTCATTTCCATCAATTTAGTCGTATGTGCAGCAAAGTCCGTAATGACAGAAAGAGGAAGAACAGAAAAAGTAATTTTTACTTTTGAAAATAATATGTTCAATATTGCTCCGGTAAAAATGGACTGCACCAATACTTTTCATGAATAATTGGTTCTTTAAAAATTGAAAAATTCATTTCGGTTCAATATTGTGCAATATTGATCAAATTTGGAAAATACTGATACTTTTTTTTTTTTCACACAAAAGTGTGCGAACATGCTATAAACGTAGGTCAATCTGGTTTTCTTGCTGCAATTTTAGATTTTCAAAATTTACAAAACTACACACACACAAAAGAAGATGAACTACACAAATACTCAGTATAATATACATACAGCATCTGGTTCACCTTTCAAATAGCAGAAAATGATCTTTATCGGGTAATTAGAAGAAAAACAAAGTTTGATTTTCCAACATTGAGTAATTTTTCATGACCCATACGGGAAAAAAAAAGGCAAAAACAAAACAAAAATCGTTAGTTGGCAAAGATGCCTTACCAATAAATTCATTTTTAAGTTTGGCCATCCATCAGAATTGCAATAGTTCGCTTTAAAGCTCAAGAGACGTTACATCTACTTTCGGATTTGTAATTCGGCGGTATTTCATTCGGTAATTTTTATTTTTTCAACTCTTATTAAAGATAACTAACACATAAACTCTAATTAATAATTGAATTAAAGTGTTTCAGTTTAAACAATAGTTGAATTAAATAGTGACTGGTTTGAGATTTTTATTTGCTTCAATTTTTTTTGTGCGTGCTTTAAATAATGGTTTTATAATTTCACGGTGTATAAATAATTCATTGGTACTTGGCTGAAAGGAGAAAAAATGTGTCATCATCACTCGCTCAGTGCACATTTATTTAAGGACTTTCCTACATCTATGATTTACAATATTGAAGAGAAAAATATTTTAGTCAGTTGCTTCTACATTTTACTCATACAGAATATTGGAGACCTACTTTCAAAAACCTTTATATAACTCGCCACCGTATCTCCCTTATATTCTAATTCATAAATTTTTTTCCATGAAATTTCATCTTTGGTGGATCTGATGTATTTTTAGGGACGAGAAAAGGAGGAGCAACTCGAAAAGGGACAAAAATTTGGTCAATTTATTTTTTGAAAAAGCAGAAAAAGGTACTCTGCGTATCTATCGTTCGAATTCATCTATTTTTTAATTATATATGTTACCGTTAAAGTATTAATTCTAGTTAATGTATGAAATAACCAGTTAATTCATGCTTTAACGGGGTAGGTGTGTAATAAAGATAATTTTATACTTTAACTGGTTATTTCATACATTAACTAAGTGCGTTCCGTTGATGTTTGTAAATAGACTGGCTCTCTTATCTTGACAATCAGACTCGTTCATTTCTTGTTGTTATGTGTATTTGACATAGCTTAGCCTACCTATATTACGTGCATTCAGTTGGTTCTTGATCTTTTTTTAATACACACTATTTTTGTGACCCCTATTTGTTTTCATTTTCTTGTTCGACCTACAACTCTTTCTAATATTTGGCTGTAATTATTCTGTTCGTAAACGTAATTCGATATGAGTGTAGAGAGTGGTAGTAACGTTATGAAAATTAAGTTTACGCGTAGAGTTGCGGAAATGTGCTCCACAGTTCCTGATGTCAACAGGGGTAAAACAGACGCAAGGAGCATTTTAGCATGCGTAATTGAAAAAACTGAAGATGGGTTTTACAGATTAGGAACTAGAGAAGGAATCATAAACTCTCTGTATGCTCGCTCCCAGTTTGTCCAGCTTGATGAAGTACCCATCACCTCTGCCACTATTTTGCTACGATCAGTGGCTTCTTCACAAGCTACAGGTAATGGTCAAGGCTTTGTGAGATGTCACTGTATGCAAAAGTGCATAAATAAGCGTTGTTTGTGCGTCAAGAACGGAATAAAATGTAACTCGAAATGCCATGGAAGTAACAGCTGCTGCAATAAATGACAAGTTTGATTTGTCTTCCCTAATTTTGCTTTTAGTACTTTTAAATTAAGATTTATTTGCACTTGTAAACGTACTTTTGTGATGAAATTTTTTATAAATGGTCCATTTCATGATTTAACTAATCGTATCTCGTTAATTTATAGAATAACTAGGTATTTCATACATTATCCAGTTAGACTGTGAAAAATTTTCATACTTTAACTGTTTTGCCGTTAATTTATAAATTAACTAGTTATTTCATACAATAACGATAGTAACACTTTAACGGTAACATATACATACTTAATTATGTTTTGACCTTATACTCGTAACTCGAAAAATGTTAATAATTTAGGCACTTACTCGTAATCAAAGAAATTCTATCAAATACTTTTTTTTATAATTTGGATACAGTAAAGCTTAATAAAATAAGCATTTAAGAATTATTTCAAGTAAGTAGGTATTTCTTTCCACTGCCAATTGATAAATTTGCATTATAAATAGATCCATGCGTGGACCCATTATCTACAAAATACACTCCAGCTGTATCATACGGACTCCATCAATTAAATGTCATATTGCAATTCAAAAATATTTCAGAAAATTTTCTGTGCCTTGATCTCATTTTTCAATTGTCAATTAGACAAATCTTTCAACATCATATTAACATTTCAAAATACCAACTCGGCAACATCAATCACATAATCAAATCCTCCGGAATTATTATAAATTTCATTTATCAGGATTGCAACGGTCGCGGTGCTAGTACAATGTAAAATTCGAGTTGATATAGAGTTTTGTTTCTTTTCCGAAACGTCGACTTATAGAAATTTAATACTCAAATTGAAGAGTTGGTTTTCTTTAAGTTTTATGAGAGTGCGCAGGGAAATGAGAATCATTTGGAATTATACAAGTAGATTTTTAAGTTATGGAAGTTCGACTTGGAGAGGCCCGACTGTATTTAAAAATTAAAGAAGAGAAGGTTGTCGAAACACTTCCTCATACGTATCCGTGTATTAGTGCCGTTTCATTTTCAATAGCCTAACTAATTCAAGGATTCATAATTTTTTTTGCAAAATTCAATCTCCCAGTAAAACTAATAATCAAAATCTATTTTGACTTGCAGAAAAATCTCCAGAAAAATGTCAGTAATCATTAGCCCCAATCAAGGTAAGTTCATTTGTGTCAGATCATCAGATATTTTTCCGACTTATATGTATGATTCAAAAGTACCTAAATACCTACGTATAGGTGATAGCAACTGTGTTTTTGAAGTAGAAAATGTGCTTTCACACAATTAGGTCAATCATTTTTAAATGAAAATTTCTCAAAATAAAGGATATACTTATACAAAAGTGAACTAACTTATAGTTTTTTAAATATACCGCGAATCATACTGCCGTCATCTGAGGGGAGTCTTTCTTAATGAAACTTATGTTAATCTAATCAGATTTATAATACGATTATATTATTTTACATCCGTTGAATTTATTCATTTTGTTTCAGATTTCAATTTTACTACTTCCAAAAACTATTATGAGGAAGCTAGTAAGTAGCCTGATTTATAATCTAGATCTTATTGTATTAATAATTGTTGATGGCGATAGTAATTTTAACGCGCCAGAGAGGAACAGTAAAAATCAAAAATCATTTTTTCAAAAGTAGTTTTTCAAGGTAGAAACAAAACACCCTTTATAATGATTTTGGCATTTGGAAACTATAACTAGACTCTCTTAAGAGTTGAGAACTAAAAAAACATTTTGGAAACACCAAAAGCTGTTCAAACTACACTACTTTTTCAACCTAAAAATACCTTTTCAAAAAATATGATTTTTGACTTCTACTGTTACTCCCTGGTAAGCTAGAATTATACTTATGATTCATATAGAAAATATAATACGTACAAAGTCATCGGCATTAATTCAGATGAATACATGAATTGATTTTTCAGCTAATATATCTTCATTTTAAGTACGAATAAAATGTTTTAAAATCATTTTCAGGAAAAGAAGTCGAATCTTGGTACTTCATTAACCACACATGGCCCGTAATTTTGGTTCTACTCGGTTACTCATCTTTCATTTACATCGATTTGAAATTTTTGAAAAAAAGAAAACCTATGGATTTAAAATTTATCATGTTTTTATTCAACATATACCAGGTGGTGACTAATGCTCACATGGTTTATTTGGTAATTTCAGATACTTATATAATTTTTTTACGTACTCTTCTATTGTAAGCCGATGACTTATAATTTTTATACCTTCTAAAACATTTTAAAGGGCTTGTTACCTGATTCAATGGACTATTTGAAAAATCATGCTTGCCATCCAATAGATCCGAGCCAAAATCATCTGTGGTCGAGAGTAATACTTCAAAATAAATATTTTAATTTATGAAATAGGAATTGAAAATAATACAAATTTTTAAATAATTCATTTCATATGTTACAGGGTATAATGTTAGGTCGAATGTTCTTAATTTCAAAACTGGCAGATTTAATCGATACGGTAAGCATTTTAAAACATAATAGATCACAAAAAATAATAAAAAGTAAGTATACCTATAAATTCATTCTTTAGACGAAAAATTTCTGATTTTTACGCATAGCCTACAGTACTCACTTGAATTCAACTACAAGTAGCCTCTAATAGTAGGAAAGTTGAAATACTGCGAGAAAATATTAGTAATTTTCACGGACTTCAATTATACAATGTGATAGAAGTTGAATAATCGCTTACAATGAATGAATTCTAATGATTCTAGGTATTAGTTGTAACTTTGAAAGGATTAATAGAAAATACATTTAGATAATCTTAGAGACACTGTAACCAAACAATCGCCAAGTTAGAATCTCTAGGTAACTTTAAATTCAGTCATCAAAATCTCAAATATCATTTTTCTATCGTTTATTTATAGGTATTTATCGTTCTTCGTAAAAAAGAATCCCAAGTTTCCTTCTTGCACCTATACCATCACTTCAGCATGGTTTTGTTCGCTTGGTATTGCATGAAATATGCTGCAGGTCAGTTCATAACAATGTGTTATCTATAAAATATGAATATTTTCTAACAACTTCCGCAAATACTTGTCCTTTTACAGGAGAGCAACTTGTAGTAATTATGATAGTTAATCCATTTGTCCATGTTATCATGTACTCGTATTATGGACTATCACTTTTGGGTGAACCAATTAAAAAGTATTTGTGGTGGAAGAAATATATTACTTTACTACAATTGGTGAGTAAGACGTATAATTTTAACTATACTTGCCCGTGTTTTTTTTTTTTTTTTTTTGTTATTAAATGAATGCGAACAGAAATACAAGTACTAGTACATTCAAACCAGTTGTTAAGAATTACACTGGATGAGGCAAAACTACCAGCTACGTTTGTTTTTTTCAAATTACATGCGTAACAAAAAAGACAGAGACACGTGGTTGGACTTGAATCTCGATCATTTTAATTAACACATTCTGGAACGGGTAAACCCAAATTTTGAAAGACTTATCTAAGCAATAGTCTCCTTATTTCGCAATATCTTCCTCTACACATCATTGAGATTACGCAGCGGAGGGAGAATTATGCACATTTGACATTTTCTTTGCAGTACAGGAAGGAAAATTCCCCACCGCTGATTCTGTATAACTTTGACATCATCTTTCTTCTTTGGAGTGCAATTGAAAAATCAAATACAACCGGTTATTTTACCTTACATTTTAGAATCACTTTTTTAAGAAAATATTCCCGTATCAAAAAAAGTTCATTGGTAATTTTTCAGGAATAAGGAAGGTAACATTCTAGCGTCACAAAATTACATTCAACTCTTCAATTTATTTATAGCATATTCAAAATTCTCAACATTTAACAACTAAACTTTTTTATTAATCAGATCATGTATTTTATTTCAGTCCCAGTTTGTGGTGTACATGGGTTATATGGCTGCTATGGTTTTACTGGGATGTGATCATTCGGTTCCACTCACTCTATTTGTCTTTTTACAAGGAGGTATCTTCTTTGCATTATTCAGGGACTTCTACCTCAAAAGTTACTGTAAAAGTGAAGTTCCTGCTCAAGTAGCTTCGGACCAAAAAGCCAAAGTGACGTAAACAAACACCCAAATTCTAATAAACCAACGTGATAAAGAAGAAGTAATTACCAATAGTCTAACTGCTTTCGACTTCTGGTATGAAGTGCCTCGATTAACCTACCCAATTGTTTTTGTTGTTATTGTGTGTTCATGTATAAAGACATATTGCTCATTGTTTGAATTAAATTGATAAGAAACCTTTCAACTTTGAATGGTCAATGTAGACAATTTTAAATAGTTATAGAATCATTTTGAATTTTAAAATTGAAAAGAAAAAAAGATTAGATATTTGAATGATGACTTGTCTAACTAGATTTTCATTATTTTTGGGCTAGGAGATTCGTCATGTTTTATTTATATTTTAATCTTACCTATTGGAATTCTCACAAGTAAAAATTTTTATGGGCCTATTTAAGCTAACTGCAGCTTACATGAAAATTGCATCAGTGTCTTATTATTATATTTTGTGTTAGTATCTAGTAATTGATCTGATTTTGTGATAGTGTTGCAAAATCATTTGGTTTGTTTTTGAAGCAATTAAAATTTATTGTTTTCTTTTCTCCCTGCGTTATATCATTAGCTTTTCATGTTGTTACTTCTTCCTCAAAAACCATTTTAAATAAATTATTTAATTGTTCTGCGAATGTTTTGTTTGTGTTGTTTCTTTTGATGAAGAAGAATAATAATTAAAATCATACAAGAATTTATCTATTATATGTACTTATTAGATAGTCTATATTATAGTGTACCTAGATGAAATTGTTTCCCGCATTGAAAAACATTTTGACAGTAATTTTTACTGTCTGTCAGAAAACAGCGAAAATTCAAGATTTATAGTAGAGATTACCATAAATAGATATAGTAAAATATGCTATCTAATAAGAGGGTAAAAAGTACGATACAAATGCCAATAGTATAAGAATATCTACAATAAATCTTTAAATGTCCCTGTTTTCCTCTAAAAAGTGTAGAGTTGGACTGGAAATAACATTCTTTATTAAAACTTTTTCTTTTCTCTTGTTAAATCAAATTAGATGACCTTCTTCCAGGTAATTCCAGATGTTAATATGAGCTCATAACCTTAAATCTAAAATTACTTTTTGTTCCTTTGTCCTTCATTGAAAATTGTTTAATTCGTTTTTGGCTTTCTATTGTAAATTCACCTTCTTTTTGGTATGATTTAAAATTGTGTGTTGTCTCCTGAAGTTTGCAGTTCTGTTTTTTCCTTGTTGGAACTCAGATCATAGTTTTTTCATGGTTTTATTAGAGCTCTTTGAGCCCAAATTTATGTCTTTTTCTTTGAAGTTTTCTTTTGATTCTATAATTGTTTTATTATGGCTTTCATCAATATATGAAGTGTTATACCCGTGAATGGTAAAGGTTGTGTTTTGTTTTGGTGTCAGAAGTTTTCCTTTACCTCATTGAAGTTCATCAACATGGAGTTGGTGATCATTGAGGTTCTAAGGAGAGCTCAAGGATTGGCTTTAAAGTATTATTTTATCATTTAATAATGTGAATCAGCTGTTAATGAGGTAATCAGGAAGTTAAGGGATTGAGGTGTGTGTATCTATATAAATGATCTTAATATCGTATCATTTATCTTTAAGGTAGACTTGTGCTGTGAGGGCCACGAGGTGTCCTATCCAGGATCTTTTGGTTTTGCTTTCAATCATTTTGTGTTAAGTAGTGATAGGATTTGGTGACTTACCTATTTCAAACACTACAAAAGTAGTAAAAATTAATATTCAATATCAGCCTAATGTCTTGCCGCGCAGTTAACAGAAAATAATTCGATGAAATCCTCATTTCAAACGGACAGCATAAGACAGATATGTCAGATGAATGGCTTAGAAACAATAGACCAAATAATTATGAATGAAGCTACGAATGCTGGATGGTATTTCATCGAATGCGAGGAAAATATTAAATATTATATATCTCATGACTATTTTATAATGTTGGAAGCTTAAAGAGCATATCTTCTTATCTATAGGATGGATCTGTCATACTTAAAACTTGAAACTTGGCCAAAGATACGTAAAACTAAAATGTAAAGATTTTGATAGGTTCTTAAGACTGTCATAAGATATTTCTGATCTTTGTTCGTACCAAATTTCGTAAGTTTAACAAATGAGGATAAATCAATTCTTTTGAAAATTGAAAATCATCCCCTTGATTGAGCAAGTATTTTAATCAAAACGCATTGGCAGGTTCTTAGTTGAGAATCTATTTAAGAGGAGCCTATGTTGTTTCAAATCACGAGTCAACATGTCCCTAAAGAGAGAGATGTTCATGACTTGATAAATTTTTGGAATGATAAATTTCTTGGAGTGTATAAAAATATTGGCGATATCCTATGTACGAGTAGATTATAGTTCGGTCTTCTCATTTCAATTATTGATTTCCAAGATTTACAAAATTACGGAAAAACAAAAGATGAATATAGGTACGTAAAACCTTAAATAATACAGTATCCGGTTCACCTGGCGAATGGGGAAAAAAATTCTTACTGTGTGATTAGGAAAAAATCATGTTTCATGATCCGTAATAGTTAGAGAAGAAAGAAAGAAAGAAAAAACTGCGGGAATGTCATAGTTGTTTTCAATAAATTCATTTTCAAGTTTGACTTTCATCAGAATTGCAAAAGTTTGAATTCGTACTTCGGAAGTGTTTCTTTGATAATTTTCATTATTCTAACACTAATTTTCAAAAACTAAGCACAAGATCTTACGAATAATTGAATTAAAAGTTTTCGATATTTAAACAATAGTTAAGGCCGTATCCAATGGTGCTTTTTTTTGAAATTCTCACCAGCATTAGTTTTGTTGAATATGCTCGAAATAATAATTTTATCAACATTATATGATAGGTACTCATTAATAATTTATTGGTCGTCACCTTAAACGAAAAAAAAGGGCTACAGTTACTCGCTTAGTTTATTTAAGTGTGTAGTCTATAGTCTATACCTTTACTTTTTCCGAATGTTTCATGATTTAAAATTTTTTCCGCAGAGTTTTGCGCCGAAGTGGCAAAAAATTTGAATGTATACTTGTATTACTCTTCAATATATTTTCTACGTCCGAATGAAGACCGTTTTCTGATTTTAAAAATTTTATAGTATTTTTTGAGTCTTTAAAAACTAGTTTTGGGGCTTTAGAAAAAAGGGAAAAAAGATAATAAAATTTTAAAAAATCAGTTTCTTTCGGACGTAGAGAATATGTTCAAGAGTAACAAATCCTGAGTAAGTGTGGTACGAAACTCGGCAAAAAAATTGTAAATTGTAAGTATAATTTCAAGCTATAATATTATGTATAAACTCGTGAAAATTAATTTTGGATTTCAAAACGCAAATCCGCAACACACGTGTCGAATAAATTGCCTATATTTTACCTATATTTTGCTTATGTTCAACATTTTTAAGCAAGTTTTTAGACATTGATGTCGACTTCATAACAAACGCACCCTTCAATAGTTTCGTAAAATTATAATTTATTATATTATGGAAGATAAAAAAAGTATCAGAATCACAGTTACATTTCAATTTTACCATCTTCATCGCAGAATATTAATTGAATATTTTTAGAAATAAATCAAAAAGTGGTTACTCTCTATCGTACTTCAGTTATAAATTTGTGATATTATAATCTATAAAAATGGTACCCTAAGTCAACCTTTTTAAGTCGAACTTTGATCAGACAAAAAACCTCTATAATTCGAATGAAATCATATTTCCCTGCACACTCCTATAAGGCGCTTTTCAAGTTGAATATCCAGATATAAGTTGAAGTTGTAGAAAAAATAAATCCTTCTATAACTAGAATTAACTGAATTATCAGCCTCTGAGATCTATGTTTCTCTTTTTTTTCAATGATTTTTTTGTTGGCAATCAAAACATTTATAACTTGAAAGAACCTCAATTCTTTAAAGACTTCTATAAGTCCAATAAATTCTCTTTCCTTCAACTTCGAGTTTCAACCATTTGTTTTTTGGCAAATGAAACACTTTTTATTCGATTCTCATTTCACACATCAATCAATTTGAAATTTTGAACTTTATTTATAAACGTGTCTGTAATTTGAATAACAGAAAAATTGATAAATTTTTAGGCTCTGGCTAGATTTGTATCAGCGACCTAAAGGCGTTAATCTTGTTATCACCCTGCACAATATCTCACATTCAACCTAGATGTTATTGTAAGAATGTTTAATTGATATTGACTTTAATTTTCGAATTTTGTCTGTTTCGTCTTTATAACTCACCCCTCCCTGTATTACAAAATTAACGAAAAATTGAACATTCTCAATATCTACCTCGTTTCTGAATAAAGATTGAAAGTCGAGTTTCCTCCTGAGTACCATCAATCATTGCAATCTGTAAGAGACAAAACTGTTGATTTTTTTTTTGTACAGCAAGTTTGGAGAGTAAAAAAGAAAACAATGTATACCACAGAGAGTGAAGAAAAAATGCTCTTTCGGGATTTCTTTTTTTATTTTAAGATATTATAGCTTGTTGGTTTAACCTTAAGAACTCGAGATCTTTTCCTTAGATTTGGTGTTTTTATCGGTTCAAAAGAGCTTATTTTGCCTTCTGTTTTTTTTTTCTTATTATATTTTTCGGTTGCCTTCCTTGTCACGCTTGTATGAATATATCCGCAATATCTCATTCAATAAAATAAAGAGCAAAAAAATTCATACAAAATGAAATTAAATTCGATAACGCATTTGTATTCATGAAAATGAAATAAAATAGGTTCAATCGAAATCATTTTTGCAATTCACAATCTTGAATAACTTTTTTCTCGATGGCGTTGAAGAGGGTAAATGGAAAAATAAAACAAAATTGAGGAAAACGACGAATCTGCTTACATATTTTCATTCCTTTCTCATTTTCTATATTTATTTTTGTATTTCCTTCATGTTCACGAGCAATCATGTTACTGTTCTTTGAGATTATAAAATCCATGATTGTTTTTTAGTGCAATCATTGTTGTAGTGGGAGCGCAAAATAAGGAATGAAGTTAATTACATAATAAAACTAGTGAAAAATGCAAACAACTTACCCACAATGGTCAGTAATATCATCAGCCCAAGCACCACTGATAGAACACCAAAATAGCCAACACCTTCCGTTTCAGTCACATTCAAGTGCGGAGTCCTGTTACTAAATCGCGGCACTTGCGAGTCATTTATGGATAAAAAAATACTGGTAATCGTGGACGCGATCACATCGATTCCAAAATCGGCACTCGAATCATTGCTCGCGACACTTGCACTTTCGTTAAAATTGCCCGATATGTGATGATCACTACTGGCTGAGGTGGTGGATATTGAGGAGATAGTCGTTGAGGAGGGAGTGGAAACAAAGGTCGTGGTTGATGAGGAGGTGACCAGGTCACCGTACATGGATAGTACGCTAACTTTGGAGGTCAGTGGCAGCACAGAAACGCGTTGAAGGGTTAGGTCTAGAGTCATTAAGTCTTGATCTGTGAGGGCCGCGACTGTGGATGCGTCGCTGCTGGTGCCCAAAGGTGAGTACAGGTCGGAACCATTGTTGGTCGTCGTCGATGGAATTACACCGTGATTCACGTAATGCCCGCTGGCATTCACAATGGCGAACGACAGTGCGAAGAACACAACCGCATTCGAGTACCGGGTCAGTGTGCGGCAGAATCGACCCAATGATCCTCCCGGATCGTATTCGATCCTCTGGATGCGTTGCAGTTCCTGTAGGGGAATGAGTGAACCGTATTTCCATTGTATCAACTTTATCACGCATTCGGCTGGCCAGGAGTATTCCATACTATCACACCCACCTACCGCATTAAAATGGCTGCCTGGAAACCAAAAAAATTAATTGATGGATGGCAAGCAACTTGAAAATGGGTATAAAAATTCTTGGTGACTTGGTAGCTGAGTGCATTCAAAAGCTGTCTAATTCCAAACGAAATAATGTACGTTGGAATCCCAATCATAGATATTCCATTTACATAATGAGACTGAACTTTTTTAACACCACTGCTCCAATCAGTGAAGTCAAAACTTTGTGTAAGGATAATGGACCACAATGGAATATAAGTTCGTTCATTTGTTCTTCCGCAAATGGTATGATTATATAATCAACTTCCCCACTTTGAACACAACGAACAGAGCTGTTACCGCAGTTATGATTTATGTTTTTATATCATGCATACTTATAATATGCCATTATCCTCACATATATTTGTGACTTAGCATTTGTATTACACAAAGTTCAGTCTGTATAGGTATGTAAATGGAAAGTCCAATATCCCAATTTTTTTGAGAAAGGTTTACTTAGTCAAAAAAAACAAAAAACATACACCGCATAGTCAATGTTGACATAAGCTGCAAAAGCACGAGAGAGAACTCATTTGAGGTATGAAAGGACAAATGGAACACCTTCTACTCATTCAACAAATATTAGGGAATCCACCTGGTTTCAAGGTGCTTCTCATCAACGATACATGAGGCGCGCTCAGGGAAACCATAATTATATTAAGTTGCTAAATGAAAAGTTGAGAAAAAGCAAAAAAAAAAAAACGGAAAACTATAATTTTTTTTTTCATTTTTTCTAAATGTATTTTTCCCGCTTTTTCCAATGAGCTACATGTAATTTTCGTGATTTTCAAAGTTGCTCATTTTTCAATGTTTAAATCGTTATAGAACGGCGAATTTTGATCGTAGCGGCTTAATTTTTTTTCTGTGAAAGCTCTTGATATGCTCTACAATGCTTACTAAAAAAACGAAAATTTATTTTCCAATTTAATATATTTGACCCGCCAAGCATAAAGGGACCACAAGTTGGAAAACAAAATTTTACGCTAGACGCAAAAATGTGAGATCAGGTCAAAATTAATGAAAATTGTTTTATGGTGGTTTCTGGTGGTGAAACATGATATAACCTGGATTTTATTATGTAGATTTTACAACATGGTATCCAACACGTCATATAGGTAAATAAGTTATACGCAGAAAAGTAAAAAAACATTCACAAATCGTATAGCGAACCTACAGGAAGAAGTAATTAGTGGTGTTATAAGGAAATTTTCTAATCCATCATATTTCAGAATTGAACTAAGTTCCCTAGCTTTTACTCGAAAATAGATCGTATCTCTCGATATAATTAAAAAAAAACTTCAGGACGTTTCTTGTTGTTAGGCAACTGAGGGGCATGATGACGTCATCAAGCCTATATGTATACCCAAGATGACGATGCAGGATACCCAGTATGATAAGGCCCGATGATAACATTATCATAATTTTTGTTGCCAAGCAACTGAGAAGTATGATGACGTCATCAATCCGTGGATGATATTGACCAAAAAATTTCAAGACTTTTTGAGTAATATTGGTAAAAAGAAAAACTTCAGATCTTTTAGGGTAATATTGGACTTTTACTCTAAGGTCATTTTTCGCTAGAGGGGGTTGGAGGGCCGAGTTAAGCGAGGGTCTCAGGGGGCCCCTAATTTATAATAAAACCACAAACTATATCGTTACTTCTATTTCCATGCTTGCACCTTAAAAATTAATACACTTTTTTTAATGATTTTTCAAACGACGTGTTAACAGAAAACACACGTTTTAGAATTTTATGAACGCTGTTCTCCATCTTGAAGGAGGAAAAAATTGAGAAAGTTTTTCGTTTTTCTGTATTCTACTTATTTGTTGAGAGTGGAACAAAAAAGGTTTCACTTCTACAGATCCGTTACAAGAAAAAATTTTACGCCTACGTTATACTCGATATTTCGAGACAAGTTTTCCTTTTCATTTTCTTTTTTTACAACCACTTGTGAAATAACGTTTCGAACAATCAGAAGAGTGGGTGAGTTTTTTTTTACTTTTTTACTTCACGGCCATTTGGAAAAAAAAAAGTTGGAAGAAAGAAACAAAATATAAATTTTAATAAAAGATTGGTCGCGACAAAATTTCATTTTGCAGGTGGATGCAAAAATTTAAGGGTATTCGTATTTTCAATTCAATAATTGTAAGGATCAAAGTAGGCTACATTTTTTCTGTCTGGAATTTTTTAATTTTGTTGCTATTTTGTTCATAAAACTTTTTGTTTCAATATGCAAATTTTTAGATTAAATTTTATCATTGTTATGTATACCATACAGGTAGTCTAGGTGCTATTAAAGGAAAACAAGAGATGAAGAAATCTTTGTTTCTCGCTTGTGAGATTTGAAAAAATGAAAAATTTGGATGCTTCATGGATGAAGATTTATGAGTTTCGAAAGAATCCAAAAATGAGGAAAACTATACGAAGCATGAACATCACGTTATGACGTTCTCGTTATCTTCACGCGCTCGCTATGTAAATTGCTGGCGGAAAAAACGAACAAAAAATCTTTCTGATTGTCTAAAATGAAACCTTATTCCTCTGCAAGAGGGAAAAAAACATTTGCTGAAGGCGTAAATACCTACCCTCCAAGTATGGGTCCACAATATTTCGTGAATGTACGAAAATTATGACCTATTTTCGGCTCCAACTGAGATACTACACAAATCAGGTTGTCAGTTATGTGCTGGATGATAGACTACATATAGACAATTATATTCAACGCGTAATGTTAACATCGAAAAATTTGTAAGGAAAAAAAAAAAGCAGCATCTGTCAAAAACGAGTTAACAAGCTAAAATGGTACGAAGTAAAAGAAAGCTTAAAGCTCATATCCCTTCGTTTGTTAGTTGTTCCATTTGAACACTTTTAAAATAAACGAAAAGTAAAGTAGTAAGAAAACTTATATTTCACAGTGTATGTTTTTTCATACAATATCAAGACTAGCTTTCAAATATCAGGACTCTTAAGGATTTACTAGTTTGAAATGAATCTGTAGACACCCTGTTTACCTCAAAAGGTGTTTTCACGAACACGTGAAATAATTTCTTGCATAGAAGCCTGATTCTTACAGACAGCACCAATTTTGCTGGTTAATCAACTTAGCAGTTATTCCTGATTGGTCAGAGCTCAGTATTATTCGAGTTTTGCGTTTTTGATATGTCAACATCTTTATGTTCGTTACACAGGAGTAAATTCTGAAAACTAAACAAAAAGTTAAAAATCGATAGCAGATATCGATGATTTACAGCAAAAAATAAAGAAGCGCGCGCCGTTGTCAGTTATCATCAAATAGTTCTAATCAATAATCTTTGAATAATTTTCTTAGCGGTTTCTTAATCACTTTTAATTTTCTAACATTCATTAGGTATTGTACTGTATTATTGTGTAAAAAGTTATTTTTTACGCATTACCTATGATGAAAGATGTTAACACATTAAAGATATAACAGTGATTAATTGAAGCTTACGTTTTATTTAATATTTATTATACCTACAATTATATTGTTTTATTCTCAAACTTAATTATTGTGCTCTGTAAAAATCAACTACTTAACTGAATGTCTATAATTACAAGATAATATAGTAGGTAGTGTGAAATGTTGACAAAACATTTCTGAAAGTTTCCAGAAAAGCATAATATAATTTGCAGTACCTAGGTATAATGAAAGCAATGAAGAGCAATAGAAATGAATTTGACTGGATAAAACATTTTTAATTTGAAGAAAATAATAATTTTTCGATTTAAATTCTGAGTGAGACACATCCTCACCCTATAATTCAATTTTCAGCGAACATTTATAGTTACGATGAAAAGACTTTCTTTCTGTCCACGTTCTCGTCATGTTTCTTTCAAGCAATTACATACGTCTCTTCTCCTTCTCTTTCTCTCCTTCAATATTTTTCACTTCTTCCGTCTCAAGTGGGTCCAATAATTTTTTTCCTCTTTTCCTACTACTTTTTGTCTCTTTTTTTTCTTCTTACAGCGTGGTAACGTAATTCAAACTTCCCCTTTTTTAAAAAAAATTAATAAAAATTTTTGAAAAAGAGTAAAAAAATGTCAATTACTTCGTTAGGTCGCGGTCAAGGCGTGTGAATTTCAATGAACCCTTCTCTGCTTTTACTTTTTTTTCTTTCTAAAGTATTCATGAACATTTTTACTTAAAAATGTATTTTATGAAACGTCTCTGTATAATATATTGCTTTTCCTTTCATTTCTGGGTTCTCAAAAACTATTCAAGACACAGCAGATAAATCTAAGGTTCTTCCCATTTTAAAATTGACACTTCAACAAGTTAACGTTCTAAGTGTACGTTTTGTAAGTTTATTTGAGTGCGTAAAGTACGCTATAATTTTTATATTTTAAGTCGCATGACCTTGTTAACAAGATGATTTTAAAAGATTGTTTTACTGCGCGAGGGCTGTGCTTTTTGTTACTAGTTTTCATCGTGTATCTGCAGAGGTAGAAAAGAAAAAGCCTGCTCCTTTATTTTTGTGTTTAAACATACTTACATTTCTACGGGTCATAAAATTCACGGTGTAGATACAAGAAATGGCAATAATAGCTCTACTTTTTTTTTCTCGAAAAAATTATTCATTCTATCGCTGAGCGCAGCTTGTGGTAAAATAAAAAAAAGTTTTCATATTATAATTTCAATAAAATTTGTAGCATTTATCGACAATCGATGAGAATAATCACCGAGTCATTCGGTTCGTTTCAATTTAAATAATGGTTTCTGGAACAACAAGTGTTCGGTAAATAATTCAGCATTTATGGCAACTCGGAAGCCCGATAAAAATGGTTTTTACCTCTATATTCCGCCAAAAATTCATACATGTAGGTGGTTCAAATATTAACCGGAAAAATTGAAAACCATCGAGCAGAGGTGAGGCTCGGTGCAAATAGCAACTCCCTGTGTTAGAGACATTCTCCATCAACTACCCTGACTGCATAAATCCGCTCCGTCTTGAAAGAAACGGATCCGAAAACTTGGAGTGAACTAGAAGAAAATTATTTCGCTGCACAACGTTTTTTACTGCCTCACAATAACGCGCGACCATGCACACATGTCCTTCCTAACTGATCAGCGAGAAGTTGGAACGCCCTCCCTACTCTCCCCGATCTGTTGGGAAAGACATGTGTGCGTGTGTTACGTTGTACATGGTTGCATGTTGTAGTGAGACAGTAAAAACGTTGTGCAGAGGAAAACTTTACTTCCATTTGACTCCATAATTATTCTCGTAGACGTTTTTTTCAAGACGGAACGGATTTATGCCGTCAGGGTACTGTATTGCCATTTGCACCAAAATTCACCTTTGCTTGGCAATTTTCAATTTTTCTGGTTTATATTTGAACTACCCTCGTAGATTGGGAATTGCATCTAAAGTAGAAGATAAGTGAAAAAGAGATATGTGTGATGCTTCGCTGTCTTATTTATTACAGATTATTTATATTGATTTTCATTTCCAGGGTATACTAAGTACGCAGTACTTTGTTGAAATTAGATATACTTAGAGTGCTTATTGCGGTAAAAAAAGTAGGTAGGTGGGTACTCTAAAAAGCTGATCAAAAAGGAGTTTTTATGTAACACAATGGCGGTATTCCAAAATAATTTAATGGAAGAGTTTGAGTTCCGTAGATTTTGCAATTCAAGGTTTATTAACATAAATATTTTTTACTTTCATTTTTAAATATAAAAAAATTCTATCGCAACAGGCTTCACTAGAAAGGAAAGTTTTTTTAAAAGCTGCGGTGATTTGAATGCAGGCCTATCTTTTATAAGGAGAGAATATGAATCAAAACTCACGTTTCTGAACCTTAAGAACCACTTTTCATAAAAAACAATAAATAAATTGACTTAAAATTTGAATGGTATATTTTACAAACTTATTTGCACAACACATCAATTTTGGTTCAATCGTTGCAGAATTTCCCCTATTAATGGCTATTAAAGTTGAAAAGGAATCCGTTCCCTGAAAATCCATGAAAATCATCATTTTTTGGCCACATTTTTGCTAATTTTTAGAGAACAACAAAATTGATAGTCATGAAATTTCTATCAGACTTTGATCTCATCATGATTGACCTCTGGTGCAAATAACAAATGGGCCGAGTTCTATTTGTTCCACATTTTTGAACCTTCAAAATGACTTTCGTCCAAACTTCAAGCATGGATTAGCTTATTTAAACGTGAATAGTAAACTCTCAAAACTTCAATAATTAATTAATGTACATTCCAAATTTCAGGTTAATCAGTTTGGCAGTCTTCAAATGTCAAAATTTTCTGATTAAAATACAACACACTTCCACCCATACGAATACGTAGAATAAAGAAATAAATAGTAATACAGTACCCCCCAGTTATTATAATAGCTTTTGGCTTGGAGGAAAATCATGATAATAAGCGGCTTATTCCATAAAGCGGCGTCCAAAAAAAAAACACAGAGAAATAGACACATTATTATGCATATTTTATATTTAGATTAAGAAGTTTTTCAAATTGAAGTCAAATTAAAGCCAGTTTTTCAAGTTAAATTGAAAAAAAGTCAGTAATATTAGTTTGTTTCTCTGTATCACTATTCAAAATACAACTTTTAACAAAATTATCACATTTATAATGCAAGTCAAAATCATGAGACTTATGGTGAACTGCTCGAGTTAACACATAAACAAAATTCAATATGAAAAAACCACACTTCATCTTACTCGTGCAGGAGATTTTCATGATAATAACCGTTGTTCTATGATATTAACCGGATAAAATATAATGTATTTTAAATAGGGTGATCGAGAGAGTTTTAAAATGTGAAAAAAAAGTTTTTGATGAATAACTAGTACGAAGTTTACGGTAATTTATAGGTACATTTTGTTCGAAACAATTTTTTTGATATGTTAACATCTTTATTTTCGGTTGCGTGGTTGTAAATTTGGAGGGCGAATTTGCCGTTTACCTTTTCCTCTCCCCGGAGCCCTGCAAACTACAATCCGTTTTAGGCATTCTTAAGTTGAACAGAGTATAATAATATACTTTAATTTATTACAAACGGAAAATACCACCATACCGCCCTACTTTTGAGTTGGAAAACTGCAAATTATCAGAAGTGGGATTTTTGGTTTTTCGCAGTGGGATTTTTTGTTTTCCGCAGCGGGATTTTTTGTTTTCCGAACCTGTATAATTATTTCTGTTTGTCGTTGATTAATTCGTTGATGAATTCGTTTATCTTGATAATTTGCGGTTTTCCAACTCGAAAATAGGGCTGTTTCCGTTTGTAATCAATTAAAATAGTATAACTTATACAAGATCAGTTTGAAAAGTATAATCGCTTACTTTCCGCACCAAACGTGTAATCTACTACTAGGGCCGATCTGCTTCAACGGTCCGTCAATTGAGTTCAACGCCCCGTAACGTGAACGATGTTTCAACGGATCAATGTATTATCGGTCCTAAATATACACATCAGGTTCATATAATCGGCGTATTGATTTTCATTCTTTCATTCACATTTTTTCTTTGTTTTCACTGCCTCGTTGGTCAATATAAAACAAAATAACGAGAATTGATGCGCATAGAAGAGATTTAAATTATAGCGGGAAAATACTTCTTCATTGTCCATCGAACGAATTTATTTACTTTATAATGCATTACGTCCACTCCTAACGAACATGTGGCAACTAACTGATAACCAAATCTCATCTCCAAAGCAGATACGAAATTCAGATCCATTTACCTATATTATTGACGTAATTTTAATTCTTGACGTTCAGCTTGGCATCAAAAAGCTAAAAATTCGATGAAGTCAACTTTTTGAAAATTAAATTTTCTGCTACTAACTACCTATACTTTGTCTATAGTACCGAGTAGTTACTCCTTGTTTTATATGGAGGTAGGAGTATCCAACTCGAATCATATTACCTATTTGAGGGCTGTAATATAACAGGAGAACCGAAAAAATTAATTTTGAGAAAAATGAGAGAAACAATACTGTATCTACAGTACGTACACCAAACTTTGACTTATAAATGAGGATGCAGGTAAGGGGAAAAAATTTGTCAGCTAGTTTATTGAGAAGTAATCGGTTTGTCTTTTTAGTAGATAAGTTTGAATAGGCACACAGCTACCGCGATAATAAAATCACTTTAATTGATGCAAAATTAAGCTGAAAATTTACGCAGAAAAACTATGCAGTATGTGAATTCAAGCTTTTCTATATAAATACGAACTATGAATTATCATTTATAGAAGATAGCAATAAAATTTATTAGGAAGGAAATTTCATTCTAATTGGCGCATTTAATGATACTTCTGGATATTTCCTTGTCAGCATTGTTATTATGAAATTAGGGTTAATTTATAAATGCGTGCTTAAAATTACATTCCAGCCGGTTGTATTGTCTACAAATGACCTAATTATAGGATGAGGATTAACATGGCTTTTAAGCGACTCATTTGCAGTTAGGGATGCGCATGCGCAGAAGCATATAATCCTTCAAATCATCTGATGATATTATAATGGGCCACATTCTCACACTTTCAATGTTGGTAATTGGATTTATTAGAATGGCTAGTTTGAAAGCAATCCACCAGAATTTGGAATTCAACGAAAATTTTATACAACATCGCATATGCCTTCTATTATAACTGAGTCGTTACAAAAATGGACTTGCTCGCTGTCCATTGTTCACGAATAGAATGATTTTTATTTTATAAAAGAAGCTGGCAGAACTGCTAAAATTAGTCTTCTTCACCCAATGAAAAATTACCTAGGTATAGTAAATCAAGTAAAATATATAGTTAAGGTTGATGGTGTTTCATTATACGTATAAGTAGGTTGTTATTGTGTCTTTATGAAATTTGACGTTTACAATTTTGGCTCGACAGAATAAAATTGCCTTCTTTCACATCCTTCAAAAAGCACTTATCAAAATGACTCCCTTTTGAGCTAATACGAGAAGAAAAAAAATGAATTCTTGAGAATGTTTGATTAGAAATACGAAAATGGAATAAAACTGATCTTTGTGTTCTCAAATTGAAATATACGATCTGCTGATTCGATAAGTGAAAGAAGATTTCTGTAAGCTGCACGATTATACTCGTATTTTTCGTATCTTTTCTGACATTCGTTATTTAGGTTTAGTGTTGGATCTAATTTTTTATCCCAACTTTCACGTTAGCTTTATAAAACGCATTAAAGCCCAACATTTCGAGATGATGGAGTGCGAAAAATCGTAAAATTAGATAACCATGAAAGATGGCTGTAATTTAAAATTTCCTTCTTTTTCACGTAGTGCGTGTGGCTATACACATAGTGTGAAATTGTAGATCTGTGTATAGGTATTTCAATTAAGATTTTCTTCTCAGGGAGCTTTTAAAGCTCAGATTCCAGACTTTTTTTTTTTTTGCGTATGAGGGCATATAATGAACATCATGTTTCTCAAATAAGGGATGAAAATATTTGTAAATTATTGAAGTTAAACATTTTATGAATGGACGTGAGATTTTTCGGAATGTTGTTACGTTCCACAAAATTTTATCAAAAACCGAAAAGAAGATAGAAAATCCCGAGACAACAAAACAAAGGGAAAAAGATAGGAAATGGCAAGAATTTCTTGTAAATAATACAAGTTCTTTAATATAAAGCAGCAACCAGTTATATAGTGCATTCATTTTCTACGTACTCGTAGATCAGGTATATAATCATGAGGCAGCCAGATGATTCCTTAAATTGAATTTATATTACTGACACAAGCCCTCTTATAGAAGAAAGTTATTTTACTCTGATTCCGATAAAATACCTAAAAATAAATTCTAAACAGTTGATTTGATTTTTCAATCTCGAGAAACACTTCCTTCGAAACCATTGAAAATGTTCATGACACTAAATTGGTCATAAAAAGGTCCATAAATTAAGAAAAAAGGATAGATAGTAATACCTATGTATAATATATAAGGACTATCAACTCAAGCAAAATAATTTTCTTCCCACGAAATGAGAAGGCAGGGCTTAACGCACACGCTCAAACAGAGTATACTCAACACAATGCACATAGCTACGAACAAAAGTGGTCAATACACATAACAAGAGAAAGATGATAAGAAAACCATAGTTGCACTCGTGCAAATTATGTTTTGGTATGCCAGATGCATGAGGGGTCACCTCGCTGCCTGCTACAATCAATGACGTCTGTCTTTTCTTTCGTGAGATAGAGTAGGTATAGGTTCAATATCATATAATTATTATAATGTTCTCTTTCATCTTCAAAGGAAAACAATAAAATTGTCTCACTAGTTTCCCGTTCTAGTATACTCTTCATTTCTTCTTCAAATCGCCACTTTTATGACGCCATTCCTTCATCAAAATGAATGATTACAAAAATCGATCTTTTACGTGGCCATGGAATAATAATATGGTAATGAAAATAATGTAGATTTTTATTTTACCCGCCACTGGGTGGTATTTTGTTTATTTCTTTCTCAGTTGCTATGATTTAATGACCGGTAACCTACAATCTAATCTACGAATTGATTTTATTTTATTTAAATTCATATTCTTATATTTTGTGCAACAAAATAGTACAAGTAAAATTATTGTAGTTTGCGACCTTTTGAATTATTACGTTTCTATGGAAAATTAACCGCTACATGACAATATTATTAGCGTGATTAGAAGCCTATTGAGATTACAATTAGACAGGGAGAGGGATGGAGTGTCCAAATGTGCCCCACTCTCCCCCATAAGACTTTTCTCCTATACACGACAATATGAGTTGAACAATCAACCAGCTCTTACAATACAAATTTTACAGAACTTTACACTGAGATATGAGAGACATTCCAGACATATTTTATTTTTATGAGAAATATTTTTCGTTTCGCTGGTTAAATCAAAATGAACGTGAATCATGTGTTTAGTCCGAATGCTTTATTATGAGTTACTTGTTGCTGAGAAAAATGTAGGTATTCCACACGAAATAAAATGAAAGAAAACCAGATGAAAAGAGCAAAAAGATAAAAGAGCGGGCTACTAATAAATAGAGAGTACGTTTACTCGAAAGGAAGAGAGAGATAAGCGGAGACAGATAGAAAATATAAAGGAAGAAAAAAAATTCGCGACACAACTCGTCCATAATTTATGAGCTGCGCAGTTCTTTTTCTTTTAGCCGTATTATATTACCCTAAAACAGCTTTTTTTACTTACCTTAATTGAACTCATTTTAAGCGTATGTAGAGCCTCCATAGATCACATCTCCTTTCGTATTTCGCCACTTTTACCCTATTGTATAAAAATTTATTTCTGCCTTTTTTTTCACTCTCTCTGGAGATTTTTTTTTCACCTGATACGGTTTTTGTGCGAAATTCCAATACATTCAACAAATTTACTAGCTCTATGCATTTCAAACTTTCAACGATGAGACTAAGTTTGATATAAAAATGTCGACAATAGATAAACTAAGTAAAATACTCGCAGAATCTATCGAAAGGTATGTCGTGGTAGAGTTGATGGGTTTTATCCGAATGAAGGAGGTACTATCTGTTTAATTGGATTTGAAAAAATTTGTCAACCTGTCAATTTGTACTTTTCTCATAATATGAAGTCCTAACACAGAAACAATTGTGTGAGTGGTATAGGAAAAATATTACACTAGAGCGAAAAAACAGAATATCTTGACCCCGATTTCATTTTTTTCAGACATTCTATTATTGTCTACACCACTGTCAAGAAATAAATAAGCTATCGCACGGGGTGATACTGCACTTATTTTTTTACAAAATAATTGGGTCAGTAATTTTTTTCACTCTTGAAAAGTCAAAATTTTAATTTTGATCGTACACATATTTCGATGTCAGGGCTTCATAATAATATAGAATATAGAAAATTAAACATTTACACATCTTTTTACTGCGTACGAACCAATATATTTCTCAATTAAAGCTAACAGTACGAGTACCTACACAAATAATTTGATAACACTCCGCATGATAATGTGCTATGCATTGCTGCCAGTTTCCAAACATCTACTTGGGAACATAATTATGCAATAGAATTACTCGATGATCCATGTTCGTCGAGTTTATAACAAAAGGTTGAAAAAAATTATTTCAACATTTTCATATAAGTACTAACTTAATTTTATTTTTAAATTTTGACTCGACGAATAGCTTTATATAAGAACAACCAAATCAAATTTTTTGTTTTACATTTTTACGTACCATAGGGGAAAAGCAAGCATTTAGTGCGTCGAAATTTGAATCGAATTTTGAAATAATCAAATTTCAGGATTACCATACAGAGAAACGTAAAATTACCTCACAAGCGGTTGAAACCGCGTTTCGTATTTACGGCGAACCGTGTATGCAATTTGTGTTACACATTAGACATATCTACTCTACTTGTACGCTGCGCTGGAGACTACGTAACTTTTGGTAATTTTTTTCTTGTATTAGTACGTGAATTAAGTCAACCCAATTTATTTTCAAATAATGGCGAGAAAATGGACCTTATTTCAAGTTCTTTAGTGTGTTATGTAGGTACTAATGATAAGTAAATGGGCAGACAACATTAAAAATAGTAGGTAGTGTTAATGGGATATAAGTGATGTACACTAAACCTGAATAGCTGCTGTGCGTGAATTGATTATACTCGTACTACACAGTATGTTATACAACACATATAATTACATATATTTTAATCAATCTAGATAATGTTGACGTGGCATTGTTATAAATATCGAGATAAATTTATTATTAGTAACGTAAATTATAGCACTGATCAATTCAGTGAGTTATAAAGATTATTTTAATGTAGTATGTACATAAATTTGGGCATTAAAACAGGGAACTTTCAATATATTGAGGCTAATTTTGAAGAAGTAACGTAATCAACCCAGGTCCCAGAGAAAATCCAAAAAAGTATAGTCTTACTCAAAAATAACTAATGAGAGAGTTTAATTTATTGAATTTACTTGTGGACTTGCTTCAAAGTTCATTTCACTCAGCTTCTTAAACAAGCCAGTTCTTCGTAGCCAAGGTGCAGCACTTTAATATGAAAAAATTGTGAAATATAATAGTGTTAAAAAACGGAATACCAAGTAAATATTCGCAAGTCATCACAAAACTGCGTCAAAAATTAAACCACTTATCAGGTCTAGAATAGTAAAACTAATTGGCATTTTACTATGTTTCTACGATAAGTGAGTATGCTGGACTGATAGCAGGCTGACAATTCTTATCGGTTACAATACAATCTTGTGAAAAAATTCCGTAAATTTTCGTAATATAATTGTCGGTATCCTGCTAAATACCTCTTATCTACGTATTGAAAATTGAAAATTATGATTGTGTTTGGGTTTGTTGAATTTCTCTGCTCAAGACAAATCCATGAGCCCAAACGCAAAATTTTTCAGTATTTTATTACATATAGGAGGTATTTAGTGGGTCCGCTTACCTATATTATAAAAATGTACATCGTCTTAGTAACACAATCAATGAAGAGGGGCCAAGTCAGTTGATAGGGGGTGAAAAGAAGAGCATAGGGTTCTTTTAGTGAAACGCTTTGTATTGTATAAAGTTCCAAACAACTATCTTACGCCTAGAAATTGAATTTTTTGTTTACAATCCCAAGTTTATTAATTGATAAAATATATATTCCGCACTCGCATTAAAACTTCTGTAACCGGATAAAACCATCTGCAAAAATTCCATAGGAATGGGAAACATTTAACTTGTTTGCCAGACCTATTTTATTCGTTTCAAGCGACTGCAAAATCGTTTAAATCATCCTCACGAAGGTGGAGCGCCATTATTTATGGTTAAATAATTCGAAAATTATTCATGCAGATTTATTCCTTTGTTTTAATCCCCGCCAACAAATGTGTGGCTTTAATACCGCATTCTCAAGCACGACGAAAACGAAAGCAAAAAAAAAAAAAAAAAAACATTCACCAAAATCGGTCAAAGAAAACTTTCAAGCACTTTTTTAAAAATTCTTTCGACAAGAGGCCAAAAAATGAGAACAAAAAACTATTACACAGAAGAAAGAAATAGTGGATGAAAAAAAAAAAATAAAAATAAAACGGGAAACAAAAACGAACAACTTTTCCCTCTTCCTTACCTTCTCTTCTGTCCTATTGTGCCTTTTCATTAGAATTATTTCCGTTTCACGAATATTTAAAGAAAACTTCTTTCACTTTCTCACTCATCTTGTTTTGCTCACCAGAGATAAATAATAACTTACTTTTAACGAAGTGTCCATTGAAAATTTAGCCGAGGAAAATTTGGTTTTTATATTCTGAACTTGTTTTCGGGTATAGTTTTTAGCAGGTTGTCGACAGAAAACCTTCTATTAATTTTGGCCTGACTTTCACAAATAGACACGAGACCATCGCAGTTATTCGTTTCATGATCTCCAGATTCCAAAAATACCCATCTCGCATTTTCATATTTCTTTATTTAAGTTATATTTTATTCGTTTATTTTTGTTTCCTTCTCGCTCCATGTACATAATATATTTCTTTGGGAAATGAAAACTGACAAACGGCCATATAATGTGCTAACTTGCTGTAATAATTTTCGATATCTTAATAGAATTTGAAAACTTGATTATTCTCTACTTGGTATGCTCTTCGTGGAAAATTAGCTCCCAAATTTCTTTCAGTGTAAGCATATACGAGTATAATATGAATATTTTACAATTTTAATCTCAATTACGAGGAATGGATTTAAAAATTCTCTTATTTTAAATGCCAATAATAAAATAAAAAAAATAATATCTTCTTCTTTCATCTCTAGGGAATAGTAAATAGAATTAAAAATAAGATTTGCTGATAAATGACCTTTTTTGGGAGTGAGTGTTGAAATTTTAGGACAGTTTATCAGCTTCAAACTGAACAGTTTAGAGTCATCATTCTCTTTTCCAGTGGTTAGAAATATTGTTTGTTGAATCTGTTTAGAACTAAATCGAAATATGAATACTTTGTCAAAGTAGGTACACTACAAATGGTGCTTAAACCTGAATATTAAATCTAGACAAGTATTCTAAGAGATGATTGACTCTCTAACAAATAGTTGGAACAATCCTACTTCTAAACTTAAGGGAGCTCTTAACGTATAACTTGAACGACCTAAAGTAGCATTTTGTAAAATTAAATATTGACACAGAAGCTACCGTTACCCGTAGCTTTCAAATAGCAAGAGAAACAATATGACGCGCCAGGTTTCTATAACCTATACTCTTCGTATTCATGCACTATATTCCGCTATCAAATGAACAACCGCATTAGCCATTAACAAATTCCATTATCGAATTGTCCATATATTTCCGATATTGGGGCATACCATAATGGAACGAAGAGAGTAGAACAAACAATTATGCATTCGACATCGTTCCAAATATTGTGAAGATAGAGCTTTAACGAGCGAACAGATTGCATGCAGGAAGATGTTACATTACTTGGCTTAGAAACTATGCCTAAACGCATTCTACCGGACACTGTGTTTATTTCAGGTCTTTTTTTATTTGAACTTAAGTTAAATAAATTCAGGAATTTTCTTCTTCCGATTTTAATACGTTTATGGCAGAAAATCTTCTACTTATAATTTTGGTCAGACTTTCAAAAGTAGGCATAGGGCATCCATAATTATGCGTTTCATGATCTCAAGATTACAAAAATACCCATCTCGCATTTTCATATTTATTTATTCAGTTATATATGTTACCGTTAAAGTATTAATTCTAGTTAATGTATGAAATAACCAGTTAATTCATGCTTTAACGGGGTAGGTGTGTAATAAAGATAATTTTATACATTAACTGGTTATTTCATACATTAACTAAGTGCGTTCCGTTGATGTTTGTAAATAGACTGGCTATCTTATCTTGACAATTAGACTCGTTCATTTCTTGTTGTTATGTGTATTTGACATAGCTTAGCCTACCTATATTACGTGCATTCAGTTGGTTCTTGATCTTTTTTTAATACACACTATTTTTGTGACCGCTATTTGTTTTCATTTTCTTGTTCGACCTACAACTCTTTCTAATATTTGGCTGTAATTATTCTGTTCGTAAACGTAATTCGATATGAATGTAGAGAGTGGTAGTAACGTTATGAAAATTAAGTTTACGCGTAGAGTTGCGGAAATGTGCTCCACAGTTCCTGATGTCGACAGGGGTAAAACAGACGCAAGGAGGATTTTAGCATGCGTAATTGAAAAAACTGAAGATGGGTTTAACAGATTAGGAACTAGAGAAGGAATCATAAACTCTCTGTACGCTCGCTCCCAGTTTGCTCTCAGCCACGAACAGTTTGTCCAGCTTGATGAAGTACCCATCACCTCTGCCACTATTTCGCTACTATCAGTGGCTTCCTCACAAGCTACAGGTAATGGTCAAGGCTTTGTGAGATGTCACTGTATGCAAAAGTGCATAAATAAGCGTTTTTTGTGCGTCAAGAACGGAATAAAATGTAACTTGAAATGCCATGGAAGTAACAGCTGCTGCAATAAATAACGAGTTTGGTTTGTCTTCCCTAATTTTGCTTTTAGTACTTTTAAATTAAGATTTATTTGCACTTGTAAACGTACTTTTGTGATGAAATTTTTTATAAATGGTCCATTTCATGATTTAACTAATCGTATCTCGTTAATTTATAGAATAACTAGGTATTTCATACATTATCCAGTTAGACTGTGAAAAATTTTCATACTTTAACTGTTTTGCCGTTAATTTATAAATTAACTAGTTATTTCATACAATAACGATAGTAACACTTTAACGGTAACAGATCTGTTACCGTTAAAGTGTGTATTAAAAAAAGATCAAGAACCAACTGAATGCATGTAATATAGGTAGGCTAAGCTATGTCAAATACACATAACAACAAGAAATGAACGAGTCTAATTGTCAAGATAAGATAGCCAGTCTATTTACAAACATCAACGGAACGCACTTAGTTAATGTATGAAATAACCAGTTAATGTATAAAATTATCTTTATTACACACCTACCCCGTTAAAGCATGAATTAACTGGTTATTTCATACATTAACTAGAATTAATACTTTAACGGTAACATATCTACATAATATATAATTTATATATTACATATATTTATTTATTTGTTATTGGAGGTGGTGTATAAATCATAAATTATTTTGAAGGCAAATCACAGAGAAACCACAGAACGGCTCAAGATGAAATTCTGACTGTATTTCATCAATTCACGTCTTGAGAATTCACCATCTTTCAAGTTAATCTTCTACGAGTAGTTGGTTTTTGAGAAAACCTTTGAATCTTCGAAAACGTGGATCTTTCTTTGCCCGGCAAGATAGGGCGAAATACTGAACCAATAGGGATGAGATTTGTATCAGAGGTCAGATTTTATATAAAAAGTAGCAGTGTAACCTAATATTTGGTGTCGATTGGTTTTGTAGTTTTCTAGAACTGAGCAAAAATGAAGCCAGAAAACGATGATTTTCGTTGAGTTTTTGAAGAAACGGATTCTGTCGACTTCCAAAAAATTTTGCAGCTTTGATAGCCACTATAATAAGGAAAGTACGCAACCGCCTGAGTTGAAATTGGTATGGTGTGAAAAAATAGAAGCTAATAAAATATACCATTCAAGTTTCAAGAGAATCTGTTGGGTGATTTTCGTAAAAAGTGATTTTAAAGGTTGAGAACGTGAATTTTTCTTCGAAACTTACGGGCACCAAATGTGCACAATATTTCGTCAGGCTTTACACTGATATGGTCGAAAATTAGAATGAATAAAACTCAAGTTTCAGTTGATCACTGGTTCATCTTCAATATGTTAACATCTTACATGATAATACTCGTAAAAATGCATAAAAAATTAATGAAAATTATAAAATTGAAAACGATGAACGAACCACAGGAAAATTAATCAAGAGATTATTCATGAGGTCATTACAACGGTACGCGCATACATGTATCATTTATGTTTTGCCGACATTCTTGATATCAAAAATCGATTTTAAATTTAGGGCAAATTTCTAAATTCATACCCGGGCAACCAAAAATAAAGATGTAAGCACATCAAAAATTTGGAGGACCCCTAAGAGAAAAAATACCGATCATTCTGGACTACTGCATAGTTACATATATATGTTTTAATTCAAGTACAATGTTATAATATTAAGTGTAGACTGTGCCAGACGCTAACATTGATACGAGTATTTTTAGAAATTTTGTGTAAGTACGTGCGAGAGTTTTGCCTCACTTCACTCTGTGTTTGATTTTTCGATTGCTCGCTATGGAGCCAAAATTCCAGATTTGTGGGTTGTCTCTACCTTGATTTCTGTCCTTGAAATTTTTTCAATTTTTAGAATTACTTTAATAATATTCACCCATTAATACAGGACTTTTTGGTTTTGGTGTAAGGTCTTGGAGTGAAATCAAAAATGAAGGAAACTCTTTGGTTGTAAGTATAGAAAAATTTAAACAGTCTTCAACAATGGGCTCTCAATTTAAACGAGGACTCTTCATTATCGTCTTAACAACGTGTTTAAGATAAGTACAAAAATGAAAACTACTGAGACTCAAGCCTAACATCGCTGAAAAAGGTATAACATTCATTTTTAATTAAGCGGGAGAAATTCGTCGCAGCCAAAAATATTCCACCGAGTATAATCAATTATGCGACAAGAAAATCACATTTTCCTTTTCTTCTTTCTTTCATGCCTCCTTTTTTATTTCATTTTTTTGCCAGCCAACTCTTTTTTTTTTTTGGTTTTTGTCATATTGATTCGACGAGAGGCTCTCTTCGCGCCATTCAATAAAACTGAGCGTCAGCATTTTTTTTTTTTTTAGCTTTTCGTATAATGACGTCCCGAGAGATGCATTAACGCTTTCAAGTTTTTCTGCCGATACGCTTTTAAAGGATAACTTCGTTACTTGTAGAATAGTTCGAGGATGAAATTGGACTTCTTGGACGAGTCGTAAATGAACCATATACGTGCCAGAGTGTTCGGATTTTTATAATTGAAAAACAATGTTTTTCCTGGATCTTGTTCGCTGTCAACGAATGCTATTTTTTTTTTTGAGCTATGAAAAAAAAAAGTATAAACGAGTTTCGCGCGTAACGAAGTTCCTACGTCGGTTGATTATCTGGCGAGAAAAGAAAATTTATGATTTTTTTTTTTTCTTCGCCAATGTATCTTCGTCACTTTTTGTTACGCACATCAAGGAGGAAATACGATAAAAGATATTCGAACTTTATGATAGACTTATGAAAATATCGAAAAGTTTTTCCACTTCAGCACTTATTTTGAATAAAAAATTAATTATTTAGTAGACATCATATATCTGATGTGTTTTGAACAAAGAAGGTCGATCACCTGAGTACAGTTCGTCTATGTAATAAGAAAAGGAAATTTTCCGTATTTCCACGGGCAGTTTGAAACCTAATACTCAGTATGGAAAATATTTTACGGGCTTTATTTATGCATTTTTATATTTAATGGCTATAAAGCAGGTTTCTCCGTCTTCTTACAATTTTGATTAGATATTACAGAATTATCTCCTGACAGATGAAACTAGGTTTTGAGAGCACAATCAACTTCCCTGTACTCACCTGACTAAAACAAATTACGAGACTATTCGACTAAATGTGGATGAATTTGAGCCGTTTCTTCTGCCTTGCCTCTCAAATCCAATATGCTCCTAATTTCTTGCAGAAAACACCACTTCCAACACCCTGTTAAGAGGATCAATCAATCGAATAGGCGATTCAATCCAGCAGGGTGATGTATCAAATCCAAAGTAAGGGATGTTTTGAATCTTACACAGACCTTCCGACGCCCCTATTTTCAACAAGACACAGCTTTTTGACCTCCCAAAAATGCGTACCCTTAATGCTCTCTGCACTCTGAAGCAAATGCCACCGATCAATCTTGACCAATGCAAAATTCTACCCGTCGTCCTTCGAATCAGACGAAAATTAGACAGGGTGAGGAGAGAAGCTAAAAACGAAAACAAAAACTCGAATGCTTTCAACGAAAAAATACTCTTGTAAATTACTTCGTCGTATTTCACAGCATCGTTACCCAATTTTCTAAACAGATCCTTTTTTTCACTCTTTCTTCACTTTCTTTTCTCTATCGTACTCCACAGACTTCGATTTTTCCTCGATTTTTCTTCCTTTTACTTTTCCTTGGCTCTCTTTTTTCTTCTTTTTTTTTATTTCCCTTTATTTTTTGTGGTAAGTAGAGCGAAACTATAATTTAATGTCGTTCTGGACCACAATTTTTCCAACTGCAACATACGTTAGCAAAGTTCTTCGTCGTTAGGACTTTTTTCCTTTCGTATCAGCTTTTACTTGAGAATAAAAAAGAATTTTCTTCTTTTTTATCATACTCTCCTATGCTATCACACCCAACACCAACCAGCCAATTTTCACATTATTTAAAATGTCAAACTTGGAATTCAAGAACTTTCATCTTCACGATCAAGGTCCTCGCTTTTTCCTTAACGGGGTTCCTTTTTCATTCTTTATTACTTCCTTGTCTTCTTTCCATTTCTGCTACATTCATTTTTTTGAATTTTGCCGGTAGCGCTTTTTATGTCATCGCTTCCAATAAGAGTTCCTAGTAATTCTTATATTTCCTTCTCAAAGTTGTTTTTTTTTTTTTAAATCAATTTTAGAAACGTATGAAAAAAAAAGACAGGGATTATTTATGGTTTCAGTACAAGAAACTCATCCTTCTTAGGTCTTTGACTATTTTCATCTACATGACATGCGGCCAATTAAGAAATACTAGTCATGAAGATTCCGTACATGTATATCCAGGTTCAGGATTTGCTAACATCAAATTGAAAGCAAGATACTCACTCTACAGTTCCTTATACATTCACATTTACCATAGCTTTTGACTAGCCAGTAACATTGAGGAATATAACTTCCAAGTAGGTATCTACCCATCTACATAGGGAAAATCAATTAAAATATAGATCATATATTAAAAATGAAGGTACCAGTAATTTTCTATTCCCCCTGAAAGGTCTCCATAAACTTTGAATGAAGAGTGAATCATATTTCATCAATAAAACGAGAAGTTCCAGTAGTATTTAATTTTCACTATTTTGGATAGGAAAACAGCGACATTTCAAGCTTTTTAAACGAAATTAATAAAAAAATTGGTAAAATTTGGTACAACTACAAACTGTATCCATGGAAAATTCTAGCTTCTCTGAATCAAACTTACTGCAATGTCATAAATTTGAATTTCCATGTTTTAAAGTCCGCCCTTCTCAAGATCCATGACTGAGTCTTATTTTTTTCTCCAAATTTGAAAACCTTTATTTCAAATTCTTTAAATAGTGAAACATTAAATTTATTATTCCACAGTGCATACTGAGAGAAATTTCAATAGTCTTTTTTACAATTTTAATAAAATAGGAAAACTGAGATAATTCAAAATTGTAGTGGAAATAGTTGAAAAAAAAAAAAGGTAAAATATGTTATTTACTTTTGTAGTAAGTACATTTTATTTACTATCATACAAGAATTTATTACTGCAAAATAATAATGTTTGTTAACTCGATGAGAAAAATTATTATACAATTCTAAGTAGTAATAAGTACTACCCTTTTCTGTCAGTGTAGTAATAATTATGTAGGTACTCGTATAAATGTGAACAAATGAATTTTTCATTTTTGTTTCCCCAAATACGGTGGATTATCTGACATTTTTTATACAGAAATTTACACAATTACTGAGCTGATCTATGGTAAACTCCGCAAACTCTGTTACAGTCTAATAATAATACCTATTAATATTGATTTCTCTTGTAATTCTTACTCTTACTCTTACTTTTACTTTATGGTATATTTTCTCATGTTTTAAAACATTTAATTACTTATTACCTCGTGCCTACCATATTTTTTACTCAATATTTTCTATTAAAAAAAAAAAAACAAAAAAAATAAAAAACATTATGGAAATCTTACTCTCTTATCTATACTGAATCCCTAGTTAAATATCGAGACTGACCCAACTAATCGCATACATGGGAACAAAATTTTTTTGGAACAATTTTTTTTACGTATTTTGTAATGTCTTAGAGCCTTATTATATCCTACGAACACTTATATTTTCCGTTGACGAAAAAACTTTTTTTGTCGAGGCTAAAATTTTCTTTAAATTCGTACAGTAGTAAAAATAAAAAAAGGAGGAAGAAGTGTGCAGACGCCAAGCTTCCCACATTCCAAGAACATCATCTTCTCATTCGTACCACATTAATGATGATGACTTCACTTGAAAAAGTTTTTTCTCCCAGTACCCTTTTTTGGAGAATGAAATTTTTAATAGATTTTAATATCCCCTCGCTGAGGAAGGTGAAAGGAAAAATAAAGAACGTAAAAAAAATTGAAGCTTTCGTGAAGGAAGGAAAAGTTACATTAACGAATGTAGGAATTCAATTGACCCTGACTCGGTTAAAAAAAAATAAAAAAATAGGGGATGAAAATTCCAAGGAAATTCACTTTCTTCATTTAGGCAAATGAAAACGCCAGCACATTTTTGTGCGGCGAAAAGGAAAATTCAACCATCTGGAAAAAGAAAATTAGCTACCTTAGAATTCCTAATTTGCAAAATTATATTCTTAAAAAGACTTTTACGGAGAAGATTGCCTTTCTTTGGCGTTCCGCCCAAAAGAGAAATTAATTTATCAAGGATATCTCCAGAAATTCAACTTATACTTCTTTTTTTTTTTTTCGAAATGATACGTCAACTTTTGTAGAAACTAAAATGTTTTATACGTAAACTCACTTTATCAGTGAGCCAGGCATACTGTTGCATTTTATTTTAATTTTATTCTATAGATACTTAAATATGTTATACTTACTCGAGTAAAACTTCGATTTTAAATATTAGGTTGAGTATATTTTTCCCGAACACTCAATGGATTCGAATTCTCGTAATTCTGTGGTCTCTCTTCAAAAAGAATGCCATCTTTTGATATGCACGAATTATTCTCAAGAAACAGTTAGTAGCATAATTATTCTAAACCTTCAAAAAAGAACTTTAGTAAATCGAAAATCAGGTAAAAGTTCTGTAAGAATTTCCATTTTAAGATCAACGTGACAAAGCAAATATAAACTCATGTCATCAAACCTATAGCTAAGCGTTTCATTGGTCTAAATTCCGAACGTACCCAATTTAAGATAAAATATTTCCACTGAAGAGAATCAAGTTAACTTTTTTTTTTTCGTTTTAGAAAAGTTTTAGTTTGACAATAATATTAACCTTATCTGTCTGAGAGTTGAAACACGAAATTTTCGAAAGCTTCAAAGTAAAAAAACCTGCTAAAAGACAATCACAAACATGAGAACGGAAAGTCCTCGCGTGAATGATGTCTATTTAAAAAGTCACTTTACACCCTTTTCGATAGTTTAGGCCAGAAGCGAATAAACAATAAACAAAATAGCAAACGGGGATAGAAAGGGAAAAAAGTCTATGGACAAACAACAAAGCGAAAAAAAATTCAGCATCAAAAACATCGTTGTTATTTTATAATGATGTGGATACGCTACTGACGGTGGCCTGCTGTTTTACTCATTTGACAATAATTCACATTTTATGGATGCGATGGAGAGGAAAACCAGAGAGAGAGACATGATGAGAAGAAGAGTGAGACAATTGTATAATCTATTATTTTATGTTGTCATGTGCAACCGTCGACGATAACCGCAAACTGCAAACAATTTATAAGTTTTTTTTTTTTTTAAATATAGAGAGAACAATATAGATTGTTTTTTTTCTCTCTTTTTCCCATTTACCAAAAATGAGAAGACGTTTTCATTAATCCAGGCGGTATAATATGGTTGCTGATACCTCTTTTTAAAGCATATACTCGTATAATATACACACCTACACGTATTCACAATGTATATAATGATGATTTGCTCGCTCTTTCTCTTTCTATCATTTTCATTACGCCATTATTTTTTCCTACGTTCTACGATTTTTTTCATTTTCCACGTCTGTAATCTGGGAAATCGATTATTGTCAAATGGAGAAGAGGGAACCGAGATTAATAATCGTAGTGAAAAGGAGAAATAGTCATGTGAGGTAGAAATAAAATATCTGCAACAGTCGTACGAGTGTCTCAGAAACGTACCATAATATATTGTTTCTCCAATATTATACCAGTGGTTTGGGTACTTTCAGAGCTGATGTGAGAGAAAATATGATGTGGGAGAAAATATTGTTGTTGAGAGCGTACAGGAAGCGAAAATCTAAAACTGAATATTTTATTTTCGATTTTCAGTTGTGAGGTGAAACGACCAGTAGTAGACACTATCCAATAATAGCGACACTGATACAAGCAAGGTTATATAATGAGGGTAATAAATGAAGTTGGTTACACTGAAAATGAAAATTTCAATTTTTTAAGCCAATTTAAATTGGAAACCTGGAACAATTTCCAGATTTTTATAGAAACTACCTACTACAAAAATAACAGAAAACATCACAAAAATATAAAACTTTTAATGTTTTTGTTGTACCATCAACTACACTCCTGATATTATTGTCTCAATTTTCTCGTCTAAAAATGGTAGAAATCACTATTCACTTTTTTCAGTGTAGGCTACGCTATAAAGTTATCAGAAGATCAAGTTGATATTACTTAATAAAACTGTCATAGAGGTCCACAATAAAGAAAGATAAAATCCAAAGCCGAAACATTTCTTAAATATTATCTTATCACATTTTATTAGCGGATTACGTCTTGACGGTAGAGGAAAGTATGCGATTACCAAGTGCAGAGTTTGCAGGACGAGGCAAAGCCGAGGTTTGCCAAGGGTTGTAACTGTGCCTACTTTGTGTTTGCGTTACTTTACGATAGGCCATCGTGTATGCTATTTTAATTTCAGAAGATAAAGGAAAATAAAGCAGTATAAACGATGGAATTGGAAAGTAAGGAGCAATTGAATATTTTCCTGCACTTCTTTGTTTTCCACACTTGAATATTTTTGCTTTCCGCTCATTACGAGATCATCACAATATAAATGGACATTTTCCAACCCAAAAATAGGACATCGCTGCTTTCTTGTCGTCTTAAATTTAAAAAATGGTAGAATCACTATTTATGAGAGAAAAATCACAAAATTCTTTTCTTTCATTATTGGCTTACATACGTACAAGGTAGATATATCAAAAGCCAACAAAACCACTTCAATTTCTCCCAAAACTTTCAGAGTTCTACGTATATTGCACACCATTTTCTATTGTTGGGAAATAATGTGCATGGGAGTTTGATGAGAAAGGGTTGTAACTGTTTCGAGCAGCGCGAAGCTTGAGCTACGATGGTCTGGTGTTACTTGCAGAGATGTTAATTATTTCATCCATTCGAATCGTATCACTGCATACGTTAGTGAATTAATTACAGATTAGAGTAGAGATGACGATGTCCAACGTCATTGCATTTTGCAACCGATGCAATGTAATTATCCACGGACACAAATCCTTCGCAGAGGAATTTATTGAAGCGTGCTGCGAGCAGGTCTTCGACGATCTAATTGCGAAAACGGATCAAATAATTTTCAAGTCAACGTCCTGGTAATAATGTAGCTCTTTTTGCAAGTTAGCATTGGTATAATTAATATGTCTCGTATCGTGACCTTTTGTCTAGCATTGCAAATGATATAGTTTCACTACTTTCCAGCTTACATAATATGAGAGTGGGTTCATGAAAATTAGATTAACGTGGCACCATCGTATCTCTAGCCAAGTTACTGCACCTATGGGTAACGCGTTCGTAAAAATGGAAAAAAAAAGTCTCTCAGAAAATAAGCATGAAAAAAGAAGATTGTATGCACTGAGTGACATTTGAGATTGAAATATCTAAATTTGATGGTAATAAGTTTCTATACCTAACTTATAGCAAATGAAATTATTCACTACAGAACCTCGCAACAAAGAGGAGAGTTACACTAAGACTAGAAAGAAAAGGAAAGGTTAGAATGAAAGAAAAAAAAGAATCGAGTATGAAGCAGGGAGGATGGTAAAACTCGTATTATCATTACGTGCATGTGTACTAATAACTTATTATTATTAAATTTTGTTCAACAATCAATTTTTATTTATTTCAATTTTTACTTTAGTCCTGAATAATTAACAATCTCGCCTCCAAAAAAAAAAAACAAAAAAAAAACAATGTATTGACTATAGGTAAGCTAATTAAAATATGACTATCTTCAGATATTTCCATTTCATTTATGAAAAACTTTTCTGCACTTGAACCTACAATATACGAGTACTATATCAGATGACTGATTATTTCCAATCAAAGATCAATTAGTTTGGAATAAGTATAATTATGATATGTTGGTGAACGCGGGTAGCAGGCACTCACGTATCTAGCAATGCAGCACATGAGCACATATTATGAGCGCACGCTATCACACTTGAATCATCCAGTTTCTGCAAAAAACTTATCTTTAAACTTGTTAGGTTCATGAACAAAAAAATGTTTATTGTCGTGTTAACTGCAAGTACTGTCAAAAGTTAATCCTGAATAAAGCTGCAAACAGGTACCAGAATATTAAGAGTCAGAAATTTCACTCGACAGTACGTATAGTGTGCAAGTTTGAAATCAGCAAACCGATACTAATAACACAAAAAGACCGAGAAATTAATATGCCAGAGTTGAAATACAAGAAATACAATGGAACATTGAAGGAATCCAGCCCTATCTCTCATGGGGCGTATATTAATTGAGCGCAAAGCTCAGAAAAGCTCATCGATAACACGCCAAAAGAAGAAAATGGTGTGAGAGGACTGAAGTATCAATCGCGGGCCTACCTGTGCTTCTGCAATAATAAGCAATCAATTGATTGCGCGCCTGCCTGTGATCATACAAAAATTGGCACCAAAACCTATACTTCCATGTTCTCTAAGGCGGTGTGTACCTCCAATTGAGATTTTGGTAAAGTCAGCAAAACACTGCAATGAGCTCCATAAATGCACTGAAAAAAATTGTTAATATCTTGTACTTGAAGTGAATTTTGGTTGGAATCTGCTATTTCAGTTTTAATTAGTTTCAAAGGCCGCACACCCATGTCATCTAATACCTTTCTTTTGATTGCATTGCAAATTTTTTTTTAAGCAAGGTCACCTGCTTGTCCATGATTATGGTCGACAGTTAGAACTAAAATAGCAGAGTCCAACCAAAATTCACTTCCAGTACAAGATACTAACAATTTTTGTCAGTGCATGTATCAAGCTCCTTGCAGTGTTTTGCTCACTTTATCAAAGTCTCAACTGAACATATTTTCAATTTTGAAAAAATAAAATTTCATTCACAAATTTCATACAAATTGAAAAACCTGAGATATTATCGACAAACTGACACAAACTGGCCAGATTTATTAGGCGCGCTATCAATGTATCACACAGAAAGGCAAATGCATGAACCGGCGCGCTATCAATAACATGGGGCACCAGACATTGGAGCGCTATCGATGTCAAGTTGGTACGCAATCAATGACCTGCTTATCTGCCTGAATATTCTTTTGCACTCAATCGATAAATTCCCCTCTCATGATCAAGGAAAATAAGAAATAAGATAATTAAATTTCTATCTTCCAAGTAAATATCTAAGCCATTACACAATTCAACTCTAAATTCACGTTTCTTACTCTTCAACCCATGATATAAATACAATTAGTCCAACATTATCAAATTAATGAAAATATTAGGCAAATAAATATTTAAATTTCAGAAATACCCAAATATTTCATGATATATTCAGATGAAATACAAGTTATGCAAACCCAATGAAATAATCATATTCTGCATCAAATTGCTCCTTTGGATCAGCCATAACGATGAAATGCATCGATAAATTCATTGAATTCCAAAATTAAACTAAAAATTCCATTATGAAGAATATTTTGTTTCACAAGCAGATGAGGAGAGAAGTAAATCAATAGAAGAAGAGAAGGAACGGAACGGAGGATAAAAAAAAAGAAAGAAATAACTTTAGACATTATAAATTTACGTGGACCTGCGTTGGCCACATATTATTATTTTAACGTAAGAAAATATCATGAATAATTAATAGTGTAGTTTGCACACTACAACAGCGTCATAATTTATTCTGGGTCAAATGTCTACTAGTTGGACATGCAACAGGTGATCTGAATTTGAAATTCCTTACAATATTTATCTCCAATAGTGCAGTTCTTATTGCGTGTAATCAGTCAAACTTTCCCTACTCAAAAAGTTTATATTAGATATCCCTCAAATATTTCAAAATAAAATTGAGTAACTAATCTTACAGAGCTTCGCTACAGATACGACTTTCAATACATATGATACTTTATGAGCTTTTTAGAACAACGTCTGCCCGTGAAAGAAATTGACGAAAAGAACTGTAGAGGGGAGAGACACAGACGAGAAAAAGTAGTAAAATATTTTCTCCATTTCTTCTTTTACGATGCTCATAGCGTCTATAACAAGTAGTGCCAAAAAAAAACTTCAGAAAAATGAAAAAGCGTTTTCTGGTAGCTATCATCAAGTTTCCCTTCGTTTTTCCTCTCAACTTTTTTTTACCGGCTCTGCAAAACGGATTAAAAGGTGATGCGGACATCTTTTTTTATCGTTTTCCGTCGTTTGCCTCTCTCATTAGACGATGTCACACCTTACGATGTCCGAAAGTAACAAAAAAAAAAAAAAAAAAACTTTACCAGAGTAAAAAAATGTGAAGGTAATGAAGAATCCTGTGAAGGATGCATTGGGTGCGAGAGGAAGAAAAAAATAAAAGAAATTTCGTTGCCAGCAACAAATGCGCAACAATTGGAACGATGCGCAACGTCGGTTTGTTTATTTTCCGTATTAAGGGATTTCGACGTTATTTATTTAACCATCGGTTTTGGTTACACACGTTTGGTGAGAAAAAAATGTTTCAACTGGAACCCGATTCGTTTCAAACATATATAAAAAAGTAACGAAGAACTAAAATAAATAAATAAAAAAACACGACGTCCTGTTTTTTCTTCTCTTTTCCATTGGATGTAGATGGAAAACTAGGCTGTGTAGGTTGAATATCTACTTGCCAAGCTAATTCTGTATCATTATTTTAGAAAAAGCTTGTTAAAATAAGATAGAGGAGGGTTGCATCGATGCTCTCATACTTATCAATGGCAGTTTATTAGCTTTTGTTGCCTCATTCTATCTTCACTTTTTATAAAATATGGATAGAATAGAAATTGTGCATAATATATAAACCATATAGCTTAAATGGGCACCAGTAAAATAGCTTTTCAAAGATGAAAATGCTGTTGAAATGAATAGCGGAGATATTAGATAGGTAATACTTTAGAGCATGGCCGAGTAACTGAAAGTTGTAACCTGACTATAACGATTCAAAACGCAGCATTTACTATGTCAGCTATAGTGAATTGTGCTGTACCATTTGAACAGTAATATGTATGAAGGGGATAAGCACATTTTTTCAAATTTTACAGGAGAACAATGAAAATCACTTCCCTATGAAATCTCATTGCACTGGGCTAGCCTTGAGAAAGCATCCTAGGCATTACGTCTTTATGCCTCACAACTGGAGCAGAAGAAATAAAAAACAAAAAAATTAACTTGAAAGGATCTATAACCCTTTTTTGTAAAGCAATTATTATAAGAAGTTCATGACTGTGAAAAATCAGAAAGGGGATAAAGTCCAACATTGCGAGAACTGTTTCAAACAAAGTACATGAGCAATTTGAGGCGGGGCAAGAGCTCCATGAACCGAACCCTTGAATTTGTTTGACCCCTTACCTTTTATCAAGGCAATAGCATGGGCGAAATACTTGGAGGATGAGGAATACAAAATCCCACCCCACCATTCCAGGCGAACCGTTTATAACATTTTCAAGAATGAAATTCGAAATATAAATGGAACAAGTTTACACCAATTACACATTAGCTCATCTCTGGCATACCAACCCAACTTCGATTTCTGTTTTCTCAGCGATGGTTGCATTTTTTTACCTAGTATTTTTACCGTAGATAGGGCTTGATCTATATAGTTGAATCCTAGAAGAACTTAATTTTCGAAAAAAAAAAGTTTCTTTATTACATATTAATATATCCCCTTCTTGCATATCACTATTTATTTGGACTAATTTTATGCACGAGTACTTTCATTGTAAGTGTGGTAACTGGCAACACTGACGCTTTAGTCTGATAAGATTTTGTATTGTACCTATCCGTATTTTTATCGTTCGGTTTTTTATATGATTAAAAATAAGGAAATCAAATTTTAATTCAAATAATAAAGTCATTAAAATAAGTATCATAAAAAATTTGACTGATAAAAAAAACAAAAATCTAATAACATTAATATGAAGACCAACTCCGATGGAAGCATGATTATATTTAATTACTTATACTTGTTCTCTCTGAGTTAAAGGAAAGTTACAAATAAGTTTTACTTTAGCCTACTCATAAGAGGCAGTGTGTAATCAAGTTGTTGGCGATTGATCATAAAAACCAATTTTCAACTTGAAAATTATTTGTATTTCTCCATATCAGGACATAATCCCTCCGAATATCCTCACTTACAGCCCATCGTATCTTGTAGAATGAACCCATCATTAAATCAAACCGTATAAAACAGCCTCGGCAACTTACAACTTTCAAATAAGTTTCTACACTTCCTATATTTCTATTTTCACACAATATACCATAACGGTAAATTGTGTCAAAACCAATCTGTCGTAAACGAATTAAATTTATGAGATAAGTAAGAAAAATTTAACGTCATCATTTTTTTGCCATTTTATACATTATTCCTCCCCCACAATTAGCGAAACACACCAAATCCTTGATGCTTCCCGAATAACGAGTTTTTATACGACGAAAGTTTCGGTAATAAATTCAAATTTATATCAGTAAGATGTTGTTTCAATCCTTTTTATATGTTGCTTTGCTTTTAAACCAAGAAAAAATTTTCTCATTGTTCTCAATTTTCGAAAAAATCGAATTGAATAAAAATTTTCTCATCGATAAAATGAGGAGACTTTTTCCACACTCGAAAAATTGACTTAAAATGTTTTCATGATGTTGAGTAACTACTTATACTTCCTTAAATTGTACTGTTTCTATTCCATTAAGTTTTATCGTTTTGAAAATCAGTTTTTGCTTCATCGTAGTTCCATTCCACAGGTACTTTTAATAAAGCATTTAACTGATCAAATCTCACAGTATGTTGCTAAATTGCCAAACAAATTTTCAATATTGAACTTTCTGCAAGGGACTTAAACTCAAGTCTCTTCTACTTCAGTAATAATTATTCGATAAGTTGAAAACAATTATGATAGTGTCTTTCATTTGAACCAAAACAAGCAGAATTAAAATTATTTAGAGAAAAGTTGATTTTTCTTTTTATTAGTGATACATAACAGGCTGCAATTAAAAAAACTATACTTATACGTATTTACGTAGAAGAGCTAATAAATTCTATGATAAGCTAAGTGTCATTTCAACAAGAAAAATTTTATACCAAATCAAAATAATGTGATTGATAATAATTATTGCACATCAAAAATAATGAATAGCAATTTCTAATATAAAATATTTTAATGTGAAAAATGAGGCAATCACTACAAATATTTTTAAAGATTGTCTACCACTTGGCAGAAATTATTACGAAATTGGTAAAAAAATCATTATGATGTTTATTACTATTTTTTTCAGTAATTTCTATTACAACCTTGAAATAGTAAAAAGTACAATTCACTATTTTTTCATGGCATTGGTCAAGTTGGACCTGAAAACAACTAGTTACAGCTAAGTAAATGAAAACAGTATACTACCACCTAAGTGATGCGAAGTGTAGTAAAATTAATTCTTCTCTCATTTTTTGATGGTTATATTAAAAATGGAGATAGCCTATTTTTGCTTCAAGGTGGTAGTATATATGTATGTAAATAAGACATCTTGTCCCATGAGAATTAGGTACCAAGATCTTACTGATTACTTAATTCGGTGTAATGAGATTTCACCAAAATTGAATTTTTATTTTGATAATTTTGGACTTGAACTACACGTATCTTTAATCTGGCTTCTATAGGCATGGAATTTAATTAATACTCCAATTTGATCATTATTTTTGTAGACTTTTGCTCCTTATTTTTAGGTTCGAAAATCATATTAACCTTGACTTCTTATTTCTCAAGTTATGATTTCAATTTTTCAAGTAAGTCTTTTAAACCCAAATCAGCCACATACAGTTGAAAAAAATTGAATAAAGATGTAAAGCAAGGCCTACATCTGCTGATGAAAATCGAAAAGAGAGAAAAAAAGAAATAATTGCACATTCGCGGCGGTGTAATATTGGTTTGAAAAATAATGTCCGTTATTTCGACCATAAAAATGGCTTGGCTCCGACACAAATGTATTGTCAGAAGTTTCTTCCTTTTCAGTAGCCTAACATCGATCGCCCACTCACCTAAATAAAGATAGAAGTTTACGTCTTCCATTCATTCTTTTTTCTTCAAAATTTACCCAGCCCATCCACCCACTTCCTCGCCGTCGTATTTCCAAAATTGTTATACGGTTATAGCCATAAATAAAATTTTTAACTACAGCCCACGAATTATTATGGTACGTTCTTTTGTGTTACGATATCGTTCAATGTCCGATCGTAAATCTTCAGTGAAATCATAATCAGATTTTTCTCCTTTCTTCTTCTATTCTCGCAATTTTTTTTTTTTTTTTCACGCAATTACTACAGATTTGAAAAATAGCTTTTACCGGGCACTTAAGATGGAATAAATAAAGATAGGATAGCTTCAATATCGGGAATCTTGATTTTTGAACATTATCAGGTGTAGAAAATGAGGATTTATTTACATTACTCCTCAAACTAATGTGAAAAAATATATTTGATACGATCTATGAAAAGGTACCTCAAGTCGGCCAACAAATCATAAACTTTTAATTGTTCATATGATACCTTACACCTGTAGTTCCATTTGAAAACTTGGTTTTCCAGTGTGACTTACTGAGTTGATAGAATTTTTTTCATATTCTTATATCTGTTGTAATTCAAAAACTACCCAAATAATTTTGTCTACATTTTGCAGGAGACATTAAGAATCATGTGTATAATAGATTAAAAAATTTCATTAAACTCAATTTAGCAATTCTGGAGAAGAAAAAAAATTAATTTTTGAAAATTTCAAGTCAAACCTTTAACTTGATTTACTCGAAAGTATGATTTTTAAATTCAAAAATTCAAATTGTCATGTCTCGGCTAATTTTTTCAGCCGATGAAAAAAATTTTTTTGTAGAATGCTCATAAAACCTTCCTCTATAAAAATCAATCATCAGCTCGAAAATAAACTTTCCGACGAACGGTACATACCATTTCATTGATAAAATCATAATACTTATATATTCTATAAAGATCTGATAATTTCCATATATCTTGAGCTTTTTGAATCATAAGTTGTAGGCCTAGTTCTGTCACATTCAAAACCAGAAAAAATTTATCTATACCTACGTAAGAGTAATAAATTCATTTTAAAAGATATTTATTTCATTAAAGATTCACTCGCACGATACAGAAAAGACTCATCTCGAAGCAATACTACATATCATTTGTAACTTGAGAAAAGGTCAATTTGACCAGCATGTATCTTACTCATCTATCATCGAAATGCATGTCACCGAAGTCTCAACCTCATTCTCTTTGTAATGTTGGTGAAAACAAAAGCTCTCTCCCTTTTGAGCAAATGAAGAATTTCTATACGTGCAGAGTGTGCAAAAGGTGAACACAATATCTCAAGCTCAACTAAATACGTGAAAGCAAGTTCGATTCTCTTTAACGTCTTAGCTAGAATTACAAATTTAATCACTTCAAAGGCTAACTTAGCTGAAAAGGCAAGTAATCCGATTAAATTCGAAGCATAATCGTAGACGAACGTGATATTCTTAACGACGAAACCTGAGGCATGAAAATCCGTCTACAAAACCGTGCACAGAATTTCACCACTAAAACACACATCCAAAAGCCCCAAATTTGGCTCGCTCTCCTTTACTCCAATCTTTGTCAATTCCACTTCCACCTATTTTGTAGTGTATCTTGTCACGATACGTTCGCTGATGTGATAGGATTTAAGATAGAATCTGTTAAACGTGTCGTCGAATTCATTGCACGCTCCGATTCTGTCTCATGTATTCTATGAGATACACACAAAAGGCAATGATAACACATAATTAAAAGCTCTTAACGCACGAACGAATTATTGTTCTCTTTTTTTCCTTTGGATTATAGTTCTATGTCTCTCCGCATCAAGCGCGATAAGTTGATTTTATTTCGCATTTATTATAGTATAATCTCATCTAACATAACGGTAAGTACCATACCAACCTCATTTAGCTTCGTGAAATTTCGCAATTCTGGATCAATGAGCCAGACAAGAGCTGATTAGCTGAATTATTAGCCATTATAAATAATACTAGAATTTAGTTGCATTTCTTTAAATTCGTTTGGAACGGAATGAAGAGTATACATTTTGTAGGTTCTCTTCTATTTGTGCGAAACCCATGGATATTAGTAGGTCAGCTAAAAATTAATTATTTTCGGAACATTCATATACAGCTGTCCTGACTCTTCGAGCTCTACGATTCGACTCTGCTTTGGGCAGAGTAAACTGGGCTGCATGGAGATACACCGACATGACTCATCAGAGTATAAGTAGGTATCAAATTTAGTTTCATTATTTTTAACTAATGACACCATTCGTCAACGTAGTGGATCTACTTTGCCAGAGATTAGCATGTATATGTAAGTAATAAAATAAAATGGAAAAGTTACGTGGCGGCGTATGCCCAAAAATGGGCAGATGGTTGGTGGCCCTCGTCAGCTAAAACTCTCGTAAATACGAGTACAAAAAAAAAAGAAGTAAAAAAAAAGTAAAACTTTCAAATGGACCTGCTGGTATATTCCTGATCCCTTTCGAAATTTTAACTTTTTGAATTTAAATGTTACGAATAAAAAAATGCTGTTGGTGAATGCTCGAAATGGTCACATCTTTAAATTTTACTCTCAGTCCATTGTAATTTCCTTACAGTTGCGATAGTATAATAGAAGTAATTCTCAAAAAGAATGATAAAGAACATGATTTTCAGTTTTGGTGACGAACAAATACATATGTATTGTACGTGTATTTGTGTGTTTGGGCTTCCATCTGTAGACTACATATTCGTAGACTCTTAATATATTGAAGAAAAGAATGTAAAGAACGTAAAGAATCAGCGTAAAGAAAATAGAGAATGTGAAGCATTCAAGGTCAAGATCATTAAGTTATAGCATTGACCATCAAGTTAAATTAATATTATTTCCTTTAGAAGCAGAATTATCAGAAATGGGAGTATATTATATTATGAGTAGGTACATGTTGTATTTTTTAAAAGTTGCATATTCATTATGATTATAGTTTATTATAGTATGTGAATCATGTACGAGTAAAACAGAATCCATCTGAGCTTTCAAGTACTTCGTTAAGATCTGTAGCTATTATCAAAAATCTCAGTTTCCTTTACTCAAAATAGAGCCACGTAAATGTTTGGAAAACAGCATGCGAATCAGTCTTTGTTGAACGCACCTCGTACACTCGAATTTTTGCTTGGAAAAAAGAATTCTGAAATCGATAAAACTAACTTAGCTCTTGAAGGCGGGACCAAGTAAAAGAAGGTGACAATAGTTTTTGAAATTATCACATCGTACACTCGTGATGGGTGCTTTGCGAAAAAATCTTCAGTCGACTATACCGTCGTAATTGTGTGCTAGGCTTATGAGAGTGTGCTCTATAAGATGATGTTCGAGCAAATAATACCGGAGATAGTTTCCTTTTTTTTTTGTGGGCTTCTTTTCACTCCCTCCTGCTTGCCTTTAGCACGCCGTTAACAATGGATTACAAAGCGTCTCGAAAACTGGTAGACATAAAAAGACGATAGAGAAAAATGTTAAGTTCGCGTATGAAAGACAGAGAGACACGTTGCGAGACCAGCAAGAAAGCAAAATATAGAAAAGGAAACGGATATCAAAGGCTGAAAAACGTACGTTGTGGTTAGTTTTTCGATTGGCGTCCAGTTATAAAAAGGCCGCCTAATGTTTTCATTTCTGGCAAAGTCGCTATTAAACGAGAAAAGCAAGGCTACTGTTTGATGACGATGTTCGTGTAAAGAGACCAGATACAGGCACGTTCGAGATATCGAAAATAAGGTTACATAAAAAGAGGTAGGCTAATCCTCATCAGAATAAAAATTTTAAAAATTTCATTGAGAATTTTCCGAGCATGTAGATAATAATAGAAAAAAATTGATATGATCTTACTCTCCAGATTTGTGTAAGAGTATATCCTCAATTAGAATACTGCCAGTTGCATGGGTAAATTTAATGATGAGTGGACTACATTTTCCATGCTCCTAACTTTTTGATTCCTATACACTTTCCCTCATCCTTTTTCTCTATGAATAATTTTCCCGATTGACATTTTTCCTGATTTGTTTTTCACTACCTAATTTATTCCCCAAATGCCATTATATGTAATAGATTATATTTCCCAAAAAAATATTATTTTTAAACCAGCGAGTTTTCGTCTGAGAGGTTGATGCGTGAACTAATGAAAAATTTTCCTCTGAACATAAAAAAAAAAAACTAGCCCCCTTCTAGTGGAACTTACAATAACCTTCCCACTCTGAACACTTATTTTAGGGCAATGAAAAAGGCCTGCTTTTATTAAAAGAAAATTTAAATGGTGTAATAAAATTAATTTTTGACAGTTATCCTTGGACAGGGGTGTGTGTATAATCCATCAACGTGCAATTTCTGTCAACTATACTTCAAATTTTCTCAATAATCTAATATTGAACAATACCTCAATATTCGCACGATATAAAAGCACGAATGAAGCATGGAGCAAATGTTACAACCAGTTGTTAGGACGAAAAAGTTGGAGAAAATTTCCATTATAAAAATTAGTTTCGGAAAAAATAGATTGAGGATAATGGCATGATGGGGTGGGGAATCCGGGAAAATATCCATGAGGAAAAATTATATTTAAGAAAATGGATTAGAAAACATGGGTAGGAGCAAACTTTTTATATTCGTTCCTCTCTCTTTTTCCTGTTACACTACTCTTGTTTTGAAATAATAATATGTAGAATATAATATTTTTGTATACTTATAATCAACAAACATACGCAGGTATGCAGAAATGACGTTGGCACCTAAAAGTAAAAAAACGATATTTCTGAGAGGGAAAAAATGTTGAATTCGAACATTTCGTGTGTTTTAATCGCCATCCACTAAAGCGCATAAAAAAAAATTTTCACTGTAATGTTTATGAATCAATTTGATGCGCGAACGAACAACCAATAACTAGCCAGTTCCCAGTTGATGACAAATGAAAATAATATTTTGTCACGAAAGTGGTGAATTAGTATTTCATGCCACGCAAAAAGCATAATCATTCGCCGTAAATACGAGTACGGAAGTACTCGAAACGAAAATATTGGTAGCCACGCCACTCGTTTCGGTAATGCAAATTGCATACTTATTCGCCGCAAATAAGTAATTGATCGCGTACATGATAGACGACTAATAATCGTTCCAAAAGATTAAAATCTTAAATAGAACGATGATATTGCATAAGACTTTGAAAAAGACATGTAAACATGAAAATAATTATAATAGATTTTAGAGGGGATTTATCGAGATGAAAATGAATGTCATTCTTAGTATTTGATAGGCTGATTCTGAAAGAAAATTTTATTTACTGATACAATGAAAAAGAGTTGAATATTATATCATACACCACATTTTCATCCAAATGATTATTTTGTAGAAGACAAAAGAAAAACTAAATATCGTCTATTGGGTGAAATTGAATTCTTAAAAAGAAACCAAATATTATTTTCACAAAAGCTCTGTAAAAAAAGAAAATTTCTCGTTGGGGAAGGGTGATTAAATGCTTTTTGCTAAACAGCCCACATATTTTTGCTGTTTCATAAACTACGAGTAGCCTACTATTAAAGCAATTACACGCTTCTTTTTAAATTAAATTACCAACTATTATCGAAGGGGATATGCGTATGAAAAATCTTGTTGACTGCTATGATTTAAAAGAAAAAAATATAACTGTAACTCCGATAAATGCTGATTTGGTACTCGAATTACAAGGTTAAAATATAAATTGGTAAAGTTTACATTTACACTTTTCTTTTACTCGTACATACCTACTGTCAATCACGTGTCTCCATCCGTTTAAAATTTTATTCTAAAGGTTCTATACGCAGTTGCCTGCTTCGAGCTAAAAGCTCTTGATTTTCCATTCAATTATTTACGCGATTTAAGGCAGCGATATTGGCATCGCCATTTAAAATTAATTCTACAGAATGTTCAATTCGGAGGAAGCCATGATGCGTTCTTATCGTAAATATTTACGCCTAACGATCATGTTATTACTTATTTCGCTGTGTTAAGTGTATAAAAATACTACACATAATAATATTGAATTCACTCACGGTAATCTGATCACGAAATTCGATTTACTCGAATCCAATGACGAAGGTAAATCGGATCCATTTCGTTGATCTATTAACCTGAGCTGACATTGTGAAACCAACTACTGACCTCCAGCAACTGAAATAAATCATAAAATTCAGTTAATCACTACTACATCTTTAATGTGTTAACATCTTTCATAATAATGCATATAAAAATAACTGCATTAATACAATAATAATAATAATAATAATAACGGCCTTGCAACAAACAACATAGTGCTTTCTTTGGTCCACCCTTCGTCCCATGGGCCTCCTTGATCAACTATATTATGTATTTTATACAAGGGTTACAGTTTAATATAGTAATAATAATTTTTACTATTTTTTATGGGAAAACGTGGACAATTCACAAGTTGTGAATATTCTTAGTATTTGTAATACTTTTTACTGCATCTTATATGGTACATTCAAATCTTGGATGATAAATTTTATTATTTTTGTGGTAATTTCTACTATAAATCTTGAATTGTCCTTGTTTTCTCATACAAATAGTAGAAATTACTACAGAAATTTTTTTTAGTGTCTTTCTGTGTAACAAAAATTGTCTTGTATTTTAGGAATAGCCTATTATTGAAATGAAGATGATAAAAATCTGAAAATATTCTAATTTTTAGTTCTTTTATTTTTCAGTGAATAAATTCGGAATAACATCATTGGTTCCTACTTGTACTTCAACTTCAAAGCTGTTATATTATAGCTCCATAAAAGCTCATCAAGTCAACTTTTTAGAATTTTATAATCAAGATTTGCAAGATGATGGTCTCGTTTGATTATTTAATCTTAAGAAGGTAAGATGTGACATTTGAATTAGATGAATGTTTACAAAGATGCTACTTTTTCTTATTGGGCAGCAAAAATATATCAGTTTTATCGGATGGCTTGGACACGATAATAATTTCACTTAGCATACCTACGTTTCTACGTTATACATGATTGTACAAGCGAAATTATCATCAAGTTGGAAAACGTTGATTTGTTGTCTATTTTTAAAAGACTTTATGCGGAGAAGTGGAAAAATAACTACTATTATTATGAAAAGCAACTTTTGAAACATTATATACTTGTAGTATCATTGTCGGTTTATTCCTTTTCATTTTTTTCTTCCCAAACATTACGAACTTGGATAATATGAAAATGCTACAACACTCGAATGATATTTTCATTTAAATTTAATTCTACAAAATATCCGGTGAGGATATACCGTAATTTGAGCAGATCGTAGAACAATAAACCGGATTAGGAAAAGAATGACAGCGGAAGTTGAAAATACAAAATTATTTGCTCGGTCTTGGCTACCATTTCCATGACATTTGAGACCACAAATTGCTATATAGAGATAACCTAAAGATGAAAATCATCAGTTTTATTTATAAAATTACACGAAAGAATTACTCTTATGTAATGCCAACAATATTATTTCGCAGCGAAAAAATAGGAAGGAAATCCGCGGAGTTTTATAGATGACAAAATAAAAAAATAAAAAATACATAATATTACATAATGAAACATTACGACGTTTACAATCTTGTTTCATTTTTCGGAATTGTGAATTTATTGACAAGAATTTTTTCAAACACCAGAACGAGAAGGAAAATGGCAAAAGAAAAGGATAAAGCGATAAAGATATTTTTTCGCAGAAAATATCATAATCGCGAATAATAAAAATTTTAATAATGATTATGTAGATTTGTAGGCGATGAAAGAATAAAAGAATGGCGGGAAAAAATTTCACAAACCGAATATAGACCTTTTTCCTCATTTTGTGCAGAATGTTATGACGTTGCAAAGAGAAAAATATTCACTTTTCCTCCGCATAATAATCGTCTCCATTTTTCGTTAATTTTCTCATTTTATTTTTTATCCTTTTTTTTTTCCTGACCATTTTTCGTATTTTTTCCCCTCTCGTTTCACTTCATAGGCATACTTTCTTGATAAAATTAGTCTCTCTACTCATTACTGCGAATAATGTACGAGTATGATGCGAAAACGAATTAAAATATAATTAGGAACGCTATTTCAGTTTTAATTATTATATAAGAAGAATGAACGACAGTAAAAATGAAAGATAAAGGGGAAAAAAGTAGACAGAAGAATGATGCCTCATTATGAAGCGGATGTCATTATAAAAGGAGGTTCAACTATTTGGAATCCACATTTGTAATTGAAACGACGATGAATAATACCTATTACAACTAAATTTTCAATAAATTCTATTCATACAAGAGGTATCAATAGAGTACCTCTTCATTTTAAGAAACCCGTTTAGGTAGGTACGATACTAGAAATAACTGAACTGAAGAATCAAAAATTGAAAGTTGACAATACCAGTCAAAATTTAAAAACACGACTAAGCTGCCGGTATAACTATCCGATATCTCATTAATGTGTCATATGAAAGTTGATGATGCAGATAAAAAACTTTATATTTTATCATGCCGTAGTCGATTTCACATACTTACAAGTTAGTACTATCCATACATTTCGAATTTCGCCCACTAGGATGTTAAGACGGAAGAAAAAAATAACTTGAAAGTACTATTTCTTGAAAGTGTCAGTATACACTGAAGAGTGTGCCATTTGATAAAGTCATTATTGAAGAATATCATTTCGTAGACTTGCTTGGAGCGCTATGTAGACCACTTAAAACACCCATCGTACTTATTTAAAAAGCTTTTGCAAAACGAATTCTACAATTTGTAAACATAATCTTCTCTAAGAAATCCACCATGTAGGCCATCTAGACTCCATTCGAGAAGCGTTTAACTAATGTCCTTCTTTATAAATTGAACAACAAAAAAGTTTAGGGAAGATTTCGGTTGAAAGATAAAAATATTTCGTTTTCATCGAGAGAAAATTATGTTTAGATGTTTCACTGAGGGCAGATTTTTTAATAAGATTAAACGTCGTTTATTTCAGCCATTTGTAAAAATCTGAACGGCGTTTTAAAATGGATCGCGTAGATGAAATAATATTGAAGGGCTGGTGTTTTAATATCATCTCAAAATTCTGCTTAAGAAGTTGGTAGACACGAATTAAAAAAAAAAAATATGGAGACTTAACCCAACAATAATAAAAATTCATAGTAGGCAATAAGAACTCGTGATGTTTTAAAATAAGACTTTCGTTAGTATTTCTATTAAATTTTATTTAAAATAACCCCTTAAATTGAATTAAACTCTTACCTGATCCAAGTGGTGGCAATTTTTGTATTAGGTACTTATATGTTTTCGTTTCAAAGTGCACATCTAATAAAATACCAAGTAAAGTTTATCTGTACATCAGAAAATTTGAAATGATTTGGATTTTCTCTAACCTTATTTAGGAATAGTTTGAGATAGTAATTGTGAAGTTACAGATCTCTACTCTTAAATTACAAAGCATGAAAGTCCTGTAGGTACGCTTTTGGCACTAACGTTATTCGGTTTAACAGCTGTTCATATTTATAATTCACAACTTACATTCTGTAAATATTTATGTATTTTCAGAAAGTCATATTTCATTCCTACTTAAAAGGTATTGATTCTATAATAAAATTCGAGTAGGTACCATGCCATTTTAACTCAGTTTTTTCAGCCCAATAGGTATTTGAGGTTAAATTAACACTGAAAAAAATTTATATGGTAAATTTACCATTTATTTGAGAAGACTGGGACAATTCAAGATCTATAGTAGAAATTTTCACAAAAATGGTAAAATATACTATATGTACCATGTAAGATGGTAAAAAGTACTACAAATACTATGAATATCATCAATAAATCTTGAATCTTTTCCCTATAAAAAGTAATAAATAAATGACTTCATTTTTTTCAGGGTATTCTTACTCAATACTCAGTAGAACCTCTTGAAAGATCGAAAATTAATAATACGATTATTACGTGGTGACAGTTTTGTTTAGTTTTTAATCTCAGCTTGAAAAAAAGCCTTATTTTTTTCCCTCTTTCTCATAAGTTTAATTTCGAACTTCCTAACAAAATAATAAAAATCAAAAATTCTTCACTTACACGTGAAATACATTCCGTAAAATAATTTTTAGTTTCTTGTAATAATTAAAATAAACCATACCTATTTTCCGTTTTTTTTTTTTTTTTTTTTTTCAAATTCAGTTTTTAGAGAATATCTACGGAGTACGGTATACCTAGTAGAAGTAGCTGCATGCTATAAATATGAAGCGTCCGCTGCTAGTGACATCGGATACGGTGCTTTTTGCACACACAACATAAAAGAACACGCTTTCTTTTGGGCTAGTAAAATGTCTACGTGTTTTCGTCTATTTCCAGTTGTTTTCGCCATCTTTTTGCCTTCGTCGTCGTTTACCAGCCAACGCCCAAAAATTTCATTTTGTATTACAAAGAATGTTTTCAAAGTTCAAGAAACTAAGAGACACATTACTCGAACACCTTATGTTCCGAACTCAAAATAATTAATTATTATAATTATATATTAATCGGCGTAAACTACTGTTACTTAAGCTACATGTTTGCGTATAATAGATACTTATGAGTTTTTATTTGGTTGAATCAATTTTCATCATAATTAGGTATTACGAATACGACCGATACAATTTGGAGAGGATTATAGAAACCTACAATTTCTTATTGTGAATTACTAAAAAATTATATTATTTTGATTTCATACTTGATAGAAAAAAAGTTTTCGAGCAAATGACTTCAAACTAAATGCAGTTTTCGAAAGAAAATTTAATTTTCAAACGCGAGGTTTATTTGTCCAGCTAAGAATGAAAATTTGATTTCTGATATATTTAAAAGATATTTGTACTACAGGGTGGAGAAACAGTCATGCAACCGTAATTAAAGGTGGCTACATAAAAAGAGCATGAGTCGATTTAGGCACTTTTTTGCTACAAGATCAGTACCTGACTGCACTTTATTGCACCATTTTTTGTTCTTTGACAAATTCAATATTCTCAACAGAATTTCACGAAACTACGGGGAAATAAATGAAGAAACATTTATGTGTACAAATAGGGAGCATTTTACACATGTGACATTCGCAATGAAATAGATTTTTTTGTCGGAGGATCATCGATATGGGTAACGATAAAAGTGGCCTCTTTATAGAAAGTTTCGTATTCACACACCCTTTTCTCATTGTCTTCTAGCTAAAGCGGAAGAAAAAACGATGATGAGAGGGTAAAAATGTTCACTCAAGTGAACACACTCGCACACAAATACAAAACAGACTACACGAAGAAGCTGAAGAGCAAAAGTTAAGAGTACTGACAATGACAGATTATTGCTCGGTTTATGGTTTTTCCTTCGGATTTATTTATCCACACGATACGCCTCTCATTCTTATCCGACCCTCTCAACCATCCGACTTCTTCAATTCCACGTGCGTGTCTGTGCTAGAAAAGTCGGCCGCAAAGTCTGAATTACCAATGGCTCTGAGAATCGGTAATACCACAGCATTCTTCATGTTTAAAATGAAATTCCTTTTTCATCTTACTTTCCATCTCCTTACTTAGTTCGAACTTTGGTCTCGAAAAATTGATTTTTCTCTCCGCAAATCTAATTATAGCCTACCGATAGAAAAAAAGTGGAATGTTTCAATCGACTAGCGCTGAGATAAAGAAACTTCGGTATTTTTTCTGTATAATAGAATCTGTCAGTCGTGAACAATGAAGCCATTTCTAAGGGCGTATAAATATTAAAACCTTCGATCAATTCTCACGAAAATTTGAAAAAACTTTAATCGGTAAAGGGTATATGTGTACGTGAAAAATTACTCACTGACTTTTTAAATTACACACGACGTCTGTAGCTGCGTACTTCTCAAAATTAATACACATCCATCAGAGGTATTAATTTTGAATATACGAATATACGAGTATTATATATTTCACTAGTAAAATTTCATGTTTATACGAGTATATAAATTTTTTATGTGAAGCGGAACTGTCGTCCAATCAGAATGCTGCACTTTGAAATCCAATGTCCTTTTTATGCAAACCAGCTCTCTCTAAGGCACTTCACGAAAAACTAGTCACTCATTCAATTCACGTGGGCTTTATTTCTACGTTTTCACCTCTTCTGTATATCCTTAGTCTTTCATCAAGAAAAAACTGTATCCCAAAAACATGTGTTCTTCGAGTGCTCCAACCCCACACTCCTCCACCCACATCTCACATTTTATTTCTTTAGCAGAATAAATCCAACTTTGTAAAATACCTCTGTTCTATCCTTACTCTCCCATTCGCCGTCCATTTCTATCTCTCACATTGTCTTTCTCAATCTTTCCCTACGCTCTCTTTTTCCTTCTGTACGAGTATCTCACTGACTTCTGTCTGAGCGTGAAAACGTTCTCACTTCCACTCGTGCCTTCCTCTCTCGAACTACTTTCGGTTGCAGCAGGGTAGTGTTTAATAATTTTGAAAACAAAACGTATTACACTATACGACCCCTTTAGAACTTAAACTACCAAAAAGTTCTTATACGAACATAAATTCTCGAGTACCGTCAGAGTTGTTGAAAGTACAACATATTCGCCAGGTATTCTTGGTAAATGCAAAGTCTACTGGAAACGGCGTTAGAATTATATGAAATTTTTCTATGTTGCAAAGAAAAAAATTATGTTGAAAAAAGTTAAGTAAATAACCGCACCCGGACTATAATTTAATTAAAATGGCGAAAATGGAAAAAAAAAGTTAATTTTCAACGTGTTTTTTTCGTAAATTTATCGTCCTTCTGTGTGCAATTTCCAAGATAGAAATTTCTACAATTAGAAGCAGAGGTTATGAAAACGACAAGAAAAAAATACAAGTAAATGAAAAAAAAAAAAAAAAAAAAAAAAAACACGTTATTGTTAACTTAATTGTAGCGATTTTAAATTGCGCTCAGTTTTCTTCCACGTAGGGTGAGATCTTCAAACTTTCACTATTAACACGTCATACAAAAAGGAATGGTTAGCTAAATGAGTGTAAATTTAAAGTAAAAGCTGGTTGGGGATTAGCAGCACACAAGCCAACTGGACATAGACTTGACGTGGGTGGGTTAAGTGCAAAACGAGTGGGCGAGATATAAAAATGCAAATTAAGATAAAGATGGGTATTTTATGCTGCAGCGAAGAAAATAAAGTGTTTAGGTTCGGAGGTGATATAGTTTAAATGAAGGTATTTCGAGTAAATTAGAAAGTTCACCGCATTTCACAGTCAACGAGAGAGAAAATAGTTTGAATATAAAAAATTCTAAGGTAGCAAACCCCGCTAGAAAAGCAGGTTTTCGATTAATAGTACAGGGGTGTCATGAACTCTAACAAAAGCATCGATTTTTGACTACATTTTTGTTAATATCTGCAGAACCGCTGAACTGATCGACTTGAAATTTCTATCATACTGAGGTCTAATCAAGATTCACCTTTGGTGCAAATTTCAGACTTATTGAATTGTCCGTTCGTCTGTTCTCGTATTCCAAAGAAATGTATGCGTGCGGAGGGAGAAAAAAAAAAGAAAAAAAGAAACATCAAACTGCGAAATGGGTATTTTTGGAATCTGGAGATCATGTAACGAATATGATGATCTCGTGCCCTATTGTGAAAGTCAGACCAAAATTAATAGGAGGTTTTTTATCGAAAACCTGCTAAAAACGTAAAAATGAAGATTTGAACATCGTATTTTTTGTACGTGATTGAAAATTATGGTATACCCATCTACTTATTCTATCAATAACTGATACTCAAAATCCTTAGAGGGATTCTCCCAATAGCTGATTCTCAAAATCCTTATAGGGATTCTACAAATAGCTGATACTCAAAATCTTTAGAGGGAATAATGTCTTATTAATTGCAGATACAGTTGGAAATTTTGATTGAACATTTTGCTTTCAGTACCTATCCATAATTAAAAAAATATAATAATTCTTATTTCATTTTTATCAATAGAATGTTGAGCAGAAAAAATGAAAAAACTACTCTAAATTTGAGGCTTAAAAAATAAATATTTAGTATTTTTTTTATTGTTGGAGCAACTGTGGTCTTATTCAAGGAAGAATCTATACCACGTCTCCGTATATGTAAAAAATACTAACATAAAATAATAAACCAAGGTTAACCACAGAATAACTTTACTCTTGAAGTCTCGTCACAAGAAAGTAGAAAAACAATAAAACGGAAAATATAAGTTAATACAGTTCAACTTATTCTCATAATATTATGTTGATGGCCAGTAGTTTCTGAGCAGAGCTGCGCAGTGAGTATTTGGTACAAGTCAAAAATATAATTCCAACAGTTATCAAACTATCTGATAAAATGATATTTAAAAATTTTTTTTCATAAAATGAGGAAATTTTCCCGACAACATTTCTGGCTGAGTTTTCAACTTAGAGATACGATTTTTGAATATGTTATAGATATATGATGAACTTACGGATGTATAGAGTTAGATTTTTATTTAAAATTGAATAACGGCTTCTACGGATGCGCAAAGTTGATGTAACTTTGATCGCTAATTTTAGCTAGCAGAAAATGTAAATTGAAAATATAACTCTACATCCATAAGTTCAAAAATCGTATTTCCGAGTTGAAAACTCAGGGAGAAATCAGTTAGGAAAATTTCTCTGTTTTTTTTACATTTTTTCCGCGTGGTAAAGCATACCCTTAGGAGAAAAAAAAAATTGCAGAAAAAAAGATGATACGACGCGACAGTTAGAAAGACATTAATAAATGGTTACGGCGCGGTTGTTTGGAAACGTGCTAAAAGTTCACCAAACTTAGATGAAATTTTTCCTCACCGAATTTACAGGGATGATGCACGACGGACCCGCAGAGATAAGCGAAGGGTCGAATGAAAGTTTTAAAGTTAAAAGTTCAAACCATTCAAGTATGCCTACAATTTAGATGGCGAGTAAAGACCATAGTCTGGGAATGAGTTTGGTATTTGTCCCCATTAATGTGCTCCTTTGATGAAACGCCTTGTCGTAGGTCTGTAAGAAAGAAATTAAGACCGCAAGATTCTTGTATTAAAGTCTTCATTAAAGATTCAAACAAATTCATTGAACTGTAATCTTTCCACTATCAGAGCATGGGTATATTTCGTAATAGCACAGTAATATTTTGAAGATATTACAGTTATAAATACATATATTTTGAAATTACTGCGTGCAAGGCAAAACCAATATAAAATCCCTAACAAACTCACCACAAGACTTGTTAAGAATAAAGGAAGCAAAAGCGAGAAAATCTCAAGAATCGACCCAGATTAAATTGGTAAAATTATTCATATTATTCTTTTGCAAGGTCTCACATGGAAATATATGTAAGAGTATGTATTTAAATGTTCATAATGCATATAATTTAAACTTCCCGTCTCAAATTGAATCAGATAAGCCTCTCTACCAACGTTTCAAAAATTTATATCATCATGTTGAAGTACTAATTAAATAATATGATGCAATCTTACGATAGCGAATTTCAAATTCATAATGGGAAACAGAGATACAACATTGGAAAACCGAAACAGCATCTTCTCTGAAGGCTCTACCTATAAAAACATAGCAAAGAACATTTGCGAAGAACATTCTTCATAAAGACAAAAATTACACGCAACTACATATAATGAAACTGCGATCGAGCTCGGAACACAGATATGTATACTTAATATAAAAAGATATTTTAGGAACTTGTGAGACACAAAACCGATAAATCATAACACTTGCGAGACCCTTTTTGACAATGTGAGACCCTTTTGAGGGTCTCGCATGTTCATCAGGTGTATGTATGGTTTTTCTTACTCTCCCCCACTTCACAAACACCAAATCTGCATTTTTTGTCTGGGACTCACAAGTGCCCCAAATATCAATTGTTCATATATGTACACTTGTAGTTTACTCATTTCATTCTACTTCGTATAAACTGCTTTGTACACCTGACTAATGGCTCTGGGTTTCATTACAAGGCATCTACAGATAGCCACTAAGCCTCGTGAAGATAAAGGTTTCATTTCGGAGCATTTATAAGGTGGGTCTCTCAAGTGTCATACTTTATCTTGGGTCTCACATGTACGTCGTAAAATCACAATTGCAAAAGAAGACTTTCGATAGGTACATAACTGTAGCTCGGAAACGAAATGAATTTGATATTAATGGTAAACAAAAAAAAAAGTCAAGTTTATGAGATCAAAATTTTGATGGTCACAAAAAGAAAAAAAAAAAGAGGTAATACTCTGTTCAATTTATAGAAGAACGACAAAAGTTTCTGACCATATTATAACCTGCACATCATAACAAAATTGAGCAGTTGTTATGCATATTTGTACAATATTACAGAAAGAAGAAGTCACAATCACAATACTGCAAATGTTCTGGAATAGTGTGAAAATATTTTACTAAGATCTCACTACCATCTAATAAATATATATATATGTTATGGTTAATGTGTGTAATTGGTGATTCTATAGAATAACCGGCGATTCTATAGAATCACCAGTAACACTGTTTTAAGTTCGGTGAATGTATGAAATTTCATACATTCACCGGTGATTCTACAGAATAACCTAGGGTGGTTGGTGAATGTATAAAAAAATACCAGAAAATGCATTTTAAGATGGCATATTATTACAAAATTAATACAATTACTCACAGTTTGGACAATTGGTAAAACTTTGAGAAAATGACGTATTGTGCCTTTACCAGCTAGTCTGGTGAAAAGCCTTGGAAATTGAGGAGAGAGGGTGATTCGTGATGCCATTTCATGTTTGGTCTTCAAAGTCTGTATAGATAGATCTGACTCTCTACCAAACACACAAAATGATACCCAGTTGTAAGACTGGTCTGCTCATCTTTTAAGACAAGTATTACCATGAAAATGTCCTGACTACATACATTCCCCAAGACATACAGGCGATTCTATAGAATAACCGGTCAATGTGTGAAATTTTTCTTCATTTCATACATTCACCAAAACGCTAGGCGATTCTATAGAATCGCTGGTGATTCTGTAGAATTACCGGATTATACACATTAACCGTAACATATATATATTCAAGAAATTGTGCATGTAAATTGTTTGAAATAATTTCACAACCCCTCAAAAGTGTCTTATATATGTACATGTGGAACCAAAATTCTTAATACCTACACATATGCATCAATATTATTGAGAAAATATTATAGTGTGAGGGATGTTTTCACATTGTTTAACAGGGTTATATTGAAGACATTTATAACATTTTTTTCTCCTGAACATGAATTAATTATACAATTAATCTTTCAATTTGATGTATGTACATCATCATGAGAAAAATTATCAATGCGCATCGTTGACCACAATGTAGATGAAAAACTAATAACTGCCAAGAATATATTAACTTCTATAACCCCTGCATAATTCAACTCTGATGAATCTCATCAAACTGAAGAACGAGTAGATACGAATATCAAGCGAAATTTTCTGTTACTTTCATAAAAGTTGAACTCTTTCTGACCCAACTGAATTATTCTTCGAATTCGGGAGGACAACGGAGACCACGCCAATGAACGTGTATTTCAAAAAATGTATTTCAAAATTTATTTTCCATTATGAGCTTAGATCACAGCAGTAGCATTATTTTCAGTAAGGCTGAGACAAATGCTGGACTGCTATACTTTTTGAGACCATTTTTCCGGAATTCCAAGATTTTTTGCCAATAGGCTAATACATTTTTCTCTACCAATACATTATATTTTATCAACTTTGATTTTTACATTTTTTTTCTCTACTTAGAACACAACATTATTCTTAGTTCCCTCTCAATTATCACCAACGAACTAGCTTTGTACTTCGGCATCAGATTTAATTGAATTCAAAAAATATCGAAATTAACATACTTAGTTTAAGCTAATTTTAATTTTACCCGAAGAATTATAGAGAACTTCATCTAAATTTCTTCACGCTCGTGTAGATACTTCAAAATTCTTACATTTGTTTGCAAATTAAGTACTATAGGAGAGGGAGTGTGAGATGAGACATCGAATAATAATTTAAAAGCAACTGATGGCAGCGTTCAGTTGAAAAGTCAAGCATAAATTAAAGTCGATAGTACAACTAACCTCGATAATTCTTAATTTGGTTTTGGTAGAAACGAATGCATTTCTCAATGGCACTAAAAAATCAGTGCACTATAGTTCATTACTTTCGTTACTGATTCCTTGAAAACTAAGAATTGTAACTGCATTTCTAAATAATGTTCTAATATGTGATAGGTACGTATTTCTTTCATGGTAACGCGGTATAAAACATTTTCTGAATTACGAATTTGATGTAGTAGGTCATCAAAATATCAAAACAACTTTTTCTTAAAGAGATTTTATATCGTTGAAATTGTATAACTAAAGGTAAGTAAAATAATATTATTTTTTTCTTTGTGGAACTAATTTTACTCAAGTTGGTGATGAATCAGAGTTTGCCTTCAAAAGTTTTAGTCGGGGCTTTAATATTTTAGTAAAATACCTATAAATAGGCTATACACATATAATAGAACACTAAAAAAAATGTTAATAGTAACTTACTTTCTTTTAATGACAAAATAGCGAGAAGATTTATTGTACACAAAAATAATAAAATATACAGATACAGTACCACCTAAGTGTAAGATAGTAAAAAGTACAATAAACACATTGAATATCGACAATAAATCTTGAATTGTCCCTGTTTCCCTAGAAAAAATAGTGAAAATAACTACTCACTCCTTTCAGTGAAGCAACATACTCGTATATAATGCATGAGTGACAAGTTAGGGGTGCTAGGGTGTACGCGCACCAGCTGGAAAATTTTTACTCCATCTGATTAAGGAAAGAACCTACTCTCGGGTGTGGAGAAAAAAGTAGGTCATTAGCATTATTCCAATGCATTAAATTTGTTTTCAGTTGAATAATGACGGAAATAAGGCCAGAAATTCCAGATTACTACGCAGGAAAAACGATTTTGATAACTGGATGCACTGGCTTCATTGGAAAAGTATTATTATGGAAATTATTGTATAGCTGTCCAGAAGTGGAGAAAATTTACATATTATTGAGACCAAAAAACGGAAAAGGCGTGGCTGAAAGAAAAGAAACTTTATTACAAAGTCCAGTAGGTAGCTTCATTTTTTCCCATAAAGTAGGAAAAAACAAAATTGATATTTTTTTCCTGTTAATTATATCAAATTACTGACCTAAATAAAACTGAAATAATGGAAAATCAAATTGAATTTTCATATTATACTACCTATTTGTGAAAAAGGGTGCAAGGTGCTGGTAACCTTTTGTGATAAATGCTGTTTTGATCGTGATTTTTCTAGATTTTCAGTCATAAGTTACAAGATCGGAATATATCAGAAAAAGTAGAACCCATAAGTGGAGATGTAGCTGAAGAAAATCTTGGGTTGTCAGAGTCTGACAAAAAATTACTCGTGAATGAAGTCGCCATAATTTTTTACAGCGCTGCTATTTTAAAATTAGATGCCACTTTAAAAAAAGCAATCAATGTAAACACTAAAGGACTAATCAGATGTTTAGATATAGCGACAGAAATGAAGAAACTTACGGTAAGCAATAGGTACTTTTATTCATTATTTTTATATTAAGTTATGAAATAAGTATTCAAGTGTCTGTCTATACATGTATTACCTATACATGTATGTGTATAGCGAGGTATCTTTGCGTGTAGCGCACTTTAGTTTATTGTTAAAAAAATAAGCCACAGTAGGTACTACTCGCAGTATTTTCTCAGCTGAATTAGAATAAGATGACAAAGACTATTAGGATTAGCTAAATGCATCTAGTAAAGTTGAATCTGTTTTCTTTCCAGACATTTGTCTACGTTTCTACCGCGTATTGCTGCAATGAAGTACCACATGTGGAAGAAAAACTTTATGATATGAATGTAAATCCTCATAATCTCCTGCAAGCTATTGATACTTTATCAGAAGCAGTTATTAATAAAGTAACAAAGGAGTAAGTATGAAACACATTATTTTACTCTTTATTTTAGCCAACTCAATAATTATACTCGTTTTATACATTTATGTATTAGTCCTATTGTGGAATTTCTGAAGTAGATTTTGAAAAAATTAAATTGTTCGTCTGTTAACGTGAGAGGTGCAGTGTTTATAAAACTCATATTCTTAGGTAGTTAACGGTATAAATCAGTCTGAATAAAATGTACCTAATTTGAAATCATATCTGCAACAGAAAAGACTTTTTAATGGTGAAAGATCGGAATAGGGTAGGTAAACTTGAAACCAATTTTTTTTTTTTTTCGTTGTCAACAACTTGAGCGACTCAATGTGACATTTGGAGGTGCGCATGCGCAGTTGTGTAATAATATCGATGGCTCTGCGGAAAAAGGGCCAATCTGCATTTTTGTAAGGCATTTGTAAACTTCAAAGTTGAATTCCTATAAGAGTGATTCAAATTTTTATGTTGTAAGTTTTTTATGAGGTACTTATAACCTCTTGCTATTGTATTTCACCCAAAATCTTCCACCCCATTAAATTGTGTTGAGTAAATGTAGAGAAATATCTAAAAATTGGCAGATTGGCCCTTTGTTCCTTCCTATTTTGTCTGGACCAACTAAATTATCAAGGGCCAAACTGTTAAATATACACAGGTTTTTATTAAAAACTAGTGTTTTTTCCCATTAATTTTTTATGTACTTTTTCAAGTTTTACTTTTTATTTGATTTCTACGGTGAGTAAAGAGTGCTTGCTTCAGGGTAAGGTAACAATGTTCTACAAATTGATAATGTGTAGAGGCATGATGAGGAAAAAACTGCATCCCAATGATTCATTAGAGAAAAAAGTAATGGAAAAAAAGAAAAAAATGAGTGAAATAAAATGGTTGGTACTTGTACTAATTTATTGAATTATTTTAATCATAACAAAAATATTTTTAGCAGGCCTTTCTTTCTTATTTGGACTTTTGGGACCTGTTATTGTAAATCTTAAGTAGTAATTTGTCTTCAAAGTTGAAATTTACATCAAGTATTATTTTTATCATCTTAAAAATTTCATCATTTTTTTCCCTTTAAAATAGTTTTTTATATCTTCAGTTTCTGAGGAACTAAATATGATGAAAAAATATTACTATAATTATATTCACTCACATTCTCTCACATTCACACATATTCACATTCAGCACAAATTTTGCTCAATCTAGCTCAAATTTCACTCAAATTCTGATAGAACTTAAGTTACCATGAAATTAATGAATGAAAATAGCTCCATTCTGAAATGTTGTGTAGAAGTGAAGAATAGAATTAACTGTTTTCAAAAAATTTTTCATCATCAGCAGTGAAATTAAACCTCTAATCAAAATGTTTCATGTATGTAAACATATTTCTGAGATTTTCTTCTTTCTAATGAGACCAAATTCAGCTTTCTACATTAAGTAGAAGCTGAGTAATTACAAAATGGAAAATAATTCATTTACAAATTTCAAGTTGGAATTGACATCCAGACATTAGATACTTCTTATTAAACAGTGCTATACAACCTGGTTGCTCAACTTAAAAATTCAGGCTGGTAAAAAACTAAATAAATTCATTGTAAATAATATTTTATCTGAAAATTCTATGTTTTGGTCTTCAAAATTACCAACAGATTGGCCCTTTTTATTTCCTTATTCTGAACGCCTAAATCAGATTGGCCCTTCAATATAACGCAGATTGGCCCTTTGGACTTTCCTGATTGGAACCTCTAAAACAGATTGGCCCTTTGGGAAAAAATGCAGATTGGCCCTTTTTCCGCAGAGCCATCGATATAGTTCAGTTTGAGACACGTTTCAGCGGCTCGGTGGACTGTATCCAGAATCAATTATTTCGATGACGATGTCACAATAAAGTGGTTCCTTATATTAGCTGATTTAAAAGAAATTGTGTTGTTCTATGCGTGCGCACTCCCAACTTGAATCACCGAGGCCAAGTTGAAAGCACCAATATTTCAGCAGAAGATAGATTTCTGGCTGTCTGGTACCATATTATGGTCTAAGATGATAACGTACTTCTCAATTTTTCAGCATTATTGCACCATTACCCAACACATATACTTTTTCGAAAAGGCTCTCGGAATTGATTCTCATCGAGTATCGAAATAAAGTACCATTAGTAGTGGCTAGACCAACAATAGGTAATGTTGTTTTTACCTCATTCGAGGTTACTCTCCAGCTATACTGACATTTAAAATTCAATTCCTCGATATTATTGTAACACCATAGCCGACTAAGCTGCTCAAAAAAAAAATTATTTCCTCTGAGCTGGATTCAGATTACTGCGAGAGACGCACGTAGCATCAAGCGTCCACTATTTTAAGACTCTATAACCATAATATTGAACCATTATCAAAAAATGTAAATAAATTTTGTTTGACCTTGCAGTGGTAGCAAGTGGAAGTGAACCATTTATCGGTTGGACAGACAGTCTAACTGGTCCCGTAGGCCTTTCTGTTGCTGTTGGTAGCGGACTCCTTCATTCCATTTTAATTGATACTAAATATAAAGCTGATTTGATACCAGTTGATCATGTCTGTAATAGGCTGATTGCAATACCCTGGGCAGAGAGCAAGAAAAGTCGAATGTTTGTTGCTTATTGTGTAACCTCCATTTCTCCAGTAGCCGACTAATATGGAAAGTGTCAGAAATACAAGATTTGACCATGAGAGAAAAATAATATCCCTTTTTTGGCATTATTCAGAAGAAGCACAAAATAAAATTTAAATTATTTTTCGAGAAAACTAATGAATGAAAAAAAAAAAAATATATATATAAGAAAAGAGGTTTTTACTTCCAGATACTTAAACTAGAAAAACCATTTACTGAACCCATAATAGATAAGTTTCTAACACTTTTCTTGTACGTTAAACTTGAGTGGATCTTACTGTAAAAAAAAGATACTCGTAGTAATCTTCAACAAGAAAACCTGAGGTCCTCTTTATAGTTATACTAGCATATAATTTATTAAAAGTAATTAGTCAGGATTTCAGTAAATTCACTGTACTGTGTACCTAAGCACTAAAACGCAGAAAAAAATTATTGTAATTTTTATCCTGGTTTTTTGTTTTTTTTCTATTTATGTGTCAATTTATTTATTTCTTTTAGGAAAATAGGACAGTTCGAAGTTTATAGGTAGCCTATAGTCGCTAAAATCACAACAAAAATAGTAAAAATTATTATATTTGATGTTGTTATTCCTATTTATGTTGTTATTTCTTTTGCAATCTTAAAACTTACGATCTTATTTCTTATAAAGACTAGTTGAAATAATTAATAATTTTTTTTCGGTGACAACCGACCTTATACGTCCGATGATTTAGGTAACACAAATTTCACGATAGATTTAAAACAGTTGCAACTCTTCATCTAAGCTTGAACTTTATAAACAGAAAAAATATGTAACTAACTATAGCCATTCACAACAGGTGTCAATTATTCAAGGTCCACTTAAGTGTAAGCTGAGAGAAAATTAATTTTCATTAATTTTCATTAATTTTCATTTTGTTTTGGATTTTGCAGATCCACCGAAATTTGTGTTTATAATTTAGCTTTAGTGGGAAAAGAACAAATATCATGGCGTTTTTATGAACAACTGTGTACCAATAGCATGAAGAAATATCCGTTTAAATACATGATTTGGTATCCAACTATCACATGCATGCATTCCAATGTTGTCAGGCATAAAATTGTAACGTTTATTTATCAATGGGTACCTGCATACATCATCGACTTTTTGTTGAAGTTGTTGGGCAAGAAACCAATGTACGGAAATTTTCTCAACTTGTTCATTATGAACTTCCTTTTTTTAAAAGTGTAATTTTCTAGTGATTCATAATTTGCTATTTTTGCTTTTCTTCGAGTATGCGGGAAACATATCAACTCGAATATATTCTTTATGCCCACAAAAATATTGCTCTTCTTGAATTTCAAAATTTTAAGACTTTTTCTGAAGGTCACAAACCTATTTCAGCATCAATGAACGCTTAAGATTGAAAATGTAGGTATATATTACTCGCATATGCGTTTAACCTGCATTATTAAAAAATTATTATATAATTAATAGTACACATAGCACATTACTAGATAGATAGAGATACTCGTATATTTAAATGTTACATACACTATAATATGTTAATTTTTTACAGTTTGGTTCGTGTGCAACAAAAAATTACCCAAGGTGCAGACCTGGTGATTTATTTTTGTAGCAGAGATTGGGTTTTTGAGACGGAAAATGTTGAGCAACTTAAACTCACGATGAACGAAGCTGATCGTAATATTTTTCCAATAACTGAGGAAAACTTAAATGATCAGTTAATAGTTGATAACGCACTCATAGTCGTTAGAAAGCACGTACTCCTTGAAAAATTTGAAGATCCATCGGCAAATTTGCTAAAATTAAATATGTAAGTGTACAAGTAGGTATATGGCTTAAAAAATAGTTTAAAAAAATTATTAGAAGAAAATATTCAACTTATAGTATATTCATGTCGTACCTGTCAATAGTTTAAGAATTACCTCAATTTATAAACTGGTCAATTCCAACCACATTGCTATAGTGTGCGACGAAAAGTAGGCCTAATATAAAATACCGACCCAATAAACACAAGATCACTTAAACCTGAAGCCCAAAATAAAAGAATTCCAGTAATGGGACCCTATCGGTGAAATTGATTTCTTTGCCAGGACTTATTTAGGTATTATGAAAATATTTATTTATTCATTGTAAACAGCATAAATTTTTTTTCCCGCAGACTATCTCAGTTATCCTCTTTCAATAAAGTAACTTCAAGAGAAGATATCATGAACTAATAATCTAACAAAAAGAAAAAGATTGTTTCTTTTATCTCTAGTCAGTATTTTCCTCCATTAAGGGTCATAAACACCATCAGCATTAGTTACTGACATGTATAATGTGTTACTACACTGAGAGAAAAGGGTAGTACTACATAGTAAAGTAATTTTTCTCATCGAGGTTACAGAAATTATTATTTTGTAGTAATAAATATATTCATATATGATAGTAAAATGAACTACAAAGACAGTATATTTTACTTTTTTTTTTTTTAGCTATTTCTTCCACAATTTTTAATTGTTCCAGTGTTCTTATCCTAAATAGTAAAAAGTACTATTAAAATTTCTCTCAGTGTATAATACATATTAAGAGTGTTTTTTAGTTCTGTGTCGAGTTCGTTAAGTCTTTTTCTTCAAAATTTTATTCAAACTATTCTTACCAATGCTATAAGCTCCTAACTCAAGTGTGTTTATAGACAATATCTAAAGAAAACTTTGTACGACCTATGATAACTGAGCTTTCTACATTATTGCAGATTGTTTACTCTGAATGTTTTCGTAAAAGTGCTGATCTACTACTTCGTCATTAAATATTTATTCTCTTTGGTTGAAATGATGAAAAACACCTGACTTCGAGGATTACATGTACATTAGTATTGATGCGAAGAGAATTCCAGTTCAGCTGATATTTTAGTTTCACCAAATGACTAGAAATACGCCGCGAGAAGGGGATAAGTGCACTTCTTAAAATTTGACAGAAAAGAAAAGTTGGGGGAATCAGTTGGTCCGCTTTTAAACTTTGGCACTCGTATCATGACTGAATTGCCAATTGAAAACGATGTCCCTCTCCTTTACCTGTAGGCAACTCAGAATTCCTTTTAATAATTTTTACCCCAAGTGACTATAAGGCATATAGTTAACACTTCGTGAAGTGCCAAGTCATTTTGCGAAATGACTAAAAATTCTAGTCAGATGGCGTACTAAAAATTCCATTGCGCCATCTGACTGCACTTCGCGAAGTGCCTAATTACCCCAAGTGACTACGACATATACCTACAATTGAAACTTAGAACGAACTCAATTTTAGGAGAAAAGTGGACTTATCCCCCTTTGCATATCTCTGTTCAAATATATTTTATTTGGTAAAATATTGATCCTGTACATTAAGAAAAGAAACTTTTTCAAACTTTACTTTTGTTTTATATTTTACAAATCTGGCCAAAATTAATAAACGATATTATTTCTCATTAGACGATTACATGTACGAACTTTAATGGAAACTAATCATTGTCTTGAGATCCCAGCTTCTTAAAGTAGTATACCATATTACTACTAAAAAAATGCGTTTAATACTATTTCTCTTCTCACATCTCATAAATAAATCGTTTCTTCAACAATAAGCAGCTATTTTAAATCTGTATTTTGAATTATCGAATGTAGTTCACAAATGTCAATCGAATCGAATTCGTCCTCCACGTGCTCACAAACTACTGTACGTATTAGTTTTCCCGTATCAACCTAACAAAGTACCTTGTCGTTGTAGACATTCCTAATAGATTAAACGATTAAACGAATTCTTTTCCACTGAGTAATTTTAAAATGCCATCAAAATGATTTTTTTCTTATTTTTCCCCCGTTTAAAATTTATATCTCACTATCTGTTGAAGCGGAAAAAAATGCGGAAACTCTAGAGTAAAAAGATAAATGAAGTTATTTGAGGAAAGCTAATAAAGTTGTGGTTAAAATGAAACCAAAATTAAAAAAAAAAAAAAAAAAAAAAAGATGAATCCGAAACCGAGTAAAGGACGTTGTCTAATGGGAATTGCTATTAATTTTTTTCTCTAACTTGAAGTTGTTGGAAATTTTCTTCACCCAAATACAATATTAAGATACCGAGGAGTGGAGGAAAGAGTTGAAGAAAGTAAGATAAGTTACGATGAAGAAAATATTTTCTCTCCTGCAAAAGCTCAGCTGTGTCGTAATACAAAACTTTCTATGTAAAAATGAGGGAGAAAAGGGGAAGGAAATTTGTTAGTCTGCTAAGAAAGGAAGGAAAGAGTAGACAGCCATCAAGATAGAAAGAGAAAAAAATTAATTGGATCATTAAAACGAATTAATTAACGGGTGAGGAGGATAAATAATTATACGAGCCCTTGTCGCCACTCCTACCAAATGGAGAAAAATTTTCAGATCGAAAATAATTTCTCGTTTTACTCTATCGTAATTTTCTTCGCCACTTTTTCACAACAATTTTTCCCCTTCACCCTAGACGTTATTCTTGTTCGCGTTTTTATTTTGGTTTCTCTCTCAATTTTTTTCTCATCTCAGTTTTCTCATATTAATTACTTTAGATGTCGTCGAGAGAGGATGGCGTTTAAGATAAATTCTTTTAAATTTTCGACATTAAAAAATAAGAATACTTTGAAATCTGATTCCATTTCCTCGTTCCGGAACGATGGCGTTGAAAATAGAGAAATTTCTCTTCAAAATTTAGTTTGCGAGAAAATTTCAACGTTTTTCTCTTATTTTTTCTACTATTTTGGTTTAATGGTTTCCTACTTGATCTCGCTGTTTACTTTTATAAAATATGTATAGAAAAATGCAAATGGAATAAAATTTATGTAAATTGAAAATCTGTTTGCTATACATAGGTAAATGAAATATGAAGGAGAGCTGATAAAAAGTATCTCACACCTGTCACATATAACAACTGAATAAAATCAACCAATATTTGGGGTTCAATTTCTAAGGTTATAGAGACTTCACGATATGTACGGGATTTCTTATGAATTTATTAAAATTTTTTTTTTTTAAACCTATGTTGTTTTTGGATGTCTATTTACTATCTGCTGTATAAGTGAAAAAAAACCAATATCATAACAAAACGTCTGACTGAAAATAGTGAGAATTTTGAAAAACTTATAGGTACCTACTCTCAATTCCCCGAAGAGTTGTATTTGAATTAGTAATATGAAAAACGACTCAAGCCCACATTTTTGCGATTTGGCGGACTTTGCTTTATATATTTGGCAGAGCTGAAAATTTGTTTATTCATCACAAGTATAATAATATGTAATAAGAGAAAAATAGTAGTGTAAAAAGGAAAAAGACTATCACAGTTTGGTTCAAATAAATCTCAATTTTTGTTATTTATTCGAAGTAGGCAGAGAAGGGCACTGAATTGATTTTATGGCAGATGGGGCTAATTTCAGCTATGAGAGGCGTCTCATTTGATTCTATCTACCAAAACATATGGCCAACATATCTGTATTATGCTACTTATGAGTACAACTTACCAGCATTTTATGCAAAAACACATCAAAAGTCTGATCTCAAGTGATTTTTTAAATGATTTCTTGACTTATATGTATATAAGCTGGCTTGAAACTTCAATGGTAAACTCTAAACACTTCAATTACCTATGTACTGCATAGAAAGTCAAAATTTGCGATTTTCGTATCCCCCATCCCTATACATACAGACAAATATGCATAAATAAATAAACAAATAAAGAAATGTGAAAATGCGAGATGGGTATTTTCAGAATCCTGAGTTCATGAAATGAATAATTATAATATTATGCAGGTCCTATGTTGATTCATTGTTAAAGTCAGATAAAAATTAAATAACTATGAATGGAAAATTTAATTACCACTTAATACGTTTCTAGTCTTTATATTTCCCTTGTTTTACGCACAAAATGCGGAAGCAAAATGCACTCAAATAAATGAATTTATCTACAAAGTATATCTAAAACTTGAGCTCAGGTCTAATAACTATTTTTTTTGTCTGTTTCAGCTCCTCACTCACTTTAATAATAAATCGCGGAAGACAGTTCGTTAAAATTCCTCTCATTGTAGAAGGTATCAAAATTTTTACACACGGCTATGAAATCACACGTACTAAAAATTTATTAGAAATATATTTCAGCGAACGTTTCATTCTCATATTATATTCAGAATGCTCGCAGCTTCTCCACGTGCAAAGCGAGAAAATGTCAAACTTTATATTCTCCAGTAAGAGGCAGCTTAGATAATCTATAGCGTACAGTCTATCTCTCCCGTTATGAGTATAGGTATATAGAACCACTTTCACTGTATAACGTTTCCTCCAACTACGCTTAGCTATCGTATTTTTCAGCTTTTCACCGAATTTTTGAGGTTTTGGATTTCATTCCACCGCAGATAGGCCTAAATTTCACCTGACAGGACGACAGATATCTTCATGAAGTCCAATTACTTTCGACGTGAGAATACTGAGGAACAACGAGGATTATCAACAGATGCGAGGAAAAAATCAATTCTCGAAGAGAATTAATTGAATTCGTCTTCTCTTTATTTTGTTAAGTAACTATTTGAGTGAGTATAAGAAGGTTAGAATAAAAAAGATTGGTCAAGTCAGTTGGGAATAAGAAAAATACACCGAGAATTATACGCGTCATTAATCATTTCAACAAAATTATTCTATCGAAACACTTTAACTGCTCTTGTCGAGTCGAAGAGAAAATCTTTTCAAGTATTCTGAAACCAGTGAGGGGAGAGGGGGGAAAATTGAGTTTCGCGAAAGACAAGACGTTGGTGGTTTTGAGGTAGAGGGCCTACAAAAATTGAATGAGTGATAAATTGAATAAAGGACTCGCATCATTACACTTTGAGACGCATTTTTCAAAAACTATATAGCTATTACCTACATTCACAATATTGAGTGAAATTTTTTCCATATAATGTTTAGGCAACTTTTTCTCAGAATAAAATAATGCGAAAGTTCTTTCCTTGATGATATTCAATTTCAATAACTTTCAATCAATTTACTTGTATTCGAGAAAGAGGATTTATCATCTTCGGCAACTCCATATTGAAAATGAATACAACTAAAATCATAGTTTCATCTAAATCAAGCAAAAGTTTCTCAGCAACTAGCGAATAAAATGGATATTCTTTTATGATAATACGAGTAAAAACGTACAGATAGGTATTAATAAATGCACACTGTCGTGGAATTTATTCCAGTATATCTCAATGGTGTAGTCTACTTATACTTTCCTTTGGATGGTTCAAAAAATAGGATTTCATGAGCTGAATTCCAATCCAATTTTATTGTAATTTGGATATCGATGCCTTAAAGTGAAAGACAGCTATGTTCATTTTAAATTTACGTAGAAATGAATTTAAACCGATTTAGCTAAAACTTAACATAGATAGGCTCTTTTGACAAATTCATTTGATTTGAATAATTTTGAGTCGATTAAAAAAAATGTCAATTGCAGTTTATTATGATCAAAAATTATAAACAGGACCACGTTGTAGAATATATAGGGTATAGAAACTAAAACAAAACTTTCTGAATTCATATTAACAACTGAAATTTACCTACAATAATATGGTCAAATGAAATAAATGTTTGATGAAACTATTGACATTGTGTTCTCAGCTATTGGAAAACACTGAAAATTCAATAATCTGAAAAGCACTGCAGAAAACCTGAAGAAAGCATAATCCCTTAAAAGAATGACAAAATTTTTTTCGTAATTAGCGTTGAAAAAAATATATTTTGTACTCGTACTAAAAAGGAGCTGACCAAGCCATTAAAAATGCTGCAGTTTCATGAATTTTCGAAATAATGATGAGCTAAATGATGGCTCGGTATAGCAAGGAGACAGGCCACAGTTAATGGCAACAGCGCCCGTATCATTAATATTAATATGTTTTGCCGACGTTCTCAATATCGAGAATCGATTTTAAATTTTAGGAAAATTTCCGAATTTACTCCCGTGTAACCGAAAATAAAGATGTTAACACATCAAAAAAAAATCGTAACGACGCAAATGTTACACCGAAGAGTAATAAATCCAAATTTGAATGATGAATTCGATGTAGAATTAGCTCCAACACGCCTCAACCTCCATGGTACTTTGACGCAATTTTTTATGAGTGTTAGATGTGTTACATACTCACCATCTGAAGGTGCAACTATTTTCCTTCTAAAACAGAGAATTTGAGCAAAAACTGCAGGTGTCATGTCACGTAAGCTTTCCACGTTGGCGTGATTCTTAGCAAAATAGAAAAAGTATAAAACATGAGGAGGATAGCTGAAAAAATAGAATGAATGCTACTGTAACTTCAACCGTACTGGTAGGGTAAGTATTATTTAAAACCATGAACTAACTACATTATTAACTTTCTTCCTCTGTTCTTTTCCTCCTTTAGCTGGCGAAACTAGCTTTTCAAATTAATCTAACAGTAATCAAATTTCATTACTCTCGTTTAATAGATTCGAGTCTGCAAATCCAATTGGTATAAACGTTACGAGCTTTAGCTGGAAATTATATCAAAATCTCATCGAGTTTCGAATCGAAGCAATTACAGCAGAATTAATTCGCCTGTTTGCTGGTGAAGGAATCGACGAAAGAAAAGAACGACAACGTTGAAGTTGGTTGGATAAAAAGATTTGCATAAATGTGAGATACAGGTCAAGGATAAGAGTCTGACCTTTGTTTATACAAGAAAAACACATTGATGGAGGAGGTCAGATTTTGGCAGGTTTGTTTGAGGTGTTTCAGCCAACGCATATTCATTGCAAGTAAACTATCAAAAAGGAGCACTTAAAATTTCTGTAATTGATTGGTTGTCGTTGGAGTTATACAGTGTTTAAAAAAAGGCCAGAGCAGGGACCAGCTGATAGATTGAGACAGCCTTTTTGCAAAAAAATAAAAAGGGGCACGCGCTGCTAGCTTATCTCAATAGTACGGTGGAAAGAGTATGAGAGTTATATTTATTTAATGTTGTTTTTTTTTTTTTCATAGCCTACTTTGCCACTTCCTTTTGCTGCCCCCACCCCACAAAAAGCGTAAAATTGTTAAGTAAGTGATAGATGAGCACTGCACGTATATCGTGGGGTATGTATACATATATTCCACGTTATGTTCACTAAAAAAATCACGATAGATGAAAATAATCAGCAATGACGTTAAAAAAAGAAAATAAAACGAAAAAGAGAAGGGAAAAACGCACCAAAAATACGCTAAAATGGCGTACGAGAAAATTTTTATAGACATTACGTGCAAGTCGAGCACCATTTTTGACAGTAATTGGCGAGAATTATGAGTTTGAGTTATTAATGAATTTACCTAGTCTTTTGAGTCGAGTTAGTTGATTTGATATTTTTGTGGCAACTGAAGAAAAATGTACTTATTCGATAAAATTTTGAGTTGGCAGTTCAATCATAATACCTCGGCTGAAAGATGGACTACATAGTAAAAATTGGTTTTTATTGATGATGGAAGCAAAATAATGCTTCATAGCACAAGGTAGGAATAAAACAAGAAAATATTTGCTACTTAAAATCATACAGAGCCAATCATTCGTAATATTCTTTTAGGTTTTTTTATAGCACGAACCTAGTGTTGGACTTTTTGTGTATTATTCGATTCTGTTACAATCATGTTTTTCTAAAACCAATTCCAACATTACGTAATGGAAAACACACAAAAATGAGGGTTTAAAAATAAAAAACAATTCACTATCTTTTATTTTCTTCAAACTTCAGTAATGATGTGGAAAAGATAAAAGAGGGTATGAAACTAACAACAAAACCTTCATAGTAATAAATGAATCAATAATTATAAATTCAACAACTTAAAATAGAGATTTTTTTTATTAGCTTCAGGGTGGGTCTAAACTCCAAACTATCTAAAATCCCCCCGACCAATTTTTCAAACACCTCTCTAGGTTGTGGTGGTGAAAGGAGAAAATACATACTCGTATTTCTACGCAACGCTGATTGTAAAATTTTGTAATGCTTATTTTTGAACATTTATATAGATTTTCAACCTCCTTGTGACACCACTTCTTTTCAATCTATAGGGGAATGAAATTTTTATGGAAATTTTATTTTTCATGAAGTGGAACCATCCTACAAGGTGGCAGACCACCACATTAGGCATAACTAATCTACTAGAAAAGTATGAAGTTGGTCACAAAAATCGTGTTCCTTTAAGGTAACGTACCTTTAAAATTTTGTATTATTATAACAATGTCAAACACACCTCATACCAATAAAGGCTGATTATTGTAACATTATTATTATTATTAAGGTAACGTGTCTCAAAGGATATATGTATTGCTTTAACGTACCCACAGTTCATTTTTAAAACATTTCTCACTGTTTTATAATTCACGATTACAGCATATAAAACATCATTTTAATTTAATTCATTCCGATGCTATCCTCAACTTCCATCTTGAAAACATGAAACAGCCAAAATACGATTTTGTCTAGAATATTAGTTTGGTTGATGACATTATTTTTGTCGAACAGAAAACTAATCTAAACCTTCTCGGTGCTCACGATATTCGTACTTCATCGGTGGCTTTCTGTTCTCGAGTAGTTTTTTAATAATAAAAAACAGTGAGCTAAGAGGCGTTCCGAAGTGCTGACTGCATTTTTCCCTAGTTTAAATTTCATAACGAGAATACCTTTTCGTTTTCTGCATTTCGTACTCGGGGCAATGAAATTTACGACCCATCCTTCTAGCAACCCTCCTCCCCATCTCTTTTATCTCCATCTCATCTTTACCCACAACTAGTAAGAGATATTCTACGATTTTCAACGGATTTCACATACTTTCCACTTTCTTTTTTTTGCAGGTTTTCAAAGAAACCCATGGTCTTTGCAGCCCGGATGATGGTCAGAGGCGAAGTGGAAATTATAACATTATTTTTAATCACGTGACCTACCAAAAAGTTTCTTTTAAAGATTTAAAATTCATAAAACTTGACATTCGTATAACATTCTTCTGAAGGGCTAATATTAGGAAAACTTTTGAACCGATTGTAACCAAATTGATACGGCCGCGACCTTTCCTCCATTAAGATTTTGGCTCTACTGATGCATTAGTTTCAAATTGATGAGTAGTTTGAAATTATTTGCTTGTGGGCACGATTTAGGGAAATCTTTCAGGCCAATATGGTTGAAATGTGCATGATGACGTGGTGATCAAGGGGGGTAAATCTATGCAGTAGTTTTCAAGTGACACCCTATTTTGTAAAAAAAAAAAGTAGGTAATTCATTTTCACAGTCTTAACCGATCTTTGACCTAGTCCATTTTTTTGAAAATACTGTATAATATAGATTGAAAATACATATTATACAAACTTGAAAGTGAGTAATTGGCGAGTGATTAGCAATCGAAGATTTTTCTTAGTTGGAATGACAGGTGAAGGCAAACCTACTAGGGTTGAAATTCGGATGAATTCTGCGTCTCATATTAGGCCTATAGTGAGAATAAAATGACTAAAAACTTAATTGCAACTTGCAAGCAATTCAGTGATATTTAATTTCAGACTTTATTCATTTATTTCAAATATTTTTCTATTTATTTTTATTCATTTCTTACTCTACTCTCCCTTTCACTTTCGCCTTTTTTTTTTCAATTTTGGAAACCTGCTTTTCTAGCGGAGCTTGCCACGCTAGAGTTTTTCTCACTTAATATCAAAGTTTTTTTTTTTTCTTCTGGATCTTATATACTCGTTTTCCAGAAAACTTCGTCACACTTTTCTCAGCATTTCTTTTTCGTTTTCATCGATTCGTTTATTAAAATGTATCTTCGTATTTATTATTATAGATTCTACACGTCGATATGGTTCCGCTCATCGCCACCAGGAAACTGATTTCAATGGCCACTATTTGCTCACTTTACGGGGTCACCAAACTCGATGCTCGTATTTGTGTTCAGGAACATAGCCGAATGAGATGACGATAGAGAGTTTTGCTGAAGGAAATTAGAAGCGACTGTTTTCACAGAGACACGCCAGCTGGTTATTGAAACAGCAATGTTTTATTCGATTTTGTGGATTTCGTTAGAAAAATTTTAGCTTTTACTACAAAACTTTCAAGTAAGAGCATGCTCAGTCTTTTTAATTCATTATCTTGAAACATATTCATAGTTTTTGTTCGAACCTGTAACACAGGCCTTAATTTATATTAATAAAATTTAATTGGTTTTTGTTTAATCTTTCCTAGAGACAAGCCATTAATGGAAATTCAAAACTTCAAATAATATACCTACGATTACCGTTTCAGCTCGATACATCCTGTAGTTTTGGTGTAATTAGCCTTCAAATTCGAAACTTACGATTTACATACACCACCTCTCCCTAACATTAAGTACCTATATAAATAAAGAAATGTAAAAATGCGACATGGGTATTTTTGGAATCATGAGATCATGAAACGAATAACAATGCATAATATATCCCATGCCTATTTTGTGAAAGTCAAATCAAAATTGATAGAAGATCGAAAACGCGCTAAAAATGAAATCAAAATTATAACATGAACGATACATCATTGATTACTGCGCTGTCTTACTTTTACGAGTAAAATAAATAGTTTTATTTTGAATTGATAAACGTATTTAATCACTTTTCATACATTCGTAGAAAAGAGAAACGGAAGAATTAAAATGGGGAAAAATACTGAATTAATAGCGAAAAGTGAAAAAGACGAGGAAAATACGTGCCAAGAAATTCAAGAAGAACATAAAAGGACCCGAGAGAAAAAGTACCTATTTTCATGGATCGAGTGACAAAACTGAGATAATGAATAAGCTCCCCGGAGAATGAAACCATTATATAAAAAGTATTGCGTAGCAGTTTAATCTTGAACCACCCGCCCTACTCGGTAGCAAGCTGTGTGAGCTTTTATTTAATTGGCTTCCAAACAGAAAATTAAGGCGCTTCTTATGTACGTTAGTTATAACTTATAAATTTGCACTGATTCATTTTTAACCATACAATAACTAACCTCATTAACACTTTTTTGAAAATAAACAAACGATTATATAATATTTACCGATTTGGCAAATTAAGAGTGTTTCTCAGTTTTATAATATTGAAAATTAGCGCAAGCATGAAAGAAAAAAGTATGGTCAACTATGAAAGCAAACACTGATCTTGAGAGACCAAATTTTGCTTTTGTGAGTAATTTTATGACTCAAAAAAGAAAACAAAGATGAATAAATAAAACTAAATTATAATAAGAGTAAGTATAGATATATAAAAATTTCAGTGTCATGTTTGAACGCGAATGATTCCCACTCCTGTATTTCCAGTTCGATGGCTCACCGAGTGATCATTTTTCTGGAGAAAAGCATCTTCTTCACAATAAATAACTCACGCCCAAGGCTCGTATAATTTATTAAATTTGTAAACGTTAAAATTCCTTCTTTGCACTAAAATTTTTATTTCAGGAATGTAGTGACAAGAACAGAAAAATGCACTTTGGATGGGGAACTTTCAAGCTTTTTTTTTCGTATCACGACTAGAATTGCGAAATCTCCATTGCATACTTCAAATTCAAAAATTGAATTCATCGAGTCAAATGTTATGAAACTAATGCGGACGGAAATTGCTCTGTTTGCCACTTCAGAATTCGTAGACGCGAAACGAAAATGTCTTTTTTCTTAATTTCGCTTCGAATGCAAGGACGGATTTTTCGAGAAAAAAAAAAACTTGCAAATAAGTAATTCCGAATGCGGTCATAAAAATTTATCTGTTTGCATCCCAACATGAATTTCCCAAAACATGAAACCAACTGTAGACGCTAAAAGAATTCTTAATTCAGTCGACCTTTCTCCAGTCAAAAATTTATTAAAGGCAAAAATTTTTATTATCTACTTACATTCGGAATTAATCTGATTTTTCCTTAATTTTTTATTAGGTATAAATTTATTATAAATTTAGAAAAATTTCAGTCTATTATGTCTCTGTTCATGATAATTTGGACGATAAAATCATAAAATGTTATTTATATAGGCTATCCCGATGGGCAAAAAATGAGAAAATGATCCAGAAAATAAGAATTTTATCCGTTGTCAGTCCGTTTTTATTTTTGATCATCGGATCTGAAAATTTGCAGTTATTTTAGTCATCTTGATTATTTTTCCAAATCCGTTTGTAAAACGGATTTCCTTATTATAATCAGTGATAATTTTTGGGCAATTTTTCTAAATCCGCTTGTAAAACGGTTTCACGGATTATAACCCGGGCCAACAAATATCATAAAACAGCCTTCACGGAAAATAATCCGGACTCATTTCCGGCAAGACTGATTACAATCCGTTCGAAATCCGTTTTAGAAGCCGGAAAACAGGAAAATTCCGGATTATAATCCAGAAACGGATTATAACCCAGAATAAAACGGATCCGTTTTCAAAATATTTTGCCCATAGGGATGGTTATTGTCGAAAGGTGTGAAACGGGCGCTGCCTGGATAGAATCCTATATTCTCGCATGAAGAAAAAAATAATAGATACAGCATCGTGAGAAAAAAGCTGGTGTTATTGTCACTTATGAATTTAAGGCTGGATCCGAGTTGCAGCTGAAATCCAGGGAGCGGGGTAAAAAATATAAGTCCGAATTGCGACCGCTAAAATAAAATGAGATGTCCGAATTATTGCGGTCACTAAAATATAATAAGATGTTCGAATTGCGGCCGCTGCATTTAATGGGAGTATCACTTTTTACACATCACTGAAAAAAATTTAGGTAGTAATTTCTACTATTTGTATGAGGAAACAGAGACAATTCAAGATTTATAATAGAAATTACTACAAAAATAGTAAAATGTATACCATCTAATGTACCTATACAGTTAATCTAATGATAGTAAAAAGTACTACAAACGCTAAGAATATTTACAACAACTCGTGAATTGTCCCTGTTTTCCTATAAAAAACAGTAAAAATGACTATTCATTTTTTTCAGGGTACGAGTATACATATTATAATAATAAAATGAAAAATAAAGGAGATAATTACGTAATTGCGGGCAAGTCTAAGTACAATTATGCAACATATTGTAGTGTTCGAAAAATAACGAAACAAAATCTTCAAAACAAATACACAAGTAAAATATCCAGAAAAAGTAGCCAAATCGAAAATCTACAAAAGAAGAAAGAACCCAAGGGGTGCAATAATTACGTATACATCATCAAGCTTTTTATAAAGAATTTATGTCATTATAAAATAAAATAAATTTACCTATACTCTGTTCAACTTAAGAATGCCTAAAACGGAACGTCAAATTCACATTTATCAACAATGCAAAAATCGGATGTGTGATAAGAAACAAGAAATTAAAATCGGAAGTGTAGCCAAATATTGTTGCTGAATGTGAACGAGTACCTTTTCCTCTCCCCGGAGCCCTGCAAACTGCGTTCCGTTTTAGGCATTCTTAAGTTGAACAGAGTATAGCAATCCTCATACTTCCAAACCAGCTACAATTCCTCACCCCATGAAAATGTACAACTTAGCAAGTCATTAGAAAAAATAAAACAAAATAGCGCTGATTATTATAATTCAATGACGTAATTCATGATGTTAAAAATTAAATAAATCGGGGTACAAAATTGAAAAGCGCTTTCCCCTTGAATACTTATACAGCTTCAGGAACATCAGCATTAGAAATTCGAAGGAATTGGCAGCAAAATTCAAAATTGAAAATTTTAATTCCAAATAAAATTCTCCAAAATTAGTAAGAGAAAATTTGCATGTTGTTTCTACATACGTAAAATTCAGAATGACGGGACGGGAGGACAAAAGAGTAAAGACCCAACCAAAGTTCAAGAAGAATGAAAAATGAAAATTTAAGAAGAACCAATTGAAAAACGCTAATTTTCAGATGGCCAACAAATTACGACAAAATTACGGAAAATTAAAGAGAGACAGAAAATATGGAACATTCTAGAAGTAATTTCAAAGGAAAAGAAAAAGAAAGTGAAAATAATTACGAGAAAATAAAAAAAAAAAACAAGTAAAAGAAAAATGAAAGTAGCGCTATTTAAAGGAGCGCTAGTCGCATTTTACAATATATTATTATGATAAAAAGGAAACATATCCTCCGTTAAGAGACAAATTTGGAGGGGCCACAATTCGAACATCATATTATTAAAGTTTAGCTACCGCAATTCGAACATTTCATTTTATTTTAGTGGCCGCAACTCACACATCTCCCCTTTTTTAAACCACAACTCGGTCAAAAATTATCAGATAGGCCGCAATTCGGATTTTGCCAAATTCTCCTATTTCTACATACATGTATGAGTTTTGTAGAAAGGATAGCTAGAGAAAAGGACACAATTGTCACGTAGTTGGAGACGGTGGTTAAGGAGGCTCATGAGGCGCTAGCAACAAAGAACAAGGTCGTATTATAGAAATAAAATAGGAAGTCGTCTTGTACATTTCGTAGAGCACATGTGGCGACGTGTATGCGAAGAATTTTGTCCACATTTGGCAAGCTTTTCTGAAAATGCTGCGTGCTTTTCTGAAAATGCTGCGTAATTTTCAGGCCCCCGCTATCCATCTCCCACGAACTCCGCCTCGGCTTGGTGCTAGTAAGACGTACGTGTCGCCGAAATACTCGTATATCGAATTACCACACCAAGCAGGGGGCAAAAATATAAAACATAAGAGGTGAACAAAGATTCTTTTTGGCTCTCAGTAGGTCGTCTATTTTTATTTTTTTCCTTCTAAAATAAAATTGAATTAGGTATAAGAAGTCCGTTTCATTTGGAACAGTGTAGTAAGCATTAGTAATACAACTCTGGCAGTTAAAAATTAAGATTGTGATTTTCAATTTTGGGTTTAGAACAAAGCCTTCGACCGAATACTGTTCATTAAATCCTCTTTTTCATGTCCTCTCAACCTAATATAAAAAAATAGCAAATTTGACATTACAACTTTGACTAGTATCATAATGGAAGAAAATATTAAGAATGTCAAAGAACTAGCCAACTACGAGATGCTACAGATTTCGAAAATTTGTAATGGAACACGAAGATCGTGCGCCATCTCACCTAAATTGGTAGCTTTCTACGCAGTGAAACCTGTGAGTTAATGAAGTGACCTTATATTTCGCGAAATACTCCACCATTGAGGGTCTCATTACGGAAGAAATTCTTCCAAAGAATTATAAGCAGTAGTTTGTGATATCAAAGACTTGGGTCTGCCGAGTGAGATAGTCATCTCCGATATTTATAGGAATAGAATATACGGATGGCCACGGCCAGATAAGCAGAATGCTGACAATATTGTGAGAAATAGCTAAAAATATCAACAACAAAATAAAATATGATTACAACGTAGGTAAGTAACAGAATTAGCAGAATTCCCAAGAGCCAAAGCATATAAAATAGTCAAGTTATTAGAGTTGAAGATCCAAGGATTCTCTGATGGAACATCAGAATATGTTGAGTTCCAGCAGTCAGCACCATAATGTAATATACACATGATGATGAGGCATATCTTACCAGAATGCATTGAGTCAATTTTTCTCGAAAATGAGTAAGTGATGCTATTGGGGCATAAGTCAACTTAGACTCGTCTTTGATAACCTAAGCACCTTCATTTACAATCTCGAAAATCAGTCAATAAAATTGATAGGTATCTGGTTTATTTTCTCTCAGTTTTATTGGCCATCGATAATACCTATTCCTACTATTCAAAATGAAAAAATCTTGAATTTCAATAGCTCAGTTTGGAACATAGTTTGGAACATTGGGTCTTGATTGGTGTGAAAACCAAACAGATATCTTGGTGAAGTAGGATTCTCAAAAGTAGTAAGTTTTTTCTTTAAAGATCTAATTTTTCCTATCGATTTAACACGAGTTGGATGCAATCGAATTATGTACTTTATTGTGTGAACAAAAGGATAAAGTTTCCTTACAGACCAAACACTGGCCAAAAACTGTCCACCGAAAAACAAAAAATCGGAGATAAAACCGACGAAAAAGCAAAATTTGCTCCCTAACTCATGTCATAAACCGCAAAGTCTACTCCATAAATAACAACCAACAACTGGTTACACCTATTCTTTTCAAAAAAAAAAAAATGTTTCCCTAGAAAGACAAAACATCGAGATAAAAACCACATTTTCCAGTCTCCGGGAGAGTAAAAGTTAGTTCCCCTCACCAAAACAAAGACCAATGATTTCCCCAGCTTCTCATGCTCCTTTATTTCCTCGTTAGATAAAAACAAGAAATTCTCTCACATATACATACATAAATTTTGTTAATGCCTGATAGTTGTCACAATCTTTTTGGCTTGAAAAGAGTGGGGTATACAACATACATAAATGAAGAACTGAGCTGATACTGTCTTATATAGTCTTTCACTCCTACACTTCTGCTGGAGAGAAGTTCTATGGAAGCTTTTTTCTTAGTTTATGTCAATACAGTATGCCTATAGTTATCACCCTGTACCTATTATAAAATTTTTTAAACAAATAAATTGCTGTAAGTCCGAAACTATTATTAGAAATGGTAAACAGATCTAAATTTTCTAAATTTTTGTCATTTATATTTTCTTTAGAGAAATTATTATCTAAAAACAAAGTCTAGCCCACCAGGATCGAAAAATTTCGACTTCTCAATTACACACAGGTAACTTAGTTTAAAAATCTCTGTAAGCTAGGTACAAAACTTTGGAAGCGGCTGAAAAATTGCCTGAATCAACTCAGAATTTTAGATGGACGGACTGCGTTTTGCAAAGGTATATGCAACAGTTGATGAAGGACCATTTTCACCATTATGGATCGTAGCATTATCTTTACAATTAATTTTATTTATTTAACTATTTTAGCCCTAAACGCATTTTGGAATCCAACTCTTCAACTTTATTAGTAAAAATAATGTTTAACCCATAAAACTATAATCGATAATAAGAATTTCGATTAAATAGGATCTTCGTTTTAGCAGAGGTGTTTTGTTGACTTTGATTTGGCACTGCATCTAACAAAACTAATTTATATAAAATCCTTTATACATAGGATAAAATTTCAACCATTATCGCGAAATTCGTTTGTAATCAAGTGGATTTTGTAGTTGCACAATGAAAACAAAAAGGCGATAAAAAAAGAAGATGAGAACGGAAATTGAGAGGGGATGAGAGTAAATTGGATGAAGATGAATAAAAGTATAGCGTTGAAACACTGCCAACCAAAGCTGACAAAACGAAAATGAGCGAGAAAAAACAGGGAAAACTTTTCTCTTCGTCTATCGCGGATTTGTGACACACCGTTTTAATTAAAAAATAAGCGATTTTAATGCTCCTCTGCGGAGAGGCATGCGCAGCCTAAGCCATATTGTTGTTAAAAATCAACAACGAGAAAAACGACTTTTATATTAGTTTTTTTTTCTTCTTCTTCGCAATTTTCAGGAAAACAGCACGAATAGTGGAGATCAGTGAAACGAAGAAATAAATTAAGTTGTAGCAGATGGCTATGTAAAGGTCGAGGGCGTTGTCTTAATTATATCCCATTAAAACTTTATCGTTGTTTCGTCTTGAATACACTTCCAAATGAAGAAAAAAAATAAGGCACTTGACGCTAGGTGCAGGTGTAGCTGGTGAGAGGTAAGGGTTCATATTATTCAGTCAGCAGGTGCCACGATGTCAAAATAATGGTAAATTATTCATAAGTTGCCCCGACACTGCACTATCAAATGAAGAATAATCTTCATTTTTCTTACTGGCCAGTTTTCATCATCTTCGTACTCTACTCGAAGTTTTTAACGCATGAGAAATGTAAATAAACTGTTTAATCGTAGTTATACATTTAATAATCTCTCTTTATCAAAACTAAAAACGAGCAATAGCCATTTAATAATAAATAATTCAAAGAAAATTGTAAGGTTGCAGATTTTTTTTATCAGACTGAACATTTCGGAGGAAAAGGGTATGAGCTGAACACAAATTATAGAACTTTACATTCAATGCATCTGGCATAGTCGGCAGGTGACCAACAGCTGATATATTCGTCGACAGTAAAATGCTTTCGATGATAACTAATTAAAACACTGTATTTTGAATAATCTAAAAAAATTCTCACTTCAACTATAAGGAAATTCATGTTATACTTGTCATTAAAGTATATTCTCAACGATCACAAAGCTATAAAGAATAGGTAAGTATAGGCACCTTTTAACATTACGATTATCGACTGTAACAATAGAGCAAAACAACTTCCAAACAGTTACAGAAACTAAAATTGAGCCACTTGCAGGGACTCGAAGAATTCTGAATTGAAAAACACACAGGCTATCTTTGGTCCCAAAATCACGGTGATTGCTCCTTTTTAACGAGCGCTGGGTAAATTTGAAAAATTCTCTGTTTTTCAATAAGTGAAAGAAAACCTACTGTATGGAATACAAATTCATCAAAAGGCGAAATAATTATTTTTTGCGAGGACGGAACGTATAAAGATGATGAAAAAAGGACACGGTGACCAAAAGGATGGGAGGAGGCGAAGCAGAGGGAATTTTTTGAATGGGAAAAACATTTTGAACGTTCCCAAGCAGTTGCGCTGCAGCTGCTGTCCACATTGACAATTTGTAACAATCTATAAATGAATGTAAAAATGAAAATGACAATACCAGTGTTGCCAGCCAACGATCTGCAACTTATTCAATGCCAGATCGCAGCGCCAATAAATATTTTGCAGAAAAATATTAATTCAGTAGGAATGAACATTTTTTTCATTTTTTCCCATAGGCTAATTTTATTCTACTTTCAGACAAATGGACTGTACGGGCGTCCGGATAGTTGGATTGACTTCAAATTTGATATACATATGAAAATAACTCCCCTCTACACGTCCATGCACTTGGTTTTTTTTTTAAGACTTTTTCCTGCAATTATATAGGGGCAGTGTGGAAATTTATGAATCAGCCTATGTACATTCATTTTCACAAAAATTTACGTTTTAATTTACTCCTGTGGGAAAATGCGTAAACAATGAAATTGGGTGGTTCCAAAATGTTTCTTTGGATGATATAGAATTGATTTCCATAAAAATTGAAAAAATAAAAATTTTGACCTGACAAGTAAAGGTACGTACATGTAGGTATATGGTGGTAATTCTGGGGGGAAAAAAATTTCACTTGAAGGTATTTAAATGATTTTATTTAACTACGACGTGTCACGTGGAGCAGAAAATTGACTTTATATAACAAACTGGAGTGACCGGGAGGAAAAACTTGGATTTTTAGCAGGTTTTCGATTAGACTTTGAAAACAGTAAACTGAAGTACGGATGAAGATAAAAGCATTTACATCAAAATTTTTTAAAATTTATCTTATTTTTCTCAGAATTTGTCACAAATATGCTATTTATTTGAGAAAAAATAATTATAAATGCTTATCTTACGTTTACTTTCATTTCAGCATGTAGGTACACATATACGTGTACCTATCTACTTAGCAGTTAACTTACACCCATATTTATGATTATTCAATTTTTTATTGAGTCGTCAATAAATAAGAATTCATTTCCAAACTGTGCTTTCATTGGGTATTTTATAATAGAAGTTTCATCTACAAAGCTTCGTTACAAAGCAGTTCTCACATTCTACCATTATTTTTATTACATGTACTTCAGTTACCCCCAACCTCTACAATGGTTTTTCGATTTTTTCAAACAAAAATGAAGTCGATTCTCTACACCCTTTTATTTTGATAGGAAAATATTCATCATTTATCAGATGATGCTATTAAATTCAACGTTCTATTGAAAATAAAATTATAAAAAAAGTGAAGCTCGATTATGGCCGGTTTTTTATTTCAACCTTTCTCGCTGCCATTTTTAATCATCACCACCCTTTCGTCTTTGCCAACTCTTTTGCAATAATCGACTATAAAACTTTTCAAATAATAAAAGTTACCGTATCTTCTTTATTGAGCGAGTCAAAAAGTATCTAAGAAATATTCAGTGTCTCATCTCCTGCTCTAATAAATTTTTAAAAACCATCATTACGCGCGAAAAAAAAAAAAAGCTCAAGAATATATTTAAAATAAAAATTTACATATTATCTAACGGCGAATATTCAATAATATACTTGGTGACTTCATAAAAATGAGCGCAATATTACGTCTAGGTATAATTTCTCATTTTCTTTTCTTTTCTCTCTTTTTTTTTTTTTTTCAATCTAAACTTATGAATTTTACAAGTTATCGATTTTTTACGTATTTACTCTTTCTTCCAGCCCTTGTTGGTGTTTTGTAAAATAATTTTCCATAAGCACATGTAGTGAAATATAAACAAAAATTCTTTATGGGAAAAACTCGATTTTGTTTAGCCTCCGGTGAGTTTTTCGAATTAGGCGAGCTTTTATTGTTTCAATTCTTGCGCTGGCAATTTATAGATTTTGATCCAATAGTGGCTGTACCGGTCAACCTTGTTTTTATGACTAAAATATTTAGATAAGACTTATGCTTCAAGGTACATAAATATTTACAATAAAAGTCAAAAGTTGTTGAATCCTCGTAGGCTACTAATTACTGAATAATAATATACGAGTACGTACGTATATAATACCTCACTTTTCTCGAATAACAGAAAATTATTATTATTATTATGCGTGGACATTCTTAATATTCACCTCAGTTTTTGCTATCTTGGATAATATACTTGTACATGTATACTCGTATTAATATCTTTGTCGTAATTTCCATTATAAATAAAACGCGAGTTTCAGTAACCCTTAACTTCGCAATGGTCACTTTAATGTACACCGCGACTTTGGAATTTTTTTTCAAATTTTTTGGGGATTGATAGAGAATTTTTTTTCTCGGATTTATTTTGTGACCTATTAGATATATTATAATCTACTGGTGAAATAAAATAGTTATTTGGACTGACGTAATTGAGCTTCAAAACTTAAAATTCTAAATGTTTTTCTGTTTTCCAAAACTCTGATTTTTTCTACAATCCAAATTTTCTCTAATCGTATGACATTCATAATTTATGCATAATATTGTTTCTATTTAATCACTGTTGCATCTTTAATGACTCTATTCATCTTTCATGATAATTATAATGCATAAAAAATAACAACTATAACAATACAGTAGTGAAAATAAGAAAATTAAAAACGATTAATGAACTACTGAGAAAATGAATCAAGAGATTATTGATAAGAACCACTACTGACCCTGGAATGCGCATCATTTATGATTTGTCTAGCTAGGCTACATTCTCGACATCGACTATTGATTTTGAATTTCATGTTAATTCCCGAATTTTCTATACTGAGTAAGGAAAACAAATTATTGTTAACCCATCAAAAGAAATGTTGCATATTTTTCCTTGTTTTCCTATAAAAAATAATAAAAACTTCCAGGGAAAATTCTTACATATTGTAGTTTAAGACTCATCAATGCATTCTCCGAGAGAAAAAGTGAAAACTTTCGTTATGCTCTCTTATTGAAATACCCATATTCAAAAATAATCACCGAAGAAACTGAAATCCTATGAGGAGCTAATAATTAGCAGTTGCTATGGAGATTGAAGATGTCGCACGATAAAATTTGAGAGCCAGCTAGTTATATCAATCAAAAGTAGGTCTACTTCAAAAAACTTACCTACCGGTTCAGGTTGGTAGAATTTTAAACGCGTTCACAAATATTCCAGCCTTTCGCTACATTACCCCTCTAATCCGTATAAACAAATTTGAAGAGGAAAAAATTGAAAAGCCAACTTTCTCATCTCTCCTTCGCATTTCACTGTTTTCATTCTAAAATTCGCACTTCCTCTCCATTCGAGAGATGAGCATGCCGGTATTTTCGTTTCCTTCCTGTGCCTACAATATGACCATTCATCATCCTCTAAGCCCTTTTCACAACTCAGCAACTCATCATCCACGGTCATATGCGAATATTTATATGTGCTCGTGAGAGCGTGGTAATTGTCGACTTTTCTCTCTTGACGATAATTCACGCCAACACGACGCGACCAGGTCGGAATTTATTTTCTCACTGAAGGAGGCTGGGGATTTCGCAAACGACAAATACACCCCCAAACAAAAGTTACAAAGGAAAGTGGGACAAAAAAAATAATAAATCCGATGTGAGGCTTATGAAAAAAAAACAAAAAAACAAAAAAAAAAAACAGGCAGACAGGAATGTTAAAGTTAAAACCACCAAAACGATACACACACCAACCTCCAAGACATTAGTTCGGATTGCCGGAAGAGAGAAATACGGTAGATGTAAGAACCACCACGGATACACATATTCCAGCTACAGGTCAAAATATATTGCGAAAGTTTAATAATTTCGTAACATTAATAATAAATTACCGCTTGGTTACTGCTTTAGGCACAGGTGTAATGAATTGACGAGGGTGGTGCCGCAGGAAGTTTAAAATCTCAAGCCATTCTCAAAGCACCGGAGGCATTTTTTACACACACTAATAAAGGCGCGAATAATTTCAACTTGTACGTAGGTAGGTAGGTATACGGATATAGGTACCTATACAGGGTGATTCAAATTTTGACGCGCCGTAGGGAAATAGCATATTGTGCGTCGAAATTTGAATTGCCTTTTCGAAATAAACGTTCGATTCATATTTCCATGCAACAGCTAAGAACTCAGTAACGTATAACCAGTTAGGTTGGGTGGGCCTGCAAGGGGGTGTAATATGCTATGTCAACCCGATCCTCACCCGAAACATTTTTTCCACGTTAAGCTCTTGTTCTTGCACGGATGCCAACTGCAAGGATTAATCCCACAAACCAAGAATTTTTGAAATTTCAAAGATTTGAGGAATTTTTATGAATTTTAGGGATTCTTTGGAACTATAGGATTTTTTTTTTTAGGACTTCAAGGATAATATGTCTCAGTTTTCCAGTTATTATTCATTAAGTGGGATGATATTATTTTATTATTTTGGTATTTTATTCTTGCATTTTAAAATTTCAAGTTTTCTTATTATTTATTTTTTTTTAGGGACTAAAATCAAAATTTTCAACGAAAACCCCGATCTTAAGGATTTTTTTCACCTCAAGGACTTTTGTTTGGCTAAAAGCAGGGATTTTCAACAATTTGCGTTGGCCACGCTGTGTTCTTGGCTAATGCGCAGAAAAATGAATCGAGTGGGTATTTCAAAGGGCGATTCAAATTTTGACGCACCAAATGCTATTTTCTTATGGTGCGTCGAAATTTGGATCACCCTATATTCGCACTGCGAATGCCTGAACGACCTAATCCATCATTAACAAAATAAGGAGAATAGAGCAAAGCGTGGTTATTTGAAAATGTTCAAAAATATTAATTTAAGAAATTCCAAACTACGTGTTCATTCGATAATAATGTGGATAAAGCTTTTCTCCAAAATATAATTAAGTTTAAACTTTCAGTCCCCCTAGAGCGCGTTTTTTTTCTTACTATATCGATAAAAAAATGTAAATTTGTTTTATAAACTATAACATCCCCCTAGTAAAGTCTCTCCTAATCAAAAAGCATAAATTTATTCTTCGACTGCCTCAAGATTCGAATTAAAACTTGAAAAGAAGGGGAAATATTATTGAAAAAAATAATACTTTCCTTACTCTATCAAAACAGAGCACATTTTGAATAAAAGTGGCTCCAAATAATTCCTTAATCATCAAAAATAAATGCATTAAGCCGAACATGCAAGCTTGCAAGTTTTTCCCTTCGAATGAATACTAAAATTCTCCTTTGTGTTTTATTTTTCTCTCCTTTTTTTCCCTCCGCCTCTTAGTATCTTATTAATTTCAAAATATTATAACATTGTTTACGAGTTTCTTTCGTGTTACTAATTGAGAATGGTTTGAGGGGAATACAGCGGATATTCATTCCGTGTTTAGCTTTGTATCGGTTTCGAAATCTGCTGATTAATTCGGTAAATGGCTTTGTTGAATTAATTATTCGTGGTGGTTCGGATAATATAAACGAATTCACGATACCTTATATACATATTCATGTTTCCAATCGGTATCCTGAAAACACAGTCTACGATGTTGTTCGTATTTTGATTTTGTTTTTCTTTTCCTTTCTTTACCAGAACGGATTTTAACACTGATGAATTTACATTCGAGTTCTGTGCAGCCTATAGGCATTACCATTGTGACGTGGAAGTATTTTTTTGTTTGATCACGAATGCCAAAAGCTTTTGTTTTTGCATTTTCAGAGTGAAATTTGAAGAACTATACACGATTGAAAGTTAATTATTGGTTGTTTTTTGAATTAATGTTGCTGGGTCGACAAAGGCTGGTAAATTGTAAAATTGTGAAAAAAAAAAACCCTGACGGTAGCCCATTGGAGTGAAAATATTTTTAGTAATTTTCATTTCCCAGAAAGAGGATTGTTTTTTAAAAGAAAATAAAGAGACTCTGACAAATTTCGGACATAAATAGATGAATTAATTTACTTATTAGTGATCATTGATAAAGCAAAGTGTGTAGCGTACATCTACTAAATTAATTTTAATACAATTTTTATATTGAATAATTTGTATCTACCTACATGGTCAGGCTTTTGAACTATAAAGAAGGTCTGTATCTTTTCTAGACGGAAAGACATACAGATTATTTATCAAAGGGTATCATATTTTGTGACATTTTACCTAATTTAAAAAAATTTCATTTTTCAAAATATTTCAAAGCATGAAAAGTGTGTGTGTGTGTGTGTGTGTGTGTGTGTGTGTGTGTGTGTGTGTGTGTGTGTGTGTGTGTGTGAGATAGAGAGAGAGAGAGAGAGAGAGAGAAAGAGAAAATTCAAAAAAAAAAATGGCCATGGATTTAATAACTACCGACCAGTTTAATTTATATCCAAAAGATGATTTTTTTTTTTGTTTCATTGAAATGTAACGTATGTACGAGTACCTACAAAATGAGGAAAAGTTTTTACAAATTGGAATTTTTCTCAAACACTGTCAATGAAGTAGCTGTTGAAGACCATTTGGCTCTCGGTTTCCAAAAACTATTTCAAACATTTTAAGAGTAACTATTGTCCATTTACATTTGGCTAGTGGTAAGCCAAAAGAGCCAGCTCAGTTCTTTTTTGGAATCCTGAAATCATATAGGTACATACTTATGTCTCTGTCGAAAACCTCACAGAAAGAGACAATTCAAGATTTACAGTAAAACTAAAAATTACTTCGAAAATTGGTAAAATCTATTACTATTTAAGATAAGTAATAAAAAGTCCTAAACATATCAAGAACATCTTCAATATAATTCTGTTTCTTATTGAAAATAGTGAAAATAACTATACTTATTTCCTCAGCGACAATTATTTTTTCTTTGATTTTTGATTTATGTGTTTCCCCGCATTTTTGGTATTGTTGCTAATAAATAATAAATTCTTCGACAGACTCGATTATCGCAGAACTCTAAGGCTTTTTCTTTTCGCCAAAAAACTTCGAGTGTAATAAAGTTAAATCCACCTTTTTAATAATTCTTTGCTTTCATACAATCGTACGGAAGACTTATTAATAGGGAAACTAGAGGTAGATAAAAATGTCAACAATTCACCCAATGAAACGCTTTAAAAATATACTGTGAAAAATTTGGCGTTATAACTGAAAACAAAAAAAAAAAAACAAAAAAAAAAGGAAGAAAAGGAAGGCAACGAGGAAAATGTGAGCCGCTGAAAAAAGATGAAGAAAAACGAAAAGCTAGTGAGAACGGAAAGGCGTTATATCGACGATAAACGACGAGTATCTCACTCGCCCCAAAATCTCTACCTTCGTATTAGGTGGCTACGAAAAACTTTTTCCTAATCCTTTATTATCGTTATTATTATTTCAACCGCTACCCCAAAGTTTGACCAAGTTTTGTAATAAAAATTTTTTCGTCAAAACTTGCGCGCTGCGAATTTTGCACCCGTAAAACTGATGTTCTTTGATTACGTTTATAGTTCTTTAAGAATTGTAATCAGCAAAGAGGCGAGAAAAATTCGATTTCGAATAGTGTACTGCTGAGAAACAGGCAAAAAGTTATTTTTCACAATGCTTGTCTGTAAAATATGGAGGAAAATGCCTGGTTTTAGTGCAGAAAAGTGGCATTTTTGTTCGAATTGTATTTATAATACGAGTAATTATGGGTACGGTAAATAATTTTCATTGCTGGTGATAAGAATTTTTCTGTAGCCCACCTTGGCTAACGCACTGATAACAATGAAGAAAAATACATGCCGGTACTAGAAACTGACACATTATTTTCAATTTGTGCAGTAGCCTAACCGAATAAAAAGAAAATACGCGCGACTATAAAATAATTATTTCATCAATAATCAACGGAACAAATGAAATTATCGTAAGTTTAAAACATAATTTTTTATATTTTTACGCTCTTCGTAATAATAATTTATAATATTATTCTCTTATTAATTAATTGATATTTTTTGGTACAGTTGTGTGACAAAAATTTATCACTTAACTTACGTATTTCTTTTAATGGTGATATCAGGGCTATGTAATGTATTTCTACTATAGATATACTGGACTGATAACAGGAAGACACTTTGATCATTGATAATAATACGAGTATCTACTCTGAGAATTAATATGGATCGTACGTCTATATCTAGGTATAATAAACCGCGTATGAATTTTAAAACATGGCTCATAAAACTTGCGAATATATATCAAACCAGTGAGAAAATCATTTTTTATAAGCTACACTTCAATTCAAAATTTTGAGATTCTATCTCATCCTAATTGTACGAAATCAGGTTTCGAAAATTGTTGCTCTGTTATCAGTCCAGCTTGCCAATAATAGAAATATTAGTGAAATGTCCCTTTTTGATTGCATCCCATTGATAATTTCCACTCTCATGTTGCATGATATATTACAAAAAATAAAACTCACAACTTCCTTCCATCATTGTTTCAAAAAATTTTATTTTTACCTCATTATAAAAATTTGAGATAAACAACAATTTTTCACGCTGAATCCAAATCTGCAGGCCGTTTTTCTCTACGTCACGATTTAGACGCATTTTGGAGCATTTTTCACTTTTTTATTGGCCATATCTTGCCGACGAGAGTCGCCGCCAAAAACGGCTACCGGATTCGTGTTCGGCATCCTCAAAAACCCCCATACAAATGCAAAGTTTTTGAATATTATAGTTGGAAAAATTTTGGTTAAATTGAAATATATCAGAAAATTATCGAGTTATCTGTCTCTAAGCTAATGAATGATGAAACAAGCTCAAGTTTCAGTTGCACTGTTACAATTAATGTGTTGACATCTTATGATATGAGGAAGATACTGTATCTACACGTTTCGTTTCATATGAAAATTGAAAAACACCAGTACCTATACATCACGATTCATATTACCACACTTTAAAAAAAAAACGAATAATATCATTTAATTCATTTTTGCAGCGGGCGGTTTGTTTCGTTTTTAATCCGTTTTTAATCCGTTTCGGGCAATTTAGTCCTGGGTGAGAGTAATAATAAATATGTTAACACATCAAAAAATTTGGCTAAAAAAAGCATTTATTCGGGCATTACATATTTCAAAATAATCGCCTAATAAAAATCAGAATCATGTAGCAGTCATAAAATTGACCCAACATAATTATGTGTAATTTATTCAAAATTTTCAAATTCTACCTGTGATTTTTTTTACACGAGAAATAGAGGAAAATGATTTGAAACAAAAAATATTCCTCTTTCAATTTACTATAAAAAAGTAGGCCTACTCCATCACTTTCTTAATAAAATCTAATTTTACACCACATATTTAGGTCAAAACCATAGTCTAATACACAAAATTTCATATTGGAAAATTCCATTACCCCGTAACTTTACTTAAAGGGGCCATTGGGGAAAAAACACGCAACTGGGAAGATAGAACTGCCGAGGCACACAAGTTATGCAAGGTTGCGTTATAGTTGGCGAGTTACACTTGACGTACTTTCCTTGTTAGTTAAAGTCAGGCAGCCATATTCTGTGACCCATTTGGATGTGTAACCGTTCAACTTTCAGTTTCAACATTCTCGCACCTACCGTTCAGGAGAGAAATTTCTTGTGAGAGAGCAAATGACTTAGCTTATTGGGTGTTTCTCCCTCCTCCCGTCTCATACCTGGCTACATCTCTGTTGAAGTGAAATCTAAAATTATTATTCAATTTTAGAAAACTTGCCTAGTTCTGCAGTTTTCACCACTTTCTTCCAACTTGTTGAAGAAAAGAAGTCAAATAATATAAGAAATATAAACGTTTTACAACCATAGTCTATTAACTTCACGAAAACTATCAAGACTGAAAACATTTGTAAATGTCTCGTAACTGACCCAATTATACCATTAAGCGCACACAATTATTCCTCTCTTCAAGGTTCATGTTTCAACACGTTGCAAGACTTATAACGTAATTTTATGCGAAAAAGGGGCAAATAAAAACGTCACAAAGCTTTTTGCAAGATTAATTGGACGTGCAGTTTTTCCTAATCTATCGTCTAAATGCGACTACAGCCAACAATATATAACACTACGTAACTACAAATTTCTGCGATTGCATTGCTGATAAGAGTGTAATAAATGGGAAAAGGAAGAAAATTTCGAAGGGGATTTAAATTTATTTCGAAAAGGCTGGTTAATACATAATATACCAAATTAATCGATGAAACGAGTTATGAAAAAAAAGTGTACCTACTTCCGATACAATACATGAGTTTTAGGGGAAAAGGGGGGAATAAAGAAATGCATAAAAGATAAAATAAAGTAGCTTAATTAAGGAAAAGCAATTATTATTTTTATTTTTTTTTCATTCAAGCAGAGATAAGAGAGTAATTTCATTTTTTTTTCTTTTTTCAAACGAATATGAGGCGAGCTGAAAAAGTTGTAGGTCTATTGTATGGGAACGATGGCAGACGTTAGATACTATAATTCCTACTCCAGAAGCATTTCCCTCCTTGGCTTTGTTTCTGCTGACGTCGAACGAAACCCCACCAATATCTACAAGAGGAGAAAAATAATGCATTTAATAACGATTCTTAAAAGCGTACAGCATTTTTCCTCAATTTTTCCCCTTTTCGCTGCCTCTTTTCATTTTCTTTTTCACCACCAAGCACTTTTTAATATTTCACGACACGAAATTTGACCCGCTGGCTAATGGGATTTTAATTTTTTTCTTTCTTTTTTCATCCATTCTCGTGACCATCGAGCTCAGATTTTCCGCTACTTAAAAATTACGCAGTACTCGACCGAGGTAGAGGTAAAATAATAAAGGTGTAGAATAAGCGTACGATTAAAAGGTTATATATAGCACCTTATTAAAATAAGAAGTCTACCAAAGGTTAGGCAAGTTGATGTGAGAACTGACAATAGCGATAAAGATTAACCTGGAAAAATTTCAGTAGTAATTCTCGCTACTTTTGGGTAAGGAAACAAGGAAAATTCAAGTTTGATAGTAGAAATCACTACTAAAATTTGTAAAATATGTACTTATTTCAGGTACCTATGTAATAAGTCTCAGATGATCAATGATTTGCAAAAGAGAAATAAGTTCAATTTTTCAAGCTTATACGCAGGAGAGCAAACAAAAACATTTTCGTGTAAAACATTGATGCAGTGGACTAAACTAACACATGTTTGGGTATTTAAGGAAACCATCCTACAGAAATTCTGTATTTCTATCTCACTTCTAGAAATGGGAAATTAAAAAAATTCAGAAAATGGACTTATCTCCTTGCGTGGGAATAATTGAAAGTGTCAATAAAAAAACAAAGAGCGAATAAGCCCCAAAACGAATTATTCAGGACAAAGTATATTATCATGAAGAAGGAAATTCTTAGAAGTTTTGTTAATGTACTTGACATACCTAACTAACCTCCGAGTGCGAAATGGATTTTAAAAAAACCATTATAGGTACTAAAATTGAGCAAAAAGTAAACTACCGATCTAAAACTTCATCCTGTAAAATAGATAATAATATTGACCAGTAAATTAAAAATCTAATAGATACAGTAATATAGAAAGAAGATTTAAAAAATATCAATCCTTTAAAATTAATTTGAAATTATTATTTCGGCAATATCACTTGGAGGCTTATCTCTTCTTGCGTAGCACTTCAATTTTAAGATCAATATTTTCAGAGATTATATTGCATATTAGACAAAATATTTTTAGGGCAGGTAGGGCTCAATATGTACGTACAAATTAAATTCTAGAAAAACTCTATTTTTTAAAAAGTGGACTTACCTATCCCCTTCATACAAATTACTGACGCACTAAAAAGAATATCTAAAAATCTTGTATTTGTCACTCTTTTTTATATTTCAAACAACAAAATAATATCACAGCTCCTTTCTCTCGATCAAGCATGTCACGTGATAAATCAGACAAGTTGAATCAAATCTTATCAGCTAATGGCAATGCGTATACACGGGAGCGATCTGGTGAGGCTGATCTACATTTTTTTGGGGTCCATAAAAGAGGTCACATTTTCTGTTTGACATTGTTATTTTCATTATTTTTCGAAAAATCAACGTATTTACGGCGAATGCATACCTAGGCAAAATGCATTGTGTGAACGAATCACTTATAATATTTTCCTTCGACGGATTGAATAAAATTGTACTTTCGTAATACGTACTGTCGTACTCGTACATGTATTTACGGCGTTTTGGGTATGCAATTTTTGTTACACGACATCGAGTTTAGTATTTTTTTTTTTTTCGACAAATCGAATGTCTTGAAATTTTTTTTATTGAACTTTTTCATCAGTCTCTGTTAAGACCAATTCACAATTTTTCTTTCGTTTCTTAACGCATACTAAAAGCCTCATCAATAAATGAATGACTGAATATCTACGGTATACGGCGTAATAATTATTTTATCAATTTCGTAAGTTACTTGCAATTCGCATAACCTGAATAAAAAATTAAACGTGAAATTTGATGGTAGATAGATTAAACATTTTACCATCGCATCGGTTCTGAAAAGTCATTTCATTCATCATTTTGAGGAATCGCCATAATCTCGAATTTCTTCAAATGCTTGCGATTTTGATTTTCAACATAGACTTAATCGTTCAAAACTATTGAGAAAACTCACCTGTGAACAAAAAATCGAAAATTTATTAGAACATTAAGTACGTACGCTGATACATATTGTATAATCATTATTATACTCAACTAGATCATCAACTTGGACAAACTAATCTCAAAATATGAATATTTTGATCTTTTTATTATTAGCAAAAATATTATATATAATTTTATTGCTTTGTAACCTAATTATTTTAGTCCTTAGCTATACTTCTTCTAAGAAAAAAAAAAAGAAGAACTCTTCAGATCAGCTTGTAGGTAATTTTGAATTTTTGAAGATGACAGTATTTCAGTATTTGTGTGAGGATTATGGGAGTGACTTCACGGAAAAAATGAATTTCAATTTTTATTACTTACAATTTTAGAATGAGAAATATAAATTAGGTACTACAAAAATATTAGTATAATAATATCATAAAATGTACCTAATGAATTTTATTATTTTTGTTGTTATTTCACTATACAATCTCAAGATTGTTCCATTTTTCTCACAAAAAACTGTGAAAATTACTATTCATTATTTTCGGTAGATATTAATATTATTTTGTTTACTTAAGGGGATAAATCGGCTATATCAAATTTTACAGGAGAGAAAAAAAAACACTTGTAAGACACATAGCCTTCAGGTAGCACTTCAACTTCAAAGTCTATTTTCTAAGCTATGATTGCATTTTGGGATATAAAATTGTTACTGTCAGTACGGCTAGGTGTGTGCAATTAAATCTTAGAAGAACTCAATGTTAGAAAAAAGTGGACTCCCCAGCTTGCATATACTTACGAGTAACTATTCAAATGATTTGAAGATTATAATCGCATCTCGGGTTATGTAAAACAATATCATATTATATAGTACATAAAACACGGTTCGAAATTTTAAAATTCATAACTACTATTTCAGTAAAAATTGCTCAATGAAGAAAAAACAAAAAACATCATATGATCCATTTGAAAAGCTTCATAATGAAATTTCAACCACTTTCGCTAATATAATATAAAATAAAATTTAGGTTATTTTCAAACAGCATGTTTATCCTTTTAAAGAAGCAACAAATCAGTGCTCAGGAAGAAGGACTGAGAAGATAAAATGGCTCCCTACATGATGAGAGGACAAAAAACAGGGGAAAGACATGCGAATAAACAGAAAAACAAAAAAACCCTCAAACATATAGCACACAAATAACGTCACGTATAGCCAAAAGAATCACTTGCGCTACTCGCGTCGAGAAAAATCAGATAATGCGGCAGCCACTTTCAACTGTCTGCAAATAAAAAAAGGCTCATACCCGAGGCAAGTCATTAACGACTCGAATGTGCTTCTCGTGTAGAGAAAAGCTTACGCATTCCCATTCCAGAGTATAAAACTTACTCGCACACACGAATTTGAAGGCGTATAAAAAAACTGGAAGAAAAAGTAAAAAAATAATCGCCATCTTGCCATGTATCGTCATTGAGACATTTTTTTCCATTGCTCTACCTTTGTCTAACTTGCTTTCCATCTCCGCGTAAGCTCGCGGAAGGAAGAGGAGTTTAAAGTCTCTTGTCATTTTCTTGTTGTTTGCAATAATGTAGACAAAAATGTACACAGAAAGAATAATAATGACGGTTAGCTCTTGCACACAGTCTTTTCTAATAAATTGCCAAGCATAGATGACACGATCCGCATGCTAAACGACAGATACTTTATGAAAATCCATTCCCCACCTCGATATCAACTCGTTCCTTTCTATCCTCAAAGTATTTTAAAGGAGAGAAAAAAAGTGAAGGCAAAAATAAAAGATAGCTGAAAAAAATAAACCTACTCGTTTCTCCACCACGAGTGAACATTTTCCGATATAACGAAAAGAAATAGAAAAAAAAATGTCGTCGTCATCTCAACTTTCGCAATTTTTTTTGGATGAGATCGAAGAGTTAGACTTTCAAAAAAAAAAAAAAAAAAAAAGCGTACAAAAATTATTCGAAGATTTTTCATTCAAGTAAAGTAGGTATTTCCTGATGGTTTCCCATCTTTTACCATAGTATGAAAGAGAAGAAAATGTGAAAAAATATTTTTGAGACAGATTGAGACACGTGGTTACTATTTCTCCTCATTTTCTGTTTTTCTTTTACAGTGTATCTACTTATACAAGTAAACATAATATAAAGCGCATGATAAAAAAAAAAATCGAAAACCATTATTCCAATTTCGATCGAGAATAGAAGAATGGATTTCCTTTACCAGACGCTAAAATATGAGTCGAGTAAAAAAAAAAATTTGGGACTCGAAAATGATGAAAAACATGAAAGTAACTTTTTTTATTACTTTTTAGCCTGCCTTCGATATTAAATAATAACGTTTCGCTCCTTAGGGGTTGGCAGTACTGTTTTCGTTTACACAACCGCGTACAACAATTTCTTTTTGTTGTTGTAACATTGTTTTGTTTCTTTAAATATTAAGCTGTGAGAGAATATGGGCATTTTGGAGAGCACATTTTCTTTTTCTTTTTCTTTTTTTCCCTATTTTGAAACGCGCGGAACTTTATAGTCGTTCATATGGAAAAATTTTTATTATAACATATAGGTACAGGCTTACATAAAATTTTGACTAAGACGTCTTTTTTCACCTTTCCATATAAGGTCAGAATACCTACACAAACAGAAGAAAACTATTCACTTAACGACTAGAAGGAAAGAAAATACCAGTTTTTCAGACGAGTCGGATCGTAAAATGATGTCGGTTTACGCCGGCATATCAATAAAAACGTTCATATGAAGCAATAATAATATATTGTAGGAAACCTGCCTTCTTTTTTCGATTTAGGTTGCTCTACAGAAGCACCTAGCTAGTATCCAAATGCTAAAATGGATCATATTAACTGGGGTGGACCACAGGGAAGTGACTGCTCTATACGTCGTTGGAGGCAAAAAAGCAACTATAAGAGTTTTGGAGTTCAGCAAAGGATGCATTGTCGGTGCATGAGTCCTATATAGCCAACATAACACAGTTGTGAAGTATCAAAAGAAAAAAAATACCGACGCAGCGCATCAAAAAAGTACATAATTATAAGTAAATAGGGTATATACGCCTATGGGGATGTTTTAGGCACTTTTAAGACCCAAAACAGATAAATCATAAAACTTGAAAAACCCTTTTTGACAATGCGAGACCCTTTTGTTGGTCTCGCATGTCCATGAGATGTATGTATGGTTTTTAGTACTTCCCCCATTCCGTAGACCCCAAATCTGCATTTTTCATCTGGGACTTACAAGTGCCCCAAATATCAATTGTATGTACATAAGTGGTTCTCTCATTTCATTCTACTCCGTATAAACTAATTTGTACACCAACCAATAGCTGTGGGCTTCATTACATAGCCTAAGGCATCTAGAGATAGCCACCAAGCAATGTAAAGACGAAGCTTTCACTTCGGAGTATTTATAAGGGGGATCACGCAAAAGTCATACCTACTTCATCTTGGGTCTCACATGACTGTAATCGTAAAATGACAATACATAAATGTTTGTATAATGTTATATGAATAGCTGATTTTCATGGGAAACTTATTTTTAGGTCATAAAATGAAAAATGATGCTACTTCCAAGTCCCAACCCCAACTGTTAATATCAGATCGGCTGCAGAGAGCTGGTTTTCCGCGAAAACCGCTAAAAATTAGAATTTGATACTTAACAGAAATAGTTAGTGATCGATGAATCCAACGAAATTCATTAATTAAGGGCTCTCAGTTAAATATTGAAAAAATCATCAGAAAAGCTTCCAATTTAAGATAATAATTATTCAAATAATAATGACAAAAATGATGAAGAATTATTAGGTAGGTATACATATTCTTCAAGATTTGAAGTTGATTTTAAGAAAATGAATAAAAAATAAAAATATTACTGTTCAAGAAATTCATCATCATGAATTGAACAGATTGAATAAATTAATGAAACTAATCATACAGATGAAGAGCTTAATTATTATTTAAAGTTGAAACCAAAAGAAACTGGGGTACATTTCACCAGCCCCCCCAATTGCCCGAAATTCAAAATTTTTAACTGGAAACGTTTGTACTAGTTTTGTACTGTTTTGTACCACTTTTCAAATTTTTTGTACCTCCTTCCATTTCTCGTAATTTGAAAAAGTAACCTGGGGGGGCTTGAGAAATGGTAGCCCCCCCAATTACACAAAATTCAAATTTTTTGGTCTCAAACGTTTGTACCTTTTTTGTACTCTTTTGTACCACCAAAATAATCGTTTGTACCCCTCCATTTCCCACCTATAATAGCACCCCAATAATAGGGTATCATTTCACCAGCCCCCCCAATGGTCCAAAATCAAACTTTTTTTACTTTATTGTATTCCTCTTCGTTTGTACTGTTTTGTACCACCTTGAAAAATTTTGTTTACCTCACCCCCCACCTCGGAACCACACCCACAATTTCACAACTCAAAATTATTGACTAAAAATGTTTGTACTAATTTTGTACTCATTTTTACCACTTTTCTCAAGAAATTTTTTAGCTCAGTGTCTTTCTGTTGGTTTGTACTGTATTGTACCACCTTTGAATTTGTTTTAACCCACCCCCCCAACCATTCATAAGGCCAGTTATGCAAAGAATGTGGAAAATTAGCTGCTCCAAACAAGTTGAATCAATTTTTTAGAGACTTGAAGGTTTGTGCCTATCATACTTTATTAGAATATGGGAAAATTGTATGTCCTCTATATTTAACCAGCCCCCCAATTGCCCAAAATTCAGAATTTTTGACTGGAAACGTTTGTACTAGTTTTGTACTGTTTTGTACCACTTTTCAAATTTTTTGTACCTCACCCCCTCTCTCATTAATAAGGAGAGTTCTCCCACAATTTTATAAAATTCAAACTTTTTTATTGGAAACTTTTGTACTAGTTCTGTACTCTTTTGTACAACCTTTGAAATCATTTGTACCCCCCCCCCCATTTTCCACCTAAAATAGCCCCTTAATCATAGGATACATTTCAACAGCCCCTCCAATGGTCCAAAATTAAGCATTGTTTAGCTCACTGTGTTCCTCTTCATTTGTACTGTTTTGTACCACCTTTGAATTTTTTTTTACCTCACCCCTTCTCTCATTAACAAGGAGAGTTCTCCCACAATTTTATAAGACTCCAAATTTTTTATTGGAAACTTTTGTACTAGTTTTGTACTCTTTTGTACCACCTCCAAAATCATTTGTACCCCCCATTTTCCACCTAAAATAACCCCTTAATCATAGGTGTCATTTCACCAGCCACTCCAATGGTCCAAAATTAAGCATTATTTAGCTCACTGTGTTCCTCTTCATTTGTACTGTTTTGTAACACCTATGAATTTTTTTTACCTCATCACCCCTCCACCTCCCCAACATTAATTGAACAAAATTCAAAAATTTTTTACTGGAATCATTTGTACTAGTTTTGTACTCTTTTGTACCACCTTTGAAATTATTTGTACCCCTTCATTTTCCACCTGAAATGGCCCATTAATCATAAGTACCATTTCACCAGCCCCTCCAATGGTCAGGAATTAAACTTTGTTTAGCTCACTGTGTTCCTCTTCATTTGTACTGTTTTGTACCACTTTTGAATTTTTTTTTACCTCACCCCCTCTCTCATTAATAAGGAGAGTTCTCCCACAATTTTATAAGACTCCAAATTTTTTATTGGAAACTTTTGTACTAGTTTTGTACTCTTTTGTACCACCTTTGAAATCATTTGTACCCCAATTAAAACAATTTTTAATTTTGGACCATTGAGGGGGCTGGTGATATGTTACTTATGATTAAAGGGCCATTTTAGGTGGAAAATAGAGAGGTACAAATGATTTTGGAGGTGGTACAAAAGAGTACAAAACTAGTACAAAAGTTTCCAATAAAAAATTTTGAGTTTTATAAAATTGTGGGAGAACTCTCCTTATTAATGAGTGAGGGGGTGAGGTAAAAAAAAATTCAAAAGTGGTACAAAACGGTACAAATGAAGAGGAACACAGTGAGCTAAACAAAGTTTAATTCCTGACCATTGGAGGGGCTGGTGAAATGGTACTTATGATTAATGGGCCATTTCAGGTGGAAAATGGAGGGGTACAAATAATTTCAAAGGCGGTACAAAAGAGTACAAAACTAGTACAAATGATTCCAGTCAAAAATTTTTGAATTTTGTTCAATTAATGTTGGGGAGGTGGAGGGGTGATGAGGTAAAAAAAATTCATAGGTGGTACAAAACAGTACAAATGAAGAGGAACACAGTGAGCTAAATAATGCTTAATTTTGGACCATTGGAGTGGCTGGTGAAATGACACCTATGATTAAGGGGTTATTTTAGGTGGAAAATGGGGGGTACAAATGATTTTGGAGGTGGTACAAAAGAGTACAAAACTAGTACAAAAGTTTCCAATAAAAAATTTGGAGTCTTATAAAATTGTGGGAGAACTCTCCTTGTTAATGAGAGAAGGGGTGAGGTAAAAAAAAATTCAAAGGTGGTACAAAACAGTACAAATGAAGAGGAACACAGTGAGCTAAAAAAAGTTTAATTCCTGACCATTGGAGGGGCTGGTGAAATGGTACTTATGATTAAAGGGCCATTTTAGGTTGAAAATGGTGGGGTACAAATGATTTCAAAGGTGGTACAGAAGAGTACAAAACTAGTATAAAAGTTTCCAATAAAACATATTGAGTTTTATAAAATTGTGGGAGAACTCTCCTTATTAATGAGAGAGGGGGTGAGGTAAAAAAAAATTCAAAAGTGGTACAAAACAGTACAAATGAAGAGGAACACAGTGAGCTAAACAAATTTTAATTTTGGACCATTGAGGGGGCTGGTGAAATGGTACTTATGATTAAAGGGCCATTTCAGGTGGAAAATGGAGGGGTACAAATAATTTCAAAGGTGGTACAAAAGAGTACAAAACTAGTACAAATGATTCCCGTCAAAAATTTTTGAATTTTGTTCAATTAATGTTGGGGAGGTGGAGGGGTAATGAGGTAAAAAAAATTCAAAGGTGGTACAAAACAGTACAAATGAAGAGGAACACAGTGAGCTAAACAATGCTTAATTTTGGACCATTGGAGGGGCTGTTGAAATGTATCCTATGATTAAGGGGCTATTTTAGGTGGAAAATGGGGGGGGGTACAAATGATTTCAAAGGTTGTACAAAAGAGTACAGAACTAGTACAAAAGTTTCCAATAAAAAAGTTTGAATTTTATAAAATTGTGGGAGAACTCTCCTTATTAATGAGAGAGGGGGTGAGGTACAAAAAATTTGAAAAGTGGTACAAAACAGTACAAAACTAGTACAAACGTTTCCAGTCAAAAATTCTGAATTTTGGGCAATTGGGGGGCTGGTTAAATATAGAGGACATACAATTTTCCCATATTCTAATAAAGTATGATAGGCACAAACCTTCAAGTCTCTAAAAAATTGATTCAACTTGTTTGGAGCAGCTAATTTTCCACATTCTTTGCATAACTGGCCTTATGAATGGTTGGGGGGGTGGGTTAAAACAAATTCAAAGGTGGTACAATACAGTACAAACCAACAGAAAGACACTGAGCTAAAAAATTTCTTGAGAAAAGTGGTAAAAATGAGTACAAAATTAGTACAAACATTTTTAGTCAATAATTTTGAGTTGTGAAATTGTGGGTGTGGTTCCGAGGTGGGGGGTGAGGTAAACAAAATTTTTCAAGGTGGTACAAAACAGTACAAACGAAGAGGAATACAATAAAGTAAAAAAAGTTTGATTTTGGACCATTGGGGGGGCTGGTGAAATGATACCCTATTATTGGGGGGCTATTATAGGTGGGAAATGGAGGGGTACAAACGATTATTTTGGTGGTACAAAAGAGTACAAAAAAGGTACAAACGTTTGAGACCAAAAAATTTGAATTTTGTGTAATTGGGGGGGCTACCATTTCTCAAGCCCCCCCAGGTTACTTTTTCAAATTACGAGAAATGGAAGGAGGTACAAAAAATTTGAAAAGTGGTACAAAACAGTACAAAACTAGTACAAACGTTTCCAGTTAAAAATTTTGAATTTCGGGCAATTGGGGGGGCTGGTGAAATGGACCCAAGAAACTGATTAAAATAGTTCTAGAATAATATCTCAATTTATTGAAAAGTTTTTGCTGACGAATTAATTTCAATAATTATTTTCTATCAATTATTATCAAGTTAATATAAAAAAGAAAAATAAAAAAGAATTAATTTCTGGTGACTGCGAAGCTGAACTCTTTGTCTTCAAGATTTTGTTAGATCATTTAGACTGACGAAAGAAAAATTTTAAAAAGTATGTAGATTTGGGCCGAACTCTACGCTGCCAACTTTCTAGAAAAATTTGTTCCGGCTATACGTATGACTCTTAATAGGAAAATAAGAAGTAGCTGTAAATGAATATACGAGTACTTGGCAAAACTTGGTTTTTATACTGGTACCAGATTGAAGCCACGGGTTTTATTTGATTTTTTGAAATGAATCAAACATTTTTCATAGCTCAATCGGATGGGTGATCATTTCACTTTCATTCTCTGTTAGATACTACTTGACAATCTTGCTTTGAAACTTTTTATGAAATGTTTTTGGAGAAAAAAATTCAATTTTGACAGGAATTTCCTCACAAACATGAAACTTATTTATAATCACTGAAAACTTGTTTTTAGCTGGAAACAGATTTTGGTTGAAACTTGAAAATGCAAGATTTTATCAAAACCAAATCCGAAGATGACTTAGCTAGAAGAGGAAGATCAGAAGCAGACAAAAAAGAGGATAGAAAATTCTATCTTCAGCCAATTTTGATAGAAAAAGTTTTTTCTTGTTTTCGCCTTACCTGAAAATTCTCTTAAAAAAAGGTTATCCATGGGAGTGCGGGCTGGGGGCTAGTTTGAGGAATGTAAAACGAAAATAGTGGTCTGTAGCGAATTGACGATAAACGTTGTACAGCGCTGATTTTAGCTTCTGCTGGCTATTAATCACAGCTCTCTTTTCACTGTTAAACAATAGACGACAGAGGACCAAAAAGATCAATCACAGCCAATGGCCGCTGTCAAACGCAAAAGTCTTTCGCTTTGCAAAATAGCTCTTCGTTTTGCAATTACGGCTTAAATCGACATTTTCTCAAAAAAAAAAAAAAAAAAAAAAAAAAAGACTCTCTTTCCTAATATCTCGGCAGCCTTTCAGTCCACTACTTACCGGTTGCTACAAAAATTTCTTCACCGCTTATAAAAAATTTGAAAAATATTCAATCGGTTAGGGAATTAAGTAGAACTTTGAAAATTCAGAATAATGTACCAGATGAAGGCAAAGAAGAAAAAAGAGCTTTTCCCCTTCAACACGAAATGCAGAAAGTTTGTATTTTGAAGAGATTGAACGATTGAAAACCAATTCTAGGAATGGCATGGGGCAAATGCAGCTCCTTCGAAACAAATTATCTTAGGTAGATATATAAATTTTATGGTTTCCTCTCAAAAGCCCGAATTTTGTTGTTTTTTTTTCTTTTTCATCCAGACAGTTTTTCAAAACTTTCACCTTTTTTTTTCTTTTATTATTCACTGTTAAATCTTTTTTATCATCGCCTTACTTTTCCAGTCATCAGAAATGTTGAAAAATCAAGTGCCATTTAGATGCAACAAGTTTGATGTTTGCTTTTGAGCCATAGTGGAATCATCCATCAACCTGGAGTTTAAAGTGAAGAAAATTAAAGTGTGACATTTATTTTCGACATTAAAAGCCGACCGTTACGACGTTTGAAACTACGAGTATGAGTCAACTTGGTAAATGTATTGTTATTTTGTTTTAAGGGGCATTATAGTCGAGCGAAAGTTTTCTTAGTGGGTAGCAGTTATGGAAAATCATTTTTGGGTCATTCCAGAGAGAAATAAAATTGGTTCGTTGAAATTTTAAGCTTCTTTGAATTCGAAGAGTGAGTATCCATTATATTTATATTTATATTTGTATTATATGAAAATCTTGTAATCTAAGTATGAAGCAACTGTACAAATGTAGTCTAATACTAAAACGGGTAATTCATAAAGTTTTATATCAATCATATAATAAGAAATGAGTTTGTTAATAAAAATGTCGGTCTAAGTAAGTTCATAATTTCATGGAAAATAATTGAATATTTCAGATGATGCAATCAAAATATGAAGGCTGTCCAAAAAAAAAAAGATCATCACCCTTTTAAAATTGTATACGAGTAGAACAAAGACAGAATGATTTAACCGCAGTGTTTTATTGAAAAGAGGAGGTTACATACTTCTTCACTGTATAAATTGTGTAATCATCTAAATCATTCAGGCCTTTTTCTTGACGCTGTTATAATTTTTAGACCTATATACTTCAAAGCATAAAGCCTTAAATTTTTTATAGATACATTTGATGTGGTCGGGCATTTCATTACTAAGCCCCCCCTCCCTCCAATAACCATAACTCCTCCTTTTTTTCTCCCTCAATTCATGAACACCTTCCACCTCTACCATCATCTCCAACGCCTTTTCTACCTCACTTCTGCTTATCCGCCTCTGAACATATAATGATAACTCAATCACTTTTCATTACCTCACATGTGCTGGAGGACTGCGATTATTTACTTTGTACGTATGTACGAGTATGTATTCAAATTTGTGTAAAACATTCCTAAATGGTCAACAGTGGAGACGTAAAATTCGCATGGTATGCGGTTGTGTAACAGAACCATATTTGTGCTTTGGAAATCGTCGTCCTATAGTGTTACCAGGTGGCAATGTACAAAAAGGCGCAAAATTATTTTTGGGATAGCCCTCAGATTAGACATTTTTATTAATTTAAACAATATTTTTGTCTGAGCATTATCTACAATACTGTCGTTGTCGGCAAAAATAACTCTTATGAGCCAAATACCATATTTTCCCAGAGGGCTGAAAACCGGATTTTAAATTGTTATGAAGTAAATCAAATGCTTATTAGTTTACTAAAATTCTACTCGTATGAGCCAAATGAACAGTGATATGTAAGAATAGCATAACGCCACTTTTCACAAAAATTGAGTCCTTCCTAGGTTAAATTTTATATCTACACCAAGCCCCACTTACAGTAAAAATATCATGTCCTAAAATGCAACCATCGTTGAAAAAATAAATTTTAAAGTTGAGGAGCTACATGAGAAGACTATGAGAAATAGAAGTGTTTCTTTTCTTTTGCTCTTCTATAAAAGCAAAGTGAACTTATCCCCTTTTTGCATGGAGCTGTTTGTATAAAATCAAATCCTATCTACCACAATTTATAGTGGCACTGTATTACCTATTGACAAAATTCCAACAAAATTCAAAACATTAACGTTGTGCACATATGTACAAGAAATGTTTCTCATCAAATAAGAACAACAAAAACACCCCTATTTGCAAAAGCGATGAATATGGTACATAGAGGGATCCAGTTTCATGACAACGATGTTATGATGCTCGAGTATTTATGTTTAGGTTAACATACGAGTATTACCTAAATCAGAATTTTTGTTTCAGGCGAACATTAAGCCAAAAGGTTGCGCATATAAGTTTTCTTCCTTCCTCCAAAAATTATTCACATGTCTATATCCTCGTTCAGGGTTTGAGCCAAAAGTGCCAGCTTGCTCGAGGCTGACCACAGGAGAGAAGTCTATATCAAAATATAACGTCGTTACCTAATCTGTCATCAAAAAGCGAAGCTTCAAAATCGAAATACCCGCACACTGTCATTATGCACGCACAAAATCGGATTATAGGGATGGCCACAGACCCTTCTTCACCGAGCCCTGTAACTAAAATTCCAGACCTCGTTAAGCGTTGTATATTTTTTTCTCACCTCTCTCCGCCTTGCCGACTCCTTACTTTCACCGCGAAAGATGCCTGTAAGAAAATCTTTTATATCGTCTCCACAACAGGCTGTCTCCTCCACTTTTGTGGAAAACAATTTCACCGCACTCTCGGTTAATCCATTCCCCTCCGTTCCTCAGCTAGGGCCTATAGCTTCTCCTTAACCGCCACAAAAATCTATAAAGTCGAAAAAGGGATTCGGTAACACTTCTGCTGAGCAGGCTTGATGCTGACACTTCGCTATATACGAACAACGTTATTCGACTGAAGGAAAATTCATCTTTTTCTATACTCTGGATGAAAGACTATAAGAAAATAGTCGTCCATATGCCCAAAAAAACTCGCACAAAAAAAGAAGAAGAGGGAAAACTTTAATAAACACACGTTTTTGCTGAAATATGTGGTCGAGGGTGAAGTAAGAAAGTGTAAAGGAGATGAAAGTAAAATGTTGAGGACAAAAAAGAAGTGCTTATAGGGAGAAAAAAACAACGAAAAACATCTGCAAAAGAGAAAAAAAAAACATCTACACCTGGGGTTAGTTAATCTACTCGAGTGTACCATGAGCTAAATGCAACAAGGTGTTTGATCGTTAGACAACAGTCTTCGTTTTCAACCTACGGGTAATTTAATTTATCACCCTGTCCCAGCACTTCATTGTACCTTTGCTTTTCGTCTCCTATAACATTTTGGTAAAAATAACTGTGGAGATAGGTCTTGAACAAAATATTTTATCTTTCATTCTTTCGACAAACTTATTTTCTTTCGATGATTTCAGCTAATTCTTTTGTTTGGATATACTGAGAGCAAATATGAATAGTAGACTAATTTTTTACTGTTTTTAGCAGGAAGCTGCGATGATTAAAAATTTATTTTAGACGTTCCACAGGGTTACAAAACGCCCAAAAATGGCTCATAATTCAAGTTGAAGATGACAGTGACTGAAAGTTGAATACAAAGGTCATATTTCTATGTAATTTCTTGCGTAGATTTCAAATTTGTGGTAATTTTTTTGATAGAGGTAGTTAGAAGGGAGGGGAGAGAGAGGGAAAGAAAAAATTTCATCAAAATATTATGTTTGGTATTGAAAGTGACTGAATGTAATACACTGAATCCAAATCTGAGGTTGGTTTGGCGATTCAGTATATGCGAGAGAAGATAGAGAAATGAAAAATTTTGCCATTCAACTTTCAGTCACTGTCTTCTTCAACTTGAATTATGAGCAATTTTTGGGCGTTTTGTAACACTGTGTGACTGCAGAAATCTCACAAACTCTGACTTGGAATTGTCAGTCGGTCACCCTCAAATGAGTGATGCTGGAACACAGTCAATCTAGTTAAATCTAAATAGAAATATTCAAATACAGCTATGTACATTTTTCAGCTACATAATATTTTGTTATTTTGCATTTTCTTGGTATTTACAACTTCAAAAATTTTTTTAGAGACAATGTGCCAGTTGGGGCAGAATTTTTTTTGTAGTTTACATTTGTGTCTAAATGATGGAATGAATTCCAATGGAGGCAAAGCGGGGCAAAAAAAGTTGCAGTCCATAATATCCCCATTTTATGCTAAATTATAGTGTTACTTCGATATTTTTTTTTTAGGACCCCAAGTAAAGTTAGAAAATTGGGGTTAAAAAATATGAAATGTATTCACTTTCAGCTTCCTTCATGATTTTTTACTGGAATATAAGATAAAAATGAATAGAGACAAACTAAACATTTGAAACAAAGCGCAAGCGTTAGCACAAAAACACGGAGTAAATGGTGGAATTCAATTTTTAAACACGTTCCACGTCTGTTAGAAAGAGTGAGAGAAAAAAAAATCATTGTCTCCATACCGTCTACCAAATGAAGCAACCATTTTTTTTTTTCATCAACTTGAATTTTTTGCTATTATGAGCCTTTTTTGGGCGTTTTGTAACACTATGCGTTCCTAATAAGAGTAGTTGGTGATTTTGACTATATTATCGTGATAATATTTTCCTTTCATTTTCCTTCTTTGTGAGTAAACAGTAATTTTACACATATTATACGTAATTTTTCACCCTAAAACCCCTCTTTTATTCCATACTACAATTATTAATGATTGAGTGATCGCAGTAGAAGTTTTCAGAATAAACTCTTTTCTCTTCTTTTGAGATTTTAAAGACAATGGGCTACACTGGAATACGATGTTCATAGGATGAAAGTACAAAATAAACTGCTCCAAAAATAGTCATATCTCCTTATCTTTAACTTAATTTTGACTTGGATCACTCTGGTTCTCGAGCTCACAATCTTATTTAAAATATTTTCAACCCCACTCATAGTTAAAGTGTGATATAAGTAAGTGATGAAAAATTAATGTAAGTATAATTATTTGAAAATAGACGTCAGCTATGCAATCCGCCATCGTATATTTATTCGAAAATGGAAACGCTCTATAAACAAACTGGAGTGCGCATGAAGATAAAAGCATTTACCTACCTGAAAAAATTTTTCAATGTCTATTATTGTTTTTTATACTTAGTTTTTATATTTAATTTTTTTTTCAGCCTCATTATAGCTCTTCGACTGTAAATGACAATATTTTAAAAAGTAACAATCAAATTAACACGAAAAAAGCTCCAATGTTTCACAAAGTTCTATTCGTCGTACATTCTCAAGCAATGTCCCATTTGTTAAAACATCTCAAATCGGGAAGATAAATTAATTTTATCATCGTCCATGGAGTTAAGCGCTTTTAATAACCGAAGTTTTCTATTTTTTCATTCAAAAATTTCGTTAACTGCGCCATTTTTCCTTGTCGAACTGAATTCCAAACTTTCAGATTTGTATTTACATAGGCCAGAAGGCCATCAAAATTTATACGATTAACAGAAAATGTCAACGATTGGACATCAACTCGATTTCCGTTTCACGTGTTTTTGTTTCAAAGTTATACGCAAACTTTCGAACTGGCTTTTCAACTTTTTGTATTTCACCATTTTTCATCATGAATGACGATGGTACTGTTTTCTTCGAATTTGAATGACATTTCTAATTGGATACGTTGATATAAATTCTGTTTCGAACTTGGTTCCGGATTAAGTGAAATTATTGCTCCCAGATCAATGTCGAGTTTTGTTGGAACTGAAATGTAATTAAAAATAAGCAACCAAAAAAGAGGAAGAAAAAAAGATACACATGAAGGGTGTTGAAAAAATCTTGTTACCTACTAGTCGAATTTTGTGAAATGAACGTGTTGGACGTTTCGTTATACTAATCCGACTTATTGTGAAAATCTGTAACTGAAGTTATTTTCTGCATTTATTAAACCCGAAACACTGGTGACGTAAAGACCTTTTTTTCAGTTACTTTCGTCATTATTGTACTTTATATCTACTCAGTGAACGAGTGAGTTATTGTTGGAGGGTAAAATTATAAAAGTTTCGAACAATTAATACAATTTGTTCCTGGCTTGAAGTGATGAAAAAATACGTTCAATGATGAGAATATGAAAAAAAGAGAAGAGTGGCATTAGAGAAAATGAAGTGAAAATTCTTGACAAAAAAAAAAGTATTGCGTTTTTGAATAGATTTACTGTAATCAGAGGCAACCCCAAAAGGGGCTAGGGTGACTGAAGCGCCTCTTTGACATTTGTTAAAAATATATGATTACCTTACACAAATATATCCACTCGCGTGACTCTGCTGATACCTCAAGAGTCAAAGTTTCTTGTGTCCATTGAAAAACTTTCAACGTTAGGTTCCACTCTCATGGTTTCTCATGTTGTCATTTTTGGTGAACCCGGACAACTTGTACGTAAGCGCTAAACGTTATACATAGCTTTAACTTCACTTGCAATCCCCCTCCTTCTTGAAAATATACGTCATATATATTATGACAACATTGTGTACATTAAACTCATAAGTTCCCCGGTTTCCTTTACATTATGACATGTTAATCAGGGCTGGTTTCTTTTAATGTTTCAAACCAACTTGCATACGCTTTGTTGTATAAAAATTCATCACTCTGTATCCCTATGGGCAAAATATTTTGAAAACGGATCCGTTTTATTCCGGGTTATAATCCGTTTCTGGATTATAACCCGGAATTTTCCTGTTTTCCGGCTTCTAAAACGGATTTCGAACGGATTGTAATCAGTCTTGCCGGAAATGAGTTCGGATTATTTTCCGTGAAGGCTGTTTTATCATATTTGTTGGCCCGGGTTATAATCCGTGAAACCGTTTTACAAACGGATTTAGAAAAATTGCCCAAAAATTATCACTGATTATAATCAGGAAATCCGTTTTACAAACGGATTTGGAAAAATAATCAAGATGACAAAAATATCAGCAAATTTTCAGATCCGATGGTCGAAAATAAAAACGGACTGACAACGGATAAAATTCTCATTTTCCGGATCATTTTCTCATTTTTTGCCCATCGGGATGTAGGTACACTTAATCAGTGAATTCTGTTATAACTACGTTTTCCATTATATTATAAAGCGATCATTTCCCTGTATTATGAGTATGTATGGAATAGAATCGCATCAACTTTTCCAGTCGAAAAGTATTTTTTCAACGCTTCAGTTCTTCCCTCAAATCGCATATATATATATATATACAATTATATTCGCTATATCTTGTAGATAGCTTCTATCCTGGTTGGCCTTTACACGTTTATGAGACCAGTAAATTACACTCGACAAGAATATGCTATGCTGCCTCTTCTCCACCACTTCATCGTAAGCAGGACGAAATGAACGTGAACTATAATTAAGAATGGCATACCTAGTTTGTCGAGTACAAATTTTCGAAATGGTGAAACGAATAAGAGTATCGAGATAAAATAGTCGAATGAGAGTTATTTAATTATCTTTGAACACGATCTTGGCTTGATGCGAGGTAACCAAAATATTGAATATTTTATAGAAAAAGTGTACGCGGTTTGGTGCACAGAATCATCTTCTCATTCGCAATTAAAGTTCGCCTTTTCAGAGCTTCATAGTTTTGTGTGGGCTAATTATTTTCTTTCATAATTTCTTCGGATTAGATAAATGTCAGATGAAAGTTAAGAAGAATAGCAGAGTAGGAAAAAAAAAAGAGCAATCGCGTATTCAATCTATGAAAGAACCCAACTTATTTGCTTTGAGAACAAATAAGGTAGAAAATTTGTCGTAAGGGCATTATTTTGACACGAGAGTAATCGATATCATCGTCAACCGAGCTAAGAATCTTGGAGTAAATGGTTGAATAAATTAATTGAAATGTTTCTTTAATGACGTCTTTTTCGGTTTAGTAAATTTAAAATTAGAGGCTCGCAGTATTTGGGAATGAAAAGTACGAGTATCTACACTCAGAGAAATTTCAATTGTATTTTTAACTATTTTAGAACACGAAAACTGGGATGATTCAAACTTGCAGTATTATAATCGCTAAAAAGAATAGTAAAATAAATCTTTGTAATGCATTTTGCTGTACTATCGATATCGAAACTATTAGTCAAATTTCACTTCACACTTGCAAGTTGCAACTTCTGCATTTTACAAAAAATTTCAATACTCGAAGAATAGATCTACTGACGAAGTGATACCTCAAAATATATTAGTTAGTACTTTTTTCAATGTAGTAAATAATTTTTTTTTTAATTTTAGTAATTTTCAGTTAATTCGGGAAATTTTTTAGGGGGAGGAGGGTGGGCATAATTTCGTCGGGCACCCGTCGCCTCTCTTGACTCTTCCCACAATTTTGCCACTGGTGCACTGAAAAAAAATTCAGTAATAATTCTTACTATTTGTATAAGAAAACTGGGACAATTTGAGATTTGTCGCAGAAATTACAATAAAAATAGTGAAATATGTTATCTAAGATAGTAAAAAGTAGGTACTGAAAATTTTTTAATATTCACAATCAATATCACTTAGTATTGTAGCGTTTGAGGAATAATGAAAACCAAAATCCTCAAAGCCAATACAAACAAGAAAAACCAAGAACTTTAGCCAAATCAAAATTCACAAAGGAAAATTGCAATAACCCAAGGGGTGCATAAATTATGTATAATTATGTCATTGAGCTCTTTTATGAAAATTAATTAAGTCATAAAAAAAAGTAATAATCTACCTAAACAATCTTCATATTCCCAAGTCAGTCATAACCCTCCACCCCATGAAGAAATACTACTTAGCAAGCCATTAGGCTGCTAAACTAAAACAAACTCCGAGGAGAGGAAAAGGTACTCGTTCACATTCAGCAACAATATTTGGCTACGCTTCCGATTTTACTTTCTCGTTTCTTATCACACATCCGATTTTTATATTGTTGATAAATGTGAATTTTACATTCCGTTTTAGGCATTCTTAAGCACTGAACTGTATTAAGAACACTGGAACGCTTACGCTCGCTTATCACCCGACGGTATGGTGTAGAAAGAGACAAGAAATGGGAAAAAGAGCACATATCTTTGTTTAACGCATTATGTTCATAGGCGGCTGATGAGTTTTTCTCATTAATTTTTTAATTATCTCAACTTCTACTTAACTTAAAAAGTTGAAACAGGTCTCATTTGAAAGAGGAAGATTTGGAGAATGTGTTGATATGGAAAACGTCAAAATTTGGCCATTTTAATGGATTTTTTGGGGGAAAATAAATTTTAAATCTTCAATTAATGATTAATTTTTTTTACAATGACTTAGAGATGAGCAGTTTTTTGTGTATCAGTAGATTAGAAACAGTATTTGGCAGAAGGGAGTGCCTAGATACACTTTTTTTTAAAGAAAATTACTTTGAAAAAAATTATTTTATTATGCTTCTTCTTTCTAGCAGTGAAAACAATTAATTTTTTCTTTAATTTGTCCATTCACCTAAATTCTATTCAGTCTCTATGTATTTGATCTGTCAAAAATAATTAATATTTTGCACAGTATAAAATCATTTATTATTTGAAAAAAATTGAGGCCCCAGGCACAGCCCACAGGAGAAAATTAAGAATTATCTACTGAATAAAATTGTTTTCTTGTTTTGTTCATTCAGAAATTGTATCTTAAATTATTAGGTAATTGGTATGAAGGTCAAATTTAGCTTTAGCTCAGTTAGCTGAGTAAAACGATACCAATATTGATATTTCCATATTTTTTGCATATTTTTTGAAAAATCATGCATATTTTTGGAAAAAATATGCATACTTAAATTTTAAGCGCATATTATATGCGCATATTTTCAATAAGAAGAGTAAACAAAAAAAATGTATGATCAATTGAAGATTTAAAATTTTTTTTCCCAAACAAATCCGTTAAAATGGCCAAATTTGGACGTTTTCCATATCAACACATTCTCCAAATCTTCCTCTTTTAAATGAGACCTGTTTCAACTTTTTAAGTTGAGTAGAAGTTGAAATAATTAAAAAATTAATGAGAAAAACTCATCAGCCGCCTATGAACGTAATGCGTTGAACAAAGATATGTACTCTTTTTTCCATTTCTTGTCTCTTTCTACACCATACCGTCGGGTAAATTTCTATTGGTCTTACGGAGCGTAAGCGTTCCAGTGTTATTAATAGAGTTCAGTGTTCTTAAGTTGAACAGAGTATAGAAGGAAATTACGAGTAAAAGAAAAAGAAAAAGAAAAAAAAAGTGAAAATTGTTACGAGAAAATTAAGAAAATCAAGTAATATAAAAATAAAAGTAGCGCTATGTAAAGGAGCGCTAGTCCCATTTTACAGTATAATTTTCAGTCGTGATGAGAGGTTACATTTCTGTTCATAATTAATACTATCCATTTCTTTCAGAGTAATGGTAGCTATTAGCTACGAGTATGTCAATAATTATAAATGTCCGACTTCCAAGACTGACTCTTATAGTTTTGTCAAAATTTTCCCTCCAAAAATCTTCTTCGTCTTGATGTTTTGAAACACATCTTAAAGACCTTTAACCGTTACTATAAGTCGTCGAAGAAAAATGATTTCATAGTTTAGCGAGGGATTGGACCTTCGTGAGATAAAAATTTTGTAGGTTTTGTTTTTCCGGCTTAGGTTTTACGAATGAGGAGCCGGCCTCGGTCGAAGAGGAATAGCATTGAAGCAAAGTCCAAACCACTGCATAGATATCTAGCCGACCAAAGTCATTTTGAAACGTAGCTGAAACGTTACAGAGGGGGCTGTGGAGGGGATAATCACCGCTCGGCCAACCAACAAAAGGGAGATAATGTTAATGATGAATCGTGCGGCGTATATACACGCATCTGTATGACATTTGCTGCCATAAATCACAAAAAAAAAAAAAAAACAAGAGGAAAGGACGAAAAGAGAAGCGAAATTTTGTAATTAGACGGACGCGAGAAAACAACTGATCTCCCTTCTCTCGGAAATTTTTATTCTACCCGTTTCGATCCCTTATCTATTCCACATCTTTTGCTATTTCTGTTTGAAAATCTAGAAGCTAACTGAGGCACAAAAATGTGCATGAGAAGTGCTAGGGAAAAAAATTTAATTGGTCCCTACTCGCTCAGTGTACCTGTAACTACATACTGTAGTTAGGTACCATACTCTATAAAGACTATTAATTTCACAATTTAGAAAAATGTTATTGTTTTTAAAATGTTTAAGACTTGAGTAATTTTGGATGTAGGTATTTGAGGTTAATCAAATCTTGAAATGTGACAACGAGAAAACAACGTTATTAATGGCAATTTGGCTGTGATATTGTTGTTATTTCTAAATTCTTATTTTTTGTAGATACAGTTGTAATATCTGAAATAGATGTATAGTTTCTGGTTTTCTATTTACTCTCGAAGGCCTGAAAAAATGATACAAGGGCGTATAAATTATTTAAATACATACCCCTGATGATTCAAATGTAGAAAAAGTAAAAATATAAAATGACGCAAGTTTCATTCACTGTTACAACTTTGCTGATATATTAACATCTTTCATGATAGGAAATCACCACACTAATACAGAAAGGAAAATAAGAAAATTTAAAATAATTAACGAATCATCAAGAAAATTAATCAAGAGATTATTGATAAGAACCGTTTGATCACAGCTGACAACGGCGCACGCATCATTAGACTAGTAGGTATGTTTTGCTTTCTTTCTCGATATCGAGAATCGATTTTTAACTTTGTGATAAATTTCCAAATTTGCTTTTATGGGTAACAAAAATTAATCAAAAAAATGTCAACATATAAAAAAATTGATAGCCCACATTATAATTCCTTTCTCTAAATGACAGTAATAACGTTATTTCAGCCAAAACTTGAACTATATATTGCTGGACCCTCAGAGCTTGTACGTTTGTAGCATCAACTTCGTTTAATCAACTCAGAAGAACGTTTAGGGTGCGCATGCGCAGTGGTATAGATTTAGTTCAATTTTTGACGAACTCTAATGGATTTCTTCTACGTAAAATCGACTTCACCATTGCTCGTTACTTTCCGTATTATGATGCATCCTTTACGCCAAAATACGAGTATGAGGCTTTGAAGGTTTTGTCCAGCACGTGAGCAATCTACGATTAGCCAATCCAAAGACATTACGATTATAATGGTGCATTCAACCATCGCAGTCAAATAAAAAACAAATATGAGCCTGAGAACCAGTCGCACACCCTCTACAAAACTGATACAACTCGAAAAAACCGTTTTTTCAGGAGAGCTATTTGAAATTTTCAATTTTAAAACTGTCACTATTCAATCAATTTTTAACGGATTTTGTTCATTCAAAACCCAAATGACTCCATGTATAGTGTAGTTTTTGAATGTGCTGGTCTTTTCCCCATAAACAATCCACCAATAGCCCCCCGGCAAGTTGTATCACTTTTGTACAGGCAGCAATGACACTTTTCAATGTTTTGTGTGTTAATTTTAAGTGAGATGTATCAGTTTTGTAGAGAAATATTTAGTTGTATCGGTTTTGTAGATTGCCAAACTTAGTCATTTTATATGGAAAATTTGAGTTGTATCAGTTTTGTCCATTGAATATAGCTATACATTTCTGAAATTGTAAACTGATACAACTCTCCTGGAGGGGTCCGGGGGTAGAATTTCACCAAGGTGAGAATGTGGAGGATTAAAGTAGGACCCTTATAGACTCTTTTTTCACTGCTAACTAAAAACTCAATTTTTGTGAGTTGTATCAGTTTTGTAGAGGGTGTGCGCAGTGATAAAAGGAACAACTACCGGAATTCAACTAATTTAAAAAAATTTCACGAACTAGATTCATCACCAGTGGACTTGAAAGGTGTGAATTTTAAAAACTTCAACTGTGCATTTATTTCAAGACTTGAATTTTGGACTTTGATCAACTCTGGCTCTCAGGTCTAGAAATAAATAAGAAAATTAATATTTTGTGAGTTTACAATGTGATTAGTGTTTTTACAATCATCTACTCGAACTGCTTTCGTGAGGACTACAATATTCTAATCGAACATTTTTGGAAAACATATCTACTAAAAATTAGCCGGATTAGATGAAAGCTTGAAGAAAAGCATCATGAGGTGCACGCACTACACTTAGCTGCATCAGAAAGGATAGTGTGGTTAAAATAAAACGAAGAGATCCTAAAAAAAAATGTTTCAAGAAAAAACTCTTATTTTAGATCAAGTACATGTATCTACAGGAGCGAATAGGATTTGTTCTTTTCTTGCTTTTTTTCTATTTCTTTTGCCACTGAGCCTGACGTGAAAATGAAAAGAAAACATTTATTCACTGAGTGGAGCCATCTGCGTTGACATGAATAAAACAATAGCCGATGACCTTTCCTGGTATCCTTTTTTTTTTCTGTTTCTCAACCCCGTCATCCTTTATTTTGTGGTTTACCAAAATAAACGAACATACAGCTAATGAACTTCGGTAGTTTGGAAGGGTGTGTATTTTGCGGTTGCGCCATCCGTAAACGCGTTGAATTAATTAGCAGATAAAATGAAAACGATGGAGGAAGGCTTATGAATTTTATTCGTAGTTTTTCGAATTTACATTCTGGGCTACGACGTGGGACGAATATTTTTTAGAATAATGAAGCGAGTGCTAAGAAAAATCTACACAATTGATGGTGGCACTTTTTACTGGCTAAATCCTGAAGAAAATAAGCTTGTTGAAGATATCGCACACCCTCTACAAAACTGCTACAACTCGCAAAAACCGTTTTTTCAGGAGAGCTGTTTGAAATTTTGAATTTTAAAACTGTCAGTAATCGGTGAATTTTCAACGGATTTTTTTTGTTGAAACGTCAAAAGACTCGTATTGTGGTCTAGTTTCTGAATATGATAATATTTCTCCCTTCAGTGGTCAACAAATAGCCCCCATGCAAGTTGTATCCCTTTTGTCCAGTCAATAATGAAGAAAATGGTCGAGTTGTATCAGTTTTGTACAGTTATATCAGTTTTGTACATAATTTGAGTGTTGTTGTTTCATTAATGACGTGGTTGTAGAACTGCAAATTGTATCAGTTTAGTAGAGTAATGTTGAGTTGTATCAGTTTTGTCAAGTAATTTTATCAGTTTGTTTGAAAAAGTTGAGTTGTAGCAGTTTTGTCCATTGAATAGCCTCATATTTCTGAAATTGTAAACTGATACAACTGTCCTGGAGGGGTCTGGGGGTGGAATTTCGCCAAGGTGAATATGGGGGATCAAAGTAGGACCCTTATAGACCATTTTTTCACTACTAACTCAAAACTTGATTTTTGCGAGTTGTAGCAGTTTTGTAGAGGGTGTGCGATATGCAAATTGATTCGGTGAACTACAAATGGAAACAACTAATTCCCCTAGATAACTACAAACAGTGGTAAATAACTATTATTTTTATTTTCAAAAAGTTCCGTTTCTTAGAATACCCATACATTCAATAAAGATGGCTGTTGTTACAAGTCACAAAAGAAGAGAGGAATAATTCTATGCAGGAGTACATGACTATCCCAGCTACGAATGACTACAGGTTTGGTTGTCAAAAGGAACATATGCATGACTGGCATCTTTCTTTCTTTCCATGTGGTGCAGAATAATAAATTTTGCATGAAATACAAGACTTTTAAGAAAAGTGGATCCCATTGCCCTACCTTCTCCTGGATAAGCTCTCACCCATTTCATAATTTTGAATATCTCTATTCGTGAGAATGACTTCGTCATTGAATAATTCCAAAAATTCTGTTTTTTCAGAGTCTTAAATCCCAAATGAAACTTGGGTTATGATAGATGAGAAAATGGACTTGAGACTAGCAGTAGATGAAAAAATCGAAAAGCTAAGAATGACAGCGTTCAGAATATAAGAGAGGGGTAGAGATAGAAAGAAAAGGACGTATTTCGAACATGACATTCGTTTCGACTCGATGTTATTAATTTTAAGGCCTTTCGCCAACTTAGTCGTGCTCCGAGTGCTTAACACGGCAGAAAAGTTTCATTGTCGAGTAAAATATCGTACGCGCACCTTCTTCTCACCAAGCCGAAGGGTGTTTCTCGTTTAAATTCTTTTCATTCTCTATATTATTATACTCCACATTCATCGCTCCTTCTGTCTACTTCCTTTTTCACAGCTTTTCTTCCTCGTCGCGTCTTCATCTTCTGACTTTGACCTGCTACTTCGGTGGTTTAACCGCCTCCATCACCTGGGTTGTCTACCTGTCTTTACCTTCGCCTACATTCAACAGACTATGGCTTCCTTTGTACCCCTCGTCTTTTATCCATCCAACCCCTCCCCACATAACTATCCCACCATTTCATGAGTTCATCACCAAACAAACGCAATGAAAAGGCACGTTATAATTAAACACTCGAGTGATATTAAAATTGCATGACGCGTCATTTTTTAGAATGTTTTGGGCAGCTACGAGTATTTCGTTTATTCGACGAGAAAATTTTGATAACTGCCTAAAAATTTAGTAGTATCAATTTTTCTTTATTTTCATCACAACCTTTCAATTTTTGTCAATGTCACTAGTAGGTCAGGAACGGGGAAAAACTATCATGTGAATAGTGAAGCGATGAGCTATAGTGGCTGTGTAGCCAACCTACTAGTAAAATAAAAAATCAGGAGACTTTCAGCTTGAAAATAGTATCTATGTTTAACTTCAATTCAAACGGGGGCAAAAAATTACCTACCTTGAGGAAAAATAAGTTATGAATTCTTTTAGGAAAAATGATATACCGAAAACTCTTGAAATCAATTATGGAGACACATTAACGGAAATGCTTGAAGTTGGTCAGAAGGTACCTTAAGGATAAAATTCGTTAAGGTACCTTTAATGAATGTATGTTATGGTAATTTTTGGCAAACGAGCTTCTATCTTTTTCTGAAAACAATCTAATTCATCGATTATAGTTTGAGATTGACGAGGCGAAGCCAAATTAGCCTTTAAGTGATTTGTAGACGGTAAAATTTATTTTTCATGCGATAAAACTTTCACCATTTTGTTCATTGATAAAGGTCAAAATTATACGCAAATACATACAACATATATATCATATCTGGGATGATAACCACCTACATCACGTTGTGAAACCAGAGAAATTTTTAAAATTATTTTCCAAAATTTATAACTAAAATTTTCATTGAATAACATGATTTTCGCTTTCAGTAGTTTTTAAATACAAATAGTTGACGCTGAAGGTCTAAAAAAACACATTTCAGTCTTTTCACTATTGTCACAAATTCAAATTGGGAATTTTAAAAGTTTTTTTCCTGGCTACTTTTGTATTCGTTTTCCCCTCTCTTTTCACAAAGCCATTCGTGAAACGATAATCGTTTATGGTCACAAAATACACCCCTTACCCACCCATAAAAACCCTTGACGTTGAAAAATATTTTGTATTTTGCATGAGGCATTTTATTCTATTCTATTCTTTTTTTTTTTAAATAATGCTTGTCGTTTGTCATATATAGAATTCTCTAAGGAGATGATGGTTTTTGCTTTTTTACAGCCGTACAAAACCTTCGAATAGTCTACATTACAACGTGTTTAACTTGCAATTTTTTATGCTAAAACTACAATGTCTGGTGAATTTATTGGCACGCGGGATCGACGAATAACACATGCCAAAAATAAGGGATTACCATTTCGAATTCCCTCAACGATTGTAAATTTTCAACACAGGATAATCGTTTCGCTTGTTTCCTCTTAGTGTTGCTGTTTTTGCATTTTGTATTTTACTGTAGTTTTTTCCCTCTCAAGTTCGCCCTTTATGTCTAGCGTATTTTGTATTTGCTGATTCGTTTTACGTATTCGAATTCGAGCCCATTCAACTTTTCACTCACTCAAAATCTGAACCGAATTTACTGCGAAGAAATACAAACTTTCGAACTAAAAATCTTTTCGTCTTTTAGTAGTATATACTGATTGGTTTCGTTTTTGTATTTGCAGACTACTGAAAAGGCTAAAGCTGAAAAGTTGAGCAAAGGTGGATTTTTCCTTTCTCCTCCAGAGGCCAATTTTTTTTCTTTCTTGTAAACTTTTCTGTTTTTAACAGACCTATTCAAACTGTTTCCCAAACCACTATGAAGGTCTTGATTCTCTTTGAAGAGAAGCAATTTTAATATCCGGAGGGCTTCTCCACTCTCCACCTTACATATACGTACTGTACAGCCAGTAAACAGAATTTTGTGCTGTGAACATGGCTAAAGCGTCTCAGGTGCAGTTTGGGTAGGGTCTCGGATAGGATCGGATTGTAAGATTTTTTGATTTTTTAATTGGATCAAAAAGAATGAGGATTGGATCAGTGAAAAAATATTTCTCAAGATTAGATCAGTAAAAGATTTTCCAAGTTCTCAAAAATGGTGGGTGAGGTGGGGAAGTTGGAGAGGTTTTTAATTGCCGGACGTGAGATGTATGTATATCCGATTAATCGATTTTTCCAAAAGAAAAACAATTGGAATCGGATGGGTGGGTTATGTTTGTTATTCGTCTACCTATAACGTAGACTATAGAATTGAAGGTCAGTAATCAGTATTATTTATTGGTTTTTCATGTATAGAAAATAGACGTGTTTTACTAAAATTCAAGTCATAGGATCTGCTCACGATTGAGAAAAAAAAGTCATTGGTCTTATACAAGAAAGAACGGCCTAAAATTGAGGGAAGCCGCCTACCCATAAAATATATAGTAATTTTTCTCTTTATTAAAGTTCAAATTGCTTGTCCATTTTTTCTCGCTTGTTTTTGCAAGTATTTCGCAGCAGAACTACTGAGTGTAATAAAGTTTGATAAGAGACTAATTTTATGCAGACCAACACTGAATAAAACAAAACAAAAACAAAGTGAATAAGGAGTAATATTTAATTAGAATAATTTCAATATTGAAGAAAAAATTATTACAAAAGTGGAGGAAATTATTACTTAGAATTCATGATGTTCATTACATTCCAATAGAAATTTCCGTGTACATATATTACAATATTGAAAGTGTCCCAATTTTCCCCCTTTAGAATATTGGAAAAACAATTAATTTTTTTCCCAGTATAACGAGCAAGAGTTGGCAGACAAAGAAAATTGTAAATATTCTCAACATGCGTGAGGTACTTTTTACAATCTTAGTTTATAAACGTGATATTTTACTATTTTTGTAGTGATTTCTATGTACTATGTATAAGTCTTGAATGGTCCCTATTTTCCTATTCAAAATAGTAGAAATTGATACATACTAAATTTTTTTTCTTTTACTCCTTTGACTGAGACGCGTTGTTCCAGAAACATCTTCAGTGCTAAATTTACATGCTAAATCAATTATTAGAAGTTAAAGCTTGCAGTATCGATGGCTTGTCTTTAAACAGCTCTTTTTGAAAATAAAAATGAAAAAAATGCAACAAGCTCGAAAATGATCCCAGAGGATTATGTTATCAAACTTTAACCTAAAGAACGGAAAACTATTTGAAGCGAGAAAAATAGGTACCAAGATCAGAGATCAACCAATAAATCTATGCCAAAAAATGAAATAAGATATTATCTGGGAAGAAGAATGGCGGAACGAGAAACGTATGAAAAATCGTTTTTAAACCACAAAATAGAATATTTACGACAAAATGGTGGTGCTATATATTTGCTCTCGTCAAACCAAAATACGAGTAGGTATATCTTCCTTCGCACCAGAATCAATTTTGTTTTCTATTATGCTCATTTAATATTATTCCATTTTTACTTGAGGGAGGCGGGGGGTCAATTCACAAATGTAGGTGGCAAAAAGAAGAAAAACACTAAAAAGAGTGTACGAAAATATTATTGAGACTTGATATTTTAACAAATTAAATCGTTTTAGATAATTCCCAAGCGGATGTTGGATAATGGAAAAGTTTGAATAAAAGTTAGAACTTCTACCTATATGCACTTGAGAAGGAAAAAAGGACGGGTGGGAAATGATCATCCGGTAATTTTCAAGATCATTATCGGGTGGTAATAAAAAAAAAAAAACTTCTGAGTAGGTATAATGCATATTCCTTGTTTTTTCTCTCCTATATAGCTATCCTTTTCTTTTTCATTTTCTTGTTTTAATTTTCCTTAAATGAGAAAAATAAGGATATTAGTGAAGTCAAAACATTTTCATTTCGATAGTTACAAAACAATAATAACAATTTATGATTTATTAAATTGTTTATAAAGTGGTCAATATTTTTAAAATGCCGATTATAATTGATAAAACAACAGAGCTTTTTTTAAATATTATACACTTTCTGATAATTAGGTAAGCCTTAGTGCCTTAGTGTTTCTTTGTAAGCGTTTTACATAATAATCCCTTGGTGAGTGCCACTTCATAAAGGAATTAATTTAGCAAAATGAAAGCGTGTAAAAAATAAAAATTGGTGAAAAATTAGCAATAAGATCCTCAGAAGTAAAAATAGTGTTACACTATGAACAAATACAAGAATTAAACTTTCGATTTTGTCGTTCCCTTAAAAACGAATGAATACTTGCTAAAAACTTGAATTTTAATTACTTCCAGGTATCTAGTAACAGAGAACAAAAAGTATTTCGCTACAGTGCTATTCGTAAAAAATAATTTTCATTTTCAAAGAATTTGAGAGGGAAAAAAAAATTTTATCGAAAAAGAGATGAAATCAAATTAAAGTTACTTAGCAATCAAAGAAAGATGCATAAGACTGTTTAATCTTCTCAACTTGAAAACATTTAGATAGTATAGTTTTTACAATTTGAATGGGATAACAGATAAAGTTCAAGATTTGCAGCAGAAATTACTACAAACATAAGGAATTTCTTCCATGAATAGAAATTTTCATCACTGTGATGAGAGAAGTTATTATCCTGTAGGTAAACTTAATTAGGCCCATTAGGCCGTCATTTAATTGAGTCCCATCTTCGGGGTTCATTAGTATGCATATTCGAATTGAGTCCCGGGTATTGGGGGCTCATTAATATTCCTATGTGAATTGAGTCCGGGGTATTGGCGGGAATATTTTTCAAGCTATGAAATAGTAAAGATATATTGTTTTAAGTTCCTCTACCCAATGTGGCCAGTCTCTTAAAACACGAAGGTGCCGCTATTATTTGGTCTCTTTTCCCAGATCCGGTCACAAATGAAAATACAATCTCTTTTACAAAATTAAGAACAATTTTTTTTAATTGTTCGGAGGAAAGTGAATTTCTTTTCAACACGTCATCCTCAGCTGAAAGGTGACTATTGGAGTTCTTTTTTTGATTCTGATGGTAACCACGAATTGTCTGAAATTGGATTTCTAAAAACATCAGAAGATTGCTTTTAGGTAGTTAGAAAATATTATGTTTCCACGAATTTTAGCTCTATCAATATTCTTATGTAGATGGTGTTTTTACCACATTTCATTATCTATATTCTCAATCTTGAGATAGCAGCAATTTAAGAATTGATTCCATCCATACCCCGGACTCAATTCACATAGGAATATTAATGAGCCCCCAATACCTGGGACTCAATTCGAATATGCATATTAATGAGCCCCCGATACCCGGGACTCAATTCTAATAAAAAAAAACAATTTGGGACTCAATTAAAGACCAGCGCTTAATTAATACCTACTATTCACTTCTCTCATTGTATCTCTCCCTTCACTCTCACAAAAATTTAAATGGGGATAATTTTGCGAGTGTTTGAAACTAGAGATGACACCAATGGTACCAATCAATTCAATATCGAATTTCACTTAACGACATATGGAGCAATTTGCAGAGTTTTTGTAAGTACTCGTAAATTAGAACAAATTTTAAAAATGGGGTCTGGTAGACCCCAGGTGAACTTATACGGAGTCAAAGTTCAGGTGAACTCACATGGACTAATGTTGTCCCAGTCCCGCAAACTCTATACCCAATCTTGATTTTACAATTTACAGAAATGAGATTTGCTTTTACTATGAAGTTTATAGAGGAGAACCAGTCTCTCATCGAAAGAAATAATTTGAGCAGAAATTTAGAACATGCGATGCAATAATTATAGTGAGTTTACCTACTATATAAAATTTGGACCTTTTCGAACGATAGGATACTATCTTATATACCATCACTAACTTTTTTTCAAAGCAACTTTTCAGTTGGGAAATCGAATAAGAATTAAAAATTAAGAAACTAAAACAAAAAAAAACAATTTACCCATAGTAGTAAATATTCACGAAAATTCTGAACCGATTGAGTAATGAACTTACGAGTATAATGATGGTCAGTATTTAAACTCGTAATTTTCCAGAATGTATTCGTAGGTACCTAGCTACCTATCATTCCTAGTCAATCTGTGATTCATTGACAAGTTTACACCTTATATACGTCATTGTCAAGAATGAATCGAAAAAATGAGAGAAAAGCAGATGTACTCGTATATCATTAAATAGATACATGTGGGAGATCTCCCATTAGAAGGGGGAATGGAGAAAAAAGGATTATCTGTTGTGAACACTGACGTTTTTGCTGACAGTGTTACACGCATGTCGAACTAAAATCTAAAGCTAGAGCCAAATATCAATTAAAATGGAAAATAACATCAACAAGGTTTAACGAAGGGAAAGAAAAGGACGAACTGCCGGACAAATATTTAATTTAAGCAGCGCGTTATAATAGGTATCTATATAATACATTTCTTTCTCTTTTCATCTTTTGTAGAGGGTTTCATGATGAATTTCAAAAGCTCGAAAAGGTAAACGACATAAGCTTTAAATTTAATGAATGTACAACCTAGTGAGTTTGTAGACTTTGTACTCCTACGTAATCAGTCAAACTCAATTAAACTGGAACAAACAACACAACCGAAATCAGGCTAGTTGGTGATGAAATCATTTGAAAAAAAAAATTATTTTCATTTTATTATTACTGATTATTGACTGTCGACTGCAAAGCAAAATCTAAGGTCGGACTTGAAAAGTTGTGATCCAGTCTGAGAAAACTTTATTTTGGACACATCCTATCTTAAGTTATCCAACTGTTTGAAAATAAAATTTGACATACAACTGCCAAAATTAATAGAATGGGTACCTACACAGGTCACAGACCTATAGGGTACCTATATCACTCAGAAAAATGGATAGTTTAATTATAAATAGAGTAGTAACCTTGCTCATCACGGTTGTGAAAATTAATGTTCATTATAAACATTCTAATATTTGTAGTACTTTTTACTATCTCAAATAACATATTTTACCATTTTTGTTTGCAGTAATTTCTGCTCCAGATCTGGAGTTTTACCAGTTTTCTTATCCAGATTGTAAAAATTACCATTGAAATTTTTCTCAGAGTAATGTACGTTTACAAGTTGTTTTTCAAAATTAACGAATTTTCAAAATCTTCGTTTTGAGAGAAACGCAGTTATTAAAGTATTTAAAATAGCCTACGCCGTCGTGTGTTTTGAGGACTTCTGGTTTTGATTTCAAAGCGAGAGCATGCATGGTTATTTTCAAACATCGACGTCGAGTTCACAGGCTAAAAGTACAAGTTAAACTACCCATACATACAGTAAAAATATTCAAAATCTCTATCACTGCATTTGGACTTGGATCACTTTGGTTTTCACCCACAAAATTGAAGATGAAAACAAAAAACCGTTTTTACGGTAAAAACCAACCAAAAGTTAATGAGTGATATAGGCACATATAAGTATCGAGGGACAATTAAAAATTCAAGTAAATCTAAATACCATTGAATAAACTTACCATGTTAACATCTGAATCAAACTTTTTTTCTAATTTGTACTTTTTTAAATGAGATCTATAGTTCCTCAAAAGTTTGGTATTGGAAGCAAAACAATTTTTTTTTCAATCACGGAGATCGCACTGGAATTAAATATTCAAATATTCAGACAAAAATATAACAAACAGCGAACTGCACCGGATTGTTCAGAGAAAATAAATTTAAGACGGGTATTAAATAAAATGGGTGTGTATTTGTTAGATGATTCGCGTTCAAATCGAAAAAAAGGAAAAGAAAATTCAGCACCAATATTTCACAATAATTTTTCAATAAAAAAATCAATCCTAAAGTCTCGACTCCGATTCTGAGAACCAAAATATTTTATGAACTTGAAAAAAAATGTTTGAGAAACGAATGAGAATAAAATACATACGAAGGAGAAGCAGTTTATAATAATTGGTCTAACGAGTGAATACACGAATACTGAGAACAGCCGAACTTGGTAGAACTTCAACGTTTCGAGAACAAAATACAACTAACGAAGAACGAACACAAAAAATTCGCACCCTGTGAAGAGGGATGAAAAAATGAAAAGAAGGAAAGCTGCTTTATCGCCCAACGCATAGGTAGGTTATGAGTCATGGTGATAAGAACAGGGTTGCCAGGCCGAAATTTAAAAAAATACCGACTGCACTAAAAGATAAATATTAAATACATCGTTATCGTCGTGAAAATTATTTAAAACTATTATGAAATTGTTAAAATCTGTTTTAGTATATTATGGTTCTTTTTAGCAGGTTTTTTTTATTCTGTTCAGATTGATCGAGAGGATTATTTTTTCAACCATTTTCGTTAGGTACGTATTTCATACTGCATCGACTGCACACCGGCCACACTCCTATGAGTAAGACAAGTTTAGACAAGTTTCTGTGATATTACAAGTTATTCACAGGGACGTCGTTGTTTTACATGAATTTTGTTGAATAGTTACAAAAAACGGAAGTATTGTGTACTTAGTCTGTTCAGTGGGAATCGAAGAGGAATGAAATATCTTCACAAAAATTCTTTATAGTGGACGGCAAGAAGCAATGAATCCGAATGGAACAAAGTAATTTTTGTTTTTGTTTTTGAACGTGAATTTTTTATATTTTTATTCTGACAAATTTCATTTTTGATTGGAGCTGTCAGAAAAGGCGAGGTAGCCTAGTTACACTCTGAAATGCCGAAAAACGACTCGATGCTGCGGCGTACTCCTGTAAAATTGGTAAGTTCTTCTCCTGAGTTATTGTAAATGAATTGCCAGGCAAATCTTCGATCCGAGTTCAACTCCTTTCAAACTACGAGTAGAATTACGAGATAGCGTTATGACTAGGTATATCTCACTTTTGGAGTTGACGATTTTAAAACACTAAAATACTCGGAATTCAAAGAGCTATTCCAAATTATCCTTAGTAGATTTGAGACTTGAGTCGTATACCGATTATTTTACAAGCCTCATTTGACCATCTAAAATTGTGCTGCAGGTAATAAATACTTTTAACGCTAGAATAACTATCAGGTGGCGTCATTTACGACACCATTTTACAACATTCTTCGAAAAACCAGGTGGAGTCATATAAGACATAAATAAAGATTTCTCAGACTATTATAGTAATTTCAAGGGTTGAAGATAGAACAATTTTCTATAATCAAATGAGACTATAAAAAATACGTAGAATAGCTATACAACACTTATCCACCTAGGATTGTATGGTGCAGCTGTTTGAATTCCAAATGTCAGAGTTGAATTTTATTGCGTGAAAAATTACTGAATTTGTTGACTCATAAAAATGGCGTCGTATGTGACGCCATCTCGTCGTCCCAAAGGAAAATTACGATAATACAGTTCGAGCAACCCAGATTTACGCCACACATGACACCACCTGGTCATTTCTTGTACTTTATGTGCCATATGACTGTACCTGCAATGGATTCCGAATTGCTTATGTATTAACTTACCATTACCAAATCAGCTTTTGGTAAAAGTTTCTTTAACTAAGCATTATTTGTTCAAAAGAAGGCGTACAGATAACTTCATTAAATGTGCGTATAGAGCTTGTAAATACTTACTATTCATGGCTATAGTAGTGTGTGATTACCCACTATAAGTCTTTTAAGCCAATTAAAGTTTGAAAGACTGTAGCTCATGTCATAAACTAATGGCTCATTGGGTGGGTCAAAGTCATATCGTCGGTAGTCTGATAATACCTCCTAGGCCTTTGTGATAATATTTAAAAAAATTATGTGTTTGAACTCATTGGATTTGTTTTGAATAGAGAAATTCATGGTTTTTAAAATTTTCAGCACATAGGAGGTATTTATAGCAGACCACCGACGATATCTCAACTTCCCTCGGATTTTAAGATTGAAATTATTTTTAATGGATGTTTTATGTGCCCTTTAACATTAATTTTTTACTTAGAATCTCATTCTTCACTAACGATACCATATCAAAATTATATAATTTTTAGTATTTGTCTCACTTAGAAAGGTTTGAAATTTACTTTATAGTCAATAAAGCTAATAATAAATTTTTCACTGTTTGGAATGCGAAATGTTTTTTTGAAAATTTAAAATAAATTATAGAAACTATCTTGTCCGAGTGTAATAAGCAGTCTTTCCAAATCTTGCCAGAAAACAAAAAACTAAACGAATAAGTAAACCTAAAAAGGTCGAATTAGTATGTAAGAGTCAATAGGTAAATTAAAAAATAGTTAACACTAGAAAAACCAGGTTTTACTCGATTACCCAAAGGACCAGGTGGCGTCATATTCGACTCAACAGAAAAAGATCCTCAAAGGACCGGAGAATGTCATATATTACGCCACCTGGTCCAGAAGCGACACATCCAAATTCAAACGGCGTCGTATACGACGCCACCTGGTCTTTTTAGTGTTAATTTTATTTTAGTTGATTTAAAAATATTCCCTACACTAAAAACAATTTCGGTACCGGAATATTTTTTGTGACAAAACTGGGACAATTCAAGATTTACAGTAGAAATTACCGCCAAAATAGTAAAATAATATACCTGTTTTCCAATAAAAAATATTAATAATTACTAATGAATTTTCTCAGTGTTGAATTATACTCGTAGTTAGTTACGGTATAATTTAAAGGGAATTTGTTGCTCTTTTTTGTAGAACTTTATTATAATATTATGCATATTTTTCTGACTTATAAAATATGGAGAGAGTTTTAGCAAATAGAGCAACTCTTAGAAGGGAAGACTCGGCTAGAAATTCAAATTTTCTAACGGAAAAAATATTTAGGAAGATGAAAATATAATTTTTTTTATGCGAAAGAGTGAAGATGACAACGAGGAATGTTTTTCGCTCACTCGATTTTTATGAGAATACTTTTATTTTCGCAAAAATGCCAATCATTTCAAGTTTTTTTTTTCGTTTAAAAAAAAAAAACGTTTCAACTTTCAACAAAAATTTTAGTTTTGATGTATTTTATTTTTTTTTATCCGGCAATATCGAAACGACTTTCATATTTGATAATGGATTTTTTTGCTGAAAATATCAAGCTGAAGAAATATGGATAAATGGATAAGTTTACTGAAAATTTTCATCCAACCATTTGAATAGCTCGCAGAGGTGGAAAACGTGTTATTTTTTTTGCTCTAGTGTTGAGATTTTGAATATTCGGGGTCTCTTCTACATGGAACTAAAAGAATTGAATTGACAGTAAAAAAAATAATAAAATAAATTGAAATATTCAGATAAGTACCTAACTTACATATGTTTTGAATATGAACTTTTAATAGAATGAAATAATAACGTGTGGACAACATATTCATCATAGACCTTTTTTGGTAAACTTTTTTCAACTGGTCACAGACATTTCCTTTTTTTTTTTCTTTTTTACTTTGTTACAATACTCTCTATTTACTATTTTGAACCAAACTTTACAATGATATCAAGAGCTGAGTAGTATTTGACTTGACGTTTCGAGCACATTTCCCATAAAATCGTCTTATCAATGGTTTTTTTAGCATGTTTTCAAAAGCAATTTTTTTTTTAAGCAGTAGCCAAGAATTTTTAGGCCCGTCCCTCCGCCCACCTTCCCCCACCTTTTCAAGAAAAGTCTTTTCATGCCTCATCATTGAATGAATTCATTTTTGATCTCAAAAATTCAGATAACGATTTAAAAAAACAACAAAAATGAAAATTCTCAAGTCTTCCTTCTGCTTTTTCTTATGAGACTATTTTTTCCCTTAAATTTCACTGGCGCATGTACAAAATAAAATTCAGCAGTGGTTGTACAGAAATATTTTTGAATAAGACACTTCTATCTATTCATTTTATACAAATTTGATGAAAACTGTACTAACATTGAGATGGAGGGAAAAAAAATGCAACCACTCATTGATCAGTTTTGCCATTTTACATGTTTATGTTTATAAATTATCTAAATCGAATTAAAAACCTGAAAAATTATTTTGGTGAAATTATCGCTCAGATCAATCAATGTACCTAGATAATATAGTAGCTATAATAATAATAATAATAATAATGGAATGTTTAGAGAATAATAATTGAGTAAAATTATAAACCTAATAAGTATGCATGAAACATAAAAAGTTATGGAGAAATCAAAATATTTGAATATGTTTTATTTAAGAGCTTTATGGTAAGCACTTATCTGAATCTTTGAGACACTACAATCTAATCTAGGTATTCCATAGTAACTTAGAATAAGGTTTTCCAAATTTATTTAAAATGTTGCAGGTAAAATCTTAAGTAGGTACACTACTATTTTCAATAAAACCTCAATTTCCAATTGGTGAGCTATAAAAATAATAGGTACGATCGAAATAAAGAAAAAGAAATTACTTATAGAAAGTTCGTAAATAAAAGCGAATACGAGAAGGAACCACTTCTTTTGAATGATAATGGTTTCATCAGAAATACGACAACGAGAAAACTTTTCAATATTGGTGTATTCGTGAAATGAGGGGTGTTTCTGAATAAATTTAGCAAGTCTCCAGTCTCCCCGACAAATGACTTCGCCAAAATTTTTTAATGGAAAACCAAAGTTCATTTTATTTCTGTCAAGAGGTTAAATCTAATTGAAAATAATGACGTGTCAAAAAAAAGTGATTCGTGACAAAAACTAAACTCGGCTGTTTCCTTAAAAAATGAATTCCATTTGGCGAAAATTATATACTTCCTAAAGAATATTAAACTCGGATACCTCTATACAGTGCAAAAAAAAAAAACAAAAGTTGTAGTGTGAGAGCAAGTAGGCACTACAAAATCCAAATTCGTTTTTTTATCTAAATTATTCTTACTTCCAAATTCATCATCAAATTAGCCGGCCTTGATCTGCTAAATTAAGAACTATTAGATTGAGTTAGTTCAACGCTTTTCAACCTTCAAAATAACTTTTTTCTAAAGACGAATGGATTGACTTAAAATTTGAATGGTAAACTCTCAATACTACAATTAGTGTTCCGTGAGAATTTCAACTCAATCCAATTCGTAGTTTTGCTGTTATTACTTATTAGCTTTCAAAGTCGAAATTACGATTTACATACTCCCCCCCCCCATACATAAACTAAGAAAGAAAGACAAAAAGAAACGCCAAAACGTCAGGTGGGTATTATTCAAAGAGATATCGATCTCTTTGGTATTAGCTCTGTTCGGACGCTACCAGGCAACCTGTAATTACAGTTTTCCTGGTCTGTAAACTGGCCCAAGTACAGGCCAGGAAAATGAAAGCGTACGAACAATTTCCTGGCATATTCAACACTCTCTACCAAATTAACCAAGCAAAATTTTTTTCAAATATTTGTGAAGAATAAAAATATCTTACTCTTCTTTTCTAGAATGTACTAAAAATCGAACAAAGTAACGTCTTCAATGTTTCCCATAAATACAAAATATTTCCTTGCATATTTGATTATTAATTAACGAAATTAGTCAACTTTTTGATTTCATTCATAAAACCTTTGACAATAGTCAAAATACCTACACTGATAAGTGATGAAAATTTTCAAGATAAACGAATTAAAGGTGAAACAATTTTTCCTGGTCCGTTACCAAGGTCTATTCACTCTCTACAGGTTAGCTCGATCGCCAGGCGCAAACTGGAATGTGACGTCACCGCAGTACTTTTTCCATTTAAGTACGTGTAAATTTTTGAAAATTTTGACGAAAAAAAGTAATTACATATTCGAAATCTGCGTGAAAAAATAAGGGGGGGTCTTCATTAGAAATTTTTTTCCATCTCCCTTTTTTTCTACAAAAAAACTAATTTTAAAATAATACGTGTGTATTTTAAATGGGACGCGTGAAAAAAAGTACTGCGGTGACGTAAATGTGTTGAGGGTTGCGTTCGGATCGAGCTAACCTGTAGAGTAAATAGACCTTGGTCCGTTACCAGGACGTTTAAGCTCCTGGCGAATTATTACCAGGAACTGTTTCCTGTAACCTTCCTGCTAGCGTCCGAACAGACTAATTGTTTACCAGGAAAAGCGTCCGAACAGCTTCCTGGCATATTTCGACCAGTACTGGCCCAGGATTACCAGTCCTGGTAGCGTCCGAACAGAGCTATAATTTTGGAATCCTGAAATCGTGAAACGAATAACACGCGGCCACTAAATTTTTAATCTAATAGGTAATTAAAAATTGGAAATAATCAAAGTTACTTACGAGAGCAGCACGAAGAGGAATAATGACATAATGTAAAGTATGAAATCTAAGAAGTGCAGCTTAATACCATGAGAGACCAAATTGGACAAAAAAAAAAGAAAAAAAAGAAATGTAAGAAGAAAATCAAATAAAAACATCCTCATCTGCTTCCGTTTATTATAATGAGATTGCAGTAATAATAATAAAAAGAACAAAGGGGCAACGAGAAATAAAAACAAAGTAAAAATAAATGGAAAACTTTTTCTCCTTCTCTCAACAGTATTTTCAATTAACGCGCCAGAATACTGTTAGAAAATGTTGTAGAAAAAGGATTCTCTTTTTCTTTTTTACTAAAAAGCTGGAAACTTTTTTAAAACTTTCATGCAAAATTATAATGTTTTGTAACTTCGTAAATAAAACTGAAAATGTTTTTGTACCGTAAACATGACAAGAAAAAGTAACAAGAAGAAAACGAAAGCCAATTTGTCCTAGAATGATTTTTTTTCGCCTTTTTTTCAATAAGAGCACGTAGGTAGTGAGCTCAACAAAACCAAGACTGAAAACTGAAACAAATGATCTTTGATAATCGTAAAGGCAGTTGCGAACTCAAACATTTTCAGAAGCAGGTAGGAGACTGAATCTTTACCGAATAATCGAATTTTCATTAAAAATTCTGATAAAGCGAGAAAAGTATTTTGAATTAAGTCTACTTTTGATGGAGGGTTGAACTTGATGCTAATTGGGATAACTCTAAACTGACCTTAGTCATAGATTTGAGGATATGCTTCATTAATATCTGAAAACTACAATTAAATCATCCTGGCTGCACTCCATTAAAGGTCTCTTAGGAAGTGAGATGAATTTACGTTTTTCTTGTTCTATTCAATTTGTTTTTCTTCAGGTAGGTCGGTCAGTTGGGAAGAAACACTACAGCTGATTTGAATTTTATTGCTTTTATTATGGTTGCAAGTAAGATTAGGTATATCTACCTGATTTATCCAGAAATTTATTCGACAATACTTCGCAAGCATGATTTTGGGCTCTTCTCATCAGCTATATGAATTAAAATTTGTATATTTGCTGGGTGTAACTACTCGGCTGCTGCTGCTACTTGTAATTTTATATAAACAGCACGGTTTTACGTTCCATATCACACGCACGGTATGGTAATTCTAACAAAAGCTGAGCAAATATTACGGCTTGCTCTAATTCTTCAGGAACGTTTCTTGGTGTGTCCCGCGCTCCTTGTATAATAAATTTTCTAACACGTTTTAGAATATCTTTAAATCATCTCTCCACCCCAGCCCACCGCGTCTCCAGCTTCTGCCACCTCTGACTTCCCTTTGTACCAAAATAGTTTTCTCTAGCTTTTTGCTGTTTTCGCATGGGCACGGCGACGTTGAAGGGTAGGTATCTAACACGAGCAGAGCTGAAATGAAAAACGCGCTGAATTCCGGTCTGTAAACGTTATTTTCGATTATTATAACCAAAGAAATGGCGAATGAGCCATTTGCATGCTACGTATTCTTCGTTTTGTAACTGCGAAAATGCTAAATAAGATTTTATAATTGGCAGGTGCGGTAGACAAAGGGTTGTACATACAGAAGAATATCGTCGAGTCGCTTTTCTATGAAAATGTATAGAAATTAAAGAGGCTCCGTGAGGTAAAATGAATTATGCACGGTTGGCCGCATTGCTATAGACTCGGACTAAAATGAAAATTATACAACAGTTCGTTACCGAAAATTCACTGGCAATTTTCTCGCTTTTAGAAATTTGCTTTTAACCGAAAGTCATTTTTCTCATTTGAAAATGATAGGTAAGCTGTTTTATTTTGAAATTCAAGATATTCTCATCTTGAAAAAATCATACTTTTGTATTGAAGGAAATTATAATTCCTATTTTTGCATTTTTTTGTACAATATTAAATAATGAATCCAATAATCTTTGAAGCATCTATATTCATCTTCCAAATTGGGTGTGATAGAGGTTTTCGAGTTTAAAAAACGATACAAATTAATTCTAAGAAAAATGAACTCTTTGGGGCATTAATGATAGATGCGCCAAATGCATCCTGCAGGAAATTCCAAGCGGTACCGTTTACGTCCAAACTTAATTAAAATTAATATTTTTCAAAAAATTTTTTTCGCGTTGCATATATTGGATACCCTGATTTCATTACCCAAACACAGTGTTAGTCTTACCAGAAGGACAGAAAGTGCTCAAATTAGTTTGTGTAAATGGTAGGACTGTAGGACTCATAGTCTTGCTGGCAGTACGTGGGCGCATGTATGGTTAAAATTATTGCTATAGGAAAACCCACCTTTGGGTGAAAAACAAAATTTCTCAGAAAAGCCATGTACTCAAGTGAAAAAAGTCAAAATTAAAAAAAATTTTTCTTTAGTGAAATTGGTACACTGAAGCTTCCTTTATACGATACTATAAAAAAAATCCAAATTTTTATTTTTTTGGTTGCTTATAGGCAAAAATGTACAAGATTGAAATTTTGTATAACGGATTTCAACGAAAAAAGACTCTTGAATGTGCTCGACGGTGTTCTTGTCCTCAAATTCGGGTTCCTCATGAAATTTCATTATAGAATCTTGTATTCTGACTTCACTAGTAGGGCCAAGAATCAATTGATAAGACGATAAACACTGCTCATATTTTAAAGCCGCTTTTTCAAGCGTTTTTCTGGTATTTTCGTTTTTCCGTCTTCCACGCGCCAACTGATATTTCTCAGCAGTTATTCGTCCTATCGGCGCGCGGGCGGTCTCTACAGCTTACGTATGACGTCACCAATTCAATTCGCACAAAAAACCGATTTTCGTGATCTTCACTCTACGCTGGGTTTTCCCATAGCGCCTCACATATTTCTATTTACGTTCCACAAAAAATGGCGTTTTTTATTAAGAAAAAATAGTGCATTTGAGTCTTCGAATGTCCTCTTAAATATTATTGAATACTGCTTGAGTAAGGAAAATATCATTTAAGTATATTATTTTTAAAATGATTTGCACTTCATTTTAAACTTTTACGGTGAAGTTTAAACAATATAAGTGGCTATTGAAAATCATTTAGTTTTTTAAACTTTGTATATCTGATTTCCATGAAAATTAGAACAACAATAGCTTTGACTAAATCAGGGAAAAAGTATTATTAAATTTTTTGAGACTTATTAAGTATATCAGGTTTTAGACTGAGGTCGGAAATCTATGCTTAATGCTTTCGTTTTCTTCCATTGAAGTGGGTTAGATTTTTTTTTTTCAATAACAGTCCAAAAAGGGTAAAATTTTCCATACCCTCTGCTCTGTTATTTACTTTAAAATATCGAAATTAAGAAACTCGCTCACGTTATTAGCGAGAAAAGCCATAGCACGCATTCTGCGAACGACGTCGATTCTCGTAAATCAACTTCATAGAATTCGTGTAATTTAAAATCTAGTATACTCTATTTCATTTCATCGTCAGCAGATAAATCGGATGAACGACCCTTTCTTCCAACTTATTTTCATCGTATTTTTGGTTTCGGCCTTTCATCTACCCCTACCGACTCCCTCCTTTGCTATTCCATCGAAGGGTGTACGAATATCACGAATCTTACATCTTCGTTCAAGAAATTACAAGAAAGCGAATTTTTTTAATTTAAGGATGGATGCGAAATTGCCAAATGGCAGATGCGATAGGAATTTTGATAAGATTCTCCCTTTCCTTTTTTTTTCAACAGGATCGTGTGTTTTTAAACGCTGAGAGGCCTAGTTTTACCATTTTTTGGCTAAAAAAAAGTGAGTGGGTTCTTTCCATTTCGAGCTTTTATTTGGAAAAAAAAAAATCTTAATTATGCGGATTCGAATTTCGATTGTTTTCCATCGAACGTGACTGTAATTGGAAGCGAAACGAAACGATTATACTTCGATGAAAATCTTTGTTTGAGGACTCTTTAATGTATATAATCCTTTGGAAAACTTCTGTTCGTTTTAGGTATGGTGAGGTTTCAAAAAGTGATGAGTAGGTCGTATTACACAACTTTTTGTCAATGTCTTCGCGAATGAAATGCCATTTTTCGCCATCAACTTATCGAGAAATTCGTTTCCATTTCTTTTTTGCGAATTTTAAATTGGAAAACGGGGGAAATAAAAAAAGTAGAACTTTAATTTATAATGAAAAATACGGGCCGGGTAATTTTCGACGTGGTTTCCAAATTGGTGGAGAATCGAAATACCTAATTGCATTAAATACGATTCGATGGAATAATGAAAGAAATTACTTACCGTTTCCACCTATCGATAGGCTACGAATGATTTGTACCACTCGGATTAATAATTTATACTTACCGAGACTTAGGTTCGTAAATGGTTAGCTAAAATGATTTCCTTTTGGAAATTTCCTGTAAAACCTGAAATTCGCCACGACAGTTCTGATTACAAACACATCTTTCTAATGATGCGATCATTTATTTTTTTCATTTCTCGACTCATTTATTTAACTTAGAGTAAAACTATTCTTCTCATAAAAATTACGTTGTTTTTTTAAATTCATTGTTTATGTAGCATATTACAGAGGGGACAGAGGGGAAAGAAAAGTGAGAAGACATGGAACAGGGAGAAGCCTTATTATAACCGTTTTTGTTTCATAAGACAATCGGAATCCTAGAGTCGGATATTAGACACCGACAGTCGGGCATTAGACGCCAACAGTCAGAGTCTACCTACCTTGACAAAAACAAAAAATACTAAAATTAGTTGTCCCTTCTCATTTGTGTTTGTCGTTTATTACACGGTGTTTCTTGCAAATGGTTTCTGAGCCACCAAACAATATAAAATGAATAAAAAAAAAAAAAAAAAAACATAAATAAACGTGATAAAAAAATGAATAAAAAGGTAATTGTGCCACTGAAGAATACGACGCATTCGCTGTGTTTTTTTCGGATAAAATTAATGAAAATTTAGCTGATATTATGTTTTGTACAATACATTGTTAAGTAACTAGTGTGAAACGTTGTTCTACTGCGAAATACTGTGGAAGAAGAAAAAAAAATGAACATTGAGAATAAAATTATGCAGACATATGTAAATTTTTTCGTGGATGTACAAAATTACTCGGTACTAATAAATTTTTCTCTTTCTCCAGAAAGTATAGTTCGAGTACGTTGTCTGAAGCTTTGGTTTTTTTTTTATCTAAGTTATTTTTTTAAATTATTTTTATACAATTTAGATTAACATAAGAAATACCGCAGGTTTTACTCGATTACTCAAAGGACCAGGTGGTGTCATATATGAAACCACAAAAGTAACCTCAAAGGACTAGGTGGCGTCTTTTGACGCAAGTCAGGGATTCTCAAAATATTGGTCCTTTAAGAAGTCATCTCAAAATTTTGAGTTGTGTCGTATATGACACCACCTAGTACTTCTAGTGTTAATACTGAAATAGCTTGAAATTTATATTTGGTGGAAAAGGCAGTGTTCCAAACCAACTAAATCCCTACTTGAAGGTGAGAAGATTTTAAAGTGGAATCATCCACAAGTTACAAACAACTAACAAGCCATGTGCCAAAGGCACGAATACTACGAAATAGGATAGGTATCAGAGTAGTTCAAGTAACTAATGACAGTTAGCTATATTTAGGCTTCAAAAAATATGAAAAAATTTTATTCATCCTGAACAAGGTTTTTTAATTCTTTAAGGAAATTTTGAGTTATATAATATTATTTGAATTTATGTTTTAATTTTTATAAAAGTGATCAAGAGTGAAACAGAAGAGACTCTCATGGAATTTTAAAAGACGGATTTTAGGAATAAATTCAAGACTCAGCAATCTTCCCTTGGAAAATTTCTGATAGCGTCGCTGGTTGAGAGTTCAAAAGTGAAGATCCGAATTCACGAATTAAGAGCCTAATTCTTCAGAGAGATTGTAAATCGTGAACTATACATATTTAAAGTCACCCTTTGAGTATATACGTCTTCTGAGTGAGGTCTATAATCGAATACTAAATAAATAAATATTAGGTGAAAGTATGAGTATATTACGACAATACGTACACATTACCTGCGTAAGAGTAACTTTCAAGTAAAATAACTTGGTTAATACAACACTTGGCAATACAAAAATCCCATCAAAGCTTGCTGAAAATAAATGAAAATGTTTTCTATAATATACTAGCTACTCAAATTTTTCTACTATATAGTCAAAGGTACTCCAAAATTTCATCATAGCTCCATAGCTTTATAAAAAAGATTTTTTGTTGTGTACCACACTTTTCTGAAAATGCATTTATAATTTGCCTTTTTTTTCTTTTTTTTTTAAATGATTTACCTAACCATCATATCATAGTTTTTCGCTTTCACATATACATACTACTCGTATTGTAGATAATTGATATCATACGAGTATAAGAGGTCCAAATTACTGATAGTATGAAATTTCTTCAGTTTCAGGTAGACTTATATCATTAACTTTACTTTTCTAAGTTCCTCATAAGAGAAAAAAAGATTCATTGAGAATTTAAAAAACTGAATGCCAGCTTTAATTTCTGAGTACCATTAGGACTGGTGATATATTCATCGACAATCGACATTAACACTGCACCCTTCAAAAGCTGTATGAAGTGTAAAACAGGATAAAATATAGTGAAGGCTTTTTGGAAGGTATTTTGTTTTCGCATTCGGCCACTGTGTAAAATTCTTGAAACGAATTTGCATAAGCCCTATACCGGCATTAGCATGTAAATGCGCGTATTTTCACCAAAAGGTGGAAATTTATCCGGCTGAAACTGCGTACCTACATCTACAGTTGTAATATTGACGGTGCACCAAACTGATCAAAGTTTTACTCTCCATAACCTACTACTACGAGTATAAGTATGAGAAAGAAATGAAAATTGGGAGCCAAAGAGAACTGATTAAGTTGGATACGAAATTAAGCGTGCCTTAAGATCCACCATGGGTTGATGGCTAGGAGAATTAAATATGCACCGAAAGTTTCTGTAATAGAAGCCAGAATACAGCTTGGTCTCGAAATTTTATCTTCATTTGGTGTCAACTTTAGTTAATCTCCATTACATTACCTGCTTTAAGAAAACCAAATCTTATTTATAACTTCGTTTGAAGTTTATTGGTAGGTAATTGTTGTATAATAAAGTCCATCAGTGCCATAGTAAGGGACTACTTTGTTCGTCACTGTTTCTTTTAGGGGTGTGGTCAGTTGCCATAGCTAGGATAATTAATCAACTTTCATGTGAAACATTCATGTTCTCGTAGAATACATGTAGGTACATTACGCTAATTTTCTTATATTTTTTCCCCACTTCAAGTTATATTTATTTTAAAATTCAGTTGTCCAGAATTTAAAGAGTAAATTTTCTTCTTTGTGGAAATGGTCTATCATTTAAAATCATCGATATGTTTTTCAATAAAATCACAGATCATCACAAACAATTTGATTGTTTTTCCTTAATATACTGCCTTTAAACACTATAAATCCAGCACTTTTTTTACGAAACAACTTTCTTCTATGATGATCTGTGATTTTTCCAAGTATACGAAGAAAATTTCAACTGATAAGCTTAACACCTAGCTCAGAATGGACGAATTTTCAAAGTTGAACCGCTGTAATTATTGTTATAGCTGTAGGTCTATTTATTCAACTAATAAAAATTCGAAGCACTTTCTAATGACTACTTATTTGTTAATATTTGTAGGTAGTTAGTTATTGACTTGTATGAAGAGTAGGGTATAAGAAAGTAAGAACCATCCGTCAGACTGAACTTTTTTCTTATGCTGGATGGTTATTTTGTGGCTCCTCATCACGATTAAGTGATCAGTGCGCCAGCTAAGGGGTGGCTGAGGGGGCTAAAACCCTCCCCCTTAGTCATCGAATTCTTCAAAAAAAAAGGCTGGATAAAAAATTTTCACGTTTCACGTAGATTTTTCGCCGAATTTCTTTTTGGGGGGATAAATTTAAGACTCAGTTCCTCCCTCAGCGAATTTCTGGCTCTGCGCCACCAGAAGTGATTCGTGAAAATAGCTAGTATATAGTAAGAAATTCTATGGAAAAAAATAATTTTCAACGATTGAAAAAATTAAAATCATGTTGGCCCAAGCTGCTGTCTGTAATTCAGACCTTACTTACCAATTTGATGTTCAGTTCTTCCATGGGTTAGCTCGAATGAAAACTCACAATTTCCAGACACGTTAGATATTTTATGAAATGCCTACAAATTTTCTTAAAGGTCCTTAATTTTCAGTTCTTTTTTCATCTGAATTCTCAAAAATCGAGAGGAAATAATTTCCTATGATTTTCCAATTCTAGTTCCATTCTTTTGCATTTCTTCATTTTTACTTTGTACTCCTATCGAATAGGTACTTTACACTTCATTATGCGATGTTTGGATAACCGATTGAATTCTCCAGCGTTCACGAATTCTTTAAGAGTACAAAAATATTTTTTAAATTAATTTTTCGAGAATGGTTATACATTGCTCGATTCATCGTGAAACCGCGTTTATGTGCATTTTTACAGTCCACATTTTTGAGGCAGTAACCTGGCAACGATCAAAACGTTGAGCGAGTAGGGGATTGTGTGGCTGTAAATGCTGGGAGAAAATTTGAAAAATTGAATAATACAGAATGTTGAGGACGAAATATTCGACCGCATCATTTCCCACAAATCGAACTGGTAGATTAATGATTAAATATTTGTTCGGGTCTCGCATTTCAATAATACCAACCATTTTCATATTCCACCATCAAACGAAATAGGTACACGTATTCTCCACGAGAGAAACCTACTATTCATTTCGTGTGTAGTTAGAATACAGTATAAAATATATTTTTTATTATACATACTTATAATATGATCCGTTCAGAATCAAAACCTACTAACTCAGAAAAAGTGAATTTGTAGAAAACCACAAAAAACTGTCAGTTTTGTCCAAATTAGAGCCAGAAACCTACTTTATTTTATTTTTAGTGAAAGGTTAGCAACACTGCTAGCTGCTGGCCAAAAATCAGCACCTGAAATTCATTTTTTTATGCCCAATTTCCAGTTTGAAATCTACTTTAGTAGGTTTTGACTCAAAATTCATACGTTAGTAGGTTTTGGCCCAAAATACCCAACTGTCAAAAGTATAAAAATAGATTGACGAAAAGTAGAAATTTTTTGTTTTTATGACTTTTCTGAAAATCGGTTGTTCATAAAAAACATTTCAGAATCCTTCTGAGGGTTAATCACATAATATTGTCTACAGGTATCTTGTTCCAGAAGATACGAGTAGTAAAGTAAAATTTAAATTACATACTTTTGAAATAATAATTCTTTATTGTTCTCCTCTTTCAGACAGAATTAAACGACCAAATATTAAGTATGCATTAATTTCATGATTTTTTAGATTCCATAAAACACAATCTTGTCTGTTTTTTCTATGACGTGATGATATTTAAAATTATGTAAAAGTGATGGACGCTCAAAAAATAAAATATATTCTCCCACCTGGATGATTTTCTTCGCTATATATTGAATCTATAAATTATTTGTGCAATCTTGAAGCTTGTTTGTACTTTTTTACTTCTCTCTACACGAAACCATCAATAAATTATATAAATTTTCCTCTGATTAAACCATAAGGAGGTAAATGGAAGGGTGAAGTGAGTTGTTGAAGGATGAAGGTTGACCACTAGCAGAAAAAAATTGTTTTTTCAATTTAATACCTTCGACAGATAGGTATCTCTACTTCAGATGCACTACAAAAGTTAATTCACTAATTCATTACACGGAAAAATAATTTTCCTTGCGCACAGCTTCGATGTAACGCATAAATTAATTTGAAACGAACCTACACAAACAAAGTCTAGTTAGATACTCGTAATTAAATATTTCTTCCTCGATATTAGCGGAAGGCTTCTATTTTCAAACCGAATAATTAAAACAAATTGAACAAATTTAAACTGAATTAATTCTACAAGCCACCACACCATTAATACACACCAATTTTGAACCAAACACAAAATGAAAATAATTGTTTCACAAACGAAAAATTGTCTCTTTAATTATGTAAATATCATTTCGAATGGTATGCACAAAGTAATTTAACCTTCCAACCCCTGATGGTTAGAAAAAATTAGTAAATCTTTTCAGTTTATGTGGTGAGATTTTGGAAAATCATCGAATGAGGAAGTGTGGTAGAGATGTGCTGGTAGAATGTGAAAATGTAGTGAGGGTAGAACTGACGGTGTACATGTGAGAGATTGGAAAGTGGAACTGAGTGTGAAGAGGAAAGAAGCCGAAAAACCTTAGCTAAAAATCGAAAGTGATCGTATAAACAGCAAACAAAGATGCCATCTTCGCTATTTTTATATTTATTTTTCTTCGCTTTCACTTTTAGTGTTTTCACTTTCATTTAACGTTAGAATGTGATTCGGCGGCGACGAAATCATCGAGGGGTGTTATTTTCACGCCACTTTTCGTTATAAACAATTTTCTTTGAGAAAAACCTTTCACCAAAAACCGAATCCATTAGTTAAGCGATGGTCAACGAATTTATTTCATCGTCTTTTATTTCTTCCGTTTTCTTTTTCCTCTTTTTTGTTTGTCTCCCTCTTTGGCCTATTTTCTTCCCATGTTTTGCACCCTGCCCTAAAAACGAAGGGTCTGTTTAATTTTCCCCATTCACTTATAGGTGAGTACTTGAGTATATTAAGACTGAACGTAGAAATTACGTCGCGATATTTACACAGAATGATGAGAAATACTCGTAGTTTTCAAAAATTATACATAATTATGAAAAAAAACCTACTGTATATGGCAGTCATACTCAAAAGGGACCATTTTATCGGTTGAATGAAAAATGAGTTAAATCTACCAAATCAAAATACCTACATGTAATTTGTTATCAAACGAGACTAACAGGACCTTTCGACCTCTGAAATCTGCCAAGCTACAATATTTCGTAAAGTTGAAAAATTGAAAAACTAGTTTTTAAGGAAATTACTTACTTTTGAAGACATTGATATACCTAATCCAATGAAAATTGCGTATTAAATTTCAATTTTTTACAATTAAAGCGAGTACTATAATTATAAATGGTTGGATTCCTCTAGTTACTCGTAATACAAATACAGTGGCAGGAATTGTGAGAGGAATTGGGGGATTGGACCCCTGTTTTAACTAAAAATAGTTTGTTGTCCCTTTCATGTTATCGTACGCAATGCCATTTGCTAGATATATTTTGCACTAATACTCAATTATCGAACTAGTAATTTCCTTTCAATACTGAAAATCAGTAGGTAATTATTTTTACCTGAACATCGTTAATGCGATTTTCCAAAAATTCGATGGCCCACGAAATGGACCAATTATAAATGATGATAAAAGGAAAGGATGAGTAGGTGGAAATTCTTATCCTCGTGGTAATGTTTTCAGTGAAATTTAATTTGAACCAAGTCTACTTTTTAGAACAGCTTTCTAGTTAACTTATGCATCTTTCGTGGAAGCCAACTTTGATTGAAAAGTTAGAAATACAGAAGTCAACGAGACTAGAATAGCTTAACAATAACAGTTCATTTTAACCACGAAATGAAGATTTTTCCTTCCTCTTTCACAGCAAGCTCTCCCTTTCGTTGGAGAAACGGATGCAATGAAACGAATAATTATAACGATGCAAGAGCATTGCAGAGAGCTACAAAGCGCATATTATTATTGCGATCACGTTCCAAATCACTTGGAATATCAAGGGTTGGAGTTAAGGTAGAGGTGGGTGGACGAAAAGAACTTCCCGTATTTGATTTGAGAAGAAAATTTCATTTCAAATTCGTAGTTCGCCACGTGCTTCGTCGTTGAGATTAGGTAAAGGCTGTCTGATGTGCCCTGGTTTTGCTCCTCAAAAAACAAAAAAAAACAAAAAAAAAGAGTGAACACTGAAAAAAAGTAGATAAAATAAAAGCGGAAAACTTTATTTTTCCCAATTTCGTATTCGTAAGCCTTCCTTACGGGGGCGAGAATTGTCGTTTTGCCATTTATTAATTCGTTTTATAGACTGGGAGAGCACGTGTTTGGTAATTTTCTTAGTGCAGCTAATCTGCCTGCTATAACCGTTTACAGGAAGAAAATTCAATAGCGAAACAATAGTCAAACAAGAATAAGAAACGTTGACGATACAGCAGTAAAATAACTTCTACATGAGCACTCCTATCAAATCCATTTTCAAATGCTTTTATTGAACTCAATCAGGGAGCAGAGATAGTAGGTACAATATCGAAGTTAGCCCAGCTGAGTTTACTTACTTTTTCCTATTTTTCTAAAGATTGGCCTAACCAATTTTCACAAAATAGGGATTTTATGACTAATTAATTTACACCCATATAATATCCGCATCAATAAAAGTGGGTCTTCAAAGATACCCTAAATTCTATTTAACTTTGACAGAAATTTTGGCCTCTTATATTTCAGACTTACTACGGCATTTGGAAAATTAAACTTGGTCTCTAGTTGAGTCTATTATTTGACTGGAGTAAAAGAAATACTCCACTACCGGTTCTCAAAATATATTTAATAACCGCGTCAAAAATTTGAAGAAAAAAAAACCAAAGTTTCCCCATGTTACGGTATCCAAAACATTTTACAAATATATGTAATATTCTTCAGTATTTTCCACTCGTCTTTCTGAATTTCTCTATCCATCTCTCTCCTCTCGAGCTTTTTATAGATTCCTTTTCCTTTGCAATGCAATAATTTAACGTCTCATAGACGAGAACAAGTTTAAGCGTTATTGAATTTATTTACAGCGAACTATGCTGATTCGACGATTAACGGCTTTCAAGAGTGGTTTTTTCTTTCATTCACAAAGAATTGATAATAATATGCACCTTTATGTACGGAGTTCATCGTAGCATCATTTGGTTTTCTTTTGCCCTATCCTCTCCGAGCATCTTTCATTTGCACTCATTTTCTCAACAAAATGAGATGCTATTGTACCGTTGGTGAAAACTGATTTTCAAACCAAATTACGAGTTTTTCTTTTTTCTTTCCTAATTAAATTATTTGAACTAAGTTTCCCATACAATTCAGAAAAATTTTATGAGAATTTTTCTTCGTCGTTCTCTTTTCCTTTAGCTCTTTATTTCTTTAATGGTTTTTCTATATCGACGGTTCCTTATAAAGATGAACCGCTGTAATCTGTAGTTAATTATGAGTAGAACCTCTTGTAATAGCCTCTTCAAAATGATTGGGGAAAATAAAGACTGAAATCGTCGCCGAGTTTTTGTTCCCCTGCACAGTCGTAAATTAAAAAAGTTTTTCTTCACCTCACTCTCCAACATTGTAGTTTAGAATATTTGAAATTATATATAATAGCATAAATTTTTTATAGTAACATACAAACTACGTAATAGCCCAAGTTATTCATTATTGAGACAATATTTTATTGAAAATGAAACAGGTTTTTTTTTCCAACGTGAAGCGATAAAAAATTAAATGCACGCACAAAACAATCATTTTTGTAAAAATGATGAAAAACTGAAGCACTATAATCAATTATTGTACACATCTTTTTCTAAATGAAATTCTGGAGTTCTTTTCCGAAGTGATCTAGCTGCAAACTATAAAATTTTGAATTAGTATAGCACAATATTTTCCACCTGATCTTATAAGTCATCTATCAGCGGAGCACTTCCAAAGTGCTCCTATTTTCCTAATAACACTAAGAAGGGAATGATTAGAAGTGTCGAATATTAATCAGAATCAAACTCTTCTCATAAATTATTATTCAATTCTTATCTATAAATATTCAAAAACCATATTTCAGTTGCGTTTGGAAAAATCTAGCGTTGCCTCATTGGAAAATTGACCATAACTCAGAAAAATTCTGAACAAAAATTTTATTTGCACTTGAGTAGAAATAGGAGAAAATATGTAGTTTCAGCGTCTGTTCCATAGGGTAGAGTAAAATTAACGTTGACGTAATATTTTAATTTCGCCGCCTACATCGTCTTGAAGCTTTTCGTTTGACAAATAAATGAAATCTGTCGCTTCAAAAACGCCAGTAAAAGTTTGAAGTATGCAATTTTATCACGATACGTGTTAATCTTGCTGCGGTAAAATATGTGTTTATACTCGTATGTAAGAAGCCAGCTCGCAGAATGTTGTAACATTACAAAACAATCTGTAGAAAATAATTCACGCGTAAAATTATGCATCGTATATTTTTTTTAATTTCAGATTTAAACTTCGGGCTTGAATATACGAGGGGCGGTCAAAAAGTAAGTTTCCCTATGCCTTCAAACCCCCCCAACGCAATCAAACTGACTCACACCGCCAACATGGTGTAGAGGGGGTTTGAAGGAAAGCGTGTACCAAGTTTCAAGTCAATCAATTTAATTTTTGCTGCATAGCAATCAAAAAACGATGAAATTACCGTCTTGTAGGGCCGCCACATGGTAAGTGCGCGGGAGGATTTGTTATTCACATGTAATGGCGAGAGGGGAGGGACAGACGGATAGTCACCATCACCTGTGACATGGCCAAACGTTATGAGCCAAGTATGAACGTGTGGAAGTGTGTGTAAATGATTCAAGGGGGGAGAGGAGACTTCTAACAAATTCTGCTCCGATCGACATTGGATGGAGTAAATGTAGGCACAATTGAAGTTATTCAAAAAATATTTTTTTGGTTTGAAAAGTGACTTATGATACAAAGGGCAGTAGAAAAGCATTGTTCCTTATGCCTACAAATGCAACGGACGCACTTAAACTGCCCTGCATCACAAATATGTTGAAATCATTTTTGTACCTATTTGGCGGCCATACCAAGCAGTAATTTCATCATTTTTCCAATGCCAAACAATGAAAACGAGACAGATCGGCTTGAAACTTGGTATGTGCTTTCCTTCACACCCCTTCTTCACGATGTTGGCAATTCGAGTCAGTTTGATTGCGTTGGAGGGGTTTGACGGCATAGGGAAACTTACTTTTTGACCGCCCCTCGTATATCCAAAGGAAATGGAGTAACCAGCCTTTAACATTCAAGTCCGCTTTGGCGCTTTTGCTTGGAAAAGAGTTTCAACCTGAACAATCAAATTGAGTAATAACGTTATGAAAGGAAAAAGAAAGAAGGTTTAGGTAACGTAACTATCATCAGAAAAATCAACAAAACAAAAATTACATAGCACTGAGTCTTTCTTCCTTTCTGAAACGTCCTTATTTTGTATTACAGTTGAATTCAAGCAATAATATAGAGCAAGAAACTTTTCCTCATTTCATTTTTTGTTTTTTTTATTTGAAATCCACATTAAATTATTCACGTCAGTCGTATTCGTTAATCTTTCATGGAGAAGTGAAGAAAAAAAGAATGAAAAGGAAGATACATAGGTACCACGGAGTCGAATTTTTTCGCTGTGTCTCTAGAGATTTTCTGGTCGTGTGAAAGCACAATAAACGAGGTAAAGTCGTTGATAAATTGCTTTTTACAATGGCAGCACGTGTAATAGTGCAAAAAACAGAAGTACATAAGGGAAAAAATTAAGGTACCTATACATACTTGCACTTATGTATTAAAAAAATAAAATGATAATAGTTGAAACGAATCTATGAAAAAATTGCTATAGAGATTAAAAATCCTTTATTTCGGTCTGAAAGTTCTCTTGGAATGTGATTAGGCTACATTTGGGTTATAAAAAAATTCCACAGTCCACTTTGTTTTCTTTTCATAATTTATACGAGCCAATAAATTTTCATCGCATTCCTCTTGCAACAGATACAATTACCTTATCCAAATCGTATGGAAGTTTTAAATGGTTAAATAAATGTAGGCTATATACTTTTTCATAAAATCTGATTTTCAAGAATATCCTGGGGCAATTTTTCACGTTCGTCTAATTTAAATTCATGAAGTCGCACTGCTGGAAGAAATACAATTTTTAGATACATACACTTCCTTTGAAATATATATAAAAACATTTCTCATCAGCCATTTGTGTAGCATTTGCTATTATTTCAGCTAACACGTTCGAATCTTTCATGTTTTAAAGATTAATATATTATGCGATACAAATAATAATTCTACTTTGAGCATTTATTAAAATCTGCTTCGACTTTTTAAATAAAATGAGTAAAAATTCTGCCTATGGAATTTTAACAGGTGCTGAGTATATTTACAAACTGAGTATGTTAAAATTCCACCCGAACTCTACGAAAGCCAGTATTGTACACCCCTCCTCCTGCGCCAAAGGGTGTAAAAAATGTGCACCAAGTGTAATTAATTTCTAGATTCGTCTCCTAAACGCTAATTTCCTCTTCCAGTTACATAATTTGCAATATTTAAGAACCTTCAACTGTTCTATATACTCTTTGGTCATGGCTCTAGGTGCCCCATTACGACCATTGCTTCTCGACCAACTTCCTGTTCGAATGTTGCTGCCTTTGATCTCGAATCAGCCAAAACTCTCTAAGTCTGGCAATGGAAGATTGTATCCGCGAATACTGCAAAAGTATTTAAATTTCATTGAAACGCGAAATTGTATTTCGCGAGATATATTCGCCGCACAAGTTGCAGCTATATTTAACGCAAACGTGGCCCATTTAAAATAAATGAGACTCTTGCCAATTTTACGTCGTCATCGTCATCTCTGTCGTCGTCTTCGTCTGTCGGTGGTAATGACGATGCGATTCTCTACCATAGATGAAGAAAGAGAGCACACAAAAAAAATACTATCATCAACAACAACAACAACAACAACAACAATTTCAAACTAACTAAGACTAACTCTAGAGAAAAAAGTAGAGACGATGAAGAAAAAAAGAGACAAAAACCCTCCCAAGAGTCGTCGTGAAGCGACACTTGCGAACAGATAACTTGGAGAGTTGAATCAACTATCGAAAAAATATGATGTGTCTTTTGTGCATTGTCGACTTTGCAGCGTCCATTTTGTGAATTAAGTGTCGTTATATCGAATACGGGGTAATCATTTTGCGTCAGCTGCCGTGGTCAATTAAAACGTGGCGAATACGGTTGTGGTTTGTTTCGAACGTGCTTTAATCTTGAACTGAGAAAAAGTATAGAGCAGATATCAAATTTTTCGTCATTTCTAAATTATATCGACATTTTAATCAACGTTTGAGGTAAGAGTCGTGCAACTATTTATTCTACGAGAAGGGTGGAGGGAGTGAATTTATTTCTTCTGCCAAAGTATGAGGAACCCCAATCGGCAATTTCATAGCCGACGTAACTACGAATATGTATAGCATTTGTAACCCGGTCACAAATACGAGTAATTATAGGGAAGATATTGGGACAAATTTCTCTGGAAAACTCGGCACAGACGAAAAACCAGGAAATGTTTTTTCATTCTTCAATACTCAAAAATAGTACTTTTCGACGTAGATGAGGTAGCTTTATATCGATTCCTTTTTTCCAATCAACTCTAAAATGACATTCAAATAATAAATAAACCTAGAAAAAATTCTAAAATAAGTATAGGCCAATCGAAGTCTATAGAGACTATTCATAAGTAAAAGAATGGGAGAAAAATATGGCCTTATATTTTATGGATTTGTGAAGATAATAATGGCGATTTTCTTTGAATTCGGGTTTGAAATACTGTTCACTTGAAAAATTCCAAAAAAAAATTACACAAGACGTACATACTAAATTGAAGATATAATGTTAAATTAATATTAAAAATATACTATTGTAACAACTAAAGGAGGCTGAACAGATATATTTTCTCTAATATTTAGTTGTATTATTCCAAAGTTGTATCGCATATATCTTATATATAACACCATTTGAAACATTTTGAACAGGAAATCCGTCTTTGCCCCCATTAGTCTTGCGTCTGCCATAAACTTGGTATCCAGTATCATCTCAACTGTCGGAAAATAATTTATATGGAACCCCTATTTTATCATGCTTAACTTGCTCTTTAAGGATGAAGATTCAACTCAAAACTATCGCCTGCAGACATTATAGGACCTAGACCTCCGTGTTGAACAATATTTGGGATCACGCCGTCGACGGAAAATAAAAAAATAAAAAAAAACATTTTTTTTAAAAAGGCAAAACTCTTGAATGAATCTTGAAAAAAGTGCTTTTCCCGCCTTGAAAAATTTTTAGAACCGGATAAAGAGGATGTAAGAGAATCTGATGAATTTGGTAAAAAAAAAAATTTCAGCGAACTATCCCCCCCCCCCAATCCGTCTGCTTTCAAATATGAAAAAAATAATCAAATTTTGTCTATACTCGTATGACATTAATCACGATTGTTAAAGCCAAAGAATAAATTAACGCAGGTTATTAAAAAGAAAATTAAGGCTTGAAAGTGTAGCGCGAATAAGTGCTCGCTGCTCATCCCCCTTGTAAAATTTATTCTTTTATAAATAACTCAAACCGCGAGTACTTTTTTCTAATCAAATAACTAGCGTGTAATAATGACAAGTGGCAGATACTCAAGTGGCCACAAGACCGAAGAGGTTTGAATACCCTTTTAAAACGTTGTTGAAAAATAAAACGACGAGTTACTTTAGAAGTGTATTATGAAAGACCGCTCTACATGGAAGTATATGAAAGTACGTCGTAGTTTTCGTTCATTCTATCTGTTCCACGCTGATGGACTGTTTTCAAGAGACCAAAAAATGAACTGAAAAAGCATTTAATGCAAAACGTTATTCTTTCGCATAATCATAAAATAAACGAAGAAACTTTTACAACGAAGTGAATTTTTATTAGCGACTGAACTTTTAAATTGACATAGCTTCTGCTCCTTTTGCTTATGTTGAGAGTATTTACCTTTCGGATCTTTTTTTCAACCTTTTTTCCTCCTTTATTCCAGCTTTTAGCGAGTTAGACTAAATTGATGCGCAAATTTAACGGGTACCTTTCTTCTTTCTTGTTTTTTTCTATATATAAATGCGGTTGATTGCGAGTAAAGAAATTTAAATTAATTTCAAAGTTGGTGTATTTGAGAGTCTCGCTTTTTATTATACAGTTTTTTAGCAATTTAGAATTGAAATTTTCCTCACTATCAAAACAATTTATCGCATTCTTCTATTTTTGAATTGTTATGATCTGCATTCGAGATTACACCAGTGGTGGCGGCATTATAAGTGCAAGCTTTTTAACTCTTGAAGAAAATTACCGAATGCATCGCATTTACAGGCAAAAACAGGAAAGAAAGAAAAAGAAAAACATAGAAACAAAAACAATGAAAAAAAAAGAAAAGAAAAAAAGTAGTAGAGAGCAAAATTGAAAGAGAGAATTTTTGAACAAGATCACAGTATCTTAAAAAAGTAGTTGTTTCGATTTCTGCTTTCGATTTTTAACTTCGTGTTAAATTTCCAAATTTAATCGCGTTTAATGAAAACAAAAATTTTAAAATACATCAACAAAAAGTAGAGTAAGTCTTATTAGGCTATAAATCTGGCTGTATTCTGGGAAATGTCTAAACGTTTCATAAAATGGCTAATTAAAGCAGCGTAACATTATTATATATCAAAACTACTTTTTGAGGAGGGATGCAAACTGTAGATCTACGATTCGGAGTACCATTCTGTTTCAAATATCATGGCTTGTAGATAACTCGTCTGCTATAACCTTGCCTAATAATTCATTATTTTGACTGGTATCACGAATCTTCAAAGTGTGGTATTAAATTTGGCAATATCTCGCGGCATTTACCAATAATTATGATTGGTTAATGCGAAAATTTTCCAACATTCGTCTCAGCCCATGGTAACTGAAACAAAGTTTATTGCCCACCTGAATAAGTTAATGAAAATTATTCACCTACAGGTAGACTATAATATATTTCTCATACAACATACGAAGAACAGAAAAATCCATAAACCATTAGTAAGAAAAAAGTAATCAAAAATGCTTTGAAAATTAAATTTATATCGTCTGTCAGATCTGCTAGCTCCTCATCGACACATTGCAATTGTACCAAAAATGTAGCAGTGTTTGGCCCAAAAGCATTTTGTGGCGTGAAAACTTCACCATTGGAAAGATAAGTAGGTACTCCGCACTTTGAATTCCGCGTCGATTTGATGACAGCCGCGTCCATAATTTTCTGTTGGTATTCGATGTGCTTTTCCCATGCATTATCCCTCGTAGTCAAATATCCCAGATTGGGCTCTGCTGCATCGACGAATCGTTCCATACCCACAAAACGAAGGTAAACTCGAGTCGATTTGTCTTCGGCCTGTAGTCGTTCAAATTCTTGCATTTCTCTTTACCAAAATTAATGCAGGGTAATTCGTTGTTTTTGCTCGCATTCTGCCATCTTCTTTTAGAAGGTAATCGGTGATTTTTAAATTTTGCTTAGTAATTCTGCCATTGCTTGGATATTTTACAATCGTCTGTCTTCAAAGTCGAAAAGACAAACATTTTCAACGGCAGCACAACACTAGAATAGAGAATTCTCACAAGAGTTTTTAAGATTTATTAAAGAACATTAAAAAATTGAAAACTGGCCAAAAAGAATCGGAAAACCAGAAAATTAAATACGGTATTCGAAAATTTTGCTATACCTAGTCTACTCGTAAAAATCTTGGAGATTGGATCTTTCAAATCAGTCGGTATATGAGAAAAATTAATATTATTAATGCCTAATTATAAACAGAATAGTAACTTTTCTCATCACAGTTGTGAAAATTAGTATTGTAATATTCATATTTTATACCTAGTACGTTTTACAATCTAAATAACATATTTCGCTATTTTTGTAGTACTTTCTGCTACAAATTTTGAATCGTCCCAGGTTTCCTATGAAGACCTATTCAAATGTTCTAAGTCTGGTTAAATTTTATCCAGAGTCGAAAACTTCAAAATTTTCTTGATTATATGAACCACTTTCCCATTTTTCTTTCATTTTGGCTAAACCACTTGAAAACTTGAAGATTTTCTGATAGCTTCAAATGATTTTGAACCAGTACTTTGGCCTTTATTCCAAAAAGATTAAATATTTTACTCATATCGCATTGTTACGCTCGTCGCTCCACATTTTTATTTTCTTCACACTTACTTAATTTTCTCATATCATTACAGCGGATACACTATTCTTCCAATAGAAGAAATTCAGGGCATTTTTCGTAATCAGATCTCAATATTGTGCAACGAATCTAAAGTTTCCGACACGAAATACTTTCAAAAACATCAAAAAACTTTCACCTTATAGGTACATGTTCCTTCTTATTCTTCGTTTAATATTCAAAATTTCTACAGACAATATTAAAAACAAAACGAATGAAGTGGGGAAAACATGGGAACAGCACGTCCGGTACAATGACAGGTAGAGCCCATATTGAATTTCTCACCTTTGAAAAATTTCAACGGAGAATGTTCGCACTTGTCACTTGATCTGGCTTTCATATTCGAACAAAACACATTTGACGTCATAAAAAGTTTTACTATATTCGGCTTTTATGTTAACAATTTACAAAAGACATTGTGCAAAATTTACAGAATGTTTTGTTAGAGCTCCGCCAAATCTAAGATTTGGATATGAGTAACTAAATATAGGTACCATTGAAAATAAAGCGCAAGTATCAGTTATAATCACCGGTACCTACTGCATATCTTCAATAAGTCAACATCTTTCATGAGATAACTATTGTGCATAAAAAATAACTACACCTACAACTTAATACAGTAACGAAAATAACAAAATTAAAAACGTTTAACGAACCATCCGAGAAAACTAATCAAATGATTATTGATATGAACCATCTAATGACTGACAGCTGATTTAATTTTGTTTAAATTTTCGAATTCACTCCTGTGTAACAAAAATCGAAAATAATTCATCGAAAAACGCGTCCTCGCGTTTAAAATACGCTTTTGTTGTGTGCGTGTAAGTGTGTGTTTGCTTCAGTCACGCCTTCAACATGCAGCACTTTGGTGATCGAAAAGTGCAACATAATATTAATTTCGTTAAGAATTAAGTGAATCGAATGAAAGCGTATAGCAAAGATGTTAACACATCAAATAGTTTAAATAGTACTATAATATATTAAGTCCTTCAATCAAAGTACACCCTACTTACAGTAAAAATATTAAATCTCAAAATGCAATCATCGCTGAGAAAATAAATTTTAAAGTTGAGAGGCTACATAAGAAGGCTTTGAGATAAAAACGTTGTTTTGCTCTCCTGTGAAATTTGAATAAGTGGACTTATCCTTTAGTTCTTGCATATCACTGTTTATTTAATAAATAAAAAAGTTCTCATGTTTTTGTAATAAGAATCTTTGACATAAAATTCGGCAAGGTTAATTTATTCGTTATCACTCTTTTCTCAGCAAAGACTCACTTTTCAAAAAAATATTTTAACAATGAAATATTCGGTTAGCAATATAAGTACATATATTGATTCAATCCCTTTCAAAAATTTAAAATAAACAAATTTTATGTTACTTATATCGAATCAAAAATTCTAATAACTAGGTAAAGGAGTAAAAAAGGTCAAAATTTTTGTCTGTAGGTACGTAATATTGGTAAAAATGAGTGATTCTAATGTCAAAAAGTTCATTAATTTTCTTTTGAATGAGCTGTACATGTATAATAAAGTTGATTGAACAACCAAACCCACGTAGGTAAGTACTCTTTTAATAAAAATACTACAAGCAATGATGAGTAGTGCAAAAAGTTCTGACGAAGCTCTGATTAATGTTTCTACTTTTAGGCAACGCTCATTTTACAAACAGGATAAGAGCGAAGAATTCACCTACAAAAAATTTCATACGAATTAGCATCATGCTCATTGCCAAAATTAGTTGGAGAAAAAACATTTACGAATTCTCTTAATGGTTAGTAAACAATTTTTATTTTTCAATTTTCAAAAGAAATTCGGCCGGACCTATTTCAAAAAAACTTTGAAAGGCACGAAGAATTTGATTGTAAAAATTGATATGCCTTTTCAGAAATATGTATTTATAATACGAAATGTATGCTATGTACGAAATTTTTCAAACTTTAATAACCTTACTGGTAGAATTATCACAATGAGCCGTTAAAAATCTTCGTTAATTTATTCTCTGATGAAACTTTAGACTTAAGGTCGAGTTTTGGAATTTTCGAACTCATAAAAAACAATTTGCAGACGAAAATGAGATTCACATTTCGTTTAGAAGAGCTCATAAAGGACAACACGCGTTGTACAATGTCATGAGATAAATTTAGAAATGTGGAGAAAAAAAGAAAAAATCATTTTCATTTTCGTCATACAGCTTATTAAACTTTATTTGAGAAATAAGTTATAGCGTAAAGTTGTAGGGTTAAAATACAAAACCGTAAGTGCCATTTGTCTCAATTCCTCCCCCATCCTTATCCCAAAGAGATTAATGAGATTTAAGATGAGAGTAAACAAAATATGTTATAATAAACTTCGAGTAATACCTACTTACGGTTTAGTATACGTTTCTATTACATTGAATTTAAAAATAAACTTTCGCACTTCATCTTGGATTATTTTTTTTTTAGCAAATCGTTTGTGAAGTTCATTCAGTACATGAGTAAATTATGTGGGTGCTGAGGAGCTCTTGGTGATCTGCCACCAGAATAAACAACTATTTTTCATGCATTTATTTTCATTTTTGCTTGAGTGAAAACATCACGAGTGGGTGCATAATTACGAGTACGTACTATTCAAAAAAAAACTAGCGAGCTTCTTTTTCTTTAGTATTTTCTGATAAAGCGGATTTTTCTCTGTAGGTGATTTTACTGAATGGGCCGCACTTGAGAAGTGAGATTCCCCTCCCCCTAGAGAAAACTACTAGATACATATAGAGATACTTAAAAAAAATAGCTGCAGCCTTCACTGAAGTTTCGTGAAGGCGAAAGATGAATTCTCTTTTACAACAGGAGATTATAAAAAGTATCCAAAAATGTTTCTTATAAAAACAAAACAATTCATCTTCAATAACTGTTTTAACTCTATGACGTCATCATCTGTGACGTCATCAAAGAATGACAAAATGTTATATATAGGTATGATGACGTCACCATCTGAGGTTACTATGTTCTATCTGGATATAATGACGTCATCATCCGTATTTACTATGTAATAAATATATATGATGACGTCATCAAGGAAGGACAAAAATTGTAGAAAAAATTCTTCTTCAATTCATCTTCAAAGAGTGTATGATGACGTCATCAACCACTTTTTAACATAGGAACCGCAGATGGTGACGTCATCATACCTAGATACAACATTTTGCCCTTCCTTGATGACGTCACAGATGATGACGTCACACAGTTAAAAAGCGGTTGATGACGTCATCTTTTGATAATGTCATCAAGGAAGGGCAAAATGTTGTATCTAGGTATGATGACGTCACCATCTGCGGTTCCTATGTTCTATCTGGATATAATGACGTCATCATTCTTCTTCAATTCATCTTCAAAGAGTGTATGATGACGTCATCAACCGCTTTTTAACTGTGTGACGTCATCATCTGTCACGTCATCAAGGAAGGACAAGATGTTGTATCTAGGTATGATGACGTCACCATCTGCGGTACCTATGTTCTATCTGGATATAATGACGTCATCATCTGTGTTTACTATGTAATAATTGGGTATGATGACGTCATCAAGTACGAACAAAATGGGACATTATGTTATGGTGGGACAAATGTTAGGGGGGGACAAATGTTAGGGGGGGACATTATGTTTGAAACAGGAACGCCCAGTACAAAAGAATTCATCTTCAATTCATCTTCAAGCGGTTGATGACGTCATCTTTTGATGACGTCATCAAGGAAGGGCAAAATGTTGTATCTAGGTATGATGACGTCACCATCTGTGGTTCCTATGTTCTATCTGGATATAATGACGTCATCATTCTTCTTCAATTCATCTTCAAAGAGTGTATGATGACGTCATCAACCGCTTTTTAACTGTGTGACGTCATCATCTGTGACGTCATCAAGGAAGGACAAGATGTTGTATCTAGGTATGATGACGTCACCATCTGCGGTTCCTATGTTCTATCTGGATATAATGACGTCATCATCAGTGTTTACTATGTAATAATTGGGTATGATGACGTCATCAAATACGAAAAAATGGGACATTATGTTATGGTGGGACAAATTTAAGGCCATTATGTTTGAAACAGGAACGCCCAGTACAAAAGAATTCATCTTCAATACAAAATAGCTGCAGCCTTCACTGAAGTTTCGTGAAGGCGAAAGATGAATTCTCTTTTACAACAGGAGATTATAAAAAGTATCCAAAAATGTTTCTTATAAAAACAAAACAATTCATCTTCAATAACTGTTTTAACTCTATGACGTCATCATCTGTGACGTCATCAAAGAATGACAGAATGTTATATATATGTATGATGACGTCACCATCTGAGGTTACTACGTTCTATCTGGATATAATGACGTCATCATTCTTCTTCAATTCATCTTCAAAGAGTGTATGATGACGTCATCAACCGCTTTTTAACTGTGTGACGTCATCATCTGTGACGTCATCAAGGAAGGACAAGATGTTGTATCTAGGTATGATGACGTCACCATCTGCGGTTCCTATGTTCTATCTGGATATAATGACGTCATCATCTGTGTTTACTATGTAATAATTGGGTATGATGACGTCATCAAGTACAAACAAAATGGGACATTATGTTATGGTGGGACATTATGTTTGAAACAGGAACACCCAGTACAAAAGAATTCATCTTCAAAATTCTTCTTCAATTCATCTTCAAAGAGTGTATGATGACGTCATCAACCACTTTTTAACATAGGAACCTCAGATGGTGACGTCATCATACCTAGATACAACATTTTGCCCTTCCTTGATGACGTCACAGATGATGACGTCACACAGTTAAAAAGCGGTTGATGACGTCATCTTTTGATGACGTCATCAAGGAAGGGCAAAATGTTGTATCTAGGTATGATGACGTCACCATCTGAGGTTCCTATGTTCTATCTGGATATAATGACGTCATCATTCTTCTTCAATTCATCTTCAAAGAGTGTATGATGACGTCATCAACCGCTTTTTAACTGTGTGACGTCATCATCTGTGACGTCATCAAGGAAGGACAAGATGTTGTATCTAGGTATGATGACGTCACCATCTGCGGTTCCTATGTTCTATCTGGATATAATGACGTCATCATCAGTGTTTACTATGTAATAATTGGGTATGATGACGTCATCAAATACGAAAAAATGGGACATTATGTTATGGTGGGACAAATTTAAGGCCATTATGTTTGAAACAGGAACGTCCAGTACAAAAGAATTCATCTTCAATAATAGGTAACTATTCGTGACATCTGTTGTCTGTCCCAATAAGAATTCCATGCCGTTACAACTCTATGGGCAAAATATTTTGAAAACGGATCCGTTTTATTCCGGGTTATAATCCGTTTCTGGATTATAACCCGGAATTTTCCTGTTTTCCGGCTTCTAAAACGGATTTCGAACGGATTGTAATCAGTCTTGCCGGAAATGAGTCCGGATTATTTTCCGTGAAGGCTGTTTTATCATATTTGTTGGCCCGGGTTATAATCCGTGAAACCGTTTTACAAGCGGATTTAGAAAAATTGCCCAAAAATTATCACTGATTATAATCAGGAAATCCGTTTTACAAACGGATTTGGAAAATTAATCAAGATGACAAAAATAACTGCAAATTTTCAGATCCGATGATCGAAAATAAAAACCGACTGACAACGGATAAAATTCTCATTTTGCGGATCATTTTCTCATTTTTTGCCCATCGGGAAGGGTCCGATACATAAATAGACAGTATTCTTTTATTTCGATCAACTGCCGTTTTCAAGTCCATTATGATTTCATGAAACTCTTAACTGAAACAAACTAATGCACAACTATTAGTTATTGATTTGCGCGAGAGAGGGGGTTTCTTTTAAATACTTCCAGTTCGGTTATAAAATTTGAATTTGTGTAGGCTAATATATGCCGTCATTATTGTAACCATTAGAATAAGAAATTCTGAAACTCTTAAGTTATGCATAACCCAAAAACTTTAATTTTATTATTATTATTATTATTATTATTATTGATTTTCATTTTACTTAATTCAAGTTTATTCGTGGATGGAAACTCTGTTGAATATTTTTCACTTCAAATTTTTTCTCAATACCCATTTTTCCATGAAAAAGACCCAATGTCTCATAAAACACATATAAATCTTTCCAAAAACTCAAATTCTGAGCCACCTCTAAAATTAGTGAGATTTAAAAGTAAAAATATAAGAAAAGAAGCCCGCAAATGTCAGTATTATGACGAATTTGCAATAAACTCATTTCTAAAATACTAATGGATAATAGAGACGTAGGAAAAGTATGTTTACATGCAAATTTTAATTTTATGAATAAGATTAAATTTCTCATAACGAAATTAATAATTTTGGCTCCCATAAATTAAATATTTGATGTCTGCGTTGCATTTAGCGATCAGCCTCTTCGAAAGACTGGACATAGTTGAAAAAAACGGTTTTCAATTAAATTCAGTAAAACGCACGTGAACGCAATTAAAATTATGCGTGAATTAAACTTCTACAACAAATAGTTTACAGTTTCTTTATTAACTTGATATAAGAGAATAGAGAAATTTTGGCCATAAAATTCTTTCAGAAATATTTATCCAGGGCCAAGGTCAGATTCAGACCTTATATGAAATTCACCATTTCTTTTTCTTTGATATCGTAGGTTATTAATCTGAGAGGTCATTAACCTTGACCGTTATTCTTTTTACCCTTTGTCTGTTTTCCTCCAGGGCCGAGTGGTTGAAGGAAGTGTAGGCCTACTTATCAAAAATGACTACGATAAGTGAATTGAGGAGTTTTGCCGCCGCAAAACGCAACAAACGCCATTTTCATAGTAAAGTAAGTAGTTCCAACCTCCACAAATGACTATCAGAGGAAAGCAGAGTATCACTATGATGAAATAGTAATTTGGTCAACTCTAAGGAAAAGATCGAGTCATTATGCATTAAAATGAAGCAACTGCTTCTTCTTTTATGGGCAGTTTTTTGGTGATTTTTTAGCATTTTTTCAATGTCGTTTGTTGCGTTTTGCGGCAAAACTCTTCAATTTTCAAGTTGACTCGGTTCCCTCAAACATCTCCTCTTTTTTTATCTGCTAAAAAAGATGGGTTATTTTTTAGAATAGGTACAGTAAATTAGGGTAACTTTGAGTAGCCAAAGTAACTATGGACATTTTACTTAGCATCTTCTAACAGGTCACTTGAATAATGAAAATAAATTGTTCATCGTAAATCGATTGACAAGAGTGTCTATACATTTACACCGATATCTTAAATGAAAGCTAATGAGATCTGTCGATACAGGAGCTTATTCTGTCAATTATTTTTATTTTCGTTTTAGTTTAGGTTTCTTACACTTTTCCTTTAACAAAGGAAACAGCTATAATTACCATTTTTATGAGCGCACCATTTCTAAAAAGCACCTAATTAATCATTTTCGATAGGTTCAGAGGGAGGAGTATGTTCCATATTTTTCTCTTTTTCCCCTCAATTTTAAATTATCTTCCACCTTCAAATCCTATTATGTGTGTGCGTAGAACGATTTACAAAATTTATGCCGGAAAAAAGAAAAATACGAGAAAATACGTTTTTATTTCTCATTTAATATTGAATTTTTAACATTAACAGCACTCTTTTCCACTAAATTTCATTTTATTGAGCCACATTTCAAGTTGAATATGAAAGTAAGTCTACATTTATAGGCACGAAGCCCTAAGTAAATATTTCAAATTTCATATAATCTTCATTGCCAACGATTCACAGTGATATTTATTTAAAAACATTTACACCTTTTCCTCCACTCTATTCGTTTTCAAGACGATATTATCAATCACTTTCTTTGGCTCGAAGGAGAAAAAAAACGGAAATTTGAAATTAGGCGTAAAATTTGCTGGTTTTTTTCTTCTTTTACCGGGTCTTACCGTCGAAAACAATAAAAACAATCTCTCTTCTTCCGTACTTCGCCGACGGGCAAGTAAAAAAAAAAAGGCAAAACAATTTCAGAAGTGTTTGCAATTTAAATTTTAAAGTACTTTTTACGTTGATGTATTATCTGTCATAGAAAAAATAAATTAGGAAAATGCGTCTCCGAAAAAACTTTAGTATAATATGGAGGAAATGATGACAAGAGTAGAGAAGAAATCATCACACTTTTAAAAATGCCAGGGAATTTTTAAAGAGAAAAATTGGTTGACGAATCAGGGTCGTTTAAAAAATATAAGTTATTAGACTTACATGCCTTTTCAGGTAGAAAGGATTGTTGGAGAACAGGAACAAACCTAATTTACACCATAATTAGAAAATAATGAGTTATCTTTTGGGAAGAAATATGATTTTTTTTTAAATTAGATTCTAATAGATAATTTCTTTAATATTTTTGCTATCAAAAATTCTCACAATGAGCACCGGAGAGAGACTTGAAAAAAATAAGTAAATAAATAAATAGATAAGTAAAAATAGACCTAAATAAATAAAATTAAAAAAGTTTTTAAAAAACTTATAGTTCTAGCTAGAGAGTCACTAATTGAGAAATTTTATCTAGGCTTTACTCACTAAAATAAATACTTACCAAATTTTATTAACTAACGTAGGTACGTAAGCCTTTAAGATATAAGTAGAAAAAAATTTTTCTGTAATAATTATCTCGAAATAACGTGACCCACAAGAAATAAACGAAAAGGCTCTTTAACTAAAATTCCCATAAGAGTATAATTTTTTTTTTTTCTGGCATTGCCTTTATTAATACAACAACCTCGTCCTTGCCATTTTGTCTTGAATATCATCCAATGTATACACTCAAAGTATTTGCCGTATAAGAATGAATGAAACAAATGTTGTCTTGTAATCACAAATATAATTATTCTGTAGATATTAGATACTCGTACATTGTCTGAGTCTATTATTAGAATTAGGCTAGTAAAACTATTTCGAAAAAAAAAAAAAAAAACAAGTATTCGGATTTAATTCGGTCAGTTAATAATATGTCGTAAAAATGTTGACAAAATCATAAAAATATTTTACGAAGGACAAGGCCAATTTACGTATAGTAAATGAGATAACTCAATAAGGATGACGTATTTATTATAAAATATAAAAACTAAAATTTCAATTCCTCTCTGTTAATCAAAAAAGACTCTACGCCTTGTAGAAAGTTACTTTTGTTCTCGTTTGAATTTTTATTCTACAGCAATATTGGGTATTTTTAGCATGAAAGTCGGTCCTGTAATACTCATTTTACAAGCCCTTATAAAACATCATGTTAAATACAGACGAATATGCGAGTTCAACTAGCCTTTTTTTTTTTCCCTAAAAAGATACGAGTAAAAAACATAAAATCATCTAATTTTAAGCAACAACCACCTATTTGTCTTTCTCTTCCCAAACCAGAAATTTTTTGTTGAACCGTTATACCTAGAAGTAATGCGATTGTTGAGCGGAATGACATTCAGCTTATTATATTATTTATTTTATACTTTTAAATCTGCATACAATCCCTCTATATGTGCTTGTCAAACTGACTTACGCGGTATATATTTAATTATTTATACCTTTCCCCGCCAAATTGCGGTAAATCTAAAATTACTACAGGAGTTGTAAACATGACATTTTCTTTACATTTTCTACTGCAGTATTTCCTAAAATGGTGGAACTTTTGAATTTTGCCTTCGATTTTCCTTTCCTATTTTGACAAAAATCGGACGTCAAAAATTCACGGCATTCTTACGGTTTTGACTCCTTAAATTTCATAAAATATACGATTGTTAACAAACGAAAATTCTCTTCTTCGATGTTTGCTACTGTGAAGAGCTTATTATCTACTCGTACTAACAAGCATTTTGATGATTGTTAAAAACGGGTAAACAAGTTTTACCCTCCCTACATTCATCGCAAAACTGTTCCTGTTTCATCAGGTCATAAGCCTAAAACAAAAGTTACTCTCAACATAAGAAATGAGCACATGGTTAAATCTCAGCTTCCTTTTAATATAATTCTGGTGTATTGTTACCACAATAGGAAAAAATGAAATAGCATTTTTCGGGTATCGTACATCCTCACTTGTGTGACATAAAATTTTATGTCATCGACCACGCGTCCCTATTTTTCTTTCTGGCTATTTTGCTGTATTTCGCCGGTTTTTATTAACAGAAATATTTTCTTCGTAGATTTATTTTCACGATAATCAGGATCTATTTTGCAGCGTCATTTTGTAGCAAATATATGTGGGTTTCATATTTTTGTTTGCGCGACTTTCTCAGATGTAAACAATCGAACAAATATAATTTCTAATAACAATGTAAATTACATATTCTCAAGTGAGACCGATGGAATAGAGTATCAGCCATTTCCATGACATAAAATTCGTTCAAATCCCTCAAAGAAGTTATGAGATAGGCGTAAAGCCTTATACGAATGCTAACTGCTTCCTTTTGTGAATAAAGATGCGAGTGGAAGATGGTTGTTCTTCAATGTGCGAACCGAGTCAAAGTGGTGAAAGGATTGGATTAAAATCTTTAATACTCCTCGAAAGATGCCTCCCCTCTTCGTTCCTTTATCTTGGGGCTAGGCAAAAGCCCTTTTCCAATTCATTAAGTAGCGCCACCTTACTCATTTCCAGCTAAATGACGACGATAGACCTATAAATTTTACTACGTCTATTCTATGCAGAGAGCCATAGCCAACCCTCGTTACCAGTCTTATTAACTGATTTTGATTTTGACGTTAGATTCTATTCTTCAGCTGGCTGTGGCAATCAATTTTCGAACAAATGTCGACTTTTTAGGCAAACCTAAGAACAATTCGAAGGTCCAGCCTCCGTTCGGCTGTCACAGAATGTGACGAATTAAACGAGTTCCAAGTGTGACAGCAGACAAATACATCGAAGGGGGAATCGACGCCTACACTGCATGTAATAGATGGTACATTTAAGCCTATAGTGGATAAAGATTTTTGGCTGCTTTGATGCACATGTAAAATCCTATAGTGCGAGTAAAAGGCAGGAGAGTGCGACAAAAATTAAATAACATTTTCTTTTGAAGCTAATCAGTCTTATACAGACAGTTAATTGCAAAACTGAAAATTTACGTGGGCGAGTAGGTACATCAGCCTACAAATAAGGCATGAAATTTTGAAAAAAAAAAAGCTTTTTAAACGATTTATGATCCAAGTTGCGTCAAAATTGATGTATCGTGTATTTTCAGAAAGAAGGTTATAGTATAGGTGTCGTACCTACTTATCGTAAAACTGATAGCAGTGAAAATCGAGTTTCAATAAACTAAACTAAAAAAAAAAAGCTATGTAATTGAAAATTAATTAAGAGAAATAATTTAAGGAATATCATTTCCTATAACAAAATGTCCGAAATAACAAAAAATGTTTTAACCATCAGATAAACAAAGTGAAAAGCCAAAGTTTTTAAATGTACATGACGTAATGAAGACTTCTACTTATCAATAAATTTTGCAATATTTTGACAACTACTATAGCAGCTTTTTTTCCGGTAGGTCCTACTTCTATATTTTCTAAGGCGCATAATTTCATTTCTGAGGAATTACTTAACTCAATTTATTTGCGATAGAAAATCTGAAAGACATGTGTTTTACTTTGACATACCTACCTATTTCATAACTATACTCTGTTCACGTTAAGACTGCAAAAAACAGATTGCAGTTTGCAGGGCTCCGAGGAGAGGAGAAGGTACTCGTTCACATTTACCAACAATAAATGGCTGTGCTTCCGATTTTACATTCTTGTTTCTCATCACATTGATCGATACTTATATTGTTGATGAATGTGAATTTGACGTTCCGTTTTTTACTGTCAGTATAACTACACGGATGTACGTATATAGTTTGAAAAAATACGTTCAAGTTGCTCTCTTCCAGACCTTCCTTCTTTCTTATGACATGACATTAAAAATTTCTTTTTTTCGAATCGGAGAAATTTTTTTTTTTCAACCTCGCCCCTTGAAAAATACCCACCACGATTTTATGTGCATTATTTTCTCTTTTTCTTTTCTTTTTCTTTCCTTTTTCCAACCTTATATTGGATTTATTCTATTTCATTTTTTATTGCAAAAGCAAATGAAAGAAAAATTGGTTCCGAAATTTTTCCCCCATAGTATTGAAGAATGAAGCCTCTAATAAAACCTTATCGAACAATATCTTAAAAGTATTCTTTGAAGGAAGAAAAAAAACAGAATGAAGAAAAATGAAAGAACACGTAACAAGAACAATTTACGATTGAGTCTAACTACGAGTAAATTTATTTTGGTGAGTGAAGTTACAAAAAAATAAAAGTAAATCACATAATTATTATATAAATCGCTCGTGCTTCAGAAAATTTTTGCACAGAGTAGCCCACCTCAACTTGTTTGAAATTTCAGCAGACCTAGGTACCTAAAAAAATTCACTGGTAGGTATTTTTGTTGGCATAGACTATTTCTAGCAACATTAAAAATAAAATTCGGTTTCTCGTGGTTTTCTCTCGTAATTTCAAATGAAAAATAATAAAATTCAGGCTCAAGTATAGGGCCTTTTGAAAAAATAAAAATATTGTAACTTAAAAATATTAGCATTAATATCTACAGTTTTTCAATTATTATTTTGAACCTAACCCACTTTCCCTGTTCTGTCACTTGACAAGAAACTAACAGACCATAAATTAGACACCTTCAATAACAGATCTTAGTAGGTCATCTACACAGTTTCCTTATTTTTTGAGAAATCATCGTCCATCTTGTTGAGGTTTAATTCATAAATTTTACCTACCCTTGGCAGGGAAGTAAACGTCATACTTTCTTTCAAGTTTTGATCGTCTTTTTCTGAAATATTGACCAGCTGTTAACCGAAGCAGAAGGAGAAAACCAAGTATCTCTCACAGCCTTACAGTCCCTGCTAAGCAACTTCGTAAAACTGCGAAATCACAAAAGTCGATATCACTTGAATGATTTTAACTCGAACTCCCTAGCTTTACCACTGACCAGAGACATTTTCAATATCAAAAACTCTAGCAGTGAGAAGTTTTGGTCCTTTGAATAATTGTGAAGAGTGTAATGCTACTCTCAGGAGGTAGGCATCTCTGATAACATTTGTACAAGTTTTTGTTCAAGAAGAGGCCTCAAATTTGGACCAGTGCATTGAAATCTTCTCAGTGTTGTTCATCTTTCAAGCTTGATGAGTTTTTATCTCTGTTCTTTTTTTTAATTGTATATTTGTTCCAACTTCTTGGGCAGTTCATTTTCAAATAGTAGATTGAAGGAAGATTTCTATTATTATGATTCAGATACGAATTAAAAGTTAAACGTTATGGAATACATTCAGAACTGAACGAGAATGAAGTTTCCTTATTTTTCAATTCCATCGCCGATTATTTAATTCAAATAAACAGAAGAACAAGGTTATAAGCTTTTGCTTTATCATTATAATAAGAGATATATTCTCCTTTATTCGGCTTTATTTACTTAATTAGTTACTGTTTTTCACTTTCAGGTTCAAGAAGTAGCACCTTTAAGGTGCCTCGGAACACATCATTCTTTGATCCACTCCCAAAGGTAAGATAATTTTTTTCCATTTTATTATTCCATTGAAATTCCAAAGATAAATGTACATTGAAGAAGACAATCATGCTTGTCACTATTTTCCATACTATTGAACTTGACGTATCAATAAATAACAGGCTAATAATAGGTATAGCCTACCTACGTTTTGAAAATTTCTTTTTTTTTTCGGTATCTTACAAAACATGAACGCATTATTTTACGTTTTACGAATTCTTTTGGGAATTGAACGATCTGACGTCGTAACTTTCTAAGAAAAATGAATTTCTTGATAAACGTGCGTGTAAATTTTTTTTTCACACATTTTGTCAAACTCGAAAGGGAAAAATATAACGAACAAAATATTTCAGATGAAAAAAAAAAAACAAAAATAACAAAGAAAAGGAAAAAGTGAGTCAGGAAAAGATAACATTAATGTCGAGTTTGAAATGCGGCCTCCACACAATTAATGCTTGTCATCTGTTTACCGAGAAAATGAGACGAATGAAAAGTTCATGAAAGTCGAAAATTTACACTGCAGATTTTTTTCATCTTTACTTTCACCCAAATTGTTTTTTCTACTCTTTTAATTCTTGGACAGGTTTCCTATTTCTGCGTCTTCCTTGGTTGGTTGTGTTTGTATTACAGACTTGATAAGACGAAGGAACAACTTCTATCATTTGAGTACGTCACTTATGAGGAAAAACTGACTTTGCTTTCACGATATTTTCCTTTTTCTGTGGGGTCCAATTTGAAAATATAAACCAGTAAAGTTGACTAATATTTTGAACTCATTTGTAGGAAACACCGATTCAGAAAATTTGAAGTTGGACTAAATATTCTGAGTAGCCTACTTTTCTAAATTTTATTCATTTTTCAAATGATGTAAGTAGCTCATCTAGGGGTGGCATGGACTTTTCTGATTCCAAAGGCCCCCAAACTTGTTTTTAAAGAGGCGTAGCTCTTCTCTCCCCGTAGAAATTTAGGGAAACGAAAACATTGGGTAATAAAAATTAATTTTATCATTTATTTTATATCTTGATTTACAACTTTTATTTTTACATTTTTCTAACTTTGAAAAATTTTTCTATTTTTACATGTCCACTCCACCCTCCCCAAAAAAAGTGATAATTGGCTATGGTAACTTACCTTTTCTCCTTCGAGAAAAATATTAATCGGTGCCCATGATTGTCTCGAAGTGATTAAAATGTACATACTCGTATCACTTATACCTAATTAGGATTAAAAGTATATCAGACGAGTAAGAAAGAAAATAAACGAATCTTAAACTTTTTAGTTTATCCAACTTTTTCTTTAGGGGTCTGTGTGGCGTAGCGGTAACTGCTCAGCCTTGCGATTGAAAGGTACCTGGTTTGAGGACTCATCACCGTCACAACTTTATTCGCCTCACTCCTACACCTACACAACCAACCACCCTATCGCCCATCTATCACCCATCGCCTCCTACGACTCAAAATATTTTTACCACTCACTCAAGAATGCCTGGATCGAGTTTCCGTTTTTGTCTATCAAAACGAGACAAATAAGACAACAGAGAAAAAAAAAAAAGGAAAAAAAGGTGGATGAATAAACTCGTTTGAAAGGGAGTCGACTTTTGTTGTAGGTAGGTAATAGGTATTTAAAAGCGTGTTTTTATTTTTATTTTTTTTTAATTAATTTATTTATCTTCTCTTCCCTTCGCGGATAGAGTAACATCTTCAATTATTGCTCTTCAAATTTTTATATTATTTTCTCTTATTAAAATATTTTTGTGACTTCATCCAAAATTGTGTTCTTTCTTTTATTTTAATATTTCTGCATTGAAATCTTCTTATTGATTTTTCAAATAAAATCCTTTCTAAAATTTTATTTTATTGAATCGATTCCTTACACATCATTTTAACTGACGACTATATTGGTTACGAGAAACAATTTTAGTATGCAGAAAAAATAAACAAGATGTAAACAAAATGTTCTTTTGTATCATCTAACATTCATGTTTACAGGTCTTTTTTATTTTTTGAATATAAATTAAGTAAGCTTAGTTATCTACTTAATGTCTAAATTATATTTTTTACGTAGATGACTTTGTTGAAAAACTAGCAAACAAAATTGACAGGACACATATTTTCAAATCAAAGCTATTTCACAACTTGGTGAAGGGGCGTTATAATCAATTCTGCAATCTGAAAATATAAATATATTAACAAGTGATGAATAAATATTCCAAAAATTTCGGTGTCATTTTTCTACATTTCCAGTCATGAGCTTGGTTGATTATCATCAGTAACCTACAGAACCTATCCAAACATTTTAGTGGCTAAAAATTCATGCTTTTGATAATGTTAGTGAATAAAAAATCAACTGATATGAATGTTTTAAAACTAAAACTGCAATGAATGAGAACTTATCTTACTTGGACATGCGTTGGTGTATCTAATATGGACATACATGATTTTACCACATCCTCCACAGACAACATTTTCGGCATCATGGCATAAAAATGTGGAAGATCTTCTGTCATAGCTGTCTCCACCAAGCCTGGACTTATGCACTAAAAACAGAAAAAATAATTGGGCTTGTTTGTTTGTAATTATTACCATTATGCTTTTAAAAATCGAATGATACGTTGCTCTGCTGTTTAGGTTGTAACGTACCGTACCCTTACCACCATGCCCCATTAACTTTTAATATTACAGTTTCATATTTTAAAAATATACTACCTATTATTATTTACGTGTTTTTGATATATTTCAGACATATACTTTCAAAACACAATGAAAATCAATATTTTCAAGTCTGATATATGATAGTTTTTCTGTACGTTCCTAGAGCAAAACTGTCGAGTCAAACTGCCTGAATGTAACATCGTGATTCTTATCTCTTAAAATTCCAAATCTAATTTTCATTATAGATGAAAGTACCAAAATCTATTATATTTTAGGGTGAACATACTGATATTTTAATATTCCATCTGTTTTCTCGAATCATTTCTCTAATGCCTTCAGTGAAAACTTTGACCATATTCTTGGATGCGCCGTATAATAAAGAGGTTTCATGTAAAATTGGAGTATGAGCTGCAATGCTGAAAGTGGAAAAAATGGGTATATGAGCTTTGATATCCTTATAAAATCATATTCATACTACAGTGAAACTTGTATAAGACGAAATCGCACGGGAACCACATACTTTTCCGTTTTGGACAAGTTTTCGGCTTATACAAAGTATATAAAGTCCCATATGAGCTGCCGAGAATTGGAAATAATATTTTCGTTTTGAGCAAGTTTTCGCTTTATACACGTTTCGTATTATACAAGTTTCACTGTATTACTACAGTGATCGAAAAAATGTTGACCGTTCGAGGAAAATTGGTATATACCTATTTTATTATCCGCTATAATTTTCATCTTTAAGAATGAGTGTACAAATTCTAAACTTGAATCACTTATAAAGAAGACAGACTATAGAGCAAGATAGATGATTTTTTTTTTTTTGGAAAGCTCTATTGAACCACAAAAATGTTTTTCAGGTCTAAGAAAGCAATTATTTGTTAGATTAGAGCTTCCTTTAAAGAAAACAAACAAAACAAAACGAAACGAAATAAATAAACCGCAAACGAACTTATGATGTCGAAAAATTGAAAATAATGAACCCTTGTTTTTTCAGAAGATTTCAAAAATACCCGGACAAAAGCATAATATCATTATATACGAGTACATACCAGAACAAAACCGATTACTGATTTTTTCATACATTTAATAAATACATATATATTACCTAGTTACTTCTAATTACTGACAGTCAAATTTTTACCTGTTTACATTTAAAATATGGCCGGGGACTGAATTTTCAGACATTAATTTCACTGCAAGTCTGGTCGCCAAGAGCAAACTTTTGGCGTTGGTTCCAATTACCGAATCGAATTTAGAACCATCTAAGTCTACAGGTGAACAATTGAATTTAGTCTGGTATCTTAAAAATGAATTTTAGTAAAATACTAAAGGATTAGAGGTCAGGTACCGATAAATTTGTCCCTTCTGATTACGCCTGCATTGTTCACTAATATCCATGGTACGCCATATTGTGATTTAATTTTCGCAAAAGCTTCTCCCAAGTCTTTCTCATTAGTAATATCACATTGTATGAAATAAAATTTCCCTTTGCATCCTCCAGGAATTTGGCGAATTTCTTCGCATAATGTCTGAAGTTGAGTAAAAGAAAAAAATATTTATTCAAATCATCCATACTTAACTTATTACTGAATTAGATATAGCCAACGATAAACTATATAAATTAGCATTGGTGGTAAAACCCATAACCCAAAGACAATCGTGTGATGCTCAGCAGTCAGCACCACATAAAATGAGAGAGAAAAAAAGGGTCCGCGGTATGGCATAGGTCACTTTATTTTTGGAAGATAAGCGGTTAAAGGTAATGAGAAGATTGAAATTCTCACTGAGCCCCACATAAGAAAATTGTAAGTTGTCGTCTCTGTAGATTAGTATTTGAATGGTATTTGAGTCATGTTTTATATTCTGTTACGGTTTCAGAACTGAAAATTTGTGAAACTGTTGACAAAAAAGCCAGTTTTACAAAACTCCCTATCTATTCCTTTGAGGGATGCTAATGGGACGAAATTGTTGATTTACTATAGTGCTCTTATAAGCAGGAAACTTGTAAATACAGCATAATATGTACATATAGCTCAATATAATGACTCGAAATTACCTGTAATTTTTCTTTTCTTCTGGCCAGACCAACCACAATACATCCTTTCTGTGCAAGTTCTTTTGATATACCTGCTCCTATACCCGAACTCGAACCCGTCACAATAGCTACTTTATTCACAAAATTTTCCATTTTATCAAGTACTTTAGCATGTAAGTTACGTGTAAATAGTTAGAATAGAAATTTTATACAGCTTTTGAGTCACCTACACCGTTGTTACCAAAGACTAAATATTTTTTGAGTTAATCTTTCAGCATTCTAAAACGAAACTTATATCTTTCGAAATATTTCAAATCCATTCGTAAATATTTATCTCTCTTGATACTTGTCATCGTTCTGAAATTGATAAGAATGTGATGATATAGATTAGAGGCTCACATTAATAATAAAAAAAAAGCTAAAGCTGCAAGTACGAGTAGATTCTATAGTTTTATTTAATTTTTTTTTTTTATATGAATTTACGAGATAAAATACGAGTAGAAATTTAACACTCTGAAAAAAATGAATAGGGGACCTAGTAATTTTCTCTATTTTAACAAGTAAACAGCAACACTCTAGCATTTATCAACCGTAAACATTCTTAATATTTGCACTCGTAATACGTTTTACCATCTTTGATGCATATTTTACTATTTTATCGTAATTTTAACAAAAAAACCAATTGTCGCCGTTTACTGAGAAACATAAGCGGACTTGACAGAAAATGTTTGGCGGGGCTAGAAATTTTTTCAAACGTCATAAATTTTCTATCTGTCAGGCTGTCACCCCCCAAAGACCGCCTATGCTGAGAAAAATGAACAACTACTAATTTTTACTTTTTTTTGTTGGAAAACAGACAATTCAAGATTCATTGTAGATATTCTTTGCATTTATAGTAGATACTTTCTGCCATCTTAGATGGGACATTTTTAATTTAATTATACCTATGGTATATTTTACTATTTTTGTGGTAATTTCTACTATAAATCTCGAAATGTCCCAGTTTTCTCATAAAATTGTTGAAACGACAACCGAAAATTTCTTCGGCGTATCGATAACAGTTAAAATTACTATCGAAATTTTGTTCAATGCAAATCATGAGATATATATTATAGTTTTTTGAAGGTCTAGACACGACTCGCCATTTTGACTATTCTATCATTCCTGACACCTCATCGTCGGTTAATTTATCACCTCGCCTTGAATGATGGTCCAGATAATAATTTGCCTTTGTCTCCTGATTCATCTTTATAATTTGTTTGTTTTTGGACGAATGCCACTTTTCATTCTATGAGATAATATTATTTGGCTCTCCTCCTTTATTGTATGGGCAAATGATAAAACGAGCACGTGAACGACCAGTAGGTAAATGCTTTGATATATTATTGAACCTCTCATTTTTTCTATCATTAGAAAATTACCTAGGAGAACAATACGTAATTTGAATGTGAATTACTATAAAATACTATGATAATATTTATTTCATCTTGACCGAGATTAAAATTTCATAACTTTTCATTTATATTGAAGTTTTTTGCGTGATATTTTGCAATGAATGTAAGTACCTACTAAATTTCTCGCTGAATTCACTGCGACCTGCGTTACAGTAGGCCCAATAAATTAAAAAACCAGAAAGACGTTGAAACTTGAGCTAGAATATTTTTGATTGTGCTCGCAAACCATGTAGCCACATAACCTGTGCAGCTAATGTTGTGTATAATTTTTTGGTCCTATTTATTTGTACGCGGGAATAAATGATCTCGCGACTCATTTTTATGTTTTGTTATTGCCCTGAGATGATCATAGTGAAGATGAAAATGGCTCAAGTAATTATATTATGGACTAGCAAAGAAGTTAGGTATGATCTGGAAATACAGGCCGTAAAACGTTCATCATTAACTCACCGAAAAACATTATTTTAATTATTTTACTCAAACAAACGTGTTTGTGGACATCATTATCATACATGCATATAGTTTTGAATTTTTTTCTAAGGTTTTATCTAAGTACCTACCTACTCGTATTCAATAACACCAACCATAGAACTGTAATATTCGAAAACAGTTTCCAGTAACAGCTGAATCCACTCTAAAAGCTTGACCTTTTCAAATTCATAGTCAGAAACGAGTAAATTCTCGTTTTGTTTTTCTTCTCATCCCCCTGCGATTTTAATGCAGAAAGCCAAAAAACGGAACTAACGTTCCAACGGCGACACAGAAATTGAATTCTTTTCCCTCGAGAATTGTGCCACAAATTCTACATTCAACAACAAATCACTTTTTGACCATCCTCGAATAACCTTCATTCTACTGTTAACGTAAACAACCACTTTTTTCATGGCCATTTCGCTCATAACATTTTTTGTCATCTTACCTCGCATGAATATACGCGGTATCTGTAAATGTGTCACACAACTACACTAAACTAATGTTTTCCACAAAATTATCCCATTTTATTCCATGAAAATCCATTTTTGTAATTAAATAATGCGAAAAAAAAAAGGACCTATATAAGTATAAATATTATTTAGTGCTCCTTATGAATGCCTTCAGACAGTAGATGATAGCGTACATTGCATCACATCAATGGCAGACCGAGAAATTTTCGGAGAGAGAGAAGGGTCTAGAAATACTAAAAATTAAATACCTATTCTGTTAAAAAATACCTGACGAACTAAATTCCGTGAAAACACCGAAAAAGGGATTAGGTATGGCAGAAATCATCTAATTCTTGCCCGTTTACCAATTATTGTTTTTTTACTGCACTTATGCTGAGTTCGAGATTTTTGAAACTATACCCTTACATTTTTTCAAAATTTTGAAATTATTCAGTAAAATCCTCATAATACACATACGATCAGTATAGGCTAGATAATATGTCATGTTTAGAAAAAACAATGTTATCTTCTCTTTATTTCTCATTTTCATGAAACTAGCCCTATACTGAGTTTACTACTTTTGAACAGAATGAGGAAAACAAATTTAAGCTTTTCAGCTGAAACAATTGCATTAATAATCGACATTTGTTTCAAACCACGAAATATGTATTTGTTTACCCAAAAACGAAATACATGGTAGGCTACCTGTGCTATTTGCAAAAAATAAAAAAATAAAAAATACCTATATAAAAAAGGCTAATGATAGAAAATTAATGGAAATAAATATAATAGAAGAATTTGCATTGGTCCATTTGTAAAAATCCATTCAAATGAGAAATAATTGTGTTCCGTTCAAATCGATGAAAATGTGAACGGAATTTTCAAATAGGTAGATATAGGCCTATACCTACATAAATAAATAAATTTACGCGATGAAAACCAATGCGAATATATTTTTAACGTACGATTTTGTGAAATGCATTTACTCGTATAATAAAAATATTATAATAGTTCCGCAAAATACCATGTTTGTTATGAGTCGGTAGCTATATTCCAGCCAAATAGAACGAAATGGAAAAACAATAGATGTAGGTAGCTAGTTTCAAAAAGTGTGGAAATTGAGCGCTGAGATTATCTTTTGAACGATCTGAGAAAATAATTTCATCAACGAAAATGAAACAAACCCGGAAAAACTTTTATTGGAAAATTTAGGAGAATCGTAAAATAAATGAAAATAATTTCTACGAAAGGCAATTTCATTTTTATTTCTCGTCATTGTAATGAAAGAAATATTGGGTGGAAGGAAGGATGTTATCGAGTGAATATTTCTTCACATTTATCTTTAGTGGGGGAAAAACAAAGATAAACTTATGCAGTCAATATTCATTCAGCTTTAAGCTGCAGAATTCTTCCTTTAAGCTTTTGGCTTTCAAAACTGAATCTGTAAATGTTGAGAAATTTATGAATTGACCACCGTGATTTTGATATTATTTTTATATGGGTAGTTCTGATACCGGCCATATCATCACATTGGACAGTAGAGTGTACACAGCAATGTTGCCCTTACCTTTGGTCTCAGAAGCTATCTCGTTTATCCAATATAGTAGTAATCCCTTATCTTGACTAGGATATTGGCATCCTGACCCCGTCACTACGATATTTGGCAAGTCATGTTTCTATACCCGACTCTTTGGCATGACGTGTCGGTACTATAAAACTACCCACAAGGCGAGACCATTTGGCTGGTCTACCCAAATTACAAAGATCCAACCGATCGGTATTAGTTGACAACCTACGTTACTACAGTCGAGATCTGACCTCTTTGGCCTCGGTTGGCTCCGCAAAATCGACGCAAATACGGTAGCCCCCTCTTCGTGGGCCTTTTTGGAAACTGCGTGAAAATTTAAAAGTGCTGCTACGTCGCCACGAAAAAAAAATGTTCTGATAGGTACGACAGTTATAGCAATTGATATGTCTTATTTTAAAGATCGAATACCTGTATTATTGGTTTTCTCTCGTGAACGTAGTTTTCTGATAGTTTATGAACTGTGAAAGATTATGAAGTAGACGTTTCATAATAAAATGAAATTAGAGGTCTGTGTGGCGTAGTGGTAGAGTGCTTAGCCTTGCAATTTTAAAGTTCTTGGTTCGAGACTCATCACCGACACAGCCTGATCCACCTACCAAGATCTGGCAAGGGACCGACTTGATTGCTCTGCGCATGACTAAGAAGTTGTGCGTCTGAAACTCGCCAATCAATCACCCCCGCACCATCCCCTACCGCGAGTTCCACCACCTCACCTACCAAACCTACAGTTTCAAACCCCAACCATCCGCCCAAGACATGAAAGACCTGTGATGTCATAACATGTCTTTAAATAAACCATAGTAAGAAAATAAAATAAAATAAAGTAAAATAAAATTAGATCTGAAATTTGCATTTCGTCTACCAAGTACATAGTAAAAGTTTCCTAAAATCAAAGATTCAGCTTTTTGCTTTAGGGCCGGGGGTACAATCAGAGCTTAAGTGGGGCTCAAACGAAAACCAAGTTCAACTCAAAAAATTAGGGTTTACAATGCGAGTTCAAAAGTTTAGCTCCACTTGAACCCAGTTCAAGTTGAGTGGAGTCCGATCGACGCTTAAGGCGAGTTCAGCTAAAAATCGAGAGGAATTCTATTATATTCGCACAGGTTGGGTAAACTGTACACTGCAAAGTTCCGTTTTTTTTATCGATTTATCTGGATTTTGCGCCGGTAGTCTGGACTCACTGCGTTATCGCACGACACAAAATAGACAACCACAGATGCGAATAATCAGAATTCCCACTATTTTGTTGCTGCGTCAGCGATTATGATGGTTTAGCTGAACCACAGTCTATTTTTGTTTGTACACTCTCTTTATGCCTAAGCCGAGGTTCATCGTTTGAACCTGGTTCCGTTGAGGGGAACCTTAAGCTCTGATTGTACCCCCGGCCCTCAGAATTTTTGCGTTCTACTTTTTGGCTTTAAGCTGACTTTGCAGGCTTGATTGAATGTATTCTAGGGAAAGACTGCAACATCAACATAACATTAGCGAATGGACTAGAGAAAAGGGGAAGAAAAATGAATGAGTGATAACTCTTTCCCTCGTCCCCCTTACTCCAAAAATGTACAAGCTATACATAATTATTATATAGATACATTTACAATCGTAGAATGATAAAATAGGTAATTGCAACCATAACGTTACTACGAGGCCATATCGCACACCCTCTACAAAACTGCTACAACTCGCAAAAACCGTTTTTTCAGGAGAGCTGTTTGAAATTTTGAATTTTAAAACTGTCAGTAATCGGTGAATTTTCAACGGATTTTTTTTGTTGAAACGTCAAAAGACTCGTATTGTGGTCTAGTTTCTGAATATGATAATATTTCTCCCTTCAGTGGTCAACAAATAGCCCCCATGCAAGTTGTATCCCTTTTGTCCAGTCAATAATGAAGAAAATGGTCGAGTTGTATCAGTTTTGTACAGTTATATCAGTTTTGTACATAATTTGAGTGTTGTTGTTTCATTAATGACGTGGTTGTAGAACTGCAAATTGTATCAGTTTAGTAGAGTAATGTTGAGTTGTATCAGTTTTGTCAAGTAATTTTATCAGTTTGTTTGAAAAAGTTGAGTTGTAGCAGTTTTGTCCATTGAATAGCCTCATATTTCTGAAATTGTAAACTGATACAACTGTCCTGGAGGGGTCTGGGGGTGGAATTTCGCCAAGGTGAATATGGGGGATCAAAGTAGGACCCTTATAGACCATTTTTTCACTACTAACTCAAAACTTGATTTTTGCGAGTTGTAGCAGTTTTGTAGAGGGTGTGCGATATATTTTTATTTAGAGCACACTCCTAACATACCTATCTTTTTTCTTTTCCGCATTGAATCAACCATTTATTTACTTTTTTTTTCTCTTGTTTTCGTTTCTGTGCTACATTATTCGTAAAAGTCAACTGACAAAGGAAAAAAATGAAGCCCAATGATATGAAATTCGCCGGCACCTCTTATCACACCAACAGAGAAAGAAAACAATGAGATACACACTGCCAAAAAAAATAATACATATTATAGAACATGAAATATATTATTTTCAGAAAAAGGAAACAAATGATACGCAAAAACAGACGCGTATGCATAAATCTATCCCTGTTTTCCAATATTTCTTCTTTTTTTTTCTTCATCATAAAAATATGTTACCATTTATACGAGTATGTAAATATTCTGGTATATTTAATAGCCGAGACAAGGGAAATTACATTAATAATTCGTTTGGAAAATATGTTTCTATTATGAGAAGTATGCCTGCTGTTTTTGCCTTTTTTTTTCTTTTTGTATTTTAACTGTAGCAAATACGATGAAAATTACTCTTGTGGTATTATAGAGATGATATTGAATGTTCAGGCTGTGGGTATTAATGAAAAATAATCATTTCGACTTGTTCGTATTCGTACAATGGTATTCTGTTGTCACCAGCAGCCTATAAACTCTCTCTTTACCCTATATTCTCATTATCATCTCTCGAAAAAAGGATATACCGTGATGTAATATTCATGGGAATGTATTTGTAAAACATAACATGGAAAATACGAGTAAATAGGGTAAACGAGAAGGTAATTTTGTCGCTTTACCGCTACTTTTAGAGTAATTTTTATAAAATATGAATTTATGGTTTAGCCTATTTACTTAGTTCGACCATGCCCTTCATTATCGCTGGTCATCATTTTCCATTTACTTTGGTTTTAAAGTGAAAATTATTCAAATATTACACCGACTTAGGTAATGAAAAAAACAAATAAAAATAAAAATGTATGAGAGCAGTCACATCGACAATTGATTTTTAAGTGATTACAGTTTGAGGTAAATTAACAGTCTGGCAAAAAATAGATCATCCAATTTTTACACATACGTACGTATTACAGAAGTGCAAAGTAATGTTCTACTTTCATTCCATATCGCTGTTAGTTTTGGATAAATTTTCACAGTTGGTTAATAAATGTGATTCATAACTTTTTTGTGGAAGACTGTTCAGCTAATTCCATTTTTTCCCCCGTAGATTTATATAATTTATGTTTTGTATCGGCTGAGTAGTTCTCAAGGTAGAATGAGTTCAACTTGGAATTTTCTTCATTTTGAGACTACTGCCAGTGTTCATGTACCAAAACAGTTGGATATTTTACAACCAGAGAATGGGGCAATTAGTTGACTAATTTTAAATATGTACTTGCCAAATAATAATTTAATCAATTTTGCGAGTTCATTATTTTCAGTCTCAATGACCACAAATAATATTTGCCTTCATGAAAGTTAACCAGAACTTTGCTTTTAAAGCTGGTAAATCAGACTGCCTAGCAATAAATTAAATATTTTCTCATAATCAAATACGTTAGATACTCTTGCTTGATCGTTAGTATTGGTATTTGCTGTGGAAGGCTTATCTATACCTCAAAAGTAAAATGGTTGTTGAATGGCCAGTTGGAAGATAAAATTTTATTTATTTCCTGGAAATCAGAAAGGTATAGTGTCTACCAAATGCAAGTTCTGGTTACCAGTTGGCTGCATGAATTTCTTTGATGTTGGTAAGTTTCAATATTTTTAGTAGTCTACCTTCATTTAAAAACGTGAACAATATTTCTGAGATAAGAAGAGAAATATTAAGTTTTTCCAAGATAGACTCATAAACAATTGCAAGATAACTTTGAAAACTAATTGCAGCAGTTTAGGTGAATGGAATTCAAATTTAATTTTCTGGAAATGGTCTTTCGATAATCTTCATTCATGTTACAAAGTTCATAACACTTACCAAAATATTAACTATTAAAGACCTATCGACTTCTTCGAGAACTAAATATTATCGCAGACGAACAAGTGAAAAATGAGCAATGAAAATTCACGAGAATTATCTTTTAAATGAAATCTAAAAAATAAAATAAAAGTTCGTCTCGCAACAAACAAATCATTAAAGGTGCTTTTTCGCTGCGGAAAGGAAACACACGATTAAAGTACAACGCTTCGTAATTACTGTCACACGTGACTTACACCGTTTCATTTTTGAAAACCTGAAAACCACACACAAGTCGGTCTTTAATTAGCAGGAGATCCAGACAGCAAATACGAGAAGGAAAAAAAGAAAAGCTTTCTAAATTAGTCCAAATTACGAAATTTAACGAAGGGCTGTATGAAGAGGAAACGAAGAGAAGTACAAATCACGGAAGAAAAGTGCACCGAAAAAGAAAATAGTATGAGAGTTTTTTTACACAAAAATTTTACCATTTAGTTTTTGATTGATTCGTGAGAGCCTATATAGTAAATTGAAGTTCTAAAAAGTTATACCCGATTTTGATATCGCATGCAGCCATGTGAAGCACTTTAAAAATTATTAATTTAAAAAAAATGTTCTTCTTATAGACTACTTTCATTTTGGGTTTTATGTCAAACATTGTTGATTAAAGAGTCAGAATTCTTTCTTTTTTTTTTGCTACATACTTATATGAATTTTCAACTCAATCAACTAAAAAAAATAAGATAATAATTTTTACTATTTTTATAGGAAAACAGGAACAATTAACGAGTTATTATAAATATTCCGAGTGTTTGTAGTACTTTTTACCATATTTGTGGGTAATTTCTACTATAAATCTTAAATTGTCTCAGTTTTCTCATACAAATAATAATAGTAAAATAATTACCAAAATTGTTTTTAATGTGCTAATTAAAATCAGTAGTCTAAGAAGTATTTCTCGTTTGCTCAACTTGAAAATTAGGTTCGAGAAGTTGAAAAATTCAACTTCGTGAAAAAGGCCTCAAAATTTTGGATTCCAAATTTTTAAATTTTCCTGCATTTTTGAGGACTTGGTAAAATCAGAAAATCTCTTAAGATTACAATTTCATTACTCTCAAAAATCTTTGAGTACGCCCTTAGTAGGATTATATAGGTTTGTTTAAGTTTGTTTGCGAATTACTCAATAATTTTAAAACTCTAACAAATCAAATTCGTTTCTTAAATAAAGTGTTTTTTGAAATTTTCTTAGAATCTCCATATTACATATGAGTAATAGGGCAACAGTACACCATTATATGGATACGATAGAACTCCATATTCGGATAACAAATTTGGAATTACACAATCATTTTCATAATCAAAAAAATGAAATTAAAAAATTATAGCGAAGGATACTCGTATATAAATATTTGTAAAAGAGGGTTGTACAAGGAAATTGAATAAGAGAGTCAGACAGACACTTTTTTGTTAAACACTGTCTGTCTTCTGACCGTTAATGGCGCAAAATGCATTTCTCAGATCCAGCAAAAACTCAGACATTCACTTTTCTCATGTTTTATTGCATTTACTAAATTGACGTCTCGCCATTATTGTGTTTTACTACAAAGGACTTGTAAGATATACATTTTGTGGGTAACAACGGTTTGAAAAACGCCATGCAAAGATTCGAAAATGCGTGCCAAAACTGAGGTAATGTTGTCGCAAAAGCGTTCCTATTCGTTAAGATGTAAATTTTTCTCACACACAGAAAAAATTCGAGGAATTTCTTTTCTTAACTTTATACTCGCAGCAAACGTCCGTTCTTGACGTCGTAGTTAAGATGGTCGTTCTTTATGGCACATTAATTTTACTCAGGAACACGTAATCAAAAACCACTAGAAAGGATGTTTATACAGGATGACTTTTGCGACTGTATCTAGTCTAGCCCTGGTAAAGTTGAAGCTAAGGGGGAAGAAGTGGGGGGTACACTTTTTTTGCAGCGAGCGGAGACGATACAGTAAAAGATAACGAACGTAAACTATCGAACTTTTCGGTTCAATTTTTAATTGCCAGGTTTCTCATCGTTATCAGAAGAGAGTCGTAATCGACTGTATTTGTTGTCTCTCTTCTGATGGTTGATCCTCTTCTTTTTCAAAAAAGTTGCCAAATCGTTTTCACTCTAACACGCTCGAAAAGCTTTAATGTCTTTTCTTTCTGGATTTTTTACTTTTTTACGGGTCGCCCTTTATTATTGCTTTCAAGTTTTCTTCGATTCATACATGTACATGCGTTGATCCCATAAGCAATGGCTCAGATTGGTGAGAAATTCGTCTTATCTTCAGGCAAACTCACGGATTAAAAGTTGCATAAACTATTAATGTGTGGAACCACTTTTGTCCGTACAAATGATCGAATACCCTAAAATATTCCGTTTTTATGACGAAGAAATATACGGTATGTGCATTGTTTCAATAAAAAAAAAAAACATGATATTAACATATTTTGGTTAGAATTACTCATTAGTCGCTAACCCTGTGCAGTAGAAAATAGATTTGGAATGCAGCATCAACACATTTAGTTATTCTCGTAAAGGTACATACTCGCGTATGTTTAGTATAAGACCGCTAACGAATAGACTTTTTTCCATTGAGTGAAGATATCAGGATAGGTCTTTGAAATAATATCAATAAAGTTGAAAGCTACAAAATATCGGAAATTATTACACAGTTACCTATCGACAGAAATGAATAATATTTTCAACATTTTTTACTACCCATATAATATAAATACCTATACAAAGGGAAAATCTGAGATTTATTGCAGATGTGATACATACGATCTAGTCAACCAACAAATTTTTGAAAAATACTCAAAAAAAAAGATTGTCAGGTCAAAAAATGAAAAAATGATGCTTTCATGTTTTCTTTTTATACTCGTATTTGCGTATTCTAGCAAAATGGCTGAAAGGTATCTGGTGGTATTTTTCATAAGCAGCTAAGCGCTACTGAGCCGGTGAGAATATTGTATTTTTATCTACTGCCTTTTATAAATCGAATTAATGTTCGTTTCTCGCCGAAGCACCTATCACGTCAGTAAGAAATTCTTAAATTTTCATCAATTTTTCTCCACAGTACACTGGCTCAGACTGTGATTAGAGCGCTCCTATAGCGTTGTTGAAAAAAGCGAAACTCTTGTTCCTTTGGCAATATTTCGGTGAAGTTTCACACTATCCATATCCAATGATATTGCAGTCCTCATTTTAGACAAATTTTGCAGAAAAATGGGTCCATTCTTTACCTTTATTCCTTTCTTAATAAGCTATTTTGACTGTCAGTAACTGTTGGAATTACATTGTTGACTTGTACCAAATACCCACTGCGCAGCTCTGCTCAGAAACTACTGGCCAGCAACATACAAGACTATGTTAAACTGTAGGTATCAACTTATATTTTGTGTTTTCTTGTTACCTTACATTTAAAGATGTCGATTTTTTAGAATTTTGCAATTGATTTTGATCGATTTCAATCGAAATTGGAAAAATTGTTCGAATCGAAAAATCGGCTGTGAAAAAGGTGAAAAATTGAAAATCGAAAAATCGATTTTTGATCAATTTTCGATTTTTATACTTTTTTTATTGGTTAATTTTAAATTAGAACTTGATTTTTTTTTCTAAAATGAATATTCAACTGAATACTCACACAAATACACGCATGTACATTCAATTTCGATCTTTCGATAAAATCGGATCGAAATTCAAGAAATCGATCAAAAAAATCGATTTTTCAGGTCCGATTCAATTGAAAATTGAAAAAAAATTATCATCTTTACTTACATTTTTGTGACGAGACTTCAAGAGTAAAGTTATTCTGTGGTTAAGCTTTGTTCATTATTTTATGTTATACTCTGTCCAACTTAAGAGTGCCTAAAGCGGAACGTCAAATGTAGTAAGCTACTTTACTCCTCTTGAAGCATAATATACAAATGTAACTTTGTTACAGCACCATTAATAACAATTTTTTTAAAATCTCATTAGCCTCACGGTATTGAAATTACAAAAAAAAAAAAAAAAAAAACAGGAACAATTTCATTGAAAATGAGAACACTTAAACCTACGTTTTACCTGCATTATTTTTATTGAGTTATAGTTATTTACTTTTTATCGATCATACATAGTATACTGTCTGTACCTACCGTATAAGAAGTACTTTCTCGACAATTTGTACAGAAACAGAACTTGAAACTAAGGTAAATAAATTATAATTATATAGAAAAAATCCCACCTCATTCTTTCGCGGTTTCAATTTTACTATTAGCAGAGATTTAAATTGTAGCTAAGTATAAATGCAGTGGGTATTCTGTTTAATTATTTTTTAGGTCAGTTTTACAAATTAAATTTTCCAAGATTTTCTCTTTTTTTATTTTGTAAATTCGATATTCGTAGCTCAACGAAAAATAGTATGATTGAAAAAGATTTTTGAGAATTAGAGCGTGAAAATTTTTAAATGACGTAAGAAGATACGAATCTGTTCTGATAGAAATTTTCGAGGCTTTTCACTTGATAATTACTTTTTACAAATTTATTGATGCGCTAACGCTCGTTGGAGAAATTCGAGGCGGAATTAGAACATTGAATAGGGAAAATTATGGTACGTATTTCTAACTTTAAAACTGCTAAGAAACTTGAAGATGCTTTTTCGAAGCTCTTCCAAACAGACGAAATGAACCTGTTTTTCTTTAGTCATTTATTGATTCAACTTCGTAATTTTTGTTCATAATTCCCTCAAATATAGGCCTAAATAACTGGTAAAAATAGAAAAATTTCTTCCTAAATTTTCATTTAGATACCAGCCTTCTTTTATTTTTATTTTTGAACGTTACTAAAATATAAATTTATTCAGTACCTAACTGATGATCTGATTTTTACCTATAACTGATTTCCATGAAATGTAAGTAGGTATACGTATTTAGACCAAAAATCTATCAGAAACGAATTAATTTTTTGCTCTATATTTTTTACGTCGCGTCGCGTCGAAAACTTTTGGCGTAGGTAATCTACGAGTTGACGATTTCAGGCATTTTCCAAAAAATGGAACCACCTTTTAAAAATTTAATATCGAATTTCAGATAGGTATCTGAATGTAATTTCAATACTAACAGGTCTTCTTTGAGAAACTGAATTGTAGAAAATTGTGAATTCTTGTTCAGGAAAACTCATTTTTCTATCGAAGCTTGCTGCACCAGTGTTCTTTAACTGATTATTTTATCCTCATCGAAAACTTTAATTGCAAAAGAAAAACCTCTCCTTGGAAAATTTCAAAGATTTCTCGAAATTTCGCTGAACTATAAAACCCTTTTAGAGATTCCTCCACACCTGACGCAGCTTTTGGCACCCACATCTGACGAAAAATTCATCCGAGTTTCGAATCTTTAATAGTTTTGTGTGACCAAAATCTAAACCTAGAGCGAATTTACAGCTTCTTGTTAAACGAACAGCTCGAAGTGCAAATTTCAATTTGTCGGTTTTACTTTCCAACCACTAAAGTAAACTTAAACGTTAAGTTTTCCAGGCTGCTTGTTACGAGTTCTCACCAAAATCAACCAAATAAAGAGAGACCCCAGAAGTTGGCTGCCTATACAATTAAATTATACCCGGTAAATACTATAGGTATACTTGCAAAAGGATTTTTGTCAAACTGGATGCGTCGAATTATAGTGTTCTTCGTTATAAATGACGAAAAAAAAGTTGAATATTCAATTTACACAATTGCTGTTGTAAACGAAATGCACAATATAGACTACGCTTATAAGTATGTTTTTTAGGTCAATTTTCTCGCTGTTCAAAAATTTATGACTTCGATGAGGAACTGTTTCAGAATTTTCGACTAAATAGGTAAAACTGTACGCAAGGAGCCACATTTTAGTGTAGGTAAATAGCTGCAGCCTTCACTGAAGTTTCGTGAAGGCGAAAGATGAATTCTCTTTTACAACAGGAGATTATAAAAAGTATCCAAAAATGTTTCTTATAAAAACAAAACAATTCATCTTCAATAACTGTTTTAACTCTATGACGTCATCATCTGTGACGTCATCAAAGAATGACAGAATGTTATATATATGTATGATGACGTCACCATCTGAGGTTACTACGTTCTATCTGGATATAATGACGTCATCATTCTTCTTCAATTCATCTTCAAAGAGTGTATGATGACGTCATCAACCGCTTTTTAACTGTGTGACGTCATCATCTGTGACGTCATCAAGGAAGGACAAGATGTTGTATCTAGGTATGATGACGTCACCATCTGCGGTTCCTATGTTCTATCTGGATATAATGACGTCATCATCTGTGTTTACTATGTAATAATTGGGTATGATGACGTCATCAAGTACAAACAAAATGGGACATTATGTTATGGTGGGACATTATGTTTGAAACAGGAACACCCAGTACAAAAGAATTCATCTTCAAAATTCTTCTTCAATTCATCTTCAAAGAGTGTATGATGACGTCATCAACCACTTTTTAACATAGGAACCGCAGATGGTGACGTCATCATACCTAGATACAACATTTTGCCCTTCCTTGATGACGTCACAGATGATGACGTCACACAGTTAAAAAGCGGTTGATGACGTCATCTTTTGATGACGTCATCAAGGAAGGGCAAAATGTTGTATCTAGGTATGATGACGTCACCATCTGAGGTTCCTATGTTCTATCTGGATATAATGACGTCATCATTCTTCTTCAATTCATCTTCAAAGAGTGTATGATGACGTCATCAACCGCTTTTTAACTGTGTGACGTCATCATCTGTGACGTCATCAAGGAAGGACAAGATGTTGTATCTAGGTATGATGACGTCACCATCTGCGGTTCCTATGTTCTATCTGGATATAATGACGTCATCATCAGTGTTTACTATGTAATAATTGGGTATGATGACGTCATCAAATACGAAAAAATGGGACATTATGTTATGGTGGGACAAATTTAAGGCCATTATGTTTGAAACAGGAACGTCCAGTACAAAAGAATTCATCTTCAATAGGGTACTTTATGTCGAAGAGAAGAACATTCTCCATCAATAAATTTTTAATAACCTTATCTTTTTCGAGAAAAAAAACCGCAATTATACTACTTCAAAAATATTGTATAGAGGGAATATATTTTTTTAAAAATGTTCAATAATTTTCAAGTCATTAAAAATTTTCGTAAATTTTCTTAACACGGAGTTTATTTTTTAAACGGTCAGATTATTTAATCTTGAATGTTTACAAGTCGCAATTGGCAGCTTATTCAACACCATCAATCTTTATCTTTTAGATTTAAATAGTCACACAATCAACGAAATCAGTGTTGACAAGTCAATTACTGAAAAACTTCTTAAAAATTTATGAAAGACTAAAAATTTTTGCCTTGCTCGGGTATAGCCTGCTTAGTAACGATCCAAATCGAAATCACCCAGTCTTTTGAATATGTAACTCTTCATAACATGAAAGACTGTTGGTATATATTAAACAAACAAGCATGAATGAAGGTAAATGAAATGACCAACACATCACAATATTTGGCCTATTCTATAATCAGCCATCTATCTTTCCATCATTTTAAGGAAAAATAGAATCATTTCAACTTCTTGAAAATGCTTAAAGAAAAACTTGAACACAAATAAAAGAATACGGATGGAAAACTTTTCAAAAGATCTGGCATTAGTATTTGCAAAAACTGACGATCTCGCACATAATGAAATGTGGGGAGACAGAGGGAGAAACCAAAAACAATAAGAAAAGGGGGAATGAAATAAAAGGTGGTGAATAGTTGAGGTAGATGTGAAAAGAAAAATTGGAGCGTAAACTAAACGACGAATTAATGACAGCTATAACGATTTCCGTTTACTTGAACATTTTTTCCCTTTCTTGTTCTTTTTTTGCCAATTTTTGTCTCATTGGGAACACAAAACATTTGTTAAAATAAACATTTCTGGAAAAATATTTACCCAAAAATGTATCAAATAAAAGCCCCGTGAATTCTCTTCTTTATTTCGACCTCTGTGTTTGCCAGAAAACTGTCTTATAATGTGAAAGTGAGATAACTTTTTGTAGGTTTAAGTGAATCTTAAAAACAATAATTTTACTATTATGTCCTACTAGGTAAGAAAAAATATATAACTAGGATCTTACTAACTGCGCTGGATTAGTGTATCCTAAATAGAAGAAATGAGAATCGAGCTAGACCGCCTAATACTGTTTATATAATGTATTAACATAGAACGATTAACTTGAGAGGAAGCACATGAGAAAAAAATTATATTAGGTACATTAATTCAAGCTGAATAAAATATTTATCAATAAATTAAACAAGTCTCGGTTGTTACTTTTTTTTTAGCCTCAAATTGTCCAAGCAAAGAGACAAAGGCATGCAAAACAATATTCAAAATGTACAAGATCTGCCAATTCAAAATGAATCTTGTTTTCTTCACGATTGAACTTGGAAATGAAAAATTTAATTATCCTCCAGTTTTGTGCAGATGGTACTCAATAATTTTTCAATTTTTTTTTTCTGGCTATAATAACACGAATTCATGGTTTTTGAATGATCCGATGAAACTCATTTTATCTAGCACTGCGAACGAACTTCATAAGTTCCTCCTCGAGCTTTTTCACATGGAACAAACTTGAAATAATTTCAAAAATAATGATTATAAAATTGAACGTCGTACCATAGGTATTGAAATTTCGCGTTTTTTGTATGCAGCTGGGATTTTATTTCTTCTAATAATACAAAACACATGTGTCTTGTTATGAATAGCTTCAGAAAAGAAGACGAAAAAAACGCATACAAACGCCGATATAAATAACATTCAAGTAAGTCGTTTCTATTTAAAGCTCTGTAATCACACTCTTTCAGTATCCATTGAAGCAACTCCGTGCATGAACGAAAAAATAAAAATTGGGAAAAAAGTTGAAAAATAGAAAAAAAAATCCCGAATTTGATTAAATTTTTGTTATAGTTCGGTGCCACAGCAGAAAAGACCAAATAGCTGAAATTGTCAGTTTTGGTAAGTAAATACAAGACCATCAATTTTTCCTTAAGCCTTCGAGTATCGCGTGATGGGATGAATCGCATTTTCTTCACTTTCATTTCACTTTTTGATGAAATTGTCACGAACTCGACGCTACTATCGAAATAAGTCGTGAAGTATTTTTTGAACAAGATGGAATACACACAAGGTGTTGATAAAAGTGTGATCTACGAGTAAATAAAAAAATTTGCTCGCTGTAGATAGGTTTGACTATACTGATTTTAAAATATTCTAGGGCAGCGAGCTCCTCTAGAAAAGCAGTTTTTCAAATGTAATTGCAGAGGGTATCTGAACTACGCAAAAAAAGTAAAAAATTAACTTTGGTCGGAAATCTCTTATTATTCCTTAATTTTTTCATACAACTCCACCCCACCATACACAATAATTGTTGCAAATGTCTACCTATAATTTTACTCAAATGTTGTCTTATTTGTCTTATTACACGCACAGTGGGCATGGTGGTATAAAATTTTTGTCAAGAAACTCGGCCTTTTTATTTTAATTTTGTTCTCCAGTGTAATCATTGTATTCTTTTAAGCCTTTGAACTAATTGTTTCACCAAGGGCACTTCCCTACTTATCAAATACTTTACTCTACCGGGCAAAAATTAGCATTTTTTCAATTTTTTTCATTTTCGCCTTGCAAAAAAATGTAAATAGCACAAAACAAAGGCCGGAGGTTCACATGAATGCTGGTTTTATTTGCCAGTTTCTCTCACTCACTCTCCCTCACTCTCTCCTACCCTCTTATAAAAATGCTACTCAATACAGGGAGAATGGTTTCCCTACCAGAAATTTTGATTGCCTTACCTGACGAAGACCATAATTCTAAACATATAAATACCCTTTTATACTCCTTCTAGACTATTACTAACTGGCTAGTTTCTTAAGAATTACTCATAGTTTTCAAACACATATAATAATAAAAATTCCAACATAAATCATTTTCTAACTTGACACTAAACTCCCATTTTGAAACTTATCAACAAATACCTACCAAGAATTGTATTAGCTTATAGTATTCCTTCGCCCTGATAATATAAATGCCTTAGCAAGAATAGAAATTTATTAGACTCCTATGAGCAAACGAGAGAGAGACAATGTACGGAAAATTTATCGGTGCATTCGTTTTGTTTTGAAAAGTCACATTCAGAAAAATATGGATTCAATGAATTCTCGCCTTCCCCGCTCAGTCCCTCCTACCATTCATAATATTATCCTGACTTGACGAGCCACACTTTTAAAACACTTTCGGTAGGGTCAGGTAAACACCCTGTAGAAAAGAGTAAGTTTCAAAATAGAGTTTTGAAAACTTTGACAATCCAAGATAATCAAAGATTGCAAAAACGAAATAAAGACTTGAAATTTGGATTATAATTTGAAAAAATTTATCGATCTAGAATCGAGAAATTGAAAAAATAGACGAAAAAAATAATTCGTATTATCTTTTGCAACAAAAGATTATGTTGGATTTACGAAAACATAAAAACATCGAGTTAAAAAGAGAGAAAATACAAAAATTATCGTTTAGAAAATGAGTCGGGGAAAATGGGAAGAAAAAAATTAAGTTCAAATCAATTTTCTTTTCAAGGCAACTTAATTTTGTTTACTGGGCACTAGTCGAGGCAAGGGTGGAAGAATCAGTTTTTCTTTTCTTTTCCGTTCGTCGAATGGCAAAATTAACAAAAATTTATAAAATAATTGGAAAAATTATGGTTGTTTAAATAAAGAATTTTTCTACTCTTACTTAATACGTAAGATGACAAATGGATAAATGAATTTCCATCTAAAGTGCTGATTTTTATGAAGTTAAAAGAAAACATATTTTTGTTTATTTTAATGAAATTCTGGTACGAAGTGATAAAATCGAGAAGAGGGAGGAAAGACGACATTCCAGATGTGACGATAAGAACAACTGAAATATTTGAGTCGATTTTTTTCTTTCCATCGTCGTCATAGCTTAGGGTTATACACATAGGTCTACAACTATGAACTTTTTAATGATTGCGTGGGCTTGATCGTAAATACACGAGCTATGATAATTTTGACGGGCAGGTCAAGAAAGAGAAGATTAGGTTTAGAAATATGAAAAAGGATATATCAAAAGAGAAGTGCTTTAGAGTATGTACTTCGGTTTTATAACTTGCGATGTGATAGCGAAGCTCAAAAATATGGCCACCAGCGAAACGTAAATTTTATTTTCGCTTTTGACAAAGTCTGTTCGTGAAATTATGTAGAAATGCGATATGATGTTTCATGTTCATCCTCAGACTCTTTTTCATCGTAACAAAGAAGTTAATCAAAGCTGAAAAGGACACGTAGTACGGTAGACCCAAAATTTTACGACGAGCCCAATACATGTAGTTATTTAAGACTCAGTGAGAGAAGTGAGTGACAAATACTCGTATATACAGGCCAGGGTGAGGCAAAATAACTTTATTCTTTAACGGTTGCCTAATTATGTGAAATGTAATGTCACTTAAATGTTGATTATTTTAATTGACGCATTCTTGAAGGCCTATAGAACCCAATTTTTAAAGACTTGGCTAAGCAATAGTCATTATTATCCTCCAATTTCTTCATCTGTACACCATTGAGATTGACTGTTAGGAGGGGAAGGTAATATACACGTTTTACGTTTCGCAGAGTGGAGAGGGAGATTTCTTCTTAATCTTATTGATCCTATTTACTGGGTCTTTCTTAATCAGCGCTCATCGGAAAAATACATTATTTTAATAATTAATTGAAAAAATGTTTTTGCTCAAAAAATAGCACCACTATTTTCGCACAACCATACCAATAATATATAGAATACCTACACGGGGTATCCAACGCGACGAAATCATAGGTACTTACCTGAGGGTGAAAATTTATTTTCATTTTTTTATTTTTTCACATTCTTTAACAAAAAAACAAAATAATAAAGGTGTAAAAGGAAGAAAAAATGTAAGCTTACTAACCACTCCATGTCAGAAAAAGTCATTACCAAAATCAGTAAAATCAAGATATTCTCGATGAAGAATTGATAGACAAGTTTTATTTTATGGTGCGGCCACACTATCGTCTTAACCCGAGCCAAGAACCTGTAAATTAATTAATTTGCTTAGCAATTTAATAAATTTACGTAAATTTACGTGTAGTATTCGGGTACTTGGCTCGAGATAAGACGATAGTGTGGCCGCACCCTTAGATACGCCATTCTTTGCTCTTCTTCAAAAATGTATTTATCGTCAAATAATCTGCCATTTGTTTTCAAAAAAGTGTTACGTTCAACAATTTCCTCTTTCGAACAAATTCTAATCCATTTAACGAGAACAAAGAAGGCAGCTGAGAGACTTCTAAACTTTGTCGAAAATGGTACAAGCCTATTACGCACACGCTTACAGCTACACAATGAGTGATACTACCATAAAAAATTATGAAAGGAGCGGTGGTTTAGTGGAGAAATAGCAAAATTAACTTCTAATCGGCGAAACTGCTTTTGCAGATAAAAGTTTTGCAGAAGCGTACAAGAGACAAAATTAACTCGCCTGTGTTTTGTGAGATGGTACGCGGAAATTCATCACCCGGAATTATCAATTAACTCGCGTGCCCCTCTGATCATTTCTGCATCAGTTGTAGAGCATTTATTTTCTTATGATTAGTGCGTCATGTATCTACTCACGTACAGCCAAATAAACTGACATTACCAACTAAATATAGAAAACCTATCCACATAGAATATTAAATTAAAAACAGATCAGTTTTTAGGAAACAGTGTGTTTTTAAGAATTCATTTTAAAGTAGAAGGTAAAATAAAAGATGAATAAATTTTAAAAATAATAATAATAATATTAATAATACGTGATAATCGAATCAAATCAAATATTATACTCGTATATTATGGAAAAAATTTATGAAACAGTTGATAAATATGTACCTCATCACGCATCCTATTTTCAAACACTTCAAGTAATTCACTTTCAGGCATAAAAGTGTCGACTTTTATTGCAAACAAAAACAATTCCGGATAATACATATATATTATAGAAAATCTGTACCAGTTTCTACTTTCACATTTAAATTCGATTGTGGAGTCACTTCATTGATGGTTTTGTTTCTTCTTCGCTTTAGCTACATGTATATCTTACTTCAACTTGCAATGTTTTCTTACCCCGCCAACTCCACATTACATCAACGTATTCGGTATTTCCTACGTTTCCGTTCATTTTTAACGAACAAAAAAAAGGAAGGAAATTTGAATACCTATACCTAAAAGAGAGAATTGTTCTCTTTTTTTCATCGCGGATTTATGTTTTCCTCAAGTCATGCTTCCTTTTGTTAGAGTGCGTGTTTGTTGTTTACTTCGAAAAAGACTAATTTAGTTTCCAACAAAAAAATTCGGATTAGCCTCCAGGTGTTGTAGAGAGGAAAAGTGTTATCGTATTTCGTGATTGAATTCTTCAAGAAATAACTGCAGAGGGTGTAATTTGAAAAATCGAAGTATTTTACTCTTGTTTAATTTATAAGTAAGATTTAGGGGTATTTTATTTTATGTTTCTTTTTTCTTCCTGTCACTCTCACACTTTCCTCCTTGGGAAATAAAACCTTTTTCTTGCCGTCTACACGCAATTTTTCGTCACAAAGTTCTGGATGGAAAATTTAAAAAAAAGGAAGGAAAAGTTAGCTCTTAGCACAACCAAAATCGAGGAGTTAAGCTTACTATTATCTGGTGAAATTGACTTCTTTCAGTTTTTTCCGCCTATTCAATGTCGATCCTACTTATTATTTTTGAATACTTTTTTTTATACTCATTTCTTCTTTTTTCATCCTATTTTTCTTCTTTCGAATGTACTGAGGGCAAAAATGACAAAAAAAGCGAAGAATCTGCTTAAAAATCGAGCTGAAGCACGTATTTATACTATCGAGTCTCTCAGAAATGACTAACTTTTTTAGGTAGGATTTCATTAGATACATTATGTGCACGCAATGTAACGAGATATAAGTGCTAAAATAGCTGAAGAAGATGAAAATAAAGGAAAATAAATGATGTCCTAAATTACGAATATATTATATTTTTTCTATCCTGCGTGTGACACTTGGGTGTGAAGTTGAGAGACAAAAATTTTGTAACGTGGCCATTTTTGGACTTTGATACAAAAAATTTGAAAATTGTATTAAGTATACGAGTATCTAATGTTTTATTTTTTGCCTTCCTGACATTATATTATGTATCCCACTTACGTATTTTTCGTTGACCAGATTCTAGTGTTGCACCGCTCAATGCCACCCAATCATTATTGATGGCTACTCGTAACTTTATAATACCTATACGTATGATAAGAAAAATCGATCATGTCGATGAAGCTTTAATGGGGCCAATGAAATGGATGTAACTAGTCTGTGCTTACGTGTAAGATTCGCGTATACCAACGTACAAAGGTTGTTATGAATCTAGAATGAGATAGCAAAAGACATTGGTGCTGTTTTGAAATTCGATTAAAAATGAAAATAGACTTGAATAAAAAGTTGATACGAACACAATATATAATATGATTCTTATTAAGTACATAAAACGATTGTTGCAAATAATTTCTAAATAAAGCCATTATATCATCAACAAACTGATAAAGATGTAGACAAACTGATATTTCAATAAAACATCTAGCATTTAATATTACATCTGTTTTTTTTTTCCTTTAAATCAAATTTTTTACATTCTGTTTGAAATTATTAATTTAATATACGGTTGACTTCAGTGGATCAGTTGCTTTAGGTTGGTTTATTTAGTTAGTTTGATGATTGGGTTAATTTAGATATTATGGTTAAAATGTTTTCTCAAGAAACATTTATCAACATTTTTAGATAGTGCAATTCAAGAGAATTCATCTTCGCCTTCAAGAGTCTTCGTGAAGGCTACAGCTATCATAAATTTTTGAGATAGTGGGGTAAATGATGGTTTTACAGCAAGAAAAGAGGCCACAGATTATGAAACTGGCTTCTTAGACCTTTCTTTGATATCCACCTCCAATATTGTTTAGGGGAAAAAAATTTGAGACATTCTCCTCTAGAAGGAAAAACAAGTAAAAATAAAAAAACTTGTCCAAAAAGTGGTAATGGAAGGTGATACGGAAGAGATGTCTTGTAAATCAATGAAAACGTTATTCTTAATATTTAAGATGCTATTTGTTAACAGCAAACTTACCATCTCTTCCACTATAGGTATCCAGTATTTCTCCTTCTCCTTACAGGATAAAGTGCATATTATCAATCTTAATGTGGGAACCGCACGATTTCTTTACATGACATGAGTTACTCGTATTACATGCACACTTTTTTTGAGTGAAGATCTGAAATTCATTTTTCTAAGAGCAAATTCTGAGTAGAATTTACATTTCATGGTTTCAGCGACTCGACTTCCTGAGAGATGGATACCTACTATAAAATATAACTATTTTATGCGACAATTTTTATACAAGTTAAAGTTCATATAAATCACATGGAAAAATTTATTTATTCGCGTCCACAAAATTTAAAACGAGTATTTTTTCCCTTTCTTCAAACTTATCAGAAACTATTGTGGATTACCAAATTGAAGTTTTTAGTTTACCATATATACACATATATTTCCTGCAAATATTACACTCTTTTTCGTTGCTCCATATTTTCAGCCACTGTGTAAACTGTAAACGATATACAGGAGGTTAAATGTCGAAGATGGAATTTATCTTACCTCGGCCCCTCGAAAACTTTTTCAATAAAAATATTCTTATTGTACGTACAGAGTACATACATACATATATACAAGTCTAAAAAGTTATTCGACGATAAAGTAATTCCCAAACGCGGTAAAAGCAAACACGAGTTGAGAAGGCGAAAGAGGTGAGGTGGAGAGGATTATTGCAAACTTTCATATCGTTGATAACTTTCACGAACGTATATACTAGAAATTGAAGTAATTCTGTTTACGCGACTTTAATCTAAAACAAATTGGTCCGCACAAGCAAAAGTATTCCGAAATTTAAAATAAATTACATTTTGCATGAGGTGCCGAGATTATTGAATTGGTCCGTTTCTGATACAAATGATGACGGTCGAACAAGAACAATTTTCTTGGCTCTTTGACCCATCATTCGTGAAATGTTTCTAATCTTGACATTATTTAGCTTTTTTGGGGTATCAACTGTGTTTCCATTCAGCCTTCGGAAAATGTAATCCATTTTAATGCTTAAGATGAATTTTATTCAATTCTTGGCATCTTTGATATGGTGAACTGATTTCGAGGAGCCAAAAAAATCATACTAAATGTCAATTGCATGAATAGTGTACTCGTAAGTCGGATTATAAATTTCTTTAGCCCAAGAAAAAGAGAGTAGTGCAAAATATTTAATACGAGTACCTGGATGTGAAAAAGGGCTGATTCAAGATTTATGACAAAATCATCGCTCCTGCCGCCTGCGGTTTGCTACTGAAGGACTCAAATTTGTACAGAGAAAAAAAACGAAAACGAAAGCTACGAGAGATATTGATTTAGAAGACTATGGTATATGTAACTACGTTCCCCATCAAATTTCCTGTCAAGAAAAGGACCTCACTTGATGCCATAAAAGTGCTTTTAATTAAGTTTCAAATAATATAGATACCTACTTTGTACTCATAATTAAATTTTTTTTTGGTAAATGAGTACTTCTATCTTCATGCGTACCTACTCCAATTCAATTTTTTTTTCAAGTCTAAGAATCCCAATTTTTTCTCCTGCGCACTTCAGTTTGTTATACTCGTATAATGTCTATTTTTGTCTTCGTTTTGGAGTTGAATAAAATCATTAAAAAAGGTCTAATTTCAAATAATTATATTTTTAGTTCGTTTTTCCTCAATGATAACCCAAAAAATCAAGATGAATTCGGTCTCAAAAGTTGGACACAAAAGAATTCCTTATTTAATATCACGCCTCCATCCTCATCCAATTTTCGAGTTATTGGAGAAAAACATAATATAAAAAATATCATCATTGCCCCCAAGAAGGCCAGGAGGGCTGAAGACCACTTGAAAATTAAATTTCACAAAAAAAAAAGACTTAATTCGCTGCCGAGAGAGAGGCGAAAAGATGCAGATTGTCTTGAACTTGGACTCTACAAAGAGACCTACGATGTATTTTATCAGTAAAATTTTTTTTTCGCATGTAGTTTGTGTATAATGTCTCTTACTGAGCTAATCGAGATAATTGATTCAATCATAACAAGTTTTTATACTTTCATCCTCTTCGGAAAATAAAAAAACAAGCCCAATAAATACGTAAAGATGGCAAACTTCTGAAATTTTCAAATTTTTTCCAAAGAAAATTCTGAGTCACCTTAATTCAAAAAGACAAAGATGAACATAGCCCAAGTTTTACATTAAAAGTATATTAAGAAATGAATATAGGACTAGCTATAGGTTGTTGAAAAGGTACGTTTCCAAAATGAAGGACGAGGAGGGGATCGAATTAAGTAAATTAAATTCTTGTTTTCAAAAGGAAAAAGATTCTCTACTGTGTTTGCGCTGTCTAGCGATAAATTCCTCTTTTTCATGTCCCAGCTCTCACGTTTTAAAAGGCGCAAAAATGAGACGTTTTCAACATTAATAAATACAAATTATTTTTAAACTTGACACGAAAGCGGTTTTTCTCTCTTTCACTTCATCTCATTTTTTTTTTCTCTATAGACGATTCTTTGCAAAAGAACTGACAAGATCAGAGGGTTGGAGCTGAAATTTAGGATGAAAAGAGTGAATCCTTCCTTTTATCTGAATCAACGAGAAAACGTAAAACGAATCCCCGAAAATCCCTTGAGCAACGATGTAATGAAGATAGAATATCAAAATTTAACCTACGGAATAAAGCCTACTATTTTCGAGAGAAATAATTAAAAATTTCTTTTGTAAATTCGGTGTTGTTATCAAACAGAAAATTGATGAGCCGTGCTTGAATCTAATGCCCAGCTACACCGTCAAAGGAGCAATTTATATTTCAAAATGCCACGTTTTTTATAAAAATATTTTTACTTCATCGGGAGGAAACAAAGTCTCTAACAGCTGCACACCAGTTTAAAACTAAATTATTCAAGAATTAAAATTTTTCCTCTTACACGACCAAATTGAGTTGAAACTTACACCTACTTCATCTCTTTTTGCTATTTACCTACTTGATTAAATCCGGACCTGAGCATTGATGAAGTTTAATAAATATAGGTACGTATTATCTCTGGAAAAAATTCTTATAGGCCAACGTAGTGTAGCAGACCCTAGTGAGATGTTAATAGTCTATGGGCGTGGCTATTGGTTCGGCTTAGCACTATAGACAGGATGTCTGTTTATTTATTTTTCAATTAATTTATTTATCTTAATCATATTTACTGTGAAAAATTATCTCACTCGGCTGAATTTCGAGCCTTCTTTTTGTGAGGTGGAATTAGCGTTCCATCTACTCAAACCTATACGCCATTGCAGACATACCAGTTAGATAATTCTACTCAACTCCAGCCTCCAAATATCTATGGTCTCATTATAACGATGGATCTGACCAGAAAAATTCTTCCAATTTCTAACATTTAATTTTTTTCTTGCCTATCACCTCGTAATAATATGAGAATTTTTTATTCCCACTTCCTTTTTTGTTTCACGTTCCTCCTTCAGCAAATGTGTCATGTTCAAGTATATACTCTTGTAATCAGTAGATTCTCAAAGTTTGGTACAAATTAATCCATAAATTTGGTTATCAAGTACAGTCTTTCGCTTGTATACGTACTCATTTTCTAACGAAACTATTAAAGTCTACGTTTACTTGTTCTTGAATATAAATCACTGAGCAAATGAACCATAATATACACAGTGCGGTAACGCTTGTTGAGAGAGTGAAATGGAGAAAAGTGCAGTTAGAGAAAAAGACGGAGATACGAGAGAAGTGTATGTTTCCGAAAGGTGAACGTCCTTCCGATAAAATATTTAATAAAATTTTCTTTTGCACTCTCTCAGATCGGCGATAATAGAAATCGACAATTTAGTGAAGAAAATACACAATGTTAATCCTTCTTTTCTTCTCTCTTTTTTCCCTCTAAAACGGAAAAGCTATGGGAAAAGGAAAGAAAATTGTGTTTATTTTACAAAAGTTCCTCCTACTCTTTGTAACAACACATACGAATTCAAATACACGTATTCCAAACATTTTCCATATAGAAGCACTTGTACAAGAGTCAAGAGCAGCATCGAGAAGAAAGGCGAAAAAATGTTGAGAAACTTCTCCAAACTCAGAAACTAATGAACTACAAAATGGTTTACTCAAATCAATTTAAAATTTCAGAAAAGTTATATTCTTCTATAATCCTAGAAAAAAACAAAAAACATTTTCATTTAAATCTGAGTGGTTGAAAACTTCTGATCCTCTTTTTTACGTAATAGCTAATTATTTTTGTTGGAAAGAAAATGAAATATACGTGACCCGCCAAGCGGAAAGGGACCACAAGTAGGAAATTTGAATTTTCATTTTATGGCCATTTTAGAAAGTAGGACAAATTCCCGTTAATATGAAACCAGAACGACGCCCGTACCTATAAAATTCATGGTTTTATGACTGTTTGAACTTGAAGTTAAGAAAAATCATATTTTGAGAAAAAGAGGTTTAAAGAAAATCAAACAAAATTTACTGTTTTAATTTTTTTCAAGTATAATTTATGTCTTTATTGAATCCAATAAGCTCGTGGGTACAGGGATGTATTTAGACTGACCTCAAGGGGGGGGATCCATCATTATGACGACACACCTCCCTCCCCCCCGTAAAACAATTGGAGAATTGAAAAAATTAAAAACATTTTCCAGCTGTTTGAACGTAGTTTTACCCCATTCCCCGGCCGAGTTCGGCCTTCTACTTTTGGGACAGGCAAGATTACATGTTTCACCACCAGAAACCGCCATAAAACAATTTTCGTTAATTTTGACCTGATCTCACGTTTTTGCATCTAGCACAAAATTTTGTTTTCCGACTTGTGGTCCCTTTCCGCTTGGCGGATTATGTATTAGGAAAAAGAACGGAACTATTTGTAATTCATATTGTAAATGTAGACAGAGGTTAGCGTCTTTTTCCAAAATATGAACTCAAGTTCGGGAATACTAAGATTTTTGGGGGGGAATAATAAACTGCACGCAAGAAAAAAGAGGTTTGCACGAAATGTTTGTCCACAAAAAATCAATATGAAGATAACAAAAAAAATAGTGAAAATCACTACATAACATGCTCACGCAATCTTAATGGGTTTCAATGGAAATTTTAAATATTCTCACAAAATCGTAGATAGCGATAACTACAAACCTCACAAAATTTGAGCGCCAAGAGGGGAAGTGGAAATCATTTGAAGAATTCAAAATATGGCCCACAGAAATATGGAGGATTGACATATCTCCTGGCCAGGTGACATGCACTTACCCATTTTCTGAGAGAAAAAAATCAATGCAAACATTCAGTTGGCATGCTGATCAGGTGAACGGACGTTCAAGTACCACCAGAGGTACCTGATGTAAATTTACAAATGAATATGTAGACTATCTAGACTATGTTAATATTACCTAGACAAAATTTATAAAATGGATTATACAATTTCTAGTTGAGAATTTATTATGTGATGGTTGGTGAGGTGGGTGAGAACGAATGATGTGGGGGTAAAGGAGGTGGGTGGTGACAATTTAAAAACGTTCTCTCGTCTATATGGACTCTGATTTGTTACACAGGTAATTTTTCATATTTTTTATTTCATATAATATTGTCTATTTTGTCTAGGCATTATTAAATTGGTCTAGATAGTCTACATGAAAAATAGTCTAGATAGTCTACAATAAAATTCGGTTTTGTCTATTTTGTCTAGGTATTATTAAAATAGTCTAGATAGTCTACATAATGTCGATTAAGTTTACATCCGATTTTAGATGTATCATGTAAATGTATTTTGCCCAACTCTTTCTTTAGGTAAAATGTAAATTATCTTAGGTATTTTCCGTTTCCGTTTTTTTATCTATTTTGTCCTCCAGTTCCGGCAGGCATTATTAATATGGCATTGAAAATCGGATCATTCTTAATTTGGTCTGGCAATTTTGATAAAAAATGGTAAATTTAAATAATCCTGGTAAAATTAAAAATTACTAGACATTATCTATAATACCTTACAATTAATATTAACTGCGACATATATAATTTCTGTTCATATGCATTATTTTTTCCGTGCATTCCTTTTTTTTTTTGCTGGCTGAAAAATCACACCTTTTTTTTAAATTCACCTTTGGCTTTTAAGTATCTCAAAACTAAATAATTTGGGCTTCATGGAACATCTTGTTACTTCTAAAAATATAATATAATAATCTTGAATGGATGCTTTCGCCCTTGCTCGTATACATGGTCTGTCAAAAAAGTTCACAGACAGTTAATCAAACCGACGATGTGATGACACTGAGGTGACACTACTGGTTGTGGCGTGTTCATACATTGGTCAGCTCATTGTGTGCAAAGTTTCAGATTGATTCAGTAGGTACATGTTATATGCGCCTTTTTAAATTTCCAAAATTTTCCCAGGTTTGTGTATGGTCACTATAAATGACGAAAACGTGGGAATACTTTCATACACATGATTAAAACGTTTTAGAAAATGTCAAACTTGAATTATATTAATAAAATTACCCATATAGCACAGCGTTTCAAGTACTTATTTAAAGTTTTTTTTGTAAAATTCTTACAATGTGCCACCTTATAGTACATGTGACTCAATCAAAGATAGCCACAGACAGGAGACTTGGAAAAGTTCTGAGAAACTTTTTGAGAAAGTATAAAATGAATTTCGATAGGAATGAACAGAAAACTTTTCGGTTCTTTTTATTCTTTGTAAAAATCTTTCATTTACTCTTAAGTTAATTCATTTTTTTTTTTTTCATCGTTTTACGAACTATTTTCTGCTTTTCTGAGAAATATTATCTAGTGTCCAAACAAGATGGTTATCTCAGACTGAGTCTCAAATACCAACATTCACTCCTACGAAATTCAATAAAATAGATGATTCTTGTGTACTGGACCATCAAAATATTTTATCCTTCTCTGAGGACGAATTTAGTGCATCATTCATACTGTCATCTTTACCCTGTAGCCAGAAAACAATAGCATATCTACTAAAAAAGATGTGCAGCTGCAAACAGCAAACGTTTCTCAACAAAATACTATTAAGTTTTATCAACTTTTTTCAAATGATATTATAACGCAGATACTTATTAACCTTGCGGCCATTCTCTCAATTCGAATGTTGTTACAGTTGTCCCAAGAAATATTTCTCTAATAATTCCCTCACCTCGTGCTCAACAATTTTTTTTTCTCCTCCAAATTCTCATCGTCACTGTTAACTTTGTGAACAAGAGCAAGTTTTGTCGCAACTCTTCGTCGATTATTTATAACCTGAGGTGGACCAAACGGCTTTTTCCAAAGCACGATCTTGTGTATAACTAAAACAAACAGACGATAGAAAATTATAATTTATAGGCGATGGTAAACCAAAATTTGAAACGATCGAAAACGAGGTCGTAATTTAATTTAAATTTACAACTTTTCGTTCCGTTGATAACTCTTTTTAAAACTAGGCTTTTAAATCTTTCTGGTCCAGAAAAAAAAGTAAAATCGTAAAAAAAAAACGTTCACCAACACCATCTGAACTTTGTTGAAGTCGATTTCGATTTATTTTTTGCGAATTTTAAAGGCAGCCACTTGTTTTTAGTAACATTACAAGTTCTTGTGAAGATGAACAACGGGGCAGAAAATGTATAGCTTTATGTTATGCACAACCACTAGACTAATAATTTTTGTTGGAGTGGATGAGGGTTATGTATGAGGCACTTCGCATCTTGCATCTTGTAGAAGGTGACTCGTCTCAATATTAAAGTAAAATATAATAAAAGAGAATAAAAAGTGAACAGTACTGAACCACTAAGAGAATATATTAAGAGAGCTCGTCACAATAGAAGTAAGTACAAAACAGTCATGTTAGAGTCTTTTATAGTCGTGTTCTGGGCGCTCAGAAGTTGGTCTCTTGGTAGCCAAGTATATTTGTGTTTGTAGCAGAGTTACGCAGGTGGATAAAGGTGGATATTTGTGTAAGACAACCAGTGATTTCCAACAATTTTTCCAAATTTTTCAGAGGTGAATGTCTGCATTTTTGGGGGATTTGTTTTAATTTATATATGTGCAACATCGGAATATTATATTTGTAATATTTTTCACTTAATTTTACCAGGCAAAAATCAATTTCGAAATACGTAAAATGTCCTCTATGTTGAACTATCTACCATCATTATTATTCTTAATTATTAGAAATTCGATGATTTTTTCCGCAATAGACGTATCTCGAACCAATCAGTCTTAACATGCTAGTTAGTAACAATATTTAAAATTATTAAAATTAACTTACTTTAGTTTTATTTAAAAATTACAGCTTATAAAATAATGAATAAACGACATTAGTATTAAGTATACAGTATAGCTGGTACATAGTAAAAGTAGTTATATCTGACATGAGTTATACCTACCTACTGCAGAAATAATGTCTCTGTTCCATTAGTTCATGCTGGTATAGGAAGTTGGTGGTGGACTTTTCATTCCGCTTTCATCAAGTTTTCCATTAACGTATTCCTAAATCATCGAAACGGTTGTTTAAAAATATTTTTCTACACAGACTACAAGATTATGCATTTAAATAACGTGAATGTGTAAAAAAAAAAAGACACCATAATTAGAAAAAAAAAACTTCGAACCACAACTCGAAGGTTGCAAAAGTTTCGAATTTAAAACTACGGTACATTAATAAAAGACTTTAAAAAAAGAAGGAAAGAAAAATACTATGTATATAGAGTGCAAGAAAAAAAGCAAACTTTTACATTATTCAAGCTTTATAAAAAGCTGCAGAAGTTTCTGGTGGACGTTATAATCGACTTTTTCTCTTCCATCCGCAAATTTCGAAAATGGAAAAAAATACAGCTTCGGAAAATTTTACTTTGGACATTAACAAATATTTATTTTAATTGGCTTAATTTACTACAATGCTATACTTCCGGAGTAATTAATCAGTGAAACTTTGGAAGCACGTTTTGAAACATGCCAAAAGGGGTGTGAGGCTTAAGAAGATAGGTGCAGAAGACCAGTGCGACAGATAAAGATATTCAGAAACCATAAAAGGGGGTTGTGTTGCAGGATGAGGTATTATAGGGCATAGAAATATCTAGTATATCGTTTAGCAAAATCAGACCTTTCAGAAAGGGCTAAAACGTTTGCATGAAGGTATTTTTGAATGTGCGTCATTAAAGTCTTCCGGGGTTACGGTTGAAATCATTTCATCCGCAAAAGGAAGCTCGAGTGTGGAGGGGGTTCGATTCGTGCAAAATGGGTGGTTAGGTGTGGAGTTGAAATCGGTCTCATACTACAAAACGGAAGACAGGAAAGGAAATAACGAATATTTGCGGCCGTTTTACAGCTTTTGCATTTCTTTAGATGATCTAAAAAACGACTGCAGGCTTTTTCAGAATTTAGTTACCAGTGAGGTTTCAAATTTCAACAGAAAAAGTAAATTTCGAGAAAAAATTAGGTAAAAATAGTTGAAGCGCATACCTACCTAGTCACATGTAGAATCTTGTGATGGTGCTTCAATCAAAAAAATATTTTCGTCACTGCGAGACTTAGGACCAAAATTTTATGGAAAAATCTGGACAGGACCTTCAGGGTTTCTAGAATTATGAAATATGACTTTTCTCTTCACTTTTGAACGACTGTAAATATTTATTCATAAAAAATTAGTCTCAAGAAGAAAACATAGATTTTGTTTTTACCAATACATGATCAAAAAAATATGATAATTACTCGTACATTACTACATATTTCTGAAGAGAAAAACTTACTTTTTCACAACTGGTAGCCAATAAAAGCAGACTACCTATCAATTTATATAAATCGCTCATAAATTCTTGAATTGAAAGAAAGCATTTTTCACACTATTTCCATTACACTTCCATATTCATACCTTTTCACATAATAAGACTCTAATTGTCAGTTCAACTCTAAGCTAGATGACTTTTCTCGACTATTTTATATTTACTGGACTCCAGTATGTTTTTGTTCTGCCTGTCGCAAGTTTTTTTCTCAATTTGATGAAACACATTTTAAATTTCCTGAATGAGGAGTTTCACAATTTTTATACTCGTATTAGGAAATGGTCTATTTTATTTTGCTTTCTTGCTGTTAAATTCTGTTTCATATATACGTGTGCTCGTCTGTGCGCAAAATTATCATTTCTTGTACAAAACAGAGAATTATTCCATTATCTTTAGAGTGTTAAGAATGAAACGTTAATTTATTTATACCCTAAATATAATTTCAAAGCAAGACGGACGAAAAATAATTTTCTTTACTAGAATCATGGTAAATTTACTCGTACATACTTGATGCAACTACTAAACTTGTCTACAGCTTTTTCAGTATAATTTGTACTCATCATGATAACCTTATATCTGGTTCTTCATAATATTATGTAAGTAGTATCGCCAGCCAAATCCGAAACCTGCCAAATTCAAAAAAAAAAAAAATCGCTTATTCTTTGACCGATTTAGGATCATTAGCCTCCAAATTATCACTTGAGTGCAAGAGTGATAATTTTTTGCGAATTGGGAGATTTCGAAATAAGGCTGACGATGTACTACCCAAATTTCCTTTTATGTTTAAACGATATAATCAATAGAACATAGGAAAATTTTCAATTGTTCTCTATATGCTTACACTCTCTTCTATCGCCGATTACAAAACTGAAAAGGCGGCTGAAATCTAAAAATTCTCAACTAAAATTTGGAATATAAGAATACTTATTTAGCCTACGTCATTCTTGTTTAAAAGAATAAAGCGAAGTACGGTATTTGAAGCCCTAAGACTTTCAGCTTTCTGTTTGGCTGGCACGTAAACAAAATACGAAATTAATCAACACAAAAGCTTCGAAAGTTGACACTCCTCTCCATTCCAGACCGTGGAAATAAGTTTAGGGTTTCTTCGAATAAATAAATTAAAATAAGAGAGAAAGAGGGGAGAAGGAAGTATAAATACAGAGTCAACCGGAGAATTTCTCATTCCATCGCACATTTCTTTGATCAAAATGTTACTTCGCACAAACGAACAATCCTAATAATCGTTAGAGCTTTCTAATTCGAATAAATTTGCCAATTTTCACTTCATTTAATGGTTTAACCGAGTATTTTGCACTCACGAGTGATACTATCTACTCGAGAATGCTCACCAACATTACGATTCGTATTTATTGCTTCAATTGACAATCACCAGCACATTCGTATAACTTATTTTCTACCACGAAATCGTAAAAAGTGTACAAGTACTCGAACATTTTCCAAAAGCACAGTCTCTTCGCACGTCTCGTTTTCTTATTCATGTTTCCACCAACCACCCCTCCACAGCTTTTGGCAACCGCAAAATAATATCCGCAATAATGATGGAGACGTAGACTGGTGTGTATATTTGAAAATTGTTGCAACATTTTCAGCACCTTCGGCGGTCTGTTTGTGTATTGCGATATGAGGATGGTGTGTAGCATCCGTGCTATGCATTCGGCAAAATTTGAAAACGTAATTTCCTCCTTACCCCAACCTGTCGTATTCCCAACCTTTTCGCAACCACGAATAAGAAAATTTTCTCACATAGAACTTTCAGTGTCGGCGAATTGGTTTAAAACTATTTTTGTGTCTGGAATAAACGAAAAAACGATAACGTTTAGATGCACTCGACCGAAAGAAAAAAAAATTGTAAAAATAAAATGAAATGGTAGGGAAAAAATGATACAAATTTGAAATGAATTTTTTTTCCCCAGGTCACAAAATGGAACAATTTGAACAACTTTTAACGTGCGCCATTTGCTTAGATCGTTATCGAAATCCCAAATTGCTGCCATGTCAACACTCATTTTGTATGGAGCCCTGTATGGATGGGCTGGTAGATTACGTTCGTCGACAAGTAAGTTCTGTATAGTACCTATTAGGTTTATGGTGTGAAATTCCTTTGGCAATTGATATTTGATACTATTTTGTAAGAATAAGTGAGCATTTTGGTATTGTTGATTATAGCCATATAGACATATTATTTCTGACAATTACTTTCCTCTTCAATGACTTGATTTTGAATTTCATATCTGTTGGGATGATGCTAGCACATTCTACGTGTGACTACCCAAAAAATATTTTTAAAAAGGTCCTATTTTAAGAAAATCAGTTTTAGAAAAACACAAATATCCATATACCGTACCTATGTCTGTTTCTTTTTAGCGATGCTCTACTTAATATAACAGGCTGTAGAGATAACGCCAAACCAAATTGAAGATTTTATTTCAATCCTATAAAAATGATACTATACCCTTCTTGCAGTTAATTTTCTTTAAGATGCATTATCGGTTTCCTACATGAAATCTATGTCATTTGATACTAGATTAATTTATAGACGTACCTACAGTGTTTTTTAATGTCAAGTATGACGGTTCTTTTTGTACTGTTTGCATCCATTGCTCATAGATTTTCCTAATCATAAAGTTACTTAATAAATTACAACCATTTTTGCAGAACATTTTTGAGAGAATAAGGAATGGTGAATTAATAGTAGCCTAGGTTCTGAACCAACAATATTTAAAATTTATTCGAGTCTTCTCATCCCTAAATATAGCCCATACTATCTTCTATAAACGTCTAAATTTTAAAATAATTTTCTTCATTTTCAGGTCAAATGTCCAGAATGTCGAGCAGAGCACAGAATTCCTTACCAAGGCGTTCAGGGCTTTCCAACAAACGTCACATTGCAAAGATTCTTGGAGCTACACATCGAGATCACTGGAGAACTGCCAGATCCAACCAGTGGACAAATTATGAAACGATGCAGCGTTTGCTCCGAAAAAGCTTATTGTACGATGTGTTTGCACTGTGATAAAGAAGTATGTCCAGACTGCAAAGGTGCTCATAAAGACATCTTACGACGAGAAATAACCAGAATAACGAATCAGGTAAATGCAGCAACAACTGAACAAAATAAATCCGAATTGAACTATTTTACTCGTTCGAGATTTTGGATCGAATACAGAATTTAAATGTGGAAAAAAATTGCTTCCACGCAATCGAACAAAATTGAATTTTTCAATAAATTGTTTTGTGTATTTCCTCACAATTCCCTTCAAACTTTTTAAGGAGTAATGATCTTCAAGGGTGGAGGGATGTTTATAGGGTGACATTTTCTCACAGCTCTTTATTTTGCGGAGATTTTTCTCTCAGATTAATTCCATGTAAAATATATTTAAAGAGTTTATTTAAAAAATAATTCAATCATAACACAAGTTGCACAAAATTATGGGGGAAAATCGGTGTAATTTATGAAGTTTGAAAGTTTTGTATGTACGTAGGTGGTTCAAATATCAACCGGAAACAAATTCTTCATTGAAACTACACGTCTGTTTTTGTTCCCTAATAGTGATTTCGGTTTCAGATCCGCCGTGCACTCCATCGCCTAGAAGACATACTTGCATACGTAGAAAAAAGTATGCTAGCTCTGCAGCAGAACAGTACATCAGTATCCGAAGAAGTTGAAGAGCTGTACAGTCGTCTAAATAAAGCACTGAAGGATCGAACAGCCTACCTGCGCAATGAAATCGATCGATACCTCAGCACCGAGCACAAAAATTTATCCAGCCTCAAGGAGAATCTGGAAACCGAAATATCCAACATCCAAAGCAACTGTGATTTGGCTGACAAGTACATGCAAACCGAAGACGTCGACTGGGACGACTGCGAGCTTATGGATGCCAAAGAAATTTTCCTAAAGACTGTCGAGTTCATCCGATACTTTGAGACGGAGACTGGCGACTACACCAGACGTATGAAATTTATTATGGGCCACGACCCGAATCAGCTGGTCACTCACGTAGCCAACTATGGAGACCTATCTATAAACACGCCACATCAGCCATTTTTGTCCAGTTCCAATGCGATGCCGTCCTCCGGAAATATGCTCCAACCGCCAGGACCCGGACTGATGAGGTCAAAAAGTGACCACAGGCTGGCTTCCCAATTTCGCCAAGAAGATCGTGGCGGCGGCTATGACGCCAACGAAAGCTGTGGCAGGGTGTCGCCACTAGGAGGTCGCAAATTCGGAGAACGCTATCCGACTCGCAGTGCCACTTCTGATCGACTGGATAACCGCTACGGTGGTCGCAATGACCGTGCAGGTGACTACGGGGTGGATTTGGAGAGTGGCTATGACAATGACAGCGGTCGTTCTGCCAGGTCTAGAATTCGATCTCGTCTGGCGAGACATGCAAACGAAGCTGCTGATTCCGATACGGACATGGTGTCTGGAGGCAGATCGGTACGTTTTTCAGATAACGTTCAGCATGCCAAAGAGAAGGATCGCGAGCGAGTGCTTGATACTGAAGATGTGGCCAAAGGACCCCTCAGTGGTATCACTCGGTTATACGATTCACCTCGTGTAATGAGACGGCTGCAGGAGACCGAAACAAAGAAAACAAAAAAGGAGAAAGAGCCAACACCTGTTCAGCAGCCGCCGAAATTTCAGCCTCAGCAGCAGCGTCGGGTGTCCAACGTAGCCAGACAGGTGAGCGAGGATGATGAAATCGCCAGAATCAAACGGCAGAATAAGAATGCAACAACCACATCAGACAGTCCCGCAGATAATCTTCGAAATGTCGTTCCAGAAAGAGTTAGCACTTTGAGAAGGGATGAATCGCGCGATGAGAGACAAGTGGCATCACCAAATCGCGGATCCATTCCGTCAGATCGCAACCGGAAGACACCTGCACGAGAAGTGAGTAGATGATTTGCTCTTTTATTAATATTACTTAGTTGTTTTCAAGTCTGGTTTTCACGTAAAGATAGAATCTGGAAAAGCCACGTAATTTTATAGAGTCCAGATAAAGGCCAATAAATTATTGGGTAACCTGTAATTGGTCTGTTTTTTATGTGGTGATAATATTATGGGCCTACGTAGTACCTATATGTGTTGTTCAATACGAGAACGTAATTCAACCACAAAAATATGAATTTATCCAGGCATAAAAAATTTGTTAAAATTAAACCTACTGAAAATTGGAACGAGTTCTTACTTCTATATCAAATCAAAATAAATATAATTCTCATTAAGTAATTCATTACATTATTATACATTCGCATTATCGCCAGTCGAAGTCCAAAACCTGTTAAGTTCAACAAAATGATCACCCAATTTTTTCCGTTCAAATGAAATTCTCGTGCCTGGCAATGCTAAATCAACCAAAAGTATGAGATTAATATTTTGCAACTTGGCAAGTTTGAAAAAAAAAATTCTTTCAAAAAACTCCTCGAAGAAAATTTTGTTCAATAGCATATCCTTACGCCTACATAACCATTTCAGAGTAAAAACATGATTTTTGTAATTCTACTCGAAAGCGTTTCGGTTTCCTTCTCTCAAAACTTAACTGGCTTCGTCATATTCTTCTTTATAAACCACTAAGATGAAATAAAAAATTTGCTTTTTACTGATCATAAACTTGATACGGTCAGTTCTGTAAAATAACTGCAGAATTATTTTACAAGCTGTATAATTATAATTTCACACATTTATATTTCTGTATATCTTCCTCGTCCTAATAGTTTATCAGAAAAAATTCAAGCTCCATAAAAAATTTTATCTACTATGAAGTCCATACTAAATAACTATAATCTATTTATTGCCACCAACGAAAGCTCATCGTAAGCTGAAAATTCGACACAATGCGAGAATTAAAGGGTACCTTTGTCAAATCGATGGTGCGTAGAGAGCCACAAAATCCTTAGGAAAACAGCGCCATCCTTTTCATTTATGTGTAATTCGGGGCCAAAATAACATTTTGGCAAAAATAATGTAAACCAAACGAAATTCATGATAAAATTTTCTAATGGTTTAGTATATTATGCTCATTGGTCTATTGACGACTCTAAATAGTACTTTAGCACCAAATTAAACCTTTCAATGGTCGAATAATAAACTCTCATGGACACGGGTGAGCGTTAGCTTTCCAAAACGATAGACGATTTAATATGGTTTAGGCTTAAATGGAGTGAATGAAAGAGATGGTAAGTATCCTGCTCTACTAACGAAAGTTCAATATACTAATGCTGAAGTTGAGAAGAAATCACAGAATAATATGTTAATTTACAGTCGTGGACTGTTATGGAATAAATTGTTATTCTCTGTAAGAGTACCTACTTACTTGAATCTAAATTTTGTTATTAATTTTGTGGTATGATGTACCTACTCTAAGTTATTGGCCACCAAGTTTTTGAGAAATTGACGAAAAAATGTGTACAATAACAGATAGAAATTTCATTAAAATCAATTCAGCAATTCTTGGGTGAGGGGGAGAATTATTTTAGAAAACTATGATTCGAATTTTTCAAACTTGATTTTTTATCAAGTACATGGGATTTTAAAATTCAAAAATTCAAATCGTCATACATATATATCTTAAGTCAATTTGCAATTGAGAAGAATAAACGAATTATTGGCTTCTATCGTTTGAGTACATTTTGACGTAAGTTTTCTTATTGAACTTCAACCAGTGTATAGCGTATTTGCAGCGCGAAGTTATACTATGTATACTTGATATACACTGAAATACTTTTCAACCCGTCGACTGTTTCATACTTTCTAAAGTACGAGTAGTTTCTACCTTTGCCACATTCGATTTAAAATGAACTCGTCTGCGAGAGATGTAAAAGAGAAGCAACGAAAGAAATAAGAACGAGAAACATTTTCAAGGAAAGCATTCGATCTGTAATGAATTAATCTCCAGCATCTTCTTTCATCCAGATGTAAAATTCATGAAACTCTCGTTTATATAGGTATGCGTTTTTAATGTATTTTTAGTGTCATTTCAAAATGATCTCAAAAGTCAAAAGTATCAAACTCATTTATCTTTTTTTTCTTTCTAAAAACATATTCGTCGCATACTTAATGGAAAATAGACGACTGAATCGAGAAATACGTGAATATTTTCACACCCTCAAATACGTATCGATACCATTAAAAGGATTTTCCAACTTCAAAAATGAATATATTTCAAATTTATTTACCCTGACTTTTGAATTTCAACTTGAAAATCGCTAGAAGTAAATAATGCATATAGGTAAAAATCACAAAAGTTTCATTGAAGTTATTAAAATAGAAGGGAACCAAAAGAATTTGTCTACGAGTGTAAAATACAAATTGAAAAAAAAAAGTCTTCAGTGTGTGTAATTATCTAGTCCAGAAAGATCATAAAAAGTTGAAAAAAGGCTTCTAACTTGAATTCATTTTTACAATTTAGGTGTTTAGAAATGTATGACCAAAATTTTAAATTCTATTTCACTCCAATAGCTAGAAAACTGGCAAAGTTATGAGTAATGCACAAAATTGAAAAACATTAACAAAGTGAGCCTAATTTCACCCCGCTCAACGGTATTAAAATTTTTTCCGTGTACGAGTATAATATTATAACTTATAAGAGGAAAATTTAATTTTGGCGTTTGTAAAAACCCCTATCTCAAATCCCCAGGGAATGAAGGAGGGGTTATTATGTTACTAGGGGTGACCCACCCAACAATCTTGAATTTAGAATCGTGAGCTGATTTTTCTCTCACGTTGTTTTCTTGCTAATTTGAATATACTGGTACCCCATCATACGGGTACAATGTAGCCCTTCAAATATCCGACTGCAAACAGTACGGTGTTGTTTTACTTGATAAATGGAAAAATATAAGTCTATACTCTATACAGGTTATACATATCGATTCATAATCTTAAAGTGGTGAGATTTATTTGAATATTGGAAATACGCATATAAAAAATCCAACATAAGCATCAGCAAGTCTCGGAGCACTGAGAAAAATCAATAGAAATTAATTTTATTCTTCGATGAAAAAATGGAATAATTTAAAGACTGTACCTATAGTAAAAATTACTAGTACAACAATATCGTATTGATAAATTAATACATTAACACTAGAAATACCAGGTTTTACTCGCATCGTGAAATATAATAATTTTTAATTTATTACGTACGGAAAATACTACCATACCGCCCTATTTTTGGGTTGGAAAACCGCAAATTATCAGAAGCGGGATTTTTTGTTTTCCGCGGCGGGATTTTTTGCTTTCCGCGGCGGGATTTTTTGTTTTCCGCACCTTTATATTTCTGTTTGCCGTTGATTAATTCGTTTATCATGATAATTTGCGGTTTACCAACTCGGAAATAGGGCGGTTTCCGTTGTAATAAATTAAAATAGTATACGATTAGTTTGGAAAGTAATCGCGATTGCCTCGTGCAAATTACGGCACTCGGCTTCGCCTCGCGCTGTAAACATTGCACTCGGTAATCGCTTACTTTCCGCACCAATCGTGTAATCTACTATTACTATTTTTATAGTGACTCCTAATACAATCTTCAAATTGTCCAGTTTTTCTTATTTAAAAAAAAAGTTGATATTCACTTTTTGAATGGTAATTAAATCTAGCTAAAGTCACGTAAATGTACAACTCGCTCTAAGTTCCTGGCAATAAATAGTAGATTACACGATTGGTGCGGAAAATAAGTGATTACCGAATGCCGATATTTGCATGAGGTAATGGCGATTACTTTTCAAACTAATCGTGTATACTATTTTAATTTATTACGAACGGAAACCGCCCTATTTTCAAGTTGGAAAACCGCAAATTATCAAGATAAACGAATTAATCAACGGCAAACAGAAATAGGTGCGGAAAACAAAATATCCTGCTTCTGATAATTTGCGGTTTTCCAACCCGAAAATAGGGTGGTTTGGTGGTATTTTCCGTACGTAATAAATTTAAAAAAATTATCAACTTATTATTACGTATACCTGCACTCATTGGAAAAACTTCGGATATTTAATCTCTATCCACATTACCGTATTTACCTGCAATGAAGAAAATTTTAATCTTAATTTTTACTATTTTTTATAGGACAACAGGGAAAATTTCCGAGTTATTATAAACATTCTTATTGTTTATAGTATATTTTTTACCATCTTAGATTATATACGAGTACATACGTTATTTAATATTTTGATAATGTCTACAATAAATCTTGAACTGTCCCAGTTTCCTCATACAAATAGTAAAAATTACTACCGAAATTTTTTTCAGTGTAGTACAAATATTTTTATAACAAAATTGATAATAAATCTTTTCTAGTGTATTGACCCTAGTATTGAGGAATTCTAGTTACGGAAAACACAAAACATTTTTGTTTTTAATTTCCTGAAAAACACATACCAAATGTGAATGAATGGCTTATAAACATGACCCATTTAAAGAATATTCATGCTGCATCTTCACGCATATTGCAAAATAAGAAGCTAATATATCAACACCAAATCCTTGAGCCATTTCAGCCAAACGCAATAATGTTCTTTGTATGAATTCGCAAATAAATTTATTCGCAATTAGTCTCGTGCATACCAACGACTATATAACGAATGGCAAAATCTCGCATGAGCATTTAAAACGAAATTTTGAAGCAAAAAAATTCCCCATAAAAATGAACGCCCTTATTCAAAATTTCGTTAAAATTCACGCGCATTCTTCAGCGTTATTATCCCCAACGGATGCATTAATTGGATATCTAAACAAGCGACCTCAATTTTTCAGCACCGAGATCAACATTTATTATTCTAATCATTCGCTCGAAATCCTACGCGAACTCTCAAACAAACAAATTATTTTTACCAAAAAATAGCATTTACTCCCCTCATTCTCTCCCACCCCCCCCCCCAAAAAAAAAAATCTACTAATAGGGAAAAAATTTTAAGGAATAAATGCAGACATTTACCCTTTTCATACACAAGCGTCATTTTGACAATTAAAATTTTTGCGATAGACATTTGAGGCACACTGCCAACTACTTTCAGCCTGCCAAAAAAACAGTTCACAAAATTCAAAGGGGGAGTAAAAATATTTTCGCGGCCGTAGCTGCGATTTATTATTCATATGCTTGAAAACATTTTTTCTTAATGTGTGAAAAAAAGTAACTATTAATAAATAAAATTACTGAATGGAACTGTACTTTTGGCAGGAGGAAACTTCAGGGTTCAGTCAACGAAAGTAAATGTCAAATGCACAGTCGAGTGTACCCGAACCAATATGGAGAATGCGGATTTTTCAAAGGACGACTGCTGAATACTAGTCGATAATTTTCAGACGCTTTTAATAACACCCAAAAAGTTGCTTGTATATAAGAATATAAAACAATTTAACCTTACAAGTTGTAAATTTGTTTTTGCTATTCTCATTTCATTACCTACTAAGTACTAGGTACGAATAATTCCTGACAGTGGCGTATTCGTAAGATCATTTCTTTGAGGGAGATAGTGAATGAAGTTTCACGAATGCAAACATGTTTTGGTGACATCATAATATGAGACTACAAGGATAAAATATCGACACTTTCTGGGAAACCAAAAAAATAATTTTTTTTACATAGGATTTTCTATTAGAAAACATTTACCTTAAAATATCAACTAATATTTTCGAAAATGGAACCAAAATAAAAAGTCTAAAGTTCATTCTCATTAACTACACTGAGATAAATGAATATAGTATTAATTATAAACAGAATGGTAACTTTTCTCATCACAGTTGTGAAAATTACTACTTATGGCAAATAATCTAATATTTTTAGTAGGCTACTTTTTACTATCTTAGAAAGTACATAATTATTACTATTTTTGTGGTAATTTCTGCTGCAAATCTTAAATTGTCCCAGTTTTCCTATCCACATGGTAAAAATTACCATTGAAATTTTTCTCAGTGTAGGTACACGCTTAAGATGGTCCATTGAAGATTCATACAAAATTTGAAATAGATATTTTGACCTCCAAAAATTAGGACTTGAAAATTTTTTAATAATTACCATCACGGGGTAGGGAAGACAAAGCGATCATTCATTTCTTAGAAGGCATTTATCGCAATCTTCCAAAAACCTATTTTTTCTTATTTAATAAGGTATTTATGACTGTAAGCCTCTCAAAATAAAAAATATACGAGTAAGTATATCTTAAGAAATTATCCCCAGATTATTCCATCAGAACATTCTAAAACTCTAAATTGTCTCGGCAAGCATGTAGGAAAGTTTGAAATACCTTAGTTATCAATTTGAATTATTTTTAATTTTATTATGAACGCTGAATATTATCATAAGGTAATAACTTATAAATTTTTTTATTTAAAAAGAAGAAAATCATGTTTACTACGGTGCCTATATTTGTATTTAATTTAACAATATTCTTTCTTTTTTTTGAGTTATATAGTATTGGCTAAGCTACATATCTAACCAAACTCCATTTCAGAGGAAATATTGAGTTTTGTCTGATATAATTTTTTTTTTTTTCATTTATTAGGCGATTTCCAGCGACGAAGATAGTAATGACGGTGAAAAAGAGGAACCAAGTATCGGTGCTATGCAAAATCAAAGACGATCGAGTAAAACACCAGTCAACACCACATCGAGAAGACCATCAACTTCTTCTGATGTGACACAATCAGGTAATTTAAGACATTTTTCCTACGGGAATTTTCACCTGAGGTAATTTTTCAAAACACTGGCCTACCTAAAGCATGAGCTACATTCCTCAGGCTCTACCAATGTAATGAAATTTTCCAGAATACAAAATAGTCCATGCTCATTCGTTCTTCCGAAATAATTGAAGGGGGATATTCAAAAAGGGCCCAAGTCAACATAGGCTCTTTTTGGAAATCCATTATATTCATTATCTATGAACTTTCCTCATTCTAAAAAGCAGTCACTCAGCACTCTCTCGTGAAAATTCGTGAAGTTACAGAGTTTTTTAGTAGGTGAGGTCGGCTCTAATCGTTACATATTCATCATGGTATGCAACACCGATTACGAATACCGTGGGTTTTTGGTGTTTTTTGGTGTTTTAAAATGGCTAGTGTGGTTATAGTTGTCCAAGTTAAATTAATAAAGTCTTCCTCCATTTCATATACACTGTTTTTCATGAAACCCATCAAAATTTATCATAAATTATTCTAAGTTGATTAATTCACATGAATATGAAAAAAGAGCTTAATAGGGTTTTAGCCAAATCGCTATAAACCAATTTCTGGTAGTACTTTATGATTTTTCATCATGGGAAACTCGAAACTATTCTTCAAATCCTTTAAAAAGTGTTCAAAAGGGATTATTTTGGATGGATATGCAAAAATGGCCTACGTAGGGTTTTAGCTAAATAGCTATAAATCCATTTCTATGGATTTGAAAATGGCGAAATATGGCTCATTGTCAAGCCCATAGATTAAACAAACACGCTCTTACCCTCTTTAGACTCCATCTCACACGTATATCATTTTACAACTAAGAAAAAACTTTAAATGTTAATATCTCAAAACGCTATTTTGCCACTTGGGCCCTTTTCGGATATCCACCTTCAATTATTTCCGTGAATTTTGATTTTTGATGCGAAAAAATTAAAATGGGAAGAGAAAATAATTTTTTTCAAGTTGATAAATTATTTTACTTTTTCTTTTCACGTTTTACCAAATAATTCGAGAACATAGGTCGGGAAATCAGTTAGCGAGTGTATTGTTATAAATCAACCTGATGTCTAAAACCTTTCAAGTTCAAAAAAAAAGAAGAAAATTCTTTTTTTCATACATTTGGCACGTATAGACTCTGATACATAATTTCAGTACATTTTGAACTCAGGCTGGCCTTGTTATAGGTGGAATTTTGAAAAAGTCGACGCGGTCAGCCAGCTCTGATTCCAGTGCATCTTCAGAATCTTCAGGCTCATCCTCGGCGGTAAGAAATACCGGAGCTGCATTTACTACAGATGAACTCAGACAACAGTACCTAAATCGTGCGAGTCGTGAAACTAATAGCAAAGGATCAGATAGTGGAAATTCGAGCCCCAGAACCAAAGTAGCCCAACCAGAGCCAGTGCGAAAAGAATCACCTATAACTGGTTCTCGTTTTTCTAGTCGATTTTTAAGCGGAGGTAAGGTATGTTTTCATTCTGCCAGTTGCAAAACCAGAGGTAAATAATTTCAAATATTGTTTCAGGAAATCGTTCGAATTCTACATCTTCACCCATCACCGAAAAATCAAAAACTGATAAAATCGAAGTCGAGAACGACGAAGACGAAGAAGAAACTGAAACCAGTACCGAAAGTGAGGAGACCGAAAGTGAGGATGAGCCACCAAAAAAGGTGGAGAGTGGCTCAAAAGCAGCACTTGAGAAAACTGATATCGGGCCACTTCTGGCACGAAGTGCTCATGCTCGAGACAGTGGCACAGGATCGGGTGGATCTAATGTCTCTTTTCGAAGAGGCAGCAGAGATGATGGTTCTTCTTCGTCTTCGAGGTAAAAGGACTAAGTTTAGAACTGCCTAATAAAGGCCCTAATGTAGATTGAATTTGATAATTTATAATACATGAAACCGAAAAGATGGGGGACAAAAATCGTTTAGAAAACCCATTACAAAAATTGTGCATGATCGAGATTTTTAAAAATTGTAAAATAAAAAACCTTGATTTTGAGCGAAAAAAAAAGCGTCATATTTGGGAATTATTACAGTATTTTACGTTTTTACGTGAATTATTTAATGTATGGAGAATTTATCATTTTCTATTATTAAATATACTCGTAGAATCACCCCAGCGTCCCTTAAAATGAATTTCCCAACCGCTTTATTCTGTGGCTGTGACATCATTGTTCCCTGCACACCTATTTTCAATGCATTTGCTTTAATTTTCGCAGATATAATGCAAATACCAATGCTTACAGACCATCTTATGCTACAGCCAAGGACTCTGCATCGAATTCTAGAAGCAGTAAGTACTACAACGCCAATCGGAACGATGAACCAGAACCGAAAGCTCGGTTCACCAGTCGCTTTTTAAACAAGGGTAAAGGTACAAGCTCCGCACCCCACGACGACGATGACTCTGTGCCCAACACTGGCAGACGCTATTCGGGCAACGACGAATCGCTCTACTCGGCCAGAAAAGAACCCGGCTACACCTCGTATAAGGACAGAAAGGCACGTCTGGCTCGCAGCAAGAGTAGCCACGGCTTTGGCGAGGACATAGATATGGACCTGGGCGACGATAACCCAGCCTCGTCCTATTATCCGGCTTCGTATTTAGCGAACAAAGCGTCAAACAGTGGCAACGACCTCTCCAGGAGTAGGTCTAGCCACGTGCTCAAGTCGAGGGAGAACTCTCCAGATCGAGCACCAGGTATGGTAAACGAATAAATTATACACTTTTGAAAAGGCCACACAAGACGTGAGGGGCGGACTTTGTACATACCTGATAAGAATTCCTCCAAATAGTCTACCATATTTGATTCACACTGCTGTAGGCTGCGAGGCTGAATTTGTAATTGTAAGTTCTGACAACTGTGAATTGCGAGGTCATTTTCATTCGGCTTTCTTCATACCTAATTCTCATTTTTTTTTGTCCGTACCTCTTGGACAAGTAGAATTCACGCTTTTCAGACAGTCGCCATTCAGTAGATGAGCAAAAAATAGAAAGCTTTAAAGTAGTTGCAAACTATTCTATCTCCTTGTCATTAAATCTCTGATTCGCTGTCCAATATTGGCTTTACTCGTATTTTCAAGAAAACAAAACCTTATATTTTATTCGTACATCGGTGATTTTTACGCAGGTGCGGATGATATCTAGAGGAATGTTTACTGACTAAAAATATAGGGCAACATGAATCATTTTATTCTAGTACCTATTTTCAATAAATTTATTCCTAGCTTCAAATATTTTCTAATCAAAGTGTTTGAGATATTTGGTACAAAAAATTACCGAGCACTAATAACCACATAATTTGTACACGTTTTGATAACAATGTAATTGATTGCAAGTACGAGTATAAGGAAATCCAAAAGAAAAAATAGATTTTAAATCTACAAAATCAAAATATACAAATTTCTGATTCAATTGATCCTGAATCTGCTTCAGAATTCAAAAAGTATCCATAAATATCCGCATTACCATTCTGATTTTTCCATTTCAGACTACCTTCATTTCTGTCAATCTTATATGACAAATTTCTAATTGGGGGACTCCACAAAAATAAAATCCCAGCAAATCCAAATTTACTGTAGGAACAAGAAACCGAATACAGAGAATCTAAATCCACTATTTTAAATAATTTTCAATCTGGTTCTAAGTATGAGAATCCTCATTCCATTTCAGATTTTCGCATTTTTAAAAAACAGTGTAATAAACAAACGAGTTCAGTGAACGAGAAAGGCATAAAAGGGGCAAAGGAGGGTAGTTAGAAATTTTATTTTAGTTCCTCCCTCTCTACCATCACCTCTGTCCCAGCTTCTCAACACGTTACGCCTTTGGCTGTAAATATTTATTCCACGGATGAGAAAAGCAACCATCATTTTTGGTCTCGCATATTCGCCCACTTTTACTGATATCCTTATGAATAGGGATGGTAAAAGTCGGAAGGGATGTCTGTTCCAAAGATTTTACATTGCTATGGAATCTGTATAGTTGAAGCTCTACACTGCTTATGAGAGGTTTAGACATAAAACTTTTCACTTTCATTTGTCCATACACGAAGTATGATAATAGTCAGATAAAGACATGCTGAAAAAATGGAATTATTTGAGCAGTTTAATTCTCAAAGCAAGCTTAAGCCCATAATTCGCATAGACTTTCAGCCCATAAATTCGCTACAAGAACATAATTTATTAATAACTACGTTTCACAAAATAACTCAAATTTAATGGCTTTTATTCTTGTCGCCAAAGACCTAAATCCTTATTTTTTAAATGTTATTGTATTTCCCACCAATTTAGTAAAGTCGCCAGAACCCATTCACACTGTTTTCACGCGCCGAATAGTAAATTCAAAAATTTATATCACGATTATAATATCATAAACTGTTACTATTAAAGTTCCTGCTGAACGTGAGCCAAAATTTCGACGGTTCCAAAATGTAGGCTAAACTGCCTACACGGAAATGGTATACTAAAGTAAAGAATATAATGCTCCCACTAAGAATGAAAATTTTCATAATAATTTAAGGGGTGAAAAACCTTGACATCGTTTCGACGAAAAAAAGGGTTCAATTTAGAAAAATATTCCTTCCGGAAGGAAAAAAGAGACTGTCGAAAAATAAAAGAAAAAAATTTCACCGGCGTTTCAAAGGGTTCGAAAAGTCGGTAAGGGTAAAGAATAAAATTTTGTCAAAATATTGTCAACAAAAAATTCGTCCTATGGATGGCTGCAGTAGGAAAGGCTTTGCGAAAAAATATCGCCACACTTTGCGTTTTTACCGCATAAATGAATAAACTGAAAATATGGCATTTGTTCTAACGACCTTTATTTTTCATGTGACAGTATTCTCGTAAGTACATATACGTGCTATCGTAAGCCTATACTTTCCAACTTTTCACGTTTTCGCAGAATTTTACCTAAATTACTTGGGGAAAAAATGAGTAGTAAAAACGCCCCCAAACTTAAATCGAATATTGTTTTATTGATACGCCAAGGAATGAGAAAGCGGAAAGAATATCCCAAAACGATAAAACTATCTGTGGAAAAAAATTCTATGCATTATGTGTAAATGGACCATCATACGAGCTGCTCGTATAAACAGCTTTTTCCTCTCTTTCTTCCAATACAATGAATAAATTTTGTGCACTGAAAAACAATTTGGCCTTTTCTTTTGCGTCTCTAACCCAACATTCCGTCATCTTTTTCCAATCTTTCCTTTTCAAGCAGTAAAAATCTGTGTTCTCCATCTAGTCCATATTTACGATGAAGCCTAAAAACGTACTGTAATAACACAAAATGTAGACTAAGCTAGATAAAACAGTTTAAGACTTGCGATTTGGCAGAATTATACAGGCGAGCGAGAAAGAAAAAATTAATCTGAGAATACAGAACTTGAAAATATAATTTTCCTGAACTGCTGTTTGAAAAAATCGAATACCGATTTTTTAAATTTTTTTTATTACGTTTGTATAGTAATTATGTACTTTTTAACTAAGCTATACTATAGCTGGTATACCCGATAATACTTGGTTGGACTGACTGGGTGAGAATACTGAAAAAGTGAATGGTAATTCTTATTGCTAGTATTTTCTTACAAAAAAAAAAGAAGAAAAAAAGATGGAACAATTTCAAGATTGTAGATGAAAATATAAATCACTGTAAAAATAATAATAAAATATTATATTTGTATTTGATGAGGTTAATTATTTTTATTATTAGGTACTTATTACTATTATTATTATTATTATTTTTTTTTTTTTCCAACACAATCTTGAAACCGTCCCATTTTTCTCATAAAAAAATAGTAAAAATTACTACTAATTTTTTTTTTCAATGAAAGTTTAGTCCATATTAACCGATATCCAAATTAACTGAAGTGGTTCTACAAGAATTTTGATATTCCTGTTCCGGCTAAATATCATACAAACTACAAAAACCGGAGCATAACTTTTTCTACAGATCCACGCTTTATAAATATTCTGAACCTCTTTTCAATATCATTTACAGTCTATTTTCGATGAAATTAGATTTGTAAGGAGATTCAGCCCCCTTAACCCCTCCCCCGCCTTGGCTAAGCAACCGAATGAAACTGATATTAAAAATTACGAAACTCCTAGGTAAAAATAGTATTTCAGGGTTGTTTTTACTGTCTCTATACTCAGTTCAATCATTTTAAAAGTACCACTTGTAATTTTTTCGGAAAATGATTTTATTGATAGGTTCGACAGGGACGAGATACCTATTTCATGTTTTTTTTCATCTTCTCTACTATAAAGTTTTTCTTCATTAGCAGCTTTTTCTTCAGTTTCCTCTTTCTTTTCATTTCATCTCTCTCTAGCTTTTAGTCGGCAGTGTGTTTGTTTTTCTTCCTCAATTAATTTCTGACCAATCAATTCAGCAAGTAACAAGTCTTTTTACTGATTACTTGTTACAGGAGCGGAGAAGGATGGTTCTTCACTGAGCTCATGGGCTAGATATTTGAAAAATAAATATGGAGGACGTAGCAAAGATGTAAAAGATAATAATCTACCATCAGCGTCGTCATCGTCTCCGAGTACATCTTCAGCGTCTCGAAGACTTTCACTCGGCCTTCCACTCAGACCTAATAATTCAACGAGCGTTGAAAGTTCTGACGACGATCAAAAAAACCTGGAAGGCTCCCCCAACTCTCCTACAGTAGCTACAGCAGTCCAAGCCGGTAAGTAAAAATACAAATTGTTTTCAAAGTATGTGGCCGAGAAAAATGTGTACAAAACTTTGTGCTCCAGTCTTATTTTCTTTATCTACAAAGGCGCTATAACTTTCTATACAGGCTGAAATATTTGGCTAAAAACAATATAATATTATGATGGCCTAGACTATCCAAAATCGATTTTTTTTTAAGCGAAAAAAGTAACAATTTCCCTAACGATGGAGGTTAATTTTAATTTTTTTCAACTGTTCTTTCAAACATTTTTTCAAAAAATTTCGAAAAAGGAGAAGGTGTTAACTCATACTTGATCCCGCCCGATGGGCAAAAAATGAGAAAATGATCCGCAAAATGAGAATTTTATCCGTTGTCAGTCCGTTTTTATTTTCGATCATCGGATCTGAAAATTTGCAGTTATTTTTGTCATCTTGATTAATTTTCCAAATCCGTTTGTAAAACGGATTTCCTGATTATAATCAGTGATAATTTTTGGGCAATTTTTCTAAATCCGCTTGTAAAACGGTTTCACGGATTATAACCCGGGCCAACAAATATGATAAAACAGCCTTCACGGAAAATAATCCGGACTCATTTCCGGCAAGACTGATTACAATCAGTTCGAAATCCGTTTTAGAAGCCGGAAAACAGGAAAATTCCGGGTTATAATCCAGAAACGGATTATAACCCGGAATAAAACGGATCCGTTTTCAAAATATTTTGCCCATAGGGCGTGTTGTGATGATAATGACGTTGGTATGATTAGTTTTGAAAAGCATTTTTATAGAGAACTTTCAAAGAGCTTCAGGAAGGCTTTGCTATAGCGTATGAATAGGAATGGTTAGTACATTATATGGGTATTTAAAAAAAAAAAAAAAAAGAGGTTCTGATATTACGAGTATTTGCATCGAGTGTAATTTAAGATACAAGTAGGTACTAGACAAAGTGTCATTCATTTTTATCAGGTAATAATCTTGAGCACCCTAGGTATTGGAACATCTCATAGATACCTATTCTACTTATGAAAAAATAAAAACTCAACATTTTTAGATTTTCCAACGTAAACTCATCCTTATTTTACTACAGTCCAATGTATCCATTGATCCAAATAATTACCCCAGAAGCTCGACCCTTCATAAAATTCTATAATGGTCTTATCTGTAATGGCATTTTGTTGCCAGCAGTTCATCCTTACATGCTTTCAACTGGCCAAATTCAGCTCGATCCCATTGAAGCAAAGACAATTCGAATCGAAGTAAAACAAAAAGAAAATATCAAGTATTTCCAACAAGAATAAAAGAAAACGTAAAAGAAAAAAACACAAGATCTAGAAAAAAAAAGACGTTTCTCTTCAACTCGTGCGATTTTATCATCCCAATCTACTCCACGTCAGTAACACAGTTCATAAAAGGAATGGGGAAAAAATTATTAATCTATATTCCTTAATGCCTTCCGCATTTTGAACCTTGTAAGTTATTCCTATCAGCCAAAAACATTCGGCTACATGGAGAAGTAACATCATCCTAATATTGTGAAATTATCTCAAAACGTATACGCTTTTCGGCTCATATCCGTTGAACGTTTAAAGGTTAAAGCCCCTTTTTCAAATACGAAGAATGTTTAGCCTTGTCAACTCAAGCTAACATTTCAGTAGGTTGACTTATAAGTTATTTCAAATAATTCTATATTAGGGTGCGGCCACATTATCGTTTTATCCTGAGCCAGGTACCCGAATACTACACGTAAATTCATTAAATTGCTGAGCAAATTAATAAGAGTACTTAGCTCGGGTTAGGACGATAGTGTGGCCGCACCATTATGAAGCACCAACAAGTAGAATGAAAGTACAGATTCATAAAAAATACAATCGAACGAAGTGATTAGGAGGTTCAATGCTAATTTTTTAGTCATTTTCGAATTTCGAGTATTATATATAAGTAGTCGATTCTAATTTGACCTACCTGCTGCGTCTTAGAGCCATAAAAAACGCATAAATTAATTTTTTTCCCATAAAAAGGAACCATTCTGCAAGGTGGAAGGTAAAAAATTCAAAACTTCAAATTAAGGACCACCCTAAAACGAAGGTTTTGATAGGCGTTTCTTATTTTGAATCAAATAGATGAATAAGTAATTTTGGGCACTCGAGGTTTTCAAATATTGCTGTGCTGCCAATATACAAGCTTTAATCTTATAGTTTGGGGTGTACCATTTTAATCTGATTGAACTAAAATTCAAATAAAATTAAGGGTTCGCAAATCAAGACTTGATAGCTTAGTGGATTTAAACGCTGCCTTCTAACCAAAAAGAATGCAGGTTGGACTCTTAGTTTAGGCAGAGAAAATAAATATCACTGAGAAGAATTTCGATAGTAATTTTTACTATTTGTATGAGAAAACTGGTACAATTCAAGATTTATAGTAGATATTATAATAAAGATGTACTAAGTACAAAAATAGTAAAATGTGCCATCTACGAGTATAAGATTAGAATGTACCATTTATAAGATTGTAAAAAGTAGGTACTACAAACTCTAAGAATATTTACAATAACTATCGTGAATTTGTCCCTGTTTCCATATACGAGTAAGAACTAGCAAAAAATTACTATTCATATTTTTTTCAGGGTACAATACATTTTATCTGAATTATTTTCTGTGTACCAGTCAAGCAAAAATTTATAACAAAGATAATATTACTCGTAGGATGAAAACGAAATTAACAACATTTAATGAGTGACATTTCTGCAATAATTCAACTGTACAAAAGCTAATCAAAGATGTCTTGAACTAACGCTACTTTTCATTTTCATTAAAATTTGCTTCTGACACACGCCGTGCTACGAGAATTTTTTTTTTTTTTCACTTAATAGGCCTACTCGTAATACAGCCAGCGTTTTATTTCAAAGAAATAGACCTATAAAGGGAGTAAAATCGTCTCTCAAACTTTCTCATCCGGCAGAGGGTTGTAGGTACTAGAATTTCATCACCATCTTCTATTCTCAAATTCTGGCCATAAATTGGCCATCTGACGTGAAATTAGGATCGGATAACCAATAGGCTGCGGCTAAATTAAAGTGTGAGTGAAATATGGTCAGTGTCAATAGCTCGCGATGACTTTACACGGCCATTTGTCATCAATGTTAAATGCTTTTAACGACTATGACTGCCTAAAAGTTAGCCAAATATACGAGTATATTCGATTTGGCAGGTGGTTTTCGCACTGTTTATGACGATAGCCATCGTTTTAATACAAATATCGTCGCTGAACGTTGCTCAGTCTGTAGAGAGGCTCCAAAATATTCATCGGCCTAGAATAATGAAGTAATAACGGCTGGTCCGAATCTGCACTAGTCGAGTTGCACAGAGTCTCTTGTGTTTACCTTCATGAATTTAAATTCCATTTGAGCTCCAAGTAGGGACAGATGAGGAGCGAAGGGATTTCGGTAGGCAGAATGGATGACGTTTATAATCGTTATTATAGGCATTATCGTTCGTGATTAATGAACTTCGGTATTTGTTTGCGAAAAGGTAGTTTTAGTGCGGCGCGTTCGAGGCTATTTATGTTTTTCGGACAAGAGGATTATATTCTACACTGAAGGGTGAATTATGAAACTCTATGATATGAATAGAATGAAGCCACGATAACATACGCAAACGCATGTAGCTAACATAGCCCACACATTAGATCTACGAGCATTAAATTCGAGGGTGAAAAAAAATGACACTTGACCACGTAGGCTACCACTCTCGTCTATTAATTTGATCGAGCAGAAGTGTTGACTTAAAACTAAAAAATATTTCATAAGTTATGGTATAGCAGTTGAAATTGTCAAAACAAAACAAAAAATTTTTCCGTCAGATTGATGAGTAATTTAGGTGGAAATAAATATTAGCTCGAATAAGAACAGTCGGACTTGAAAAAATAATCAGACCTAATGCAACTAACACGAGCTATGTATCCTATAGCCTAAGTAGCCAGTTTAAAACTAACCATGGAATACCTGGCTGCTAGGTGTAGCTGGTATGTACCTTGGATTGCATGGTTGTCGGTGAGTGTGCAAACCGCAGTAAAATTCAAGTGTGTCTCGAATTTCACAAGCCTATCTGCACTCGCCAAGTTTCATCTGCGAGGGTGGAGATGCAGCATTTCTCAACTTGTATCGAAAGTGTGCACTACCCTAATCATGCACGCAGATTTTTGTCTGCGCAAACATAGGCTAACAAATCGGTTTGGTTCACGCAGCATCTCACTCTCCAGTACAGTGACTAAATAACAATAAGTACGGAACAATTTCGTGATTTGAAATTGTTTCTGTGCTCAGTCCCCACACGTTATATTAGATAAAACTCGTTCAATTCTTCCAAGAACAAATCATTTCAATTTCCTTCAAAAGTTGTTCCTTGTTTGAACCCGAGTAAAGACCAAAATCTGCATACATTTACGGACACTAAAAATACTCGTACAAAACCATTTTCTTTTTTTTTTTTTTTTGAGACACGAGAAATGTTCAAGAATAGACACCATCTTAGTCTACTTCATTCTTCAGCGAGAAATATTTTATTAGCTAACCATACAACTATAAGTATACCATGAACATGAATCAGTGATAGAACTGTACAACTTTTAGTCTTTTCATTTACTTCTGTAAATCTTGCATTTGAAAGCCTTAATTTCAGATATTAATATTGAAACACTTATTTCAGAAATCGATAAACTTGAATAAATATTTTGAGTAGTGAGAAATTGTTAAAAAAAAAAAAAAACTGGGCCAAGATTATGAAATTTTGAAATAAGTAGTCTACAAAATTGAAGACACTACAAATTAATAATTTTCAATATAAAGAGCTTCAAAATATCTGAATCCAGCAAAAAATAGTTGATAAATTATAAATTATTTCGACACATGCTTCCATTATTATAGATATTAAGATTTTTATTAGTTTAATACATTCCAAAGTTGGATTAGCTTGTGAAAAAATAATCTATTTTTTCGATTAGGATCGAAATTATAAGAAATATGACGTCATATTATGCTTTCAACAAATCCATATAGCAATAAAAAAAAACCGCCAATTTCTTCCCCTGTACGAATTCTTTTCCACTTCAAAAAAATTAGGAAGATTCACAAACGTGAGACAAAATCTGAGAAAACATACACTGAGAAAAATTTCAATTATAATTTTCACAATTTGGATAGGAAAACTGTGATCATTCAAGATTTTTAGCAGAAATTAGCCTCCCACAAAAATAGTAAACTATGTTATCTATGATAGTATAAAGTACCTACGACAATATTCAAGGATTTACAATAAATAGTAATTTTTATAACTGTGATACGAAAAGTTCCTATTCTTAAGGGGTCTGAGTGGCGTAGTGGTAGTGCTCAGCATTGCGATTGAAAGGTACTAGGTTTGAGACTTATCACCGACACAACCTGACCCACCACCAGAGATCTGGTGGGGGACCGACTTGAGTGCTCGGCGCAGGTCGGAAAAGTCAAGCGTCCGAGACTCTCCAATCACCCCCGTACCATCCCTATCACGAGTTCCATCTCAACCACACACCTACAGTTCCAAATCCCAACCATCCACCCAAGACGTGAAAGACCTATGATGTCATAACATGTCTTTAAATAAAACATTTCATTCATTCAATTCCTACTCTGTTTACAATTGATACCTACTCGTACTAGATATCCATTTCTTTCAGCGTATCTTTGGGTGAAAAATTCTTTTTTTTTTTCTTCTACAAAATAACTCAAAATAAATTTGTCCCAATATCAATACATAGATAAGTTAGGGAAACCGTGAAGACCATTTGTTCTTGTTTCTTTTTTTTTATCAAAAAATTGTATTCATCTGTAGCTATTTGACGAATTTCTAAATTTGCCTGAGAACACCAAACTAAGATAAAACTTCTTTGACCAGTCCATTCTAAAACGCAATTTACTAGATCTTGAGCTATTGAAAAGAAAAAACCAACGTTTTACGATTATCGACATCATTATCATAAAAGACAAGAAGATACAACCAAAAAATTGAGGAGAAATATAACTAAAAATCTTATCCTCGAAACATTTTACACTCACGTTATTGGTAAACGATAATGGTTTACACTATATGCAGTTTGACTGAAATTAATTTTTTTCTTTTTTTTTTCCCACATCTATCTGCAACAAATTCTACAGAAGTATCGTAAAAAAGAGAAATATTGTATCGATATAGAAGGAGCTTTTACGTATCTCATCGTTTTTATGCTGTATATATCGAGTTTAAGGCGTTGAGAGGAAGCATATAAATTCTGTATGACCATCGTTCAAAAGTTTTTATCGAACTCGTGCCGATAATACTGAATAAGTACCCACACAGACTATATCGGCAAGCATTTGGTATAGTTCAACACGAGCATTAAAATTCTTACAAGCAAGTAATTCGGATCCGAATACGAGAACGAAGAAGATTTACCACTGGGGCACATTGGTTTTAGACTATTATACATAGCTATACTACACACTCGCACCAGTCTACAATAAGGTTGAATTCAGCCACATAAAACGACAAACGCGTAATCTCGACGTAGAGCATACGCGTAACCCGAGTTAATAAAATTTTCAGGAGGTTTCGCCGAGGTCGGTACTACCCTTAGAAGCCAGTACATGCAGAAGAGACAGCTACGCTTTAAGATAGGAAGTCGGGGGAGTGGTCCTGGATGTTTTACCTGGCCCAGAGGAATCGCTGTCGGTCCCGATAATTCGATTGTGGTCGCAGATTCTTCTAATCATAGAGTACAGGTCGGTAAAGCCGACCCCACCGTGCTATGCAAATGCATTTTCGCACACGTCTCTAACGTTGTACAGATAAACCGATAAAATAAGTATTTGCATCCATAACCCTATTTCCCATGACATTTTGCAGGTATTCGATCAAAATGGTAAATTCATTAAAGAATTTGGCACTTTTGGTAATGGCGAAGGTGAATTCGATTGCTTGGCAGGCATCGCAGTCAATCGAATTGGTCAATACATCATCGCCGACAGATATAATCACAGAGTTCAAGTGAGGAAAAAAATTTTCATTTTAAACTTCAGCACAAATCTAAATCTTTAGTTCTACTGCCTTGTAAAACAATACATACATGTATATATAGAGATGTTTTTGTCACTTCTGAGACCCAAAACAGATATTTCATAGCACTTGCGAGACCCTATTCGACAATGTGAGACCCTTTTGTGGGTCTCGCATGTCTATGAGGTGTATGTATAGTTTTTCTTACTCCCCCCACTCCGCAGACCCCAAATCTGCATTTTTTTTCTGGGACTCGCAAGTGCCCCAAATATCAATTTTTCCAGCATATTCTAAATGATTGGATTCTAAAAATATTTTTTCAATACGTAATGGGCTGAAGCTACTCAGGTGGTACAATTTTTCCGATTACAAAAAATCTCTTATAAAAATATGATTTTTGACTTGGAATCTTACTTCCTGGCACACTATACTGAAATTTAAACAAGAGTTGATCCTCTCTCAGTCTCTGCAATAGGCCTACCTTGAATATTGTTATGCCAAAACATATTTCTCCATTTTTCTATGATCTTAGGTTTTGGATCCATCAGGTCGTTTCTTGAGAGCATTTGGAAGTCAAGGAACAGCTGACGGTCGTTTTAATTACCCTTGGGGAATTACCACCGATGCTCTTGGTTTTATTTACGTGTGCGATAAAGAAAACCACAGAATTCAGGTACACCTTAAACTCGTATTATTGGATACCTAACATTACCCAAACAGAATAAATGCGTAAATTACTTCAAACGTAATTCACATGAAATCGATGTAATATTATATTACTTAGCTCAACTTTGAGCTATGATTATTTCATTCTTGTTCCATTAGATGAATAGAAAACGAATTTTGAAAAATAATTCTGATTTTCATCAGAACTAGGTTATAATCACCACAAAAAATTATTCACAGGTTTTCCAATCAGATGGTACATTTGTGGGTAAATTTGGATCATTCGGAAATAAAATAGGTCAACTGGAGCATCCACATTATATAGCAGTGTCAAATACGAATCGTGTAATCGTTTCTGATTCTAATAACCATCGTGTTCAAATCTTCGACGTAAACGGAAGAGTTTTAAATTCGATAGCCACAGAAGGATCAGCTAATGGTCAATTTAAATTCCCAAGGTAAAAACCAGGGAAATCTAATTTCAGAATACTTACTATAGTCCGCAATTATATACCCATTATAAGTAATTTACGTGATATTTTACATTTAGGGGTGTTGCGGTTGATGATCAAGGCTATATTCTAGTCGGCGATTCGGGAAACAATCGAATTCAAATTTTCCATCCAGATGGAACATTTTTGAAATCGTTTGGATGTTGGGGTTCGGGAGATGGTGAATTTAAAGGGCTGGAAGGTGTTGCAGTCATGTCAAATGGAAATATACTAGTCTGCGATCGAGAAAATCACCGAGTACAAGTTTTTTAAAAGCGTGCCTATACGACGACTAATTGCTCAGCATTTCATTAATAAAATATTCATCGCATTATTTTTCTCGTAGTTACCTACTCGTATTTTTCTCGGTTAATTTGAATAAGTCAGTGTGAAACAATATTATGGTTTTTATAAAATTATACTAACATCAGTTTTTATCATTCGATAATCGAATTTGAAAAAGAATTAAAACTCGAAACAAAATAAAGTCAATTTTACAAAGTTTTTTTTATATACGGTATCTACCATTCATGAATAAAAAGTTTTCTTCGACATTATTTCAATAGACAATTGCACGACAAAAAATTTCAATTTTGGATCATTTCCATGATTGAATAACAAGCGAACTGACATATTCCTACAAATTGACTTTTTTGTGAATTATTTCTCCAAATATGAAAACACATCCTTGAGCAAAAAAAAAAAGTAATTCCTAAGCTTTTAAATATTTTTTATTTGCAAATTATAGCAAAAACCAGCAAACGGCATAAATTTCATTTTCGTTTTAAAAGAAATCAACAAATTTTCTAATACCTACGACAATTCAGGTTTAATTTCTCAGTTTTTTTCGTTTTTGTTTAATCCTTGAATTTTTCTAAAGTTTTTATATCACACATTATCTTCTTTGCTCTTCTTTATGTTATCAGAAATAGTTAATCAAAGATAAAAATCTATGCTCAAAAACGATCAAATAAAGAGGGTAAAAAATGAATTTTAAGAATTATTTACATAACTTTTTCCAAGAATTTATCCATATCAGACACCTAAATATTTCCTCCAATGTTCCTAATATCATTCAAATCCACCAGTTACATCCACTGAAGTTCCAGTAACGTATGAACTCTGATCAGAAGCCAGAAATTTGATTACTTCTCCAATTTCTACGATGACATTGCGTATGTTAAATAAAATTAGAAATTGACCTCGAAATGAAGGAAAAAGAAATAACAAACATACCTTCAGGTTTTCCAAACCTCCTCATTGGAATCATCGATGTGAACATAGTCTTGACTTTTTCAGGTATACCATCCGTCATTGTTGTAGAAACGAAACCAGGTAAAATAACATTACATCTAATATTATACCTGAAAGGAAATAATGAGCAATGAGAAATACTGACATCGATGAACAATTTACGCATTTTTTCGAAAGTGTATAACAAAACATTTTCATAATATTAAAGTAAACAAAAGGAACTTTACTTGGCCATTTCCAAAGCAACGCATTTACTGAATGTTACCACACTGGCTTTGCTAGAAGCATAAGTACATTGGCCGAGATTTCCTCGTTTGGCAACTATACTCGAAATATTAATTACTGATCCAGGAAGACCAGCATCTATCAGATGTTGACAGGCTTTTTGAGTGATTAAGAAAGTACCCTTTGAACAAAATATAAAATTTTCAGTATGATGTTAGCAACGTACATCAAGTTTTACACATTTTTAAAGCAAGCACATATTTACTTTTAAATTCACAGCAAATACTTTATCAAAGTCTTCTTCAGCGATCTTTAACAAAAAATTGTCTTTTAAAATTCCAGCAACGTTAACAATAACATTTGGCGGAGAGTAGTATTTTTCTTTGATAGTATCGAAAGTAGCGGCAACATCACTGCTTTTCGATACGTCAATTCTTCTAGCTAAGTGGTCACTTCCTGTTATATAACAAGTCTCAAGTATAACGAATGATGAATTTTCAAGTATTAATGAGTAGTAAAAAATAGGAATTCTGAAATGATTATTACCTATACGAAATTTTAATAACTTCGTGAGTTGAATTTAAATAACAAGAGGCGAAACTCGTGAAAAATATTAGTTCTAAACTGGAGAACTAACGTTTTCAGTTTTGAGATAACAGCATTACTACTCAAAACTCTTTTGAGGAGTAATTGTACTTTTTTCCTTCTTTCTTTTTTAGAATAACAATGAGCGCTCGTTATTGTGCAAGAAAGTTCATCTGATGAAAGAATACAAATGGTAAATAACATCAACAATTCTCATCTCCTTATCACTGAATTTGGACTTGGATCCTTTTAGTTCTCAAGTTCAAAGTTCTCCTATTTGATTTTATTGCTTTTTCATTTTTAAAAATCTTTTGGAAACTGCATTATAATAAAATGAGTTTATAAATAAGTAATTCTCATTTCTGCAAAATTTAAATCATACTTTCACTGATTATATAGTATGAATTTCAATTCAGTAGTATTCGAAAATTCATACAATAAAATTTTTAAATTACCAGCCAATAGTGAAATCGTTTCCTTAGCCGAAGTAACGTTTGCATCAACAGCAACAATTTTGGCTCCTGCTTCAGCTAAAAGCTGACAAGCTGCTCTACCTATTCCACCTCCAGCTCCTGCAAAAACGCACATGTATAAAACAGAATACGGAGTGAAAACTGATTATCGGTAAATGAAACCATGAATGAAGGCTGTGAAGAGTTACATTATATTCAACTACCTGTTACTAACGCTAACTTCCCAGCTAACATGATGTCGAATTTCCACGATCGATCAAAAGTTACATTAATAGATTATCAAAGTATGAACCAGTTCTTTAATTCAAAGAAGAATGAATAATTCATAAATTAGAAGAAGAGAAAGAAACGAATTATGTAAATTAGGATAAGAATTAGATAAAACTGACATTAACAATCACTATTCAGATTTTACCGATCTTCATTATCGTCAGAAATACATACGACACCTTCCAAAAGTGTAGAACTTGATTGAAGTATTGAACTTTACTAAATTAATTCAAGTTATTACAGTGGTTTGTAGTACTACTAGTACTACTAAAACGTCGGAAACCAATATATCATAACCACTGAACTGTATTAAGAACACTGGAACGCTTACGCTCGCTTATCACCCGACGGTATGGTGTAGAAAGAGACAAGAAATGGGAAAAAGAGTAGATATCCTTGTTTAACGCATTACGTTAATAGGCGACTGATGAGTTTTTCTCATTAATTTTTTAATTATCTCAACTTCTACTCAACTTAAAAAGTTGAAACTAGTCTCATTTGAAAGAGGAAGGTTTGGAGATTGTGTTGGTATGGAAAATGTCAAAATTTGGCCATTTTAATGGATTTTTTTGGGGAAAATAAATTTTAAATCTTCAATTAATGATTAATTTTTTTTTACAATGACTTAGAGATGAGCAGTTTTTTGTGTATCAGTAGATTAGAAACAGTATTTGGCAGAAGGGAGTGCCTAGATAAACTTTTTTTAAAAGAAAATTACTTTGAAAAAAATTATTTTATAATGCTTCCTCTTTCTAGCAGTGAAAACAATTAATTTTTTTTTGAATTTGTCCATTCACCTAAATTCTATTCAGTCTCTATGTATTTGATCTGTCAAAAATAATTAATATTTTGCACAGTATAAAATCATTTATTATTTGAAAAAAATTGAGGCACCAGGCACAGCCCACAGGAGAAAATTAAGAATTATCTACTGAATAAAATTGTTTTCTTGTTTTGTTCATTCAGAAATTGTATCTTAAATTATTAGGTAATTGGTATGAAGGTCAAATTTAGCTTTAGCTCAGTTAGCTGAGTAAAACAATACCAATATTGATATTTCCATATTTTTTGCATATTTTTTGAAAAATCATGCATATTTTAGGAAAAAATATGCATACTTAAATTTTAAGCGCATATTATATGCGCATATTTTCAATAAGAAGAGTAAACAAAAAAAATGTATGATCAATTGAAGATTTAAAATTTTTTTTCCCCAAACAAATCCGTTAAAATGGCCAAATTTGGACGTTTTCCATATCAACACATTCTCCAAATCTTCCTCTTTTAAATGAGACCTGTTTCAACTTTTTAAGTTGAGTAGAAGTTGAGATAATTAAAAAATTAATGAGAAAAACTCATCAGTCGCCTATTAACGTAATGCGTTAAACAAAGATGTATACTCTTTTTTCCATTTCTTGTCTCTTTCTACACCATACCGTCGGGTAAATTTCTATTGGTCTTATGGAGCGTAAGCGTTCCAGTGTTATTAATAGAGTTCAGTGATCATAACATGTTTGCTTGATATGATAACGCAAGCACTTTGTTTTGTTTATGTAACTTGTAGTTTTGTTACTGCCGTCATGCGAGGTCAGGCGTCAGGCCCAGGCGTCAAATCATGTGTTCATAAAAAAGTGGAATCTATTCTTCAAGAAACGACTGGTTAATAAATAAAGCGGCTGGGTCAAATGAATATGACGGAAAATAGCGGAAATTCGGAAATGATGGCAGATTTGCAGAAACCAAAAACAGGCAAATTGGCATCACATTTTTTTTTTTTTTGTTTTCATGCTTTTATAGTTTATGATGATTTGACGGAAGACAGAAGACAAACAGGAGACTGGGAATTGTTGTTAATAAATAAATTCATGTAAATACATTCTGCCAAATATGAGATTAAAAAAGAGTTTTAATTCTCCAAGTTTTTGGGGCAGGGGGAAGGAGGGTTTGAAAGTCTAAATTTATTTATCCGGATTCGGGTCGTTCTATAATCTGATATGTAAAGCAGTTTGTAATGCTGGAATATAATATTTTACCTCAAATTCAAAATACGAGTAACTTTGGTCAACCTTTTTTTCGTTGTTGTAGTTGTTTTGTTTTACATTACAACCCTACCTCGCGCATTGTAAATAAATGTTGAATTTGTTTTGTAACGATTTGCAGTGAAAGTGAGAATATTCCTGAAGAAAATGTGTAAACAGAATCATTAACTCATGAGTCATGAGTTTGGAATCAAAAATACGTGATAGACTTGACTCTCTCAAACCAGCAGTAACCACTATTTACTATAGCAATGGAGAAGTTCATCAAGAAACACGAGATAAAGATGGCAATTCAGCGGTGCAGAAATTGAATTCCTCGTCTCCCGGTTATATAATCGACGAAGTTCCTGATTTGAGTGTATCTAAAATCCTGCCTTGGTTGTATTTAGGATCACAGGATGTGATATTCGATTATGAGTTACTCAAATCTAATAACATAACTCACATCTTGAGCATTGGAATACCATGTCCACCATATTCAGACATAAAAAACACATTCTTTGAAGCACTCGATTTGGAAGAATTTCGTATTGTTGATTTATTTGAAAAATGCATCGAAACTATTGACGAAGTACATCGAGATTCTGGCATTATTTACATTCACTGCAATGCAGGTGTGTCTCGATCGCCGACTATCGTTGCAGCTTATTTAATGCACAGCTCCAAAATTAACTGTACGGAAGCGCTAAACATGATTAAACTAGTCAGACCAAAAATAAATCCAAATTACGGTTTTTTGAAACAATTACGAGAGTTTGAAAAGTTAATAATTAAGAAATAAACGTAAAATAATAAATATCGTTCAACTCATTTTAATCGCAACATACGGTAATTCAAAAACGTTATACTTCAAGTTGAAGGCTGAAAAAGTTACATACAACTGTTACGTAACTCATGCAAAAAATGCACCTATAGACTTCGATTTCGCTCTTAAAAGAATATCACAAAAAGTCAAGAAGGTAATCTTATTTTTGTCTGAAATTTTACTATTCATTTACCACTATTCAATAATGATTGTCAACGGATAATTTCTTACATGAAATCTGTCATCTGCTAAGATATTGACATTTCTTTATCTTTTCGAAGTTTCAAAATTTCCAGCCTTTCTTTGATCAATTCCTTGTTGGTCTTTTCTCGTTCTTCCTCAACTTTTTTTTCTGGGAAAGAAAATACTTGACATTATTAAGACAATCAAAATCCTCAATTTTCTATATTATCCAACTCACTGAGAAGTTCACAGTATTTCATTTTGCAAGCCGAATTTCTTTATTCTTTTCATAAATTCGTTTATGCTACTTTTGAACAAACCCTCTCTGACTTCTACGAGTGTACTTTATCTGATAGCTGTTTTTTCATCAATATTTCAGTCACCAAAAAAAAACCTTTTTTTTTTTCTAAATCAAATACCTGAGAATTTTAGAGGAAAAAAGAAATTCGAATGGGCAGAGGGTGTATATCTACGAGTAACATATCTGTTCAAGTTCAACTGAAATCGGTTCAGAATTCAACTTTTAAAATGAATTATCTCCGTTTGTGAAGCATAAGTATGCACCCTTTACTGACCGTCAATTTTTTCTTCAACATCAGGAAGAGCCATGTCTGCAGGATCGTAGAATATATCAGCTAAATATAAACCACACGCAGGAGCCAAGGCTAAATTTTGCGGGTAACTTGAAGGAGAAGGTTCTAGCAGCATTTGTCGCACATCGTCTACTGTAAGTTTTCCTTGACCGACACTCAGTAAAACGGATACAGTTCTTCGAATCTGAAATTAACGGACTAGAATATTTAAATTTTTTCAACTTCAACGTCCACAAATATTAATAACTGGTACAATACGAACTTGATTGTATAGAAAGGATTTTCCTGTACAAGTTAGAAGCCAATAGTTGAAGTAGTCATCAAACGATGAAGGAACGTGACACTGGCTTGGTTCTACATAGAGCTGATGCATACATCTGATGGTACTAAAATCAAAAGAAACAAATTATCAATAATTAAAAATATTAGGCAAAAAAAAAAGGTTTTCAAATCGAAAACAAGCCAACTTACGAAATATCTTCGGGTTGTAGCTTAGGCTTTCCCATAAACGTTATGAAATCGTGAGTGCCGATAAATAATTCACATGTTTTATTCACAGCTTCTAAATCAAATTTACTATCACTAAAACAAAAAATTCAATGAGACACAAATTTCTGTAAATGTTTAGAGCTATCTTTGATAAAGTATGTACCTCACGAAATAACATCTGTCGAACTCTGTAATAGGAATAGGTAGTAAGTTTTTAGAAAGTCGATCGTCCGTTAAAGAATTCGGTTTCAAAGTAGCGAAACGGTAAATGTATTTTCTCCAAAGTGGCATTTTGCGAGCATTGAAATCTATTGGTACTTGACGGACTTCTTGCACTCTGGAATATACAAATAAATATCAGATTAGACACCTCAGTCATTAACAAGTTTAATATCAACTTTTACAGAGTATTATCAGAACAAACATGTGTAGAAAATAAAATATCGATGAAAATCTATAGAAAAGAAACTACAAGGATTGTATTTTTTTATACGTTGCCCAAATGTTTTCAAATTCAATAGGCTGCATATCTTTGTATGCAAAAATTAATTATTTAAAAATTGCACGAAATTATATTCAAATAATAATAATAATAACAGTGGTAGAGGTATTAGAAATACCGACCACTATTTTTGAAATTCCACTTTTAGCTTCCTCTTTACATCCTCATTCCTCAACTCAAAAAAATAATTGAAATTTTCAATTTGCAGCTATATAAAACTATATAATTTAAAAAACTAAATTTGTAACTGAAAACCCGAATGATCTAATTCCAGAGTTGTAGTTTTGAGAAAAAAGGAGATGGAGTTTTCAAAATACATCCATTTCCGTAATTTTGAGTATTTTTGGTTTTCATTTCAAGGATGATGATTGATAAGTAGTTTTTTTTTGAATCACTAAATTCACAGGATCAAAGAGCAAGATAAACCACATCGAAAATACTAAAAATCTATTTATTACAAAATTTGAACTTGTCTGGTTTCCAGCCACAGAAATATTTACAAAAAAATTTAGGACACTGTACTTAATTTCAAAAGAGATTTTTGTAGAACATCAACTGTTCTTAATTCAAAACAAATTCCAGCTTTCTCAAAGTCAAATAAAAAAGCGTACTTTTCCTATTTCATTTAAACAATCAGGACTCGTTTTGCTGTCTCGAAAATTCTGTGAATTCTCAACAAAAGTTTTAAATCCTGAAGGGTGAACCATTATTTTATCTTGAATTAGCTGAAAAATATAAAATGAAAACGGGTTTCTCATTACCTTATAGGAAGCTGAGTATCGTCGAAAAAATTGTTCAAAAATTTATGGATGATATTCGGAGAAGGTTCATAAGAAAAATCTAAATCAACAGTAACAGAAGATTTCAAAGCATGGACTCCTTGGTCAGTCCTACAATACATCGAGTAAAAATTATTATTCTGAGTCAACGTTTTATACATTAACCCAAACTGAAAAGGGAAAACTGGTAATCAGTTAACCTGCTGGCACATAAAGTAACGACAGGGTGTTTGGGTTTCATTCGATCCAGCGCTATTTCTAGTAATCCTTGGACGGTGGAAGGATCAGCAACGGCGTCTGGTCCTCTAGGCGTTTGTCTTTGAATACCTCTATTGGAAAAAGAAAAAAGTAATAGTTAAAAATATACAGAAATCACATTTCGATAGAAAAAAGTAACCATAATTCTATGTCCTAATGCTTCTAGGACCAATGTAAAAAAGTAAAAATGAAATAAGTATAGTTTGTGAGGAATGCGTAAAAAAATGTTGCCCTTTTTGAAGTTTCACGTTTGTATTAAGAGCTATTGAATCATGGTTCAAAATACTGAATAAGTAAGCGGAAAAACTAGGAAAATCTAATAATCGACGAGTTGAAAAAACATTCGAATCCTTGTCACAAATGAACATTAACAATCTGGAGCATCTTATCCTGAAAAGGCTAGTGACGAGGCAATGTGGGTCTGCTTAGTTCAGAATTTGGTTGTAAATATACGATTCAAATACATATTGATCAATTTATGTTACGCCCTTTGCTTCTCTTAACTAGTTGGAACTTACGAAGTCAAAAAATATAGGGATCTTCTTCCAGTCTACTTCAAAAACAAAATTTAATATTGAAGTTATCTCAGTACCTGAATAAGGTTCCAATATACGAGATATTGATTAAGTAGCGCTTCACACCCATTTTCGGAAATAACGAAATCTTCAGAGTTCTTCTGTACAACAAGAAAGAATCACATATTTTATTTCAAACTGAATTCTGAAAAATCCAAATTTCAATTTTCAAATGTGAAAAATTTTCGTAATTTAATTTTATCACCGGTGTTGTAGATGCGGGGTGTTGTAAACATCAGTTATCAATTCAACAGCGCACTATTATATCTATATATTACATACGTACGTAGTAGTATCCACAGTTCAGGGAGGCGATTCCACTAATGTTTATTGACTTAAACGGCATAAAGGTAACGTAAAAGAGCATAAGCAAAATCTTGCTTAACTGACTTAATGGACTTAATATCCGGAGTAGTTGTTGATACTTATTCTACTATTTTTTTTCATCTATTGTAGTGTACAACATTGTCACCTAGGTAGCGCTAAGATTGCATATGCTAAAGAATTGAAAATTCCTTATGAAAAAAAAAACCTGGCATAGCAAAAAGGACCTAAGGTAAATTAATAACATTCATTCTAATGAAACTTTGATTTTGTACCTTAAGTCTCTTTAGTTGTGTGATATGTTGAGCCAAAAATGCAATTGTACTTCAATAATCAAGCATTATCATCAATTGTTTTATTGAGATCATCACAGGATTTATGTTAACACTGTTTTCATCAACCATTTAATGTATTCAGCTATTAGAATCGCTGATTACAATGAAACAATGAAGATTAAGGATAAAATTAGGTTTCCCATTGTTAATTCAATCATTGACGAAGTAAATAAACCCACTTTTATGAACTTGTTGCGTTTTTTTCATGATGATATTTCCTTTTTTCTAAATGACTAATGTTGATCATTTCGCACAAAAACAACGAAATTACTCGCGATTGGGACCTGATGAAGAAAAATGAAGATCACCATTGAATTCAGCGTGAAAAATACTTTAAGAATCACATAGTTTGATTTCAGTACATTTTTCTGTGTTGACTAGTGTAATATACTATCACAGTGTTATCAATCAAAAATAGTTTATTTTTTGTTGCAAAAGCACTTTATGCTCTTAACGCTAACTGGGAGTTAGCTTAAGGAGGCGTAAAGAATAAGTTGTTTAGGTCGACTTTACGCCGATTAAGCTAGCGGATTAAATAGTGGAATTAGTCCTTTATGCTCCTTACGCCTGCCTTACGCCGTTTATGCCTTGGCGCTTGGCGTAAACGTTAGTGGAATAGCTACCCAGTGGTAGTATCAAGTAGTCACAGATGGTAGGTACCTTTACTCTTGGACTCTTTTCAGGTAGCCACCAAGAGGGTAGCCACACACAGAACAGTTTGCATATTTTTGCACACCACTGACCTCGGCCCTCGTCCCTCGAGTGACGGAGCGAGAGAATTATTTCGCAAATTGAAAATTGAAATCGCACGTGCTGAGCAGAGCAGTGGAGCCATTCGACTCGTGTTTGTGTTGACGTTGCGATCGCTGCAGGTTGCTATAATTGAAGTAAGAAATGGAAAGATTGAAGTGAAGGTATAATTCTTCAATAAGAATTAAGATCACTTAATTCGATGCAAGTTCATTTTATTTTCTAGTAAATACCCTTTTGAAGGTAGTTGTTCAACGCAACGCAGATTACTTTTCTGAGGTGCGAATCGTTAATCCGAAATTGGAAGTCTTAATTTTTCCAAGGTACTGATTATTTTTCCTAAATATCTCACTTATCGTCGTTTCTTTGATCGATTGTCAATTTTTTTTCTGTTTTCCAGAGGATGAACGAAAACCAAAGTTTCAGTTCTGTTGTGAAAATAATCAAGGATTATGTTAATAGGCGTAACGGAGATGTCATAGTACCCGAATTGATTGAAGACTACTACGAATCGTTCCGCTGTGATATACCCTTCAAGAAATTTGGCTACAACACACTGATCGATTTCTTAATTTCCATAACTGGACTCTCGGTTATCATTTACGATGAGGAATACCATATTCAAACGCGACGATGGCCAAAAAGTACCAATTTGTCCGAGCCAGCACTTTCTAAATTGCCCTCGGACATATCGTTGCTGTGCGTCGAAATGCAAAATGATTTACGCATATCCGACTCTGCTGCAAAACGCACAGTCACCTTAAAAGAAGGAAAACTCAGTCCGTTCAACCATTCCGAGAACCAAGCTCTGAAGCGATATAACAGTTCTTATTCAGTTCAAACTGAAAGTGGAGAATACGTTGCCAGCTCTGGCCACTGTAGTGAAAACTATTCCGCTACCAATTCGAGCTTCGATTTGAATTCTACTTATGATACTGGAAATGATTATACGGCCAATTCGTTTGAGCCCGAGTTTATTTCTGTTGCAGACCAGTATTCCAATGATCCTGAACCCACTAATTATGCTTTTTATGATTCTCAACTACAGCCAGCTTACGATCCACAGTTTTCGTTTTATGACTCATCTGTGACTCCTCAAAATCAAATGGCTGATTTTAATTCAACTTTTCGTAACGAACGATGTGATCCATTTTCTCATCTCTCATCTGAAAATTATAATGGTTTCTACTCTACGTCTGATATACCTGAGAATACAAATTTTGATTTTCAAAGTCATCCCATTCCAGTCCCGGAGAAACAATTTCCCATTCCAGTCTCGGAGAAACAACTGATTAACAGACTGGCGGTATTAGTCAACGCACATCAGAAAAAGATTACCAGTTCTGCAGTTGAGTTCCAGTATATCGACAGTTACTCAGATGCATTGCCTAAAAATTGGTTGACACTGTTGGACGAGTCAGGACTTCTCTTCATCGAACATCTTGCATCTGGTACAATAATCTATCCCAATCGAACGTTATCTACGACGCCGAATATACCGAATCTTCCGAAACTCGATCTTCCTGGTCAGATGCCTTGGTCTGTGAGCATCACTGTTATTCGTTCTGTAGACTCGATTTGGTTCCGATTAAATGAAAATGACTTAGATCGTCGTTATGTAATTTTATGTCAGCAAATGCGGAAACATTATCAAGACATGGTGCCTGAAAAAGTTGTATCTGTCCAAGTTCAACAGCTATTTGTTGCTAAATTGAAGAATAGACTGTCGCGCGTGTGTGTACTTGATCGTTTCGAAAATGGAACGTGTAAATGTTTGGCCATCGATGAAGGCGTTGAAGAGATTCTGCCATTGACTTGTCTCATGGCTTTGCACGAGAAGTTCACCAATACGCCGAAGTTGATTTTGCAAGGCTCTCTCATTGGCTTGAACAAATATGCAGAATGTTCGCTTATTAGAGACAGATTAGAGAAAGTGGTAGCAGGTATGGATACATCAATAGTTGTCGAAAAAACTGAACGAGGAAAATTCATGATAAATTTACTCGTTACCGAGGCACTTGAGTCAGACAGCGTGAACGTGAACGATTACTTGTTGAATGTGGTCAATAAAGAACTGAATTTGCCGAAATTGAAAATGAACAAAATTTTTGATGTTTTGGTCTTATCTTTAGCATTGGATGAAAATGTTGCGAAGATTCAGATTAGGAGTCCTTGTTTGGAATTGTTGCAACAATCTTTACAAAAATGTAAACACATCATAGACTGTACCGATAAACGACTGCTTTTCGCTAGAAATCTAATCGATGTCCAGTTAAATCAAGTCTATTTAGCTAAATATTCCGATGGTTCCTGGCAAAGAGTTTTGATTAAACAGTTTGTTAGTTCCACCCATGCCGTTGTTGTATTTGTGGATTTTCAAGATATTCAAGCCTTAGAAATAGCAAAAATAGTTAGCTATGCAAATTTCCCGGATGCCCTTACTTATATTCCTCCACAAGGGGTAACAGTGAACATCGTTAAAACCGATCATGAGGTTTTAAAACTAATGAATGTCAAGCTGAAGACGAACATATTTTCGATGAAAGTCGTACAGACTGATCCGAAACTTTACGTGCAAATGTACATGAAAGCACCTCAAGAAATCTGCGATGGTGAAATTATTAATGTTGACTTTGAACAGTTTCGCTGTTCGGCTGTTTAATAAATTCGAATCATTATTATTATTATTATTTTCTTAATTTATCAGTGTTTTTTTTTTTTAGTTTAATTACTTCTGACTGTTGAAACTGCAAATTACCTACCAATTACCTACATTCCGAGAATTGTATTTTTTCCGTATTTTGTACCTTTTTTCTTTACTTTCTCTTTCTTGTATCGAAGTTATTTTCTTTTATTGTTTAATTCTTTCATTTATTTGAAATCTTCATCCGTTTTCTGAGATAAAAACTGTTTAAAATAAAATTAATTTTTCTATTGGTTTTTCGAAGAAACCAGTCCTGTTTCATCAATTGACAATTCTATTGTAATTTACTTTTCATATTTTGTATTTAAGATTTTCCACTCAAATGTCCAAATTGTTGTATTTTCATAATAGCTACGTTTTGATAGTCGTTTTCATTAGACGTGATTTTTGGGAAAATCTTCATGAGCAATACCTTTTTATTTTATTTAATCTTTATAATGAATAGTTGCCATTCAGTGATGATGGGTACCTAGCTTTATTCTTAATAAATAATTCGATCAACATGATTGTAACCATTTGATTTTTAAGTTTTTTTTTCCCCGTCATTCACTTAAACTTAATTACTTTAATTACTGTCGTTATTTTTTCGTTTGTGATACTACTTTTTACCAAGATTGAATATTTTGTTTGTTTTTCTTCATCTTTATAAAATTAAACTGACCTACTCGTCCATATTTTCATTTCTGCATTAATTCGCGCCATTTTTAAAAAATTACTGATAGCATCAAAAAAAGCACAATATTAATATTTGGATTTTGGAGTAGCTCATGATGACTGATGAGTCATGAGTAGTTCCAAACTTTTGCTTTGTTTATAAAGTTCGCCTTTATTAGCCAGTCTCTGGTCCCCTGAACTCCAATTAAGTGCTGTAAAGTTAAAGCAAGGTATGAAATATGAAAGAGTAATTGAAATTTTCTTCTGAACCATCCAGTGTAATTAATTCCTATGAAGGTACCCAAGTAATATTTATAAAAATATGTTTCAAATATTTTCACTCGTAAATATCTTTCCTCCATTATTTTCAAATTATTGTGTAAAAATATTATTGCAAAAATTATTTTTTAGGAGAAAAAATTTTTGAGAAGTTGTGAAAATATTTTAGACAAAATCGAAGACTCAATTGTCTTTGACAAAATATTGTCAGTATTTGCAATTAATAGTCCTCTTAGATGGTAGTAAAATTTCAGGGTATTCGCACAATATGTTCAGGGCATTTGCAATCACTGTAGTAATATTTTTTTTCAGTTATAATTTTGTAATATTTATATTTCGCATTTTAGAGTACTGCCATGCTAGTAAATTAGTACATGTTTAGTCTAATATTTTTTCCTTTGATTTTGATTTTTCAGAAGTTCAAAAATAGATTTCTGGGGCCTTTGAAAACATTCCTTGAGAAATAGATTCGAAGCCTCGAGGTCAACTATTTCCAATTTGGTGGTCATTGGTCCATACAGAGCTCGAAAACCAAAGCTGAAACGTACTAGATTGTTTTTACGGAACCTGAGCAAACCTCGAGTACATTCAAAAAATGATAAATTAGACAAATAAGTCCTCCCTTATTTTTTATTCTCTCAACTCAGTCTTCAACTTTAATACTAATTGTCAGTAAAGTACAAGTACAACAAATTGGCACACGTGCAAGGTGAATTGAGTGAAATAGCATTCAAGGAAAAATTTGTGTATAACTCGCGTTCATTGTGTCATTGTCATGATACAGTTTCCTGTTTATTTTTGCGAACGGTGTACAGCTGTTGCGTTATCAGCTCATACGTAACAAGATTCCATCTCATTAGATTTTCACTAATAAAAAATAGTTTTCGTTTCTTCCTTGAATTTAATTAGCTATATTGAATTAAATTTTCTCGAAAATATGGCTGTGCATCTCACAAAGAATAACCGTATCAGGAATTTAGCTTCGCTGACGTTTCACAATTCCAGTAAGTACATGTAGACATTAACTACCATCTGTTAATCATCTTCAATTGTCTTATTCACCCTGTTTCTCCTTGTCGCTCGTATTCATCGATTCTCATTTATTACGTTCTTACTGAAATTTCCTGTTTCAGTATGGTGTCGATCGATATCTGTCGGAGGGAGCATTTTATATGCACCTCGAAAAACGGTGAAGGACAAAACTGGCAAGAATATCGTATTCGTCGACGGAGTCAGAACTCCATTTTTACTCTCCGGAACTGATTATTCAAAATTCATGGCCTACGATTTGGCTAAACACTCATTGGCGTAGGTCTAAACTTATCGTGTAAACTGAGAGAAACACTTCGTAGAATCTGGTGATATTTAGTTTATATATTATAGGGGATTACTTAAGAAAACTGGAGTACCGAAGGAAGCTATCGATTATATAATTTATGGTTCTGTTATCCAAGAAGTGAAAACCAGCAATATTGCTCGCGAAGCTGCTCTAAGTGCTGGATTTTCTGAATTCACACCAGCTCATACAGTTACGATGGCTTGTATTAGCTCGAACCAAGCAATCACTACAGGTACTTTCATGGGTTACTGTATTGAAAAGTCTATGTGACGTTTCTTTATGTTCTGACAACTTCAAACTGTTATCTACTTTTTTGCTTAGCATCACTTTTAGATCCTTATTATTATCTTTTATGCAGGCATTGGCTTAATAGCCGCTGGAGCTTACGATGTTATCGTTGCTGGTGGAGTAGAATTCATGTCGGACGTTCCAATAAGACTCAATCGTAAAATGAGAAGTTTTCTGTTGAAAGCTAACAAAGCTAAATCTGTTCCCGAAAAACTAAAATTGCTCTCCACGTTAAGACCGAATTTCTTAGTTCCAGAGGTTAAAAACTTTTTACTCATTACTACGTCTAATTTGTTGACATTTTCCTGTGATTCCATAATTTTGTATTGATTCTGCAGTTACCTGCTGTTAGTGAATTCAGTTCAAACGAAACCATGGGTCACTCAGCTGATCGATTAGCAGCCGCATTTAAAATTTCTCGTCAAGCTCAAGACGAGTATGCGTTACGGTCTCATACATTCGCTCAGAAAGCCTTCGAAAATGGCTATTTAACTGATATCATTCCCTTCAAAAGTAAATGCTAGCTTCGTTATCATTCAATTATGTCCTTACATAATTGTTTCTTTCTGATTTATATCCTTGGAAAACAATAAAAATTTTTGGAAGGTGTGCTTTATGAAAAAAATTATTTCCTTGTTTCACCCTTCAATTTTTTCCGAAAAAAAAGTTTTTTCCCATAATAATAGTGTTCATTTTTATCGTATCTGCGAAAGAAGTTAAATTTTATTCGACTGATTTTGTATTCTAATGAATTTTTATTCTTGTTATAGTACCAGCTTCAAATAATGTAATCAAACGAGATAATGGAATCCGTGTATCAAGTCTTGATAAAATTGCCAAGCTAAAGCCAGCATTTGTGAAACCTCATGGCACAATTACTGCTGCCAATGCTTCATTTTTGGTGATCAATTGTCTGCTTTTCATTCCATAGTGTACTGCTAATTTTTCTCTAAATGAATTCCTCTTTTACAGACTGATGGTGCTTCCGCTTGCTTAATAACTACAGAAGAAAAAGCTAAACAGCTTGGATTGAAACCAAAATTATATCTTCGCGATTTTATTTATGTATCTCAAGATCCCAAAGACCAACTTCTATTGGGGTAAAGTGAAATATATCTTCTTTGGGAAGGAGTCCTTTTTCCTTTTTTTCTATTTATCATGCTGTTGGTATAATTTGTTGCAGTCCAACCTACGCTACACCAAAGGTTTTAGAAAAAGCTGGTTTGCAGTTACAAGACATCGATGTTTGGGAAGTTCATGAAGCTTTTTCGGTACTTTTTTCGTCATATTAATAGACTCGCCTAGTTGTCACGATTTTCTATTCGTTTTGTTTTCATTACTGTAGGGACAAATTCTGGCTAATTTGGCTGCCATGGACAGTGATTGGTTTGCACAAAATTATATGGGTCGTCAGAAAAAGGTTGGAGTGCCAGATTTGAATAAATTTAATTTATGGGGAGGCTCTTTGAGTATTGGACACCCGTTCGGTGCTACTGGTAAGACTTTTTTTCTTTTAGTTGACTTTTTATGGAGCCATGTAATAAAAAATTTTTATTGTTTAGGTGTTCGACTAACAACCCATGCAGCACACAGACTTGTACGTGAAGATGGTCAGTTTGCATTGATCGCTGCCTGCGCAGCCGGTGGACAGGTTATTATTTACTTATAATTTATTATTCTAAAAATTTGTTTATTATGATGTCTAACTTTCAAAACTAATTCTTGAAATTGAAATTTTAGGGTGTTGGTATGATCGTGGAAAGACATCCCGATGCAAAGGCTACGTAGTTCTAAAATGTACGTATTTCTCGTTTATGCATGTATTAAAATTATAAACAATTTGTTGCTGTACTGAAATCTCTTTAATGGTTTGTGTAAGTATTTTATTAAATTATATGGATTATGTATACAATTTAAGGTCATTTATGTTTTTTAATAAAAATTATGGTTCAATGTAATTTTGTTTGAAGAACCGATAATCTCTGTTATCCGAATTTCGGAATTAATATTTTTGTAAAAATCGATTTTTCTATAAAATACCTCACAAAGCGAATTGGAGCCTGCACTTTCCGTTGAAAAATCTTTGAAATATTTCTAATGAACCAGACATGAAGTTGTTAACCCTTATCCACTGAAAATATTATAGTAAATCTGTCCCTACTGCACGAGGACGTATATTTACTGAATATATCCATCATTTATTGCGTTATTAATAAACGATAAGAAAACGGAAAAATTATTAATAACTTAAAGACGGAAGCGCTTTAACACCGATATTTCTGCTAATATTCAGTCAGGAAAACTTATTCAGTCTAAAATAATGAGATAATAATAAAGAGAACTTGTTTCAAGAGGGCCAAAAGTTTCATAATTTTTTCAAAATGTTTCAATTCCGAAATTGCTACAAAATATTTTGTATCGGATTAGGTTTAGACGACAAATATGCGAGGAAGTTTGAAAACAGTCGAGTCGTTTTCTAATGTTTCAGAAAATATTACCGTTCTTAAACGAGTTCTTCGCATCAGGTGAGGCTAATATTATTCGGTTCACCTGTTTGCCTTTCCTAAGATTACCTCAAAAAAATATCAAGTCACAATGGGACCAAAAAGTATGAAAACGTATTCGGACTACCTCAAAGCATAGATTGAAACTACTCGGGTTCAATTTGACTATCGAAAAGAATCGATCAGTTCAGTAGACCAAAATAATTCTATTAAATTTGCGATGCTATAGTTCCAGCTCTTGTGAGAGTCATTTCAAACATTTTACTACTATAACTGTCACTTCCTGATGGGTAACGCAAAGCGACGCAATAATTACTCGATTTGATCAACTTTTGACGTTAAGCCATTCTTATTCTCAAATAAAGAAAATATACGAATAAAAAATTCGACTAATCGGAAGAATAAATCTAAAATACACACAGTCACAATTTTATTTTCAAGGAACCCGTCTAACATCAACCAAATTTATACAATGCTCTCCACTAAGTTCGAAACGGATACGAAGAAAAAAAATTACCACAAATTATTGGATATTGTAATACTGCATCATTTGAAGTTATTTTAGCGATTAGAAAATTCGTTCAGGAATATACTTCTGCATGCGTAAGAGAATGAAAAATGGGTCAACGGTTCTTAATAATAATGTAGGATGGAAAAATAAAAATACACTAAACTCTGAAGTAAACATACACTTACATTACAATTACAAGACCTAAGCTACCAGAAATAAATGTAAAAATAAAAATAAAACAAATAAGGAATTAAGCACGTTCTCCTCGAATACGACGGGCTAATTGAATATCTTTGGGCATAATCGTAACTCGTTTAGCGTGAATGGCGCATAAATTCGTATCTTCGAAAAGTCCGACCAAGTAAGCCTCGCTAGCTTCCTACAAAAACGTACATAAGCATTAAAACGAACAATTAACGATGGAATTTACATCCACGCATTGTACTTACTTGCAAGGCACCAATAGCAGCACTTTGGAAACGCAAATCGGTTTTGAAATCTTGCGCAATCTCACGGACAAGACGTTGGAATGGCAGTTTACGGATCAGCAATTCTGTAGATTTCTGGTACCGACGGATTTCTCGCAAGGCGACAGTACCTGGTCTAATAACAAAAAAGGAATGGTTACCGATTTGTCTCAATCTTCTCTACTCATGATTAATCATCGATAATATAGAAAGAAGAGCAACATTTTACAAGAATTTTGAGGAAACTTACCGATATCTGTGAGGTTTCTTTACTCCACCAGTAGATGGCGCGCTTTTACGCGCAGCTTTTGTCGCAAGCTGTTTTCGTGGAGCTTTTCCTCCAGTCGATTTACGGGCAGTTTGTTTTGTACGCGCCATATTAATTCACTCGATGAGATCTAAATCAAAAGAAAAAGAATAGCATGAGATACAGAAAAACATGCGTCACTTCTCAACTTTCCTGACGTATCTTATCAGGTGACGGCGATTATAAAACAGAATGCTAGAAAGTAATCGAAACCAAATTCAAAGTGAATTTCTAGTATAATAATGTAACAGAAATGAAGGGGAGAAATCGAATAACGTAGACAAACAAATTAAAACAGCTATATCAAACGAACTGACGAGGTTACTGCACAATGCATATCAATTCAATACATTCTCTTTTCGACATGTAAACAAACGACGATTCAATGACCCAAATTGAAGTCAATCGAATTTACAGATATTTTCTTCAATTACAACTTGATTATAGTTACAAGACAATAAATGATATCCAAAATGAAAATTTACCGATAAATTCAAATGATTAATCTTACTTTCTCTGCAAAAAACTTGAAAATTCGAGGACGACTTACGCAGCGACGAACGGACGAGCAACGAATAAAAAATCAAAATGGTTCCCTCCCAATGTAGAAAATTGGATACAAAGATACAAAGAATTCAAAGATCGTAATAGCGAGAAAGTGAAAATTGGCTGAAAGAACTTTGAAAAAATTAGTTCAGTGTTACCATATATTATGACAAAAAATGAAGTGAGTCAGAATTGCAACAGAGTGACAACTGACAACACTGAATTGGCGAGTACTTTGGTGAGAGCACTCATGTCGACTGTCACAGACTCACAGCTCACAGCCGGTTACAACTCACACCGCGATTACAGCTGTTGTGTGTTGTCTTTTCCTTGGGTTTCGAATAATTTAAATTTATTACTATTTTGAACAAGGAAAATTTTGATACATTTGTATATTTTTGTTATACCTAGTCATAGTTAATCATTTTTAGTGCGACATTTTCGCATAGTATACTCTGGGGAATATATTATAGTTAGAGGGTTTTCTACATTTTATTGTTATTTAAAATGTTTGCTTGAAGTTAGGTAGTTTCGAGCTACCATTATTCATAGAAGAGGAAATTCAACATTCTGCCGCACTAGCCCTCACCAAACTTCCTTCCAAAATATCCTCGAAAATTCGAATGAAAATTGGTCACATAGGTAATTATTCGAGAGAAGCGAATTGAGTTAGGTAGGTATATTTATATTTTACTCAAAACAGTTTCAACTTGAACTAACTTTGATTTATTCTTCGCTCAATTTTCATCTAAAAATTTCGTTGGCTTTTCACAAGTTTTAAAACAATAAAATACTATAATTGTCATGAGCTAAAAAATTTATTCCAACCGGTCGAAGATGCAAAACCATTTTTCTCGCATAATTCAAATTATTAAGAAAAATTTTATTGCGTGGTTTCTACTTCTAGATCATTAGATATTTCTTCAGTGATACCGAGATTCGATCAATTTTACGAACTAGGTTCATACTGCTTGAATTTCAGTGATATCCAATCGTCGCCTAATTTGCATAATAAAATTATTTGTTAATTGTAAAAAAAAAAGAGACATTGTCACAAATGAAATTCATTTATTCAAACTATTTGACCCATTATTAAAACTAAAAATATTTCTCACGACTAAATTTTCCAAAAAAAAAAAAAAAGGAAAGAAAAGAAAAATAAACGAAAAGGAAAACAACGAATTATAATTATATACGTAATAATTTATTAAATTATTTTAAATAAAAGTAAGAGTCCCATGCTAAGATACTACACTAAATTATTTTACACTTAGATACTCGCGAAAGAAATTCTACATTATTTTAATCCCACTAATACTAATAAAGGTATCGTAATTTTAGAGGCAGTGCACACAATCGTCAAAGATATACAGGGTACAACATTATAAATCGAGTCTTAAGCACAAGATTAGTCGAACGTTGAAAAAGCAATATTTTTCTAGTTTACCTACGCCAGATACAAAATAAAGATAAATAATTTCCAAAGAAAACAAAGAAAAATTAAAAATTTCTTAAAGGTAATAGGTGGTTATCAAAAAGCTCACTACTGGAACGTAGGCAAGTCTATTTACAAAAATCAAAAGGGCAAAATTGAAATAAAATAAAACAAAGAGGAAAAATGGAAAAACAAAACAGTATCACAAATTATTTAAAACATACAATAATCTAACAATAATAATCCGATGAAAGAAACAAAATTTATAAATGTTTAAATGTGTGCTTGAATAAGAGAAAGAGAAAAACAAAAAGAAAAAGGTAGGTAATCAAAAAATACGAAAAAATGCACTTCTTCAAAATAATGTAAAATTGAAGACGATACTTTTTCGCGTGGCATTTCTTAAATAAAAATGACTAGGTAAAACAAATATGCTACGAGAAGGTACAACTGAATTTTCCATTTTCTCTAAGCGTGTGCATTCGTGTATTACTCATAAAAATTTCATCATTTTTATGAGACCCACCAATATTTAATGTTTTGAGAATGGATGATTTGACCGAGCACTACAGAATACAGGCATATGGAAATGGCAATACGACATACTTACATTAGAGAGAATATCACTGTATGGGTCGAAAAAAATGTTATTATGAGGGACTAATTCAAGTCCCGAAAAGCAAATGCATAACTTAAGTAAGCTGTAGGGAATATCGTCGGAAATTATTTAACAAAATTCAAAAATGAAAGAAAATTATTACTCACTTAGATGTTAACGTCTAAAAAAGTATGACTGATTGCATGAGAAGAATAACTTCTGATACAAGGCTTATCTATTGCGAAGAATTACTAAATTATTGGACAATTTCTCTCTTGCAAGTTTTTTGTCGCTTGCGTAATCTGAAATAATGCTCTAAAGAAAACTATTAGGTACCTATCTAATAAAATTTAGCAGAGAATAAAATCTAAAAAAAAAAAAAATACAGAAAGTGAAAACATAAAATTAATATGGTACCTAAGTAACAGATAAATACTGAAAATTTTGGTACGAAATATAAAAAAGTAAATTTTTTCTTTTTAATTTTATTATTTGTAAAAATTGTGGAAAAAAATGAATAAAGAAAACCAATATTAATGAAATTCTTTATCTTTCTAATAATGCGTAGATTATTTTGTTACCAATTAGAAAAGATGAATTTGAAAAAAAATTTATTGTTTGTACGAGTAGAATCAACATTTCAGAGATTTCGAAATTTTAAAAATACCCACAATAATTTTCAACAGTGCCTATAAAATTTTAAACGTTAATTTAAAAACAGCTGTCAATGAATGAAGCACAATAGCCGAAGTATTAATAGTACGTACATAGTATTTACCTACAAACTTTTGTTCAGGACTTCCTTACAAAAATAATTTTTACGAAAAAGTTACTAATATCTACAAGCATGATTTTCGTAAGGTTGTAAGAATAAAGTACAGACTTACTTTATGAAAAAAGATAGTGAAAAGTCGAAACTAAATTATTTTTATTCCTGCAAAAAAATATGAGTACGAAGAATATTCTTTGTCAAACACTCTTTTTTCATATCAATTTTTCATTTTTTGAGTAAACATTGAAAACATTTTTTTTAAATGGAATATTTTGACAGATAAACATCCTAATTATCAATCACGACAATGAATATTTCTTAAATTTTTCTAGTAAGTAATAAGTTCACTAATTTTTGTAAGTAGTTCTGCTTTATTGTAGGTGATACAAATATTTATAGGCAGATTAAAATTAGTCCAAGAAATTCAGTAAATCTTTAGGCAACAGACAGCCCACATCAAATTCGTTCATTCGAAACAATTCTTGATTTGATCACAAAATATTGGGTTTATTTATCGTTTTGGAATACATCATAGACAGAAAGTAAAAATAAAACAGTTGTATTTTAAATCTTAGTTACCATACTTTTAACGCACGTGTAAATTTTTTTCTTAAATTTTAAAAAGTCACTGAAAAATACTCGTACCATCATTAAAATGAATGCATGCGAATGAGCTTAAAGTTGGTTTTCAAAATTTTTATTAGGCAGCTATCTAATGATTGAAAGGCAGTTTATTATTATTTAATCCTTATAACTTGAGACAGTAAGTATATTTTTAATTAATAACTACAGGCTGAATTCAATTCCATTACTATTCGACAATAAAGATCAAAGAAATTCGGCTATAAAAAGATTCTAGTATGAAAGTATATTCATCTAAAAAAGTCGAACATATCCTAATAATCTTCTAATAAAATTACCCACTTTGACATCCATGGTGTAATCTTCAAATGATGCTCTGGTCTCAAGATGTTTGATATTGATTTGGTATATAGCCTTAGTGAAGAGTGTTATTTCAAAATGACATAAGTCTGGGAGAAAAAAAAACGAAATAATCGTCAAACTCTCACGCAGTCAATTTTGAGAATAATTTAGTGTATTACGCATTCTGGATGTATCTCCTAATTGAACAAAAGCATGTTTAAACGTCCGTATCACCTATATTTTGAGCTTGACAATCTTTTGTCACAAGTAATTTTCAAATTGACTTGTGTTATTTTGGTATAACACACTTCAGTTTCATTTTTCTAAGCTGTTTATTCAAGTCAAATGTCTTAGTGGCTGTCTATACAACTCAGTCATCAAGAATATTGGCGTTTATGCTCAAAAAATTACTAATGAGCAGGTTGTCTGGAATGTTAATAAATTGCACATTCGAGACCAGCTGCTCATAGAGTCCTTAAAATTATGTTCGTGAAAGAAAATTTACCTTGAAAGTATACCGGAGCAGATTTTTTCTAATGGTTGGATAAAATTTTGAGCACAAGCAATTTTTCAAAATGGCTAAAATACAAGAATAAGTTAAAAAGAAACGGGTTTCCTCCACTGGCGGAAATAGACCCGGGATTTTGGGGGGGCTGTAGCCCCGATGAAGATTAGTCGTTTGCACGTATGTTTGTTTGTAAAAAATTTTCACACGGTCCTACCTCCCCCCTCCCCAAATAAATCTAAAAAAATTGTAAATAAAATTTTTTTCAAAAATTTTTGGGGGGGCTAATTTTAATTTTGGGGGGGCTTAGCCCCCCCAAGCCCCCCCCTATTTCCGCCAGTGTTTCCTCAGTGAAAACCTGCTAATATAGATAAGGCCTCGCTGAAGCGTTTGTTACGACAAGCGGTCCGACATGAAGTCACAGAATGAATTAATATAAGGCAAGGTATTCTATGGGTGATAATCTGCCGGTTTAATATTGGTTAAAGTAAAATACGATGCTCTTCGGGTGAAATAGTTGAAACATTTGAGCGTCTACTGGTTAAGATTTCTTCATATTCATAATTTTGAATAAATTATAATTGACATTAATGACCATTAGCTAATTGTAACAATTTTCCTTAAAAAATTTCTTCAAAATATAAAGATGTTAAAATCTGCAGGTACCTATATAAATGCCATCCTTCATTCAGCCCCCACTTGCCGTCGATTGACTATCCTTAATTACTTAAAAATAAGATAACAGTTTAAGAAAAAGGAGGGAGAAAATGCAACAACGAATTTTCTAAAATGAATAAATAAAGTTATGTTTTTCCGTTACTATGGTTGTTTTATTTAAGAAATAGGTGACCTCACAAGGACTTTGAAACAAACAAAAATGCCATCTACTGATTGGTTTGGCCTTGTAACGTCACACACTCCTTAAATTAAAGCAGACCACAGCAGAAATTTACTACTTTTGTACTCCCAACATTTTGGCAACGTCATCGGCTGACTTGGAAGTCAACATTTCATCGACCAACTCCTTGTCGTCGATATCGAGTAGTTTGGCGATTAAGTCCACTCCATCTTCTTTCGCCGATTTAAGACCTACTTTGGGATTCAAGCCGGCGGAGATAGTTGGTGTGGCAGCTACAGCTGTCACAGTAGCTGCAATAGCAGCTGCAACGGACACTGCATTTGTGCTAACCACTGCAGCTGCTGGGAACACATTCCTCAAAGGATCAATTTTGGCATCAGGAGATGATTCGTACTCGAGCGAATGATTGGCACTGGAGCTGGAGGAACGGGGAGCAGAAACAAAGCTCGAACCGGAGGTGGAGAGGTCGGCTACTCTGTCGTTGACCGCTATTGCCAGAGGTCTGATGTCTCCTCGATGGTCGCTGTAGGGTGAGGAAGGCTCCTCATCATCGGTGTTAGGTGAGGCGTCACCACTAGCCGATGCGAATGACTTGTTCGAGTGCTTTTTGCGATGTCGCAGCATACTGTGCTTGAGGGTAAACCTCCTCTGGCAAATGTCACAAGAAAATGGTCGTTCCCCCGTATGGGTTCGCATATGACGTCGCAGATCCTCGGCTGACCAGAAACGGCGCAGACAGAATGCACATATTACCTGAAACATGACCAAAGACTTGTAACACATGCAATTTGGCAAAAAAGAAAATTTTGAAAGTATATATAGGTAGTTTGTTCACATGAAGGGTATGCTTTAGCAGAAGCAAAAATTGTACGAGTACCTATGAAATATAACTAGCGAAATTTTCCCGACTGTTTAAGAAGCCGATTCTGAACAGAACTTTGTAATTTTGGCTATTATATGCGCTTCAATGATAAACTTGAAGATGTATCGAGTTGGATTTTAATTTTTGACTGTAGTGTTGCGCAAAGTAAATGTAATTTTGACAGCTAATTTTAGGTATAAATAAGATATAGTACAAATCAAAAATTCAACTCTATGCATCCTTAAGTTCATTGTTCAAGTAAAACATATTCAAAAATAAAAACTCCAAGTTGAAAACTCAGCCAAAAAGAAGTCGGAATTTCCTTATTATTTTTAAGAAAATATTTGTGTTTCGTATCATTTTAGCAGACGATTTGACAGAAAAATGCTTAATTTTGGACGGAGTTGGCTAAGTAAAAAGTTAGATTCGTATTTTTCCATACTATACCTACATATCATCATCGGATATACTACCATTAATATACACATATTAGTAGCCTATTGCCAAGGGGCCGAGTTCGTGCTTTTAGTTAAGCATGCCCTTAAGAGGATAATGCTTTTTAAGGACAATTTGGTACATCGAAGGGAAAGGTGCCAGAAGAGTATTCACAGTAAAAGTGCTTTGCGTCAAGAGATTAGAATATGAGGAACCAATCAAATACCTACTGATAAGAATATGTGCTTTGTTAGAGTGTGGAGGAACGTTTTAATATTGGAAAATTTTTTATATTTCTAACATGAATTTGGTAAATGATTATTTCACAGAGAAAGCAATAGCGGAACTAAGGGTTGTCTAGCTCCAGAACGGCCCCATCAGAAAACAATTCGGGTCACCAAAATATTTCTCACAAAATAAACTAAAATTCACACAAGATAAAGAAAAATGAATTATAATTATTTTTAAAAAATACTGATGAATATAATTTGAGGTTTCAATTCGGTTTCTGGTTTATGGATTTTGAAATTATTCTGAATTCTTCTTGGCCCCCAAAGCCTCCTCCAGAAAAAAAAGAAAAAAGAAAGCTATTTTCGTCACTAAAAAGAGGTCTGGCCAGAACAGCGACATTTGAAATCGTTGCAATTTTGACTTTTTCAAAAAGAATCAATAACAAGTCAAAGCGAAGGATAGGTGAAATTTTTGACCAAATATAAATAAACACAAAATCTGGTTCTATAACCAATTTCCACTTCTGTTTTCCATAAATACCGTCTTTTTGTGAATGAAGTCATTTACACTTCTTAAAGTTTGGAATCAAAAACTTTCAAAGTCATTTATATCCTCCCTGCGGACGTTTTCCTATCAAAAAGGCGAAGGTATAAAATAATATATTTTTCAAAATTCTGATGCACAGTATAGATGAACTCTCGTGAAACTTCTTCACAGAGACAATCAAAATTAGAATGGAATCTGCCGACAATAAATTTGATTTTTTCGTTGTTATTATTAACCACTCATTCCAACTGAAAAGCATCTACCATCACAAAAAAAATTAAAAAAATATATAAAGCCATCGTCATAATAATTCTGCCATCAAATATTTTATGATAAAATTAGATTTTCCGACTGATTATAAGTGCACCACAAACAAACCACTTATCAGCCAGCCCCATCTAGAATTTTCCAAGTTGTACCAGTACCTAGCTTTGATTTCAATAATTTACGAGTATTTTACCCTTCGAATTTTCTGTTTTATATGTACGTATTACTGAATGAAAGAATGATGGAGGGGTAACATTATACTAAATTTTATAAAAATCAGAGAAAAAAATATTTATGTGTTATCAGACTTGCAATCGATTTAACGAGTAGGTACGTTGCTCATCAGTTTTCTTTATTTTGAGAACAAGTTCTTTCATTTCCAAAGAACTCATAAATCAATAAAACCTAAAATGTCCTCTTCTCTGTTGTTTTGCTCACCTTTCTCTTTCACCCCATTCAAGTTTCCACAAAATTAAACAACAGTAAAAGTGACTTATGCAGGTATCATATTTTAGTGCTTGTAGGACCCTCAGTTTTACTGAAGGTATCAAATAATATTGTGAACTGACCTTACGACACGAATAATCAGGAAAACGGCCACGATTTGGTTCCATATTGTTCTCGTCACTGTTGGCATTTGAGTACATCGCCTCTTCATGGCTGGAACCTGCATCTTCCAGTTTTACATTCATGTCCAAGGCACCTTTGCAGATCAGTTGCTGGAACTCCGTAGGATGAGCTTCGCTAATGTGATCAAGAGCTTCTTGACGTTCACCAAAACTTCGGTCGCATAAATGGCACTTAAATGGTAAATCGGATGACACGTGGCCACAGAAATTCTGGTCAGTGGATGCAACAGGAGATGCTGAGGTCACTACAGCCACTGCCACTCCTTTAACCTCCTTCTCCTCGCTTACAGATTTATTTGACTGGTCACTGCCTTCAGATAAGGTTAGAACTGAATCCTCTTTAGGCAGTTTCATGAGATCATGATGGGAACCTTCGTCCAGCTCCTTGGTGTCTATTTGGTTGTGTTTCTCAATTATGTGTTTCTTCAGGTTTTGGTAGGTTGAGAAGGTAGAGCTGGGGCAATGGCTACACTTAAATGGTCTTTCGGGTACATTTCGCGTGGAGAAGTTTGGTATCAGGCGGTTATTAGAAGTAGCAACAGTGCCATCTATAGGAATAGCGGTGGCATTGCTAGAGATGGAGATAGCTCCAGGGGGAGCAACAGCTGTTGAGGTAGAAGTCGAGTTGGCAATGGTTGTAGTTGGCTGTTGTTGCTGCTGGATATCTGTCAGCTGTGAACGGTGCTTGCGCAAGAAATGGCGGTCGCAGTTTGATTTGGTGGTGAACAGAAGGGGGCAGTTGGAGCACTTATAAGGCTTCTGACCAGTGTGTGTGAGGGTGTGTCGACGGAGCGACGATGCCCATGGGAAGGAGCGTGAGCAGAAGTCACAGTGGACGCGATTTGGTGCCGAAGAGTAGGCGCTCTTCTTCTTCTTCACACCATTTTCATTCTTGTCATCAGTTTTAGCATTAGCATCGATGGGAGCTCTATAATAGAAGTAAAAAAATTAATTAATGTTCGAAGCTGTTGGTCAAATTGCTGATATGACAATAAACCAAGCTGATATTTTATTACTACTATTTGGAAATTATTGTTGTCACAGAAGAGGAGCGGGCTTGGTGTATAAATAGTGAAAAGGCTTGGAGTGTTGGTTTTTGATAATTACAGCTCAAACTTATGGTAATATGTTTTTTTATCAATTTTGAGAGGACGTACTAGTCTAATAGGTGTTCTCAAACTAGTATGCTAGCTACACCTACAGTCTTGAAAAATTCAGAAAATTTGAGGTCCCACTCAATATGGTCTCACTATTTAGAAAATCACTTTCATTTTCTCAGATTTTAATTTCCACGCTCAGTTTATATTATTTTATTTACAATTTGCCCTCAATATATAAGTTATTAGAATAAAACCAAAATCTAAGGTAAGTATTGATTAGAAAATAAAAGTGGAATAGGACCTGACAAAAATTTTGGGAAAACCACTATCGAGTCCTATAGTCAATTCAATTTCAAATTCAAAGAAGATAATGACTGCTAGCCTTCTTGAAACATGTATATATTTTGCCAAGTAGGTAAGTTCACAGGTCAATCTTATTGAATAGAAATTTGCAGAAAATGAAAGAGAAAAGTGTACGATTGCTACATTTTTAGTAAATTGAAACAAATATTTTGGCACCAAATTTAAAGGAACTTACATTATAACCGGCATAATTCTCCATAAATGAATATTTTTGCATATTTTATCAAATTGCTAAGAGTCAAAATTATGCAGATATAGACTCAAAATGGTTACAGCATTTTTACTCATTTTTACCTTCAAGTTTTACCAAACATATCTGATTTTTTTTTTTTTCAACCCAATTCTCGTTGACTGAGGGAGGCTAGTCTCATAGGCAGTCAGAAAGAATTAGCGAAAATGCTTTATGCTAATTTATATAGTCAGAATAACTCATTTAACGAACCAAAAACATATTTATACACACGGTCCAAGTTTATTCATATCTGAGAAAAAAATGTTGGAACTCGTACATAAATGTCAAAGATTTAGAAGACATGCCAGTGTAATATAAAAAAACCCAATGGTGCACACAAGGCGGAATAGTGTGGTTGAGGCTCCCCTTCAGCATCAAATTGTATTGAAAATACAATGAATAGCAGTGAATTTTACAATTCATCAAGTTTGGAAGGCTCAAATACTAATGATCATGCACTACTGATATGTGTTGAACCTGTTTATGCAAAGTTCATGTTTGGTTATCAGTGAAGTTATCATTACACGAATTGACTTATTTTCTTTTTGCATGGCAACCCAACAGTCTATTTTCTGAGCGATGGTTGAGTTTTGGGGTGTGATATTTTTAGTGTAAGTAGGGCTTAATATGAACAATCAAACCCTAGCCAAACTTCATTTTCAATTGAAAAAAAAGTGGACCATTTCTTCCTTGCATAGCAGTGTTCAAATAATATGAAGAAAAATAAAAATGTTATCGCATTAAAAAATTGGATTCCCATTCACTGGTAGATAAGATTTCTGAGATTTTATCACACATGCGCAACTTTTGATGAAATACTGTACATCAACCTTTGGGACAGATTAATTTAATTATAATTTTTCCACTGAATTTTAATAGATATAGTAAAATGTTCTTACCTATTATCTTCACCGCCTGAACCATTTCCTTCACTGCTGCTGCCAGCCACTAATCCTTCTTCATCTTCTTCGCTACCATCATCATGCTTACTGCTGCGATCCTCTTCATTACCAAAATATTGACTGAAAGTCTGGGTCGAAACATTATCCAAAAGTGATCGAACACTGGCCAAATCTGGATTTTCCTCTTTTGTGGTAGCCTCTTTATCAGTAGAAGCTGCTAAAGGAGATGTCACCTCAGTTCCATTGTCCATCATCTCAGCATCTTTCACCTCTTCATCAATAACTAAATCTTCTCCATCTTCGTCATCTTCGTCGCCAATACCACTGTTCTCCATCGACTCTTCTTTTTTGAAACGTTTGACTGTCTCAGTGTCCATATCATCATCAGCATCCGCATCGCTGCATTCTGTGGAGCGTTTCTCAAATGACATTTCACATTCACCCTCCATACTATTTGCCTCCAGTTGCTGAGTCTGCGGTTCAGATTTCACACTAACTGTGTCACTCATATCATCCTTGAGTTTAGTGCGCTGAGCTCTACTAGAGCCTCCTCGTTGGCGCTGGCGCCAATGGCTTGGATGTTGCTGCTTCACGTGGCGATCCATATTTGAGCGCAGTGTAAACCTGCCAGGACAATATGCACATGAAAATGGCTTCTCAGTTCGATAACGTCGCTGCTTTTGCTTTTCCACCAGAACACCATCCTTCATTACCATCTTTACTGTCGATGATTTGCTGTTATTGCGTACTTTTGCTGCCAGGACATCTTTAGCAGCTGCCACAATGGCACGATTATCTCGATCACTCGCAGGTCCCATAGTTGCTGCCTTGGTGAACTCATCAAAAGCTGGAACACTTTGACGCAACTCTTCAAACCTGTCTTTGGCATTTGCAACCAAATGCTCGTATATGAGAGGGCGCAACTTGGAAGGATGAGTTTCATTTGCACCAACGCTACTTATGGTGTCTATTTTAGGAACACCTGGAAATGCTGCATTTAAACCACCAGTGGGCACAAAAAACTGTGATAAGTTTGGCATCATTGGTGCAGAAGGAAAAGCATAGGGTGTGCTATTGCGCAAGAATAATTGTGGAGACTGAGGTATGCTGTCATGAGAAGTAGTGGGCGGAGTGTGACCACAACTACGACTACGCACTGTTAGATCTTCGACGTCTGTATCTTTTTTCTTGCGCAGATCCAAGACTAGCGCCTCCGCATCGGAAGTGTCTGCAGTGAGTACAGCAGCAGCATCAGTGGTATCCATATTTTCTGCATCCACATCTTCGTGAATTTTGTCAGAATCATGAATATCTACACTCAGGTCGAGGGGTTCTTCAGTTTCAACCGGTTCTGGGTCACAAAATGGTGCAAGTGGCGAGACGTTGATGAAACCATTGTCTTGTAGCATGAGACCAGTGCGCATCATTAGGTTATTTTTGTATAACTCCGTATCTGCCTTGGAGGCGCCAATATCTAAAAGACCAGCAATGCGAAAGTCGGAATATTTGGCATTAAGCATAGGTATGAAATGGTAACTATCGAGTTTCTTTTCACTAGTCACGTTGGAATTGGTATTATTATTGCTGTCATTACTGATACTGCTCTCGGCATCACTGTGGTGCTCAGATCTATCACACAGCTGCAGGCTAGTGCGAGATCGATCATCGTTTTCAGAGCTATCATGGTGGCTGCTGGAGAATGAACCAACTATAGACCTGTATCTGTCTTTGGTATCTTTGATTTGACCAGATGTCAGCAATGTCTCCAATTTATTTATGGTATTGGTTGGGGTGGATACAGTTACAGCACCAGTAGGAGTGTTCTGTTGCTTGTTGTTCAGATCAACCAACAGCCGTTTAATATCTTCGCGCGAGGTTTTGCGGTGCGCATTGCGCAGATGGCGTTCGCAGTTGGCCTTGGTAGTGAAGGTGGACAAGCAGAGCTGGCATTTGTAAGGATGGTCACCATTGTGATTGCGAATATGGCGAATGATGACTGATTTGTCAGTGGTGGAGAATAAGCAAATATTGCACTGGTATGGCCGAGAATTGCGGATGCCAGCTATGTGGACACGCGCATGCCCCTTGAGGGCACGCAGGTTGCGGAACACCTTGGTGCACAGGCGACAGGGAAATTCGCCGCGTCTCTTCATATCACGCACTCTATTGAGGAAGTCGTTTTCATCTTTGGTAAGTTTTTTCTCTTCCTCGGACTCAAATTGTTGCGCTGGATAGGAAGGTGGTGCATTTTGGATGGCATTTATAAGGTGATTGGGTACTTTGGGCTCGTCTTCATTGTGCTCAGACTTGGTTGAACCATAAGACTCGGTGTCTGAGGAATTGTGACTATCTTGGCGACTGTGCAGATTCAAGCCAGCAAAGAAGCTGCTTTTAACCTCTTCCCCTTCACCAATCAGCTTGGCGTTACTGGTAGCTTCTGAGGGGAACTGTTTACACTGCTTCCAGTGGCTCATAAAATGGGTGCCAGTGAAATGCTCTCCGCAGAAGTTGCAGCGGTACGACTGACTAGTTTCAATGCTCTCAGAGAGCTGTTGCAAGAGGAATTTTTTGTTTTCCAGAAAGTCGAGAATCTTGGAATTTAGGGGGTTATGGCGCAGTGCGTTGTTGTCTGTAACATGCATGATGCTGTGGCGAGCAAGTGACTTGAGGGTGGGAAAGAGTTCACCACAATCTCGGCAAGATGGCCTGTAGGTGGGATGATGGGTGCGCAGATGCTGATCAAGTAAGTCACCTGCTGTAAACTGCTCGGATTTGCAAACTGGGCATTTATATTGTCTGAAATCGTTATTGCGCGCCGAATGATCGTTGTTGTTGTCGTCCTCTTCGCTGTCTACACTATGGCGTTCTTCGTCAGCAAGGTTGTTGTTATTCAAGGCAATAACTGAGTTATTGTTCAGAATCAGTTCTTTGATGGCAGATTTACGTTGTTTTATTGGTAATCCGTTCGACTGATCCACGAGGTTACCATTCTTGTGAATCATTTCTACTACAGCATCGATTTTCATTTAGACAATTTCTTTCATGGCAAAGTATAGCAAATAATCTGAAATTGAAAAAAAAAAATTTCAAACACTCATATAAAAGATGATACGAATGTCGCGTCAAAAATGTCTATTTTCGTTCAAAGGAAGATTTGTACTTTAAAATTGAAAGTGAAAGTTTTAAACTGATGATGAAGGAGGAAAATAATTGGAACAATGCAGGGGCATGTTTCTGAGCAGACCAATGATAATGAACACTGAGCAGCTATGAGCATTGATAAATGTAAAAATATCATTAGAAAGCTTTTTTCAACATTTTTACAAATTATTATAAGATTAAAAATTAATTGTTTTCTGTATCTATTGAGACGACAGAATTTTGAAGGATAGTGCAGTTTAGAGTCAGTAAAAAATCTCGAGTTGACTAATTTTTATTTTTAGTACCTACGTCGCGTCACTCATTGAAATTTAGAGTACGATCATGAAAAAATTATAAATTCCGATGTATTTTGATATTTTACTGTAATGTTTACAGTAAAATTGAATTATTTTCTTGTCAGTGAGCTGTACATTGAAAAAATGTACTTTTTCCAGTGCTGCCTCTGCATTCTGCTCAAAAGCTAATCATTTTGAAAAATCACGTCTGCGCAGGCTAACCACTCAATACTCGAATAATTTTAAAAATTTTCTTCAAACAAATTAACTGTGGATAGGGAAAATTTTCGTTTTTTTCGGATGATTGCAGAGAGTTTTTTAATTTCACAGACTGATTCATTTTAATTACGAGTAATATACCTACCATTTGGAAATGAAAAATTGAGTTTAATCTCTGCAGTTAAAAGTGTGGAATCAAATATTCGAAGCCAGTAGGCCTGCTTGCGGGTTTGGTTAATTAATTTTTTTTTTCACTTCTTTACGTTTTTGTAAATTTTCAAAGAAATATCATTTACTTTCACCCATTTTCATTTCCTCATTCACTTGTGAAATGAGACAGGCTGGAAAAATACACGATCATTTTTCTAATTAAAATAATTGGCTCAGACTTTGAGAAATTGTTTTTCTCCTTGTATTTACCGCACAAATTATAATGCATCATCTGTAGACCTAATTCAAATGGGGAAAAATTAGAATAATGCAAATGTATAAAAATCTTTACCTTACAGGTCTACCAGAAATGAAATTCGCAAGGATAGACTGGCATAATTATTCGAGATTGAACGTTGTTTATTACTTCTTTCTATTCCGCAGGTAACATTTTCGAGAATTTCTTTTTTCTTTTATACTTTGAGCGAATGAATTGACTATTAAAAATAGGCCTATTTATAAAGAAATTTGAAGGTATGGCATCCTCGTGAGACTATTTGAATCTCTTCGATAAGAACATTCTGATTATTGCGACGCTTAGCTGAAAATTAATGTAGGTGCAGTGTTACATCGGTGGCATCGTAAAACTAATATGGACAACATTGAAAGTCGAATTAAAAAAAATAAAACTTGAGCATTAATTCAGCACTCGAATGCTTCATTCATCAATTCTCAAACGGGTATAGTGCCAGATTATTTTGAAGATGTAGAAAAAGGTTATATTTTAATATTTCAACTCTTACTTTTTCACCAAAAGTACCTCGTCCTTGAAGGCTTGAATATTATCTTCAAAAATTCAGCCTGACAGAAAATATCTAAATACAGGCATATAGGTTACGTTTGATGAGAAATGATAATTGTAAAAATTAAAGGTTTTTCTACTTTTCTCAAAACTCTACAATACAAACTTTGAGCTTCACGTTACACTAGGAAAAGTAAGCTGCAAAGATCAAAATACATATTAACTGCTTCTTTCTTCAAGTTATAAAAAAGGAGAGGGAAAACGCTTTGAAAGATACCAATATTTCGTATGATCATAGTTATATAGTGAAGGAAAAAATAATAATAATAAAGTAAGAAAAGGAACGAACACTTGTACCTAGCTACTTGAAATAATACCAAAATGGATATTTTTAATGTCATCTAAGCTATTTCCAACAGTCATCTATGAGTCAAAAGCTCAAACATTTAAAAAACTGCTAAAAACTGACCATAGCAAAATGTGCAACTGTTTTCCAAATTCTTACAAAATAAAATATCACTATTAAGAAAATTATCTATTTTGAAATGCTTGGACAGATCGTTGAAAGAAAAAAAAGAAAATTAAAAATGCTAAAAATTTTTGGGTTGAAGTCATTTATAAATTTTCAAGATAGGTAAACGGATTCTTCGAGAGTAGTAGCTCCGTATAATGGCTTCTGAAATCATGCTTGCATGTCATAAAAACACTTTCGGAGGAAGACCTTATATTGGCACTCATGCGCTAATAATAGTCAAAAGTTTTGGAAGGATTATCTTTTTTTTTTTTTTTTTACTACAGCTCATTTCACACATGTTTACCCATAAATTCTTTTGTATAAAATTTTAGGAAAAATAAAATACTGACGTGGGTAAGTAAATAAATATCTATATTTTCTAATCTAAGCTGACATTTATCAAATTCAGAATGACAGTTCTTTTATGGATCAAATTTTAGGCTTTGTGGATTAAACGTTGGAAAATTGAGAAAAAAAGTAAACAGTCAGGGTAAAAAGAGCGGCTAAGTAAACAATCCACTAAATAAAGGATTAGGTATATTAAGATCTGCACATATTAATCACAAATTCAAAACATTCTGAATATGACATGATAGATCAGAGAAAAGTAGTTGAGATTTGAGAAAATATTGTAAGATCTTATTACATAATATAAAAAAATTGACATGAAAAATTTTCATATGTTTGTTGTAATTCCATAACTTCAGAACTCAATTTTCACATTAAATTTGATTGATCTAAGGTCACATTCAAGGTTTTCCAAGCAGTTTACGTCCATTTTAGAGAAAAAACAATAGGCTCGTCATCTTCAAGCTTCTAGCATTCTGTAACATTTTATTACAGAAAATGTCATTTTTTGAAATATCTCAAAGCATTAAGAAAGAAAAAAGGATTTCAAAATTTTCACAGATTCGATAAAATAAGGTAACAACCTGTAAGTAATTAAATCTTCATTATTATTCATCCTAATGAATTTTTTCTCCTTTTTAAAATTTTATAGTTTTTTCCTGAATGTTTTCTTGCATATAATCGCAGAAGCAGTTTTCAAAAAGCTGTTTGGCTCTTTTGCCAATGTTGGCTTAGCTCATTTCTAAGGCTATAATTAGCTAATAACAGAAATGAGCTGAACTCAAAAAATATATCAGTTTCTAATAAAATAAAATAAACTGCTAAAAATAACAAGCATGGCAAGTATGAACTCAGTATGCAGTAACTTTAAAAGATTATCGTAATGTCTGTAGCTCTCTACTTTGAAAGTCCAATATTACAACAAGACTGATTGCAGATACAATTAGGTTGATATAGGCACACCGATTGATGTTGTCGATATCTCAAAATTGATAAGGATGTACTTATTATACGTTTTGGAAAAATAAATTTTGTAAGAATTGCAGCAAAAGTCCAGTTGCATGCGGGGTCAAAAGTTGACCAACTGTATCATTTTGGTTAGTGCTACATGTATTTTATATATTTTCAACGATTTCGAAAACTGATAATTTTTTAGAGGCTACACAAATTATAGTTGAAAATTGTATCGAAAGTCCTCGAGTTTTTCTCACTTTTTAAAAGTCGTAAAAGTTGTTTTCGTTTCATAGATACGTACATACCTACACTCGTCTAAGAAATATCTACCAAGGAGAAGGCGATTATCAAACAAGTATAGGTATTTGACTGGGGTATGTACGAGTAAAATATTCTTCAGCTCGTTTCATATAAATTTGGTCTGTTTTTAACAACAGTGGAACAATTAGTGAGAAATAAGGGGGAAAAAACAGAACAAAAAAGCTTTGATGATTCGTTCAAAACACATTATTGTTCATTTAACAAAAGAACATACCTAGTGATTTTTGCCGAAATTAAATTGGAATTTTCAACTAGTTTTTGATGCTATTTCAGTTACCATAAACGTATCCAGCTATAAGTACATTTGTGGTGAATTTTGTAAAAAAATTTTGGTAATCTTTCGTTCGCTCGCTTTAAATTCAGTTTCTACTTCAATGGAAATAATGGAAAGACTGTATGGAAATAATCACTATTCTGGTTGGTTTACGTGTTGCCAGAATGCCATGACAAAAGAAGAGCAATTTATCCGAGTAAACGACAATTTCGCTAAAAATCATGTTTCAAACATGTTTCCAAAAATGACGTTATTCGTGCCAGAAAATCGAAAGAGTTGTCTGAAAGAAAATTTATATTGGAAAATATGACGTGATAGTTGAGATACATTTTTAGGCGTTGGTATTTTTATTTTTTCGATATAAAAACAGGCTAACTTTGGAAAATTATGAAAAGTGTTACATTAGGCCTGCAGAAAAGACGCTTATAATGAAGCCATGATCAAGCACTATTTACCTTTCAAAAGAGGGATACGAAAAAAACCCAGAAATATGATTCAGAATACGTTAATTACGATGGTCCCGATAAAATTCTTCGTAATACTATGAAAAAAAGAGTAAATCTATTTCAAATTTTTTTTTAATTTCAGCTTTGTACTCGTAGCATTTTTAAACTGAGCTGAAAAATTTTTGATTTTCTCAAAGGGTGCAATATATTTGGAATATTCTCAGTTTTTCTTCTGGAGCCCAACCCCAAAGAGCTTCCCCTTTTTCCAAGGTAAAGCCACTCAACCCTTCCCAAGAGTACAATATTTTCCCCCCTACACGCAAGAAACAGTTCGAAAGGATTATTTGCTTTTTATACGGATGTTACTATCTCCTTAAAAGAAACGATATGCAACTTATTTGACGTAAAATAGAAATCACGTGCAAAAATGATTGCCCAATAGCCAAAAGGTGATCTAAGTAGCTAGGCTAAATACTTAGGAAGTAAGAAAATGGATCAGTTTTGAATGAGGAGTCTAGAAAAGTGGGAAAACATTTTGCAAAAACAAAAAAAACACTTACGGGTATTTACTGATTGGAATATTAAAAAATTATTTGTTAGAAAAATTAAAACATTTTCCCCGCTAAATGTAACATTTGATTAGATTGAAATTATAAATGTTTAAGAACTTCAAATTTTATCATCTTTGCTTTTGCTTGAATGTGATTTTAAGCCAAATAGGTACGTGAAGAAAAAATTTGAACTCGCTCTCGCCTCTTTATTTAAAATTTCACTTTATCAACCAAAAACTCGCAAAAAACATAAATTCCCTCTTCCCGCATTGCAAGTACCTACTCGAGAAAATAAAAGAGGACAAATAACCTGCAGTTTGAAAATACAAAAATTAAACCCCCTCCACCGAGTAAAAATTGTCTGAGAATTCAAAAATAATATCTAGATACAGGGTGACTAATTCTGATTTTCTATCAAAACACCCCAATTTACTGAATTTTTTAAACCATGTCATTGTCACTGACAATCGTGATCTTGATGAGCTGAAGTTTTTTTGGCAACGCATGCTCGAAAATCGTCTCATAACAACGATATTTTCATGGTCAGAAGTCTTATTCAACAAAAAGATAAGACGTAAGGATTTAAAAAAATTTCAACTCACTAAGGTGACTAAAAGCAGCTTTTTATCATTGTTTCATTTGTGTCACCAATTGACTATAATATGTAGAACCATTTGATGTTTTCTAATTGAAAATGATATTCACTAGTTATACATTATTATAGAATTTATTATTCTGCATATTTTTTCACTGGTACTAACAAGTAAAAAAAAAAGAAAAAAGAAAAAAAAGAAACCGAAAAAAGAAGTTAGCAAATGATCAAAGTTTTCAGTGAATGGAAAAAGTGTCTATAAAGTCTTCATTTTGATTTCGTGTAACCAATTAATTGACATTCTACCATTAAGTGAAAACAAACAAACCGAACGACCATTCTATCTTCAAATTCTTAATCAACTTTCGTATAATCGCCTACCATAGGTAAGTCATTTTCTCAACTAATTACACTCGAGGTTTAAATACGAATGATGGAAAAAAAAAATGGCTGAATTCTTCGAAGACGAAAAAACACATCACGAGGATTCGTCGTATCATTTCAATTTTCAGTTTAAACGGACTGCCACTCTTCCAAATTAAATTTATGCAAATAATTTCGACGAATATACTCGTTCTTGGTGGTGTCATTTCATTTTCAGACGCAAACAAATTAAGATTTACAGTCGTAACCGTAAGATAGCTAACTTTTTTATCTTCTAAACGTTTTAATAGTACCTACCACAGGTAATATACAAATATGCGTATGCCCCAGTCCCATTATACATATTCATGGTAGTTTAATTAAACGTTTTGTCTCTTTTTCATTTTATTTCTTCAGCGTGTATTCTCCTTTCGAGAAAGAGACAGACACAAAAATACAGAAGAGGCAAAGGGTGAGAGGTGAGAGAAAAGCCTTATAGGAACAAGTTTTCTTTTTACGATTTTAATTAAAATCCGAGAGAAGAGAGAGAGAGAGAGAGAGAGAGAGAATGACACAAAATGAAGGAGAAAATCGAAAGAAAAACCATTTCGTAATCATTTTTTGCATTGTGTTATTTTGAAAGTACCTACCATACGTGGTTGGAGGGAAATGATTTAAGGAATACATTTTTTTAAATTTTTCTTTTAATTGCATCCAACCGGTTCTAATTTTAAAACGTAATAAAGCACTGACTGGGTAATTGGCCGGGTTGGTCAAGCAAAATTATCTTCTCTAATTTCTTTTCGGTGTTTATAAATAAAAAAAGATTTTCATCAAATATTAATGATTGAAAGTTTTGAAACTATCCATAAAAATCGAAGAAATTACTTAATTAGAGAAATAAGAAAAATGCCCTGAACTAAATGTTACAACAGCCTGTTCAATTAATCACCAATGTTTTCACGAATCTGAGTTAAAATTGAATATAGCCTATTGTACTTCCTCAGAAACATGCCTGAATTTTTTTTTTAATTAGCGATTTCTCACAAACGTACAAGATTTCAGTATGATAATCGAAGCAGGCCTGTTAACATTTTGTTATAATTTCAAATGAAAATTTTTATAAATTGGCCTATATTATTATAACAAAATATGCTAACTTATCATCATTGACTTAATAATTTTTCCGAATTTCAGGTTCTGAGTATTTTCATCTCAAATTGAAAATATTTCACAAAAATGATCTAATTTTATAATTATTTTAAATTAGGAGTTCCTCCCACCCGATTTCATCACTTTGCTCAACCCTCCAACCCCTTCTAGCGGAAAGAGACCTTTAAGATGAAAGGCCAATATTACCTTAAAAAGTCTTCAAGTATTTTATAGTCGATATTAAATATACCCAAGAAAACGCAGTTTTTTCATTTTTCATTACCTATATTAAACAGAAAAATTTGTGAAATCATAAAAATTTTCAGAATAAACTTCTTTCTTAAAGACAGAACAGATAAAAACCTTAAAAGGTTTTTTTTTTCTTCATAATCAAAACATTAATATGAATAAGGATAGGCATATTATGCATAGAGGAAAAGAAAATTGTAGCTTACAGTTTTGTAACCGTTTAATGTAAATTATTGAAACTACTATTTGGGCGAGTAATTTTTTTATATAATTGGTCATGGCGATTGTTTTGTACCTCCTCTCCATTAGGCATTATTATTGTTCAAAGAATATTCATTAATAAACATTTTAATTGGTTACAGTTACAATGATGGTTCCGGACATGATTATTTCATGATTTGGTACTACCTATCCTACTACTAATCACGAAGTTTATAAATTGGTATATATCATAAACAATAGAAATACAAATAATATTAGTATAAAAATAAAATTTACTGATAAGATAACTAATATTATATTTTCACCTCCATATTTCTTGCTATTCGATGCAGATATGTGCTGAGCTATCCATTCAAATTTTGTTGACTAACGAAATAAAGTATTCCGTAAAGAAATGAGTCAAATTAATAAACATCAACTGGCCCATTATTTAGATTAACTTTTGGAATTTCTTGTGGATGAGGACGAATAATTTTTTTTAAAAATAACTTGGAAAAATGAAAAAGGAAAATTAGAATACCTACTAGAGGAAAGCAGCTCGAGTCTTCTTTGAATCTTTTCGCTAAAATTTCATAATAGGAAGTGTTAAAATAATACTATATTTTAAGCTGTCAATCGTGAGAAGGGCTAGCTCAGATAAAATTCTTTTGAAGAATTATTGAAGAATTTCATGATAATTATTTATTTTTTGAACAATGTTTTCAAATCCGAAATTCTCCGAAAAATATACTCGTCTGCTAAGGTAAACCCTATTCATCATCTACATATATTATTTTTTGAGATGAACTCCAGATTCTTAAAACCCTTACCAAACATGCCACTGTTTTATTTCAATTTATTATTCTATTCCTAGACATTTAATAAAATATTTCGAAGAACTTGAAAAATATATGATTTTCAGTTCGGTACGTATATCTTTTATTTTGAAATTCTTGGTACTGAAAAAAGTCAACAACAACAGAAACAAGAAAACAACTCAATTCTGCAGAATCTTATAAATTATCATAATAACGACGAAGAAAAGAATTACAGCCGCAAAGGTTTCAAAATACGAATATATGTACTCGTACTTGAAAACCAACATAAAAACATTCATTTTTTTTCTCAGAAATATCAAATAAATGACATTTATTTATAAACTTTACAGTTTTAGAAATATTATTTGAAATATTTTTTCACTATCTTTGTTTGTGTCATAAAAAATAGAGAATATTATTTTGTTAAAACGACGCCATGCAGAAATCTTGCAACAAAACTCGTTATAATTACAGGTACCTAGGTATTTAGAATCCTAGTGGGGTGGAAAAAAGAAAACACAGAAAAAACCTTGAATGCACCTAAGCTACGAGTAATTTGCTGTTATTCTCACAATGAGAAAAATAATTCCAAGGATGTGTAAAGAAATCATCGAAACCCTTTGATCTTTTATAAATTATTAATACTCGTATTATAGGACGTATAAAACTTAGGCGCTGCAGTTATATACATTCTTGTTTGTAAGATACGCTACAAAAAAGGAGTAGGTATATATCTGTTATATGTTATTCATGAAATGATATCTCAAGTTGGAAAAATTAATAATCAGTTTTATTGATGATTGCTTTCGATATATGAAGATAGTTTGAAAAAGTTATACAAAAAATCTTCTAAATCGGTTGCTAAGTAACTGAGATATGACAATTTTTATTTTTATATTAAAAAATCCTCATCTTAGAAAAACCAAGTACAAAGTTTGAATTGCCATTTTCAAATTACAAACGTTTTCTCTTCAAGAACAAGTAAACTACTGAATCAAATTTAACCAAATTTTGTAAGTTATTATTAGATTATACCACCCTAAGTATGTATTTATGAAGATACCTACAAAAATATGATTAACCGTGTGATCATTTATTGCCTATTTCGAAAAAAGTCATTTTTTGACATCAAGATACCATTTCGTAGATGATACTAGGTACTATCTATGAAAAAAAAAGAAAAAAAAGGCTGGTGTAATCATCTACAATTTCAAAATATACTGCCTCCTCTAACCCATCCCTTCGTCTATTTGAGTAGTTTCTATCAATAAGTTTTTTCCACGACATAAACCTAAATCGCAATTTAAAGCTGTTTTGAGAATTTTTGACGGATGATTTTAAAAGCACACCCCAATATAGCAACCTTTTTCTAAATCTGTCAACTTATTATACCTATCTTTCCTCAGATCGCATACAAATACGAACTATGCTAACAAAGCAATGCAGAAATCATTTGCTAATTTTCTTCCCTCACTTTTTTTGGGACAACTTGTCGCACCGAGACTCATCAAAATTCGTTCGTGATGGAGAGTTTAGAGCTGACACACAAAAATATTAATTAGGAGATAGACAATATTCAACGATTCGACCAACGAGCAACCTATATTCGATAAAAAGTAACCGGTTTCCCTTTGGTTGATATAAAGAGGCGATTTATATGATTTATTATACCAAACGCAGCGGTGAGGAAACGAATACAGAGTATAAAAAATTTCCCATCAAGATCATAAATCATCTTTCAACGATTCATAACAAACAAACTGCAAAAAAATGGTAATAAACAAATCGACTATACTAAAATAAATTTTAAAGGGGAAGCACGTAACAGCCTGCGTTCGTCTTGGAATGCGATTTTGCAATTACAGTTTTCTCATATCCTCACCTCTTGTCATTGCTCTGAGATCTTTTGGCTGCAACTTTTATAGGCTGAATAAAATGGACCTATAATGCAACTATAAGTATAGCCTGTAGCCGGATGTAGAACTCTAACAAGCAAAACATTTATGATATAGGAGAGGGTTGAGGCAAAATTTTCTTCACATTGTACTCGTCTTTATGGAAGTAGGATGGAGTATTTTTAGAAAAATAAAAGATGCGACATTTTTTTCCTTGTTTCAAGGGATGATTAACTGAGCTCCTGTTTCAAACCATGAACGAATGGGCATAAAAATTATACATGACTATGTTGGGTAGTTGAACCCTATTCGTGATCAAATTGTAAGAAATTGTGATCACCCAAAATTTATTGGGCAAACAATTTTTTATTAGGTATAAAATTATTATCTTTCCATTTTCTCACAAGAATTTTGCGAGTATCTGCAGCATTACACATATATTTAGTTAATCGTAAAATCGCAAATGAATGCCGCGGCCGTCGTCAACTTTTTAAATGATGCTACATTTGAAACCATTTTACGATACGCAACAGTGACATTTGTTCTATTTTTCCACATGACTGAAGGTAACTCTACCTTATTATTCTTCATATCAACTAAATCCATCTTCTTCGACTAGGTATAGCGACCATCTTGGTTATGTGAGCGCATCATCCTGACTACAGTCGCCATTTTCTGTCCCCCGTAAACATGTTCAGATCTCCAGCCCCTCTGCAGCAACACGACAAGACGCTGCAGTTCCATAAATTATCCCACTATCCTCGATTTGCTCTCTTTATCTCATTCTGCTCCTCTCTCCTTCATCAACCCTGCACCGAAACGCTGGTTACCCAATGGCCACCCAAAGCACACGGTGATGGTGATCGAGAATATATGAAATGCTTCTTCAGGCATTTCCGTTGCACTCGGCTGGCCATCGTGTGCATCCGCGTTGCATAGCTACCATAAACTCTGTCCAGTTTGCTTCGCGACTGTGCACTTTTAAATGGGTCTATATATATATGTGTGTATATGGTAATCACAATGAAAGAGACTGTATCTTATGCGCATCGATTATTTCTCAAAAGCAAAAAAAAAAATAATTTTTGTCTTTGTAGGTCCGTATTTAAATTTATGCAGTCGAATAAGATTTTTAGTAGCATGAAATCATTCTTTCATTTTCTGGGGCCTTGTTGAGTTGAAAAATTGCAAAAATTATAATTATCTAGGTACTTATATAGACTACCTAATACGAATTTACCAGGAGTAGCCTTTCTTTTCCAGAGAACTTATTATGCTAGGTTGCAAATTTTTTTCGATTTATCAATATTTCAGTCAAATCGGACCCGAAAGTGAGAATTGACTTCTGAATTTTGATTCCATCAAATCGATCATTCAAAAATCAAAAAATTGAAATAAACGTGGTATCCTCTCAAAATGTGTACATATTTGGGTCATTTGTTTGAGTAAATTTTCGTATGAAAATCGAATTCAAATTTGGAACTAAATCTGAATTAACACTGAAAGTTCAAAATAATCAAAAATCGATTTTTCAATTTTCGATTTTTGTACAATCGATTTTTTATTTTATCAATAATCATTTAAATCTATCAAAATTGATTGCATAATTTTGAAAAACAGACATCTCTACTTATTGCACTTTGTTCATGCATTAGATTTGATTCTAAATTTGAAATCTAATATAGAGGCCAACATATTGTCAGGTTTCTTTGGGGGATGCAGTGAATTCCGTGCAACTCAAAATTCAACCTACACCTACTTGTTTCATTAAAATATTTAAAAACGACGACAGGAAGTCAGTCTCTGCTTATATGCGTCAGCGATAGACTCCATGGTGGTAGTGGGAAAAAGTTATCGTTCAAAAGATGTTGTCTAGAAAATTTTTTTGATTTCGCTGATGTTACTAAAAACTTATCAGGTAAATACTTTAGAAAATGTAATACAATATTAATGTTGTTAGTAGGCTATATTTCCAGAAAAGGTCTAAACGTCGCCTTGACAAAAAAAATCTTGATGAGCCAACCTACTTTCATATAACCAAGATAATATATTTTCTTTACCAATTAAATCGAGTTTACTGACTTCTTCTCTTCCCTCCCATCAGAGGTATTATTTTCTTCAGTTGTCAAGAAAAAGCAAACGAGAAAGGGTGTTTCAGAAAATTCTCAAAATGGTTTGTTATCTTCGAGAATATCCATAGAAACGTAAAGAATAAACACAAGTACAGAAGCAGATATTGAATAGCAGATGTGTTGTGGTACCTGGTTACTATAACAACAGTACCTGCCGGGTTTTTATCAGCTTATACCAACACCTATTGATGCAGATGTCACGTTCAGAAGGTAAAAAAAATTTTGGGAAAGAGAGAGAAGAAAAATAATAATAATAATTAATAGCGTTATATCAAGTATGTATTGTGCGGCTGCGCACAAAAAATGAAGAGAGATAGCAAGAACGTGTGGCAGATGAAGAGGAATCGGCAGAGAAAAGGGAGAGCAAGAGCAAGTAAGAGTGAGCGTGAGGAAGAGAGGAGTGTAGGAAAAGCATACATGTAGCCGTATATTTGTGGTAGTTTTGCTTGTGTGTTTTTTTCCACCGCTCACATCGTCACTTGTTAATCAGTTTAATGACAATCTGTTTTTTCTTTTTGTTTTTTTTTTTTTTTTTTTTTTGGGAGATGCGAAACCATCATCACGCATACATTGTTGGAAGTCAAACTGAGCACACAAAATGAAAAATCTAAAATACATACGCTGCTGGTGAAAACAAAGTACACACACTGAAAGAAGGGGTGGAGAAGCTACCCCAGAAATTGAAAGAGAAAGAATAAAATCGTCTAAAAGGTCATGTGGGTGACGTTGGGCACGCGATACTGAAATTAAACTGTGTTTTTGTTTGGAGAGGACATCGGTAATTCAGTAGATAGCTTTTAATAATAGATCGAACGAGGTTTTATGTAGTAAAATACTATTCTTACGTAAGAAGTTAACCGCTCTTCGCTAAATTGTAGGTTTCAAAACCTACCCTCAGTAATTTGTATTTTGCAGAAAAACTTGAGATAAAGGTTTATGAATTCGAAGGAACGAGAAATAGATTTACTGTTTCATAATTCATCTATGTTTGAATAGAGTGGATTACAGAAACAACCACGTAGCTCTATTTTTAAATATTTTCAAACGTGGGCCATGATTGAGTTAAACTGGTTGAAAGTCGTCGGAGTAAAGCGGAAAGGTGATTGGTCCGGAAAATTTCAAAACTAAGAAGGAATTTTCTGTTTTAAAGTTTTTAACGACTGTAAAATTTACTCTCCATCAAGGATGCGGAGCTCTTGAAAACTTGCTGTGCACTATAGGCTCCACAAATTTATGAGACAAAATCCACTCCAGTTCCGACTTTCATATAGAGACAGTTTTTTGGTCGTTATGGACGAAATTTTCAAGTATTTTGGACGTTTAACGATCAAAAAACTGTCGCTATGGACCGATAACAAAGTACAGAATCGGCTGGGGGGGGGGCAGAAAATGAAAAGGTTCTTCAAAACAACCTTACAGGGCCGTAGCCGGTGAGGGACTATGCGAGCTGAGCTCCCCTTTGACCTAGTAGAGCCCCTTTTCGAGTTAAAAATATGATTGGTGGTAAAGGGAGAAAAAATGAAGGGAGAGGAGAAGGGAGAAAAAGAGGAGGGAGAAAAAGAGGAGGGAGAAGTTCCTAGTGGGAGGCCCCTCCCCGCTTAAGAAATATCCTGTTTACGGACCTGCAACCTTATGAGATGATAAAATTTTAAAATCGATCGTTTCTCTCAATAACTGAGTAATTTATGGACCTACCACTTTTCCGCTTTTAAGATGATAATGTCATTAAACTATGGCTAAAAACCGAAATGATTGATTGAAAGTAAATTCAAAGTTCAATGAGAATTTTGCAAACATTTATTTAAAGTATGCCCGTAGCAATTTCATATGTGGAAGTGGACCAAAAGAAAACAGGTTTTCCAATATACAGAGGGACCAACGGAGCAAAGGCTTTTTTAAATTAGCATATTTGTCCATCCCTGATTTTGAGCATGAGCACTGAGTACCCTGCTTCCAATATATTCAGCCTAATATAAACAACTGGAAGGTATGATTTTTGCGAATTTGATCTTCAACTAAATAAAAATGAAAGGTGAAGTTCCTACTCGTACGTGGGTACCAAAGAAAAAAGAATGATATTATACTTGAAAAAAAAAGCTTCGCTTTAGAGTTATTCTAATTTTACTTTGAACGGAAAACTTTACGATGACATGTCCTCCATTTTGTCTTGTATTTTTTTATTCTTAATAGTTTCCCGTATTTTTCTCGGTATTTTTTCTTTTTCCTCCACTCCTCTGCGTGGCTAAGGACGTATTACAAAACGATGCGCAGCCTAGGTAATTTCAAAATATGAATATACTTTTAAAAATATTAATTATTATTTACGTTTCGACAATATTATATCTTCGTCGTTTGTCGTATATTTTTCTATCTCCATCCTTTATTCTCTTTCCTATATCTATTTTTTCTCTCTTGGGCCACATTCTGCATAAAGTAGGTATTCTTTTAAGCGACGGTTTTTCTCATTGACTTTTCTTCGAGTTTACTTGGATGAAATAATTACAGTGGTTATATAAATGTATGACAAACCGTTATTATAATTTACTCATCGCTGTCTCCATAAATATGTACGTAAACGCATAAATAAGTGTGTACTCGGTAGGTACACTGTACCCAGCACACCAAGAAATCATCACCAATCTTTTGCATTGTTATTATAATAGGTATTGTTCAGCATCCGCCATCTTCTTTTTACAACAATTTTCTATTATTTTATTATTATAATTTTTTGCAGAGTTGTTGAAATTTTTATTCTCTTCGTTATTTCTCAGTTTTTTGTTTTTTTGTTTTTTTAGTTTCAATTATTTTTATTTCTGTTCGTCAGATTTCTTTAAGATATTCGATGGTCATCGTGAAGTTAGAAGGTTCGCGTGTTTGACGCTTGGCTGAAGTTATCCGTTTGCATGCCTGCCATACACATTGAAATATATAATATACATCTTACTGATTCTTCTCCTAATATATGAGCCGAATAACTTGGTAGACTTCCAAGAGAAGACAAGTCAAAATCCTAAACTTCTTTACCTTCATGTTTCACCCTATCAAATCTTATACAAGGTGTTTCCAATTACTTCGAGGCTTGTTTACTTAATAATATACAAAACAATAATCACTTCCTTTAAAATTTTGCGATGGGACTTAATTGTCTTAATATGATCACATGTGAAATTAGGGACATATATTGTGATTGGTAATTATTTATTGATTTATAATATTCATTCGTGACACGTAATTCAAATAAATAGTGCCATTTTTTTTTTTAATTTTGAAAATTTTTTTCATGTAGTTGATTGTGGAATTTTATGGTTTTTAATTAGGTATAATTTTTTCGAATAATAAAGTATTTTTATCAAGTAGGTATTTTCCAATTCATTCAAATTTTCATTTTTATTTTATTTTTTTAAATTTTCTCACATTTTTTTATTAGGCATTTTATTTTTGATTTTATTTTCATTTTCTATCTTTTTTACTTTTCTTCATTTTAAGAATTTTTTTCACTTACCTTGATTTTTTTCTATTTCGTTTCTATTTCTTTTTCTATTTTAATTATCAATTTTTTATCAAGTCGTGCTGTAAGTATAGGAAGATTTACTTTTTCAGAGGAGCTCACTGCGCGAGTACTTTTTTTACGTTACAGTTTTGGGTACACTGCTGATAAAGGTTTTTAAAAAATTATTCGGGCCTATTCAGATTTAGATGACCTTTATTAATCGCGAGGATACAGATTTCATTTGAATCATTTCTTAACCATCGATGCCTCTTCATAAGCAGGCAACTTTCAGTTTGAATACCTACATTTTTTAAAACAATTGGAGACACCATTAAATTACCTGCACACGAAATTCTACCTTCCACCATTGCTTCTACCGCTTCTTATAAGGACTGATAAATGTAGATTAGAGATTTTTTTCCTTCTCATTTCTCCTTCATCTCACGAATAAGTGCGATTATATGTTTTTCCAGAAGACGGATGGGTAAACCTGTCTAATTAAATTCTACACCGCTGCGTTGAATATCTTCCGTTCTCTCGAGATCACCATCTTTTTTTCGGACCAAAGCTCAGAAGAAGAAAAAAATTCGGCGAAATTATTATTACGGGGATTTTTTTTCTTATTTTCTTATTTTTATTCCTCTTCGTCGAATCCTGCTAAACGACCGTGAACACTCGTTGGACAACGAATTACCAAACTAACCTTGAAGTGGAATTAATTTGGCAGTCCGGTGATCTTCCAAGTATATACGTAAATTCATATTATATGCTACATTACCGAGTAGTTTTTACTATTTTGTCACCAAAAGTATAATTATGTAGCTTTGAATTCACTCACTCATTACTCGTCTCCACAGAAAAGCGTATTTATCTACCTATATAGCCTAACGAACCTTCTAAAATAATTTTTTTTTTTTGGTTCATTAAACTAGAGCAATTTTAAAACTTTTTGTCTTTTTATATACTTAATCGTATAGTTATCTACCTTATTTCATTCATTGTTTTCTTTAATTTATCCTCAAAGGCTAAACTGCAGATGATGCATGATAATCAAGAGTATACTTCTACGTTGAAAGATTAATAAATTATCTTCAACACAAAACCAAACTTTTTATTACGAATAATAGGTATCACATAATGGAATCTCTTTGAAAACTCTCAACATAAGGATGAAAAGTTGAGCAAATAGGTAGATAGTGATACTAAACACCGAGTACATTAAGAACAGAAGAAAAGAATTTTAGATAAGAAATGACGAGAAAAAATGAAATAGGTATAGGTATATGTGCTCATTTCAAATCCAAGATTCGGCCATTGTAATGTTCTCTTATCTATCTTAGATTTTCTCCAACAATATTGGGATTCATTAAGTTATTCCTAATCTGACATTTCTCACTAAAAATCCTATCTTACAGAAAAAAAAAAAAAAAACAATCTTAATACAAAATGAAACAATTGTGAGCAGTTTTGACTTTTGTATTGATGATTATGACGGATGGTTTAGGCGACAGTATCAAATGCGTACTTATCTTTCGAAAAAATCTCTTATCTATTTTTCTCCATCGAAAGTATGAATTATTAGAATTGACGTAAAAACTCATTATACATGTAATTATGCAGGGATGTAGCCAGAAAGTTAGGGGGGCAAATAAGATTCTTGGGGGGGGAGTTCATTTTCAAGCCCCTCATTTACCATTTCTTTTCGAAGTACAGGAGGAAGAGGAGGTATTCTCCTGGGGGGAAAATTTTGCTAGGGGGCGAACGAGAATGCAAGGGGGGCTGAGCCCCCCTGGCCCCCCTCGGGCTACACCCCTGTAATTATGTGTATAAATTGAAGACCGAAGAATCAAAATTAAGCGTTTTCATCATCTGAATAAATATTTCGAATTAAAAAAATTCAGCATAAGTATAAAACCCAGCTATGGATCAACCTATACCGATATGTATTGATTCAAATCGATAGAGGGGATATGTGTGATTGGGAATCTAATACAAAGAAAGTTATTTAAAATCAACTCTAATGATTTGGAGCTTCTCTTTCTATACACATGTACAGGTATGCTGAATAGTAAAATGAATGTTCAACGCACCTGCAGTCAATTAGGTATTTAAAAAAGTCTAGGTGTACTTATCTTGTTTTTTAGCTGCGCAGGTTTTCATTGAAAATCTATTTTTTTCAGCTAAGTATATTAAAAAATGTCAAAAATTTTAAAAAGCAAAAACAAAACAGTACTTACAAGTATTTTACAAGTGAGGAAGATATAGCTTGCTAATCGAGCGTGCTGTGAACCATATTTTTCGCAACACGTCATAGGCTACTCAGATAACAGTCAAGACAATGAGGTGCACTGAATAAGTAACTTTTACCATTCAAGAAATAAGTGATGAACTTTTCACATTTATACAGAAAAGCAATGCAGAAAATGTTCTATTTCTGCACAAGGGCGAAAAAGTTTATCGCTAAATGAAACAGAAATATACGACCACGTAAAAATGTTATCAATAAAGTGCGGAAAAAAATTATAAACATGTCAGTTTTTTTAGTGCTATACGTAAAGGAAATGTGAATAAAAATGACTGTGGAAATGCCAGTTTCTGCAACCAAATTAGCATCTTTTCCCCTATATTTTTCGTGCATAAATCGTGAAAAATATTTTTGTTTTTCTAATAGCCTATACTGTACCGGTGTATTTCGAGATTCAAGATGACAAATTCGAAACAAGCAACATGATAAATAATTATAAGCCTCCATAAATAGGTAGGAAAATTTTAAAATTCAGTTAAATACAGTATAACTTACTCAAACGTTGTTATTTTCCTAGTGCAATATTGCAAGCAGACCAATAAATGATTCAAAAGTTGATAAAATACGAGTAGCGTATAAAAGCCAAAACAAAACGGACTATAGGATAATTTTAAGGAAAACTCCTCCACCCTTGAAAATTTTGTTTTATTTAGGCTAGATATGTACTTCTCATTTTTGTGGATTTCATTTTATTTGAAATTCAATAGAAATAAAATCATTAGTACATGTCATTAAGGGATACTAATAAATTTCATATTCTTCGGAAAAACTGCAAAGTTTCTGCAGAGACTTCTGATTCCGCATAAAATTCATTATTACTCGTGAAGTGTAGAGTACTGATTATGAAATTCTAGTGTAGTCTTATTTTTCAGGTAACTAGTTAGGAGAATGATCAATTAGGGATTTACTCGCATAAATACCTTCTAATAAATACAGTAGATACATTCAAGGAACCGATTTGCCAACTAGACAAATAAAGCATACTGAGGATAGTGGGATAGTAATAGAATGAACCATGGGCGAGGCAAAGTAAAAATTCTTCAACAATAAAAAAAATATTGGTCAAGTAATTTCTAAAGCATTCCTATTCGAGAATCATAAGAGGACAAATTAATTTTTTTTTTTAATTTAATAATTCAGTTTCAAGTCTTATACGATAAATTTGAATCCCTCTATCTTTCTTCCATCTCTCATCCACTGGATTGACTTATGTATATACTTTTCAAAATGATGACTAAGAACTTACGTATAAAATGTGGATGATCTAATCCCTGCAGGAGTATCAGCCAAATGTTATAAAATATGAATTGTAAAACTGGCGTCTGTATAATGCACGTACGATTTCATCTGCAAAGGAAGAAAAAAAATTAAAATCGCCGTAGAACACGCAATAAATGGGGGTAGGTATCGCCTGCTTTAAATTAATATAATGACTCTTCAAGGGGGTGAGAGGGCATTAGTCACTCAATGTAATACAGTAACTTTATATATCCTTTTTTCGTTTTGTCTTCCAACGGTTACCAAAGTTATCGGTCCTGCGTTAAAGGTCAATATTTTCTGAGATTGAAAAGGGGATGAAACCCTTTTCCCAGAAACGACGATGAAATCATTCGACCTTGAAGCAGACCTATTATATTTTTAATCCAAAGATTGCCTGCTGACCAAAGAAAAACAAGTTACTCATCTCAATTATTTTCATGTTCGCAAGTAACCTGTTCGCGGAGTTTAAATCGAATGGGAAGGGGGTTAAGAGTAATTTTATGCTGTCAATGACGGGTTCGTTTGTCATTAGAAAAGTTGAGATTTTTTTTAGCTCCTCCTTAAGAGTAGAAAAATTTACAAACTGCGTGGCTACCTTCGGATCGTGACTCGTCCACCATGAGAGGCGATCGTCCTCGGTTGTAAATCGATGGAAAGGAGGAAGAAAATGAATAATTTGTTATTCATTGGTTGAGAGAGGAAATAAAAAAATCTGGTATAGAAACCGGTAGTGCACACGATAAGTAGATGTGAAGGAGACCACGAATGTACAAATTGAATTTTTTTCAAATATTTAACTCAAAACTGACACGATCTTATGTGCTCGTATTATTTTACAAACAAATTTCGAATGACTAAAATTACATATAAATAGTACCATACCCCAATAATAAAAGGGTATGATTTTTCAGCCCGACAAAAAGGGTGATTTGAACGACAAAAAGTGAATGAATACCGACAAATAAATGGTTTCAACGCACTTTTCAGAATCTAACGACAAAAAATGGTGTTGAACGAGAAAACAATGGGCAAAACGATAAAAAAATGTAATGAACGAGATTTCAAACAATTCACAACAAAAAATGACTTTAAGCATTATAATAAATTTTGAGAACAGTAAATTAATGAACTAAAATTATGTAAAATGAACGACAAAACTTGTAACTAAAAAAAAAAAAATGTATCAAGTATTAAAAAATTAGAAAAATTATTGAACAATCAAGGCACTTTTGGCTACAGTAGATCGGTCTCTTTTATTTTTTTCGCCCAAGGGCACAGCCTTTGCTTCTAACGCCACATTTACTAATTTCAGTTTAATTTTCATGCCCAAAATATGTTTACAAATGAAATCTTTTTAAAAAATTGGACAAGTACAGGTCAGATTATTTAAACCATCAAATTGTATGGTAACTATCCAAATTCCATAATTAAATAATTTCAAGTCCTGAAAATCAGTCCAATTGGATTCAAAATCAGCATGTTTTAACCAAATACAATTTGTTTGGCGTCTTCTTTTGGGTTTTAGCTGGTCAATGTCAGATTCACTACTTTCACAGTCATAAAAATTTTCAAACACCGATACGTTTTCCATTATTTTAATGAGAAAAAAACCATTCAAAATATTTTGATACCTTGCAAACACATAACATACTGTTTGATAAGTCAAATTTGTCGTGCACTGTAAGTTGTTCTATGTTTATCGTGCTTTATCATAAATAGGCGGGCAAAACCGGTTTTAATGCTGGGATAAGTGATTATATTGGCGGGGCTGATTTGTCGTGCATTATGCTTTATTTTCCCGTTGAAACGAATTAATTTGTTGAAAAAAAGTCTGTCGTTCAAATCACCTATTTTGACGGGCTAAATATTTTCCCCCATAATAAAATTACATTTTTTTCTTTCTTAGTTTCGGCTAATTTTCGAATTGTAGTCAAAAAAATTTATGACTCTCGCAGAAATTTTTTTGGGTTAAATTACTGTTCAGTAATAAGGGTACAGAATATTTTGGATGTATTAAACCACATAATATCATCCAGTATAGGTATATTATCCTTTCAATGTATGAACCCAGTTTTGCGAAATAAACCATCCATCTCTCTCTCATTTGCAATTTTCCATACCTAAAGGAGGATTCGATTTGACGGTTTGACCAAATGATGATTAGTGCCACATAGCTTCCTCAGGGCTACGGGGCCAAATGACCCAAAGTAAATGGAATTTAAAGTAGACAAAAATTTCAACTAGAAATATCTGCAAGAAAACTGCAGATAATTTACACTTGGATTTTTCTGATCTCAGTACAATAAAATGCTATAAATAGTTTCAAAAATAACAAAAATTTTATTCAATTTTTTCTTACTTTTTTGGTAACTAGAAGTATAATTTTTCGAATTGAAGAAATAGTGAATTAAAAATACTATAGGTACGTCTCATTTGTAGAAGTTTTTCCGAATGACCATTTCGAGTGAAAAGTCCTCAGTGTAATACAAGTAACAGCGATGCTTGAGATATTCGTTTAGTACTTATTTATTTACGAATAAAAATAACCTACCCGTGTACAAGTGTATAACCATTTATAATACCCGCTGAACTTGACCTTTCATGCAGAGGTGTTGAACTACAACACCAACAGGTTCTTTGAAAACAGGATTCAGCTAACGAGAGAAGAAAAATAGTCGAAAGATAGGGGCGCGTGTTCGGCATTAGACGACAAAAGCGTCAATTTTGAGGGGTGGCATCGATTGTGGTCCAGTAATTAGGGTGCAAGAGTCGATCGAACGAACCCCTAAATGATGATCGTATTGTTTGCTCGTGCGTATATTATAAAGTAACCACCCTGTTAATCTATTCGAGAGAAGAAAAAAAAATGCGGGAATTCATCAAAGAGTTATATTCAAGGGGATCGTCCACATTTTAACAAGTTGTTGGTTCATACTTATTAAATTGTACGAAAGAGATTGGATTAATAAAAAAAATCAAAAAGGGGGAGTGTGCATTTGAGAATAAGAAGCTATATATTCAGCCCAGTGTGAAGAATTTGACGGTTTATTCGCGTATTTAGTCACGGATGAGCATAAATATTTGCCTTCTGCTTAATGTGCGGAAATTTTAATGCTCTTTCCTCCGTATTTTTGCAGTAATAGAATTTTTATTATCAACTTTTTGACATTTAAGTAGCGAGGTATGAGACGAAAAATAGTCCGTAAGAGATGAATCGGTACAAAAAAATCAAGCGAATGACTGCGAGAGTGAGAAAGAATGAAAATGTGGGAGGTCGAGTATCACAGAAATGAGTAAGTTCAGCGAAGAAACGCATTATGATAGGAAAAACAATCAGTGCTATAGCAGAAGCTGATGGAAAGCTAGGATTCTCTAGCGAATTTTTCGCAGAATTACTTCTCGACGCAGTCAGGTGAACTTTTTCATTACCTAAGTATATCAATTTTTTAACCCAGTAGAGACTAAAAAGTAAAAAGACTCAGCTGATTAACCCTATAAACCAGATTTGTGGTATTAATTGGATCTATAACCTTCATTCCACGCGATAATATATTTGAAAAGCGAAATTGATGACTCTCATTATTAATAAGACTTTATATATACCTAGTACTACTATAATTAGAGAGTCCCACCCGATTCCTGCAACGGGGAAAGGTGGAAATCACATGCCTAAGGGGTAAAATGGACCCCTCTTCCACACAGATCCAGAGGAAAAATATTTCTTGCGAGGGCAAACGACTTTGCTTTGAGGGCTACATTCAGCCACCGACTCTAGCACTGGACTAAATATTTTGAATTTTGTGCATATTTCTTTTAAAAATTGGTAACTGGACCATGGACCCTATATGGTCACTCTTAAAACTATTTATACAGGTATACCTAATCAATTCATCATTTTAACAATATTAGGTACCAGAAGACTGGAATAAAAACTCTTTCCTCTTTGGATATCCCCTCTCAACTTCAATAATACACTCCCTAGCACAAAATAATATTTTTAATAAAATTAAACTTAATCTTGATATAAATTGAGACTGTTTGGCTTCATAACGTAAGAGCAGCGATATGCAGATGAAGGCGGGGTTTAGGAGGGTGTTCTAACTCCGCCTAGAACCGAGATTCAGACGTTCATTGAGAGCTCGAATGTTCAGCGCGCATCATCGGTTTGCTGCATTTGGTCGAAATAATTTCAAACGATTTTATGTTTTCTTATATCGTCGGTTGTAAACCAACTGAAAACTTTTCTAAAAATGATTTTTACAAGAAACCTCTCAAAATTTCACGTTTATGAGATTTTAGTTTCAAACCACGACTAAAATCATCCAAATAAAAGTGAAATCCCCATGGATCCAGTCTATGTATTTTCATACTACAATTTTTGTTTGCAATAATTCGCAAAGTGACTTAAAGTTCTAGTCAGATGGCGTAATGAAAATTTCATTACACCATCTGACTACACAGTGTTACGAAACGCCCAAAAAAGGCTCATAATAGCAAAAAATTGAAGTTGATGAAAAAGAAATGGTTTCTTCAATTGGTAGATGGTATGGAGACAATGTTTTCCTGATTTTTTTTTGTCTCACTCTTCCTAACAGATGCGGAACGTGTTTAAAAATAGAATTCCACTATTTACTCCGTGTTTTTGTACTAATGCGCTTGTGGTTTGTTTCAAATGTTTGGTTTGTCTGTGTTAATTTTTATCTTATATTCCAGCAAAAAATCATGAAGGAAGCTGAAAGTAAATACATTTCATATTTTTTTACCACATTTTTCTAACTTTACTGGGGGTCCCAAAAAAAAATACTGAAGTAACACTATGATTTAGCATAAAATGGGGACATTATGGACTGCAACTTTTTTTGCCCCGCTTTGCCTCCATTGGAATTCATTCCATCATTTAGACACGAATGTAAACTACAAAAAAACAATTCTGCCTCAACTTGCACATTGTCTCTAAAAAAATTTTTGAAGTTGTGAATACCAAGAAATGTAAAATAACAAAATATTATGTAGCTGAAAAATGTACATAGCTGTATTTGAATATTTCTGTTTAGGTTTAACTAGATTGACTGTGTTCCGGCATCACTCATTTGAGGGTGACCAACTGACAATTCCAAGTCAGAGTTTGTGAGATTTCTGCAGTCACACAGTGTTACAAAATGCCCAAAAATGGCTCATAATTCAAGTTGAAGACAGTGACTGAAAGTTGAATACAAAGGTCATATTTCTATGTAATTTTTTGCGTAGATTTCAAATTTGTGGTTATTTTTTTGATAGGGGTAGTTAGAAGGGAGGGGAGAGGGAGGGAAAGAAAAAATTTCATCAAAATATAGTAAAACTTTGTTATAACGCTATTCAGGGGACCAGAAGAAAATAGTGTTATAAGCGGGAAAGTGTTATAAGCGGGAAATGAAAAAAAAGTACATAGGTACAACTCAAAAAAACAGTTTTATTATTAAAAAATTATTTTTGTGTCAAAAAATTATCAATTTTAGTTTGGGGTTCAGAAGGATGTTCTTGTTAATATCATTGACTTCCAAACGGAATTCACAGGGATGCCAATTACAGGGATTTTTTGGAATTTCAGAAATTTTAGGTATTTTTTAAACTTTGAGGAATTTTATTAAATGTTGTTTTGAGGACTTCACAGATTTTGTCTCAATTTTCCACTGTCATTATTTAAATAAGAGATGATATTCTTCAGTACCTACTTTATACTTGTGTTATAAAATTTTAATTTTTCCAATTAAAATTCTACAGATCATTTTTAAGTTTATTACCTTGGAGGATTGATTCAAATTTGAGCATTTAAAGAAAAATATGTAGCATTATAAACTACATATATAGGTAACTAACTGAGAATTCAATATCTATCTACCATTAGGTGCAAAAAAATTCTTATTTATAACTTTCTGTTTTTTTTTCACATTTTTTTTTTGTTGGTTTTTTGGCAAGAAAATGGAAAATATGGTTGAAACTTGCTGAGAATTGAGCGTAATAAACGGGAATGAATAGCGTTATATCTGTACCATTTTGCACAGTAAATAGGTTCTGGGGACTGGGACTATTGGAAATCCGCGATATAAACGGGATAGCGTTATAAGCGAGAGTGTTATAACGAAGTTTTACTGTATTATGTTTGGTATCAAAAGTGACTGAATGTAATATGCTGAATCCAAATCTGAGGTTGGTTTGGCGATTCAGTGTATGCGAGAGAAGATAAAAGATGGAGAAATGAAAAATTTTGCCAAAATCTAATTTTTCATTTCTCTATCTTCTATCTTCTCTCCCATACACTGAATCGCCAAACCAACCTCAGATTTGGATTCAGCGTATTACATCCAGTCACTTTCAATACCAAACATAATATTTTGATGAAATTTTTCTTTCCCCCCTCTCCCCTCCATTATAACTACCCCTATCGAAAAAATAACCACAAATTTGAAATCTACGCAAAAAATTACATAGAAATATGACCTTTGTATTCAACTTTCAGTCACTGTCTTCTTCAACTTGAATTATGAGCCATTTTTGGGCGTTTTGTAACACTGTGTGACTGCACTTCTCGAAGTGACTAATTACACCAAGTATAACTATACGACATATATCCAATATTTAATAACTAGTGAGGAAAGCAAACTATAATATTATTTTACTTAACTTATGGTTAGGCTTGCATTTTGTTTCATTGTCCCAACAGATAGGTAGGTCTACACAATAAATATTCAAAATCTCTTGCACCGCAGTGCAAAAAATGTCACTTTCTGAACAAAAACTGGTAAAAGCTTGGATTTTACAGACATGTGTCCTGAATTTTTCAAAATCGATAGGAGGGCCATGTAAACCTTTTCTGATTTTAGTTCAAAATTAGAGTAATAGTTAAAGGTTCTGAATCTAATTCCACAATTCGAGGAATTTTAAGGGCTAATGAAGCATCATAGTGTTGTCAGGTAAGCTATTCTCCTTATTTGATTACAACAAAGGCAGGCTGGAATCAACTTAAATTCTGAACATCAATTTATGACAAAATAAAATTTATTTTATAGATCTTTTTCAATGCAACAATCCGAAAACAATAAATCTTATTCACAAAAATCTAGATAGAAAACTTTCTCCCGGGTGTCCATAAGACGATTTACCTACTCATTGGTGAACCTTCACTTTCAGAACGAGCCCATCCAAAACAAATAATTTAGTTCGTTTTTATTAAAACGTAACCACGAACTTTTTTTTTGGTATTTATAAATGACGTCTAAATTATGCAATTTCCTGCCAATGGTGCAGTCAGTCGGTGACAAACAAAAGCTGTATAAGAATTACAAAATACGAATGTGATGTGTAGGCTCTAATTCCACGATGCGACGTTCATCAAGTGTACTAACCAGGTCAACATCCCTGCATTTTTTTTTCAACTTTTTTCTCTTTTGGTTCTTGAACCGGCTATAGCCTCCAGCGTCATATCATAAAAATGAAACTGTAGGCTAAATAACCTTCACTAAACAGACAAAAGAATTGAGTCACTTACATGAGACTAACAAACACAGATGGAAGCTGAGCAGTGGGTAAGCACTTCTTAGAAAGGATACTAAGAGAAAAAAAGACAGTGCACTCGTATAGTGCACAGAAAAAATTCTGAAGACATACAATAGTGTGAGAATATAATATTTAGACGAATACAGTATTTAAATATTGGTTTTAACGAGTGAAAGAAATAGAAACCATCTAGAAAAAATGACGGCAAAAGAAGGAAAACGTTCAAATTACAAACAATGAGTAATCTCTTTTTGCCAATGATTTTTCACCTTTCTACGCAAAAAACGAAAAAGACGAACATTAAAATTGTCAAACTGATTCATCAACGGGTTTCGTTCGTGAGTTTTTAATTAAACTGCCGAGCTCGTCTTGAAAATAGCATTAATTTTTTTTTTCACTGACGTATGTGCTTGGTAATTATTGCCATTGCCACAATTTTGCTGAAATAAGAGAGGCGAATATTTTAGATTTTGAAACAGTGGGTGAGTAAAAACTCTTGAAAAATCATGAATTTTTTTACCAAGGCTCGTATGAATTTTAGATTTGAGACAATGCATCATACGACATTTTTTTGTTACATAACTTTAAAGGTTTCGCCCCTCTGAGGCCCTCGCTTTATTCAGCCTTCCAACCCTTTCCACTCGGCCATCGAACCCCTTTCCAGTGGAAAGGAACCTTAGGGTGAAAGTCGATATTACCTTAAGAGTCCTCAACTTTTTCTCGGTCACTACGTTGCTTCTCCCGATCCTGCTCCAAAAAGTCTTGACATTTTTTTCATTATAATATGGAGAGATATCAGTCAAGTCCAGTCAAATTAATATAAAAATAATGTTTAAAGAAATTAGCACACGACTATCAACCTCCCAGGATTGTTAGATGAGTTGCCCGGACAAACTCTCTAGAAGTTTCCATAGCCACCTTGAGATGAGATTTATGAAAGGCAGGCCAATATTCATACTGATATAATGCGTCGGTGGCATTTCATAAGTCAGATATCCTTTACTAGCTTGAATTTTTTCCAAACAGATATAACTTGGAATCAAAGCAGAGTAAACATCTGAAGGTGCAATGCTCTGAATTTTCGGGTAAGAGAAAAATAATTGAGAAATAATGTACCCAGAGCATCTTAATGCGTATAATATAAAGAAAGCTGTTTTTGTTTAAAGTAAAATTAAAAATTCACAGGAAAGACGAAATTAGCATAGCAACTTTCACGAAATGAATATCTAAAAATAGTCTATACTAAAATATGCAGTCGACCGTGAATTTCGGAAAATTTTTATAATCTTGATCAGTTTTTCGAAATTACCTAAAATTGATCATGAGTGTTTCTGGTGCTTTTTATCTTGGAACATTTTTACAATAAAATCCAAAACACTCGAACACGAGTATTTATGGCAATGAATCATATTCAGACAATTTTTCACGGAAAACTTTAACTCATTTCTGATAAGCTCGCCAGTCTTCATCTAGATTCTAAATTTATTTTCACTAAGTTCATTATGGCCTATTTGAAATAATCTGACATTTTCCACAAAACAGAAAAAAAGAAAAAAAGAGGAATTTATTTCTCCGCCTAAATTTGACGAATGATTGAAAATTCTCATGTACCTACTCGCATATAACAAATACGCATATTAGAGCACAAGTATTCATTCGAGTGTTTTAAAAAACTTGTTTAACGTTTCAGATTTTTTTATTACCCTATACCTACAAAGTTTTTTAAAAGTTTGAAGAGATACCTGCACATATTATGAATTTAGAAACTGAAAGTATAGCAATGAGCAGCTATACATATGAACTACTACAGAACCGAATTACGTAAGTACCAAGTGCCATTTTTACAAAAAATGAGTGGGGTTAGAATATATTTGTGGGGGTGAAATATATTTGTTGTGACGTAGGGGGTGGAGGGCTGTAATGGATCAATTTATACAAGTTTTTCAGAATTTACTACTTTTTAGTCAAGGATACTTTTTTTTTCTCCCCAAGTTTTAGGCTTTTTCACTTACTTTCAGTTTTTAAATAATACTCGTAATTACTACAAAATTGGCTCTGAGAGAAAGGGGTGTCACACCCCTTTACGCTCACCTCTCATTTATTTAAAATGACCTTAGGTAAGTATGAAATCTGTGTGGCATAGTGGTAGAGTGCTTAGCCTTGCAATAATTGTAAAGTCCTGGGTTCGAGACTAATCACCGACACAGCCTGAGTGACCCACCAACCAAGATCTGGCAAGGGACCGACTTGAGTGCTCTGCGCATGACTGAGAAGTTGTGCGTCTGAGACTCTCCAATCACCCCCGCACCATCCCCTACCGCGAGTTCCACCCCACCTACCAAACCTACAGTTTCAAACCCCAACCATCCGCCCAAGACGTGAAAGACCTGTGATGTCATAACATGTCTTTAAATAAACCATAGTAATAAAAAAAAAAAAGTGCGAGGAGACAAAACTTGTCAGGGGAAATCCCCAATAAAAAATTACAAAAATCATTCGAAATAAGAAGATATTGATTTTAGAAACGGAATCGTCGTTTGTCCTCAAATGATAGTAAATATAAATAACTCTCACACAGTAGACGTATCTTCCTGTCTATCAGCTCATTATTCTTCCTTCAGTCCCCTTCTCTACTCTGATCATTTTTTTTTTTAGTAAGAATATCAGTAAGAATATAAAGCCGAAACATTTATATTCCTACACAATTTTATCTTATAGGTACTTCTCTCACAGTTTTTTTTTTTTTTTTAATTCACCAAGTGAGCCAGCATACACGAAGGAGGTAAGCAAATTGTGGTGCCCACCAACCCGTCTCCAGAACCAGCATCCGTTACTCTTCCGAGGAAACGACGTGACGCTAACTAGGCATTACCTTCACGTTTAAGTACAATTACATGTAAACATATTTGGAATTGTTATTCTCCTTTTTCTTTCTTTATGCCAATGATCATCGAAGCGTAAATTGCTTAGGTAGCTTACCCACCGACAATCCGCATATCCACATACTAGCATTGGTAATCTTAAGATACAGAATTTCGGCGTATTTTTTCTGTGGAGAGAAGAAAAATCGACTCAATTTTATTTTTTACCTTCGCTTTTAATGTTTTTTTCGCATCTACATCTTTAGCTCTTAAAAAACTCGGGCGCAGCGAGTTTCGCTAAAAAAACAGGTTTTCGAAATTGAAAAAAACTAGACAGGGAAAAGGAAATAAAAAGAAAGAAAAGGAAAAAAAGAAACAGAAAATAATTGAGCCAGAAACCTCAATAAGTATGATGAAAATTTTTCAGAGAAATATACGTCATAAATCGTACCATTTTTATAATTATTCGGCTGTGCATAAAATTCAGAACATCAAGTACCTAGGTAAGTTCAAATTAAAGTGACGAAAATTTAATTACCCTTTTAGATAAAATCTTCAATAACTACTGAACTGATTGTAACCAAATTTAAGTTTATTAGATCTAGCTTTCATCAAAATTTCAGTACCTTTACAGCGATTGTCTGGGTCAGCTCAGTACGAGGTTTAAGTCTGCTGTGAGTATGATTTGCAAACACCTTCGCTTTAAAAAATTTTAATTTCAATTAGGTCGACAACAAAAACGAATTGAAGAATAGAAAAGTTTTAAAACTTTTTGGGAGATTTTACCAAACCAAGACGAGCATGGTTGGCCCTCTTTTTCTCCATAAAATGGACTTGCTTTTGATGGTCAAAAGAGAGAGGTAGAAAAAAACTTCTCCTCTGGAACGTAAAAACATCAAAAATTATAAATATTCGTCGTTGGTCTGTTAACTTCATTTCTCTCCACTCTCTGCTCCATCTCTGTCTCATTCTGCGGGCATTTTTTTTTTTTTAAATGCATCCATTTACATCGTCTACAACAGTAACAATGTAATTATGTTGTCTGAATAAGTGAATTGTATCGAATCAACTGGATTCATCGACAAAGAGAGAATAATATATAATATATCATTGCACTCTGATTCTCCGTTCTCTCTGAGCAAAAAAATGATGATACATTAGTTTTGCTTTCTACCTGATTTTCGTTATTAAACACGATCGATGGGCAAGATAAACGAGAACATAAAAGGATGCTCTTTAATAAAAGTTGAGAAAAATGAGGGAGAGAAGAAGAAGAAATTAATTGTAAGTATTGTGTTCCACAATCTGGTCACATGACTCTGTTTACAAATGCAACAATGTTAATTATAAGGTTTAACATAACGTAAAAATATATGTGTCCTAATAGGTACCCAGAAAGACTGCAAGAAGAAAATTGATTTCATTCTGTTGGTAGCTGTATATAGTACTCTACATGTATATACTGCATGGTCTATATCAGAAAAAGACAATGAGATTTAAAAAAAAAAGTGAGAGGGCAGTAAACAGGAAGAGCTTGAGTGCTAGAGTATCATTCATATTCGTCAGAAATTTTTTAATTCACTGATGGATATTATAATTTCAATGGAATGGTATGTTAATTTTGCGATCTTGCATAAATGATGCCACTTTTTACACGTTGGACGTGCTACTCAGTATAGGCTCGTCATAGACGATCGTCAAGTCAATTTTAATTTTAGATCACTGTTGCAAACTTCTCGATGAACGGTCAAAGGTTAAAGCTGCAAGGAAAAAGTATTCGACAAATTGTCACATTTCCTTTCAAAGAGGATTTGAATTTTAGGTCTGAATTAAAGGAAGCTGTAATTCTATACATATGTACATACAAACAAGAATGCATTCGCAATACTGTCATGTATAGTGCATGAATAAAGTTGATTTTGAGTTCTTATTTCTAAGAAAAAGGAATTTTTCAATGATATCCTCTAAATTCGATAGACTGTAAAGAACTGGGGATAGAGCGTATTTAAAAGTTCACTTCGCTTTTAAGCACCTGCTAAATTGTACTCAGTCTCATCTGAATTCTTACACCAAATACATTCTCTTCAAATTCATTAATGATTGATGATAATGGCAATTTAGAAGTACGTATAGGTACCTATTTTGTGAGCTCTTACAAGATATTATCTTGCAAAAAATTAGAGAATGAAGGACAATGTACCTATAGCTCCCTATAGATAGAATTAAACGAAACAAAAAAATCGACTATAGATAGTAGCCAGTTCACTGGATCGTCTTTGAGGAACATTTTTCCAAAACGAGATAAGGTCCAAAGAAAGTGATTTTGATTAAATCGAGAAAAACTAAGTGAAGTGGGCTTGTGTGAATTTTTCTTCACCAAAGGGTCATATTAAGGAAACATTCATAACAGCCGGATGAGTGAGGAGAAATGGGAGATTAAAAATTGAAGATCACCGACTCGATTAGGTATTGGAGAAATAGCGTAATTTTACTGAAAGTGCCTAACATTATTTGAGAGTTGGTGATCTATTCGTAAAGCGCACCTGTAAAGGAAGCTAGACGGGTTGGAGCTCACATTTAGTATCGGATTTCTTTTTAAAAATGACTGAATTTGAATAATTTCTCGCTCTTCACACTCACAGATTCGTTACGAGAAATTTTTCCTTTGTTGATAAATGCAAGTCTCAGCACCCCCTCCTTTGAAAAATTTCTGGGCACATTAACGGGTACAGATATCACCGGTCCAAGTCCAACCCCAACTAAGGGCCGATATTACGAAGATCCATAACCAACCATTATACATACCTATAATGTATCTCAATGAAACATATTAAAAAAAGTATTACAAAGTGTAGATGGTCCGTTTGGCATTAATTATACAGTTATACGGGTCAATCTAGTCGGGCAGAAATTATTTTACAAATTGTTACGACCTCCGATTAGTTGATAATATAAATAGTGTTTATATCTGCAATCATTTCATTGATAAGATAATTATATTTTATTAAATTTTATCAATAATGATAAAACATATTCGCCCATCTGTAGTTGGTGAAGTCAAAAGCTATTAAAAAAATGAAATTACTCGTATAAGCGCTATATCTTTGCTATTTCCCCAAGACACAGGTCTCCGCTCGTCTCAGCGTCTTTACGAGTAACTCATTAACGCTTCGTACAAATCTCATGAGATGAAAACTCCTCAAGAAGCGCAGCAGTTGAGATACACAGAGACAAGCAGCAGCGTCCTTGCCTGATTATCGTGCACACGTGTAAATCGCGAGAACGTGTTAACCAGCAAATCAATAGCAACTGGTAGCGCGAATACCAAATGACAAGATTATGTAAAACTGCACCAGCAGCACAAGGAAGACCTTCTTTCTACTTAAGATGCTGTTGACGAGAGAAGAGTCAATGGAATTTGTGAAATTACATCGCCACTGCCACTCGTTGGCATCATGACGACGAATGTTTCTAGGACACTGCGGATACTTTTGGCCATCGATCTCCAACAAAGGTGGTTCGTGGCATCGCGGCTAAAGAGAATACAGGATGGCCATACAGGAGAGAGTGAGAGAAACTGAGGAATACGCAGTGATAAAGTAATCAAGACACATAAATTCGGTGTGTGCCATCTTAAGCGAAGCATCAATATGGTCACACATAGATGGACCATTCTATACAGCCAACACAACTCCAGCAAATCACAACTATATATTCTGGACACGTTACCAGTTGCTAGGTCGCATCCTAAACACCCTGCACTCGAGATATAGAAATGGACCGACAGTCTTCTCGTATCGTCTCTTATGTATGCGATAATCATACATTGCCAGTGCTTAGATACCAACATACAACATACTTCTACCTATTCAACTCTCTCTTCGCATCTTCTAGCCCTGAATAAACGTTTGCACGTACCGCCAACATGTAGATTGGTAAATGGTGACAAACCAAGAGTGCGAGTGAGACAGAAATGAGAAAGGCACCAACTTAAAACAGTTAACTGTCATCCATACCTGAGGTACCTGAAACGTCCAAGAAGGTGCCATAACTATAAGAGCAGAGAATATGAAGAAAAAAAAAATTCAGCAAAGTAAACCCAGGTATAAAAGGTTTTCAAATAATTGCACTGCAGTTAAAGTGGTATATAATTGATGCTGAAGAGCATTTCACAAATTTCATGTATTCCTTGAGCACCTATATATTTCACTTCCAAGCTCCCTACAAACGATCCTACGAACTGACTGAGTTGTTTGTATGGTTTGTAATCATGAGTCACACATCTACATATCTAATAAATTTCAGTTTTATTGGTTGAAGATTTCGCTAGTTAGTTATACAGCTTTTTTTCAAGGGGACGCTAAGGAGAGCCAAGGGATTTATTCAAAAATATTCAAACTGCCAAAATTCAAGTTTCGAATTTCTATGAAATTTTTGGTTCATTTAAATTCATAAGACATGAGCGCATAAACCAGTCATTTTCGTTATAATATTTTTAAAGGCATTTGTGATCATCCTCGGAGCCTGCTCCCTCCCGCCGTTATATTTTATTCTACATTTCATACTGATCCAATTACATAAAGCACGTCTTCAAATAACTATAATATACTAATTTCTCTTAGTGTAAGTTTAAGAGTTGAAATAAACGATTTATGAACCTTCCCTCCTCTCTCTTCTGAACAAATAAATACATCGTCACTTTTAACGAGAAGGGCAGGGTGTTTATAAAATTTTCAAAAATGAGATTTTAGCATTTTTGACTTTTTTATACAGATTGTAAATTCATTTTTTGGTATCGTAGGCCCACTACATAGTTGAAAAATGTGTACCAATCACCGATAGCAACCGAAAGAATAAAAAATTCTACATTATAGCCACTTTTTGGGAAGACAAACTTTTAAATTTAATTTGAATTCTACTTTTATGGAAATAGGCCTACCATCTTTCCTGACAATGTATAGAATTACAAAATAAGTATATTAAGAATTTTAAGATCATGAAACAAATAGTTATGAATTTCCCAATTGCTAACTTTTTGGAGAAAGATTAACATTAATGAGGTTTACCATTACAAACCTGCTAAAAAGAAGGGATAGACGATGCTTTTATAGCTTACTAAATAGAGTAATAGAATACCTTCATTGCTTCATATTATACTGGGCTACATGTATCTCCTGCATAATATTTAGCAAATGTAGGTATGTGTTTATGTGTGAGTGTATACTTTTTTCTATATATTTTTTTCTTTTAACCGGATGAATATGTACACCCGTATATCTTCTTCTTTCACTTTGCACGGACGACTTATACTGTATAGCCTAAAAGTCTCCTCAATGTGTGCATGATCATGCTCGCTTCCAATAGCGAATTTATGTTTTCGCTCCGTTGCTTCCTAAATTACATGTACTAATTTCGTCTACTTTTTTTCTTCTTTTGACTATTTTATTTGGCCGACTATAGTTGTAAAGATTTTACATATAAACATAATCAAAACTGAAAAAAGGGTAAATTTTAAATAGACTTACCCCCTTTTTTTCTCATTCTTTAAAATTTCCTTACACTAGCTATAGGCCCTTTTTCAAAAGCTCAAGAAAAAAAAAACACGAATGAAGAATAAAATAGCTGGAAAACTGGAGATTCGAAAAGAAAAATAGACTTTGTAAGAAAAAGGAACAGATATTTTCGTGGTCAATACTCCTATTCAGCTGAGTATCGAATGTGGAATGCTACTTCCTGCCAAACATGTTGAAAATGGTTATTTACATTTATAAAGAATAAAATCACATCTCGCCGGGATTATTTGGCCGCTAAGAATCTAAAAAATTTAGGTATACCTAACTAATTTGGACCTTTAGTCTTTATTACAGTTAACTCAAAATGAAATTGGACGATAAGGCAGCGCAAAAATGTTTCCCAAAGAATTTCCTGTAATAAAGGTTCTTTTCATAATAAACAATAAATGTGAGAGTTGCGTGCTAATGAGAATAATGTAGGCTTCAACTCAAATACATGAGTGATTTTGAAGCTGAGATACCTGATAGATATATAAGAGAAAATATAAAGAATTCTGAAGCATTGCTCAAAACCTCATAAATGAGTAAAAGGTACTTAGAAAGCGGTGCAGACAAACTAAACATTGGTAAAATTACACGAATAACTACAGATACGTAGCTACTAGTTACGAATAGAATCCGTTAGTTAGTTTTTACTCACTACACTGGCGTGAAAACAAAAGATGTATCTATACTCGTATATATTATTTAGCGAAACTACCCTTTCAAAACTAGATAATTAAGGGAGTAAGAAGATTTTTTCCGAGAAACTGATGATCAGGTTATGAATAATTTTACTTTTCAAACAACATGAATGCATCTTTTAACGGAATGTAGGTACGAGTATGTTATGTAAACGAAGAGAGGTTAATGAAATTTTTTCCTGCTAAAGAGTGAGATATTAAATTGGCTCATTGTTCTTTACAATAAAATAGGCACACAAATATAAAGCGGAAAACATAGTTGCAATAAAAAAAATATTTTTTAACAGAAATACTCTTGAAGTAGTGCCAGATTTTGAGAAATAAACCTTTAATTATTTTCTAATAAGAGAAAGAGGGGAAAAAATGCGGTAAATAGGAACAGAATCTGCGAGCCTTGAAATGACTTCAAAAATAATATTTCAATATTTTCAATAAAATTTTGGGAATTATTTTGAATAATACAAATGTTGTTTAGATAAAAGAGCCATATGAATATTTATCGGAACAAACTTCTAAGGAATCTAAAAAAAAAACACTTCATGAAATTTCAATTCAATTTTTTTTTAAATACTAACATATGATCCTATACTTCATGTGCCAAACTAGTGACTTTAAAAATGAGTTCATTTCTCTGCTCGAAAAAAATAAAAAAATAAATAAAAATAAAAATAGGCGGATATGCTGACTATAAAATTCTAAAAGTATCTATAGCTGATTTGAAAATTCTCCATTTTAGTGAATACATGTAGTATGTAAATTGGGCCCAATTCTATTTGGTGTTGTTTTGGTTTTATCCACTCTCAACTGACTGAGGTGCTTATATTAAAACCATTTTACTAAAAACAGAAAGATTTCCACAATGGCATTTGCAGAACTATTCAATTCAAACAATCTTTCACAAATAACGTTTTATGAAGCTCGTCTATTGTAGAATTATTATTTTTAAATATACAATTTTAACTAAAATAAAGCAAAATCCACTCACACATACTATGAAAACATTTTACTGAAGGAAAAATTGATCCGGTGAAGATGAAAATGGAGTATAGTATTATTGAGACGTCAAAGAATGTGAAGTGTAAGCACAACAGAGGGTGAGTTATAGTTTCTCGACCCTCTCAATAAAGATGTGTAGCTAAGGGTAGGTGCCATTTTGAATTTGAAATAAGTGAAAGAAGTGGGTGGTTTCAAACGATATTTCAGGGTTCTTTAACGTACATAGAAAAAACTTACAAACTTTTAAAAGGAACAGTTTTATTTTTTGAAAAAAGTAAACGATTTATGAAATAGGCAGGTGGTCCACCTTTGAGTACATCAGCTCGATGAGAGCACTGGAGACAATAGTTTATTTTTTTACCTTCTATGACAGAAGTTTCATAATAAACATACATCGTTAAACTAAATTTTAGATTTTCGCTGAGCATATACGAACATTTATCATTTTAATTATTTTCAAAAATTTGTTTTCAAATGTAAAACGGCATTCGATTATATTTTAAATCATTTAAATCACAAAAAACACAACAAATTAGCTTTATCATAGAGAAATTAAAATTGCAGAAAAACTTTATGATTGATTCTAATTCATATCCTGAGAAGTGAAAAATATAAACAATTTTCAAGACATTCCTTTGCTTCGCCTAGAATTGTTTTCAGCCAACCATCTTATGCAGTCATAACACAATCGACTCTCTCACTTTTCTTGGTTTTCGGTAAAGAAACCCACGCTCTTGTTCAAAGAAAAATAAGTTAGCACCAAATCATTTCTCAATTTTTTTTTTCTTTCAATAACCGTCTCACTGATAAGGTACGTGTCCTCTTTCTGATCAAATATTTGAAATTATAAACGAGAAAACTACTCTGAAAAAAAGAAGCTTTAGCTGTATCGATAAAAATGAGAATTCTTTTTTACATATTAACTTCTCCTCGAGTCGTCAAGTAGGTACTTTTACCAGTGAGTCACGCAGAAGGTACTGAGAAAAAATTATTTCTAAAAATATATTGCAAAGTTATAGATTGATCCAAGAATATTATAATGAAAGAGCATAATATAATCTGTATTACATCTATTGAAGCCAAAGAAGTTATGAAGAGTCACCTATGATCCGGTAGGAGAAAAATAAAGCTTCAGACATCATTCTGCGATAGTTCAAGAACGGCATTTAGCCCCTATATAACCCAACTTTCCTTAATAACCTTTAATAAATGCGTATATATTGCCATATTCTTGTAAGGTCTACAAAATTTGGAAAAAAAAAAATTTTAAGTGAGGAGTAGTTCTTGACAAGGATGCCTTTTTCCAAATTCTTTTGGAAAAATTTTTACAGTTACTTAATATTTCCCCTCCTCCACTATCGCAAGACCAAAATAATTATGAAATTTGGCTATGGTTATTCTAAGAATCAACTAAGCATCACTAAAACAGGAAAATGGGAAATTTTTATTGAGTCCACTTTTCCTAGACTATAATATCTTATAATTGTAAGCTCGTTATCTTTTCATTTTTGCTTCTGTTGATCAACCATTCAGAGTGGAGAAGCTTAGGATGATTTATAAAACCTGACACTCTCTACAGATAAGTTCTAATAATAATAAAAAATAACCCAATCTGATTCAACTTTGTATTTGACACAATTTTATGTGTGATGATGAAATATCTCAAAACTGGCTGGTGAAACGAATTGAAGAAATACAAGTGGATGATATTACCTTAGGACTTCCTCGTACAAATACGACTTTCATTTTGTCTCACCTATACACAACACATCGATTTATCAAAAAAATTATAACAATATTATAGTTCCTGAACACGTACAACCCAGAGGTAACACTATATGGAAAACAAATGAATAAAGTATCTGCTCGCTGTCAATATGAACTGATAACCAATAATAACACAATTTGGTACATACACTGTAAGTTATACGATGTCGTAACAATCGAAGGTTTCGACTAAAAAATAAATTTATCTACCTACTTTATTTATCTTACTGAAGCGATATCGATACTTTTTTTTGGGTCGAGCAGCCTATCTTGAATAGAAGGTGAAAAATATATAAAAATAAATTTTGTAGGCAGTAGATGATGGGTAAAGTAGGCGCAAGTAATAAAAAAAAAAGGTTTAGCTCGAGGCCAAAATTGAAAATTTTAAAACGTTCAGAACCGTAAATATTGAAGGAGATGGATATAAAAACTACAATTAGGCCTATTACGTCAGTTTTCAAAACTACCATGTTGCTAAATTTTAAATCCACTAAATATAGCCAACAATTTCTGAAACTGCATTCTGTAATATAATATATTAATTTACCCTTTCCAAGGTATATTATATATTATAAAAATTAAATTGAGCTCTGATCTATCACTGATGATCATTATATCTATACTAACAAATAAATTTTTATGCAGAATTTATGATATTCCTATTTTTATATTAATTTATATTACATTCGGAAGTCCTATTTTTCTCATAAGCACGTATTGGAACAAATTTCGGCGGTAATTCTCTCTATTTTTTATGAGAAAACGGGGCAATTCAAGATTTATACAGTAGAAATTCTACCACAAAAATAGTAAAAAATATCTATATAAATCTTGAATTGTCCCTGTTTTTTTGTAAAAAGGAGAGAAAATTTCTACTCACTATTCTTTCAGTGTAATAAAAATTACTTCTCATATTTTATTCAGGGTTCTAGTATGTAAAGCACTAATTTTTAATATTTCGACATTAATATTTTTAATTATCATATAAGTAACTATTTGTACTTATTCGAGATGATTTTGTATACTTAACTATAGTCTACCTATTAGTCAATGCAGTTTCATTTATGAAAACCATTTAGACGTTATTAACGAGACGTTATCGAGTGAAGATTTGAGTTGCCTCTACTAAAGATAATTATTCTACCTACAGATCGATAGGTACAATTCGGATGACACACTCGATTTGAACAAGTTTGTTCGAAGAATGTGAGATTGCGAAATCATTATTTCAATAACGTTCACGATTGGAACGAATCCTGTTTTAATAGTATTTCGACGAAAATTATTCAAGATAGGTACCTGAACAGTAAACTTCTGACATCTTTTCAAGAATTAGGATACTTAAAAATTGGAAGAAAACAAATTTAGAGTATATGTTGACGCACGGCGATGAATATACCTACTCGACGACCGATATTGCTCAAAGACGGAAAAAAAAAATTATTATCTGAGGCAAGTATTCGATTTTCTACTTCAGACAAAAGGCAACAGCAGGGTAAAAGTAAATTAAAATATTATTTTGGCCACCAATGTATTTTATTACTCTTACCCAAGTTTACCATTCAGTGGCACTTAAATACAAATTTCTAAACAGATTATCTAAATAGATACCTACATAATATAACATACATTTTCTCCTCATCAGATAGCTTCTCAATTCCTAATTTCACTCAGTATGAAATTTATTTTTTTCCTCTCAATGCCAGTGAAATTTTGACTTTTGCTACAATTCCCAGTTCAATACACACCTGGAAACTAAAAATCGGCCCAATATAAAAGTGAAATTCTTCGATCGTAATTCCATTGTTCTTATCAGTTTTTATCAGTTATCTTTGGCCAGGTAGGTATATGAATTTTTCGAAGATTAAACACTCGAGACGATGAACAATGCTGACTATTCCCGTTACCTTCGTCTTAATCTCGCCACGATAAAAGTAAATTCGGTTTCTTTGGTAACTTTCTTGAGGGTTTGTTTTTCACATGAGCAATAACATGACCTCCATTAATAAATTTGAAGAGCGAAAGTCGAAAGGAAATGAGGATTCGCCTGATACTTCATGTCAAGAACTTTAAAGGTCAATTTTAGAAATGTATATATATGGTAACTTTTTCAAAGATTTCAATCATAATCAAGGATAATTTTTTCAAAGTGGAACTGAATGGGTGTTAAGACTAGTAGAAATTAATCAAAAACACAACATAGCATGCGGCTACATTTCCAGATCATCTTTTAGCTTGTGCAGATTTTTCAAAAGCTGAAAAAATGAACAAGAAAACAATTTTAAGACAGAAAACTGATTTTGAAGAGAACATAATTCTTTTTTAATTTCCAGCAAGCTTGCGATGAAAAAAATACTATCTACTCCAGTCTATTAATCAAACATTCTCTCTGAAATGTATTTATTCATCACTTTAATGTTTTCAAAGAAATGGTTAATATCAGTCAGGTTTTTCAGAAGACTGTTACACAGTTTCTCTAATTCCAATTCGTAATAAAGATCGGTACCAAAATCAACAATTGGAACCTCCGGTAATTAACAAACCCTCATTAAAATTAGAAACAAGAAACTATAAATTACTCATCTTTCACTGATGATCATCATATAGGTAGACAATTTGCACGCTGAAAACCAACAACCAGTTTTTCAAACACCAAATGTATTTAATTTGTTGCAACGTCTAATTTCTGGTTTTGGAAAACCACTTCAAATTAGAAAAAATTCACTCGTGTAACTTTTTCAAGAATTTTCGATAAGATGGAATTCGTCTCACTCATCAATTCAATAAAATTATTAATTTCCTGATGCAGCACAGGGCCGCACCTACAGAACAAAATATTTAGTGGGGGGTGGGGGCAAATCAAATTCCTAAGAAAGCAAAATGAACCACACACCCACTCTTCCAGTGAAAACATTTTCCTTGAGGAGGGGAGGGCTAACGATTTTGCTTGGGTGCATTGCCCCCCCCCTTCCCAGCCGCAATTCGTTACGGCTCTGATGCAGCAAAAACGATTGTATTTGCTTTTAAAATAAACTTTAAAGTTGGCTATTGAACATTTCCTTGCCACTAAAATAATACGAAAGACGATTAAGGGAAAAAAGAAAGTTGAGTGAGACAAAACTTAGAGACTGGGTATTTGCTCACAGCTACAAATTGGAATGATTCAAGAATTGATGAAGGCGAGAAACGCAAAACCCACTATAAGAACTAAATACCAAATTTTATAGGAGAGCATCTTTAAAATTTATACCCATTTATTGTTAGACTTGAAAAGGTTGAGTTGGTGAAAAAGCTTTGGACATTTTTAACACTATTGTGAATTAGGCAGTAACCTTTATAATAAGATGGATTTAAGACTGTACGTTATTTTTAAAACAGTGCTTAGTAGCTTTTAACAGACGTTAAAGGATGGGGCGAAAGAAAAGAGTTCCTCGAAACTTGAATCATAGTTCCAGCAAGTTGCCTCCTTTCGTTGATTTATTTTTTTGTCAAGTAAGTATTGAGTGATAATTTTTAGTCTCTTATTTGAGTTTGACGCGCATTTGAATTTGTAAAAATCTTGGTTTCTTGCCAGCATAGCATAACTAACAATAGCAATAATCTTTTCAAAATATTTTCAAACATTCCCGTCAGTTTCTGCTCTTCACGTATTCTATAGAGCACTTAAAGAACAAAACTACAAAAATTAGGCTCTTTCAATTTTCTCTCCTATCAAAATCTGGCCCGAAATTCGGTTTAGCTACAAAGCCAGGATAGAAATGTTGGAAAATCACATTTCGATTCTGCTGTTGAACTTATATGGTAAAAACGTGTAAATAAATTGGATTTGAAAGATTAAACGTAAAAAAAAGAATTAATGTTTTTGAACAATTACAAAACATTTAGAATTTTTGAAATAGAATACAATTTATTACACCACCATGTCTTGAATTCAACTCAATTCGCCTAATAAAATGATACTCATATTGTATAAGACAGATCCCTCATATTGTATAAGATAAATAGGATTTTTCAAGGAATTGAACAGATCTTTACTTACGTCATCATTATTCAGGTTCGAGCAGATAACTAAAACAAACAAACATAAAAACAAAAATTATTAAATATACCTCTAGTGTTGAAAATTATACGTTACTAGTGAACATAAGGAGCTGATTTTAAACCCCCCCCCCCCACCTTTCCTTATTCAAAATATTATGTATGTTACGGTTAATGTGTATAATCTGGTAATTCTACAGAATCACCGGCGATTTTATAGAATCGCCTAGCGTTTTGGTGAATGTATGAAATGAAGAAAAATTTCACACATTGACCGATTATTCTATAGAATCACCAATTACACACATTAACCGTAACATGTACAATAATAAAAATTGACATTTTAAAAATTTTTCGCGTATTTTTTTTTTAGTTGTAAATTTTTTATTTTAATCTTAGGATTAACTGACTTTTGAAGTACATTAGGCCAAATTAGAATAATATTCACGAATAGAATAGTTTTTCACAATTATCTCGAAATCCATATTGGTGGTCTTTATTGTTAGTGCATTTTGCATTCCTCGCCTTCGTTTATTTATTCATTCATTGGCTTTTATTTTTATTTTTTTAGGATAAAATTGGTTATAATGAAGTTATGATTTTGATTTTAGCTTCCGCATGCCAAAGTGAAAAAATATTTTCGCAGTTTTAATACTACAATCCTTCGAGACCTACAATGATTTGCGTTTGACAATACAACGTCAAAAAGGCACTCTGAATGGCAAAATCTTTCCTCAGAAATTGCATTTCTATTTGAACAATGATGCGCAAGAAGAGGGTAAATCCACTTTTTTCCAAAATTTAGTTTTTCCGCAAGGTTCAATTTAATACAAGCCCTTCTGGTGAAAATACATATCATACGTCCCAAATTAGAACCATCGCTGAGAAAACATACTTCAAAGTTGAAGAGCTATACATGAAAAAGCTATGTGACATAAAGGTGTTTTCTTGCTCTGCTGTAAAATTTGAAAAAATGGACTTATGCTCTTCTTGCATATCACTGTTTATTTACTTCCGTGATTTTTCTGGCCAGGTGATAAAGATGGTCAAGAGAAACACATTTATCATTCAACATTCTTTACTATAAAGTTGCAGCTTGTTTGTGAAAAAGGCTCTTTACTTACATTATACCGGTTCGTATAGGTTGTAAAACCCCAGTATGTACCCACAGCATACCGTCCGGATAGTAGGCTAATACCTGTCACCCTTTTTTTGTTACGCTTTCTTTCTCTTTCTCTCACTCTATTTTACAGTATTTCTTTCTCTTTTCACCTCGTACTTAGTATACTTTTCGCAGGTAGGTAACGTCCGAAAGGCTTAACTTATTCTTTCTTTACACTTGATTCGAGCCAAACTTGTTTAATGAACACTTCCGCGTCCGCAAACACTTTCAGTAGTTTGATAGCATTTTTTTCTCTTTTTTTTTTTGGACGGTAATAAACTGGTCGAACAATACAGTCTTCAACCCTCAGCATCCGGAAGCGTTCTGCTCCCGCAAGAGTAACGAGGAGAGAGAGCCAAAATGAAGAAACAAGAAGACGAAAAAAAATTTACATGTAAAGGAAAAGAAGGCAGAAAATTATATTTAAAACCGTTAATATGTAAAGTGAGATGAATTCGAACAGACGAAGAATCGTGTTTTCTGCCCATAGTCTTCTTCTTCAATTAACCAGCTGATGCTTATAAGGAACAATTTTTACTGGTAATTGAATAGACCAACGTATCAACCAGCAGTCAAGTTTTCAAATAATAAAGCTTATCTCTTTTCAAATGTGAATACACACAATAATCTTGAAAAATGTTTTGTACCAAATGAACAACGATTCATCCAATTTTCAGCTTTCTGTACGCACCGTTTACCCAAAGTTCTGCAGTTTTTCGTGTTTTCCCGTAAATTTTGAAAATTAAAGTTGGCTGGCAGGCCTAGCTGCGTTGACCTATTCAATAATATGAAGAAACAATGCATACACAGGGTTTGAGATTTATCTGCATACTGACAAAATCACCGCGAGAAATTCGTATTAAATTTCAAAACCGTATGATAAGACTAAGAAATTCTGCTCACTCGACCCTATTTTTGCAACTCAAAAAACTACCTAGTTTTAATCAACAATGATAGACATGAATAATGTTAGTTCAGTTAGGAGCTGGTAATCACTGCTGTTTCGTCGAACCAGTTGACGAGCACATCGAAGGGCAAAAAATTTGTCGTGTGAGATTTTTTTGTCAAGAATTCAAGAACATGAGAGTCTAGGACTAAACATTCCCAACTCATTTAAAAGCGTGTCATAAACGCTGTGCGGTTTCTCTGAATAAATATATTTTCAAAGCGAAAAATGCTTTGGCAGGAATACTTCTCATCAACTTAGTTCTGCTTCGATTCATCTGCAACATCAGCACGTATTGTTGCAGGATGCTCTAGGGTTCCGATGAGTGGAATTTTTTTTATTTTCCAATGAATTTGTGAGCTACCTATGAAATGCTGAACAAATTCACGTTTTACAACGTTTTAACATTAGATACGAGATAATTGTAACATCAAGTCTACTACTCTAGAAGTATCCTTTGACAGTACCTTACTAATTTTACAAATGAATCTTCGCAAAACCAAGTCACCAATAAAAATATTTTTCAATACTTGAGGGGCAGTTTTCTCCCTTTCGAAAAAAAAAAAAATAAATAAACAATAAATAATAAGTAGGTTTTCAGAAGAAAACCTGCTAAAAAAAAAACGGAACGATCAAGGTACAAAAACAAAAAGGAAAGAAAGTTTAAAATGTTTGGAAAGAAGGTCAACTTTGATGGGAACGGTGGGGCAGTTCGATGATCTATAGATTCTCTACAATATTACCCATACAGTGAAACCAGCAGTTTATATAAGGGACCGTGTGTATCGCAGAATTCTAGTTTAATAGGAAGAATTATTACAGTACTGACAAATTTATATACGAAGCAATAATATGTGTCAAGTATAGGTACAGTGTAAACTTATACACGAAAGAAATTAATTTAGAAATGGTTTGAAATTGAAAATAATGGAAGATGTCTATTCTGAATATAATTTTATTTCCTTATAATTTGGCATTCATAAAAAAATGAAAAAGCTAAGTAGACTCTACGTTGATAGGTATCTTTTATGGCAGGTTTACTTTATTCACAAATAAAATTTTAGGCTTCAAAAAACAGTGACCAAATTTTCCTAATAAATCCATTACTAAAGCTGCTATATGCGCTTCCCATATTATATCTACGTACAAAGCTCTAGTAATTATAAGACTTTGACCCATTTATAGGTTTCGAAGTTGAAAATGATCTCGGTTGTGATGCATAAAGCGACTACATCATCCATTTATTTTCAAGAAAATTACCTATTTGAACTTTGAATCATTGGTACATCAAATTTACAAATTATATCATTCGAATTCATCTCGAATCAGTTTTAATATTTATTTTAAGAGATGTTGTGAGCTACTACCGTAAAGGTTCGACGAGATAAAAAAGATTTAAAATTTCCACAGCCTCTGAACGAATGAATAACACGTGGCACAGCACAGAGAAGTAATATGGATTGAACTTTGAGATAGATTAGGAAGTAGATTAGGCTAATATCCTCTTATTTGCCTTACTTAAATTATTTCTTAGAACCCCGAACTGACAAATTTCTGATTGGCATACTTATACTCAAAGCAATTAAAAAAATTTTTTCTGATTATATTTCTTTTTACTTAATTTCTAGCGAATGGTTAGAAAATAGCCAACTTTACACAGCTCTAAAAATGTAGTTATCTTATATTTTCGACTGGAAAATTTCGATAACATCGTTGGATTCGATATCCACTTAGAAGTTGAATTCCTGTGACCCTATCCTCATGAATAATTATGTTACGTGACAATAATCACACATATCAAAGCTTGAATTTCACGAAGACATTTTTTTTTTTTTTTGAGTAGGTACTAAAAGAATAAACATAAAATTATATAATATGATTTAAGCTATTCGAAAGTTTTCTAGGTAAAAAACGAAAATACTTGAGTACCTACAATTAAAATAACATGGATTCAAATTACGAATGAGCTTTTCGAACACCTTAATCTATATGTGATTCTATATTAGATATGCTTATAAATTAGTTGATTCAATAGATCACAGGTATAGCGATTCACGAAGATGTTGAAAATACCCAAATATTTCTCTACTTCTTTCAATTAATTTTTAACCATTTCAAGTTGAATGATATAAATCAGCTTTCAAAAATGCTCTCTACTAAAATCTGTTTTATGCGGATCTACAGAGCTTTTTTGGAACTGGGAAAATCAGGAGAAGCCAAGAAAAATAAGTGAAAAATTATCAAAGTCTGAAAAATCGATATTAAAGTGATGTACCAAAATAAATTTATCAAGTATTTTTAGGAATATAGCTGGTAATAATTCTTTTCTTTTTCGATAATATTTTCTCCTCATGCGGTTTTCAACTAACTGGTACACGAAAATGAGCATTTTTACACTTAGATCGACAATTTACTGTCAGCATCCCGAAAAACCAAACTTCAGGAATGCAAAAAAAAAAAAATAGATAATCAAACTATGTGCGCCACGCACAAAATAATGAAATCAAACTGCAAAACTGAATTACTCAAACAATCGTGGCGGCAGGTAGGAATTTTACAACATAAAGGAGAAGGGTACCATAGGTAGATGATACTTAAAACATTTCGTATAATATTTTGGATAGGATAAACAGAATCTACAGATATTTGTAATTTATGTGAATATGAAACTGTTATTTACAGGTGTGACGAGTACGTGTTTTATTTTTTCGATATTTCATTTATTCAAACAGATAACGGTAAAAAACTGTTTTCCACCGAGATGAGATGATCTGGATGGATTTTTTCAGTGCTCGTTATTCCAATATTGCTTAAATCCGTAAACAGAAGATAGCGAAGTCGTTATCTTTTCATATTTGTTCATTATAAAGTGCGGCTCCCTCTCCGATATCGTTTATTCTCAATATCCTATATTTGAAAGGCATAGCACATTTCCTCTCTCACTCGCAGACTGACATACACACCTTTCCTCTTTCTGTCATTCTCTTAATACACGTAATATGGGCTACGTATATGTTTGTACCAATATACCAGCAAGCCTATACCTAACATCGTCAATAACCATTTCAACAAAATTCCAAATAACTCTTCACCTTCACAAAAATCTATTGATTCTTTCGCAGGTTTAATTTGCGTTGACTTTATCTAGAAGGCGAAGAAAAACACGGATACACTTTCACATGCACACTTACAGTTACAAATTTCGTCATCTAAAATTGACAAATTTCTGGGTTCCTACCATACGTGGTTGAAAAAAAAAATAAAAATACCAACAGTATACAATTAAAATCGTCCAGGTTTAATCTCGTCACCGTATAAGTATGGCTCCGAAAATTGGAACAGGATAATGCGGTGAGTGAAGGGTTGAAGGGTGAAAACGTAGACTACACTTCCTGGAATTTGTAACTTTTTTCATCATTCTACGTACTTTGACGAATAGAAATTAGAACACCAGTTCAAGTTTCGACAGTTGCATTGTGAAACGTGTTAACAAAGGCGGCAAGTTTTGAGAGGGGCAACAAGGGTGCAACACAATTGGAAAACTTACGACTTTTTAAAAATTAGCCCCTCGAAAGAAATTTAATCGTCAGCTTTTTTATTAGTGATTTACTGAAAAAAAATGAATAGTTAAAATTGAACTGTGAAATAATAGATCTGACTTCATTCTCATTAAGTTAATACTCGAATGAATATATCTTTTGTAGTCTACTTCACTGAAGTAGTTACTTGCCAGAAGAAAAATACACAAAAATACAGCTCACGCGTTGAAACATACGAGGAAGTAAGGTACGGGTAGGTATAATAATTTTCTGCTGTCAATAATGATTCGTTATAAGAGTAAAAAGAAAATTATTCTCAAGTGCTTGAGACAAAAGTTTCATTATATTTTCTGAACTTAAAAGTTTTACAAAAATTAATTTTAATAAATCAGTTTCATGCTTCCGAGAAATTTTTGGAACTAATCAGTGAATGTTTTACTAGCAAATCTTTCAATTGGATTTTTCGATAAACTTACTCCCCATCTCTACGTGTTTTAATGAAAAATTTTGAGCATACCTGCTGCTTTCAAAAAATAAAAATGGAAACAGGAAAACTTTCAAGAACATTAATGTCAACCGGTATTAAATTATGTGAAGTTAATTTGATTTTAAATATTATATTATTCATTTATACCTACTTCTAAAATAAGTAATAATTACAAAATTTCAGAAAAAATCTTGATAAAAGATTTAGTTGTTCCACCAAGTCGTTACTTCATGGTACTTCATTTAATTTAAATAGCCCTCGATGATTGAGAAAAATGAAAAATCTGCCACTCATTAGACGATTAAAAACATGAAAACTTTCTCCTTGAGTTTGCAGGCTTTTTATAAAAATTGATTCAAAAATTCATCATACAAAACAGTTTTCTTTCAAATATTATCTAAAATCTACCTGTTGAACTAAGAATGAACATATTGGCAATATGTAAAAGTGTATAATAATATAGACCTGCATTGTATTTACAAGAAAAGTTCGAGTGAAAATATTGAAGGCAGAAAAAAGAGATTCTATTCAAATATTTGTACCCAAAACGATGAAATTATTAAATTTTTATTTTCAACATTTCGGATTTTTGGTCTCTCAGGAACTACTCTAGATTTTCAGTCTCCCAGGTTCCTTACTTCTCTGAAACGATTTTTTCTTCCTCGTTCACGATCTCAAAATAAATTTGATATTTCAAAGCCTATTCTTTCAATACCTCGGGTCATCTAAAAATTAAAGTTTCCTTTTGAATAACAGTTCGGACAGTAACAGAAATCAAAAAATGTTAACATTCACTCGTCTTTTTTGTTCTTGGGCTGAAAATGCATAACTCAAATGATTCTACCTTCTTACAATGCCTACTAAAAATGATTTCCTTCTTTCGTTTGGATCGCAGCAATTTTTCATTTCACATCCTGTTCAACGAATCGAAATTACTTCCTATATGCAAGCCTACATCTTAAGCAAGTTTTTCTGCTTCTAAGTTCTTAGTAAAATATTTGCTAAAGAAATCTACCCAACTCATCAGTGAGGTCCACTAAACATACTTTTCAACTCTCATTAATATAAATTAACTCTTGCCCTAATTAGATAGCTCACATGCGTATGATTTTTTCAAACGAAAATTTTGCAAATATAACGATGCAGTTTATTGTATTTTTATGAAAATTTTCAAGAGTGAAAAGGAAGGGAGTGGTGGAAAAGTTTAGTTGGATAGAATTCGTTTTCGTGTTTGAAATTCCACGAAAATTCAAAAAAAAAAAAAATTTGCATAGTTTTTTGAAGATAAAATTGTTTTCAGTAACGTCATTTCATTTACACCGAAATGTAGATCTAAATGCGATCTGATTTCCTGGCAAAAAATATCGAGCTAATCAAAACTAGTAAAAAAATTCAAGCCACTTGCGACTTGAAATTTCACACGACTCGAGAAAGATATTAATCGTTATTCAAGCAGAATTAAGTTTCAAAATATTAATTTTGAGTACCCCTAATTGGTGTACTTATAAAAGCACAATGGATGCATATTTACCATTTCATAAGACAATCATTAAGCGCAGAAGCGGGAAAAGGGAAAAGTTTTCCGAAATCTTGTCTCGTTCATCAGACCATAGAATTAATTAACCTCCGATGAGATTTGTTAAAACTTGACTCGTTTTTATAACTTCAACTCGTCTGCAAGAAAGGATTAATTCAATTTTCACAAAAGTTCATCCATGTTCCTTTACATGATTGAAGTTCAGGTTATCTCTTTATGACACAAACTCACACCACAAATTTAAATATCAAAATTTTTCTAAAACCCGTTTATACCAAATGTTTTCAAACCTGTGAAAAAGTTCTGAGGGTCAGGGTCACCGATTCCCAGCCATGGGTAGGAGAAAAGTGCACAAAAACGCATGAATATTATAATTATATGTCCTTAGGCTGCTCCGAATGTACACGACGTCGTATTAATATTTTTTACGTATTGCTAGAAGTTACCTATTCTTCCAAATATGTGTATTAACGAGGAAGACTGAAATTTTGGGACTGGGGGTGAGTGCGAGCATAGTTTTGGACTGAGGTCTGAAAAAACTGTAATCTGTTTAATTGAACATTATATCGCGACATCTTACATCTATCCATAATTGACTAAATTTGGGACATTTTGACACATAGGACAAAATTTTGGATTTACCGCTTGAATCTTATTGTATAATTAATCGATATAAGGTTAAATTCAGCACAGAAAAAAAAAATGAAAATTGACTGTTTTTAATGGAAATAAGAAGAAAAATTTATGCGAAGATGAGTTTTTAAAAACTCAAGTTTCAGTTCCACACTGGTATTTTTCAATGGGATTAACACCTTCGTAATATTCAAGAACTAACAAAGAAAAATCTTTAAAAAACAATCTATGCCATTACGCTTCATCGTTTATCATGGTCGACATTTTGCCTTTTCTCTGAGAGGGGCAGAATAATTTTTTTTTTTGAAAATCAAATAGTTAAACTTTTTTGTATCCTGCCTCAAAAGTCCGAAAAGAAATGGCTCTACATGGTGCAGTTTGTGCACTGCACCACACTTAATGCCGGCCATGTCGTTTATTAATAATGAATAGTACTTAAAATTATTCTTTTTACCCACAAATTTTTTTTGATGACAATTTAGATTTCAGAATTTTCATAGCAACCCTCGCAAAAAAAAAAAAAAAAAGAAGAAAAAAAGAAAAAAAGACAACACATCTAGAAAATTTACCCTCCTCTCAGGCCACAGGACTAATTTATATAAATTGATGGTTAGGCACGGTTTAAAATAATATAGTAAACTATAAAATTTTCATTTACGAGAAAATAAATTTTCTCAGCTACCGGTAACAAGAGGTTTTTCTGTTGGCCGCAAAAGGTAAAAAAAAAGTTAAAATATAAATTACTTCAAAAAACCTGGCAATAGGAAATTCCAATTTTACAGTATTTTTTTACGAACACTCGAATTAAAGAGACGATGTATATCTGAAGGAGAGTAGATATAAAAATTGATCAGTCATTCCACCTTATTTGTTCTACAAAATACCTACTTTTTAAAAACTTTTTTGGATTTTCTAGTTTCCACATTCAAGCCTAGAGCCAAGTTTAAAATTAAAAATTTTTATCATACCCTTGCCATCAGGGTACACTTCCGAATAATTAACTGAATTAGAAATCCAGTGTCAAATATTTCCCGCATCTACCTTCCACAAAATCTTGAGAGAACATTTGCCAGAAAATATCAACTTCAACCAAACATAATTTATTTGACGATTTTACCTGAGACGAGAGAATAGAAGAATGACCAATCTACAGCTCGTTTTCAACTTTTCAATTTCTTTATTCAGCTATATTCCACTTTGTAAGTAAATGCAAGTAGCCTAAATGAGTATTCGATGAGAACTTCAATTTATTATTGTCCCACTGAGGCTAGGTAATAAAGTTTTTTCTAATCGAAAAATTGAATCGTTTTGTCTGGCGACAATAACAAAAAGTAAAAATCTCCTGGGTTAAACGTACGAGTAACTTGACGGAATTATTGAAAATCAGTAATATTTGGCTACCAATAATGTGGCCCAACTCAAATTGACGAAATACGTGATACTATCATCTAATAAAATGGGGAAAAGAAACAAGGCAAGTAATCTTTTCAAAAGAAATAACCCTTTCAAAAATTATCAATTTTTTTTTCGTATACACACGTACTTTTCATTAGTTTCACTAAATGGCGGACTCTTCAAACGTGGAGAAAATGTTGAATATAATTATGATAATCATGTATTATTATTTCATTATTACCTGGAAAAAATCGAACGATCCGTACGAGGAGAGAATCTAGGATTCCTCCAACTGCAATGTTGAAAATATTGAACGTGAAAAGAACAAAACAATAAAAGTAAAAACTCGCGAACAAATTTAATAATAAACGAAAAAAACCGAAAAAAGATTGCAAAAGAACTCGTTTATACTCAAGTCAAGAAGAAAGTAAGATATTCAAGAGAAAAAAATAAAAAAAGGCTATTCACAAGTTAACGCCGTATGAGATGAGAAGAAACTGGTAAGATTGAATGATGACTGTCGCGTCGTAACGCATGCGTTTGGGTCCAACCTCCTTTAGACATACGATTCATCTGGAAACGACGCTGACAGTGTTACCACTAAAATAAAATGCGAACGTATTTAAAAGCCTTGTGCGGAGGATATCTGTTCTCCTCTTGACATTTTTCGCAGGTTTTCACTTTTTTATTTTTCAATTTGACGATAACTCGGTTCGTATTTATCTTACGGAGGTGGAATTGGTCTTATTGAGAAGATGAACAGTACTGATGAACACATCAGTGTGAACATTTTTTTCAATTTGACCTTTTATTTCATCCGAATGACGAAAACGATTTACAAAACTGTGAAATTTTTTGGCTACATTAACTCATTTTAGAACGAAGCGACATAATATTCTTTCATAAATGACTTCTATTCGATCTCGAAAGCTTGAATTGAACGGATTAGAAACAGGAAGCATTGGGGAAAGATTTTGATTTTTCAAAAATTATTAGGGAGTGGTTAAAAGGTTCTTTCAGTTGAGGAGATATTTTTTTGTCCATTCTGTGTCTTCGATGTCGTTTTCTATTCAACCCTTGAAAGGTAATATGTTTCACTAATTTGTGAGGTGACAAATATTAAATCATTTCATTGAGGATAACATGGATAAAAAATTACACGACAGCTAAATTGTCAGAGGTTTCAAAACAAAGTTGAAAAAAAGATTTTGTTAAAGGTAAGGAGTGTCAGAAATTAAATTCTAATTAATGCGTCTGCTTATGCGCGATTTTTTACTTACGTTACCCTTTATGGATTAATTTTTACTCGGATATGTTTTTTATAATAAAAATTTAATGAAGAGTAGATAACTTTCATTTAAATCAATTTTTTGAAAAATCAGAACCTATATACCTACTCTTTTCCAAAGTTTCATAAGAGAAACTTTGCAGAAATTTTAATAAGTAAGGAAAGTTTTTGGTTTCAAACATTTTTTGAATGGTCTGACCTCTTTATTTCCCAAATGACGACTATACGTATAATACGTCTGGGAGGCGATAGGATTTTCAATTATTAGGGAATTTTGATGAGAAATTTGAAGGGGTAAATTTTTGAAATGGCCATTTTTTTTAATTTGTAATTTTTATGCCCTTATTGGGCCTTGGAGTGTGGACTATGCGGGATATGTGGTCAGTATAAGTGGGTAAAAGATCGGCATGAGGCTATCATAAAAAATGTTGACTGTCGCCTTTCTGGGACAGGGGTTCAATTCTGTCTCAAAGAATATGGCCCCAGCTAGCGCTTCAGTGGTACTAAAATTGGTATTTCATCAGATAACACCGAACGTTTAAATGTGCCCCTTATCCTCGGTACTTGAAACACGCTGCAATGACGTCATTCATCATTCTTTTTACTTTCATTTCAGCTAGAGATTCGACGAAAACATCCATTTTGATGAAGGGAATTTTCCACGTAGGTACTTGAAAATAAAATTGTAGGTAAATTCATTCGTATGTCATTGTAAGATTACAGTTTTTGTTATTTATTTCGTCTTAGCTGTATACGAACTATAAACGCTCTCGATTTCGAATTATACGAAACACTTGGGTAGTGAACAATTATGAGCTCACACAAGTCAAAAAAAAAATTGCAAAAAACATGCACATGGTTAAAAATAACGACGAAGCAGTGTTACGAGATTTATAGCTGTAGATCGGTTTTCGTTCTATAATTGACAAATAGATGAAATCGTTCCTCCTTGGTTGCGGCGTTTCCCCTCAAACTTTATTCTTGTTTTAAGCAAACCGTTCGCATAACTTTTAGTCGCATAAGATTTTCACAATGACACTTGTCATCAAGTTGCACAGTACGGTAACGTTCGTTAAGGACACATTTTTCAGAGAAAACACCCTAAGGGAGGTGCTAGTCGATAATAAGCAGATAAAGATTTTTGTGCCAGATCTGAAAATGAAAAAACAGATGTTTCGCACTGAGGAAAAAGCTGTTAATACCTCTCTATCTGCGTGGATCGATGAATAGTCATCTTCGATGTATTTTTTTGATTTAGGTGTCTGGGGTGCTCGCTTAACGATCGATTGTCAATAAACGACTGCGTTTAATTTTTAATACTCTACTTCGGGACTGTTTTTAACTGTTGTCGAATGGCGAAGAATGATGGAATAGCGGGAGCTTTTTGGAGCTTTATGGCGAAACAAAGAGTTTGCTTGTTTTTCGTCTTCACATAAAAACAAGAGGTCTCCATACTTGTTACAGATAACGAGGCCCTTAAAAAATTTATTAGAGAAAAATGTTTATAAAAGTTATCTTTCATCATGAACGCGACTTGTTTCGGAAATTCGAGAAAGTACCTAATATCATTAGAGGAGGAGCAATCATAAATCCTTAAATTTATATCAATCAGATATCATGTAATAATCAACATCTCCCTCCTTGAAAGGACCTTGGCCGTTGGAGGGAGAATAAATGAATAACTAAATTAATTAATTTTATACATTAATATAGACTACACTGCATTGATTTTTTCTACCTATAGGCTATAAGTTGTATTAATTAATTAATTAATTAATTAATTTAACAATATGTTTGAACCACCCCCGACTTTTTGAAACAAAATTACTTACTTATTTCTAAAGTTCGACCATAAAACATTATTATAAAAACAACTAATAAAATGAAGGAAAAAAAAAAAGGATTGAAAAAAAAAGTTAGGTGCGTTGCTGGAGTTCATATACCTACTTTCGAAATTTAAACCGAAAAAATAATAGAATGATATAATCATTGAGGTAAGTGAAAAACTGAAAATAGATCAATCATATTATGATGGTATTAAAAATTATTTGAGAACTGAGTAATTTTTCCCCAACATTTGAAGAGGTTTTTAAGTACCTACCGCATAGAAGTTTCTAAGGGAAAAAATGACAATTTTAAGTATTGTATGGTTTTTTAAAAGGTCATAACTTTTTTTTTACGACTGCGAACATCTTATACTTATAGATGCTTTATTAATTTACGCGAATACATACGTAGATACCTATATACTTATTTACTTCTGAACAGAATTTTCTGGCGAGGTATTACAAAATTTAGGTACATTAAAAAATTTTTTGCATGTATTAAATCAGAATTGGTAGATACCGGTATGATAAATTGTGAAAATGTATTTTGAAATCCTCTACGGTTTTTTTGATATACAACGCATTAGTACCAACTTATATCTGATATATTTCATGAAGTATATTCATGAGGCTGGATTCAAGATGTCACTATAGCATCAAGTCTCAACCAACTTAAGTCATCAAAAGCAAAAATATTTTCGAACCTCAACGAAAGAGGCTAGACATACCTTAGCGATGTCCCTAAGAAAGGCCTCCTTTACTTGGGCATTGCCACAATATTCCCAAAATAATGTTGCAATAAAATATTAATATGAAAATATATGAACAGAGATATTATTACAGGTTAATGTAGTCAATACGGGAAAATATTCTGAAACAAATTAAAAAATATATAATTATACCTAGATATACCTGTATACTTACTCAATAAAAATATTTTGCTCATTTCAATCACATATTTCTAAGATATAATTGAAGTCAATAATATTACAAAATTAAGCAATTTTCTTTAATTTTCCGGCGAATATTTTCTTACACTGCTCCCCCACCACTCTTTCCCGCCTTGATTTTCGACGTCGAGCCAAGTTTTGACGAGGAACGAATCTGCTGCTGCGTCAATTTAATTTCTCGCATTTTATTGGCTGACAAGTTCGCTTCGTAAAGATATTTCAACAGAAAGAGTCTCTCCCTTCTCCAACATATAAGATACTCTCTCATCCCGACTGTTTCATTTGAAAATTCACTGCCATAAAGAACGTACATTATGAAGATATTTTCTAATCTCTATAATTTCATGAACATAATACATAATAATTGTATTAATACTTTATGTAGGCTACGAAATCGAAAAATTTTTCTCAAATTCGCAATACCTACCTATATCCGTTTTAACAGGGAAAGATTCGGGTAAGAAGTCATGGTGGTTACCTCCTGATATAGTTAAGAAAAGAGAATGAAGTTTCTATACCAATGATGTGCCAAACACTTACGCGCAGCATCAACTGTCCATAAAAATGTCACCTTCATAAAAATCTATCCGCTGAATTTTTTTGTTCTTCAAGTTTTGTCTTATCTTGAAAAAATTTTGGGAAAACACAGACTTTTAAAGAGTACCTAAGCTATTTAGCCGCACGATCCCGCATGTTTTCTATTTAATTTATCTTCTGTTTCATTGTACCTACTTATTTCTCTTTTCTAATTTTTCCAAAAGAAGTTCTATTTTGATCGGAATAAAAATAATCCATTTCTTGAGATAATTTAACTTCGTACAGTGTTGCCATCAGGTGGCGTTCACGCCATGTATATTGACATAGATGACATAGGTTAATACTTCATATAGGACTGTCGGGTGTTGTATCATACCTATTCTGAATTCTATGAACAAATTTTTTTTTCATCGTAAACAAAATTTAAGGATCGAGATAGTTTTTTTTTTCTTCTCACGTCTGTGAGTAAAGTTGACTCAAGTGTGGGATAAAATTTGTAACTACCATTTACCCGAAGGCAAAGAATAGTAGGGAGATGAAAAATGTACTGTCGACAATGATTTGGTATCTATTATGAGTATCTATTTACGAATAACTGAAGAAGATATTGAAGATCAGTGCTTCTGGATTTACCTATGCTATTTTCTGATCTTTGGTTGGATTTAAATATTTACATGCGGAAAACAGATTACTCGTTTGAAAGTCTGTACACAGTAGCTACAGTAATTATTCAATAAATTGAAGAATGCAGTAAACAAAGAGAATGGCTCTTACTTCTTGCCAACTCTCTAACACGATGGAATTAGCAACGCCACTAAAATGTTTTTGGTCTTCTTAGACTATATCTTGTCTGTGCCTCCCCCATATAATCACTTAAAATGCCCTTTTGGTATTTTTTCCAGAGAGGAATACTCATAAAATCGTGAAGGATCTCCGCAATGGATTAACAACTTGGCAATTTCGAAAAAAACAACTCACTGAGAAACACAATTTTTTGTGAAATTCGTATCTTTGGTTTGCATCAGAGAGAGAGAGAGAGTATGTAAGAAACTAGGTAAAATTCCATTACCAAACATTTTTGGTTTAAAAAAACACATTTTTTATGAGCGGGAATAACGGCGTCAGATATCTACTCGTATCATTCTGAGAAACAATCTTGAAAAAAGTATATTTTTAAAGACAATTCTTTCCAACGAACCATAAGCGTAAATACTTATCGCTTAGAGTATTCAAAAATTGTAGATAATGGGTACATTAAAAAAGCAAAAACCTTGCAATATTCTGTTTTCATTACATTTTATCAGACTTTTTCCTGTTCCAGGTGAGAATTTCTTCATGGCTATGTCAACACATTTATCAAGTAACTAACATGAACATCTTTCTTTCTCTTTCATCATCTACCAGCAAATTTTTTCTATCGTATAAATTGGAAAAATCATGCTGGGTTACTAGTTGCTAGATCTTTTTACGCGTAGTTGAAAACAACACGTTTTGTTTTATTTTACAGCGCTAAAATATATTCTTACAATATTATTTATTTCCTGATTTAGGTACCATTTACCATAATGTACATGTTCACTCAACTACCAATATCCCTTCTTTACATTTGAGTGTCCCTAACATTATTGTGTCCGGCAGGTTTATGGCGTCCACTTTCAAACGTCATAAACCTACGTACCTACACAATATTAAAAAAATATGGTTAAAATATAATGTCATCGGAATATATGTAGATGTACGAACAAAACGTAAAACAATACTTTTTTTATATCAATTTTTTCAATAAAAACCACTTGTTGATCGTTCCAAATATTTATCGCTGAAATACTTTTTGTATTTGAGAAAAGATTTAATTTAAATTTGACCCTTGTTATTTTGTACGAATGATTGATAAAAAATTACTCCGATGACGTCACATTTCATTATTGCTCAGGGAACCAGTCGAAAAATGCAAAACCCTACCTATATACAGTAATATTTCACTGTTTTTGAGGCCCAGTTAGGTCAAATAAGTTTGAAATCCAAAATATTAAGTGTGGTTAGAGGTTTAGGAACTTAGTTGAATAATTTCATCAGAAACGTTCATCAACTACTTACAGCAAAAATGAAATAAAAATGTAAAGCAAAAAACGAAAACATCACTTTTAAATTTTCCCAAAATGATACCTGCCTTGAATATATCAGAAAAAAAAACAATAAATAAAATAACAGGCTTTATAAGCTATAATATAAAATTGATCTTACGCATCACTATTTTGTAAGATGTTTTTTGATTAAACTTTTTCCCAGATACTTATAATTATGTAAGTATTTATGTACTTTCTATTTTCTAATATTTAGGATATGTTTTCTGGTGGAGCAATTAATGTCCACGCAGTGTTGTCATTTAAACGGAAAATTAAATAATCACGATAAATTTTAGCCTGCAGACGGATAAAGTGATAAATTTATCTAGAAGTGTGAAAAGCCATGAACCGTTTCAAAGCTTTATGTTCGGATTTCGTATCCTAATGTTCCACGTGGAAACTTCAGAAAAGCAGCAAAGACAAGTGAAAAAAATAAAGACGATGGAAAAACAGACGAATGAAGACAAGGAAAAGAATATTAAACTTTCACGACTTATCAGCTCGTATTCAAAAGAGAAAGAAAAAAATAGAGGTTTTTTTCACTTTATAAGTTATAGAATACCCAGTACCTACACCTTTTTTGAGGTTATCTTCGTCACCGTTTATCCAAAGACTAAAGTTATTTCCATACATTACCTAAACGGGTCGTTAATTTAAAACGCGAATTATGGGACCGATTGTGACACATTTTCTCACAGAGTTTACATGGAATAGATAGTAAAAAGTTCAATTAGCTTACAAATATTCAGAACGTATTTCAGACTATCTTTTTCTGAGGGTAACCGCAATACATGTTCTTCAAAGAAAAAAAAAGTATGAGAAGACAAGTGAAGAGAAAACAGCATAGTGACTCCTCAATTACTGTTGTGTTTACCTAGTTGTCGGTGCGAAACCATTCAGCCTATTGGATCGACCAAGTTCAAAGTCGATAAATTTTGCTTTTCATCACTATGCCTTTAACGGAAATAAGGACTCTGACTTACAAAAAAGTTACTTCTCCTGTGAAAATGTCAGCAAACATAAGCCTAAGGTTAGCAGGGGCTACATTTCGACCAATGTGATGAGAGAAAGAGATGCAGGCCTACATGCATTGCCAAAGAGTTTGGAAAAAAAAAAATCAATGCAAATTTTCAGTTTCCCTTCACCAGTGCAATTTGATTTGGACACAGAGCTTAAGACTTTTTAATAAATTTTATTGTAAAAATCCAATTAATTGGAATCGCGTGTGTATTTTTCTACTTTTGACATTAGATTATTGACTCAAATTTGAAAAAGAAATCAATTCCCCCTTTTGACTTTCTAATTAATTATGATGAATTATACACTCATCTTTATGGACTTATATCAACAAATCGGTCATGCTATGAGGGTAACACATTCTTTCCTTGCAAGCCTTGATAAAACAATCAAAATAGTAAGTATTTATGATAACTTTACACACGAGTTCAGCAAAAGGGACAAAAAAAAAGCTCAAGGATTTTTGAGTTTCGTAAATCCTCAACTTCTGGTGTTATCAGTTTTCTCGATAAATTATAGGTACTAAAAAATAAACTCCGAGTTGTCACAAGTGAATTATCGTTTTTTCTTCTTCGCTTTTCTTTTTCTTTCCATTTATTTCTTCTCTGCGTCGTTGTTGCTATTATTACGTTTTTCTCTTCCTCTTTGCTTGGAAAACCTGCAACTTTTCTTCGTATCTCTTTTAGCCTCTTTGCATAAATTTACGAGAGTGAACTTACGGTATCTATAGTTAGCGTACCTACGTGGAAATATATTAGATATGGTGGGTATCAGTGTATCCATTAGAACCACCTTCGCCCCTTTTCCCAAACCTCAGTACATTAGCATTATCAGTGATGGTCTTTCCTATGCAATAGATTTACTTGCAACTATAACTTCGTAGCAAATCCATGCACAATTTTTAGTCTATTTGTTTTTTTCTCGTTCTACTTGAGTGCTTTGCTGGCGAAATGACGTGGGAACGAATAACAAAGTAAACAAGCACTGACCAAATTTTTTATATATTTTAGAAATTTCAAATTGACCCACAAACAATTACGTGCAAGATAATTTCAAACTTTTGTTAGACTTTTTATCTTGTCAAGATCGAGCATTTTATAATCAAGCATACGCTTCAAGCAGCCTTTGTTTACTGAAGATTATACCTCACGAACAAATACTAATTGAAGAAATCAGGACAGGCCTGTAACCCGCCCGATGGGCAAAAAATGAGAAAATCATCCGCAAAATGAGAATTTTATCCGTTGTCAGTCCGTTTTTATTTTCGATCATCGGATCTGAAAATTTGCAGTTATTTTTGTCATCTTGATTAATTTTCCAAATCCGTTTGTAAAACGGATTTCCTGATTATAATCAGTGATAATTTTTGGGCAATTTTTCTAAATCCGCTTGTAAAACGGTTTCACGGATTATAACCCGGGCCAACAAATATGATAAAAGAGCCTTCACGGAAAATAATCCGGACTCATTTCCGGCAAGACTGATTACAATCCGTTCGAAATCCGTTTTAGAAGCCGGAAAACAGGAAAATTCCGGGTTATAATCCAGAAACGGATTATAACCCGGAATAAAACGGATCCGTTTTCAAAATATTTTGCCCATAGGGCGAGTAAAATCTCAAGGTGGCAATCTGCAGACCAGGGAGAGCAAAATTATTTTATAAACTTGAAATTTTGGTAACGATTTCGATTAAAAATTTTAATTAAAAATTGAAAAATATCGTTAAATGGGCTTTTTTCCATTAAAAAAAAAAATACTTACTTAAAAACATTGAAAATTTGGCCAGGCCACCACCAGAAGACGTTGCTCCTCTTGCTCCCTGGATATGGGCCTGAATCAGAATAATTATAAAAGTTTATCCTTTCAAATGATTTACACCGCAAATTATAAGGACTGTTTTTTCTGTAAGACTCACGAGTAGTCTATGATAAAATATATTCCTCAACTGTTTCACTTCATAATATAATATGCAGAATTCTCCCACTTTTAAGACTATGATTTGTCGGTTGAATTGAATAATTTGGATCTACAATGTTTTCAAAGTTTGTTTGTATCAAGAAAAAATTCAAAAATTGGAAAATAAAATAAGGTCTCACTAAACCCAAGCCCCACATACGTTTGATACGTTTGAACCCAAAATCTGAAAATGTATGCAAATAATGAAAATGTATAAGAATTCACCCAATCTTACTTAATAAACCAGGAACAAATGCAAAAATAAAAAATCGTCACATTTCAATTGTCGAATTACAATGCACATAGCTTATTTGGGAACCACAAATTCGCTTATTCTAACCCCTGCCTTCTGTTTTTCCTTTGGCCAATAATATTATGTGTACCCAAATCTAGACACGAATATGATACAAAAATATTTTTTTATGGAACCCCAACATTTTTCCTGCAGCCTTTTGGTCGAAAGATTCTTTGCTGCTAGAAATTATTGTACCTACCTATATTTTAATCGAAAAGTGGGATTGGTGCTGGGATTCACAACTTTCCATCAGATCATACGCCTACACTCGTATCCCTTCACCATTTGAATTCATATTTTTATTCGCTAAAATAAACTTTTCAACAACCACGCCAATTTTCTTTTATCGCAAGCTTTCAAAATTCACTGATAAATATTGCAGTGGACAGCCTGGAGGACAGGACAGGTTCACATTCACCACAAACAGGTGCTACCTGCTGACGATGGCTCGTGTCCTCTAACGAATTCTTTTTGGAAAAAAATTACGTAGGATAGGTATTACATACGGATACTCGTCTTTAAATGATGAACTGTAAAGTATAAAGAGAGAAACAGTGGCTCAGTTTGGTAATTTTGTGAGCGCCTCGACAACGTTAAATACGGTTAAAACGGTTATATGATTAAACTCTTGGAATAGTTAACCCCTAGGAGTGTGTATAGGTAGGCTATTATTTTTTAACGTAAAAAAAAAAAGAAAAAGAGATGGATAGAGGAGAGAGCATCTTTGCAGACGTTTGTCTGGTCGAGCGGTTGTGCTCGAGTAAAAACAGGTGAAATGGGAGCTACCTAAAGAAAGGAAATGACTGCGATACGGTAATACCGGGCATTGGCTTATAGATATATAGGCTGTATATTTTGATGACAGAGACAAGACGTGAGAGGAAAAGAAGCTACCTATAGGTGACTGTATGATGTCGTGAAGAAAAGTACATAGGGTTTTTCTCTATCTCTGTTCAATCTATTTGTTCCTTCAGACATATGCAATACGGTTCCAACCTCGATATAACGGAAACGTTTGAAGTATGCAGGATATCTTCTATTGATGGTACCAAAGTGGTTAAATAATTTTCATACAACGATGACTAATGAGCGGGTATATTCTCCGTTTCTTCTCTATAACCGATCGACTTTAAATTTTGTTACCCTTTCTCGCCATTGTATCGAGCTGTAGTCATATTTTTGTGTCATCGCATCTCTTCTAGCATTGCATGCGAGGTCGATGATACCGATCACACAAAACCATTCGATATGTGGAAGAGGGGCACGTGCGTGGATGCTAGAGTGTTGCGGCTTCCAGGTGATCACACCTTTGTTTACAATGAGGAAGTGAATAAACTCATCTGTAACGTGTGCGCGTCTGTCTTTTGCGCGGTTTGTTGAATAAAATTTTCATCCTTTACTCTTGTAGAAAGTGAGAGGATAGTCATTTCCCATTTCGTGTAGCATGCCTAAAAATAATTGGGACTGTCCAACGAAAGACTCTCCGCCTGGTGGTAGAAAATGTAACAAAATGAAAGTGATACGGAAATGTACATGCAGTAAAAAAAATAAAAAAGTATTCATCATGTTTCAGGCACTTGTGAGACCCAAAACTATAATCTATTATAACACTTGCGAGGCCTTTTTTGACAATATGAGACCCTTTTGTGGGTTTCGCATGTTTGTATATTTTTCTTGTCAACCCCCCCCCCCTTCCCTCCGTAGACTCCAAATCTGTATTTTTCGTCGAGGACTCACAAGTGCCCAAAGTATCAAATTATACGTACACAAGTGATGTAAAAATCGCATTATCGATTTTTAGCCTACAAAATAGCACGGTGCTCTATCGAGAGGTAATACAAAAAAATGATAAGAACAAAAGTTGTAAATAATTTCATTAAAAATACTATTTATTTCAAGCATGAAGAATTTTTTCATAAAATATACTACTAGCGAGTAATAGCCAAAAAAACCAAAAATGTGGATATACATGCACCCCTTTTGGGGAGTTTGGGGCAGGGAGATTTCAGGGGACATTTGGTCGGTGATTCCCGAGATGATCCTGGACGTTTCTGCGCAAAAATATTTCTTTCATGATTTCTTGCATTTATTTTGCTTCTTTTCGTCAACGAAATCGTATTTCTCTACGTTAATACTTTTTTTTTTATGCGTCAAGGACTTCTCCATGCATAATATTGCCAATCCTGCATTTGGCTTCTTCAACATCGGTATATATCGATATTATCGATTTATTTCGATATTTTTTCAATAATCGATAATATCGATATTATTTTTTCGATTTTAACAAAGTCTTAACACCGTTGTACTCAACCAATTGTCTCTGGGCTTTATTACCGCAAGACGTTATGAGGATGAACGTCTAACTTCTGAGTATTTATAAAGGGGATGTCGCAAGATTTACATGTATTCTGGGAGGATTAATAAGAATAGTCTCAACTGATAAGCTTATTACTCAGCTCAGAAAGAGTTGAAATTATTAATGTCAAGGATGACTTGAAAGATCTAGATACGTCTTTACAGTTTCCAAAATGATTTGATACGTTATGTTTTTGAATTATCTTTGAGAAAACGAGGCTTGGATGGTATTACCTCAGATAAATAAAAAAATCACTTTCTCTTTTCTAAAGTTTTCTTTTTCATTTTTTAACTGAACTAAATCACTTTTTCGAGAAATCTAAAAAACATACGATGCAAGAAATTCTGACTAACATTTGTTCAATTGAATTACACCCTCCCTCTGCACACATCCCTTAAAAAAAACAATTAAAGCATACTTTCAAACAGGTGTGTTCGTGTTTTTTAATTTTCATGTTTATAATATTATGGGAAATAATCTGACCTCGTGTAAGTTACATAACCATTTAGGACGGCAGCCAAGCGAACAGGTGTCAATTGAATAAGAATTTCCTAATCTAATTTATATTCATTGCATTTTAGAAGATATGTCACTGCAAATTCATTAGCGACTGAGGCAATTATAAACGCTTAGGACTGATGAACAGAATGTTCTCACTGTACTTTTAAATGTATACTTAGTTAGGAATTAAAGAAAATTAATGAAGTTTTTCTCGAAGAATTGCATCACACTCACACGATAAAATTACCAAGCTTAATATTAACCTCTATCTGAGTAAAGTATAGGCCTAGTAGAACGATATTATGAAACATTAAGAAGAAGTCGAATTCTGCCAAAATTCAGAATTACTAATTGGAGTACATGACTCCTGCGTAAGATTTTTTAGATGTAGATTTTAAACTTACGTTCTTTCTCATCTCAACTTCCAAACTCGTGAGTATTCGAAAGATGGTTTACTACACCTCGATTATAAAACCTGCGAGCGCCTTTTAGCCAATTGTAAACTGCAACACCGAAACGAATCGCTTTATTTTTCTCTCTATCCGCCAAAGAATTTAGGTACAAAATCTACAAACTATAAATACAACTCTATTCAGCCCTTGAAAAGCTGGCTCCATTCTAAGTCGACTAAGACCCGAATCGAATCCATCAACTCATTCAAAAGAATTAGGTGAATGATCTATTTTTAGGATGCAAGAGAATAAGGAAAAATTGATGCAGCTCGATGGCACGCGAAGAACCATTTTCAATGCCAAAATCAAATCATAAATCTTGTAATAAATTCGTACTACCTTTTAGAACCGTGTCGATAAAATCTATCCATTTTATAGAAAAGGAATATATCGTTTTCGTCGCTTTTACACATTTTTTGTTGATCGTGAGAGAAGCCAGAATGAGTCAAAAGACAGAGAAAAGAAACGAAAATTAAAAATAGGGTGTTTGGGGTAATCTATAGGAAAGAACATCTCTTAGGTCAGTAACCCTTCATCTTTGATCCCTTATAAAATCTCTCTACTCGGGCCTCTAGATGCCGACACACGTATTCTAAATCAACATCCACCACTATACCTGAGCAAAACTGTACGTATATATCTAACAAAATCATTCGGATATAAACTGTGTACAGTAAATAAAACATCTTTTTCAGATTTTCGGTTTCCAAAACGCTAATAGGTCATTCTATGAAAGAAACCCTCAGAGGTTCTTTTCATTTCCGTTGCATCGGTAAAGTGAAATTTTATTAAAGAAGAAATAAACTAAGAGTAAATCTTATATTGACCTAAAAAAAGTGATCACATATTCTCTGTCGGTCTCTCTCTCTCTTGGTTACGTCTCACCAGAAAGTTTTTTTTTTCTTCAAATTTTCACGTGAATAACTTTGTTTTTCTACCGAATGGATTCATTTCATAAGTGTGCATAGGATAAAGAGGAAAATATGAAAGAATAGTACAGGATGGTAAGTCAGAAACCTTAGAAAACAATTCGAATGCATTTATATGTATACCATGTATACGTCATGACTCATCATGAACCGAATAACTCCTCGCTATTTCTTATAGGTTTATCTGTATGTTTTCATATATAAGAGCATTAAATAAACAGGCTTCTAATATCTTGTTTTTAATTCAACATATCGAGTTTGATGGAGGAGTCTGTGATCACTTTGACTATTTTACGCTTATCAATGAATGTATATAGGTAGCCTACCTATAATTCATTATAAAGGCACGCTTATCTTTTTCAATGCGCTTTTTGTTCTGTTCGTTGAATATGAGTGGTCTAGATAAGGATTTTTTTTTAGTTTTCAAGGAAACTGCTATCATTCGATATTTTTCACATTTCATTTGTCAAAGTCGGAGGCATAACTGATATAGAGGTCCAAGAGAGCCACTGATTTTTATAAAAATAATTTAGACCTTTTGAAAAAATTTTGAAACAGAGATATCTAGACTAACAATATAATTCCTCCCCTCAACACTATAATTTAAACGGAATTTCGATATTGGCGAACAGTAAAGGGATGAAAGTTTGTTGAAAGATTATAGCTTAATTTTTATTTCTGAAATCCACCTTTTACTCTTACGCGCGTTGTTACATCAGACGAATTTTGTTGTCAATAGTGTAACCATGGCGGCTGACTGAAGGTTTTTTTCTCAAATCAAAAAAGTGACTTCCGTTGCAGAAATTTGACTGAAAAAACAATTGGTTAGCCCTCAGCATAAATAGTTATTCTTCTTAATTTACTTTTATGATATAAATGGGAATTTTCAAATTATATTTTTATTCGTCCCTTCGTAGACTTCATCAAACCAAAGATTATGATACTATAGGCCTATAATTAAGTTTATTTCAGTGCTGAAGTATTTTTGGGACAACTACGTTAAGTCTTAATTTCCATTCCTGCTTTCATATGGCTTTAATTTTCAGTTTTTTGTTAATTTCCATCTACATTGATGTGGCAAGTTAGTACCTTGATTCTGTTTTTCAAAAAGCAAAAAAATAGAAGAAAAAAAACTGAGGCCATTCTTAGAATTTTCTTTATGCAACTTGAACAAGACTACAAGCTGCCTGCCAAAAAAGTTGTAACCAATCAGAATTCAGTAGCTTAGCTTGTCCTATTCTTCTATTCTCGTTTAGCTTGTATCCAAAAAACTGCGTTTCAAGCTTTCAACCAACCGTCTTGCAGGTTTAATGTTTGAAGAAACGAAAAATAGTATTCATTTTTCTCGACCTTTGTATACCACCTAAAGAACACGAACCAGTTTGCAAATTTCCTTACTATCCGTTGATACTGTTTAAATTACCCTGACTGGATAAGTAACGGAAAATTTTAGTTTTTTTTTTTTTTTTTAATTCTGTGCGCCACGAATGGGGTAGCCAACTTATCTTCCTTAAAAAATAAGTAGAATTGCTGGCCAAAGGTCCAGTGGTAACCTTTTTAACATCGCACAGGTAGAAATATGTAAATTAAAATTCATTGACGATAAGGTCGACCGAGGTTAGACTCATGCCCAGGTAGGAAAAAAAGGACGTGATCCTTTTTTTTTTTTTGTCAGCAGCACGACCCTTTTTTTACTTCCGGACGCTAGAAATGATGGCAATATTTCTTCCAGGATGACCGAAATGAAATGGGTATATGAAAAGAAGAAAAAAACTGATCTAATTCTTGAAATGACCGTGTAACGTATAAGTAGATCAACAAAATCCAGGTAAGAAAATTTATTTAAAAAATGACCGTTAAATCGTCCTTCAAGTTTTTTCTCTGTTTTTTTTTTACAAATAAAAAAATTATACATAAGAAAGTGGCGAATTGTCCGTACATGTCCAGGTAACGATCATTTATGAGTAAGTTTAATACAAAAAGTTTATTGAGGATTACCAACCGTTTGTCACCTAGATGACCTTTTATGATCAATAACTTGAAATAGGATCGTTGCTACAATTGTATCGAAATTTACGTTAAATATGCGATTTCAAGAACCCTGTTGAGGTAGAGACCTATATTTAAGTGGTGAGTCTAAAACTGGACACGGTATTTTAATAATGAGAAAAGTTTTCAATTCTGAATAGAAAAAGATGGAGTGGATAAGGAAGTAAAATGAAGATAGAAAAATAAATTTAATATAAACTTCTTCAGAACTCTAAAAAGTAAAAACATATTACCTGCTTAGAAATATGGAAATAATTGAAATAGGGACTGATAGAATAACATGTTATATCTTTTCATTATCTACCCGATGGGCAAAAAATGAGAAAATGATCCGCAAAATGAGAATTTTATCCGTTGTCAGTCCAGTCCGTTTTTATTTTCGATCATCGGATCTGAAAATTTGCAGTTATTTTTGTCATCTTGATTGATTTTCCAAATTCGTTTGTAAAACGGATTTCCTGATTATAATCAGTGATAATTTTTGGGCAATTTTTCTAAATCCGCTTGTAAAACGGTTTCACAGATTATAACCCGGGCCAACAAATATGATAAACAGCCTTCACGGAAAATAATCCGGACTCATTTCCGGCAAGACTGATTACAATCCGTTCGAAATCCGTTTTAGAAGCCGGAAAACAGGAAAATTCCGGGTTATAATCCAGAAACGGATTATAACCCGGAATAAAACGGATCCGTTTTCAAAATATTATGCCCATAGGGTAGAAGCTTACAACCAGATGTCGATAATTTGCAAACCAATTTCAATTAACCCAAAATTTTCTCATAAGTAATATGAAAATTCTAAGTCCTTATAATATGTTATTTGCATTCCTTGAATTTATTCATCCTAGGAGATTATTTCAAAATATGCATTGTGTCCCATTAAAAACTTCTTTCTTTAGTCAAATTCTTTTCATCGCAGGGACGTGCAAGACGTACATACTCTCTGCAGTGCCAAGTTCTGCCAACTTTCATCAAGTTTTGCTAACGTTTACCAAGTTTTGCCATTTTTTACACAGTTATGCTAGCTTTAACCAATTTTTGCCAAGTTCTATCAACTTTTGCCAAGTAAACATCAAGACGTACATAGTCTGGCACCAAAATGATTACGAGGCTGAAATTGGGACAGTAAAGAAAAAATTTGGGCGTCAAAAAAATTGGTGGTGGTGAAGGGAGGAGGAATGGGGCACTAACTCATGAAAGAGGAGCACCAAAATGTCTCTGCGAAGGCACGGCAAACCTCTTGCACGCCCCTAACCTTCACAAATCGTATGTAATTTTAGTGAACTGACTATAATCATTTTCAGTGACCTCCCATCTTCAACTTTGTCGAAATCTGTGGATTTTGTATGGTAATTCCTACTACAAATCTTAAATTGTCCCAATTTTCTCATACTAATAGTGTGTAAAAATTATTATGAAAATTTTTTTCAGTGCCGCATGTTTATTCGCGGTTTGTTTGGAGAAAATTTTGCAAATGTGTACGCGGCTTAATATAAGTCATGAGGATAGAATTTCTTAATATACCTACATGTACTATAGGCAGTGGGCTTACCTATATGTATTCATTTTTTCTTTAATAAAATGTTGGTAGGAATGTTGAAACATTTGCTGATAAAGAATAAATAGAAAGGTAACTTTTTTTTTCCAATGTGTATGAGAAAAATATTGCAGTCACAGAAATGAAATTATTGATAAAAGACAACTCATCATTGAGATTATACCTAGAATAGGACAGGATGGAGTTGAATGAATAAAATATGCAAATATTATGTACCAACGCAGACAACTTACACAGCTATAGTGGACGTTTTAAAAATCCTATACCGTTTATAAACTCATAAATATTAACTCTGGTTTTAATTAACGGCGTTATAATGCACATCTGAAGTTATAAACGTACCCGATTCGTTCATAGACTGATATAATGTAATCTCATTTACTAAGATATTGTCTTATTTTGACTGATTTTTGACCCGTGCAGTTAACTAAAAAATTGTGGGTAGAGAAAGTTGCGAAGCAAAATAATATTTGATGCTAATTTTCGGTAATACCTATTCAGCGTACACAGACCATCATAAAACGAAAATTCTCTGTTTTTCCTCTTACCACCAAAGCAGGTTTGCTGTATCAAAAATTCATAAAAAATGGCTCACCAATGCAATACAACACCAGGACAAAATTTAGCTATGAAAAAAACGAAAGAATTGTGCGCTCGCGTGCGAATAGTTTTTTGGCCTTTTTTTCTGCAAATTTGTCGGTGGTAAAATTTGATTTTTCCACGAAAAAAAACCTGAAATCTGAAAAAACTGCAAAAAAAAAGACACTGACTTCATCAAGGAAGACAAGAAACCACTAAGTTATGTGTAGAAAACTGAGGGCAATGGAGATTCTATGTACCTTTTTTCGACTCGGGAGGGCTTTGACCCCTCACCCCGCTAGTACGCCACTGACTTTTCTGATTAAATTTTTATGTATTTGAAAGACAAAATATTGTTGTTTTTTTTTGGGAGGGGGGTGTTATTCATCCTTTTTTTTATTCTTAGTTCTCTTTTCAGCCAACTCTCCACGTGCTCCTCTTCATTTCATCGAAATGAGAATTTTCCTAAAGATAGTCGAGTAAACGCTTACTTGAAGGGCTAGCTAAGATCGCATAATCTCCTATGAAAGGCCACTGATCCTACAAAATGTAAATTAGAATATCATTTTAATGACTTTTTTGCCCTTTCAACTCTTATTTTTCCGATGATTTTCCTTCTATCAAGTTTAACTCAACTGAAAAAGTTGAAAATAAGAGAGTAAAATTATATTGAAAAACTAAAATACCATTTTTTTCTCTTTGCAGTTTACTCGTCCTAAAAATGGTATATTCATCGACATCATAATATTCTGGCTCTAGAGCTGAGAGGAAATTACCCTTACGCACGCTATTTGCACCTGTAACCTGCATTTAACTAATTGAAACTTGGTTTTGAAAATAATATTTTTTTTACAATATTATTTTCGAGGAATATGGAACATTAAAAATTCTGCACTCTTCTCATATTTTTTGGTTTCTCTGTTGCTAAGCCTACTCTGTTTTTCACTCTTTCCTTTGCCATTCGGCAACCATGGTAACTTTCGTATCAACAGACGATTACCTCCACAGTATTGATTCTCATGTATCTCGAGTTGGAAATTGAAACCTAAGACCTACCAGATCGTGCCTGCTCTCTACCTGTGCACTGTACAATATTACCTTTTATTGCTTTTATCCTACATACTCTCTCTAAACGCACCCCATCTCGAAAAGCGCGCGCAGTATTCTCGAAAAGGTACACCAAAGGCATCGTTGGTACTTTAGACGAGTTTTTTTTTTTTTTTTCACAATCATCCCATCAGATCAATATAATAATATCGTATTAAAAAACAGGAAACAAACGCTTGTTTCTATGGTTACTTTGAATGTCAGTTCAACGGAGCAATAAGGATTGATTTTTTTTTTCATTTGACTTCTTTTTTTTTTCATTTAAACTTTGCCTACATCAAATTATGTATCCGACAATAGTAGCAAAACCAAGAAGTCTCAAAACATGGCGTGTTTGTTGAATCTCTTCTTTTGCTTCCGTGCCGAGATGTTCGAGTCAGAAATTATACTTTTCAAAAATGAAATAATAGTAAAAGAAACCTATGGAAAAAAAGGAAAAAACATTTCGTGCCATACTTCCTGGCACTTTCAAGGTTTTTTGTTTGAGGCAAAATACGTGTAAGACACGAATCCAAAAATTTACGTACAGCTCTTGTTACACAGAAGAAAAAAGGCGGAGGGAAAACGATCATATGTACCTCAAAATAATTATGCTGAACTTTAACAAGGTTTTCAATGCAGATCAGCAACCATTTCCGTCCTGTAAAAAGATTCTTACGACGAATTCGACGAATTTTTTACAACAATGGCCTCGGACCAACATCCTTATAATATTTTTTTGTTAATTTTTCAGCAGTATTGATGTAGTTTGACCAAATGAGTTACTTACATAATTTGTGAATTCTGCGGATGTAAGAATTTCGGTTTTCTGTTGAAATCGATTTGAAATTAAAGGGTTGATTTTAAAAATGGCCATTATTATATCTGATTTTAATTTTACACACTTAGTAGCCAGGGACTGTATGGGTGAGAGGCCAAGCAAAGTCGACTGCCTCCAAGGAATTTATTTCTACTGGAACGTTGGGGGAGAGGGGTTCATTCTGCCATCTCGGGCATTTGATTCTCCCCTCCACGAAAATTTGATTTGGCCCACGCCCCAAGTACGGCCCTGCATTAAGGTCAAAGTTGGACACCACTGAGATTCGTTGGCCTAAACCCAAGAGAAAAATTTCGTAGTGTCAGAAGAATGTGAAAATGAATAAACAAAGGTTAAAAATAATTCATCTTTATTTATACTTCCTGTTAACGAAAGATTTTTGAGTAAAATAGATTTCTGGATTTGATCTCTACATAGAAATGAACTTAATTTATAAATTTCTTATCCAAAGTGTCTTACTGTGAAGGTCTATCATAAAAACAAATTTTCGGTTTGTTTTTATATTTCCCCTTTTCTTTGTTTGGTTCTAGATATTCAGCAGTCGTACTTCTGATTTTTCAAATCATTATTACTGCTAATCCTATACTCTTCCAGATTCGATCTCCATTTCCAGCAGCATATTCTTCTTGTACATCGCTTGAAGTTTTTTCTAATACTAAAATAAATCTCCTGGGGAATTTTCTAAAGGTAGGCTATCTGTAGAAATAAATTTTGTCTCCGATTTTCTTTTACAATTCAAATTCGTCTGCTCTTTCTCAGGTAAACTGACATAGATTTTAGCTGGCGACACGCGTCTCTTATTAATAAACAATTGTCGAAATTTGCACCTAAGAAAAGATACATAAGCGAAAAATATCCACGGTAATAACGGTTTGAGGTAGATATACAGTTTTAGTTACGAGAAATATAAGCTCAGATTGCTCAATCAGCAATTCATTAAATGAAACCGAAGAGAATGTATCCCAAACAAAAAACAAGTACATGACTACTTATGTGCGACATTCAGTTAAATGAGACGAAAAAAAAAAGAAGAACTTCCTGGAATTAATCTATCAATGGATACAAATTTATTTGCTTTGATGAACCGTTAACAGGAAGGAGACTAATATATATGTATATTCAATTTCCCGCCATAAGACATAATACGAATATCACAATGAAGTACTCATCTCAGCAACTTTTATCTTGAATAGTAAGAATCGCAGTCTTCTGTGGAGATTATAACCTGAATAAGCTAGGTTTTGATGAGGCGACAAATATTCAGCTGACCATAACGTTCTAGATTTCCTCGTAAAATAAAGAATTTTTCTTCTTTTATCGGTTAATATATTCTTCTCGTGTGAATGGAAAAACGTGGCTAAATCCGACATCTTGGAATGTTGATGGAAAGCAAAATCGTCTTGAAATATTTTATTTTGCAGCATCTCCGATTACCTATTATGACTACGAATTGACAAGAGTTCTACATAATTTATAGAAAGCAGTGCACGGTAGCTTTTAAATTAATCATCATAGATTGAACTTGAAGTTATTATTTTTTTGATTTAATTTTTTTCAGATTCCTTTTTAATCTGAATCATCTTACTGTACTAAACTGAACTAATACCTTTGGGGTTGTGAGTAACGCGTTATTTCAAACTTATAGTTGAATATTAGTAATTTTGCTTTTTGTTCTCATTAAATTAGGTATATTACGAGTGGTTAGAAAAAGGAAGATATTATTTAAAAAATACGTATACACTTACAGCATAAAACCGAACTAAATTAAAAAGTGAAACTGTTCTTTTGATGGAATGAAATGTTTGAATAGGACACAACCCTGTGTATATTTATTAGCGCCAGCAAAAAATGATCTCTTAAATAGATTTGCCTCATAATTCCCTTTCAAAACTTTTATTGGTTTTTTAAAAGACAATTTAATTCAAAAAGACGGAGGAAAAATCCACAAACGCAGATAAATACGAATCAATTTGTACCTTTTTATTTTCTCTTTCTTCTTGCCGCATTCACATTCATATTAAGCCGTTTAGCTGCGTTACCTATTCACACATAAAAGTCCTATCAACTCGTGTTGAAGACCAGTTATAAGACAGGTTAGTAGGTGTTGAAACTGAAAAAGATGTAGGTACCTATCTATAAAGAAAGGGAAAAAAATTAATGACTTGTCCGGGAAGAGGTAAAGGAAAATATAAAGGGTGTTTCTTCCCTCGAAAACAGTTTCAATTAAATTTAATATATATGAGTTATCGTTTAGAGACAACTTAGGTAGCATGTTTCACTTTATAATAAATATTAAATGCATTAAAAATGAAAATAGAGCTCTTAAAAGGTAGTTTATAATTCGAAAATGAATCTCAACTGACAAAGAAATCAAAATTTCTATATTAGAGACAAAATGTATACAAACATTTTTAGAAAACTGTATCAATGATTTTATTGGATGGTACGATTTTATGTGTACCTACTCGTACTTATATAGTTTTGAGTAGGAGTTTCAGGTGAAGAAATTTAAAAATAAAAAAAATGCAAGTTTCTGTTAATCACAGTTTGGTACATTGTTGTAACGACGCAAGGGAAAACTCCCTTCCTAGAAGGGTATCAGTCGTTGGAGGGTCAGGGTGAATAAAAATAACTACGTAATCAGAGTTTAGAACAAATATCTATATTATATGAATTTTTTTTGTCTTTGAACTGAGGTTGATTTGATTTTCTCAGAGAGGAGGGGGGACTAATTTCAGCTCAGGGGGTATAGCTCGCCCAATCGTCCACACTCTCCAGCTGTAGACTGTATATCACTTTCAAAAATGGCATGAGACGTTTCATATTTTTGTATGAAATACATGTACTTATAGTACTTTTTAAGAAATTCAGTGCTCAATGAAGAGATTCTGAAAATATCATTCCTGACATTTTACAATTCGATCTCAAACCAGATTTGCATGATTATCAACTGCTCAAGGCCAAATACCAAGGGAGTAATAAGAATCTGAGAAACATTTCAAAAAGCTGGTTGTATAATTCCTTTCTTTTATCAATGAAACTTATAAATTTTTTATTTTCCATTCTGCAGTTATTTCATGAATGAATATGGTTAGATACAGTGCCTAGACTGTAGAATACGTTACGATTCACGAAGTCTCTAGCAAAAGTGCTCATAAATGTAATTTATGGACATCGATTAAAACTAGATTAGTCCCAATTAAAAGTTTTAACAAGGTTATAAATTCGTCTAATTAAAACTCTCATAGTACCTATACTGTCTAATTTTTTAGTTCAGCTAATAAGAAGGGAAAAAAATGCGAAATTTATTCTGCTAGTTTAACGATCACTTTTCATCTCCAAATCAGTGATTTAAAATCTACTTGGTCTTACATTCAGACTGTGGAATGTTTGCAAGAAATAAAATATTTAAAAAAATAATAATAAAATAAATATTTCAATTTTATGATAAAAAAAGACATGCAAGTAAGGTGTAAGAAGGTAGCGACATAAATAGGTAGCAGACACCTACTGAGACTAATTTTTCATCGATTTCAAAACTTGGCGTATTCCTCGTTTTTCTAAGCAGAATATCTAATTTATTCGTATTAGTAATAAGTAGTCTTCGGTTCGATGTAACATAATGCCATTTAAAACAATTAACCGGATTCATCAAGAATAAGATGATCACTTTGCAATATTGAAGTCAATAATCATACATTTAATGAACCGTTAACTTTTTTATTTTTTCGAGGCGAAAAAAGTAACGTCCTTGGACTAAATGCACCCTCTCTCCAACGTGCATTCAAATTTTCATAAATCCTATTTCATATTCTAACGGTGCTATGGCGTATGCTAGTTATCTTGAAGAGCATCCACGTTCCAGATCACATTTCCAATTATCAGCAATTTCACGTTTCGACATCTGTACAGGTATATTCGAACAATTGACATTGTATTATTTCATTTTCTTCTTTTCCATTGCATTCTTTTTTTTCTTTTCTTCTTATTTTTTTTTCTACAGAACAAACAAATTTAATATTTTCTAGCAGCGGAAATCTTTACTTTTTTTTAAAGACAAATTGCTCATGTATGAAGATCTTGAATAACGTTTCATGAAAAAATAGATTAAATGGCATTATTTTGAAGTTTTATAGCAACCAAAAGAGTGAGAGAGTAAACTATAATGAACGGAAATGAGAGCTATATGTTTTAATAAGATTTTATTCGTTTTTTTTTTTTTTTTGGTATTTGTGAAGTTTTCGGAATGAAAATCACAAACACTTGTCAAACATGAGATGATGCATTCAAATTACCTAAAGAAAATTCTCAAACATTTTGTCAGGAAATTGAGTTTGAAATATCTATTACCCCTTCTCCTACAGTCAAATGTATAGCATATACAACATACTACAGGTGGAAAATTTAGTGAAGATTTTTTTAATTACTATAGGATCGCTTCACTATACCTGTGCTGCACCTATCCTCCTTCCCCTTCTCTGAATACTCAACCTAGCCTTTGTGGTTTGATTTTCTATTTCCATTTTATATTTGGATTTTATTTTGATGTTTTATATTTAGCGTGTATTTTTATATCGATATCTTACATTTATGTACACAAACACAAACCAATATTTATATTTCGACTAGCGTGGCCCGAGGGGTCTACGCCCCCTCACCGCTCAAAGTTTGCTTATTCCCGCACAAATTTTGTTCAATCCCGCTCAAATTTCACTCAATTTTTCACAATCCCGCTCAAATTTCTTTCAAATGCTGCTTGATTCCACTCAATTCTAATCAAATTTTGCTCAATCCGCACAAATTCCGCTTGTTCCTCTCAAAGTCCACTCAAATTTTGCGTTGTCATGAAATGATTGTGTAGAAGTGTAGAATAGAATTCAGTTATCAAAAATATTTTCATCTGGCTGTGAAATCAAATCTCTAATCAAAAAGATTCATACATCATCACATTTCTGAGATTTCCCTCTTTCAAATAGGACAAATACAGCTTCCAACCTTCAGTAATAGCAAAGTAATCGCGAAATGAAAAATAGCGTGAAAAGTAGCATGAAGTTCATCATTTTGTAGAATGTTTCGATTATTTTCAGGGAACTAAGACATCAATTTGAAAAAGTGTACGCAGTAAAAGATTTCTGAGAGTTTTTTCTTTCTAATGAGACCAAATTCAGTTTCCCACCTTCAGTAAGAGCAGAGTAATCGCGAAATGAAAAATAATCGCGAGATGAAAAATAACATGAAACATATAGCATGAAGTTCATCGTTTTGTAGAATGTTTCAAATATGTACAGGGAAGTACCACATCAATTCGAAAAAATGTACAAAGGAAAAGATTTCTGATAGTTTTTTCTTTCTAATGAGACCAAATTCAGCTTCCTACCTTCAGTAATAGCAGAGTAATCGCAAAATGAAAAATAATCCCGATGAAAAATGACTTGAAACATACAGCATGAAGTTCATCGTTTTGTAGAATGTTTCAATCATTTACACTGAAGTAAAACATCAATTCGAAAAAAAGTACACAGAGAAAGATTTTTGATAGTTTTTTCTTTCTTATGAGGCCAAATTCAGCTTCCTACCTTCAGTGATAGCAGAGTAATCGCAAAATGAAAAATAATCGCGAGATGAAAAATAACATGAAACATAGCATGAAGTTCATCATTTTGTAGAATGTTTCAATTATTTATAGAGACTGAAGACATCAATTTGAAAAAGTGTACATAGTAAAAGATTTCTGATAGTTTTTTCTTTCTAATGAGACCAAATTCAGCTTCCTACCTTCAGTGATAGCAGAATAATCGCGAAATGAAAAATAATGGCGAGATGAAAAATAACATGAAACGTAGCATGAAGTTCATCGTTTTTATGGAATGTTTCAATCATTTACAGGGAAGTAAGACATCAATTCGAAAAAGTGTGTATAGAGAAAGATTTGTAATAGTTTTATCTTTCTAATGAAACCAACTTCAGCTTTCAACGTTTAGTAAAACTAAAGTAATCGCAAAAGTAAAAATAATTCGTTTACAAATTTCGAGTGTCGTACGGACATCCGGATATTGGATTTTATTATATAGACTAGCGTGGCCCGAGGGGTCTACGCCCCCTCACCGCTCAAAGTTTGCTTATTCCCGCACAAATTTTGTTCAATCCCGCTCAAATTTCACTCAATTTTGCACAATCCCGCTCAAATTTCTCTCAAATTTTGCTTGATTCCACTCAGTTCTAATCAAATTTTGCTCGATTCCACTCAAATTTTGCTCAATCCGCACAAATTCCGCTTTTTCCTCTCAAAGTCCACTCAAATTTTGCGTTGTCATGAAATGATTGTGTAGAAGTGTAGAATAGAATTCAGTTATCAAAAATATTTTCATCTGCCTGTGAAATCAAATCTCTAATCAAAAAAATTCATACATCATCACATTTCTGAGATTTCCCTCTTTCAAATAGGACAAATACAGCTTCCAACCTTCAGTAATAGCAGAGTAATTGCGAAATGAAAAATAGTGTGAAAAGTAGCAAGAAGTTCATTTTGTAGAATGTTTCAATTATTTTCAGGGAACTAAAATATCAATTTGAAAAAGTGTATGCAGTAAAAGATTTCTGAGAGTTTTTTCTTTCTAATGAGACCAAATTCAGCTCCCCACCTTCAGTAAGAGCAGAGTAATCGCAAAATGAAACATAATCGCGGGATGAAAAATAACATGAAACATGTAGCATGAAGTTCATCGTTTTGTACAATGTTTCAATCATTTACAGCGAAGTAAAACATCAATTCGAAAAAAAGTACACAAATAAAGATTTTTGATAGTTTTCTCTTTCTTATGAGACCAAATTCAGCCTCCCACCTTCAGTAAGAGCAGAGTAATCGCAAAATGAAACATAATCGCGGGATGAAAAATAACATGAAACATGTAGCATGAAGTTCATCGTTTTGTACAATGTTTCAATCATTTACAGCGAAGTAAAACATCAATTCGAAAAAAAGTACACAAATAAAGATTTTTGATAGTTTTCTCTTTCTTATGAGACCAAATTCAGCTTCCTACCTTCAGTAATAGCAGAGTAATCGCGAAATGAAAAATAATCCCGATGAAAAATGACTTGAAACATATAGCATGAAGTTCATCGTTTTGTACAATGTTTCAATCATTTACAGCGAAGTAAAACATCAATTCGAAAAAAAGTACACAAATAAAGATTTTTGATAGTTTTCTCTTTCTTATGAGACCAAATTCAGCTTCCTACCTTCAGTGATAGCAGAGTAATCGCAAAATTAAAAATAATCGCGAGATGAAAAATAACATGAAACATAGCATGAAATTCATCGTTTTGTAGAATGTTTCAATTATTTATAGGGACCTAAGACATAAATTCGAAAAAGTGTAGATAGTAAAAGATTTCTGATAGTTTTTTCTTTTTAATGAAACCAAATTCAGCTTCCTACCTTCAGTAATAGGAGAGTAATCGTGAAATGAAAAATAATCTCGAGATGAAAAATAACATGAAACGTAGCATGAAGTTCATCGTTTTTATGGAATGTTTCAATCATTTACAGGGAAGTAAGACATCAATTCGAAAAAGTGTGTATAGAGAAAGATTTGTAATAGTTTTATCTTTCTAATGAAACCAATTTCAGCTTTCAACGTTTAGTGAAACTAAAGTAATCGCAAAAGTAAAAACAATTCGTTTACAAATTTCGAGTGTCGTACGGACATCCGGATATTGGATTTTATTATATAGATACTTATTCTACATTGAGTAGCCTATTTGTTTCTGTCCCAAAACAACACTTTTTTTATTAAATAGAGGTATTATTTCAATGTCAGAATGATAATTTGAAAGATGAAGAAGACAATAAAATATTAATGCCCCCGCCCCTAATCTACCCATTAAACAAATTCGAATTCAGAATTTATTTTTGAAATGCAGCTGCCGATTCCAATTGCAGAATTTTTCTTAATTTCAAAAATCTCTCTTAAAAAACTTGTTCCTTGACTTATATTATTACTCCCAGCTGGCATGTTAGAATTACCAAGTCAGTTCAGTTTGCTCTGAATCCTCTTTCATCCAGTTATAGTCATCAACCTTCTTTCGTTCACTTAGTTTAGTAGCCTACCTATACCTAATTTAGAGCACTAGGTATATTTCTTTGCTCGAACTTGTCAGTCAAAAATCGATTTTTTTAAAATCTAGTCAATAAAATAACGACCCCATAGCTAAAACTCCGTCCTTTGAGATGAAATTTGATTCTGAACAAACAAAACAGGGATAAAAAGATACGTATTGTCGTATACATGGCAACAAGGACGACACGTATATGTTCTGACTTTACCCACCTCTTCGCTCAATGAATCATCATCACCATCAAATTAATAAGTTTCCAGTAGGTGATGACATTTTCTGGTCCATGCGAAACGAAATTTGAAGCAAATGATGAACAAACTTGGCGTAAAAGCAGTTATTGACTAACTGACATTTAAATAAACGAGGGAGAACCCTTAAATGTCTCTTCCCTTTTCTTTTCTTTTTTTCAATATTTTCCAATCAATGCTCCATGCCATCTCGCATTTTCGTCTGCTGTATGTTATACACGCATTAGGGCTTTCTATCTTTTTCTAATCATCTTTTTTTTTTCACCCTATCATCATAATAAAAAAATATATCCAAGGTGGAGAAAGGAAGCGCCTCTAATAAATATTATGGTATATATTGTCTGATCTTATCAATACATTTTCTCTCTGGAGGTTTGCTTTTAGCTTTTTGTCGGCTGCCGCTGGGCTACCTACACCACACCCTTCACAAAAAATACATGATCATAATATTTTGCACCACACGATATGTTTCTTAAATGTCCTCCAATTATATTCTTCAGATTATTTATGTGATTTATAAAGCACAAAACTATATTACAATGGGTGAAGGGGGGTAGGTGAATGGCGGAAGTTAGTTAGGAGAAAAAATCCAATATTTGTTGGTGTTTTTTTTTAATTTTGGATTTGTGATATGATCTATGAAATGGTACCTCAAGATGAGAAAATTATTTTTGAGTTGATTGTTGCTTTCGATGGGAGGAAGAATTTTGAAGAAAAAAAAATCTCAACCGGTTGAAAATTGACTGACATTATGACACTTTGAATTTTTGAATTAAAAATTCTACTTTTGAGAAAATCTTCAAAATCATTTAAAAATTTAATTTACACAATATTTTTCTTTTTTTCTTCGAACTTCTTCATGTTTTATTCAGTATATTATTATAATGTCCACAAATGAGTGACCAGATGACTGTTTTCTGAGGTACTCTCGTCAATAAAATTCAATAAAATAAAATTATTTTGAACCATTATACGCAAACAGGAAGAACTACAAAAAACTTCTGCTAATAATGTGCTTAATTCGTTTCTTCTATACCTATATCCTTCTAGTGGCACAAGTGGGTCAAAATGGCCCAGATGTTGATGCGGTTGCCTATTCTCACCAAATAGGGAGGAGGGTAATTCAGTATAATCATCGAGGACTACCAAGGTAACATAATTAAGGTTGGGTCAAAATGACCCATTTGTGCCACTTAGTGTATAAATTAGCTTGTGCCGCTGGAGGGATATACTTCACTCATTATCAAAAATTCAATTATCGCAGCTTGAGCATCGTTTTCAAATACAAATCAACAAAATGGATTTTAGCTTTCGATAATTTCATTAATTTATTACTCCACTATCGTGTAGAAACGACAAAAAAATTTCTCTAGTCTATTAGTTTTCTTACGTCAACCTTATAATTTTCAACTTAGGTATGTATAATTATTCGGGAGTATAGGAAACCCAATTTTGATTTTTTTTTTATTGGTGAAAAAAGTTAGTGACCAGACCCCATAAAAAAGAAATCATTCCTAAAAAATTCGTCAAAAAATTAGATGTAACCGATTCGATATTTCGGACTTGGTTCTTCCTCTCTCGCCTCCACCTGCCAACTCGTCTTTGCTACTAGTCTCACCGGCGTTCCAAACATTTAGCTATCTTAATGTGCCAATTAACATACAAAGAGATGGTTTTTAATTATGAAAATACAATGAGCACAGGACATATAAAGTTGACTAGTTAGTCACCGGTCGGTCGCGGGATGATAGGAAGAACCGTGATTGGCCTTGTCCTTCTTGCTCTGAAGTAATAATATACTCACCTCTCTGTCACTCCTCTTATTCTATCTCACTCGCACCTCTATTTCTATTTTTCGTACTTTCTTGTTCTTGCACACTGATTTGATCATCATAATTTTTTTTCTTTCTCGTTTTTTTTTTTTTTACCTCCTCCTTTTTTTCCAACACCTCCCCAGCCCCTCTTACTTTGCTACCAACTTTGAGTTAAATGAATAGGTTAATTTACAACTACACCTTTTGCGATGCCATGACGTTACTCTTATAATCTCATTATACGTTTCTATATTTCCTCTTTCCCCGTCGCATTGTATATGCTCTTTAAACATGAGGTACTAGTCTTATGTCAAGGATCATAGTCAAATTATTCGTGATGCGAACGCATTTCACGTTGTTTCTCATTTTGGACAAACAAAATGACAAAATTTAAATATAGGCCGTGTATATTTTGGAAACCATGAGCTCTTATAAGACATTCAATTTCTATTAAAAAACATACTATTCCTTTTTAATTACGTTCAATAAATCAAATATGGCTTGTCTATTTTTTTTTTTTTTTCATAACACATACTTTTAATGATAGATTTGGTAGGCATAGAATAAAATAAATTCATTTGTTTATTCATTCATTTAGACCCATTTATTTATTCATCTGTTCATTTGAGCTGTGATCTTTGAAAAGGTACCTCAAGTCGGAAATTACAATTTTAAGCTGATAGATTGCTTGTGAAATAGGAATATATTTTGTGAGCATTTTGCCAAAAATATCTCAATTGGTTAAAAATTGACTGAGATATGACATTTTGAATTTTTGATTTTAAAAATTCTACTTTTGAGAAAATCATCAAGTTTGCAGTTTGAATAAATCAAATCATAATTTTCAAAAATAAAATATGTTTTTTCTTAAAAACGCTGAATCGATTTTCATGAAATTTTCTTACGTTATTATGCACTTAACCCTAAAAGTATCCTATGGGTAGATTTTCCTCAAGAGGAAAATTGTCGAACTGTTATACTCGTAGAATCAAAATTCAAACTACTCATGAGTCATTCGACAAGTTTCTTCGCAGTCCAAACTGGCAGCTGATAATAATTAATTATAAAGATTCATCGCTCATGCGAGATCTGCAGTGTTTTCTCCTGCGTATTTAAAATTAGAAACAAATAATCGCCAGCACTTTTTTTTTTGCAGGGGTGTTTGTCGAAAACCATCCCGATGGGCAAAAAATGAGAAAATGATCCGGAAAATGAGAATTTCATCCGTTTTCAGTCCGTTTTTATTTTCGACCATCGGATCTGAAAATTTGCAGATATTTTTGTCATCTTGATTATTTTTCCAAATCCGTTTGTAAAACGGATTTCCTGATTATAATCAGTGATAATTTTTGGGCAATTTTTCTAAATCCGTTTGTAAAACTATTTCACGGATTATAACCCGGGCCAACAAATATGATAAAACAGCCTTCACGGAAAATAATCCGGACTCATTTCAGAACAAAACTGGCAAGACGGATTACAATCCGTTCGAAATCCGTTTTAGAAGCCGGAAAACAAGAAAATTCCGGGTTATAATCCAGAAACGGATTATAACCCGGAATAAAACGGATCCGTTTTCAAAATATTTTGCCCATAGGGATGGTTTAATTGTAAATTAAACGTTGATAAATTATTAATGACGAATACAAACGAGAGTCAATGAACGGAGTTTGTTGAAGTGGTGGAGGACACAAAGCCCAAAAAAAAAAAGACAGAAAGGTACAAACATGTTAAATGATAGGTTTCTAGGAGGTTCAAGCGCCGTTGTACAGATGAAAGCAGCAGCTGCTGTGCCACTTGGCGAAGAGGTAAAAGTTGAAGAGAGAGAAAATTGGTGGATAAAAAGAGGCAACAAGGTATGAATAGTAAAAGAAGAAATGAATGCAACGAGGCACGTGCCTTCTCCAGCTTCCTCTATTCACTCATCTTGGCTCGTGTGTACCAGTTAGGTATAAGTAATAAGTAAATTGTAGTGAACATCTGCGGTAGAAAGCATAAGTATAGGTATGTATAAATAATTATTTACCACAGTGTGTGTTTTTTTATCCGTTCTCGAAAATCTTCGAACAAGGTTATTAACATTTACCAAAGTGGACTTCGACGAATTTATACAAAATTGCCTGGAGAAATCAGTTACGAAAGGCTATAGCAGGGTGCAAGGGCCAGAGTATTTTGATTCTCTATAGATTTGTAATTTCAGGTGATTTTAATAGATGTTGATATATTTATAGGTTCGCTGTTTTATGATTTAATAATATAGTTTAACTGTATTTTTTTTATTCAGACTACAAACAAAGAAAGGTTTAAATTATCAGTACCTTATTAGGTAGCACAAAATGGGATCATTCAGATCAAAAAGCAGTCAGCAACACGAACTTGGCGAAGGACTATATCAAATACAAAGAGTATTTTCCGAATCAAGTATTGGCGTACTAACCGATAGGTTTTGGCAGGTTCATACCGCCTTCCGCCGAACCAAAAAGAATGCATGAGGAAGAAAGTCCAGCGCAGAGTTGTACCAACCTTTGTGCTAAAATACAAGATATCAATGCAGGTTTTTTACTTCTCTTAATCAAAGTTGGATTCTTTTCTTGTGTTTTTTGTATTTCTAGTTTTAAAAAAATATATTTCTGGCATTTTTCAGTGTTTTTTTCATAAAATTAACATAAAAAGTCACGTATTGAGCTTTTTTACGGCTGCTTCAATAATGAGGCAAAACACTGAAAAAAATCGAATAATTTTTTAAACAACTAATTTATATACTTGAGTAAAAAAAAAGAAGAAATATGATATAAAAAAGATAGGACGATATAGGTAGTTAATTGTTGAAAAAATTATTTTAAAAATTGAAGTCCTGTTTTTAGAAACCACTGATTCTGCGAATTAATTAACCGTAAACGTGTCATATTTCACGTTTTATTTTTCTTATTTCTTCTTTCCTCTTTAACTCAAAGTGTGTTTTTTTCCTTCACCGAAATGTTACTGAAAATACAATAATTACTTAAATGGGCTTAATTAAAACGTAGAAAAAGAAATTTTTAATGCAGAGTCTTATGGTACTTAAGCACAATTGAAGTTCATATGTAGGCAAGACAGTTGCCACAGAAAAAACACCTTCAAAACCTGGAATGTCTCAATGATGGCAAGAAGCAAGCCATTAAAAATTCGTCCACATTTATTTCAAAGCGGCTCATTTGATTAATTTGGAGGAAAGTAAAACTGTAAGGTGCTGTCCTCATTTCATTCCCGAATTCAAGGTGTGTATTTTTTTTAAATATATTTTTTCTTAATTAGACCTAGGTACCTATTGGCAAACAAGAACAACTTACCTAATTGTACTATCACAATATTCTTGTAGCTCTCCTTCATGTTTTATTGAGCTCACTAACAATTCCAGTATTTGTGTATTATGTATTTCTACGCAAGAAGAATCTCTCCTTAAAAAAATATTGATTGCATTCAAATTCTTCATTTATGACTTGACTGAGAAAACAAATTTATGAGTATTGAAGTGATATAAGCCTATTTTTTTGAATAGATGATAAGAATTTAGAAAGAATTATTTTTCAAGATCATAATAATATTGCTATTAGGCTCCTTTTTAAGTCTGGTTTGCAATAGAAATAAATTTGTTGACTTTTTTCTGATTCTTCTGGAACCAACCAAGCAGCATGAGAATAAACTATATAAGTACCAACAAAATTATTATTGCTTCATGCTGATTAGTTGATTACAAATTAGAATTAAGCAAAAAGACGAAGCACATACTGCCACATTGTAACCATTGTAAACTATAAGCTTTAGGGCTTCGCTACATATTATCATACAATCCGTTAGACAAAGACAAAGTCTTCATTATACATCCGACTTCATTCTAAACTGAAGGATGTACGATGCAGGCATCCCAAAACTTCATCCGACTCGTATGTAGCTAGTAGCTACTCGCATAAGAACCTGTGTGCTTGAATTTGCTTGACGGATTGTATGATGCTATGTAGCGGAGCTTTTATAGATACTTAAATGCCAGAGAAATTTTTTCGTTTAAAATCGAACGTCGAATAACTGAAACGTCTCTCCCCTTTAGCTGTATTCACTGCATTCAATGTAAATATGGATCACTAATTAAGACTGTTAGAATAGGTATGATTTTTCTCAACGAACATATTTGAAATGTAGCTAAGTCATATTCACCCCACTACAAGTATCAACAGTTCAGTTTGTTCCGAGTTATTTGTACATTGTTGTCGGCAATTCAGAAAAAAAACGTGTTTATGGACTGAAATCGGTATGTGAATCGTTGATCTTCTGTGCGCCTGTTGAGAAAAAATATTGACATTTAGGTCTTATTGCATAAGTAAGGCGGATAATTGTATTTTCCTTCTCTTTTTTCTGACCTTTTAAGAGAAGTTTTAAAGCAAAAAGTGAAACGAGAAAGAAGGAGCGAAAAGAAAAAATAAGAGACGGGTGGAAAGAGAATGAAGAAAAATTATTCTTACTCTTTGAAAGTGTAATCATCTTTTCGAGAAAGGAAGCCTTTTCAAAACAGCAACCGTATATATTGAAATGTAATCTCATTTTTTGTTTTTTTTCTTACACAGGTAGGTACTATGCACATACCACGATGACTAATTTATGCTCTATGATATAACGATAGCTCGTAAATATTTCATCTTATTTGTTCGTATAAAGGAGCTTCCCTCTAAAGCCTCTCAAAAGGAGGGAAAATTGTGCCGAAGGTACTTTTCAGACTTGTGTGACATTTGACCTCTATTAAAAATCTTCTGAAATATTTCTATTTTTTATGAAAGAAATATCAGTAATCGAGTAACTTTCGGATACAAAAATTTTTGTTTTTATCATTTATAACTGATACGTACACTGGTGCCACATGAGCCCTCCCACTTCCCCTAGAAACCCTATCCTTTATCCTCGAATAACCCTGATAGACCCATAAGGGAAAGTGGAAATATTTTAATAAGACAGGAAACCTTATTTCTTCTTTCAAAGACAATAAAATTATTGTTTTGGTAAAGTGAATATTATGACTCCGGTGACTTTATCAACACATGACCTAGATCTTCTCAGTGAGGCTCAAATAAATTTTAAAAATCAATTCCAGTGATTTTGATGTTTATATAATCAGTAACAATTCTGTAGTCCAGTTTTTACTGTGTTCTCTCTCACAGAAATGTCGATGGAAAATTTGAATTTTGTAAAAAATTTAAATTCAAATTTTTCATTAAAAAAAAAAAACAATTTTCTACCACCATTCCGAGAAATAATTCGATGAAACTGGAAGAACAACTTTTTCGGACTATATAAGTATAATAATTACTTAAAATGAATTTTTTACCAAATTCTTTTTTGGCATCTCTTGAAAATTTCACTTTCTTAAAATTGGCAACGCTACAGTAACTTATTTTCGGCCTCTTTCAAGAAGAAAAGATAATATGTGGTGTAAAGTCAGTTGCATAACAATACCTCGTCTTTCCATGCAGAATTTTGAACTTGCGTCTGGCACTAACCAGCTACCAATTGCTAGGTAATCCAGAAATAAAGCTGGAAGACATCAGACGTTGTGGTATTACTGGATTCAACAAATCCTCTCCTTTTTTTTACCAGGTTTTCAAGTGAAAACCTGCTTATTAAAATTGTTTTACCTTCTTGCTGCGTCCATCTATAATCATAACATATGGATAACTTAGTTATTAAGGGTAAAAAAACTACCTCATATGATCTATAATGACTCAGCCCACTTCGTTTCTATGCTAAGAATCACTATTGAGAAATGCATAACCCGTATCTGATCATTCAATTAAAGTGAAACCGGTACCTAACAATGTTTCATATTGGGTACATTTGCATCACTTGTCAGGGCCGCAGCCTCCAAGTCATTAGCCCTCAAGGAAAATTTTTGGAGAGAGGTCCATTTTGCCACCCCACGCATTAGATGTTCGCCCTCAGGAATTTTATTTACCCATCGTCCCCAAGTATTTTGCCTTAGCTACGGTCCCGTCACTTGGTCCAACTTTTACTTTTATTTTCAACAAACCTTATAAGAGAAAGTTTTGCTATTCGAATGTATAATTGCCAAAACATCCTCTCTTTCGATGAATTTACCTATGAACATAATATACATACTACATATAACTTCATGTGGACATGAAAAAGAATACGTCTGTTTTCCATCTATAAGCTGTCCGTGGGTGCATACAAAAATTTGGCAAATATATTGTGATAAATGTTACGTAAAAAAAAAAGTGTGCGAGTGAGTAAGCGAAAAAAGGTAAATAGCAAATGAAAAAAAACTTAGAGAGAAGGCTGGTGAACTGGGCGAAGGGTGTATCCCAGAGCAACCACTGTTTATAGCAAAACGTTGAAGATTATGGTACGGACACGAGCACCATAAGGGCACCAGGTGGAGAAGCCTTCGTTCTCCTCACCTTTTTTTCCTGGCCTAGCTTCTTGCACACAAAGCTGCTGCCTCTCTGACTCTTCTCCGTATTGATCCAACAGTTCGTGCCCTTTTTTTCTCTCTCTCTCTCTCTGCTCTTTTACGTTTTTTTCTTTCCTCCATTCCGCGTAATCCTCCCGAATCCCATTCCAAAGAGCAGCATTAACCTTATTACGAGGATCCTTTGTGGAACCAGCAATACGTTTAACCTCATTTTTTGGGGAATATTTTACTGCGAGTGTAGACGGTACGGTGTTTTATTCTACATTTACAACAACAACAAAAATTGAGAAATCGAAAATATACCTAATCCATGCTAAAAATTTTGTAAAATTTGTGAAATAAGTTACTTTCCATTTTATATTTTTGTATAATAGAAAATTGTTGACCAGTGGTAATGAGTTAGGCGATGGAATTTTAATAAGTCACTCGAAAACTAAATAAAAAATTTTCCTCTTTGAAGATCAGAAAAACTTTATACATGGTAAGAGATCTGTGAAAACCTAGAAATGTTTGTAAAAAATGGTCCTCATTACTTAGCGAAGGATTAAAAAATTTTTTAGAGACGAATTAATATCCTCCTTAACTTCAGTTGGAAATACCTGAATTAGAATATTGCTCATTTCTATTGACCATATGATTAGGGCTATGCTGGATAAAATAGGGCCTAGAAATATCCAGTGCAGACCAATTTACTCGCAATTTTATCTTCATAAGATTATGACGCATTAAATTAGTCGTATTCATAAAAATTTAATTTAGGAAACAAATGACAAAATTCAATATTTTATGTCATTTTAATCGATGCTGTATTATTATTAAGAAAATACAAATGATCTGGTCAGGAATTTTGGAATAATGCGCTTCAAAAGGGCAGAAATTACTTGTCACGTATAGATTTTAAATATTTTTTGTAAAGAAGGCAAGTTATTTACGCATGATTAAGTTGATAAAATATGAAAATCCCAGGAAGACCAAATATCTAATCTGAGGTCTCTAAATGTTAGAAACGAAATTTTAATCGTATTTAACAGACACTAGGGACTTACAATTTTTACCAAAATTTTTGTATGAAACAGTCATATATAGTAAGTACCTATGCTGAATAAGAAATAAGAAAAATTTTAGATGACAAATATACCCATTTCCTGAAAGCGCAAATAATTAGTTTAAAGAAGTGGGTGAAACTGTAAAAGTAATTAAGTATGAGTGAAAATCTATAAAAACAGTTTCATTTTGTTAGATCTGTAGAAATTGCTGAAAGTGCAATGAAACTAATTGAAAAAGAAACAATTTTTTAAATCTATTTTAACAAAAATGTTTTACAAGGTAAGTCCACGATCATGTTAAAAATTCATAAAATAAGCGCAAGGTCCATCTTCTCAAACAAAGGAAATATTATGCCGGTAAGACAAAACGCCTGTAGTTCGTTTAACTCTGAAATAATAACAAAATATTAGAGAAGATAGAGACAGCGGCTCTCTGCAGAAGACGTTACACCGGAAAGATACATGCAAGCAATGAGAAAAAATAGGTACAACAGGTGCATCCTCATAACGATTAAAACACAAGGCACCAAGTGAGACAAATAGACACAGATGAAAGAGTAGTCGAAGAATAAGATGAGAGAGAAAGATAGTCGGAGAAAAAAGGTAAGACTAATCTATCTAGACATGTTAGTTCCAGCAAAGGGTTTTTTTTGGCTACAATTTTTTCCTTTTATCTTAAAGAAGAGAGAAAATATATTCAGTTTATTCGCTACTCTCTGAAGACCAGTTTCAAACTTCCGGTAAGTTGCTTGGAGAGACCTCTTATTTTTTTTCTTGAATTTTTGTACTTTATATGTTTATAGTTTCTTCCCTCATCTTTGAAAAATTATTAAACGTCTACAGAATGTAAATGGGGAAACATTATACCGTCTGTTTCTATGCAAGTACGAAGTTTAGGAACCAACTGCATACGCATCTAATAACTGCGCAGCATGAATCTCAATATTACCTTTTACTTTATTAGCTTTATCAAAATGGACATAAAAAAATAAAATTCTGATACACTTACCAGCCTATTTGATCAGTGAATTGTGTTTAAAATGTGTTAAGAAAATACTGAGCATGGTGAAGAATTGGGGCAAAGAATGTTTAGAACTTGTGTAAAGAACGTAAAGAATTATGGCGTAAAGAATGTAAAAAAATAAATTTCTTGAAAAGTCCTCATCATTTCAAGGTCAATATTATCGATCCAAGGTCAAGGAATATTAAATTATAACGTTGCTCTTCAAATTAAGCGATTGTTAATTACCCAAAAGCAAAAATATCAAAAATATTATTATACTCGTATTTGATTGTACCTACTTTTTAAAGAAAAAGAAGATTTGTTATAGTCACCTATAAGTATTTAGTCTGTTAGTAATTAATGTTTTGAAGGAATGTGAATCATGTAAAAGAGAATTTATCTTAGACTTCATGGGCTTTGTGAAGGCCTGCAGCTGTTTATTACTATTTCTAATAAAAAATAAGAAAAAAATTTAAATATTGTAATGTAATAGAAATCAGTACAAAAAAAGTAAGGCCGGGTATTTCAAACATTGATTACTAATTTAACAGACTGCTATGTTGAAAATTATATTAAATTATTACTAACAAAAGTTTGTATTATTGTTGCTGAAAATTATAATATTTAATAATGTGAATTACCATCTCAAAAGTTCCATTTCTTTTTTTTAAATTAAAATATAGTCAAAGTTTCCATGAACTTTTTTTTCGGAGAAGGTAATACTATTTGTATTTTGAATAATGAAAAAGTCAGAATCAGTTTTGAGGCTCTATAGCTCAGTGTAGAGTACTTAAGAGTTTCAATTTGAAAGGTTTCACCCTTACTACCAAGATTCCTCCTTTAGACACAATTTTCAAGAATTTTCACTAAAGAGCAATTAATCGCTTTCCCACAGTCGCCACTTCTTCATTTCCGTTTTTCTTCAATTTTAGCTTTTCAATGATTAAATGCCTTTCGTTTGTAACCTCACTTCTGTTCAATAATGCGCGAGTAATCAAAGGTTAAATTATTTCATTTCCTTCATTAATAGTCGTTATGGCTGGACATCACGAATTAATAATACCTGGGTATCTCGAAACAGTAGTGTATTTTTTTTTTCTGAGTAGGTACATCTGATAATGAAACTTGGTAATGTGTTATATATCTTTCCGTTTATGAGTGTATGTATTCACTGGCTTGTTTAATGCTGATAGAAAAGTGGCCGAGACAGAGAGAGGTTGAATGGTGGAGGTAGCCAAAGAAAAAAAAACCGCAATAAATTAATTAAGTATCCGAGTATTCGTTAACGCTTTTAGTTCCGTCGTTCACGTGTTCGCTTAGGGGTGACCACGAGAAAAATTATCAAATGGACCGTGTAATGTCGGTTTCCGAACCGGTTACGCTTGAGAAAAGGAAGTCTGCCACTGCCAGTGCAGACGAGCCATGCAGATTGCAGAGGGTGTTTATTCTTTGATGATGCACTGTATGCTGAGAACCGTATGAGCAGGTGTAAGGTTAAATAGGTCTCTGTACGTATTCGAGCATTTTTATTAAAATTTATGATTTTCGATAAATTTATTCGGTAGGATGATACTCGTATTTATGACATTGAAAATGTTCAACTTTTCTATTGTATGGCGATACCAAACGCGAAATGCAACGAATTCAATGATTAAGAGCTAGTGACTAAAATTAACTTTAACCGGAGATATTGCTATACGAAAATATGTTTGAAATTCTAGCGCAACAAGCCCCACTAGAAAAGCAGGTTTTCGAACACAACTTTAAAAAATAGGGAAAACAAAAAATCAGTTTTTACAATGTATTACCATGCTAGTTTATGTTTCTTTTTCTCAGAGTCTACTATAGCGACTGAAATTTCAAGTGACTTAATCAAACTTTAAATTATATTTCCATCGAGGAGTTTTTAAATTCAGCTTAAATATGACTAGTCTGAAGAACTCTAAATTAATTTTCATTATTTTGTTGATCCCGCAGCATAATTATCGAAAGACTTACATCAGTGCACAGCTGAATAGTAATAAAGGGTGACAGAGATTCTCCTTGTTTTACACCTATCCGTAGGTCCTAGAATACATCTTCCTAGCCTGTGACAATTCTTGCCTTTAAATTCCTATAGAGTTGTTTTATAATTTCGATAATGGTCTTTTGATACCCCCTGTTTTTCCAGTGTGATGAAAAGAAAGTTATGTTCCGGAGGCGGAGTGTCAAATATTCCTTTGAAAAATCGATAAATGCTGAACGCATCTCCAATGCATACGAATTGCGCTTTTATTTGGTTAATGGTAAATAAGGGGTCTATTGTTGAGAAATGGCGTCTAAATCCCCCTTGTTCTTTGGGTTGTTGGTAAGTTTATAGCGTTCTTAACCTCATTTCAATAATTCTTGAGAATAAATCTGGCACATTGTCGAACTAATGGAGATTAGTCTGTAATTTCTTATTGCAAGCATATCTTTTTTTTTTTTTAACAGTATGATATTCGAAAACCTCCATTCATCACTTACCTACTCTAGTGACTTTTACCATTTTCAATAGGAAAACAGGAACAATTATTTAAGATTATTATTGTAAATAAGTTATACCTATTGCGCACGAAAATGTGTGTGAATTGAATCACTTTCATGGTTTTTCCTATTCTTCATCTTCAGAGTTGAAGTCGCATATTAGATATTAGTTACTCGTTAATAGTTATTTGGCAGGTATTCCAAATATTTCTGTATATTTTTTCATTGATCATCTATCTTAGAACAACGTGCTATAGTGATGGACAGTAAAAAGTCTTAAGAGCTTTGACATTTTTTACGTACGCTTTCCTTCTTTTCATCTTCTACGTCTTCTTTTTCCTTTTGACTACAGACATTATGTTGGCCCTCGAATTTAATAACAAGTGATGAAGAAAGGAAGTAAGCCTACCTATATTAAAATGCATCAATATCCAGTAGCAGGTGGCTGTAGCCTATATCCGCAGTACCGGATCTTCACATCCTCTCAATTGTAGAGTAGAGGAAAAAAATATATTAACGGACTTTTCGAAGATTAGAATCGTCTTTTATTGCTGGTCTTAGTAATTAGGATGACGTTAGCCACAAGGAAAAATAGTCAACTACGTTCTTAAATTATTTTGCTATTTTTCCAATTCCTATTAGTTACAAAAATTAAATTAATTCGGAAATGAGGCCACAGCTAACTGGGAAATAAGCTGAGAAAGATGGAATAAAAAATTTAAAAAACGTCACCATAAAAACAAATGCGTGTCCACCTATTGTTATGTTCTGGGAATGTACGTATTATAAAAAATAAACACACATAATAAATACTCGAAATTATACGACGCAATCTGATAATTTCTGTAACTTTCTCAAATAATAATTTCGATTATTTATTTTATTTTATTTTATTTTTCTGTACGTAGCGTTGAAAGGGTAAAATTTCAAATTTCATCGCAAATCAGATTTTTGACGATGAAAGGAAGAAGAAAAAAATTATTATAAAGTGGCCATGGAAGATATTTGTATTTTTTCAGGGTGATCTTTCTAGTATTACGGGTATGTACCTGTACACAAATTTGGTTTATTTAGGTGCTGTATTGCCGGAAATTTCGATTACAATTTTTCGTTGCTGTTTATTCGTGTGTGAAAAACGACGTCTAGACACGAAACGAGCGCATATAATTATTTTATCAGAAGGATTCTTGACGGATGAAAATCGTAGGATATAGGCGAAGAATGACAACAGCATCAAATCTTGATTGTAGTGAAGGTAAACTCGCTGTTTTGAATAAAAGCTCAAGTATAAGTCCATGGTGAGGAATAAGGGTGTTGGATGAATTCCAGCATGGACAGGCTGGAGAGTAAAAGTTTAAGTAAAAAATCATATTTTTGAAAATTTAAGAAGTAGCTCACCGTTTGTACTCGTATTGTCCTTAGTGCTGTGTATCTACTTTTGAAAAATAAAAGTTGAGAATTTAGAATATTATTTTTGGAATAATACTCGTAAAAACTATTCCAGTAGAATTATTTTTCAACCTTGAAGTAACTTTGGAGTTTCTGACTATCTCAAGAATCATAATAAGAAAATTTCGTATTTATCAAGATAATATTATTGTGTTGCCAATAAAATGACTTGTCAATCTTCATATAAATGGAAGAATTACCCAAATAATTGATAATTGAAAATACTGTAACCAGAATGCAGTCTTATTTCAAAAGAAATAAATGAACAGTGCTATGCAAGAAGGAGATAATATGTCCACTTGTTTTCAAATTTTGAGTTCGCATCTATAGTTGGATTCTATATATTGAATCACATCTACAGCAAAAATATTATGTTCCAGAATGCAGGGGTACCGTGAAGGCACAATCTTGAGGAGCAACTCCTCGTTCACGATTTTTTTCGGGGGGGGGGGGCTCGATTATTTTCAAATTTAGAAAATAATATTAGAGATGATCGAATACCAACATTTTTTTTCGCGCACTGGGGGTTTTTTATTATTCATAGTTAACCTGGAGGAGAGTCACTCCTCGTAAGCCTTGGGGGATCACAGCAGCCCAGCCAGAATGCAACCATCGTTGAGAAAATGAAAAGGCATCAGACTATGAAGATGATTTTCACACTTCAGTAAAATTAGAAATAGATGAGAAAAATTACAAATAAAATAAAACTTTATTCTTACAATTATTCAGACCTCTCGAAAGTATGGTCAAAACAGCAGCAAAATAATTAATTCTGACCACTTTCAATAAATTATGATAATCTTTAACGCAAAACAAAATTATCTTCCATTAAGTGAGCTGCTTTCGTGAAATAATCTCACTGTCAATTGCAATAATAATTATATCAATCAGCATAAAAGGCGTAGAAGTATTCTACTCGCCCGACATTATTCTAACGTCATACTCGTATTCTTTGATCGTAGGCGCTATAATTTTTATTTTCTCGTGAATCGACAACTCTCCTTTCCCGCTTATCTAGAAGTTTTACGAAAACATCGTTAGTAAAATATTAGCGTAAGAGATTTCAAATCTCAATTTAAATAAAAATAAATACAGTATTGTTAAATCCAACATTAACAAAATAAATAATATTAGAAACGAGATAAGTAAAGAAAAAAAAGAAAAAGAAAGAAAAATATAACTTTGGTTAAACAGAAAAAAAAAAACGTAATTAATTGACCAAAAAACTGTAGGTAAAGTTAAAGGTCTAATAAATATTAATGAATAAGTACAAACAAATTAAAAACACGAACGATTTTCTCAGTCACTGAAAAATAAAAGTAAGATTCTTAGGGCTGTCCTAGCTCAAAGTGCACTGATATCGAATTAAATGATAATTTAATCTCATTTGCAAGCCTTTTGTTTTCTTGTATTTCTCTATTCACATGGATTTTATTCTTTCTCATGATAAATTCAAGACTCGGCCCTTTCAGCCAATTTCTGAAGGCGTTTCTGCTTATAGGCTTACACACGAAACCATCAAAATATTCTGCTGTAAGGCCGAGTATGGCAAACATTAGTTACGCGTGTAAAAGGGCCGTCATAAAAGAAATTATATGAGATTTTCGGATATAATGATCCGTTAAACCATTAACCAAGGTTTGTAGATAATATTGGCTCTAATTGCGTCCATTTGGCAGAACGAAAACTAAAGCAATAATTTCGAAAGCATTTCGCTAAGAAGTTGAGGTAATTTTTCGATTTGAAAAATATAGTCATTTAAAGAATTTTCAAAATTTTACTGCCACAATGCAACGATAAATAATTTGAGAACTTAATGTATGTGCACTGTGTCATCGCTGCAGGCACATGCAGCTTATTTCTACAGGGCCTTGCACTCGCATCGAGCATCTCTTTTCACACTAACGTGAACTTTCAAACGTGCACTTACAAGGACAGAAAGTTTACACGCGTGCAAGATATGTTACTTAGAGAAGCTCCAAGTGACACATAACAAATAGCGTGTCCGCAGTAGATAATATGTCGCTTTAAAAACTCAAAAATTATGAGCAACGATAAAGAAAAGATCGTATTTAGAGGGAATGCACTTCGACGTACATCAGCGAGCATTATGAATATTTTATGAAAGCTCTTTTATGAAGCAAAAAAGTAAATAAATTCAAAAAATTGTTTTTCAAAGACGGCACTTGAGTGAAAAAGCTATAAAAAGATAAAATATTTTTCGAATGACTACAACCAACATAATATTCAAAAAATAGCACTATAAGTAACTACGCTTGAAAACTAAAAGTGTGGCGCAGACAACATCAGATTTGGGGTATTATAAATGTAGAGTTCATGTATAATCGATTTTGAAGGCCAACTTTTGTATATTGTTATTGGAATTTTTTTTTTTTTAATCTAGAAGCAATTTGGAAAGATCATTAATCAGGAGAAAAATACTTCTGATAGCAGGACTGATTCTCCGATCATTTATAGTGTTTCGATAAAATGTGGATAAAAAAAAAAAACAATCAAGATAGTATCTTCAGGTAGAAGGGAAAGGGAGCTAAAAGTGTCGATTTAGGAAATTTAATTTATCAGGTACTTACCTATTTGAAAAAAAAATTCCTTAAATAGTGAACTTATTGTCATCAGTCTGTTTGAAGAAAAATAATTTTCTTGGGCGAAAAAGCTGGGTTATTTTTCATTACTCCGAGACACCTTCATTTCATTGCTCTCGTAAAAAAGGGGAACTAAAATGATGGTAAGAAAATAAATACGAAAAAATATGGTCTATACTTTGGAGGGGTGAAGAAAAAGGTTCTTACTGCAGGTTCATCGATCGTAACCTATGGCTTGGCACCCGTATAATTATCCCATTCGAGGATGTGTAGGTGGCAAATGTCAGCCGGTAGATTGGCGATATACTCTTCCAACGAATATATTTTATTATTTTGCATCCGTAAGGAGCTGTTTTTGGTGTCATTACCCTGCGACATTATGGTCTACCACCAGTTCAAAAAACTTGACTAGGAAAACTTTGACATGTGTCTTTATTGTCTTTTCTCATTTTTTCCTTTGTTCGCAGTAGAGTATTGTATTATTTTATGTGCATCTGAGCAGAAGCCATCAGCTGGAGGAAGCAATGTGTGGCATATAAAGGATTGAACACTTAAAAGGTGAACCGAAACCCAATTAAACGGTTAAACAAATCCAATTAAGTGAAATGTTTGCCATTTTAAAGGATTGAATATTTACCCAATCAGTCAAGATAAGTAAATTGTGAAATGAATACACGATTGCTGATATTGAAGAAAATTTCTGTAATTGTACTTGATCCATAAATTACTGATGGTTAAATGACTGAAAAAGGAAGAAAATATATCTGAATTTTAACCTACTGTCGGTCGGTCACCGAGTTTTTAAAGTTTTATCGACCATGACGAATAAAAAGTAAATGCTAAAACGTCTGAGCCGCAATATTTTCAAATAATATTAGCCTCGGAATTTTATTCTTCGTAATTACTAAAAAATGTTTTGAAATTATGGATAGGTAACCTCCATGTCGCTATAGTTCTTATGGATAGGTATTATTTCAACTGTTCCTACATTTTATTTGGTCAATAGCAAAACCTGTGAATTTTTTTTTATATCTTCGTACGACTAATTTCTTAGTTTTTATTTTCCAAAACGTACTTGACATTTAGAAAATATTTATTAAAATCTGTTTTCACTATTATAATAAATCGATGAAGTAGGTAGGTACCAGTAATATAGCTCATAATGAATGAATTCAACTACAGCTGGTAAACTTACCTACTCTTATTGCTTTTCAGTCAAAATGTGCATAACGTTGACATTACGTAAAACGTCAAAATGCATTGTCGTTTTTTTACATTGTTATAATTTTGAGAAGATAGGAAATGAGGAGAGTTGATATTTATTATTGGCAGCTTGTAACGAACGAATGTGTTCCTGGTTACGATTTCAAAATTATTATAATTATCTTTTGAAAGTAAAATTTACACGCATTACAAATCGTCTGAAAAATTGACGACGTTCGAGCTCGATGGAAAAAAACTTTCATACAAATTAAAAGAAGATAATGTAAGAACTAAGATACATGTAAAGCAAGTTTTGTCTTAGGTGGAACCTAAACACAAATGAATAATATCTAAGAAGGTAATTTTCCCAAAATCGGATGAAATTTAATTCTAACGTAAAGTAGAATCCTATTCAAAAATTGAAACTGCATCTCACGATGTTATAGCTTCTGTTTCACTTACGAAATGTGTGACGTTACATGAATTTGGAGATGATTAGTGAAAAATAAAAATACTGTCTCGTTTATTGAATCTTCTTTCTTCCACATTCATTAAATTTTTTAGTTTAACTGTCAGCTCTCTTTTTCATTGACACTCCACAATTTAAAAATAATAAAAACATTTATTATTTCCAAAAAATTACTCTAGCTGTTGCATCTTTGGAAGCTCATATACGAGTATATATATGGTTAAAATAGATCCTTCCGATTTACGAATACAAAGTAACATACAATACATTTCGCTTGGTTTTTCAGTGTCTGTAGATAAATTTGTTTTCTCAAAGAAGAATACACTCGAGCATCTGGAAATTAGAGGTATAGATACTCCTTGAAAACGCAAAGATTCTGGCGCCAAAGAAAAATTTGTAGTCGACAAAATCAGTTCAACTCCCTAATCTTTTATCTACACTGAGAGAAATGAATAATATAGTATTATTGATTACAAACAGAATACGCAGCAACTTTCTCATCACAGTAGTAAAAATTACTATTTATTGTAAATAATCTAATATTAATTTGTTAGTACATAGGCCTACCTACTTTTTACTAACTTATCTTAGAATTTACTATTTTTGTAGCAATTTCTGCTACAAATCTCGAATTGTCCCCATTTTCAGGCCTATCAAAACTGTAACAATTACCATTGAAATTTTTCTCAGTTTACCACGGTGAACATAGAGCCAATAGTGTTGAGAAATTATTAATAATTAATACATAATATTTTTTCATTACCTCGCTTTTAATTTAAACAAACCTTGTTTTTACCAATGAAATAGGATTAATACTAACTGTATGCGAATAAATATAGTGATTCGTCTATCTCTAGAGGAAACCAATCCGTTAAATGCCATTAACATTTGCCCAATGATTGTGTTGAAAAATATTCGATTTGAAGCTACATATATTTAAAATTTATTGTGAGAGCAATGCTTAAAAATTTAGTGAGTCACATACTGGATTCTTTATCTATGTTTAACTTCTTTCAACATCCTGTACAATGTGTGAGTGCGACAGGAGGTACTAGAAAAGTAAAAAAAATTACCGTTTTCGCCGAAAATTTCCTTCTTGACATCAAACGCATACGTCATTCGATAATCTCATTATTGTTTTCCATCTTTTTGCATCATCTCCTGTTTTATATGTTTATATACTACCCTAGGTACCCTTTTTGCTAGAGACCAATTTCCGATATTTCTCACTTCCTGTACAAGAAATTAGAAAACACTTAAATTTGAGTCACAAAAATAATCCTTGATCTTCGCTACAATTGAAGAGCCCAACGCGAAGTATATTTTTTATGGTCGTCTCTGAGACGATGAATATTTTACTTATTATTATATCAACTCTTTTCAGTTTATGTTTCCGAATTGTTAACTGTTGTTCCGATGATGCACTCGAACACTTGAATACAAGGTGTCTAATTGAAATCATCTTATTACAGGCCCAAATCTAAAACTATACTTTCTTGGCTGATTTAGCATTATCTGTTTATTTTCAAAAAAGACCCATAATATTAATATTCATGCGACTTTTTTCTCAACTTCATGGATCTAGTCCGATGTAGGTATAAAAGAAGAAAATAAGCAGGAAACACCCTGTATGCGCGTATGTTTGCACATTCGAATCATAGAAAGCTCACTCGAGAAAAAAATATACGACACTTTACATCATAATTCCCTCTTCTGCCGTTTTTTTCTTTTTTCCAACTCATGTACCGGTTTTCCTTGTTTTTGAACCAACAAGAAAAGAGAAAAATAAACCAAGGATTAAAAAAATGAAGAAGAAAAAAGCGGTAGAAGACAGAGAAAAATCAGCCGAGACAATGGGTAATGAAACTTCCGCTGGATAACAAGATTTTTCTATTTACGACTAAAGTAAGATGCTGGCCATTTCCTCCACTCATATTAGTGCTGGATGAACATCTATCAACATTCGTGGAGTTTTAAGTTGTTTTTCTCTTTTTTTTTTTTTTACCTATTCGTCTCAAGACTCGAGTAAGGACAATGGAGAAATAATAACGAATTTCATTTCCATTGTTTGATGGCTCCGAGATGTTGTTTTCTTAATCGGATCGTGATTTCGACAATTTGAATGACAGGCTATAGTGTCTTGTATACGCGAAATCATAAACAAGTTCCTGTAGGGCCAGCTATGACAATAAGAAAATGAACGACTGAGACAGACAGCCTGAGAGAAAACACGATTGAGAGTCCGAGGAAAAAGTGCGAGTATGTATTCTTTCTATGTCCTCCATCTTCATGTTTTCATCGAGTGCGCTGATATTTTCGTGATCACCACCAATTTTACATTAATATTCCAGTTGTGCACTTACACGACAGACAATTCCAATAGTTTTGATTCTTGGATGCTAAACGAAAAACGTGTAAGTTTAGTAGAAATCGAGCCTAAGGAGCTGCGTCAAGTTAGAGCTGCTGGTTACTTGATTTGTCCATCTGTATAAATAGACGCAACCTGAAGTTTCAACATAGTCTGTAATACAAAGGCCTTTGTTAGTTCGAGCGATTGAAATGTTTGATGAGGCCAAAAATCTATTTCTACGTTAAAAAATATTTTTATCGGAAGGAGGAGAAGAGAGACTGGTGAATGAAATTCAAATTTTTATTTCATCATTTTATTTTTTTTTAGCAAGGCGAAAAACAAAATACTCGTATTTAAAATATAGGACTTTTTGGGACTGTTTTTCAAATTAGGGCAATATTTCTAATACGTAGGACGATGCCCTATTTATCTGCATTTTAATTTCAATTTCAGTTTATTTATTTGTTCAAAATTGTGCAATAAGACCATTATACGTCGTACATGATTAACAGGTAAATAAATACTCGTAATATAAAATACAAATAAATTGGGAAATAATCAATAAGAGTGCGGGCGAAGTGCTGCCACAGGAGCCACTGGACTGCAGAAGCTGAGAAACTGAGTAGAAACCCGAGTCTAAGAACCACGTGGGCTTTACCAGGCTGCGATTTTAACTGTGTCAACCTGCTCACTTACCTTAGAAAAAATACCTTTTCTCTTAAAAATTTACAAGAATTTCATTTTTGAGAATAAGTTTGCAAATGCGAGGTTGTGTTGAAAGTGCGCAATGAACGAGGCGTATCTAGGACTATTTTAATTTCGACTTACCGATTTTCTTGCGAAGCCAACGACCCTCTCAATTTCATAAGTCTAAAGCATAGTCAGTCGCTGTGAGATACGCAGTGGAATGCGCGGGCGCAGCTCCAGCTGGCTTCTGGATACAAAACGAAGGAGAGAAAAATAAATCTTTCCAGTTCCCCCAAATAAGAGAAACACGAATAATCTCCAGAACATTTGCTGCCATTGCACCGGCTCTGGAAAAGACTGGGCGTGATTTGAAAGAAGGCGTCGACGTATTTGTTTCTGGTCCATCCAACCAGCATCTTCAGCATCATACCCAAAAAAACTGGTAATACAGCAATGGTAAAAAAGTATATTAATGTTTTTATGGTAGGAAACATTGGTATGAGAGTAATATATGCACAATATAATGAAAAAAAAGAAGAATTTCCAGGGTAAAAGCCCAGTATACATGTATACTGTATTCTTCAAATTATACCGACTGTCATAGCTATAGGCATTAATTGAATGTAGCAATTCGGTAGGAATAAAACAAAATAGGTATAAGATAATAATATGTACATGTTTTTGTTTTCATTTTTACTTTTAGATCTGTAGACAAGTTACATTGAAAGCAAAATGTCCTTGAAATCTATAACAGGTATTCTTTTTTCAAAATAGTAGCCTCAGGCTTTCACATACATATATTATGTAAAATTAAATTTTAGACAGCTCATTTTAAACTCAAGTGAGAAACACCATTTAAATAACCATAGGAAACTCAGTACATTCTAAAGAAAAATGCCAAAAAATTTCAAGAAAAAAAAATGCATAGCCTACTTATTCAGTTCGCAATATTCCACTAAACCAGAAAAGTAGAAATAATTCAAAGTATCACACTGAAAAATTAAGGAAATCTAAATCAATGAACATCAGAATACTCTCGTTAAAATTTTCCTGTAATCTATGAACCTCAAGTCGGAAAAATTTCGATTTGATAATTATTGCTTTTGATAAAAAAAGATATTCCGAATAGGTCTATTTTATAATAAAAATCCAAGAAATTGGTTGAAAGTCGACAGAGGTATAAAATTATAATTTTTTAATTTAAGAATCCTGCTTTCAAGAAGATGAAGTTAAAACTTCGAATTATCATTTCAAAATATTAAATATTTTTCCATAGTCGAAAAGATTTCATTGTCGCGTCGCGTCGTAGGAAAATATGATAATATTATTACCAAGAATAAAGGACATACAAATTTGTTATCGTTAATGCACGACAAGTTGCATAAGTCAAGCTTATAAGGCAGTCTTCTTTTTTCTGATTTACCACGTAGTTTTATTTCATTTTTTCATATCACTCATTCGTTAATTTAATACAAATTAATTTTGAAGTTGGTTATTCGTAACAACTTTTTAAACTTTATCATTACTTACAAAATTGCTTACAAAAAATATTTTATTCGAACGTCCGCTAATTTCTTGAAGAGAAAATAGTAGCCTTTGATTCCGAAGAATAAATGAATACACACATCTATTTTCCCAGAAAAAATTCATTGAAATTTTCGAAATCACAAATGACATTGTGAAAAAATTAAAAATTATGTTCTCTTCTCTCTGCCAACCAATTTCATGTATTTTCTCAACATCATTACCCGATGGGCAAAAAATGAGAAAATGATCCGGAAAATGAGAATTTTATCCGTTGTCAGTCCGTTTTTATTTTCGACCATCGGATTTGAAAATTTGCAGATATTTTTGTCATCTTGATTATTTTTCCAAATCCGTTTGTAAAACGGATTTCCTGATTATAATCAGTGATAATTTTTGGGCAATTTTTCTAAATCCGTTTGTAAAACGGTTTCACGGATTATAACCCGGGCCAACAAATATGATAAAACAGCCTTCACGGAAAATAATCCGAACTCATTTCCGGCAAGACTGATTACAATCCGTTCGAAATCCGTTTTAGAAGCCGGAAAACAGGAAAATTCCGGGTTATAATCCAGAAACGGATTATAACCCGGAATAAAACGGATCCGTTTTCAAAATATTTTGCCCATAGGGTAGCTGCTTCTCATGCATACAATATTCTGGAACTTGACGTAAACAGAGCAATGACGTAAAAGTAAGACACCTTTAGCAGCAGTGACCTAAGTCCCTGAATTTGAAACTTGAAATAAATTAATCCTCTTACTAGTTATGCATGGAAAAAATCAGTTTTCACTAAAGCACACTTGAAAGGCCAAGGTTTTTAGTATATTAATTGAAGGTTTAAAAGCTACTCACAGCAAAAAGTATTTTTCTCTTCATTTCCTTTTCAATTCCTATGTATTTTAACTGGACTATAAAATAATCTCTCTAACATTTTTTGAAGTTGACGTAGATGGTGGTTAAAGAATATCCACATTCAAATAATAAAAGAACTTGCTCTTGGCAATTATATTTTATTATCAACTGGCTCGTAGAGTCAAGAAAATCACTGGATTATTAAAGTAGATATCAATTTTTTATCTTCTTAATATAAGTAATTTTCCAATTGAGTAATATTTGTTCTTGAACTGTGTGTCAGATGTACCACCTAAGTTTTGTTGATGTCTTATTCAGAATTTAATTTGAAATTTCAAAGGGCCAAGAACTTCAAAGTTGACAGCTTATCTACCACTACTTACCGTTCCTATCTTTCACAGTTTCAAGTATTTCATCACATTTACAGTATTATTTCATCATGCTATTCGCTGAGACTGATTAAAATATATTTCTTGAGCAGCTTTCAGACGAAGTGTACGGGTAAAGGTACGTCATAATAATTTATGTCAAAATGAAAAGTAAGAACATTTTAGCTCTCCAATCATAAGTAAATTTTGTTTTGACTGTGATGCCTGTACTTTAGTATTATCTAATCACGTGATTCATCGAGCACCTACAAAATAAAATCTTATAGTCACATTTTTTACGAATAATTTTTTTCAATGTCACAAATTAAAATTTTCATACTTTTGTAAAATATGCTCAATTTTGACTTATTACACCCTATTTTAGCAAAATACTGTTCAATGGGGAAAAGTACTATACTATATTTCGGTGGTGAGAAAGACGCCTGAAAAAATGTTTTATGCAATTTGTCATACAAACAGACGTTTTGCTGGTTTTGTCATAGTTTCGTCCATCCAAAAGTTGCATTCAGCACCTTTTGGAATAGGATCATAGTTGAATTTTTATTGGTTTCACTTTGTTCTTTGCCTGTTTTCAATTTTATGCTTATTAGTTTTTGGAATCCCTTCAATAAGCTATACATTATTTTTAGACTGCATGTCTGAGTCTGTGAAAGTTTGAGAAAAATATTATATAAAATAAAATAAATGTGGACCGACTAAATGTAAACTAAAATTTACGTGGACTAAAACTATTAAAAAATATTGGCACTTGTAATATATCAACGCCCTTCGATATCTAAATATGTATAAATAGTCTACGTAAACGTAGGGTCTACAGATTTTCGTTTCGATGTTTTTCACGAGTGATTTAGAGAATTATAAACGTCATGATCGTAGTGGGTTCCTATCTAGAGAAAATAAAATAACGTTCGTATACGCACTTCGTAAGAAGTCGGAGATAAGACGATTTGATTATTTGGTGAGAATGCAATGAAATAATTTGATATTATTAAATTATTGTGAATTTTTCAATCAGAGAACTTGTGATTCCTTCACTCCCTTGAAAATGTGTGTCCGATGGTGAATTTCTAGTCACAGCTTTCAACACCATGCCGATACTGTGGAGGAATCTCAGGTAAGTCAGACTTTCGTGTATAAATAGCTTCCTATGTTCAATTACACTAACTGTATGAAGATAATTTTCTGCTAAAAACTGACAGTGCGAGAAACTTGAATTTTATAATACGTTATTACTCGAAGCTTTGAAAATGTTTTTTTCTTTTGAAATAAACTTGAGATTTTTGAGACTAACAACGCAATTACTCAAAATAAGTAGGGTAACCCAGAAATAGGAAGCATACAAATTTTTCAAAAGAGCCATTCAAAAAAATTAATTCCCAATCATTCGGATGCATTCAGGGGCGGCAAAATGTGTATTGCTCGGCTGCTCGAGCAACACACCAAAATTTGGAGCAAAATAATATAATATTTTTAATGACTATTTCAATTTTTGTATGTAAACTGTAAATTTTGTAAGTATTATCACTTATTTGAGCATTGGGAATTGAGATAGCATGAATTTTTTTTTTGGGGGGGAGGGAGTAACATTGAATATTTGGGAGGAAAAAAATTTTGAGCAATACACCTGAAAACTGTAAAGTGCCGCCCCTGGATGCATTTTATAGTGACTTCAGTCCGGCTGAAACTGTGTCTAGCCTATTGAATTTCACCTTAATTTGTAAGCACGTAGATCATTTTAGTATGTTCGTAATGAAGATTTGTTTTTATTATAAATTTCTTCTTTGTTTGGTAACAAAATCTAGTCTTTTTTTTAATTCGACTAAAAGTAAAAGCTAAAATTTTTCATCTCAAAACGATGCTCCGTCTGTTGAAAATAAGAATGTTGACGTAAAAAATTTTATCTTTACGTAATTATTGGATAGGTAAATGAACTTCCTCTCATTTTTCCCACCTCTAGTCTGCAATATGTATGTTGTATAATCAACTTCAATTTCCTGCATTCAGTTTATATCAAATCAATTTGTTCGTTAAATTATTATTTAATGCCGATTAAAATGTTCATCATTTTGCCATTGAAAGCCTTGAAACGTTCTTGGAAAAATGTATAAACATCTTTGTCGTCTGTGCCATGCATACCTATTACTCGAAACCCAGCGAAGTACAGAAAATTTTCACTTTCAATTTACTGGGAGAACAGGAAAAATTATAAGTGAGGAAAATGAAATACTCGTAGGTTGCGTATAATTTGATGATATAGAGTTCATCAAACTCTTAATTATAAAGTATAGTAGGTAAATGAATTATTTAATTGAAACTTTGGTTCAAAAAACAAAAGTCAGTGGTGGCATAAGCTGCGAAAGCCCAAACGTAAACCCATTTTCGGACAAATTTATAACATAAGGACTCTTTCATTAATGACCTTCCTTGAATTTAAGAATATTATTAAGAAACTTATGGCGGGGCAAGAAACCCCAGAAAAAATTCTAATCTTCTCAAAAATTGTTCTTGGAATGAAACGAAAATAGTAATTGCGAAAAAATTTATAAAAAAATTTTTGAATTTTGTTGATTATAGAAATACGTTTCATTTGTTTACTTCTTACTAGTGGCACCAAACAGCTATTATACCGAACTTATCACATAGGTATCGAGTTATCCACCAATCATTATGAAGATAAATTCCCACCAGTGAAAAGTAAACAATAATTTGACGTCATTTGTGAACTGTTAAATCATTAGTATTGTTGAACTCGACCAAAAATAAGTAAATATTTATAAATTATACAGCTCTTAGCGCAGCCTACTAATAGTACTAAACATTAATCTTAAAATTTTGTTTTCTGGCGCCAGCGTCTGTAGCCACCCGTTTTGAACGCCCACAAGTCGCCCACAGTTGTTTCTCATTTCATGTCTCGTGTCAAAAATTATAATTTTTCTAACCAATTTTTTTTTTACTTTAAATTTATTTTACCTAACGTTTCATTTATTTACCTACTCAAATTTGGAATGCAAATGTGAATTTTGGTGCTAATGGCAATACAGTCTGTTAGATACATTCTCCACTTACTACCCTGACGGCATAAATCCGTTCCGTCTTGAAAAAAACGTCTAGGAGAATATGGAGTGAGATGGAAGTAGAGTTTTCCTTTGCACAACATTTTTACTGCCTTACTACAACGCGCGACCATGTAAAACGCAACAAACGCACACATGTCTTTCCCAACAGATCGGGGAGAGTAGGGAGGGCGTTCCAACTTCTCGCTGATCAGTTAGGAAGGACATGTGTGCGTGTATTGAGTTGTATACGGTCGCGCGTTGTTGTGAGGCAGTAAAAAATGTTGCGCAGCGAAATAATTTTCCTCTGGTTCACTCCAAGTTTTCGGATCCGTTTTTTTCAAGACGGAGCGGACTTATGTAGTCAGGGTAGTTGGTGTAGAATGTCTCTAACACAGGGAGTTGCTATTTTCACCGAGCCTAACCTCTGCTTGATGGTATTTAATTTTTCCGGTTAATATTTGAACCACCTACATATTTTGGTTATATAAAGAGGGCTCGGCAGTGGCGTCATCTGGTAGTATTTTTTGGGTGTTCAACTTTGAGGTTCAACTACAAAAATCAAACCCTTCCTTCTCCTCCTCTTCCTCCCCTCTCCCATCCCCTGAAAAAAGTGATAAAAATTGAGAAAAAATAGAAAATACAAAAGTCAAATAAGAAGAGTATCTTCAGCTGTTAAAAAAAATTTTGGAGGAAGGAGAAAAAGAAGAAACGCAAGAATACAAGTGCCTTCTCCTTTCTTTGTTATTTTTAATATTTTTTTAATTTTACTTTTTCCCTTCTATTTTCTTATTTAATAGTAACTTATTAATTAATGATTAATTAATGAGTAATGAATTTTTTTTTAATTTGGTTGGGTGTGCAGTGATCCACCTCAAGATGCCATTAGACACGTATGTTGATACTGTAGTTCTCGTATGCCTGTACTCTATTCAACTTACGAATAAACAATATAAATTATAATTTTCGTGATAACAACCTACAAATACTAAGTTAGGAGCAAAGTATGCAGATACTGATGAATATAGAAAAATGTCTACAAAAAATGACACACACAAAAAAAAAGGACAAAATACACCAAAAAGTTTTTTTTTTGTATACACCTACCTACTAAGTAAAATTTAATTTCTTCATTAGTTTCAAACATATGCGAAAAAAACACTATAACTTGATCAAGAGATGGGAAAAACCACTAAATCTGGTATCTGGTGTTTAAACACCAAGGGCACAGGAGTTTCTAAGATATCTACTCTTACATTTTTTCAACTCTCGAGGGTTTGAAGTTTTGAACCCTCGAATCCCCTGCTGAGTTCGTCACTGCCTCGAAAATACATACATTACCACGTAATTATGTCATTACTATGTACGAGTAGATTCAGTTATCTCTTCATTCTTTCCTTTCATCTCATTAGGTCAATGCTTTTTTTGAAAAGAACTGCGCATGCACTTTTACAGATGTTGATTAAAAGAGTGTAGAGTACAAAAAATAGAGATCTCAACAATAGTAGAAAATGAATTCCTCGAAGTTAACAGAATGCATCGATGTGATAATAATAAAACACGTATGTCAGTCATACATGCATGCATGCCTACTTTGACGTATCATTGGCAATGAATATCACATATTCAGATATTAAGGTCGTTTTGATTTCTAGTGTGTGCGGTGAGTAATTTTTTTGTATCTGAGTAAGAGGGAATAACAGTGCGTAGACGGAAATTTTGCGACTTTCGCGAACTTTAGTTTCTCAATTTATAAATTACGTGTAAAACGAAGCTGCTGCTGCTGCTGCTGCTGTTACTGTCGCCCTATTAAAACGTTCGGATATCGAAAAAAATTTCGCATTTACAATTTTTTGAGAATAAAAAGTGGACGCTTTTTCCACTGTCGTCGAAACTGTCATTGTTCATGGGCATCAAGTGCGTTGGAAAAAGTTGTTGCAAGATTTCAATGTACTTTTGGTGTGAACCATTTTTCGAGTTGAAACCACAAATATTTCTCACAAAACCGGCCACACAATGGCTAATATTTTAGACAATGAGTTCTATCCGACCACGTGAGTTGATTTTAAATAAATTTTTTTTATTTAATTGTACTGGTTGATAGTTAATTTTTGGAGAAAAAAAAAAAATCAAAATTTCAAAAAATAAATTTGAGGTGAATATCAAAGAAGGGCTTAAGTTGACCTAGGCTCCATCAGTTCCATAATCAGGAGCCTTTCTTTTCTTGCAACAGAGGTATCATTTAGCCCACTATCTCGAAAATTCAAAAACTACAGCAATTTTTTAATGCCTGGGTTAGCTCTTTTTCCTTTAGTTTTTGCTATTATTTTTTACATTGATTATGGGAAAACTTTTTGTCGTGCTTTTAAAAGACTATGCCATGTCTTTCAAAATTCAATTTTCTATTATTAACAAAATTTTTTATATTTTCCAGTAGTTGGGGATACAATTTTATTACTTAGTTTTATTATACATTTTTTCATTTGACAATAACTTTCAGTTGTCAATTTTTAACGATTAAAAAAGTTTTGTTCTAGTTTTCTATTTACATTTAATAAATGATACTGCAGTTCTGTTTATGGTTTTTGATCATAAGAAAAATTCAAAACTACCCTTAGAATTTTTCTAAACCAGTTCAAAGTTATTTAACTCAAATGGATATGCCAAAATCGTTTATATAGAGTTTTAGATAAATTGCTGTAAATTCATTTCTTCGGTTATTAAACTTGTGACACATGGCTTATATTAAATATTCAACATATTAGAAAAAAAACAAACTAATATCCTCTCATAGCTCAATCTCACACTTATAATATCATCTTACAACTAAACAAAAACTTTAATCGTTCAAATAACCGCCTTCAATTATCATAATTTTAACATAGGCTAGATATATTAAATTTTCAATCTAAAGTACCTAGGTAATATTTTCATCAATAAAATACCTTAGAAAAAGAATTCGTTTGATAACATGAATTAAAGATATTTTATTGAGGATAGTAATTCCCAAAATTTCTAACTCAATATTTTAGGAAATTATCAAGTAGTAGGGCAAACTGGGTAATTTAAAATGAAATAATATTTAAATAGAGGCAATATAAAACCACTTTAGCGCTTCATTGTCAAACAAATGTGATTAGTATTTTTAGAACTGACTATTTTTTAATTTTTCCAGGAAAAAATGTACTTACTTATTAAAATGCACTATGGTTGCTCAGTTATACCCTGATTAATCTGAACGGATCTGATTATGTCACCAATTATTTATTCCAAAAAAAGTCTCTGGGTGGTTCATCCGGAGAAATTTTGATTTTTCATTTTGTTTATGAGTCATATCAAGTCAAAAAATATAAATTTTCATAGCCCCCTAAAATTGAAGAAAACTTATTAATTGGTGCATAACTGAATTTCCATTAAATAAATATTATACTTGCAAGGAATAAAGATTAAAATAAACATTGCTGGGGTAAGAATTCGACTTATCCTAAATTCCAATCAAAACAAGGTAACGTTTCGTGTGTTATTTTACGTACATACTCATTAAGATTTTGTTTGACTTTTCTTATCTTGAGTAAACTCAGGATAGTGGATTATGTTTCTAAATATTTTGAAGAAAAAAAAACTATCGTCAATGAATGTGGTACCAGTACCAGGAAAGTAGATAATAGAGACGAATTCCCTACAATTTCATATGTAAATCGATAAAAATTAAAAGCATATAAATTAGCGCAGTAAACATATTTGAATTTTCCACAATCTTTTGTATTTACATCAAATTAGAGGGCAGTGGTGTCAACACTTAATATTAAAATTTTTTTTTCGACAATAATAATATGTAATATGGCAATTCTTGGAGACTCATTATGAAATCCATGTGAGACTAGCGTGACATCTACTGCTAATACTGTATATCAGTCAATTAGACTCTAATCCTTACCTAAGGACAGACAGTTGTTTATCGTAAAAAATTTCGCTGCAAATGAACATCGATACATTCATTGACAATATATTGTAAATGTACAATTGAACATCAATGAATATATAATATTCTCTCTCTCACACCCTGCATTCTCTGTTTTTCTCATTATTCCATATTGTTACACAGTTTTGCTTTCCCTTTCCCCACTTCCAGCTTCTAGTAGGCATTGTGTAATTCATTCCCACAGATTATCCATATTTTAAAAGTACCTACACATAATATTATAATTAATGTTCACTTATCTTATACAATAATATTAGCAAAACCAAGAAGTGAATTGATTTTATTTATGAAAGCGAAATACATTTAGTCCTCAGTAGACTATAGGTATGTAATTTTAAACTCTTGGATTTTTTTAAAATTATTTTTCTTTACTGATACTTATTATCAGTGGAAAAATTTTTAATTTCTACAAAAAAGGGGGAAAATGTGAATTTTTCAGAGATGAAAATTTATTTTCCTTTTTAACTTAGACATGTTTCATCTATGTGGAACAAGAGAATATTGTAACTAGAGTATAACAGTGAGTACGAAAAAAGCTTAGTTGTTTAAACGACTCAAAAAATACATTGAAAATCGTTGAAAAGTAAATAATTGAAAAATATTAATTAAAAAATAAAGGAAAAAAAAAAAACAGATAAAAATTTTCCTACTGGTGTCGTAACAGCAGAAGTAAAATTAGGAAGATAACAACTCTGGCAATGCTGATTTAAAAAAACTAGAAAAAAACGTTGGTGTAATTGAATGTGTGACTCAAAAAATGGAATAATTACACCAATAAACCTATTTTTGAGCTTGAAGAACCGGTGAAGGAGTAACGTTATTGTAAGCTCCATTCGCGGATGGGTGTGACGATAATTTAATATCATTCTTGCATCACAAATTATGTGATTCCTTCGAGTGAGTTGGATCCACCCGCATTTTGAGTATTTCGTGAGTTCAGTGTAACCAAGTGTGAGGAAACAGCTGTAAAATCATGAGTCGGTACAGAATGCCCATTGAATTATCATGAGTTAGGAAATGTCCTGTAAAAGTAGAGTTTTTTAAACTTTTTTTTTAGTCCTGCTCAAAACGTTTTTCACTATTTTGGTCACTAGAAGTATAACTTTAGTTACAAAACAAAAAGGTCTCAATTTACATTGCTGTATTTTTCTGGATTTGTCAGAATCAAAATAATGAATTGAAAGATCCTGACTTGAATTTTATGCATAATTTGCAATTTCAGAGGTCATCGAGGTAAAAAAAAAAGTCCAAATTTTCAATATTTTACCCATTTGTTCCTTATACGGAAATTTTACTCGTAAATTCAGATATAGGTAAAATTTTTCTTAGTATTCTAATGGAATTTTGAGAATCTCAACTGACAACATTGAATTATTTCTGGGAGTATTTGAACAGGCCAATGAAAATATTAACCCATTTAAATGTTAAAAATGAAAAACTGTAAAATTTTTCTTCTGTATTTCAGATTACTGCGCAAGTTTTCGAAAACTGAGCATTATATAAATGTACCAGTCCAACAGATTCGCAATGTGAATGTTTTGCAAGGGAATTTGAACCTTCTTCCACCTCAAGTAAGTTTTTGTTTTTTAATAAAAAGAACCGATAATATACTGGCGAGTTAATCAGACAACATTATTATTATTGTAGCAATATGAGCGTCATAACAAAACCAAAGTTCTAAGATAATTTTATCGTCTGCAAAATATTACCCAATTTTTGTGATGATTCTTTGGCAGCTTTTTAATACCTACCTAAATTTACTAATCAATAATTAAAATGAAGACATTGATTTTCGATCAGTGTACCTACAAGAGATGGAAATAATCGCCAACTTTTCCGACATTCAAACGATAACCCCAAATTTTCACTGGTCAATAGTCCAAACCGATGTACGTATCAGAAGTTGATGTTATAATTTACAAAGGAGGATTGTCATTATCAATCATAAGCTCATTTATAATTTAACTTATAAGCTATATATGACTTGTTGAATGAAGTAATTCGATCTAAGTGCAAGGTATGTACCCATAGTCTAGAGGTACTTTACTCCGATATAAGTAACATTCAAATCTATACCTAAAATTAAAATAGTCGAATTTGTAAATTTATGACTTAATGACTCAGATCGAAACTATTTTTGACAAAATTCAAGTTGAAGAACTTTCAATTTTGTGGCTTTAGTGTGTAGCACTTGTAGTCATTTACCCGTTGTCGTTCAACAATGCGACACCTTGAATTTTACTGACAGTCACAATTTATCTTTCAAGTCCATATTGTTAGTTGCCTAAAGTAAAGATAGCATTGTTGAATTTTGGCTGTAATAGCATATATAAGAAAAATTCCGATAACTGTGTATATGTGTAGTCCGTCTCAAGTGAGGAAGGATAAACACGTGATTAATTACTCAATTTCTGTTGGTTGGTTTTTCAAATAACGTACGTTCATTCGAGTATTCAGTCACGGGTTCATCCTTTCTTATTTGAAACGGACTATACTGACCTACCTGAGTATATTATATGACGAAGTCGAAGTGTGGTAACTGAATCTGAATTATCTACTTCTTAGTTAGAGGCACTATACAATCTCGATATGAATGTTTCAAATAAAAAATCCTAATTTCTTCTAGAGATTAAGAGGTAAGTATTCAAGGGATTTAGTGATACTCGTAGATTCCCCAATTTTTTTCATTCCCACCGCAGCTTAAATATTGTTTCAATAATTCCTAACACACCTCCCCTTCTATGTTTGTTAGTTACAGACGTGGATATCTTGCAAAATTTATAGCCTAATAAATTAAAGTTCATGATATTACGAAAGTTTTGACTCGTGTTTTTATATCGACATACGATAAACTTCTTTCATTTGTTGTAGGTCAAAGTCATATGCGAGTAAAATGTAATTTTTGCAGAATGGTTCTGCGATTTAAAATAACAACAATATTATTTAAAATGCTGAGGAAATCTTTTTCTAGCATAATAAACCATTCGTCAAAAGATACTAGATAATTTATAGCTAGATGAATTTTTTTTATTTTTTCATCTTTGCAATATACTCCAAACAGCGTTGCAAAATTTTTTATCGCATTCAGCCTCGGGTCACTCGCAAACAAAATTATGTGCTTGTCTACCAAGTACCAACCAACCAATTTTTTTAAAAGGGATTTTTTTGCACGTTTTTTAGTAACTGTACATACCTACGTGAAGTTGATATTGTGCTGCAGGAAATACGCATTTTATATTGTGTTTATCAATAATGAACTTAGGCATGGGCATTATTATTTATTACCATATTTGTTATTTGCTTCTACATGATCCAATTTTAATGTTGCAATCATTTTGTGACGAAAAAAGGTCACATTTTGAGGATTTGTTAACCCTCCACAAAACGCATCGAGTCAAGTCCATCTAAGATGAGTGCCATGAATCTAGTTTGAATTTGAACTATGATGCAAAGGCATTCACCCTTTAGTCTCGAGTAGATTTTCAATTATTTTATAAAATTCGTTTAACTTAAAATAAACGTGATTATTTGTACCACGAATGAACTCTGTTCTTTTTTCAATGCCAAATGAAAATCTACTCGAACATATGTAAAAAACTTGAGAGTGATTCAAGAAGATAAATACGCACATTCGCGTCGTAAAAAAAGACTGGGGACTGTCACGTGAACATGCCAAAAAAATATTAGTGTAAATTTCACTCGTGTTGAAAGAATGTGATGAATTCAATGAACGCAAAATAATAATAACGCTGAAAATGTAGAGTTAAGTAAAACAAAAAAACTGAACGTCATGATGAGAATCATAAGATTACTTTTTTTTTTCATAGAACAATAAAAAGTAATTATTCTTCAAAGTTATTACTACCTCACAAAATAATGAGGAAGTGAGTAGTTGAATCGCCAATATACGAGTATAGTCAGCTGTCCTACAAGTATGACCTTTGATAATGTTATTTCAATTCGTAATTGAAAACGATTATACGACTTTTCTTACAATAATTACCAGTTATGGTTGTAAAAATGTAAACTCCGATTGTGGCGTAAAAAGCATGTCACAAATAAATCTCGAAATTAATGACACTTAGTACTTTCCTAAATAAATATCTAATTTCCCCATCCTCAAACTTGGTGCTACATTTCCAGGTACTTCGACCATTACTTACAAAAAAGAGCTTCGGTCCTTTTAGCTCTCCCTTGGCTGTACCACTGGCCTTTAGTCTTTTTTTTTAAATTAGAGGTGGGTTGGTAGAAGGGAGGTGGTGAAGCTTGAGAGCTTACACTCACATACCAAAATCCGTTCCACTTTCTATATTATTATGAGGCTCATAACTTGTATTTTTTTTCTTTTTTAGATACGTGATTTTGTCGAGGAAAAGATTTCCCTGTGCAAGCCGAAAAATGTTTATATTTGTAGTGGCACTGAGAAAGAAGCATCGCGGCTGTCACAGCTATTACAAGAACAGAAGACCTTAACACCATTACCCAAATACGAAAATTGGTAATCTTCATTAATTATATTTTATCGAGTGTTATGCATACCTACCTTCAGATTTTTAACGCCGAACTTAAACATTTTTTATTTCAGTTCCTTCGTTATTAATTTTTATTTTGAGATTTCAAGTAGGCTTCTTATAGGTACCTATATGATATCTATCAGACTATTGAGTAGAAATAAAAAAGTGCGAATAAAATAATTGACAACGAGTATAACTATTTCTTACAAATATTCCGACTCGATAACGTCTGTGTTGAAAATAATCTAGATATTTCAGTAAGTTTTTATCCCTTTATTAGTCAAAAAAAAAAAACATTTAGGTGCTCTATTTTCGGTGAGTATGGTGGCTGGTTCTCTGAAAATCAGTTCTCACAGAGTAATAATGAGATAATACGGTAATAGGAATAACCATTAAAAATTCATCGTGATTTATATTATTTTTCAAACAATGTGTGTTCGATCTTTTTTTCACTCTAATTGTTAATCTTATCAAACAAGGTCCAGGTTCCGTAACATTATCTTGTTTCATAACATCTCAATTTCCAAGATTTAATGTTTTGTTAAATTAGGTAACATTTATTCGATGTTTCGACCATTCACGAAACATTAATTTTTTAATCACAACTTATGAAACTCGAGTAATTCTAGATAACAAAATACCTACCTACATAATTTCAGTTTGAATCATTTTCAGTTAACTCTATGAATATGTACTTCAGTGTGATTATAATTCAAATGTTGCTATGCGTTAAACCTACGAAATAGTAACGTTCAATTTTTATTGTACATATTTTACTCATATTCTCCATGAAATGATGACAGTATGATAGCATAATTTTTTCCCCCAAAAACCCAAGAAAAAATTACTGCACTCTGCTGGCTTTGAAGGGTGTCGGTATACATTTTCTATGTTCTTTATTTTAAAGTTAATCCAGCCGAGGAACCAGCATTTTCAAACTATTTGACTGATTTATTTCATGATAAGTAGGTATTTGGGAATTTTATCAAGTCGTGAGGGAAACATAGTTCTAAACATAGTTGAATAGTCGAAAGAAGTGAAACAAGAGCGCTCGATTTGTCGGAGAAACATACTCGTATGATAAATTAAAAACTTTTACTGGAATCAAGTTTTTTTTTTTTAATTTTAAAATTTCTCTGCTCAGTCATTACCATCGAGAAATTTTATGTCGTTTTCCATGAAGGAAAGGTTTTCCATTTTAGATAGAGTCACGACAAACTTACCTGATTGTTTTTGCAATTGCCATTTTTACCTTCAAATTAAACAACCCTACCTCATATTTACCTAAATAATTTTTTCGCCTCTTCGAGTATTGTCAAGTACCGCAGCATAGTACTCGTATTTCATAACTTTGTCTGCTCTGATTTGCAGTTGGTTAGCTCGTACAAATCCAGCGGATGTTGCTCGAGTCGAATCGAAAACTTTTTTATGTAGTGCTGATAAACGTCAATCGATACCGGAACCAAAAAAAAATGTTGTTGGTAAACTTGGAAACTGGATTAGTCCTAACGATATGGATAATGCTATCAATCAAAGATTTCCAGGATGTATGAAAGGTAAATTTAGCTCATTCCTTCACAAAGCCTCAATTATAGGAGAGACTATGGGGCATTGCATTTTATGGAATTTTGCCCCCCTCGTGAAGTTCAAAAGGGAGTGAAAAGGAGACTTTTAGTACTTTAATTGAGATGATCCACTTAGTAATCCTAGGGGGGTTGAAAGTCGTCTTTTAATTTGATTGTTTCATTTGGCTATTGATGTAACTCGAATAGTAAATTTTACAAATTTGGGACAAATTAAGTGCTTTGTTAGAAATCACCAGAAAATTGTGAAAATCATCCGAAGTTATCCCATTTTTCTCATGCAAAATTGCAAAAATTTTCATAAATGTTTTTCAGTGCAGATTTTTTTCATATTTTGCAATAGTGGTGCAAAGGAAAAAAACAAGCCTTACTTTTTAAACGAACATCGCTTGGTAAAATAAATAAAGTACTTATTTAAAAACTTTTTGTAAACCCTGGACCGTTTATGTTCAATTTTCTCACATTAATCTTAATTTTTAATGAAATTTTAGGTTTTGTAAGAAAATTTTCTTAAACATGACCTACCCCTTCACAATGAATATTCCACACCTATCTAATGATACGTAAATAACATTTCAATTTTCATTAAAATTGCGCAGGGCGTACGATGTACGTAATTCCATTCAGTATGGGACCAGTTGGGTCGCCATTAGCTAAAATTGGTATCCAGTTGACAGATTCTCCTTATGTGGTCTTATCTATGAAGATAATGACCCGGATGGGAGACGTTGTCCTACGTAAATTGTACGAAGATACGAATTTACATTTTGTTAAGGCTCTGCACTCAGTGGGAACTCCAACCAGCGGCCAAAATGAGTACCCACACTGGCCATGTGATCCAGACAGAACTATCGTTCTCCATCGGTAAGTACCAGTCTTTGCATTTTTTTTCTGTCCATTGACTTCATGATAAACATACGCATATGCATATGATAGTACATTTGAAAGAAAAACAACATCTATTGTGTAACCCCCTTTTTGTTTTCCTCTTGCAGATTAGAAACTGAAGAAATTGTCAGTTACGGAAGTGGATATGGTGGCAATTCGCTGCTGGGAAAGAAATGTCTAGCTTTGCGTATAGGTTCGTTCATTGCAAAGAATGAAGGATGGCTGGCAGAACATATGTTGGTGAGTGAAAAATCTTGAAAATAAACACATCATGTTATGCGGGAACAATTAACGTATTTGAATAATCAACAGATCCTGGGAATCACAAACCCTGAAGGTAAAAAAAGATACATCGCCGCCGCATTTCCCAGTGCTTGTGGCAAAACAAATTTAGCCATGATGACACCGACATTACCCGGGTATAAAATTCACTGCGTGGGTGATGATATCGCTTGGATGAAATTTAATGACAAAGGAGAACTTAGGGCCATAAACCCTGAGAACGGATTCTTTGGAGTGGCTCCAGGTACTTACCCTATGGGCAAAATATTTTGAAAACGGATCCGTTTTATTCCGGGTTATAATCCGTTTCTGGATTATAACCCGGAATTTTCCTGTTTTCCGGCTTCTAAAACGGATTTCAAACGGATTGTAATCAGTCTTGCCGGAAATGAGTCCGGATTATTTTCCGTGAAGGCTGTTTTATGATATTTGTTGGCCCGGGTTATAATCCGTGAAACCGTTTTACAAGCGGATTTAGAAAAATTGCCCAAAAATTATCCCTGATTATAATCAGGAAATCCGTTTTACAAACGGATTTGGAAAATTAATCAAGATGACAAAAATAACTGCAAATTTTCAGATCCGATGATCGAAAATAAAAACGGACTGACAACGGATAAAATTCTCATTTTGCGGATCATTTTCTCATTTTTTGCCCATCGGGTATTCTTATTATGCCATGCATCTGTAGCCAAAGACTTTTTGGAATCGGTTTGAGATTATTTTAGACATTTGTTTAGGCCATCAGCCTGAGGGTTGTGTTTGTTTTAAGAGACATTTTAAAGAATTACTTTCAAATATAAGTTTAATTAAAGATTTTTTTCCCAACCATTATGAAGAGAATTTCCCCCAATTACTTATATTCGGCCCTATTACATTATCTTGAGATTTAATTCCAGGGCGTGCGTATTAATTTCAGAAAGTTCATATCTTAAGTGTTGGGAGAAGAAAATACTTCATTCGTGATATCATACTCGTATAATATGAATAAAAATCAACCAATAACTGCATAAAATTACACGTTCTAGAATGATGAAAGTTAATTTGAAAAGAGAGAGAGAAAAACAAATGTCCCATTTGAAAGATGAACAAAAACAACACAGACTATTTCAGAAAACTATCCTCGTTAATTTTTAATTTTTTTACACATTCATGTTTAGTATTTTTTTCAACATGAATTTACTTAAATTTTTTACTTAAATATATTGTGTAATATTGCTACATTTATAGTTTTACTTTTATAATACTTCGAGTCGAGCAGTTATTACTTTCTCGTGTCGTTTTTTTTTTCAAATTGACTCATATTATTTTGCAATACTGCTCTTCTATTTTTAATTGAAAATTTCACCAATAAGTCTCTCTATACAGACGGAATTAAATACTTAGTCAGTTGTATTGGAAAAACCTATAAACTGTTTCTCCATTAAGTTGCATTACAGAAAAAAATAATTGTGAAATGTAGAAAAAAATAATTGTGAAATGTAAAAAAAAAATTATACTTTCGAAAGACAGATGCAATTTAAAAACAAAAACAATTTCTGATTGAAAAATAAAATTTATGTGGAAATAATAATCATGTTCTGAAGTAAGAAAAATTATTTCCAAAAATAGTAAGTAGGTAGGTATTTAATTAGGTGTTTTTAAATTATGAATAATGTACCTAATAAAATGAAAAAATTAATAAGTAGTCGACCTGCAGTAGTATAGGTACATGAAAATTTACAAATTTTTTGCACTATAGGAACCTCTAATTCCACCAATCCAATTGCTATGCAAACCATTTTCAAAAATACAATTTTCACGAATGTTGCCTCAACCAGTGATGGAGGAGTTTACTGGGAAGGAATGGAAGATGAGGTTTCAGATAGTATCAAGTTTGTCGATTGGTTGGGAAAAGAATGGAGCAAAGGCTCTAAAACTCCGGCTGCTCATCCGAATTCTAGGTACGTTTTATATTTTATCCATAAAGAGTAGTGTAATCTTGACCATCTGTAAATGAAATGACTTTAACGATAGATGCACCAATGAATGTCCTGTCGGAATTTATATGGGTATTAATTTGGTTAAAATTGACTTTTCAAAAAAACTTTTTTGCGCTGCATATATACTGAATAGTGGATACCTTGATTCGATTACTCAAAGTGATAGTCCTATCAGAAGGAAGGACAGAAAGTGCTCAAAATAGTTTTTGTAAATGGGTAAGACTGGTAGGACGTGTGGTACTGGTGGTAGTTCGCTGGCGCAACTTTGTTTTTAAACCATTTTTTTTTTTTTTTTAATATTTATTTTAAGACTATAATTCTATTTAATAAAAAATCATACTCTGTGGTCTCCAGTGACATTTTGCATGAATTGCTGCGACATAGAAGCTTGATAAAAATTTTTTCATCGTCTCCCCAAATTATTTTACCCCACCTTCAGACAACTCAAACCATCGTTTCCAAAGAATAACATTAAACCATTTGGATCCAGATAGTTTCGTTTTTCAAGTTATAAAGGATGGTTCAGTTATAGAGAATGGTTCAAGACTAGATGACCAAATCTATTGCATTCTTTTCTTCTGATATAGGTTTTGCTCTCCTGCAAATCAGTGTCCCATATTGGATCCTGCATGGGAAGACCCAGAAGGTGTGCCAATTGACGCAATTCTTTTTGGAGGTCGACGACCTGTTGGTGTTCCGCTGGTTTACGAGAGCCTTTCTTGGAAACATGGTGTCTACATGGGTGCCTCGATGCGTTCAGAAACGACAGCTGCTGCTGAATATAAGGTTTAATTTTACATAGATTTTAATGAGGAGGGGAAGGAGAGAAAGTCGATAATGAAAAAAAGGTAGCCATGAGAGATTTATTAATATTCAAAGCAGAAAATTTCTTTTAAATTTCAAGCTTTTTCATTTGAAGGGAGATGTAAAGAAGAACTTATCCCAATATAGGCTTATTGATGAAAATATCTACTTTATTACTTTCAGTGGTGGTAGCTTAAATTTCCCCTTGTGTCGCACACACTCAAAAATTTTGGAATACTTTTCAGTTTTCTGTAGAAATTTTTCAGCTATTTGACCTGTCATTTTCGCCAGTTTCTTTTTGTAAAGTAAATTATTCCCAAAAAATTTACATTTTTTTTTAAATTTTTTAAAATTTTATACACGCATTACACCAAAAATTCCATGTGTTGCCCATAGAAATTGCCAGCTATGATTATTTTCATCATCTACGAATTTCTTTTTACAGTATTTTTTCAATAGCTAGGTCCGATTTATTTATAAGCATTATTTTTTCAACACTGATAACAATAATAACATTAGGCCTATAACATTTCTTGTCTATGCTTTCATAGGGTAAAGTAATAATGAATGATCCATTCGCTATGAGACCATTCTTTGGCTACAATTTTGGTCATTACCTTCAGCACTGGCTGAGTATGGAGAAAAAACAAAATGTTCGACTCCCAAAGATATTCCATGTTAATTGGTTCCGAAAAGATGCTCAGGTATGTTTTAGTTTTACTGATCAAATTTCAAAATCTAACGAAGTGTTTCGAAGTAGCCTTACGTAACTAATTTTTCAATGTGATTCCATCCAGGGTAAATTCTTGTGGCCAGGTTTTGGTGAAAATTGTCGTGTCCTTGACTGGATTTTTCAACGTTTAGACGGTAAAGAAGATATTGCTCAAGAAACACCCATAGGTTATGTACCTTCTAAGAATGGTTTACGTACTGATGGGTTGAAAGACAATGTTGATTTCGAACAATTGTTCAACATTGACCGAGACTTTTGGAAACAAGAGGTATCCTTACGCGCAAAGTTTTTAAAATCCAAGCGTACTAAAACTTCACACAAAATTCATTTTAGTTTGAATCGTAATTTTTCATTATTAAATAATTCATTTCTGTGCTTTGGCTTATCGTAGGTTGATGAAGTTACCAAATATCTTGACGAACAAGTGGGTGCAGACGTACCGAGAGAAATCTGGAACGAAGCTGATTCTCTGAAGAGACGCTTAGATAAATTCTAATCATTACAGCTGAGGATCATTCCAGACCTCCTGTGTGAGACATATGATTATACGAATAATGAAGTAATTGGTAACTGATGGAGTTGTTATTCACAAGGTGTTGTAATTATTCATCCCTTACGCATACGCACCTTTCAAGTCCTCTTTAATGGCTGTTTCAAACTTTTTCTTCTGTTTTGATTTTTTTATGCATCTAATTATATTACCCATTTGCTGACTTATTGCTGTATTTATTTGGTACCTCACTACCTATTAATTAAAATTCCAGTAATCTAATTTTTTCTTTTCTTCTTTATCAACTTGGGAAAAATGTGGACTAAGGTTAGTTCAATTTTCTTAGTCACTAAATTTTTCAATGAGTAAAGTAAAATGGTGAAGCAGTTTGATAATTTTTGGTGAATTTTTGCAGAAAAATATTATAGGAGAGATAGAATTTGTACACCCTGCATTGATTAAACGTGTGATTAATTACTCAATTCCTATTGGTTAGTTTTTCAAATAACGTACGTTCATTGAGTATTCAGTAGCGTGTTCATCGTTTTTGTATTACGGTATTTTGAAACGGACTGTACAAGATTTCACAATCAGTAATAACTGTATAAAATTAGTAAATTACCTTCGAAACAAACAATATAGAAGCTAAAAATCTTAGTAGGTACCTTCCCCTAATAACGATATCATTCAAAATTCACAAAAATTGAGATTATAATAACTGAATAATAAGCGAAAAGACTAAAAGAGGTCTTCGGGTGAAAAATGAGGGGAGCGATTTCGATTTTTCACCCGAAGATCTCTTTTCGTTTTCATAGTCACGATTCCGTTTGAAATATTTTTCTGTAATTGGCAGCACTGAATGAAAGAAGTCATTTTTAATATTTTTATTCAGCCCTCGGAATCGGAACGGATTTACGGAAGCATTCCTTTCTGCTTTTCTTTCATCTTTCGTTAATCGTTATCAATCATTGGTTATCATATCAAACACATAAGGATGCAGTCATCAAACGTAATAGCGTAATGGCGTGGGTGGTAATAGGTGAATGGTAAACAGTTTTTCGAAAAAATACTTCATGTGGATGTTGCAGAGTGCAGGCGCGGTTTATAATAATTACTAATTTGATGAGCAGACGCCAATCCGTATAGTGATTCTCTATTAGTAATCGCGAACGCGAACCATTCCTTTTTCGTTTCGTGTTCGTAAAATTACTTCGTGTGCGCGTAGAATACTTTGTTGAAGTAACTTAGAATACTATAAAGTAAGGTAAATGTTGTCTTATATTCCATAATTTCTAAGTCGATTCGTTGGCATCTAATTACACGGTATTATATTGCAGTATTTTGTCAGTTTCCCATTGTTGCTACTATGTCGAGTAATGGTAGTGACGAGGAAGATGCTGTCGCCAAATGTAACTTTCCAAAACTGCAAGGTTACGTTAGTAAATGGACAAATCCATTGTATGGCTGGCAAAAACGTTGGTTGGTCCTCAAAGATGGTACTCTGACGTACTTTAAAACTGAACATGAAACAGGTTATGGATGTAGAGGCGCTATCAGCCTGTACAAAGCTGTATTGAAGGTAGAATATTCTTTAATTGTCAATTATTTGTTACTCTTGGGTTACGGTTAATGGTGTCTCTTCATTCTCATTTGTTGGTTGTTGGTTGTCGGTAAAGAGTAAAAATAATACGTAGGCTAGTATTGTGGCATTTAAATCCGACGGCACGTTTGTAATCTTAGTTGGACTGAAATCTCTACTATCATATTTTAAGTTGTTGATTACAAAATCGTCTTCCAGTGATAAAAAAATTAATTATTTTCAAATTGAAAAATGATCAACGGAGAATATCTGAGAAATCACAACCTCAATTTATATGCTTCTTATAAAATTGTACATCTGAATCCAAAGATGGTTTATTATCTTCCTGAATCTGTGGTTCATTAATTTACATTGTACTCCGCGTTGGTTAGAAATATCTTGGTGACAAAATTGACATGGACTTCGTATTGTCAGTTTTAGTTGAAGAACTTTTGTTACGAGTATAATTATTCTGTGCTGCATTATTTTTATTTTATCTCGTAAAAATGATTCGAATATGTTTCCACATTATCACAAATACCTTAATCATATTATAAGAATATCCTGCTAAAATCTCATCAACATCCATAAAGCCTTTTAAAAATCATTAAAAATTTTTTAGTACCGTTCAGCTGAAAAATATTTTTCCTCTCACTGAAATGAAGAATTTTCCACCAAAAAAATTCCCAAAATGAATTTACAAAATGACAAAATAATATTATTAATTTGAAAATATTGGTAGAAGTTTTCACAAAATAAGGGGTTTGTTGTCTTTAGTTTTTATACGTTTTTGTAATATTTCAGTTATTGAAAAAAATTCTTGATTAAAAAAAAAAGATATTAAATCTGAATCTATCTAAGCCTGATTTATGCGATGTTCACTGCTTATCTTGTCCAAGAAAGTTCTATTTTATTTGCTACAATTGAGCCTTCATATTTTCTTGGAGCTCGTGTTACGCACACTGATTACTTTACCCCTCATTCAATTTCCTCGCCTCTTTTTCTACGCATGCATGAACCTATCTTACTAATTTTTTTGTTCTTATTACTTGATTGTAATCCTCAGTGAAATATGACTATATCGTATTTTATTTATTCACTTGGGTATTTCAAATTCTTTGAATGTATCACGCTCCTCGTTCCAAAGTTATATTCAGATTCTCTTGAAAATGAATTTTTTGTGGCTGTTCATTTCCATTTCAAGCTTTCGTTGAGTACTTCGAGAAATTGGTATTTAGTTAGTTTGAAAAACTGTCCAACTTTTCTTAATTTATTTGTCGAATCCAGTGCTCTGATTGGTTATCATTCTTAACATGATGAAGTATTATTATTACATCGTTTTTGTGAAAATGGCAGTACTACCTACCTATTCTCTTTCTTTCACGAAACCATTTTGTATGTATGTATTTCAATTTTTGATATTTCTGTGATAATGTATTTTTATTCTTAATTAATTGGTCGGTTTTCAACGAAGTATTATTTCTGTTTATTTACTTACTGAATTTGTGAAAAACACTTTTTATTTTCATTTGTCCTTAGGATATTTTCGTTACTCCTTGATGAATTCTACGTGTGTCCTCAGTCACTCATATATTTGCTATCTGTTGTATATTGGTCTTAATTGAAGCTCCCACTTGTTCTTTTGCGGTTTTGTCCCGTTTTAAAATTAATATTATCATGATGTCTCGACTTCACAATAATGTGTCATAAGTTTTATGGATCTAATCAAATGAAATTAAATCAAACTTATGTATTTATCAAAACATAGTTTCTATAATGCTCATAAATCATAATTATGATGTTACGTCAGAAGTTTATTGAAATTATTTTTTTCCTGGAGAATTGGAAAAACAAAATTTTCATAATTTAATTGCCTTCGTGAAAAAATATCGAACTCAGTAGAATGAAAAACTTTTTCTCGCAGTTGCGAAGTACCGAAATTATTTCGTGTTCGTATTTCTCTCAGTTATTCATTCTGTTGGAGAAAAACGCCTATAGCCAGTTGAAAAATTTAAATAAATGTTTTATAATATTATTATTATCTTTCTCAGATAAGTGTCCAACAAATTTTTGAAATTATCAGTTTTACTCGCTATATATTCTAAATTGTTATTTTATTAGCGATAAAACAAACGCATGGACGAAGAGAAAGCGATTAAAATTAAATAGGGAGTTGAATATAATTTTTTGAACCAATTTTTCGCTTTCAAAACAATAATATGCAAATAATTGACGAAAAATTGAATTAATTAATAAATTTAATTATGATTTGCATTCGAAACTACTTTATTAACAGGAAAAAGTTATATTCTATAATAAGAACTTAGTTTTGTCGTGAGTAGTATATTGTGCGTTTCATTTTAGAATAGATCGTACAAAGCGAGACTTTACTCGAGCATGTATTTTTTATACCGTAAAGTTCAACATGCAATAAAACCGAACGTATTTTATGAGATTCTATAAGAGTATTTCTAATATTTCTTTTTTTTAATAATGTTAACTGTTCTTCTAAAACTCGTTAGTTGGAAAATGTCAATTGTTGGGAAACTGCAAAAATCTGTAGAGAAAAAATGAATCATCATGTTTAATCAAACTTTTGGTTTTATTATTATCATCAAGTGAATAGAGAACGAGTACATTTTCTTAGTTAGACCTAATCTATCCTGCCTACATAATTTGCTTTTAAATAATATGTAAATAATTACTGTTGAAACAGAGTACGTCCTTGTAAGGTATTTTCACTCCAGCCCAACGTACAATTTTATTTCTGGAAACGTTTGTCTCGCGTTCTTCCGTGTGTTAGTGACGGTTATTGTTATGATCGGTGGAGATGACAGAGGATAAGAAATTTTTTTGCTTGGAATGCGTTGCAAAATAATGTTATACTTGAGAAACCTGAATGAAGAAATTTTCTGAACTACAGGCTTGAAGTGTGTACTCGATTTATGAACACAATAATTTGTCATTTTCCTGAACGATCCGCGCTTGTTAATTTCCATAAATTGGTATACCTAAGTCAAGTTATAGAAAGGTTTAAATTATTCAAACTGGACTATTTCATTCATTCCCTAGTTTTTGAATACGATATTGATTGCCATTAAATACATAAATACATTTTCCCCTATTTTTACCCTGTTGTGAAACGATTTAGCCTCGTGCGTGCTATTTATTGTAATTTTTCCAACATATTTTTTTCAGGCTCACGAATTAGATTCTTGCTGTTTCAACGTAACAGTAAACGATTGCACTTGGTATTTACGAGCGAACAGTCCAGAAGAACGTGAACACTGGATAAAAGCGTTGATTGCATCTAAGGTAAGAAAAAGTTACGAATTCATAATTCTGATTCTATGACTTGTGATTGGCTTAGTTACTGAATCAAGTAGGGACGAGGAGTTGTGAAAATTTCCCATTGGCAGCAGAAAAATGAACGGTTCTCACTTGATCTAAAATTTAGAAAAACAGCAAACTCATTGAAGATGGGTGAAGTGTGGTTGAACTATTCTTAGAAAATGACTGATAAAATGTAATTTTCAGCCTTATGACGGGACTTGAAGTTTTAAAGCCGCCAGTTCTTAATTTCTTACGATTTTTAGTACCTAACCCTCTTTACTCCTGCTTTTATTCCAACTGATTGCATGAAATACTCGGTTACTCTTGTAGTTAGGTGTATCAAACAAACTAATGTTGTGAGTATGCTCGTCTAATGTACGTATTATATGATTCGTGCCTATGCTAATTTTAATCTCAGCAGATATTTGATACGAGTATGGCCTTAATTCTGAAACCAACTGTTGAATAAATTTGAACCTCGTGGCTAATAACAGTTATGATAAAAAAATTTGAGATTAAAAAAACCTAACTTTATTCAGCATCAGTCTATATAATTATGTATTATGAAATACTTTCCTAACCTTTTTGTGCTATTGTAGAAGGAAAAGAGTGCAACTGCAAACTACTTATGAATTTTATGAGATTTTGATGCGTAAGCTAATTATTTGATGGTCATCTTTCGGTGACTGTATTTTGATGTGGACTTTGTAAAGGTAAATATTTTATTTGACTAAAATATCTCGAATGAGTACATTTAATACACTTTTTGTGGAATTTTGAAACTATATTGGTAGGCTACATGGGAACATCCTCAACTTACTTTAAATTAGTTTTAACAAAACGTCTCATCGGGTTAAAGTATAATTTGTTTATTGATTATTTCCTTTTTTGTGGCTTTGTGTTAGTTAAGACGCTGCTCCTTGAAAAATTAAACTGAAATTGTGGGGGAAAAAACAGAATAATATTCATGAACATACGAAACACCTCTCCGCAGGTTGACGAAAATTGATGAGTGGGTTTTTTTTATTTTTGCATACATCATGTGTAATTGGATATTTACTTGTACTTGAAGTTGGTCTTGACGTAGTCGATTATTTCATTTCATTAACGTTCGTCTATGAAGTAGGTGTGCACCGTGCTCATCGAGTAACGTATCTAGCTAAATAGGTTGGTTACGTGTGTTTTTTTTTTTCTACTAGTCGCATAGAGATAGAGTATACATGTATTTCTTACCTGATTTTGATAAATTTAAAATACGATATGCTGCGAACGCCATTTGTAAGGAAGATTATTGGTATGACATGTAAGTGTAAATGATTGACTTTTTAATGGACCGATTGGTAAAAGGCGAACTTTTCTTTTCTTTTCTATCCAACAAAAACGTAGTGCAAGGTCAACTTTTTCATTATCGAATCTGCTTATTGGGTCTATGACAGAGTCATGACTTTTCTTAATGCATCGAATGATAATGTAAAACTATGGAATAATTTATTAATTTCAACTTATTTGCATACCGTGTGGCAATCGTGCTTTTGAGTATAAATAAAATAGGTATAAACTGTTGCTTATTTTGTCATGCAGTTACGTAATTCAGTTTAGCCTGTGAAAAAAATCAAGTATTAGGTCAATACGGCAACGTTGTTTGGTAATGTTATATTTGTGGACTTTAGTTTGGCTTACGGTCCAATTAAAATAATTCGTAGGGAGTGAGGTATTCGTGAAATTAGTTCTGATATCTCGTTTGAAAAATCAGCCTGTTGTAATTTTTTTAATCGATTTTTTGCTTTAGAGAAGTATAATGTATTGGTTTGAAAATTATTTTTACCTCAAATTGGACGAAAACAAATTTAAAAATATTTTACCTGTAGTCTATTTTGAAATGTTCAAACTAAATTTCTGATCTTAATTTGTCTGAATTGAATCAAGAAGGTACTACGAGCTGATCATTTTCCATTTTGGGTAGTTCTTCATTTTCATTTTTTTGTTTTTCTTTCAAGTGAAAACGATTATACTTCGTATGAAACAAATCAGTATTGCAGATGTGTGTATCCTAAACATACGAAATTTATTACATCTTAAATTTTTTTGAAGAAGGCTCTGTTTATAATAATGCCTTTCGAATACGGTTTTTGTTTGATATACCTGTATTAACGTTTGAACTAGTTTGAACTAAAGATTTATTTTCCCTCAAGATTTTCTTTTATTCAGAATTGTTTTTCTGAAACAAAATAGGCACCTATTGATCCTTGTATAAATTCTATCATTTGCAATAAATAATCCGCCATAGACGAAATTAGGGAACTCGAACACTGCTGACTTGATCTGTAGTCACAAATTACCACAATGCATGAAAGGACGACTCGAGCCGCACGTTTGATACGTAAGAGGGTCAAGGGTTTTTTACAGAATCAGTTGAAAGTTACATAGTGTGTTGTTTGTATCGGAGAATCAATATTTGTTTTTGCTTTTTTTTTTTTTTTTTTTTCGATGAAACCCTTAGATATTTGCTCAGTAAGCCGAAAAATATTATATGTACCTACGCAGTTTCATCATGTTGCCACAGAAAATGCAATTTTTTAATACTTTATCAAACTGGAAACAGTTCATAGTCTTCATAAGCTTCATTTAGGTTTCATATGAAAAATTCGGTATTTCACCACCTTGAATCAAAAACGTTATGCCTCCGCAGACCCTTTCCTCTTGAAAATTGTGTATCTCCCCGTGTGATAAATTGAAAACATGAAATAATGAATAAATAATGTGTGACTATGTGCGTGTATGAATTTACGCTCGTATTTTAAATTGAGAATTCACTTTTTCATTCCTTACTTTAAAAATGTTATACTAATTTTCATATTGGAATATTTTGTTTTTTATGAGAAGATAAAAAAAATCGTTCAAACTTTTTGAAACGTTCGGTCGAAATTGATACGTGTTTTTGTATTAGTTGGGCTTAAATTTACAGTACGATATTATCTTAATCTGAAAAAATATACCTTCGTTAAATAAGTAATTTCCCACTTAGATATAAACTTTTCAAGGTCAAAAGGTTCATTATTTATAATGAGGCTGACAGTTTCACCAGCCACCTCATGTAAAATATTTTTTGGGGAAAATAGCCTTTGTTTCTGTGAACTTTATTCCAAGTTGGTTTAAAACCCTTATGAGGTTTGAAATTAGTTGTTGTTATTCAGCCAGAGTTATATCAACGTGTATTCTTGAATTCTGTCTGTCCACTTTTTCGCAATTTTTTTCCCCTGCAGAATATCATTGAAATTTTTCGATTGTAAATATTGTTTTTCACGGATAGGAGCTTGCTTGATAGATTAAGATTAAGTTTTGTTGAATCATACGTTTATTACTTTAAACTTTCTGCTATTTTCAATATTTTTCTAATACTTGTAATTTTTGTTTTTCCTTTTTCGCTAGCAAGACGTCGACTCTGGATACAATAGTCAGAATAACTTGATTCGACATGAGAGCTCAACTTCGCTGCAATCAAACTCATTGTCCAACCATTCCTCGAATTCTTCGCTGACGTTTCACAAGTCACAAGGTAAGCTGACTAAACTCGGTTCTGTTAAATTTTTTGCTTTTTAATGGTAGTTAATATACACATTGAAGTCGAATTTGCTTGACCTCTTCGAACCCCTTTAAAAATTATTCTATGATTCTCCTCTCTAACATCCTTCCTCTTGCTCCATGTTTTCTTTGGATGGGATACCATATCTTTAGTATTTTAATGTATTGCTGTTAGACATGGAAGGAGGAAACAGACTATGATTCGTGACAGAAAAGATTACAAAATATGTGTTGAAAATTATCTGTTGGTAAGAATTCTGTTTTATCGCTCATTGTGAGAATATTTGTTCACTTTTTTATTCTCAAATCCATGTTTTTATAAACTTAATATTTTTAGTAGGTTTTCGACAGAAAGCCTCCTATTAATTTTTGTCTGACTTTCACAAATAGGCATGAGACCTTCATAGTTATTCGTTTCATGATCTCAGGATTCTAAAAATACCCAGTGATATTAAAAACAAAAAGAACATACAAAATGCAACCAAATGAAGCCTTACTGTTTTGATTGAAATTATAATACATAATTATTATATTAAATCATAAAATTTATGGTGGAAGTAAAACCATATTCTATAATCAAAACAATCCCGTGAGGAGTATTTTGAAACATAATTGACCGCTTACAAAAATTTCTTGACAAGAACTTCGTGGTATCATTGATATTTTGTGTACACATAAGTATTTTTCATGGAATCAGACACATGGATATAAGATATTTGAATGCCCATAAAAGATTTTCATTAACATCCCCAGTGACTTTATTTTTAACACAGCACAAAAGAGAATTTTTTTCCATTCATAGGGCTCAGGAGACTCGCTCGTTGAAAAACTATGTAATTTTTCAAATCATAATTCTGGCAATCTAGTTATTGTCACTTATGATTGAAGAGGGAAGAGCCGATCGTGGGCTCCTAGCTAGCTATGGCATCAACATTTTTATTTATATTCCGTCAAATGATTTTCCGCAAACATCGTTAAACTCGTAGGTATAATAATATGACGATCATGTATGCGTAGTAGTGAGAATAGGAAGAATTGGAAAATGAAACTACTCGTACTTGAAATACTCGTCCGATAATTGTAATGATGAAAATTACCCGTTTTTGTCGTCGGTAATTTGGTTTTTCTAGTTATTTTTTCGTTGCGTGGTTATTCATGACTTCATATTATCAAATCTTAGCTGTGTAGTTCACTCGAGATTTCAATTATTTTAAAAGGGGGAAAAATGGTATTGAAAGACATTTACTAGTTGGAATTAAAATTGGCATATTCGAGTTATTAAAAAAAACGTTGAAAAAAAATTTTTTTTAATAAATGAAAAAACCGTCCGTGAACTTTAAAATAAATTTCAAGGTGTATCTGGTGACTGATGAGGTAAATAATTATTAATTCTGTGAGATACGTTTTTTATTGACGTGACTTATGCCATGGACTGTTTGATTCTTTTTCTCACGGCAAAATTTTCCAATTTCGTGATGATCAAACAATGTCGAAGATGCTACATCTACGTTTATACAATTATTGAATTTCTCATAAAAAAACCAGAAATTAAAAAAACTTTTTCATCATTTTCAAGGTCCACGGCGGCGAATAAAGCTTAAAGTGAAAACCGTAAGGGTAATTAGTTTAATGCTGTCTTCTGAATTGCGGAAAATGCGAAAACTATTCGTTGATTAGACTAACATAATGACTGAAGTACGAGTAACATATTCTTCTAAAAAGTTTGAAACTATGCGAAATTCAGATTTTTGAAAATGTATTTCGTAATTAGCCGCAACACACAAGCGGTGTTTTTGCTGGGAGTTGTATATTTTAGCCACCCTTGAAGAAGTATTCTTTTGCAAATCATCGATAAATTAGTATAGAACTCGCTGTGTTTTACCTCACTCTTGTTTTTACTTCGCCAAATTCGTCGACGACTGTGCAGTCTTATTTCTAAGACTTTATCAACATTTGTTTTAGACAAAATATAATAATAGTGTAATTATTCTAATTTCAATCAAAACAGTAATAAGGCTTCAATTTCACTTTGTATGTCGCAATTTGACCCAGACACGCAACTATTTGTGAATTTTTATTCCTGTGAATTTATAAAATGTAGATGTATAATTACTTATTATTGTTAGAATTTTTTCCTTTAGTAATTCCTTTAAAACATTTTATCATAATTTTTCTTAGCCTATTATCTAGTCGCTAAAATTAACCCATTTCGTCAACTTGAGCCAGTGCTACGTACTTATACAAAATATACTAACAAATTTACGTTTCAGTTGTGAATGTGACACTTTTGAGTACTACCTATTTTTCGTTCTATACGTTTACCACGATTCTATGCTTCAATTAAGTGAACTTAAATTAGTAGGTTTTTTTGTTCTCTGGAATTTAAAATATCAGGTACCTATTTCTTAATGTTCTCATAGTATTGAACAACTAGTGACAAATCATCCATAATATTATTGTAAACTGTCATTCTGGTGTAAATTAGTTTTTTGAGGAGAGTTGCCTCCTTTACATTTTTAATTTCCCTGATTCAATTTTATGGTACAATAAGCCAAAAAAATTCGTACTTGTGGAAAATTTATGTGTAAAACAGAATTTCAAGTATATTTCAATAATTTATACAGATATTTTCATTGCAGCAGATGGATACTCACTGTAATTTAATTATCTTCACTTTCTGTTATTTGTGTTACCTCTGAGTTATTTTTCAATGTTGATTCAATTTTCAAAAATTTATATTTCTGATTGGAATCCTATTCATTTTTTTGAAAATTTTTTTAACGAAGTCGTTGAAATCATTATAAGAGTATGCTCACCCGCCACAACTCATTTGTTGACTTACCCAGCTGTGGAACGTTATCTCATTGTCGTTTACTCATTGATAACCGAAAAATGATTCGTCTGTTTTCATCGCATATACTCGTGGTATCTACGAGTATATTCTTCGTCATTTGTTTTTGAACAAATCTCACTTGTGTCATACAAGTATGAGTAAGTTTTATCCATAGGAAGTCATATTTTTCTCACTGCTCTATTTCTTTTGTCTCTTTACACGTTGGCTTGGTTTCTTTCTTAGATTATTCGCAATGTATTCATGAGTTTTGTAGTTACATTACAGTTCTCCTTTCCAAATCAAATTAGTTATTTGATTAAGTTCTTAGTTACTTAAATGTTATTTTTTAGTAGGTAAGTTGACTAATTTTTTTTTTAAATTATTTTTGTCGAATACCTATAGTGAGTTTACTTACTTGCAGATAGACCCTGTGTTTCTAATTTGTTATATTCACAATTTAGTTTCAAGTGTAACATTTATTACTAGACATTTTAGGTACCTACTATTTTTATATTGTAGAGTTGAATATCGAGTAGTTGAACTGAGGGAATGAGTGTACAGATATTTTTTATGAAGTCATCTGATTATCGTTTTACGTTTCGTTCAGTTATCACTTCCGAGTCATGTTGAAAGTGAAACCACCAGAGATGCTAATACGAATTTTTATGTTAATTAAAATATATTTTCTCATAATAATTTTCTTCAATCGGTATAACGTATTTTAAACTCTGGACTCTTTTTACTGAAAATATTTTTATTCAACTCAATGTGGGAGCAGAGATTAGAGTTTTTGAGTTGGTACGAGAATAACAAACTGGAGTGTGCGGGAGAACAAAGTTGTATTCTTAAATGTTGAAAAAATTAATATGCAGTGCGCATAAAGATGAAAGCATTTGATAATTATATTATTTTATTTTTGAGTTTTACAAATGCTTGGAATTGTTGCAAAAGATAAAACCTAAAACTGAAAATATGAAAGGTTATTCGTTTGTTAAATTGAAGGAAAATCAAAAGTGAAACATTCTTTTTTTACTGTGTGTAAATAAATTTATCATTACGAAAATACGAAGTTTTATTTTCTTGTGCATCGAATGTACGTGACGTCGTGCGACAACGTGTACATTACGAAAAATGAAAAAAAAGAAAAATTTTGTTATCGTTTAAAAACTGTGTTGGTGTACGAGTGTGTAAAAATTAAATTAAGTCGAATTTACAGTATGGATATGGCGTAAATCAAACGTTAATAAAGTTCGTGAACTATGATCTTTGTTATTTCAATGGTTAGTGAGTGACTGAGCGTTGTGCTGTAGAATTAATGGCTGTATAATCGTAAGCACTTCTGTAAAAATGCGGGCTGTCTTTTATTAAGTAGCATTTGGTTATTTTTTAATCTGCATCGAAGACGGACTTTATAAAATTTTCATGTTTTTCTTCTGTTTTGGTGCCGGTAGCTGAACTGAAATCGAAAATAACAGATATCGAAACCCTCCGGGAGTTGTTGTGCAAACAAGTGAATAACCTCCAAGAGCAATTTATTCAACATGTTAACGTGGATGTTGGTAAGTTAATGTGAAACATATTAGCCTCTATAGTATATTGTATTATTTACCACCTCATTCTCTGTGACTGAAACTTTCATTTTCGCCACAATCCTGTATTTGGCATTATACCAACATTATTAAAAATTCAACTTTTATTTTTCTTTGGCATGATCCAATTGAGTAGTGAGAAGCAGAAAGAGAGAAAAGGGATTTCCAGCAAAATTTAATTTAGGGAAAAACACATTTGAAGTTTCCATGTGAACAAAATGGGCATTAAAATCAAATTAGAATGATGATGTTCGGAATATATTTTGAGGAAAACTTGAATTTGTAGTATACCAAAGGAGAAGTAGGTATGTGCAGTGCATAGGAATGGCAGCAAAGAGTAGCGTATGAAGCTATATAAATTCTCATTTTCTCGTTTTTAGAATTTATATGCCAAGTGTCAGTCCAATAAAATCCTCTTTTTGCCTTTTTCCCCATCTTGGAGCTTCTATGCTACGTACCAATAAACTGGTAAAAAAAATTTTTAAATGTTATCATTTTCTTTTGATTTTGATATTATACCTCGTCTTTCCTCTCTTTTAAAGCTCTCCTTCGCCTTTTAAATGCCAAATCGGTTAAACATGAAAAAAAATAATCGAAGGTTGAATTCTTTTTTTCTTCGAAGTTGAAAAAATGTTGATTCAGTCGTTCCTAATTTGCTAAAAAGAACGAGCAAAAGTCGAAAAAAAAATTTGGTTCGAGTCGAACATTATAGGTGCAGCGGGTTCATCGTAAATTTAATCTAATTGTGATCGTATCGAATTGCAGACCGTTAATTCGGAAAACAAAGTTGTCAAAAAGTTGCACGAAATACGTGACATTTTAAGCATTTGTAAAGTCAACCCTGCCGCTGCCCCAGACTGTAAATAATTATCGGCGTCAAAGCGTATCAAATTAATCTCCAAGAAACGATAAACATTCGGAATTTCCGCCGCCTTTCCTTCTTTATTTAGATTGAAGTATTCGATAGAGGGTATTTCGAGTTTATTCGGTTCAGTCTGCCAGCGTTGATATTTCATTTTTGAACATTACAGGCGAGAAGGAATCAGTAGTTAACGATTTCAAAGTCGATGTGATGACATGTAAGGCGACGGCGCAAAGTATCAGCGAAATTCTTTTCAGTTGCGTAGAACTGATCAGCCTGCAAGAAGATACATTTGCCAAGTGCCTGGAGCAAGAGACGAATAAAAGACTGGTGTTGGAAGATAAATATCGACAACGAATGGTGCAACTGGAGGATACAAATAAGACTGAAAACGAAGTGAGTCTCATCGGGAACGATACTGCGAAGGGAAAATTATTTAAATTCTTGTTGCACCTGTGATTGCGTAATATTCACTTAATACCTGTACCATGTTTATTTTAAAGGTGAAGTTTAGCTAAACATAAAAAAATATGTTTACAAGAACTCCGTTTTCTCGCCCAATTTTGCACCGATTAATCTGAAATTTTCACTAATCTATTGTCAGAGAATGTCTTCAAGGGGTATCCGTTTACGGAATTTTGAAATTTTGGTCCTTGCTATCGGTGCGAAAATAGCTATCAATTGAAATAGAAAAAAAAAAATTTTTTTTTGTTTTTGTTATGCACTTACGTAGAGTTCGAGATTTTGGAATGCAAAAATTAGAACATCGAATTCACATTTAGCAACAATTTTGAAATATGATATTACCAATTGTGAAGAATATTAAAAAATGTTTTCTTTAATAAAATGTAAACCATCCGACCTATCCCTTTCTTCAGCCTTTTGTTTTCTCAGAATCAGAAATATTTCATTATGAAAGTACCTAGCCACTTATAATATAATTATTGCATACCCCTCACATGCCCACGCAGGTGCAAGGGTCGGGGGGTCGGAGGAGATTCGTATCTTAAAATTGATAAAGAACAGTAATTTCGCGGCTCCTATTTCGTAATTTGGGTTGATAAATAGGTATTGAATCAAAAACGTTGCTTGAATTTTCATTCTCCTTATGAAGCACTTGAGTAGCACAGTTTATGCTCTGCTATTTTTGTCTTTCGATATAAAAAAAAATTTTCTCCTTAATTTTGGCTTCAGTTTTCACCTGGAAAAAGAATGTGTCTAGTTATGTCTTAATTTTTGAAAAATAATTAAAGATAGAGCAAGACTTTCAACTTGAAGATAGTATTTTTCTTCAACATAGGTATTTAAAAATGTCTAATGTACGATCTCCCCAATATCTTGAAAATCTATATTATGGCTTGAAATTTTTGAGTTGAATTATAAAATTTTTACTTAAAATTTTTGTCAGTCGTTTCAGATGTTATTTCTTAATCGCTTCTTTTGATTTGATAATATTAATGAAATTTTTTGACGTAGTTTTGTCTTTGAAAATATTTTTAAAAAGCCTTAAATCGTCTTTTCGTCGCGTCGCGCTCTTTCAGTTCTTTTGTGTCGTGGCTTTCGTATTTTAACGTCATTGATAGGTAGGTCCATATGAGTCATTCGACATGAAAAACCGTCGAATATTATTGTCATGGTAGTTGCCTTTTGTTTTCGACCGAAGCAAAACAGAAGTGCCTCTCAGTTTTTGACGTCGGCTTCCGATTATCGAAGTACAAAATGTTGTGTTAGTTGTCGTGCATCAAGTAACCCTTTTGTCTTTGCCAGGTACTTTCTGCATTTTCAGCGTTTTTACGACTCACGAAGCTATCGAAAAATCTGAGGGTCATTGTCTCGTTGGTATTATGTTTATTAATAAAATATTATACATTTAATATTGTATTTCAGAAAAACAATTATAAAAGTTTACTACCTATTCTTTTAGGTTGGTATTTTATATATTTTTATTTTTGTGGCTCCAATTAGTAATTAATACACATTTCTTTCGGCGGTGATGACAAAAAATGAATTTTTATAATCTCTAAAAATCGAAAAACGCAAAAATCTTATTTTTTGAAAATTTTTGACTTACCGCCTTTCTCCCTATTGATTGACGATATTCATCATATATTTCCTAATATTTTGCGCGTTATTCGTTTCTATACCATTTAAACATAAAACATTTGGTATTGCAGATCCGTCCCATCCACGAGGACGAATTCTACGACGCTGAAGAATCGGAAAAAGAAAACATGGAGAATCGAGCAGCACCGGTTGATGAAAATGAAAATAAAACTGTAAAACCACCCTGTAAATTGGAACATCATCTATCTGCAGAGGTAAATAATTTTTATTCTTCAACAAACGAATTCTAAGAAACGATACAGCTACCATAAATACAAGGAATTGTACCTCTTGAAAAATTTTTGTCTTTATTTCTGTGGGTAATCACGTATTTTCGATGTGAAACCTCGGAACAAGTCCGAATAATATTGGTTTTTGCGAAAATAAACAAAAATCTCTTTTCAAATTTGTCCTAGCTTTTTTTCCAGCAAGACCATGCTACGTCTTCTATTTATTAATACATTTTCAACATTTGGTGACGTAGATCGAGCGAGTAGTCACGGAACAAGTACAATACGCTCGAATGGGCATTGGTAAAGATTCTTGGCAACTTTTCTCCGAAGAAGGTGAAATGAAAATGTACAGACGCGAAGAAGAAGTAAACGGTTTAGTCATAGATCCCTTAAAGGCTTGTCATTATGTTAAAGGATTCTCGGCGCATGAAATGTGCTATTACTTTTTCCAACCTGAGTATCGTTACGAGTGGGAAAGTACGTATCATCCAATTTCTTTTCTCGATATTTATCAACTATTTGGACGCTATAAGTATTATGATGTCAAGTAACTCTTGAATACCATATTTCTGAAGATATTTTATTTTGAAAGACACCAGTTTTTCCTCGTTTTATCTATTTTTGCGAGAGTGGTATTGGGAGGAAGGCTTTTCTCCACATTACTTGATGCTTGATTTCATTTTGAAGAATAACAATATGTTTCTTCCGTAATTTTGAATAGTACCGACAAGTCTACAGTTGTAATTTATTATTTTTAATAATAATTTATTTTCATCTGCAGTTACGCTCGACACCAATGGTATGACTGTGATAGAAAAGTTATCCGAAGATACGTTGATCTTCCACCAGATGCATAAAAGAATGTGGCCTGCTGCGCAAAGAGATGCTGTTTTCTGGTCACACATGCGAGAAGTACCTCTAGATAAAAGTGACGATAAAAATGTGCTCAATTGTTGGGTTGTGGTCAATAATTCGACTGATATTGATTCGTTACCTGTAAGTACTGCTGCAGACAACAAATGCTGTATGAAAAATACATCTTGACATAAATTTAAAACTAACGTCCATCCAAAGTTTCAAATATTTTTAACCAATAGGCGTATGGATTCGCAAAAATATCATTGAGACGAATCTCATTAAAAATATTTTTTTTCGTGAAGAAATACATATTAATTTATGACCGCCGAAAATCACAAGATTCTTGGAACAAAAAAAGCTTGATTTTATCTCTATTCACCCTCAATTCTGTACAGTATTATAAAAATATTTCCCAAAATATTTGAAATATTGTGAAAAAATATTAAAAATATTTTAGAAATATTTTGGTTTGGAGTTATTCCATTTTGATCTCATCGCCGTTTCAAAAACCTTACCTTTTTAATAATTTTGAAAATATTTTGAATGAAATATTTTTGTATTTTGGTACATTTCGTAAATATCAACTTTTTTAAACTGTCTTGGAAGTATTCTTGAACTTTTTCAAAGATATTTTCTGTTCTATTTAAAAAAATAAAACCAAAAATATTCCTAATTTAATTTTGCGTTACCTTCTTTGAATTATTATAATATTTGAAAATACTGTAGGTACGTATTATGGAGAGAATATTTACAAAATAAATTAAGGTCAATAAGTATTTTCAAATTATTGTGTCAAAATAGTTTGTTCATCTTTTGAAAATATTTCTGGCAAAGTGAGTACAATACTACAGTGTACCACTTGAAAATCGATTTTAAAATATCTTCAATTTTCGTTTCACAGGCTAATGGAAATGGTAAAGTCGTTCGAATTTACATGACAGTATGCCTTATGTGTCAAACTGTAGTTTTAGATCCAAAAAAAGATAAATCTCAATTGACGCGCGCCGATATTGCGTGTAAAATAACTTACTGTTCTGTGGGTAAGTACCGATTCTGTGCTTTTTTTTTCGTATGAATGACTCGACTATTTTTCATCGATAAAAATTTGAAAGAATACGTATTATTTGCATCATTCATGGTCTAAGCGAAAATGCAACAATTATATTCCTTTCACTTTTTCTGTTTTTATTCATCCTTTTCAAACTAGGGTTTTATGAAGAATCGAACATTAAAAACTCGTCAGTAACTTGAGTAATACCTACCATATGAGTGTTTTCCAGCCAGATCGATTTGCTCTAATCTCTTCGATGTATAAATTTCCTTAAAAAATACCTGCTATAAGCAACACATTACAGGTATTTTTGGTCGTATAGCAGGTATTGCTAATATTTAGAGGGCAGCGCGTATTACATGTATTACTCGCTGTGAGTTTTGTTTTAAAATGAATTATTTCCCTTTTATCAATAATTTTCCATTTTTGTATATAGAACATTCATACATATACTTACTAGTAATGTAGGTGAAACTTAAGTCATTTTTGTTAATCCAATTTCCTCTTGTCATAGTAAGCCAAGTTGATTATGATATAAAAATTATCGTAGAAGAATTGTGATGAGTTTTCTTTCCTCTTGGACTAAAGTACGTATAATTTTTTGATTATTTTGTTTTATTTCATTGCAGTGAATCCAGGTGGATGGGCTCCTTCTGCTGCTTTGCGTATGATCTACAAACGTGAATATCCTCGTTTCCTACGAAAGTTCACCGCATATGTAACCAGCAAGACGAAGGGAAAGTCGATTATGTTTTGAATGCTCACCGCTCACCTTTGAAGGGGTGCAGTGTTGCGGTGAAAACCAAATATTTACACTTTCCATATTATTTTTGTTACCGAATTTGATTCACATCAATCACGACAAATCAAGAGCGAAGCTAGGTTACGTGCGATACATACGAGTTTCTTTCATTTTATATACCTACTCGTTGTTCGAACGTGCTTTATTTCTTGTTTTGTTCAAGCTGAAAAAGTTGTCGTTTTTGTTTCTACCATTTTTTTTATCCTCGCCGTACGGCTTTTAATAGATAAACTTTGTTTAATAATCTCTACTGATCAATTTTTTAGATTACTTTTTAAGCTATTTGTTAAAATATGTATTTTTGTATCCATAAATAATAAAGTTGTTTTTTTCTTAATTTTGAATTTCTTTTCCTTGGGTAGTGCAGTCAAAATTACTTAAAATTCTAAATCATTAATAGCATTTTGTGCATTAATTTTTCATTTTCAAAACGATTTGATGAGAAAATTTTATTCCTGATAGAAAAATTAAAAAGTGAAATACCGCTCAACTATTTACATCTCACATCATATTCTTAAGAGTTCTAAAATCTTGAACTTCCTCCTTCTCAAATTCTATATAAATATTTCTGCTGGAGGACAAATGAAGAAAAAGAGTATCCAACTACATTGTTGTACAAAAACATGCATTTATTCGAGAAAAAATTGTAACCTAATGAAAATCACACTTCATTAAACAAGTACAATAATAGCACATGAAGGAAAAAAACTAACAAGTACAGTACAAAACTTACAAAAGACTCACGCAAAAAAAAACAATTGAAAAACAAAATCAGGAACGAAAAAAGAAAAAGGAACACAAAGAAGTTGAAGAAAACAGTCATAAAATCGACGAGTCTTCAAACATGAATTAAACATTAATAGGATTTTCAACAATTAGTCTTGAATCTTTTCGGTGTACTGTTAGCCGACAAAATATTGGGACGTTTTTTGGCTGGAATGAGGTCCTGGAATGAAATAAACAATCGATATGAAAATAATGCCATCGTAATATTAACATTCTACTACATAATTTAATTAAGTAATCAGAGAAATTTACTAAGGTTTTTTAGGCCTCGAGTCATTTTGAACTTCAATTTCAAAAATGAGTCACTGCTTCGAAAGAGAGCTTCAGTACCTACTTGGTTTTCGAAAATCATGATGAATTCGTGCTAAGAGCCATAAAAATCTTTGCGTTTTTAGAATTAATAAAATTAATTCTTAGCTAAAAAAAAAAAACAAAGAAAACTTGGTACGGTACATAAAATTCAACTTACCCCGGTGAACCATGAGTGATTTGAAATTTGTGCCGAATGAAAACGAGTTTTTTGGTTGTAATTTAACGACATCTCCACAACTTTCCTTGCAGAACATGATATTTGGGACCAAACATCCCGCGGAGAGTACAATATTTTGCCCTCTGTATTATTTTCACGACCGTCCATTGGCTCTCGTCCACATAAACTGAAAGAAAAATTGAGCAATGTACCATGGTATATGAGAGTGTTGAGTACCTAATCAGAAAGATGGCAAATTAAATCAAAATTTGAGAAATTTTAGTGAAAATACTGATTTACAAAAACACTCATCGTTTTCGTAAATAAATTTCTCGAAAAATAACATAAGTACGAGTATAGTATGTCAGGAATTTTCTTCTATTTTTCATAAGTTAAAATAGATAATATGCATGTGAAATTGAATAAAATCCTTGATATCTCTTCAACAAGAATTCAAAAATATTAGAAATCAAAGAAATAAAAATTAATTGAGTACATTATGCGGTAATGTTATCGTTATGGATGAGATTACTCTGTCGGTCAATAAAGAAATTCAACTATCAGTACTCACCAAACGTACAACAAAACGCCGAAGCTCCATACATCCACTCTTACATCGTATCTTCCCCAGGGTATCTTTGTTTCCGGAGCATCGTAGATAGTATTACCGAGTGTTTCAACGGCTGAATCGCCTTTTCTCAATTTCTTACAGGATCTAAAATTTTGGATTTTCACAGTAGGGCATGTTTCATTCGAATCCAATAAAATATTCTTCGGCTGTATAAAGAAATGAAATACAATAGTAAAGAATAACGACCTACAGTCATAACCCAACATTTTTAAGAATAAAAGGGCTGACTTATTTTAGAATTGAATTATTCAAAACTTACTCGAATTTTTCTATGCGCGAATTTCAAATTATGCAAATATTCCAAGCCTGATAAAATTTGTTTGGAAATAATTCTAGTTAGTGATTCCGATAATCTGCCTTTACGACGAAGCAACATCCCCAAATCTCCACCATCCATGTAGTCCAGGAATAAATATAAACGAGTGTCGATCATAATATTACCACGGAAACCGATTATGTTAGCCTAGAGAATATTTTAATAATACTGAACCAAATCATTTTTTTTTTTTCGTTCAAAACAATTAGTGATAATTACTTATTGTATCTAAGTAATAAGAGGTTCACAGCTGTGAATGCTTCATAATTAATTCTCAATGAGCCAGTTGTACCTTACAGTTTTAACACTCACCAAAGGTGAATATGAAAAATCATACCTTCAGGCATGGCCGGGGAAACGGGTGACGCACTGTGCAAAATGCACCACACGAAAAAAATTCGATTTTTCCGAGAAATTAATTTTAGTTACACATTTGATAATATATTCCCCTAGTGTCCTCTCAAATTTTTGAAAATGCGATCTGAGCAAGAAAAATATAATTTTTGTCATTGGAAAAATAATTTACATTTTACTTTACTTTTTTGGAACAATATGTAATGAATTTAATTGGCTACCGAGAGGCTATAAAATGTTTCTTGTAGATACTATAAGCCACCCATTCCATGAAAATCAGAAAAACAATAATCTTCACCTCATAAATCATTTTGGATTATTCTCGAAGAAAAAACTCCCCCATAAAGATACGTTTACTTAGATTTTGTCACAATCCTGTTGAAAATCCAGATAAAAATGTCCAACTAAATTAGGATTAAAATTGACTCTTTGTAGTATTACCAGTTTGGTAACTTAGAATTTTTCATTACTAGAAACTAGCCTCGAATTACTCAGGCCTAAAAGCTCTCAGCATAAATTGTGAAATGATAAATGAACGTAAGTTAACTCACGTGTTTTGTAGATCGCAATATTTTCAGCTCAGTAGAAATTCCATCATCTTTGTGAATATTAAGTGATATATTGGCGAATTTCATTACGCACGGGTCACACGTTTTCTGAGTATAAAAAATAAGCAAAAATAAATAATAGGGAATAAAAAAATAGTAAAATACAAACCATGAAAATAAGTGCATCGAGACTAGATTTTCAAAACAATATCAATTATTGTGTAACTAACAACTACATAGTAAATACATAATGACTATTCAATAATAATGCTATTCAAACTCAGTTTGAGAATAATGTCATTCATTTTTTAGCTTTTAACAGAAGCATAATACACTAATAAAAACTAAATAGTATGAGAAAGTAGATTTATCATTTTTATAAGTGAAAATTTAACAATATTTGATATTATATATATTTTTTTTTAAATCATATTAAAAAATCAGTAAATGCTATACCTTATGGAGCGCATAGTAAACTTGATTAAAACTGCCCGCGTTAATCAGGTCCACAACCATGAAATCGATATTCACTTGTTTTGATAATTGGCCTTTTAGTCGATTCTCCGCCGGCCAATAGTAAAATTTCCAAACTAAACGAGAGAGACAGAATAAGACGAAGAACAATCGGTGCAACTAATAATAATCAAATAGAATGAAATTACATTTACACTCGGCTTTAACCACACTTATCTGATCATTATGACCCAAAATTCTAATTTGTCCTTTTCCTACCAATTCCCCGTTTATATACGTTCCATTCGAACTGGTATCCTTTATGAAAGCGACAGGTATTTCTCGTATATAACGCCTCTGAATTATGAAATGAATTTTACTGACCCCGCTTACAATATCAGGGTCTATTTCTCCAATCGGGATATCAAAAACCGAGATATCGCAATCTACTAGTTTTCCAACTTTGAAGTATTCACCAGTCAACCCTGAAAATATAAAAGAAAAATATTTGAGTAATTTGATTGAAAAAAATTCGAGCGCAACAAGCTGCGCTAGAAAAGCAGGGTTTCCAATATAACTACAGGGGTCTTATGGAACCATTCAAAATTTATGTTTCAGGATTGTGCAAATTTAAGTATGGTTAAAATTTCAGTTCAATCAGATAGATAGTTTCGCTGAAATTAGCTTTCAAAATTAAAGTTTACTATTTCTTTACACCCCCCCCCCCCAATATAAAAATAAAGAAAATTAAAGAAATATGACAATGCGAAGTGGCCGATGGGTACTTTTGGGATCTTAATCTTAAGATCATGAAACGAATAATTATGCATGCTCCATGCCTATTTGTGAAAATTAGACCAGAATTAATAGAGTTGAAAACCTGCTAAATGAAAGATTATGCTTACACGCGCAGCCAGGGGTCTTTCTGCTTGGATGAACTAATTTGGCCCAGGAGTTAGCCTCAGGAATTTGTTGCGACTGTGAATCAATTCCGTTGGCTGGTTGAGTAGCAGCTTGAGAATTAAAGCTGTCGGATGATTGAGTAGCAACTTGAGAACTTGCCATTATAGAATTGAAAAATTAGCTGTAAGCAATACGAACACAAATAAAAAAATATAATAAATGTACCTTAGAGCTTTGAATAGATATAACGTTATAAAGGTAAGCATAATAAAAGAAATGTATTTACCAAAACCAACAACGAAATATACTACGCTCACGCACTCAAAACTGACAGAAAAAAACAAAACATGCAGGAAATCCACGAAATGAGAATTCACAGGCTATAATCAACAGATGGTTCGACTATCTCACATGCTTCACCAAATCAATTCTGCCATAGGTAAAGTACATACTACACAACACATTTAACACGAGAAATCCACAATAAATGATTTACGATTAACCAACCAATATTTTGATATGAATAATAACTACGAAATAAAAAGACTAGACACGAGATACGACTAGAACGAAGCCCGGACTGCGAAAAATCAAGTGCGAAGTAAATACGATACAATCATTTTTTTTTTCTTTTGAATGTGATGAATGACCTTGAATGACCGGGTGGCCAGCGACCAGCGTCAGTGTAGGAGGTGGAATGGAAGTGCCTTACTGCTCTGCTAGTGCTATGCATTTCGAAAGAAAAGGATGGTATTTTTTCTTTCGCCGGCTCCGCTCGGGCGCTTGGGGCTCGCTGATCTAGTCGATGACGGTTGATATAACTGAAAAATTGAACTTGACAAATGTCACGTAGCCGTAGCCTCGTAGGTCATGGAATTTGGTCTTTTTTGTTTTGCAAATTATAGCACAAACCAACCTAGTTCAAGCACCAGCCAAGTGCAAAAATTTTATTTTCATTTTAAAAGAAATTTCAAGTTATATTGTTATTAGCCAGGCTTGTATATCGTCATTCGTCACCATTCTTCAAAATATTCTGAAGAAATAAATTGTTGGAAAACTAAACAAGCAGTAGAAAAAATATGAATACCGTGTTTATAATCAAACTTATGGATTTATTATTAATTATTATCATCCGGTCCGGTGAATAGAGATCGAGACAGTGGCGGATCCAGGGCTCCTTTGGGGGGGAGGGATCCAAATTTTTTCAAAGCATGGTAAATGCTAAAATGGTTAGATTGTGTTTTTTTCAGCATAAAGGGGGAGGGGTTCAAGAAAATTGATTTTTTTGCGGATTATCGGTTTTTTTTTTGGAAGGGGGGATTCCCCCTTCCGCCCCACCCCCCCTTGAATCGAGACCAATTACTCGTAATTCAAAAATTTTATACGTGGTTCACGACACCCCTGTACTATCAATCAAAAACCTTCTTTTCTAGCGGGCTTAGTTATGACTCAACTTTTAGGCATGGAGGTATAATAGAAATACCTCCATGCATTTAGGGGGGAAACTGCTAACAGACCAGGAAGAAGATTACGGGCGAATGTAAGTAAACCCTGCTTATTATAAGAGCGCATTACGTCGCGTTCCAAAAATATAGGATGAACACATGACTGATTTTAGTTGATGTGAGTATAATTTTCTCATTTGAGACAGGCTCCGCTATACCTTATGGAATCACGGAGTGTTTGTTGTCTTATGTAGTGTTGCACTACTGTCAAGTTTCAAGATTTTCCTTGTAAAAAAAGATATTGTCCTTTTCGAGATTTGAAGAAAACGGATAAAAAATTTCTCTACTTTTCTTCGAAAACAGTTGAAATATTCAAATTTCCCCTTCCTCCTCCACCACCAACACCACCACCTCAAGAAAAAAAAGAAGAAAAAACCAATAATATGGTAACAAGCCATTTCTGGGAGACGATTATGCCAGTTTTTTCCATCTTTTTAAGAATATGCAACCTGCATGGTGGACGGGATTATATATAGTAATTATTTTGTTCGTGTTAAACATGTGTTGAAAGAAAATAATATTAAAACAATTTTGTCTTTTCTCCATACAGCAACATGAATTGTACATTTTTTAGTCGAGGAAAAACGTTAACAATGAGGAAAATAATAAGAAAATTCATAAATAAATATTTGCTAAATTTACAACTATTAGATAATGTTTTATGAAAAATCAAAATGTAACATCGATACAACGATACACGTATTACCAAATAATGGAGGAAAAAATCATAGAAAAATTGAATATGTACCATCGACAAGTATAAATTTGAAGCAGTCAACAACACGGGATTGAAAAACAAAAAAAAAAAAAAGCTACAAAGTAAGAGTATCGAACAAAATAATAATGATGAAATCTCTCATGAATATCATGAACAAATTTAAAAAACAGCTAGAAAAATTCTTAAATTCTTAGTTATTTCATAAATTAAATATTCAGTCCAATACTAGTTTTACATCCTTGTTTTCCAAAGATTTTGATATTCCATGCTTCAGCATAAATTCTCGTTTGATGTAGGCGAACAATAAATCAGTGACTAAAAATATCTGGAAGGAAAGAAAATATTTAGTAAGGATTTAAATCCAAATTACGAACAAAATATTGCAAAAACATAATTTACTTGAGTAGTAGCAAATGCTAAAGTAACTCCAAAATAAAAATTGGCATTAGCAGAACCAGAGTATATCCATAAATGCCATACGGTAGGGGCAAACATCGAGCAACCGACGAAAAAACAGGTGACAATGAAACCCTGTTGCATAACTGAATACAAAACATACTTCATAGTAAATTTTAACACTTTAACCAAAGATTATTATTGGTAAAAATAGTTCAACACTTTCGAATTTTGCGAAACAATAACTTTTTAAAGATTAAAAATATGAAAACTTCCATATTTCCTATTTAAATTTTGGTTCTCATTTTCCTACCTACTCAAAATGAGGCCTTGTCTACTTTATAATGGCAAAATCTGTTTTTATTTCCTTATTAGCTTTCATTTATCAACGAATCAACGTGAAACATTATTGTTTTGATTTCAAAACCAAGAATTTGCTGTCACCTATAGAGTTGATTTTTTAAATACTTACATTGAAATAAATGTTTCCACATTGGTAAGAATGCTAAATAAAATCCAACATCTCCTATGCTTGGATATGACTTGAAAATTGCCGTCAAAGCGGTCAGCGTTGCCATCAATAGAACTGGCTCATTGCGAAGACGAATACTAAGTGGTGTTAGATATAACAACGTAGCATTTATTTGAAACGAACATAAAAAAAGAGGTCTGAAGTGCTCAAACATTTCAGTGAAAAAGTACCAGAATAAGCCTATATTGGGCTTCAAATCTGGAACATTCAATCTGAAACAAAATATATTTGGTTGAGGAATCAGATTGGTTAAATATTTTTTGTAAAAATGTATTTACATGAAATTGAATGTGGCATCGAGGAAACTCCAATCACCAGTTACGATATAAGAAATATGCAACGCAGTTAGAAAGGAGCCAAGGAAGTACAGAACTGGTAGTAAAGCTGAAATGAAACTTCGTTTTCCAGTTGAATGGTAGGTGTATAAACATATGGGCACTATTAGTATGACAGGATAGAAAGACTGCATTGTACATAAAGCCAAAGCGACGCAACAAAGAAATTTATAACCTGAAAGATATGAATTGAATTAGTATTCGCGTCAAATTAGCAAGCTCGGAAATATCAATAGACAAATTACCTTTAAGCATAGTAAAAAAAACAATGGATAAAAATAGATTGGAAAGAACTGTGGTCGTTTTTCCGATACAGTTGAGCACGCAATACGGATTGAATAAATACGCTGAAAGTGCGTACAATGGAGCAAGTGAAACATCTTCCTCTTTGAGTAATGCGTCCTCAACATCATTGGCATAAGTTTCTTTATCTTTTTGTTGTCGAAGAAACTATTTTACAAGAAATAAAATAATTAATTCGAGAAATAAGATTCAAAATTTCTCAAGAAATACATACTTACTAATTCAGACGAGTATATTTTGGCTCCTTTGTACAGAAAATAGGAAGTTACTACATCGCAGATAATGAACAGTATATTTATGAAAGTCGGAGAGATTTGATCGATGATCTTGCTGAAGAGCAACAGTACCAAAGGCGTTTCATGAAAAATATCGCCGGTGTAGGGGTTGATTCCTTCATTATAAAGTACTACACCCTCGACAACTGAAAATAGACGTCAAGTCAATAAAGATGATGGGCAGGTACTTTTATAAACAGTAGTTTCTTCGAGAAAATTAATCGGTTTGTAAAGAAAAGAATTGGAAAAATCAATGATAAATACATTCGTTACCTCGTTTCCATGAATTTAAAGGGGTAGAAACTTCAACTCGATTTGCTAAAGTGACATTATAATCCGATTCTAGCAACCAAAAACGAATAGCTACAGCGATAAAACATTCCACAATTATTATTTTTTCCATAAAACATCAGAACATTTACTTGATGAGAAGGAAAATAGTCGAGAAAGACTAATGGAAAAATTAAAAAATAATAGTTAAATGATGCCTTTTGGATGCCTTCTTCGAAAAAAAAATGCAACAAGCCGATAACGAATAAACGAAGGCAGAAATGAAATGCCGGAAACAGGCCGGAAAACTGAAAAATGTTGAAGAACTTCAAAAATCAAAACTCAAAAAAGTTTAGGAAAAAACATGCGTGAAGATTGGAGTGGGTGAACCGTGACGCCGCTTCATCCAACCTACTCGTTTTATTAGTCTTTGCTGTTGCCGCTGTTGGAGTGAAGTCATTGTCTTGGTCTCTTGGAGGGAACCCTCAACCCTGCCCTTGAGGCCTTGAGGAAAGTCTTCATTGATTGATTCCACCGTATGGTTCCACGGTTAGTCGGTTCCACCATTACCCTTTCCTTCTTGTACAAAATACAAATAACTTGATTTTGAAAACATGATTTTGAAAAGTGAAAAGTGAAAACATTAAAATTAAACAAAAATATGTAATATGAAAACTGATAAAAGTTAATTAAGTATAATTTAAAATAAATTGAATCAATGGATATTTGAACGTTGAACAAAAATCAAAGTAAGTTTTCACTTGGCATCCACATTTTACCATTTGCTAATTGCTTTTGTTTTCTATTTAATTGTCAGATAAATATACAAAATACAACCAAAAAACTGTATTGTTTTCGTATAATGTAGGTACGCACTTCCGTTGACAATTTTCAAAAAAGAGATAATCATCCTTTTTAGCCCCATGTAATCAGACTTAAATGTAAATTTACATTTCTTAACATAAAATTATTCGTCTTCCAATAATTTATCCATCGTTTATGTTGTAATTTTTTTCAATTGAGAACGATTGTTTGTTATTTTTTCACCTATTAGGTAGCGTGTGTAGTCATAGATTCATTTTAATGAGTGGAATTTGAAAGCTTCATGTGACACCATTATAAATGTATATACTTCACCTAAATAGTGTCTTTTAATTATCAGGTGTAAAACTTGCGCCTGTGAGGAGATGAGCGAGAATAACCATGATCTGGAGAAGAAGTTCAAAGAAGATTTGGAGAGAGCCCAAGCACTCAGTTTGGAGAGCCTTGCTTTGGAAAGGTTTCGGCTTCAAAAACTTGAAAAGGAGAAGGAAAAAGGTTATACTTATTTTTATTAATCACAGGATTATCGTTTTCAATGTAATTCCAAGTACGATCGAATAATTTTGTACGTAATGTAGGAAAGAAGATCGTGACGCCTGACGAGATTCCGCGTTCCCGACCTCGACCCGGATGCTTCACTATAGGTACATTGCTGGCATGTAATAGTTGCTAAGGTTGTGGAAATGGCACTTGAAATTGTAAAAATACACCTTGTTAATAGACTGATTGTCTCTTTGATCGCATATTCGTTTTGTAATTCGTTAATCATTTAATATTTATAGAACGTGTTGCTTGATTTATACTGAATACGCTATAATTATTTTCAGGAGAGCCCTGTGTATCTTTGATAAGACCTCCTCCAATTCCATCTCGTCGAAACAGCGTTACAACACAGTCGTCTTTATCGTCCACATCTTCGTATGCCGTTGAGGATTTGGTTTCTTTCGATCCTCCACCTCCTTCGACGAAATCAGAACATGCAATTTTTACAAAAAACAGGTGAATGTTCGTTTGTTTTTAAGACTGTCTTGATTTCATTTAGTTTAGTTGAATTTCATCAGAATCGTAGGCTGAGATAAATAAATAAATATTCAGGTGAGATTCTTCCAATAATTTACGTTCATTATTCGTATTTATTTGGTTTTCAATTTAAAATATAGTAAATTCTACTCGTTTAATTGTAAGTGCTCTTCTTTTGAAAAACAAATTTTTTTTTTTAAATGATGAAATTGAACAGATATTTGAATGCGGTTCGAGGTTTCTATTCACAGTATTGAAATCTTGCTGCATTTTCTGAAATATACATAGTCATATCTGACTTCACTTTTTTCCTTTACTCACTGATCGTCCTTTTTAATTGTATACATTGGTATTATTAATATTATTGCTATTATTATGAATCCGAAGTTCGAATTGTATCATTGGTGATTTTTACAGTCCGACTTTTACCCAAAATATTTTGTCAATTTTCAACCCCAAGCTTGGCTTATACAAACTGAGCCACAATTTTACAAACTAGGAAAGTACATTTTTTTATTCTCTTTTCCTTTATATAATTTTTCATGGCACCATTTTCAGTTATGAAAATTCAATGTTTAAGATTACAAATCTAGTCGAATGAATTCTGACTTTTGTGACCGAATGTCAAATAATTCAATCTTGAGTTTTCAGTTGTAGTGAAGGCTTTGAAAATTCTTCTTTGACGAGAACCCTAATTATTAGCTTCACCATATATGTGTTACGGTTAATGTGTGTAATTGGTAATTCTATAAAATAACCGGCAATTTTATAGAATCACCAGTAACACTGTTTTAAGTTCGCCAAATGTATGAAATTTCATACATTCACCAGTGATTCTACATAATAACGTAGGGTGGTTGGTGAATGTATAAAAAAATACCAGAAAATGCATTTTAAGATAGCATGTTATTACAAAATTAATACAAACTTACTCACAGTTTGGACAATTTGTAAAACTTTGAGAAAAAATGTATTATGCCTTTACAAGCTAGTCTGGTGAAAAGCCTTGGGAATTGAGGAGAAAGGGTGATGGATGTTCAGTCTTCAATTCTTTATAGATAGATCTGACTCTACCAAACACACTAAATGATACTCAGTTGTAAGACTGGTCTGCTTATCTTTTAAGGCAGGTATTTCCATGAAAATGTCCTGACTACATACATTCCCCAAAACATACAGGGGATTGTATAGAATAACCGGTTAATGTGTGAAATTTTTCTTCTTTTCATACATTCACCAAAACGCTAGGTGATTCTATAGAATTACCGGATTATATATGTTACGGTTAATGTGTATAATCTGGTAATTCTACAGAATCACCGGCGATTTTATAGAATCGCCTAGCGTTTTTATAGAATCGCCTAGCGTTTTGGTGAATGTATGAAAAGAAGAAACATTTCACACATTAACCGGTAATTCTATAGAATCACCTGTATGTCTTGGGGAATGTACGTAGTCAAGACATTTTCATGGTAATATCTGTCTTGAAAGATAAGCAGACCAGTCTTACAACTGAGTATCATTTTGTGTGTTTGGTAGAGAGTCAGATCTATCTGTACAGACTTTGAAGACTGATCATAAGATGGCATTACCAATCACCCTCTCTCCTCAATTCCCAAGGCTTTTCACCAGACTAGCTTGTAAAGGCATAATACATTTTTTCTCAAAGTTTTACCAATTGTCCAAACTGTGAGTAAGTTTGTATTAATTTTGTAATAACATGCTATCTTAAAATGCATTTTCTGGTATTTTTTTATACATTCACCAACCACCCTACATTATTATGTAGAATCACCGGTGAATGTATGAAATTTCATACATTCACCGAACTTAAAACAGTGTTACTGGTGATTCTATAGAATCGCCGGTTATTCTATAGAATCACCAATTACACACATTAACCGTAACATATACATTAACTGTAACATATGTATTAGGTGGTCTGTGTGGCGGCTTAGTGGTAAGTGCTCAACCTTGCGACCGAAGTATACCTAGTTCGTAACTCGTCACTGCCACAACCTGCCTCTGACCTCGGCTACCCGCACCCTACCAATCACCCTACCGTCCATCCCATCGTGTCTTCAATCATAGTTGCTGTACACGACCATTAAAATCAATAAATAAATAAATAAGTGAATAAAATAATATGCTAATTACTAGAACGTAGCTATTGCACTGAAATGATCTTGCAATTTTAAACTTCACATCTGTATAATTCTTTTTGTATCCTCATTCAGTTACACTAAAATTCTGTATTGATAAAATATCATCAGATGTCGATATTACCCTGATTAATGCTAATTGCGATTAGTCGTTATTCATTATTCGTAAAGAGAGCTCACAATTTTCATCAACAGAGCAGGGATTATATCAAACAGATTAAAATGTAACTTTGCGCCTATGTTGATAATATTTGCTGCTAATTAATTCGATACTTAGACGTAATTGGGACGAGTAATTATGCTTAGATAACGCTTTGGTCTACAAACTCGGTGATTATATTGAATGGAACTAAATAGAATTATACTTCCATTTTATAATGTGGATGCCGCTCAGATTCATTTTTGAGATCAGTCATTTTTTACTGATAAAATTATTTGTTAATGATTACCAGGGTATTACCGAAAGAATTGAAATCAAAAGTAAGTCATTTATTGAGTGGATATAAGACACGTCCCTATTAAAATTCGTTAGCGTACTTAGAGTCGGTAGTTTTGATTTAAATAATTATGAAAATACGAATGTTTGTACAATTTGCCAGTTATTTCTTGCTATTATTTTTTTTTAATAAGTTTTATTTCTCTTCCAATTTATTCAGTAGTTAGCTAAGATATATCTTGTTAAAGGAAAAATAATAAATAAAAATTATTATGCTACTTAATTTTATACCATGTTGTTTATTTTTATATGAGTTCAGTTTTATTTATACGTATATCTTTATAAAAGTAATCTATAGATAACAACACATTATTGTAAGCCTAATTGATATTACAGATAATTTAATATTCAGCATGAATCTGTGCGATCTTCTCTAGTGACATAGAATTTTCATTTTTTCAATCCCTAGCGTTGTAATTTAATGTATAATATCGATTCCTTATTGCCAAAAGGCGTTATGTCCATAAAAAAAAATTTACAAAATGTGAGAATAAGGGTTATTTTATGCATTTCTTTAGCAGTAATACTGCTTCGATCTAGTTTGATCTCGAGAAAATTTATTTTAGTCTTCATTCGAGTTAATAAAAACAGTATTAACCTTACCACCAAAGTAACGCATGTAATAACGTTTCTTTTCTCACCTCTCCTTAATTTTTTAAAATGGACATAGCAGCTTTTGGCATTAAGGTATCGATATGACAGCTATTTTTTTCATTTGGTTTTATTCTTTTATTGATTTTTCAGTTTGTCTACGCTTACCGATTCTGCTTTCACTAGAACCCAAGAAGATCAGAAGATAGAGACAGCCATAAGTGTAACTAATGGATATAAATTTTTTCCTCCAAGGCATCATGGCTGGTACACGCCTGGTTTCGTCACTCATGTATATCCGAATTCATTCCTAACGAATCAGAGTTTTCGACCAACAGTTACCCAAGTCTTTCAAAGTAAGTGAAGTATACATTCAATTTTATTAAGTTGATTTTTACATTATATTATTTTTAACGAGTTTCGAAGGTGGCGATGACTGGGTGGCCTAGTGAATTCGACCGCTGCCTTCCAACATGGTTGATCCTAGAGAGAAACCGAAACTAATGTTTCAAGGCTGTAAATAAACGAATGAATGAATTATTTCATTTTTATCGTCAAAATCATACCCACTTACTTGTATTCCTTATCACTCTCCACTCGCTCACTTTCTCATACCCCGATAAATTTAAAAAAAAGTTGCATATTTTCAGGTTGAAAACTTTTAAAAATGTGTACTGCTTGCACTACATACTATCGATTTCTTCTGCACCATCATCCCGGTTGTGAAACAAACAAAAAAGTTTTGGAAAAGTTATATTATTGTGTTTGATGGTAAATTTTTTGGTCTGAGTGGAATTCCCCCGTGTGTACTTGATATAAAACTCGTTTGTGACACATAGTGGTCAATATTAAAAGTTGTGATTTCAAGTCCGGAAAAAAAAACTATTGTTCCGAAATATTGTTGAAACTACTTATAATTATTTCAAAACTATTTCACTCATCCTTAATCATCCCTCACAAGTTACATTTATTATCCTGTTGATATTTCCTATAATGTCTATTTCGATTCGAATATTATAGCTTACAGCCTTCTCTAAAGCGGTGAACGAGGAACGCAGAACAGTTGTTTTTGTAATAATCTACCTACTGTAATTTATGTGAGCACAGGTGTACTGCAAAACTGTTGGGACGACTTTTGTATAACCGTCTAAGTAGTAATAGAGGGGAAAAAATCGAACGTGCCTTGTTGAAAATTGAATTTTTTCGCCACAGTTGTTAGCATAGATTCGTAGTGTGTAATGCGTTTTGCAAAAACAATTTTGTATTCGAGCACTTTGAAATGTGTATCAGCGTCAAGTATGTAGGTTAACGCAATAGCGAAGTATGTAATATTTTCCTCATATTGTGGCGTTGACGTGCATTGTGTTGAATCTTTGTTCTCGAAATTCGTTTATTTTTAGAAATTGTAATAATTCTTCAAAATTTATATTCGCTATATTTTGTAATTGACGGATTAGCTGAATGGTAAGTGATTTATCCAACAAAGAAAATACATCATATTTTACTTCACCTTCATATTTTAAAATCAAAGTAATTTCCTGTTGACTGATATAAATGTAGGTTATACCCATAAACTAGCTAATTATTGTTAGCAATAACACTATTGCTAATATTATTCCAAATGTTCTTCTCTGTTGCGAAACTTGTTAGTATTTTTAATTTAGCTATTATTATTCATTTGCTTAGTGATAAGGGATGGAAGTGCCAGATATACCACCTTTTTGAATAAAATTGCAGTTTTCCAAATTTTCGACTCATCAATCCCTTGTTTACATACAGTCTGTGACAGTTTCAAATTTCAATCTTGACCGTTCTTGAGATATTTTACTCTTTCTACCACTACTTTAGTACATTAATTTTTTTTTTCTAATCCAGTCAAATGAGACAAAAAAAATAAGCTCGTGATTTTTAACCGGCCAGGATTGTTCGGTGGGTCGCCTCGAATAATATACTAAAATTAGTCTCCTCACTCCACTTGGGATTTTAGTCAAGTGGATTAATACACCACAAAACTTAGTTATTTTTGCGTATATCTTCACTAATGTCGATTGTAAGGAAAAAAGAGTGCGTACAAAAAAAGTTCAACATTGAATTTTCTATAAAAAATGTTCTTATGTAAATTTCTCTTTCTCTCATGGTTATGGAGTTACGGGCTTGCAGAAATTTCTAAAATAAAATTAGATTTGATCGATTTTTTTAAAACTTGAAGTAGGTATATCATATATCTTATGACACCTACCTGTGACCCTAGTTTCAACTCAGTCGAATCAAAATTGCATCCTCCAAAGCTTATAGAAGATTGTCAACTTTAAGCCCCTTTCGGGGTTATTAGAACTTGAATTTTCAAATCACTTTATACACCTCATATTTGAAGGGTCATTTATTAACATGTCAAGTCTCAGTTTGATTATATAAACGTTACAACCTTAATGTTTGGACTTAATTGAAATTTTCAGACAGTAATTCGGACTTAGTTCAAATTTTCAGTCAATGTTTGGACTTCATTTATTAATTTGATAAGAGTTTTGCCGCAAAACACAACAAACGTCATTGAAAAAATGCTAAAAAAATCACCAAAAAATTGTCCATAAAAGAAGGAGCAGTTGCTCCATTTTAATGCATAATGACTCGATTTTTTCAGAGTTGACCGAATCACTATTTCACTATAATGATACTCCGCTTTCCTCTGATAGTCATTTGTGGAGGTCAGAACTACTTGCGTTTGTTGCGTTTTGCGGCAAAACTCCTCAATTTTAGTCAATGGTTAGACTTGCTCGAAATCTGCAGATACTATTTCAGATTAAATTGAACATTTTAGTTGATGTTTGGACTTAATTCAACGATTTTAATAGCCAATGGCTGTATTTAATGGTTTCTGTTCAATGGTTGTGCTTAATTCATTATTTCTAGTCGAATGTTTAAACTTTGAAGTTTTAGTCCCTGGTTAGACTTAATTCAAGGTTTGTAGTCCATGGTGGTACTTTTTCAAAATAAATATATTACATAAGAGCATTAAAGTCTGATTGCAAAAAAATATTTTCAAAAAGGATTTATCCATACTTTATAGCCTATTAGCTTTAGTTGGCACAGTGCACTCTATCGTTGCTATAAAAAATGTAAGCATATTCTAGTTTTCAAAAAGCTTATCATATGCACATGTTTCTAATTTTTAGTGCGTATAAATTCCAAGCTTGTTAGGTTTGGCAACATTGTTGCCAAGACCTATTACAATCGCTTTCTTTTCTTCAGCTCCATCGTCTTTTCCAATGTGACGTCATTGCCTGTTGCTTTTATCAGTAACTGTAGTCAATAACTTTCTTTATTCTTCATCGTCTTTTCTAGGTTTGTTCTTCGTCATTTCCATCGTCGTTTGTTTTTCTTCAGTTCATTTTTTTTTCATCGTTTTCGTCTTTTCTATATAGTCTAGGTTTGTTTTTTGGTAATGACGTCAATATTTTTTTTTAACGTTTGTTTTTTCAGGTTTTGTTTTGTGTGTACAAATCTACATAGTATTGGGAAATGGGAATAGGAATTTCTTTTTCAATTCATCATTTCGAATTTATTTTTGAATATCTTTTTGAATTTATTATTAGGTGTTTTTTTTAATATTTATATTTTCGAACTTGTTTTGAGTTTTGACACTTTTTCTCTGACTTTTTGATGTCTGGGCTTTTTCCTCGTTTTTTTTGCTTTGTTGATTTTTTTTTTCTTTCTCTTATCATTTTATCTTTTCCTTTGCCGTTTGCCAAACCTCTTGCAACTTTTTCAAGTTGCTTGTATATTTTATTATTATATTATAGGTATTCTTGTTTTTCAATTTACAGATCAGACGAAATATTCGTCATCCAATCATTTCGTATTGGATGCTATAAAAAAGAAAAACGATAGCAATTTGATTGACTTGACTTTGTTCAGCGAAGTTACCAGCATTCGAAATAAATGTGATACAGATCCGACTATTCAGTGGGATAACGAAGAACAGTTGGCAAAACTTTTAGAGCATTGTGAAAGTCCTCAACGAATTTCATCAATTTTTAATGAATCCGATGGTGGACGTGTTCGAGATAGTGTGCTCGAAGCGTTTGATCCTTTGCTGGAGACGGAAGCGAAATTAACAGCTTCTGAAACTGAAAATTATTCTGGTAATGCTTTATCATATTTTAACCAGATTCGTACTTCGTAGCATACCATCATCATAATTATTTTAAACTTGCTGTGTGTTATAGAGCTTCCTCTTTTGGTAAACAATATTAATAATAATAATAATAATAATAATAATGAAAAATGAAATAATATTGTATTACTCCAAAGAAAGATAAAGTAGATACCCTCTTCAATTCAAGTTTTTAGATTATGAATTGCAAATTGTTATTCTCTGCAAATTGTCTGAGAGTGATGTAGTCCGAGTATAATATCACCAGTCATGTATTCTCCTTGCGCTTTGGAATGATTTTCATCAGATTCGAAATTTTCTTGTCGACAAGCCCATGCACTCTTGAGGATGGCTTACGACTTTTAATTTGAAAATCTCTTATTTTTCTCTCCAAATCCAGTTAATAAAATTGATATTGGCCTGCGCCAGAACATGGAAAAATATTTTTAGTCAAGTAACTTTTCTACCGTCATTTAATTCTTCTGCTAATGTGTGTGACTGTCTCTCGCGATTTTTAGTAATCCAAAAGTATTATTTTAAAGGCTGTTAGATCGAGTTAATAGTTACACATAATGTGGATTGTCTGTTTCCGTTGAAGTAGGGTATCCCTGCGCTCCTGAAATTTATTTATTTATTTATTTATTCATTCATTTTTTCTCACTTTAGCTGCTTGTAGAACGAGCTCGACTAGAAATGGAGATGAAGAAGATTCCTCGACTTTAGACGACTCGAATAGTTTATACGCTTCCTTTGATCCATTTGACTACATGTACTCGCCTTCTGAGTGTTCCCAACGTTCGGATCCGATTTATGCAGCGGTATTTAAAACTCAGACGCCAGTCAGTTCGCCACCTCCTTTACCTCCTCGAAATATCAGTTTTATAACAGAAAATCAAGTAAGTCCCCTGGTAACATATCTTCGATTGAGCCCTTCCCTTTTTCATTAAATGAAAAAGTTATTCTGAACGGTCGTCTTTATTCTCTTTCCCTTTCAAATTTATGTAGATGAATATATCCTGAATAAGCCTACTGCTATACTCGTACTTGTAATAATACAAATAAAAGAGCATAAAAGAAAAATATTGTCGCTTGTTTCTTTTTTAATTTTTTTAATTAGTTGAAAAAATTAATATTTTAGTAATCGAAATATTTTCCTTCAACCGCTAGTTTCCCGATTGTGAAAGAATGAGGAAAGATAACAGAATTATTATTATTTTGTGTTCTTCATATTATATATTTTCATTGCAGACGCCTGCCGCCACGTTTAAAAAATTTCAAAAAGAAAATGTTAGTGTTCGCAAACGTGATAAAACTCTCAAAGATCCAGATTTGGTAGCATTTCATTCCATGGTAAAAAATTTAAGAGGTGAGTAAGCGAGAAAGATTCTTGCAGACTACTTTTATCGTTTCCGCTAATATTTGTATGTCTTTGCAGACAAGTTTCTATACTCGGACCCAGATACAAATATTGGAATAGTAATTAGCCCGCGAATTGAAAATACTAGACGCCAAAACACAAGCATTAAAATTATTGTCCATTGCGACTTCGTTAGATCAACACCTGTTGTGTTCACTTGTGACAGTAAGTTGGAATTATTGAACTCAAGATCATTGTCCTAAAATTTAATAACGTTTGAGTTTACTCCACCAAAAAATTGTAATCTTAACCTGTTCTACTCGGATTTATATTACCTATTCGTGTCTGATAATTTGATTTTTCCTAGTTCTCAGTACTGTCGAGCATGTAATTTCACACGTTACTTGTGAGCTGGATATCGACGATCCTGTCAATTACATGCTGAAGGTTCGTGGATTAGCCGAATACCTTTTACCAAATACGCATTTAAGTGCCTACGTTCATGTTCATCAATGTATCAAGTTAGATGAAGATGTTGAATTTAGTTTGTTACCTGCTGCCCAAATTTCGCGAAAACTGGCCAGAACGGTAAGCGACTTTTGTAGTAAGAATGTTTTCAGCAGTTTCTCTATCTTGTGTGGTTCTTCTGTTACCAACTGATTTTCTGTATAGGCTCATGATGACAGATGTGACACAGAAATAAGATTAAACGATTTATTACCGAATGAATTTTCTCAGATGGTATCGTATGAATCTCTTAGCATAGTTTTAGGTTGGTATATGAAAGCTCATCGTGCTCTAACTTGAAGCATCTACTACACAATATTTTACTTGAGGTTCTGGGTCAATATAAGATAATCTTGCATTATTTTTTATACCATAAGTTTGGCGATAGTTAATCAGTGGTGCTTTGCATTTGGTGGTGTTGAAGAAAGCAACTTACATTACTCACATACTCATACTACCTATTTCAAGGTGTAATTTGTTGATATAAGTTCTACAAACACAGTTTCTATTGTGAAGTTTAAATTTTTATCGAAAATTTTTTATCTATTATCTTTGTATCGTACCTTAAAGATGTATTTTATTGTGTTTGGATTATTATGGAAACCCATGAAAAAAAAATTGAAAGCCTTCCTACGCGCATAGCGTAGTACTTACCGTTGAATTTCGGAAATTGCTTCATCATTGGAGAATAGATAATCTTTCACGTTAGATTCGATATTTATTCGTATCTTGCTCTCATCCACTTATATCAAACGAATATTCATGGACGTAGAGTTTTTTGGACTTGGTCTTTTTTTCATGTGTAACGTAGATTTTTTTATATCATTCACCTAGTTGGAAGTTGTGACCTCAGTTTCGGAATAAGTATTTATAGATAGGTCTATTTGTAATTTTTGTTTTGTGAGAAAAATTTGTGGATATATTAAATTAATAATTTTTATTTTAGATATACTAGAAGAAGAAATACAGACCATTAAAAAGACTGTAGCCAAGATTGTCTCGGAGCATGCCTTTGCCAAAATTCAAACGGGTAGAATATCACAGGCATTGAAGGCCATTTGTTCCATCTTGGGTAATATTGAGCCACTAGACATTTCCAGAAGCTTAATGGCCTTTGTTGATATTTGCAATGATGTGAATGCGTATTCCTCTGTAAGTAACTACGAGTATTATTATTATTATTATTATATTTAACTGGATATGCCTAAATGTCCATCTAATTTTTGTACCAGTCGAGCCAGTCGAGCGCAGGTTTTTGGCCTCATAGGCCCCAAGGTCTATTACCTATAGCATCTCCACCTCCGCAGATCAAAAAAATTTTTTTCTACTATTAAAAAAAATTCTTGAGTCAAATTGTGATATTACTCGTATTTTGGTAATTACACGTATTTACATGTCTACTTTACAAGATTTTTTGTTAGAAAAATTTTTTGCTCTATCTTGAAGATCAAGGGTCCAGGGGCCAAAAGCCTGGCCTCCTGAGGCTCGTAGGGTTAATCTGACGCTGCATCTCAATTTATTTGTTTACTTATATTCTTCGGTATGCGCGAGATTTATTTCTGTTGTATTGAACGGTTTTTTTTTGCTAAAATTTTTTGTTTTTAGTCTGATTGTAACAACCGAACGAAACCTTTGATTTTGAAAGATGATGGCGATTATTCAATTGTCAATGTCTCGAAAACACATCCTGATACAGATTTGATATCACAGCATTGTCAAAAAATTCGAGAAAGTGTTTACAAACTCATTGAGTCTTATTCACATACGTTCAACGTAGATTTTGAATTGAGCTCGCCAATATACGAATTTTCAGGTAAGAATTTCCATGTTCAATACTATTTGTAATTCAGTAAAATTCTATCTCTTCGAGTTTTCCTGTAATCTTCATATTTATAATGAAGATTCATGAGAAATAAATTTCGATACAACTTGAAATACGAGTATTCAGTCGTAATTATACGCCACATTCAGAAATTATAAGTTGAATTTATTATTTATAAAATTCAAGGCAGACAAGCTAAGATTAATGACATCAACTTGCATTACTCGAGTGGTGAATTGGATAGAAATTAATCCGTTCTGTTATTCGATGAACATTAACAATATTCTATTTTCATGCGTAGGTTTCAAATTCTCTTGCGAAGTATTAGATCCAGTTCTCGTGTATATCGAAGGTCTACATCGATTGTCCAACTGTTGGAACTACACCGAGTACTTGGTTGCTGCTCAAATATTTCACGGCACTCGCCCTTTCGGTAATCCAGTATTATCGAAAATTGCTCAGCCTTGTATGTCATTCCATAAAAAACTTACTTTCGATTGCTGGTTGGTAATATTTGTTTGTGGTATTTTATTTATTTTTCTTTCTAATAAGAGTCTCAATCAGTACAGAAATATTTATCACGAGTCGGACATCAGAAAGAAAACGAATCATAATGTAATACATTGAAGATGAAAGCACACATTCGTCTACTCGTGGAATGGTACGCGTCGAACAGTACTTCGATAATGCCCCACGAGTATAGCGAATATGTGGATTTCCGAATTTTATCCCATAGAAATTCATACGAGTACTCATCCACCCATACGCGTACTACCAGTACCTGGCGAGTACATGTCGCTTATTTAACACAACAACGTCACATCTCAAAATTTTCCATTTTCTATAAAAGTTATACCAGCTTAAAACAGACGTAAAAACGAAATTTTTCATAAATTCAAATCGAACATTATGATTTTTTGAGTTGTGACGTTGTTGTATTAAATGAGCTATGTATGTGTGGTCGCTCTTCTATGTACTCGTACATTTGTTTCTCCCCATCACTTGGACCTTCGCGAACTTATTGGTGGAGAGGGCATAAATGTAAATAGAGGGGGTGGGGGTAAATAAATATTTATTAATAATATTAAAAATACTGGAAAAATCAGTGTGAGTGTGAATTGACCTATCCAAATTTAAATTTATTGGTCGAACCAGTCCTGAGATACTGGTCGCATTACTGATAAAAAATCCATTCCATCTAACAACATATAATAATCATAAAAATGATAATGAATGAACGATAAGAAACATGTTACTAGGGTTTTAAAAGTGTACCGTATTTGATTTTTTTTTAAATCATTAATTTGAAAAAAAACTTTCCCCTTTCTATAGTAAAGTCGACATCAATCATGAAAAGGAATGTCGATGATTACCTGATTTTTCTTTTTTACTTTCCTGGAAACACGCCAAATATTCAAGTTTAAATGTTCAGCACAAAATATACCTAGTACTTTCATTCCTTCTCGGGTGATTTCTTTTTGATTTGCGTCTTTTGAAATATTGTCTCGGAAAAATTTCAAACTTTGTCAAGTGAAGATATAGGTACCTATTCGTTTCTTGATTGATTTCGTTTACAACTATCCATTGCCTCGAAGGCGATAGTGTTACTTTTTCTTACTATCTATCTACATTATTTAATAAGTATTAGAAGACTAATTCTATGTCATTTAATATACAGGTTAAATTTTGATACCATCAACATTTGTTTGTTGCCTCGTGAAAGTCGCCTCATATTTGTTGTCTACGGTAGATGTGTTAATAATGATCAGACGTCAAATTCGGAAAGTACTTTTACTCAAACCGAATTAGGATGGGCTTCGATTCAGTTTTTCGATTATGATGGGTAAGTAAATCGTCTCTGCCTGTATTTCAAAATATCGATGTCGATAGTACTTTTTTTTCTTTTAAAAAATCATTCAAAACTGCTTTAGACTATTTAGAGTTGAATAGTGTTAACTCATTCAGAATTTCCTGAGATGTAAAAATAGGTAAACCTATTTTTCCATCGACGCTGGCGGTGTTAGTGTTTTTGTTATAATTATTATTTATTTCTGCCTGAGTAATCTTATAAATTGTAGAGTTCGAGTCCAACAAGTGCCAAGTGTAAAATTGAAAACCGGCAGAAACCAAACTAAAACCAATAAATATAATGCAACTTTCGAGTGGATGAAACTATGACAAAACTAGCAAAACGTATACCATGTCTGTATGATAAATTGCGTAACACATATTTACAGGCATCATTTCTCACTAACGAAATAGCAAAATACACTTAGCACAATTTGGAATCGGACTTTTCAATTATTAATCGCCTACCTATTTATATTTATTTTTCTTTTTCTTTTTTCAAACAAAACTTAGTTCTCTAGTTACTTGTTTTCAAAAAAACTAAGTATCAAATTCCTTATTTCCAAAAAAAAACTCTCACTTTTACTGATCTGCAGTCCGTCCATGTTAACGCACACCATACGTCACAATGATATGGAGCGTGGTATCAGAAGAAAACGATAATCATTCTCAATATTTGTGAAAACTTTGTGACGTATGATGTTTCTTAGCATGGATGAATAATATGTTTTTTATTTTTGTTGACGTTACTTTGTTGATTTTTCAGAATTTTATCTCAGGGTAATTACTTGCTCTTACTTTGGCCTTCTTGCGCTGATAAACGTCTAGGACCATCTCCACCGCTGAGCACACCCCTGGTTAATCAAAATTTTCCGCTTCTGAGTATGTACCACATTTTTTTAAAAACGTTTCTGGCTCTTTAAATGGTAATTTTTTATTTTTGCTTTCTTTGCAGATATCGAAATTCCATGTTATAGCTCCCATGTAAAATTTCCAGTCATAGAAAAGGATATTCACCCTGTAAAGAAGGAAAAGTATGACTTCAACAGTTTGGATCGAAATACGCAAGATCAACTCTTTGAGATTGTCGAACAGGATACCTTTACTCGGTTCGTGCGTTGTTACTTGCGTGATTGATTTACTTTGAGCAGAAACGTGGAACGTCCCACTTTTCTAATGCTTTTTTCATTTCGCTCGGAACACTTTCTTAAGTTACTATATCAATCCCCAACTACCAGAGTATAGCTCTATTGCGTTGTATGAGTATAAAAATGCATCCGAACATATTTTTTTTCTTCAAAAAACCAAAACTGTTGAATTGATGATTGGGTTCTCTTGTCGACAGGGGAGGATAAAATAAGGTAAAATGAATTAAGTTATTCCTAACATGACAAAAAAAAATTGAAGAACCTTGAAAATTGGGAAACCCATACGGAAAATAAGCACAAACTGACGTACCTACTTGTGAACTAATAACTTATTTTTTATTACGCATGAGAAATAATGCCAAGAGACAAGAGTATGATGAGACAACCTAAACTACTTTTGTTTTTGAAGAAGACAGTCATTTTTAACTTTTAACAAAATTACGAGTACTAAATGCAAACGTTCGTTTACATTATTAAATCTTGATAAATGATTTATAAGAACTGGTAGTATTAATGTTGGTTAATGTTTTATCGTAAATTTACAGACCTAAACCAGAAGATCGAGAAGTACTGTGGGAGAAACGACATTATTTATTGTCTATTCCTCAAGCCTTACCGAAGGTATTTTTAGCTGCTCACAGTTGGGATTACGCTTGCTTAGCCGATTTACATTCCATGTTACATTCTTGGTCTCCTCTAGAAGCTATCGATGCGTTACAATTGTTGCTTCCGTGGTATGTATTCTCCAAATTCATTTCGAATATTTTTCAAGTTTTCAGAGATATTTGATCTGTGGTTACAGTTTTCCGGATGTTGAAGTGCGCAAAACTGCCGTAAAATGGATGGAGTCATTTTCTGATGATGAAGTCGTGGACTTCCTTCCTCAGCTTATTCAAGCTTTAAAGCATGAAACTTTTGAAACCTCTGCCTTGGCTCAATTTCTACTCAAAAGAGCTTTATCTTCGCCGCGTGTTGCACACTTTCTATTCTGGCTGCTGATACAGCTTCTTCCCACTCAAATATTACACGTAAGAGTTTTCCAATTCATTATTGAATTATATTTTTTAGTCTTCTTGATAGTCCGTTGATGTGAAAGTTGTTGTTGTTTTTTTTTTTATTCAGTCATTAGGAGGTATGTACTTCGTCTCCTCTCGTTGAGGATTTTCTGTGTATAGGTGTATGTTGGTTTGATCGTGTAATCTTGAACCATACAGAGTATATTTGGTTTTATTGAAAATAAAAATAAAAAAACTAATTTTTCAGAATACTAATCAATATGATTTGACGAATCTCGATGAAAAAACCTTGGGCAATGCTCGATATTTCAGACGTATTCATCTTATGTTACGTGTACTGTTCTCAATATGTGGACAAGCTGTCCGAGATCAATTCAATGCTCAACAATTTCTAGTCAAAGTAAAAATAACATTTTGTTTATATTATCCGCAATAATATTGGCACTCTTTAAAAAATAGATTGGTACAGCCAAACTTTTATTCGTTACAGAATTTGTACGAAGTAGCGGAGAACGTTAAAAGTACCAAAGAGTCGTTGAGATTAAAGACTTTATTGCAGAATTTAGAATCTGTACACGACACTTTACAGGAGAATGTTACCTGCTTACCATTGAAACCTAGTATGGAAGTGAACGGCGTTCAAGTGAAAACTTGCTCCTATTTTCCTTCAAACACACTGCCGTTGAAAATTAATTTTCAGACTGTCGAAAAAAATATAGTATCCGCTATTTTTAAAGTAATTTAGTATTAACTGTTGTAAATTTTTTTCATTTGGTCGAATAAGTTCTGGTACTCTATTCGCATTCGTCTGGTACAGGCTGGAGACGATTTGCAGCAGGATATGTTGACTATTCAAATCATACGTATCATGGATCAGCTTTGGTTGCGTGAAGGGCTCGATTTGAAAATTGTAACGTTTGCGTGCATGCCCACTGGTGACAAAAGAGGTAAATTTCTACAACTCGAAAAATTAATTTTACTTTCTTATGATTTGAATGTTTTTGTTGAAAGATTATTTTTTATGTATTCTTCTCTTTATTATCCTAATTTTAGGAATAATAGAAATGGTCACAGAGGCAGAGACTCTACGTAAGATACAAATTGAATTTGGAGTAACTGGTTCGTTCAAAGAAACCCCTATTGCAGAATGGCTTATCAAACACAATCCTTCTGCACTGGAGTATGAAAGAGCTGTCGAAAATTTCACTGGTAGGTTTATCTAATTAATCAACTTTGAGAAATTCTTCAAGTTGTACTTCGTGTATGAAGTTGGTGAATTTAATTACCTCTTTCAAACTTCATTCGCCCGAGTACTGAAAATAATTTATATTTCATTGAAGTGTGAGTTTCATGCCTCTTTCATTCTGACGTAAAATAAGAAAATTCATTCGTTCAATTTTTTTTTTTTTAATTCAAAATGTTGCTAATTTTGCAAGTTTGCTTACTTCATCGTCGTTTTAATATTTCAAATCGGGTTTGAAGAATTGTTGTTTTACTCTTATTAGTAAATCTTATTTCAAGTACAAGTATTGTATGAGCACTATTATTAAATACTTATCCTCATGCTGAAGTTACCAAAATTTTTTACAACATTTATGAAGGTAATAATAGTAGATTACACGATGCCATCGTTTATGCTATTTTAATTCAAGACGATATGAAAATAAAGTAGTATACACGATGGCATTGGAGAGTAAGGCGCGATTGAACCTTTTTGCTTTCCGCGCCTGCACATTTTTGTTTTCCGCTTATTACGAGGTACCTCCTTAACCTAAATCATTGCTTCAAATGATATAATTTTAGCTTCCTGTGCCGGATATAGTGTTGCCACGTACATACTGGGAATTTGTGATCGTCATAATGATAATATCATGCTGAAAAGGTCCGGACATCTGTTTCACATCGATTTTGGAAAATTCTTAGGCGACGCCCAAACATTCGGTAGTTTTAAAAGGTAAAAATGCTCATTATTGAATTATATTTTTAATGTGAGTAGATTTATCGCCCATGTACTTGGAACGAATTATTTAATTCTTAAATTCCATGCTTGTTATCTGTTATTATCTGATGTGGAGTGGACATTGTAGAAATATCATTTGATCTTCATTGTAGAAAAGCATTTAACAAATCAAAAATCTTGCAGGAATCAAATCGTGTTCTATGTAGTATCAATCTTATTTTATTTTTGCAGAGATCGAACGCCATTCGTTCTAACTCCCGATATGGCTTACGTGATAAATGGCGGTGATAAATCAACGGAGAAATTTCATCATTTCGTTGACCTTTGTTGTCAGGCTTTCAATATTGTCCGGAAAAGAGGAAATATGTTGCTGAATTTGTTCGGGTTGGTGAGTAACTAGAATTTTTTTTAAAAGTTACAATCAAACGTAGGTACCTAATATTTTCAAACAGTACTCCGAGATAAAACTTCACACAACCTTAGCAGGTTCTTGCATTCTGAAGTACCTATTTAAAAAAATTTTTAATTCTTTTAAAATCAAAACAGATATTATGTTGAAAAAAAAACAAAAAACAAATCAAACAATTTTAAACACCTCTCTCATATTTAATCGAACATCCTATGAGTTTGACTTGGCTTTCAGATGATCTCTTCTGGTATACCTGGCGTAACAATGGAAGCTGTGCATTATGTACAGAAAGCTTTACTACTCGAAATGTCGAATCCCGAAGCGGCCGCTACATTTGCTCGCATGATAGAGAGTTCGCTCAAGTCGAAATTCACCCAATTTAATTTTTTTTTGCACAATATCGCTCAACTCCGATTCACTGGCGATCATAACGATGCTGATCTGTTGAGTTTTGTTCCGAAGCGTTACACGTGAGTTCTTCAAATACCCATGTGCAAAACTATAAATTATTGTCTAACGTATTCTAGGTAGGTACCTATGTACGACCTACATATTTTGTTATAAATGTCATCTCGTTATCCTGAAACGGAAAAAAAGCTGATAGTTACGTACTGAAAAGTAACGTTTTAAAGAAAAATTAGTTCAAAACTTCGTGTCGAATATTGTGTAAAATATTCTCTATTTTTGGCTGCTATCTATCGTTAGTACACAGTTTTAAGTCACAGTGATCACAAAAATGGCAGAGATGGCACTCGTAAATGTGCATGCTCACAATACTTGATGTTTTTGTCAGTTTGTTCTGTTTCTTTTCATTCTTTAGTATGAGTCAAGAAGGTCGTATTCAGTCTGTTGAAGTTTATGGTTATCAGAAGCGCTATGATCCGGAGAAATATTACGTGTACATTCTGAAAGTGAAACGAGAAAATCAGCCCGAGCCCACTTATTTATTTCGATTATACAAAGAGTTTTATGAATTTTATCAGAAGTTGTGTTTGATGTTTCCTCTCGCAAAGTGTCACAGGTGAGTCATATTTTCTTTATGCATTCTTAAGGCTTTTATTGTCTTTTGTACTATCATATCTCATTTATGTTGATTACAGCCTGCAAAGTTCTAGCCTGATGGTCGGCCGATCTAATATCAAACAAGTGGCTGAAAAGCGTAAATATGAAATTGAAAAATTTTTAAATTTGCTTTTCCAAATGGCCGATGAAATTAGTCATTCCGATTTGGTATATACGTTTTTCCATCCGTTGCTACGCGACCAACAAGATTCTAGTATTCACAAAGGAAAATTGAAAGGTTAGTATCTAATATGAGATGAATTTCGATGCATTAGTCATAAAATTATGATTTGCTTTTTGGAGGAATCCGTTCGTCGAAAAATGAGTTTTACGGTACCTAGTACGTGACTGAGGTGCGTAGATCCAAACTAGCGAGATTAATAGAAATCACTTTTTTGCTTGAAATAAAAACTCGAGTTCTACATGTAAATCATTAACGAAGAACTGGAAATGATATGAGAGAAAATTGAATAGTTCTTCAGGTATGTGATCAGTGATATGCAAGAAGGGGATAAGTCTACTTTTCTAATTTTACGGGAGAGCAAAAAAACACTTTTATGTCAAATAGCCTTCTTATGTAGCACCTCAACTTTAAAGTCTATTTTCTCAGCGATAGCGGTATTTTAGAACATAAAAATATTTGTAATTTTATTCTGTAAGTAGGGCTCAGTGTATACAACCGAACCTTAGAAGAATCCAATTTTTGGAAAAAGTGGACTTATCACCTTCTTGCATATCAATGTTCATGTCTATGGACAAATATTAGAAAAGACTGTGGTCAGCTTTTTATCATATTATGATGTTACTCAAAATCTTGGAATGGGCTAAAGCTTGAACTTTCTTGAGCAACTTTCATTCGGATGTTCCATATTACTTTCAGCATCCTATAAGGAATGAATTTAAGTATAAATAACGACTATTCGTGAAATATGTATTCGTACATAATATTATTTTTTCAAATGTAACTTAATTGATTTTCTTACTCGCTCGATTTATTTCTATTCCGACCAGAACGAAAAGCAAAAACAAACCAAAGCAATAATCGAAGAGTAACGGGACAACTCAAACTCAGTTTTCACTATCAACGAAATACGTTCATGGTAAGTAATCATTGATCCAGAGCTCCATTTTGAAACTTTAATTAGGGATAAGAAAAATCGTTATTCTTCGTTATCGATTATAAATTTTTATTTGGCTCGAACGGTCTGTCGACTATATGTACCCAGTCTAGCCATAAGTTCTGATACATGAATTGCTGTTCACGTACAACAAAGAATTCGAGGTGGGAGGGTGTGGTAACACTGCACACGCGTCAAGTGGACGGTTATCAATAATTTTTGGCCGTGCGTTGGGTGAATGAAAGATTGAAAGGATAGCGCGTCATTGTTTATTGAAAAACGTATGGCCGTTTTAACCATACACAAAATTTTTTAAAATATTGGTGAAATTTTTAACTTGCTGCATGTAGATGGGGTGGAGAGGGTGTCCATGTAACATACAGTAAAACCTTACGGGGAGACTGGAGATGTTGTGAATTGAGGTTGGAGCTGGGGTCTTGGTTGTGTGTGAACAAAAAATTAAATCAAAACCGCACATGAATAAATTTGAGAAAATCATATTTCCAAGCAAAAAGTGGTGGCGCGCGACATGTAAATATCACAGAGGGACATGAGTTGTATTGTTTGGGAAGACTTGAAGGTAAAAGCTTACAAATAATACACTGGTCCCTATCTTACACCTTGTTAAAAAATAAAAAATGGTAAATGAGTAAAAATGCTTGTATGGAGACATGGTAAAAAGAGCTACAAATAAATTATTTTCACAATTTCCACAATTAACTGAAATTTAACCATCAAAGTGACTTAGTTCATACCAAATCATACTTATGAGAGTAGAGAAAAAGTTCCACCAATCCAAAGAGGTCATTGCCCCATCAGTATTATGGTGTAGTTGGGAATGTCATATCAGGGTAATATTTCTGTGTATTTTTGCTAAAATAGTGTAAAGATATTGGCCTAATTTTATATCAGGATGTTGGAGGATGTGGTAGAACCTTTAAATGACACCTCATTTGATGTAACTCACTGGATCTCTCAGCAGGACTCTGCGCCAGTCCATAAATCACAATTAAGGCAACAATGGCTATGTAATTTTTTTAAAGAGTTCATTGAACCTTGGCAATGGCCCTCTGGTAGTCCAGACCTGAATCCGCTGGACTACCAGCTGTGGTAGGATATTGAAGAGGATGCTTGTAGCTATCTGCACACCTCACTGCCACCACTCAAATTGCAGTATTCAGTGAGCAGTGGTCAATTTACCAATTGAAAGAGCACATGCCTTTATTAAGCAATGGTCAGAACAATTTAGGAAGTGTGTAAGGGCAGGGGGATTCGTTTTGAATTTTTTTTTTTTTGGTTTTGGATTGTAATTTTATGTTCTTTTTGATGGTGTGTTTTGTTTTTCTGTACATTGAATATTTTTCTCCCTACACTTACTTGATTTAGTATCAGAACTTATGGCTAGACTGGGTAGATTGTCTTAGCTGGTGAAGGTTTTCTTCTCTGTGGTGTTCGGTTTGTTAACACTATTTTTTTTTCTCACGAATTGGAAGAAAATAAAATTGTTTTTGATCGTTGAGACTCAATTTTTAATGAATTTTCGAGAAATCAATTTTAATGTACATATTGGAATCCCTATCATAACGTTTTTTTTTTTCAATGCAGTCACTATAGCTATTCGCCGAGTAAAAATCTCCCAGCCTCTAATTAATATTACGGTCGTTCTATTTGTAAAAAAATTCCGCCCTTATAACACTTTTTCATAAAAATTCTCGAAATGATTTTTCTATTTGAAAAAGTGCTAAAATAGTTTTTTTGAGTCAGCTGTACTTTTTGCCACTAGAAATCAGACCCGAGAACTTGAGTTCTCTTCGAGTTCTGCACTTTGAGTACTCACTCGACGAGTTATTATGAGCTCTGGGGTCCAGGTTCCGAGTTCTCGAGCCCTGTTTATGTATTTATTAAAATTTCTTAATACAGGTTCGGTTTTTGCTTGTACAAATAAATATAATATTTTATTAATTGGGTTATTATCTACGGGAATAAAATATACAATGGTACTTGGTACTTATCCCTTTTTGTCTCGTTTTTTTTTTCCGCGACCGTGGCGAACCTGGCAAATACACCTGATTAAAGTACCTTTATCAAAACTTTTGTATTTTCATTTTATATTGTAGGTGATGATTCATCATGCGAGAAATTTACCCGTAATTACTAATAACCAAGAACCATCTACGTATGTGAAAGTATATTTATCACCTGATCCTATGAAAGCTACTAAACGTAAAACGAAAGTAGTTAAACGTAGTTGTCATCCTTCGTTTATGGAAATGGTGAGTCGTGATAATGTCTTATAATTATTTTAAACTATAATAGTCAAAGGTCTACCCGCTCATACCACAACTGACAATAAGATGGACAATAATATATGGGTAGGATAGAAAGGAAGAATGCGGTATAATTTTGGTTTCTGTCATACTGTGAGGATTTATATCGTATTATCCGCTTTTTCTAGTGACTTACTACGCGTGGTTCTGTAACATTTTTTCTCCAATAGTAATTTATTACTTGATTAAAACATTTTTTTGTGAAGAAACTCGATTCGTTTCATTTGCATTCAAAATGTCTTACATATTGGTCGAATTGTTTCTCGCTTTTTCAGCTAGAATATAGAATGCCACTTGAGGTTATTCAGTGTCGTACTTTAACAGCGACGATTTGGAATCACGATCCGTTGCAAGAAAATGAATTTCTGGGCGGTGTTTCGATACAGCTTGAAAATATAGACTTGACGTCTGAATCTAGACCAACTGAATGGTATCCATTGGGTAATATTTGTAGATAAATCTTACACGATAATTCATAATTTTAAATATTGGTTTAACAGTGAAAATCATTTTTATTCTTTTTCATTCAATATTCTCGCCACCACCGATTTTATTGTTTCTCGATTATCGCGTACCCTATTATTGTCATATTTGTTTTGTGATTAACTGATTAAGTTATAGTATGTAGGTAGGAACCCCGTATTTTATTTAGTTTTTTTATTTTATTTATCATTACTCATCTATATCTTTGTCATCGAGTGGCATTTGACGATTTTTTTTTTGAGCTTTATATATTGTGATATATCGTTTTAAGATTCCCCCATTTAAGTTTGTTTTTTTCTTTCCTTTTTAATTTACGAGTAAGGTTTTATTACGTTATTTACTCCTTAATATAGGCCTACCTGTATTTATATTTCTGAATTTCAGTTCAAAGTTTAAGACCTCCCTTTATAGATTGAAACTAGATGTTTATTTCGTGTTTTTTTTTTTTTTTTTCCAATACCTCCCTGCGGGATTTGTATGATTTTCTTTTTATCGCTATCAATTTTTTTATGCTGTTATTTATTTATTCATCAGTGAAAAGGAATGTTGCCTTTTCTTCTCTTTTGTAAACATGCGTAGGTAGTATCTACGTATAACACATTTTAACCTTCCTTTATTTTGAAATAAATTTTTCAACTTTGAAGTTTCTTGAATTTGTATTCTGATGCGTTATCCTTATTTTCGCTCCATTTATTTTCGTTCATCGACTAAGATTTATTTAGTTACCGAAAGATTAGTCTTAAAAACGACAAAGCGCATTTTAAGAGGCGTATTTTTCGAACATAATTAAAAGAGAGCAGGAAAGAGATGGTTCGTCAATTGTCTCCTATGCAGTCGAATATGGTCTATGGATTGACAATAAGTGATGATTCCCATTCGCTAGGTAGCGAGTAACATGAAAGAACTGAAATGAATTGACGAGATCCTTTATTTTTTTGTTTTGAAAAAGTTTCTTAGGTTTTTATAATTAGGTACTGTAGAACATTCTTTATAAAAAAATTAATTTACAGAAGATACCCAGTGGGTACTTATTGAATAAGTATTCGCAAAGTTTCGGTGCGTACCTATTAATCGGTGGCTACCACTATACATTTAAAAAAATAGTTGTGAACACATAAAAATGGCAGGGTACCTATGCGGTTTATAAGGAGCCAAAAATTTACAATTCCTGAGTTCGTAAATTAGTAGTTTCTGGAGTGTCGGCAAGTATTTCTGCTGATCCATGAACTCCGCTCCTGTAATTTATCGTCGAGAAATTAAGCAAACTTCATAAAATCGATGAAATTATTTGTAAAAAAATAAAAATCAGGAAAAATGGTAAATTAAATAATATTACTTATAAGAAAAAAATGTACCTAGGTACTGAAATTAATGGAAAAAAAAAACTGAAGGATGAAAAATAAAAAAACCTTACCTATATTTTGTGTTGAATTATATTATATTTTACCAAAAATATTGGATAGGGTATTTACTTTTAATTTTTAATTTTTTCATCCGAGCTTTTAATTTGTTTTGTTTGATTAAAGTTTTTCATCTGTGTAGTTCATTTTGAAATTTTTTAATAATTGAATTATTTTCTTTCAAATTAATTGAATTGTTTTCTTGTATTACCTATATTATTTTCTCTACATGTACTTTATTATTGTACTTGCTACTTTTTTTCTTTGTTTTTCATTAGATCTATCAATTTTTGTTTCATAAAAATGATGAGAAATAAAAATGAAAAAAGAATAATATAAGAGACAGAAAAGTATGGCGAAATAAACAAAAACAAAAAAGTAAGAAAAAGCGATTAGGGAAATACAAATTATGAAAACAATAATGAAAAAATGAAGAAGAAAGTACACACCACGTCATGCTAAGTTGTAAGTAAGAAAAGCGAATCACTAAAAGGTGTACCTTTCGCGCCGATTGGCAGAGGATCCGCCGAGTTGCGAGATGAGCACTCTGTAGCCGGCACAAATCAACAGCAAGAACAACGGGCCGATAATTAAAGCCATAATCGGGATCACGATCCACAGGGTCCTCGAGGAGAATTCTTGTTGCCCTGCGTTCACAGATACCGTAGTTAATCGCACACGATTCGATTAACGCGAAATCAAATTATTATGGAACGGAAAATGAACACCGATAGGAAGCGGACGGCTTAATACGGTATAGGTTATTATTTACTAGAAAGGATATAGCTTTAGCAGGTGTCCGCCTTGAAAGTTGATAAAGTAAATAGGTATACGAGAAAAACGAATAGAGCAATACGGTACCTAGCGTATAACGTATAATAACGAGCACGAGTACGTAAAATAAACGATTCGTAAACTAATACGTCATGTAGATGGCAGGTAAAGATGATATTAAAATTATAGGTAGTACGATAAAAATAATAATAGTAACAATAACTAGTAATGATAATAACGATAATAATGCCTATAAATATACGATAATAGAAACATAACCTAAACGAATGAAAGGCTACCGATGATCCATTTCGCATAAATATATAGGCCTCAAGAATCGAGTCATACTTTGAAGAAGTACCTATTTATTTATGCGTATGTGTACCTAATGAAGACTGAATGGAGGAAACATTTTTGAAGAACACCAACTGTCGTTTGACCAGATTATAATGCTGTAACATTATTATTACAGAATGGCTGGATTCAGTAGCGGATTAACCCCACAGGACTGAGGAATGCAAGCCTCGAAAGCCGTAGTCTCTGTGGGGTCCGATGATGAACTAAAATATGTGATTCTTGATAAAATTTTACGAAGTATATGTACACTTCCAATTAAGTAAGTATAATAAAAAAATTTGACCAATAAAAAAAAAATTACACAATAAAATCGTAGAAGCAATTTTTTTGACCAGGGCGACTATAGAAACTGCGGTAAAATTGTCAAGAAACATTCTGTTTTATACAAATGAAATTTTAAGGATTTCATTCGCCATTAATGCGCATTAGCTAGCCCATCATCAGATGTTTTAATCAAGTTATCATTGCTTTCTAATGTCCATACCTATACTCGACTGGTAAATAGTAAAAAGGGCGTTTTGATTGTATTGTGGAACGGAAATTCGTCCTCCGGCTTTTTCTTTGCCTTACAATTAAACCATTATAGCGATGGACACTGGCATTGGCGGCAACTTAAGTGTTGCAAGTGTTGCAGCCGCAACACTTATAAAAATTTTTGCAACACTTGGAAAAATTTGGCAATACTAAGAAATTTTGCAACACTTATTTGGTAGAAATGCAAAAAAGTATTTAAGTTAACCATTAAATGATTGAAAAAAAATTTCTTACGCCAAACCGCTCTGATGTCTGATGTCACCCCTCCCCCTCTTCAGTACAATTTTTGCAACACTTCACAAAACTCTAAGTTGCCGCCACTGGACACTGGACAGTTTGGTGAACCCATTTTCTCGTGATAGCGACTGTTGGGGTGAGCGCATGGTCAGTTGTTCAAAAATGTGGTTTGATTTTGATCGCACTTAAGCAACTCTAGCGGATTGCTTCTATAAAATTAAACATTCCAGGGACGTGACAATATCTTGGTCAATAGTGTATCCTAACAGTAAAGTATAAACGAGTATCGGCTGATTCGAAGGATTATAGCCTAATTATGGCATAGATAAAAAAATTATTATATTATATGGTTCTGCGCACGCGCAAGCCCGCTACTTCTACTGGGTTGCTTGGGTGATAACGTTAACAGTGGTCTGTTATGATTTATGAGAACGGATTTCGTGCTACTGCTAGGCGTCCGGTATTACGCAGTCTGAGCTCTTGGGTGTTGAGTGGAGCAAGGCCCGGTTCTATACGAGCTGCGAACGGGACCCGATAATGACGGGCGGTTGGCGGCCGTTAGCCGTCGAAGGAGCAGGCTGCGGGTTGGCGGCGGCGGCGACGCGATCCAGTCGAGCGTACTCGTCCTCCAGGTCCCACACCTTGTCCTCGAATTCGATGAGCGGCTTGCCGGGCAGTGGTTCGTTCGTGCGGTACACGCGGTCGTATTTGCGGCCGATGCGTTTACCGGCGCCGCCGCCGGACTGCGGCTCGGCGACAGCTTCGGCCGAACTCGAGTGGCCAGTGGTGGCGCTGCTGGCGGTGTCGGCGCCGTCGCTCGACGCCGACGGTGGACTGCGCGGCGCCGCCAGCGGTAGCTCGCGGCCGGTGGTGACGAGCTGCGCACGGTGCGGCGTAGGAGGTGTGGGCGGTGGGGCGAGCGCCCTCTTTTCCAGCTCGTCGTCGTCGGCCAGATTGGCGGTGCTGAGGGCAAGGATGGAGGAGCGGCGGCGGAGGGCCGGCGTCGATGTGTAGTCCCAGCGGAATGGCTCGCCCTTCTTGCGCGTCCTCTGGTACAGGCAGTGCACGCCGCAGCAGAGCAAAATCAGCAGCGGCACGATCACCAGCGAGGTGATGGCGATCGACTTCCACGCGTTTTGCGACTCGTATTCGAGCAGACCTGCAACGGCAAGCGTCGTCCATTCTATGTACGCTACGTCTAGCTACTAATAGCCTTACAGCCGATGCGGCCTGCGGCCCACTGCTCGGGCCCCGGCCTCGCTCGAGGCCCGATCCGCCGCCGTCGTCGGTTGCCTAGCCACGCCGTCCGCCAGCTCCCGTTCCGACTTTCGGCCTTCGGGCATCGAGCGAGCTTCCCGCCAACCCCAACGCTACGCGCCCGTTCCGACGAGTCGAGACGATCGGACTGTCAAAAATGGTCAACGACCGCCACCCACCGGCACGCCTTCGCAAAATTAAAAAGCTCCAAAATCGAAACGATTTGATTAACAATATGTAGGTAGGTAAATGCTTATGGAACGCAGAAATCGGCGCCTTGGTTACGACAATTTGAGACAAACGTATTCGTATATACTCGTAATTATATCGACTGTGCTGTTCAAGAAGGGCCAAGTTTTCAAAAAACCGTTCTAAAACTCCAAGCATTGATCACGGGAGAGGCGGGCGCCACGAGCAGATGACTAGAGAAAAGCATAATACGCTTACGCATGCGCAGTTGCGCATGTTCAGCGGGTATACTCACGTAAGCATTCGGTGTAGCCGTATTGGGGCACGTCCCATCTTCCTTCGGCGGTGCAGGTGCGCCGTTGGTCACCGACCAAAACGAAATCCTGGTTGCATTCGAAAGTGACTTTGGTGCCGGGCGTGAACAAAAAGTTGCTTTTGCGGCCGAACCGAGGCGTTTCTAAAACGCCGCACGTAATCACTGCCAGAAAAAAATGAATAAATAAATAAATAAAAGCAAAATCTCGCTGCCCGAGTTTTATACTTGGTGCACAGCAGTGTGTAGCTCATGCCTAATAATGTACACTGAGAAAAATTTCAATGATAATTTTTATAATTTGGATAGGTAGGAAAACTGCACGTACAAATTCAAGATTTGTACCTAGCAGAAATTACTACAAAAAAATAATAAAACATGTTCTCTAAGATGGTAAAAAGTACTACAAATATTATATTATTTACATTAAATAGTAATTTTCATAACTATGATGAGAAAAGTTACTATACTGTTTATAATTAATATTATTCATTTCTCTCAGTGTAGATCGAGTAGCCTATACAGCTGCTGTTATAGTTAAAGTCATAAGGTGCAGCCACACATTCGCCTTGTTGCGGGTAATCGGGGAAAAAATACACGAATATCCTATTATTTTGCTTACCAAACCTCAGTAATTTTTTGCCGAATACTCGCAACAAGACGCATAAGAAGTTTCATCTTTATATATTGTTATTTTACGTCACATGTGAGACCCAAGATAAAGTATGACACTTGCGAGACCCCCCTTATATTTACTCGGAAATGAAACCTTCGTCTTCACATGGCTTGGTGACTATTTGTAGATGCCTTAGGCTATGTAATGAAGCCCACAGCTGTTGGTTAGGTGTAGAGTACAGTCTATAGGGAGTAAAATGAAAGGAGGGAACCCTAAGTGTGCATACAATTGATATTTGGGGCATTTGCGAGTCCCAGACAAAAAATGCAGATTTGGGGTCTGCGAAGTGGGGGGAGTAAGAAAAATTATACATACACCTCGTGGACATGCGAGACCCACAAAAGAGTCTCACATTGTCAAAAATAGTCTCGAAAGTGTTATGAAATATCTGTTTTGGGTCTCACAAGTGACAAAAACATCTCTAGATATATCTACGAGTATATCTACGCGAATGCGGACGCCACCATATCGAGAGCCGATGAAAAATATTTGACGACTCGCTTACCTCGTTCCTTGTTTCTCGTTTTGATGTTGACGAAGGCATCTTGGAACTTGAGGGTATTTTTGGCCAAATCCTCGTTCAGCGACACCGCGTAGTCGTATTTGCATTGGTACGAATCACCGCATATCTTATTCGCAGTCCATATGTCCAGAGACCTGCAAGTATAATAAAAAGTTGTCATATTTTTTTATTTTCTTTCTTACACATATTATAGTTGCATATGGTCGCTCCAAGGTTTGCAATTTTGACCAGTGGGTCTAAGTTCGAGCATAGCTAACAGACGACTGTCCCGAGGATATTTACCCGAACGATGGGTATGCTGTCTATGTGGTTCGTGAAGAAGAGTTGTAATGATGGGTAGTTGCTATGTCTCGTGTATCGAGGATTTTATCCGTTTCGAAAATTAGTACGCATAGGAGAGGGGCTTTGACAAAAGATCTAGGGGGGCGAAATAGTGGTGTGGTTGGCTCGTCGGCCGCTCACCTGTTGTACGGAATTATTTCCTCGGGGGTGCGACCCCAGACCGGGGTGAAGGTTCGATTCGCGTAGTAGCTGGCGGTGCGACCATATTCACGGTAAAACAGCGCTCCTCCCTTGTATCTTTCGTATCTGTCTTCCAGCAGCCCTAAACAACGTCCAAAACCCATTTATACAAATAATGCACATATTTAAAACTCGTACTCGTTATTGTCAGTTCACCTAACATACGAGTATAGTCTATACGATAATACGAGTACGTTCGTTTGCAATTAATTCTCTATCTTTCTCAACTATAGGTATCTGATTAAGGGTATAAATGCCTACGTAGTGGTCTGGTCGTTGAAAAACTTAGTCTGAACCCTACCTGATTTATACGAAAAAAAGTCCAACATTTTTACAAATCTTTCGCTTTAAAAAAAAAATTTTTTTTACTTACATCATAAGGTACCCTATGGGCAAAATATTTTGAAAACGGATCCGTTTTATTCCGGGTTATAATCCGTTTTTGGATTATAACCCGGAATTTTCCTGTTTTCCGGCTTCTAAAACGGATTTCGAACGGATTGTAATCAGTCTTGCCGGAAATGAGTCCGGATTATTTTCCGTGAAGGCTATTTTATCATATTTGTTGGCCCGGGTTATAATCCGTGAAACCGTTTTACAAACGGATTTAGAAAAATTGCCCAAAAATTATCACTGATTATAATCAGGAAATCCGTTTTAAAAACGGATTTGGAAAATTAATCAAGATGACAAAAATATCTGCAAATTTTCAGATCCGATGGTCGAAAATAAAAACGGACTAACAACGGATAAAATTCTCATTTTCCGGATCATTTTCTCATTTTTTGCCCATCGGGTAGACTGACATATTTCATCCAACTCGTTAATTAAATTTCAAGAAAAATTTCCCTATAAATCAGCGATAAATAACGAGTTGTGACTCTACATATAAGACGTCATAAAAGTGGAATTAGCGAAAAACAAAAAAGTTCTACCCTCAACATTATAGTCGTATTCCGCATTCATTCATACGCGGCTAAAATATTCATATTACACTGAATGAAATGAATACGTAGTTTTTATTACTTTTATAAGAAAACAGGAGCAATTCAAGATTTATCGCAGATATTCTCAAGTATTTACAGTATTTTTTACCATCTTAGAAATGTCATATTTTACTACTCGTAACTCATATTTTTGTGTTAATTTATACTACTTATTAGTATTTTTGAGCTAAAAACTCGAGAAAATTGTCATGTTGGATGGCAGAACGAAAATTCACAACACATGTATCCAAGAAATGACCAATATTTTGCCTACATTCAATATTTTCATACATTTTTTAGATGGTCGATAATCGATATGTTGACTTCGTATATAAGAAAAGCAGACTACAATCGCACGCGGCCACTTACAAAATATTCCGAAATCGTGCAAAGATCGAAAATTGTTTCGGTCCAAATTCATAATGTTTCCATCGGGTAATGTAAAATCGTCGAAGGGATTGAAATTCCACGTTCCTAGTAAACCCTTGGTCTGATTCTGAAACAAAATATTTAAGACGTTATCGGGCGGGGTAAGATACGACATAGAAATTGATTTTAGTTTAAAATTTTAAATCGCACGGTTTCTAGGATGTACCTACATATAAATTATATTTTTACGTTTTTTTCATATTATTATTTCGTAGAATTATTAGCCTACTAAAATTATTTTAGAAAACTGTGTATATTATCGGTAATAGGTACTTTGACGAATAAATAAATAAAATAATTAAAAAGGCCGAGTTTGTAAAAGGTCTACGCGATGTTGATCGCAAATAATAATTGTCAACGTTTGAATTAAGACTCGCCAAAATGGAATACGAGTATCAAATAGAGGTGCCGTTACAAAAAACTGATTTTCCGAATATTTCGAGCTTCGAAAAAGTATGTGTACACGTTGCGTTGGTTCTATACGCGTGTACGCAATGTTGCATAAGCAGAACGCCGTAAATACGATGCGACGTGTGACCAAATTCTCCTTCACAAGTATACAATGTTGCATAAGCTGAACGCCGTGAATAGGTACGCAATGCGATAAATAACCGAATCAAACAATTTCTAATGGTAATATCATCGATAATCACGAATAAGACTTGCTGAAATTATTGGAGATGTTTATAAAATCTATGTAGGTAAATGCGGAACAACCTGTTTTAGCTGTTACCCCCTTTAACGGCATTAGGCTACACCTACTCGTATTCTGTACCTATTTTACTTTTGAAGATTTTTATCCAGAGTTACGAATAGTGAAATTAGATCATGCAATGGCGCGAAAATTCGGAATCTATAACTCACGATAAATTTCCACGGCAAATAAACTCTGGCACTCATCGAGCCCTTATTCTCAAGGACCTCGACGCCTACTCCGGATTCGAACATGATGACTACTTCGGACTGGTTGAGCACGTACGACGGCGTATAGACGGTAACTCCTGGTGAGAAAGACGGAGGAGGGGAGAATGAATCACGTATCTAATAGATTGGAATTTCGGTTAGAATTGGGCGAGCTCGAGCCGAGGCTTACCGTGAAAGTGTTGCAGCTTGAGCGAAGGTCTGTCGAAAAAGATGCGCTTGCCATCGGCCAGTACGTCTAGCCTGTATCTCCACTGCGCGTCCTTCGGTCTCAAACGCACTTCGATGACGGCCGAAGAGTTGTCGCAAGCTGCAGAGCAAAGTGGGGTTTATAAATAGCGAATTAAGAGGCCAAAAAATATGTATTATTACTCGCGTGTGAAAAATTGAAGAAAATTGCAACTACGAGTACGAGTAGATTAGTGATTGAAACCCTCATACTGAGACGAGCGTAAGTGCGAAATATACAAATTTTAAAGCTAAAGAGCAAAAAAACGGAATATTTTGTCAAAAAATAAGCGTATCTCCTCGTGTGATTACTTATTTCATGTATGTGTATATCTTGAGAGTAGTGTACAAGAATGGATAAAACAAATCGATGGCTAAAAAAAATCAGTTATACACTATAAGGTACTAAGAGAAAACTGCATATTAAATTTTAATATATGCATATATTACACTGAAAAAAATTTTAACCCTAATTTTAGCAATTTGGATGAAAAATCTGAGATAATCCGAGATTTGTAGCAGAAATTACTACAAACCTAGAATATGTATTATCTAAGATGGTAAACAGTACTAGAAATATTATATTATTTACAATAAATTGTAGATACTCGTAATTTTCATAACTGTGATGAAAAAAGTTACTATTAATAATTAATGTAGTCTATTTATTTATTTCAATGTAACATTAATGACAATTCAGATTTTGTATTAAAAATTAATACAAATTGAAAATTAATGGGCTGCACACTACATGTATTTTATAATAATCTCTCACATGAAACCAGCATTGTCCCTAACTTATTAATATGCAGCATTCTGATTTTTGATTTTTTTTCTCTGATTGCTTCTTGCCTCCTGAGGCCTTCGCTTTGCTCAGCAGTTCCAACATTTTTCACCTTTTTTAAAGCCACATCTCGCTTGGCGAGAGCCGCCCCCAAAAACGGCCTTCAGATTCGCGTTCAGAGACCACAAAAACCCTCATACCAGTGCTATACAAAAAAAATTTTTGATAGAAAATTTGAAAAAAAAACCAAGGGGTTAATCTGCCATTTTGGCGAAAATTGACGATTTTAAAAATTTTCAAAGAGACCTGTGCGCGGAGTGTAATTTTTCACGCTGAATCCGAATCTGCAGCTCGTTTTGGTCTACGTCCAGATTCAAACCTATTTAGAAGCATTTTTTCTATTTTTTTTGGCCTTACCTCGCTGGGTCTAAATCACGACGTAGAGCAAAACGAGCTGTAGATTCGGATTCAACGTGAAAATTTACATACTGCGCACATCTCCAGGAAAATTTTGAAAATCGTCAATTTTGGCCAAAATGACAAGGTTAACCCCTTGAATTTTTTTTTTTCAAAAAATTTTTTCAAATTTACCACTGGTATGGGAGTTTTTGAGGTCGCTGAAAACACAAATCTGGAAGCCGTTTTTGGCGGCGGCTCGCGCCAAGCGAGATATGGCCAGAGAATAGTGAAATATGCAATATTACTCTAAAAGTTGTAAATTATTTTTTTATTATACAGAGATACTGACCGACGACGGAGGTAAGCTGAGTGGCCATGACGGGGCCGTAGATGTTACGATCGACCTGCTCGAATCGCGCCTGCACGTCCAGCTTGTGTTTGTCGGTATCCGCGTGCACCAGCACGAATTCGCCTTTGCCGTTGAACGTGTACTCGACGTCGTCGAAGGTGATGAAGTGCGGGTCTCCGAATATTGTCGCTGAAACACAAACGCCAAGCTTTACACTTGCCCCATCCGATTATACGACTTACGTATAGTACCTACATAATTATACCGTTTTTGACTCATTCTACATAGGCGTACATAATGTACCAGCATATATGTTGACGAGACGAATGAATTATTTCTACCTTGACCGAATTGGCCGTTCACCCTTAGGCTTACCTACGTACGGAGACTGATAGGCGATACAGTCTTGAGAAGGGCGCCTCTCGAATCTGAAAGTTTCGCATCCGACAGCTTGCTCTTCTTGCCACATGCAACACATGTAAAATGGGCTGACATCGTGAAACCAATGAGATAACGTGGGCACCTGAACATAAATACGAGTAAGTCAAACCGACGAGCTAACAATAGGTAAATAAATCGAATAATAATAAAATTCAATTTATTTTTAGGGGCGCCTAACGTGCGGTGAATTTCATCTCTTTTCGGCACTCGGCTATGAATAAGAAGCGAAGAAAAGCGTTTTTATTGCTCATCCGAGTAATTAAACTGTACGCTACTATTTATGCATATAAACGGCATTTCGGTGTACAGAATGAGGCACATCTAGTCGAGTCTACACGTGCATTTCAGCACGGACGGCTCTCCTACTACAGCTACCGATTTACAGCTATGTATGATAGAAATGGCTATGCGTGGGCACGCTACTATACGTTACTAACCTTATTCGCTTCATTCCACGGAAGATAGCCCAAATTATGAGACCTACTCGGCTTCGAACCCCACATCTGATCGTAGGTCAACATTAGATAATTATTTTTATCGTAACAACATTGCTGCTCAGATCCTTCCAGGCTAAGAAAAGTATACAAATAATGAATCATTATAAAGCATATAGGGAAAGAGAGGAAAGGAGTAGAGTATTTAAAGCTTTAATTATAGGGTAAATTACAAGGGAGGGGCAGGGAGAGAAAGATATTTCAACGAATAAAACTTTGGATAAGTTTGTTCAGGGAACATAAAGTTTTTGAAAATATAACAGCAAAAACCAATAGACTTATACTCGTATGTAACTTTGTATTGTAAATAAATTATTTTTATGCAAAAAGAGTCTACTTTCGTCATTATTTCTGTTCCTCTGATAGATACTAAAAAATTGATAAGAACAAAAATTGTCGATAATTGGATGAAAAATATTTTTTGTTCAAAGATTTCTTCATTAAATGTATACCGTTTGCGAATTACAGTCAAAACACCAAACATGCGGGTACATTTGCTCCCTTTGGGGGGATTATGACAGGGAGATTTTAGGGAACTTTTAGGGGATGATTCTGTTGGTGAGACTTGACGTTTTTGCGTAAAAATATTTTTTGTAGGATTTTTTACAATTTGAAACATCTATCTGCATTAGAATTTATAAGCCTTCCACATATAATATTTTATTTACCTGGGTGCTCCGGTGCGTACGCAGTGGCGGGCTCCTTTGTTATAAAAGCAGCCGGGATTCGCTTCGATATCGCAATCGTAGTCAGGCAGATAACGGCCTTTGTCTGCCAGCGCTTGCTCCAGTACGCACGGGCACTGAGGAATCTGATGGCCAAAAAAGAAAGAAAACAATCGACGCGTTAGGAGAACTGCCCGGACGTTTTCCATATCGTATCCCATCGGTCGAGTAGGTAGTAGATAATATACAAGTATCTGTACTGACTGTGGCACTTACTCTGCAGCTACGCTACATTACCACTATTTATGTACGTATGTGCTTGTGAGGCTCGTGTTTTCACAACACACAATTATCTCATTAGGCAGAAATTTAACTTCCATATACCTGTACCTTATTTTATCAAATGTCACAATCTACCTCGCTAACGTTGCTCTCTTATTTTTCGCACAACTATATACTCGTATATTAACCATAGATGCGCCAACGTACTGCCAGCAGGACCACGCGCCCTACCAGTGCTACTGACACAAGCTAATTTGAGCACTTTCTGTCCTTCTGGTAGGACTAACACTATGTGTAATGGAATCAGAATATCCAGTATCTGCAGTGCAAAATAAGTTTTTTGAAAAAAGTTAATTTTAACCAAGTTTGTATGTAAATTGTACTGCTTGGAATTCTGCTACAGCAGGACGTACGTTGGCGCATCTATCATTAATACGCATGAACCAGTAATATGAAAATTACTTGAAAAATAATTCCCGGATTATGAAAATGAACTAGAAGAAGAAAAAATAAATTGCCCGAAATAGAAATGCTAATTGACTGTTACGACGAGTACATATACCCATAGGTATAGCATTCATTCCACTACTTCGCAACAGTATAGTTTGAGCCAAAAAGCTTTTTCTCCATCATCTACACACGGTACCCATCATACTCTCTTATCATCTGATTAAAAAACTATGCACCCTAAAAAAACGCGTTCTATTAATTAATTCGCTCACTTCTGCGGCGAAATTTTTCAAATATCGATCATGCTTCAGCCAGCCGTCGCATAATCTTTCCGCCCATCGCATTCCATGCATACGCTCCCATTGCGGCTGAAAATACCATCCCAGCGGAATCGGCTTGCTCCAAAGCACTCTGGCGATAAAAATACAAATAATACATAATATAAATATGTTTTTTCTTACTGTCTTGGAAAAATAGTACGTGTACTTATAGAAGCAGGGCTGGAATACCAGTATGATTTTGTTTATCATACTGTTTCTATACCACTGTTTCCTGCCAGTGATATAAATGAGCAAATGCTCTTAGAATAAATGCTCCGAGCATCATTTTTGAGAATTTTTAAACTAATTTCTTATTTCTTATCAAGTTATCATTGCTGATCAAGTTCAGATCTTTTTCTTAAATTTTTTAAAAATTAATAGTTTATTTTGAATTTTGATGAGTAATAAAAATTGTATAGTTTTAGTGACATCACATTTTACTTTCAATGTCTTGAAGCATTTTCTCATTTTCAGTTTAATTGGTTAAATGAAAGAATTTACCTAAAAACTTTTTTTATTTTTTTACCAAAAAATATAAATGCTCAAAAATGCTCAAGCATGCTCGAGCATTTAACATCACTGGTAATACCCATACATACGTAACATACGTACGTACTAAGAAATACTTACGGCGACAAACCATGCTGAAAATATTTACTAGGATCGGTTAAATTTATTTGTAAGAAGCCAAACGTCAGATCCATTAAATCTTCGTTATTTCTCGATTTGTAGGTTTCAGGGTTTATGGTATACTGTCCCGTATTTTGGATACCATCCTGAAAATCGAATAGAATGAGACTTTCACCGTGCCCTATATATACCTATATATATAACTACCTATTCATTATAGCTTCTGCCTCTATACCTCTAAAATGTCGATGTACAGTAGCTCCGGCCTAATTGTGGTTTCTTTATAGCCCCATAAAGTCAGCCTCAACCTAGCGTCGTAATTTGTGGTCAAATTCTGTTTGTTCCACGTGATTACAATTGGTTTTCGTATATCGATTCCGTGAATGTTTTCGGATTCGATTGAGATTTTCTCGGCGGCTGTCGCTGGTGTTTCTGCAAAAAGTGAAATTATCCGTTAGGACTAGCGTAGGTGCAGTTCTCGTATTTCATAATCTACCGCCAGCGTAAAAGAGAATAATTTGTTGATTTATTATTATGCCTTATAGTTATTATATAGTTATGCTCTAGTCGATAGCTATAGTAGCACATGGCATAGCCTATATAATTGGTTGAAACGCACATAGGCCACTCTAAGAATTTCAGCTGGTGAAAGATTTCATGCCCGAAAAACGAAACTACTCCAGCTCGTACCTTGCCCATATGCCTTCTAAGGTGTCTCAGAATTTATCGAAGCGTCGAAAATCAAACAAAAATGTCATAAATACTCGTAAGTAGGTAGCTATTGTAAAAACCGACTGTTCGATCAAAAAATCTTACCGACAAAATACATTCCTTTCCAGTTATATTTTTCATCGTCTATTTTAATGTCAAAAATGATGTAGCCTTCGACGGTAAGAAAAGGCTGAACGCACACGGCTCTGTTCCTATCGATGATTCGGCCAACAACCTCTTCTGTATCGAATCTGCGAAAATAATATGTACATATTTAAGATTAGTTGCTCATTTTTAAGACTTGTAAAACGCCGAAAGTTCGAAATTCGTTTATCTATAAGTGCCATAGTAAGCACCTACCCCAACCGTCGTAAACATAGCCACAACTTAGCCGGGATCTATACATATGCACATACGCACCTAGACCAAGAACAAGAAATTCCAACAGAACCTAATAAACTGTAAGAGCTAAAAGAGCGACCGTCCACCCCTTTATGGCCTATACATGAACAAATAATTATTATAGTTTACGTGTAACTCACTTGCATCTGATTTTCATATTCGGCTCGAAGCAAGGACCAGTTATATTGACGATAGTGCCTCCGAGCATATTACCACTTTCGGGAGCGAATACCAAAGGCAGGGTGGTGCCGGCTAAAATGAGAGAAATAAAACAAGAATAAAGATTACGTATAGCGCAGGTAAAGTAAATTCGGCGCAGTTTTATACGAATTTTATTGTGTCAACCATAACAACTGAGGAGCGAGGAGGAGGAGGGAGTAAATTATGGGTAATCAAATAAATGAAAGCGATATTTCCAAAAAAGAGTCAAGTCTAAAAAATTTTGATCATTATTATTTCGAGTAAAAATATAGGTTTTGTGACTGATTATTCTTAAAAGTCATATAACTGGATTTCATAAAGTTTTGACTGAACTGAACAGCAAATATTTTTGAAAGGTGCGTTATAAACAAACTTTTTTTTCAGCAAATTCCTTATAATTCGGTAGGCTACGTGTAATTTTGTAATATTGGATTTTTTGACAGCAAGTGCTACCAACATTAAAAAAAATATAATGTCGGCGGACCCCTACGATTGAGATTTTAAACAGCTTTACAATTTATTCTTTTAATACATAAAATAATATAAAGACTAACCAGTATAAGTAGGATAATAAAAAGTATCCTATCTCGGACAAGATTTGGGAACCAATTAGAGATTGGAGAAAAAAATTTAAGAAAACCAATGTAGATATTAGGAAATTAATTACGAGTAACAAAACAGACCTATGTCCTTATTACAGGTGCCCAGCATAATGTTTTCATCGATTCGAAAAATGTGACGACCGGGGAAACCATTAGCCCAACCTCGACTAACCAAATCTCTTATTGTCGATCGCTGTGAATACGGATAATATTCGTAGCTTCTTGTGCCGTTACCACCGTTAAATCCGACCTAAAATATAAATTTAAAACTCAAATAAATCTATCGTACCTAAGAATAGGCTGGCTTAGACTTAAACCATGTAGTACTAATACTACATAGTTGGAGAATGTAGATTTGTAAGCTCCCATACAAATGCTGGAACTCCTCCTTCTCCCAAAGTAGTATCGCCTCCAGCTTCCGTGTGACTAGTCCACTGCATTTCAGCGTAATTGAAAATGGCGTACGTAAATACTTCATCAGTTGCTAAAACTAGTTGGAAAGTATTTGTCTGTAAAAGAGAAAATTACAGTACGAGTAGTCTTGCGGTTATGAGAACGTATTTCACCATGAAGCTTATATTACGCAGGATGCGTTCAGGCAATGAGGGATCATGGATCTCATTCATGGAAATGATTAGTGATGGTAGAAAGTAATTAATTACGAGTATATTATAGACTAATATGACTGTCAGTAGCGAATTCAAAAATTTCCCGAAAGAGGGTTGACTCTTAATTTATCAAAAAAATGAAAACAAAACAAAACAGTGATATTCATAAAAACATTAATTAGCGCCAAAAATGTTCTTCCATAACAGAGACTTCAGCCCTCCTAGACTTCCCCACAAAAGTATTTTCACTGCATCAAAGTCAAGAATCAAGGACGATAATTTGTAGAACAAGCCATCAAGAAAAAGAAATAATAATATTGAATTAATACGATATGTAAAATGTAATCAGGGTATCCAACATGCGGAGCAAATAATTTTTTCAAAAATGTTGATTTTAACCAACTTTGTTTATAAAAGGTACTGCCGGGAATTCTTCCAGTTGGATGAAGGCACGTGAGCGCATCCATCATATTATACTGGTATTTTGAAAGAAACTTCGAAGTATTGATTGTTGATTCGTTTGAAACCAAAGGAACAGAGCTTATACCTACTCCAGATCGTAGCCATGTCTTATTAGAGAGTCCGCAAAATAACATATTGCATTGAAAATAATTCGATAATCGATGTGATAGGACAGGGTAAAATATAGGTATGACTCTAAACTACACATAGATGGGCTAGTTTGTGAATAAGTATGTGAATATAGAATAACTTCGATAGTTGCTAACAAACAAATAAATAAAATGAAGGAACCACCCATGTCACTCTTGCTACTTTGATTTTTTGAAGCCGTGTGAAGTCGTGGACTTGGTTATGGTCGGGTGAATAGATTCGGAATAATGACCGGTAACCCGTGGACTTACTTATCCTGACAAAAACCACAAATTGGTTGGTACTATAGTTAAGTAGGTACCTTACAAAACATTATCAATTTTTCTTACCACATATAAAGCATTTCCGATACCACCAGCGAATGACATATTTTTCCACGTGACGATAACCGAATGCTTTGGAATAAATGTTTCAGCTCCGACTACGCCTTCACGTATGTCCCACATGAGACGTTCGCGCATTTCAACGCCAAATTTATCGGTTCTCGCTTGTAGATCGCGTTCCATTCTGTAAGTAAATAATAGTAATAATTTTAGGGTTTAGGGTGTACATCTAATTTTAGTAATAAAGTTCATTCTATTTGTAAAAAAAAATGTGACAGTAAAAGTTCAAAGGTTTAGTCAAGTTCCAATAAAATTCAAAATTTCAAAACAACTACAACAACAGTACCTACTTATAGTACTTGAAACTGAGATCTACAGAACTTTTCACATCTATAAATCTCATCAAAAAGAACGCACAAATCTTGTAATCCAAAATAAATGGATTTAAACACGAAAGGTGAAATAAACAAAGCAAACAAATAAGAACTCTAAACCTAGACCGTACAGAACTTACTCGTCGAGTGAGTTCTAAAAGTGTACGCGCAAAATGTTTACCTGAAGTAAAGCCCAGGTGCTCGTCTATCGATGTCTGTAGTTCGTATATTTCCGATTCGACACTTGCTATAAAATATGCCGATGAAAGACGGGTCATTTTTACGAGGCCAGTCTTTATTTGGAAATCTCAGCGGATACGTATAGTGCTCCGGAGGGTCGCTGAATTCGAGGTAACCATGCATAGAAATCTGGAATAAATCACAAAATTCCAACTTTGTGCGATTCACTAATCACTATAGCTATAGGTATCAGTGTACTCTGCAGTCATCGAAAAGAAAGAGCCATATGAGAAGACTCGATAACCAGGTCTACGGGTCTTTTTAATTTTTATTTTAATTTGGCAACTCGATTTTAGCGACGAATTTCTCGACGATGAGAGTTCCTAAATTGGCATTAGTAGCGATGTCTTGAGACGAATTAGTTTGGGCTATGAATTGTCGCCCTGTCCTGCTGTCATGTGGTGCACTCGTCTTGTAGAGTAAATGCTGGTTAGGTCTATAGGTATGCAATTACGAATATCGGACATTGGGTACCACATCAATTATGTATAGTATATTGCCTACAGGTTAATACTGGTCTAGAGACGTGCACGTGGTAATTAATTTCATTTATGGTATTACAACTTATAATTGTACTCTGTATATTATACAGGGTGATTCAAATACACACTCGATTCATTTTTCTGTACCCCAGCCAAGAACACAGTGTGGCCAACGCAAATAGTTAAAACCCCTTGCTTTAAGACAATTAAAAGTTTCTGGAGGTGAAAAAAATCTCTCGAATCGGTTTTTCGTTGAAAATTTAGATTTTAGCCGCAAAAAAAAAAAGGTCTGTTATTTAAAAAGAAAACTTGAAATTTTAAAATACAAGGATAAAATACCAAATAATAATATACTCGTAATATCATCTTTCAATTAATGAATAATAACTGGAAGATTGAGACAAAATCCTTAATGTCCCCAAAAGAACACCTTTAAATTCCTAAAAATCTGAAAAATCCCTTAAATCCCTCAAATTCTAAAAATCCGTGGGTTCAGGGATTAATTCATGCGGTTGGCATCCTTGTAAAAACAGGAGTTGAACCAGGAAAACATTTTGGGGGCGGGGGTTGAGTCTGAATCTTGCAGGCCCACCTAACTAATAAACGGGTTACGCTGCTGGGTTCTTAGCTGGTATATATGGAAATATGAATCGAGTGTATATTTTGAAGGGCGATTCAAATATTTTGACGCACCAAATGCTATTTCCCTATGGTGCGTGAAAATTTGAATCACCCTGTATATTTGTAGGTCCAGCGAATTACCCTGGTATAGTTGAAACGAAACCCGAAAAACGGTAGTTGAAAGTTGAAATTCTTGTGAACTTGCGGATTGGAGTGATGAACGTAAATTTGATAATCTCCGTGGTCGTCGTCGCCACCTTTATCGTAAAACCAATACAAAAACTGCGACCGAATTTGTCTCAACCGTTCATCCGTTAAAAAATAACGTTCCTCGTTTGGGCCGAGACGTTGAGTTGCAGGAGCATATCTGTAGCTCAAATCATCTGCATTACAAAAAAATACCGATCAAAAACAAAATTAATGTAGCCTTTTCGTATTCACATACTTGGTACGTCTAACGCAATCCAATTTGCAATACTAATACCTACTCATCAATATAGGCTATCAACGCGGGCATTTGGCGCCGAAGCAATGTAAAGGTGGGATAAGTTTAATGTTAGACGCAGGTAAATCAAGGTACATAATATGAGCATTTTATATGAAAAATTCTCAACATAAGCCAAACCTTAACGTGTAATTTCGACCACGTAAATGAGTAGTATTTCGAAGACAGAGCTAGGAAATGATTTCTCAACGATTCTTTGATTTTAAACCAATTTTCATATTAACCTAGGTATAAGCAGCCAAGCGTTTGTTGATTTACCAATTTGAGCAATCATACTAAGACTGCATCGAGGGTTTGAAATCGAGTATATGTTAGAATTGGGAGAATGAGTAAAACGATATAGACGCCTAAAATTATCTACACGCGGTAGAGGAAAAAGTTATCGCTAAGTAAACACAAACATATTCGTGCAAAAAGTTATCTTCAAGTACATCTTCCTCCTGCAGGTAATATGTATACTTTGACGTCATATTCAAAAAAAAAAAATCATTTAATCATAGGTAGAATGCATATAGACTATAGTACGGTACAGTTATGATTTTTTTTTTAATTTAAGGTCAACAATAATGATTTTTTTTTGCACGAATATTGCAGATGAGTCATATGAAAAGCTGAGGTACCTATAGCTTTCCTTGGGCCGGTCACATAAACAATTACAATCTAATATCCACAGCAGAAATCTATACGGCGAATTGTTCCTGGTTTCCCATAAAAAGTGGTAAAAATTACTATTCATTTCCCTAGGTGTAAATTTTTCAGGAAAACAAAAACAAAATAGATGGCATTTATTATAAAGAATATTCCTATAACTGAGTATTGAATGGCAAGAAGCATATGTCTGCAAATATTCTTATTTTTTGTGTTTTCGCCGATTAAAATCATACGAACTATCCTGAAGGTGGCTCATCTTTTCACCAAATCTCGATATCTGCTTTCACTCTCGATATATGACCAGTTGAAGTTTTGAACTTGACTATACTTTTTGATAATATTTAGAATTAAAGTCCTCAAAATGAAACTACTCCCCTTTAAACTGGTGGAAACGTACATAGCTTGAAATAATGTGCAAAAATACTTGCACTGAAATATCAATAGAAGGTCATATTATTGTGTTCTATTTATTCTTACAATGATATTTATCTTAGCCTTATTCAAGCATTTTTGAATTTTTCTAAACCATTTTCTAAACTGGCGCATAACATAGAAACTCCAAGAATGGTAAAAAGGGGATTCAGTAGACCAGTAGACTGATATTTGGCAGAACAATCTGAGAACAAGAAGAAAAATTCTGCAGGCACATTCGATGCTTTCTACCAACCATTCTGTGCACTTTATAGACTGTTTCTTTGGCATACTTGAAGTTCAATAGTTCGTCTACTCGTACGTATATTCCAAATTTCATTGACCTAGCAAGATTTCAACATCAGTTTTGCTCACATGCAAACTTTAAATGCGTTTTTCTGAAAAGTGTATTTTTGCAGAAATCCGTTTTTTGCTTTTCACTACTCAATTTATCATTTGCATATACTCGTATATCAGCTCAAGTTGGTTGTCCAGCTGTGTTCACGGGGTTTAGTCCAAATGCGTCTGTATGAAAAATATTTAATTTATTCAGAAGCACATGGGCTGGAGTATTCATCCGTAATCATGCTTCAGCGCATAAGCTGGGCAACAGTCTATACGATATTTCAATAAATTGTTTGAATAACTGAGTGAAAGGAGCAGCGATAATCCATTACTCTCCTTAACGTAAGCGAACTACTCTTTCTGCCGTCTCTGGGAAGGGTGGACGGGGAGGCAAATTACCTGGAAAACGTTTTCAGATTTTTTCGACCTTTGTTTGATCTTCTAAAAAAATTTAGTTTTTTGGGGGGCATCGATTTCATTTGAAAGGCAAACCTCTCCGGCTTTTCAGTAAATCTGTCGAACCTCCTCAAAAATTTAAGCACAGTAACTTCTAAGAACTTTTTCATTATTATTTTTTTTCAGTATTTAAATGCACTTGCAAGCTAAATATCGACAGAGGATCGTATTAAATTGCCTTCAGAATATAGGTAGGGTAGGCCAACCGGTACTTATCCAGATTTTGCTGTTACATGCAATGATGCAAAATTGTTAGTGTTTAGTTATAAGAAAACGTATAACCGCGAACTGTTTCAATCTATCTCATCCTCATTCATCAGTTTTCTAAAAAATATATATACTCGTATTTACAACCGTTGCAAGTTTTAATAGGATAGTCTAATATTAACATCGAAAAACTTACTCTCAAAGTTCACGTCTGGCAAATTCCTTTGCGAATTGGTCAGGGAATTGTAATAATTGGGCTGATTTTGGTTCGGGTAATAACCTTGCGCATCCTGTCCTGGAATATTGGACTGTGGCAAGACGATATCGCGAAATCGTTGTCCTTGATTATTATAGGTAAACTCACCAGTATTCTGAGTGTCGACACGATTGCCGTAAAACACTAGCAACGTTATTAACCAGCCGAATGGCCAAATTTTGACTTTTACTCGCATGATGGCAAATTTCATATTTTAAAGAACAATATCAACTCATTCATCCGAATTAAAAACGTTACGCGGTACTTGGGTCCTAATTTGAGATCCTTCATCCGACACTAAAATGAAAAACTTACAAGTACCAACCGTAGGTACCCACTCTGTCAAAACTCCTAACCTACTTCGCACTCGAAACAACGGCCGTGTTATCTGTTTACCTTAATTTCACTTGTTGACTGGATTCGTCAACTTCTCTATAGAAAAAAAACCTCGACTCATCAGTCTGGCACGCCTGTGAAAGATAAAACGATTAAAAATTCGTCCATAAATACCGGTAAGTAAATAAATAATAAAAAAAAAGTCAACCTGTTCGGTATTACAGGAAATAACTCACGAGCACGAGTAATGATGACGAAATTTCAATTATTCGCGTTCTTTTCCCCGAAAATAAATTTTCCCCTTCGAATACTTTCGCTGAAGTCGCCCTCAGAAAATGGTTTTGTAAATTTGTGAATGGTCACTTAGGGGCGTTTTCCCAGAACGTAATAAGTCTATTTCCATGGATTTGGAGATTATAGGCACCGACTGTATCTATTGATGAGACTACTATAGCCTTGTATCTACAAGTTTGTCTCGTATGGACCTTCAGAGCGAAGACATGAGATTATCGTTTTTTGAAATACCCGATCGAGTGGCTTATAATTATACACGTCATAGATTTATATAGTTAGTTGCTGTTTTGTTTTTTCAAAAACCTGAGTAAATATAAGTACCTAGTCATACTCCGTTCCACTTGGCCGTCTTACGTTGCATAGCAGGCATAGCATAATAGTTAGTCGCGTCTTTACTCTTTTTCTAAAGTCCAAAATCATACCTTATGCATTTTGTTTCGAATATAGAGCGCATATTTCTGCACTGGCTTGTGTGAAAAGTTGAATAAATATGCCAAATTATTCATTAATTTTATTATCATAGTTGTAGATTAAGCCTAAACCATGATTCAAATGAAAAATATAAAACATGTGACTGCCCTTACAAAACAAATAGTGATGAATGAAACAGTATGGAAGAAGAACAAATTTGAAGACATTCAACTAATGTTTATTGAAAAAATAATAATAATGCACCTACATAAACAAAAACGAAAAAACTAATGTACGGTATCAAAAATAAAATAATGAATGAAAATTATGGGAATGCTACTAAATTAATAAAAATAAATAATATCGATTAAAGGGAATAAAAGAAATTGCCACAGCGACGAAAATCATCATGTGTAGGTAACCTACGACTGAATAACTTCAAGAACTCTTGATTCATCGGCGAACTTACACCGTAGAATGTTCATTTCGGTAACACTGAATAATATGAAAGATAAACAACGTCAAGTTAATACAATGAAATTAAAGATCGAGGTTTTTTGTAAGTTGAAAACACACAATTATAATTCATTACTCATCTAATAAACTGAACTACTCGAGTCAACATTTTATACAAGGAGAGAAACTTCACTCATCATTTACCAAAAGTAAGATAAACCCTGGAGGAGTGTAATAAATATTGAAAAAAAAAAAATGTAAATCAATTAGTCAGCAACAATTTTGGGTAGATTAAGCAACGAAAAAACATTTTCTATGTAATATCCCTTCCAAAAGCGATAGAATGATTTTTTCCATTACGTGTATGTCTGTCTTATCTAAATTTTAAAAATATAATTATATATTCTGAACGGTGAATAATGCGTCGAGTATTAGATAGAGGTTAGCCCTTATTACACAACATAGTCGATAAATTCTACGAACTTTTTAAGTGTAATTTTGACTGAATAGACACGGACATGTGATTCTTGATACTTAGGGTAACATATCCGCAGGACTAAAAGTCCTCGCACAAAAATTGCGGTATACTTCACAAGTTTACTTTAATTACCTGCTTAGGTAACTCAGGGGATTGATCCTCTTTTCAGCATGATCGAGTTGTTCGAGCTGAATTGGTATACTTTTGCTCTGAATCATATCGCAGTCGAATATTTCGAGCCGAGATTCGGACGAAACCTGTGACAAAGTGTGCGAATACAAATATAAAATAACGACTGTAGAAAATAGTTTGGATATGAAAAGGCCGAGCTAAGTACCTTCAAACAAATATTATTGTCACGAAAAGTGCATTTGTCAAGTTTGACAGAAGTGCGACCAAAACACTCGATGGCTATGTCGAAGCCTGAAAAATCACAATTCATCGCTAAAAGAGAAGCATCTTCGTAGACTTGAATTGCAGTGGGTAATTGTGATCCATTCGAGGCCAAACGAACACGGTCCAAATATACGCAGCCCCTTTTAATCGTGATTACCGACCGCACATATTGTACTTCAAAAGCGAGGTTACTGATTCGTATATCATTTGAAAGGCATTCGAACAAGCACCAATGTGACCGTGTATCGGAAATCACAATCTTACGTTCAGGTAACCCGATTAAATTCACAGCAAAGTCAAAATGTTCTCTCGGGTTTAGAAGATTTTCTTGAGAACACAGAATAATCGTGTCGTTTTCAGAGTATTCGAGAAAGGCATCTTTAATTTTGGCAAAAATACGGCTGAAAAAATATAAAAATAAAGTAATTATTAAGCACTTCTAAGAAATCACTCAATGTATTTAAAACCGGTGGTTATCATCGGTCGGCGCGGTCAAGGACTGGTCTACTATTTATATTTCGGTGACAATCGCATTTCAATACCCCGGGGTAAATGGAAAAAGTTGGATTTCCGCATAATCGAATTTATAAATTCCTTAATAAAATATGTTTTCAAAGACGATATACCAAAGAGTCTACAAAAATTTATGCGATACTTTGTTCCATAGAATATTCATTTCGCTCCAAAAAAATTTTTTTCCTTGTCTTCTCGTACGAAATGATCCCCGAGAGATTATAAAATTATAATTATATTTCACGTAGGTACCTCTCAGATCCATCGTGTTCTTTTACAAAAGACCAAGATGATTGTAAACACGCATCGACTTCCGCAATGCTTTCATGTCCAACAACAATAATTACTCTTGGCAAAGTAGATTTACGACGGTTTCTGGCGTCTTCGATGTTCCTAGAATTACGTACGGATGTTAGTACCCACGTAGTTTACACATATTTCGCACGTTCCACCAATTACAAAAAATTTTCATTCTGAATACTTCAAAAACGTACTTTTACATCATGGTTCCCAAAAGAAAAAATAATATTCTTCAGAATACAAGAGTATACAGCTTTCTTACATAATTTGAGGTGAGAAAATAATATAAATAAAAAAATTTTATTTAGCTTATTCAACTTATGGTATTTTTCGCATTCAGAATGAAAAATTGTTCATTGTATAAAAACTGAAAGTAAATTTACGAGACTAGCCCAGTTATGTAATTTCTTACTGTCAGTCCTTCAACGATAATACACAATTTTTCACAACAAGGAATACCTTAACTGGGATATTTCCAACTTGCTCAGTTCCATTTTAATCAATTCTAATTCGTTGAAGCATTCTTCATGGACAATGATAGCGTCTGAATGTTGAAGTAGCTGTTTTTCATCAGTGGTAGATGATTCGATGGAATACTTATTCATATTTTCATACAGTTCCTCGCCTCTTTCCATTAAATGTTTTATTTTTTTTCCCGTAATGTAATGCACTTTTCCAAGGAGTTTATCAAAATACCTGCAATGATATTAATCTTATAATACAGTTAGAAATTAGTAATCATTTGGAAAGTATAGATCGGGATTTCCGTGGAATGTTATTGAATAATGTCAAAATTTTTGTCTACATTTTACTAGCGATCGGTTACGTCACCCGAGTCTTGTCATACAATAAATAGGCAATTGGCGAATTATAATAAGGTTGTTAGTGAGTTACGAACAACTGGAATTGATAGAGATATAATTTTCATCACTCCGATTTGGTTTTTTTTTTTTTTTTTCCAACTTGAGCAGCTCAGACTCTCAATTCCAATTTGGAGGGAGAAACAGACAAAATGGTTTTATTTAACAAACGGATTCAAATACAGAACTTTATCTCATTTTTTGTACCAATTCAGTCGCAAGAAAATTTATTATCAATTTTGAAAAAAAATGTTTTTTTCAAGAAAATTCCCAGAGATTTCTGGCGCCAGCAGCCACATACATTTTGTAATTTTTTCTTATATTACTGTCAGCCCATGAACGATATACACAATTTTTCACAACTTGGAATACCTTAACTGAGGGATCATTATCAAGACCAATATTCCAATTTAAGAATCAATAGTAGGTATTGAATGATCGGCAAATTATGACTGGGTACTTGCAATTTTTAAGGGCGCGGTGATGACTCGCTTTGTCAAAAATAATAGATATGAACGAGATAATATATGTTCTTCCTCACTCAGTCCCGATGTCAATAAAAATAATTCGAGTACTTACATCTGCAGGCGATTTTCTAAATTATCGACACACCAATTCGGAATACTGCAATCTGAATCAGCATCCCATGGATACCACAAATGGTGGAAAAACACCCTGTAACATGATACACGTAAGGTTAATTAATCAAAGTACCTAGTGCATTTAGTTTGCTCTCAGCTTGTACGACAAATATGAAACCATATTCACCTCAATTGATCGATGTACTCGGCGATAGCGTGAGCATCCATTTTTGGATTATCTTGATCAATAGTTACGTATAAATCTTTCAGAGGAGCATTTGTTATAACTCCCGATAAATCTAAAGGCTCGCAATCGTTGTCGTCGTTCAAAATTCTCACACTGGCTGTTAACGAGTTGAAGTCCACATTTTCAACCTATAAGAGGGAAATGCTTAACGTTCGATCGAAATAATCAAGCTTATATTATCTATTTTAATTATTAACGCTTTATACAAACCATTACTTCCACAATTTGAGGAAAATTAATACCCAAATCGTCACAGTTGGGTCGCAGAATGTACCAAATCGCTCTCCACTCTTTTGGCTGTAAATGTAATTCTAAATAAATGGACCATACGTTACAAATTTCAGAAACTGAACCGGATACAACGCATGTTGAAGAAAACGTTGATAGAATGTAAGTATATTCTTCCAACCGCTGTGCGTACGATTTGAAAATTTTCATACGATCTCTCATAATGATGAACCGATTCAAGTAAATGGAAAGAGAAGAAACAGAGAATCGTGCTGAAAGAGAACGTTTATAGATGAATAAATTATTATTTAAAATGAAACTGGAAAGAAAAATACGCTTAAAGAAAAATAAGTATTTAAAGAAAAATAAGTATTTAAAGAAAAATAAGTATTTAATAAATAAAATTATAATAAAATAATTTTGATTATAAAGAACCGCGAAAATACCAAATGATAACCTTGAGTTGACATTTGACAACTACACTACAAGACTACAAGTAAACTTCAAGTTAAAACAAAACAAACCAAAGGGCGTCTCACTCTCACAACGCCGAAAGACAGAGGGCGCGCAGCGCATACCAAATCATTTAGGATTAGGAAGCGTTTTTGAATGGTTGAGTCTTTAGCGATTAATAGACGCTGGTGTTGTGGTAGTTGGCCAGTTGGGTGGTTGTTTGGTAATTTGGTTGTTTAGTTGATAAAGTGATGTCTAGGCTGGTCTTGGGTATATAATGGAGTGTATTTGATTTTGATTCTTTTAGGATTTATTCACGATTGATAGTAATTTCATCTGCACGTCGTTGGTCTTATGCATGGTCAGTAAGTCAATGGTCATTTGCTTCTGCTCATCTATCACTTTTTTTCAAAATGTTACTTTCAACTACTGAGCAAAATTATTTAATATAATCTACCTGATCCTCATGGGTTCTCTCATCTTGGACGTTCTACGCAAAGGCATTTGGTCATCCTTCTGTGGAGGATGGTACTACGATCCTAGCAGTGCTACATTTACAAATACATTTCACTTGTATTTGTTTCTATTTTTCTTATGTTTCCCCTTCAGCGTTTATGTAGTAAGTATCCGTTGAATATGAATGCGAATTCAGAGTTCGTTATCATCAATTTTTTATTTAATGTAATATTCTCTTATAGTATCTCCCACGGAATATTTTGAATTGGTTTATTTACACTTCTGTCGTCGGTTGCGTGTTTCTCGTTATCAAACTCATTAATTTGAGCTTGCATCGAATGTTTGATACATCCGAATGTATCATAGAGGAATTATCTCCTGTCAATACCCAAAGTGATAATGATAAACGGAAATCAATTCAAAAAGCAGAGACTAGGTAAATTTTTGTCTTTTTCATTAGTTTTGATTTTCATGATGTTTTATAGCTTTTGCTTTTCATTTACAGAGAAGATGAAGGTATCGAGCTGCAAGTATTGAATCGGGATAAGAATGACGGCCATGCTAACGAAAATGCTTTCTCTTACGAACCTGTCGAATTTGCTGATTTCAGCGCTTCAAATGTTAAAGATGAAGTTCCATCATCCTCCAAGAGCGGAACAATAGGTAGTTAGTACTTTTTGTTTAAGATTTCCAAGTAGTAGATTGTTTAATTTTCAACTGGCCTCCATCTCATCCATTTTACAGATTTGAAAGTTGATGTTCACCGTAAAAACAGTTCGGATAGCAATGAAGAAGCGAAGCTGGAGCAGGTATTAATGGAGGATGAAGTGAAAAGCCAGAAAATATCGAAAGAAAAAAGTGAGATACTTTTAAGTTGCGTTCTTCTTTGTGAATATGAGAACCTGAAGAATTTTGCATCCAAGTCTGAATTTTTAGGTGTTAGACAATCGCAATTCGAAGTTATCAAAATGAACCCATTTTCCTTATTAGAGTACCTAATTATGATTTTCATTTTCAGAATCCACTATTAATGGTTATTTTATAACGCCAGCTGAGAGCTCACTATAGATCAGGGCCTTAGCTGTTGGAGGATGGAGGGTAATACCTCAACGAGCAAAGTCGTTTACCCCGCCCCCGACCTTAGAAAAATTTCCCCGTACACATTTGCTTTGCTCTCTCAGAAATTTGATTTACCCCGTCTCCCTCCTAAGTATTCTGCTAGTTACGACCCTGCCATACACCTTCCTTTTACATACAGACTGAGCTTCACTAGTGTTAACTGCTCTCATCAGTGAAGTCAAGACAGTGTGTGAAGATAATGTAGCCTCGCTAAGACTCAATTTTTGTGTTTTTCATGCTTTTCTATTTTATTCGGAAGTACAATACGCATGAAATCAAAGCCCTTGGAGGTTGATTTAACAATCTTTGAAAAGTTTGTTCAGCAGTTTCAACTTTTCAAACCTTTTTGCATTTTGAGCCTTTTGTAAAGGTCTAATAAAGTCTGACTGCTGTTTTTTTTAATATTTTTTTAAATACTCTCTTCAGACGTTGGTGTCTGGTAAAATGCTTTTATTATATCAACTTTTTGAAAGTATTTCTTTCCACATTATTGAAGCATTAAAATCCATCATATCTAATTTTTCATTCTAATGACTAGATTTTTTGTTTATGTTGTAGTTAATGAACATAGAAATCATGAAATTACAAGTTCCGATGAAATATTGTTGGGAAGAGATTCAAATACAAACAGTAATAAGAAGAGATTGACTGGACCAAAAGATAATGCCTCACAGGACGTTTCCACCGCAATTGTAAGTTTTTTTCTTGTGGAATTTGACCGATCATGAATTATTTAGAATTTATTACTACTAATTTTAGGTGCTTGATTTATACGATGTCTATATCATAAGCGTCTTATCGCTACCATCTAAATGCTGCCATCATGATGTTATTTTTCTCTCGTCTCTCATTGTTATTCGTTTTTATTAGCTTCTAAAGCTACTGATTAAATAATCTATCAGTTTGAATAAGAATATGTCCACCCACTTGTTAGTAATATTCTAATTAATTTTAATACTATGAGCTGAGTTTTTTCTTAAACCTTATCAAATTGTAATGATGGTTGCAGGAGATATCGCCGTAGGTCCTCTCTATGCGGAAACATCTGGGCAGTGGGACTTTTTTGACTAAGGATTCCGCTACATAAGATTATACAATCCGTCAAGTAAATTCAAATACACAGGTTCTTATGTGAGAAGCCGCATACTTGTCGGATGACGTTTTCGATATCTGCTTCATACATGTATACCCGACAGTTTCAAATGCGTTTGAAATTGACGGGTGAAAAATGAAACTTTGCTTGGCGGATTTTATGATCCTATGGAGCAGAGCCCTTAAAACTGTGTTCACTTCAAACAAATAAATTAAAAATTAGGTTTCTCTCCCCGCCTGCAGCGAATGCTTGATTCCAAATCTTTTTAAACTTGGCGTGATTTCCATTAAAAATCAGTGGCGAACTCAAGGAGAAGATTACGAGGCTGGGGCCCTCACTTTGGCCTCAAATTAGACAAAAAAAAAAAAGTGAATAAAAGATTTTTCTGCGTTTTAGAGGTAAACTTAGGACTCAGCCCCTTCCTTACTAAATTTGTGGGTTCGTCACTGTTCAAAATATTTCGTATGATGAACGAATCAATTCTACGTATACGTATTTTTCCTTATCTTATTTATAACCTTAGTCATACTATGTTTCTTAGGATTCAATTGAAAATGATGGAAATAGATTGTCAGAGAGAAGTCGACAATATTCCGTCAGTGTTACTTTAGGCGAGGGATCAGGAGACACCAGCACAGTTACCGATCCGATTCCGGCCAGATCTATGCAACTTGCTGGCGAGTATGAGTCTGATGTAAACAAAACGCCTGGTGAGTATAATTACTTTTATTTGCTTATTCACATAAAAGCTGGAAATACTCGGAAATTGGAAATTTTCGAACACCAAACTAATAAATTTGAATAAATAATTTTATTTACTCTTTGTTTTGTGAGATTGTTGGTTACTATTATCATAATAATTTTATTAATGTTGCATTTGTTTTTATTTTCCTAAATGGTACCTAAATGATGTATGGATGTAACAAAATAACAAAAATCACCCTATATCCTTCCCAGTTCTGGGAATAATGCGTGGAGTTTTAGAACTCCTTTTGGAAAACTCAGTTTGGCCCCATTTGCTCAATACAGTCGATGTACCAGTTTCTGAAAGTTTGCCGAGAAAAAATGAACGTATAAATTATGTCGAATTCCTTTAGGCTTGGTGTATTGGAAAGAAAAAACTAACTTACGAAGTTACCGACCACGTGTCGACGTAATGCTGCAGACTGACTTGCCGAGAAGATCAACTAGTAACGAAAGACGTTCCAGCAGTCCATTGTCTGTCTGTGAGTGTGAAGTCCGTCCAATTGCAGAGCAGTCTGAAGAACATGCAATTACATGTATCAAACGGTCGTCAGTGGCTAGTGACGATGATGATAGTGATAGAGATTCTATAGCCAACGACGACTATAGGAAAGGAGACGAAGAAGATGTTTATGGTGATATTGAAGATCTTGATGCGGAACAGGATAGTAGTCATTCGCCTCTGTTGTCTGAAAAGCATGAAATGATGGCTGACAATAAAGGTAATAGGTCATCTGTTTGTTGCTCGTTTACAAATTTTGTTACTGAATGGCCTAACAAAATAATTTCCTGGTATTATATTTTCTTCATCTCAGATTTGACGTCAAATTTGCCGTCTTTCAGTCGTAAAAAATATTACGTCGATTCTTTGACTCGGAAATACAAACGCGCATCAACAAGAGCTTCTCGAACTTCTGAATCATTAGTACCTACCCAAAGTGAACCGCAATCGAATTTCAATCTCGAGTTGAAAACGAATGAAAAAAACTTTGCCGAAAATTCGTGTTCAGAATCTGTATATAATGGTAAATTTAATTATTTATTTACGACTTTGTTCGCCGTTATACATCAGCGAGAGAACTCATATGAGTTATGCAAAAATCTCGGGCAGGCATAGACTTTTCTGTCCGCCCCCAAAGAGCTTTTAGAGGGGGACGCTGTTGCCTCAAGAAATTGAGTCCGAGAAAAATTTTAATAGCTGAAAATGCTGAAAATCAATGAACCTTATTTTATTGGGAAAAACAATTTGTTTTGCTTTTATTGAAAAATAAAACCTCGTATTAATTTTCTACCAACTATTGTAATTTTAGATAAATTAGAGATCCTTTTACAGTTCTTGATCTGATACTAAATATGTTTTTAATGCTGCATTTTTATAAGTATTTCTTTATTTGTTTTTGTTTGGGAGGAAGTTACGGGTAAATCGTGAGTTGTAACTTTGAAGTTCAATATCTGGCAAAGTTTCGAACTTATTGGGCTAAAACATACAACTTTCAGATCAATCGGTTCAGGTGTTTGTTTGCGAGGCAAAGAGCAGGGAATTTTCTTTGCTTATCGTTACAGAATACAGGATCATTCCGATAGGGTTGAAATTTATGGTTTGTGTTATGTTTGATAATAGATAGTGCAAGTAGAAATTTCTGGTGAAATCGTAAAAACCATTTCGTACATCACCCGCAATTAGCCGAATTGTGGCTCGAAAATTAAGATTTTGTTTTATTTGTTTTGTTTTGTTTTTTGAGGCGCCGATTTTTTATGATCGGACTGTAAACGCAATTCAGTTCCATTCTTGTTCGAAATTGAATTATGGTACCTAATTAAATATTTTTCAACTTATTGTTAGACATAATGAAAAATTGAATTTTTTGAAACAGAAAGAGTGAGTAATTCTAATGGCATTATTACTATAGTTAGAAGTTGAATTTTTAACGCATAATGTATGCAAAAAACGTACGTAATTGAAGAAAGGCTTATACTTACATTTTTGCCGCATTCGAAAAAGTCATTGAATGTAGTTGACTATTTGGATAGGTTCGTAGTTTTGCTGATGCACTGATAATTTACTTTCCTCGTTTCGAATTAAATAACCAGAACGCTACTGTCTGCATAATAATGTCAATTTTTTTTTCAGAGGATCAGATCGCTGCAATTTTTAGTTGGCTTTTCTGTCATCCAAGTTAGTTTCAGTCTTTAATTGGTACTCGATTTAAATTCCTCTGCCCGTTAAATAAGTATTACTTTCGTGTATTTCAGAAACTGACAGTGAGAACAGCGATTCCATCAATAAAAAAGTTGAATATTATCACGAATCTGAAATATTACCCAATGAAATGAAGATCACGATGGATTCATCTCAAATTTTACAAAGTAACTACTTGCTGGTTATTTTATTTTCTATAGGTTCTTCATTTTCTATTACAATGTGTATTGTTTTTGCGGTACAATTTATTTTATTTTTTAGCAGGTTTTTGACAAAAAAACTTCTATTAAATTTGGTTTGAAAGTTAACTTCTCCAAATCTACTCAACGGATTGACCCGAAATTTTAACTAAACATTACTTGAAGTCTTGGGAGTTTAGCGATCCAAAGTGTAAGTCAATCCGTTCGTTAGTTTTGGATAAAAGTCGTTTTGAAGGTTGAAAAAACGTTGATTTTTCTCTGCCACGCAAGATAGTTGGAACTACCGAACCAATGAGGCTCAAATTTGTACCGAAGGTCAGTTTTGGTGTTAGAAAGTGTAGTTGAAAATTTCGAGTTGATTGGTTGAGCGGTTCTCTAGATATTAGCTAAAATGTAGGCCCAAAACGATGATTTTTCATGGATTTGTGAAGTGAATTTCTTGAATTCTAACGGATTTGTCTGCGTTTATAACGTGAGATAAGGCAAACCAGGGAACCAATAGGGCTGATATTCACACCGCAAGTTATTCTGGATGAAAATTCAATTTTGATATGAATTTCATGACGATTGGTCGATAAATTTTTTAAATATTACCAGAAATGTAGCTAAAAGGTTGATTTTTAATTCGAATTCTAACGTATAATTTCGGCTTTGAAAGCTTCTAATAGAGAAAATATGGAACCAATTGAGCTGATAAAGTTTCTTGCAAGTACCATTCTTCTTGTAGGCCGTAATCCTAAACTTATCCTTTTTATAATTCATCTTACCCCTGTACAATGTATCGAAAATCTGCTTTTCTAGCGAACCTTTCTGCGCTAGAAATAATTTTTTATTTATTTATTTTTTTTTTTGTTCAGCCTCAAAGCCTCGATTACGATTTTCATCTGCTCCAACTTTGACAACAGCATCGCACGAGCGCGCGCACAATTATCCTCCTCAACGAAGTAGGTTTTAGTTTTGTACTTTCATCATTCATCTAAAATAAGCTATAAATATTGTGAAAAGTCATGATTTTTCGTGAAAAAAAAAAAAATGAGAGTCGAAAACATTACAGAAATACAACTATTTCTTTCCCATGCTAAGATTTGGGCTCGTTGATCAAGTACGAGTATTTTGATGCAATAGTGTTGTAGACCAATTCTTCAGGGTACCTTCTTTGTGAGGGACATGCAATCTGCTTGACGTGAGCTTAGTTTAATTTTAATTTTTTTTTTTTTTGCATCGTGCGTGTTTATTCATACGTTTTTCGACACTGAAACTCCCTTTTAGCCGTTTCATGTTATCCTCTTTAAATCTATAGAGATATAACATACATGTAAGATGAGTTAATGACTTTGATACGGTGTAACAGGGCTTCTTGAATGCATATCTTTATTTTTTTAATTTTTCTTCGCCAGGTGGTACTTGCTCTCAGCTCGAAATTGAACTTACCTTGCCAGATAATGAGAATGAATCTTCACTGTCGGAGATAGTCGTTCAACAGTCAACTTCACCAGTTGTATACACGTCTACAGAAGATTCAAAACCAGGTCATAGTTGTGCGCGTGCCGGTGAGAGCAATGAGGCATCATCCTCCGGGTCGAATAATGAACTTAGTTCTTTGTTACCGATTTCTTGTTCATCGCCAGCGAATTTAGTTCAAGTTCAGAAAGGTCATCGTAATGCTGTGAAATATAGAAGTCGCAACCGAAGTAGACGAACTTCGAGTCGCCGGTAAGTATGCTTACTTTGGAATTTTCCTAATTTATTTGTTTAATTTTATTTTTCATGCCAAACGGCAATTTCCGTAGAATTGGTTAGTTTCTCATGAATTTTTTACACATTTCAAATGAAAATTCACTTTCCAAAGTGTGTTAAATTGCGTTACGCCATTTGTGTGAACGCCCCTTCATTATTGAAGTCCTGCTGATTATGAGACTAATGTCGAAATCCTGTAATTCTGCAAATATTTTGTGTTCCTTCCCAAACCTCAGATTTTTGTACTTAACGCACTGTGGACAGTTAATCTTCAAATAGTTTAGCGCTATTTTATTTGATATTGTTGAATAAGTCTCAAAGAAATTGGAACGATTTAGTTCAAAAAGAACCCAATTGAGAAAGATTTTTTATTTTTATAAGAACTTAAATTGGACAAATAAGTACAACAGTTAGGTATTTCAAATACATAGTTATGTGCTCCTACTACATACATATCAAATCGATGTACGATTGCAAAATCGACTATCAAATGTGTTCTTATCCACCAGAAGTCATTGAGGCTAAGAAAACGAAATTTTCAAGACATTTCGAATTATGGAAGTCATTCCATTTCACGATAATATTTTGTTGAAGGAATTATCCAGTAATTGATTGTTTTTTTCATGTAGCAACTCTCATTCATTTCCTTCTTCGTCGTCAATGTTTAGAGAGGGTTCAAATGACTTTCCGCATTTCATCAAGGATGCATCTTTCCCATGTGAAATTGCCAGTGAGAATGGACCCAACACGCATATTGCGACGTCATACGATGACACTTCCGAAGGTGCAGTACATCTATTTCAAGATGAAAGTGGTCAGTGGCTTTCCTACACCTTTGACGAACGAAGTAGTGGAATCGCCGTAAATGTTGGTTCATCTGTCTCTAGAAGGAAAGATTCTTCGCTTAATCCAATTGAAGAACATCATAAAAATACTAATGGTGTTAATATTTGGTAAGTTGAAACTAAATTAGTGCCCCATGAATGGAAATGTTTTTTTTTACGTGTCAATAAAATGAAGGCAATTAATATTTCCCTGTTGGAACCGAATTATAAATATTTTTCAACCACTACATTTGAATACTCACAATTGGTCTAACATTAAATTGCACATAAAATTAATTTCATCATTTTTGAGCTCCGAACCATGATTATGGCACGCCTATATTGCTTTGTCCCCTTCATCCGATCAATTATTGATTGCCATTGCCTCCGTGCACACACATGTACGTAGATGCTAGAAATTTAAAGGCAATCTTCAAAACTGTCTATATGAAAGATTGGCAAATGAAACATGCTACGCTGATCGAAATCCCTGCAAATATTCTCATATTAAATTCATGCGTGTAAATATTCTGTCATTTATCACCATGTGTACATTCCGTGATATAGTGCATATATACATACACATTCAGTTGCAAGAAGGAGAAACAGATCATATCTTTAATTTTCCCTCATAGTTGATTAGGAAACGTGATTGGCTAAATAACGTGTGTTACGGATAATCGAACTTCTTTCTAGTTAGAAACGGACTCAGCTATGATCTAGTTTTTGTAAATTTTCTAAAGTAGAATGAAATTTCTTGTGGCTTAAATCATAAATGTAGCTTTTCTTGTACGAGTACATTGCTATTTTAAAATCGGTTTTATTTTGCATCGAAAGTAAGCGAGATTCGTATTGTTCCACAGCAATACAAGTATTTTCTCGATCTTCGTGATTTGACGTTCTCGATTTTTTTTTCATTTTAGTACCGACAGCTGCACAACTTTTGTTAATTCAAACTTGCGATCAAACTGCTTGGAAGTGACAACAGCCACAGCTCTACCTTCATCGAGTGGCAATTATAATGCGCCTAGTCAACCCATCAATTCTGTGGAACAAACAGCGGCAACTGCTTCTTCCACTGCCCATTCTCAATTGTATCAGATACGTGAAAATGACAATGGAACGTACAGTTTCGAAACCGTTGAAAATCCTACTTTGCTCTCTATTCCATACAATCAAATGTTTGCCAACAACGTGTACCCGACTTTACGTTTCAATCCTCTTGCTCGACTTCATTTGAGCGACCGGGGGCCTTCGAATTTGCAAACCGAACTCAGTATCGAATACAATCTACCGAATTTGCCGCGAGCAACCTTCGACTGCATGCTCGACCATTTGGTTGTGCTTGAAGACGAAAAGCAAAAGCGTCGATACTACAAATTCCGGCTGTTTCCATTTTCACACGTCAAAGTCTATTTCGATCGACTCTCGTTGGATGCACTCCTCGATTACAATGAAACCTACTTGGAAACGTTTATCTGCATTACACTGGCTGTGCTCGTCTCATGCTTAGGAGCAGTTTTACTCCACTATCGTTACTATCACGATATACCGGCTTTTATTTTTTGCTTTGTCATGGCTACATCTCATTACTCGCTTCTAAAAAGCGTTCAGCCCGACGCTTCATCTCCAGTCCACGGTTTCAACAAAATTGTAGCTTATAGTCGCCCAGTCTATTTCATATGTTGTTCGTCATTTATTGTTGGCCTGAAAATGTTACTGGGCACCGACGTGGGATGGAACTCGTTCTGCATTTACCAAATCAACTTTGATCTAAGAATGAGTTTACGAAATGTGCACGACTTTCTGTGCACCTTCATTTTATTCTTCCCAGTCTTCTTCACTCTTGGTATGTTTCCTCAGATCAATACATTTTTGATGTACGTCTTCGAGCAGCTCGATATGCATGTTTTCGGTGGCAGTGCAGTTACGTCGTTGAAGGCAGCTTCTTATTGCATTTTTAGAAGTATTTTGGCCGTGCTCTTATTGTTCGGTTTCGCCTTTGGTGGACTCAATGAACCTAAATCCTCGCAGCATATTCTTTTCTCCATTTTTATTTCGTTGCTAGTAATATTCGCGTATAATTTGAGTCGATGGACTTGTGATCCAACGCCGATTTGGAATATTTTGGTGAAGCAATTTTGGCCATTGGACGAACCGAATAATGCATCGATGGAAGCTCGGCGTAGGCATGAAAAACGTATTCGTGCGAATAAGAAAACGAAAAAAAAGACTTCTGCTTCTTACGTTAAGGATGGCAGATTCGTTACAAATTCAGAGCCAAAGGTCAATCATTCTTCTTCGGAGCTGGGCGGACAGCAAGCTTCGGGTAAGTTCGTGTCAGATATGAAATCTCAAGTGCGATTTTGTCAAGTTTTTGCCCTTTCAAAAATGTTTTTCATGAAAACTAATTTTTTAACCAAATTTAACGAAATATGTCGTGAATTTTTCTATTCAAAATTTAAAAATTCAGATGCAAAGATTAAATCTCTACAAAAAATTCGTGAAATACCCAGTGTACACTGTATATTTTTCATAAAAAGCACGTTTAAGAAAATGTTAATCTCTTTAGCTGATAACAAAAATAGAAAAATTAATAGTAAACAATTGGGATAAGCTACCTATTTGGTATTCTTCTTGTAATAAAGTATGTTAATTTTGTATTTGTAACCACTGTTGGCAATTTACGTTATCATTACATTATTGGCCAACTTAAATCATCCATTCTTACAGAGACGAAGAAAAAAAATGTTTTAGAAGAGGAAGCTGAAAGCGCTGATGACCCTTTGCCAGAGTATTTACAAAAAACTTTCAATGCTAGATTACAATCCGACTTGATTGCATCGTTTGTATTTGGCATTTTGATATTTTCCATTCATAAAAGCACAATTTTCAGCGCGTTACAACCTGAACTTGAACCGGTAAGAATTACATACATCTTTTTATGTTCTTAGACAATAATAATCGCGCGACCATAATATTTATTATATATACTCGTAAATTCAGCTCGTGCATTGACCGATTTCATTAAATTGGTACTTGTATTCTCAAAAAGTCTTCTTTCCGAATAAAATGTCTAAGATTTAAAAATAAGTCAATAGTTAGAACTCATGTTTTAATAATACTCTGTCACGTTGCAGTGCATCGACATATTTTTATTTTGATGTTTAATTATTTATAATTATAAAATATTTAGGTAGGTACCTATATTTTTTAGATCAAAAACTTGAAAAACAATAAAAATTAACTAAGGTTTTCGGAACAACTGAGAATCTGAAAGATTAATTATTTTGAGCCATTCTTGACAAGCTTCTGATGAGGTTTTCGTTACTGAAATAATTTTCATATTGAATGTTTAGGTGATGCACTGTATTACATTCTCAGTTGGATTCTTACTTCATTATATCATGCCACAGTTACGAAAACAGTTGCCTTGGTTATGCATTGCAAGACCAGTGCTTCGTTCTATGGAACACGAACAGTTCGAAGCTCAAGCGCCCGCCACTGTCACGTGGTTCGAAAAAGTAATATTTTCAATAAACAGCTATTTTCTGTTTTTTTTTTTTAATTCTTTAAATTAATGAAAATGAAAAGTTTGACTTTTCGAAATCGCTGATTACAGTATTGTTAAATGCTTCTAGGAGAGAAAGTTTTTTTTTTTCAACAATTTATTCAAAAGTAGAAAATGCAATGCGCATTTGATGGTAAAAAACCAATTCGAAAATCCAATTTTACGGCAGAGCATTATGAATCTTCTCTTTTAGGTTGAAGGTTGAAGACTTATAAGATATCTTGAAACTTTCTTTTAGATAACTGAAGTTCATTATGAAACTTCCTTGCCTAAGTTTCGCTCTTCCCCGACAACTGGTCTTTCAAGTTCTATGTCTCGTTCATAATTATAAAATCAGCTAAAATTTTCATTTACTTGGAGCTTTATTTTACTAATTAATCTTACCGCTAAAATAATCTGATACGTTGTTTCTTCTAGGTGTACATCTATTTGGGATTTGTGGAAAAAAATATTTTTTATCCAGTGATGTTTATTGGGTGCTTGACAAAAGAAGCTCCGGCTTTCGCGCAAAATATTGGGCCTTTAATGTGCTCATTAATCTTGACTATATGCAGTTTAAAGTGTTTACGTCTGACTTTTTCGCATACTTCATCTCAGTACATGATCCTAGCATTTTCTGTGCTTTTTTCGCGATCAGAATACTCATCCAATACTTTTGTCGTGGATTATTTTTTGATCTCAATATTATATTACAAAATTTACGATCTCTTGCTCAAAGTGAGTAACGAAAAACTGAAAGGCCTAATCAATAAATTGATTTTTCTTGATATTTCTGTTCAATATACGTTCTAGATTCAGTTCGTGTTGACGTACATCGCCCCGTGGCAAATCACTTGGGGTTCTGCATTTCACGCCTTCGCTCAACCATTTTCACTGCCACATTCCGCCATGATGTTTGCTCAGGCTGCACTTTCCGCATTTCTATCTTCTCCGTTGTATCCATTTCTTGGTAAATTATTAAAATAATTCTATCTGTTAAAGTTTATCATGTCGTTGCATTTTGGTGACTGCAGAATAATTTTTTTTCTGATAATGCATCGTATGTATTATTTAAAAATTATTGAATCAATAACGGTACATCGAAAATTACGATATCATTTGAATGTCTGACAATAAATAACTTGTAGATAGACTTCCTTAAGCGTGTATGATGGGAAATGTAGAAGATATTTTGATCCGTTACATTATAATGGTTTTTCATTTTGTAGTTTTGGTATAATTATTTATTTAACAAATAGAAATAATATTTTAAAAATGTACTTACAGGAAGCGCGATATTTTTGACTTCGTATCCGCGTCCAATAAAATTCTGGGAACGTGATTACAATACTCGCCGTGTCGATCATTCTAACACGAAAATGGCGTCACATTTGGAAAGAAATTTAGGAGCTGATGATAATAATTTGAATTCTATATTTTACGAACATCTTACCAGATCTTTGCAACGCTCTCTTTGTGGAGATTTACTCATGGGTTTGTTTCACGATTTTTTACTTGGATGTGCAAGATTTAATTCCTCCGATTTTGAATAATTTTTACAATCGTTGGAAAGCAACCTCTAATTCATTAAAAGGTTTCTTTTCAATCTCCTGTCTGAACTGTTTGTAATTGTAATGCTCAGAGTACAGACGTTCCAGCAATATAAATGAGGAGAAAGGTTGTAATTCTTCCCATTCATCAATCTTAAACTATTTTTTGAAAACAAATTAAATACTTATTCAGTAATCGGTTAAGCTGTGGTTAGGCCTTCCCTGTTACGTATTTATTTTTAAATTCAAAATCAGTCTTTTACAAACGTTGTTTATTTTTTCTTAAAATTTACAGTTCTGGTAAGTGGAGTTATATCTGAAATATCTGTGTGCCCGTTTGGGCTGAAGAAATAACATTTTGACGTTATAAATTCTTTCGTTCATCGCCCTTAAGTGAAAAATCTTTTGGAGGCAAAGTGAAAGGCGCAAAATAGTTGATCGCCTTTATTTTGCGCAATTGTTTTTAGTCCGTTTTCCTTGAAATTTATGCGCCTGTACTACCTTCTATTTATTAGAAATAAAAATTACCTATTTCTCTCGTATACGCCCTCAGGTTGTTCAAAATTCTCTCTGCTACTCATCTCTTATTTCGATTTAATATTGTTTCTGCGTAAAAAGAAAATGAATTCAAAAGCAAAACCCCGTATAGATTGATTCGTTGTAGATTTTGATTTTTAGCTTCATTTTGAATTATAGGTCGATGGGGAGAAGTATCTGCGGGTGACTGCTTCATATTGGCTTCAGATTATTTAAATTGCCTCATCCACATAGTTGAATTGGGTAACGGTTTAGTTACTTTTCAAATGCGTGGATTAGAATTTCGTGGAACGTACTGTCAACAGAGAGAAGTTGAAGCCATTCGAGACGGTGTGGAAGAGAACGATGGTTTGTTTTTCGTTTTACCATTATTTCCCGCAGGCCAGGAAGTAACATTATAGTCGAGTCAAAATTCATATTTTCGAAAATATTTTCGAAGCTAAAAATATGATGCCGTGTGCGTTACTCTCAGTACTTTGGGATTATTTTCAAAACTTTTCAATTGTTTGATTTTGAAAAGACTCTCGAAGTACACAAAGCTACAAAAACTGCCCCATGTTTTTAATCTTGAAAACAGCCTCATGCAAAATGTTCTCTGGCATGCGAGATTTATCGTTTTTTAAAATATAAATACATCAATCTATAAACATGGTTTTTGACATACTGGACAGGTTGCTGTTGCTGTAAACCTGGTCACCTACCCTTTATGCTTTCGGTGAATGCTGCTTTTAGTCTAAGATGGTTAGCATGGGAAGTGACGACCGGGAAGTATATTTTAGAAGGATACAGTATTTCCGATAATTCAGCCGCTTCCATGTTACAAGTTTTTGACTTTAGAAAAATGTTGATTTCATACTATGTGAAGGTCAGTTTTAACATTCTTTTTCCTTCTTCAGCGAATTAGTCATACAGTAGCGGTAATACATCGAATTTGGAATTATTTTCTTGTAGAGTATCATTTATTATGCCATTACCAATCAAAAACTCGAAGAATGGATTAATTCCTCGTCTATTCGTGAAGCTTTGCAGCCGATTAAAGATAAAAATTTCGTTGATTTGGACCCTGTTTTCAACATGAATATTGACGAAGATTATGATTATCGTTATTCGGGTGTAACAAGAAATAGTTTTTGTACCATCTATTTGAACTGGATCCGATATTGTAATAGTCGGCGAGAAAAGGTATGTGAACTGTTCTGATAAATTGATAGCATTTCGCGTTTATAGTTTATGTACTTGGTTTCTTGAAAAAAGAAAATTACATGTTTGTGAAAACGACGAATATGGACCTTTTTAGTTTCTGCTGAATACAAGTGACTTCAGATCTATAAAACCTGCTTTTTCGCAAGGCTCAATGCGATAGAGTTTTATTCTTATTCTTTCGAAACATTAATTTAAAAATTGAATAGTATTTTTCTTGAATTTTCATTGAAAAGTATCTTTCCTGTTTGGGATATAAAGTTAGATTTCATTCAACTTCCCTTGGGCTTTTATTCACTTAGTCAAAGTTTACTTGAACTTTTACTATGGTGCTACATATTTCGATCTCAATTCTTTCTTTCACTTGTACGATTTTCTGTTGCAGCCAGTATCAGATACCAATAAAGATTCTCCGTTGGTCACGCTTTGTTTTGCTTTGAGCTTGTTGGGGAGGAGGACTCTTGGTACTGCTTCTCATAATACTGCGGCTAGGTAATAAAATTTTCTTACTTAGACCATATTTACTCGTATGTAGTTGCCTAATATTAATATTTCTACCGAATTGTATAATGCTATTAGCCTATTTAAAAATCTTTGATCAACTCTGAGCTTTAAATACATTTTCCTCAAAACTATATTTATATATGTATGTCCCTTTCATTTGCTAGCTACATTTATTTCAACATAAATAGCTGTAGATATTTGTATTCTGTACCTTCTTCAGATTAATTAATTATGGCGTGAAAAGAATGTAGATTATCATCTTTTGATGAGCCTTACTGAAAAAGAAAAAATCTAATTTGAATGTTTTCTATGTCTATGTCAAAATATTTTAAAATGATACTTTTGAACAGTAAGATCAATTATTCTAGTTTCTTAAATTAAACAGGAATCAGGTTATCTCCGATAGAATGAAAATAGCTCTTGTCTAGGTTTTATGCCAGTGCAGCTTGAATATTTTTGTGATTAATATACTGTAATAATATTGTAAACAGTTAAAATGTCTTATTAAAAAATATTCCTTAACCAAATATTCGCCATCCTCCTCCTTTTTCTAATGACTACAAATACAAATTTAGCTTCTTAAATTCAATTAAAAGCAAGTGTTCATTGAAATAAGTAAATAAAAAAACGCCTATTCAAAGCTATCCCAGGACAAGAAGAAAATTCTCAAATAAATTTTATTTCCAAGAAGATTCTCATCTTGATTGTTTGTCAGCTTTTCATATTAGTGAAAATTTCACATTTATTTGTTAATTAATTAGTTTATTTATTCATTTTAACAGCGTCGAATTCTTTCTATACGGCGTGCACACTCTTTTCAAAGGTGATTTTCGCATTGCATCTATTCGGGACGAATGGGTCTTCACCGATATGGAGCTGCTGAGACGAGTTGTCGCTCCTGCTATAAGAATGTCGTTAAAATTACATCAGGTAATTTTTAGATTTCTTAATACAACCTTTGATCAAGAAATGTTCTTTTTTATTGTGAGCAAAAAATCTGTGATATTTTAGGATCACTTTATGGCGCCTGATGAATATGAATGTTCACCCGCGTTATTTGCAGCCATATCATCGCATCAAGAAAATCTTGTCATTTCTCACGAAGGAGATCCTGTATGGAGAAAAGCTGTGCTCGCTGGAATGCCTTCTTTATTAGCTTTAAGGCACGAACTCATTTTCTTAACTTTCATTATTATTATTATGCTCTGTTTTGGAAGAGAACCACTAACACACGATCGAATACTGGAATAAATGAACGGCATTTTCGAAACTAACTAATCATAATTAAGTGATCGGTCACTTGTTTCATGTTCCTCTTTCAGAACAGAGTGTGGGTACCTTCCGTATCGGCCATTTTCATTTTTTTTTTCTATTTGCTTTTAGGCGAGTAATGGATGAAGGTTCGGACGATTATAAAATTATCATGTTGAACAAACGTTATCTCAGCTTTCGAGTTATAAAAATGAATCGAGAATGCGTGAGAGGACTTTGGGCTGGACAGCAACAAGAATTAATTTATTTACGTAATCTAAATCCGGAACGGGGTAGTATTCAAAATGCTAAACAAGTAGGTGTACTAAAAAATATGACATGATCGTTGTTCTTACAAGTATTTATTAAATGTACGCCCCATTGCAGGCCCTCCGAAATATTATTAATTCATCGTGCGACCAACCAATTGGCTATCCCATTTTCGTATCTCCGCTTACTACCTCTTACGTTGAATCGAATGCACAATATACAAGTCATCTTGGCGGTCCTGTCAGTATCAAATCTCTGAAGGATTTTATTTTCAATTTTTGTAGAAGGTGAGTCAAACTTTTTAAATGAAACATTTTCTGCGTCCCCCAACATATTGAGCATAAGTCCTCTATTGTGAATACGTCGCGTTTTATGAACTAAAAAGACAATAGTACCTACTCACTAAACTTTAGCAATTTTGCTTTCTTTTGATTTACCACATTTTGACTGATTAAATTTACAAATTATGACTTCGTGCAGAGTGAGAAAACGTTGCGTTGAAGGATGTTCCAGTGGAAGTTCAGCTCATTCACAAGATGATGGGTTTGGCCATGAAGGAATCTATTCTATGACAACCTTCAATATTCATTCCAGTACGTGAGACGATTTTTTACTTCTTCCGTTTATTGTATAATATACCTACTTGATTAACAACAGAGTAAATCTTTCATTTAGGTAATATTAGTAGTCATCAGGCTATGGAAACTTCATTAACTGGCACCGGAGGTACCATAACGCGTGTAAGCGCAGGCAATATTACTAATCGAGCTGCTTCTGCACCTGCTGGTCCTTCAAAGCCAGGATTAGTTACTCTTGCTGGATTACTTTCTCCGCCTGGAAACTCTTTACCAGAAATGATTAGAATGCAGGATCGAAAGCTTTCCGAAAAAGAGGACGATGCGGATAAAGAGCCCGTGTTACATCGTGTCAAAGTAAGAGAAAAATAATGTGAATTTATTTAACTTTTCTACGAATGTAACTAAGCGGTGTTCACTATGCGAATTCCTCTTGTATACGATTACTATAACAGATTTTAAATCAGGAATTCAGAAGTTCAGATTGCTTTTGAAAAATTGTTTTTCCAATTTTTTGAGTACCTACCTTATGTTTTTTCAAGAACGTATTTTACATCGAATTAGTCAATATCTTACACCTTCTTTTCAAAACGTCAAATACAACGACCTGTATCTATTTTAAAGCATTTGAATTGGATGGGGGGCGAGAGAGAATAAGAATAAAATCAGAGGAATATACCAATTTGTAAAATGAACTAACTTTGCTAAGTTTCTAATTTTCAATATTTTAATTTAAAATAATAATACTAATAATCTCGAGAACTATGAATGCAAGATAAAATCTAAGATAAGTGGTTAAAAGAGTTCAATATTTATAAAATTTAGAAATTCTATAATGAGTTTGTCGATAGTACTATATTGATTGGGGGCGGGTGGGGGGAAGAATTTTAAGTTGACTGATGAACGCTATAGTGTGATAGTGTAAAACAAGACATGGAGAATATTTTGTTGAATTGCATCTATGGGTATTTGAATATTATTACGTCAGATGTTAGAACACAAAAATATTACTGATTATCTGAAATTTTTTTTTTCAGATTGTTGATCCTAGTCAAATACATGATGGAATTAATCAAGGACGACTGATAGATGTGATTTGGCCTGATGAAATAATGCGTCAACGTGGTGGTCGTAATTTTTGGAAAGACTGGGTACCAGAGATTGGAATGGAAGGCCAAGTGAGATCTTATTCATTCTTAGTTGTGAAAAAATTAAATTGTGGGAGTGAAGGGAATAAGTTCCCTCTTTGTCGGTCTCTGTTTTTGAGTAATCGTCAATTTGGTAGAATTAAAATCCGTCAACTACACCTAAAATACTTGATTTCAAACGGCTAAATCTCGACCAATTTTCGACCTACAGAGCTGCGGGTCGTCGGTAGTCTTATGTTAAAAAGAATTTTTTCTATGCCTGTGACCATACTTCCATATCGACTAAGTAGGACCTTTTCTTCTGCACAGCCCACAATTATTAATGATAGTCGTGACCATATTCTTCGATAAATTAATAGATAACATGAATGATGCACTTGTAGTACTTTGTATAATGCGATGTGCCGAAATGCATTGAGATGCCATTCTTGATTTCTCGTTCATGCCAGGAAGGTGGGCCAAAAAAAATTATTTGAAAATGTTAACATCCAAAAAATTGATACTGAAGCTGATTCGTCCTTTTTCAATAATTTCTTTTTTATACAGTGATTTTAGTTCATTTGGTTAAATTGTTTTGGGGGGGAGGATGCAGAAATTGTGAATTTTTAAACTTTTAAGTAGGTTTTTGATTTTTTAATCCAAGGAATAGTACCGACTTTAAATACCTAATTCAAATTTTTTCCTCTTTATAGGTTATTCACCGCTGGATTCCAAATCATCCAAATCCTAACAAGCGGTCTACTTTCGATAGAACAATTCTTTTAGTTAGGATTGAAGATAAATACGTTCCTATTTCTGAATCAGGTGTTCAAGATTTAGGTGCGGAAGTATAAATGATCATCAAATTGTAACACAAACTCTTAATCGAGTACAATTTTTTTCTGTGAACGTTCTTTTTGAACTTTTTTTTCTACTCAATACTGTGTAATTATAAATTTAAAACGTTAAAGTTGATACGGATTGATTTTTTTAACTTATTCGGGGTGGTATGCTATTCACATGACTTTATTTTCATTTTATGTTTGTTTCCGTTATTTTCGTGATTTTTGTGTTCATCGTTGATACGACGAATTTCAGTTTTTTAAAATTTTTCTGGCTGATCATCGTGATTGTGAACCAAATCTTTCTTTACTAATTTCCATTTCATCAAAATTAAATACTTACGTGTAACCAGAAGAATCATAAACATTAATCTTTTTTTATTATTATGTCTATATAAAAGTAGTTCTCATTTACTAACGATAAAACTAAAAATTGAGAAATAATTTTTTTGTATAGTATCTACCTACCGAATTTTTATTCTTAAATTGTATGTCTTGCATGAGATTTCGTTGTTGATTTTATTTTTTTAGGTCAGGTTAATTGAATTGCCCTCGTGTTTATTTTGTTTATTTTAAATTCTTTTTCTTTCACGCAGAAAGAAAGAAAGAAATTAATCGTTTCCTCTTTTATTTTTAATTGTTTAGAATTTAGTGGCTGTGCGATTTTTAATTACCTTTTCTATTTAATTTCTTCGTATCTACAAGTTTCTTCTTCGTTTAGTTTCGAAAAATTGGAGAAACAAATTTTTTAAAAGTGATAATATTTTACTGTTTATAAAATTATAATATTACATCGATGAAAATTTTTTAATTTTGTTTGGTCATTTTGGTTTCGTAAGAATAACCGAAAATGAAAATGCTGAATCATATTGAGGAATAGGGGTTTGCGAAAAAATTTTCACCTCCAAATAAATCAGGATCTGCTAGTCTCATTTTGCCCAAAACTTAATTTGAAGAAAAAAAAAAAAAAAAAAACGAAAAAACCTACGTTGTAGAACGTGAAATTCTGTACTATTATTGATTAGAAAATATTTTTTTACTCCGGAAAATGAGACTTGATTCTGATGAGCCCTTCATGTTTCCAATGGAATTTGAAAAGTAATGAAAACAAAAGTAAAGGGAGGCTAACGTAGCTTTTACGAACATAAAGAGCTGACGGCTGACAAGTGAATGTTCGGTACTGGTTCGGTAGATTAGGTAGATTATTCGGAACGGGTTATCAAAATCAACTTTTTTGTTATCAACGTACTGGTCAGCAACCTCAGCAACTGTACTGTGCACTTGTGCAGTAAGCAAAGCAAGTCGCTAATCGCCATAGAACGACACTCCACTGCTCCAGAGTCCAGTCTGTCAGTTTGTCAATCACAGTTTATTGTATTTAAAATAACATTCATATTTTTATTTTATTGAATTTTAGGTACATGACGTGATATTTATTTTTTGATTAATTCATTGTGCGAGAGAGTAGGTAAAGAACCTGAGATATACGGATCGAGTGTGCATGCTTGCATTTGTGAGTATTCAAGTCTTTACGCTTACTTGAAACTTTCAAACGAAGTCAGATCTATGCCTCAAGTCGAAGAATTTAATTTCTCATGCTATGAACTCCGTGATTACGAGAAGTACATCATTAATGCCGCCTTAGAGGAGTCTGTTAACGTTGATCCGAGTGAAGATGACTTCACGCAACGATTCTTCCAGAATGAATTAGTCGACCATATCCAACTGGCTAATAAAATCGTATTTGTCCCGCTAGAACGAGATAAGTTGCATATTGCCGTCAGTTATTTGAAATGTATAATGACTAGAAATTGTCGGTAAGTTGAATCTGTGCTGTTCAGTTCACTAGCATGAAATTATGTACTTGAATTCTGGTCACTTTTTCAGGAAACGTGTTCTGTATGTTGTTGAATCAACTTCGTATGTCACCCATTGCCGCGCATTTTTTCGTATTCACTTGTCTTCAGGCGTAACAAGTCTAACTACGATTATTAGTAAAGAAGCCTGGCAGGAAGCATGTAAGAGTTATCAAGTTTTTGTGGTTCCCGCCTGTATTTTCAACCAGATGCTCAGCAACCGTTTATTAGAAGTCAATGAAATAGATGTGTTCATATTCAATGACAGTATTGACCCACTGCCAGAACATATTTCAAAAGAAGTACACTTACCATATCACTTTTTTGTTTCTTTTGTTTGCTTTATAACAGAATTATTATTGTTTCGTACACCGTAGTTGATTCATTCAGCAAATTATCTTTTCTTTTTTTGAAATTTAGTTTGTTTCATCCAAGATTCTGGCTTTCACATCCACCTTTAATTTTACCGATAAAGATACGGCTAAATTTTATGACTGGCTTAAGGAATTGGAAATTTCGTTTGATTCCTCTCTTATTACATCTCTTTCCTGTAATCTGGTGAAAAAGTAAATCATTTTTATTTCGTATTGCTACATTTGCGCGAAGCAACACGAACATCTGAGAAAAAATAAATTCTGTAATCCGTATCGGTAGGAACGATTTTAGGTAAGAGTTTCTTGCCGTAACTGCGAAACTTGGAGTTAAAATCTATGGATTTTGGTATCAATTTTTTAAATATGAACAAATTTGGAAATGGCTAACTAGAGTTTCATTAAATATGATAATTTGTTTCAAGTTGTAGAACTCATGTTTACTGCACTGTGTTGTGTTGCTTCGTGTCTAATTTAGCATCAAATTTGAAAAGTTCGAAAAATTGCTCTTGTAGTTGGAATAATAATTTTTATCTTTATTATTTTGTTCAGGTATTTAGCTGATCCTGTTATGAAATCTGTAAAATTCACGCCATCGGCGAAGATTATTAATCATTCAAAGAACGTTTTGCTGATACAGAATATTATATCTGACTTACATTTTGTTTTGAACAGCTGGGACGACGAATTTAATGTAGTTAATTCAATTCGTGCTATGTTGCAATACTTAGAGGTACCTGTGGATATCTTCTCGACCGATAAAAATTAAGTCAAGCCTTTTCAAACCGTCCGTACCTTTTTTAGATTGTAACGCAGTCTGATTGTGAGACATTTTTCTTTCGGGAGCGAAGCCAACCTAGATTCATGTTTTTACTCTTTTTATTCAATATTAAATGGTGGATCGAATGGTCAAAGAGGCATCTTTTTATCTCAAATATTTGCCGTGATGAATGTTTTTGAAATATAGAAAACAAAAAAACCATTCATTGAGGAAATGAACTTCAAAATTTTGAGATTAAAATTATTAATTTTTCTGTAAATTGTAAAAAATCTCGCATTTTCTGGAAAACAAAATTGAAAATCGTGCCAGCCTGATATTGTTCGGTCGCTTACATCACCTAAACCAATGAACTATAAATTCCCCATATCCTTTCAAATTTTATAGAATACTATCTAGCGAAGAAAAACCGAGATTTTTTGTTTTTCTGTGATGATTATAATCTCATCTTAAACTTTTCTGGGAGAAGGTATAAACATTGCTGAAATGTTCTTCTCTCTATGCACCTATGCATGTTTTCTCGGATTTTTTAGTGAAGAATTTTTGTTTTATTCAATTAAATTTTATTTCGTTCTGGTAGGATTGTATAGGAAGCTATGGTCTGTATCCAGCTTATATTATCGCTTGTTTATATCAAATTAAATTGGAGAAATTTCGATTGTGCACTAATCAGTCGTATCTAATTCTTTCATCAATAATCAGCGATTTCAATGTCATAAGGTGAAGAATCTTGATAAATGATGGTATTTTAAATCTATTAATTTTAGTAATACTCATTTATTTTAACAATGTTTTCTAGATCGCTACTTGAGCATGAATTGTCCAAAAATAATCTGCTTAATGACGCGAAATCAATTATAAATTACAGCGATGAAAAAATCGTGAAATTGATCTCATTATTGTACGATATGGATTTTCAAGACAACTGTGTCATTTTTGTCAGCGATGGTGAAACAGCCCAGGTCGTTACACACATTTTTGAGGTAACTATCTGCAATTTTTTGCTTTTTATTCAAAAAATTATGAAGAAAAATTAAATTTGACTGTATTACATTTCTTTCTTTTCGACTTACATAGGCATAATTTATTAATGTAAAGTTTTTCTTTTATTTCAGAAATTAATTGATGATAAATTCATGCCTCACTTATCTGTCAGCTGTGTTACTGACCCTTCCAATGACTGTAGCTCAGAACGAGAAGAAATACTTCGAGAAAAGTTCAGACGAACTGCTTTCAGAAAGTAAAAAATATTCAAATTTCAGTTCCTCATTGTAATATTTGAATATGTTAGTTATCAGTTCAACTCTTTTTTTTCGACGTTAAATTTTCCCATCGATGTACTATCATCGATAAATAATAGAGCAATCCCAAAATGACGTCATGCAAGCGTTGTTTACATTTCATCTGGTGAGAGAAATGCTTTGACTATACAGTATTTCTAGAGCATCTCTAAATCTACCCAAGTGAAGCAAACCGACATTTTTCCTCCAAAAAAGTCCGTAACTCACAAAACCGATTTTTGTGCATAACGGACTTTTTTGGAGGAAAAATGTCGGTTTACTTCAGTCCCTCCTATAGCGCGTTAGTATTACTCATCGAATGATCAGAAAATAGAAATACTATATTTTTTGATGAGCGATATACAAATATTATTATAGTTTAGGGGGCTATTAAATCAAAGAACCCATCCGCTTCGATTTTGGATGGACTTCGGCTTTTTTTGTGATGTATTTCCTATACTCTGTTCCAAATAATATGATGGCCGGTGCTTTTATCTGTCTGTATAATTATATTCTATTGTCAAATGAAAATGACCAAAATTGTCATCAGTTCACATAAAGAAATATAATCAAGTTTCTGTTTTTTAGTAAATTAATTTAAATTTAAAAGTCCTGAGGGCCAGGGGTGCAATCACGACTTGAGCTTGCCCTCGATGAAACCAAGCTTAAACTGTTCTCACAAAAGTTGCAATTATGCTCTTCGGCACTTATAAATTAAAATTTATTCCCGAGCTGCGATGTTTTTTATATGAGGAATTGATTAGAACTTCCCATCATTACGAATGTAAACAAACCTAATTTTCAACAGATAGGATTGTTCTATCGATTTTGAAACTTTACACTTTAATCTTGGTAGTGAAAAGAGTGATGTTAACATGATCAAAAAGTCAAAACTGCTGTATAGCTTTATTATTATTTTTAAAATTTATTTATTTTAATTTAAATGAGCAAAATTGTTGTTTTTTAGATTTTATAAAGGTATTATTAATGTACTTGTCTTGCCATGGAATTTTCCATTACAATCGAACTTCGTTTGTGCCGATTGGATTGTTTACTTCGATCTACCTACCAGCTATAAAAATTATTTGATTTCTCGTAAATACGGCAATGATATCACCAATAGTTACTTCTTCTTCATTAGTAGACATGATCCAGGTGAAGCCTCTGAAGAGATGGAATTGCTCAAAGGATTTTTGGAGTTAGACGTCTCGCTAAAAGAGGTAATGAGCTATGCATTTTGCGTGTTATAAAATGATACGAGCATTCAAATTTTAAATTAATGCGAGTATATAGGATAGGTACCTAATTTCTTTGTTTCCTTTTTCACTTGTGTTTTGAAATCTATTTTCATAGATACTCATTTCATTCTTCATTTTTCATTTAAAAATAAAATAATTTCACGAGTGTGGTTGAACGATACATGAGATACGAGTATACACTAGGTCTTTGATTAAATTAAATATTTCATAATAACTATTGTACACAAAAGTTATAATTCTCCTCTGTCGTCGTATTCATTTTTTATTTCAGGAATTTCACTTTGTTTAGCTTATTTTACCGCTTTTTAATACTTCTGCACATTTTTTTCAATTAAGTATTCAAAAACAATGTAGCATCAATATTTTTAGAACTTGTTGAGTTATTTTAATTTTTGTGTAATATGTTCCTACATCAATTATTCCTTGCCAGTTATTTGCTTAAAGTAGAAATACATTTTATGGCTAGTTAATTTTATAGTTCCCTAGGCTTTATAAGAAATCAGACTATCCTGGAGTTCCTTACTCCGCCATAAATTTCACTTACCCTATTCGTCATTTCATGGAATGTTACCGACTTACTGATGAATTGAGTGTAAATTCATCCTATTAGTTTTAAGCTTTTGACCCTCTCTAGTGAAACTGTCAAACTTTGAAAGATAAATATGTACCTATTTAATTTTGTAATTCGTTCAATTTTAGGTGTTAAAGCGAAAGGATATCAACGATATGGAATCTATTTTTAAGAATTTTAGAAAAACCACGGAGAATTTAAGCGACTTGACCAAAAGATTCTCTCCATTTCTCACCAGTTCTGGAAAACAAATTCATCTTTCCAATGCGATTGCTGTTGTCAACGAGTAATTTTATTTCCTGTTTCAAGTTTCTGATAATTGACAACTGACGCTGTCGCTTTCGGTTGCCTTTCAGATTTTGTGGACAGCTTCCCTGTGATACTTTTACTCGTTCAGTTCCGCGATGGTCTTTTCATAAATTAAAACACGGCGTCGTTGGAAAGATACAACTACCAGTTCAATCTTCGATAAAAACTCCGGTCGAGGTATTCACAGCATATTTCATTCTATCAGTTATTTTGTTTTCTGTAGTGGTATACGTTTTCATAAAAGTGGTCGTTTTTCTTTTGACGAAACTCCAAAACCTTATTTAAAGAGTATGAAAAATAGCTCGTATGGTCCTGACACCAATACACGATTAAAAGTTGTTTTTCTATTGAAAATTAGTCAGTTTCGGTCCACTTTTGAAAAAGTTGCTTAGCTTGGCTTATGTGCATAGACAGTTTATCGTTCCATGATTTCCAAATTCAAAAAATATTAATCGCAATTTCATGTGTGAAGTTATTCATGTATTCGTGTAAATTCTTGCAAAGATCTGAACTGACAATTCTTTATAAGGTGCAAGACTCATGAAAGTATAATAGGTTTACTAGGCTAGCTTCAAGTCACTTGGTTGAGAGGTTTGTGAGAAGCTTGAAAGAAAGGTCTTCGAAGTATTTGATTCACCATAATACGAGTATATCCGTAAATTTCTAAACTTCTGTAAAACATGTTCCACCTTTTTCAATTTTTATACCCTCAAGTGTTAGGTATTATGTTTCATAATAATTACGAGTATATCCATACTATAATTTCAACCAATTATGATGTTTTTCAGTCACCGCCGATTAAGAATCTTTCTTATATCAAAAATATCACCGCGTTGGAAGTAGTGAAGAGTTTATACAAACTTGGAAACATCGACAGTGATCTAAATCCAACTGTGAAGAATATTGATCGGGAGTTGCATGATGTAAATCTGTTTCCTTACTGGCGCGATGAAGATGATGCTAATTTACGTGGATCTGGGTCTTCTTTCAACGTTGTATCGTTGAACGTTAGTAATTGAAGAAGATCGATTTGGTGGTCATTAATCTCTTATTTGAATACTTGCCGTACCATTAATTTAAAATATGATTCATACTCGTAATAGTGATATAATTATAATTTTTTAAATTTATTTATAGTTTCCTGAGTGGTTGAATGATTCAAGTCCTAGAGCTGATGAACCTTGTTATTTGCATGTCATTAATTTGAACCCCACATACACTGTACCCGCATCGTCATCGCGTAAACAATTTTTTTTAAATCTAATGATGTCTCCGCTTGAATATGGAATTTTGACTCGCAAAAAGTTGCCACAAGTGAGTGCGGAAATTGCACTAAAATTTAAATTCCGCTCTAAACTGTATACTCGTATTTTTCTTTTCAAGTAAGATATTCTCAACTCGTGTCTGGAAATCTGGTTTGCTCATCAGATATTTATAAAATTGAAAGGTATTCAATGAGGCAAGTTAGAACTACCGATATTGTTGGTTAAATACAAGAATGTGCACAGTAGGCCTTTGGTAGGCTTACTCCTCGTTGCTCGCATTAATTGTGTGACGTGAAATTAAACATCACAGCCATACGTGATAATATGTAATTACATACCACACCACTCAAGTACACTCGACTTAGTCTTGTGCGCTGGTTGAAGTTTGACAGACAGTATCCGGCTCTTCATCAACCCGCTATACCTAATATTTTACCCAATTGTTTTTACCCCGAAAGTAAGTAACCTATTAGGAAACCCCTCACCTCGTCATCGTGGAGGCTTAAACTGTTTCCTCTTGATGAAAAAGTTGAGCTTTAATACTATTGTTCCCATTATTTCGTGATTCTCTTACTATTACTCTGTATGCATACTGTTACTGCTCATTGCTCAACACTACCTCGATCGTCGTTTTAACCCTCACCGTATCATTTCATTAATGCATCCACTTTGTGTCTTGAATACGTGTACCATAAAAGATTTAACAGACCGTTTGCCAGTAAAATCTCGAATACAACTACGTTATCTCAACTTTTACCATTCGCACTACTTTTTTTTTTCGTTTTTCAATTCGGGGTTCAGGTCATCCAGCACTTTGCTGGAACCCGAAGCTCATATCATAATGAGTGGGTTTTTTGGAAAGGATGGCGTAAAAAGGCCGAATAGGGTACAGGGTCTCTTTATTTACGTCTTCGTTGTTGTTAAAAACATCAATACTTCCCCGCCCCCTCCTTTACTCACTCAACTTGGAAAATTTAAGAAGAATACATAATGAATAGAAACAGGACAAGTGTAAATGTACTTACTGAACCGACACTGTTCCTTCACTTCTGTCCGTTAATGTAGATTTTGCATTTTAGGTATGCCAGTTTCCTGTGTATACAGATTTGGGAAAAGTCCAGGTTCATATAATCACAAATAATATTGCTCTTACTCCTACAGCAGACCAAGTCGCTAAAATATTCTCTTTTCATCGATTTGTTTTCCAAGATTTGCTAAATGTGATTAAAGGTTTTCTCGTGTATGATCATCTAAACGCTCACAGTTCATATTGTATTGTGCCTGTCATTCCTGAAAGTATGTATACTTTAGTATTTATGTATATTTTATGCTGGTTCGAATTCAGTAAATTTTCTTTGTGTAAGTACTCGTAAAATTGTTTTCGATGTGCTAACATTTTTGTTTTTAGTACGGCATTCATATTATGCTTGTGAAAACAACACTGTAATAAATTTATTTATTTTTTTTGACGGGCCAGAAATAAAGGCTATAGACAAAATGGGCAATAGGCTACTTGCTGCAGAGATTTATGAAATGGGTTGTTATCAGATTTATACTAGTCTATAGACTGAGTATCTTATACATGGAAAGGAGGATGCGTAGGGAACGGAGGAGGAATAAAAGGATAAGGTAGCAGTAGCTGCAGGTGGTTTCATTTATTAGGGAATTTTATTATATACATCACATACTCGTATATGCCAGTGCCCATTACTCCGAATCGACCAAGTAGACCTTTTTTCCTTGCACATAATCACTTAGTGTATTATTTTTCAAAGCGTCGCCTTGAACACCTATCGTTGTTGAAAGGATGAATGAAAAACTTATTAAGAACCCTGGTACTGGTACTTATTTATTTCCGTTATTGTTGGTTCATTAGATAGAAATAGTTATTACTTTTTCATGAATTCGAACCAAAAACCAACTAATACTGTGTACTAATATCAGTGCCATATTAAATTTCATCATCTATAGGTGACGGTTTTTGGAGTATCGCTTGGGATGTCGTTTACAACTTATCAGAAAAGAAGGAAGTGTATCAGCCAACTGAACAAGAATTGATAAATACTAATTATTTTGGATTAACTTATCAGGGAAAAGTTGCAACTCCATGGTATCAAACTCCTCCATATCGAGTTAGTCGTTTTTAATTATTCGTTCTTGTTTTAAGATGTGGATGCCTGGTCAGAGTAATAATGATAGATTATTACAGGATTACATTATCACCAATGTGTTGTCAAACTGCACGCCTAGCAGTTCGTTTCCGTCTTTCGATTACGAGTCCTACTCCGAATATTATTACGACAAATATGGACTGGAAATCAAGCAACCTTTGCAACCATTACTTGAAGCAAGATCTGTTAATACGAATCTGAATTGTTTGCGACCTCGGTTAGTACACTGTTTAATGCAGGTATTGTATTTTTTAGTCTTACACTAGATCGGTGGTGGAGCCAGTTTTGTTTTGGGAAGGTGGGCCCGGGTGGGCCACGAAAAATTTGAAAAAATTTCAACGTCCTAAACAGAGGTGGTCGGATCCCTTTCACTCACTGACGAGCCCCCACCCCCCCACAAAAAAAAAACACTTAATCCGATTATTTTTTCAACAAATTTTACAATGAAAGTCGTTGCGTTGTATAGATTAGGTATAAAATATGTTTTTTGAAGAGTTGATATAAATTACTTTTCGTTTATAATTTATCTCCGACCTTATTATCCCAGTTCCATATTTTAATTCTAACAATAATTGATGCGAGTAAATGAACCTAGTATATATCAAGAGTGGTTATTTGTGTGGCTCAAGGAAGATTTCTTTTTCGTAGTGCCCAAAAACCAGGAACACAACGCAGAAGAGGTGAAAAACTGAAGGATTTCGAGGAAACATTAGTACCAGAATTTTGCATTTTGCAACAATTTCCAGCAGTGTATTGGTACAAATCCATGACGTTGGTGTCTGTATTACATAGACTGCATTACGCATTGAATGCTGAAGCCATGCGTCGGCGGTTTGCTTCTGCTACTGCGTCAAGTTCATTTCCCGAGGCTGGTGATGGTGAGTACACAAGATCATAATAATCTTATTTAGAATTCGTCGTGCTTACATTTTTAATTCTTTGAAACTGATGAATTTGGTAAACTTAGTCGGTAAAATACTTACGTTAAAACCGAATATAGTCGCATTTATATTTATCATCACTTTGTCAGATGACCGGGATATCTTGATTGAAGATTCGTCGTGTATTAACGAACTGGATGATCTTGGTAAGCCTGTTGTGGCAATTTCTTCTATTTTGCAAGATGTAAAATTGGGCCGAAAAATTCGTTCTTATCCTTGGAGCTACGATCAGGTTCCGCGGGAAATCGACAAGAATATATGTAAAAGTTCAATACTCGAAATAATGGATTATTATGATTTTGTGACCCCTTCTCTGAAACTATCAACGGGTGAAACCAGCGCATCATACAAACAAGTACTTACATATTTACTTACAAGTTGAATTTCTATGCTTATAAAAGTAGACTTGTGTAAACCGAGTTTCGATTTATCTGTTTCATAGACTCCTATCAAAGATCGAGAGGTGAATCTCACTCTTGAATTTTTAAATATCGATAAAGATTTACATCCGGTACCGAAGCAATGTGATATAATTCAAGTAAAGTACCTATAATTAAATTGTTCGAATCGAATAAAATTGTTAACGAGACCACAGTACACTAGACGTTGGCTCGATCGTCGAGCTCAGCCAAGTCTCTCATAATTTCATGCGCACTCAAATTATGAGGGACATAATTTGCTTATGTACTTTCCAAGAGCTGAAATAAAGTCACTTTTGGTTTTCCTTGGAAATCTACTTTTCTAGCAAAGCCTATTGCGTTAATTTTTTCCATGTTCCTATATTCGTGCTCTTTAAAATTTGTTTGTCTTTCTCCGCTGTTTAGGCTTTAACTGCTCGACAATGCAAAGATATAGTAAATTTAGAGCGATTCAAAATCGTCGGAAATGCATTTTTACATTTTGCCGCCTCGTTGATGTTGTATAAGTTTTATCCTGAGCTTAACATTTGTCAATTACGCAGTCTGAGACACAAATTGACTGGAAATAGAAATTTGTACTATTGCGGCTGTCGAATGGAATTAGGATCCTTTCTGAAGGTCAGTCATTTTAAAAACTAGCTGTATAGAATACCGACATAATTTGGAAATAAACATATGATAGCAAGTTATTTACTTTGTACGACTTTTTGGTTACAGTTGCAAGATATTTCGGTTTCTAATGACTGGAATGTGGGCGGATTCAGTGTTCCGGAAGTATTAATACATATACTGAAAAATTCTGAAGTACCTCCCGAAGCAATTTTCAATGTAGAGCTTACGCGTGATGAGCAGGCATCAGGTATTATGCAAATACATGTATTATAATCGTAGCGTATGTATCTTTTCAAATTTATCGAAATGAAGGTTCAGCGTGTAACCCATCGTGTTCAATGAATACAGGCATACTAAATTCAAAAACGAGAGTCAATGTAAACGAAAGCATGATCTCTTACTGCAACGAAAGAATAAAATCTGGCAATGTATTTTCCGCTGAAGCAGCGTCTACGCTTACTGAAAATAACAATCACGCTCTTGGATACCTAGGAAAATTATGTGTTCCCGAAGATGGTGTCGTGAAATCGTTGAAATCGCTAATTGGCGCATACTTGATGGTAATTTCGTTTTCATGTTTTCTGTTAATTGTCAAGAATATATGTGTACATATCTTAATTTTTCTTCTACTGTAACCAAAAATAGCCCTAATTTCATTAGGAAGCATCTTTTATTTCGTATTCATATCTCAGTGCACTTTACCTTTACTCGTTTGTATTGTAGAATTGTGGAGTTCCTTCAACTCTGTTCGTTTTACAAAGAGTTGGCTTGCTGCGACAAAATATTGAAATTTCTGAATTATTTTCAAACTGTGATGAATCAAATCTCGTTGGTTACCAATTTTCCGGTTTCGAAACAGTTTGTGAGCGAATAAATTATAAATTTAAATCGACCAAGTTACCATATTCAGCTTTTGTTCACCATTCATACTTTCCGGACAATGACGTCGAATGCAATCAGAGACTAGCTTTTCTTGGCGATGCTATTTTAGGTGAGAAAATCGATACGATGCGTAAAATTACGTAGTGTGAAAAAATTAACCATGCCTGTCTGTTTTTCAAGACGTGTTGATCACAACCTACGTACATGAAACTTGCAAACATCTTCCAGTTGATCATAACGAGGATCTTCGCATTTCTCTAGCAAACGACATTTTGTACGCTGTTTTGGTTGTTCGTTTGGGATTACATAAATTTCTCATGTACGAATCTCCATATTTAATGGAGAAAATCGACGAATTTGTGCGTAAGCAAGAAAGAGTTAATCATGGAATCAGGCACGATGATGTACGTATATCATGACAACCCACTGAATAATGATTTTCTGAATGTACTGACTAACTCGCAATTATGCGCCAACTACCACAGAAAAAGTATCGAGAGAAATGATCCATTCGTTTCTCTCGAAGCAGAGAAACTGCATACTCCGTGTGATTTTTTTCTCTCATTTGTTTAAGTGCCATCTTACCGACAGAAAAAGTGATCTGTGAAACCCACATTAGCGTTAAACGCACATATAAAAAAAAAGTTATCGAGTTGGACATGTTATAGCCAGATGATGTAGCTATTGCACGTGATACTGTTTCAACCAAGCCAGGCCCTGAAAATTTTTTTCGCAGATTTTTTCTATAAAACGCGCAAGTGGAGGTGCCCTTAATCTACTCGTGCTTTATCTGAAAGTATCATGTAGGTACTTGTGGTAATGGGCAACCCGATTAAAAATTATTTTTATATGATGGATAATGATGAAACACTTAGGGATGAATATGTTATACATAATTTCGACTATCACCTCGGTCTTTGTCAATGGTAAAACCTGCGAATTTTTTCAGTATTTATTCTTAATCGAAGAAACAAATAGTGAAAATTCGGGGTCCGTAGATGTTCCAAAAGCACTTTCCGATGTCTTCAAAGCGATTATAGCTGGTGTTTTTTTGGATTGCGACGGTGATTTGAAAATTGTCTGGAACGTATGTTGCAACATCATGAAAAATGAACTAGGTAATTACCTCAATCGATCACTTATTGCGCAAGGGTCATATCTCAAAAAATGAGGTATTTTTGGAGAGGCGCGTCAGTATTTTGCTTTTCATGCTCTGATTTAAGACTTTTAATCTTTCGGACGCCTACTGTTGATAGGGGGAATTTATATGGAATAAAATAAGAAACGCCATTTGAAAATTAATAAATAGTGAATTCGAAGGGAAAATGGACCCATCGATATTTGATATTTTTCTATCTCTTTACTTTCTCGAATTTAAATTGTTACTGTTTATACTCTATTCGCTTCAAGATTGCAAAAAACGGACCGTCAAAGTCACATTCATCAACAATATAAGTATCGATCAAAGTGATGAAAAAGAAGAAAGTAAAATCGGAAGCGCAACCATTTATTGTTGCTGAATGTGAACGTGTACCTTTTCCTCTACCCGGAGGCTGGTTAACTGCAATCTTGAAATGAACAGACTCGATTATTACGCGATTGATTTGAGATTTTACTAAACAAAATTTTCTATCTCGTATGAAATACCATGCTTTCATCTAGATACATCTATTTGCATTTTGAAATTGAATGTAATATTATACTAAGGCTGGCTCAATTACAATCAACTGTGATCATTCAACTTGCAAGATTTCGTTTCAACTTCTATAAGTTCGTGCATCAAAAATTTCAATCATTCGTTCAGTTAGTTAACGGTATTGTTTCGTTAATTGTTGATTCTTGAAAAAAAAAATCATTTTGGCTTTTACAGTGTTTTCTGAAAATTTAGTACTATTTCATACATAATAATTCAAAATGACTTGCGGATTCCATGTACTCCATTCGTGTTAAATTTTATTATTTGTTCTCGGATCAGCCGTCTTTATTTTTTACAGAAAAATTTTTGCTCTGCGTTCCTCGGAATCCTGCTCGACTCTTGTTGGACACCGACTTACGCGTTGATTTCGGGTACTTAGTGGTGAACCCATTTGTGCTAGTTTGTTCAACTGCCTATTTACTCATTCGATTTATGATTTGTAGGTCTCCTATGCCGTGCGAAAATGATGACAGCTTAATTAAAATGATTTTGAATATTGAAATCGATCATTGCAAAAGAAGTTTTTGTGGTATTGGTTACTCCGAACTTCAAGCTAAAACTGTTGCCGCTAAATTAGCATTGAAACACTTGAGTAAAGAGTTCACTCTTTGAGTAGAAAAGAGAAAATCAGAAGCTGCCTATTTGTTTTCATATTTTTTTATTTTTTCAAGTTCGAAATACGTTTGTACTAGTGTAATTACATTAATTACATATCCTTTGAAATCATTTAATATTTTTATTCTATTCATCGTTGGTATGTTAACATGTAATTTTCTTTCGACGAAGGGTAAAGTTAGGTGCATTTGAGGTAAATACCCTGCACGAAATTGATTTTTATTCGCCTATTTTCATTGGAAATCTATTCAAATTTTAGCCACTTCGGAGCAAAACTCATCGTAATAATGGTAAATTATGAATCACTCGAAAAAAATCAAATCAAACTGCACCCTTAATCCATTGTAAAAATCCTCTAAAATCAGAAGAAATTTATTGCGTATAATGTGCCAATACATGAGAATTTCAAGTTTATCAAACACTTCAAATGTTGCTTTTGGCAGACAGCACAGTAATAACCGTTCGAAATTAAGTTGCCCCATGGAAAGGTACAAAATGGAATACATAATTGGTACCCGACTTCTACGAGTCCTGTAGTTGTACCGAAGTCCGAAGCATTAAATTTTCTTTTGAAAAAGCTTTTTTTCACCATCTTTACAGACAAGGTGTGACCGCGTGAATTGGCAGCAAAAAATTACTACAAACGTGAACACGATGTGAATAATAATAGAGCGGTTGCGGCGAATGTAAATGAAGGTAACGAGAATGAGGGAACGTCAAAATCGGTTGACGAAAACCAACGACAGAAAGTTACAGAAAGTGAATAAACATTTCAACACGTTATTAATTCATTTTTCTGAAAAAGGTGCCCTTAGGAATTTCTTTCCGTAGGTAATGCTTTTTTGTGGAAAACACCATTACTATATTGGCGCTGTTTCTTTGTGAGATGTGTTTTATTTTTTTTTTCAAATCTTCATAGCCAGCTTAGTGTCGAACCATTATTGTTAGTTATAGACGCAGGTACGCAGGTAGCAGCGCGGCAAGAAAAAGTAGCTAACGTAAGATCGAGACGGAGAATGCAGCTGAGGAGGTGAGTGGGCGAATCGTCGAGCTATGGCTGTGGGACAGGCAGTTTGCAGTTTCACTACCGAATTCGAGCGCGAAGGTCGACTGTGCCGGTGAGCGAGCGCGCGGCCCCTCCGCATTTGGTATTCGCTTTTGCGCGCATTTGGCGCGCTTTTCGTTGCCACCAAGGCGAAGCCGCCCAACGTTGACTGTCGAAGCAGAGTCGAGTCGTTCGAACTTCGCCCAGCCAACTGCCAAGTGGAAGCGGCCCTCCTATCACCGCTGCACTCGGGCGTCGCCTGAGTGTTGGTCAACGAGGTAAGCGAATTGTAGTTTATCGTGGCCTTCACAAATAATATGTGCAGGCTTCATCCTCCTATCCTGGCTATCCTAGCACTACTTACCGTTTCATTCTCTTCCATTCGAGTGACGATAATAAATTACATAGCCTACCCCCGGCTAGCTGTATATTATTGACGTAATTTTGATCCCACCGATTGTGAGCTGAAATTTGTACGGTATACAATAAGCCAAGTTGATTTCATCGACTACCAATAAACGATTTCAATTTTAGCGGCTAATTAATTATCGGTAGATATTTACAATAGGTTGTTCGAATTTCGTCAGTTGCGGAATCAGCTTTTTTTTTCATAGGTTAGACCGGCGGAGGGAGGGGGTCAAGAAAAATCATTCGAAAATGTCAATATCCAAAGAATTAATACCGTCAAACCGAAGTGAATAGGATCAGGCAGGTGAATAGGATGAGAACTTCGTAAAAAGTAAAGAGAAATTTCTAACTTCGATTTGGCTGGCGATGAAAAATCGCAACCTGCTGGACATGATTGTTGATACTAAAGAGACTACGTATTTTCCCACTCGTGGAAAAGGTTGATAAATTGGTCAAAAACTGCGTCATCGCGAATTCTTTTTATGGGGCTGAAATTGAAAGTCATTGCAAAGACTAACGCAGCAACATTCTATTTAAATGAATCTTGTTGCTTATTTTTACCCTTCGCCCCACTCGTTTTGTTAATCGGTCGAGGTGCAGGGATATGCTCGTTCGGCTTGTATTTAATAAATTACAAGTACCACGCCTACGTATACGGGTAAATAGTTTTAGAAAAAAGAACAGTGCACCAGCGGGGGCTGGGGAAAAAATTTTGCGAAACTGATTTAATGTTTACGATTTGATGACGCATTTTCAATTGAAATATAAGAAACTCGAATTCGAAATCATTTATAGCTCCTTTCATCGTAAGGCGAATTCGGAATTTCGTTACCTTAATTATTAAAGATTCCGGAAAATTTTTACGCGCATGCATCTGTCAACGGTCTACCCTCTCACATATTATGCATATGAGGCATACTTGTGTATATAGGTAGTTATCAAAAGGTCAACAAGTCAGCTCCACCCATGCAAAAATTGCATTGAAAGTCAGCTCCATGTAATAAAGGATACAGTATAAGGAAGTGACTTTCTCAAACTTGTAGATAAATTCTTCTCAACACGAGCATCACAATGGTACACTCGAATAATAGGAGTTTATTTTCACCATTTCCCAATTTTTCATATCTGCAGTTGATTTTCACTATTTATTAATACAGCTGTATTTAGTACCCACCCCTCGGGGACGTTTGAAGCTTTCTAACCCACTTCTGTACGTATCAGTTCATAGAGAGAAGTCAGCACCAATGGTTTTATAAAGTAACACGGCATGCAGGTATAGTACCCTTTTACTCCCGGATGAATTTTGAAAACCGGAGCTGACTTTCTCTACAAGCCGGAAAGAGCTGACTTCTATACCTTTTCATATATAAATATTATATAGTTGCATAATTTGCAGCAGATTTTAGTGGCAGGCAGTCTCGTAGCTTGGCTTGGCGAACGAGTGTATTGCCTATTACATTTGCGTTATATTTGTACGTACCTACATTATTACGGGCGAATGTTGTACATAGTTAGGCCACTGCGGTTGTCGAGGCACCGTACTCGCAGCTTTTTGGTTGAAAATGTGCGTCGCATCGTCGCACCCGGGGGACGGCTTCAGCCGTCCGTAACGACGAAGCCTACGCTACGTCCGAATCCGAACGTTTGTCACATTTTCGAAGCGAGCAAACGAAATTAATTATTTACCTTGCGGTTCTCTCCTAACGGGTTTTCAACTTTTTTCCACTTTTCATCTGCCCCCTCCGCTCCCCTCCTTATTTTCCGTCTTCGAAAGCCGTTCGTCCGCAACGTTCGAAGAAATTCGAGCGTATATATAGGTAGATTTATGATATGTGCAGTTACGGTACCTAACATTAAGGGTGTGTAGTCTATACCTTTGTTTTTTCCAACTGTTGACAAATTACCATTTTTTTCACCAAGTTTAGCATCGAATTGATTTATATTTGGATTTGTTACTCTTGAACTTATTCTAGCTATGCCCCGAACGAAGCCCTTTTTCGGATTTTCAAAAATTTGGAGCATTTTTCTAAGCGTCTCGAAAAACCAATTTCTTGGGGCTTTAAGAAAGGGTGGAAAAATAAAACGAAATTGAAAATAAAAAAACTGCTTAGAACAGCTTCGTCCGGGCATGGAAAATATTATATATTATGTTCAGGATATTATATACTCGTATCTAAATCTGAGCAAATTCAGTGCAAAAGTCGGCGAAGAAAATCGTTAATATAGTTAGTGCATTTTTGAGCTAGAAACTCGTGAATATTATATAATTTTAGCTTCCAAAATGCAAATCCGCAACACACCTGTCAACCAATAAATTTTCTACATTCAATATTTTCACGTAGTTTCTTAGACACGTCGACATCAATTTCGTAGCAAAGATAGATTACCTCCTTATACCAGCAACCGGTGTCCCTAACACATACCCCGAGTAAATTGAAAATTTTCTCATTACGTTTTATATAAGTGTAGCTCAAATTAGTCAACTTTTAGCCTCACAATATGAAATTGAATCGATTTGTTGGAAAATGACTCGCGTAGAAACAGATTAATTATATGCCTACCTAAATGTGCAAATGTGCTCGTCCTTTTTTCGATTTTTTTTAATCGGCTTTCCGGTTTTCGTTCCAGTGGTTTACAAATTTCGCTGCTACAGTAAGTTAGTCGGCAAAAACTTTTCTAAATAACTAGTAGGTCTATTATTCTGAAGTTTTCGCTGTCTTATATTACGGCCACTATTTGTGGATTTATATTAATGGGTACTGTCGGGCCTCAATTGAACTGAACCAGTTATTTGAGTCGAATTGGAAAACCATCGAAAATTACTCCGCGTCGCACCGTTTGAAAAGTGATAGGAGAACATTAGAAGTAGTTCGTCAGTTCGTGATTCATCGTTGCGACAAAAATGTCCCGATCTCTTTGTGGCGAAGATCGCTCGTTGCGTCAGAATTTTTCTAATTCTCATTTCTTAAATCTTTATTTACGATTTTGTTTGTTTTTTTTTCTCTCTCTTTAGAATGAACGAAGACGATATGGATGTCGCATTTGCCGCAGATGAAGACGACGACTGCGGAAGAGACGATGGTTGCAAGCAATCAAAGTGTAAACACGGTAAGTTGGCAGGCTTTTCACGTTTTCCAAATTTATAACTGCGTAAATAACGTAATCGGAAAAGGAAATGAAAAATGATTACTTTTCACGTATAAAGTTTAGGTTTTTGAAAAAATCTGCGATGATCGAGTGTTTCCGTAAAAGAGTAAAAATAATTTTCTTGGAAAAGGTTATATACTTAGTCGTATTCTATCTCGCAGTAGAATCCTTCGAGTTTAGTTCAGTTTAGTCTGCTGGAAAAATTGCATTGCATCCTTTATTTCAAGTCTTCGAACAAAATCCTTCGGCGTAACGTTTCGTTTGGCTTGATAGGTTAATCTTATTTTCCAACACCTAGATACTTGCGTTAGTCCACCAAATTTCAAGATCAACTTCTGGCTGGTATAACGACTCCTAAAATTCTACGTATACAAGATCCATATTTTCTCGGCACTTGAAAATTGATTTCATCGCCAGAGCCCATTATACTGCCTGGGTCTATCTCCAGCTATGACTCGCTACTCAAAGCCAGCTAAACGCGCTGGCTGTTGCGTGCAAAAAGAGAGGCTATGGCAAGAAACGGTCCGAGTAAAAGCTTATTCGGGCAAAACTAGAACTTGCGGGCTTATTGCTGTAGCCAAATCGGCATTTCTCTCGGCCCGTTAAGGTGCGAGGACGTGGACCAGGCTGCCTCCGCCTCCGTTTCTTTTCTCGTCAGTTCGCCAATTATCGCCGCCATTATTTTTTCTCATTAATAACGCGCGTTCCGAAATCGCTTACTTCGTAGTCGGCAGATACCTTGAAAAACGGAAATACGACGACTTAGCGAGAAAAAATTAAAAAAAAGGTGGGAAAAAAAAGAGTAAAATGAAAAGTCGTTAATTACCGCGAATAGGGAAGAGGAAAAAATTGAAAAGCGTCGAAAAGAAAATATTAAATAGCGACGCTTTTTCGGCTTTCGTTAAAAAAAATTTTACACTTTATTCGTTAAAACGAGATTCCTCGCCGGGCCCGCGTAGACTAAAACACTCGTAGTGTCTGAGGGGTGGTCGAAGGTGGCAGGGTCGAAGGCTGAAGATGAGTGCGAGCGAGCAACGCGCCCTCTTTCCTATTAATTTCTTTTTGTTGGCCGACATCGTCGCTCGTTAACTTGGATAAGGTACTAACTTAAAACTTATACTCGTACAGCGAACCAACTCGTAGTACCTCCTCCCGGGTCTACCTCTTCCAACTCTCGCATCTTTTGTTTCGTTATTTCTCTCAGTTTCGCTCGTCGCACCTTTCTATCTCGTATATGTTTTTCTTTTTATTTTCTCTTATTTATATTTCGTGCGTCTATTCTATAGGACTGTAAATTGTACTTTTTACTCTTCAATTCCGTTGCGTTCCGTTCTCCTATCGAGTGCCATGTCTCTCGCTTCCTCTTCGCCTGGCCATTGCAGAGCGAAGGGCGCTCTAATTACGGCGCCGGTAAATACGAGTATAATGGGCAGAAGGGCTGGGCAGGTACCGGCATTCGTATCGTGCCGAAGGCCCTGTACGAATTAGGCGTTCGACTACGTAGGTGCCACCAACTACGTCGTCGTTATCTCTTTCCACATGAATTTTTCATTTTTCGCTCAGTCCGCCAGCCGCGCGCTTCTCCTTCACCAAGTCATTCCCGCGCGACCGACGCGATCGAAATTCGCTGGTCGCTCCGAACCTCCTCCTCGCCGCCATGTGCAGCCATTTGACGTCCCGTCTTACCGAATGACGACTGTACCACGTTATTCGTTTACCCCTTTGGTATACCTATTTATACTATATTGTTATCACCCCACATAGTGTCGCTAACCTGCGACCAGTGAGGTCTTCACGCTCGCTCTGTACATATCAGCAGACAATAAAACGAAACGTCCGAATGCGGTAAAAGTGTAAACAAATTACGCTGCTGTTGCATTTAGAAGAAATAAACTTGACTTGTAGTATGCGATGAGAAAAAAAAATGATCGCATCTCCATGAGAATCACTGGTCGCCGTGCCAAGAGTAAAATTTCACATCATTTATATGTTGAAAATCTAAGAGGCGTGATACTTTGAGAAAATTTTTTTTCCGTCTGCGTGAAACTGTACATTCATACACTGAGAGAAATGGATAGTATGAATTATAGACATAATATAGTAACTTTTCTCATCCCAGCTGTTGTGAAAATATCTATAAATATTCGGATATTTTTAGTACTTCTAACTAGGTATATCTTGCAGAGTTCGGAAGCTAGCTGAAAGCCGAAAGCTAAAAGCCGAAAGCCATTGATTTTTGAAGGAAAAACCGGTAAGCCGAAAGCCGAAAGCTTTATCAAAAAAGCTGAAAGCTGAAAGCAAAAGCCGTATTTTTATGGCTTTTATACGGCTTTTTAGCTTTTTACGATCAAATAATTAATAAAAAATATTTTAAAAAATTTCCACCCAAATTTTCGAATTCAGCACAAAATTTCCTGTGAAAAAGTATATTTTTGTGAAAAGCCAAAAGCCGAAAGCTAAAAGCCGAAAGCCATCAATTTTTGAAGGAAAAACCGGTAAGCCGAAAGCCAAAAGCTTTATCATAAAAGTCAAAAGTTGAAAGCCTAAGTTTTATTTTCAAGGTCAGAAGCTAAAAGCCGAAAGCTAAAGCCATATCTTACGGCTTCCGAACTCTGATATCTTGGATAACATATTTTACTATTTTTTAAAGTAATTTCTGCTACGAATCTCGAATTATCCCAGTTTTCTTATCCAGATTGTAAAATTACCATTGAAATTTTCCTCAGTGTGTATCATTATGTAATTTTGAACCGAGAAATGTACCTTTATCAAGGGTGAAACATAAAATCTAGCGTTAAATATTGCGCACGTAAGTTGGACCTGATCAGAAATTAACCATCAGACGTAGTAGGTACTCGTACGCAACATTCTGCTCGTAAGTACGAATTAAAAGCAGTACTGTTAACCAAGTCGAAAATCCAGACACGATACGACGGTGAGGTGGCGGTGGGGGTAGTGTCGCGTCGTGCTTATTGCCTATTCGAATCGCCGTGAATACGAATACGAAAATTACGAATCGTAGTTTACGAGTGGGTATACGTATAGGCACTCGATATTCGGTACTCGACAAGTATTTCACCCGAGTAATGACAGCTGACAAGTGACAACTTACAACAGGATTTGATCCCCTCAGTTTTCTTTCCTTTTTCTCGCTTATCGGGCCTTTCTAGTTTTCTTTCAATCTTTTCTTCCTTTTTTCCGTGCATAGATACGATTGCATTGCTAATACGCGCGTATTTGTTTCTCAGTATTTTACGAATGTTTCATTTTTCTAGAAATTCTTCATCGAAAGTTGATTTTCCGCGATTATATTTGTCGAAATATTTCTAAATGTTAATTATACTCATAATTCCACTCGGAGAAAAAATCTTAAAAGTATGCTGCATACTACCTAACTATAATTTTGAAAAATAATACTTTCAAGTGTTTTTCCTAAATAAGTAATTCGAAAATTAAGAGAAATTAGACTTATTTCGAATTTTCATTTTCTGCATTTCTGTGAAATCAAATGAGGTCTTTTTTTTTAATCGTTTTATCGATACCTATAGAAAATTTGATGAAGAACAAAGTCTTACCGAACTTCAGAATGAATATCTGTCATAGTTTTCAAGTTATAGCTGAAAAATATAAAATTTCAACATATTCAACCCACCAGAGGATGACGCACGGGGGTGAGGACAGAGGATTTTATCTGCATACTCTTTGGACCAGTCCAAACACGCTCTATAGGTGTAAAACCTTCTGTCCCAATTTTTTATTTTATTCTTTATTTTCAAGACTTATTTTGCCGGGCTATTAAAATAATTTGAAATCATTTGGAGCAAATGTGTAACGCATTAATTTTTTTTTTTTTCGAATTTCAATTTTTAAATGAATTTTTGAGGCTCTCGAAAAAATGTTTTTTTTTCAATATTCACAGAACTCTTGGAAACACACAGTTTTGGATTATCTGGGAGCATAGCACAGAAATTCTTGAGTTGCGATTAAAATTTGGTGGCAATAGGAAAGAAAGCGAATTGATTAAAAATTGAAAATAGTCTCGAAGCATTGGAAATTTAAAAGGGGACGGGATTACGGCTTTTATTCGTTTTAGATTGGAACGAATTCTCTATCGGAAGACTTTGGTGCAGATGTCACGCGTCTGCGTGCATCTGACAACCGAGTTGACATTATTTTATCGTATAAGGTACGATAATAACGTCGGCTAGCGCTTGTGGTAGCTGTAGTATAACCTATATACCCTACCTATGGGTACCTACTTTACTTTCAAGAATACAGCTTTTTATTTATTTCGTCGATTTTCGTGGCACTATTGGTACTGAAAGAGCAACGAAAAAATATTGTACTGGAGGCTGTTTCACTCGGCGGTTCATCAGCTGCTTCGTTTCATTTTCTATTTGGGTTTCGCGATTTCTCGTCGACTGTCGAAAACAAAACACCCGTGGCAATCGACAACATTGTCGTCTCGTTCGCAACTGCGATGAGCAAAAGAGATGAGAGAAGAAAAGAGTGAAAACCTGTTGTTTAAAAAAAAAAGAAAGTAAGTTAGAGAGTGAGTGAGCAGTGGGTGGAGAAAGAAAACATGAAAAATGCGTGAGATAAGCTGCGCGTGATTGGCTGCTTAGGCCAAAAATGCCCTCGGAATGATCGGATGCGGCCTCGTCGACTGGACCGCGTTCGTCGCAAAAGGCGACAGTGGTCGCTAGTGGACTGCGTTCGGAATAGCTTTTCGATAATATTTTCTCTCAACTGCAGCAGATTGTCAATCGAAGAGAGGCGGCTATGGCCACAAAATTGGCCTAATCTAACTTTTCAAATGGACGTTTTATCGGTTCGACGCGACTTATGGCGACGCTGCACCATTTTCTTGCAGTCGTCCCTCTTCCACCTATAGCAGAGTAATCTTTTTAAAATAAAAGAAAGAAAACAAAATACCAAGACGAATTTTCACCGCCTTTTCCGCGTCGTTAGAGTCGACATTATAATCGCCTATGCTGCGCTCGTTCACAACTTTACGGCCAAACTTTATATTATAGCCTAAATAGTACCTAGTACTCGCTTTTTTCGTTTGTTTTTTCCATTCTCATTTTCTTTTCGCCCATTTTTATTTCATTACGCCTCGCCTTTGCTCCTCGTCGCCCAAATTGTATCGACATTTGTTCACCGACTTTAGAATCTACGACTCGGCACCAAATCTTTTTTACTGACGAACGAGAAAAAGAAACGCTGAGAGAAAAAAAAAGAAAGTACATATACAGGGTGTTCCGCCTCGAGTTCACCAAGCAACTGTAAAGAGAGCAACATGAAATACATTCATTTATGATGGTTTGCCTACTCTCTGGTGAATAGGGGTTGAAATTATTTTCTCCTCCAGACCAATTCAGTTGATAGCTTTTAAAAATTCATAGATTCAAAATTGTGATACAGTAGTTGAAAAACTCCGGTTTGCGTTCTTATTTGGCAAATATGATGTATCAGTTTTTTCTGCTTACTTCGATTGCTTTAATTTTTATAACTAAGGAATCACATAATATTAACTAAATAATAGCGCAAAAAGGAGGTTTTCAAACACCATAGTAATGAATTTATGAATTTAAAAAAAAAAAACTTAATCGGTCCGAGGGAAAATAATCAAAACACTATACAGCCCCTATAAACCGGAGAGTATGCAAATTATCGTATATGAATGTAACTTATGTAACTCTATCTGCAGTTACTTGGTGATGCATGAACTATAGGCGGAACACCCTGTATACGATAGAGTATACCTATAGCATTACGACGGACAAGAAAAATGACGAGTTCGTATATTATATATTTGTACGTACGACGACGAAGCTTTTTAGTACCTACTCGCCTACCATTCGTCCTCCCTCTCTCACTTCACCAACTTTTCGCTGGAAATTTTTTGCACTAGGGACGAGGTTGCCCTTCTCACCTCATGCTGTGCCATTTGTCAACGCGCCGAGGCCTTAAACCGTTAAAACCGAAACGTTTCTGGCTAATATTCTTCTTTTTTCTTCGTATTTTTTTCTCTCCGTCGCCGCTTTTCCGTTACATATTTCCATAACGAGCTTCAGAAAATCTCGCTTGGTTCGAACGGCGAATGTGTTATTTTATAAATATATAAAAGTAGCTCACCCGCTCGCCTATGTATAACTGCGCGAGTATACGGTAACGAAGCAACAGATTCGCCTCGTGACTCTAATTAGCCAACTCGTGTAAAATCGAATATGCCTCGCAGTCGTGAGTCGTCGCTCTGTCACGTGTAAAATGTACAGCTACGTACGTCCTATACCTACTTACGTAGTTGCAATAATCGTGGAAATTTAACGATTAACTTCTGTAACTATCTTACTCTTTCATCTTTACTTTTTCCTTTTTCTTTTCTCTAATGTTTCATTTCAATCGAAACGATATTCGCCGGAAAATACGAAAAATTGGAAAGGGCATTGGGTCGTATTCGTTCTCGCAAGGGACTTGGTCGACTTTTCTTCGAGTTACTCGTAACTGTACGTACGAGTATAGGCATAATATAAACTCGTAACCGGACCATCGAGTCGTCATTATACGAGTATTTGGGACGATCGGTAAATGGGGGTGCTGCTCATGTTCGTAAATGCACGATCCGAAATTTGGCAGCTTTGCTTTTTCCAGTTGCTAATTAATCGATACGCGAGGTAATAGGCTGAAAAAGAGGAAACTTATCGTCCCTACAGAGGATAGAAGACGAAAAATATATATTCGTAATACACGTAAAATGATGGAGAACGTTGCGATATTACGAGTTTTCGCCGAAGATCAGTGCCAAAAGTGTATACGTGTTTATACTTGCGGTATCTAACCAACCCCATATAACATCGTGCTGCAAGGCCATCCTCTGCTCTTTTAAGTTTTATTATAGCTGGTCCAAGCCACCCGATGTGGCAGCCTGTCATGAATACATTGCCAAGAACTGCATAAAAAAAGAAATCTGTTAATATTGTCTTATTTATAAAACTCAATATACTCATAGAAGATTGAACGTGTGTAGTGATGAGTAAAATTGCTCATATGTTTCGGCTGCTCCTGGTTTTTTCAAAAATCTATTTTAATCTGCATCCTGCTCCCAAACTGCTCTAAGATAAGTTCCATTCCTGCTTCTAGTTTTAAACTGCTGTATTATTGGTATCAATATTGATGTTGGTTGAAGTAGATTTTTGTCTGTGTTGTTTCTGCGTAATTCACGTAGATTTGAGAAGGTAAAAATTGGTAGAGTTGCAGTTAGTTTTATTTTATGAGTGGATTTTACAGTATTTTTATTACCTATTTATGTTGAATGATTTGATTTTTAAAGAAAAAAACATGCTTTGGTACAATTGAATCAAATAATCTGCGATTTTATCAATTGATTTCACTTCTGAACTATGAAATACCATAAAACTATACTGAAAAACAATTGGTACGAAAAAGTTCAATTTGAGGTTTTTTTCAGGTTCTGGAGCATAAAGGAGCAGGGAGCAAACTCTAGCTCCAGAGCAGTTTAGACCATCCCTAATTATTTGTCGACTAAGTTTTGTTTGTTTTCTTGGCTTGAACATTGATTTATTTCGATGGAATTTTCTCATTGAATTATTTCTATCTTAAGCCCAGATTTCAGGCTATAGTCGAAGTCTATAATTACCCTAGACAAAAATCTTTGACCTCTTTAACCGGTTTCAATTTTTAATTATTTTTTGTTTCTAAAAGTACTTCACTATCATGAAGAATAAAGAGTAACATTCGAATAATTCGATGAAAAATAAAAGGAAACACCTATAACTCAACATTTACTGAAGCTAAAGTTTGATGAAAATTCTTTCGATCCATTGTTTCATTTGGTTGATCTAAATTTTCATTTCTCTATATAAGCCAATGAAGCACTGAAAAATGAGGTATGTAGATCGATGCTAGAAACTTATCAAAAAAGAATCACAATTCACATTTGACCTTAGAAATAAAGCAAATTAATGGGTTAATTTTATGAATAAATATTACAAAACTTATAATTTAAAAAAAGTTAAATTGCTGTTACAAAAGAATATTTCATGTACCATAATTCTGTTAGGCAGATAACAAGTAAGAAAAAAATAAACAATGCTACCGAATTTTATTATAGTTGCTTCAGTTGGGCATACATACGCTCCTACATAGTTAGTACACAGCTCTTTATCTGAACTCGTAAAACAATAAGTCTAAATTTTTACTCAACGTTATCTTATCATTTTTTTGCACAGACGTTTTGAAAGTTATGAATTATCCATCGATAATATCGCGAAATTAATGACTGATGGTCTTATTTCCATATTGTCCTGCCTTAAAAATACAGTCTCAATAATGCGACTAAACCATTCAAAGACCTCACAAACTCATAAAACAATATTGAAAATTGAATAAATTTTATTTTCTTGAATAAAGCGACATTTGTATATCGACAAGTGTTTTTCCTCTGGTCTCGGGTACCACTTTGAGTATCAAAATGAACTGCAAAGTACAACCAACGAAGAAAAGTAAGAAATTATACTGAATTCCTACTGTTTCTTTTATTGGTAGGAATAAAGATAACATTATGACAGAAGCAATCGAATATGACATGCTGCACAAACTACCTCCAATAGCTTTGATACTCATTGGCAATAATTCACTTCGAATAACAATTATTATAGGTATGCACCAATACCAAAGACAAGTAGAACATGTTATTATGGTGAAAATCAGCCATGAGAAGCAATCATGGGAAATGGATGATTTCATCGTATACAAGATAAAAGAGAGAATATGAAAAATACTCATAAGGGCCAGTAAAGATAGAAGGAGAGTTCTTCTTTTAAATCGTTCTATAACGAATGGTGAAATACAAGCAGATGCAAACAGAAACACTCCAAACATAATTGAGAATTCTTTCACTGAAAAGCTAGAGGAAGGCTGCAGTATCACAGTACTGTAAGACATAATACAGGTAGATCCCATCAACGTTATGAAAATAGTGAAGGCAAGAATCATTAGAAGTGATTTATAATTTTCTGGACTGCTAAATTGTGTAGCCATTGATCTTTTCTTCAACACTTCGAGCTGCATATTTTGTTGAATTTGATCCAATTCAAATTTTATATCACTGTCAACAACATTTTTGCCTCTGAGCCACATTAAATTCTTTTTAGCCTCTTCAGTTCGACCTTTCATTATCAAATAATATGGAGTTTCCTTCACAAATATACAAGTTAAGAAGGCACTGAAACCAATTAGTGCATTAACAACTGCCACAAACGTAAGTGAATTATAAGCTATTAAAATAGGCTCGATCACAAAAGCACTGCAGTAGAGAATTGGAAAAATTCCACTCATTATACCTCTCATTTTGGGGGTGCAGTTTTCAGCTAAATACATGTAATTAGTCGCATCGATCAAACCTTGTGTGATACCAGCAAGAATTTTCGCGCAGTAAATCAGTTCAATGGAATGAGCAAATGCCATTATCACCCAAGAAATAAACATTGAAAAAGAACTAATGAGAATCATAAATTTTCGACCAATTCTATCCAACAATACAGCTGGAATTATGAGTCCAAATAAACGACTAATGTCATTTATCGAAACAATCAATGATATTTGATCATTATTGGCTGTAAAACCATCTTCTCCACTTTTAAGTTTGACAATAGCCGACGACGTCCATCCAAAATGTGTGCCTATCATGAATGCATTGCAAAAAACTGTAATGCAAAGAAAATTTATAATTATAGTATGATATGGTACAATTCATATCAGTATGATGAGTTATTTTTAGGAAAAACAGAGGAAAATCACAATTTCAACAAGTGTCTATTGTACGAGTATTTTTCATCATTTTTAAAAATTCACTAAAAATTGAATTTTAAGAATTTCTACACGCTACTTGAGCAAAATTGAATTGAAACTTACTCTTTAAGAATCAGAAAACGAAAAAAAAAAAATTCAAAAATTAAACATTATTATGAAAACAGTTTTAGATAGTTTTACGTAACACTTCCAAATTTGCCCAAGATACCAATAACAAAAATACACATCATCTCACTAAGTATTTATCGCATATTGAAAAAATCTAAAATTTTAGCCATTTTTTTCAAAATTCAAGAAATACATATTGACTGTTGAAACATCATTTCTCTTCGCATGAAGAATTTGATTTGATCGGATGAAAACTTGTGGCATGATATGAATGTTTAAGAAACGCTATTTTCAAGGGCATTGAACTACATACCCTCAACCAGAAACTATAAGCCCATTTTGCATTCTTCACTTACCGTTTACTACTGCTAAACTTTGATGAAAATTTGCTTGGTTCATTATCAAATTGATTTTACACTACAATATTCACTCACTTAGAATCTTATACGTATCAAAGAAACAAAATGTACACTGACAATTTGCTGTAGCTTTAATGAAGGGTAAAAGTTTAATTACTAATTTCATGATAATGAACATATTTCTTTTCTTCAACTGCAAGTAGGTTACTAGGTACATTCGTTGGGAGTAGTTCCTGGATTAGTTATCACATTGTAAATACATAGTTGAGGCACGTGCGAATATTAAATTCATAGTTGAGACGCGGACGAATAGAATAAGTTTTTCCTATCATATAATAGTCGGATTGAAGGAACTTTTGAATATTATACTCGTACTTCTAGAAGACATTTAAATTTATGACGGATGTATAGTTATCTTTTATTTAAAGAAATTAATTCAAGGGTTGCAATTTTCTGAGCCAATTTTAATTACTTAAGTATTAATTGATAAGACCTTTGAAATAGTAACCTACTAGATAGATGACAAACCCAAAAAATGTATAGCTACGTACCATAGAAATACTGCACACTATAGGATTCACATTTTTATGCATATTGTAACCTCTGAGTTATCTTACAGAATCGATTGACTGAGGCCAAAGTTGAGAATTCCTTATAGAAAAATATAAGGAGAAAAATAGTATGCTAAAAACTCCTTAAATCAAATAAGGAGAAAATTTAAAGGAAATGCTTAATCAAATAAAGTAAACAAATCAAGTCGGCGTGGTGCATATCACACTAAATTTAATCTAGTCTATTTTATGATTTTATAGGTTCTCTTTGTATTCGTATGGGTTCCGAGTCAAAATCCCAAATCCAAATTCCCGAATGGCTTTTTTTCCAAATGTACCCTTGACAACTGATGGGGCCACCTGTTTCTTATGCAGTACCTTTAATAATTTTACCCCACCACACTTTCCACAAATGCTGTGGAATCAGCATGCTGAAGCCATGGCTAATCGCCATGAAACGAATGATATAAATAAAGGAAGGTTAGCACAACCGGTTTTGACTCTCCGAAGTGGGTTCTTGACTTTGGGATTTTGTCTATTCGGGGCAAAGTTATTCGGGAAAAAGGATACGGGAAGAAGGTATTTGGGGCGAAGTCTACTTGGGAATTTGGATTCAGGAAATTGAGTGGGAACCATTCGTATGTTATCTTGGATAGACGTATAGCAAAACAGTTTGAGCAAATATAAACAAATATTTCAGTCAGATTCATAATTTTTGAAAATTAAGATTTTTTAATTCTACGAGTACAATAATAATAATGAATACATATTCTGTACGATTATTCGATGGTTGCCTACTTATTACAAAATACCGAGTGTTGAAGTTGGTTTATTAAAATTAGCCTTCCGTAGTCGATAATGAATGCAGTTTTTGCAACCTGCTAGCATTGGCACTTTGTAAAAGGTAGACGAAAAGACTTGACAAACATTGCACGGAGATTATATTCATTACTGAACTACTGACATACACGATACAATGATAAAAGCAGAGATACCGGATGAGACAAAAAAGTAGTAATCAGTGTTACCTGACTAGATTAGACGAAACAACCAGGGTTACAACACCAGTCCAAATTTTCAACGTAACAACTAGTGAAACAGTGGTCACACTCGTCTTCCTCACTTAGTCTAAGAATCTGTCGAGCAATTCTCACCGACTAAATGAAATCCGTCGATGTAATTGCTCGTATCTATGTACATACATATATACGTGTGTGTATATCTAACAGGTTTCCATCGTCTGTGAAAATGCGGCTTCAGTTTGGGCGGGTAAACCGGGAAGTCAAACTGCGTCTACGTTCGTTCCTTTTAGCTTTCGACTGGAAAAATATTATTCTTTTTCACTTTTCATCGGTTTTTTCATTTCCTTTTATATACGAGCATGTTTTTATTTTTTCTCCTTCTTGCGTCCGATTTAAAATAACGAGCGGTTATAACTGAAACCTCTGGGGAAATGCACGTGTTATCGATTACGAGCGAGTATCTAAAGGCGTGCGGGTATAAATGATGTTCTACGAATAGCATTCTCCATAGTCCCCGCGGGTGAAGCTATTTCTACCCGCTATTAATGCTCGCACTTTGCCAAACTTGAGAATACGTTGGGGAGCCGTAAAAATCAGATAAATACGGTACGTTGGCCGCATCTTATAGCGTATACTAACTGAGCCATAACCGGTATCCGATATATCCGTAAGTCTACCTATACGGGCATATAATTTCAGCCTATTCGTACATACGAGGATTATTTTAACGAAAAAACAGCGGATACGAAATGTGAACTCGTTTTATGAATTCCGATTCGTGGAAATTCTCGACCATCCGTTAAGACACCTCTCTTCGTCACCATGTACGAAAAACTCAAATAGCATAATAATTATACTGTAATATATTGAGAGACTGAGAAATGAATAAAATGTAGATTAGTGTACTCTAAAGACACTATAACGAAACTGTATTAGAATTATCCTACGCATATATTAAAATATCTGAAATGCAGTTTTCCTTCAGTATGATCGGTTTTTCAGTTTTTTTTTTTTTTAGAAATTAGCAAAATAGAGGCAAAAAATTCTGATTATTTTGGTTTTTCAAGGAACGGATTCCTTCAAATTCTGATGCGGATTTTTCAGCTCTGGTAGCTAGCCTACACTAATAGGTAATGAAAAACACTGAAGTTGATACAGTGTGCAAACAAATTTTCCAATAAAATAAAATACTTATTCAAGTTTCAAGTCAATTTGTTGGATGCTTTTATAAAAAGTGGTTCTGCAGTTCAGAGAGGTAGATACATTTAAACGCGGCATATTTAAAGAAACCTTGTTTTTCCTGTGGAGCTTAATGCTGCCGTAGGAGTCTTTTGTTACAAATTTTGCTAAGAACCTGCAACTGTCCTCATTTTCTTATTCAAATTGTTAACATTCTTCAAGAACGAGTTTATGAAATTTATTGGAGGTAGAGGCGAAATGTCTCGGAGGAAAATCTTTCATGGGCAAATTGCCGGAGGCCAGTTATCCAGTAACGTGTGGGATGGCCTTATAGTCGAGAAGTCGAACAGCCAAAGGCGGACAACCAAACTATTTTCGATGAGCCGGCATTAGCCCTGCGCTTCTGGGCTGACTGCTATGACTGCTGAAGCGAGGAAACGTCGTCAGCTTCCGTTAATTGAATTTTGCTTACAACTTAACAACTTGGCTTTTAATTCGTTTCCGACGTTTTTAGTCGTCGTCGCGTCCCTTCGAGCCATAACGAAATATTTTTCGTCTTCGTTTTCGTTTCACCTTTCACTCTGTTTTTTGTTCTTTTTTCGCATTTTGTTTTTTGTTATTCGTTTTTTTCGGCAACGCACACTGTCTACTCGCAAATGCAAAAATAGGTAAAACCCGAGTGAGAATTTATATTTTAAAAGACCTGTCACTTGGTCCGTTGGCAGTCCAATTGTTGCCGCCGTAAAAGTGATAGCAGTGGAGATGGCGGAGGGAAGCAGCAGCACTAGCAGCGGCGACGGTAGTGCGCGATAAAAAATCGTCGTAAAAAGGGCGAAAAAAATGACAGCCGGCGAAAGGCGCAAACTGTTTCGGCATTTATAATTACAAAACTTTGTCGACACTTGTTTTCATCCGTCCCCTCGTCGCCCCTACCATTCGCCTCGCCCGTTGCCACGATTACCCGCTTCTTGTGAGCGAATAGCCGCCGCGTCGCGTATTAACCGCCGCATTCGAACCAACTTACATTTTTATGCCACCTTGTCGTCGTCATCGTGTTCATTCGGCCAAGACTGAATCACACTTAACCCTTATGGGTTCAGCTGGGTCTACAAGACCTGACAAAATATTCGATGTGTACTTATTATCTGAATTATAAGACGAGCCTGCCAGCTATGGTACTGAGGTAAAAAAAGTACTAACCGGACCCCATTATTACCTACCTCGTGAGTAGCATGGCAGCTTTCTTCTCTGTGGAGTTCGTATGAGAACTGGAAAAATGAATGGGTGTCTCGCAGACCTCAGCTCGAGTAGTATAGGCTTTGTATATCAAGAGTCGCTAATTTGAATTTCATCGTTTTGGTTTTCGGCGCTTATCGCCAACAGGCCAGCGTTCGAGCAAATTGTCGCGGTACCGCGCCAACGAAGCGGATTCCCATCAGCGCCGTCTGCTCGACATAACCAGAGACAAGCCGATCAAGGTCGTCGTCAGAGTGGTGCTGCCCGTCAGGGATCATCCCAAAGTAAGCCGCTATTTACTCAACATTTCATCGTTGGTCGTCGCAAAAGTCTGTCTTAAAGATAAAACAAAAAGTCGATATCTAGTAATCTATTATAGCTATAGATACTATACATACTCGTATATATACCTACATTCGAAATCGAAAACGTCTCGTCTTTCTACTAGTATGAACGTGAACTATTCTTTTCGATGACTTTATTATAATTATGTACTAGGTCTACTAAAATTATAATAATGACCCGCCAAGCGGAAAGGGACCACAAGTCGGAAAACAAAATTTTACGCTAGACGAAAAAATATGAGATCAGGTCAAAATTAACGAAAATTTTTTTATGGCGGTTTCTGGTGGTGAAACATGTAACCTTGCCTGTTCCAAAAGTAGAAAGTTGAACTCGGCTCGGAAGTGGGGTAAAACTGCCTTGAAACAGCTGGAAAATGTTTTTGATTTTCACGATTTTCCAACTGTTTTATGGGAGGGGGGAGGGTGTATCGTCATAATGATGGACCTTCTCCCCTTGAGGTCAGTCTAGATACGCCCCTGTACCCTCGAGCTTATTGGGTTCAGTGAAGATATAAATTATACTTTAAAAAAATTAAATACAGTAAATTTTGTTTGATTTTCTTTAAACCCCTTTTTTTCAAAATACAATTTTTCTTAAATTAAAGTTCAAATAGTCATAAAACTATGAATTTTATAGGTACGGGCGTCGTTCTGGTTTCATATTAATGGGACTTTGTCCTACTTTTTAAAATGGTCATAAAATGAAAATGAAAATTTCCTACTTGTGGTCCCTTTCCGCTTGGCGGGTCAATATTTTCGAAATAAAATGGATTCTCGCCATTAAAATAATATTTTCGCCGAATCGTTTTCGTTTGCAGTTCAACTTTGTCGGCAAATTGTTGGGCCCGAAAGGGAATTCGCTGAAAAGATTACAAGAAGAGACGATGACGAAAATGGCTATTCTCGGCAGAGGCTCGATGCGAGACCGACACAAGGTAAGTTCTGATTTATCGGTTTCTAAATTCTGATCTACAAATACGTACACATATATTAGTAGTCGTACGGTAGTTTTTGTTACTTCGCAGTAATGAAACTGCAGTCAGCTGCACATGCAGCCAGTTTTGCTCTACGTCGCCATTTAGACCCATTTTGAAGCATTTTTCTCTTTTTTCGGCCATATCTCGCAGGGTGAGAGTCGCCACCAAAAACGGCTACTGGATTCGTGTTCAGCGAATTCGAAAACCCCCATATCAGTGCTCAACTTACAAATTTATTCCCTGAGTAGAAATCAGGAAATACAAAATTTTTGAACATGTTATATTAGGAGAAATTTTGGTTCAATTGAAATATATCAGCAAATTACCGAATTATGTCTCTAAGCTACTGAATGATGAAAAAAAAATTTGGTCAAAAAAGCAGTATTCATTCGGATATTGCATATTTCAAAATAATCTCCAGATAAAAATCAGCATCAAGTACCAATTATCAAATTGACTTAACGCATGTTTAAATTCAATTTTTCACGGTGAATCTGAAACTGCTCGTTCTTCTTTACGTCCTTCTTTACGATAAGCACGCGCGCGTATAGTGATTTTTAGGCACTTGTGAGGTCCAAACCTGATCTTGGCTGCCGATTTTTGGTTTCTCTGTGTAGGGCAGAGTTACTCCGATCTACTTCACTCACTAACGAACCCCCTCCCCTTCTTAACCCACCAAAAAATTGAAATTACACCTCGAAAAAAATTTTTCAACAAATACGATAAATAATAAACTTTATCTTTCGTTTACTTATTACTAATTTTTTTTTTTAATTTTCCGGCTACATTTTTGCATTCTATCCGACTTCTCGATTTTTTGGTGTGGTGCATTTCGCGCATTGCACTACACGTTACGGGGGCCATGAACCTGATATTATATTATGACACTTGCGAAATCCTTTTTGACAATGTGATGAGACTCTTTAGTAGATGTCGCATGTTTATGAGGTCTATATACCTATGATTTTTCTTGCTCGCCCCCACTCCGTAAATCCCAAATATGCATATTTTTGTTTGGGACTCACATATATCTCAAATATCGATTGTTTGTTGGTAGTTAGTACCCATAGTAGCTCGCTTATTTTGTTCTATTCCTTAAATCGATTGTATTGTATACCATCACCAAGCAAATGCCTCGCTGGGCTTCACTCAGATAACCTGCACCAAATCGTATGAAGATGAAGGTTTCATTTCCGAGTGTGTATAGGAGGGGGGAAGCCTGATCGTTAGTGTCATGAATTATTCTTTGTCTCGTATGTGTTGTAAAATGACAACACTTAATATGCGTATAACATTATGATATACATGTACATTTTTGCTCGTATATGTGTATATTATAGGAAGAAGAGCTTCGCATTTCCGGAGATCCACGCTTCTCACATTTATCTGACGAACTGCACGTCGAAGTGACGGCTTTCGCTCCACCGGCTGAAGCCCACGCCCGCATCGCCTACGCCTTGTCCGAAGTTCGCCGCTTCTTGGTTCCGGTGAGTACGAGTTCGCAGAAACCGCAGTCCCCAATACGCATTCCTTACGTTTTTCGCATTGACGAAATGCTTTTATCTTCATACGCGTACTCCACTTTACTTTTTTCAAAGTCTAAGAATCCAACTTTCTGCTTCTGCGCCCTCCAGTTTGTTATATAAGTCTATTTTCTGCTCCGTGTCGTAGTTAAATAAAAGTATTTATTATAGAAGCACTTAAAAAAGGTAGTCGATTCGATTCGAGAGTTGAATATCGTTCGGAAATGGGCGAATTTTTTTTCCAGTGGGAAGGGAACGTCCGATCGCGTAGAATACTTATCCGAAATGAAATTGAAAATTGCCATGAAGGCTTATCGGCGAAGCGTGTACCATGCCGTTTGGTGCGCCACCGCATCGACGAGGGTGAGGAACAATTTCCGGCCAGCCCGGACGCGTATCTCGCCGAAAATGTTTTATTCGTATCGCGCTATTACGACGTTGGCCATCCGCCTTTCATATCATATTGACAGCTTATTTATCGTCGATGATGGGCTTAATAATCTAGTTCAGGTTGTAGGATGGGCCTGCGTCAATAACCAGCCGACGCGGCGAAAATTATTGCTCTATCGATTCGGTGACGCGAATAAGAAATTCTTATTATCGTCTTTGGTTGGCAGGATTACAACGATGAAATACGTCAAGAACAAATGTGGGAAATGCGCGTACTGAACGGATCATCGTCGCCCAACGACGATAATAACAATAGTAGAAGTAATCATAACAATAATAGTGACAATAGTAATGATAACAACAATAACAACGACAAAAACAACGACCATAATTCGACGAATAAAAATGTGGAATTGCGCTCGAGTGGTGGCATTTTAGAAAAGTGCGCCGACCAATTGATTTCCTGCCAGGCAAAGTGTTGGCCAATGTCGAGCCTGCAGTCGCGCCTCGGCTCTTCGACGCCAACGAAAATCAACGGCCAAACGGACGCCAGCCTCGAGCTTCCCGAACGCCCTTCGTCGGCACTCACAGCCTCGATCCCACTCCTGGCCCCGGCCCCAACCCCGGCTCCCCTCCCGCTACCGGCTCTGTCTCCGACTTCGACGCTGGCTCTCGTCCAACATACGGCCGCACGCGGCTCGAAAACGAAGTCGGTCGCCTTTACCTCGTCCTCTCTGCCTGGTTCGTAGCGCAGCTCTCGTAGTCTAGAATCTTAAACATAGCTTTCCCTGCTTCTATATTACAATTTTTCCATCAGCTAACCTTACGATGGTTGGGCGCAAACGACCTTTATTAGGTGGCGGCGGATACGGCACCGGCACGCGGTTATTTATGTCGCCGACCAAACGAACCGTCTTATCAATTCTGGCTCGCGCTGAAGCTGCTCAAACCAAACAGTTCGTTTCCAGATATGCGCCTCACACGCACCTTTCGGCGTCTGAGTAAGTTCATATTTCATTTATTCATTTATTCATTTATTTACTTAAGTAAGTTTATTCGACCCTACCAACGATGGGCTGTAAATTCTCTGGTGCATTTATACGAATATAGGTACCTACGTGATATTATTTTCAATGCATGCTTTTTGCAATCGGTCACTATATTGCATGTTTATGGTACAGTGACAGAAATGATTAGTAATTTCTACAACTTTTAAGAAGAAAACAAGGATAATTTGAAATTGAGCCGTAATATTTCACTATTTTTGCGGTAATTTGTACTACAAATCATGAATCGTCTCTGTTTTCTTATACAAATAGTAAGAATTACTATCGAAATATTTTTCAGTGTACGAGTAGGTATAGCTTTATACACACGTGTAGATGTCGTGTGGTTCGCCTCCACTCGCAGCTAACTATGGATGTTGTTCAACTTGCGGTTCGAGGACTGCGAGGCCGACATAGTCGTCGACTCCTCCAGCCTTGTCGCCCTTCTCGGCATGCGCTAGCCAACCGAATTTCCAAAAGGCGATCGGTCCACTCGGACGGGTGTCGAGTGTTGACGAGTAGCGCTTAAATTTTCCCACCAAACAATAGCTAGTCTGTTGATGAAACAATGAATTTTGCATCGCCGAACTAACAATAGGCCCGATAATACAGAATATACATAAAATATCCATACGCGACGTCGATGGCAACGGTCGAAGCGACATTTTTTCATACGAACAAAAGTACCCACTCGAATGGTCGCGTCGCTTTTGATAATTCTTTTTTCCACCGCAGCGAATAAAAATCAAAAATGTTTAAGTTTAAACGTCGCGTCGAAAAGTTGCTCGCAAATACGAGTAGTCGAGTACGTTTACCTACAGAACAATGTAGTGTACGTAGCTGGCTTATATTCAACTTTACTGTAGTACGATTCATTAAATAAGTGCTCATCGACGTCGTATAAAGGCTGAACCGAACGAGTATGGACGTGGCACTTTCATCTTTATACAAGCTTCTCCTTGGAATCTGTGCGACCTAACTGCCCGCTGCACTTCTCCAACCTACTGCCGACTGTATAAAACTCATTATTCCGGTATAACAGCGCAGCGAGTTTTAAAACTGGCAATCGTCTTTCGCGTTGGATAGAATATAATATGTACCTATAGTAGACAGATATAATACCTATATGTAGATACGTGGCATACTGCAGCACAGGCTGAGTATACTTTAATTTTCGAAAATTATTCCAACAGTCCGCCGCCGCGCCGCCGAACGTCTTTTTTAGTTTTTCTTCGACAATGCCGACCCGACACGAAGCCGATTACATTTTTCCCCGTTTTTTTTTTATTCATTCGTTTTCCTTGAAACTAATCTCACTAATGCGAACATATACGGCCTGCGTATAGCCGTCTAGAAGAATATTTTAGACAGCTACATGAATACCTGCATGCGGGTACTGGGCGTTCTTCGAGTACGCCATTCGGTATATTCGCTCATTCAATCTTCATGTACGCAACGACTGTCTCGGTTACACGTTTACACTCGACCCATTCTTTCGTAAATATCGAATTCCACGTAGACCTAGCATAGTGCATTCCTTTTTCTGATTTATCGCCCATTTTTTGTTTACAATAATACTAGGTGATTGGTGCTCGTGTGTATATTATCCCATAAATAGATATAATATGCGAAATTTCTTTTAAAAAATTCAAAAATGCTAGTCGTTATCATACATAGTGTACACAATACACATAACACATACATACTATGATATCTACGTATACCTACCTACCCACGCATTCGACGGCCGGCGTCCCTATTCTCGACGCGTTTTACTTACAGAAGGGGAGGCAGTGCTGTACTGAAAAAAATTTCGATAATAATTTTAACTCTTACTATGTGTATGATGAAAATGGTAAAATTCAAGATTTCGCTAAAAAAGCAGGTTATCGATTTATTTTACAGGGGGTATCATGAACTATAAAAAGTATAGGCTTTAGGATTAGGGCCTATAAAAAGAAGTCTTAAAAAACTTTACAGCTCGATCGGTTCCATATTTTTCCTATTAGAAGATTTCAAAGAGGTAATAGTGGGTACGTTAGAATTCGAAGGAATCCACGTTCCTTCAGAACTCCATAAAAAATTATGCTGTTGGCAGAACATGGCAAAAGTCTTATGTCTATTTGTGAAAGTCAGACCAAATTTGATAGAAAGTAAAATATACTATCTAAGGTAGTAGAAAATACTACAAATTCTAAGAATAATCTACAATAAATATTTAATTGTCCTTGATTTTCTATAAAAAGTAGTAAAAATTACTAATCATTTCTTCCAGCGCGATCGACCGAAAAAACGAAAATCTGTTTCTCGAAGCTGAAGCACCTCCGCAGTTTGCAACAAAATATCAGAATCACATTTCGTTTGTTGCAGCGTTCGCGTCTCATCCAACTTGTCCGATCGATTGACGTTGTTCGTGAATTCGTAAACTGGCGACGCGATGAGCCTCATTCGATAACTTCGGATGACAGTACGCCCCCTCGTCCCGCTACCGACGACTTTGAGGCTCGACTCAGGACACAGCCTTCGTCCGTCTACGGCATGTCGACTTTCTTCGTGGCATGCCATTATTACCCGTACTGCGTAATTCATCAAATTATCAATTTCTACTCGTACGTCGTCGACGAGCCGGTTGCGCATCTCTCACCTTACGTCTACCACCTACTTTCTACTTTTCTTCTGTTAACGTATGAAACACGTCTATTTAGAAGACGACGTCAACCACCCGTTGGCCGTTGGTCGTGCAATTTGTTGATACGATAGCCTGCACTCTTATAATTTAGGTTCATTTTTTAGTGATTATCTCGCATTGGTCCGACTTGGAAATGTAGGTCACTTTGCAGGCTCTATATAGGCTATCGCTGTAATTTTCATTTGCGGAGTTGATAGTAGTCTATCTTAAAGAAGCTGACGAGATGGTGGCTATGAAATGTCAAACGTATATACGCGAATTCGCCAGAGAAATTCAATTGGTTTGTTCAGTCTATTTTAAATAAGTTGATAACATTATACTCACATTGGATAAAATTTAAAAATTATCAAAAATAATGAATAAAAAACCAAATACTTAAATAAATTGAGAAATTCAAAAAACAAAATAACAAACAAAAACAAAAAACTTTTTGACATCTGAGGCGTATAAGGTTGCATTGTAAGTCCTTTTACACGTACCAAATGGGGTTTCCCCACGGTGCGTATCAAAACGACTCACGTCCTGTAGGTGTACAGGCGTACCTATATAAGATTTTTATAGGGCTAATATTAGGAAAACTACTCAACTTGTAACCAAATTTGAACCCCATATATTTTACGTAACAAAGCCTATCTTCCGTCAAAATTTCAGCCCTATTGGTCCATTAAATACAAAGTTATGAGAATTAAAAAGAATATATGTACATGTATATTTTAAACTGTAGGTACTTGAACTATATTATACATTTACCAAAACCGATAAGATGTTATGAACAATTGAAGGTTTTTGCTTGTGCACGCGGTTTTGGAAGAACAAAATTGGACAAATAGAGTTGAAATTTAAATGGAAGGTAGGTGGCTGCTAAAACGCGAATCCGCGACACATGTGTCAAAGAAATTGTCTATACTTATTCAATATTTTCTTAGAGTTTTCTTGACTTTGATGTTGACTTCGTAGCAAAGGTAAACTACCTACACCTTTAAATTCGATATTTTCAAGTTACCCTCTGCCTCGGACATTTTATAGAGATATTAAATTTTCGTCCTAAATTCTTGAAATAAGCTCTTAGACATCCGCGTGATCGGCTGTCGCTGCAATTTGTTTGTCATTTTCATTCCGCAGCGTTATCATCTTTCATTCTCTGTTTTTAAAAAGTTGGAATTATCGTGACGTTTCTCGATTAATTTGTTTCGTCTTGGAACAATTTCGCTTTATTGGCGCAAAATTAAAGTTCCCTCCGCGATTGTGGCACCTTTACTGTCAACTATTCGTGAGAAGGAGCCAGCGGGATAAAAACCAGCCGATCGAACGCGAGATGGAAAAATTAATTAGAAAATAATTCGACGGATCAACTCGAACGTGACGGATTTTGACAATCGGATAAGACAGCTATTTCATTTGTTAAATATTTTTCTTCGCCCGCCCCCCGCCTTCCTAGGTAACTAGGTACTTGAATCATTAAAGAGTCTTTATTATTTATTTATAATTTTGTGCAAAGGGTTGGATTCTTAATATTATGTAAAAAAAGTGGGTATACTTTAATCATTTTTCAAAATGCGTAACCAAATTGGAGTCTCTTTTCAAAAGTACGTTACGTTCTTTTCGCAGTTTGATGCGACAGAACAAATCCGATTACCTTTCACGATGCGATGCGATGATGTAAAACTTTGCGACAGTCTGCCATATCGTGCGTCTATCATCGGATTATGCGAGCCTCGAGCCTCGTGAGAATGTATACCTATATACCTACTATAGGTAATAACTCCTATTCGGAGTAACATAGGTAATATACTCGTATATGTGTAGCACGTCATTCGGTTTGTTTTTTTTTGTTTTCGATTTTGTTTTCGCGGATAGTTGTACAGACAAAATTAGTCTCACGTACTTATACGTATTCGGTTGAAAATTGACGTGTATATTCTCTTATAAGCGAAAGTCGACCTAAACAAAGTTTGCTCGATTTTCGCAATAATTTTTTAACTCGATTCGAAATTAATCCAGTTATTCTCGATTGGCTCGTTTCCATTTCGCGTCACTTACTTATGTATCTACCAGTATACTTACAACGAATCTCTAAGTTACAAATTAGTCGTTACATTTTAGCCGAAAAGTAAGGTGTTCCAATTTGTTTTTTTTTCCTTTTTTTTTGCCACCCAAGTTTTTCTCGTTTTTAGATTGACGGGCTCCTACAAGATATTGTCCGCCTTGTTGCAAAACGAGGGTGAAGCGGAATTTTCGTGGCTTTTGGAAAAAAATAAAGAAGAATTGAAACAACGATTAAAAAAATCCTACAAAAATGTTTCAAATCGAAGTGGTGGAAAGTGAGTTTAGACGATCGAAATGGCTGTGGGAGTTTACCAACGTTGAAGTTCTTATAATAAGTATAACGATAATGCCAGCTCTTCTCTTTGTAATTCGTGCGCCGCCCTGAGGAGTGAGTTACGTTTTTTATTTTTTAGGGTAAAGATGACGAGAACATGGAAGGACTGATCACGCGGCTGCAATAAATCGATTAATCGAGCCTACTTTCGCAAAGACTAAATTTATTTTTGACTTGTACTTTGTCGCCTTTTTGGCGTCAGATCGTTCGTTTTGGCCAAATGCTTCATGTTGCAGCCTGCGGGAGCTTGTGAGATTTACAGCACTTGTAATTTTGACGTCGAGTCAACTACGCCGTTATTATTAGCGGGTTATGGCTTTCTCTCTCGAAAAGCCGCTTATTTTTCATGTCGCAAAAGTCGGACCAACGCGCGGCCACAATGCGGTAAAGGGACCAAACGCAGGCGGCAAACGAATGTTTATGACACCTCTACTCGGTATTTAAAATAATATTTGTATCATTTTCGTCAATCGTCATTCGTTACCGCTGCACAAATTTATTCTTTCATTTTGTCAAAATAAGTTATCTATACCTAATTAGACTAACGTAAGAGTTGATGTAATATAATTTAACGATATAACTTGATATAGCGTATCTTACTTGTACTTATAGATGTGTATTGTATAGTCTACCACTTAGGCACACCGCATTGATGAGAGAAATTTCGTTTGTAATTTTCACTACTTTTGATAGGAAAATAGAGACTATATTTATAATTTATAGGTTGAAATTTATTACAAAAATAGTAAAAATATACCTATAATAGGAAAAATATAAGATTATACGATAATATTACGCGCAGTTGTATTTAGGTAATAGTGAATCTCGAAACGAATCCGTACAAAGAATTGAAAATTATTACGTACTCGCGTTCGTATGAAAGTAGCTATCTACATACAAGTATGAAAATGCTGCCCTTGCCATTTTGGAGCGTTATGACTATAATAGTCGAAAAGCCAATAACACGTATTTATAGTGTATTGGTAGCTACAGTCAATAGTCGAGTTCGTGATAGCGGGGGCGTTGCGTTTACTGGGCTACTACAACATGCACAATTCAATGCCAAATCAATCTAACTAATTATGTAATTCGCAACGAAACACTAGAAAAGCTCGTATATTTGTTTACACGTTGCCCGAAATTTCGTCTAATCAGAATGATTAGTGGCACATGCCCGCATAATATTATCAGCAGCCGAGCCATGCGTGTATGTCTGTCGAACCGAATGGGGAAGAGGGCGATAAGGCGAGCGAGCCAAGTACGAATTTTCAACATAATTATAGGGGACGAAGGTGAGGGTAAGTACTTATAATATGAACATTTGCGAGGCACGGTCAGGACTGGCAAAATTTTTTCTTCAGGTCGGGATTGACATTTGGGTCGCTGCAGGCGGCGTTGCCGTTGGCCTTGTTGGCGCCGGAGAAAATACGCTGCGGGGTGCTAAAACGATCCTCGATCTGCGACTTGCAGCCATTGAGGAGGCGCGTTACGTTGTTACACTGGGCGCAAAACGTGTTGCGATAGGAGAGCACGTCGTCGTGCACGAATAGCGAGAACGAATCGCAATTGGCCGCCAGTTGGCTGTCAGCCGCCGCAGCCGCAGCCGGGCATGCAGCCACCACCGCCACGCATCGCCTCAGGCCAGCGCCGATGCCGGCTGGTGGCTGGCGCAGTGGCTCGCATCTGTAGGCACGGCCCCGATAGTGGGCCCTGTATTCGTTCAGTGCGTCATCCCAGTTCAAGTTGCGTGCCACCGCGCTCGCCTCCAGCTGGTCACCGGCGCCGACTCCGACGCCGCCGTCAGCTGACGCCGAATTGGTCGTCGCGTTCACCTCACACCGGAAGGTTACGTTCCACGGCCGCAGGCTGGCCAGCCGAGGGTCACGGTGGTCGCACATGGCGCAGTAAACGTTCGCGTACGACACGTTTCGCTCGACGTCCGTGACGGGCGTGATGATGCGCACGTCGCTCGACGCTCTCTTCACTCCGTCTGCGCACCTCGACACGATCTCGTGGTCCGTGTACTCGGCTGCGCAGCTCGCTTTCAAATACCACTGAAATGCGCCACAAACGAACAACGATTAGATGCTTGTGCGTAATATTTCATTCTTGTACAAGGCTGATTTAATGGCGAGTGCCTTCCTAAAAAATACCTCGGTTCGTCGTACAGTTTGGTTATTTATTTTTATCCTAGACTCGCTGAAAATACGAACTCGTACGTAGGTATACTCGTATTACGTACGTCAGTCGAATGAGACGATTTATATTAATCCAAACGATCGACCTCTATTCGCGTTGAAATAAATCAAGTGCGAGACGTAGATATAACACGTATCTGGATTTCCCCACCGCCTAAAGATATCTCCAGGTCTGTACGCACTCGTAAATATTTGTCGAATAAATTGAAAAAATAAACTTCGTTTTTTTCTTCCAACTCTTGTTAGGTAAATAACTAACTGAGAAATAGAAATGACATATCTCTCAGCACACGTATAGAGGTACTTAATTTACCCATCGAAAAGCTTCTGCCACTGTTATCCGCTCTTCCTTTTTTTCATCCCAGATTATCAGCACTCTTCCAGTTTAGCGCAACTGTGCGAGTAGCCTATTATATATATACGTATGTGCGTATAAAGCTAGCGCGAAATGAAGCGAAAATTCCGAAAAACGTAGATACTCGTATTTGTAACGTCAAGTTTGACGGATGAGAAGTTAGCCAGCAGGGAAGCAGCGCTAATCGGGAACCTCGTTTGAGAAAGAGAAACATCGCGCAGCTATCCTCGATCCTTTTCCTTATTCCTTACTAATGGAAACACGGAGTCGGAGTGTCTTAGAAACGTACAGCCGTACAGTGAACATGCGGTAGAAACTCGACGCGCGATGAAGTACCCGTCAAAGAAACTGTCCGATAACATTAGACTAATCAAACGAACCAATAAAATATCTCGTTTTCCCTCTTTTCTTTAAAAAGTACATAAGTATAGAGCTGGGTTTAATTTGCCGTCAACTGTAGCCTCTGTACCAAAAACAATATTTCGCATTTTCTGGCATTTTACCCGTTCAATTGCGAACGATTTTAGTCACATTTGAATAATATGTTTGGTACCCTCGAACGTATCGATTGTTACTCGATGATTTTCATTTTTTTTAAATCACTCTTCGAAGCCGTTTCAGGGCTCGGCCCTCGGAATGGGCCGTGAAAAAAGTTTGGAATTTGAAAAAAACAAATTCATTCGAGCGTAGACTAAATTAAGGTAGATAGGTAATAGGTATACATTCGAGGGTAACGTTCCCGTTCAAACTTGATAAAAATCAATTCGGAATCAAGACTACCTACATATATCGAGTGCTGTAAAATGGATTATGTTGATTGGTGAACCGTTTAAAAATCCTGATTACATCTCGCATATTATACTTGTAGACTTTGGCCTATTCCTGTGATTGCAACTCGCCATGAAAATAACTCGGCCGAGCTCCTTATTGCGAGTAGTAAGTTACCTTCTCTTGAGGACAGTGAAAGAGTTTGAAATTGCTTTTCTGATTTCGTTCGTTATAAAATGGGCTGTCGAAGCAGCAATCGCCGTAGGTGTTGCACTCGGCATCGCACATGCAGTTTCGTACCTCCAATGTTCTCTCCGCATCCGACACGTTGCCAATGAGATGGCAGCTTCGCTGGTTTTCGCATATCCTATTGTCACAAAAAAATAATGATAATAATAAGTAGGTACCTACGTATGTAATACGCATATGTCATCCGTCACCGTCTGCGAATGCCTATGAATATGGGGAAAGAAAGTTGCGTTGTTTCTTTTTTTCAAACTATCGATATGTCGATATAATTGAAGGATGAGACGTCATTTTTCTCGCTATAGCGATCCAAACAATGGAAAATTGATACGACTTAACAACACTTCAAAATCTTACAAATTAATAAAAAACTTAATACTTTTTTATGAAACTTAGTGTTGAAGTAATACTCGTATTTATATCATTTACAAACGATTAACTGCAAGATTTAGATAAAAATACAGTATTTTGAAGCTTCTTTTATTAAAAATCATCAATTTTTAGTGTAAGTATAGTGAATTTTCAAAATTTCAATTTCAAAGCTTCATAATTTTGGCTCAGAGGAATAACCGAGCAGAATACTGAGCGGCGACGATTTTCTTTTTCGTTCCGTTTTTGCGCGCTTTTTTGGTTGAGGCTTGACCGTGGCGGGTGAAACGTGTGAAGCACTGTACCACATAAAAAAATTGAAAAAGTCCGAAAGAGAAAACGTAGCCGGAAAATTTGTAAAAAATTAATAAAATAATTTTCAAGTGTTAATTTCAATTTTTTTAGATAGGGGTAAGAAGATTAGAAGAACTCTGCACACATGGAAAACAAAAATCGCTGGCCTTGGGCTTGACGGTTGCGCCGATCGTCGCGCCGTTGCGTCGTAGTTCGTTGGTAACTATAGTCTGAATAATAGTTTATTTTCATAATCGGCTATATTTGAGTAGCTGCCGCGAGTGTTAGATAAATCAAAGCTAAAGCTGCTATAAGGTAGGCTACTAAACGTTGCGCAGTGCGCAGTGCAGTACTTACGTTTCACGGTATAGTTCGGCCAACGTTTTGTTTTTGGCGATTTGTTGGACGGCGGTCACAGTTGCAGTGGCGGTCACCTTCGGCGTGGACGTCGCAAACGAATGGTGCGCACGAGCAGAGCGCAGGTGGACGACGAACAGCAGCGAGACTACGGCTGCTGCGAATATCAACGAGCGGCGCGCGAACAACGTCATCGTCATCGGACGAACGACGGCCAACGACTCGCGATAGACGCGCGACCACCGCCGACTGAATGCCACTCGCCGCCGCGCCTCGCCACTCGCATCCACGTCGACATCGGCTTCGGCTCAGATAGTAGACATTAGAAGCGATAATGCGATGCGAGTCACTACGCCAGAGCTAAGCCCAGCTACACGTACGCCGTTATATCGGCACCAATCTCTACCGCGCCTGTAAATAACCTATTGATGCGTTCTTCTATATATAATTTATGATCGTGGCAGTGGCATACCGGTAGGTGGCCCGAGTAGCCAGCTCGTCCACCGATTGGGCTATAATTTATATAACATATACATAGACTTGCGTCGTTTTTCGTATTCGAAACAAAACACTATATGCTACTATGCAAATGAAGACGCGAAACCAGTTTTGTATTTGTATCCGCTATCATCAGCCGTTCCTCGACGAGTGGTTTTTCATATTTCTCATTTCGGCTTATAACCTATACGATCGAGTAGATAGACGCCAGCTAGCGTGTGGCCTCAACGCACTCGAGCCGAATTACACGCGCTCGCCTTTGTTTTATCAACTTCTAATCGCCCCTTCCTCATACCCCGCCGTCTTGGCATTGCGCCGTTTAAAGGTCGCGATTAAATTCCGATTGAATACACCGGCTAGTTCGGTTCCCGTTTACCAGCTAATCTACTTGTCGGCGTCGATTAGCGCTATTTTTATTCGTCGCTCGCGTTATTTATTATCGGCAACGGCTAACCTGAAAACACTGCGAATTTTTTTCGGCCGAACCATTCGACCATTTGAGATCGTATAGTCGATTAGCGCATTTAAAACGGTTCTTGCCTCTTTTATTACCTTGATTTAGGCACATTCCGCCGTCAGTTTGTAATTTGCAAATTATAATTCGTAGGCACTGGTAATAGGTCAACAGTTCGAAAACTATCTTCGTTTCATACAACATTTTATACGTAAGCTGAAAATTGAGTTTATAAGAGCGAGTGTAGGTATATGCTCGTAGTCTAGGCTTATTTTTGTGCGACGCGATAATCTAGACAAAAATAAAAACGTATTCCGATAACGACACCTAATTTGCTTAAACATCTTGATTGCTTGTTGTGACTATTGCTAACTGAACTGACGGACAAATATAAAAACGAGACGCAGGTTTAGAATATGGGCATAGATTTTTGTATCTAAAATTACCTATACTCATTAGGCTACTTTTCCCTATAATTTTTCGGCATGTTATAGTCAATGGATGACCTATTGGCGCTATAGCATTAGAATTTTTAATTTCAACTTGGTTTGCTACGAGTTTAGCCCAAAGTTATCTGTTATTAAGACGAAGCGATTATGACGAATGAAATTTAAAATTGGTTCTAATTCTATAGCGCCAGTAGGTCAGTTCTTTTCGATACAGAAGCATTACTGAAAACAGTCAATTTAATACTAAGTTATAAACCGACAGTCGATAGTAACCCAAAATATAATGATACTAGTGACATTGTCGCAGTTTTCATCGAACGGTTCATTCTAATCAACATATAGTCTCTCGAATCTCAATTAAATTAAATTTTTTAATTTTAATTGCTGTGAGCTATACTGTTGAAGTTATTTTTTATGCATTTTATCGCGAAAGATGACAGAGATTAAGTGAAACTTGCGTTTTATTTCAAATGTTTTCCGTACATAAAAGGGGGAGCAATAGATATAAACATCTAATCCATGGAAAAAAAAAAAAAAAAAAAAAAAAACGAAAAATGCTCGACTCGCGATGAACAAATCTATACGCTATCCTACTTACAGAATAGGTATGCATTACATCGGTAGGTACGTATAAGAGCAAACGATTTGAGAAACGATCACGAATTATACGAATAAAGCAGGACTGGTCAGTGGGCAGTAGATGTCGGTGCCTGGGCTAGGTTTTCGTTTAAGGATGGGTGGCCATGGACGAGCGCTACCTCGCGGCCATCAGCATTCAGCGACGTTTTTGCTTGGTCGCCGGTGCTGGTACGCTTCGGCGCCACAGCAGTCGAGTGAGCAGCGCGAATGCGACTTTGAAGGCGCAGTAGATGAGGAGGACGAAGGTGACGAGGAGGGTGGCGACAAAGGCGAGCATATCGAGAAGCAAATGCTGGTACCAGGCCGTATCGACGGCTGCCGTCCTCAGGTGCGGGGCTCCCTTGTGCCGGATCACGTACTCGGTCCAGTAGACGGCCGTATCCAGCGGCGACATCGGTCGGTCACGGTAACGCTTCGACAGCTGCTTCGCCTTCAGCTGATACCTATGACAAAAACAAAAACGTACACGTTATCCTTTGGGCAGAGCAATGTATAACTGTAACAATAAAAACCTATTCTACCTATATGTAGATATAACTGTCAAATTAAAAACAAGTTTTGGAGAATGCATAACAAACGAGCCAATTATAACCAAACTGGATTTAAAGGTACATATTACGTACTTTTCGATTAAAAAAAAATTTTTCTCACCATCCTCTGAAATTATGCTTTGTGAATTAATGCACTATGAGGATGTCAGTTTTGAAGCGATTTTCCACGAAAAGTGAAATAAGTTGGCTAGCTAATCTTTGCTAGTCACAATAAGCTTTATACAGAAATAAAGAGTATAGTTATATGTGTATACATGTAGTACCTCAAAAGCTCAAATAAGCCATAATTTTCGTCTGGTATTATGGTCTTTTGTATTTTGTGTAGTACCTGAAAAACTACTAATTTATTGCAATTTTCAAGCCACTCCATATAGCGTTGCAAGATCAGTGAGATCACCTTCAGCAATGACAAAAAAAAAATAAAAAAATAGGCGAGGTAAAATATAATTCTCAACCAGTGGCGTGCTAAGGGCATTGTGAGGCCTCAGCATGCTTTTATTTTGGGGCCCCTATTTTGCCCAAATTTTGCATATTTCAAGGAAATTTTTCTATTTTTCCTAAAAAATGACTGAAAATTGTGAGATGAAATTTTGGGCCCTCAGCATGTTGCTGAGTGAAAGTGAACTTAGCACGCCACTGTTCTCAACTGTACGTAGCGCTTACTCTTGATCGGTGAGAATCATTTGAATCTTCTCCAAAACCGTTTGGTTTGTGATGTCGTTGTAATCTAAGAGTAGGCCGCCTCCGTTTGCTTCTATCGCCTTGATGTTCGTTCTTTGGTCACCGAAGATCGGAATGCCGAGAATCGGTACGCCTTCGTAAACCGCTTCGCTGGTACCCAGCAAACCGCCGTGCGAGATGAATAACTTGACATTCGGATGAGCTGCAATCAAAGAAAACAATTAAAACAAAGTGACACTCGTTGAGACATTGGATCTAAGTTGGTGTTCAGTTAGCGCGGCATATACGAGTATCTACCCATCAAAAATTTTTTATCCGTTCATTAAATACGAGCACTGGTGCTCGTACATGTAGAAGTTTAAAGCGCTTCAGGTTTAAATTTGACGCTAGCTGTAGCTGTTGAATTTTCGCATTATAGCGGCTTGAATTACGTAATATAAATTAAGTAGGTATTGTTGGTATATATGTTACGGTTAATGTGTATAATCCGGTAATTCTACAGAATCACCGGCGATTCTATAGAATCACCTAGCGTTTTGGTGAATGTATGAAAAGAAGAAAAATTTCACACATTAACCGGTTATTCTATAGAATTGCCTGTATGTCTTGGGAAATGTATGTAGTCAGGACATTTTCATAGTAATACCTGTCTTAAAAGATAAGCAGACCAGTCTTAAAACTGAGTATCATTTTGTGTGTTTGGTAGAGAGTCAGATCTATCTATACAGATCTTGAAGACTGAACATAAAATGGCATTACCAATCACCCTCTCTACTCAATTCCCAAGGCTTTTCACCAGACTAACTTGTAAAGGCATAACACATTTTTTCTCAAAGTTTTACCAGTTTTCCAAACTGCGAGTAAGTTTTTATGAATTTTGTAATAATATGCTATCTTAAAATGCATTTTCGGGTATTTTTTTATACATTCACCAACCACCCTAGGTTATTCTGTAGAATCACCGGTGAATGTATGAAATTTCATACATTCACCGAACTTACAACAGTGTAACTGGTGATTCTATAGAATCGCCGGATATTCAATAGAATCACCAATTACACACATTAACCGTAACATATATACGTAGGTTATAGACTATCCCGTAGATACGTATTTTCCTTCGTTAATACGTCCGTACCAACCAACGAATTAAACGCTTTGTGCCTACTTGGTATAAAAAAAACCGAGCGAATCGAATAAGCATTCGACTATACAGTCTACGGATACGCATACAACAGTAAACCGTTATCACGCACCTAATATATCTCTTTGCGGCATCCATTTCGCTATCATAATATTGTCGCTTTTTCCGGGCAGCTCGTCTCCTTCCCATTTCCACAGCACTCGTTGCGGTATTTTGGAAAAGGCGTACAAGAACGCCTCTCTTTTTTCCTTGGGGAAACTCTCTCCGCGCAACAACGAACCCATGCAGAAATATACGACCCCATTCTTGGATTCGTCGATGAACTCGCGTATGATCTGCGGGCAAAAAACAAAGTATACCGAACTCGTATTTACACGTGCATCGATCTCTGCACTCGAACTCGGTACAAATATATGCCAAATAAGCGAATCATAAGACAAGATGAAGCCGCAAAGAGCTACTACGGTTTATAGCAACCATAAGCGACAAACTCATCTCGAATCGTTCGCGTTCGGTATATTTGACGAATCGTAAAGTTGGCTTTTGAATATTCTCCGCAGTAATTACACCCATTGTAGGTTCCTACCTATGCTAGTATAATAGTAATAAATACTATATTCCGAAGTACATGTCGATCAAGTTTACAATATTGCGTATTTAATTAGGTATATACCGTAGATAGGTGGTGAGTTAAGTATACCATAATATACGTAGGATTATTATACCCATACAATATATATTGACATAGCAGAAACGGAGAGGAGAGGAGGAAGGCTCTGACGTTGGGCTACTCACTGGCGGCAGTTGGGAGGCGTTTTTCAAATTGACGCCGGCCACTTCGACGATGGCGGGAGCGAGGGGCGGCGAGACTGGGTCCAAACTGAAGTGGGTGTTGGCTAGTACGAGGCTGGTTTGAGCGGCGATGCGGCGCAGTGAGGGCGCGCTGGCGCCAGCGTCGCCCGCCAGAAGCGCCCTGTAGATGCGCTCGGACTCGGCGTCGAAACGGAGCCGGAAGTAGAATTCGGAGATCGCGTAGCGATACACGTTCTCGACGCGCTGCCAGAACGTCATGGGCTGCACGAACGAGGAGCCGCGCTCCGGAATATAGCTGGGGTTGGAAGGTGAGCCGAAGCGCTGCAGCAGCCACGTGTGCAGGCTTGAGGTGAAGACGAACACAGAGGTGGGGATGCGCAGGCGGTGCGCGTACGCCGAGAACAGGTCCGAGTTAAAGGGCTGCGTGAGGAGGGCGTCGAAATGGGGCGAATGGCGCAGCAGGGCGACTAGCGGCGGGCAGGCGCTCACGTTCCAGTAGGAGGGCAGCTCGACGTAGATGAGTTCGAGCAGCTGCACGGCGGTCGGGCAGCGCATGCCCTCGATCGAGTCATACAATGGCTTCTTGGGGAAGCAAGGCTGCAGATCGATTTGCCGCAGGTTGGGCAGCTGGCTGTTCACTTGGAACATCGAGTACACCGTCACGTTGTGGCCGCGCTTCGCCAGCTCTAGCATAATTGGATTGTAGATCAGACTGTGGCTGCGGTACACTTGCGGGAAGATTCCCAGTATGTTGTAGGCGCGAACGCAGCCACTACCGCCACCACCGAGTGCCAGCGCCGAGAGCAGTAACGCCACCTTCAAAATCATCATTCGCCAGGTATATACCTATACCTTATTATAGTGATTAGGTTGTTGATAGTTGATACTTATAACCACATGCTCGTATCTCATAGAGTTCGTAGGTACGCGTACAGGCTGCTAGTTAAAAACTAAAAAGCGACGTGTGTTATTAGAATAACTAAAGGACGATTAAACGTACTCTAGCGAAATAAAGGCTAGCTGGGCTAGCTCATTACAAACATTGGTTACTCTTACAACAGATCGTTATAACAGTAAACAGAAATGTAAGGGTGTAGTTTGAAAAATTTCAAACTTCGCACGTTTTGATGCGAAAACTATAAGAAAAGAGCGAGAAGAAAAAAGAACTATAATTACCTACTCGTATAATCGTTCTTCTTTAGATAATCAGATGGCGAGTTTTTTTTCACCTGAATGGAGGTAAGGGGAATCTACCACGGTCATAACTACGTAGCCAAGGTTCATATTTTCACCAGAGTTTCTCAAGAAAAATTAAGAGATTTAGTTATTTCTCAGTTTTGATTTTTAAGATCGAGATCTGAAACATAAAAAAGCTTTTTGTTTCTGAAGGATGCCAGCAGATCACCCGTTTGCTAAAATTGTGATATAAGTATTTGATTATTTCGGAGTGATATGAGTTTAAGGTTGCCAAAGCTTTTGATATGGTTATCGCTGTACTCAAAACTAACACTGTGAGTTGTGAGAAGGAAGATCGAGGAAGATCGTAGAGGTCTATTTTTCTCCAGTCAAACTACACCCTTTATAATGGAACTTTCTCTCGTGTCTGTTCGATCAATAAGCAAACCAAAGTTTGTAATATATTTGGCCCTGATTGCTGTATAATGTTGAGAATTGGCGCGTGGTGCGTGAAAATTAACGTTCGTACACTGAGAGAAATTTCAATAGCCCAGTACTTTTTACTACTCGTATTTTATGCTATATACACACCTGAACATTTTTTCACCGAACACGGCGAATTCGCCCTGTTTGGCGAATAATGTTCAGGTGTAGACAACTGACCGAACCGAATGTTCGCACTTATCGCGCGAAGCTCTACTTTGTTTTTCTTTTTTCTATACACTAATTATAGGCTGGTGCTTAGTGAAGATTACTGATCAGGCAACAGTTTTTTTCAGTGTAATCGAGCCGATTAAAATGGGCTTTGTAAGGCTCATTAACAAATGTCCTTTTGCTTTTGCTCTCACAAGTCCAACCAAATCAAAAATAAAATTGTTTACGATCTCGATTAGCTTAAAAAAAGCAAAAGCAACAGCAAAAAAGTCGCAATAGCGAATGGACATTGCGATTAAAATTTACGCGCATAATGTTCGAGAGTAAAAGTCGGACGAACTCGGACGCCCATTGTATGGTATATTCAAAGTACGTATGACTCAGCACTGACAGCTTGCTTATGATCAAGTTAAAAAAAAAATATGTAGCTCACAGCGAGGCGTCGCATTATATCGTCAGAAACGCGCGGTACGAGGACGAAGGTAGAAGGCGCAGCGCGGCGCGGAGAATGGCAAGTGAGGGCTACAGACCTGCGGCACCGGCGCAGCCGGTTTGACGTTGAGTCCGGCAACGTAAGCGACGGCCGGCACCGTCGGACTGGCGCCGTTCACGGCCGAGTGCTCATACAGGAAGAGCATGTCGACGCGGTCGAGCAGCCGGCCGATGGATGGCAGACTGGGCCCTAAAATGGGTGGTAGCGCTACGTCCCAAAAGCGTTGCGACTTTAGTCGGTAGATAAAACGCGCGTACACGCCGAAGACGAGGTTCTCGAGGCGCTGCGTGAATGCGAGTGGCGCGACCGACTCAAAGTACGGGTGCGGCATGTAGGCAGCGTGGTCGGGCGCAGCGACCGCGTCCCGCATCCACGGGTGCGCGACGCTCGAGTGGAAAGCGATGACGGGCAGGCGCAGCTTGTCAGCGAACAGCAACCACAGGTCACAGTTGAATGTTTCCGTCACCATCAGGTCGTAGCGGTGACCGGCCTTATCGCTCTCATCATCGCCCTCGGCGGACGTCGCGTTCCACAGCCGCAGCAACGGAGTGCATGTGGCCAGCTGCTCGACGGTCGGCATGAAGCGGAACAGCGTATCGCCGACAAAGTGCCACTTGTTGCTGCCAAGGTGTGCCATCCGGTCAACGGTCAGTATGTCCGGCAGCGGGAAGCACGCGCTCAAGTCCACCTGCTCGTAGTTGGGCGGGTGATTTGTTTTCGGAAACGTAGTGTAGACAGTCACACGGTGGCCGCGAGCGGCTAGCTCCGTCATGAGCGCGTCGAATACGATGTAGTGGCTCCGTCCGGGATATGGGAATAGGCCGATGATTTCGTAGCTGGCGGCTGCCTTCGATGTGTTCTCACCCAGCAGCTGCAGCGGCAGCTGCACTAGCAATAGCAGCAGCAATAGCGCCATATGACGGTGTGTGAGAAAGAAGCACGGAGTCGGCTAACCGAGTCGGCTAACCGAGTCGGCCAACCTCACAGAGATACGGCGAAACCGGAACGGACGAGTCAGTGGCCACTGTTCAGCGTACTCGCTGCAGCAGAATGCCAGCGCCTACCACCTACACCTTCGCCCACAACCGCACTTTCATATCTACACACCTATACAGATAATCAAATACTGCATATACGAGTAATATAGTGCGGGCCACGAACTGTTATCCGTTTCGGCGGACGCGCAGCACGATCGAGCGAATAATAATTAACCTGGTCGTACAGACGTATTCGCTCCTTGGCGAAGCCACTATAAAACTGCCGGGCCTGCAAAGTACGTAATGGAAAAGACGCGCCGCGCCGCGCCAAATGCTGCTGCAGATAAGAAGAGAAACATTGTAAAAATAAAATCGGAACGGTTTCACGTTGCGTTGGTGAATATTTGGACCGCACTATCGCCGCACCACCATCTTTTTTATCTTATCAAAACATCCAGTCGAAGGCAAATACGAGTACCTTCGTAAATAAAACAGACGACGCGACGTTCGTACATCATTTATAACAGCAGCGTAAATAAAAGATAAGCGATTACCTACTTGCCGGATTCACAGTTCCCTACCATTATACTCGATTATTTTTATACCTATAGGCTACACATTTTCTTCTATCGTTCTACGAAATATGTTTCAGTATTCAGAAGTACCATTTAGCAACGAGTATCTACATTGAAATTTGAAACAGAGCAGCTCAAGTCTGAATTTTAATTTATTTATTATAAATATACTCGTAGATAGGTTGTCACCGAATACAGTGAGTAAATTCATTGAAAGTACCCGTAAAAAAGCGATTCGAGGAAAATTAGAAAATGAAATTTAGGATATATTTGACAGAAAAGATCCTGGCGGGTTCCATGCTATTCGACTTGAATATCGAATCGAAAGAATCGCATCTGCTGGCTATATATATCTGGCTATATATAGGGGTTATTCAAGTCCGCTCGATGACTTTATGAAAAGTAAGAGAAAAACGGTTTTTTCGAATTTCAAGATGCTGCTAAAAAGCGAGAAGACAAAAAAGCGAACGCAACTCACCGGAGGAAGGGGACGTGGTACGTTTATCGCCAATCCGCCTACCTCGACGATATTTGGCGAAAGAGACTTGCCGTTACCGAAAGAGAAATGGCTGTGCAGCAGAACGAGAGAGGCTCGCCTTTCGATATCCTTCAACGAAAGCCGCGGCGACGACGACGAAAATTTTTGGGCCCTCGCGTGCGAATCGGCGTCTACGATCGAGTCAAGCCACACCGTCGATATCCACATCTCAACCGCATTGCGCAACCTTCGATAATAGACCACATCAAACGCATTGTCGCAACAAAAATCGTATGAAATTGTCGACTTAGGTACCGAGTCTAGTTATTATAAGGCGATGCGAATTCGACGCGTTTCTTGTACAGGTGACAGGTTACGCGAATCCGAACACCAAGTTATAAAACCACTGGAGAGCTCGCAACACTTCAAGTGCGATGCAATTTTTATAGAAAATAAATTTTCAACAGATTCTCGTTCTTCGCACACTACATGTATGCTTAGTATTCACCCAACCAAATAAAACTTTCAGACACCAATTTATCGTCGTACAAATATACAGCATTTGAAAGAAAAACAAAGCTGAGCTCTAAGTGAGTATAGTTTATCACATTTTCAAGCTAAGCGTTTCGCAGGCTCATACTTGAGCGCTAATAAGTGCTAGGGCGTAAGACATATCAGGCAGAGTGACAACAGGTGAAGAGCTGCTGTATCACAAGAACGTAACTCACGAAATTTCTGTATTTTTTAACCGAGGAATGAAGAAAACTTATATACTCTTGAATAAGTTTTCTACTATAAATGTATCGAAATCACCCAAAAAAAAAAGCGAAAAATACCAGAGATGGACGTTAGCGTGATAATAATAATAAACTACCCTTTAGGTGAAATGGTCTCTTGGTGAAATGACTTTCGATTTAAGTGAGGAGAAGGTGAAGCGATTTATGTACCTGGAGGCGAAAGCAGTGCGGTCGGCGAGTCCGCTGTGCGGCCACAGTTCGTGGGCTGGATTGAGGCAGGCAGCCGCTAAATTGCAGGCCGTGTGCGGGAAGAGGTCGGTGCTGCTGACGAGGATAAAAGGCGCCGCCAGTTGGTTGACGAATGGCAAAGCCAATCGCGAGATGAATGTGTCCGCCAGCACAAGGTCGAAGTGGTGGCCGCCGTCTTCGCCGTCAGTCAGTCGGCGCAGCTGGTCGTTGCGCAAGAAGCGCGCGTAGCGCACGTTGAGAGTGCGTAGCAGGCGAAGTTCGGAGAGCGGAGTCGTTCGTTTGACGGCTGGAATGGGTAGGCGGCTGGTACGGTCGTCGTCGCCAAGCGGCACGTAGTGGTAGGCTGCGCCGGGCGGCTTCCAGCGCAACTGATGGTGGGCGACAATAGTGACGTTATGGCCGGCCTGGATGAGGCGCGCCAGCAGCGGCTCGAAGGCCACAAAGTGGCTGCGGGCATTGTGCAGCGTCAGCGCCAGTATGGCCGCCGAGCCAGCGAGCCGGGTCTGCCATACAACTGCGCATACCAACAACCAAACGAGACGATTAAAAAGCAAACATTTGGCCATGATTTCGACATTTCTTGCGATTCGGGCGATGCAAAGCCTCGTAACTGTTTATTCGTTTGAAGCGTAACCGACCCGACAGTATTATCATCTCGTCGGTAATTTATGCGCTTCTTATCTGCATTCGCTGTCAGGTTTTATGATTTTTTTCTCGTGAATTTTATCTGTCGGTTTTCGGCTTGCATAATAATCATATTTTGACGGTGTTATCATGTGTACTCGCATGTACTCGTATTCCGCGATACGCAAATAAGTAATCATCTACATGTAGATAAACGCAGCTCCGTATAATATTCGCAGCAACGACATCTGAATAAAAAATTTGGTTCGCCTACTCGAGCAACACAATGCAGTATACCGTCGGCCTCAGTCCAAAACCTAATACCCACTGAAAACATGTATGGGTATACTTACACAGAGAAAAACAGGGATAATTCTTATAATTGGATAGGAAAACTGGAACAATTTGAGATTTGTACTTCAGTAGAAATTACTATAAAAATAGCAATATGTATTATCCAAGATCATAAAAAGTACTAAAAATATTGGATTATTTACAATAAATAGTAATTTTCACAACTGAGATAAGAAAATTTATCTACTATTCTCTTATTAGAAATATTAATACGACTCATTTCTCTTATTTTACTTGTAAATTTGACCAAACAACCAAAATTCATTTTCCCTCGTGTTGTACCTACTCGTAGATAATTATGTTTTACAGTAATTTATATTGAAGGTATGTTAAAGATTTAGAATAGGCTCAACTTCAATCTGGTGTTCTGTTTGCGATCGTTTTTTTTTGTTGAGTGTTTGAACTGATCACTCAAATAAAACCTACCATTCTGAAAGCTCGCATGGAAAATATTTGTTTTGTATCTTGACAATTAGATACGTACGATTTGTTTGAAAAATTTTATTAACAGGGTTTTACATGGTATACCTGCTCGTATAATTTATATGTTACGGTTAATGTGTGTAATTGGTGATTCTATAGAATAACCGGCGATTCTATAGAATCACCAATAACACAGTTTTAAGTTCGGTGAATGTATGAAATTTCATACATTCACCGGTGATTCTATAGAATAGCCTAGGGTGGTTGGCGAATGTATAAAAAAATATTGGAAAATGCATTTTAAGATAGCATATTATTACAAAATTAATCCAAACTTACAGTTTGGACAATTGGTAAAACTTTGAGAAAAAATGTATTATGCCTTTACAAGCTAGTTTGGTGAAAAGCCTTGGGAATTGAGGAGAGAGGGTGATTTTATGTTCGGTCTTCAAAGTCTGTATAGATAGATCTGACTCTATACCAAACACATAAAATGATACTCAGTTGCAAGAAAGACTGGTCTGCTTATCTTTTAAGACAAGTATTACCATGAAAATGTCCTGATTACATACATTCCCCAAGACATACAGGCGATTCTATAGAATAACCGGTTAATGTGTGAAATTTTTCTTCTTTTCATACATTCACCAAAACGCTAGGCGATTCTGTAGAATTACCGGATTATACACATTAACCGTTACATATATACTACATGTATGTATCCACGCAGAATCTCTATATTCCTAACTTGGTTCAATTTAACCTGTCGGCTACGATAAAACTAAAGTACATAATTATGTATATCGCGGTGATACTTGAAACAGGAGTTTTTGAAACGAATACATTTTAAAATTTACCATTCCATATATATAGCTGCTACCCGTGTCAAGCATTTTATTCTTTTAGCTGCTATCGGCTTTTAGTGTGACGACAAAAAGTGAATTTTATTTTGTACAGTTATGACCTTTGGCAAGTGTGTTTGTATATCATGTACTTGAACTTTTGAATAGCAATATATGTAGTTATTTATCGAATATGTACTTGAATGAAACTTTACCTAGTTTTTCAAAATTATCAACAATTTTTAAAAATCTAACATTATTTTATATTTTGAATTATAGGTAGGTGATTGATGAAATGGTTCAACTACATACTACTATTTGAATCAGAATGACGGCTAAATGTTCCTTTTTTCGTTTACGAGTATATGAAAACTAAATTGAATAGCTCAACGCAACAATCAGCCAACTGCAATTTTCATTTACGCTGCTTTTTGTTGTAATTTACAAATAAAAAAGATTTAAAACCTTAAGAATAAATTAGACTACTTTTTTTAAACTCACGGATGAGTGCTCTTATTATTTTAGAACAATAATCGATTAAAAAAAGTCAATTTTTAAAAATATGTCAGTTAGCTGGTTGTTGCGTTGGGCGTGCACTATACAGTTATCATTTCGCACACCCTCTACAAAACTGCTACAACTCGCAAAAACCGTTTTTTCAGGAGAGCTGTTTGAAATTTTGAATTTTAAAACTGTCAGTAATCAGTGAATTTTCAACGGATTTTGTTTGTTGAAACGTCAAAAGACTCGTATTGTGGTCTAGTTTCTGAATATGATAATATTTCTCCCTTCAGTGGTCAACAAACAGCCCCCATACAAGTTATATCCCTTTTGTCCAGCCAATAATGAAGAAAATGGTCCAGTTGTATCAGTTTTGTACAGTTATATCAGTTTTGTACATAATTTGAGTGTTGTTGTTTCATTAATGACGTGGTTGTAGAACTGCAAATTGTATCAGTTCAGTAGAGTAATGTTGAGTTGTAGCAGTTTTGTCAAGTAATTTTATCAGTTTGTTTGAAAAAGTTGAGTTGTAGCAGTTTTGTCCATTGAATAACCTCATATTTCTGAAATTGTAAACTGATACAACTGTCCTGGAGGGGTCTAGGGGTGGAATTTCGCCAAGGTGAATATGGGGGATCAAAGTAGGACCCTTATAGACCATTTTTTCACTACTAACTCAAAACTCGATTTTTGCGAGTTGTAGCAGTTTTGTAGAGGGTGTGCGATTTGTTAAAGGAAAGAAAACTAATGCTTTCTGTAGAAACATTGTGCGAGACTTTGATGAAAAGTAGGAATTTATATTCAGTCTCATTCACAATATTCATACTTTGGTATTTTGCTTTTGCTTTTGTCTTCTACATACGTACCTATATATATAAGCATCTAACCAATCAGCGTGAAAAAAATATGATCACTGATAAAATTCTTTTATGTGATTGGATATAGATCCATTGAAAATACGAGTAAAAGCGAAAGCCAAAAACAAAGGTACATTTTGAATGGGGCTTTTCTCGTTGGGAAAGAGAAAGGAACTGCGTTGGGTGAGACGGTGTGATAGGCACTTACTTGGGGCACGATCGCTTTGCTCGGCTTCAGGTACAGCCCTCCGACATCGATGACCGCCGGCACCAGAGGTCGCGCTCCGTTCGACGAAAAGTGCGCGTTGACTAGGACGAGGCTAGCGTTACGGGCAAGTTGCCGCAGGGCCGGTATTTGAGTGGCACCGCTGAGATACTGGTGTTTGAGACGTTCGGAGTGGGCGTCGAAGACGAGCTCGTACCAGAGAAGGGCGACGGCCAGCAGGCCGGTGTTGGCCAGCCGTTGGACGAAGTTCATGCGGTTGGCATGGTACGACAATATGAACGGAATATACGACGGGTTGAGCGGATTGGCCGCGTCGTACGTCGTCCACGGCATCATGTTGCAAGAGCTGATGGCGACGAGTGGAGCGTCGAAGCGGTATGCGAACGAAAAGAAGGCGCGCGTGTTGAAGCTCTCGACCAGCACCGCGTCAAACTGCTCGTCGCTTTCCCAAAATTTTCGAAAATTGGAAGTTCGGTACACCTCTTCGGTTCGATTCAGGAAGCTGTAACAGACAAAACAAACAACGATTAGGTGTAGCTAAAATACCGTGTTTACGCGTCCACCGCCATCGTCTGTTTCCCGAGGAGGGTCACATCGATTTAATAGCGCGAACAAAGGCAGTGCCATGCAAAGGGGGTTGGGGAGGAGATCCTTGTATCGAACCGATCGCGATTCTAGTAATCGACGAGGTTCGGACATCGACGGATCTTTTCGCGGTGAGCTGCACGCCAGAACTAGAACTTGTCTAATTTGAAATAAGCGATTATAACACTTACTCGTAAAGGGTTTGCATATCCTGGCTAAACGAGATAGGCACCGAAGAGAACATGTCGAAAGATAGAGCGGACACGTGCGCCTGGTTGGCAACGCTCACGTCCACCACCTCGTAGTTCTCCACCTTGTCGGCCCTCGGGAATCGGCTGAGCACGACGACTTGGTGGCCACGGCTGGCCAGCTCTAGCATCAAAGGCTCGAACATCATGAAATGGCTGTAACCTTGATGTGGGAACACGCCCAAAATGCGGTATGGAGAGACGCCGTCCGGTGACGCCAACAACGTTGTCCAGCAGAGGACGGCGCTGAGCGAAAAAAACATGCTCCGCTATCTTTCCACCCCCTCTCTCACCTCACCACGCTCTTTTCGCTCTTACCGAAGCCCTCAGGATCGGAGCGAACGTGGTTGCAATGGTCGACCTTTGGTGACGCCGACGAACGATCGAAGAGGCGCGCGTCCTCCGTTCTTCTTTACGAATGCAAACAGCGGCAGATGCGGGGCGCGGGTGCACTCAGCGCGGCATCGCAGAAAGGTCGGCTGCGCTGCATGCGGTGGTCGGACTATCGGTTAGGAGGACGCACTTATCAAAACTGTTGAGTCCACAAGATGGCAAAAACGAAGGAAAAATCTCTATAATATAAAAAAGGCCGAAGAGTGAAAGAGGGAGCGAGGAAAACACGAAATCACGGTAAACGAACGGGCGATCGAGAGAATAGGCGTCGAACAAAATGAGAAGAATATTAGCTCTACCCGATAAAAGTGATCCACAGATGCCGAGATCGAAATCGTAAACGAAACACAAAATACGAATGCTGCACGAATGGTTGACGAGCGCGTCGATTTGGCTGTTGCGCGCGCTCAACCTCCGGCCATTCACTGAAATGGCGCCGAACGGCGAGGCGCATGTAAAAAATAACTTGCCATTTGGTTATCTACTCGTATAAAGAAGACCTATTAGCCTTTTAAAAATATTATTATGCTTTTATACGTTTTCTCATGAAAGAAAGGACTGACGTCATACAGCATTGGTAGACATTTCGGTAGGCTATGCCAGCAACGAGGGGCCATCTCACTGCCTGGTATTATCAATGATGTCAGTACTTTCTATCGTGACGCAGAGTATTAAGTTTTATTCAATTTAATATAGGCATCAGCTATGCAATCCGCAATCGTGTTTTCAACTTTGTGTTTGTATTCAATCGAAAATGGAAACGGTTTATAACAAATTGGAGGGCGCATGAAGCAGCATTTACCTAAAATTTTTTCCAATTTATATTAGGCATTTTTCTCGCTCTTCTCTCGCCGTTTTCATATCGAAATGTGTAGAGTATAGAGTTCGAAATTCTTCAAACTACACCCTTGAGCCAGTATCTGCGTACACTCCGGTCAGAGACTTGTAAAACTACTTCAAAGAAGTTTTCCAACGTAATTTGCAGCACTCTAAGACCACAACAGTTTCAGTAGGTATAGTTAGTCAGGCATAAAGAAGAATGTGGAAATGCTCTATACTCGTAGTCTGTTCGTCGCAAGAGTAACCGAATTTCGAATTTCAGTATGATGATACGTAATAAAGGAATGAAAGAGTAGTTGAATTCGCAATTATAGACCAGAAAAATATTTTTTTACTGACAAATCGATAGCCGTTGATTTGCTCAGTTTCGTTATCGCATGTTGTAATGATTGAAAATTTTGGTAAGGACCTACTCTTATGACGCGACGCGACAAACAGACTGCACGCAAAAGACGCAAAGCTTTCCAGAGGAAAAAAATATATATATTCGCTTTTTACCGTTAGTATATTTAGCGCCGAGTAGGTTTCGCATCATTTTGCTTTCGGTTTCGTTTCGCATTCGAAATGAGTGACAGTTTAAAAGAAGAAGACACAAAGGATTATGAACGGTAAGGACGCGACGCCGATATGACTCGAATTTTGGCGTCGGCCAAACGGCAACACTGGCGTCGCTGTTCGATCCGCGTAGCGGCGACTAACGCGGCGAAGCGAATTTCGGCCGACGCGACGCAGCGGGTGGAGTGGCGACGGCGAGAGCGAGGGAAGCTTTTCGTTGGCATCTAGGCGGCGGCGCAAATTGCGGATTTCCTGCCGCACCAGCTTTCGACCGATAAATGAGAATCGTCGAGAAAGCGCAAAAAAGTCGAAATACGATCTCAGTGTGCGAACGGTGAACGAGGCCAAAAACAAAACAAAACAAACGGCAACAGCTTAATCGAGCTCGTATGGTTATCTTATAGACGCATACTTACAGTTCCGTGCCTTCAAAATTTAAGGATGAGAAAAATCTAAGTCGTGCCGAGAGCTTCCGTCCTCGGAGGTAGGTGCAGTAACCGTGCGTTCGTAACGTCGACGACAAGTAGCCCGCGCTTATCGATTGCTTCGTGCTCATCCATCCATCTATCCATCCATCCAACCATCGATCCCTCGAACTGCTCTGTCGTATTCGAAGCCACCAATTCGTCGGTTGTCGTCGCACAAGTCGTAGGTTGCAGTCTGCTAGCCACCGATTGTTGTCCGTAAAAGTACGGTTCGCAGTTCTTTTCGCCGCATTCTACCTGCCAGCGCTTGGCTCGGCCCTGCTCGGCGAATGAAGGACGCATCCGATGGCGACGGAGGCAGCAGCGGCGACGGCGTCCAATGCCACGGCATTCTCAGACAAAGGGCGGACCGCAGCTAAGGGTAAGCGTTCCTCGCGAGTCTATTTTCGTCGCATCATCTCGCAGAGCATTAAGTTGTTCGTTCGAATCGAATAACCGATAGGCAACTGATAAACTACGATTACCTATAAGAACGTATTCCGGTACTCCATATTCGTATCAATCGTATACGAACCAGCGAGACTCACTTGCCCCATTCTTGCCGCCGAACCAGTCATATAGCTTCTTTCGGTTAGCGACCTCATAGTAAAGTGAGAAAAATTTCGATAGTAATTTATATATATTACAATTTGGATAGGAAAACTGGGACAATTCGTACAAAAATAGTAATATGTACGTGCAGTATTATCTAAGATAGTAAAAAGTGTAATAAATTTCAGATTGTGGCGTGATAATTTACAGCTGAGCCTCTCGGAGGGGACAGTAGGTTTACTTTTTTTTTCCTCGTACTTCACATGGTTTACTTTGTTATTTTAGTAGGAAATATTTCTCTTGCAGTTCCATCTTCTAAATTTTTCAATTTTATTTTGACCACTTGCTGGAATTCTACTCGGCTTACCATGGATCCATAATATTTTTCTGGCATGAGTGTATGATTGTTCAGGTACAATAAAAAGTAATTTTCGCAACCGTGATGAGAAAAGTTACTATTCTGTTTATAATATATATTAATACTATTCATTTCTCTCAGTGTACGAGGTACTCGCTACTCGATGACGAGCAAATACTATACGTACTTATTCGTCGAATTCGATTCGATCGCCAGTTGCTCGTATGTCGCATTTCTTCTTCGATTTAGAGATCGACACTGATCGAGCGCGGACAGCTGGGCTAGTCTAGATTATATTAGACCAGATAGGCCAGGCTAAACTGAACCGCAATCGAAAGAATCGAGCGACGAGGGCCACGTAAAAAAGAAAGAATTTAATGACTTGCCATCCTCTCGTATGAATACGAGGACGTTTTTCTCGGCAAATACAATTTTTCTTCTTGGCGAGATTTTCTTTCTACTGTATTTTGTATTCGTATTACTACAAGTGACCGCGCCACAGTCGCACATGACCATCCCTCTTCCACTGGTCGTTTCAAGAAATCTCTTTGGTCACAATCGTGCTCTCAATGTTCTTAATCTCTAAAATACATTTTGGTGTTATGCACGTAATAAGTTACCCCCAACCCCTCACCCCAAAATGGAGGTCGACTAGTCCATTTGGGGAAAAAACTCAACTTCTTTAAGATTGTTTCCCAAAAAATCTCTGGTAGGTGACTTGACTACTCACTTTTGTTTTTCATAATTGATGAGTTTAGCCGTAAAACGCAACAATTTCGTTACAAGTTGTTCCAACCTCCACAAATGACTATCAGAGGGAAGAAGAGTGTCACTATGATGAAATATTAGTTCAGTCAACTCTAAGAAAAATATTGAATCATTATACATTAAAATGGAGTAATTCCTATTTTGGTGATTTTTCAACATTTCTTCAATCGCGTTTGTTGCGTTTTGCGACTCAACTCCTCAATTGCTCGTTTAGTATCCGTTTTCAAATTTCTAAAACTGTGTGTGTATCTACGAGTACTTTCTTTTATTTTTTTTTGGATGGCATAATCGACAATCCGAAGAGTTTTGACAGGTAATTTTAGAAGATTTTCCTTTTTTTATTTGTCTATTTTTTTATAAACCTTATAATGAAGCGAATTTTGCAAAACACCGCCGGATTTCATTTCTTTTTTCTATAGCTATAATCCGTTGTCTAGTTTAGAATCGAGACGAAAAGTTCTCGATTCTCTTATAGCCTAGAACGTTCACAAATGACGTCAAAATTTGTTTACTTTTCACTGATAGGATTTTATCTTCAAAATGATAAGTAGAAAAACTCAATGTACGAGTGTGATAAATTTGGCAATTTTGGTAATAGCTAATTTGTGAATGATTAATTCCCACCATTAGTGAGATGCAAACAGAGTATGAGGTCTCTACAAGGTCACGTCGTTTTTGCGTGTGACTCGGCAGTGTGCCAGTCAGCATGTCACTACGACCGTCATCGTCGTCGTCTTCGGTGTTCACATAACATGTTAATCTCGATATAGGCTGTATATTCTGTATTGTATTACCTTACCATAAAAATGGCTATACATAAAAGTTTAATTGCTCTGTTCGTAACTAAGACGTGCGATTAATAATTCTTCCACGCGTCATCAAGTACCACAAAGACCAACAACTAAACAATAGCTGTGGACTATGATTACCGAGTATAATTATTGTCACCCCGAGTATCCCACCAATAAGTTCGACCATTGAGGTGTTAAAAAAAGAAAGAAAAAGAAAATACGAAAATACATAAGCGAGAATTCTATGAACAAATTTAAATGAAAATAACCGCGTCGATATTTTGCCTTTTGCTCTCTCGTTTCGATTTTATTATTTTTGTTTTTTAAATTAATTTTATTCGCTCGGAATTATCCGCTTAATATTGGCTAATTCGTTTCTTTGCGTCGAAATCGGCGTTTCTTACTCGGATTATGGATGCCATCAGGCTGTGGATCATCGGCAATTCGCTATGTACCAATTATTTAGACTGGAAAACGTGTAAGTCCAATGTTACGAGCATAGGTATTTTTCGAACGTAGTCTACACGGTCTGTCTTTTTCGATAGTCTATATCAATGTATGTGTATGTGGAGTCTGCGAGAAGTTATCAAGCGATTATTTCGAGAAAGTATACTTTTCACCAAATAGAAAATTTGGTTTCCCTTGTCCGTTGTTTTATCCGATATCTTCGATCAACGGATAGAAAAGTCGTACGAGGTGACGCATAAATCTAATTCACTATAGGAACCCGTCATTTTTGACTTTGATTTCGAAATCATATGTAAAATTGCATCACTATAGGTTACTATTGTCAACTATAGGTACTTTTGGGTACTCGATTTCCGCGGAAGCGATCCCTTAGACTGAGAGAAATGAATACCTAGTATCAATTATAAACAGATAGTAATTTTTTCCCGTCACAGTTGTGAAAAATGAAAATTACTATTGATTATAAATGATCTAATACTTTTAGTACTTTTTACCATCTTATTACTAATTTTGTAGAAATTTCCTGCTACGAATCTGGAATTGTTCCAGTTTTCTTATTCGAATTGTTAAAATTATCCCTGAAATTTTTCTCAGGGTACGGGCAGACCGTTCTATTCGAAGAAAGCAGAGAAGGGTAACTCGGGTATAAGAGCCTCTCGTTGAGGTCCGCGTACAAAAATTATTTATAACAAGGCGATTTCGAATCCAAAATGTCTAATTTATCAATAGACAACTAACGTTATCAAATTTTACGAATCATTCCGAATATCTTGACGAGAATGGTATCTACTAAATTAAAATGTATCCTATACGACACGACGCAACGTACGTAAGTACGTGAATGTAATATTCCTTTCAAAAAAAGAGTCGATGTTAGGAACATTTCTTCGAGTATAATCGAATGTATTGTACCGTAGGTAATGAAAAATGAAAAAGCAATTGGGTCTGAATTTATGGACTTTTTAAAATCTTGGTTGGGATAAAGGTTATTCGAAAATATGAAGCTGTAATGTGGCGAACTTGGGCGTGCTAGTATAGGGAACGATTGAAATAGGTTGGTAGTGAAGGCACCGGACCTACCAACTGAGTCACTTGTCGCACCATGCAAAGTATTCGTGAGAAACCAACACTATCGAAATAGGCGAATAATTTACGAGCCTCGTCGATAGAAGGGTTCATTATAGCGTAGAATAGTAAGGTACATAATACTGTAGGTATGTACTCTCATGCACATGTATGCTTGTGTAATGTGTATTGCATATATACGTCGATCGTTGTGGGTAAGTTCTCGTATTGTGAGTATTCGCAGTACTAGGCGGCGTCTGGCACTGCCTATAAATAGGTGGGTAATAGGTAGTTGGTGTACCAACGTAGCTTTCGTCTTTGTTTCTAGACGAGCGTACGAAAGCCCCAATTTTCGGCTCGTACTCATTTACTCAATTTATACTGCTGTAATTGTGGAGGTACTCGCATTTTACTTGAAATTGACTTATTCCCAAATTGGAAATACGTGCCGCATTTTCTCCTATTACGACATCTAATAGGCAGATATTTTATATTCGAGCATTGACGTAGGTATACCTATCTGCTGCCACCAGTTTGGTTATACAGCGCATAAAAATGGAGAAGCTGATTTTATCGCGAGTAATGTAATACAGTACCATACTCTATAGTTAATTTTCAACAGGTTTTCAATAGAAAATTTCTATTATGTCTGACTTTCATAGGCATGGAATCCTCGTAGTTATTCGTTTCATATCTCAGGATTCCAAAAATACACATCTCGCATATTCATATTTTTCTCTTTCTTTGGGGAAGGGGGGGAAGGAGTTATGTAAATCGCAAATTTCAACTTTGAAAGCTAATAACATTACAAATTGAATTGAGCTGGAATTTTCACTGTACATTAATTGAAGTTTTGGAAGTTTACCACTCAAATTTCAAGTTAATCCCCAGCCATCAAATAACTATAAGCGTAGGTAAATTATAATACGTAGATACATAATTATATTAATACATGTATGTTGATTTTATGTTTTTACGCAGACGTTCACGACGCAATCGTGGCCAAGAATGCGACAACGACGAACGACTCGAAGACCATAAATCAATGGGTACGTACTCGTAATTCTGAATTTTACAATTATCTACTGTAGATATGTAAGTATAATTAACACTAGAAGTACCAGGTGGCGTCATATACGATGCCACTCAAAAGTTTGATATGAACTGCTCAAAGGAACAATATTTTGAAAAACCCCGACTTGTGTCATACGACGCCACCTGGTCTTTGGAGGTTATTCTTGTGGCGTTGTATATGACGCCACCTGGTCCTTGAGTAATCGAGTAAAACCTGGTTTTTCTAGTCTTAATAACGTTAATTCTTATGAGTATATAACTGTCGTTTCATCTTTCCTTTTTCTTTTTCCTAATTCATTTATGTGGCTTGTTTGTCGATTTACAGAAAGAAACGAAATCAACGCCTCCGAATGGCGACATCCAACGGCAGTGTCGAGGCCTGCCACAGCCGCAACCGCCGTCTGATTTGCCGACACGCAACAAGTCGGTGACGCGGACGCCAATGCGCAAGATCTCGCCGAAATCCCCAGAGGCCGGATCGAGCATTTCGCTGGCTGAGAAGGAAAAGAAAAGTACGTAAGCTCTCATAGGCTCTTTTTGAAAACTGGTATGCCATTAATTACAAAAATATGAGGATTTGTGCTACTTTTTTTGTTAATATTTTTACAATGACAACAGATATGTTGAAGGATGCGGTTTTCACTGGCAGAAAGAGGAAGCATAATTAGAATAACTTTTCTGGGACATACATCGACTCTTTATAATAATCTGTTCACAGAACTTCCTATGAATAAAATCCAAGTTGGCGCGGCACCCTCTCCTAATCTGAAAGAGGCACGCTCCAAAATCGGCTCGCTGCAGAATTATACTCACAAGCCGGGAGGCGGAAGGGTAAAGATCGAAAACCGCAAACTCGAGTGGAACGCGCAGCCGAGAATTGAAGCAAAAAACGAAAACTGGGTGCCACCAGCCGCCGGCAAAAAGGTTAGTACCTTTGCATAATGTAGTAAAATTCTATCACTCTCGCTCCAAAAATATTATGCATGCATAATAGTATGATAGTGCTATCACACTCATAGTGATAGTTTGTGATAGTTTGTGATAGTTTGTGATAGTTTGTTTACAATGATGATATTTTCATAAGAACTACTCTCGCGAAAGCTACCTCTTACGATATACTATCATAATGTAAATAGGCAAAATCTATAATGCCGTACTATTATTAATTCTATTTGCCTGCAAATTGCATTAAAGCAGCTCCCTCGCCCTTCCGCCAGCAACTTGTATGGAAAAATTGTTTCGTTTTTTTTTTTATTGGTACCAGATAACGCAAGTAAAGTTGCAATGGAACGCCAAATCGAAAATTGGTTCTTTGGAAAATACGAGTCACAGGCCAGGCGGCGGAGACAAGAAAATTGAAACGGTCAAATTAGACTTCAAGGACAAAGCAAAGCCGAAAGTCGGCTCCAAAGATAATATGAAGCACGTGCCCGGTGGCGGCGCGGTTAAGGTACGTACGCAGTAGGTACTACGAATATATGCTGGTTTTGTAAATATCGAAAATTATTATTTCTTCATTATCGCCGTTACCCACCGTAGCCAAATTAAACACCCTGTATTGGTACACATACGAATACGTTATACAGTAAATGTATGTGCTGCATTTTCTACATGCTTGTGGAGATGCTCGTCGTTACGTAATAGCGAAGATATTACTTACTCGAGTCAAAGGATTAGAATTTATTGCAAATATAGTACACTTGACAATAAAATTTTGATTTTCGGTTTTCGCCGACTGCCGTATCCGTGGGCCCAATTTTAGAGAATGTCACACCCTCGGGGAATTTTTTCAATCGAACCCCTCGATTTTAAGTACCTACTCGTAGATTGGCCACCTGTCTACCATACTGAAAGGAATGCATATCACGTCATATCGCCGGTGGTCCGATGGTCTGATAAATACTCGTATCTCCTCTTTCACCCTCCTCTACATCAGCTTCAATAAAATTTAATTTGAGAGCCAATTTTACTTTCGAAATGTTTTGTTGCCCTGACCGGCCTTTGATTGAATCCGCTCGCTTACGGTGGCCGCATGTCTTAACGAAGGTCACCTAATTAGCAAAATTTTCATCGGCGAACTATTCGTTTTTCGTACACAGATTGAAGAGCAAAAGTTAATGGAGTTGAATGTGCGCAGTAAAGTCGGCTCGCTGGATAACGTCAAACACAAGCCAGGCGGTGGCGATAAGAAGATATTTGACGACAAAGACTACCTCAAGCAAATAGCGCAGTCGGATGACAACTCGAAAGCCAACAGCGTTACCACATCTGGATCGCAGGTATTCATCTCGTAGTCTTTTAAATATAAGTCTTGCGTCCGAGCTGGTCAAACTGTACAATAATAATATATTTATACGAGTGTACCTAATATAGTACGTATTACAGAAGGGTAATTCTCATATGGTATAATATTAATATCTGCACTGAAAAAAATTGATACTAATTTTTCCTATTTTTTACGAGCGAAATGGAACAAATTAAATAACGCATAGTGAAAATGACGACAAAAATATAGTAGCCTAAAAATTACTACATTTTATGAGGTTTATGTAGCTACACTGTTTCAATTAATTTTGGACCAGTTTAGGTAATCTCAAAATTGTCTTACTCTTCTTATAAGAAATAATAAAAATTACTAGATATTATTTTTTTCAAAGCTTATATTAGGTATTTGTAGGTACCTATAACTCGTAAAACAAAAAAATAAAAAAAAACGAAAATCAAAATTTCGCCGAACAAGCATCCTATAATGGAGAAATCTTTTGAAAACAGATTGTCGAAAATTTCAGATCAGTCGATTTATAATAAATCCATTAAAAAACTGAAACATTAGCGGTTCAGAATAATCTTATTCAATCTTTTTTTTAATGTATAAGATTCCCTAAGTCCTTTCATTTTCTACAAAAATTTTGAGTTAGGGAATTTTAGGAACTATACAAATATTACGGAATTGAAAAAAGTCCCAGAAAAGACCCCTCTTACAAGTTATTCAAACAAAGATTTCGAAAAATTGACCGTCTTATACGAGTATAACGTGCTACTCAAAACAAGTAACTATCACTGAATCACAAAATATGAATTTATTGAATTAGTTTTATTCGAATGAGTTTTTTGACGTTAACGTATCTTTGTTTTTATGACAACGCGATGAGGGATTAAAGTTGGAAATTTAAATTCGAAAGATGGCTGTTACCGAATTGGTCCCCATCAACCAAAAACTGATAAGAGATGAGTACCGAATTGGTTCCCATCACTTTACCAAATTGGTTCCTTCACAAATTTTATCATTTTCATTCCCATTTTACACAGACTGAGGACTGTCTACTGGAAAGCTCGAGTAGGTATGGTTAAAAATGAAGTAGAAAGAAAATTATGATATATGCGACAAATTAGGACGTACTGTTCTCGAGAAATTAAGTTAGTTTTGTACTTGGTAATGTGATCGTTAATGAATGAAAATTTAGCAGTATTAATTCAATAAGTAGAGGATGAACGGATTTTTACATAAGTTTCTGTTTGAATCTCTATTAATGTTTGAATAAGAAAAAAAATATTCGGATGCGGTGAACAGTTGGCTGGACTAAGTGCTATTTGCCATGATGCAAAATCAGAGGATGGAAAACTCTTGAAGTTCGTCTTTGGATTACCATTACTGTTGCCGGATGAGGTGGATGATTGCTTCGTAGAGGATATCATGGCTTGTAAGCCTGTGGGTAGAAACTTTGATGTGTTTTTCAACTACCTTCTCAAAACGTACATCGCTTCAGATGCAACATTTCCACCAATTATGTGGGCGGAGTGTACCGCAAGTGCGCAGTGGACTACAAATTGCTGCGAAGCATTCCATAGTAAACTGAACGCGTTATTCAACTCACCGCATCCGAATATTTTTTTTCTTATTCAAACATTAATAGAGATTCAAACAGAAACTTATGTAAAAATCCGTTCATCCTCTACTTATCGAATTAATACTGCTAAATTTTCATTCATTAACGATCACATTACCAAGTACAAAACTAACTTAATTTCTCGAGAACAGTACGTCCTAATTTGTCGCATATATCATAATTTTCTTGCTACTTCATTTTTAACCATACCTACTCGAGCTTTCCAGTAGACAGTCCTCAGTCTGTGCAAAATGGGAAGGAAAATTATAAAATTTGTGAAGGAACCAATTCCGTACAGTGATGGGAACCAATTCGGTACTCCTTCTGAAAATTGATGGGAACCAATTCGGTACAAAAAGGGGGTGACGGGAACCAACTCGACAACACTGCGAAAGATAAGATATCTATGTGGATATCGCGCAATAGGTAATTGAAAGCAAATAGCAAATCGCGTATATGGTGGCTTATCTGATGCACATGTGCTATTATGAGCTGTCATCAAACAGTTCTTATCAATAATTTCCTGATTATAACTATTTCGGTAGTTCATTTTTATATTAATTTTTTTTTTTGTGCTCACAGAGTCCGACACATTCGTAGAAGTGCGAAGGTGTTCGCACGAATGTGTTCGCCGAGCTCGATATACGAGAAGAGTTTGAGTTGCGGCCACGGCTACGGCCCCGGTCCCAGTCAGCCACCCTTCTTCCATTCGCTCATGGGCGGCCGTAGCAACCATCTAGATATTTGCTATGCCCTTCGCTGCGACTGCTACGTCATTATCCGGTCGCTCAAAACAATGCAATTTTACCATTATGTCGGTGGCGATTTGTTCATAGTGGCGTTCGTATTAAATTATTTTAATATTATTGCCATATTTTCAAATCTCAGATTGACAATTCATACAGAAAAAACCAATGGATACATCATAAATATTCGCTCCCATCTATTCGAACGTTTGATACATTTCACAACGATTCTGCTAAATATGAACTTTTTTCCCCAAACCCATAGGTAGGTATATAGGTATTTTTATATAATTTTACCGATAACTACACATTTTTTGATTTGAAAGTCACTCAATTTTTCAATAATTCTCTTCATACTCTTAGGCGCGGCAACTTGGAAATTTTTCAGATGTTGCTCAGGTACTTGAGCCTTACGTGGTCTTTGCAAGAATATTTTTTGGAAATTAAAGGAGAGAGGGATTACAGACTTTGAAATTATTCTCTTTTCTATTTCTCGGGAGTAACTGAGCCTCACTTTTTTTTATAACGTGTGTTACCCGACTTTTAAGGCAATACACAAGCTGTCGACGCAACTTTTGGTTGTTACGTTCGAACAGCATGCAGTTATTGTACTCTATTATTGGCGCAAGTACATACAGCGAGCAACACACAGGGCTGGAAAGTTAGGGGGAGCATAGTTGCCAACTTTTGCATTTCGAGGGTAAATTTATTGGTATAAAAAATAGAAAAAACCTGTAAAGCAACAACCGCATAGTCGATAAAACTTCCGCCACTGCCGCAATTTCTAGAGAAGAAAAGTCGCCAACACGGTTGTACCTCCTCCCCTTCCTCTCCCTTCCCACGAGAAAATCAAAACTTGTCATCCGTTATCAACCAAATGCCATGCGCTAACTAATGTTTGATGGCAGACTACAGCTGCATCTACATTTTTTTTTTCGTTTATTTATTTACTCATTTAATTGTTTATTTATTTATTTATGTAATGTATATATTTTTTTTTTTTAAGACTAGGCTATCTTTTTTTTTTATTCGCCCAGTGGTATGCGGTAACGTATCGTAATTATTTTTAGTGTTTTGGACTCATTTAGTTAGACTAATGCATGTAATTTTTTCCGCTCTACTGTCTACTCGCGTACCTCCGAGTAAATAAGTTATTATGAAGGGCTTATTATTACTAATTTTTCGCTTTTTTTTTTCCATTATTATTCGAGTGAAATTAGTTAAGTACCTAGCTTATTGAATTAATCGGAAGTTTGAGACGGCAGGATCAACGCCTACGACGACTATCCACTTGGTCATACAAAGCGTCGATGATCCTTTTATAATCAGCAATTTGTCGTGTAATTTTTCACTCAGCTTTTACCTCTTATATATTTTGTGTCAAGTTTTATTTTTCGAAAAATAAAAATTTCATACTTTTTAGATGAGGCCGTCGCTGACGGCACACTTCATTCGACTCTATATGGCCTTCATCTCATCACCTTCGACTAAAGGCGGGTTAAAGTACTTTTATAGACATTCAGTAAACCGCGAATATACGGGTGATTCAAATTTCGACGTATCATAGGAGAATAGCATTTGGGGCGTCAAAATTTGAATCGCCTTTCGAAGTACATACTCGATTCATTTTTTGGCTGCGGGTGGGGTGCCCCACAAAACTCCGATGTACGCCCACCCTTAGATAATCTAGCATGGATAGCCAGCGTACGAGATTTCGGCCTGTCAACACGGCTAATGTAGGAAAAATATCATGCTGGGAGGCATGCGCAGAAGTAGTCGGTTGGCGTTGGTTGATACGATTTACGAACGGTGGACAACGCACTCGCTTCGCGCAGGGCTACGCTGTTTCGATTTTCTTGTTTTGCGCATGCAATCCAGCATAATATTTTTCCTACATTAGCGATGTTGACAGGGTCGTTCTATAAGGCCAGGATAGCGCGCTGGCTATCCATGCTATATTATCTAAGCGCCCACCTAACGAAACTGGTTGCGCTACTGGGCTTTGAGCTGGTGCACTGAAATATGAATCGAATGTGTATTTCAAAAGGTGATTCAAGTTTTGACGCACAAAATGCTACTTCCCTAAGGTGCGTCGAAATTTAAATCACCCTGTATAATAAGAGTGGGAGTAGCCAACAAAAGGTACATATAAATATTATATCTGTCCACTACATACTGGCAGAGATGTGCGTTGGATTGTGATCTAGACAATTCTGAAACTATACGAGTCTCGAAAGTGCTCGGATTTTCAAGAGTCACTGAGGTTCAACAACCCAGTTAATCCAGAACAAAGCAATAACAAATCATCTGCGTTCGCAAATGACACCAATTTTTTTGGGGGAGGGGGGTGGGGTGGGAAATAAAATGAAACTTTGTGTTTCACGATTCAAGCTGAAAAAATGCTGCAGTTATAAATTCGCTGGTGACAAAGCTGTTCGAGTAAAAAGCTATTTCAGGATATCTGACTCGGGGGAAATGACCCGGAACCGAGTAAAATGTAAACTACGAGTACATTACAAGCTGGTATTGCGAAGAACATTTGTAGGGAGAGCGTGTTTGTAGCCGTGGGCGAGAAAAATATTAATATTGCGGCTAACGAGTAACGACTATTCGTACCTACAAATACTTCCGCCATCGTTGTTCGAGTATGGATGTGCGAGACCTTGATCTGTGAAGATGAGCATACGCCAACGGCGATCAACAAACAGAAGGTCACACTCGTCGCAAACTTGTTTCGTCTTCACTCTTGCTCTTAATCTTGCTCTAGCTCTTGCTTCTGGTTTTGGTTTTGGCCGACGACGAAGACGGCCACCGCTGCGCCGCAGCTTCCGTTGCGTCGCGTCAGGGGGTCAGTCGACGCGACGGCGACATTCGTCGAAAAAGTTGGCGCGCGCTCGCACGACTAACGGTGCCCAAAAAACTGGTTGACGGCCGAACGACGCGACACTCGACCTTCCCTACCTCTCCCCTCATCGATCGCAAACTCGCCAACAAAAAACGCCATCGGTCGTCGTGTCGACGATTTTTTGTGCAGTAGAGCTACTCCTTTCGAAGGGGGTGAGAGGCGAGTTAGGCTTGAGTACGGCCACGGCTTTTCCAAGAATTGCTTATACTACCTGCACCATACCGAGCAGACTACAAATCGACGACTCACAGTGGGCCAGATCGGCAATTTAGGAGGATAAAATTCATTATTAGGCTTTCACAGAAAAACTGTACCGTGTCTTTATGCGTAATTTTGGGCGTAGAATCTGATTTTAGAAATTTAGATTTCTTTTCAAGTTTCTAGCGGCCCAAAAGAAAGAGTTGAGTGGGGGTTTATACTCATTATTGAACTTTGATTAGTGAAAATACCATTCCCACTAGTAATTTGGGGTGTACACATAGAATTCAAGTTTTGCAACAATTTTGGGATCCAATCCTTTTTCCAGCCCTTAAAAGTCTCAAAGCGGGCAAAAAGGAGGTTTTGTATTCACTACTGAATTTATGAAAGTATTAGTACCCACCCTTAATATAAATTTTGGGTATCAAATATGAATTTTGCAATAATTTGTAGTCTTGACCCTTTTTTCAGCCCCCAAGAACCTAAACAGGCGGAAAATTGGGATTTGTATTTTTTTGAAGACGTGCAAAAATATTTGTTCTATAAGTAATTTGAGGCCTGAAATCAGAATTTGACAGTGATTAATCATTTTCAGCCTTTTTTGAGCTCCTGAAGATCCAAAAGAAGGAAAGTGAGGTTCTGTATTTATTAGCCTGCTAATTTAATTTTAAAAATAACACGTTAAAGTTTAAAGGCCCTCCTTCCACCACTTATCGAATATCCAACTCAGCAGATAAAATGGAAGCAGAGACGTGCAAGTGCGAAAATGAAATCGTTGTTTTTATTGTTTGCACATCTTTGTAATTCCTTCACTCCTATAGTAACGTCTATCAATATTGTTCAGATTATAGAAATATAGACGTACCAACAACTTGTTCGGTCAATGAACTTCATTCAGCTTTATGAAAGAGCATATTACATTAGCCGATGAAGGCGGGCAATCCGCATCGGGGTTCTATTAATCGTTTGCAAAAATCACCTTACCCAAAAACCTCTCTCGCCAGAATCGTCCGTGTTAAGGGAGGTCGTTGACATCGGCGCAAGTGCATGAGACAACCAATGCGACTGCGATTCCACGTATACCTGTCTATAAATCTAACTATAAATTAAAAGCATTGGCCACTACGACACCTACCTGCGTGTTATCTGCAGCCTCCCTACCTCGCTACTATCGGCAATAATGGAACAATAATTACGTATTTACGTATTTTAATAGGTACCAGTTTAGACGAGATGAGATAGGAGATGCAACTCAAGAGGTGTAGGAAATCTAGGTATGGATTGCGGATGAATGCTACAGCTATACCCGAATAACGGAGGTGATGTGGCGCGTCGCCGTCGCAACCCATGTGACGAACAAAGACGCGCTACCGACGTGACGCCCAGTTTGTTTCAGTTTTCTAATAAAATACGAGTATGATTATTATTTTTTTCTGTCATGACGGAATCGCGTGCAAACGAGTAAACTGCTCGTAGAATTTATATTGATGACTATAACGAATGTGGCAGCGTGGATAATACAGCGTGGGTATAAGGACGACGAGTGCCGAAATAACAGCCAGTACCTGCCCACGTGGTTGGTTGGTTGGTTTGGTTAGTTAGTTAGGTACTGCATGATAAATACATACGAGTAGACATTTAATATGGATACGGATTGGCGTTCCAGTTATTTTACGTACCTCATATGAAAAGAAAATTGAGCGCGGATAGTGGCAATGGAAAAATTCCGTATGTGTAGGTAGGTACACATCTTCGTAGAACACAATCATATTTCCGATTCTCGTGAGATAAAGTTATTCAACTAAATGGTTGTCACTCGAGCAGGCTTCCGGAGAGAATGAGCGAATCGATTTCGAGGCGCCATTCCAACAAATGAACGACCTATCTTCTGCTCTTAACATTTAAGCTAAATGTAGATAATACTAGTCCAATATACGAGAAAATACAAAAAAAAATTAACTTATAGGTTGTCGGAAAAAAAAAGTTGACACTTTTGCAAATCTTCAAAATTGGACCATCAAGAAAATTTTTGGTAAAAAAAGAAAATAAATAAAAATAAAAATGAATCAAACAAAGAAAAAAAGAATAAAAATTCTAGCGCTGAAAGCTCAGCTATAGAAAAGCAGGTTTTCGAATGGAACTACACTGAGAAAAATTTCAATATTATTTTTTACTATTTTAGGATAGGAAAGCTGAGAAAATTCAAAATTATGGGTGAAATTGCTGAAAAATAGTAAAATATACTATCTTTGTCGTACACTTTACCATCACATAAGAATTTATTACTTACTGCAAAATGATAATTATTCTTATTACCTTTATGAGAAAAATTACTATACTATAGGTAGGTACGTAGTAATCCGTAATACCCTTTTCTTTCAGTGTACCGGGGTTTTGATAAACAATTTAAAGTTCACGTTTTAGGATTATGTAAAATTTGGGTAAAAACTGAATTTCTGTCGCAAATCTGGCCACCAGTTCTACAGAAAAATTCTCATTCCGAACTTTTAAAACCACTTCAAAGGTGGTACGTGAACTGTTCAAATCGGCCGACTGCTCACACCGACCAGACCCGGCCAGAGTTATTGCGACGTCATCGGAGGCGATCTAATCGAGTACGTTCAGAACTGATTGTGAACTAAATTTTTCAATGACTGCGCATGCGAGAATCACTATACGTAAATACGTAGATACTCGTATCATCGAGTTAATTTTTATTGTGCCGATACTTGCGGAAATATAGGCTCGTTGATTGTCGACAGTACTGTCTATCAATATCAGTACCGTATACTGTTATTTAAGAGTAGAGCACTTATGGCGATTTGTTAGAAGTTGCTATCGTTTCCCGTCACGTCTTACCGCAAGGCGTACGAAAAATAAAGGCGGCTGCGTCTTCACGTTTAATAAATTAAATAAATTATCGCTTAATCGACTTAAATTAACGTAGGAATATACGAGTAGTTACGAATGTGTATAGCCTATGCACAAGCATATGCCGTATCTTACGTTATGGTTATACACGCGTGAGTACGTAAATTGGCTTGTTTTGCTCGAAAACACAAAAACGCAACGTAACGCACGGACTTGACTTTCAAAGGCCGCCATCGTAGGCGTCGAGATGCTTTTGTTCGTGACACGGTAAACATAATCATTATAAAAATATACTCTGTTTCAATTATGATGGCCGGTAAAATAACTCGAAAAATTTTCTCCTTAACCAGTCTGATTCCTAGAATGCTGCGCGATGTTGCCGAATACATAATTTTCGAGTCACGTGATAGTGAAAGAACAAAAAACGATCAGAATGCGTTATTCGGCAACGTTCTTGCAGAGTCACCGGCCATCATAATATTTGGAACAGAGTATAGGTTCTCTGATCTTAAAGACGTAAATACGAATTTTCTATAACTCATTAATGTTGGAAAAATCTAAATAAACACCCTCGCCGACAATATCGACCCACCAAAAGTTGAATATCTAGTTGGCGTGATGAAAATGAGACCCGTCTTTATCAATTCCCAGTAATATACGTATTCTAATGAACTACGTATGTAGATAATAAGTTAGGCAGTTTATCAGATAAATTGATATCATACATAAATTAAAAAGAGACGCGATATGGATTTAGTCGAGTGCGCTCGTATAGGATGCTACTTTGTGGCTATTGTATAGTGTGCGATCACAGGTCAACACTCAAAACACCTGGAAAATAGCCAGGTATAACGATTAATGTTTAACGGGCAGCGGGTATTCGGGTGTTGATCTAATTACGCGTACATTCGCATAGAGAATATTACGATTACGAGTGACAAAAATTGGTTGCGACGAGAAAACGAAAGATTCGTCGATAATTATGGAAATTTACAGAGAGCATGTGTAGATAAAGTACCTCGGGAGGTGGCCGTAGCCGGATGGGCTTGGCGATGCGCAGCTGGTGGCGTTGACGGCAGAACGGGGCCCCGCTTCTCTACGAATGAGAGCCGGTGCCCAAACTTTGAATCTGCTTCTCGCAGGCAGCGAACTTATTGAAGTACTCTCCGGTGTAGGGTTTCGCGCATCCGTAGCCACCGAACAAGTGGATAGCTGCGTAGTCGTTGCAGTCGACGATGCCGTCTCCGTTACAATCCTGCAGGACAAAGAATATATCCATAAGTGCGACGACGAGGATCGATACTATTTATACCTACAGTATAGAATGTGGCTGGCTGAAAATAGTTTCGCGAATAGCCCGCGCTTACCTGAGCGAATTTCTTCAAGTAGTTGCTGACCGTCGTGCCGGCGCATTGTTCATTATTGGCGCAGTTCGCGTATGCTATGCGTAAAAACGTAACGTCGAAATTAGCGCAATAGGGTAGGTACAAGTACTGGGTGACGTCGAATACGAAGCGACACCGTTAAAAATACATTATAGCGGCTTATATATCGATACCTACATACACGTTACTCAAAAATCCAAAGTGAACTGTGACGTGATGGTATTGAAAACTAATTTTCTAACGTTGCAACGAAGTAAGGTGTTCAAAGGGCAAGGGTCGTTTACACTCACCAGTTTGCGAATTCGGGTCCTCGTTGTTGACAGTCAATTTTCCTGCATCCGCCCAGTACGCCCACGTAATTCTGAATAATCCGCATACGTCACCTTCGCATTTCAGCGTGCGGTTGCAGTTCGATATGGCTTCGCATATGCAGCCCAGACACCAGTTCGTATTCGGTGGCACTTTGACGATAGGTGCCGTCGACTGCGCTCCTAAAACATTATATCACTATCATATTACCTACATCATATATATCGTATCGTAGGCACGCACGTCATTCGGTTTTGATTTCACGCGACTATTTATTATATTAGGAGACATTTTGGTTCGATTGAAATTTATCAGCAAATTATCGAATTATCTGTCTCTAATTGAGCTACTAAATGATGAAAAAATTGGGCTAAAAAAAGCGGTGTTCATTCGAACATCGCATATTTCAAAATAATATCCGGATAAAAATCAGCATCAGGTACCAGTCATCAAATTGACCAAACACATGTAATGTAATTTATTCAATTTTCCACACTGAATCTGAATCTGCGATGCGTTTCACTTTACGTCGCGATTTAGACCCATTTTGAAACATTTTTTCCTTTTTCTTTGGCCATATCTCGCCGGCGAGAGTCACCGCCAAAAATGGCTACCGGATTCGTGTTCAGTGACCTCGAATGCCCCCCCCCCCCCAAACAGTGCTCAACTTACAAATTTATTCCCTGAGCAGAAATCAGGGAATGCAAAGTTTTTGAACATAATGTAGATAGCTATGTGTATATATTTCTCGTCCGGATGAAAACAGGACGTTTTTCTGAAGTAAAATTATGAGGTTTTCAAAAATCAACATTATAAGTATAACAACCTGAATTATTATTCATAAAATTTTCAAAAAAAAAGAAATACGAGTAACTATAAATTAAATGATATAAAAATCATAGAAAAACTGTTTTTTTTTTTTTTTTGGCAGCTAATAATACTTGGCCAGCGACAGTAATAACATGGTACCTCTATTCCCTTTTTTAAAATAAGATACTTATTGCGGGAAAAACCACTGCATTATTTACGAGGGTGATCCTATATTGACCCAATCTCCTGATGAATAGCCATTACTCGCTGCAAGTATCCGATTGCGGTACGCATGCGTACGGATACGAGTATGCGGGCGACAGACAACACTCTGTACCTGTAGACGGTTACCAACCTGAACGATGGTCCAGTAGCGCGCCAATAGCCAACAGGGCGCACGCAAATCGGACAGCGACATTCATGGCTATGGGCTGGCTAGAAAATATTGCGACGAGTCGGTCGACGGTCACGGTCGGCACAAAACGAAGAAAATGTAGTAGGGCAGCGAAAGAAATCGCGAGACGGATTAAGGCGAACTAAGAAAAGTTGAAAAAATACACTAAATGTTAGACTGACAGACGAATGGAGAAACGGCCGTGGGGCAACGTGAACTTGTGCTGCAAGCGCGATCGACCATCGACAATCGACTGAACCGAGGGGCGAGGACTGACTCGTCGACTGAACGCAACGAGTCGCAAATCGCACCCCTCCTACCGCCGAATCCCCAACCGGAGGCGGTGGCCGACGCTGGCGGTCAACGGATGAGTCTCGCTGTGCGACGCGACGCTTTTCACGATGACCAACTCGAGGCTTGTGGCTTCATGCGCAAGCGCAGACAGTGCGCCACTGCGCAGTCAGCAGTTCTGCAGTCGCCACCAACCTGAGCACCGAAGTCGCCCGCGTGGCTCCGCATGAACTATATCTTTTTAATACGATAACATTTTTTCTTAGGTTTTTTCAAAGCAATGGCATAATACATTTATCACGAGTAATAAACGCAAACGTGAACTTGACACAGCTTGGAAAGTTTTTATTTTCCAGGTATGACGCAATGTAGGCGAGAGGTATGAAGTTTTGAGAATTGTCACGTTACGTTGCAGGAGTATCCCCACTTCCATCACCAGATGCCACTTGTAACTCGAAAATTACGAAAATAAACTTAGTTTGATGGACACAATCATTATGCGCATAATGTGCAGTATTATTCGTGTGATATGTACGTCATGCAAAGTATAAGTGTATTTATCTACTGAAACACCGGCGCTAATTCATGAAAAATACTCGGCGAACCAAATTTTTAAATGCTAATTCGGTGAATATGGATGAAGGCCTACCGTATTATTATACCGTACGAGTTATCCGTTTACTATTCGGCGACCAAAAGGTTGAAATCTACATACTTTCATTTAGCAACGAGCTGTTTCTTGGACATGGAGAACGATGAGAAACACAGTGGCGGAACTGGCTTTTTTTTTTTAGGATTGGCCAGGGAGGGCCAAGAAAAATCATTCGAAAATTTCAACATCCAAAAAATTACCTAATACTGAAGCTGATCATTTTTTTTATTCAATAATTTCCAATTTTTACTCGTACTAGTTTTTAGTTCATTTTGAAAATTTTTTGGTTGGGCCAGAATTTTTTCTGGGGGGACCGTGGCCCACCCTGTCCCCCGTTAGTTTCGTCACTGGAGAAATACACGGTATGCAAATTACGGTCGTATAAATAGGAGTAAACACTGTAAGGTTTCGTCTGTCAAGATTACCTCCTACACTTATTCTTCGAACGATGGTAACACTCGTACTCGATAACCAACCTTTTTTATAATAAGTACGAATATAATATTTTCCTTTAGGGAATGCGAGCTTATTTTCGGTACCGACGAGTGCTCGTAAAAAACACCGGTCTCTCGATTACGCAGTCGAAGGCGAATGAGTGCTGCTAAAAGTACGACGTCATTTTCCAACTCTTAGGTAAAAAAGAGCCTCGGATGTTTTTATCGTCGTATCGTCTTTTTTTGTCTCGTGTTTTCATTTATATTTCTACTTATTTGGTCGTTAGGTAGGTATCTGGACGCCGGATGGACACCGAGTCACGTCGTAGTCTGCAAGCTGTAATACCGGTAAATACTTGACAGAAATTTTCATTTTTTCATCTCAGAGAGGTAAAAAAAATGCTACCTACTTGTACTCGTATATATCTACCTACCGTAAAAATAGACTGACTAAAAGGACGAATCTGCAGCTGACAGATTAACGCGCGATAGGACCAGCGTCTTTGAATAAGGGTAAGGATAATAATTATATTATATTACCCGCAAAGTTTCCCATGTTTTTGTTCCAAACTTGGTAACGCCCTAAAAAGAACGTGCTTTAACAATTTTGTTTTCACCACTGGCACACACGGGCCACTTATTTTCGTAAAAATAACTCGTTCTTATTCTGCAAAAACGAGAAGAATGAATATCAACGTCGAGTTGAAAAATTACGTCGTGTAGGCATCTGTAATATTAAGTGATAAAACAGCAAGGATTACGGAGGCGAGACACAAATACTCGAATTAGCGAAATCGAGATACGTAATTTTGCTGATTCCCAAGTACGAGTGTATGTACGAGACCAGAATAAAAAAACATTGAAAATAGAGTTAATTCTTCCGACTGTTAAAAAGCGAATTCTCAACATTATTTGTGATTTTTGGCCACGATGTACTTTAATGTTGAACTTACATGTAATATATAAAGTTGAATTTTGGATTTGTATCATTTTTATTGCTAAAATTAGCCGTCAAAGTTACATCTACTTTGGGCATCAGTAAAAATCAAAATTCGAGCAAAATTAAAAATTTAACTCGATACATCCGTTAAGTTCATCATAGAAGGAGAACATATTATTTAAAAATCATAACGCTAAGTTGAAAACTCAGCCAGAAAATAGTTGGGAAAATTGGTTCATTTTATGAAAATATTTTTTAATATAATTTTATCGGACAGTTTTTTTACAAAAATCCTAAATTTCGTATTGGTTGGGCTAATTGAGAAGTAAGATTCATATTTCCATATTTCATACTCAGAAGTTCCTTCCATGAGATATTCGTATAGCCGAATTGTGGAGTTCAAGCTTCTAGTAAAACACACACTTAATGCATTTTGGAAAGTTACTTTTCATGTGTAAAAAACTTCACTTTACACGCCTATAAAGTTAGTTCTGTTTCTGCACTTTTTCCTGTAGATACGAGTATATCAAGGCAATGTGGAAATTTCCAAATCAGTATTTTCAGGTCTAATTGTAGGTACTCAAAGTAAAGTTTGCCGATGACATGTGGAGTTGACGTTTTGGTTGTACAAGAAGTTAGTATACTAGGTATACGTGAACGAAACGGATAAAACAAAAATCAGAGGGAATCTTCACCTTTTTTATAATAATGTATAGTTATTATAAACACGCGTAATTTATCGACGATTGAAAATATTTATACAAATTCTTCGCCGGAAAATACAATTTATTAATCCGACAACGACTAATTCGTAATTATTAATTAACGATTCTTATTTCAGAAGTAGGTACTGTTGGTACATCTTACTGTTTCTAGCGATGCGACTGTCTGAAATTAATCCTGGACCTTCCAGTCTTTCGAACGATAATATTTGTACGAGAACATAATTAACATCAAGTTACCAATTTCTTTTCTCCTGTATGTACACCTGCATCGTCAAGTAGGTTCGTTTCAAAATGGTTTCTGCTGTCTACTCGAAAGAAATTTAAAAGTAAAAAAGACGGCCCGAACAGAATGAGGAACATCCGTGGCAAGTACAAAGTACAAACTGAAGGGTATTCATCATGTGAAGGTCGTATACGAGTACATGTAGTTCGACACCCGCGACCAGAGTTGAAAAATATCCAGTCGATGGAGCATCTTCACAACCGCTAGGGACCTTGGAAGCAAATGGTTCACCCACCAGGTTTGTACAAATGCGTTGCCTTTTTATCGGTCGTTGCTTCGTACTTTTCAGACGAACTACCCGAATAACCATATCAACTTTCCTTTTCGTGGACGTGTCAGAATTTTAGATCGCCAGCATTAATTAATTTTTGTCGACGCGGGCCATCTTTCGGTTTCTTTAGTTTGTTCAATTTTCCAAGTTGAAAATTTTATGGAACTGATTTTTCTATGACTGTTGAGGAAAGAGTGGCAAGCCAAGGATCACACATTTGCGTATCTTACAACAGGTAGTTACTACTGTGTACGTAAGATTCGGAAATTGATGAAAACTTGTCTGTTGAAAACGCTTGGTAAAAAATCACCAAGTTGGCTCTTGAAGATGCGGTCCACTTTTGTTACGAGATTATCATCGACGTTTGAAAAACTGCCTGAAAATATTGAATGTAGGCGGAATATAGGCAATTTCTTCGATACATGCGTTGTGTATTTGCGTTTTGGCAGCACAAGAGATAATTTCCTCGAGTTTTTTGCTCAAAAGTTCACCTACAATTTACCATTTTTTGCTCCGAATTTTTTCGAACATATTTTCTACGAGTACGTTCGGACGAAGCTAGTTTTTTTTTTAAATATCATTTTTCTCCAAAAAAAAAAAAAGAAAAAAAGAAAAAAAGGTTTTTCAAGACGCTCCAGAAATGCTATGTATCGAAAAATTGGTAAATTGTGAATCACTCGTAAAAGGCAAAGGAAGACTGCAGCTTGAAGGTGATCAGTGGCCTCGGGCCTGGTTAAGTAAGTAACGCGCCCGTCTAGAGCGGAGGTGCGGGCGTGATTAACGGCCGATTGAATGGTTGATCGTCGATTATGCATTGGACAGCAGACGAAGATATTATGTGGCCAATATTCGAGTAGTCTTGGTTTTGGCCGAGTCACGTTGGGATGATGGTATAATAAGTGTTCCATCTGTCATCGGCACATCGCTGTTGACAAATACCAATTGGACGCATCCTCGCTCACTGCTGGTTCGCTGGTTTTCAAAGGCGCTTGCTGGCGGTTGGGACACGCAAGCATCGCCGGCTTCGTTGTGCACATCCGAGTGTGCTAGTTGTTGTTGTTGGACACGGAGGTCAGCAGTAGTGAAGATGGCTGTGGCGTTGGCGGTGGTGGCCGGCAGCCGTCAGGAGAGGTTGTCGGCGTTGGTAACGGTGGTTAGGGTGATCTGACGGGTGAGGATGGAGTTGTGGCGACGACACGACAAGCTGTTGGCACGCGTAGACGTATTGTCAGCGGCGGTAGCGACAGCGGCGGAGGAGGAGGCGCGCAAGTGGCGCCGGCGTCGGCGGCTGGTCGGTTGCAGGCAGGCGAATAGGTAGCGGTTGAAATACTTGCGGAAGACGCCACTGATGAAGTAGAGCGCTATCGGGTTGATGCACGAGTTGATGAAGCTGAGGCAGAAGGCGACGATGCGGAACGCATTCCAAAAATCGTTGAAGTCGGCGTGCGACGAGGGAGACAGGTGGAACCAGAGCATGAAGACATGGTGCGGCAGGAAGCAGATCATGAACATGATGACGAACGAGAGCACCATTTTGGCGACCTTCTTGCGGGCGCGTATCTGCGCCGACTGACCCTGCAGCTCACCGGGCATGTTGCGCGTCGTCATCTCCAAGTGCTTGGCCATCAGCACGTAAAAGCATGCGATCACGCACAGCGGCACCGCGTAATATGCCAGAAATTTGAACAGCACAACTCCTTTGCGATACGCGTCGCCCAGCTGCTCCGGAAACGGGTAGCAGTACTCGATTTGGTGAGCGTTGACAAGGCGGGCGGCGCGCAGGTGCGAGAGCACCGCTGACGGCAGCGCCAGCAGCGTCGCCGCCAGCCAGATGGCCACTGCGATCACGATTGTGAACGGTTTAGAGGAGATGCGGCGCCGAATTGGATTCGAGATGGCGCAGTAGCGCTCGGCGGAGAGAGCCGTTAATGTGAACACGGACACGCCCACAGACACGTCCTTGGCCGTTTCGGAAATCTTGCAGATGGTGGTGCCGTACGGCCACGAGTCAAACGTGTAGACGGTCGAGGTGAACGGCACGCAGGTCACGATGAGTAGCAGGTCGCCCAGCGCCAGGCTGATGATGTACGTGTTCGGCACGTTGCGCATGTTGCGGTGGCGGGCGAATATAAGGACGAGGGTGCCGTTGCCGAGCACGCCGATCAAAAAGATGACGGCGAATAGGACGGGCACGATGTACGTCTCCAGACGATTCGCGACCGGCGTATACGGCTCGTCCGCGTCCACACTGACGTCGATGGCCGCGGCCAGGCCCAGCTGCGGATACGCCGCTACTGTCGTCGTCGTCGTCCCGTTAGACCTGCAACAACGGACAATATCAGCTTGAGTTAATGTCAGTGGCGCGACGTAAACCACGCTTGTCGTCCACACAACTCCTTCACCCATTTTTAACGTCGCGTCGCTTGAAAAAGGTTTTTTTTGTTGAAAATATGGCAACATTTTGAGTACCATATAATTTTGCAATAAAAATAAGAATTTGTGACAGATTCATTAACCGAGTTCCAGAAATTAATTATAAAATTACTGAGAAAGTTGAATTGTAACAAATTAAACGTCAGCTTTTAAATTAGCTGGACTTCGAATAATTTTCATCGATGGTATATTTTGAAAAATTTCCAAGTCAAAAAGCGTTTATTAGGTGTTGCTCCCAAGAAACTCAGAACTGACGTGAAGTGAAACTTCGTTTTAGAAGACACGTCTACAGCTAGACATTATGCACAGAATAATGCAAGAAACTATGAAGTTAGCAGTACTTTTAGAGAACAAAAGGTTCCAGAAAAGTTAACGATGTATTATCAGAGTTGGCAAGCAAAGCATAGAGGAAAATAGGTAACATTGATAATCAACTCTGACAAAAATCTCTTATGGGGTACAAAAATAAAATTACAGATTGGTTCGGACTTGGCTTTGCTTACATTTTATAGCATTTCGGCAATGGGCAGGTTTTCACTTGAAAACCTGCTAAAAATAATGGCTCGCAGAAATCGGGAAAGAAGGGGGCGCGCAAGAAGCGATGCGAATTTACGGCGTGGCGGTGGCATTCAAGAAATATCTTCGTCGGCGAGTTGGCATGTCGCCGAGCACAAGCCGCTATTTGGATAGTCCAGCACTGTAAGTATACTTGAACCTAACTATACAGTCTATTCTCTGTACCAAATCGGACCCTAGACTCATCAAGGGCTGGGCGGACAAGTACGAATAGCTGAAAAGTGTGACACGCCGTCACTTTTACTTCGAATGAGATGGAAAGAGAGGGTGAAAGGGAAGGCTTTTTAATGGCGGGCGGTAATGGTCCACTCGTTTTCTCACGAAAATAACTTATTGTTAACTTGTACTGAACTCGTATTTAGTCGACGTCGCCTTGGTAATGGGTCGCCGCCAGTTACGGCGCGATTTACAAGCCTAATAGGTACCTTCGAGTACGTGACATTCGTAGCACGATGTCGCCCCTGCCCCGACCTGCATCTCCCTTCAGTCCGCCAATTTTGGCCACAACCGTCGCCGCATTTCCTGCGCCCACTCACCATTCGCTCATTTCACCTTCTTCGTCGAAAATAACATTTTCGAATAGCCGTTGCCGAGCGATTCGCCGCTCGTCCGAAGCAGGGCCGGGGGGGGGAGTAAGGGGTGCGGGATGAGCGAAGGCTGGCCGAAGTACGACACGCGGCTATTTATTTTTCGTTTCCGTCGCGTTACGTGGCGTCCGTGCAGCGATGTCGGCGGAGCGCGGATTCCGTCCGTGCGGCTAAATTATAGCCACACTACGTGAGGGTCGCTGCGCTCTTTTCCGCCCGCTTCCACGCGTTCGGCTTCGACACACGCCGCACCGCGACTTTTTACCGCCTCGTCGCCAGCCTTCGTGTCGCTGCCCCTCGCCCCAGCCCAATCAACATCTTACCGACGGGACGTGCGACATGCTTCGGCCGGAGAACAAACCTCGGACGATTGGATCGAAGTACTCGAATTTACCTACTGACGACGAGTTGAGGCCCAAGCCAGAAATATATCCGTTCGTTTATCCGAATGCCCATCTTTCCATCCCGGAGAGGATATAAGAAAGGCTGTATGAATACGCTGGTAAAACTCGAAATTTTCAACGGCCGAGCGTTATAACTGATAGTGACACGATTTTTTAATGAGCTGTACTCTTAGGTAGCGTACATGGTACAATTCAGTCAGTTCACCTAACGAGCTGGTTCGTCTTCTTCGGGTGAAAGGAAAAGACGTTTAAGCCTATACTAGTATCTGTCAAAAAACGCAAAAACTGCGTTTTGCAGGGCGCGAATTCACCGATCCTATTCGACGCGACAGAGTAAACAGTCATTTAGAAACGAAAAATATGGCTAAAAAGTTGTAGCGAGGTCTCCGAGTTGGTCCAACTATAAGTACGTACACACTCGAGTGTATTTACATTCGACGATGACGATTTAAGATTGCGACTCGAATGTGTCGAAATGACGTTACCGCAATTTGTAGGACTCCGTCGTTAAAGTTGACATTTTTAGCGAACTCGCAAAATCTTCTTTTTTTCCTTATCAGTGAGGGTAGGGATGATAATTGGTCAACGTTGTTCGAAGAGCTATTGCCACCGAAAGTAGGTGCTAGTCCATTTTTTTATTCTATATTTCCCTTTTCATTCTTTCTTTCTCTCTCTTTTTATTTTAGATGCGGTAACATTTTTGGTATCGAAAATATTATAAACGGAATAATAACTCTTTTCATCACAGATGTGAAAATTACGATTTACCTATTGAAAATAATCTAATTATATTTTTATTACTTTTTACTATCTTAGATACTATACACAATTTTACTATATTTTTTGCAATAATTTTTTCTACAAATCTCAAATTGTTCCAGTTTTACTTTCCTAATTGTGAATACCTATTACAATTGAAATTTTTCTCAGTGTATATGACTTGAAAAAATTATTTCAAAGCTAAACAAATTCTCTACAGCTTAATATACCTACAATTTGCTTAGCAAAAGAATAATCATCACTCTCTAATTTTCGAAGACTTATTTTTCCATGAAATGATTATTAAATTTTAATTGGTCAAAAAAATTCAACAATTTCACCGTTTAAATATTTCAATATCATCATTCAATTGAGTAAGCTGTGTTATAGGCGGTGGAACTGTTCTACAGTATAGCCAACCTCTCGTAAAAATGGAAAAAATATGTAGTGAGCGTGCGCCAAGTTACACCGATTTACTGTACCTATGAAAATTATCTTTCTCGTGCAAATTATTGTTGAAGATAATGAAATTATTCGGTTTTGGTTCAATGTTTGAAGAATGAATTATTGTCTACGTTGGTAATATACTCGTACATTAAAGATGACAATGTTTCGATATTAATGTTATAGTCTGAACCTTTTTTTTTTTTCCCAAGCAAAGTAAGATATCGGAGATGCGTTTGCCGGACGCGAGCAACCGACCTCTGACTGGCGAATATGTGGCTCACCCGTTGCTAGCGGTCGTCTCATTCGGCATTCTGGACGAACGTCGCGTCCCCGTGGCCCCCTCTTTTGGCGCGAGTCGCCCCTTATTTCGGCTCGTTTTCGGACTACATTTGGTCGAAGGACAGATTGATGCTTTTCCTGCAACATTGATAAAGGACGAAGAGACGAGTTACAAATAAGCCGGTACATTAATTGCATTTCGGAGACCGGAAATTTTCCGGGTTTTGCATAATTGCGAGTATAGTATGTAAGTAGTAGAATATGTGCAACGCGTCATTTCATTTCTCTTCATTTTTGAGCCATCGAATTAAAATTCACGGCGAAATTTTTGCCACGTTCACAACATCCCTCCCAACCCAACCCACCGAGTAATATAAAAGAAGATTACAAACTTGAAAGCGGACGGAGAGGAGATTATTCGATTTTTAATAGGTACGCGTGTATTTATATTATACGCCTAATACCTATACTATAGGTATCTCGTAGCCTGTCTCTACAGACGTTTTTAGCATATAATGTAATCGAGAATTTATCGTGAGATGTAGACCTAAACTATAGACGCTGTGCTTAAAGCTAAAATCAAACTGCAATAAGCGATGCATACAAGTAAGCGTAACAAAAAAGCACGTGAGTAATAAGGATCTTCGAGGTTTACTGACGCGAGTCTCATAATGTTATTCTTATAAAGGAGGAGCAAAGTGGATAGACGAACGTATGAAATTCATATTATGAAATTGCGGATTTAGACAGCTTTGGGTTTTTTTTTTGCGGCGCGTACGGCTGTCACGTCCGTCGTTTTACATATTATAGGTATAATATCTTGACAAGCTACGAGAACGCTTCTTCTTTTCCATCCCTGCCAACTCTTTTCCATTTTTTTCTTCTTTTATTTATTCGCATTTTTTCGCACGCTCCTAACTCTACTTAGGTTCGCAGTTCGGAATGGGTTCGCATATTCACTTCTACGCGATACGAATGTGGGTATTTATTTATACACATTCGTACATATACGAGCCTACGGGTAAATAGGTATGCAGGGAAGGCTTTACTTTCTTTCTTCTCGTTTCTCATTAAAAGCCTTCGCTACGCTCGTTTTTTTTTTGTCGTTTTCCGGAAGCGTTTTACGCGACGACCCGCTCTCTATTTTTTTTTTTTAAGGCAAAAAAAGGGCGCATGTTGTGAGTGTAGTAGCTATGACGCTTTTACCACGAACGTTGTTGCCTGTTAAGTACGATTACATTATTCTTTTTCCATCGCAAAACCTCTGTTTTCATCTCTGTTTCTCTTCCTTTTCTTTTCTCTCTTTCTCACTACTTTGCTTTCGCTTTTGTTTTAGATTTTGTTTTTGTATTCGTTTTACAAGTAAATGATATCGGTTCCTTTTCCGTTGTATTCTTTCCGACCTCTCCAAACACGATTCGCCGATCTTGTCCTTAATAAATCCTACTTCGGTCGACTCACGCCACGCTAAAATTACGGTGGCTCTCTTCACGAACGCGTAATTATATATGCGTAGCCGTAGACTCGTTTAAAATAGCTCATAAGCTATGACTTGGTTCTCCCTCCACTCTTCACCCATATTCTTACCATAGATAAAGGTGTACGTAAGTCTACATTTTCGGCCGAATAGAAGAATATAATATAGAAGCCTTGCATCTATAGTAGAATCCGATCTAACAGGAAATTTTTTCTGCGCTATAATTTGCCCTTTTCGAAACTACATAATTATAAAATTTATTATGTCTACTTATTACACGTAGGTACATATTTTCAATTTTAACGAGCCCGATTAAAGACAATCGCTTCTTTCAAAATTTTTAACTGTCAGCCCAGCGAACGGAGAATGATGTGAGTTCACTTTTCAATCTTAGGCTACTCCGTAATTAATCAATTTTATTATAATTGGGTCAGTTGAGTATGATTTTGGCGAATTACCGAGTTCGACGCATGTATTTTTCCTTATTTCAGCAACCTACACGAATAAAATCTGTGCCCAAAGATATTAAATATAATATTTACACAGCTAAAATGGCATAGTCGAATTTCCAGGGGAAGTGGAGCATACCTTGAAGAGAGAAATTTTATTTGATATTTCGCTATTCATTACGAGCAGAGTTGGGCAAATTTCAATCTGATTAATGATTGATGATTAAAAATCATTTTCAATCATGATTGATGATGGACATTAATCATCAATCGTCAGGGATGATTGATCGTGTAAAATGTGATTTATCGATGTCTACGAGTTATGGGGTGACAAATTTGAATTTCTCTGTATTTACTAGTATACCTTACAATATAGGTAAGCATAAACAATTTTTCCAAGTCGAAAAAGTTTTGTTTCGGACTACCGAGCGATTTAATCAGGCTTTGAATTAATCATGATTCATGATTAATTCAATCATCAATCATGATTATTTTTCATCAATCCTTAATCATGATTGAAAATTTGCCTTACTCTGATTACGATGTACCTATTTTATTTCACTGAAATACGTTCGTCGGAATTTCTTTTCACGCCTCGCCTCCGGACTTGGCTCAAATCTCACACTTGGTTTCCCCTTGTAAATTCTATCCTAAATAAAACAGGAGAACTGCAACCATACGAATTCTATTCAATCACAGCACGACTACATATAAAAGACTGAAGCATAGAAGCCGGGAGTTTTGCGAATGCGGTTTGGGTTTCGAGTAGATATTTAATATGTACCCAGTTCAAGTAGGTATAACGAATTACGATTGATGTAATAAGGAATTTACAAACACATCATTTTTTTCTAGGTGGATAAATCTTATCGCCCTTTTCGAATTTTATCATCTCTTGTTTGGTGCAGATTATTATAACCCTTTTCTTTACTCTTCGTGGCTGTTACAATTTTGTTTTCGCGTCTTTCACATTCTCGATCCTATGGGGCATCACGTCACATCGCAGATTCTTTTAAAGTTGACTACTTTCGACGTATCGCCCTCCCCATCTCGTCCACTCGAAATGCAGTGCGGTGGGGTTGGCATCGAAGAGCGCGCGCGAGAGAGAGACGGATAAAAAGTACGAAAATGAGAAAATAAATTGATTCGCGTGCCCGTTCCCTCGGCCGGATTTTTTTGTTTCTTGATTGATAGATTGAAAAACGTTTTATTGTTTGAACAACGCAACGGTGCTTTTTATTACGACGACGTCATCGACGCTTTTATTTTACAACTGTTACATCGAATCGCCGAATTCGGTAACGAGTCATTTCGCTGGAAATAATGTTTTTGTAACTAACTTGTGGAGAGCACGCTGCACGCATTAGCTTCAGGTATTTTCAATTTTGGCAGTTCAAGGAAGCGCAAATATCAAGCCGAAGCTTTTTCCGCAATATTATTATACCTACTCGTAATTATCGTAACAAAAACTCGTATCAACGATAGTATCGGATTCCGCCTGAATTCTTTATCGCGAGTTTATGGCGATGGTAAAACTTTCAAATGATTTTTCTTTAGAATTTTGAACGAATATGCAATCGTATTATTACGAGTAGGTTGGTAGTAGTCACCAGTAATTTTACCTTAGATAATATCGCACACCCTCTACAAAACTGATACAACTCGAAAAAACCGTTTTTTCAGGAGAGCTATTTGAAATTTTCAATTTTAAAACTGTCAATACATTCAATCAATTTTTAACGGATTTTGTTCATTCAAAACCCAAATGACTCCATGTATAGTGTAGTTTTTGAATGTGCTGGTCTTTTCCCCATAAACAATCCACCAATAGCCCCCCCGGCAAGTTGTATCACTTTTGTACAGGCAGCAATGACACTTTTCAATGTTTTGTGTGTTAATTTTAAGTGAGATGTATCAGTTTTGTAGAGAAATATTGAGTTGTATCGGTTTTGTAGATTGCCAAACTTGGTCATTTTATATGGAAAAGTTGAGTTGTATCAGTTTTGTCCATTGAATAACTACACATTTCTGAAATTGTAAACTGATACAACTCTCCTGGAGGGGTCTGGGGGTGGAATTTCACCAAGGTGAATATGGAGGATTAAAGTTGGACCCTTATAGACTCTTTTTTCACTGCCAACTCAAAACTCAATTTTTGTGAGTTGTATCAGTTTTGTAGAGGGTGTGCGATATAGCATGGATAGCCAGCGCCCTATCCTTGCCTTATAGAACGACTCTGTCAACATGGCTAAAGTATCTAAAAATATTATGCTGGATCGCATGCGCAGAACATTATTTTGAAATAGCGTTATCAAATACGTCTACATCTGATCGACTTGATCGCTTCGGTTGTCAACTAGTCAATCGACTACGTTCGGCGCATGCGATCCAGCATAATATTTTTAGATACTTTAGCCATGTTGACAGGCCGAAATTTCGTACACTGGCTATCCATGCTAGATTATCTAAGAATTTTACTAAACGAGTTACCTTATCTCGACGGATTAACTACTTTATGTCCCTTATAAAATGCCGGGTACGGGTGAGCGCAACTTGAAAACCAAAACAATCATAAAGCTCGACTTATTTTGCTGCATCTGACTTTACACTAGAACAATTTTGATGAACGCCTGATCAAAGCGCTTCTTGATTTACCCACAATACGTCTAGTCGTCTATAATGATAGAATTTAAATTATCAAATTTTTCCCTTCGCTAAATGAAAAAAACAGCGAGAAGATTCACTTTCATTTGTGTACAAAAAAATTGATAACTTGAATTCTATGGTAAATACTAATGGTAGGTACTTTTGGCCAAGCGCGTTTCAAAAATGTTGTAGCATGACCTCAGATGCAGTGAAACATTCGAGGTTTCATTTTTTCCTCGAGATACACCCGCACCTACCCAGGGTTGTTATAAACGGGACATATACTGTATAATTAATTTTTTCATCAGATTGTATCATAGTATGCGAACGCTCGAGTGGGTGTATAGAAGATTTGTCGATGAATGAAGATATGGCGAAAAAAAATTGGCACGTGTAGTGTGGACGCGATGAGTAGTTTGCAGGCTTATAGCCCAGCTGTCAGTTTCAGTAGGCCGAGGTTGGAGCTGAAAAGGGGCGGGCGAGCCACGGCAGACGATTGGAAATACGACGCGACATGATGTCGACACGGCGGTGGGTTGGGGAGCAGGAGCAGTAGAGGTCGGCAGGAGACGGTGAATTCGCAAAGATTTCGCCCAGTTTACGAGCCGTGTCGGCTGTAAATTAATTAAAAAAATATATATACATATATACCCCTATACTTATCGTTTCGGCGGCGTGTTTACTTTTGTACGGTGCGGAGCTAAATAAACGGCAAGGACGAGGATAGAATTTCGCGGCGCGAGTTTAGCGGATAGCAGCGCCCGTGCACCACCCGAGGCCGCATATTCTACGTTTCGTAGATTCTCTTCTCCCCTTTCCCAACTTTTTTCTTCTCATTTACTCACCGCTCCGTTTTCCCGTACGTACGCGTCGAGCCGTAAGTACTGCAGCGAGGTGGCAGTTAGCTAGATAGGTACTAGGTATAGGGCATATATCCTATATACGTCGCAGCTATAATTTTATTTCGCTTTTCGTTCGTCTTTATCTTTCTTTTCTCCTTCCAATTTAATTAACTTTCTATAAAATGTCAGACATCAAGTCTCGGGAGTCGCCGACGAATCGCACTAATAAACGCTACCCAAAAGCCGAGCAGCGGAAGTAAAAAAAATTACAGAAGCGGTAATGGGAAGGGCAGGGGGAAGAAGAAGCGAATAAAAGATTGCGGAGGAGAAGACGAGTCTGTGCCCGATGTGACAAACTTACAGTTTTACCTACAGAGACTACAGGAAGAGTACTGGCGATCGACACAGAGCCTATCTATTTACCTACGAGTAGACTTATACTCGCTTGTCGCGGGTCAGCGTACTTTTCGTCATCCTGTGCCGCACCCATTGCAAATTGAATCGCCGATAAGAATTTTACAAAAATTGGAAAATTTGTTGGAATTCGTTCGTTATCAAGGCACCACATTCACATCACCACTGGAAGACGCCGCCGCACTCCACTACACGACGTTTTTCGTCACTTATCCTCAATTATTGTATGTCAGCATTTATCACCTTTTTTCTTTTCATTCTCAGTTTCATATCCGAGTTTGGCACTGATTTACAATTTTCAGTTTGAGGAATTAAGGATGTATTTTACCTTGGCCACGAAGTTAATAACGACGTCTAAAAAAACTGCAAAATATCGAGTAGGTGTAGGAAAAACAAAAGCAATTTCTTCAACAAGTATGTACTGCGAATTTGCGTTTCAGCAGCCAAAATGACAGTTTTCTCGAGTTTTCAGATCAAAAGTACCTACACCTACAGTTAACAATTTTTTTCATCGAGTTTTGCACCAAATTTGCTCTTTGAATAGGTATGTTATTTTCCAACACATTTTCTATGCCCAGATCAATCGTTTTTTTCAATTTTATTTTCCTCGACTTTTTTTAAAAGCCCCACAAAAAAGATTTTTTGACATCCTGAAAAAATGCTGTATTTAAAATCTAAAAAAAGCTTCGCCGAGGCATAGCTAGAATATGTTCAAGAATAACAAATACAAAATTGAGCCAATTTGGTGCAAAAATCAGCGGAAAAGATGGTAAATGGTGAACCAGTTGAAAGAAGCAAAGGTATACTACACCCTTACCGATGCCGTAGCAGAATTTGCGAATCTTCATTCTTCAGTGCCCATACATATACATACACATAAGGCATAACCGTGGACAAGCCAGAAGATCGCGCACAGGCTATTTACGGCAAACCGAGTAGGCAATTAGTGTGACACGCGTCTCTCTCATACCGTTGCGATCGTTTTCAATGGTTATTCCTCATTCTGTACTTTACGTTTATGTTTTCTTTTTCCTTTGGTCTTGTTTCTTTTTTTCGTCGTCGTTTTTATCCTTCATTTTTACTACTAATAATAAGTTCGAATCGTGGTTACAACAACTTTTAAGTGCCAGTCGAATACCCTATTACGTAATCATTTTACGCTTCGCTTTTTCGTCTTCTGTATTTTTCTCTCTCCCGTCCCTTTTTATTTTTTTCGAGTTGAACGCGCTTACAAAATTACGAAGCCTGGCGAGGTGCGGAGGAGGGGGTGGGACGCGAAAAGCTATTCGAAGAAAAGACGCGAGTCACGTTTCTACCGTTTATAACGTCGGCCCGAGTAGACCCGTCGTCGTCGTCTTCTCAGTCTCCGTTTTTATTTTTTTCTTCCGCTATTTTTCTTTTTATTTTATTTTTTTCAATTTTATTATTCGTTTTCGGAATAACGTCTTCGAGCCCAAGAAGTGAGGAACACGCCGCTTTACTTTTAATTTTTTTTTCGCCACTCGCTTTTTCATTCGTCGTCAATTTTCTCGTTCCTGTAATTTTTCTCGCTTCGCCCCTCGCACGTTATTCTGCTGCTCTTCATTTTCGGTTGGCCGCCTCGATCTCTTTATTTTACACGATAATAATTCGTAAGATGGCTCGCACGGTATGCGGCGTAAATGCCTGCGGCTTTTTTCTCAACGTTTCGCCACGTATTTCAAAGTTTTGTTTAAATAATATGCGAAATGCCGTTCTTCACGGCCGTGTCGTTCGTAAAGCGGTGGCGGATAGACTCGAAGACACGAAGGTGGGAGGGCAGAAAAGGCAACGGGAAAAAAGCACAGCTCGTCCTACATGTTATCAAAAATGATGGCTAAATAGTCTAATTGCGAGGCGAAAAAATATTATTTATGGTAAAGTGCCTCACCGTCTCGGCAACTTGGGCAGAAAGATACAAATTTTGAGACCCATTTCTCTCAGCTCGTCGCCGTCGTCACTCATTTCCGTCGCATCTGTATTATTTGATCGAGATTCGTTGGCGAGTTTAATTTTATTAATTATATCTTACCAAGTCCACCTCATTCCTCCTAATTTTTTCGATTTATTCTTTTAACCTAGCCATTCGCCTTCGATTTTGGCAGCCGCCTCGCCTATTCTCTGCGCTTTCAGCGCGCCCATAAATTGCCACTGTCTGTCGTCTACGCGACAATCGTATTTAAAAGCCACGGCGTTCGCCAGCGCAATTGAAGGACTGAGAATCAAAAGTTTCATTTGTCAAAAACTAATTTAACATGGTTGTCCACTACTGCCTTCAATGAATTCAGCAATTAGAGGAAAACCATCTAATAAGATTTTAGTTAAAAAGACCACTGTGTGATCATTCAGTGTTGTTAAAAATGGAAGGGAAAATTGGCAATAATTCATTTCGACACTTCAAAATCAATTTTTCCCACTAAAAATTCGGACAAAATGTCAAAAATGATGCAAAAAAGTATTTAATTGATTGTGTTTTGACTTTGAAAAATCGTTTTGGGTATTTAGGGTAGAGCAAAGGCCGGGAAGTAGGTTGAAATTGCGTTGGCTGGTTCGAGTGTACCTATTAGCCGTATTTATAAGCGAGATTACCGTTCCTAGTGGACTTTGAAATCCAGAATTGGACGCACGCAGGGAATGGCAAAAGCCTGACACTCAGCACGGCTGCACATACTTTTAAATACGGCCGCGACTACCATTTATTGTTAGCTGTAAGTTATAGCTACTCGTACATTTGGTCAAGTTGCGTCTATGTCAAAATCGCATCGATAATAGCGACAATCGCTATCGTAATAAGTAAATAGCCATGGGTCTATAGATATACTCGCACTACCTATCGACATTGCTAAATTAATTTCGTCGGCTGCTTGTAACGGTCTGGCCGCAATTCGACTCTACATCCATCCGTCGACTATTCGGCTATTAATAGACTGTCCAGCCACCACTCGGTTACAGCGACTGCCGAATTACGACTTTATGCCTCCCCTTCGGTCACCTCGTAGCTGCCCGCTTCCGTTTTCCGTTTCCTGCGGCCCTGTTCGCCGATATCTGGAGTGCGAATTGGCGACGACCGTGACGACGTCGCCGTATTCAATCTTCGCAGAATGTTGGCCCTCCCCTCCCCTCCTATCCCGGTCGCACAAAATGAACTCGGCGGCTATTAAAACAAAACTCCGTCCGTCGCCACCTTCCGAGGTAGCCCCTTCGTCTGTTGTTGCTCGTTATTACAGACTATAAGTTATAAATGGTATTTAATTTTTTATTCCCACACTTTTGTATGCCCTTCCTTCGTCCTTTCCTTTTTCTTCCAGGCGGTTAATTTCGCGATCGTCTACGCCTTCGTCGCGCTTCTAGATGAAAATACGTATAGGAAAGAAAGAAAGAAAGAAAGAAGGGAAAAAGAAAAAAAGAGGATTAATCGTTCGGCCAAATAACTTTCTTAATTCGTTTTAAAATTTACCAAAGAAGCGGCGGATGCGGAAAACAAAAGCGAGCGAGAGTGAAATTCACTTAAATTCACTATAAAAACTTGCGTCGAATCGATGGAATGATGCGGCGCGGTGTCGACGGCAACGGCGATGAGATAAGAGCGACGGTGCTTAAAAAATAAATTATTAAAGAAAAGGATGAGGAAGAGAGCATTCATACGTAGCCCTATTGTGGTTACAAGGTCACATATTTATGTAGTATAGGTATATACGTGCATATCTATATCACACCTCCTCTACCAAACTGACACATCTCAGAAAAAATCAAGTTTTGAGTTGATAATGAAAAAAAGTCTCTAAAAGGGTCTTATTTTAATCCCGTAAAATTATCTTGATGAAATTCCATCTCTAACACCTCTACGAAATTTATATCATTTTACAACATAAATAATATGAGGTCATTTAATAGACAAAACTGATCAACTTTTTCCATACTTTTTCCAATAAAGTGATAAAGTTGTGTAATCTACAAAACCGATACAACTCAATGTTACTCTTCAACAATGATACCATTCATACACCACAAAAAAAAAATGAAAACCTTCATTTCTGCCTGTACAAAAGGGATACAACTTGCATGGGGGCTATTTGTAGGCCAGTGAGGTGGAAAAGTTATACCTATCCAATTAGAAAAATATGGCATAAAATGAGTTATTTGGCTCTGGAATGAAACAAATCAGCAGAAAATTGATATACCTAATTACGAGTATAAATTATCGATTATTATCATTATGAACAGCTGTTTCTCATTCCAAAATCGTTAAACAGTATATCCTCTATCGATTCATCATACATAGATTAATTGCTGTTTTAGATATAACATAAATCAGCTACCGACATCTGACTGGCTATGTAGTAGCTTAGCGTGGGTAGTTTGGTTAGCTGAAACACCCTGAAAATATTTTCCAAATTTTCCGGTAGTAATAGTACACAAAATTCCAGTCCAGCATACGTACTTATGCCGCAGTGAAAAGTAGGTTTTTGAATGAAGCTATACAGTAGTTGAAATTTTGAATGTATGCGTACTTTGCCCAAGGTCGTAGCGAGAGAAAAATACTCGTGGGGGGAATCAAATTTTTGAGGGGGAAATCAAATGCCAATATGGGCAAAACAGACCCCTTCCTCTCGTCACTTTAGGGAGTAAGTTTTTCCTAAGACGCAAAGGACTTTGCTAGAGAGGCATTGCCCCCAGCCACCCTTGCTACAGCTCTGTGATCTTTTTCGAGGGAAAAATAAAACTTCGCGTCAGAAACTTTCCACGCTAAATCAGGATTGAAAATTTTACACGAATGTTGAAATTTTTACTTTGAAAAAATGATGAAAATCGTGGTCGGGAAGAGTGCGCGATGAGAAATGTTAAGACTGGGACTCGCGGCAAGGCGTTCTCTAAGATATTCTTATATCGAGAGGAGAAAACAAGAGAATAAATTTTAAAATGAACGAGGCGAAAGCCAGAGAGACGGCGAGCAAATGATAAAAACGTATAAACAAAAGAAAAGCGGGCTGAGGCGCTGGTAGGTATCTGTAAAATTGCGATATACGACGGGTATAATATTATATATTAGGGTATAGGTATTATCCGGATTTATATTTTGTAAAAGCAGCGAGAGAGAGGAAAATCGAAGCGAAAAATTGCGAATAGCCGCAACGCGACGGTAAAAAATCGTTTCGTAAGGGTAGCTGGTCGGTGGCGGGGGCAGGGGGTTTGAGACGCGGTACACTTTTCTCCGGGGAATAGTTAAGAACGTCGAACGTGGCAGAAATATGTATTAGCGGCCGGATTTGGCTCTTGGACCGCGAGTCGCCGATTCGCCGCGCCCTCGGCCTCGCTCCTTATCGTCGGCGCTCGTCGAAAAATAATTCACGTCGACTGACATTTATAATTTTTTATCTTAATAAAATAGGATAGCATTACGGTCAACGGCGTAAGGCGTACGGCATATAGCATCCGGCACACGGCCATTCGTTCGACATTTCACTTCGATATGCCGGTGCACTAGTAGAGTGCAGAGTGGAGGCTGCAAAAGTGCATAGTCATCGCAGGGCCACCGTTGCCCCTTTGCGCTCGATTGCCTACCCACTCGCCCAAGTTTTGTTTATATTTTCTCGCATTCCGCAGCATTCGCCAAAGGCTAAACACATCCACTACGCCGCGACGCGACTCGACGGTCCTCTTTAGTCGTTGTGTCTATGGCTTACCATTATATATATAGCAGTAGCCAGGTTACTGGAGCGTACCAGCGAACAGGATTAATAGCTGGAAGGAGCAGTACTTACCCCTAAAAATGGCGGGAAATATGAAAAGAGAAAGGAGATACCTTATACTATACGCGTTACCTTGTCGGTGGCTGGCTAAATACCACCTATGTGATAAAATTTTCAAAAAATCATGTATTTGGGCTCATTGGATTTATCTTGAGCAGAGAAATTCGACAAACTCAAACACATCATTTTCAAAATTTTCAACACAAATAGGAGGTATTTATTTAGCAGACCATCGACGACCTTTTTAACGTAATAGCGTAGCTGCGCCTGCGTACTGTGTGCACACTGCGCACGCAGTTACCTATTTGATGAAAAATGTGCGTACTTACGTACTTACTCGCTAAGCCTCATATTTCCGGAACCGGAATATTTAACTTTGAAATTTTTTTTCGTGTTATGTCAACCTCGATATAATATTGGGATATTCTGTCCGAACTTGAAAGTTATTCTTCGATTACGAAAGGCTATTTTCCAAAATGAAAATAGGTAAGTGAGCCTTCGCTAATCTAAACGTTAGATCGTTTCCACGCGTTGGCAGATAAGTAGCTTCTTGGGAGAGTAAGCCTTGATCTTCTCTTTTTTCCATATAAAAAGTCAATTTCTTATCCATCGTATTATCCGATATAGCCCATTACTCGAGCCGGGCACGATATTTTCGACGATGTTCTATCGTTTATCTGCCCGTCGATAGAAATTGGTTTATTTGAAGCTGCTTTTTTCGATTTTAGATTACCATTTAAGTCTAACTTTCGTGTTCTTTCCCTCGGAATCGGAATTCATCGAGAAATAACTACTTAAGTACTTGATTCGGAAATCCTGTTATTTATTTACCTAATCCAAAAATATATTACGTACCAACCTACGACACAAGCCCGTAGCTGTAAATGCTTTTGAGCGCCAGGGCACATGATATTTTAGGAAAGGCAGGGGCTAAAAACGACTAACATTTTTTTTTTCTTTCGAAAGAAGGTGCATTTGGATCTGCTACCAACATGCAGCGTTACCAGTTGGGTAAAATAATTTTATGAAAAGTGATCAGGGTGGTTCCTTTTGCCCTACCTTCCCCTACATCACGAATTTCAACTTGATTAGACCGTAAAACATCATTAGTGGAGGTTTTTTGCACCCCCTCACCTCCTCTCCACAACTGATCCCTCAAAATTCAAATTTTTACCATACGAGATTTCATATTATTACTGACCTCCCGCAAAATTTCAGCTTTCTACTTCAAACGCCGGCCAATTTTGTGAATACTTTTTCAGTATACCCTCAGGAAAATAGTTGTTTCAGAAATTTAGTGCCCCCGCATTCGCAATACTGATTTTTGTCAATCCAAGCACACGATCAGAAACTACTGGCTATACGAGGTTATAAAATAAATAAAAAAATCTTGAAAATCGAACACATTTAGGCCTTGTAGTAGTGTTTCGTATTTAATACTTTTTTTTTTCCAAGGAAAAGTTGTTGTTTTTTCAATGGGTAGCAATTTAACGGATGATATACCCAATGTATTGCGCCAAGAACAAAGGTTTGTGGAACGTTTTTTATTTCTACGTAAAAGACAAAACTGACAGTGTGTCATTTCACCCTTAAAAAAGGAGTTACGCGGTCAACAGTTTGAAACTGATGAAGAGGTGGCTTTGGCGTGCGTTAACATCTTCAAGAGGTGGCCATAAGACTGAATTTGAGAAAACAATGTGGCGAAAATGGGTGGAGAGGTGGGACAAATGTATTGACAGTAGTGTGCGTTACTTTGAGAAAGATGATTATATGTAATGAATTTTTTGTAAACTTTGAAAGAATTTTCTTCCTTTTTTTTTACGTCAAAATTCCGGAGGGTAGGTACACTGAAAAAGCATTTACAAAATAGGCCATAACGGGCGGTCTAATTGAGGTAGGAACTTGAAATTTGCACCAGATATGCTGAATATAAAGGCTTTGACCTGATATAGTAATAAAATTAAAAAAAAATAGATTTATGATCCTTGGGGAGAAAAGTACGGATCTTTTTGGACCACCCTATGTACATATATAATTATTATTGAAAATTTTGTTTAGATACTCTTAAGACGAATAGACTATCAATTTTTATTTCTACGTTTCATTTCCGTTTCTTTTTGCGCCAAATCCTTCCCCCAAACGACTCTTAGTTATTTATGGAAGCTTTTTCTCATTTTTCTAGCTGAAAAAGTGAACGACACGACGCGGACGAAGGTGGTATCATTTTTTTCGAATCGCAAAAGGAATGAAGTTCGAACGGCGGAAAACGATAGTATTAAGCACTGCGCCGTAATATAAAAATATTTTATCTTTCACGTGGGCTATGTATTGAAAAATGGATGTATACTCGTACACCCGTCAGGATGAAAGCGCGAAAAAGCGAAAAATAACAGCGAAAATAATGTACAACTCGCGTTTTCGCATCTAAAGATAGACGAGGGTCGAAAATTTGCATCGATATATTTTACTCGCATAATACGGACGGTGCGGGGCTGAATGATCAACGCCATTGTCCGCCCGCTCAAAAGCGAACAGGAACTTGTGAAAAAAAAATTAGTCAAATTTGGGATTGGGGAAACAAAAAAACAAAAACACTCTAGCGCAGCAAGCTCCGCTAGAAAAGCAGGTTTTCAAAAAAAACCATAAAAGTAATTGCTCTTCAAACGAAATTGGCCATAACTTGGAATCAACAAAACCAATTGAGACCAAATTTTAATCCGGTCTTCTCCATTATAAGACTTATCTTTCATTTAATTTTCAACCTTATTGGTTTAGTGTTACGACGTCTATCGGAGTCATAAAAGTAGTCTAAAATCCATGATGAAAAGTAAAAAAAAGTCGGAAGAGAGACATTTCATACTGGTGAAAATGAAATAAGAAACTTATGCAATTTACAATTTTTCCGTAATGTTGGTTTTGAATATCCATATTTTTAAATTCTAAAATTGATTTTCATTCGAATTTTAATGAAATTGAAGGGCTTAGAAACGACTTCGATTTGTCAAAAACTCATTTTCAAGAAAATGAAAAAGAACGATTGTAACATACATAGTAATTGCCTATTTCGAATAGCAATAATGGTTTTCTATTTCTACCTAATTTTCTTGTCCCCATAACTTCTCTTCCGAGTAGGTATCTCTCTTCAAATCAGGTGGAGTCCACAATACATGTCGAGTATATGGAAGTCATATAATAATAGCCATGTCAATAATTACGGATATACTTGCATATTTTACTGAATATCATGTACATTCCATGTAAGATATTGGATGTATAAGAGTATATTTTTAGTATAGTATCTAACTTATTTATCGGTTTTTACAAACAATATCAATATGATTTCACTTTTTCTGCAGCTATAATAAAGGCAAAAATCAACTATCGGTCAGTAAAAGGAGTAAAAAAACACCCATCATAAGTACGCATATTTTTCACATATTATTTAAAAAAATGTATATTAGGTATACTCGTATTATAAATTTTTAAAGCAGATTATAAATATTGACATGGCTTCTATTACTTCCATTTACTTGACAAGTACTGTATGGAATCCCCCTGATTTGAAGAGAGATACTATTGGTGAGGGAGTTATGGGACACCCGCACACTGGTTAAACCCATCACAATACAATATTTAAAAAATTCTATTGCCTTTAACAATCGATAAATTCTATAAAATTAGTACATATATCCTTATATACTCTAGAGCTACTTGGCTACCATTATGGCTTCCAGGGAAAATTCCGCCCAACACCTCCTGTCACCCCTCACTATTGAAAAAGTAAACTTTTACATGACATAAGTTTATGGCTGGCGTCCAAAATCGGACGCCATAAACCTGCTGGACACCATAATGCTAGAAATAGACAAATGTAAGGACGTGATACTGGTAGTCAGGTAAACATATTATAAGGCTTTTTTTTTCAATTTTTAAGCGCATAAACGAGTAAATCTGTTTTTTATATTAACTCATTTTCAAGTAATATAGAGGATAGAGACTGAAGTGAAAGAGGAATATTAAATTCAGCCCTACTGCTTGAGAAACCGTCTTTTTTTTCAAATTGTTGCTAAATAGTAGAGAACATTACGTTTTTGAATCCTGAAAAAAAACTCTTTATTAAATCTAATTCAAATTGAAGGGTTCAGAATCCAAAATTCCAGCTGCCAAAAACTAAGTTTTGAGGAAAACACTAAACACTATTTCATCATAGTTTCTTATTACTGAAGTTGCCAACCTGGTTGAATTATTTAGTTTTTCAAGCAATAAGAGATGAAGACTGAAGTAAAGACGGATATGAATTCTAGCATAACCCGCTGAAGACAGAGGTCTATTTAAATAAAATACTAAATAAATGAACAAGCACTGAGCGATGAAGTCTGCTGGAATCTTGCTGTACGATATAATTAACTTTCAAAGTCGAAATTTACGATTTACATACTGCTCCAGTCATATACAAATAAATAAATAAATAAATAAATAAGTAAACACCAAACCGTGAGGGGGGTATTTTTGGAATCCTAGGATCACGAAACGAATAACTATATGGACCTCATGGTTATTGGTGAAAGTCTGACCAAAATTAATTTAAGGTTTTCTGACAAAAATCCGCTAGAAAATTATGATAATTTGGGTGATCGTAAGCAGCGCGATAACTATCTATACGCTATATGGGTTTATTATGATGGCGTGATTTCAAATACGGTATAGGTATAGAGTAGGTACATAGAGTAAACTTACTTACATTTCTTTTTTTATTCGTTTATTTTCGTCGCATATTTTTTTTCTTCGTAGTCACCTACTGAGTAGTAGAGGTCGCTTGTTTCTCGTTTTTTTTTCTTTTTTTAATTTTTCAAAATTGTTTTTTGTTGCCCACCGTACGGTGAGAAAAATGATCGACGACGGCGAAGTGTTTGCGGTACGGCGCGTAAAATACACGAACGCGAAGCGAGAAACGAACGTCGAGAGGCGGTAAGCGGAATAAAGAGCGAAACAGCCGGCTGAGGTGCGAACCACGAATTGACTGAACGGCGCGCCGGTCGCCGGCGCCCAACAGCCACAGCTTTTGCGCGCCGCCGATGGGAATGCGAATTGCGAATTTGTGAAACGGCGAATGGTGGGTAGCTGAGCGCAGCGCAGCAGTAGTCGTGACGCTTGCGTTAGCGCTTGCGCACTCGACTGACTGCGGTTGCTGCGGACCGGACTGTACCTGCGATCGCGGCTCGAATGCGAGCGTCAGCCCTCGATTTCTGCAAAGAAGGGTACATAATATTCGTAAATGTACCTACAGCAGGTCCGAGTACATACCTGACTCAGCTAAATATTACGTACCACGCGTGAAGCCTTGCGGTTACTCATCTCATGCTGGCCACAGCACCGACTCTCTTACGCCAGAAAAACGCGCTAGCGTCGGATGAAAATGAAATGACGATTGAGAATGTATCCAACTACTGGCAAGTTTTGCTGGAAATTCTCAGACGAATAATTCTTTTAAACCTAACCCTTGTGCCTAAAACATTAAAATTAGCAGAGATGAACGAGTCGAGAAATTGCGCATTGTGGCCGTGGGCGGCGTGACGGGGCCGCATGAAATCTTCCTACGCGGTGCTCCAAAAGAATTCTGTCTAAGCTCCTTTTCCTGTTCCTCTTCCCTCTCTCATCCATCCTATTTACTTCATGTGGTTTTCGAGCTCGCCTATGTCATGAGTTTTGCCATCCATGATTGCGGATACTTATGTGAACAGCCTTTCTGCCAGTTCAGGCTGAAGATACTGTGTAGGCAACTTAACAAACAGGATAAATAGTGAGTTGCCGTCATCGGATGTATATTTACGTCGCGTCGGCTAATGCGAATGCGTGTTCCAACCAAATTGATAATCCGGTTACGAATACGGATATGCTATGGACAAAAACCGAGTCGCGTCTTTAGAATATTTAGTAAATGGAATGAGCTTTCCTATTGTTCAACTATGTATCTAGTTATTCAGATTTACCACAAGACAAAACGCAATCGAACGTTTGGTCCACGATTCAAAGTGAACGAACTGCAAACTGCGAACTACGACACGACGCAACGGTAAAACTACTAACCAGCGAATACGTACTCGCGGCTACTCGACTGCCGGCGCATCACCATTTCCGCTAGCAGCCAACATAACGCAAATGCAAATAATGCAAATACATAACACACTCGTAGCTTGGTAGGTTTACTTCTTTCTCCGAGCCCGAATCTAGTTGGGAGAGCAGAGAGGCGAATCATACAACCAGTCTTAGCTAATAGCTATTGTTTGTCAGTGACAAGAGTTAAGCGAAACATATGGTACAGAAGGTTGCTCGACTGGTAGCGCCCTTATTAAAGGGCTGCCTAAGTCTCTCATGGTCAAATTAACGAACGACAAACTACCCGAAACAAAATATATACAATAGGTATTGAACTGCTTAGCTTATTAGTCGAAGGATGTTGCATGAAGGGTATGAAGAAAACGAAAACACATTTATTAAATACACGCGTATCCTATAGGAATGTGACACTTGAGTAGGGCACAACGTGGAACAACTAATTAATCAATTAGAAGACAAAATAAAGTTAGGACTAGAAAATTAATTTCAAAAATATTTTTTTAATCAATAAAATTACAAAGTTTCGAAATAACAAAAAATATATGTAGTAATAGGAGTAAGGAGATTTAAAAGCTAAAGCAAACGTTGGTCTTGAACTTGAGTTTTCTCGCGTTTTGGTTCTCGTGTAGTACACAGCAGCGTCTATAACAGAAGAAAAAATGTTATGAATTACATGTAATTTTCATATCATAGAAAAGGGGTGATTCAAAATTATGATTATTTATAATATTAAGAACTCAGGTTTTTGAAAGATTATAATTTTCAATGATTGTTAAAGGAGGTTTCATAACATTTCGAGGAGCCGGTCTTTAGTATAATCCTTTTTGTAAAGCTCGAATCACTTAACAATTAGCAGTCTTTAATTTCATAGAGTAGAACTTACAGTACTGTATGTACCTTTTGAGCAGTTTTTCGCGTCACTTCGAGAAGAAAAAGAATCAGAATCAGAGTGGGAAAAGTGACGCGGTAACGGAGTAACGCTTGACGCGCTCATGTGCAGTGGCTGTGTATCGTACCTACTGGGAGTCTACCCCTTTTCAAGCACAACGAAGGATAGCCGTCAACGATGTGTAAATAATATTGCGTCGATGTATCCTCTATCCGGTCGACCGGTGACAGTTCCTACTTTCAACATTAGCTGAGGGTCGAGTAATTGATATGGAAAAGGAGAAAATTCAACGAGAGCTGTAAATCCAAAAAGAAACGAAAAAGAAACAGGTAAATGGGAAACACGCAAACACAGCTAGTGCTGGCGCTGCCGAGTAGAGAGAAAAATCAACAAGTATGATGTATGTCAATTAAACTACGTACGTAGTACCTACGGAGTATGGATAGGTTGCCACGGCGTCGTGCGATTGGGAAAAATTGATAAAATATTTATAATAATACGAGTATTGGGACTTATAGTTAGAATTCAAATGTTGGCAGCTCAGCGTGAAATCCATGCTGAAAACGTTAAATGGGTTTACGAATTCTTCCTCCCATATAACACAATGTATTTTTCATCATTTTAAAAAATTCACTAAAAATTGAATTTGAAGAATTTTTACATGCGACTTGAGCAAAATTGAAGCTTGAAACTTTCTCTTTAAGAATTGGTAAACAAAAAAAAATATCGAACATTATTATGAAAACAATTTCAGGTAGTTTTATGTAACATTTCCAAGTTCGCCCATTTTTGTCTAAAATTTGCGTAAATCAACCCAATATTGACCACTCATTCGCTCTTATCGGTGCTCTAAACATGATCAGTACTAGCGCCACCTGGTTGACGTTCAATCACCAATGATTGACGATGATTAGCAGGTCCATTAGGAGTTATATGCCCCTCCAACGATTGTTTGCAAACATAAATTTTTGTGGTAATTTCTACTATAAATCTTGATTTGTTTAAGTTTTCTCATACAAATAGTAGAAATAACTACTGAAATTTTTTTCAGTGTATGTAAAAGGTAATATAAACCTATTTAATGCAGCGGCCGCAATTCAAACGTCTCATTTTATTTTAGCGGCCGCAATTCGGACATCCATTTTGTACCCCTTCTGGTTTTCGCCTGCAACTCGGATGCAGCCATTGGGGTATCACCTTTCACATATCACTGAAAAAAAAATTGGTGGTAATTTCTACTATTTATATGAGAAAACCAAGACCATTGAAGATTTAGAATGAAAATTACCCCCAAAAAAGTAAAATGTACCATCTAAGGCCGTAACTTGGTCGAAGATTATCGGATGGGCCGCAATTCGAATTTTGCCGGGAGGCAAAAATGATCATCTGAACCCAACGATGTTTCTACTGTTATTCTGGTCACTCACCACATATTCACTCATGTGCAAAAGACATCTTTGGAAATACTGAAACAGATTGAAAATATCTGCGAACTTTTTCAACGGTCATTTTTCCTTTGGGTGCGTTGGATCCCCACGTCTGAATACCAATTTTGACATCCAAAACCCAAGGTAGCTTCGATCCATGAAAATACATTTGACAGCTAAACGGGAACACGAAAGAGGAAAGAGGATTATCAACAAGAAATCTTCAAAATAGATTTATTACTTCTCAAAAATTGATACTGACTCATAATAATATAGTTAATTTGATGGTACTTTTACTTTCTAAATATTACTGAAATACATTGTCATAAGATATCTTCGAATAAATGACAGCTCATTGTTCCTGAAGCTTAATAAGAGTTTCATGATTCCGGTTCGTAACACTTTTTCAGCAAGCAACAGACTACAAATCAATGTAAAAAATATGAAAAAATTTGCAAGAATGAATTATGATTGAATAAAGAACGATTGTGTACGATAGTGTACCATAAAGGAACTTACTTCATCACACTTTCCAACAACATGAAAAACTTTTTAAATCATAAAATTCAAAATCAAACACCATTTTGAAACAATAATATTCAGAAGCCATAATTTTGTTCAAGATTTTGTGTATGAAAATGATTATCATTAGGTATGCCGATTTGATTCAGAGAAAATCAAGTTGAAGTTTTTGTGTTTGCAGCTGGGAGACTGTGCTAAAGCATCACGGAGAAAATTTGTAAAATAACTAATTTTAATCCTCTAGAATGTATTTCGATGTCTCAAAAGTACAAAAATGCACTGTAGATAAATAAAAAATTGCATTAAGTAAAAAGAGATTAGGACATAGCATATTGGAGCACTTCAATTTTTCCAAACGTATTTTGACATTTTTTAAAAGTATTTTGATGACTTGTAATTAAGAAATCAATTTTTATAAAAATAGCATATCTGTGATTTAAGGTATCGATATCGTCTCCTGAAATAAGGAAAGGTAGTAAGTAAGTCTAAAGTTTTCCGAAAAAAAATTTCTTTCAAGCACAAACATTTAAGAAAAAAATCAAGTAATATTGAGGAATGTATACGTTCTAATATGTTCTTTACATTACACAAATAATATAACCTCAGGAGAAATTCACAGCAAGTATTGAGAAAATAGACTTATAAATTTATTTTTCTCAAAAGTTATGTTTTTTACACTTACTACCTTATTGTTGACAGAGACAAAATAGCTTAATAAATTAGGTATGAATGTTTGAAATAATCAAAAGATAATTTACGGATCATCTCAGGTCAGCATAATATACGATGAAAGAGTACTGTCGTATTTACACATCAAAATCCGCAAGTAACTCAAAGAAACGATGGATGCGAGCAAATTTACTACCTGAGTATTTATCTAATTGTGTTTTCATCGATGCAACTGTAGATTTGAGCTCGTTAATTTCATCTTGTTGTTTTTTGATAATCTCATCGATGCTCGATGCAGAATTCTCCTTGCTCGTCTCATTCTCAACTACTGCATCAACTGCAGCCATTTCTTCGTCAAGTTCATTTACTTCACCAACTACAAGCATAGATTCTATTGGCGCGGTTGTATTTTTCAATACTTCGGAAATATTCTGTTACAAAAAAAATCATTTCAGTCATTTCACTGAAAAAAAGATTCTTATCTTCAAAAAAAAATTAAACAAATAATAAGAAATACCTGCTTTATTTGTTTTTTTTTCATACGTGTATGACGAGCTGAATTATTATTTCCCAATTTAGTTACCAACGCAGAAGTTGAAGAGGGAAGATTGAGATGAGGAATAGCTGTAGATTTAAGCCTTCTTTTTCTCGGTTCATTCATGAGTTTGGCTCTTAAGTCAGGTTCATAATCTTCTTCATCAAAGTGGGCGCTACATACATAGTAGTTGTTACTTCTATCCAGATTTATTTTGTCCATTCGTTTACATCTATTTAACCACTCTTTTTTCCGTTCATCTTTGGGAAATCTATGAAGTAAACACTAAACAAACGGACTAATTAATAGATGATGAGGTTATTGATAAAAATATTGAAATACTAAAACAGTGGCATTGCAAAAGCTTACCTGTGAAAGGTCAGAATCAAATTGTTTTTATGTGCTTTAACACTCGAATTATTACATTCGGCAACTGCACAATAGCTGCCTCCTTTAGTCATTTTGATTTTTTAACCATTAAAAAATCAAAAAAAGGTTCAAACGAATCTTGAATTAAACTTGAGTCAAAAGTTGATATGATATTAGATATTTCACATTTTCACATATAAAACACGTTATTGACTACAATTGCTGATAAAAGCATCAGGCTATGACGTCACATTCCGGTGCGTCCGCCAGGGCCAGTCAGCGTGTTAGCGATTATTCCGTATTCGTCCAACAGGCGCGCTACAGGTCTCCACGGCTATCTTAAGTCACCAATACAATTCGCACGAAAATCAAATTGTGACTTTGAAAGCGAAAAGGATCATTCGGGTGAAGGATAGCAAAAGTTGGATTTACCTTTTTACTAATACAGAATTCAATTCTGAATCCAGTGATGTGTCTGCCATCTTCCTAGCTCTAAAATACAGTTACTCTAAAACTAACCGAATTATTGCAACCTGAGGTTGAAAAAAGTTGAAAATTAATTTTTCCAAAATGTAGAAAAAATCCCCTTTCAAGTTCAGAATATATAATTCTTCTTAATATTCTGCTATTCATATTAAAAACATTTCTCCTCATGTAAAATTCATCGCTGAATTTAATGGTGTACTCAAAAATTATATAACAGGGAGTGATGATTACAAAGAATTGATAAAGTCAAAAATTTTGACTGAATTTCAATTAAAAAACGGTTTGAAAATTCTAAAATGACTTCAAATGATTCAAACGGGTTGAAATTTATTTTGTATAACTTGATTATAATATAATCGCCGAACCATTTTATGAAAATATTTCTTTTTTTTTTCATATTTTTCATCAGATTCAACACTATTGCACTTGCACATCCTCCGTACAGATTAATCTAGTCTAAACTTCCAAATAAAAATTATGGTCGATATTTTTTTTAATGATCAGTTCAAAATATCATGCGTACCTATTTTTTCTGTTACAATCGGCCATAATTTTTTAATTAAGGTGATTTTAGTATCAAACAAGTAACTTGTTACAAGTTACAAAAAGTTTGGCAATAGAGGCAAATGCAAAGCAATAAAAAAAAAAGGAAATTTAAAAGGAAAAAAAATGTTTGAGGAAAAAAAATCTAGATATCTGCGAAAAAGAGAAAAAATACCTAACATAAGAAATTGACAAAAACAACGTATTCATGAAAGTGATGATTTATGAATGCATCACATTAATGCAAAAAAAATTAAGGATAAAAACGAATTTGATAATAAAAATTAAAAGAAATTCAACAAACATCATATTACATACAATACATACAACTCGATCTTTCAGAATAAATGAAAATTTTATACACCAAGGTAAATGCTGTATTTTAAAAAAATATCAAGGTAAAAAATAATGATGTATTTAAAAAAAACAAGATAAAATGCTGTATTTAAAAATGAAATTAAAAAAATCAACAAGGACAAAAGACCAAACTCCATTAACTGTATACAAAAGTCATAATTTTTTCAAGAAAAGAATAACATTATCCACTGCAATCATATTATGAAAAATAAAAATAATCTTTTCACTATAAAAAGATGCAAAGAAAAATTTTAGGATTTTTTCTGAATTTTGCTGTACTGAAAAATATTATTTCATTTTTCACCCGATTGATCTTTTTCGCTTTCATAGTCACAATTTTCATAAAAATATTATAATTCACCCTAAGGTGGGTTTTCCCATAGTGGCTCACATTTCACGTTGAGAATGAATACCGGCCTTATACCGGCTGTTTTTTTTTTTCGTTCTTCTCTTCCAGTCTTCCTTCTTCGTCAGTTTCAGTTATCGCAGTTTGGTGTTAGTTCGGTTCGGTCGGTCATTCATTCAGTTTACGTCGTTTTGTTGTGCTACGAAGTTGGTGTATGGTGAGGTGTACGCGTGCGATAATAAACCATTGTTAATTTACGCGGCGCGGCATTTGTTTATCAATTTTTAAAATCATTCTCATCTCGCGAATCTGGTTCATCAGTTCGATAAAATCACTAACACTAAATTAATTCGATTCCAATAAATCATTTTCCGTTTGTTTCGCGAGGGTTTATTAAAAGTATACTTCTTTTTGTGCGTGTTTGTGTTGTACATGTATGTGTGTATTCATTTCGCTTTCCTGAGTCATCCGTTTAAACTGTGCACTATGTGCAGTCGCAGTCGAATTCCGTGCACCATCTTTGACTGTGTGATTTTTGGTGATTGAATGGAACAACCGGCATTCTATCGTATCTTGTAATCGTCGAGAAGATTTCTGATTCTTTTCGGTGCTGTTTACTCGTGAATCGTGATCGGGTTTGTAACGAATTGGACAGCTACGATAATTTTCCAATATTCCGGCTACTTATTAACGTACATATCTGTATTCGGTAATTCTATTTTTTCATTGTGCTCGAATGTTTTGTCTCTTCGTTCTTCGAGATCAGTTCTTTTGTTAATTTTTACTGAGTTTCAAACGTATTCAAAAACAAAAGCAGTCTTCTGCGTTAATCAACTGCCGATCAGCGATCGCCCGGATGACAGATTCCGAATCCGAAATTAGTACCTGGTGAATCGAAGTGGACTTCAACGTGGCAGGTAAGTGATAGAAATTAGCATTTTCTTTTCTTGGAAATACTGTTCTACGTCACCTACATTGTGAAACACGTGATTTTGACGTATATCATAATGAAATTAATATTAATTTGAATTAATCAGCGAAACGAACACTTCCCACTGTTCGCTTATTTCTTCTATCAATGTAGTCAGTCTAGCTGGTATGATCCGATGGTTTGGTTTGTAGCGTTAATATCTTGCATGATGTTGATCGTATTTGTGAATTAATAATACGTATTAGGTAGTTGTTTTTGGATGCCACCAGTTTCCCCAGAATCGGTAAATATTGTAACTTATGTTTACAAAAACGCTTTCGAACGCTCAAACTGGAAAACTAGGAACGCGCTCGGACGTTTTTCTGTAAAACTAGAAAACTTTGGATTGTATTAAAATTGAAAAGTAGTACTTAAAGCTTGAAGAAATATAATCTGAGGTCAAACTCTAAACTTACCTTCGATCCCTCTCTTCTCATTTTACATATTTTAAATATTCCTCAACGCAAGAACTGATTCAAATTTCAAAACTGTGCCGAACGATCTACCTAAAGACTTCCCTCTACATTTTACCAAAATTTCTGTAGATATAATTTTAAACTTGGCTATCATCATGACTTCTGTCTACTTGACAAGTATTATGAAATTCGCCTGATTTTGAAGAGCGATTCTTGATGGGGTAGTTAAGGGGCATAATCACACCGGTTTAACCATCCAAACACCTATCTACAATATTTAAAAAATTCCATTGCCTTTAACAATGGAGAAATTCTTTGAAATTAATAGGTATACGCTTATATACAGAGGAGCTGTTGGGCTACTGTTATGGCGTCCGGCGAAAATTCCACCAAAAACCCCCTTACATCGCCTACCATTGAAAAATATCCCTATGGGCAAAATATTTTGAAAACGGATCCGTTTTATTCCGGGTTATAATCCGTTTCTGGATTATAACCCGGAATTTTCCTGTTTTTCGGCTTCTAAAACGGATTTCGAACGGATTGTGATTATTCTTGCCGGAAATGAGTCCGTATTATTTTCCGTGAAGGCTGTTTTATGATATTTTTTGGCCCGGGTTATAATCCTTGAAACCGTTTTACAAACAGATTTAGAAAAATTGCCCAAAAATTATCACTGATTATAATCAGGAAATCCGTTTTACAAACGGATTTGGAAAAATAATCAAGATGACAAAAATATCTGCAAATTTTCAGATTCGATGGTCGAAAATAAAAACGGACTGACAACGGATAAAATTCTCATTTTTTGCCCATCGGGATACTTCCACATGATATTGGTTTATGGCGTTCGAAATAGGATGCCATAAACCTGTCAGATGCCATAATGGGGTAGGACTAGACAAATGTTTGAAACCAATATTAATAGTTGAGTAAACATGTAGATCAATACTTGACTGATTTGACTATTTGAGTTAGCTATGTAGGTAATAGTTATTCAATGAATTCTGATTTTATTTTATGAAAATCACTTCTTGTAAATTAAAAATTTTCAGTATTGGCATTCCTTTTAGTAACATACTATTCCCTGAAGTGCCAAATAAATGGAAAAATATTCCCAATGATGAAAATCAGTGAACTTATTATGTTTTTGAATAATTTGATAATTACGTATAGATTAGATGTCTAAATTTTTAATGACTTTCTAGTGAAAGTTTATTCATTCTGTTTGCGCCTGGTGCCTGCAGCCCCGTGAAACACTCGTTTATTCGATTATTATTACCCTTTGCTATAAGTAAGTACAACTGAAGATCGGCTTGAGGTCAGTTAGTGCATGTAGTGGCTCGCCGCATTTGGTCAAAAACTTCGTGTCCGATGTAATCTCGATTTCAAAAGTGTAAAAAAGACGGAGAAAATGTACGGTTCCTATTTAACTCGTAAATTGGTTCAACCACAAATTAACCGAATTAGTCAAATGTGAAATTAGCTCGTGGGAGAACCTGCTTCGGTTATCTTTGCCCAAGGTCTTAGCTGAAATGGCGGATGTAAAATAGAGATGATTCGAAATTTGAGTTGAATGTTCGGTATGTTAAATTATCGGTCAGCTGCGTGATGTTTTGCCGAAAAGATTTTACTAAAATTAACTTGAATCATTTGAGACGAAATTTTCTCCCAGTTCTCTTCGTTGATGATCAAAATAAATTTGAAAATTTAAACCCGAAACTTTTTCTTCTGTCTGCTTTAGTTACTGCGAGTACAAGTACATACATGTACATGTTTCGTAGCTTTCATCGGAATGAATGATCATGTTAAGGGGCACATTACTTAGATTTTTCACCTCCTTTTAGTTCTTTTTGATTTTCTCTGCCTTTTTTCTCTCATACATGCATTCCGCTCTCTTCGTGAAATTATTTATTTCACGTCAGTCATCAGTAGACTTGATTGTTAGTTTTCTATTTTTCAACTCCTCCACCCTTTTACATTTTTCAATCAAAAATTTTTATTGTTACTATATTTTTATTATGTTAATTTTTTGATTAGTTTCCCTAAAAAAAATTAGGCAGTAATAGCCTATTTACTATTTGAATGGAAAAAGTGGGACAATTCAAGCTTAGTAGCAGAAGTTACTACAAAAATAGCAAAATATATTATCTAAGATAGTAAAAAGCACTACCAACATCATGATTGTCTCCTATAAATTATAATTTTCTTCTTGTGAAAATCTCAATCTTTCATCTCTCATGTACCTCGTCTATCTCGAAATACCGCATTAAATGACGTTCGTTTTTATGTGTGGCTCCTTTTGGTTGCTATACAGTGCTCTCGGCGTTTAGTGGCATCAAATAATATGGGTACCGCGGAAAGTACTATAATGTTGGAATAAAGTGGGATGTTACCACTCACTGTATCGGGAGATTTATTTCAATGTCGTTATATAACGACATGTGGCATTGTCTCCGCGTATTATTAAATAAATCATAAAATCGTTTAAATTCTAGAGCGAGTAACAATTAAAAGTTCACGGAAGAACATATAGAAATGGGTGTACTTGAATATATCGTTAATCCGTCCTTGTTTTCCCATACATTTATCTTTTTATTCGTCTATACTACACCTTAAACTCTCGTGTGTCCTATTTCTGTCTTTCATGCCGTCGTCGTCTTATCTATCTCGTCTGTTTTTTGTTCTACTTCCAAGAAAGAAAAGTATGAAAATACGGTTAAGAATAGTGTTGAGCTCGTGACTGAACAGCTGCCGTCAGAACTATGTCGTATATGAGATTCACCTACGAGTAAATAATTACCAACTGGTTTTTGGTTGTACATTCTTTGGTGACCATGTGTCTCGTAGATTGTGTATGTGGTCTAGTACATTTATTAACGTAATCGTGGAAATTGAAACCAAAAAAAGTGGTTGTTTTCCGGAAAATTAGTAAAAGTCATACATTATTTTGTTTGCATAAGTGCGTTTAATCCAAAAAATTCTTTCATTCCACTTATTTGGATAATGGCCTCTATAATACTAGCGTTGCTGACAGAGTACAGACGAAAATAATACAGACATTCGCAAAGGTGGTATCCTGCAGTCGCAGCATATTTCATAATGTTTATTGAAAAATATCTGGATTCTTCACTTATCCTACTTTCATAAAATATAAAGCCTGTATAAAATTATTATAAACCAGTGGTGGAACTCAGGGGTGGCCAGGGGAGGCAACACCCTTCATTAAAAATCTTGACCCTCCGTCCCATAGTAAATTTCCAAAATAAAAACCAGTAAATAAAGAGAACATCGAAAAAGAAGAGAAAAATTCAACTTTATTATCAATTTTTTGGCTGTTGACATTTTTTTTATTCGATTTTTTTGGCCGCCCTGAAGCTATTTCTAGAGATGTACACTTGGCACCTACCTTCAGCACTATTATTTTATTCACAAGTAACAGTTTTGTATTGAACTGATAACTCGGTAATTCTCCTTTTCCCGATTCTTTTCGAAATATTTCGAGCTGAAAAATAGCTTATGTTTCGTGTTTTGGATTCAGTAATTCGAGGTTATTTCTTTTCAGTCTTTTTCTTTTAAAAATGTATTCATACATGTATTTATTGGCATCAGGTCCGGTTGAGACAAGTTTTGCGGTAGAATGATGAGTGATAACCATGTGGTAAAGTTTGAGTCTTCCAAGTCGTGGCATTTTTCATCCAATAAAGCTCTTTTTCTTCTTTACATATTCAAGACAAATAATTATACTTTGAAGATGCCTCCGCAAGGAATTTATTGGAAATTAGACAAACGGCTCGGTAAAATTTTCTTGAAAAACCTCGACAAAATTTTTCGTACTAGAAATTTCATTCCTGTTGTTACTATGTGTACATGCATTTCAAACAGTGCAGAACTTCGCTTTCAAAAAAGTTGTACAATTTTCGCTATTAATTGTGATGAAAAGGAAGGGAACCTGCTTGAAAACGCCTCACATGTTTTTTTTTTCCTTTTTTTCATCTCATTCTTCGAACGCACTGCACTGTACCTCAAACTCTTTTGTATTCTCGTGAGAAGAATTGAAGACGACGTCTATCGCTCGATGGAATATCTTTACATAGTATACTATATAGTTCTCTTTTCTTCTTCTCCAGCAGATGAAACGATTTCCCGTAAACCCCGTAGGCCTTTCGCTTATACAATAGGAAGAATTCATTGTTGAATGAAAACCAAATTGAAACGATTAGGTACGTTAGAAACGTATGAAAACGTTGTCGAATCTGCTGAAAAAGAGTGGAAATCGAATTTCGAGCGAAGAAGAAATTATTTTAGTGTAGGTATTTGTCTATTGTTTTCATTTTTTCGTGCAATCTATGCAATGATGTTTTTCCAGAATCAAACAATTTCATTTGGATACCTTACCAGATGAAATAAACTGCCAGAAAGTACCCACACGTTAATCCCCTTTTTTGGTTGATAATTATTTGGTTCTGTTCAGTATTCGATTGTGGTGTAGACTATATGCTTGGTTGTCGTTTACCATATTCCGTATGATGTGCGTGCGTCGGCTTACTGATGATGCGATAAGCCTGTTAATTAAAAGCATGTTATGGTATAATTTAAATATTCGATACCCGAGATGATTTTAAAAAAGGAATGAAAAAAACGACGAATTGATGAACCGGTTGCTTTAATTATGAAAATTTGAGTCGATGAAGTAAGGTGATACAGGTAGCGAACTGAATTTATTAACTGGAACGAGCTTTAAGGGCGACGAAGGAGAGAGAGAATGATGGGGAATAGCCTATCCTTATAATGCTGCGTCCACAGCTCCACACCTGAACATTTTTGCGCAGAACACGGCAAACGAAAATTTTTGCCCAAATGCAGTCGGAATTCTCCAAAAAAATACAAAGAAGGGGGAGAATTCGTAATTTATTTTCTATTAGTTCTTATGGAATCGTTGGAATTTTCGACAAACATTCGCTCTGTTCCCGTCACTTTTCGAAAAAGGTCGGCGCGTTACATTCGGTTCGGCCGGCCATCCACACCTGAACATTTTTCGCCAAACAGGCCGCATTCGCCGTGTTGGGCGAAATAAAATGTTCAGGTGTGAACGCAGCATTACATTTCAATACAAAAACCGGTTTAGAATGAAGAGCAATAAAGAATGGGTGAGGAATACGCTATCCTTGTTACACTCGTTATGTTTTATTCGTGACTCTTTTCAACATTCGTATCGATTTTGTTTTGTTCATTCTTATTGTGAGTGCTCCTTCTAGTTACTAAATTCAGTCAGGAATACCCTGAAACCAGGGATTTTTCACTGTCTTGGAAAATGTCAGATATAAAACTTGGGATTTTTTGGGGGATTCTAAGGATTTTGTCTCAATCTTCCAATTATTATTCAAATAAAAGATGATATTTGGTATTTTGACATGGATACTCATGTCTTATAGCTGGGATGAACCAAAAATTTTGTGCGCGTGACGCTGGATGTCACAATGATGTCGTCATTTCTCATTATTTATTTTATATTATTCGTAAACTTTATTACTTTATTGGTAGTACATAGACATATCCCTATCACAATTTTAAAACTAATGTCTGCAGTCTTATCTGAACAGACATATCTCATATTTCCTGTGAATTTTGTACGTGTTACGAAGTTTAACTCAACGGGATTCTAATTGCATCCTTTTTGGGCTTTTAAAAGTTTGTCAGTTTTCTGACTCGCCTTATTGACTGCGAAGTTCATCTGCCTATTAATCGTATAGGTATAAGAAGTGTTAAGTGATGACTGCGATGAGTCTATAAAATGTTGGTTCAGGAGGATAAAAATGAACACTTCCCCTATGCGTTGTCAAAAATCACTCTAATCGAGTTTGCGATCGTAGAAAGTGTAATAAAATTAATTTGCCAAATAAACATGGTCGCGTTTGAAAATCTTAGTACGAGTATTACGTATTCATTTACTCACTTTATAAAATCCTTATATAATATAGCATGGATAGCCAGCGCCCTATCCTTGCCTTATAGAACGACCCTGTTAAAATCACTAAAGTATCTAAAAATATTATGCTGGATCGCATGCGCAGAACAACATTATTTTGAAATAGCGTTATCAAATACGTCAACATCTGATCAACTTGATCGCTTCGGTTGTCAACTAGTCAATCGACTATACGTTCTGCGCATGCGATCCAGCATAATATTTTTAGATACTTTAGCCATGTTGACAGGCCGAAATTTCGTACGCTGGCTATCCATGCTAGATTATCTAAGATAAAATCCAATGTTTCTCGTGGAACCAGTATGGTATTTGGTTACGCTATTCTTCTCAGAGATTATTAACTGCACTTATAAATGTATATTTTTTAAAATTGTTTTTCTACGTAGTCTTTATTAGAAAATAATTTTGGCTTCTGTTCAACGCAATTGTATGTACGTTCTACATATTATAGTAACATTTTACTCGGCTCGACATTTGATTTCTTTCGTGAGGGCGAAAAAGAGTAGCGAATGAAAAATAAACAACCTTAATTTCTATTACTTCGTTAATCACCCCGTGACTCACCAATGGTTGAGTGACAGATACACGAAGCTTTGGTCGTGTGCACTTTTGCATAATCAACTATGTACACGACTACATCGAGACTTAGCTAGTGCGAATAGGTGAAGTTGACTCGTTAACTGGTAGGTGTATAACTTGGGCAGAAAATGCTTTCTCGCGTTTACATTATTAATAAAACGTAACGAGAGGTAACTTCATTACCTTCCAATTTGCATAACATAACACAATAAGAGAATGTTCGTCATCCTGTATTGGCTGTCTTTTAATTTTTTCGCTCGAAAATTTCTCAAATACATATACCTACTCGTATACTTTCCCCACGAAATGCCAACGCTATTTCTGTTATTTTTAATGCTGGCTTTGTTTTTGACGAGATTGCAAAAACGAAATCTTCGCCTTCAATCGAAGAAACGCGATCATCGTCAAGATATAATATGTAATTCCAAATTAGAACATGGTATACGTAATTCATTATTTGAACGAAGTTTGCGCCATTCGACGTGGCTAATAATAAACTAAGAATAATACTGTTATTTTGTTATGCGTTCTGTCGGAGGGCATATCTTCAAACCGGTAACTCTACCTGTTTCTTTGCAAGTAGCGGCGTAACCAAACCAAGTGTGCTAATACCGATTAAAAGTTAAACAAAAACTTTGAACTCGTAATTAGCGGGAAGACGAAAAGTACAATAGTCGTCGGCGATGGTGGTAGCGAACAAATAGACTTTTTAATTTGATTTGGAACTTTGACAGGGGAAAAGCAAAAACAAAGAATGAAGAGATGCGATATCTCGATTTCTCATCTTCTATATACGACGCGATGATCCCTTTGCTTGTTAACATTTTTCTTTCTTTATATTTTATCAACTTTTTTTTTGGCTTTATGAACTATTTTTGCAATGCTCCATATCCAATTTCTGACTCGATGTTAGTTGGATTTATGAGTGGTAAAAAAAAGTTCCAATACCTGGGAGCACTGACTAGTCGCTTGTGGGTTCACCTGAACTTTGACTTCGTATAAGTGCATCTGTGGTCTACTAAACCCCGTTTTTTTCATTTCTTCCGAAAAAAAACACTACAAATAGCTCCATATGTCGTTCTTCATGTAAAATTCGTTGTTGAATACGCACATTGATACAATCGGCATCCCTCTTGCTTCAAAACTCACAAAGTTAGTGCCATTTTAAGTAACCTACCTTCATTTTTTCCTCTTTTTAACAACTATGGTATTCTATTTTGAGTTGTATACAAACTTCCATTGAAATATGAGTACTCCAATTATTTGCATTCAATATTCGTAAATATAATACGTTGACCAAAGAAAAACTGCCATCACTTTCTTTCCCTGCAAATTCGTCGCTTCGTTATGGTTCTTTCTGCTTCCTCAACTCTAGATACCCCTTTTTTTCGTTTCGTGCCGTAATTTTCTGTGCCCTCCCTGTCTCGTCCTCGCTCGACTTCTGTTTTTCTCCCTTTGCAAAAGCAAAAGCCGTCGTGATTTGCTGCCTAATCCGATTGAGCCGAATTAGCATCGATAACCCAGGCAAAGGCAAATTAAAATGTGAAACGTCATTACGCGCCCTCGAATGAGCGACCATTCCTACAGCTTTTAAATTAAAATAAATTTCTCGCCGCAGCTCGGCTTGAATTTCCATTTTGCCGATCTGAAAGGCTATTTATTTGTGACGGACTCTTCTCCGCCGCCTTGTCCTGCAAACTCCATCCTTTTTGCGAATCTCTCGTTACCGTTGCGGCGATGCTGTATAACGACGCGACGCGATGGCGGCCTCAATTTGTTAACCAGTAATTTTCAAAATCAGCAAAGAAAAAAAGTGTACGTCTGCTTTTTGAAATGCGACGATGAATCGCTGCTGAAATGAGCTGGCCTCTGGGGCGACGGGCTCGATAAATTTAAATAAAATGTAAATGCACTTCTCCTCGAACACCGGCGCTCGAATCCCAAAACGCTCTTCGGTTACCGCGATCTCCTCAATTTGTGTCGAAGCAAAGCGAAAAAATTGAGATACGAATAATCTAACATTCAATTTCAGAGTGTAGTCTGTACACAAATCGTAAGGCTGGTATGATTTCGCAAAATATAAACTGGTCCATTATTCGACGTTATTTATTCGAATTTTTTTATCCCTCGACCTTATAGTTTCCATCTTAAAAGTGCAAATTTTGCGGTTTACCGCTGGCTCGTGGCTGTTATTCTACTTCTGTTCAAATTGATTAGTTTGCTTAATTCAGTGGTCTAATATTTGCAAATTAAGCTTGTTCGTATTTTAAAGTTGTTAAGATGGGAAATGGTTGACTCGACGCATTACTTCAAGATTTCCCTCGTAATAGACGAGGCAATATTTTTGATTAGTCCAACAAGATCGCTTTGTTGTGTTTGCGATATTGAATTTTAAAATAAATCTGGTATTTTTTTTCTCATAACTGCTCACATAATCTTTTTTTGCATATAGATACTCTTATTGAAATTCTTTTTGCAGGTTACCTATCAATGATTTTATTTGACGCGAAATTTTTTATAAAAATTCCAATTTTCGTTTTTGGGAATGTCAAGTTAGAAAGATACCCGAAACCTCTTTTGTCATTTTGAAATTTAAAAAAAATCGATTCGACGACAGTACATCCAAGTACGAAAATGACAATAAATTTTTTTTCTCCTTTTTATTTATTCGTAATTTCAATACTATCGTAGAGAAGATAAAAATGTTAAATTTGAAAAAAATACATGAATAAATAAAAGTACCCTATGGGCAAAATATTTTGAAAACGGATCCGTTTTATTCCGGGTTATAATCCGTTTCTGGATTATAACCCGGAATTTTCCTGTTTTCCGGCTTCTAAAACGGATTTCGAACGGATTGTAATCAGTCTTGCCGGAAATGAGTCCGGATTATTTTCCGTGAAGGCTGTTTATCATATTTGTTGGCCCGGGTTATAATCTGTGAAACCGTTTTACAAGCGGATTTAGAAAAATTGCCCAAAATTTATCACTGATTATAATCAGGAAATCCGTTTTACAAACGGATTTGGAAAATTAATCAAGATGACAAAAATAACTGCAAATTTTCAGATCCGATGATCGAAAATAAAAACGGATTGACAACGGATAAAATTCTCATTTTGCGAATCATTTTCTCATTTTTTGCCCATCGGGTAGTTTTTCGTTCTATGAAAAATCAAAAAGGTTTTCTTGAATACCTATGTATATTATATATTGTTATTTTACGTCACATGTCAGACTCAAGATAAAGTATGACACTTGCGAGACCCCCCTTATAAATATTCAGAAATGAAACCTTCGTCCTCACATAACTTGGTGGCTACCTGTAGATGCCTTAGGCTATGTAATGAAGCCCACAGCTATTGGTTTGGTGAATAGTACAATTTATAGGGAGTGAAATGAAATGAGTGAACCACAAGTATACCTACAATTGATATTTGGGGCACTTGTGAGTCCCAGACAAAAAATGCAGATTTGGGGTCTGCGGAGTGGGGGGAGTGAGAATAACTATACATACACCTCATGGACATGCGAGACCCACAAAAGGGTCTCGCAAGTGTTATGATTCATCTGTTTTGGGTCTCACAAGTGACAAAAACATCTCTAAAATAAAATGAAAATGTATATCGAGCTGAATGTACGCGTATGTATAATGAAAAGGTATGGAAGTCATGCTCCGTCCGGTTTATAGAGAAAGTCAGCTCCGGTTTTCAAAATTTATCCTGGAGTAAAGAATACTACCTGCTTGACATGATACATTGTAAAACCATTGGAGCTGAGTTTCTCAATGAATTGATACATACAGGAGTGGGTTGGAAAGCTTCAGACGTCCCCCGGGGGTGGGTGCTAAATGCAACTGAATAGATAAATAGTGAAAATTCGCTCCAGATATGAAAAATCGAAAAATGGTGAATATATACATATATTCCTATTATTCGAGTGTACCATTGTGATGCTCATGTTGTGAATAATTTATCTACAAGTTTGAGAAACTCAGTTCCTTATACGGTATCCACTATTACATGGAGCCGACTTTCAATGCAATTTTTACATGGGTGGAGATGCAAGGCTCACATTTAGTGAAATAAATATAAGACCCATAAATGGTACCGTTTCTACTCTCAGCTGGCTGTGTACTTGGTTTTAGTGAACTGTAGAAATTTATCCCCAATTTCGTTGTTTCACCAATTTCCCTTGTGTGCGATTAACACTACAAGAGAATAAAAATAGGAAAAATTATCGGAGAAAATAAAATGGTACCTACTCCTTAACATTGCGCTGTTTGGAACCTAAAAAGTTCATTTCTGGTGATTTTGTCGATGGAATGCAACATCATCGTATGTATTCAGTTTGGGAGTCGATCCTCCTTGCCTCATTTTTAGTCGGTCGAAGCTCATTCTGCGTTGTTTGAAATTGATTACAAGTCCCATTCGATTGCACCATTCGGGCTCCTAGGGTGACGTTAACGTATTTTCGTCGTGAATCACTCCAGCCCATTTCAACCCTCCTTCATTATTTCACCCTTCATCAACTCCCACCATGCTGCTCCTCAATTCATACACGTCAACACACATATTTACTAGGTCTCTATTTTTCTTTGCCCTCGTAAAATGCACATTTTCTTGTGCCATATAAAATGGCTAGCGTCTCGTGTCATCGAGACGCCAGTGAAGAGTGGTTGCGGTTGGTAACGACTGAAATACGCGATAAGGCATACTTATCAGAAAGAAAATATACTCCATATCCTACTCATACTCTTCACATACCCACAGTCGAAAGTGCTAGCTCTTCTCTTTGATTGTCTTTTATTTCTTATTTTTCCTGAACTATAAATCTGTTGCCGTTTTGATGAACTCTGTTATGTTACGAATGTACATATTCCTAAGTTCGCACCAAATCGAAATTTTTTTCGTGAAGGTACGTACGAGTACTTCTATTTATCTTGCGCTTATTCTACCTGCCTCCCTCGGTTTTATTTTATGTGCTTTATCGAATGCGTTGATACACCTTCTGTATTTGTCGTTTTTTCTATATTTACGACTACGATACAACTTATTTGAACGGATTTTGTTTTGAAAATCCATTATTTTTGAGCGAAATGAAAGTTGAAAATTTCCACGAATCGAGTTTCCGTGTGAAAATGGTTAGGAAAAATTACAGCGGTTTGGCTGTAAGCCAACGTAAATCGAAGATTGGTTGGCGATCAGAATAGGGGACGGTTTAGCTTTTTTTATACCCGATAACGTGAATTTGCGTGTTTTTTTTTCCCTCAACTTTTATCTTTAATTTGACAGGCCTACTCTCTTTGTACTCTTCCGAATGATCGATAAAAAAAAAGATCGAATTCAGTGAAAGTAAAAACCGATTTCTTCCATTATCACTTGTGTTTTACTTTCAATTTCGTTTTCCTATTTCGATAGGTATAAAGAGCAATTAATGTTTATCCGTCACATTTAAACAACCATTAAAATTTTTTCAACATATCTGATCGTTCAGAAAGAGTATTTGATCTTCTATGTTAGTCGAAACGTTTTGTAGAGTCGACCACAGGCCTAAATTTTTTTTGTATTGATTTATCAAGTAACTAATGACTCAAATGCTTTGAAAGAAGAAAATTATTTATTCAAGTATCTTCCTTCATTGAAGAATAAATAAATATAATAAAATGTAATATGTAAAATTAAAGTAGGAAAACGTCTACAAAATGGTCTTAATGAATGAAGTTTGAGTCAAGTGTATAATATTCGTAGTTTTTTGTCTCATTAGGATTCCAAAAATATTAATATTGGAAATTCATTGATCTGCATTTATTCATTTCTTTGGAAATTATTCTAATAAAGTATCACATCAACAAATGGTGCCACAGTCATAGGCGTAGCAAGGGTAAGCCCAGCAAATGTGTACCACCCCCCGCCCGGAAATTTTTTGAAAAAGTTGAAATGTTTGAAAAATATGCAGGTGTAATAATGCACTATAGTTTAATATTTGACTTGAGACGTATGAAATCAATAATAATTAAATAGAGTGTATACGGACACTTCATTGGCATTTTATTAGGATCACAAACAAATTTTGCCTCCTTCCCTTCAAGGATAAATTTTTCTTTTTGAAATAGTGGATTCACTATTTTTTTCTTTAATAGGTATTTTATTATTTGAGCCTTTGGGCCAAAGCATCTACAAATACATTTAATACGGTTTTAGTATCACGGACTTACAAAATTTCGACCATTGTTTTTGAATTAGGAAAGATATTGACTGCTGTTTCTATGAAATAACATTGTGTGAGTGTAAGAATATGAATTAATTCAAGTGTCCAGCTCGAGGACTAAAGAAATTTTTGGCAGGTTTTCCCTTGAAAAGATTCTATTGTTTATTCATTTTGCGAATTTGTTTTTAAAATTTTTTTGTTGCTCTCTTGAGTTTTTTCATTCGCCGCGAGTCACCGAAGCCCACTATCCTCCACTTATAAAAGTTGCTTTATTCACGTATAAGTCGCTTTACTCAATTATCAGACTTTTTTGAATAAAATTCATTGTATTCGCAAATAGTCAACGAAGTTTATTCTATACTTAGTATATTCGTACTCGCACTCAGTTTTTGCCTGCGTCTTTCAGCTTATCTACATTAGCTCTTCTCGTTGGCAAATTCAAACGCTTTCTTTGCTCGGATCCGCTTTCAGGAATGTGAAAAACGCGTCAATTAAATACTCATTAGTTCTATTTAAAGAGCGAAGAATAAGTTTCTCGCATTATTATGGAAGAACAGGCGCGATGTCGAGTTCAAATTAATTTATCGTCGCGTCGACATCGTCGTTTTAGCCCCGTTTTTTAAAAGTTGAGTGTATATTAAGCAATGGACAGGTTTCTTCTCTCCCACAGCCTCAGGCCAAGAGGCTAGCTGTTTTTATTTGTATGTGGGTGATTCTACAAGAATGTTGATATTCTTGTCCGGGCTTAATATCTTGCTAACGAAAATAGTTAATTTTGAATATTTAGGGGCATTAATACTATAGTTCTACTTATCCGTATATCAGAAGTATTCTGAACATCATTTACCCTGAATGGTCCAAATGTCTCAATCTGGCCATCTCAAGATATGTTTTCAATGTTATGGTAAACATCATAAGTTTTCTCATGGCACTTAAAACTAAACTGTTGCAGGGATATGATTCTAAACACTTATAGGAGAATACATCCACAGTCACAGTATTGAAAATAACTTGACTTTTTATACGCTTTTATTTATGATAGGGTGATAATCATTTTTGAAAACTGCCGCATACTTTCTTTGTCTTTCAATCTGACTTGTTTTCAACGAATCGAAAAGAAGTTTTATGATGGAATTGAAAATACAAAAAATGTCCACGATTGTTTTATTTCCGCCTTTATAATATCCAAGTGATACAATACCTCTATTTTCAATATTTGGAAAGTCTAAACTCAAATTTATGGTGAAAAAATAACAAAAAGGCATTCATAAAAAGGCTAACACATTTTGCAGATTGATAGCGCAGATCATGAACAACAAATAATATGTGGGTACTGAAAGTCTTCATAAGCCCTAAGCTATGCTATGAAATATTAAGTGCGAATCATTTTTATGATTGTTGTGTTCCTCGCCTTGGCCAAAAAGCAATAATTTTTTGTAGGCAGTAACTTTGGAAATTTTAGACCTCTTTTTCAAGTGTTTCTGATGTTTTGATACATTTTGTGGGTTATATAGCTACTGATATTCTGAAGAAAAAAATTAAAAATGGTAGCCAACAATGTTTTGGAAAAATTAGACCAAAATACATACCCAGTATTTACATTTTTGAAGAAACACCAACATTGAGTATTAGGTCTTTATAGAACAAATTCGCAGAAAGTGCGAATTAATATAATCACCTTACTCGAAGAAATGTCTTTCTCGCATTCGTTCTAATACACAGTCTGCTTCTCTTCTAATTTTTGATTCTTGTTTTTAATTTTCTGCGTATACGTGTACGTGTGTCATGTGTTGGCAGGGTAAACCGTAATTTAGCTGGAACGATAAGAAGAGGGTCTCGGGTTACTCGAAACTATATCCGACCCTGTCATTCATCAGCTGTTTAGCTTTTGGAACACGTATTAAAATGTAACCTATTTTTATTTTTGGCGTACAATCTCTAGATTCTACGCCTAGTGGTTGTGATCGTCATGCGTGAAAATCGTCGGAACCCTCTCGAAAACCAGTTTAACTAGGAACCGCAACTGTTTGATATATTCGTTAGTAAACTATATAACTCTTTTTGTCGCTCCGAATTGATTTTGATTTTTCTGGAGAATCGAATTATCGAACTCTACTTGCCAAACTCTGGTGCGAAGAGGCGACATCCATGCCTACCTGCATGGTATCGAAGGAAGGTATTTATTCTTTTCTTTTTTCTATCTTTTTAGCAGATTTTCAAAGGAGAAACCTTCTATAAATTTTGGTCTGACTTTGACAAATAGGCATGAAACCTACATACTCGTAGTTATTTGTTTCATGATCTCAGGATTCCAAAAATACCCATCTCGTATTTTGGTGTTTCTTTATTTATTAGCAGGTTTTCGACAGAAAATCGTCTATAAAATTTGGTCTAACTCACCAATAGGCATGAAACTCACACTCGTAGTCATCATATTTTACCCAATTTTTTGCATAATCCCAAAACATAAACTTTTTACAATAGTTTGATATTAATCAAAACCCCTGCGTAGTTCAATTTGAAAACCTATCTTTCTAGCGGGGCTTGCTACGCTAGAATTTTTTATTTTACTTTTCGTTGAAACCGTGCAATGAATGTACCGTGGCTCTACTCCGTCTCCGTCACCGTCTACTTGTCTGGTAACTGCGAACTGAAAAAGGGGAGAACCGGAATGTCTACCTCTGCCCGCCTTGAAATTGAAACGAGCAGCCATCTTTTCTTTAAGTCATAATACTTGTTGCCGTTCTTGTTGTATTCTGGTGTTCGACTCTAACCTTCTCTCTTTCACCTGGTTATTCTGCATTCGAAAAAACCGGTTGCTCTTGTTCTTCGTTCACTTTACTATCCTGAATGTACATACTTGTATAGGTATGTTCTGCGTTTAGACTGTACCCATATATTTGTCCGTATCTAAATGAGCTTGCTTTTTTTTTTTTTTTTTGTACTTTCATATTTGTGTTTATGTCTATTTCATGCTTGCGTTCATATTATTCGTAAATAATAACAAGTAAAATTAACAAATGAGAATTTGCGTCCATAAATTGAACAGGTGTGTTGCACATTGCGTTACGTCCAGTGGTAATAAAATATAAATTTATTTTATGCAGCACATTTGCATGATTTTTATAAATTTTTACCTCACATTTTTTTATTTCTTTTTACGCTTCGGTTTCCGATAGTACACACATCTTTACCCCCTTCCACAGAACACTTAATTGTACTCGTAACCCGCGAATTTGTGTTTCAAGTTGAAAATAACTTGGGTTTCGAAAGTACATACGTCCACTAAGAGAATCATTTTTACAAGAAACTTTAATGTGCGTTCCATTAATCGGAAAAATTTAGTTTTATGCAAAAAGTTAATTTATACATGAAGGTTATTACTCGTATTACTACTCGTAATAAATTTATACCTACTGAAAATTGTTCATACCTAGTTGGTTTGACGAAATACCTTACTTTTTTTTCTAATAGGCTTACATCAATTCCGTAAGTCTGAACTACAGTGAACATACCCATCGTGACGAAATTCATCAAGTTAGGTTACAACACAGTATCTGACATTATTTTAGAATATAGGTACCTAGTTGGAAAATCAGTTACCCTATTTTGTCTTTAACTATTAAATATTTTGCAACTGTTGAAAAAAAAATTGTTAAAATTAGTCTATGGTCGTTCTTGAAACTGACCTTTCTATTAGCAATCATAAGAATCCTTCGTATGTGGACGATGTAGCTATTAACATTATGAGTTGAATTTAAGATTTACTACCTACAAATAGTTAGAAAACCTGCTTTTCTAATGGAGCCTACTGCGCTGAAATTTAAAAAAAATCATTTTTACTTTTTCCACATCAATTTTTTTTTGCAGCATTTCCGTCTGATGAACGATTGTTTCATCAAAATTGACGTAGCGTAGCCCATTCGACAGAGATGATGCCATTTACCGTTCAGATATTTGGAATTGTCTCTTGTGGCGTGTTAGGGACGAAATTCAGATTTTATTTGAAAAGTTTTGCCGCTTAAAAACTTTGTTTTCGTTTCTTTCAAGAAGTAAAATTCGTTCCGAAAAATACTTGGCTAACCAAATTTCTATTCACCAACGAATTTGTATAAATCTTTGCCGAATGTTAAAAATTGACGTTTTTTAGCGAACGATGAAGGAACAATAAGGGTAAATACGTATAATGGCATTTGACCTGACTAGATTTTGAAAAACTAAAGCCTTCTTTGTAAATTTCTTATTTATTTTTTCTGCGGGAAAGAAAATTGATCTGTCTATAGCAAAGCAAAAGCATAATAATTTTGAAGGAAGTTCTAAGAAACTCTCCTAACTCTGAGTTCTGTTTAATGATGGTTCTTATTGAGGATTCTCAGTTTTTGGATTCTTTCGCGGAGGAAGCTATTTTTATTAAAGGATCAATTTGTTGACTCCTTTCTAAGAGAATACGAGTTGCGTTAAGATAGTTACATGACAGATATCATACTTGGCAACGCGTTTCTTTGCAAATATATTTTTAGCTTGCAATTTCTTCACCCCAAATTCACGAGGGGGTTTGACTTAGACGTGTGTCCGGGGGTTAAGTCCCTCGTCAGCCTTTCTTCTACGTTTGATGCTGGCCGGAATATTAAAGAAATACAACGTTCGCCAACTGTTCCTCGCTTTTTATTTTGTTTTTTTGTCCTTTCCACCCTTTGTGGAAGGAATTGAAAGACTAGTTTTGTGTAGCTTTATTTGATATTTTTTCTCTTTCATCCTTCTAGAAGTGAACCGTGAACTATACGAGTATGTAAGGAACCTCGATCACCCTCGTTCGGTTTTTTCATTTTTTCTACGTGATTTTTTCTGCTCTTTCATCTCTCTCCACCACATTGTATAATACTCGTATATTGTACTTCGAACCTGCTTGGGCTTGCTACTGTTCGGCAAACCAATGTTGATTAAATTATCGACGAACACTGATGTGCACTCACAGTCTCCGCACCCCCTAAATTCATATATTTGATCATATAACTACGAGTACGTTGAAATTCATCTCAAGGTACGCCTTGTAATTTTGTATTGTTATTTTGGATCGTGAGTCGGAACTGTCGGATGCTACATGGTTCAGAATCGGACAGTTTCTAACAAGCTGTTATTCTATGAAATTGCAGTTCTCTTGTAATAACAACCCCTCATTTCTCGCTTCCCATTTTTCTTTGAATTAAGAACTAACCGCAGAGCGTCCTAAAAGCTAGTAATTGAGGTGAATATTCTCTGCTTTACGTTGTCAGTTTTTCAAATTTGCTTTTTTCAAATTTTGTAGCGGTTGATTAAAATTAAAAATGCGAGATTTCATTTATTATAGTTTGTACAACATTATCCAAAAATCATAATTGGGACTTATTCTTGGGCCCAAGCCTGTCATTTCGAAAAGAAATGTCTTATCTCTCTGATGGGATTCTAATCTTAACCTCGAAAATCTCTCAATGTATGTTTGAAAAATATAGAATCTGATTAGGATACTTGCTGAATTCTCTTTGGTGCGTTCTATTCGTATAACCACATCAACTTTACTTTTCTTCTGGTTAAAATGCGTATGCGGAGCGGAGAGAGACCGCGCGAATAAAATACTCGTACTCTCGTTTGTTCGAATTATGCGAATGATTTACTTTTTCAGGACGGAGTGAAAGAGTTTTATAGTTACGCTGTCTGATTTGACACCTTTTTTTCTTTCCACATTGAATGTTACCCATTTTCCTTCGCCATTTGCTTTTCTGCATTCTCCTTGTGGAGAATGAATTGGGAATTATTAGCGTACGAGTAAGACCGGCTTTCTTTCGCTTTATTTTTCTTCTCATCTGACTGAAAAACGAGCTCCCTTGAGATTTTATTAGCAAAAGTCCTCATTTACGTCGTCTCAATTGCGTCGAGCCCTTGCAAGCATTGCGAATGGAGTCTTTTCTCATTAGTTGAAGCAGTTTTTTTTTTTCAATTCAATTTTTCAGAGAGAATTTAATACGTTTTAGCTGGATAATCACGATGTCAAGAGATTGATATTTTTGTATTTGGTCGACTTGAGATAATGCGTCCTACAGAACAGATGTGTATTACCTATACGCTGTAAGTTCTATATTGGTTTCATCTACAGACATATAATTATGTGTAATTCCAAGAAAAAATTAAAATGACTGAATGTAATTTCTGCTATAATATATATCGTGAATCATGTGTTTACATCGATGCAAAACGTGCCTCATCTCTTCACATTGAGGCACGTTTGCCGTACATTCAGCCTTCAGGTTATGTTGTAGTTGTGAATTCATTGATAAGACTGTGAATTATTAGCATCTACGTAAACTATGCTTTCAAATCATGTGATAATATTAAATATCTTGCTTAGCAAAGATCAAAAGTGAGTTCACCTTCCTATATAAACACTCATTTTGACTCTTGATTTGATAGGTAATGTACTCGTACGATTACAAAATCTTCCGTTTTAATTTTATTTTACTCTTTTCTTTAATCTTAACCTTGTGAAAAATGTTTTTGCTGCGACAAGAAACCTATTATTGAAAGTCGAAATTTTATTGCCAGAACGTTAAAGGTCCAAGGTGGCAAGGTAGTGGCGAGATTCCTTAATTAATTATCCATAAAATTTGGTTTTTACTACTCGTAATTCGCTAATGCGGGTTTTTATGGATTATACAAATACCCAAGTAAAAGGTCTGGCCGGGTAAGGAGGGTGTTTGCGGCCCCAAGCCGGATTTCAAATTTTTTTGGTTCTAGTTGTTGGTCATGGTGAGTAACTATTTTGACCAAAGTTTCAAGTCTATTAGCTCCTTTGGTTGCGGAGATATAGCCTTTTAAGGGTGTTGTTTAGTCATTTTAGCCTTTACGGAAAAGATGAAAGAACTGTGAAATCAGCTAACTTCGATGCAAGAACCTCGTTGTATTTGTCTATCAATTCGTTTGTTTTCAAATCGTGCCAGATCAAGACCAGTCCCATTTCACAGAAGCGCACCCAAAAATGTTCTTAGGGAAGGGCTGAGTCTTATTACCAAAATGAAGATATTTTATATAAAATCAAATTCAATGCAGTCAGTTATTTTGATGAAATTTGATGTCCGAAAGAGAGTGTCAGCCCCTAAGCCATCTACCATGATCACCCAAGTATTTGCTGAAACCTTCTGAATAGCTTTGATGGAAAGATAGTAAAAAGAAGAGTAAGAAGAAGTCGCTCGCTGGCTCATTTTATCCGCGTATAGGAAAATATGGTTGACTCCTAGATTTGAGAAATTTTTAATGAATTTCGTATATTTTGCTTTCTACGTGATACTCTGCAGCGTCTTTCTTAGAACTATAGGTATGCGAAAAAATGTTGGTTCTTTAAGGGACTTTGAAAATAGTTCCTGAAGGAATGAGCGCTCTCATATTTTATCATGTATCACTCATTTGCAACTAATGATGCTGACTAACATCGCTCAACTCCGCACCAGAAAAATGATTACTCACGTATAAAATAAACAGCTCGCTTTATTTGACAGTTCGGTATGCAAATTATAGGTTTTGCCTACGAGTAAACTTTACATATTCTAACGAACGAATTATCGTCATGAACCACAACATTTTATTTAGCTTTGTAAGCCTCTGTCAGTTACGCGATGCGCTTTCGATGCATTTGCATAATATGAAAGTTGGCAAATTCAACGGGTGCTTGTGTATCGTATTGATTCAAATTTAATATTTTTTAAATCGTTTCTAAACGATCCATACTAGGTCGCTGGCTGCTTCGATATCGATTTTCGTTTTTCTATCTCTGCGTCCAGTATCCTCATTGCAGCCAGTTTCACATTGACTGATCCTGTTCTTGCTTTGTTTCCACTTTCTACTCGTCTGATATGCATTCATATCATTTATTAAAATGTTTAAAGAATTTGACCATTGAGTATTTATTGAAGAGACCATATGATGAATTTTATTTATTTTACCAGTCCTAAAGGAGGAAATGGGTATCTGTAGTAGATGCATATTTACTCGAGGGAATTACGTGAGTGAGAGACAACTGGTTTGATTTTAGTATTTGAATTTTATGAAGGCATCTTTCTTGTTAAGTATTTGTAAAATAAAGAAGAATGTACTAAAGCATGTGTAATAATTATTCTTGCTCCAATTAATTTGCATTTAAAAATGGTATATCTAATATTATAAATGAAGAGCCTTTAATATTCAATTACCTACAAAAATAGAAATGAATGTGTTAAAAAGCTGTTTCGTTTTTTTCCTGTTTTGTTTAGCTTTTTATTGAATTTTACGTGTTAAAAACCGAACCATCAGATCTTAATTTTTTGTAAAGGTTCTTGAAATATTTAGAAATAGCTACTCTTGTTTTCGTTGTTCTCGTTTGCACAATTTCCAACAGCTAAATTCCGTCCGCTGAATGAAATCCAGATACAGTTTATAGACGATGAATGAATATGAGCACTGAGCAGCAACCGAACATGCAACGAAAAAAAGCATACATTTTAACAGGTTTCTTTTTGCCACCACCACCACCACCACTACCATGACCACCCACCACACACCCCTCCCCCAATATCCCAATTTAAAGAACAAACCACAAACGATGAAATTATTTTTCAGATTTTTTTTTCTTTCATTCTTCCACCTTCCTCTTTACCTGGCCTCGAACCGTTGTCACGAGGAAACGATCTAGCATCCGGCGAAAAAAAAAAAAAAAAAAAAAAAAAAAAAAAAAGGAAGTAAAAACCTACATAATAATAGGTATACTGTAGATTGCATAAAACTAAATCATACTTACAATTCGTTTCTATAGAAACTGAAACAGAACAGTTGAGTTTGAATAACTGATTTTTGGGAAACGGCTTTCCTATGAAACAGTTATAATATCGCATATTATTCGTCTGTTTGGATGTAAGATGATGTAGAAAACAAAGACCTGTATGTCCAGACAACCACATTAGTAGAATATATTTCTGAAACTTGTAAATGGTAATGAAAATTTACGTTCACTAAAGCCATGTACTCGTATAATATACTCGTACCTTTATGAATAGAAAGGCTTCTTCCTAAATTAACCCTCTAATACAGCTCTAGGGTCAAATAGACCAACACAACAGTAAATAAGGGGAAAAAAAACGAAAATTTATATGAATCTTCTTCATAATATGTTTCCTTCTCACATTTTCCATTCTATAGGGGGAGCAGAATGAGATATCAATTTGTATTTAACCGGAAATTTTCAAAATAAATAAGTACATTTTCATCTCTTTCATAAATAAAGTAAATTGAACAGATGGTGATAATTTGTTCACTATAGAGAAAGAAGATGTACCCAATATTAAGATATACTTCTAACTAATTTCTGGTCTTCAAATTTTCACATTAAATCATCAAATCTCATCGAATTACCACACTAATATAAAGATGTAAGCTCTGTATAGTTATTCAATAAAATAAATACTCGTAGGTTGCTCTGTGTAAAAATATTTGTTGGCTTGGTTTTGCAAGTATTAATTAATGTGGCGTCTAGTAGACTCTACTGCTGAAACTATATGTCACTGGACTGATTACAGGTTCAAGCTGTAGGTAGGCTAAAAGAATTTTATTGGTAATTTCAAACTGTTTTGGTTAGGAAAACGGGGACTGCTCCAAATTTACGGTAGGTAGAAAGTAGAAACTACTACATAAATAGCGAATTATATGAACGTCCTTATTTGTGATACTAATGTAAATTATCAGGGTACTTTATTTCTCATGAAAATATATTTTACTATTTTTACTCTTACAAGAAACAAATCAAAGTTCCCTAAAAGAAGATGGAATTTTTCTATTTTTACTCTCTATCAAGGCTGTACCATGTATGTTCATAAAATATTGTTATTTTGTTATCATTTATACGAGTAAGCTATTTAATTTATGCAGTCGCAAAAAATTTTAAAAAATTCATTACCTTTTTTTTAAAATAAATTATTCCCGTAGAATTAGGGCTTTTCATGGGCCATGTTCAACTTATATGTATTTTCGTTAATTTACTGATTTGTGGCGACTTGTTTATTCAACTTGAAATTTATCTTCTGTAACGACGCCAATTCGCGATATAAAACACTTGAATCGTGCAAATATTTCATTCAATCGTCTTAATTATTCTTCTGCAAGAATATTCAACGATAACGCTTATCGAATTTCACCTTCACTATTTACTTTTTGATGATTAGTGCAGAAAAATTCAACGGAAACAGAATAGTCATTTATTGCAAAGACTGAATTGGTTTAGCTTAGGTCTACAATAAATAAGTATTAATAGTTAGCCATTAGCTTTTCTGGTTCATTGATTTTTATCAGTGACGCTTGAACTAGTTGACAAGACCGAAAGTTTTGCTGGTCAATAGGTTTATAACAAGTTATTTTAGGTAGATATACAGGAATTTTCAATTCTTATTCGGCTTACGCAGCAAGTCACGCTAGAAAAGCAGGTGTCTGATTTTACAGATACGATTAAAACCTTACATCAAGGTTGAATTTCAACCTCACAACTAACTGCCGTATCATGGACTAACTCTAACAATAAGTGCAAACAACAAAACTTCATATGAGAGCTAGAGCAAAAATACCATTGTATTTGTCATCAGGCCTGCTTGGACTTGAATTAGTTGCACCATGAAAGAAACCTCCAACCAATGCTTTTGTCAGTTTACAAGTTAAGCTGAGGTTTGGAGTCGAGATGTATGTTGATTTGAAGAGTCCGATTCCAAAAAATGGTACCTAATTGAAAACAGGCAGAAAACAAACTAAAACCAATAAAATTCAACTATGACCCGATCCCAAAAGGTGCAAAATGCAACTTTTGGTTGGACGAAACTATGACAATATCAGCAAAATGTATATCTACCATGTTTATATGACAAATTGCAGAACACATTTTTACAGGCGACATTTCTCACCACTAAAATACACTTAGAACTTTTTGGAATTCCTTAATTGTATAGATGTGAATTTCAAGTTAAGATGTATTTTTAGTTTACGAGAGTAATTTCATAAATAATTCCCTCCGGGCTGCCATTATTTCCACGCGAGTGATGAAATGCCGAAGAGAAAACAAATAGAACAGAGTTTCCTGAATGCAGCCATTATACAATTTGCCTGGCTCTCATTCAGTTGTGCGTGTATAACAGGGCTATTAAAAATCCATCGAAAAAGGCTATAAAGTCATATTATGAGCAATGGGGCTTAGACCTGCTCAACATTGTTTAATGAGTACGAGGCCGAGCGAGAGGGGATACTTGAAACGCATTTTCAGGGCAGACAATACCTATCAAGAACCCCTCTCCTTTACCCGTTTAACTACACCGCTGCCACATCACTGCGTTGGGCTAGTTAAACTCATAACATGACCTGAGCCTTCCACTATGCTTTTTTAATGGTACGTTTACACACCCAAACTGCATGTGTGCCAGGCAAATTTGTAAATCATAAGAAACCCTGTTCTGCGTATTTTTATTCAGCATTTTATCACGTGCCTGGAGATAGTACGAGTAGCAGCGCTGCAGCGTGTACATTTCTGAAATGATCCTCGTATTATGTGGAAGTGAAGTATGTAAAATGCTGATTCTGAGTCTTCCTCCCTGGTGCCACTGACGGTATACTTTCGAATCTTTGATTAGTCTGACGCATGTCGGAAATCTCTAGAAATACATATCTGGAGATGCGCGAGCTCCCTATAATGTGACTGAAGCAAAGGTAAACCTTTAAATGAGTTTGTAGGTGTGATCACATCATTTTTCTGTTTAACAAAGAAAATGAAAAAATAAAAAATTCAACGTGGCATTTTTTGATCGTGGTATAGTTTAGCGATTTATGGGGCCATGTCATTCGATGCCCGTTTAAGTTTTAGTGGTTAACGAGCCTTCCAGTTTTTTGAATCTTCCATCAGATTCTCACAAAAGTGATGGTATATATTATACCTAAGATTTTTTCTCATTCACTGAAACATCTTCTCTCATTCACCGTGTGTACGTAACTTCACTTGAAACTCGACGTTATGTACATGTACTCGTACTTTCTTGTTTGTTATTTCAAACTCCTTTTGCATGTGCAGCATGGTACATTCCATAGTTTTTGTTCATTAGCGATGTGTTGAAGCGTGAATAATTACATTTTTCAAGTTACGCAGAATAGCTGGCTCGCATGAATTGAATTTAGTGCTTTTATTAGGTCAAAGGTAAAAACAGTTTGATCTCGTACTCACGGTACACTCGATTAATTTGTGAAATTTCATTAAGCGGAAGAAAATACCTGCTGGAGTTGGAGCGATTCTTAGGAAAATATTTTACAAATCGCAACGCTCGCCTTTTTGTTCTTTTAGTGTGGCGTAATCACTTGGTAATGTTCAGTTAATTCGATACTAATACACCCATGATATCGGATGTTCTTAATTACTACGGTGGCATTGTATAACCTGCTCGTGTTTTTACCCCTTGTTTTCTATGAATATCCTCAACAGCCAACGTATGTTCGGATCCGAGCCCAGGCAGAGAATTTTTCGTATGAATACGATTCAGAAAAAAATAAGGAATACAAATGAAAAATCTGCTTGAGGCCGTTTAGTTTTTATGAACGTTGGTATGTCAGGTAATTCTTTTGACTCGGAGAATTATTTCAGAATGTTAGCAATTCAAATTAACACTAGAAGTACCAGGTGGCGTCATATACGACGCAACTCAAAATTTTGAGATGGATTTTTCAGAGGACCAATATTTTGAGAACTCCTGACTTGTCTCATACGACGCCATCTGGTCCTTTGGGTAATCGAGTAAAAGCTGGTTTTTCTAGTGTTAATAGAAGGCCTCTGTCATCTATGAGCAGAATTAGCGATTTGTTCTTCGTTTTCATCAGTGTAAGCTTTTGAATGCATAGAATATTCTGAAAAACCGAGAAAACTAATCTAATATGCCGATGAGTACTGTATTCTTGCAAAGTAAAAAAACTTCATTCTCTCACATGAATAGAAAAGTATCAATTGCTTTTCCTAATATATCAGTATAACTAACATTTCAAATTTAGTCGTTCATTTCAGTTGTATTATATGTGAGTAATAGTTGAAAAAATTTAACATACTTTTGTTAGACCAACTCATCATTTCATTCTTATATTAAACAAGAAATCATGAAAATGACTCTTCTCTTAATTCACCGATTCCTACTTTGGTTTTCTCTGCTCGGTTACTTACTCCTGCCAGTATACTTATGGGAGTCGTATACAATTAGAATATAAAATAATAATGTAACGATTATGTTTATCGATGTCAGGTTTCTCCCAGGTCCCAAAGGGTTAAAATAGAAACTTACTGTTGAACTAATTCTAAATATTCTACTAATTGGTTGTTCATAAATCTCACTTTTTTTAAAATTATAAGTAGGTGTCTAATACTAATTCTCTTTCATAATCGGTCGCTCGCACTCCGTTCGTAGTACAGCCTACGTAAATATGCAATCGCTTTCTGACCAACCAAATCGAAATTGTGACACAGGAAACCGTTTAGCGTCGCATTCATCAAAATATCAATCCATACCAACTCACTTGAAAAAAAGGATAACTCCACGCCTTAATGAAGTCTACGAGTTCAATAGCTCGAGACACACCTTTGTATTTTATTTGTTTTATTCTTTTTTCTTGCATAAACAAGCTGTTCATTTGCTGTAGTGCGTCGTTTCCCTGTGGTCTAAAATCTGAAATTTGTAAAAAGTAATGAAAATTTTCGTTAATCTAAAAGCTATCGTATGAATAGAAGGGCTTCTTCCTTAATTAACCCTCAAATACAGCTCTGCGGTCTAATAGACCAACGCAACAGTAAATAAGGGGAAAAAGAACAAAAATTTCTAGGAATCTTCTTTATAATATGTTTCTTTTTCACACTTTCCATTCTTTAAAATGAACAGAATATGAGAAAACAACTTGAATCAACCCGAAATTTTCAAAATAAAGAAGTACACTCTCATCTCTTCCAAAATAAAGTAAATTGAACAGATTGAGAACACAACAGAGAAAGAGGATGTACCCAATATTAATGTATACTGCTAACTAATTTCTGGTCTTCGACTTTTCACGTTAAATGGCCACTCTGGTATTACAAGTAAGCCCAATAGTTATTCAATAACTCCGTTGCATTGAGTAAAAATATTTATTGGCTTGGTTGTGCAAGTATTATTAACTGTTGGGTCTAGTAGACACCAGTGCTATAATGACGCCACAACTTTTGGGCTGTATACAAGGGTTAAGGTCTCAGGTAACGCCTTATCGTTGCTGGCCGCGAAAATCGTTATCATGAAAGCGTGAGGGTATGAAAATAAATTAACTCAATGAACTTTAGACTGTAGGTACTTGATATGGTCATTTAAAACGCGTGAACGAAGGGAGAAAAGTACAAAAGAAGAAGATATCGACTACCTAAAACGATAAATTTCTAGTAGGAATGGTATATGATTTGCATATTAGGTTATTGATATGACGTACTGGTTCTTATAGAAATATTTAATAGATTGAAGAGTATGGGAAATATAATATCCTATACTGGTAATAAGGTATTTTCTCTGAATTCTCATCACTATATAGGGTTTGTTCATATTCCCGTTGTGAGTGGAGCAACAAAAAAAAAAAAATATATACCACTACCAACTTTGCAAATTATGACGAGAAATAGATTGACGATAAATCTTGAGGATTTTCCGGCATGTCAAAATATTCTGTGCTTCCCTAATAATGATAATATCGATGTATTTTGTCGTCGTTGCAAAATTTTTAAGAAAGTATGTATTCTGTAGAGTTTTCGAGGGTTTTAAAGGAGTGCAAGGGAAAAACTGTGCTTTTGATTATGCAGATTTGAAATAGTGAAGCAGAGCTTTAGGAAATTTTTGCTTACGTTTGCTATTTTACTGGCGCATTCAATCGGTCTTTGGCGTTATACTTGTTCGTAAACAACTTTGAAAGAAAAGTATCGTCGACAATATACCTACTTTATTCAGTGTCAAACGTGTACTTTAAAATAAATGTGCGATTGCATCTTTTCTCTCTACGTGCGTCATTGTTGATTTACACCGGTACAAAAAAAAAATGTTATGAATCTTCGACAATCCTAATTTATTTGATGCTTGAATTATTTTCGCCCAAGATAAACATCACATCTCTTATTTATTGCTCAAGTAAATACATAATTTTTATGTGACGAAGTCTGTTGAATCACACCCTCGGGTGAAGGAAATCGAAGTACTTTTTTTCAATACAGTATTGAATGACAAGTCTAATTGTCTTTGACGCATCTCCCTTGGGTTTGATCAAGGTTTATAAAGACAAAAAAGTAACCTGATTCTGAGAAATATGGTCTTGAAATATGGAAATTGAAAGCATTCATGGAAGAAATTTTTATTTACTCTTCAAATTGACTTTGGTTAATGAAATGGATAATTGCGTGACTTTCTCATTGGCGGTCAAGTGATGAAGTATCCACATAAAAACTGAAAAGCTATTTATGATGAAATTTATGTGTTGATTTTTCATGGGAATTTTCTGTTATCTGTGATTTTATTTTTTTTCTCCTTAGTAATACATATACGCGTTGCTGTGCTACTGGTGATTCAAATTTCTACATGTGTACATGAGTCGAATTTCGACACACCAAATGCTATTTTCCAAATCTGAATCATCCAAAACGGGTTTTTCCCCGATGATCCCAAATTGTGGATATAGCATTGCTCGGAAGGTGCGAGACTTTTATCATTGTTAATTAGGGGTGTTATGAAGCTACCTGCAGCCAAATGCCCTTTTGCCTTCATTTTTTTCCTTTATAATTTTCGGCCAATTTCGGTCTAATTTTTCTGGACTACATCGTGGCTTCATTTAAATTAAATTTCTCCATCTTCATCAACATTTTTTTTCCCAGCGATAGATTTTTAAACAATTACAAGCGCTGAACAAGCCCCGAGTTAAATTAACCGTGAAATAGCTATAGCTGTAACTTTACTCTGGAAGGTACCTATATTAAGTTTTTTCTTCCGTTTTTCGAGGGCTTAACCCCACCAATGGCGAATAAACTCGTGTTTTCGGTTAAGTATTTTCGAGAACAAGCAACAAAATAGGGGGAAAATGAAAAAAAAAAGGGAAAAAAAAGGCCATTACAAAGTAAATAACGTTCTTTTTTACCTAGCCATGTTTTTTATTTATTTATTTATTTTTTTCCAGTTTTGAAAAGTAAAAGTAAACATTTCACAGTTTACATGCTGTATAAAAATTTTACGTGCTTAGTAAACGGTTATTTATTCGTTGTACGGAAATAACGCGCGTCGGTGATCTTTCATGAATTTATACGGCAAAATCTGCTGCTGAGGCAACGCAGTGGTGGAATACCTACTCCTTCACTTCTTTGATACATTTCCTGGTGCACGGTCCATAAAGACCAGACGCACTGTATTTTCATCTTCCCGTCGCGTCACCGTATCAGCGTCTAAAAATGCTTTTATGCTTAAAAACGTTTCCACTTTCCATACAGAGGCACGCGCATCCCTTTATTGCACGCTAACTGCTGCACCAGAGCTAACGAATGCTGCTGGAGAAACTAAAAAGAGGTAGCTGCAACGTGACGAGGAAAGTAGGATAACTTTGTAAAGAGGAAGAAAACGTATTAAACAATGCAACGAACTAATCGACTTTCTTTACGCATCTGGAATCTAAAGTGCAGATAATTCGGACACGTGTTCGCCTGCTCTTTTTTTCTATCTTTTATTTTTGGATTTCTTCGTTCTTGATATGTTTTTATACCCGCAGTTGTAAATGAGGAGAATGTGGAAACCTGAAAAAACTACGCTGGATTTGTTAGGAAAATTTCCCGGATGAAAAAGTTATGGTGGAAAATTCGAGTTTCGTATTGTTTTTGTAGTTTAAAAATCAGTTGAGAGTAACTATTTGTGAGGAATACGTATTCGAAAATCCCGTGATCATATTTGAAACGTTAGTTTCCAAAATGCATTAAGTCAAAAAAACTGATTTCTTAGGATTGACAGAAAACTGTTTTCCTTCTCAACTATTTTTGATAACTAGATGAAAGTTGGCAGGTTCATAGTTGAAGATCTATGCACGAGGAGCCTATGTTGTTTCATTTCTTCCCCAACTATTCAAATCAAGAGCCATACACTCTACTGCGGTCCTTAAAGAGAGACATGTCCATGACTCAATTCCGTTTTGGAATTTAACAACAAAAAAAAGCTATCTATACCCCAGTGGAGCATTTATGTGTATTAATTTTTGGTTTTTTTTTTTTTTTTTCAAGTAGGGCAGGTTAACCGATTCCGGGTCAAAATCCCGAATGGAATTTCCCGAATGGATTATTTGGCGAATGGACTATCTCCCGAATACGTTTTTCTCAAATTTTTTTTCACGAAGACCTTTTTCTCGAATTTTTTCCCCGAATACCTATTTCCTGAATGTACCAATCTAGGGCCCCCTCTTTCTTACACATCACCAGTCACCACAAATAATTTCACCATGGAAATATTATGAAGGTAACATACCTACTCGACTCCAGAACATTTTAAGGAGTAATATGAGTGTGAAACATGGCCGAAGTGGTGGACAACAAGTTGCTGATAGATGGGTATGTGTATAGACGATCGAAAACCCATAAGGGCCGCATATACTGGGACTGCCACCTGTTACGGTCAAAGCAGTGTTTGGCACGGGCTATAACAAATGTTATTGTCCCAGGTGGACAAGTTCATGTTTTCAAAGGGCCAACTGAGTCATCGCACCAACACCCGCCCAACCGAGAAGAATGTTTTTTCTCGATAGAAAACAAACAAAAGGGGGTCCCGAATTCGAGTTTTGAACCATTTGGGAAATAGGCATTCGGGAAAAAAAATTCGCCACCCCCTAATTCTTACAAAATTCTGTTCGGGATATTGTCCATTCGGGAAATTCTATTTGGGATTTTGACCGGGAACCGGTTAACCGGTTAAAGGCCGGTTAACCTGACAAAAAAATCGGAGCAAAAAAAAACCGGAGCAAAAAAAACCGGAGGGCCTGAAAAAAAAATTGCAGAAGAAAAGTTCGGAGCAAAAAAACATGAACCGTTCCCAGTTGAAAACCGGGAGAACCGGATCAGTTAACCGAACCTTAACATCACTATCTTCCGCCCAACAAATATCAAAAATCATGAAAATTGTTCGTGGCTTCAGTGAATTATGCGTAGTCTGCATAGTAAAATACCTATACTCGATGGCATCACTAACTCATTTTGGGTAAAAATTTACTTAATGCATTTTGGAAAGTTACGCCTCATAATTATGTATTGGAAAAGTATTTCTGCAGTTGTATAGTGAAACAGACTACAATAATTTGATTTACTTGAAGTCAAATTGTAGTTTCGTTAGAAGCAAAACACAAAACAAGGTAGACTTGAACGTTCTGTATTATAAATTTGGTAGGTACCATATTGAAGTTCATTCCTGTAGATATTTCTTTTTAAAGCTTTTGGGTCGAGGTCAAAGCCGATAATATTGAAGGGAAAATAATCAATCAATCGATATTTTCACCGGCTCAAAATTTTTATTTGTGTTACGCAAACATCCGGCTTCACGCAAAAACTTTTCATTCAATTTTTTTTTTTGTGTAGGTACGGAAATGCTTATAAGTATGGGTAGATTAAAAAAATTACGATTTGTGAAATAACTGTGACGAGATTAAATGGAAGCGAATCATTTATTTTCGTCGACGTTCTATGTACGAAAAAAATTAATCGGTGTTTATCGATTATCACTAATTCTAAAACTGAACTTTGTATGCTCTACGTTTATCTATAAAATTTAATAAAATCGAACAGTGTGAAAGTAACTTAATTAACTTATTGCCGAGCAAAAATAATAATAATATCGTTATAATTATTGCAAAATTTTAATTCCTGAACATACCTAGAACAAGGCTTAAACGACTCAAACAGATATAGCCTAGCTATAATTGAATTGCAGGTATTCAAATTCCAAAATTTTATTTATTTTTTCTTTAATTACAAGATCATGAGTTGAAGAGTTTCTTATTGGAACTTATGGATTCACTATTCAGTGCTATACATGGAAATTTCTGAAATGAATTTCAACTCCTCCATCTACGAACAGTGAATTACCGGATCTGCAATGATCTTATCTACTCTTCACATATTCTCAGTCGAGTAGTTCTTATCATGCAGTCACTAGTTTTAACTGAAATACGAGTGTTAATTCGTGTGCAATATACACTATTTTTAGCAGGTTTTCTACAGTAAAACTGCTATTAATTTTGGTCTGACTTTCACAAATAGGTATGAACACTCTCATCGTTATTCGTTTCATAATCTCACGATTCCAAAAATACCCATCTCGCATTTTCATATTTATTTGTTTCTTACCGTGCATTGATCAAAATGTTAAGTTATCATCCAAAGTGCAAATCAATCCGTTAGTTATTTTTGTCGGAAAGTCATTTTGAAAGTTGAAAAACGTGGATTTTCTATTTCCACGCACTCCAGGATGAATCATTGAACCAGTAGGGCTGAAGTTTGCACCAGTGGTCAATCTCGATAAGTTTCAAGTCTGATAGAAATTTCATGATGATCGGTTTTGCGGTTCTTTAGATATGTATTAGCAAAAATGTAGCCAAAATAGTTTTTGTAAAAAGTAGTTTTGCAGGTTCAGAATGTGAATTTTTTCTTTGGAACTTGCTGGCTGGTTTCCAATAGAAATTCATTTTTTATTGAATTTATGCATAATCCTGAAACATGAACTTTTAATGTTGATCAAAACCCTTGTAGTTCCATTTGTCAACCTGCTTTTCCAGCGGATCTTGGTGCGCTAGAATTGAAAAAAATTGTTTTTATTGTTGAAATTAAACATGTTAGCATAATATCACAATAATATCCGCTATAGGCTACTTGAAATTTTAGAGTGCTTCGCTTATCTTCAATTCGTAATTTTCTCAATTTTTCAGTTATACATGTGTTCTTAATTTTTTTTTACGTCATTTGACCACTTCGAACTACAACCGATATGATTTCGGATCATGTACGATTTGGCAAAGCTCAAAAATTTAATTTCCTCCGACACAAATAGCTTTGAATACTTAAATAAGGCGGCAAAAAATACGCTTCACCTACCTATACCATACTTCATTTGCAATAATTCGATTCATTGTTTTTCCAAGTTGGCAAATTGTTGTATCCGATTTAGGACCGCATACGTGCATATTATACGTGTGTAGGTTGTTCCTATGGAATATAAATGTCGAATAAGGCGGCCGAACTTTTTTTTTGTTCTTGTTTTTATTTTTTAAATGCTTGTTCGACTTCAAATAAATACGGATAAACGTTGAAAATGTCTGCCCGTTATTCAACGCCTTATCCTTCGAATTGGTTCGTTTCCTCAAGCGCTGCATTTTTTTCGTAACATTTATCCGGCGTACGTGTAAGTAATTGAAGTGGTACAGTAAAGTTTTTTTCCTGATCCTCCACCTTACTTTCCGTCCCCTCCCCCTTTACACTTGTGCAACCCCCATTGAACGGCTCGAAGAGGTAGCTGTAATTTATTTTTTGATACGTATGGCGCAGCGTTCACGAACGAGCTGTAAAAGTCTGCATTCTATAAATTAAATTTAACAACGTTTGTGAAAAGTTGAAGATCTTTTTTACAGCTGGATGATGGTTTTACCGGAGCCATATATGCGTTAATTACTCTCCAAGTGGTACGGCTACGGTCAGATAAGAGGAAAAATTCTTTTAGTGACTATAAAATGTCGCGACTTGTCCATCGGTTGTCTATAGATTTTATCATTACAGCCCACTAAAACTAACAATAGGTACGTGCTTTTTTAGATGGAAAAAATTTCGTCAAAGTAGCGGTAAAAGCACCCCAAAAACTTTGGGTTAATTTTTTGTTTGGTAAATGCGAAAAAAAAAGTCGAAAAACGTTGAGGTTATTCTCAGGCGCGGCTCGTTGTGTAGAGCATTGACGGTTCTGTAGCATTTGGAAAAGAGAGGGGCTGAGGTTGACGATTAAAATTTTTTGGTAGCTAAAGAAAGTTATTACTGATATAAGCAAAATTAATATTTTCAAAATTTTAACTGCTTTTATTCACCTAACTATGACACGGAGCAGAAAGTTTTTTTTTCTTCGTTTTTCTTTCACTTTCTTTTCTTCTGTTGTACGTAGCCGAAGAGCCGCATAATATTATGCAACTCTTCTTGTGTGTATAAATTCGTTTTAGTCGTTCTTCTACGCACGCGCAACTCACATTTTACGTGATTTAAAGAGCTGGTTGACATGCAGCTCCGACGGGTGTAAAATTGTAAGAATGGTTGATTTATTTTTAGGGAAGAAAAGAGGGGTTGTAACGCGGCCAAGAGTATTGTTTTTTGTGATTACTTTTAAAAAAATCGTAGGCGACTCTGCAGCTTCTATACACGAGCCGCCACTGGTTATTTTCAAATTGACAAGAATGGTAGGGAAGGAGAATAAAGGGCTCCTTCAGTCCTATTTTGCGTGTCTTGAGAAGATGAATAATTGTACTTATTCGCTCCTGTTAATTTATAAATTTTTAAATGCTATGCTGAGAAATTATTTTATCAAATTATAACCGATTTCAAACTGGGCGTGAGTTTACAGTATTTAAATTTTTACTGGTATACTCTTTTTATGCATTAATATGCCCACTTCTCACTATTGTATTTGTATCTTCTTTTTCGCCTTCATATTTAGTTCGCATCTGTCAGCTATTACAGAACTGTCTTTACACTTTACCAAAGCGACTATGGAACTTGACTGTGGTTGCCTGCTCCTTTCATTTCATTTATTTGTTTCCGGCGCCCGTAAAATGACGGGAGTGTCTTATCAGTTTCGACATGAGCTCCGACGCGAGCGTCTCGATCAACTTTCTCGCTGATATGGTGGCATGTTGTTGTTGCTTAGTCATTTTCGAAGTTCGCGCTGTCAGTTCAATATTTGTTTTGGTATTAAATTGCTTTCCAGTGAGCGCCCGTATGCGACTCTTCGCAATTTTACTTCGCTTTCCGCTTCTCTTTCATGATGGACGAAGTTTTTTAAGTTTTTTTTTTTTTCGCTTAAGCCTCTGTAAGCTCAGTGTGGTTTATTACTCTTGAAAGGAAGATATTTACGGACGTAGATCAAAATGGAAACGTGAATTTCGTAATGGATCGCCAGTTCCTAAGCGCAAGTAAATAGATTTAGAATTTGATTTTCCATCTAAACGCTGATGCCATTTGTTTATTCGAATGAAATATGACTGCATGAAAATGTAGTTTTATCATGTCATGTATTTTAGTCGTGTAACGGCGATAATAAAGTAGCTTGATTACTGTGTTGGTAAACAGTAAAACTGTTACCTAAATATATAGTTTTCCGAGAGCTGATCAGTTTATATACCTACCCAATTCGAATATACAGGGTGCCCCGCCTCAAGTTCACCATCGAGTAACTGCTGCTAGAGCAACATAAATTGCATACTCTCTGGTTGATAGAGGCTGTATATTGTTTGAATCATTGTTTTCTTCAGACCAATTCACTCAATCACGTATTTTTAAAAATTGATAAATTCATTACTATGATGGTAAGAAACCTCCAGTTTGCGCTGTTATATGTTAAATATGATGTACATACTTTCTTAGTTTCAAAAATTAAAGCAATCGGAGTAAGCAAAGAAAAATAATGAATAAGAACGTGAGAAATTAGAGTTAAAACCGGCTTCAGTTTTCCGTTTTTTTGAAATTCAATAAAAAAATATATTATTTTACGGGGTGCTTTGAAAATTTATTTTTGAAAAAATAAACCACTGCCGCATCATGACATGAAAAGAATTTCTTGAATAAGTTAGTCAGATTTTTTGAATTTTTTTTATTTTCGAGAAAAAAACATCCGAGGATAGAAATTTGTTTTTAGGCAATTATTGACTGTCTTCCCTTCGAAATACCATGTTTAATTTAACTGAGAAAAAATGAAAAAATTGAAGACTTTTTTACCTCGAACTTTTCACATTTTTATTCATCATACTCGTATTTTTATTTCTGCTTATTTCGATTATTCTAATTTTTGAAACTAAAAAACTGCGTCGTATTTGTCAAATAAAGGCGAAAACCGGAATTTTTCAATCATCTGAGTTTGAATCTATAAATTCTTGATAATAAGTAGGTACCTTAATTGGTTTGGTAGAGAAATATAATTACAACCCCTATCCACCGGAAAATAGGCAAACCATAATAAATGAATGTAACTCATGTTGCTTTATATCTACTGTTGCTTGGTGGTGAAACCGAAGCATAACATTGTACGTATAATGTTTCATGGGCGAGCAAAATTTCAGTTTTGAGGAATATTTTTGAAAAGGACTTTCAAAGGGTCTTCAAAATATTTTAAAATTACTCCATATGCTGTGTGCGAAGACAAATGAACATTATATGCAGCAACCCATGGTCACTAGTCTCTGAATGTTTTGAATGTACTGTGTTGGTTGAAAAGGTACGTGAATCCAAAATGATCATTTTTCCGAAAAATTGATGAAAATTGTTTTCTATGGAAAATTGTTGTTCCCGCGATCCATCCTCTTACCCACCAGGCTGCGATTAGATTCCGCGCGCGTATCAATCTTCACATCGGTTGAGTTTCGAACCGAAACGCTCGTTTCTATACTTGACTTCAACTTCACTTACCGTCATTTGCCAATGGCGGACACCTTCCCAATGGCGGTCACCTTTTTCATTTTTGTATATTTAGTGTTTAAACCGACTTATAATGAAACTGATGATGTCACATGGTAGCTGTTACCCATGGTAATGATTTGAATCACTCAGTTAAATTTTTGCTTCATCCAATAGAAATATTTGGCCATTAATTATGTTCTTGTCAATTAAAATATTCAATTTCGTAATTATTGCAAAGAAAAATATTAGATAGTAAACATTTTTAAAACTGATAATTATCTATTCCTGTGATTATTAAATAATGTTCCTTCAAACCATCAATGATCCTAAACCATTACAAATATTGAATTTTACAGTTTTAGAATTATTTCATCTGTTTCAAACGTTTTTTTGAGGGTGTCCGCCATTGGCATAAAAGAAATATCAATTTTGTGTCCGCCATTGAAAAATTCAGTCTGTTTGAAGGTTTCCAGTGGCGGACACTTGCTTTTATGCACAACTTGAGGCTGGAATAAATCCTATACCTACCATAAACCCAAGGTATGAAGCCAAAGGATGACTGCCATGCCTTGTGACATCATTGAGTTTAATTGGATTTGTTTTTTTTTTTTGTTTATTTAATTATTTGAAAAATGAATATATCTACACAAATGTGCATGGTAAAATGTTTTCAATTTGTTTTTTATCCAGTTGTCTCTATAAGTGGATGTGTGGAGGGAGTTGAGCCCCGGAATGGACAGAGGGTGAAGCCCCTTACTAGTCAACATCATAATTGAAAAATATAATGACAATTATTCACGTTTTTTTCTACATTACAAATATTTTTCTAGGTGTCCGCCATTGGTGTGTCTGCTACTGGAAAAATGAAAATTTTGATGTCCGCCATAGGCAAAATTTAGATAGTTGGGAAAAATGATAGGGTGTAATATGTGTATGGGTTACGGGGGCCAAAAGGGGAGAAGTTTTTAGAAGAAGGTGGGGGCAAATATTCAAGGCATCAAGCAAAATAATTGAAGCATTTTTCAGCAAGCTATGAAAAAATTGAGGAAAAAAATGCCTTAAGGTGTCCGCCATTGGCAAATGATGGTAATTATTGTCCGTATGAAATTAAAGCTGATAGCTGACAGAGTTCCCGGTTAGTTTCCCGAATCAAATTTTCTGAATGGACGATCCCCCGAACCGACTTTTTCCTGAATAATTTTTTCCCGAATCCTTCATCCCAAATACCTTCACTCAGAATGGACAAAATCCCGAATTCGGGAACCCGCTTTTGAGATGGTTTTCAACACGTTTTCGACAGAAATCCTGCTATTAATTTTGGTCCGACTTTCACGAATAGGCACAAGACCATCATAGTTTTGTATCCGTTTCATGATCTCCAGATTCCAAAATTACCCATCTCGCAATTTGGTGTTTCTTCATTTATTTACTTATTTTTTGTTTCTTTCTCAGTTCATGCGAATATATTTCTTTGGGAAATGAAAACAGACGTACAGCTGAATCAATCCCTATGGGCAAAAACAGTACGATTGTCGGGCACCGATTCGGGAATGCGATTTGTGAGACCAAAAAATCGGTGTGGCATCGCCGATGATCGCACTTGGTAATCCTACAATCGGATGTGCGATCATCGGATTTGGCAATCCTACAATCGGGGCCGATTGTAGGATTGCCAAGTGCGATCATCGGCGATGCCACACCGATTTTTTGGTCTCACAAATCGCATTCCCGAATCGGTGCCCGACATCGCAATTACTGTCGGATGTCCGAGTGTCGCATTCATAGTATAACATGTCGGACGACCGATTGTAGGATTGCCAAGTCCGATGATCGGACATCCGATTTTAGGATTGCTAAATCCGATGATCGGACATCCGACATGTATACTACTGACGGATTCCAGATTCGTACTCCGACATCGCATTACTGTCGGATGTCCGATTGTCGGATTTGTAGGTATACATGTTGTATTTCCGATTGTCGGATTTCCCAATCCGATGATCGCACATCCAATGTGGCGGTATACATGCCACTGTGGCGTAAAATTCTGCGACTGTAGGATCCTGTTGTGGCACCCAAACATGCGACAGTTGTAGTCTACATGCCACTGTGGCATAATATTCTACTACTGTGGGATCCTATTGTGGCACCCAAACATGCCACAGTCGCAGTCCACATGCCACTGTGGCATAAAATTCTGCGACTGTTGTACTCAATTGTAGTAAACAGATATGCTTCGGTTCAGTTTTTCATCCGTTTCAGTCAAATATATTTAAATTGTCAAAAATGTAGATGTCACAGCTGCAGTTTTACTTCCGTCTGAGGCAATCCGATTATCTTATTGACTAGTCCGACTGTGGCATTACTATTCGCACTCTTCATACCATTGAAGCAGTTTTCCATCCGACAGTGGCATTTCCGTCTGTAGGCAATCTTCATCAGTTAGTAGTATTGGCCTAATTTGAAATTTTTTGAATAGTAGGCTAAGGATAGTTATTGGTGGTACTCGAACACAGGACTTCTTGGTTGCAAAGCCACTGTTCATCCATATGCGCCACAATCACTCACATTTAGAATAAACGAAAATGTTATACTCATTTATTGAATTTAGAATCCGACAGTAGTATATTTTAATCCGATTGTAGCATTTACCTGTGACAGAAAATGCCACTGTCGGTCTGTTTTGTCCGATTGTGGCAGTCGGACACTAGACTGTGGCAAAATAAAATAAAACCTGATGAAATCGGATAGAACTGTCAGATGCGACCATCAAATTATATAGTGCCATTGTGGCAGTTTGTACTCCGTTTGTGGCATAATTCTATCCGACTGTCGGAGTACAACAGTTGGACCTACCTATCTGAGTCCAACTGTGGCAGATATTGTACCTATTGTCGGTGCGATTGTGGCATGAATCTATGCGACTGTCGGATTGGTGTACTACTGTGGCAGAATTAAGTCCGACAGTCGGATTTGCCACAATCGGACATTATTTCTGTACCATGTCGGAGTCCGATTGTGGCATACACAAGTCCGTCAGTCGCACTCGACTGATCGGTGTACTACTGTGGCAGAATTTAGTCGGACAGTCGGATTTGCCACAATCTGACATTATTTCTGTACTATGTCGGAGTCCGATTGTGGCATACACAAGTCCGTCAGTAGCACTCGACTGATCAGTGTACTACTGTGGCAGAAGAAGACTTTTTTTTCATTTGTTTCATTTTTTTTACTTAATATTTTTCTTAATTTGTTTTTTTATATTCTCATGTATCTATCATTTAATAAAGAAAACTTTTTTTTTTTGTTTTTTTTTTTTTCAAAACAGTTTATATATACTTACTGATTTTCAAAGAAAGATGCCAAAAATATGCAATGTTGTATTTTCTTATTGCATTTTGATTGTATTTTAGAAATTGGTTAAACATCTGCCACAGTCCGACTCAGACAGGTAGATCCGACAATTGGACAGAATTCTGCCACAATCGCACCAACAATTCTGACTCAGATAGGTAGGTCCGACTGTTGGAGTCCGACAGTCAGATAAAATTCTGCCACAATCGCACCGACAATAGGTACATCTGTCACAGTTGGAATCAGACAGGCAGATCCGACAGTCGGATAGAATTCTGCCACAATCGGACTCCGACTTGGTACAAAAATAATGTCCGATTGTGGCAGATCCGACAGTCGGACTAAATTATGCCACAATCGGACTCCGACTTGGTACAAAAATAATGTCTGATTGTGGCAGATCCGATTGTCGGACTGAATTATGCCACAATCAGACTCCAACATAGCACAAAAATAATGTCCGATTGTGGCAGATCCGACTGTTGGACTAAATTATGCCACAATCGGACTCCGACATAGCACAAAAATTGTGTCCGATTGTGACAGATCCGACAGTCGGACTAAATTATGCCACAATCGGACTCCAACATAGCACAAAAATAATTTCCGATTGTGGCAGATCCGACTGTCGGACTAAATTATGCCACAATCGGACTCCGACATAGCACAAAAATTGTGTCCGATTGTGGCAGATCCGACAGTCGGACTAAATTATGCCACAATCGGACTCCGCCATAGTTAAAAAATAATGTCCGATTGTGGCAGATCCGACTGTTGGACTAAATTATGCCACAATCGGACTCCGACGTGTACAAAAATAATTTCCGATTGTGGCAGATCCGACTGTCGGCCTAAATTATGCCACAATCGGACTCCGACATAGCACAAAAATAATGTCCGATTGTGGCAGATCCGACTGTCGGACTAAATTATGCCACAATCGGACTCCGACATAGCACAAAAATTGTGTCCGATTGTGGCAGATCCGACAGTCGGACTAAATTATGCCACAATCGGACTCCGCCATAGTTAAAAAATAATGTCCGATTGTGGCAGATCCGACTGTTGGACTAAATTATGCCACAATCGGACTCCGACATAGCACAAAAATAATGTCCGATTGTGGCAGATCCGACTGTTGGACTAAATTATGCCACAATCGGACTCCGACATGTACAAAAATTATGTCCGATTGTGGCAGATCCGACTGTTGGACTAAATTATGCCACAATCGGACTCCGACATGTACAAAAATTATGTCCGATTGTGGCAGATCCGACTGTTGGACTAAATTATGCCACAATCGGACTCCGACATAGCACAAAAATAATGTCCGATTGTGGCAGATCCGACTGTTGGACTAAATTATGCCACAATCGGACTCCGACATGTACAAAAATAATGTCCGATTGTGGCAGATCCGACTGTCGGACTAAATTATGCCACAATCAGACTCCGACATAGTTAAAAAATAATGTCCGATTGTGGCAGATCCGACTGTCGGACTAAATTATGCCACAATCGGACTCTGACATGTACAAAAATAATTTCCAATTGTGGCAGATCCGACTGTTGGACTAAATTATGCCACAATCGGACTCCGACATAGCACAAAAATTGTGTCCGATTGTGGCAGATCCGACTGTTGGACTAAATTATGCCACAATCGGACTCCGACATAGTTAAAAAATAATGTCCGATTGTGGCAGATCCGACTGTCGGACTTAATTCTGCCACAGTAGTAGTGCGAATTTTGCGATGATCGGATGTGGTATTGCCACACACGGATGAAGTATGCCACAATCGGACCTTTTCTCCTACCATCGGACACCGACTCAAAAATATTTTGCCCATAGGGATATAGGGCTGAAATTTACATTACAGGCGAGTAGGTTGTACGTTCATAATATTTCCATGGTAAAATTATTTGTGGTGATGTGTAAGAAAGAGGGGGGGGGGGGCTCATCATCAGCTATCATTGGTACATTCAGGAGAAAGGATTCGGGAAATCTGATTGGGGATTTTGACCCGGAATCAGCTGACAGTGTTTCCAAAAATTCGCACGCAATTAGCGAGAATTTGAATTCAAAATAAATTTGTCTGACGCTAATCACATCATCCTTCAGCTGTTTTGAAACAACAATGGTGAAGTTATTTCGCTTCTTAGTCGTCCTATATTCGAAGGAAAAAAAGAAATGGGAATGTAATACAAATACTCGTAAACAATTTAACAAAAAAGAAAACAACATTCGAATGATTGGTTGCTGTGTTTTTTGTATCGATTCTACTCATATTTGACTGAAACCTGAAGGAAAAATACCGCCACTTTCTGTGAGAATATAATCCTCAGAACATGATGTGCCTACTGAGGCACACGAGCTTTGAATTTAAATATTATAGTTATACAAACGTACCAACGTATGGTGAGTTATGTCTGTTTTTTTTTTTTTCTTTTTTTTTTTTTTTTTTTTTTTCACTAAGAAGGCTTTTTCCAAAGAGCATTTATAAATAAAGGGAACACGAAAGTGGATTGATAACTTTACAAATGGAAGCTAATTTAGCAGACGCGTTAAACATTTACAGCGCCGCGTAGCTATATAAGCTATTTTTTGTAAAGGTACTTTTGAATTTCTACTACATTCAGATTTTTTTACCCGGTCTACGCTTAAATATAAAATATGAACATGACTACTATTATAGCGTCCTTCCGCTTAGCTAGTATTGTGACATCCACCAGATAAAATTGATTTGTTAACAAAAATTTGAATGTATATGAGTATCATTTAATCGAGAGTCGGTATATTAACGAAAAATTTTTTTTTTGGAAAAATCATTTATTCATTTGACTAATTATAGCGTCCTCCGGTTTGACTATCAATATCGGCGCCATCAACTCATAAATCACTAATTTTGCTATGTCCGTATGTCAATGATTAGCTACCATTGTGGCATCCATAGCGACGTCGCTAAGTATATTTGACTCTGCTATGTAAAAAGAGATTAGTCTATACTCTTTCACATTTCACAGAAGAGCAAAAAAAAAAGAAATATTTTCACCTTGAATCTCATTGCAGTAGGCTGAGCTAGCCCTTGGTCATGATAGTGACATCGCGAGAGTGCTATAGAAAAATATCTCGATAGTACTCGACTTTTTACTATCGTGATAGTAGCTGATTTACCCTTGGTGAAGAAATGTGTGAGAGCCAACGATATTTCTTATCATTTTCCAGCATATTGGAAAATTTCGTGATACAAATCTCCGGAAAAGCTCGTAGTTGTTTTCTAATTTTGTACATTTTTTTCAATAAAATTAGTGAGAGTATACACTCTCACATTGTCATGAGAGCTTGCGATAGTTTGCTTACGCGTTATGATAGTTTTGCGAGAGTAGCTCTCGTGATAGCTATCTCTCGCGATAAAATGTCATTATGTAAATGGGCTGTAGGGACTGAGATTTTGAAAAATTTATTTTCGCAGTTTTTGGCCTTAGTTTTTCATAAAGTATGAATTTTGTTTCAAAAAAATGAATCATCGTGCTGCCGTGAAGTGGGTTCAAAGTTCAAACTTGAACAAATTATCAACGGATATTTTTGTTTAGAACCCCACCCCACCCGAAACGTGTGACAATTTTATTATTTTCCCAAAATTTTGATCGCGAGACTCTCCTATACGGCTATACCTACTTTTGCAAGTACATATTTATATACACGCACAAACTTTAGCCAATAATAGACCTATTAATTAAAGTTTTTAAAATTCGTTCCATCATTATGGCTGTATAGTATCCTTCGTGTGGTGTCCTCTTCTAGTCCTGTACAATCCGTAGAACGGAAGCTGATCATTTTTCTCCGGTAAACCTGATGCGCGTATCCTCGGAAATCCTACGAAGTTTTCTTCACTTCCGGTTTGAAAATTTCTGAGTGTGTTTCTTTCACTCGTATTTTCAGTGTTTTTTTTTTTTTAATATGGAAGTTTTTTTTTCTCTCCAAGAGGAAGTTTCCTGGACGGAAGTGGGACTAGGCCACGGGTTCGTTGTATAGTTTTTCGGCGCGTCAACCGCCTGCATTTTGATCTTATAATTATTCTTATGATATAAATTTCCTGATACACCTCCGCTTGTGGAAAAGAATCTCCTCGTCTAGACTGTAGACATCGACGCGTGTAGTAGATACGTATTTTTTGGTATAATATTAAAATGCCGCTTAAGTCCCGGTGAGGGAAGTCGATAGAAAGTCGCTAAAAAAAATCTGTTTGCATTCGAATTCGTTTCGGGTCAGTTGACGAAAGAAGTAGAAAACCTTGGATGTCGTTTTTAAGCGTACATAATTGCTAATCGTGTCCTCTTTTTCTTTCTCTCCCTCTCTTCTCCCCCTTCTCTCACATGATTTGTGTTTTCTGCACGAATGTCATAAAATTTGTCCGGTCGTGGATCTTTTTTAGTTTTAGTTTCCATAAGTTTCGCTTTTTTAGCAGGATTCCGACAAAACAACAAATCTAAGCCTACGATTTATTCTTGTCTAACTGGGAGAATGAGCATAGGTCACGGATAGTTTTTTTGTTTCATAATCTCCTGATTGTAACTACATTTTCCTTATCCCTCATTCTAATACATATTTTCCTTTTATATTAATTTACTTATTCGTTAATTGCTGCATGGTGGGAGAAGAGGGTGGAAGGGGTGTATGTAAATCGCAAATTTCATCTTTGAACTTTGGTTACAGGAAAAAAACTCTAACGACTGAGCTTATAATCGTACCGTGTTGGTATAAATACGAATATAAAGACATTGAGAGTACATCACCCGAATTTCAAGTCAATCTGTTCATTGGTTACTGTGAGAAGATATAGATTTTCCTTTTGAACCAACTGACAAATAGAATTGAAATTTGTGGTCAAGGTTAGATTTGAGATGAGTATATTGCTGTATAAAATTTAATGTTGATTCATTTCAAGGTTCTCTAGTTATTAACAAACGGGTAGCCAAAATGGGTGATCTGTGATACGGATTCCTTCATATTTAAACGGAATTTTTAACTTTGAAGCTTTATAATACAAGAAGTATCGAACCGATCGAGCTGAAATTTATATGGAGTGTAAATACTAGACTCTATGCAAAATGTAACTCTCCAGTATTGGACATTTATCTTCGAAAACCTGCTTTCCCAGCGGAATTGACTGTGCTAGAATTTTTTAGTTTGCTTTTGCTGCGTATACACGCCCGTGGTTTGCATTTTCTGTGTTTCTGCAGCCGTCGCCTCCGCATTGACACGATTCCCAGCGCGCCTCCCATAAATTATCCTTTTATGAAGTCTCCCGTCGACTTGATGGTGTTTGTCATTTATGGCAAGTTAATTTGAAATATCGCTCGGCCGTAGCCTTTGTTAAATTATCGTAAGGTTGCACAGCCCTCCTTCTCGTTGACTCTTAGTGTAGTCGTCTTCGGCGCTCGCTGCGAATTTTGGCGGAATGCACGGCGTTGCGCAAATATTTTGTTTTGTGCCCGCGTCCGCTTAGAAAATGGGTTTGTTCGGTCTGAGAATATGGTGATTTTCGTATTCGCGGCGGTTTTCTCGGTCAAAGCACGATTGGCAAAGGCACACAAAGGTGTTCGAGTCAAAAGTCATCTCTGTCTTACTTGATTGTTTGCGTTGCACTCTCTTCATTTTTCCTCTCTAGTTGTTCTACTCTTTTCCGCAAATCTTGTTTTTGTTGACGATTCTGTATGGCACCTACCTAATTTTAATCGTAGAGATTATTTTGCCCGTTATCTTATGATATGGTTTCGCTATTTTATAGTACTTGGTTGACATATGTAAGTAAAAAATCTCTATAGCACAGTTAGTTTCTCTCGAAAAGTTGGTTTTCCTAATTCTGAAACTTTTGAATGAACTAGCAAACTTACTTTCTGTGAAAACTGGAGGGCTTTGCCCCATATGGTTGCTTTTTGCCTGGACCCGCTTCAAAAAACATATTTTCTCCTCTTCCAAACCCCTTTTCCATCTATATTCTGAACTGCATATCAAATGAAATGTGTGAATACATCTGAGGAATTGAGTCGCAAAACTCAACAATCGCCATTGAAAAAATGATAAAGAATCACCAAAAAACTGTTCATAAATGAAGAAGCAGTTACTCCATTTTAATTCACATAATGACTAAATCTTTTCCTTAAAGTTGACCCAACTAATATTTCATCATCTGTTGTCTATTTCATACTCACTATTACATATAAAATACACGTCTAAAATGTATGTAAGTTGCTCTATACTTATTTATTTCGAGAGATCCTTGTCTATAACAAGTTTTGATTTTATAATAAGTGAAAATAAATAAACAAAATGGAATTGGTAATACGGTTTGTAATGTATTCTATTATTAATACAATACGTTTATAGTTTTATTTTAATCTTTTCGATATTATCCATATGATCTTAATGAAAGCTTCGTTAATTTGAAGATACGGTATGGTCGAGGTTTGAAAAAAATCTAAGCGAAACCGCCGCTGAGGGGCAAAACAAATTTATTCGATTAAAATTTTTCGAAATTATTCTTTTAAATTTCTAAGAAATTTTTCTTCGATAAAATATCATCTTTATTCGTGTTCTTATAATTTGTTGGTTGAACGTCGATGATTAAAAAGTGAGGCTCAAATCAAACAGAAATATACCATGGAGAATGGTTGTGATAAATTTTCATGCAATCGCATATCTATGTACATTCTAGGTTGAAAAAGGTATCGCGTGTTATAAATAAAAGACTCCTTTTCATGAGCATAATGTCTGCACGCGTTGGTCATTAATAATAAATCGATTAATAAAGTTGGAATTCTTCGCCATTCGCGTACTTACTCCTCGGATGTGGTCTATTTCATTCAATAAATCTATTCTCTTTGAATTTATAGAAACGAAAGGTATGCGAAAATGGGAATTTAATATTTAAAAGACGCTCGTTATGGCGTAAACTTCATGCACCTCAGAAGAGAATCGCTACAGTTTTAACCTTATCCTAATATCTCGCCTTTAGCGTCTCTTTTTCCCGTTTTATGGCGAACGTAATAATTTCTCTCCTCTTTTTATTCGGAAATAAACTGAAAGTCTTGATATTGATAAAAACATGAACATGTATAAACATCCCGCGGGAGTAATAAAATCTAAAAGTAGTAAAAAAGAAATACCTAACAAATTATACGAATTTATGAAACTCTCACAAACTGTGACGATATGCACTTACTTATAAATGTAAAAAGTATCCCTATGTACTCGTATAATCTTGCTCGAAATTCTTATGTGGGTAAATTTTCGGCACTTAACCATAGATGGCCATACTGTCAGCTGGACCACGCGTCCTACCAGTCGTACCATTTTACACAAAGCACTTTCTGGGCCGGGGGTACAATCAGAGCTTAAGCTTCTCTTCAACAGAACCAGGTTCAAACGATGAACCTCGGCTTAGGCATGAAGAGAGTGTACAAACAAAAATAGACTGTGGTTCAGCTAAACCAGCAATAATCGCTGACGCAGCAACAAAATAAAGGGGATTCTGATTATTATTGTCTGTGGTGAGCACCAGAATGTTCTTATCACCTAGCCCTTATCAGAGAGCGTGGAACCAGTCAACTGAACGCTAACTGTGGTGAATTTCAATAAATTGTATTATATGAATTACTATTTAAATATAAGTAATATCAATGAACACAACGTGGAAAGCATGCAATTTTGTAAAACCCTTGCCGCACAAGGTCCACCTCTTCTGGTGTGCTTGGGAATGTGATAAATTGTGGTTGTAATGAGGCAATAGCTCTAGATGCATGGTGTACGATTCTACTGGCGGTTGATCTGTCAATGCCAGTGAAGTCGGCTGAAACTCTTACAAGGAGCCAGTTGCATAATATCGTAGAGCTATCAATAATTGCATTTCAGCAGACACTGTATGATTCCTGTAATGCATACATATTTGGGTATATTTAATATTATATACATATTTGCAGCACAACAGTAGCCCAGACTGATGACCATAATAGCCTTATATCTTACCGGGTTGTTTTATGGGCTATATGTTCCCCTATCAGGTCCAACACGAAGCGTGTTGTCTCTTTCGACATCCGGAACCTCGTAATAAATTCATCTTCCCTCCATTTCCGAGAATGGTCAACTCTTGGTCTTATGACCTTTGATTGTCTTGGGCAAGCAACAATCAGTGCCAAGTCTAGCACCTCTTCCTCGCTGCTACTACTACTGCTGCTGCTGCTACTACTACTATTGCTGCTGCTATTACTGAACTCCATTTTATGAGGACAAACACCTAAATACTTCAAAATTATATTTATTCCTTACTTTGTTAATTACTTTTTATTTGTCATTTGGGAACCCTGTAACGGGATTTTATTTGTTTCTTTCATGTTGGTAACACTACATTTTCACCTCTCGTTCAGTAGAACTCACCTTGAGCGTCGATCGGACTACACTTAACTTGAACCAGGTTTAAGCGGAGCTCATCTTTTGAACTCGCATTGTACACCCTAATTTTTCGAGTTGAACCTGGTTCTTGCTTGAGCCACACTTAAGCTCTGATTGTACCCCCGGCCCTCTGTCTTTCTGTTAAGACTCGCTGTATGTAATGGAATTAGGGTATACATTATACGCAGCGCAAAACATTTTTTTTTTTTTTTGTTGAAAAAGGTTAATTTTGCATAGTGTGTATGTAAACGGTATTGCTTGGAATTCTTCCAGCAAGACGCCCGTCGGCGCATCTCTCATCAAGGTTTATACTAGTGGATGAACTAATGTTGGCTTCTAAATTATCTTCATCTAAAGAAATTCGGAATACTATATTGGGGCAACCCTGAACTTGTTGTTGACCATAGAATGAGTATATGTATGCATGTCATACATCGAATAGCCAGTTGACCCGCAAATACAGCTCTGGGGTCTAGTAGACCCTACATGACTTTTTTCATGATATTATTTTCAATACGATTATCAGGAACTAGAATAAATGCATAGAGGTTCAACCTTTCATGAAATACTGGCGGTCCGCCTGCTAAATGTGAGTTTCTTATAGAATATTTTGAGATGTGGAGTCTATCAGACCCCAAAGCTGTAACAATGTCTGTAAAATTTATTCTACTTTTTTATTATTCTTTTACATTTCCCATTTATGTATTTTCGTTTTTCAAAACTCTTATGGGAAGTATTGTCCGCGTCAATCTCAATAATCAGGCAAATGTAATAAATTTAAGGCATTCATTCATTCATTCTTCCATAGCACTACCCAATTATCTTGACGAATTTGATTCGTTTTCTACTGAATTACGTCCTTTTGATCGTTTACGCGCTTCATCTCCCCGTGGCAGTGGGTTGAAAATTCGGAAATTTGAAAACGTGGCGGCGAACGCTCCTTCCGCTCATCGCTCCCGCCGGCCGTATTTCATTTCGTTTTGCCACCCTCGTTGGCGAAAACGAGGGATTTAGCCAATTTCAAAAAACTACCTATTAACGAGAAAAAGGGGAAATCATCCTTCTTGTGCATGTATATACGCACTCGCACCACGTATCCCAACTTGGAGGAAGGAAAGGATTTATACAATCTGCCTAGTCGATCTGAACTCGCGTATTACGCGTGAGCGATATTCAAAGGAATTACCAATCTCAGTGACATGAAAAGTTCAGTTTCCATTTAGAATTTTGTGTTAATATATTATGACCCTCATTTTTTATTTATTTATTTTTTTTTTTTGGGGGGGGGGGAAATACGAAGTACTCCGATGAACAGGCGTGATTATTTGCAGGTTTTTGAGAGAAAACCTTCTATTAATTTTGGTCTGACTTTCACAAATAGGCATGGGACCCACATACTTATTCTTTTCATGATTTCAGGGTTCCGAAAATACCCATCTCGCATTTTCATATTTCAATCATAAATTTCGACTTGGAAATATAATTACAGGAAAACTACAAGATGAATCGAGAGCTAAAATTTTAACCTTATATTAAATTTAGGTCCTGGAAGTTTAACATCCAAATTTCAAATCAATCCGTTCTTTAGTTTTCTAGAAAAATCGTTCTGAGAGTGAAAAAATGTGGATTTTTCTTTTCCGCACGCTGACCAAAGTCGATTTGAGGTTATGAAAACTAGTGACCAAGATGAAACTTATCCTTGTCGTAATGCTATTGTGTTGCCTTATTCCGTACTCGCCCTGATCTTTGTCATATTGTGAGTCTTTTAAATAGATTTATAGGGCTGAAATGCACCAGAGGTCGATCTCGATGAGTTTCAAGTCAGATAGAAATTTCATATCGATCGTTTTTGTAGTTCTCCATATAAGTATAAAAATGTAGAAAAAAAACTATGATTTTTAATGAGTTTTTCAAGGAACGAATTGCCTCGAATTCTCATAGTTTTCAGCTTTTGGAGTACAAGATAAAAAGAACTATACCGAACCAATATGGCTGAAATTTGCACCTGAGGTCAATCTGGATGAGATTTCAGCTTGTTAGAAATTTTATGACAATTGGTTTTTCGGTTCTCTAGATATTAGCAAAAATGTTACCAAAATACGATAATTTTAGAAGGGTTTTTGAATGATGAGCGGATTCCTTTGAATTCTGACAGATTTTTCAGCTTTGATGGTATCGAATCGAGTGAATATTGAACCGATTGAGCTGAAATCAATATATGGTGTGCACTGCGAAAATAGAAGCTTCTAAAATGTAACCATTCAACATTCAAGCCAATCTGTTGGTTAATTTGGGTAAAAAGTGATTTTGAAGGTTCATAACTAGAATGTTTTTTTTTGAAACTTGCCCGGAGATTTCTGACAGAAATAAATTTTTACCCAAGTTTTCCATAACCGTGAAACAAACTTTTCATGGTTTATGAAAAACCCCTGTAGTTCCATTCGAAAACCTGTTTTTCTGGCGGGGCTTGCTGCGTCGGAGTTTTTTATATATTGTGTTCTTTCTAAATATTGAACTTGCAGGTCTGTAGAATTAGAAAAATGAAGATTGCCGGTGCCATTTTCCAAATTTTGCTGTTGACAAAAATCATTTTTACAGAACACCTGTAAACAAGGTCTTAGTCTGTTGTAGAAGGATCTTGTCTCCCTGACTAATCTTTTCTAGCCGCTGAGGAAAAATCGCCCCTCTTATGAAGTCGCGTTATATAACAGGAGATTTGTATCGGATGAATTCAATGAATAAAATGATTTAAAAACTTTCCTGACTTTCCTCAATCTTTTTAAAAAGACACGTAGGTACGAGTATAACACATACACTTGAATTTCGTTCTCGAAAATGAATGTCTGTGGGTGTTTGATTAATTTTCTTCGTTTCATTTATCCTTATACAATCGCTTTTTGAACATTTTATGAAACCGAACTCATTAATTTTCCCTCACATTTATATTGAAGCGTAATGATCGATGGTTAAATATTAAACTGTATAATTGTTCGTTTTGGTTGATTTCGATTTCGATTCGAACGTTGCGTCGGTTAACTTTGAGGTGAAACGTCTAACCAATAAACAGGGAATGAGTTGGCCTCACTTCCACACGTCGACATTGGCTTTCCATTCCACTCCCCCCTTTTTAGGCAATTGGCGTTGGTGTCAACATAAATTTTCGTAACCTTCGAGCACCACGAGCTGGAGGGATAGAAAAACGTAATCCATTCGAATAACTAATTAACTCTGGTTAAATTACCGTTCTCGAGTTTATTTTTAAAATAGGTATCAAAGCGGGAGGGATTTCGAATGCTAATATAAACGATTTCCTATACTTCCGAGGGGTTCGTTCACGACGAAAATAAAAATAGTTACTGCAAATAGAAACGAATTTCTCTTTCTTTTGGCTACAGTTGAGAAACAAAAGAGTTAAATAAAATTCAACAGTTATTTTGTCGTATGTAATTCTGGGAATGTGCAATATCTGAAATTACTTTCTTGAAATATCCGAATAATGTAGTTGGATAAAGTCGAAGCTTGTTGAAAATAACTCGTTACGATACGAATTTGAGAGACGAGAGACCAGAGAACTGAAAACTGGGAATTTGCTCATCCGCACAGAGTATACGGTCATACGCCATTTACTAACATCGCATCGTCAACTCTTTTTTGCATTCTGTATGGTCGTGACCTCGAGAACTCAATTTATTCATTATTTTCTATTGAAAAGAAGATCCTGTGGGCTGAGAAGATCACTTTGTCTGTATGCCTTATACAAGCTCACCACGTTGAATAGCCTGTAGTTTTAACAATCTGCACTTATAAAAAGACGAAAAATGGCGTGGTGTTATTTCTTCGACGTGTCGGTGGTTTTGCTTGGAATTCTGATTAAATGAATAATCTTTCATAATTTTACTATTTAATTAGATAAAATTTAGTTAGTCTTTTTTCCTTTCTCTTTCCAGGTACTTACACATAAACCTTTACAAAACCGAATGACGTGTAAGGGCCATTTCTACAAAAAATAAGTTAGAGGGAGGAATATATATTTGGTGGGACCCCCTACATATTGACATGCACAAGGATTTGTCTCAACATGAACGAAAACGCCAATTTTTAGTCGATTGAAACACTGAGAGAAATTTCAATAGTACATACCTACTTTTTACTAATTTAGAATAGGAAAACTGGGACGATTCAAAATGGTTGCACAAATTGCTAAAAAAAAAAATAAGAAAAAAAGTAAAATATATTAATTATCTTTGTGGGAAATTTTATCATCGTTTAAAAATTTATTACTTACCACAAAATGATATTTTTGTAGTCTAGATGAAAAAGATTACTACATTACGTTGTAATAAATCCAACGCCTTTTCTCTCAGTGAAGTAGCGATATTCTGTCTGAAAAACAAGACACTTCGTTACGAAGTCTCAAGAGGTTTGGCAAATCGAAATATACAAAACAAAACTAGAAAAAAAAGAAAGAACAAAGAACAAATGACAAAAAAAACAAACAAACAAACCTAAAAAAAAATATTGACGTCATCACCAATGTTAGAACTGTATTTAAAAAAAACAAACCTAGAAAAGACGAAAATGATGGAAATGATGAATAAATTGATAATTTTTCATCATTTAATAATGAAAACAATCGAACGCTAACAAGAACTTTACATTTTTCAAAAATAATAATAGAAAATGAAAGTTTCAAGACAATTGAAAATATCTGTTTTTAAATTATTTTTTCTTTTCAAATCTTAATTTTGTCTCGAGTCAGTCATAATTAAAATTTTAACGTTGAATGGAATTGTGAATGAATTTTAAAATACCAAACCGTAATTCAACATTTCAATTACATAACTAAAATAATGATCATTATTTTAGCTTCATTTACTCTTAATATTATCTGAATATACGAGGCGTTCCAAAAGTCCGTTCGCACCCCTCACCATTTCAAAACAAACAGAGATAGAAATATGCGGCCAGTTTTATTCAAAAGAAGAGACTTCAAGCTATTTTTTCATATAACTTCCTTGGCAATTATAACATTTATTATAAGGCGGTATGTGATTTTGAATTCAATCTTTGAAAAATTGTATGTCCAAATTTTGAAAAAAAAAGTTCATTTTTTACCAAAAGCACCATTATTTGCAAATTTTTTCCTCCTAATTCAGCTGTCAACCTTGGAGACACATACTGATAAGATTGGGTATGGTCTGTGGATGAGGAGGATGGGAAATGGACCCTCCCTTCAAGTTTTTCCCGAGATAAACAACGTGACAGGCAGATTAAAGGCTAGTATTATCGGGCCTAAATTTTCACGCGCTACAAAAATAACAGTACAGCGAACGGCGAGTAAAAACGCATGGCTGTGTGTAGTATAATGCAGTGAACACGTAGCGTCTCGCGCACACATGCATTTGTTTTGTTGCGTTGTGCTTTGTCTGCCCATTTGGTTTTGGTTGTACGTATTCTCCCTTCCTCTTTCCAAACTTTTTCATTTTTTTTTCCAACAGCGGACATGCTCAATATGTTCTCTTGTCAGAAGGCATTCAGATACATGTTTCTGACTCCATAGCAATCCTTTTTCTTCCTTCAAATAGCCCAAAACAATTCAAACCCCGCATCTCAAATTTGGATGATACATTTATTCTTTTGCTCATTTTCAAATTATCACTACTCCAGACTAAATCATGATAGGCCAATGAAATTTATATGGTATTGTCACATAAGGTTGGTAATACTCTGGTTAAAATTTTGCGCCATCGGTGTTACCAGGGCTGGAGATATGGAAAGTGCAAACAGACTTTTAGAACGCGCCTCGTACTTGAAATTCCGTATAATATTAAATGTAATTATATACATTTACCCAACTTCAGGATATTGAATTTAGTTTTTTTTTTCTACCCGGCACCTCCACCATTTTAGAAAATTGAATGAATGAAAAGTATTTAATTAGAATCGAAAAAACTTTATTATAAAAATATAAAAAGAATCACATTGAACTTATAAATGTAATAGAAACTCAAGTCTTCTGTCAGAAAGAGATCATCACGATATGATTATTATGTATAATAAAAAACAAACAGATTACCAACTAGAAAATATGAAAAGAATCACAAGTCTTATAATAGACTTCAATGGTGTTGTGGAAGAGGGGCAAATTTGCTATTCTTTTTTACAGCAGATGGGCCCTTCTTCCACAACACGATCAACATATATTAACGTTTATGCTGATCTCCACTAGACTTGATTGCCAATTAGAAAATATAAAAAGAATCACATTCAACTTAAAAACGTAATAGAAATTCAAGTCTTCTGTCAGAAAGATATCATAACGATATGATTATTATGTATAATAAAAAATAGGTATTTGAAAGAGAAAATCAAAGTAAACAATATAAAATGAATCACATTGAATGTAATAGTAATTTAGTCTTCTGTTAGAAAGAGATAATGATATGATTATAATGTATAAAATATCTCCACTAGACTTGATTGCCAATTAGAAAATATAAAAAGAATCACATTGAACTTAAAAACGTAATAGAAATTCAAGTCTTCTGTCAGAAAGATATCATCACGATATGATTATTATGTATAATAAAAAATAGGTATTTGAAAGAGAAAATCAAAGTAAACAATATAAAATGAATCACATTGAATGTAATAGTAATTTATTCTTCTCTTAGAAAGAGATAATGATATGATTATTATGTATAAAATAATCAAACATACCATTCGATCAAACAAAAATAATTCTTCGTTCACCAAGAAGAGTTCTAGAACGGAATGATGAAAAGATCAATCTCACAGATAAAAAGAACAGAGAAAAGAAGTATCAAAAAAAAAAATCGACCAAAAAAGAATGGGGAAAAAATAAAAATTGAAAAAATTTAATTTTAAATTGGCCATGTGATATTTTTGTTCAATACAAAAATTCGATTTAAAAAAGTTGATTTGTGAATTTGGAAAACTGAATGGGCATATTTTGGCGAATTTTGATTAAATTGAATTATGACAAGTGAAAGCTAAAAAAAAAAAAACAGAAAAGAACAATCGCAATTGAGCCAGGAAAAAAGAATGACCATTTTTTATAAACAACGCGATGATAAAAGAATGGAAAAGTGGTCCAGATCGTATGGTATGTTTGAAAATAATAATAGACTTATATTAACGTATAATACCTAATGCAAATTATCAGATTCTCCACTAGACTTATCGTCTATGTTGCTCAAATTTTTATTACTCCTATCAATTTCTTCATTACTTTCATCGATTTCTTCATCTGAATCCGATTTCTTCATCTGAATCCGTGTCCATTAATTGCAGTAGTTGTAGTCGTAGCTTTTGTTGCTGTTTCTTATCGCATGTCTCCATAACAGAACTGACTGTCGAATAATGGTTTGTACAAATGAGAGTTCACTTGCTGTAAATGTTCCATCAAATCGAGCATTTCAGTGAAAATCGTATTTATATTGCTGTCCATATTCGTATGTATAAAATCCATCATATGCCCGATTATTTCTTTGTCTGGACTGATTCTTGAAGCCTCGAATAAATCTTCAATAGTAACCAGTAATTTTGTTTTCATTTTGGTTGAGGCTTCAAAATACTTATCTTTCATCTGCTCCAGTATATCCGTATTTAATTTATCTGTAATTATAAAAAATGATTAGTATAAATTGACTTTGGAATAGATTTTGGAAGTTAGAAAAACGTTGAATGTTGAAAGGTAAAAATTATTAAATTTTCAAGTGAAAATTTGGTAAAAATTTGAAAACTGAAAATTTAAAGTGTATAGAAATAATCAAATACCAAGAGTAAGAGTTTATATTTGTTAAAGTTATTTACCGTAATTTGAAAAATTTGAATAAATTTAAATTGTAATGTAAAATTGTTATAAAAAAACAAATAAGGAATACTATAAAATCTTTCATGAAATGGTATATTATTGTAAAAAGTGAAATGTCATGAGCTGTATGTCATGACTCATGAGTTAATATATTTTAATTAAAGATAATGAAAATTCAGAGTCATAAGATCTATTTAGAATGTGGGAAGTTGAAAGCTTTTCATTTTTCTTCAAGTTAGAAATTAAATATAATAAGTTGAAGTCATATCTTATGTTTATTGAACTTTACTTCAGGTATGTGTAAAATTAGCAATATAGTTTGCTTACCAGATGGTGTTAATTTCATCTTTTTAAGCGGTGATTGTGCACTACTTGTTGCCACTGTGTCACTAGAATACATATATAATGTGAGTTAGTGATACAAATTTTATACACAAGTTTAAATCATTTTATTCAATTATACTTACTCGCATTTGAAAAATTCTGATAAGTCATCATAAGTTAGTTGCAAACAGTCATTATAGTAATCTTTTTTCACATTTCTCAAATAAAACAATATATCTTCAGGCAATTTATTTCCATTCCATTGTATCATATTTAATTTGGCACAATGTTCATCTGATATAACATATGTTAAATTGGTTCCGTTTTTCCTATCTTCAGAATATGTGTGCAATATTTTTATTTTCAAATCGTGTCTTGAAACATCCGTTTGGTCAAGTGAAGACAATTTCACATCAATGAAGTCATTAATTTGAGGTATCAGATATTTATCTTTATACCTGTGAAATTAGTCATCAATGATTAATGTGGTATTTTTATTACGTGATATACCTACTAAAGTAATACAAAATATACCATGCTGTAATTTCATTAGCTCGTATTGCAAGGGGATCAGAAAACAAATTTTGATAACCGCATTTTTCACAATTGCGATCAAATACTTTTACCTGCATCGTGAATTGTAGAGGCTTGTGGATGTCATTTTTCACAATTGCGATCAAATACTTTTACCTGCATCGCAAATAGTAGAGGCTTGTGGATGTATTTGTCAAATGGATCATATTTCAATTTAGATACCCACAGATGTAATGATAATGATCCTAGAAATAATAATATAGTTATTAGTTTTTTAAATACATATTGCATATATAAATGAAAAAACAAATATATACCTGTTTCATCGACAAGAAGTATATTATAATACTATTCATTGATTAGATTACTAATTTTATTTTTTATTGCAATAACTTGTACATTCGTACATAAGAAATTAGTTGCAATACTGATAGGTACTATTTCCGACATTCTGAAGATATAAAATTATTTTTTTTAAATAATAATTATATATAATACTGAATCAGGAAATTAACAAATTTGTGAAAATATTATCGAAAAAATGAAATTAATTTATATGAATACAGAATAATTATTGTACAGTTACCTGAAACAATTAACTTAACATAGAAAGATGAATGAAAGGAAGGTCATTATTAATTGAAATCCAATTACGAAGTTACATACAAGCTGAAACATAAGCAAAAACAGTTGAATCCATAGTTGCTGTTATTGCTTTTTTATAACACGAAATATTCTTCGAAATGCTCAGTATAATCAGGTTTTGGTGAAAATATTTTATTATGTCAACTCAGAATATTGCTATTATAGAAAATTCAAATTTTATACAGCTTATTGATTGGAACAAAAGTATTGTACTCGGTGAACCATACTAATGTAATACGTGGTATGATGAGTTCCTGTTTAATAACCTCAATATGAGATAGCATATACTGTAAAATAGCTCACATTTAATTTGAAAAGCGTAAAATGCGTCTATGGGAAACCAAACTGAATTTAATAATCATAGAAGCGAAAAAATCACAAATCATGTCATACCATAATAAAACTAAATTAACTCACCAATAATAATAATTTATCGTCTGTAGAAAGATGAACAAAAGAAAGGTAATTATCAATTGAAATCCAATTACAAAGTTACATACAAGCTGAAACATAAACAAAAACAGTTGAATCCATGGTCGTCATTTAATGGAGTCCCGTCGTGGGGGCTCATTAGTATTTGTATTTGAATTGAGTCCCGGGTATTGGGGGCTCATTAATATTTCTATGTGAATTGAGTCTGGGGGCTCATTAATATTCCTATGTGAATTGAGTCAGGGGTATCGGCTGAAATATTTTTCTTATTTTCAGCACAGGGACAGATTGCCTTCTTATCATCGGCTAATAGTCAACAGGCGTACTTGTGATGAACAAGTCACCTTATCTTTTACTTTTCTCCTCGTCTAATCGAGTTATCTTGGACTTGCGTATCTCCCTCCTGTATTACTGTTGATACTTGATAGCTGCCTAACGTTAGCAGCTCTGTTTAGTTTTCTCTAACTGTAGTCCTTAGTGCCATATATCAAAACCCGTGAATTCCTTATTACAATGCTGCTCGCTGATTCACATTTTTAATCACACCAATGTATGATCATTGACAGTCCTAAGTCTGTTAAAGTGAGAAGGGAAATGTGAGTCAGTTCAGTGCTTCCATACCCCGGACTCAATTCATATAGGAATATTAATGAGCCCCCAATACCCGGGACTCAATTCTAATAAAAAAAAACCAATTTGGGACTCAATTAAAGACCGGCGGAATCCATAGTTGCTGTTATATGTCTTTTACAATACAAAAAATCCTCCAAAATGTTCAGTACAATTACGTTTTGGTAAAAATAATTTATTATGTTAACCCAGATTATTGTTATTATAGAGAATTCGAATTTTATACAGCTTATTAATTGGGATAAAAGTCTTGTACACGGTGAACCATGCTAATGAAATACAGAGTATGATGAGTTCCTATTTAATAACTTCAATATGAGATAGCATATACTGTAAAATAGCTCACATTTAATTTGAAAAGCGTAAAATGCGTCTGTGGGAAACAAAACTGAATTTAATAATCTTAGAAGCGAAAGAATCACAAATTATTTCATACCATAAGAAAACTAAATTAACTCACCAATAATAATAATTTATCGTCTGTAGAAAGATGAACAAAAGGAAGGTAATTATCAATTGAAATCCAATTACCAAGTTACATACAAGCTGAAACATAAGCAAAAACAGTTGAATCCATAGTTGCTGTTATTTGTTTTTTATAATATGAAATATTCTCCAAAATGTTCAGTATAATCACATTTAGGTGAAAATAATTTATTATGTTAACCCAGATTATTTGCTATTATAGAGAATTTGAATTTTATACAGCTTATTAATTGGAATAAGAGATCTTTAAATACTCACAAATATTGGAATTATGTTGAAAAAATCATGTCATATCATAATAAAACTAAATTAACTCATCCATAATAGTGAAAACGAATTCAATAAATTTAAACTATAAAACGTCAATTTACAAATTGTAATAAAAAGGAAATCAATTAGAAAATTACTTCAACGTTGAACGTTATCGCAAGACAAAAAAAAAATCAAAAAAAAAAATCAAAAATCAACAAGGATAAAAGACCAAACTCCATTTTCTGTCTCTGTCTACACCATGCTAAATTCTGTATTTAAACTAAAAAAATAAAGTGATTTTAATAGGTCTTGGCAACATTGTTGCCAAACCTAATAACACACGTCACGCCATATAGTTTTTTCGCGCTCCTGTAAAATTACGTTTTCAGCACTCTACATCATCCGGTTGTGTAGTGGTTCAATGTGAATCTTTATTTTATACTTATTCTATGTCGACCAATTATGAGGCTCTAATTCATGTTCCTTGATATTATATACATACATCTTTTGCGCATCTCTTTTTATTAAATAGAGATATGTTATTGTATTTCACCATTTCTGTCGTCATTTTCAGTGTAAATCTTAAATGATCGCTGTTTATCTACTTGTCCAAAATAATAAAAATTACTACTGATATATTTTTTTCAATATCTACATGTAGCGTTAACGTTACCGTGTAGATTATTGTCAATCGCGAATTCAATTTTGATAAATCAATTCGTAGTTGAAAACAGAAAACCATCTTCGCTGATTATCCTTTAAAATTATCAACACCATTCTTTCCGACTATCAAACAGTAAGTAATTAGGTATATCGCAAAACGATCAAAAAACATCGTCTAAATATGCATCTGTAAAACAGTTTTCAAAAACTTGAGTCTTAATCTAAATATTTTTAAACGGATAATTAAAAAATAAAAAGGAAAAGTGGTAGAAGGAACTATGTGCGAAAAAAGGGGAGGAAAAACGAAGCCGAAAAGGAAAGAGAAGTTTCTGTAGAAAAATGAAAAGAAGATAGCAATTTCGTGACAATAGCTTTGGTTTTTCAAACGATGTTTTAATCCCTTCACAGTCGGTTTACGCTAATAATGAACTCATTAGACAGAAAACCATGGGCTTAATGTTGTTCAGCTCCAAAGCTCTTCTCGCAGGCTGCTCTCGGCAGTTCCCTATCATGCCAGCAGTGTTATGTCATTTTCCCAAGTTTTTTTTCGCTGCCCCTGTAGTACCTACTTCAATAGAATAATGAAAATACGTTAAAGCGCTTCAAGGAGCCTAAAAAAAAATGAAGCTTCTTCATTATTTTTCTCAGTTTTACTTTGAAACTCTTGCCGATATCTTTCCTATAGTAATTTTCCTTCAGATGTTGGGAGGATTTTAATTTTAATTTTAATTTGAATCATCAAATCTCAGTTATCATTATACTTCATTCCAGTTAAGAGTTCCATGACGTCACAAGTATTTGAAGACAGCGATTGGTTGAAACACGGTTTAAATCGAAAATACTTTCTTCTCATTCGTTGAATCTTGTGACGTCGTGGAACTCTTAACTGGAACAGACTATAGGCAGGATGACTGCCGAGAATGTTACTTGCTACATATAAATAGCTGCAAAAAACTCACAGACCAAGACGAAAGTCGAACCGATCAAGATGTTTTTTGTTTTTTTTTCCCTATCACCTTGTTTGACTTTTTTTATTTATTTCTTTAGATAGTTCAGGTTTTTTCCATGATGTTGATTTAAAACGCTGATACCAGTGATCTTTTCATTGTAATGTTTAATTGAAAATTGAAAATGAATCATTTCTACCTGAAAAATTATATCCCTCATCATTTCACCTTAGAAAATTACATCAACTTTCCGTTAAGGTGAGTGATCCTATTCACCCATGTTCTTAGCGGGCATGATTTATAAGCCGAATCTCATTAGGGTCTGCAATCATTTCCAGCTGGTTGGGGTTTTTTGTAGCCAGCCGAAATGGAGTTAGGAATTTTTAAAACTTTTACGAAGTTTTGTTCCTATTCACCTGCCCGATACTGTTCATCTAGTTTGATGGTACAAAATATGAGGCGCTATGGGAAAACCCACCTTAGGGTGAAGATCACCAAAATCGATTTTTCGTGCTTTTTGTATTGGTGACGTCATAAGGAAGCCATAGAGACCGCCCGCGCGCCAATCGGACGAATAACCGCTGAGAAGTATCAGTTTGTTCGAAAATGCCAGGAAAACGACTTTAAAGTTTGATAAGTTTGTATCATCGAATAAAACTGATCCTTGGCCCTGCTAATAAAGACTTAACACTTATTTCCATACTGAAATTTCATGAGGAATCCGAATTTGAGGATAAGAACATCGATCAAGCACATCGTAAGTAATTTTTTGTTGAAAGTATGTTCCAAAGTACAATTAAAATGCGAGAAAAACTACTTCATTTTTTGATATAATCCTATAAAATTATCAAGTTGATTCTTGTCACTATTACTGAAGTCGGAATACTTGTTTCTTTACTGAAATTTTATGAGGAATCCGAATTTGAGGATAAGAACACTCGTCGAGCACATCCTCAGTCTTTTTTCTTTGAAAGTGAGTACGTTCATAAATCTGTTTAACAAAATTTCAGCCGTTTCTTCTGAAGACTAGTCAAATGAAAGTATTTGCAAAAAATATGATTTGTAAGGAGCTTGGTGAATGGTGACTATTTTTATTAAAAAAATATATAATACTTTCACAAATTCGTACGCTTAGATTAGAATTCCCTCAGAAATTTCTTTCTCATGTACTGAAATAATTGGGGAAAAAATGAAAATTATGAAATAAAAATAAAATTACAATGTTATTAATTTTTTTTTTTTCGCTGTTCGACGTTTAGGTTTCTCGTTTTCCGGTGGACCACTTGGCTCGGTCTTTCGCGATTCTTGAGAGAGTAATTTGTCAGGAGGCTTTGGACATACAATGTCTTTAGCATATTCTCGACAAAATGGACGTATTTTATCATATAAGTACTGCTGCCTTGCAGCACTCAGACCTTCAGGCTCTAATATTTCAGGCTCATCTGTGAAAGAGGTTTTAGGATCGAAGAATTGAAAGGAGAATAAGGTGCTGTCAGATTCATGTTGAAATTTTACTTCTCCGGGCCATTCACGACTAAAATGAAAATGACCAAATTTTGTAATACCGGGTAATATTTTGGCACCTTTCGATTCAAAATAACCTTTCCAATCGTTGACGTTTATAAATATGAACCCTTGTTCATCACCAGTCAATTCTGCAAAGTTTAAGTGCGAATTTGTGGTTGACGACTCAATGATGTTGACAACGTCATTGAGTGTATGGGCTTCCGACTTGTTATATGACTTTTTAAAAATACCGAATGCATAATCCGGTCCGAATTTCGTGTGACCAACGGGGAGGAATGATAAAACAATATCATGATTTAGGTTCTGCATTATTCTGTAGGCGAGGTACCAACAAACGATGTTGTTTTTATTCTGACCGACGCAATTGTTAGCATGTAAATGCATCGACCGTTCACCAAAACTATACCGAGAGAAGTAATAATGTAAATAGCTCACAACAGCATTAGCTCCTTTAGAAACCACGATTGATTCCGGAATTAAAAAGTTGCACTGTCTGCGAACAGTATCGCACATGATCCCAAAAATACCAATACGATAAGGTACGAGGAAGTAAACAGGCCCAGGCTGGAGAGGGCTGCGAGGAATGTGAATTTGTTGGCAAAAGTCAAAACTGTAATGTACTGGTTGATCATATGAACATGGCTCTGGAGCATTGGACAAAATTTGAGGCAAGGTGAATGATTCTCGTGTTTCTCGAATTACTCTTTTATAATATTCTCTTTCTTTCTGTACCAGATCAAGATGTTGCTAACATAGGATGAAAAAATTTTTCTTCTCTTCTTCGGTGACATTTCGGAGCTCCCTATGAGATATGTAGTTTTTTTGACAGATATCACAGAGATCGGTTTTTTGTGACATAATTGATACATCGGAACAGAAATCTCGCCACAGCGCAGTGAATGATGCATAACAGGCAACTGGATACTTAGCCTCTTCTGCTGCACTCTTGTACAGTTCGTAAATGTGAAACTTTGTTTCACTTGTTGGCAAAAGTTTGAGGATGTTATAAGTATTCGCCTGCCCCCCAGGCATAAACATGGCCTCATCTTCAGCGTAGTTTTGGATGAATTTAACCACGAACTGGACATTCCCAAAAGTCAGTGTATTTGAGGGAGTTTTTTTGTAATTGCCGTGGAATGGGACAGTTATGCTTTCGTTTACCTTATAAATCCGGAATAATCTCTTCAAACGATCTCTTTTTATGCCATGTAAAAACAAAAACGCTGTTTGACATACGGTTAAACCGTTAAAACAGTAGACGAGCTTTATTCTTTGGCACTCTGAATCACTTTTGGATCTTGCATGAACAACTTGATCATCAGATTTTGCTTCGGTTCGAATGATTCCCAGCATAACTTGGTCTAGAATGTTTTTCCCCTGATCGTAGTAATTTAGTTCATTCGAGTCAGCCCGAAATCGCAGCACTTTATCTTGCGTCCAGTTGTCTATGCATTTCTTAATGCAACACTTTTGTTCAAAAATTTGTGAAATACATTGTTTTTCAGAGTCGTCGATGTCTCTAAAATCAGGTTCATCTCCCTGCAAATAATACCGAGGGCTATTATCAATGAAAACAAATGAAATATAAATTTATATTTGAAAATATAGACAAAACAACTCATAAAAGTTCCAAATTTAGCTAAATTTAAGATATAAAAAATTTCAATTTTATTTCATGGCACTTGATAGACCGGACCCTTGCAATCTTTTATATTCAACTTTATTAATTACAGGATGATAGGCCTGAAAACAGACAAAAAAACTATGTAAAAAAAATTGTGTTGCTGGTTGCGGCGTGAATTTCTTATTGGGACCGGAAAGTGAAAATTCGCTATCTGGCGGTAATAGGTAGTACTAGTCATTAGACGGGATCGAAGAATGAAATACCCGTTTAAATTACATTGAGGGACAAATTAAATAATTTTTTCGTTCATAAATATCAACTGGAAAAACAATTTTTTTTCTTTTCATTGCTGTACACACATGAAAGAATTTTATCACATCGCTTTCATTCCAATTGTCAATTAACTAAATAATTAATTAATTTCATCAACTTTTGAACAAAATGAAGTTTTCATTAATATTTTTGCCACAACTGCTATAATGTAAATCATATGGGAAAACAGTGTTGCTCGTAGTTCTGTGAGAAAAAAATGTATTGTCATTTGATTACATTCTCGAAAGTCAGTTTACGCTACAGTAATTACACGTAGTATTACTCTTTTCTCTCAGTGCAGGAACCCCAAGGACTTATTGCTGGCTATCCGATACTTCATTATATCGTTTGAAAGAAAATTAATGTAGGTAATTCGTAATTTTTTACTAATACCGTTAAACTTTCTGGGCCGGGGGTACAATCAGAACTTAAGCTTCAGTTCAACAGAACCAGGTTCAAACGATGAACCTCGGCTTAGGCATGAAGAGAGTGTACAAACAAAAATAGACTGTGGTTCAGCTAAACCATCATAATCGCTGACGTAGCAACAAAATAGTGGGAATTCTGAGTATTCGCATCTGTGGTTGTTTATTTTGTGTCGTATGGTAACGCAGTGAGTCCAACCTACCGGCGCCAAATTCAGATACATTGATAAAAAAAATGGAACTTTGCAGTGTGCCGTTTACCCAACCTGTGCGAATACAATGGTATTCCTCTCGATTTTTAGCTGAACTCGCCTTGAGCGTCGATCGGACTACACTTAACTTGAACCAGGTTTAAGTGGAGTTCATCTTTTGAACTCGCATTGTACACCCTAATTTTTCGAGTTGAACCTGGTTCTCGCTTGAGCTACACTTAAGCTCTGATTGTACCCCCGGCCCTCTGTATAAGAAAACCGTTCATTTATCCACTATGCTGAGATTTTAATACCCTATTGGTGGTCCCAAAATGTCACCCTTTTCATTCCTTCCTCGGTTCATTTCAGAGGCATAGTCTTGATTTTTCGCCATTTCAACCAGTGCGGTTCACGATTAATTTTTCATCGCGTTCACAATTTATTACGCGCGTACGCTATATTTTTCGTTGGCCATTCTCGTACGCGTTTTTAGTGAATCGAGTCCTATCTGTTTAGTGAGGCATTTTTCGTCGAAATCGTATGGTAGCAGTGGACTTGAGCGATTGCCCACATCCGTTACTTAATGCGTCGAGAGTAATGGCGTATCCCATCTGCCATCTTCCACTAGCGTTCCAGATATATCTTCCACGTAACAGATCCCTAGGATCGCGTTTTAAGTTACTTGAAAACAACGACCCATAATTAATAACTTACGAACGCCTGGCCATAAGCGGTGGCACTCTTATTAACCGCTTGATGGCGCGGAGGAGAAAAAAATTCCGTCCAAAAAATGAAGAGAAATTCTTTTTTTCCTCTCGAGTAATATCTCTCGTATTCTATTTTAGATCAAACTAACGCATCATCCGCCTTCTTTCGACTTCGAGTCAATTTTTCTGCTGCAAATCGGATTTTTATCCACTCCATTAGTCAAAATGTTCGTTGAATTTAGCAAGTTGACGTTGAAAACGTCGATCTGTCATTATAATATTTTGAAATTTTATTGCACGAATGGAGTGATAATGTGGCCCTGAAAGAAATTCGCTTTTAGCAGGGTTTCAATAGAAAACCTTTTAATATTAATTTTGGTTTGACTGCGGAAAATACATTGTATGGTGTGAGGCAGACCTACCAATAGGTACCTACTTGATTTTATAACGGTAGGAATAGACAAGAAAGCGATATGGGTAGTCGATTGAACATATTTTTCTTTAATATCATTTCATCGAGCAAGTACAGGTGACAAATAAATCATCAATTTCGGATGGTTTTGGCTAAACAAGAAGTGGAATTCATATTTTTCCATTTTTCATCATCAGAAGTATATCTCTATTAAGATTTATTATTATTGCCGAGTTGCCAAGTTTAGAGCGTATAGTGGAGCCTATACCAAAGCAATGATATGTATTTCTAAATGTTTTGAGAGGCTGCATATATACCGGATATGCAATATATTAATGGACTTGCAAGAATAAATTGCTGCATATTCTTTGAGGAATATACCTATGATATCCGTATTATGGCAAATTACAAATTTGTGAAGCGAAGAAACGAAATGACTCGAATTTACGCATATACAGGGTCTTTCACAATAAACGCTCACGAGAAATATGTGGTTAGCAAGGGTTTAAAACTATCATTTTCTTTTGTTATCGCCACCAATGCATTCTCCCAACCATGACAATTACTCTGATGATTTCATAATGGGGTATCCATACCAAAAAGGGACCTTGAGGTGAAAAATAATTTTTTCAATTTTTTATGGTTTAGAGCATAAAAAAAGAAAGAAAATTTTTTTTTCACCTCAAGATCCTATTTCCGTAGTGAAACCCCCGTGTATTTCTGATTGGTATGTTTGTGCGGATACAGTGGTATCGTTTTTTGAGTAAAAAATTCATCCACGTAATCATAAAATTTGTTTTTCTGATGAGCCCTATTTAAAAAAATACTCTGTATTTTATATTATAAAAAAATACTTTTTCGGAAGAATACATTTATCCTCGATAAATCAAACCGAATTAAGTCATTCCATAGCACGTGAGAATTGTCATGGTTGGGAGAAAGCAGTGGTGGCGATAACAAAAGAAAAAAATAGTTTTAGACCCTTGCTAACCACATATTTCTCGTGAGCGTTTATTGTGAAAGACCCTGTATAAATGACCAAATTTTGTATTTTTGAAAATTCTAAAACAGTGTATTTTGATTGAAAAAACTAAAATCAAGAGAAACGTTTTATAAAATCTTTCTAATTGCAGCGATTAGGATAGCTTAATAATATGATTACCATTTTGAACGGCCTTGGTCAGTTCGCGACCTTCGCTTATAAGTCAAGAAGTGTTCTCCTCGCCTTTGATTCTTTGCTCATGAGCAATAATACTTTCTGTTCCATTTAATAGCAAATTTCTGCACACAGTAGCCCACCTATTCAAAAACGAGGCTACGATTCAGTTTTCTTCGCCTGTTTACCTATTTCCACATTTTTCCACTGTATAGAGAGAAAATACGTAGAAAGCATGGTGAGAGGGGGTGTGAGAAAGAAATCTAATTACGTTATTATTGATTTTAGAAGCGCTATTAATTCAATCAATTATCGCCTCTTATATTTTCAATTCTATAAAACTTCTCGTTGTCGGACTCCCTTCGAGCCTCCTTCTCGTTATAGTTCGTCTTTTCGTCGCTTCGTGAAATTAATGCGGCGACCAATGGGTAATATTGGAGTGTGAGTGCGTGTATTGTGTGCGCACATATGCGTCATGTACGCCCGGCTCCAGTAGATGAGAATTTATATCGCCAAATTGCCGTCACGCGTGCACGGCTGCTTATTTTTGAAGAAGGAGCGGAGGATGGCACCCATCGGATGGTGAATTGGTGCTCGCTTTCGGATTTGTCGGAAAGCAGGTATGCGAAGGCTACAAGAGCCCGTTAAAGAAGAATGCGACACTGATAGATTCTTTCGAGGTCGAATACTTGTCTAATGGGCGACCATCAGCATCCACCTCTCCCCCTCGCTCTTCGAAGTTTATTTCGTGCAAAAGGGAATCTGACGTTTGGCGGCGAGTCAAATTGTCGAATTCTTCGTACGAGGGCATTAGTATACAGAGGTGAATATTACTTTATTGCGTAATTGTACGCTTCATACAAGGTGTTCCGCCTCAAATTCACCACCAAGCAACTGCAGATAAAGCAACCCAAATTACATTCATGTATGATAGTTTGCTTACTCGCTCTCCGGTTGATAAGGGCTGTATAATGTATGAATCAGTTATTCTACAGACTGATCAGTTAATTATTTTTTTAAAATTATTCATGACTATGATAGTTAGAAACCTCCAGTTTGCGTTATTATTTAGTAAATATGATGTAGTTTCTCAGTTTCAAAAATAGGAGCAATAGGCAGGAAGCAGAAAAAAATGATAAATTAAAATTTGAGAAATTAGAGGTAAAAAACATCTTCAATTTTTCATTTTTCCAAAAATTGAATGAATATTTTATTTTAAAGGGTACATTGTTTAATTTAATTTTGAACGAATGAAAAATTGACATTGTTTATTCCTGACTTTTCACATTTTTATTAATCATTTATTTCTGTTTGGCTTCGACTGCTCTGATTTTTGAAACTAAAAAACTACGTCATATATTATGCCAACTAATGGCGCAAACTGGAGTTTTTCAATTATCACAGTTTTGAATGTATGAATAATTGAAAAAAATAATTGCTTGAATTGGTCTGGGGGAGAAAATAATTTCAACCTCTACTCTCCGGAGAGTAGGCAAACTACCGCAAATTAATGTAACTCATGTTGCTCTATTTACAGTTTCTCGGTATTGAACTCGAGATGGAACATGCGGTGTTGCTTCAAAAAAAAATACGAAAGAGTTTTTTGAATAATATACGTGACTGTAAAACTTACAGAAAATTATTAATTCTCTTTTTTAATTAGCTTAGTTGTTCTTCACCGAATGTATAGTTGCCTAAATGATGGGCATGTGTGGTCGGTTTTAGTTGTCAAGATTGTTTCAGGTTAGACGATCAAATCTTTTCAATTTTCAGTTTTTGCAAGATTATATAATATGCTTCAGTACACAATCTACAACATGTCGCACACCCTCTACAAAACTGCTACAACTCGCAAAAACCGTTTTTTCAGGAGAGCTGTTTGAAATTTTGAATTTTAAAACTGGCAGTAATCAGTGAATTTTCAATGGATTTTGTTTTGTGAAACGTCAAAAGACTCATATTGTGGTCTAATTTCTGAATATGGTAATATTTCTCCCTTCAGTGGTCAACAAATAGCCCCCATGCAAGTTGTATCCCTTTTGTCCAGCCAATAATGAAGAAAATGGTCGAGTTGTATCAGTTTTGTACAGTTATATCAGTTTTATACATAATTTGAGTGTTGTTGTTTCATTAATGACGTGGTTGTAGAACTGCAAATTGTATCAGTTTAGTAGAGTAATGTTGAGTTGTATCAGTTTTGTCAAGTAATTTTATCAGTTTGTTTGAAAAAGTTGAGTTGTAGCAGTTTTGTCCATTGAATAGCCTCATATTTCTGAAATTGTAAACTGATACAACTGTCCTGGAGGGGTCTGGGGGTGGAATTTCGCCAAGGTGAATATGGGGGATCAAAGTAGGACCCTTATAGACCATTTTTTCACTACTAACTCAAAAATCGATTTTTGCGAGTTGTAGCAGTTTTGTAGAGGGTGTGCGATGTATGTACCTATTATTATGATTGTAAAATGTTACTCATTTTCATGCCACTGGGAGGAGTTCCTCGAAGATTTTGCACATACTCCTTTCGGTCGTATTAGATTGAACTGTCAGTTAATAAAATTAAAAGTCTTAGTTATGTTAATGGATATGTATGCAAGTATGTAGTTGGCCTATTTTAATTGTTACACAGACTTCTATATCCTTTTCCAGCAGCATTAGCCCCTTTCAAAACATAAGATTCACCAACTTTTTACTATACATTTTTTTATCGGTTTTCTAAAATCGGCATTTTTTGAAATTTCAACTTCAAACCTTAAAACGTGGCCATTTTATCTGCTATAAAGACGACTTCTGGTTGGTTTTATTTTGATTCCTTATAGTCTCTAGTTTACCCCCATGATGCTAACTGATGCTAACTCAATACCGATCAAACAGACTCTTTACTTACATGTAAATGCCACTATCTAATATTATTTTCATCTGACGAAATCATTCCTGTTCTGAATATTATACCTACTCGTAGTTTCATGTGAGCCCTTCGAATTCTGTGTCTTATTCATCTTTTTTCATTTTTTGAGAATGGAGAATTATGGTGCAGTGTTGAGAACAAATATTTTCGGCACATGTGAGACCTAAAACATCTACGAGTATTTATGGCTTTATTCCTAATTTCTCATTATTCGTCCTCCTAAAATGTTTTCTTTTATCTTTTTAGGAGAGGTAGTTCGGCTGGAAAATTTAGAGAAAGATCTATGTATATACGCAGAAAGTGAATTTTCAACACGGAAATGTCAACATCAATCACATAACCCGTAAGTTTTTAATTGTTTTAAAAATTATTCCTATTTAAGAAAAATTTACCTTGGTACGTGTTCTGACGCCGATCAACTAACAAGGAAAGTACGTCAAGTGTAACTCGCCAGCTAGAACGCAACCCTGCATTACTATATTGTGCTCCTCGGCGGTTGTATCTACCCAGTAGCGTGTTTTTTCCTAATGGCCCCTTTAAGTGGAGTTACGAGGGTATTTTCCAATATGAATTTTTATTTATTTAGAGAGACTATGGTTTTGACTTAAATATGTGGTGTAACATTGAATTTTATTAAGAAAGTGATACAGTACTTTTTTATAGTAAATTGAAAGAGGAATATTTTTTGTTTCAAACATTTTCCTCTATTTCTCATGTAAAAAAAATTTTAGGTAGAATTTGAAAAATTTGAATAAATTACATATGTGTTGGGTCAATTTGATGACTGGTACCTGATACTGATTTTTATGCGGAGATTATTTTGAAATATGCAATGTCCGAATGAACGCAGCTATGGATGAACAGAACTTTTCGAAGGCGGTGCGTAGGAAGGAGATGGTGATCGGAAGCTTGCAGATAAGTTTGTTTTCGTTCATTTATTAGTGGTCCTCAAAAAATTTTTATTTACACGAGCGAGACTCGTTCGTAGCTCATGAATACTTGAAAATATTTTCCTCGAATGTAGCCGGATAAAAATCTAGGGCTGCCCTTTTTGCTCGGTTTTTCCTCGAAAACACCAGTCATTTACATAATCGAGCCTTAATATTTCGTGAAGATTATATTTTTTGTTTGTTCTGTATTCCAAGATTGAAGTAGGGAGAGTTGGAAAGGCTATATACTAGTATTTGGGTGTGTGTGTGTGTGTGTGTGTTTCTGTGTATGTATGTGTTATAATTCTTAATTAGTACCCGTATTTTAATGAACCACGCATACCCCAGATTTGGGCCCATTAAATTATTCTTACCACGAAGATTACTAAATATAAATACCGAGCGCCCGTGCGTGTGTATATGTCCTTCGTATACTCGTACATTTCATTTGAGATCTGTCAAAGCTAAAGGATTCAATGTAGGTCCACAGTCCATCATCTTGGCCGAAGGAACGTGGTCCGAATTTCGTGAGTTTTTCATTGCTACTGCGTGTGTGGTGGGAGGGGGCATTGGAATTAAATTTTTCGGAAATCGAAGAGCCGAATTAGACCCAAGGGCTTCTGTGGAATTTTTAAATTTCAGTTAGCGCGCGATTTAGTCTAGGTATTTTTGGAAATGTCGAGAATGTGGGAGTTACAGGGTCAAAAGCCTGCTGACGAACCTTCGGAGGAATTTTACTCTTCAGTTTTTAATTAGCAGCACAGCCCGTGTCCAGTATTTTCTCTGGTTCTGTTTCTTCTGACCCTGGATTGCTATGTATTCGCTGTTTGTTTGGTGTATCTATTTCCTTTTCCTTATGAAGATAACTTGCCTTTTGAGATGTTTTCCGGTTGACAGGTGAATGCGAATCACCCACCTCTGACCCTACCCCACGCCTTTTAATGCACCAACTGTTAGAATATTATTGTTTAGGAGAACGCACTATTAGCAGGTTCGCTAGAGACCGGGAAGCCTTTCCCTCCCCGAAGTGAAATCAGCTGAAACTTTTGAAAGAAGAGAGTAATGGTGTGAAGAAGTTTGTTAAATAAACTAAAACATTTTCCGCTAATATAGGTATTTGCCCACCCCGCATCCCTCCTGAAGAAGCCAGCAAAAATCCATCCTTGAGATCTGCGCACAATTTTGCATAGTAAAATATAAGTGGCTCTTGAATGAAATTCGTCTATTAAATTCTTTCTTCCTCTTTCCTGCCCAACCCTCGAAATTGGTAGACTGCCTATTAGTATTCGAAAGACATTCTCGATGGGTTTGTTGATTTTTTTTTTGTGTGACTTATTGAATGTACGAGTAGATAAAAAGCCATCGCATCATTCTCTGCCAGATGTGTGAATTCGTGGCACGCGACAATTTATTGCATTCGCAAGTTGGAAATTTTCATCACCTTTTAAAAACAGATGATTAATCCGTTTCAAGTAAAACGCTGGTTATTATGTCGCTTTACACGAGTACAACGAGTATCGCCACTACCGAACATCATTTGGGACATGACAGAAAATTTTTATTAAAATTTAACGAGATTGAGAGTAATTTTTTTTTAAATATTGTTGTTGTTGTTGTTGTTGTTGTTGTAAGTACTTTCGTAATTTTTTTTATTCGTGTTTTTTTTTTTTCCTTTTCTAAAAATTCATTCTTCATTCGTAAGTACGATGAATATATCCGCTTAATTCTTTTTGACGCTTTGCCAGAGCCAACTACGAGACAAAATATACGTATACGAGTATAACGTTATCGTTTGTTCGCATTTTTAATTACATTTCGGATAGAAAAAGTTGGAAGGAAAAAAAAAAGCGAAAAAGAAATGGAAGTTTTAAAAGTGTTTTAAATTGAAATTAGATAATTAGGACGATAAAAATGAGGAAGAAAAATACGTCAACTAAGGGGGAAAAACAAAAAATGCTCGGTAAGTTATGATTTTGATGTTGAGGTAGGGTGAAAGATGAGGAGGGGACGAATGGAAATGCGAATGTTAGTTACAATGTTATGTCTTCTCCGAGCTCAAATTTTGCTACTTTCTTCTCATTCAGTCGTAAAATTTGTGCTTTATTAGCTCTAATTTCGCGCGTTTTTCTCGCCTTTTGTTTTTATTCTAACGACAAAATTACATTGCCGTTGAAAAACTTTTTTTCTCTCTTTCTCGGCGACTGTAATTTCTTTAATGAGCTTGTTCTTTTCTCTTTTACCGCTTTGAAGGTGCGAATGCCATGCGGTTACAAAATGCGGCGTCCTGCGCTAAGATTTGATTTTATATAGTACAAAAATTTACGGTCCACTAAAACTGCGTTTATTTTGAACAGTAGGTAATACAAAAGTGAGCTCTTTTGATAATCTTTAGTAAAGTAGGTAAATACGAGTAAGTACAGAGAAATCGTTAAAGTTGAACCTCCGATTATTATCGATATTTTAAATTATCTTTGGTTCAGCCGCTAAGAATGCGCGGAACTTTAGAACCGATGTTTTGTGAAATGAAACTGAGAACTGACCTAATCCAAAATATAATCATCCCTTTGTAGTTGAATGCGTTTTACAAATGATATTGGTAATTCGTTCAAGATGTTTCAAAAGTAATGTCGAAATGCATAGGTTAATTAAATGTGTAAAGACTTGAAAAAAAATCTGTTGGTTCAAGGTGGTGCCTTATAATCCTCAAAACTTTCTTATAATCACCAGAGGAAAATTAATTACCTCGCCAACTTACCTATTTGGGCAATATGAAGATGAATGGTGGCGAGAAAATGACGAATGGAGAAAAAATATTTGTAAAGACCCATTTTTTTTATTAATAGAAAGTGAGTTTCATGACATATCCTTACTAGAACACAAGTATATTGAAAAATTATACTGATATGAGTGAAAGGAAAGTCGAGGTGTACGGTTTGAGTTCCCTTAAAATTAAGTAGGTGCTTTGGATTGAGAAAAAATCTGAGAATATGACATTATACTCATATTTTGATAAAAATTTTTTTTTATTACATGATATTTTGGATTTTATTCGACAATATTCCACTTTTATTTGTAAGTTTGTACTTTCTTTTTTGTCGCGTTGATAACTTATTATTGTGTTACTAATGTTGCTTCTCGTGTAACGAACACAGTTTAAAATTTAGCTAGTCATCTATATACTTTTTTATGGCTTTTGCGTTCAGTTTAGAATTTTAATGAGAATTTATACCTAGTAAATATTTCGAGAGGGGAGATCGAGAAGTGGCTGAAAGAAATAGAAAAAAAAAACGTTTGTTTCCATTTTTGTCTTGTTGTTCCTGGTTATTTCTCCCACAAAATAAACAAATGTAAATGAAAAAAAAAAGGTCTTAACCATTGCACGTAAACAAACGCATGTATTCGTTTTGTATCCAAAAACTTGTATGATTCGGGCAACAAATTATTCATTTCTACGTTCGACCCCATGGGAGTGGCAACTGCAGATATTTTTATTGCTGTGTCAATTTACGTGTTTCAATCTCTCTGTATACATGCCACGCCTGTACTGTAAGCTATTTGTACCATATTTTCGTACTATTTTAGCATGTCGATGTGGAAAGAATTCAATTTTTCACGCTGAATCTGAATGTGCGACTCGTTTTGCTCTACGTCGCGATTTAAACCTATTTTGGAGCATTTTCCACTTTTTTTCGGCCATATCTCGCTGATTGAGAGTCGCTGTCAAAAACGCCTTCCGGATTCGTGTACAGCGACCTCAAAAACCCCCATACCAGTGCTCAATTTACAAATTTATTCCCTGAGCAGAAATCAGGAAATGCCAAGTTTTTGAACATACCTACTCGTATATTATATTAGGAGAAATTTGGGTTCAATTGAAATAGTCATCAAATTGACCCAACACATATATAATTTATTCAATTTTTTCAACAAAAAGTACTTTGATGAAATCGATTTGCCGCACAGATGTTTGTGGAACATATCTATGTTACAGGCAAATTGTGAAACTCCAACATTTAATTAAATGACTAGGCATTTAGTTAAATGACGAATGAGCTGTGAACTGTATGTCATTTAATAAAAGGACTAGTAAATTAATTAAATGCCGCAACACAGTTAGGCAGGTTGTGAAAAGTTCATTGTTTCTACCTTATCGCGCCCCCCATTCTGGTTCTTTCTTATCTGATTTTGCCTGCCAATACCTATTTTTCACGAAGAAAAATTTTGAAAATATCAAAATTCAAGTTGAATGTCCACTCAAAACTTTCCTCAGACTCAACCGATTTGAGTGGTCAAAAGCTCAAGTAAAAGGTATCCACTGAGTGTTCTTAGACCAAAACAAATTCCTTACCTCAATTAGAACCTGAGATATAGATCTTTGAGTGAAGAAAAATCTTGAAAATATCAAAGGTCAAGTTGAATGTCCACTCATAACTTTCCTTAGACTCAACCGATTTGAGTTGTCAAAACCTCAAATGAAAGGCCTTAATCCATTGAATGTTCTTAAACCAAAATGAACATTAGAACCTGAGATATTGATGTTTGAGTGGTAGAAAAACTTGGAAAAAGCATGAATTTTGAGTATAACTTGAGTAAGGTCAGAGGTGAGTGAATTCCAATGGGTGATGACATATCTACACATAAATACCTTTCATTTAAAAAAAAAATGAAGCAAATTGGCCGGATAGAACTGCCGGGCAAACTTGTATTAGATTCTTTTCATGTATAGATTTCATTTTGTACAATTTGCCTAGTTAATGTTCGGCATTTTATTAAAAGCCTAGTCATTTTAATAACTGCCTAGTCAAATTATTGAATTTTGTTCGTGATTTTACAATGTGCCTGAAATCAAACGTCATTTAATTAAATGCCTAGTCATTTAATTAAATGTTGGAGTTTCACAATTTGTCTGTAACATCTATACCTACTCGTACTATAGGGTAATCCTTATTTTACAAAGAATTTCATTTTTAATGAGAGACTCTCTCATTTTGTTCTATGTTCTGGTGTAAACTTCATCCGCCTAGAATCACCCCCTTAGGTGCTATATGGGGGCAAAGTTTATCAATTTCTGTTATTTTTACACATTTTTTCGATCATATATTCAAATATGGATGCGATTGAAAGAGTTGAATGAACTTATTTTATTCTACACAAAATTCCCTGCAAAAACATGACAAAGTTTGTGGTTTTGTTTTCGTTTCGTAATTTTTGTTTTAAAGATTTAGTATTAAAATATCAGCTATACATTACATACCTCATTAACTACGAGTACATTAAAAAATACAATTGTAGTTTGATGTTTGCGCCATCAACATCGAAAATATTATGCTTCACTAATACAACAGCGAAATGCTACAAGTGGCGCTGTAACGACGTGGTGGTGTCCGATTGGATTTAGCGACTGCGAGTTCAATGAAAGAAATGATAATTGTAATAAATAAAATGCTCATCTCGCCAGCATCATCAGCATCAGATTAAGCTGTATAAGAAAAGAAAGAGCAAAGATCTTCTCGTTTTCTTCAGTCTGCCTTCCTCGCTTCTTCCATACTCGATACCTTTTATCGCACTTCCATTTTAATGGATGGAAGAGAGTAAACGCTTTATGGCGGCAATTTCCTTTAAAATCTTGTACACACTCTCCGCATTTGCTCGGCACTTCCTCCGCCGGAGAAAATAAATTCCATGTTGAGCGGAGAAATACGAAAAAATCGGGGCGAAGCAGAAGAAAAAAGTCGCCAATTTTTCGCACTGAAAGTCGACATAGAAACGCTCTTAAAAAATATGATTTCCAAATGTACCTACTACCTACTTACTTTCGTTCGTGAGAAAAAGCCAATTGTGAATGCGCGAACGATCTAGGGGAGTGAAAAAGGCCAAGACTGAAATGAGTGAAAATGAAGATTTTTCAATTGTGGGAATAAAAGTTCATTTTCCATGGAAACGTACACGTATACAACAATTCACAGTGGATTCAAACTCCTGAAAACGAATAAAAAGTGGTTACAACAGACAAATATAGAAAATTTTTGTTGTAGAAATTTTTTAATTATAGTGGCTATTTCTTATTAATACTTTTTGAATGATATAAAGTTCATTAATGCTTACTTTCTTGATTTTAATTTGATGAATTACATGGTTGTAATCAAGTGAATCTATTTTAACCCTTAAAAGACCAGGTGGTGTCGTATACGACGCCATTTGAATTTGGATGCGTCACTTCTCAAAGGACCAGGTGGCGTCATATATGACATTCTCAGGTCCTTTGAAGTTCCTTTACTGTGGAGTCGAATATGACGTCACCTGGTCCTTTGATTAATCGAGTAAAACATGGTTTTTCTGGTGTTAAAACTAGAAGTTCCAGGTGGTGTCATATACAACACCACTCAAAATTTTGAAATGGACTTCTCAGAGGACCAATATTTTGATAACTCCTGACTTGTGTCATACGACGCCACCTGGTCCTTTGAGATTACTCTTGTGGTGTCATATATAACACTACTTGGTCCTTTGAGTAATCGAGTAAAACCTGATGGTGTTTCTAGTACTAAATCAAATATATGAAAAAGCATTGGTGGGGTACTTTCGGGCATGCAGAAAAAACTACAAGGAACCTACGAGTATATCAAAGTAGTGAAAGGAAAAAATTACAGAACAGGAGGTAAGTGAAATTCTAATATTTATATGAGGAAAATATCAACACATTAAAATGTGAATTAGATGATCTAAAGCTGGGATTATTATTTTTCTTCATTTTTCTAGGTCAAGTTGAAACTATCTTGAATAAAACAAGATAATTTTTAAACTATTTACTCCCTACTTGATCAATTTAATAAGAAAGTAAACTTAGACTTTTTTTGATTGTAAATAATAAAATAGCACACTATTTGGCTATATTATTTAATACAGTTTGAATTATTCTACATTTTTTCTAATAACGTTACGACAGTACGACTTATATAATAGCTATTTCTTGAATTTATTTTATAGCTGAAGGTTTGGAAGACTGACATACGTAGACGTTTCATTTCAAAATTCTGATTAGGGGTGATTTTAGAGGTATAAGAACAAAAAGTGTTTGAATGTGCCTCACTCTCCTCTACTTTTCTTTTTCCCTTGCACGCGTCTCCGCACAAGTATTTTTTTCAAAAAACTAGTGTGGCAAGTTGAAAATCTGTTTTTCTATCGAAGCTTGCTGTGCTAGAATTAATTTTTGTAAAGGAAGAAGCATAAAATGTTTTGTACGAGTATAAGTAGACTACGACATAAACGACTTGCCCATTACTGTTGAAGAGAAATGGCCTCAAGACGGTATTATAGAAATTGATTATATTTCTCTGTCGTTGTCGATGCTGAGTAACTCGTGTTATTACAATCGAACCGTATTTCCTTACAGCTCCTCCATTCCTCGAGTAAAGCCTGTACAATCATTTGCACTCCACCCTCATTCTCACTTCGCCAGTATTTTCGCCGTCATTACCGCTGCATCAGCGAATGCGTTAAATAATTAAAATTAATAAGGCGAAACGAAATTTCAGTTGACATAATGTCCGCCACCGTTGACTGAATTCCCATTCGGCATCGAAAGGAATATATAGGGCCGAGTCTATAATGTAAACAGTTCAACGTTCGGCAGCCACGACCACCAGAACTTGTTAAATAATTCAACGGATATTCCACAAAATTTCATCCTCGTCCCCGTTGCCCTGCCACCATGGTCGACCTCGACGAGTGGCGATAACGGCTTAGCGGCGGGTACCCTCTTCGCGTCACTATAGCTGCTCCTATTTTATTTGTCCGCCCTTACGTTTTTACCGCCGCTGTTTATAGCTTTATCAGTATTTGGTATTTAAAAAAAGGCTGCATTGGTCATCGTTGTCGATGTAAGTCAACTCCTCAGTTAGCTTTATCCTTTGAAAAACGTTGGTTCATTAAAAGAAGGCATAGGAGTTCTGTCAGCCCGAACTTATTTAGCGTCTGGAAATGTAGGTGGCAGGCCTTTGAATGTAGTGGCAACGAGTACATTATCTTCGCTGATAAACGTCCATGTTTATATTGCAGTTTCTCTTCCGTTTCTTTTCTGTCTGTACTCGTATTTTATTTCTTGCATATATGTGTAGGTCCAAAATTATATTTTTCGAAAAAAGGTTTTTAGCAAGTTTTCAACGGAAAACATATACTAATTCTGGTCTGACTTTCACAAATAGGCATGGGACCTTCATAGTTTTTTGGTTTGCTCTCACGTGGAAATGCTCCTTGTATTTATGAACTTGTTCTGTTTGGAACGCAGAATTTTAAGGTCGCAGTAATGGACATAAATGGAAGATAACTCTGATGCAGAGTTTGCAAAAGAAGATGAAAAAATACTAAAAGCTTTACGTGAAGTGAAAATACGAGTATTAGCAGGAAACTGTTTTCAAACAAATGGGGAATGGAAAAAACAGAATAAACACCGATAACGGTGGATCAGCGACGTCCTATACTGTCCTGATCTCAGTTTACTTTTTCAGCTTGTCTCTTCCCGTCCCTCTTCAAATACAGTAAATTCTTCATTTCCCTGCTCGAATAACTATAGGTACAGTATTACAGACTATGGAGCATAAGAAAAACACTTCTGTCCTCACTACTTCTGGGTAGATAGCGCCACACTTTGAATTGTATTGCAAAGGTTATACCCTCAGCGGTGGTTGAAGGGAAAATGAAATACTCGTCCAATGCGAGAAAAAACGAAAACCCGAAACGTCAAGTGATTCAAAGGTTGTTAATGTCGGTTGTATTGAACAAATTGTTGTCCGTCTGTAAAATAAGTTGAATTGTTTTTTTCCTCTTTATTCAGCTCCAAAGCGCAATGGGAATCAGTAAATTATTAATTTAAACCTCTTTGTTGAAGAATCGAGCGAGAAAAACGAATTGTATTGAAAAAAGCGAACACCTCGATTAAGCGTAGCAAATTCGAAAGAATTTTTTTTTTCGACTGGGCATTTTTTGTAAAAAGCGATGCTATATAGGTAGTTGAAATATTATAGAGTGGTGAAAGATTTTAATTATTTTACTTACTTACTTAAAAAATTACTAGCGTAAGTGTCGAGGCCAAGGTAAAAATTAGCTGCTAAGTATTTAAAAAATAGTTTTGTAGACCTATGTGGAATTGTTGCGTTTTGCAACAAAACACGCCAGCTTTGTTACAAAAATGCTACAAATCCAAACTAATTCCACACAAAATTCGATTTTCAACTTTTCTTTGATCAAGTTCACTAACAATTTTTTTATCTCAAATTCAAGATTTTTGGAACAAAATGAGATGTTTCCTAAAACCAGAGCACATGCGAACTAGTTTTAGCTATTTTTTTGAATACTTAGTTAATAATATTATGTTAATCAAAACCCCATTATTAGAGCTCCCCAAGTATGAATCCAATGAAATTTAAATGCCAAAGGCATCAAAATGGAAAAAGCATTTTCAAAAATTCAAATTAAAATATGTATTTTTTCAATCTCAATATGAACAGAAATTGATGAATTTTTAACCAAATTCATTGTTTGAAGAGTACTTTCATTGCCTAAACACTCACACATGATAGCACAACCATGGCATGAGGTTTATTGTCCTCAAAAGAAAAATAAGCTTATTTTTGTTGAAAATATGCTCCGAAATATTGCGTTTTGTAGCAAAATGAATTTTGAAGTACTTAGAATAGCTTCTAGAATGGTTTTTTTTTGAAAATCTGATTACACCAGTCGGGTCTCTGCTAAAAATCGTATAAGAACCAGTACCCAACTCAAAAGTTTTCAAAATGGCGTTTGCTGAGTTTTGCAACAAAATCCCTCAAGTATGCTTTTGAAAGGCTTCGGTTGAAAGTACTAAATTAATATTGTAGTCATTTGATTGTTCAATTTTTTCCAGTTTTGCCCGTCGAGACGAGGTAGGTCGCTGTAGGTACCTGTCCATCCATGTACTCAGTTGCTAATTGAAAAGATTACTTGAGACATTAGTTGATAATTTTCTTTTATATTGTTTGTGTGTCGATAACTATCGTATTAATACGGTGAAGCCGATATATATATACTCGTAGGTACGTAATTTGCAACTGCTTTCTAACTAACTAATATTTGCAAAATATATAGTCTATCTATACCTTATGTAAATAAATACTCGTACGTTAAAAAATATAGAAAACGCACGTGTTTCGAGATCGAGCCTGGATCCAAATATGTTTTTCCAGCTTCGCGTTATCCTAATTTTCTCATGTTTAAAAGTTCTGCCTGTTTATTCGAAGTCTCTTAATTTGATCTGTAATTACTCGTTTAGTTCTAACGTCAGATGCAACGCAGAGTTCGCTCCTTCAGTTCTATTTATTCAGCAAGAAAAAGTAATTTAATTCTGCTCATTTCGTGTCCCTTGAATTTCTCGAAGCATATTACGATTCGTTGTATTTACACAGTTGAAATCCATTATAGAGTTCATAGTTTAGACGTTGAAAAATTTCAACTCAAAGACCTGTGTCAAACTTCTTCTGCAGGGCTAAATTCAAAGGAAAAAAAAATCATCGGCAAATCCACGAATTCGAGTTGACAAGCATACCACCAACGTTTACTCAGTGGTCGGGGAAGCATCGGCCAATGTTTGAACTTCTCCAGCTTAAGCTTCTTCAACTGTATACTCGTCTGTCACCATTTCCTAAATTCGGCGAATTCTCTCGTATCGAGTTTTTATCTTCCTGACTTTTGAGGATTTATGCCTAACTTATGCGTATTAGTCCCATGCTCGTTAACCTAGCAGATAACGCACGAATTGATGATGAAAGTAATATGCCCTGTGGTTTTCCTTTGGCGGCGTGGAATCAGTTTACGGCGCATTAATCTGAAGGGATGAGTGAGATGGATCGGCGTTCGCGAGTATGTCTGCGGCATCGACATGCACTCGCTCGACTCAATCGAGACGAAAGATAACATTATTTCGCATTTTTAACGCATTTTCATTTATGTTGGTGCATAAATTCTGAGAGGAGAAAAGTTCAACAGCAACAGCGGTGACTTGAGCCAAATTTGAGCGTTCAAAAAACGTATCGTCATCTCATTGAAGTTCTTATCATGACGGCTGACGCAATCGTTATTTTGTTTCCTGTTTCTGCAGGCGCTGCTTAATGCGTCGCATGCCATGCACTGTACAAAAGTTCGGTACTATTTTTTAATATTTTTATGAGTGAACTGGGTCAATTCGAGATTTATAGCAGAAATAAAAATAAAAATAATGAGTTATACCATCTAAGATTGGAATCTAAGAAAGTACTACAAATGAGAACATCTACCACGAATCTTGAATTTTCTCTATTTTCCAATAAAAAATAGCAAAAATTGTTATTAATTTCTGTCAGTATACGTTGCTTATCACCAACTCGAATTTTATTATAAAACTAGCGGCTTCGCCCTTGATGCCCTTGCTTCATTCGAGCCTCCAGCTCCTTCCAGCGGAATGGGACTTCAGGATGAAAGGTCGATTTCACCAAAAAGTTCTTCAAAAACCCCTTCCAGCAGAAAGGGATCCTAGTATGAAAAGCCACTATTATCCCAAAAGTCCAAAAAATTTTTTGCCTGATATTATTCATTGATGCTGTCATTGTATTTCGGATTTTGCTCCTCCTACTACTTCCAATCCCCCTTCAAAATGTCTTAAAATTTTTTTTTTTTTATGCTCCAAACAATCAAAAAAGTTCTTTAACTGGCTATACGCATAGGCTAGATGATATATTTGTCACTGTGCCTTCTCCTGATCCTGCTCCTTCTACTGCTCCCGATCCTGCTGCGAATTCAATTTTTTTTTTTAAAATTACAGAGAGGTATCCAGCTCATCCTCATTCTCGTGTCTTATTCGCTTTTTAACTGGAAGTTGTAAGCGTGTTTCGCTGGAATTCATTCTATTCTGGATTTTTCTATAGAAATATCTAAATACTTTTCTCTGACTTACTCAAGAACGAACAAAAGAAAAATTATAAACAAAAGACGTTTATACTTGGTTCGAATAATACATATAAATTATGCAACCGCAAAAAGGTATGCACCTAGTTTTAACAAAATACGCCAAAAAATGCTATTTCATCCGCGCATTCAGCCGTGCACATAACAGGATATTAAAATGAAACAATCCGATGGGAATTTATGAGCGGGAAAAAAACTTTAACCGAAGCTAGCTTAAAATTCCTTGCCCGATGTAGGTCCGAATAAACCATTATTCTTGTTTTGGCCAGTATTTCTAAGGGTGAAAACTAAAATTTGGCAATAAATTTTCGCGAAATGAAAATGGCCCGCCTTTATACGTACATAGATACTTGTTTATGCGTACCTATGTACATACTTACCTTGTACCTTTACACATTAAAAAAAAATGATTTTTCGTATTCGTAGCAAAAATATGTCTGAAACAAAACCGAGTAGAAAAAAACGCAAGTCTTATCTGAAGATATTGATAATAATCGTTAGATGACATTGACTACTGATAACGGCGCGCGCATCATTGTTTTGCATTTTATATTTTGCCGTACATATTGACTTCGACTATCAATTTTTAAAGTTTCCAAATTTTGCACCGTGTGAAGAAAACAAAAATGTTGATATATCAAAAATAGTTTGAGAGTGGGAAAAAGAGGATTTCATCTCGGGTCAGGAAAATGTGTTGTAATAGCTCGTAATTTTGTTTTTTCCTGTACCTTCTTTTCCATTTTTTTTCTCCTTCAGAAAATTCAGTCACTTGAGGGCAAGAAAAATTGCATCGCTAATTTCAGAAAGAAAAGATTGCTGTAAATGCGGATAAGAAAAAGTATTGCGAAGAAATTTCAGTCTTGTGAATCTCGGCTTAAGTTCACAGAGAGAAAAGTTAGCAATTTTTCCTTTGCTGTCTTATAAAAAAATACTAAAATTTAGCAAAAAACACTAAGTTTTACATAGTAAAAATTTTACATTGGTATAGGAATTTTGTGTGTAGGATAAATCACTATATGTCAGAGCAATTTTTGCTATGTTTCATCAATTTGTGCTAAGTACTATAGGATAAAATGATAGCAAATTCAAGTATTTATTACAAAACTTGAACTTGTGCAAATTACTAACCAAGATAAAAATTCAAAAATACTATGCCCAGTTAATGACTTGTACTATATCTTCTATGAAAAATATGCTAAACAGAAAGTAAATATTACTACACCACACTGAGTAAATTCCAATCTACTATTCCAAATAGAAAATTCTACTATAATGGTATAGTATTTTGTGCTATACACTAAGTAATTTTTACTAACCCATACTTAGGAAATTTTATTTTTACTAACCCATACTTGGGAAATTTTACTATGCAGTAAAGTAATTTGGAAGTATCTTACAGAGAATAATCATTTTAATTTATCCTTATTCTTTAAATTGCATGGGTGGCGCAATTGGGAAAGTATTGGACTTCTAAGCAGAGAGACCAGGGTTCAAATCCACACTCAGGTATGGAATTTTTCAGATTTGTTTGGGAACTCTAAAAATAGATGATAACTTTCTGTAACTAATGATGTAATGATTAAGTATGTAGCAAGCAGCTGTAGGGTAAGAAAAAAAAAAAAAGTGAATAAAAAAATAATGTTTCAGAGTTGTAATAATTTTTACCAACTGGCATAGTAAAAATTACTAAGAGTGTTAGCATAAATTCCTATAGATAGGTTTATTAATATTTACTATCATTGTGGTAGGATGAATTGATATTTTATTGCAGAAAATATGGTAAAAATTAATAAGGTCTTAGTAAAAATTGCTAAAGGTTAGTAAAAAGTGCTATTTGTCTTGATCTGAGCTCACATTACTAGGACAAAGTTAGTAATTTTCACTATTTAATTTTCTCTCAGTGTTCGTTTTCTAGACATGCTGGCCTTTTTTCTGCTTCCATTTCATTTCTTTATCTCCAATTCACGCCACAGCGAACCTAATTTTCTACGATGACAATGAGTAATGCCAAATGCCCTTTTGAAAACTTGTCTGGGTACACCCGTTACATTTGTGGCCAGATACAGCAGTTATGTCACAGTTATCCGATTTCAGGCCAAATCGATAAGTTGCTGGTCATTGAAGTCTGTGCTCGCGATTACTCGTATTAGGTGTGCGACGTCACTGTTCTTCTGGTAGAGTATCACCAAATGGGTAAAATCGCCTTTTCGTGCCCACCCCCTCCTCCCAAAAGAAAATTCAGTTTTTCATACAGGTGTTGAGAACGAAGAGAAAAAATTAAATAGCCCAATGCAACAATTAACGCAGGCAACTGACATATTTTTAAAAACCGACTTTTTTGTGCATTATTGTTCTGAATGTGAAAACACATATTGTAGGTTAATTATCCTCGCGTAAAAAAAAAATACCAACTCAAGGCAACAACCAGCCAAGTTGTCAATTTTCAAAAACTTATTTCTTTTCAAATATGAACTCTATAAACTTGATTTTTTAAAAGAGTGTTTTGTACCAAATGGGCAATCTCACATAGAATTTTCAGCTTTCCATGAACTGTTCTCCCAAAGTTGTGCAGTTTTTTGTGTTTTTTCGTAAATTTTGAAAATTGCAGTTGGCTGGTTGTTGCGTTGAGCTGTTCAATTATTGTAAAATGAAACAAAAAAATTGCGTCTGTAATTTAATCTCCCCTTGCCCACTAAAAAAACGGGGAAAATTCGCCTATAGGAAATACCTATACAGCTTTGATTACACAGTTTTCTTATCGCTTCGATTTTTCAACAGGTTTCCTTTAAAACTGTCTTTCATATTTCCTTTTGGTCGTTCTTATATTACGTATACCTGTAGTTTCTATCTGCGGACTTCACTTTGTAAATGTCTCACTATTAATGACCGTCGTAAAAGTTGAGCTGCTTTAACATTATCTCGAGCACTGTCGATGCTCCATTTTGCCTTATGGCTTTCCATTTTATGGACGCACGACTACACTGGTGGAGAGGTACAAAGGAGAAATTTTTTTTTTATATCAGTAAATAATTTTTCTCCTGTTTATGTTGTTTACCGAGAAACGCCTCACGCATATGAAACTTTTTTTGAAAAAAGAAATAGAACGGGCTTCATGTTTTCATTATTTTATGACGAAAAAACTCCATACATTTCAGCATTTTTATTCACGATGTAGTTTCGTCTTTGTGCTTTGCTGCTTTGAGCTTTTCTACTGACATGAAGAGAAGCGAGGAAAAATCGTTTTTAATCCTATTTATAGCGCCTATATTCAATTTTCCAGCCTTTCGAGTCCGGTAATTAACGCTAACTATTCAGTTTAATACGAAGCTCTCTTGACGAATTACCTTTATTCATAAAAATTTTTTCAGTTCGAAAATGTCGTTGCGTTGTTCGAATAAAATTTACTATAGGTAATTTTGATGTTTATTATGTGAATTGATTCGTTATAATTTTGTAAAACTTGAAACAATACCATACATCAAAGATTTTATTTTCAAACTGTTGAGAAGTTTTCCTGTCTCTGCCGTTGTTCGCGTACCTAAGCTCTGTCTTCGTTTCCAAAAAAGTTAGTTTTTAAGAACGGTCGTTGCGGCCATAATTTTTTAAAAATAGTTTTTGGACGCAACTTTGCAGACCTCGACAAACATGATTGAATTTAATTAAAATAAAGCTTTAGACACAATTCTAGGATAATATCAAGAATACCTCAAATCACTATAGGTATATTTATTACATAAATTTATTTTTAATTGTAAAATTTTTGCAGCTTTTTTTGAAATGCGCCTTCTTATTCTTGGCAAACGATAATTTACTCTTGAAAATTGGTATAAAAATGACAATTGTTTTAAAAAATTATCAATTCTCTTTATTTTCATCAATGTAAATGATAGGAAACGAAAAAGTAAGCAATTATTACATATTGAGTAAACATAGAGCCCCAGACTTTCCAAGTCGATAGCGTTACTGTACATGTTTTATTCCTAAACGCCTCTAAATTATAATACGATCGTAGATCTGTCGCGTCGTGTTGATTCTCTTTTAACCATGTACAAAATATAATGTTGATAATACCCATATATTAATCTCATTTTTCTCGTTTCAGGTAAGTTGGATCCGCAACTTTCGCCAGTATCACCTCGTTACGTTCGCTTTTGTACCTATCGTAAGTAATTTATTCGCACGCATAGTAATTATATAAGCCGCCTATATTCAAACAAAATGAATTTGGTCGCATGCAATATACATATGCACCTACTCTTTGCCAAAGTTTACGCGTCTATTTGCCGTTGATTCGAGACCACATGATCCGCGGCCTCCAACTTTTATCCGTCGCGTACCGTTCCCAAAATTGAAAATCGTGCCCAGTTGGTCGTCTATTAGCTCGCTCAAAATCCCCGAGCGACGAATGCGCGCCATCGCATCCTCGAAATCCCTTGTCTGTGGCCTCTCTTTTCCCTCGCGCTTCTCCGTCGATCGTGTAAAAGTAATTTGTTCGCATTTTCTCGCGCAATTTCGCGGTGCTTTCGGTTTTTCATTAGCTATTTAGTTTTCCGGTTGCAGAACTCGGTCCCTTTCATAGACCCTTCCACATGTAACAGACACGCATATATACCTATTCGATCTTTCCTCTCTCTCCCCTCGCTTATCGCGCTCGCTCTCTCTCATCTGCTTACTGTCTCGTCATAAATAATTGATAGCGTCGAGCACTGATCTGCTGTGCGGGTTAGTGTGGCTCTGTGGCTCTCGCGAATGAACGGAGTTGTTGCCGGGCACGAATTTATGAAAGGTGTCGCCATTTATCATTTGTTAACGATCGTGTCGTTGTCATTGTTATACACGACCTCGTCCACTCACTTTCGCAGTCCCTCCTCGCTCCCCTCAGCCTTTTACTGTGTTTCTCGGCTCCTCTGTCATCGACTATAGCCCATCGGCCCACGAGCTTCATTGTTGTTGTTGTTGTTGTTGGTTATTCTCGGACCCTGTCATTATTCAAATGATTCGAAGCGCCTCTTTTCACGCCTCCTTATACATTTCCCCTCGCGTGTTCATCATATGGCTAGCCAGCGCCTTGCATTAGTGACATGTGACCACTCTCTCCCGTAAACGCCACAAACGCTACAATTTAATGAGTCATTGATGACGGTTACTTCAAAATCTGAAAAGTCAGTGTGAATTATGAGTGCAATAATGCTTCGATTATAGTATATGTATAATTAATAGAGAGGCTGTATTATGTTATTCGAGTGGTCTTGGATGTTTTTGAAAATTCTGCTAAGTATCAGTGAGTGTTGGATCATCCTTCCTCTATAGTATCCTAAAGAGTTTGAACCAATTCTGATGGAAATTCGAGAGGCTTGAATCTTGATTTGAAAGCTCTTTTAACCCTATTTTTAGGAATGTTTAGTATGCGTATTACTACTGTACCCTTAGTCAGATTTATATTTTCCCTACTCTGGCACACTATTGCTCGTACATAAATGTATCTTGCAGCACCCCTTTTTTATCAGTTTCCAATATGAGTACCTACTTAAAACTATATGTTCTAAAATGCTTACTAGAACATTTCAAGGACAAAAAAATAAAACTTTTTAGCTTGTTAAATACGAGTAATAATTTGTTCTACGGTTTCTCCTTCAAACGCTCCTTTTCCTATCAATGAATGTAGTGGGCTCACCGATGTACGAGTATTTAAAATATGTACTTTCATACCAAGCATTTAATTTATGCGTTTGAACTTTGAAGCTTGAAAAGTTTTAAAACGCTCTAGAAATTTAGATTTTCAACTTCTGCGGCTTCAGTGGAATTGTTCGATCAAAAGGAGCATAATTTCTTACCTTAAATTTCCGTCCTCTGTATGAATGACTTTGATTCGGCTTGATTCGGTGTGGTAATAGAAAGTTAGCGTGAACAAGGCAGAAATGCCTACTAATTATGAGATTAACAAAGTTCTTGTCTGCCAATTTTGAATTACGGCGCGTACGAGGAGCGAGTAGGAAATTAAACGAAAAAAAATCGACCCAGATGAATAAAATGAAAGAGGAAAAAGATTCTAGCGCAGCAAGTCCCGATAGAAAAGCAGGCTTTCGATTGATATTACAGCAGAGGTGTCATGAATACCACGTGAATTTTATGTTTTCAGATTCGGTAAAAAGAATATAGGGACACTTTGTCCGATTTTTTTAAAGCAAAAAGTCAGAAAAAATAAAAATAATAATTTCCGTACGACCATTTTGTAAATGGTTACGCCCGAATTCACGACCAAAAAAATGCTCAAATTCGGGAAATTGTTGAAGGCAGTTGTCCTTAATTTTTCAACGGTACAAAAAATGAAATCTGTTAGAATTCTTAGGAATCCTTCCCTCAAAAACTCATCAAAATTCATCAGTTTTTGGCTAGATTGTCGTTAATTTCTAAAAAAAACTCAAAACCGATTGTCGCGTCTTGAAATTTCTATCAAACTTCAATCTGATCAAGATTGACCTCTGGACTGAATCTTAGCCTTATTGGTTTTTTAGTTCTTCCTATCTGCGTTTTTCAACCTTCAAAATGACTTTTCTACAAAACTAACGAACCAATTGACTTGAAATTTGGATGGTCAACTCTCGAGTCCTCAAATAATGTTCGGTGAAAATTTCAGCTCAATCCGATAAGTAGTTTTGCTGTAATTAGCTTTCAAAGTCGAAATTTACGATTTCTATACATCTCTTTCCCCACCCCAATTCAATAAATCAAGAAAGAAATACACATATGAAAATGCGAGATGGGTAATTTTTGGAATCCTATAAGATCATGAAACGAATGAGTATGTGGGTTCCATGCCTATTTGTGAAAGTCGCGCCAGCATTAATTGAGTTTTTCTATCAAAAACCTGTTAAAATGAAGGAATTTTTCAAAACTTTCACTGCAAAAACTTTTACGATAGTTTCAGTCACGAAAATGTAAAGCAGGAAGAGAAGGCGAAGACAAAAATGAAAACCTGCTTGAAAAGAGGAAGTATAAGAGTACAAGCAAACTTTTCTCTACAACTTCTATGATGATTTTATAACGCCGCTACACGACTACTTTTAGACAAGTGAAGAGCATACGGCGAAGAAAAGTGTGAAAAAAAAAAAGGGAAACAGTGCGCGAGAAAACTTGACCGAAGTGAGACGAAGAAAAAGCACATAAAATTGATTACCTCTATACAAGATGTTTGAAAACGAAATAACTTTTGATAGTTTCCAAAACGTGCCGCGTGCGTCGAAGATTATAAGAGGCGAAGGGGGTGGCGAGTAAGAAATGACGGAAAAAGTGAGAAAAAATTTTTATTTGTTCGAAGACGACCGAAAAACACTCAATTCTAATTACGATTACATAGTGTATGAATTTTGTGTGCACTCATTTCGAGATTGGTTATCGATCTCGAGTGTCGTTTAATATTTCCGGAAGTGTTACCGAGAAGCCAGAAAAGTAGAAGTTTTTGTGTAGGAAGTTGGAGTGGTGAAGATCGAGTGCCAAGAATATGTTTCTCGAGGAGGAAATCGTACGATTCACATTTCTTTTGTTTCCACAGCCTCGTTGGCTTTTATTTTTCGAGTGTTTCTTAATTTAGCCTTTTCGCCTCGCAAGACAATCGCTCATCGATGCTTGCGTAAAAGGTCGAACTATTTTCTTACCCCCCAATTCTTTCGAAGCATTAAGAAACTTGGTATAAGGGACCGAGTTAATTCATTGGAGAATAATTTTTCAATTCTTGTCTATTTCACGCTGATCTAAAAGTTTCAGGCATCCTTGATCTTCTTTATTTTGCCTATTAGGTTTAATTAGCGATCAGTCGATTAATCTTGTTAATAAAAACAAATCATTTATAAGTTTTTGGTTGGTGTGTAATAATTGAGAAGGAAAACAGTTTTTTGTCTATCCTGAAAAATTACTTTTTTTTTAACCTGATGCGTTTTGGAAAGTTATTCCTTATTTTTAAAAATATTGATGTAATTTATAACGAATTGTTTCAAGTGCCAAGCTCGTGGACTACGGTCAGTGCCGCCAATGTGCCTAATATAGTATGTTTATTACTGGTGTGTCCATGTTGAGCTCAAGCATTCGAGTCTCTGCCATGAATGTGTCTCTTCGTGACTCAGGGACCTGGACACGCCATTGCCAAGGAAATAACAAACTGCCCTCGGTTAACCAAGACTTATACTTTAAGTAACCGGTTTATGATTTTTCTAGGCAATATAACGTACCTACATAAAAAATTCTCTTTCTCAATTCCTTCGATTATCACATTCTGAAAAACTTGAAGAAGACAAAGATGTTATCACAATGTCAAGAATTACCTCAAAAAAACCCTTGATTCACATGTACTAGGGAATCAGAATACGGTAACCCGACTCCTCTTATGTTTGTTAGCCTGGATGAATAAGACAGGATAAATTTGTATCATAGCCTGATTATTAGTTTACATTTTAGCTAAGGGAGTATAATTAATTTAGCCAAAACGAAAACTATTATGCGCTTTTCACCTATCGTACCCACATTTCTTTATTCGTGTTCGTGCTTTATGCTTGTACTCTACTTCAATATTAGTATTACCGTTATAATTTTTATAGTGCAAGATAACAGAAATACCGTTAGCAGAAAAGTAAGATTTACGATCAAAAAATATTTCTAAAGATTTAGATCTTTTTTTTTTATTGCAAATTTTTCTGGTCTTACGAGCTCTCTGTTGGTGGAGAAAAAATAAACGTTCGACGCACTATTTCATGCTGCATTTAATATTTTCTATTTTTCTTCTTATTGTTTATGGTTTTGAGAAAGTTTGAAAATACTGCGTTCGCGAATACAACTTTTACATCTTTTTGGCGAGTAATCATCTCTCGAATTTCCTTTCCCGCCATCCGTTTCCAGTCGTCATGTTCTTATTCTTTCAAAGAAAATTTGAATACCAGCCAGAATTCTATTGTATTCTATGTCCAATACTCGTAAAAGTTCTGTATCTTTTTGTTCTATTTTCTTTTCTTTCTCTCGCCATTTCTCTCTAGTTTGTCTCTTGGAAAAATTGTTGAAACAAAAAAAAATTAGAAAAAATTCTCAGTTACTACGAGTATTTAATCTATTTTTTTTCTGGTTTCTGTTTCTGTATTCAGACGCCTGTGATTGTTTCCATTTGGGCTACTAAAAATCTAATATTAATAAACATTCTAAGTTCTTTTCGATTGTTTTCTTCTGGTAGCCTATACGTACTTTCTTTCAAAACGATTTTATTTAAAACTCCAACACGGAGCAGGGATTAGAGTTTGCATAACAAAAACTGGAGTGCGCAGGAGAAAAAAGTTTCATTCTTAGACTTTGAAAACATTAAACTGAAGTGCGCCAGAAGGAATAAAAGCATTTCATGTAGCTTGCATTTAGCCTACCTAAAAGTTTTTTTAATTTATTCACCACCTTGCTTTCAATATAATTATGTAAGTTTACTCATTTAAAGGATGACTTGTACGCCATTTGCCCCTATATTTGTTTTTTTTTTCAATTTCCCATAATTCAGTTATATCAGAAATTGAATCTAGGGTTTGTTTTAAGAACGATTTTCGTCCTACTTTACAATGTTTTCAAAAATAGCTAGAAAAGTATTTAACCACAAAAGATGAAGTATGGGTAAATTGGCTATAAGTATCCTTTGTCTGTTTTAGAAAGATGTCTGAAGATTCATTCAAGTCACGCTCTATATGACATTTGTCTTAATTTGTTGATTTGTGTTGAAACATGATGGAAAAATTAAATGGTTATAAAATTTTTTGTACAAGTTGTGATGATTTTTCATTTTCCGTCATTAATGTTGATATGCTGCTCGATACCCATGTTGCAATTTGGTGTTTCTTTCTTTTTTTATTTTTATTCATTTATCTCATCTCACATTTTTCTTTGGGAAACGAAAACAGACGAACGGCTGAATCAATAGGGCTGAAAATTGCACCAGAGGTGAATCTCGATGAGTTTTACGTCTGATAAAAATTTCAAGTCGATCGGTTTAGCGGTTCCGGAAATATTAGCAAAAATCCTGTGCCACGAATCGAAAAACCTGCTTTTCTGGGCGCATGTAAATTGCACACACGATGCAAATCAGAACGTGTAATTTGCACACCTATGTAATCTGCACACAATAACGAAGAGAGTAATTTGCACACGTATGTATTGTGCACACAGTTCATATGAACGAACGAATCGTTCATGTCTCGTCATGATTATCTCTTACACTGATAGACACCTCGACTATTTTATTCTTGAAAAACTATTAATTTGATAGAAACGTATACCTATCGTCTTTTGAATCTATATTTATCTTTAGTATGATCCATTTCGATGTTTCAGTCGGTCTATTCTTACGGGTGTTGAATTTTGGATTAATTTATTTTTGTGTTCCACAAACGGTATTATGTCGAGCCTAACATTTGTTGATAGTTCGCGCGGAAAACAATTGTTGGTTGTTGATAAGTACAAATTTTACAAGTTTCGGACAGCTATTGACTTTGTGACTTATAGATGCACACATAGAACGTGTACTGCGACAGTACGGCTTTCAGGTTCTGAGATATTGTCAGAATGCGGCATTCATCGCCATGACATCGACGAAGCTAAATTCAATCGCCAAGTTGTAAGTGAAAAAGCAAAACGGAAATGCGTCGATGATATTTGCGAACGCCCATCCAAAATCATTCGCCGTGTTCTTAGTGAAAATCTCCCAGCAACTTTTACAAGTCGAGATAAGCAGTATGTTCGGAGGAATATGTACAATGCGCGGCAGAAAAAAAGACCGTTCACTCTTCCAAAGAACATGGCAGATGCTCACGTAATTCTCGATAAGATGAAAATTGATACATGCAAAGGAGAACCGTTCCTGTTGGTTAATGACCATGACTCAAACATCGTGATTTTTTCCTGTCCGACGAATCTCAATATTTTGAGTGATATGGAGACTATTTTTGTTGATGGCACTTTTGACTTTTGTACCAAATTTTTTAAGCAATTTTTTACTGTCCACGGAATCAAAAATGGGCACTATGTGCAACTGGCATATGCATTATTGCCGTCAAAAAATACTGCTGTTTATGAAAAGTTGTTTGAATTACTTCAGCAAACTTGCCCCCTAATGCCTGAAAGTATAGTAATTGATTTCGAAGCAGCCATTCATAAAGCAGCACGAAAGGCATGGCCTGGCGTTGCAGTAATTGGATGTCGTTTCCATATCCGTCAGTCGTGGTACCGACAAATTCAAGCTCTCGGTCTTCAAACTCAATACAATGACGAAAAGTCTTTGGAAGGAAAATGGTTGCGATATTGTTTTGGCCTCCCATTCCTAAATCCTAGTGCTGTAGAAGACGGCTTTTCAGACTTAATAAGCATCCGGACGCAAGGTGAAAACCTTGAAAAATTTAGCGATTATTTACTGAATAATTACATTTCCAGTTCAGCAAATTTTCCACCCACTATTTGGGCTGCAATGACGTCATCTTTAGAACGAACAACAAACGCATGTGAATCCTTCCACAGCCGATTCAACGAGTCCTTCTACCATGCGCATCCCGACCTCTTTACATTTGTTGAACGTTTGCAAGAATTTCAAATGGATACATATGTTCAAATTCAAAGTATGCATATTCACAACACTGTCAGATCAACTTATGCTAGGAAACAGATTTATATTGATGGTTTAATTCAGCAATATGAATGTAATGATATTACAAGACTACAGTTTATCAAAAGAACTGGTTACTATTTATGCCCCGATGTACCAAAAAGAAGCACAACGAGCCAACCAAATGTTACTAGCGGAAATTAATTATGTGAGTACACTTTTTTGTATTGCAATTTTGTTCCTTTATTTTTTTTACATGTGTGCAATTTACATGAGCCAATTTCGTTCTTTTTAATTCTTAATGTGTGTGCAATTTACATCTGCATTATTTGTGTGCTAATTACATACGTGTGCAAATTACTCTTTTTCTTAATGTGTGCAGATTACATAGGTGTGCAAATTACACGTTTTTGTGTGCAATTTACTTTCTCCCGCTTTTCTAACGGGGCTTGTCGCGCTAAAAAATTTTTTTTAACATCAAATCGAGTCGTTAATGGTTTGGGTTTGATCAAGCCGCCTCAAACCATCTGCTACATAGTTGTGGTCTTTCAAACCACTTCTTGACGCCAAATCATCTAGAACCGAATGGCTTCAGGAACTTATCCCTTTCTTGCATAGCAGATGTTCCAATATAATTATGTCGAATATAATCATCCATGATTGTATCGTGTTTTTATTTCAAGCAGGCTTAATGAATTCATTAATTGCTGTATTATTAAAACTACGTAGATGTTTTGGGGGCGGGAAAGGTAATGAGTGTGGGCACGCTTGTTCGTCTCATAAACGTCATTTATATTCGCGTATCTGTTGAGAAAAGAAATGGATCAATTTTTGGGGTTGAAGCTGAAGTTGCTGCTGGCAGGCAGCCTTTTGCGTTGTATTGCCGATGTTCCAATTACCGGAAGGTATTTTAAAATGTGAATCACGCTTTTCGTTTTACGTTTTGTGAATAATTTAACTTAATCAGCGGCGTTGCGGAAAGTTTCAATTTTTTCGTCGTAGGTACAGTAGTGTTTGTATGTACCTTCTTTGCTAAAACTTGCGTGGAAAAGCTAACCAGAAAGAGTGTACGCGAAACCAGCGAGGACTGAGAAGACTGGTGTGTGAAAATGAGGAAGGAAAAAAAGCCAATGAGAATTGCTGACGGAAATGAAAGGACGAAGAGGAAAGAGGATGCGGCAAGAAGGGTGAAGATCGCTGCATTGCACGGTAATTGGTGAACCGAGACGTCGTCGTAGGACGATGTTATAAAATTTATGACGACTGTATGGATACAGTACACCGTAAGTCAATGTGAGAAAAAAAATGAGTCTTTGAAAAGCGGAGGGGGTTGGTATCGTTATGGTTTCCGAAAATTTCAATATTTTCCTCTCTCCTCCAGTCGAATTTACGACTTTACAAATACGTATAACCCGTTTGTGGATTTCTGATTATTGATTTTACGAATGCGTGGCTAAGGGTGGAGACTTGATTCAAAAGATCATCATTTCCTTTCTTTAACGACGATACTTATTTAGATTGACAGAGAGAATAGAAAGGGGCTGATAAAAAATGAATGCTTTCCTTTTTTTTCTTTTTTTTTTTGCCTTTTGTTCTTTTGAGAATTGCCTGCAGATATAGGGAAATGAAGAAACTTTAGGCTCTTATTTGTATGCAAAACTGGAAAGACGGAGTATTTTGCAATGTCGACGTCTGTCATTTCTAATTTCGTTGATTCTTCAAAATGTTCCCTCCAGTCCTTTTCCGTTTATTCTTTCTTCCTTTGAATTTTCTGTGTTCGCGGTATTCAGCGAACGAGAACTTTACTCACGATCGGATAAATTGTTATATCGCCCAGCTTGGTACTATGTACTCGTATGTTTTGTAATTTTAATTTGATTATTCCTGCGGCTATACTGGAGAATTTCGACAGATTTCTCTCGGTGGAGTTGGATTAAATGCTTTGGAAATTGACTGAATTGTAAGGATGGAAAGAATTTTAGCTAATGACTGAGATATGCAGTCTTTTTACAGCCTGCTAACTTACCACAGTTTTAAAAGTTGAAAAGAAGCCATAAACCCGACCAAGTCACCCCAGTCTACAGTATTCCATGTTTTATTGACGGGTATATCTGACAAAAATAAGTCTTTCCTTCGTTGATAGTGTAAGTGAAACGGTCACCCATCCAGCTGACTAAAGAATAAGTCTGCTCAACTTTAATTAATCAATCAATCTTCTTACTTGTAGTCTGTTTATCCTAAGAATAGGTAAAGTAATCCAAATTCATCCCAGTAGAGCGATATGAATGGAGAGGAAAAGATAGTTATTTGCAATCATAAATTACGAGTAGAATAATGTTTGTTAGTTGACCACTTTATAATTTTCATTAGTATAAATAGTGACGATTAATTTGCATTATCGAATGTACTAATATTCGTAGTTGAAAATTTGAATTACTTGTAGGATGAACAGACTATATTATAATTTTTTGTCTCACATTTTACTAGACAAAATGTGATTTTAATTTACAACAGTGATGTCACCTCACCTCTGAGTATGCTAGGTGTTCATATCGAACTGAATTATTTAAACCCCAATCATATTTTGTATAACAGGTTAGTAAATTGGTGGAATATGGGAAGGGGTGGGGTTGACAAATAAGAAATTCTAGGACCTAAACTTGAGCTGATCATCGGGAAAACATCAATATTCTCACTGATTTTTCAAGCTCTTGCCCTATTGTTATTTGTACCGCACAAAGCTGTATAGTTCACTCGTTATCAGTGTGACTTTGAGATTAAAAGATTTCACGTTAATGCAGGTTGATAGCGAACCAAAACGACGAATGAATATATATGTAGTATATACAGCGCTTCTATTACTATTTTCAGTGAGTTTTACTTTGGCCAAGTAGTTATTGACTTTTCCAAGTCATTTGATTAATTTTGTATCAGCAAATGTTGTAAATTTTCCTGCAAATCCTTTTTCGGGACCCGAGAGATTTAACACCCGATCAATTTACACAAATAAATAAGTTGCTCGTAAACAAAGGAGGATGTAAGGATAATTAGCCTCGCCGAAGGCGATATTGTAAAAGACGGCATTACCGTGTCACAAATTTTACACCTGAAATTATTTTCTTACTTACCTATGTGCATGCAAGGCTACATCTTGTGCGGGTCCACAGCAGCTTTCGTCGAGCTGGTAGTAAAGTTAAGAAATTGAATTATGCAAATAACGCGTCTTATGGTTGGTGTTCGAAGGGATTTTATGTATACCTACGCTACTTTGGATATTGCGCGGCTAAATTTAATACGATGGAGGCGATGTGACCTACCCTCTGGGCTACTCTCTCTCTATCTCTCTCTCTTTGTCTCTTCGAGAAACCGTAATTTCGTGCTTTATACTGTTTTGCTTTTGGAGCAGAATAAGAATTTATTATTACTCGGACGGCTGCTGCAAATTTTTTAGTCTTAATCTAAAGATGGTCGTCAAGAGTTGTGAAACTTTTTACTACCATTCTTTTTTGTGGTCAAAGAAAACGATCGCTATGTTGGAAGAGGTCTGTAGTCTGTACCAACAATAATTTCGTATTTTTTTGATTCTATACCTTAAAAATTAACATTTCTTAGTAAATACGCTTTTTTAGACACATCTACAAATTTGTATAACATTGTGTCGAGTAGAAAATAAACTCACCCTCACCCCGAGGGTTTGCTTTACTAGAAGCTCGAACTCCGTAATTCATCAATACTGATTTGTGATACTTTAATGCAAGTCCTTCTGTTAAAATATAGAAAAATATGAATCTATAACCTCTCAAATATTAATCCAAACCATCTAAAATCAACGATTTTTGTTTTCAAATTGGCCGATATTATGTTATTCAAGAAAAATATTTTCACTTGACGAGGAACTTATATTTTAGCTTCAAATTAATAATTTTTTGAAGTCATAATTTATTAATTTCATTAATTTTGTCCAAAGTTACGAATGAAAAAGTGAAAGAAGCCATGTATGTATTTTTCAGTTGACTTTCAGAGATGAGAAAGCGTATACGAATACTATAAGGAGACCCATATACCTACCGAAATTACTCCCAAAAAATTATTTTACTTTGTATAGAGTATTTGGTCCTATGCGATGAGCCTGACTTGTTAGTGATTCTACTACTTCCAACAGAAGAAAGTTGTGAAATGAAAGAAATTATGAAACAGTCTCATAGTATCTTGTGCTTTCTACCATTTTATTTTGTTATACGTATATATCGTAGTCACTTGGCGTAATTAGGCATTTCGCAAAGTGCTAACTATGCCTTAGTCACTTGGGGTAAAAATTATCAAAGTAAAACACAATACATGTAAACTGATTGGAAATTACGTGCATGCGAGTAGGAAGGTAATTGATAACGATAAGCTTAGTCCCAGTCAAGTTGATGCATCGAGATGGTCGATAAAAACAAGTTCTATTATGCGCTTGATAGTTATTACAACAAGAAACCTAAAAAAAAAAAATGAAGAAATACTTAATACGATTTGTGAAATCCGTGAAGCCAAAAGTTGCAAAGTGCAATTGTTGAGCTTCTAGACAACAGTGCCAAACCAAAAGGTGTGCTTGCTTTGTCAAAAAACAGTTATATGCAACAGCCTTTGCCACAACTTGGCAAGCTACAGCAATAAATAAATAAATAATTAATTTGACCATTGACCAATAAATTTTAATGTTATGCATATTTTATCTAACAAATGTCTTTTTTTTTTTTTTTTTTGAGTACTCAGAATGCCTTTCAATAATTTTTACCCCAAGTGACTAAAGCATAGTTAGCACTTCGCAAAATGCCTAGTCATTCGTGAAATGCTTAATTACGCCAAGTAACTACGACATATATATTTATATAGTAATATACTTCAAATCTCAATTTCTCTAAGTATTTTTTCATTAGTTTCCATATTTTTAAGAACATCTTGTATAAAAATGTATAGTGTAGTGCTAAGTTCACTATTTGGGGGGCGGGGGGGGGGTAACTTGACACACTTTGAAGAGAGGGGATATTTTCACACCTGGTGTTGATGGATTGAATTTCCAAGAGTATGGTTGAAAAGTAAACACTTCAACGCTCATTTTGATTTATTTGAAGACTGTATTATGATTTGCCATATGAGAAAGAGAGTTGAAGTTGGAAAATGCTAGAAAACTGTGCCACGTAACCCCCATCCACGGTATTTCACAGGGCATATCGAAACAGTCCGTCTTATTGCTTTTGAAGGGAAAAAATCGACTCGATATCTCCCTCTCCCTCTTGCTCTCTCTGAAATAAAAAAAAAAAAACTGTCGTCATATTTTCCTTTTATTTATGTTGTCCGCGTCTGTTCTTTCGTTTTTTCGCTTCATTTTCCCTTATAAACCGATGAAAAGAATCTACTAGCAGTAATTGAATTCTATTTTTAAGGTTTCGCATTTCTTGACTGAGTACCTCTTGTGTGACAATTACCACTTATCGTGGAGACTGTAAAAATTTAAAAGCGGGAAAAAAAGAGTGAGATTGTACCTATCTGTGAGACAGTTACACTCAAGCATTTTATTCCATTAACAACGTAGGATTCTGATGGAAAAACTCGTCGATTGTAAATATTCTCTTATCATTTTGACTTTTTTCTTTCATTTCGCAGTTTTACTATACCTCCTCTTTTTTTTTCTAATGTATTTTCGTCCTAGCTTCTACCATCAATGAGTGTAATATCCGTCATGAAGAGTTATTAGGTCCACTTTTTATTTACATTTTCAGTTGCCTGTCTCTTCCCTGTACATCCCTTGTTGAAAAATCGATTCGATATTTATGTACGAGTATAAGCGACGTACAAAATACACCTGCACTAAAAAAAATTTCTGTTGTGATTTTTATTGTAATTTTTACTATTCGTATGAGACAACTGGGACAGTTCGAGATTTATAGTAGAAATCACCACCAAAATAGTAAATTTACCATCTGATTATATTGGAATGTACCATCTAAGATGGTAAAAAGTACTACTAACACTAAGAATATTTACAATGACTCGTGAAATGTTTCTGTTTTCCTATAAAAAATAGTAAAAGTTACTATTCACTCTTTTCAGTGCAACATTGAAAAACATAACATTTCAACACATTGGAGCCCCTTGGAGGGAAGCACAGCACAGGGGATATGGGTGGAGTATTTCTTCATACTGTTTGGACCACCCTTAACACATTCCAGGCATAAAACCTTGCGTACCAATTTTTTTTCTTTTATTCTCTATTTTCAGGACTTATTCTCCTAAGCTATGATTCTCTTCTTTTCTAAGTCAAAACATTGAAAAATATAAAGCTAAACGTATGACAAATTCTACGTTCCCTCGATGATGTTTTTATTTTCATCGATTGCTTTGAAAAGTTGCGAAAAAAGCTTTGATAATGAATTTTATCGTTTTCGTCATCCCGTGTACCTACCCATACAGAATCGTATGAAAAAAATACGCGAGCCGTTAGAATTCTGTTGCCCCTCGCTTCGGTCATTATTAACGAACTAATAGTTTTTTTTATTTTACTTGCGATTGCAGATTCTGATTACGTTACCAGCGATGAGGTGACGAACAAGGTGCGACAACAGCTCCAATCAACCAGTCCATCAGCCATCTTGGCCATCGCCGCCAGTCCTGGAGAAAATGGAAATGCGATGGCCGCCCAAATGGCTCGGATACCGCATCTTAGTTTGTGCCGTTCTCGCCACCACCTGCGCACTCCCGCTGGCCACCGCTTATAAAGTTGCGCCCTCCTCGTTGCGCTTTACGAAACGCGTATATAATGCGACCATTCCGGAGAGCTCGGTACCCAAGACGTACGTGCGCGTCGAGGAGAAGATGGGCATCTGGTGCGCCGACCCGTCGCTCGAGATCCGCTACAAAATTACGCGCGGCAACCGTGATAGCTTCTTCAGCGCCAACGAGGAGCTGACCGGCGACTTCTGGTTTCTGCTGGTGCGCACGCGCACCGCCCAGAATGACGTGCTAAACCGCGAACGCGAAGCGCACTACGCGCTCACCGTCAAGGCGTTCATCAGCGAGCGTCAGAAGAAGGGCGTGCTGGCCGAGACGGAGACGACGGTTTTGGTGACAGTGCTAGATAAGAACGACGTCAGTCCCATTTTTCTGCAGAGCGAGTACGAGGCGACGGTTGCCGAGGACACGCCGCTGTATGCGAGCGTGGCGCACGTGCTGGCCGAGGACGCGGACCTCGGCATCAACGGCGAGATCTACTACAGCTTGAGAGAGCCGAGCGAGCAGTTCGCCATGCATCCGACGACCGGCGTGCTGAGCCTGACGCGGCCGCTGCGCTACGCGGATAAGTCAATGCACGAGCTGACGGCGGTGGCCAGAGACCGCGGCCTCGGCAACAGCCGCACCAAGCCGTCGACGGCGACGGTGCGCGTGCGCGTCAAGCAGGTCAACCTACACGGGCCGGATATCTACGTACAACATCTGCCTGAGGTCATCGAGCAGTCCAACACGGACGTGTACGCGATCGTGCGCGTCACGGACCGCGACACCGGTGTTCACGGCGAGATCGAGCGACTGGAGATCACGGACGGCGACCCGGACGGCCACTTCCGCATTCGGCCCAGCGTGAAAGATGGCGCTGTCAGGCGGGGTGAGTACAACATTGAGGTACTGAAGCTGCTGGACCGAGAGACGGCGCCGCGCGGCTACAACCTGACGCTGCGAGCGGTCGACCGTGGCGTACCGCCCAAGGAGACGTTCAAGTCGGTGATGGTGCAGCTGGCCGACGTGAACGATAACGCGCCCGTCTTCGACCGCGAGGAGTATGAAGCAAACGTGGCGGAGACGGCGCCAGTCAACTCGCCGGTCGTCAAGGTGAAGGTGACGGACGCGGATGCTGGCAAGAATGCCGAGGTGCTGCTCGAGCTAGTCGGCGGCAACGAGGGCCGTGAGTTCCGCATCAACTCGGACACTGGCATGCTGTACACGGCGGTGCCGCTGGACGCCGAGACCAAGTCGTACTACACTCTGACGGTGAGCGCCCGAGACCAGGGCAACGTCGGCTCGCGCCGCCAGACCGCTGCCAAAATCAAAGTGAACGTCGTCGACGCAAACGACAACGACCCGCTGTTCGAGGCACCGCTCGCCGAGGTCGCCGTCAACGAGAATGAGCCAGCCGGAACTATCGTGACGCGACTGGTGGCGCGTGACCGTGACTCGGGCGAGAACTCCTACATTTCTTACGTCATCGCTAACCTCAACCCGGTGCCGTTTGAGATCGACCACTTCGCAGGCATTGTCAAGACCACCCAGCTGCTTGACTACGAGTCGATGCGGCGCGAGTACACGCTCAAGGTGCGCGCCTCTGACTGGGGCCTGCCCTACCGCCGCCAGACCGAGATGCAGCTGCGGGTACGGCTGCTGGATGTGAACGACAATCGGCCGCAGTTTGAAAAAGTCGACTGCGTGGGCAACGTGACGCGCGGCCTACCCATCGGCCGTGAGATCTTCAGGCTGTCGGCGATCGACTTTGACGCGGGTAACATCATCAGCTACCGGATCGTGGCCGGCAATGAGGACAACTGCTTCGCGCTGGATGCCACCGTCGGCACCGTATCGGTGACGTGTGACCTCAACGATACGGCAAGCGGCGTTCGCGAGCTGAGCGTGACCGCCACCGACTCAAAGCACTTTGCTGATACGATGCGCATGCGCATCCACCTGGTCGATGCGCAAAACGATAAGAATAACAATAGTAACAATAACAACTTCACGTGCCGCGACACGGGCGTCGTTCGGCGGCTGACCGAGTTGCTGGCGCTATCCGAGAAGAACAATCTACCGGTCGCCCTCAAGGAGGAATTCGGCATGACACCCAGCCGCTACGGCGACAACTTGCACGCGCCCGAGCTGCTGCAGTTTCCGGCCGAGGTGCGCGTCAACGAGTCGGCGCCGCTGGGCGCGGTGCTAGTCTTGATCAAAGCACGCGACCGTGACCTCGGCTACAACGGCAAACTGGTGTACGGCATTTCGGACGGAGACGATGACTCGCTATTCCGACTGGAGCCAGACTCTGGCGAGCTGCGGCTGATCGGTCGGCTGGACCGCGAGCGCCGTACCCACTATCGGCTGAACGTGACCGTCTACGACCTGGGCCGGCCACAGAAGTCAGTCTGGCGCTGGCTGCCGGTCGTCGTGCTTGACGTGAACGACAACGCGCCTAAATTCGAGCGCGCCCTGGTCAACCTGCGCATCTCCGAAGGCACTGCTAACGGAACCGCCATCTACGTGCTGAACGCAACAGACGCCGATGAAGGCGAGAACGCGCTGGTCGCGTATGCGCTGCTGTACGAGCAGCGCGACTTCTACGTGAACTCCACCAGCGGTGTGCTGTATATCGCGATTCCGTTGGACCGCGAGCGGCAAAGCTACTATGAGCTAGTGGTGCGAGCGACGGACGGCGCCGTGGAGCCAACTTCGCTGCATGCGGACGCCCTCGTGCGCATCACAGTCACCGACGTCAACGACAATGCGCCCAACTTCTCGTTGCCGCAGTACTCGGTGCGGGCGCGCGAAGACCTTCCGGTGGGCACGGTTGTCGCCATACTGACGGCCACCGATGCCGACCTCGATGAAGGCGGCCGCGTGACGTACTCGATGACAGCTGCCGACGAGGAGATGGCTGGCCTGTTTTCTATCGACCCCATGACCGGCACCGTGCGGCTGGCGCAGTCGCTCGACTTCGAGAAGGACCAAGTGCACACGCTGGTGGTGCGGGCCACCGACGGTGGCACGCCGCCTCTGTTCTCCGAGACAAAACTCGTGCTCGAGGTGATTGACGTGAACGAGAACGTATACGCGCCCGTCTTCGATACGCTGACTGTATCCTGCACCGTGCTGGAGAACCAACCGCCGCGCACTTTTGTCAAGCAGGTGCGGGCGACCGACGCAGACGCCGTAGGTGACGATTCGAATATCGGCTACACGATTCGCGATGGAGACGGCCTCGGCTACTTCAGCATCGATTCTGAAGGTGAGTGTCTTTCGTTCATATTTATATATACGAGTGTATGCATAGTACTTCTTATGTGTATACAAGATTTTTTTCCCATGACAAGGTTTTCTCACTTACTTTCAATTTTTACAACAAACCAACAATATAACTGGCTCTAAGGGAAGTGTGTCACACCCCTCGTCGCTCCCTGAGGTTCTTTTTATCGAATATAAAGGTAAATACGTACGTAGGTACGGCGCAGCGTCATAATAAAATGATTAGCCATCTTTATTTTCCAATACCTTTCTCCAGTTCTTCGTGCCGATGGTTTTCAGTTTCTAAAGTTTTTAAATCGCAGCATTTTGAGAACGATTTCCCTGTAGACCTGTTTTTGTCAGTATATTGCCCCTTAAAGCCCATTTAAAAATGAAGATATTGACTTTGCGCTGACGAGAAAGTTTTTCACAACTTTTTGAATCGGGGCCGTAATTATTTAACAGCTCGTATGTAGTCAATAGTGTTCGACGCAGATGAAAGTTTTGTTAATCTACCCAAGAGTTCCGGTAATGTTACATGTTTATGTTTTTTGACGAATATTATTTCGGAAGAAAAGCCTGTAAAAACAATCAAAATTGCAAGAATAAAAGCGAATGAAAAGAAAAGGGGTGGGTTAAGATGTACATAATAATTACCACTGAACTTGATTTTAACAAAATTCTTTAAATACATAGGCGGCAATTTTTATTTAAACAAATTACATCTATGAGTATATGATTTGACGCTATACATGTTGTATTGTAAAATAAAATAACTACAACTTTTTTGGAAGGTTCAACTCGAAATAAAATTTATGAAAGATACTCGTATATTTTCTACACGCACACACGCAATGTGTCGCAAATAGTATAGCTGACCAGTCGACGAATTCCTCATAAATTTCCAAAACCATCCGAAATTAGAAATTTTTGCTGTCGAATATATTTACACAAAATAAGGAATTTTCAAATTATAAATTTTTGCTGTCGAATATATTTACACAAAATAAGGAATTTTCCCGGACTGTTTCTGACTAGAGTTTTCAACATGAAGACGGGATTTTGGGAAGTGTTGTATGCAAATATGGTACTTATAAAATTGTATATAGAATTAAAATTTTGAATTATGATCTGGTATTGCTTTTACTAATGCAGATAGCAGATTTAATCTCAATTGTAATCCTGCCAGATCTGTAAGTTTAACTTTTGTATACTTTGTACATACGAGTACACATATCCAGAAATCACGAATTTTTGCTTTAAACTTTTAAGCGACAAACAGTCTGAAAAAATGTTCCATTATTATTTATGAGTACACTGATATGCATGGGTCTGGTGGAGCATTTATTTGTCTCTGTTCATTCGAAGTCATGAATTTATAGTTCGCCGTGCCCCACTGCAGATCTATGTAGGTGTATGTATTTACTCTTCGGTTTTTCATTTTAAACAATCTCTTTCTCTCTCGTGGCATTCACCTGGTAGGTGTATTCTGTTACTGTTATTGGGGAAGAGAGCAATATTTTTCGAAATATCTATTTCATTCTACCCCTCTTTCTCGGATTGTTTATGTCTTTGCGCCAGCAAAAAGGGTGTGTAGTCGTACACGAATTTGCCAAACAGACGTATACGCTGATGATGAAAAATGAAATTCTAGTACAGCGCATCGACAATAAAACGAGCACATGTGTTTCGTCCAATATTGCGAAGCGTTGATTTTGCGCAAATCGAAGTGAAGTTATAAAATTTATGATATATTCGTACGTTCTTGCATCGTATCAATTACCATCATCTCGTTACTCTCGAGTGCCATACTTTTATATTTGCTGCAGCTTCGACTTTTTTCTATACATTCGCGCGAGTTTTCTAATACAACTTCATGTCATACACTTCGGTTCTGGTTGAGAGATGGTCATGAGATTCGATGCATATTAGTGATACCCGTTTTTATGGTCCCAGATGTACTGTATATTCAATCAGAATATCAGGATTCTGTTTACGAATTTCATTCGAAAATAAAAGGGGTAAAGGTTTCGAATTTAGATTTCCAGTTCCTAAAATATCGTTATTTTCTTTCGAAGAATCTATTCACCCGTAATGATACGTGATATTTTCATGTTGATTAATCATTGACTTTTTGCAATATTGCGATTTAAAATCGATCGACTTTGGATAGGTATATCAAAATTATTTCCGTTTTCGAGGTGGCAGCACTAGTGAAAAATTTATAAATCGTGATAACGTTCAGAGTTTAAAAAAATGCATTTAGATGAGTACGCACTTTTGTCATTTATTTATGCGCAAATTGATCTGAAATTTTCATATTCTTGAAGGATGTCTTCGTTTGGCAGAACCTAATTGAAATTTTACTTGGAATAAATTTTGAAGGTAATGTGAAATTTACATTTTTCGGCCTGATGTAACTCATTTACTAGCCTTAAAAAAAAATCCCAATTCTGCCAAACGAGCATCCTGTAGACATGTCTGAGTACAGATTTATGAAAATTTCAAAACAGTCGGTGTTTTTTTGAGTGGCTTGAATGCATTCTCGATTGAAGCGCATTTTTCTCTCGAAAAATAGGAAAATTTTCTGTTCTGCTTATTTCAATAATAATTGCAAAATTTAGACAAAATCCTTAAAATTAGAAAAAACTCTCTGAAATCAAAAACAATCCCTGAAATACCTGAAATTCACAAAAAAATCTCCGGTTTTATCCTTGGTATTTTTCGAGACATTTAAAAAAAATCCCTGGTTTGAAGGATTAATCCCTGCAGTTGGCGTTTCTGCATTGCAAACATAGGTCATTTACTTTTAACGAGTAAGTATTACTCATTTTCCCTTCTCCAGCCCTCCACATTCGAAGATGCTGTTGACGAACGTCTGGACTTGACCCGAGTAATATTGTGCTGTATACAGGTTGAAAAGTCTCTATCAACTCGTATTCACACTGTTCATTATCTTCGGCTTCCGTATCTCGTGAAAACGATAATCGCCCACAAAAAGTGAATCGATGTTGAAAACGTTTCTCTTTAAGATTAGCCTCTTATTTTTGTCCATTAAATGAACGGCCTTCATTTTTCTTCTTATTCTATAAGAAATGTCGTTATCTGGAAATGCGTGCGAAATGTATCGAGTGTGGATAAAAAGGAAGAAGATTGGCTTTTTTTGCGTCCCGCATATTGTCTTCTGCTCGAAAAGAAAATCACGAGGAGAACAAAAATGAAAGCGCCTAGGTTGACGGATACATTGTTGCAAATGTCGGTAATGGAGTTTTCTTTGTCGCATCGACTAACAGTCGTTTTCAACATGTAACGTAAAAATGCCGTATCCCTTTCGAAAAATGTTTTTCTCTTGGCATCCCTCTGCTTTTTTCATATCATAATGGCTATCTACTTAGTTTATCATTCAGTCGTGTGAAAAGATTTTTTTGTGGCCTTATAGTACATGGATCCAAATGGCGAATACTCAGCTAGTCAACAAATCGTTATTGACAGTTGGCGAGTGGGGTCACAACACACTGAGGTTGAAAATCAAGCTTATTGGTTTGTGGTGAGGAGGGTAAAAAAAAAGAGGCCTCTTCTGTAGGCCACGTCCATTACGTATCAGCGGTTTGTTGCAACGTTTTCCTTATTCGGCTATTATTATTATTACCTATTATTTTTATTTTTAAAATTTTTTTTTTTTCAAGTTGAAAAATGAGACAAGGTTCTTTTTTAAACCATCGATATTGTATTAGCTAATGATAGACTGGTAGTTTCATTTTTTACTTTCAGCAATACTTGGAACCTTGAAAATTTATTTTTTCGCTCGCCATCTAAATAATTCCGTCCGGATTTCATAACTGAACGCCAAAGTTTTGTCTTCGATACTTTTTTTTTTTAGTGACTTACGAGTACATAATTCTGTAATGGATTAAGTTTTTATCCGTTTCATTTCTGATTGCGCATGTTGAGAATTTTATGCTATAGCGAGCTAGATCCTTTTTTAATTAGCTACCTGCAATCCCCCCTTGAACTGGAATTACTGAGCGAGATTTCTAATTGGTTTTCCTTAAAACCTACTATAACGAAATGGGCTTCATGAACGCAGTCTGCGGCGGACGTCACAAACCATCAAAACAACCACTTCTAATTCTTTTCTGAGGGTTTCTTTACTAATTTACAATCGATCTTTTTATAGCTGATAGTGATAACAAATGCAATTTTTTAAACACTTTTTTTCAACATTTTCTTCCATTTTCGAAGAATCTAATTAAAGAAAGTATTACAATTAGCCAAGAAAATATTAAAGCTCAGTATTTCGTATATTTTGTATTTGATTTACTGAAAAATATCTTTCTGCCTTTCTTTTCTACCGATCTTTTATACTTGATCGGTTTTTATTTTGGTCGATCTTTTCGGTGTTCGTTTTTTGACTTTTTTTGTGATCAAGGAACAAACGGCCTTTGTAATGTGTAATTGGTAGCGATTATAAAACTACTCATTTGTGAAAATTCGAATGTGCACTTAATTTTTTAAATTAATCTAAAATTACAGACAAATCTTTTGCCTTTAATTTTAGGTGTAATTATGATCACGGATCAATATTAAACTTTGCACACCTGGCCCCTTTCAAATTTTGGTAACCATTTGATACTGCAGTACTTTTTTAAAGCAGCTGCGATTAGTGATTGTGTAGGAAGCGAATTTATATGAAACTGCATATTTTTTTCTAATTGTTATAAAAGAATAGGTATAAGCTAATTTTTTGTTTTACGTCATTCTGATTTAAAATAAGTCAAATTTGTTTTCATATAAATTCCTTTTAATTTCTAGCTATGCAAAACTGTTCATGTACATAAATACGAGTATATTTAATACTGGTATTTGTGCACAATTGATATTACGAAATACAAATTATCGTACCGATTTTTTTGCCCAGTGGAGCAGACGAGTCAAACTTTTTAGAAAGTATTCCTTCCGTAACGAATGAAATCATTTGAATGATATATCAAATTTCACACTTGGGCTATTCAATTATGATTGGTGAAGTTTATTCTATATTTATTCAGACCAAGAAACAACTATAGGTATACTGAGTCTCGTGAGCTCCTCTTCAGTGAAATTTTCACTATTAACTACATATTTGTATTCCCCTTTTTGACTCGCTATTTTCTTTCTCTTGTTGTTAAATACCACTTCCTGTAGTGTTTATAATTAGTTTGAACGCACTCTTCATGAATCGTGATATACGATTATTAAAAATACTCGCGCAGTACAGTAAAAAATCGTGAAAACTTGTACGTTGGAAAAAGTTGCGCTTAAATAGGTTTAAATACATACGAGTTTACAATGTTTTCATTAGATATGTCGGAAAAAGGGCAATGGTTGTGGGAGAATAGCGGGAAAAAAGGTTTCCATTAAAAGCGAGAAGGAAAAAACGAAACTGAAGTTGGTAGAATGCGAAGAAAAAGAGTCCATTGGAGACTTACCAGCGAACTTGAATCTACGTACTCGTAATTTCAATTCGTATAATGATGATTTACGTGCGAATAGAGTTAGGCTACCTACTCGTCTCCAGCTGGTTTCTTTTCGTGTTTTTTCCTCTTTTTTTTTTTTTCATTTTGTTGAAATCCCAGCTGCGCCATGTAAAATACGATTGTTGATTAAAGTAAAAATACATACCTAAGTTCGGAAATTAGAAAATAACATTCGGAAAAGTTTTAATTTTTCTCCGAACTTACTTATTTCACACCTCAAAGTTGTGAATATTTCTGTTTCAGTTTTTGATCTTTACTCAAAGTTATTCGGTAATTGAGTAAACGTGATGAGGTGTACAGGGCTCACTGCTTTTTTCGATACGTACCCACTTTCTTTTTAATGAAATATATGTGATCTCAGAATCAACAATTTAGTCTGACGCGAATATATTTCAGAAATATTCAACTTATTTGTAACTTAGAAAAGGAAGGTTTTATGTTGAGACTTTTCAAAAATGAGAGTTTACATTTTTCTCATTTTTTATTAATCATTAGGTACATTCATTTTTCGTCGTCGCTGAGTCGCATTAAAAAAATTTCAGTCGTGATTTTCCTGGGACGTATGGACAGTAATGTTGAAAAAATTTTTGGTAGGCGAATTATCCTGGGGGCAAAAAGTTTCGGAGGTGAATTTTCTGGAGGTGAGTCGCTGAAGGTGAATCACTGAAAGCCAGTTAGTCCTGTAACGAAGTTATTCGTTATCGTGAAAAACTGTAACATGCGGTAAAATGCGCTCCATCGTTGGAGGAAAAGTGTTTTTTCTCGCAAGTGCTTATTTATTTATCGAAAAGCTAATTCGGAAGTTTTCGCACGATTGGGATAGTTGGTAAAAAAAACTTGCGTTCAGCTCATGTAACAAGTTATGGGATTTATAATGTATTCTGTTATCATTTCATGTCGTTGTACGATACGTGATATTCTTAAGCTTTTCTCACAAACGCTGGAAAAATTGCGGACTAAGTTATAATTATAATTGTATGTATATTTTTTTTTACATGAATATGTATCATGGCTACGAGTCAATCCCAAATTTTGTACGCGTTACGCTGAGCCATTACGCTGGATGCCACAATGATGACGGCCAGCGATAGTCTGGAACTCTGGATGATGATATCATCATCCTGGGTAAATAAATTGTATAGATAGTACATTAATTTTAATAACGTCATCAATGGGTAGGATAATATGACATCATCAAGCCTATATATGCCCAGGATGATGACGTCATTGTAAAGAGATATCCAATATATCTTCATATTATAGTGTTGATACTCATCAGTTTCATTAGGACATTTTCCCTCGTTACGTGGCCCTAAAATACTTTACAACCCCATTTTCCAGAAAATTATGTATAAGTATCATTAATAACTAATCTCAAATTTCGAAGTGAATATTATAATATTGACTCTTTAAATATGACATCACTGATGCAGCGGTGGTTCCATTTACTGTTTCCATCGAATCTGAAAGGGAGTTTCTTTGTGAAAGCTGAAATTCGATGCTCGTATTCTTCGATCGGTTCTAGTTGAATGTTAATTCAGAAACTTGAATTTGGAGTTTTTGAAATAATTACGTTCTTCCACTATTTTTTTCTTCTAATTTTTCATTGCGCCAAGTCTTTTTCTTTTCTTTTCTCAACGTTTTCCTCGATAGTCCTTTCGTAATCGAAATATTAAATGCCCACTCGAATACCTAGTAGGCCTATACGTACTCATTTCCTCTTTTTTCTTCGAATACTCGTATGGTTGGTTTACGTAGTTTAGTACACCTGTAGGTACTTCATTGAAATCTCACACGTCAACTGCCAATATACTTGTACACTTGAAAACAATATGGATTATAATATGGTCTTCCTACGAGTATTTTGCTGCCCAAAAACACTCAAAATATGAAATTCATCAGTTATAACAATATGTGGTCCATAGAAGACCTATTGAACTTCATCCGGATTTTATCGCATCGAAAACTTGAAAACCCTCGTAAGTATTCACTTTTTTATCGAAGCAAAAATCACTATTGCTGAAGCTGTAATCTTTTATCGAGCAGTCAATTCTTTCGGAAACTTTTTTCCCATCAGATATGTCTGACGATCGTCATTTCGAGTCCTCTCTTTTATGGTCGTCGTTTTTTCGCTGGACACGCCGTTTTTCACAGATCCCTTCGACATTTTCCTCAATTTTCTTTTCGTCTCTCATTTCCGCTCCTCCCCTTCTCACCCTGCGCTACCACAAATATATGGTTGTCCATCCCCCCTGCGTTGATCATTTTTTGGAAATGATGAAAATTTCCATTTTCTACAAAATTCGGTGATGTCTACAGCAGACGCGTGGCGTATTCATAAAACGATCTCCTTTACCCTTATCTCTCACCCTTTTCATCCGCAACTTTTCCTTTCTTTTCCTTTCTAGTTCCCAGAATTCGCGTTGTAAATCGTCGCCGAAACGTAGTTTTTGGCTCGTCGGAGTGGCAGATAAGTTGCGTTTTGGCTCGTTATATCTGCTGCTACTTTTCCGGTTTGATGACTTGGACTGCAGCCTTGTGTTTGTGTGGAGACCCGAATGTAAAATCATCGAGGGTGAGAACGAATACAGCGAAGGGCAGATAATGGCCGAGAAGAAAGTCGAAAAGTCTCATTCTGAGATGGAGCGATGACGAAAGGGAGGGTATTGAAGAGGTTGGTAGTGAGACGAATTAAGAGAACACAAAAAACAAAGCAGGTTTTCGAATGGAACCACAAAGGTCTCACGAACCATTAAAAGTTTGTTTTAAGATTAGGTACTTATGCAAGAATTGGTCAAAAAATGAATTCCTGTTAGAAACCTGCCGGCAAGTTCCGTTGAAGAATTCCCATGTTTTGAACCGTCAAAAACCACTTCTTACAAAAATTAACGAATAAATTGGCTTGAAACTTGAATGGTACATATTAAAAGTTTTTATTTGCACATCATACGAATTTCAGCTCAATCGGTTGGATATTTTCTCTATTAGTAATCGATGCTGCAGAGCATTCCGCCACGTATAATAATAATAATTTCTTATATTCCCCATTTTAGGTACCTATGAGTATATTTAGTTTTAGCTCTTGTAGAATTCTCACAAACGAGCCTTATTAGAATGACCGATTTGAAATTTATTAGGCGCTGTCGTGAGTCTATATAACATCTATACACACCTTGTAAATCTCGGGCTTTTCGATTGAATATTTCGTTTGTTACCCGTATTTTATTATACATTTCAACATGAAACATACAAAACCGGTACCTACTTGAAAAATTATCCTAAGATCTATTTTTGAGCTACATATTTGCTAATTCTGGACGAGTCGTACCAAAAAGATCTGTGCGAAATTTCTATCAAATCTTCTCATAATATCTGATGAACATCAACTCGTATATAGTTAATTCTGCAGCGTATATTTTAAATATTTCTCGTACTTACAAACTCTTCATGGGCTAACCCCAGAATCGATTAGCTTGAAACTTTCCTGAAACATTTATCAGTCTTATGTCAACATACCGCATCATAAATTGCAGTCCTATTAGTCTAAAACTTCTCAAATGAAAAATATCAGTTACAGCTTGCATCAAATGTAGGTAGCTAGGCGGGTATTTTATAATAATTTGGAGATAATAAAACGAAAAACTACGTACTCATATGTTCCATGCCTGTCAATGGTTTCTCCTATTCCCTGAAATCGAACCAAGATTAATAGGACGTTTTTCATGGAAAATCTGCTAAAAAGTTTCAAAAAATCTGTGAGAACGCGTGCACGTTTATACAATCGGGTTTTCGAGTACAACGATTATTGGTTTACTAAAGTTCGGTAAATAGTGATCGGCTTCGTCGTTTTTATAAGTTGGCAACGTGGCGTGAAAGCTCGCTCAATGAAAGTACATGTGCGGAAGGGGGAGGAGGAGTGAGTTTCCACTAATTTTGAGATAGCCATTCGCTGCGGCTGTTGCTGCGGCCCGCATCTTAACGCTGGAGGAAATCATTCGGTTTGGTTGAAACTTTTCCGGAAATGACAATATCTGAGATTGCGGTGCAGTCGGTGGCAGGGTAGAAGTTCGCAGGAGCAAGAAGTGCGGCGAGAATACGGGAGATCGGTGCGAACGATGAGAACGTCTAATTTTGCCCGGGTGGAAAGTCTTATAGATCTTCAGGAAACGAACGTTTTAGTCAACTTTCGAATTGAGTGGGCGAGTTTCCAAAGGATGGATTATTGTTAGGGTTCGATTTACGAGTCTATTCGTTTTAGGTTGGCGAGAATTCGAAATCCTATATCGACTGAAATTAATAATTGGTTACTGTACCGTGACATAACCGATTTCCGCAATAAAAATAATACTTTGGGTAATATTCCTCGCCTTGAAATACATTCAAGTTCTTCCTAGTGGTAGTAGTCTACTCAACATATCAGAATCCAATTTTTTTGGTAGTATTCCATGTATCAAAATACTACCTATATCATTTCACATACCAATACTTGAAGATTTTCAGTCAGGCGCTCCTACTATACATGTATAGGTACTTAACATTAATTTTGAGAATTTTGTCTTTTTGCTCTCTCAGATAGAAAAACGCTTTTTAAGAATATCTTAATACTCGATGAACCAAACTCCACGTTAGGACCCCTATTCCCGTTTTTAAATTTTTTTGCTAGAATCTGAAAAAGTATTCCTTTATATCTTCGGTGTCGCTGAATATAAGAACGTAGCTTATACTCGCACTAGTCGAATAAGTATGTATTGTTATTTTACGTCACATGTGAGACCCAAGATAAAGTACCTATGACACTTGCGAGACTCCCCTTATAAATACTCAGAAATGAAACCTTCGTTTTCACATAGCTTGGTGGCTATCTGTAGATACCTTAGGCTATGTAACGAAGCCCACAGCTATTGGTTAGGTGTACGGTACAGTTTATAGAGAGTAAAATGAAATTAGTGAACCATACGTGTACATACAATTGATATTTGGGGCACTTTGTGAGTCCCAGACAAAAAATACAGATTTGGGGTCTGCGGAGGGGGGGGGGAGTAAGAAAAACTATACATACACCTCATGGACATGCGAGACCCACAAAAGGGTTTCACATTGTCAAAAAAGGTCTCGCAGGTGTTATGAAATATCTGTTTTGGGTCTCACAAGTAACGAAAAAATCTCTATAAATATTCGAAACGTATATGTAACCTGTAGTATTTTCACAAGTGAAGAAACAATGATACTCGTATTTCATACAAGTTTGTAAAATAAACCGCTAAGCTTGAAATTCGACCTTGTACACTCGCAATTTCCTATGGAAAATAGGGATGAAATAATAAAATTAAAATTTATAAAAGATTAAGGAGAGAAAAAAAAGCTTTTAGAATTTTCTTGGTAGGATTTTTTAAAGCTTTTTCATGAGCTTTTCGCTTTTTTTTTCATCCCGGAAAAAATAACCAACTTGAACGACGGTTTCTATAACTTTTCTTTTTTTTCTTCTGAATTATGTATTATCGACGTTACAATGCCAAAAATTCGTAGACTACGATAAACTTTGCGTTGAACGGCGTGTTTTTTAATCGCCATTAGTCGGACATTAATGCTTCTTACTGACGGCGTACCGTGTATGCCACATGGCCAACATCTGTCTTCGTTTCGATTCGTATTTGCGGCGCGAGAGTATGCAATAATGTCTACATCGTTTTTTTGCTCGTTTAATTTTCCGGCTTGTCGGTTATTTCGCACGTACGTGCGTTTTTATGTGACATACGGAGTACTGCTGTATGTATAATTTTCTGTGTTGTTTCACCCCTTCATTTCCGCTTTCCATTTTTTTAACATATAAAATTTGTAATGGATGAGACAATCCTGTTACTTACTTATAATTATTTGCTCATTATTTTTTATGCGAAGCCACCAAACTTTCTACATCAGCGTAGCTTAAATTGTGGATGAAAAAATACCCGACATTGTTCAAAAAGAAAGCTTCGCTTGAAAAGCAGGTTTTCGACTGGAATTGCAGGAGCGTCATTTACCAGTAAAAGTTAATGTTATGGGATTATATGTATGAACTCAGTAAAAAATGTAGTTCTGTTGGAATTCAGCCAGCAAGTTCCAAAGAAAAAATTCATATTCTGAACCTTCAAAACCACTTTTTACAAAAACCAACTAACAGATTGCCTCGAAACTTGAATGGTACAATTTAGAAGGTTCTATTTGCCCAGTATATCAATTTCAGCTCAATCAATGTCATACTTTCCCAATTAGTAGTCATCGAAACTGAAAAATCCGTCAAAATTCGAAGGAGTCCATTTCTTCAAAAATTCAACTAAAATCATTGATTTTCGACTACATTTTTGCTAACATCTAGAGAACCGCAAAACCGATCGTCTTGAAATTTCTGTCAGGCTATAGTCTTATCAAGGTTGACCGGTTGTACAAATTTCAGCCCCATTGGTTTTTTCATATCTTGTGTTCCAAAAAAAAATTAACCTTTTTCAACCTTCAAAATGACATTTCTCCAAAACCAACGAACGGATATATGCTTTAAGGAATGGTGACCTCTTCAGACTTCAATTAATGTTCAATTGAAATTTCCGCTCGATTCAATTAGTAGTTTTGCTATAATTAGCTATCGAAGTGAAAATTAACGATTTATATTCAGTCCCCCTCCCCCCATTAATAAATAATGGAACATCAGAATGCGATATGTGGGTATTTTTGGAATCCTTAGATTATGGAAGGAATAACTATGCATGTCCCTTGCCTATTTGTGAAAGTCAGGCCAAAATCAATAGACGGTTTTCGACGCTAAAAATGAATTGTGACGGTGCGGTGCTAAATATATTCTGAGTCATTTTGGAAAACCATCTTGTGACTTGACTGGACTCGTGGGAAACAAATAAATTTGATAAGAAATCTCTTGAAAATTTTAGCAGTCGAGCTCATCCATGCGGATTTATGTTTTTCCTGATTCAGATTATCCCGTATTGTATATAAATCAGAATTCAAAAATGACGAAAAGGTAAAGTAAAATTGCCTCACCGATGCTTCAAGGAAGCTAGTGGCAGGGTCTTTAACTGAGTGTGTATCTGAGATCCAAATCCGAAGATTCATTTATTGTCGCCAATAGCGATAATTATATTCCACTCAGTTATAGACTGCTTTGAGCTTTTTGTCAAGTACGGATATATACTAACCTACGAGTAATTTATTGGGTTTATATTCGTAGTAGTCGTATCTATTAATTTTTATTTATTTGACTTCTCCCTCCCTCTCACCCTCCTCCCTACAAAAAAAACACGGATCAAGAGACCAAATCTTGGATTTTTATCCAGGAAAGGGATGTACGCTCTTGGCTCGAAATATAATAAAAAATAAATACTCTATGAAAGGGGGTGTGAATATTTTGCCATCTAAATAAGATGTTCTGGGTTAATACGATGCGAACTGCTGAACACTGAATGGACTTTGGTGCTCTTCTCCCTTCCCCCTCCCCTATTCCCTCCCCGGAAAAAGTGGCTTACAACTAGCTAAATACGAAGAAAGTGAAAAGGCAGCAGTAGGAGTAGAAAAACAAGAATAATGAAAAAAAAGAAAAGAAAGAAGAAAATGTATGGGAATTTAATGCGATCACGTTGATACGATGGCTGAATGGAGATAGGTAGTTTTTTCTCCTTTTTCAAGACCGAATTTCGTAAAGTGATTTATTTCTTTTGTGTCGTAGAAGAGCTGAAATTGAGGAAAGCGTTTGCAGTCGCACCGTGCACCATTTTTATGAAGAAGTGTATGCGTGAGAAGAAAGTGCTCTTCACCTGATGGTTGTTCTTTTCGTGGAAAGTGTCGGCTCTTGTATCTTAACGTATAGCGTTGGTTTCAGGTTTATGTATAAGACAGATATCTGTTTTCGTATTCATATTTTATTCGAGTTCTTAGTTTGGAAAGCCTACACTTTCTGCAGACTAACTTGAGGACAATTCAGGTTTTAAAGGAAAAATTGATACGAATTTATTAAGAATTAGTAAAAAAAAAAATTTAATTAATATGTACTAAGTATTGAAAAATACAGTAGGTAAGTAGGTAGTATAAATATGTTGAAAATTAGTACGCTGCATACTAAAATTCAATGCATTTTTATTTTTATTTTTCTCATAAACCTGAATTGTCTCGAAGTTGGTATGTAGCATACTAATTTTTAGTATTTTTTCTCCGAATGTGTTATCAAAGATCTACAATCAACTTGATGATATACCTGAACGGTTGAAATTTATATTGGATATAAGCTTTTATGATAGTAAAATCTGATGAAAATTTAGTGCGAATTTGTTTTGTCGCTCACTTACGTGTCTCAAAACACAAATTTTCGGCTTATAAGGTTTAACATCTTTCCCCAACAGTTTTCAGTACGAATAATAAATTATATGACGAATATGAAGCCGAAGTAATGTGAAGCTTATAAGACGTTGTTTTAGGATGGTTCAAAAATACTTGGTGTAGTCCATATGTAACCCAATTTAATCTGTCGTTAGTGAACGTTTTTTAGCTTTAGTGTGTGGAGTCGTTCATAGAAAAACCAACCCTTCGATATGATTCGCAGTATTTTTCGACGTTTTTTGATCATGCTTCCCATGAGAAAATTAATCGCATTCAAAAGTAAGGCTACCTCTTGGGTACTCGATTCAAATCAACGGCAGTGGAAGGTAAATCGCTGAAAAAAATCTTAACGAGTATTTAATTACTCTTCTTAACGTTGCGTCGGTTGTAACCTGAACCTATCGAAGCTCTAGTAATTAACAAAGATTACGTAACCCCCAAAGTAGTCATCAAACGTGGGCAGATTTTTGAGAAACGTGTACAATGTGCACCGGGCCTCACCCTCAGCTCTTCGGCATTTAAAAGAGAAATTTGAAAATCTGTTGAGCTTATATAATATAGCGAAGCGTCAGATTTAAAGCATCGCTAGGTTTTTCCCGCACCTCCACTTTCTATTTCTTTTTACTCGTTCTCCACTCTTATAGCTGTCTCTTTCGACGAGTTTAGCCGCGTCGAAAGCTTTATTAATATTTTCAACGTCGTCGTTTTATTCTCGCTTCTGTGTATACGTATACGCCAAAAAATCGTTTGCTAAGTTTTTTTTTTCGACTAAGGGTTTCGAGTTGTACGGATTAATAAGATTATTACTCGCGGCGAGAGGAATATTTTCCTTTTTATGGTGGATATGCTGCAGGTTTATAATGTAAAAACGAAATATTTATGGCAGAAAATGACTGAGGGTGAGAGGGAGTGAAGGGCGAGACTGCTAGTTACGTCTTGGAAGAAACACGATTCGTATTTTACCTCGTTTTTGAGCCTTATACTTTACGATAATGATCCGTATAATTACGTTCTTTGGGCTTCACAAAAATTTTATTCGTCCCTTGAACTAATTTTCTTCCAATAAGGCCTCAAATAGATAAATACGAGTGTATATTATGGTAGAGCGAATTAGCTTAGTTGATTGTATAGGGCTAGTATTTTTCGAAATGAAATTTCAAAGATATACTAGCCCCTGTAGTCCCTGGTATACATTGTCTCAGAAATTTTATAGTAATTCAGCTTTAAATTTAGAATTTTCAATAATTTAAGTTAGACTATATGTACATATCTTGAGAATTTCATGCATTTTTTTTTTCACGATAGCCTTTTTTTTTCTCCTCTTTATTTTCTGAGGAGTTGATGGACACTTTTTGCACATTAATATAATATTATCAATTTTTTATCTTTTAAATGGTTTCAAGCTCTTCTCTCTAACAAAACTCAAGTAATTGCAGAGGAAACCAATCTACTTTTCATCACCCTGAAAATATGATCATTTATTTATCCAAAAAAGCTTTTTTTATCTTCAGTTTCTGTAGAATTTTTAGGATTATAATATAATGTATTTAAGCTCCATGTCGTCAGCACCCCCACCACCCCAAAATTGGTCCAAACTATGCTACGAATTTTGTACTCAATCAGTACCGTTTTGTACCGCAAAAAAAATTTTGTCCTGGCATCCACGAAGAGTTATTCAAAGAAACGTTATGGGGTGCTGGGGACATGCTATAGCACCCCCACTTCAACCGATCAACTTGAAACTAGTCTCATTGTTTTGTACTGTTTTGTACCGCCCCCTTTCAAGTTATTAAAAATATTGATAAGGGGTGCCTGGGACATGCTAGCACCCCTACTGCAACGAAACAACTCCAAACTGGTCTCCTCAATTTGTACTCATTTTGTACTGTTTTGTACCGTTATTAAAAAATTTTGCACCACCTCCCCTTTCAAGTTGTTAAAAGTATTGATGAGGGGTGCTGGGAACATGCTAGCACCCCACTTCAACCAATCAACTTTAAACTGATCTCATTATTTTGTACTCACTTTGTACCGTTTTGTACTGGCAAAATGACATTTTGTATTGCTCCCCTACCTATGCTCTGACAGGGGGTTAACCTTCAAACTTGAGAAAATTGCTCCAAAATAGTCCTATCATAATTATTGTTACCAAAAAACAATAGATGAATAAAACATTCGAGCTCAAATATCGATCATTGTTACGTTTCAATGTGTCAGTGTGTTCATGATATTCGAATATTCTTAAATAAATTACTTTATTAGATCAAATATTTGTCGAATATTTACTATATATGTACTGCTATGAGTGTATCCTATACATCAGTACTAAATTGGTGGCCATATATTTGAAAGGAGTGGTCTGGAAATCTCTTTATGGTACTGAAATTTCAAAAAGGTCAGCGCGGATCGCATAGATAACTGATCCCGTTATTCAAGATGACTCGGAGAAACGCTAATGTATGTCTAGACTTGAAAATTTTTTTTAAACCATTGAAAAGGAAATATGTTCTATAATGTTTAATTTTCTGGAATAATATGTTTATGAAGAAACCTTTCTTGTTCGTCAGGGAATGGCTGACCGTTCCTTACGCGGAAAGAAAAAGCCATTTTCATAATATTAAAATGTCATAAGCTGTGCGTTAAGCCCTCCCGTTGTAAAAAGGATGTATTAACCTAGTTGTCCTGATGGAGGATGAATTTCTGAAGCGTCTCTTGTCGCCTTATTTGCTCCTTCGCCTTTCTATTAGAAGGGTTTTCTTTTTCTTTTTTTTTTTTGCTCTTTCGATTTTGAAAGGTTTCCTTTTTAAAATATCGTATTTCATAAATTCACACTCGTATATTCAAAATACTCGTTTACTGTTTCGTAGGCACACGATGTATAGCTTTTACCCTTTTATTCTAGACGAACATGCAATCACAGTTTTTTTCGTGCCCATACCTCGTGGTTATCTCATTAGCCCAGGAAAATAAGTCTTGAAAATTGAAAATAAAAGAAAAAATTGATACACAAAGTTTTTGCCTGGAATGTGTTAAGGTTGGTCCGAAAAGTATGTCGTTGAAATCCTCCGCCCCATCCCCTGTAATTCCTACCTCAGGGGGGCTCAAATGTGTTGAGATTTTACGTTTTTCAGCTATAACTCGAAAGCTATGGTTGATATCCATTCTGAAGTTCAGTAAAATTTTACTCTCCATGAAATTTCCTATCGATTGAAATAAAATGACCTCATTTGGTGCCATAGAAGTGCAGAAAATGAAAATGGAAAATAGGTCTGATTCCTCTTCATTTCTAAGTTATTCAGGAAAAACACTTGGAAAGAGCCTGTATACAACTCAACCCCAGTTTTGCTGCAGGTTTGGGCGAATAATATGTGTCTGGGCAAAGTTTGCGAATCGACTTTTTTATTTATTCTTTTTTTTTTTTCTCGTCGACGTTGAATTTATTCTGTGGCGCGTCCAGCTGGGGGATTGTTTTCTTCTAGCCAAACAGACCTGTAGCCAGCGAGGTACCCTCTTTTCGGGTAGGGAAAATATGTACGAGGGAGGTGAAGAATAGAGGAAGAAGTCACCCCACCTTAAAAATTATCATATTTTCGGATCTGTAGCCAAAATGTGACACGGAGATGCCAACTGTAGAGTTTACCATCTTGAAAACTGCCAGGGATATAACCAGGGATTTTTATTTAAAATATGTGAATTTGTGTAGTGACTTGGGAAAATACATAAACGTTATTTGATCATTCAATGAAGTTTATGTGAGGAAGCTATGATGCTGATAAAATTAATGTATTTTATGAAAATAAAAAATGCTCCAGTCCTGAAGCTACAGAAACTGTTCTTTTTTGTTTTTTATCATTGATATTACGAGTATATCGCTTCTATTTACGAAAATTCGACGATAAAGGGGGAAAACAATAATCAAATTAACCAAAGCTGTATGAAATATACGCCAACATTTTTTTAAATCTGATTTTCGGAAAAAGTGAACAGCAAGATTGCAGATGGGAGATGTAATGGAATTGTAAATCGAGTAAAATGTGCAAGTAATATATATACTCGTAGGTTAATTTTTTCCGTACTACTGGAAATATTTCTAATTCAATTTGTGCTTTGCGCATAAATCGTAATTATTAAAAATTGAATTTTCTTCGCTCCTTCATCAAGTCGCCGCTCCATTCTACAAATGCTTTACTTAAAGAAGATAAAGTTCTTCAAATTCGGAAAGCAAATTATGAAATGGCATTATAAACTGGATGGTGGATAATAGTAAATCCGCTAGTCGAAATTTTAATTTTCTCTTTCGTTTCTGTTTGCCGTTTTTCTCGCAACAGTCTCAACCCGTGTGGAAGTCGAAAAAAAGTTTTTCAATTTTAAACTTTTTTGTGAAAATATTCGGCGTAGAGAAAAAAAGTAAATATTTTTTAATTCAAAATTAATAACGTTCTTTGACGAGAAAACCCTCTTCTAGAAACAAACGCGTGGATGAGATAGCGGAAACGACGAATTAAAAAGCCAAATAAAAGTGAGTTCAATACCCACGTCGAAATTCTTCTTTTCAGACTTGATTAATATTTGCAGAACTTGTTTATATTAGCTTGACACTTTTTTTTCCACCAATATTGTTTCGAAGATTTTTTAAGGCTTTCAAGATGAAACCGTAGTAACTAAAAAATGGTACCGTTTTACATCTCGACATATCCCCAGTAAGAAGTCAGAAACAAAAACTAACTCCATATGTCAGAGGCTGAGTACCATAAAAGTCATATCTCCATTATACATTTCCAACTTATCTTTTTTTCATTTTTTTCATTATTATTTCTGATAAATAGTGCCGACTCCCTATAGTTAATGTGCGTATGTTTTTTATTCGACGATAATATCGTTACCTTGAAGGAGAGCGATGGTAGGTTAAAAATTTTTTTAAATGATGGCATTGTTAACTTTTCATATACATAATTATAAATATGATTCTTATTACAAATGTGTTTCTGAGACTGATAGCATCCAAAAGAAGAATGGTTTTACATTGTTTGTAATTGTATGGAATAACAAACGTTGATTCGCTTTTTTCAAGAAATACTTCTCTTGACTTACCGCATTTTATCTTTGAGGTGACGATGTATAGATTGAGTGAATGGTACTATGCAAAAAGAGATGAAGTCCACTTTTTTCAAGAATTGAGTTCTAGGGTTGAATAATTATGTAGGTGTCGCGAGTAAACATAATATATCCCGAAATGTCACTTTAAAATCAAGATCTGCTATGCAACAGACTTGGATTCTTCATGGTGTACCATCATTTGCCAATGGCGGACATCTTAAGGCATTTTTTTCCTTAATTTTTTCATAGCTTGCTGAAAAATGCTTCAATTATTTTGCTTGATGCCTTGAATATTTGCCCCCACCTTCTTCTAAAAACTTCTCCCCTTTTGGCCCCCGTAACCCATGCACATATTACACTCTATCATTTTTCCCAACTATCTAAATCTTCTTGTTTTTGTAAATTCGTAATCCAATAATTTTATTTTCTTTCTGTTAGGAAAAAACCAGGAAAAAAGTTTTTCCATTTTCCATTTTCCTATCACTTGTTTGAATTAATATTTACAATGCCGTTTGCCGGTTTGCCGTGTTTTTAATCCCGACAATGGCTCGTTGTCGATAAGTGAGGCGGGAAAAAATGGAAGAAAAATAAAAACAATGATAATTTTTTTCTTTCATTGTTTTTATACGCAACCCCGCGATCATTTCACCGTCATTTTATTCGACTTTTTATTTATCCTCCTCGTCTTCTCAAAGATTATGAAGTACGTCTCGACTCTCGACCTTTTTCTTTTCATTGAACTTTCTATCGGTGGCAATTTTGAAAAAAGACAAAAACAAAAAAAAATGAGAAAAAAACGAAATAAATCCTATGCGAATGAAATTATTCGTCTTACCGCTGAAGATACGAGTGGAAGTGTTAACCCGCAGGTGACGGATTTAAAGTAAATTATTTTTTGAAAATGAAAACTTTTTATCGAAAAGGAAAGTTTGAAAACTACCATGTGGATAGGCTGTGAGCGTAGAAAGGGTTGTTTGGTAGATTTGTCACACTATAATGAGCTATTGATAGGCATGAAAAGCGAATTGACTATAATCTGGCGGACGAAATCGTATTAGACTTTGGCTAAATTTAAGGGGGCAAAGTGTCGAAAAGTCAGAGAATTTTAGGCTGAACGGGTATTTCTGCTGCCAGAAAATAGAATAATCCCGTTTCATATAGATATCGCCGTTTTTGAAATTGCAGCTCTGAAAAGGACAACATCGCGTTTATAATCGGATATTTTTTTATAGGATTTAACAAATTTTTCACCTGAATTATCCCATTCATATATTAATCTTCAGAAGGGTCTGAATAATGGATAAATTTTTTCTTCTTCGAAAATCACGATGAGAAGATGGTTTCAATAGAATTGTTGGATTGGATATATTTCATCCGATGTTTATGATTGCTGGGTGCGATAGGAGAGATCTATAGGTCAAGAAGGATCAGTTTTCTTTGTAAAGTTCTAATTTGCATCGCTAAAATATACCATATTACGTCCTCACACATTCTGCGGCAAAAAACATCAAATTCAAAGTTTATGAGCAAATTTGTATTTCAAAAAACCTGAGCAAATGTAAACTATTTTCAGCTATTTTTTTGATTAGTAAATAACAGTATGCTGGTTAAAAACACATTATTAGAGCCACACAAGTTGAAATTTATTGAAATCTAATGTCAGAGGCATTGAAATGCGAAACATTTTCCAACTTATATTACTTTAATATGAACAGAAAATGATGAATTTTTAACCAAATTTATTGTTTGAAAAGTACTTTTATTGCCGAATGACCATGGCATGAGGTTTACTATCCTCCAAAGAAAAATAAGCCAGTTTTGTTGAAAAATATGCCTCAAAAGGTGGATATGTTGCGTCTTGCGACAAAACTCCTCAGTTGTATATTATGCTATACTTACTTTAAATCAAGCTATTTTTAGAAAAATAAATAAACGGATGCACGATGTCCAAAAATCAAAAATATTGAACACTTGCTTTTCATTAGTTTTCTAAAATACTTGAACAAACACGAACATATCCAGGGCAAACTGTAATGAAAATATCTGCAGCCTCTTCTCTCAAATTTATATCGCAAGATAGGTATTTTGCACAAACAATTATTCTATTTTCAGGAGACAAACATGGGTAAACTGCGAGTATAATATATGGTTACGGTAGTTCAGCCGTTCATATTTTTGCAACGAATTACGGAGACAGTATGTGACATATAAGAACATTTGCTATTCCTCATTCTCAACATAGGGTATTATCGACCTCATTTTGTGGACCGGATAAATTAGCCTCGCTATAAACGATTCCAAACCGGACCTTTCGTGTAAAATGTAACGGCGACAATGAAAAAGCGTCGACAATTTTCAAAACCGAAACACACCAAAGCGTTGCTCTAAACGGGCAGGTGAAAAGTTTACTCGGTGTCATTTAGCATTGCAAACTTGATAGCAACACAAAATGCCCATCCACGTACCCCAAAATAGTTATAAATTTTTACCTGACATTTAGTTTCTCCAAAGTCCTGGAAAATTAGACAACAATTAAATTGCTTTATAAATGCGAAAAATACTGCAGAAAAGTTTTTTACGCAGAAACGTCAGAGACCATCTCAAGAATCACTCCTAGAAAATCCTAAAATCCACTTCCTGCAATCCATCAATGGGTCGAATTTATCCACATTATATTGGTTTTTACATGAATTATCCCCTTAAACGCTAACATATGCATATAATTATATTCGACGAAGAATATATGTATTTTAGATTGAAGCATTTTTTCAGAAAACATACCTACCGTTTACGAGTTGAAGCAAAAAATTCAAAAATTTAAATATATTTGACCTCCTTTGTTGAAGCGAGTGTTGTGGCAGTTGAATTTTCGGAGACTTTTTTGCGGTGATTCTGAATATAGATCTTGACATTTTTGCGCAAAAATTTTTTCTGCAGCATTTCTAGTAATCTGAAGCGTCTATTTGCACAGACCAGAATACGTAAAAACACATTAAAAAAAAGACGCTGTCCTCGTATCTTTTTTCAAAGATGCAAATTCTCCTTGAAAAAAATGTGAAATCTTGCACTCGTACGTTTTGAAAAGTCGACTAATAGCTAATTCTTCACTTACGAGCTTATATTCAAGACTGTACGAAGTAAAAAAGAGGACGAGTGAAAGCGTCGCGTCGTATGAGTGAGAAAAAAAATCGTATACGATGTAATCGTGTGATCCTACTCGGCAAAGGCATGTGCGAAGGGCGTGAGTGTGCGAAAAGACCTTTTCAGTCGCTATTAAAAGTTTTTCATCGAGTCAGCTAAAAATACGTAGGTATATACGTAACTCTGCATAACCTGCCGTATTACGAAAATGGTTTTTTGTTTCCTCACCCCAACTACCAGCGCAAAAAAAAAAAAAGTATTTCTGATAAATGCGGAGTAGTAATGGATCGAAGGAGTGATAGAGAGTAGTTTTAGTTTTTTTTTTCTTGGTTCACTGGTCGAAAAAAGTGCCAAAAGAAGTGAAAAAATTGTGTAACGAGCATACACCTTATTTTTAGTGACAATGTTTAGGTGAAATATTGTGCGTTTTTTCCTGTACTTTTACTGCGTTGATGAAATATATCTAATCTTTATTTATATTTTTTAGCAGGTTTCCGATAGAAAACATTCTATTAAATTTTGGTCTAACTTTCACTAATAGGCATGGGATAGTTATTCGTTTCATGATCTCAGGATTCCAAAAATACCCATATCGCATTTTCATATTTCTCTCTGTATTTATTTATTTATTTATTTATTTATTTATTTATTTATTTATGTTTATGGACACTGAGAGTTTGACTTTAAAAGCATAATCACAGAGAAACATTTTAACTGAATATTTATTTAAGAGAATTTTTTCGTGACACCGTTTCAATAAAATACGCATCCCGATAATTAATGTATTTCTGTTTTATTTTTCAGGTAAGTCCAATCTTCATTGATTTGATAATGAATATGAAAGAACATTACATAATGGTAGGGGTAAGTGTTTTGAATGTTTTAACTATATAATATGCTTCTGAAAATCACGTTTCTATATTTCACGTGTTTTCAGTGAACCTACACACTTTGCTTCATAATTTGAAACTATAAAATCCAATGCAATCGTAGTTGTACTTTGTTGCTGTTGTAACTTAAATCGGTAGGTAGGAGAAGTAACAATTTGAGTATCTGAAAATGGAACTTGGTTGTGAGGTGGAATTTTCGTTCCGCGCGATCGTTAACCGAAAGAATGTACCTTCCACGTTGGGAGTTGAGTTTTGACTTTTTTAGGTTCCAAAAATGGTTTACTTTACAAGAGATACGTATTACAATATTTTTCTCCTTGAAGATATGAAAGCTAATTTTTATTTTTCAAATTCCAGAAATGCCATTGAGTTAGATATATCCATACTTAATGAAATTCGAAGTCCATTGTATCTTTATAAATTGGTCCCAGCACGAGTTCTATGTCATGCTTTTGAAACTTCTGCCATCACTAAGGTGGTTTCTCGAACCAAGCCTTCAATTAGAATCTTTGGCGTAGGTAGCTGAAGAATTTAAAAAATGGTCCACTTATCGGCTTTCTTTTTTTCTCGGCTTGATGGCTATTTTCCTCGTCGTCTGTTTGGATTTTTTTCTTCACCGTGGCCCCATAAACTTTCGCATTCTTTCTGAAAGAGTAAATAGCTTTTTAAAAAAATCTAGGTTTCGATCCTTTATTCCACTACGAGAAGAAAATTACGACCGGCATATGTTGCCTTCGTATTCTCGTGTTTTCGTAAATTTTTTCCTCTCATAATAGCGAGTTAATACTTCGCAATTTTTTCAACCAAAAAAATTTCGTTTTCTTCTAATTTATGAATGAAAAACTGTGCAGTGGGCATATACGTACTCGTATATATTCACTGTAGGCCAGCAGACGATATTATTATTCGATAAGAAAGAAGGGAAATGTTGCAGCTAGAGATGCTGGTAAATGAAGTGGAATGGGTGTATTAGAAATAGAAGAAAACGTTTCCTTACAATTTATGCGAAAAATAGACGAAGATAGCGAAAAGTCGAGAAATATAGTGCTACAAAAAAATAAAGCGAATATTTTTCCCTTTTCTTCCTGTTTTTTTTTTTCGGGTATTTGCCGGGTGTGGGGAAATAAAGTCAAAAGGGAGAAATGAAATTCGAAAATACTCGAAAAAAAAACTAGGCTGCATGCTAGAAAGTAATGCCAGACAAAGAGACACTCGCGCAAACAAATAAAAAAAGTAGAGGATAAAAAGCGCAGGATGCGATGGAAATTTCTTTAATATCCGCGTCTCGGATCGCTGGTAGGTAGCTTTCGCTTTGTTTTTGGAAAATTGTTGGAAACGACACGCTGCGAAAATGTCATTTATAGTCGAAGGCAGTCGTGGGACTGGATGTCAAGGTATAGAAGCGTTGGGGCAGGGTCTCAAAAGTGAGGACATTATCGCAACGATGAATAAGAAAATGAATATCACTCTGTGTGCTCCTGCACTCTTTGTAGACCGTCGCTAATTGAACTACATCACCGAGATGTACATATATATATACTTGGGTTATCATTTTGAAATGCTCGTTTTCTGCCCCTTCTCACCCGACCCCACTCGTTAGCCCCCCTTCCATTCTCCGTACGCTCGTCCGCAGTACCTTTCTTTTAGTGGCAATGAAACAGGAAATCTTTTCACGTCGACCGTATTTCATTTCATTTCATTTCATTTCATTTCTATATTCCGCATTTCAAAAATGGACAAATACCTAGTGGAAATTTGACAAGCTTTTGGTGCAAATTTCCGCCCCTTCGCCCCCTTTTCTCAGCCGTCCGAGCTCGTCGCATGTACGTGTATCTACGCTACTGCACCACACTCCTACAGTCGAGTCGACAGGAATTATACGAGTATTGTTAATTTAACTGTGGAATACTCGATACGTATATACATTCTTCCTTTGTCTATTCTCTTTTTTATCCATTTTTGTTCCCCATTTATTTTTTTCCATTTTATATTTCGACGTATCCTCAAATGGTAGAGAAATGTGAAAGAGACGAGGGAAGGAATGGGGGAAAAACTTGGTGGTTTGTATTTGCTGTGTGAGAAAGACTCTTCTGTCAAATGTTATAACAAAGCTGCGAGGCTGTGTATAATTGAACGAGGAAACCAAATAAATTCGTATTTGGCATGTACGAATGAATGACGCGGTGCGCCCCGAAAAAATAGGGTAGCGAAGCTTTTTTATTGGCACCGGCTAGAATATGAGCCAACGAGTGGCTATACACTGCGGATTATGTTGGCTTTTAAGCGAGTTCAAAATAATCCTCATTAGCTTTATTTTTCCTACGGTGCTCCTCGAATAATATTTTCAGTCGAACGGCATTAAGTTAATTTTGGTGGAACGGAAATATATAGCCTACGAGTAATAGACGAAGATCGTCGGAATTGTGACTTATAAAGCAGTCGGAGAAAAACACAGACCCAATTATCGAAGGTATTATACACGGTTTTTCGACAGTGGAAATTTCACAAGCACAATACTAACCACCTAACTTCGGCAATGATATACATTACACTTACAGCTAAAGAAAGCTTATCGAAAATGTAGTGCGACTATCAAAAACTTGTATTACTTCGAAATACATTTTCTGTAGGTATCCTTCCTTTACTTTTTGAGCCGAACAGGTATATAGTGTGTTGCATGTCAAATACTCCCAGCGTTGCCAACCCAAATTTCGAAAATCCTTGTTTCGAGCCAAAAAAAATTCTAAAACCAGTTTTTTGCCGGAAAATTTAATTCTTATAACCGGAAGGGTGGGACAAAAAACGAAAGCTTATGGCCTGTAATTTGATTGGAAAATTTTGAAACTACCTACAGTACAATAATAATGAATTATAAATACCTATAAATGAATATCAGCTCTTATAAGTGAGTAATAATTTGGAAATCGAGCGAAAATCCCTGAAATCTCTAGAAATCGCTGGTTTTATCCCTGATATTTTTCAAGACAGTAGAAAATCTTGTAGTTGACATCCCTGAATAGTGCTCTATTTGTCAATGAAACAGAAAGTCTGCTACCTGGTGGCAGAGTTCTAAACGAGTGAAAATGAACGATATATTATGAAAAAATGAGTTGTATTTATAATCGCAATCGTGGTTTCTTTCCTCAGAAGTTATAGCCAAAAAAATTTTTTTATTCTTGTATATTTTAAATTAGACTACCTATCCGCTAGAGGTATAGTTAATTATCTTTCATTTATAATTTATACTGTAAATCATCCAAATAATCAAAGAAATTGAAATAATTATTAGTTTATTTTATAAGGTGATTATGGGACCACCATTTAGCGTTATCTAAATTTGTATTTCAATTTTGGTGCAATAGTGCGCCTGTAGACCGTTGTATTGGCGGAAATTTACCATATCGGAGCTGAAAAACAGCCACGTATTCAAAAGTGAACTGCTTCACCGGTACCAGTTAAACTATAAGGCTGTTGTACTTCATTAATTCCTTTCGTAATTATTATTACGTATTATTATAATTATTACTAATTAAAACGACCGAACAGGTTTTTCTCTTTTCCTCCCTCCTTTTTCGTTCTCCTTTGAAGATACTGTAGTAATTAAAATTTGTGATTGTGATAAGACTTCTTCGAGTTTTGCCCAGGAAGTAGAAAATTAAAATTTGATTACGATCTGCATTGTTGGTAATATTTCATTTCCTTTATCTAATGGAAGCAGATAACCTTGATTTTTTTTGTTTTTAAAAATCCGTCGCGAATTTCCCCCATATTCCTTTTTTTTTCAAGTTAGGTGTAAGAGAATAGCTGATGATATTTTCTTGGCCACTTGAAAAAGCTCGTTCAGTAGACACCTCGTTTAATTTTGTGGAACGTTTTTGCTCTGGTGGAACTTGAAATATTTTGAGATGACCTGGGCAGCTATGGCAGTTCTTTTTATAACTTATTTTCGCGGGAATTTTCAAAAAAAAAAAAAAAAAGGTAATAATATCCTTTATTTAATTAAATTGTGAAATTCTACAGTTATCAACTTGAAAGAGTAGTTTTCATCTTCTAGACATGATCCAAAAAAGATGTACCTACGTTCGAAATTATTATTGTTTCTTCGATTTTCATGAAAACTAATTCTTGTATCCCAAAAAAGTCTACATTTTTGAATGATCAAAACGCATCTTATCAAAAGACCAACGTACGGATTTACTGCAAATACTAATGGTAAACTTCTAGACATTTCAATAAATGTGTGGCTAAAATTTTAACTCGATTCGATTAGTAGTTCCTATATGTAATTAGCTTTTAAGGGCAAACTTTGAGTATAAATAAACGTGCAAAGAAATAACTAAAAAAGAAGAAGAGAAAGAAACACCAAAATACGAGATGGGTATTTTTGGAATCCTGAGATCATGAAACGAATAACTATATGAGGCTACCAGGCCCATTTATGAAAGTCAAACTAAAATTAATAGGTAATTGTATTCTGTCGACAACCTGCTAAAAAAAATTTCGATTTTTTTCGCCCAGAAATTATATGGGTAGATTTTCTTTTGCAAAGAAGCGCGAAAAGAATTATATTTTATTTAAAAAAAACATTTCTACTCAAAGGCACCGACTTACACAATTTTTATCGATTCCGCTGTATTTGTTTTGAAATTTTGGATGGCTCTCAATCACATATATTGGGGTGTGAATGTTTTTAATGAAAATGAAAATTTGAGCTAAGTTATACTCGTATCTTCGTTGTAGTTCAGAACATTATTGTGTAGTTGTAAACCCTGAAAATTTCGTTTCAAACAAAAATGACACCAAAAGTATGCCGTACGATCGTATCTACGTCGATTAGCTTTATACCTTACTTCTACTGAACCTTTTTTATTAATTAAACGTCGATATCGAGCTTTTCAAACTGAAGAAGGAAAAAATGAAAATAATTGTGAACAAAATGGAATACTACTAACCCACGTGCTACTAATGACGTCTATTGTATGGCTGACTTCAATTTTATTGCTTCTCGGTTTCATATCCGCGTATATTATAGTTCGAATGAATTGGCCAGTTGTCGTGAATTTCGTAATCTATTGTAACGACTGAATGGAATCTCATTGCATAGTTAGACTGTACCATTGTGCCGCTGCAGACAAACCGATGATTTTGACTATAATTTTTCGACAATTGCTACGTTCAAAATCTACGTATGTGAAACAGTTGATTTTCATTCTCAGAAGCACATGTATGTATAGTGCATATAAATCGCAATCTCTAATGAAACCTTGGCTTTGGTATTTTCGATTCCAAGTATTTTACGATATCGGATTGTAATAATTTTGGCTCTCCACTTTTGTAAAATTTCTCATCTTGTCGTCAGACAATTATCGTCTCGATAAGAATAATGCTTGAATCAGCTTATCTGTACCAATAGATTTTTCTGTACCCATATATTGCATCTGTTAGGTTTTTTTTACGACGATTATTGTCAGTTTTTTGGAAAATGATATGTACATTTAGCCCGGTTTCACACGGTGTCGGATGTCGGAGTATATCGGCCGACTTTTTATCTGGTGAAATATTATCGGGTGAACTTCTCTTCGCACGTAGCCGATTTCACCCGATTTTTATCGGACGAATATATGATATAGACTGATTGATTATCGGCCGATAATCGGCTGTCGTATGAAGGAAATAATAAAAATACATAGCCCTTTATCTCTTTGGCCGACCGTAGGGGAAGCCCGACAGCAAAACAACTAGCATCGATATTGGGTCGGATCGTTCACGTGTGAAAGTGTCCATCTATTCTAATGTCCCAATTTTTCACCCGATAAAAAGTCGGCCGATATTACCCGATATCCGACACCGTGTGAAAGAAGGCTTAGTCTGTTCTGAGGGTTGTTTAGTGTTCTGCAATTGTGACTGGTGGTTTATGATCAGCCTGAGTTTATGAAGCAACTCTTTACGACAGTTACTTTTTAAAAATTGACTCTTTACAACAGTCATGTGTTTGAAACCTGGCCGTTTGGTGACTGGTTGGACCGTTTAATTTCTTGAATAATGATCTCCTGGACTGATCAGTTATTCAGAAAGTGACTGTTTGGACCGCAGGTCACTTATTCAGAAAGTGCTCGCTTGGACAGGTTATTTCTATGACAAGTGACTATATAGGTATTGCACAAAGTGATCAGTCAAAATGATCACTTTTTTAAAAAGTGACCGGTCCAAAGTGTCACTTTTTATAAAAGTGAACTGCGTCAAATCGTCACTTTTTGAATTTGTGACCCATGTAAAATCACTTTATGTAAAAATGACGTCTTTGTAAACGGTTACTTTTCAAATAGTAACACTTTAAAACATTAATACTCGTAGTTGGAAGTTATGATTGTTCCTGATGGAACAGAAAAAATTAACCTTTCTTACTGATGCTGACTGTTTTTTTCCAGGATCAGTATCAAAATGTTACTTTTCCTGGACCCAGTTCAGCAGGATTGGTCATATTCCCGTCCTAATGTAGATCATTAGTAGTTACCATAGTTACCTATAGTAAAATAATTCTTGGTAAGCCTATACAGTATGATACAGAACTTCGTTTATTTCTCCTCAAACGTAGGACGCCTTCTATATTTTTAATTACAGAAAAATATGGTTGACTAAAGTTTGAACACTCGAATGAATGACGTAGGTAGACCGAATATCGATAGAAAAGTTGGGAAATGGGTGTCTTATATACGTACTTGTAATTTTCTGCATAGAGAAAAAAATGATGCAAAACGAAGATGAGACCATTTTGAATCATCTAAAAGATTCGGAGCAGTCCAGCGTAAACTTTTGCCTAAGAAAATAATATATAAAATTATAATATCTCTTTAATTAATTTCCCATTGGAAAGTACCTTATACATTAAATGAAGAAGAAGAAAAAATGAAGGAAGAAATAGCAAAACTAACTGTTGAGATCATCTACACGAACGAAGAAATAAATTTTTCTTCCTTTTCCTTCCTACACTATCGTCGTCGTTGTCCTCAAAATTTTTATTTCGTTAAAAGGAAGGCTTTTCATTCGAAACTTTTGACATGATAGTGAAAAAGAAATGAAAAACTAAGTATAATGCAGCCTGTTAATGTCTTGATTATAATTAATTTTATTTCGTTGATCCTTCCTGTTTTCCCTTGATATCATTATTTTTTTCTTCTTTTTCTCTCCTTTTTTGACTAAATCTGTTTTGACGTTTTTTCACTTTGAAAATGTTGACAAGTTTTTTCGAGCGTGCTCTCGGGGTAAGATTAAATTATTCTTCTCTGGTATTTATTGTTCTTATGTTGGTCGTAATTTGTGAGAGTGCCAATTATATGGCTCCGTTTTAAGTACGTTACTTTTGGTAGGACTGAAATGTTGTTGATTCGCAGACTTGAATTGGAAAGGTAGATATTCGAAGGTACTCGTTAGTAATTATCATTGTTGGTGTCTATGTCACGAACGTATTTTCAAAAAAATTATGAGATGAAAAATCCCTTCGCTTTTCTTGTTATAGGAAATCAAAGATATCGAGGTACATACTACATACCTACTTCGTAAATATTGAGTCACTATACACACTGAAAGAAATGAATAGTATATGTGTAGGTGCACTGAAAGAAATTTGCGCCCTAATTTTTTACGTATAACATACAGCGTACTAAAACCGAGGATAATTTAGATTCGTATTAAAATTTAGTGAAAAATATTAAATTTCAGTACGTAGCATAAAAATTTTTGATTTTTTTAATATCAGCTTTTTTGTATTTTTTTCTCAGCGTACTATAATTACAAATTGTAGATACCTACAGTAAATTTTCTCATCTCAGTTTTAGAAATTATTATATTCATAGATATTTCAGGTATTGTCAATATTTGTAGTTTACTACACGTATCTCATAGCTAATACCTACATTTTCGGCAAGTACTATTTGTGGAATAATTTTTACCACAAATCGCGAATCGTCCTTGTTTTCTCAGTTGAAATGTATAGTAAGATATAGGTAAAGGGCTCATTTGCAGGTCGATTTTAGTTTTTAAAACATTTGAGCAATTTTTCGGTTGAAGGGTCCAAATTTTCAATATCTTAAGATTTTCATGATTATAATAGGCCTATGCTTCTGTGAACCGTACTGCAGCATGCAGTATTACTTTGATAAATGTAACTATTTTTATGCCGGTATAAAGAGCGCCTTGAAGTTTTTTGTATCAAACTGGAATGTTATTTCGACAAATCGAAAATTGTAAGCATAGTAATGATTATACATAATTAGTGTCAGACATGTCATACAAACTTTCAGCGCGCTGAGAAAAAAAAAATTTAAAGGTAATGTTTAAAAAATTAAAAATTAAGTAAAGATATCAAGAATACCATTTAAAAATATTAAAAATTAGTTCATAATTTATAATACATACTACAATTTAATGTGTATTAATTTTATGCTAAATATAAACCTAAATTGACATTGTTTTAGTTTGGTGCATATTAAAAATGAGTATGCAAATTTCTCTCAGTGTGGAATTAGCCACTGCCTGTATCAAAATTCATGCTCGATCCACACATTTGTTATACCACGAGTATATCTGCCTGCAAATTCGTCGTATAATAAATGTGTGGATGGACGATTCGTCATTGCTAGCTAAGGAGGTACTATATATGAACCTACTTACCTACTTACTCGTGCTTCCGGGCAGAATTCGGTAAAACTGACGGAGTGAAACGTAAAAGAATAAAATTCCTCAACAGAATAATTATGAAAAGAAATATATTTGCCACAGCCAGGTACTCGAGTATCATCGCTCTGCAATGAAGCAAAAATCCTTCACATTCGTGTGCTTGCTACTTGGCGAATAACGAACGTATGGATCCGACGTTTACGAGTATTATTAAAGTTTTATCAACTTTTTTCTTCATTTTTCGCTGTCTTCTAAAAGTTGAATTTTTTGTAAATTTTAAATTTAAACCTTTATACTCGTACGTTCTAATTCGGCCTCTTTTATTGCATAGGGACTTTTAGTTGATTTTATTTAATTCCTTCTGGTCTCTATAGCATACCCCAATGTTGCTAACTCAATACCGGCCAAATGGACCATTTACTTATGCTGCATTTACAAATACTAAAAGTAACTGCCCAAATTTCACTCGAAATACAGTTCCGGTGATGTGGACGAAAGGAAACTCACACCACACAATTTGGCCGTGAAGGTTTTCTCTAGTCTTTGCATAGAGAAATGGGAGCAATAGAAGGTTGAATAGGATTTTCATGTTTAAAGTTGCCTCGAAGTTTCGAAACGCAAAAGATAAATAATTGAAAACGTATTTCTGAATAATCCATTCAGATAATTTTACGGAAAAAGTGTTTCAAGATGTTGCTCTTTGTTTTGCCTATTCATCTTTCCCTAAATTCATCTTTCCCTAAATTGAGAATCCGCCTCTGGCAGCTAGGCGAGTATTGTTTTGGTCTTTGAATTCGAAATTGTTTGGAAGTCACTTTCGGACTACGCGCATTATTGGTCTAACCTCGGTTCGAACCCTATTTTGTTTATGCAAAAATCATGTTTGCCTCATTGCAATATTATATATTTTATCAATCGTACCAGAAAGAATGTTTGAAAGTCGGAGAGAATTTCGTCGAGTTACCTTGAAAACCTACGCTGAGAAAAATGGAAAGTAATTTTTTTTATTATTTTTTGTTACACAACAGGGACGTAGTTCAAAATTCATTCTAAACATATTCTTAGTCTTAGATGCTGTATGATTTCTACGATAAATCTCAAATTGTCCCGGTTTTCTCATAAAAATAGTTGAAATTGCTACTGAAATTTTTTTCAGTGTATCGCAAATGGCCGTTAGGCTCGAAAATCATCGTCGAATTCGACCTCGTTTCAGCCATGCTCGATGAAATTACGATTTCCGTTTGTCAGAAGATGATTTTTGCTTTGGATTTTGAGTCAACCGTTTGCAAAAGCCATTGCATCGAATATAAGCCTCGAAAAAACGCCTCATTGTGGAAATCTTTCCCGCGTTCTGGTTCATTATAGTAGTAAGCGGACAGTCTTCCAAATCGCATTAAGTAAAAAAAAAGTGATTTTTCCTGAGAAACAAAAACTGTTCTCTTTTTCAACTATTACTAATAACACAATGAAAGTTGGCAGGGTCATAGTTAAGAATCAATGCAAAGAGAGAGATGTTCGATGTCCATGCCTTAAGGCGTTTTAAAATGATTTTCTTGGAGTCTGTAAAAATATTGGTAATAATCATTGGCATTCTTACATGACAGAGGCTTATGACACTGTCTACGTTGCCTCATTCCTAATTTTTCCTGTTTTCACCTTCACAGCTCAACTCCTTCACTACCAGCAACATTTTGAAAAAACTTGAAAAACTTCTGAGAAATTTACAATAGCTCAACGTCAGGTACAATTCAGCATTAAAATAAATTTCTGTATTTATTGGCTGCTAAGCAGTTGAAAATGAAGAATATATTTATTCATCATTATCTGTGAATGCTTATAGCGGCTGATAAAAACATAAGCTATATTTCAGTGACTTAAATCACTTAATGTGTTTTGGAAAATTATAATGGTACGTCTTTTTTCCTCTTTCCTTCCCTACAAATATCAAAAATCAGGGAAATTGTTCGTGGCTTCAGTGAATTATGTAGTCTGCATCTCGACCAAGATCTGTGCAGTAAACTACCCAATGGAATCACTAATTCATTTTTTATGAGAACTGACTTACTTAATGCGTTTTGCAAAGTTACGCCTCATACTCGTATGTACCTATACTCTTCATAAAAACTAATTGATTTAATATTATATTATTAATTAAAAAAAAATATTTCAAAATGAAAATAAAATTTTTGCTCTTGGCTGGTTGTTGCCTCAACATGCTTGAACAGAACTTGGCTGGTTTTTGCTGTAATTTTCAAATTTAAAAAAATTTAAAAGCTTAGGAATTAAGTACCTTTTTTTTTTTTTTTTTTTTTGCACAAGGATAACTATGTATTTTCAAATTTAGAACAATACTCCACGACCACGAAAATGTCAATTTTAAAAAATACGAGTACACATATGTCAGTTGGCTGATTGTTGCGTTGGGCTATTCAAATGTAATGACGTTACACCTTGACTCCTATTGTATTGTCAGAATTCATTCTTGCTATTTTTTAATATCGACGTCCAAGAAAATGAATATGAAAATTTGAATGAGTTGAGTGGAGCGTTAAATTTCTGTTTTTTGTAGACGTTTTCAGCAAGTTTTTTCTGCCTTTTTTTATTGCTCTTCCACTAGTTATAAACCATACGTAGCTTGTCTGAAAAAGCAGAGAAAAGAGAGTACAAAGATAATGCTGAACTAGAAAACATTTTCCCATTGACTGTTGAAGAAAAAAAAAGAAACTCTCCCCTTGCATTTCCTTCCAATTTTTTTTTCTCTCCACCGAATTTTATCTTGAAAGCCTAGACCTACTATTTTTGCTTTCTCTCTGACGGTTTTCTATTTCTCGACTCGTTTCCTCCTATCTTCTGCTTGTACAGTTACTGCCGTGTAAATATGCTTGTAACGGAAAACTCGTAGAGCAATTTTTAGAACTGCAACTTTCGTATAAAAAAAAAAAAAAAAAGAGAAAAAAAACTGAAGCTCTATAGTTATCCATATTGTTTATCCACCCAAAAATTTTCAACTCCATCAATTAAAAAATGATTTATTTCATCGATATCTAATGAACTACCTATCGTATTTAAAAAAATTATTCTACATTGTCAAGAACTAAATTTCGTGTATTTTATTTCGTGGTCTTTTTTTATGTAATATTGGGAAAAGGGAATCGTTAGTTTATTGCGAGCTTATATAATGACTATATGATAAAGACAAATTCGCGAATCCTATTTTCAACGACCCATTTGGGACCTGAGCGTAGGTGTTATAAATATTCGGAACTAATTTTTTCTTCGTTTCGAATCCGTTGGCCAGAGAAAAAGTAATTTTTCAAAAATTTGACGTTATTCGCAGTGAAGCTTGCTGGGGAAAGTGGCAGTTCCCTCGAGGCTTTTATCGAATTTCGTAATTTTTGGCCTGAATATAATATTTCATCGAAAAGCCTCGAGAATATGACTCAACCTAACTCGAATAAAATTTTTTCGATAGAGCTACTCATCGCAAAAAAACAGTACATGCGCACTGAGAAAGAAAATACCTACTTAAAATTTGTAGACTATACTTCACGTTGTCTGGGAGCCAATTCCAGCTTTTACATGGAAAATTCGTATAAACACATGAAATTTTAATATGCAACAAACTATAATTTTTACTTAAAATGTTAGAAAATTAGTGTGCTATATGTAAGTATACATATATACCTACTAAAATCTGATATATTTCATACTACATTTTAATATAATTATGCGTAAACCTGAATTGTCCTTGCGGTTTAGTAGGCTGCATATTAAAAATTAGTGCGCAAATTTCTCTCCATGTGTGCTGTAATAGTTTTACCATTGTTTTCATCCCTCTAGACCAAGATTCATTTCTATCGCTGCAGCTAGCTTCACTCTGGTTCCAGCTTCTCGAGAATTATCATGAAAATTTCTCCGCTTTTGTGAGAAAAAAAAAAGAGAACATATCAATTTCACTCATCGAGTCTGTTTCCGTCCGATTAGCGAAATTGAACATTCGAGCTTTAGCAACTATATGCTGTTTACAAATGTAAGAAAAAAGAACTTACGCGCCGTTATTAAACTTATTACCCGCCTCGCTATGAAAACACTGAAAGACATCGTTTAGTGGTTTCTAAACGAGTTACCCGCGGGAATCGAATGTCAGCCATGTAAAATGTCGTCAATCAGCTTTTTTGTTTTAAAAGCAGGTTTTCAACCGAAAAATATTCATATTAATTTGGGTCTGACTTTCATAAATAGGCATGGGACACACTCCCCCTCCCCAATATTTATTCGTTACACGATCTCAGAATTTCAAAAACACCCGTCTCGCAATTATAATATGTCTTTATTTATGTACCCTATGGGCAAAATATTTTGAAAACGGATCCGTTTTATTCCGGGTTATAATCCGTTTCTGGATTATAACCCGGAATTTTCCTGTTTTCCGGCTTCTAAAATGGATTTCGAACGGATTGTAATCAGTCTTGCCGGAAATGAGTCCGGATTATTTTCCGTGAAGGCTGTTTTATGATATTTGTTGGCCCGGGTTATAATCCGTGAAACCGTTTTACAAGCGGATTTTGAAAAATTGCCCAAAAATTATCACTGATTATAATCAGGAAATCCGTTTTACAAACGGATTTGGAAAATTAATCAAGATGACAAAAATAACTGCAAATTTTCAGATCCGATGATCGAAAATAAAAACGGACTGACAACGGATAAAATTCTCATTTTCCGGATCATTTTCTCATTTTTTGCCCATCGGGTATGTATGGGAGAAATCGTAAATTTTGACTTTGAAAGCTATAATTACAGCAAAGCTACTACTGTACGAGTTGGTACAAGTACTTGGATCGAGCTAAAATGTTACCGAATATTAATTGAAATCTTGGAAGTTCATCATCTAAATTTCAAGTCAATCCGCTCGTTATAGTTTTGTCGAAAAATAAATTTTATGAAGGTTGGAAAACGTGAAATTTCGATTTCCACGCGCTCCAGGAGGAACCACTGAACGAATAGGACTGAAATTTGCATTAGAGGTCAATTTTGATGAGTTTTAGGTCTGATAAAAATTTCATGATGATTGGTTGTGCGGTTCTTTAGATATTGGCAAAACTGTAGCCACAAAACTATTATTGTCAATGAATTTTTGAAGGAACGGATTCCTTCAAATTCTCGCGGTGTTATCAGCTTTTAGAACACGAGATAAGAAGAACTACCAGACCAATAAGACTGAAATTTGCACCATAAGTCAATCTTGATGGATTGAAATTTGATTTAAATTTTATGACTATCGGTTTTGTGGTTCTCTAGAAATCAGCAAAAATGTAACAAAAAACCGATGAATTTCTATTAATTTTTGAAGGAATGGATTCCTTCGAATTCTGAAGGATTTTTATTTTCTTTAACGTTGAAAAATTGAGAAAACTGTACCCAACAATTTCCGGAATTTGAAAAATCTTTGGTTGTATTTCTCGACAGTCATTTAGAAAATGGTCGCTGGAAAATAGTTTTCAATTGTGAATTTTTGCTTCCAAAAAATCGCTAAATGGTTTCTATCTTTTAACAAAAATTCATGTGGTTCATGACACCCATGTATACTATCAATCGAAAACCTGCTTTTCTAGCGGGGCTTGCTGCGCAAGAATTGACTCTCTTATTTATTTTATTATTATTTTTTTTTTAAACTCTCGAAATTTCCTACAAAATAGTATACGCACGTATGACGTACCGCTTCTCACTCATCCTCTTTTTCGTGTTTGCGAGAAGTTCGAAATGACAAGTAGGTACCCAAATTGAAAAATATTTTTCGATGGGAAAGGTTGAATGAGAAAAATGTTTTCGCTGCTCGTCATTTCTGAGCGGGCGGAATGCTCGGTGCCAAGTTTCAGGCCTTCGCCAAAGAGCATTTTACAGTTTTCAATTTTAATGTACTTTTTTAGCCGGATAGATGTGAGCCACCAACTCGGCAGCGATGAAATTAAATTTCCTTTTGCTTCAATCGAGCTCGTGGTTGACGCGCCGCCAAATGAAAAACGTTTCGCGAGTTATTTCCTGTGGGAGCAATGCGAGAACTGAACTTGTACGAATGACTGAGTGGCTGCGATTGAAGATTGGATGAACGTGAACGAGTTGGTGGCTCGGGGTTAGTGGGAGCAATAAATTGAACGTTTTGAGATAATTGTAGTCGAATTAATTTCTCTCGTATCTCTGGCTGAATGCGCAAATTTGCAAATGTAATTTTCAATCTCGTCTTGGTATTTACGAAGTGATTATTGTTCGTCATAAGCGCCTGCTATACCATGGTTGCCAACTGCAGGGATTAATCCCTGAAACCAGAGATTTATTACTATCTTGAAAAATGTCAGTGATACAACCAGGGATATTTTCGGGTTTCAGGGACATTTTGGATTTTTAGGAAATTTCGGGATTTTTCGAGATTTTCAGGATGTTTTTTTGAAAATTTTAAGGATTTTCTCCCAATTTTCCAATTGTTATACTTTCCATCCTTTATCGATAATTTGTTTTAATCCAAAATTCGTCATCATAAATGTACCTACAGCTGATATACATCAAATTATCTAATCATTTATTTTACGTCTGCGAAGTCGAAATCGTACAATCTATTCGTCAATTGCTGTTTGTTTTTCCATTATAAAACACGAACACGAAACTGATTTTGCCCTCATCTGAAATACATTCCTTCTATCGCGGCCGGCTCCCATTTTTTCTTCTTCCAAGTTTCAACTTAACGACTATACTAATAATAATCAGCCTTTATTTGGTATGAGTGCATATAGAGTATAACTATAAATAAAAAGAAAACGAACTATAATAGTTTGATAACAATACTAAATGAGTAAAAGCGTAATTATGTGTTCAAGGTACTTCCACACTCTATCTGTCATACCAAGCCCCCATATCGCGGGCATAGGCATCCCCTACTTCTTTCCATCTGCGTCTGTCCTGCGCTACCCTGCACCAAGGTAATCCCACCTTTCCTATAATTTCATCTCTCCAACTTTTAACCGGTCTGCCCCTCCTCCTTTTGTGGCCATACGGGACCCAGAATGTGATCTTCCTGCCCCACCGCTCATCTCCCATCCTTGCTATGTGACCAGCGTATTTTATTTTTAGTTTTTTAATTGTATGTACCACCCCCCGGCAATTTGTTTTTTCCCTAATTGTTTTGGCCCTGATTTTATCCTTTTTCCTTATTCCCAAAATGCTTCTTTCCATACTCCTTTGTGTGGCCACTAGTCTCCTGGTCTGAGCATCGGTGAGCAACCACATCTGGGCCACGTACTCGTATGTCAGAATTGGCAGTACGCAGGCTTCCCACATTTTAATTTTAGATGGAACTGATAACGGCCGCTCTTAAATACTGACCTCAGTGCCCAGTAACCCCTCCATGCTTGGCTTATTCGCTTTTCAATTTCTTTCCCTAACGTCTAATTGATCGTTTAAATTTCACTCGTAAAAAAAAAAAGAATTGAAACGATAAAAAAAGATAGAGTAATAAAAGCAGCGATGCAGGTAAGTATAGAAAATAAAAGCTGCTGCAATTTTTCTGCCGCCCGTAAAATACCTCATTTCTTTCATACGAGCTTTTCGCTCTCGAAAATGGCGTAGGTGCTTAATGGTCTTTAAATTTTGATCAATTGTTTGTATCGTCTCTCCCTATACCACGGCCTTCTTTCTGCTACAGGTTTTCCTTCGCGAGTTTCTCCAAAGTGGGCCTACCACACGCATAAAATCGTCCCAGCACGGATCCGACAAAAAGTCGTTTCAAAATGTAAATCGCTCTACAGTTCAATATTTCAACATTGTCTATCCTTTTTCCTATTATTCTTTTGATTTTACTCTTAAAAGAAAGGTTAAGAAAAACTAGCATTTCCTTCATAAGCGAACTTGATTTATTCGGGTAGACTAGAAAATTTTTTATTCATCGCTAAAAAAAAATTCTTTGTCAGAAACTTAATGCTACAAACATCTAAAAAAAATTGAGTTCCATAAGTCATTATTATATAATGAGAAAACATCAAATTGAAAAGTAACTCCAATGTATTTTAATGGGTGGTTCTGAAATAATCCCATCTAGTAGGTACTCAACATTAGCGCTACCTACAAGGCCTTATACCTCGCAATAGGTAACACTGACAATGAGAATAATATATTTATACTCTGTTCAACTTGAGAATGCCTAAAACGGAACGTCAAATTCACATTTATCAACAATATAAAAATCGGATGTGTGATAAGAAACAAGAAAGTAAAATCGGAAGCGTAGCCAAATATTGTTGCTGAATGTGAACGAGTACCTTTTCCTCTCCCCGGAGCCCTGCAAACTGCAATCCGTTTTAGGCATTCTTAAGTTGAACAGAGTATAATTGCTTCGTTTTTTTTTTCGGCAAGTTTTCTTCTTTTTTTTTTCACCTCGCTGAATATAATTTAACTAATCTACTATCTGACATCGGGGATATTTCATTTGGACGTAGATATTTGCGTTCATTCCTTAATATAATATATTAGCGTTGACGGTGTGTGAAAGCGGTCCTTTAAAACTAAGTTTATTAAACGAAAGAAAAATCCAATTTCTCTGTAATGTAGTGTAAAATTTTGCTCTTTTGACGAAGGTAGCTAGGTAAGTACTATTAAATTCTCCTAGGATGGGACGCGTACGAGTATCTTTGACGTTTTTCAACAATGTCGTGAAAGAAAAAGAAAAAGAAAAAAAAAACTAGGCAACACATTGAAGCTTGGATCTTTTGCAGCCTTGTCAAAATTCCTTGATTGCGAGAGAACCAGTAAGATCAACCGGGGGTACTTGAGATCCTAAAATCATAAGTTTGATTCAAGTTTTCGTAACTCTAGCAGATACTACCTATTCAAATTCTCTGAAATTCTGTTGGTAACTTCTCTCACGGGTCCTTTACTAGTCTCCAAAATTTAGAGCAATTTTTTTGCAATTTTTTTTTTAGAGGTATTGTATTCTTGATCGTTCAACTCGGGGCAAATGAGACCATGCAAGATTTTGCATTTAAAATCTACATTTAGATGCCTACTTGGAGCAAGAGAATATAGAATGAGGAAAATAAAATTGAATACCTACCTATTGTAATTTTCAATGTTTGAAAAAACTTGACTGGTAAAATTAAAAAGAATATCGAAAAGTTTCCATTTTTTAGACTACTCGTCTTTTTAATTGAAACTAATGAAAAAACTTTTTTAATTAATATATCTTGAAACTATATTTAAATACAATGAGATCTCTTTTGAGATTACATTTTAATGAAAACAATTCATAGGTCTCAATTACCCCGCAATATCTTTTTTTTAATAGGTAAATGAGACCCTATTATGATTCTGTCTTAGAAATAGAAATGCACGAAAATTATAATTCAACAATTCTAATGTACTTAAATTTCAGCCAAGTTTGATGGAAGTTATGTCTATTATTGTACGCAAAAGACAAAGCTTTTTATGAACACATTCGGTTGTCTTGAAGAAAACCTGCTACAAAGAAGTAGGTATACTTATAAATAAATCTGAACTTAAAAAAAACACGACCGAATCTTACTCGAAGTCGGTGAGAGAAAACGTACGAAGGATGAGTGCGAAAAAGTGACACAAGTGGAGCTAGGGGCGGTAAATCATCGAATATATACGACAAAAAAAAAGATTCAACCTGAAAAATTGGCGATGGAGAAGGTGGAGTTGGAGGTGAAAAAAAAAAAGAAAAGAAAATTAACGACGAATGTCTGATTGTGAAGCGAAAGCGAAACAAACTGTCTTCGTTTTTCACGTAGCCTTTGGAGAGATAGCGAAAGAAAAATAATGCTTTTCTGTTTTGTTTTTTTTTATCGTTCGAAGCGACAACGGTCAGGTGGTGGACTTGGGGACAGCCAGGATAAATTATTCGATTTAATTTCGAAAAAGTTCGATAATACTCGCTTTTGATTTTATTTTCGTAGTCCCATTCGGTTTGAATTGTGCTACCTATATACCATAGATAGAGGCGGAAGAAATGAATTGGTGGAGTTAAACATTTCGATCCCAAGTTTTAAAACAAGAATAAAGGTGAATTTATAGCCTGTTTTTCAATTTGTATGGAATGTTTCTTCTTCGAAAGTGTAATATCCGTCAATGTTGGCTGCTTTTACAACCTTTTTCAAATCCTGCATTTAATTTTTGCGAAAAAAGTTTGCGTTTGGAAATTTTGATTGACCTCAAAGTTGCAAATATTCCTTGAACAAAAAATTCTTTACATTCGTTTCTTTTACTAGCAATGCCTTTGACTTGATGCTATTCAATAAGTACCTAGCTATGTATGATGAAGAATACGGAGATGGTTGTGTGAGGTAGGAAAATCCGGTACTTGATATTACCTGAACGTAGAAGGTTGAAGATGGTTGAAAACTGTTCTTGTTTTGCATTCAAAAAAAAAAAAATCGTAAAAGATGGGTGAAATTGAAATCATGGAATTGCTTTGAAACTTACGTTTTTCCTATTAACTATAAACAGAATAGTAACTTTTGTCGTCACCCTTATGAAAATTACTATTTATTAGTAGAATATTATATTCTAATATTCTTAGGTAATTTCTGCTACAAATCTTGAACTCTCCCAGTTTTCCTATCCAAATTGTAAAAATTATCATGAAAATTTTTCTCAGCCGTGGTAGGTAATAGATTGTCATTGAAAAAATTGATTCAAATGTATTACCTCTGAGAAAGTTGAACGTTACCCTAACCTCAACCTCGGGATGACTTGAAACGCTACTTATTTTTATTGTCGTCGAGAAGTAATTCAACTTGAAAAGACAGAGATAAAAAAAAAGAGTTAGATGGTATACACATAGGCTACTGTAAACTGGAATTTCCGTTTCACATTTTTTTAAAATAATTCTATAACTTGAGCCAGAATGAGTGAAAATATACCTAGTCAAACGCGTTCACAGTCGCCCTCTTTTACGGTAATATATCAGTTCATCAGTATAGAGTAAAATATATAGACTACTTTGAATATCTACTCTATATTTCTCAGATTTGTTACAAAGTTTAACCTACATGTATGTAACTGTAGTTTAACCGTATTCGAATGCCAGTTTAGATGAAAAATATTTTGGCAACCTAATAAAAAAGCTACCTTCCTCCCTTAGTAAGTTCCACTTTTTTTATATTCTTGTGAAGTTTTTCTTGTTTTAATTTTGACAGAAGTATGATTAGGTTACTGTTTCGAAAGAATGAAACAGGACTATAGTTTCGTTTCATTTTTTATCAGCTCGTTACGTGCTTATGGTGGCTAAGAATTTTGCTGAAATTCCCAGCGTTCGTGTACGAGTGTCGAGTATATCAAATGTGAGAAATGGCGAATGCGAAAAAAATCATTGACGAAAAATCACGTTCAATAGGAAAAATGACGTTGGAGCGTTTTTATTTTCGTATTTTTTACGTTGTGAAGTAAAAGGGACGGAAAACTTGTGCACGGTGGAGGAGGGTTCTTATGCGTAAACGTCGTCTTGGGACTGCTGGAGTAGGTAATGCGAGCGAACACGTCGTCGAAAAGTGAAAATTTTCGGCTGTAAATGGCAGCTGTTTTGTTGCGAGGCTCTCAGTAAAATGGTTTTTATGGCTTGTGTGGTGCTTTGCTCAGTGAAAGAGAAACGCGGCAAAACGTTTTGTAGGTAATTTAGAGAAATGATGCGGTATGATAAGAAAGAGAAAAGATTTGGGTACGTATTCGACGAACAAACCTAAAACCTGAAGAGGTAAAAATTACGAAGGTAGAATGAATCGCAGATTGTTTGTATTTGCCATTATGTACGATAAGATCTATTTAGATAACATAAAATAAAGTTGTTTTTCTCATTTCTGAAATAAATCTCTCACTTGAAATTATCGCATCGCATTTAAAATGCACTGCAAGAAATAAGCTGTAATTTTCATTATTTTCAATTGGTAAACACTGGGATACTGAAAGATTTATAGATATTCTCAACAAATTTGAAATTTGAAAATAGCTGTAGCCTTCACTAAGAGTCGTGAAGGCGAAGATGAATTCTCTTTTACACCAATTATGTATATGTTACAAGCAAATTGTGAAAACTAGCATTTAAATGACTAGTCATTTAATTAAATGACGAATGAGCTGTGAACTGTACGTCATTTAATGAAAGGACTAGTCAATTAATTAAATGCCGCAACAAAGTTAGGCTGGTTGTGAAATGTTCATTCGTTTCTACCTTATCGCGCCCCCATTCTTGTTCTTTCTTATCTGATTTTGCCTGCCAATACCTATTTTTCACAAAGAAAAATTTTGAAAACATCAAAATTCAAGTTGAATGTCCATTCAAAACTTTCTTCAAACTCAACAGATTTGAATGGTCAAAAGCTCAACTAAAAGGTCTTAATCCACTGAGTGTTCTTAGAGCAAAACAAATTCCTTACCTCAATTAGAACCTGAGATATAGATCTTTGAGTGAAGAAAAATCTTGAAAATATCTTAAGTCAAGTTGAATGTCCACTCATAACTTTCCTTAGACTCAACCGATTTGAGTGGTCAAAAGCTCAAATGAAAGGTCTTAATCCATTGAATGTTCTTAAACCAAAATAAACATGATACATTAATTAGAACCTGAGATATTGATGTTTGAGTGGTGGAAAAACTTGGAGAAAGCATGAATTTTGAGTATAACTTGAGTAAGGTCAGAGGTGAGTGAATTCCAATGGGTGATGACATATCTACACTTGAATACCTTTCATTTTAAAAAAAATGAAGCAAATCGGCCGGATATTTATCGTGCCATTTGTTGTAAGGTGCTTTCCTAGAAAATTTGATTTTTGCACTTACGCTCTTTGTGCACGTCACCATCGATATGTACTTCTAACTTTGGAAAAAAACTTTTATTGAAAAGCTTCAATTCTTCCATCTATATAAACTGACGGTGACCGTAGGTAATAAGTTACAGGCAAAGAGATATCGAAATAATTCGCCATAGCATTATATTCTACATAATATTTACATAATTATTTTCTTTCACAGAATCTTGATCTTTTTGAAAAATGGAGCAGAGCCATAAAAAGAAAAGATAGAGAACTTTGCAAAGGAGATCTCATTTGTGAGCTCCATTTTCAGAAAGAGTTTGTGGTTACCCATGATATAGTAAAATTGGATAATGGAAATATTTTTAGTAGTGAATGAGTGAGGCCACGTCAGCAGAGGGGCATTGTATTCAAAAATGAACTTCACTAATTTGTAGGGAAATTAAAGCAGAATAATTTTGAACAAAACACATTTTTCCGTAAAATTCATATTTTTAAGAAAAATTAAGAAAAAGGATGTTGTTTCTAATGATTCCCATTAAGCTACGTTGATAATGAAAAAAGTATGTTGATACCAGCACTTACTGGTGGTGCGTTTTACAATTTTTTCTAAATGGACACTTTTTGGACTGGAGTATTCTCTCTTTAATAGTATCGATATCTCTTTGGTTACAGGTCTGTAGGTAACTAGGTACTGGCTACTGCAAGATTTTGTAATAAATATTATGTCGGATTTACAAGTATGTAGGCCCCCTTATTTCAATCCGTTAAGTTTCTTTGAAATTAATTGTTTCATTTATTTTTATTTACCTAATAGGTACATAATTATACGTAGGGGAGGGTCGGGCAGTGGGAACCACCGGGCAGTAGGAACCACCTCCATTACTTCCCTACTAACTGTCCAACAAAAACCACAATACTGAGCGTTAATAGTGCTTCAGGTCCGCCACACTTTGCAGCAAAAAAAGTTTTCGCTGCCGATTTTTTTTTTTGTATGAATGAACTCGATATGTGTATGTTTAAATTGTTAAAACGAAAACATTCAAACCAAAATCATTTTATACTGGCAATTAGATGGAAATGCGCTACGTCTTGTTTTATTCCAGATTTTATCACTTTGCCATGTTGATTAAATGTTTTTTCATTTACCTTGTTTTAAACTTGATAATAATATAATTTTGCAGCCATCTATTTCCGGGCAATGGGAACCAATGATTAATTTGAATTATGAATTTGTATTTTTGTAATTGCACACTGATGTGACCCACTGGAAAAATTATAGGTCACATCAGTGTCACAAAAGTCACATTTCTCCTCAACATGTGCGTCACATTGCAGATTTTTGCAGATTGGGAAGTTATTTCTGTCATAAAAACAGAAAATTAAACATGGTTCCTATTGCCCGGGCATTTTAGAAATAGTTCAAAAAAAGAAGGCTCAGAATATTCAATTTTCAGAGTAAAAAATTGTCTTGTATAGCCTACTACATGTTAATGGATAGAGGAGGGTTTTTTCTTCAAAATGAAATCAAATTTAGGTTTCTAAGTATAATAGTTCCTGAAATACACATTTTTAACCAACAATGGTTCCTATTGCCCGGGTAACTGGTTCCTATTGCCCGGGCATTTTAGAAATAGTTCAAAATAGGAAGGGTTAGAATATTAAATTTTCATAGTAAAAAAAGTCTCGTATAGCCTACTACTATATGTTGATGGAAAGAGGAGGGTTTTTTCTTTAAAATGAAACCAAATTCAGGTTTCTAAGTATAATAGTTGCTGAAATACGAGATTAGAAAAAAAATTGGTTCCTATTGCCCGACCCTCCCCTACATTATAATTAAAAAAAAATTAAATGTCATTATTTTAAGTGTTTAGAACGTGTTTCCATGTTCGATGCATTTAAAAATCAGAACTTGTCCGCTACTTCGAAGTACTTACATCGTCCTTATCTTTTTTTTAGTGCCTGACTGAGCGAACGTAAAAATAAGTAGGTAACTGGCATTATTCATGTTCATCATTCATGTAGATGAAAATATTTTACATCCGCTTACTCGGTTGGTTATAAAATATTGGCTTTCGAGTCTGTTGAGGATCGGTGTGTGTATTGTAGATAGATACAGTTTTTCAGTAGCGAGTGGGGTATTTGTTTCGACATTTTATTCATCTTTTATGCAGATGCGAAGGGAGGAGCTGGAAAAGTATGAATAGAGAATATAAGTAAGCAGATATACTATTGCTACCTCGAACTGCATACATTTTTGTACGTGGAAGAGCTCGGTTTATTCTGCAATAGTTCACCTGCGCTGATGTCGGTGTTCGAATCCTATTTTTCCTTTTGATTTTCAACGTTTTTCACGTCGACGGTGAAAAAATTATTTTTTGACAAATAGGTCTCGGCGTACTCGGTAAAAATGTCGGGAGGAACTTTTGCGCGAAAAGAAAGTTTTTTCTTGCAGAATCTTGATTTGAGGAACATTTTTCATGGAAAATTATATCAAGTAGCTTCAGTTATGGCTGAAAGAGATTTTTCTTTGTCACAAAAACGGTGAAGTTTTCTCTTCCAGATAAAGGCATCATTATGTCTGCTGGAGGAAAAACAATACACACCATCATCTGAAAGAAATGGCTGTGAAAATTTGTTTTCTAATTTAAATTTCGGAGTCTTACACTCCAGGTCACGTTCTAATATCTTTTACCGGTTGGAGTATATGCTTAAAACATTGGATTCAATGTTGGTCTTATACCTTTAAAAAAATTTCAGTTACCTATTAATTTTCACTATTTTGGACAGGAAAACAGGTGCGATTCAAGATTTGTAGTAGAAACTCAAAAATAGTAAAATGTACTTATAATCTATGATGGTGAAAATAGTATGTGCTACGAATGTTAAACATATATCTACTGTAAACTATAAATCTCCTCGTAGAGTGCCCAGGAGTAATATAAATCAAAAATCATCATTTTTGGGTGGAGCGTTTTCAAGTGGGTAAAACCATGCAGTGTGTTTAGTATTCACTTGTTAATGACTGAGATTTTACGAGACAATATCTCTACGTGTTGGAGGATTTTTTATTAGTAATATAGAGATTAGAGAACATATAACAAGTATCAAATTACATCGCAATATCTCAAAAGTGATAATTTCTGACTTATACCATTCCTTGTCATTCTGTAAATAATATAATCTTACGTACCTTTGATGGGAGAAGTTACTATGCCAATTAATACGCATAAGTTATTCTTGATGTACGAACAAAGCTATGCTAACAGTTTGCCATACACATAAGTTTCACTCATACATAATATTCGAGGCTTTACATAATTATCTCGCGATCTCCGTGAACCTTTTTTTTTTTCCATAACTTCTAACAGGAAAAATTGTTGTGAGTCGTTTTTTGCAAGAAGACTATTATACTCGTACTTTTTCGCTTCGCTTTGAAAAATTTCCACTTCGAAAAAATATGTTGAATTAAAAAAAAAAAAATTCAACACGATCCTTCATTATTTTGGATCGTAATAAAAGTATACGAGAATTGAAAAAATTCATCACTCTTTCAAACTTTTCGTCTTTTTGCGTTCCAAATATGTAATTTCCAAAACCTGAAAATATAAAGCCCAAGTTTTTGGGAGAAAAAACGGAGTAAGGCCTCCCTAATTATCGAAGATTTTATTTTTCTCTCACAACGAATTGCCGGTCACTCGAGAGAGAAAAAAATCATATTTTTCTTGGAAAATATAAAAGTCTCGGGAAAGTTTTTTCTTCTTTTTTTTTTTCTGTTTGCAAATTGCAAAAAAGAAAGAAGGACTCTGTTTCGGTTCTCAAATTCTCTTTCCTCTTATATTCGTGCCTCAGAGGCGTATTGTTTGTAAAAGTTTTGCTTTCCATTGTGCTAGCAAATCCTTACGGATTTATATTTAAACGAAATTTATTTTCGTCTCACTCATCCGTAGCATTCCGAAGAGAAAAAATTTCAGTTTGATCGGTCGCGATGTGGTTACCCTGTATAGTCTATACAGAGCTATTCCGTGTTAGGACTGCTGTCTCTATCCCCTTTACTCAGCCTGCCTTTGTATTTCAAAGTCTTCCTCTTCGCGATAAAATGAAATTGCTTCTTCATCGAAATTGTTGTTTTACGAAGATATTGAAACGCGTTCGTAAATTAGGGAAAAGTTGTGGCACAAAAGTATATATAATTGAAAAGACGACGTTGAAAATTACTTTTCAAAATCACTTAAGTCGAAATAATTTATATATTGGCCGTATTGGCTTTTTTATCGAGCAATTTCATTATTTGTCATTTGCTCCAAGTTCGTGACAAACGGCATGGATATTCGATGATTTTTCCCCAGTATATCTTACTAAAGATGTTCATTCCACCAACAGAAAATTTCAAAAATTATAAATTTCAGAATTTCAAAATAAGTGCCATACCAAACGATCCCAACTTTTCTGTAGTGATGATGTTAGATCGGAATAAATTTATTGTATGATTTTAATTATTGGTGTCTCTTTCAATTTCTTAATTTTTTGGAGGGTTCTGCTAACTGATTTTTTGGACGCGACTCGTGCTTATTCCTATAATCTTGTATTACTTTATGATTTTCAAAAGTGAAAGCCTCGGCTACGCTGTACTTCTGCGGCTTCTGTACATGAACTATTTTTTTCTAATATATTTTACAAACCTGCAACCAGGAAAAAACCATCCGACTAATATTCAATTTTAATGGAGCATTTGAATCCTATATAATTACTTCTCGCTCATTAACGAGAGCTTTGTCTTGGTTTTACTAATTCTCTTTAGAATTCTTTTCAGATCCTTTATTCTTTAGTTCGTAAAAATGGATAATAAAATAAACTTTTCGCTTTTTCTTTATTGCATTTAATGCTGCTCGCGGTGCTCATTTGTCAGAGGTCATTCACGCATAACATCTCGTGTCAGTAAATGACTCGAAACAACAACAAAGTACTCACCCATACGTACGTCTTGCTCTTTGAGGGCGTGTATTGAAATTTGGATTCTTGACAAATTTTAATTAAGAGTTGAACGCAGCTTTTATAATCGAAGGGATGAAATTTGGTCCATTTTGTCAACACCTTGCTTTACTCCAGTTCACGCCTTTCTGCTCTTTGTTACTTGTCATAATGTCCAATTTTGTGAATTACGGCGAAAAGTTCATAAAACAGGAATCGTCTCTTCGCTTGACGAGAGTCTAGTTTTTATACAAATATGTACATCTCTCTTTCTAAATATTATATTCAGGGTTATTCACCTGATTGGATAATCTGTGCTCGTATCTTAATTTACGAATGCACCAACATGAATTGATGCGATAAAGCTGTTACTTTTTGGCAGGGACGCCAACTGCAGGGATCGATCCCTGAATTCAGACGTTTTTTACTGCCTTGAAAAATGTCAGCGATAGAACGAGTGATGAAAATTTCAGATTAGCGTGTGTATAAGTGAGCGACTAAAGAGCGTTTTCTTATTGAAATATTGAGAAATAATCAGTTTGGAAAATTCGAATTACTTTTTCTTGAAAATGAAGCCTCGAAGTGGCTTTACATTGCCTCTATTCGAAAACATTATTTGATTTTTTCAATTCCATAATTTGCACTTTTATGAGTTTGAAAGTTTGGAGACTACACCCACAAAAAGTAAATTAGACGCTGGTATGCGGTAAATGCATGACCAAAATTCGTATAACCTACCTACTATTTTAAAATGTTGGTTTCCAGTTTCCATCTTTTCCCCTTTGTGTAGCGCTGTTAAAAATAAAAAGCGAAAATTTTAATAATGAGAGTCGACGTTCACGTCGTAAAAATATGTACGTTCGAATACATTACGAGGTGAAAAAAAAGACGGTTGAAAAAATGTTGCATAAAAAGTATAGCCAAAAAGAAAAAGAAAAAGCAAAGTGTGTATCCGTTATCGAGAAATATTCATTCGCTTAAAAAATGAAAATTCCTCGTATTTATAAAAACTTTTAAATGTAGACCGCTTTTCCCCATTTTTTAACATTTTTCTTCCTTTTTTTTTTTTTTTGCTTTTTGCTTTGCGACCCCACCCTCTAAAAAAAATATAAAATATAAAAGATAAAAAAAAAAAAATTGGAAAAGAAAAACGAAACATTAATTTTATGCGTTGATACTGCTGTCGCTTCACATAATATAAAAGTCTTATGTGAGCCACAATGGTATAAAGGAAAAGCTTTTTACTAGTTGCGATAGGTACCTTCAAGAAAAATATTTTATCGCAGGATGTGTTCATTTTGGATAGAGTAATATTTCGAGTAAATCTTACTTGCCTTCGCATTTACGTGTAATTTTTCATCTGCTTGTTGCAGGAAATATAACTACCATGACAACGTTGGATGCGGAAACCAAAACCAGTTACTGGCTCACTGTCTTCGCCCAGGATCACGGTGTTGTACCTCTGCATTCCGTCTTGCATGTAAGTAACTTATTTCATAATAATTATAGTAAAATTTTATTGCATTTTACTTGTAGCGCCAGAGGTTCACGCGTTTTCTCAAATTTGCTCTTCCTACGCATCAATTTTATCCTTTTATTTTCGGTTGCACGGAAGTGAATTTAAAATCGATTCTCGATATAGAGAATTTTTTGGGCCACTGGAAGCGGTTAGAGGCCTGAGCGAAACGAGGGCATCGCATGGTCAAAGCCCCTATAGTTTCCCAATATTACAAATCCTCAACAATTCCACGTTTTATTCGATTTATTATCGTAACTTGTTACCGTGCGAGTATGGGTTAATTTATTTATGAAAACTGGCCGTGTTTTGCTTCATAAATCGGGTTTTATTCCGCGCGAGAAGGATGCGCTTAGTCTCAGTAATCGACGATGTTAGGCAAAATTCTCGCCATCGCATCGGTACGGTTAAATAAAGGATTGAAAAATGCGAAAAATGAAATAAGGAAGGAAAAGTTTACCATTTAGAGCGTGCTTCGGTCGACTTTACTGACGATAGCTGCAAAAGTTTTTCGTTATTACGTCGGTCATTAATGAAATTTATGTCTGGTCTAAATGCCGTAGCCGATAAAGCATTACGAGTGCGTGTGAAAAGTTGAGTAATTTGCGACCAGATTTCGCTCTGTAAAGTTTATTCTACTCATATTTTGTCCTTTTGAAATATATGACGAGTAGCTCGAGGAATACCAGAAATATACGAGCCAAAATGAAATAATTGGAGAAGACCGGGTCAAATTGCATAGAACAGACGTTTACCTGTAGGTGTCACACACATTATTTTTTACTCCTATTTTAGTTTATTCGACTAAGTTATTTCGTCTGGCTAGGTTTTTTGTATAATTAACATAATTAAGCTAGAATTAAGCAGAGCTTCAAACGTTCAGACATTATTATAAGATGATTCAAAAATTATTTTTGGCTTTTTAATTTGACTTTATCGTACCTAGCTTAATTTGTAAATTCTGTTTGTAACCTCAATTATTGTAGCTCAATTTGTGAGCTCAATTTATAGGTACCTACGTTAGGAAACTAGTGATGGGAAAAATTGCTCACCGGCGTAACTGATACCAGGACATGGCAAGACAGACGAGGCGACACCTTGGCTGTCATTTTTCATAAAAAATTGAAATGTTTGTTATTTTTAGGGCATACATTCAGCAAGGGGGTGAATTTTTTTATTCCGAAAAATTTAGTATTAAAAAAAGTGCTAAATAACTAGGTACATGAGTAGTCCCTTTTAAATAAAAAGGCCTGGTATTATATCTTGTAAAAATCATTATAAACTTACTTAATTTAGTATTTTTGGGTACCACGACATTTTCTCTAGCGCGACGTTTCTCTAAAACCATTGTTCCTAATTGGAAATTTCTCTAACGTAAATTCCTCTAATATATTTTCTTTAAAAAACATTTTGCTAACTTACTTTTTTTCCCTAAAATTTCGTACAAATCAAAGCAGAATTGGTGGTAGGGTAGGGTGGGGAGGGGGTTGGAAATTTAAATAGTTGGTGGGTTCGGGTGGGGTTGGATGTTTAGTAATGGGAAAGGGTTTGGGGTTGTGGGGGTCTTTTGAAAAAAATGTTCAAAAGCATATTTGAAGAAATGTTGTAAGAGAAAATGCGTCAGAGAAAGTGACGTTAGGAAAGTTGTCATTAGTAAAAACAGTTTTAGAGAAAATGACGTTAGATAAAATGGGTTATTAGGGAATTCGCGTTAGAAAAAATGTCGTACAATCGTATTTTTGATATGTATATTTCAAAATTAATTAAGAAACTCTACTCTACCCGTATCTGATTCGCTTTTGAACTCACATAAGATGAGCGCAGAATAAGGTGAAAAATTCAAAGTTCAGGCGCAAGTGCATTTTAGGATCGGCTTCTATAGTGTTAAGTCGCTTTTGGCGTACTTATGCCACATTTTGATTATAATTATCTATTGGATTCTGTTTGTATTAGTAGGTACATATGATTGATGCGATTCGATTCGCTTTCATTTCACCTCGAGCACTGTCTGTTTTGATTAAATGGAGAATGCACAATTGTCTCCGATTATATTACATATCTTCAAGCTAGTAAAACAGCCTACTAGCTATTTTTGTATTTATTTGTGCAGGTGTATATCAAAGTTCTGAATGTTAACGATAACGCGCCTTTAACGTTGGAGCCAGTTTATTATCCTCACATAAGCGAATGGACATCCACGCGAGTCGTGGTGCAGCAATTACGAAGCGAAGATAAAGACCTCGAGAACAACAAAAATATTACTTACAAAATCACTGGCGGCAATGCGGACAAACTGTTTTCAATAAACTCGACATCAGGTTAGAACCTACACCTGTGTATTTAGTTTAAGCCTAGGTCTCTTACTGCAGTATTTACCGCTAGTAATCTGTTTCGATGTAGAACAACTTGAAAATTTTGTACTCTCCCATTTACGAGTATAGAGCCCCTCTCACCAGCTGCGATAGGCTAACCCTAGTGGTTGATGGGCGCTTCGCCTCATCAATTGAGTTTACTCGTATTTAGTTTCATAATGAGTGTTTGCTGTCAGAATATAAAGATTATTATACCCTACCAATATGTACGGATATATAGGTCTTTTTCATTTTTATTCAGTGGATCATCCATTTTATTCAGAATACAGTATTGTGCAATTGGTATTGTGCAGTGGCATCCGTAAGATCTACGGTTAAAGATAGTTAACTAGTCCCCCTACACAAAAAAAAAAAGTTTTGATGGTAAAGTATGTTTATCAGTTGCAACTGTAGCGGATAAATTTTTCTCGTAGGTCATAAATTTCTTTTTTGGGAATGTAAAGTTCTACTATAATAATTATAGAATTAACATGGACTGCTACTGCTATTTGATTTTAAAATACTTAGAAAATTTCATTCTCAGACGTTCAAATATAGAGTAAAAAAGTTAAGGTGCTTGGAAGTGATTTCTAGTTTTCTACTATTGAAAGAAGCCGAAAGAAAAAATGAATTTGGCTGTGTTCGTGCAAAATAACGTGGCTACTTTCCCCTCGTCTACTCTTGCCCTCTACCAAACAGTCATTATTTCCGAGCGCCTTGAATTATTTTTTCCATGCTCTTACCTAATTTTTAGCACAAATGGCAGTCCACAAGCAGTAAACATGTATAATCATAGTCTCTTTAATATATAATACGAAGAGAATATAGCGAATGAGGAGCGAGAATGCCATAGATTTCGTAAGATTAAAATAACCTTGTTCGACGAATATTTTTCTCTTTTTTTTTTTAAAGAAAATCGACGCCTTGAGTATTTTCCGAAACATTTTTTTTATGATGGAGTTTTCTTTTTTCTCACCCCTTTTTTTTCTTCTTCGTTCATCTCGTAGGGAGGAGATATAGTAGAGGGAAAAACTTGAACCAGGCTGTAGGTAATTGAAATACGGCTCTATTTTGGTTTTATCGACAGTCGTGTAGTGATAATTGGAGTAGACGTTTTGGTTTTCAATATTTGAAGATTCAATTCGAAACGTGGCCGTCCATCTTCAATTATTGAGAGGATGCGCGTAATTGCTCGCAAAAATAAGAATAAGAAATCGAAAAAAAAAAAAAAGGAAAGTAAATATTAGAAAAAATTTTGAGAAAGAAAGATTAGTTGTAAACGCTTGTATCGTAATTACATTCTATACTGGAATTGTCTCTTGAGACTGAAATCACTCCTCTAATTAGAATGACTCACAATATTGACAGACTTGGCAAATCATGAAATAAAATTATATTATTTTTAGTGAAATAAGTGTGTAGGAAATATCTCACTACGTTTTATTAGTGAAATTATACCTGACAACAGACAAAACCCTTATAAGTTTGAGAAAAATGAAAAAAAAAAATTATCCTACAAAAACCAATACTGAATTATTCTAATACTACATAAGATGACCTGGGGTGTCATTATCGCTTTTTTCGTGTAGAATATTTTGCTTGAAATATTTTCATTACCTATGTAATAATATGTAATTTACCTTCATTATGAATGTAAGCAAATTTTATAATTTTCCTGATCATCTTCAAGCATTTCATAAAATGTCTAGCTAAATTATGAAATCTGGTATTTAATGAATTATATTAGTGAGGTGCCATAATTATTCTTAATCTAAGTTGAATTTTTTCAAACTGAAATTATGTAAAATTGAAACCCTTCAATTTGGTCTTCTCACTAGAATTTAAGGTTCGTGTGCAGAAATTGTTTTGCTAGCTTCAATTTTCAATTCTTCAATGGAAAAGACATATTTTATCATTACCAACCTTAGTCTAACACAGTGGCGCACCCAGAAATTTGCTAAGTGAAGGGCTAAGTCTTACAATCCCTAAAAAATGGAAAAAAAATTTACACCCTGGATGCCGACCGCAATTGGACTATAGGAGCTACAGGGCCGCAATCAAACTATCCTCAAATTTTGTCTCACTTTCCCTTCACGGACCGCAATCGGATGGTCCCCTCTTGGTTACGCCGTATTGTTTGAAGCATGCGTTATCTAGTGGGTGTCCATTGCGCAAAAACTCCATCGGAATAAGTTACCCCACCTTCGAGATCCTTATATGACGAGTATGTTGTTTTTTCTTTCGTGTAGGTGTAATCGAAACTACGGGTCGCAAATTTGATAGAGAAGCTCCTGGTGGTGCAGAGCACATCCTCGAAGTAAGTACTTGGCTAATTTTACTCACTCATGATGGTTAAGTGAGTTTTTTTTTCAACTGTCTTCGTTTGCAAAAGTTGAAATTGGAACAATTTTTTCAGCTTTCGTGAATTATCTGTACACGTCATAGTGGGGGGTGGGGAAGGGAAATAGCAATCATAAAGCTTTCTTCTTTTCTTTTCTAATATCGCTCGCATTTCAAGCGGTAATTTCGGATGTTCGTATTGTGACTCTCATACGGTATTCGAAAAGAAGCGGCATAAATAATTCGTTAAAATTTGTACATGGTACACCGTCGAATTAGAATGTAACAAAAAACTTGGGTCGTGTGCTTGTTGTTTGGGGTGAGGGGGGGGGGGTCAAATTACAAAATAGACTGCGAGTATAATTTTTTTTAATGCTTGTTATAAAAAGCGCTCGTTTCGCTTTTGGTACTTGAAAAATTAAAAGCTCGTTTCACATTTTTATTGCCAACCGTTTCCCGAATGGGACACGGGCAATTTTTTCATGTGACAGGAAGTACAAGTTTCTAACATTACGCGTTTGATGACCGACGGAAAAATATTAAAGGTACGAAAAAGTATAGAAAAAAATGCGTTTAGAGTTTTTCACGTAAGCGAATTTTTATGAATTATTAGGTCCTTTTGTTGTTATTTACAAGGAAAAAAAAAAGATGCCAACATATTACGGTATAGGTAGTGGTATTCGTAAAAATTAATTATGCATTTATTATATTATTCATGGGCGAATTTCGCGGGTACCGGACAATTCGCCGCCGGCGAATTAGCCGCCGGACAATTCGCCGCCGACTACTCGCCACCCGGATAATTCGCCGACCACAATTCGCCGCCTGGACAATTCGCCGCCAGATTAACAAAATTCGTATTTCATGTTTTATCTGTATTATTTAAGATAAGGAGTATGTGATGTTCGTTTTGTATAGTGTTTCGCTTCAGTTTATAAAGTTTTTTTGTCATATTATGAAGTCATGGAAATCATTTCTGAACGAGGGAAGAAGAAGTTAGATCATGCAGGACAGAAATTGCAGGATGCCTCTTCCACTTAATGCAGAACATAAAAAAAAAAGTTGCCAACTGTGGCCTTTTAACGGCTTTTAAAAATGAGCCCGAAATTACGCTGCAGGTGAGAATGGTGGGCGCACTGGCATTTGTTCCACCAGACTATGTCAGTGCTGCATTCGAACAGCTTCAAGAAACTCTGGACGCCAGACTGGATCCACTGGTGGAATATTTTGAGGACAATTATATTGGGAGACTGAGTAGAAGAGGCCGAAAAATACCACCGTTCCCTATTTCCTGGTGGAACGTGTATGACCGGACACTGGAAGGTGCTCACAGATCCAACAATTATTCTGAAGCCGCCCACCGTCGACTTCACTACGAGATGAACGTTACCCATCCCTCAATTTGGAAGTTCATCTCTGCCCTTTGCCGGATCCAGAAGGGCAGAGATATTTACTTCGACAAATTGAATCGTGGAGATGGGCCACCGTGAAAACGAACAAAATATATGAGGCTCGATGAACGCTTACTCAATAAAGTTTCATCGTTTGAAGACACTACCCCCCACATTCATCTGGATTATCTTCGCGGCGTCGCTTTCAATTTAATGTCTGACTAAATTTTAATTTTTTTAATTTTTTTTTAAATTTTACTTTTCGTTATTTTTTATTGTTTGTATTTCATTTTTTATTTTTGATATAAATTTTATTTACTTTTTGAAATATTTCATTTGGCGGCGAATTGTCTGGGCGGCAAATTGGCTGGGCGGCGAATTGTCGTCGGCGAGTAGTCGGCGGCGAATTGTCCGGCGGCTAATTCGCCGGCGGTGAATTGTCCGGTCCCCGAATTTCGCAGATAAATTATAAATTTGTAAATGGCAGCGTCAATATTAAAAATCAGGCAAAATGGAAAAAATCAAGTTTTTATTAGTATTACCGGCATTATCAATAAAAAATTAATTTTTTCAATTTGGCCTGATTTTTAATATTGACGCTGACATATACAAGGTTATTCACTTTGACTCGCAGCTTTGGAAAACACTATTTGCTGCGCGTCAAAGTGAATCGTGTTTATAGATATGTGTCATCTTGATTCACAAATGTAGCAGCGTAGAAACCCAATTACATTACGAAATGCTGATTCCACAATTTTCTTACTAGTACGTTATCAGCAGACTGAAAGGCAGCATTTTCAACCCAAATTTTAAAAAATTCCTGCTTCGAGCCAAAAATATCCCTGGAGGTGAACAAATTCTTGCAACCGGTTTTTTCGTTGAAAATCTGGATTTTACCCGCTAAAAAACAGTTATTGTCTAAACTCTAAAGAACTTCTACCTTAGAGGAAAAATTTGAAACTACAAGGATAAAAAAATACTACCTAATATTATTATTTATTTATTTATTTATTTTTGAATAATAGCCTAAATGGGAAATTAAAACAAAATCCTTGAAACCCCCAAAACAAATCCTGGAAATTTCCAAAAAAAAATTTCAAGAGTGAATATAATGATACTGGGGCCCACTAAAAAACAGAAAAACTAATCCTTTGATTTTTTTTTTCTCAATTCCTAAAGAAGGTTTCAAAGTATCAATATTCGTTCATTATTTTTCCTATTATTGTTTTAAAACATCCATTTTTCGAAAAAATAAATTAAGAAGAAAATTGAACTTTTGCAAAAACGTAGGCATTGTATTATTTTGCTTTCTCAATTTGGTTGCACGACTGCAACACCTGTTACTTATATTATAACCTACATTACGTATAATATGAATCTTATTTCTTCGTAAATGCAAATTTGTTTTCGAAAAATCTGAAAGCAAATTCTCCATAATTACCAATTTTATGCTACGCTTCCTTGTTATTGTAGGAGATTGATGTAATGTTACCTTCTCAATTCTTCACCGACAACTTATAATTTCGTATATTTTACAGGTTACGGTTAGCGATAATGGACTCCCGACGGCTTTGCAATCAACTACTAAAGTGGTCGTCACGATTGATGACGCCAACGACAATGCTCCTCAATTTGAAAAGCCTTTGTATACGTTCAAAATTCCCGAAAGCAACCGTAAAAAATTGCCAGTCCAAGAGGTAAGCACTAAAATAAAGTCATTTTCAACCAAGTAAATTACTGAACTTTTTTGCATCCGCCTACTTGTTTGTTATCTGGAATATTTTAAATCGTTCCTATTTTATTTCTGTCAATTTTACCAACTTGAAATACCTATACATTCGAACCTATCTATGACTGCCCCTGCTGATGAAAGAATTCTCTTCACAACAGATATTTGCTTTGTTCCCAAATTGCTTTTAAAATGAATATTGTTCTCGAATTCAGTGAAAACCTTTCTCAAAAAAGACTAATTTTTTGGTCGCAATAGTTTCACTATAACCATGGTTATGTGAATACTATACAAAGCTACACACCTGGTGAGCATTCCTCTTAGGCGATCACTATGTACCCTTGGGACCTGAGAATTTAAGTCTTTGAATTACCTAAGCGGAGATACTTCACCAGGTATGTAATATACCTACGAGTGCTACCAATTATTCATCAATTTTTTGAGAATTCCGACCCGTTCGCACCCTCTATAAATGAATTAAGAAACGATTATGAGTGACACGTTTTTATATGCCGCAGTGTTTTCAGCTTATTGTATGAACGTATCTATAACCTTTAGAAAACCCGAACTAACGTTTTTAAGGTAATCAACCCTCTTGAAAAATGTCGTCAAAGGCTGACATTCGCATTTTTCCATGCCTCCTAAGAATCTTTCTAAATTTAACCTTTGTTTTATAACGTCGTAACCTTTATCCTTTTTAAATTCGTCTGATGCGTGATGAAGTTCTTATTTAACTAATCTTTTAGGAACGAAAAAACCAAAATCTGCTTGATATTCGCCAATACACCGTGGTAGGAAAAAGGCTTTTGAAAGTCTCAAAGTTGGAAAAATCAATTTCACGCATGATGGTACAAAAAGTTAATACGTCGCTTTCATCTCTAAAAATGTTTGTTTCTCTCTCCAAATATTTGAACCTAAGTTGACTTTTAAACAAGATCAAGTAAAAAAGTTCTACCTATGGCATTTAACGCAATTTCTTATATTGTGAAGCTTACTCTTAGTTTAGCTGAAAATGCTAAATCATTAATTTGCGTAAGATACAGGTATTGCAGAGTTGTTTGGCTGAATATATTTTGTAGTAAACCTTAAAAAGTTGTAATTGAAAATTCCGATTCTAAAAAGTGCGAAGTGTATTTTGGTGGTGAGAAATGACGCCTGTAAAAATGTGTTATGCAATTTGTCGTACAAACATGGTACCTATACGTTTTTTTGGTTTTGTCATAGTTTCGTCCACCCAAAAGGTGCATTTAGATTCTTTTGGAATCGGGTCGTAGTTGTATCTACGAATAGTAGGTTTAATTTTTATTGGTTTTAGTTTGTTTTTTGCCTATTTTCAATTTTACACTTAGCACTTTATGGAATGTGACTCGTCTTCAATTCAATTACTGAATTTTCAATTTTGTGATTAAGTACCTATTAATTCATTCAGAACCACTTTTTGAACTCAATCCTTTAAATTTTCATTATATGTTCTCTTTGAATCATTTCTCTTCAATGTTTTTATTTTTAACGATGCATCCATTCGATTGAAATACCTTGCTTCCTTTTCTCTATAGAATCAAAATGTCGTTGAAACTGAGCCAAATATTGACACATCTTTGGAGAATATTTCGTGGGAAAGTTTCAATGCCGAAAATATCAGCGGAGAGGCGCTTTTCAGGGTAAATATTTCAAGTTAAGGTCGAATGCATGGATCTGTTCGTGGATTACATACTGGAATGCTTTAAATTTCAGATTATTGCTACGGACAGAGACATCGATGAAAACGCTGTGCTTCACTATACGATCAGTAGTGTCAAACGTAAGAGTATAAACTTATTCAGCATTCATCCGCAAACAGGAGTCGTTTATTCGGACCATTCGTTTCATGCAGGCGAAGAATATTTAATACAGGTAAAGATTTTGATTGGTACCTAACGTGTGTATATATTAGAATAACAGCCTCTTCCTTTCTTCTCATTAATTTCATAAGCTATTTTCAAAGTGGTCCTTTAGCCACTAGAAGGGGAGGTTTATGAGCTATAATTTACATGTGTTTTTCCAAAATCAATTGAATTGAAAGTTAAAACGTGAAATAAACGCTCGAAAAGAAAGCTAGGAAAGTGGTACCAACATATAAAGTAGGTACGAGTCAAGTGGATGCTTTAATCGGTAAGATTAGTAGAAAATAATGTATCTTGTATATTCGGAAGAAGTTGCAGAGTCTAAAAAGTGGAGTATGTAGACTTCATTTTGGACTTGGACAATGAAAACGTATTTTGAAAAAGTTGAAAAATGGACTTGGGCCACTTTCACTCTATGAACCTTTCAGCAAGTAATTTGTTCTCGGTATACCTCTAAATTTTGAATTCTTCGTGAGTGTTTTCTATAACGTAATTCTAAAGCAAGTCATCGGTGCTTCAACGACGAATTTCAATTTAATTTTTCAAGTTGCTACTTTCTAAATAAAAGTTCTCGCGTTTGTTATACCATCGTTCCTTCTGAAAATGTGCGAATTCGTAAAATGTAATCAGCTTATCCAACGTGATACCGTTGGCAATGCTCTTTTTTAAATTAAGCCCACAGCACAGTTTCTCATTTGCCGTAGAAAGCAACAACACCTTGAAGTGTTGCTCCCTCTAGGGAATAGTGTAACTCTCACCGAATGTCCTGCCAACTGAAACGTTTACAAGGGTTCCTCTTGACCGCACCCTTTACCCCGAAACCGTTTTACGTGACATTTCCCGCCACCGTTTAAAAGGTATTAAATAATGTGGGCTTGGGAAAGGAAAATGTAAGAGGATGATAGAAAGAAAGTGTGAAAGAGAGGAAGAATGTTGCGGATCGTGGGATAAGCGTGAAAGTGAGAAAGAAAAAGATAACAGTTAGCCCTTGAACGCTTTTTAAAAGTTTTTTTTTTTTACTCATCGTCTTCGGATGAAGGCAAAACTGTGCTCCGGAGAGAACATTTTACGTTATCGTAAAATTGAACGTGGTACGACAAAAAGCATTTAAAAAAGGTACTCCTTTTATCGCGTTTAAATTTTACCCCTCGAATCTCCGCCTGCCTAGTTCCTTCTTTTTTTTTATAATTTTTTACGACTGATCTCCCGTCTACGTATATGACGTAATTTTTTTTATTGCTAATGTATGAAAAGAAAGAATAAGAAAACAGAAAAATATTGGACCTGGAGGATGCAATTTAGAAAGCTCGGTTTAAAATTAAGGAGAAAAAAAAACGCGTGATACAGTTTACGGCTGTTAGTTTTATGTCATAGATAAAGGTGAAATATTCTTTCTAAACGATGATTTGTTTCATAATTTTCATTATTGAGTTTTGGGGCACGAATATTACCTATATTCATTGTCACTATGGTATCAATTTTTTTTCGCACGGACTTTTCTTTTTCGAGCGCTTCTCAAAATAGTTTCGCCAATCCGGCTGACCTCTCAATTTATTTTTCTTTTCATATCTCTTTATTGACGATAAAATTATAATTCTGCATTTTACAACTCTCTATTATCGTCTTCGTTGTGCGAAATTTGCTACGACATGTTGCTATAGAACAAACATTTTGTATAATTAAGATCGTCTCATTTATTTTTCAAAATTGCTCTGCAGTGAAGTCTGCGAGGACATTTTTATGCCTCGACAAAATCTAATGCACCCACTCGAAGGTGTATCAATTCCTCCATCGTGTTCATCTTTCCACATACTAGTTCGTATGTGTAAGTTTTTCGTCCCTTCATTAATGTACGACATCTACTATCAGCGAAAAAGTTTTGTTCCCCTCGTGGAAACACAGCGGTAAGCTAATGCGACAAATACGAATAGTCCAGACTCGTGCAGAGAATGGCGAGTAACAGGTGGTGTGCTTCTATTCTAATACGATCTATTATCATACACGTTTCTTTTTTCTCCCTTCTTTTCATCCCTTCGATATGAAAAGCCTCGTTCGTCTGTACGCTCCGTATAAATGTACATCTAATGTGAGGAAATTTTCGGCCTACGTGTGTCAAATAATTTTTACTTTTTTGCACTTTCCTATACCGAGTGGGTATATTTCACGCCTTATTGCGTTTTCTGGTACGAAGAAAGCTTTATTTTTCTCGCGTGCTTCTCTCGTCGTTTCTGTCTCAAAAGTTGGCATTATACTTACCTACTTCGCCAGTTTGGCGAAACGCGACTGAAATATAAATCTACCGAATGGCGAAGATATTGGTAGTTTTTTTTTTTTTTTTCAATTTGTTCCCTTTTGTGGGATTCTGTTATTAGAAACAGTATAAGACCCCGAACGTTGGCTCGCAGTTATTGAATTTTCTTGCCTACCTTCAGTGTACCTACTGTGCGACGATGAGAATGCCAAGACAGAATGAAATTCGAAGACGAGACAAAAAACAAACACGCAGTGACAGAAAACGAAGAAGAAATAGAGAAACTTTTAAAATTAAAAATAAGAAAGAGAAAAGGTGAAATTATTTATGATGAAGAAAATTTAGTTCGGTCGCATGTCGGATGATTTGCGAAGATGGTTACCAGTCATTATCCCGAATCCATTTACCCGAATGGACAATTCCCCGAATGTCAAACCCCTGAATTTCGATTTCTATTTCCCCTGTTTAAAATGATATTTAGCAGCTGTAATTTTATTTGTAAATAAAGTTTCTACTCGTAGGTGATTAACACTAGAAATACCAGGTTTTACTAGATTACTCAAAGGACCAGGTGGCGTCATATATGACACCACAAGAGTAACCTCGACGGACCAGGTGGCGTCGTATGACACTAGTCAGCGGTTCTCAAAATATTGGTCCTTTGAGAAGTCCATCTCAAAATTTTGAGTGATGTCGTACATGACACCACCTGGTACTTCTTTTAAAAAGTTTTTTTGTTAAAAACATGCTTGAAATCATGCGTAGAGCATAGAAAAAAAGAATAAAAAATCGGGGAAATAGACATTCAGGTAAATAAGCGTTCGGGTAAATGTCTATTTGTGAATATGATTCGGGGAAATGGATTCGGGCCCAAAAAAATTCGGGGTTTTGGCATTTGGGGAATTGCTCGTTCGGGGAGATGGATTCGGGATAATGTACCGTAACCTGCGAAGATCCTTGTATCTTTCACTGCATACCTACTTCGATAAAGAACACAAACCACGATGCATAAAATAAAAGGCAACTCTTTCGTCTTTACTCTCAAGTACTTACTTACATATTTATAAATTAAAATCGAAACGAGAGCGGATGGCAATTTCTCTGCTTTCGTCTTTAATGGAAAAGCACCTATGTTGAATTATTTCTTCACTGCTTCCTTGCCTCTCTGGTAGGTACCAGTATTTCGAGATTTGTTTCTACCTATCGTGCATGACAATTTCCTATCATCTTTTGTAGTTGTATGAAATATTTAGTTACACTCGATTAGTTCTTGGTTAGAAGAAGAGAGACCCCATTGCAAGTTCTATAGTTTTAAATTAAATAATCATTCAGATTAAACGAACATCGATATATTTGGCTGTAATTTCGCGCTTGAAAACATATCAACTTCTATCCCTACTAGTCCGTAAAATCTTCTATGCTATGCTTGGCTCTCGCTGGTTCAAATCTCAACCGTCCTTGAGCCAGCATTATAAACCCCACCTTTAGCTTACTCACTCGAAAGTGGTGCATTTTTTTAATAGCTACCAACTCGTTAATTTATTTTATTTCTTCAGCCTTATTTTCAAAACCATCCATTTTACGTTTCGTATTATAATTAAACTTCATTATAGGTTATACTCGTAGGTATTGCTTTCATTCTCGCTTGATTTCGGAAAAAATAAATGCCTATTTTTCATGAACAATATTGGAAACAGTTTGGTACTTACTAAAAGAAAATAACGTTGAAAATTTTATTCGAATGCTTACTTTCCGACTGTACAATTTTTAATTTGAAAAATGAGAATGACTGCCACCCAAACTCAACGAAAAACGAGAAAACAGAGAATGACGTCAGTAAACAATTAAAACTGGCATGAGCCTCAGCGATGCAATTTTAAATTCCCATTTTCCCGATGAAGAGTCCACGGCTGTGACGACTGACGAGTGAAGTTCCTCTAACTACGGCGTGCGTCTGGGTTGACAGAGAATAATTTATTTCAATTTCTTCTTTTTTTTTTTTTCAACTTTCATGAGGGTGGAAAAGTTTTTCATTTTGTAGACGAAGAATAGCGTATTTCATTTTAGATAATGGGACGGGGGAGGCAAAACAAACGAATAAACGAGCGAATAAAAAATGAATGAAAAATAAAAAATCGAGAAGAGCGTTTATTGAAATTACTTTTCATTTGTCATATCAGATTCGTGCAACAGATGGCGGAACTCCAAGCAAAAGTAATTCTGTGCGGGTGAACGTAGTGGTGCTGCCAATTCCAGAAACGTCGGAACATCCACCACGTATCAAACAGTCAAATCAACAGGTCGACGTCACCGAAGGTGACACTGCTGGCTTTTTTGTGGCATTAATTCCAGCGACAGATGAAGATGGCGATCATTTGTGGTTCTATTTGGATGGTGAGTATTCATTATACGGTATTCTTTATTTTACACGCGTGTGTTTGCAAACCATGCTAACTGTGAACTTCATTATAAGAAGGGTGCAATCCAGATATTATAGCAAAGTCAAAACCTTTCGCAAACTCATTTCTGATTTGCCGATCGTTTTGACTGTTTTTCCTGGTCTCCTATGGTCAAATTAGCTAAACTAGTCCCGAAAAATTGATAAATCAATGGTTGGGAAAAGTCTGTTACTCTGTACTTGAAATGCCATGTGAGTAATATAGTGTTCAAGTTGAAAAGTACTAAAAAACTACGCCAAGTTAGCCCCCACGTTCACGTTAAAATGAAACAATCACCTACGGAAAGTAAGTTCTACCCATTCTTTGTTTCAATTCAATTCTTGTTCAGGTGGTGATCCGCGCTCAGAATTCATGATCGGAGAAGATGGTAATGTGGTATTGGCCAAGCAGCTCAGTGCCGAAGTACAAAAAAATTACACTCTGAAAATAAGAGTTACCGATGGTGTTCACAATGCATTCACTCAGGTTCGCTTATTTTCTCCATAAGTTATAGCCTTTATTTTAATTTTTGATTACACCTCTACAACCAATTATCATTCGAAATCCAAACACATCCACCAGAACATGGTAAATAGCCATACTCTAGATAAAAAGCAACATTTTTCACGAGTTTTTTATAACCTCTCCTATCAGATTTTTTCAAAGTTTGTATTCATCAGTAATGGTAGGTACCTATATCCAATTGGTCTGCGTAAGTCTCCAAATCCTATTATTTATGTACCATACCTCATGATTATAGTATCACTGAAATGAAATCTTGCTGGGAGAAGTGGTGTGTAATATGCGATCAAAAAGACAATTTGTTTATCGCATTATTTGTTTGAAGAAAATGGTTCTCATTAATTGATTCTCTATTTCATATTTTATTTGCAGCTTTTTGTGAATGTTGTCCCCATAAACAAGCATCGTCCCGTCTTTAGCCGCCAAGAATTCCGGGCTAACTTATCGGAAAATACTCCAATAAATAGTAAAATTCTACAACTCAACGCAACCGATCGAGATTTCGATCAGAATCTGTATTATAGCATCCATAATGCTCAAAGTAGTTCATCTATGGATATATTTAGCCTCGATCACGAAACTGGTGTTCTGTCCATCATCAAATCGTTGGACAGGTATGGCTCATTTTGTTGTTGATTTTTTCTCTTGTTAATTTTATCCCATTATTGGTGCTATTAAGTGAATTCTGGCAGATTTCAACGAACTAAATGACGGTGCAAAATAAGCATCGTTGGGGAAAACATTTTTTTTGTATCCTATGACTCAATGAATTAATATCTCAAACTAATACCGGTATTTCAGTAAACTTGTTTGGAAAAAGATAAACGTGCTAATAATGCCAGTATAGCTTTTTCTACGTTTATTTTCGGTACTTTTGACAAATTATTATTTAATGTTGATCACCTTATTCTAATCTCACTCTCTTCTGTTTCTAACGTATCGAATGATGTACCTGCAGAGAGACCATGGTTCAACACGTTCTAACAGTTATGGTTAAAGACGAAGGTACTCCTGCTAAAAAGAATTTCGCCCGCGTCATCATTGACGTATTTGATGCCAACGACCACGCTCCCGAATTCAGCATCTCTATTATGCAGGGACGTGTTTTTGAAACTGCCACCGTCGGCACCACTGTCGTACAAGTATTTGCTGTGGATAAAGATCATGGAGAAAATGCAGCCATTACGTACCATATAGCTTCGGGTTAGTAGAATATCGAATGAAATATTATTTACTGTTACTGGAGGCTGGAGCTTTTCTATTGTACTCGTATTATTAAAGAGCATGAAAATTAATCTTACTCTTGTAGTGTACAGTAATTGAAAGTATTCAGTGAAAAAATGAGTTTCAGTTCCTTTTTTTTTTTTCTATGTTGGGAAAATTTTACCTATCCGTGACCTATTTTTGAAAATACTTAGATCGATATTGGGGTACGAATCTCGGAATTTTATTTCTAACGTCGATCTTTCTCTTTAGCATCAAATGCTGATTGCTGGCAGCAGTGAAAACAATCTTCAATTGCTTCGATTGTCGACATCAAATTAATATTCCTATTTTTTGTGTGTATTTAGGAAACATTGGTAATGCATTTAGTATTGACGAAACACTGGGCACGCTGCAAGTGGCAAAAGAATTGGATATACACTCGATGCATTACGAATACTTGTTGATCTTGAAAGCCACGGATAATGGAAAACCACCCCTTTCGTCGACGCTTACGTTACACATAATGGTTGTTATGGCTGATAATGCTCCTCCCAGGTATTTATTTTCATTTATTTAACTAACAGAGAAATTGAAATTTCCGCCTTGTAAACCTACTTTAATCATCGGTACCATACACAATAAATGACTACAACAGTCGATGAAAAAGAAAAAGACACAAGAGCGCAGAGGCTATAGCCGATATGTATCCTCGTCCACTTTTTTTCCTCAAATTATTAAATGCACTTCACTTGATTTATAATATAGGTACATATATATTTTCTTTTTTGAAGACGGCTGTGGATTAAGAGCCCCCTCAAGTTTTGATGAAACATCAATATTTAAGAGCTCCGTACTACTTCGAGTTTTTAATTAGGTGGTACATGAATACTCCTATTCTTGTATGTTTGTGAGGAAAGGTATTATTGTTACTTGCATTACTAACCAAAGTTGCAAACATTGTTGGAAAACGTTTATGACACTTGTATCTTTCGCCTGTCTCCACAATCATTATTATATTATACTTGTGCTCGAATCATTTTTTTCAGTCCATAATCTATTCGTTACAAACAGAGGTGTGGACTGTTGATCAAATTTTGAAATCCTATCTTCTTACATCAAAGAAAGGAGGAAAAAATAAAACAAGATTAAAGCCTGAATTAGGTTATAAAAAAATTTATTCGAACATTTCCTCATCCGAGTTTTCCTTCAAAGTTTCCAGTTTACTATTTTCTCTCCTTTTCAAGTCGCTAGCAGGCTATAGCAATATTTTAACAGAATTATGTAGTCGTCTCATCTCGGGTAACGTTAAACGTGTAGTCGAGCTCAAAACTTAGGAATTATTTCTTCCACCATTTCCCTTCACCATCCTCTTATCACTATTTTTAGTTCGTTATTTTCTGTGTTTTTTTTTCCCCATCGTTATAAAATGAAACCATCTTCTAATTGAATGGGCATATAAAAATAGTATAGAAAAAAGTGGTTGGAAGAAGGGGATAGGAATAGGCAAAAAACATTTTTTCATTAGCCGTATTAAAAAAGTATTATCCTTTTTATACGCTGCGAAGAGACTCGCATGATGCAAAACTCGATGGCGATAGTTCGTAATCTACTTGAGCGTGAAATCATCTCAATTTTTTCAACGAACGTTTTTCTCTCTCCTTTCCTTTTTGAAATTTGTTCGCGCTTTTTATAACTTTCCTCTTTTTTTTCTTTCTTTATAATTCTAGATTCAATAGAGTCGAGGTTTCCTCCGAATTATTTGAAAATGAACCACCAGGAACCGTCGTCAAGTACTTGGAAGCACGCAGTACGTCCTCGCTGATGTTCGAAATAACAGACGGCAACGCAGACGATATGTTTGAAGTGAATCCAAGCACCGGAATCGTAGTAACGAAAAGGCCTCTTGATTACGAAAATAAAAGCGTGTATAATTTAAGCATCACCGCCACGAATATGGTACGTTTTGCCGTTCACATACACATATACTGCTTCTGTGTTTCTACTTTTCCCCTTTTCAGCGGTTAATTTTTTCGATTTCCTACGTATTTTAATCTTTTTTAAAGCCGTTTTCCTCATTCGAACTGACTGTCTGAATTTCTTTTCATTTTTTTTTTTCCCCATTACTTTTTTGTCGACGAAAAAGCCCTGGAAATGCTAGAATATTCATCCAAGTTTGTTGTAACAAACCGCGTACAGAAATAATTAAAAGCTGTTATTGATGTCAAACTTCACGCCGAATATTGCGTAAAACCAATGTAGGCATTGTTATTAAATACAAGAGTGTTGTTGCACATGAAGCTTTTGAGGAAATACACATATTTCTCAATGAGTCACGAACGCTACGCGTGGATTCATGCGAAACCTTGGCAAATCGGATCACTGTTGGGTAGAATGTTGAACTTTTTCTCCCATTTTCTCCATAATTTGGTGAAAAATGATATCTTCCTATGATAACATAACTCACAAACTAACTTGAAGATGAAAAAATTTGCTCAAAGAATTGAAAAATGGTCTTTTTTTCGAAATTTTTTTTCTTTTAATTTAATCACCGAAGTGGCTTGAATTTATTTCGAATTTCCAAATGTATAATTTCTGCTAATGTTGAATCTTGAAATTTTCGAAACTTCATCCTCAAATTGGCACTTTCGATGTTTGTTGCTTGAATTCGTGGTATTTGTAATCACTCGTATTTTGTTCTGTTAGTGGTCTCACAAACACACGCAACGAAGTTGAAAGGCCCGTTTGTATTTGACAGTCAGTCCCAAAGCTTTTTTTATTTTTCTGCGATACATAGTTTTTTAACAAAAATCATACATAACTATTTGTGCGTATATTTCCACAGCTAAGGTGAAAATTAATCATTTTGCCCATAAAAATAGCAATCTAAGAATTATCCTGTCGGAGTATTATTTAGGTATCTAAGTTATATAATTATTTTCTTTGCCTTCTAAACCAGCCACAGCTTAAAAAAATAATTGAAACAAATTATATGAGGGATATTTCTCTTATTCTGTTTACAAAATCAAGCTGCAAATTATGAAATTTTGAATTACCTGACGGCAAATATTATTATATGAGTAGACTATAGGTAATCGAAATGAAAGTGCGAAGTTCGTATTATTGAAAAAAGAGATGTAGGGATTGATGATTGGATGTCATAACTTTACCTTTTTTGACCAAGGCCGCGTGTGCTCGTGATTCATAAAACTTTTAAATTCAATGAATTCCGAATTTTAACCGAATATTTAGGAAACACAGCATTCACTCCGTCAACATTCTTTGAGGCATTTTGAAAAACGACTTCTCTTTCTCTCCTGTTGCGGCGATGATTCATTAGGTTGCGAATCGTAAAAAACTTGCGTAAAAATATTTACGATGTTTTTTTTTTCTGGTTACAGGCTGGCGCCAAAGCCATGTGTTACGTTATCGTCCATGTACTGGATCGTAATGATAATGCTCCTCAATTCATCTACTTGGAGTATAAAGGTTTTATTAGCGAGGCGGCTCCGGTTGGATCGTTAGTACTTACTGCCGATAGTTTGCCTTTGGCGCTGAAAGCGCACGACGAGGATTTTGAGCTTAATGCCCTTTTGCAGTACGAAATCATCGAGGCGACTGCGAAACGTATTTTCTATGTCGTTGCTAATACAGGTATTCTATCTTTTGATTTAAAATTTTTAATTAGAAGAGCTTTATTCCAGAAAAATATGAGTCAAATGGGGGAAAAAATTGAGACCGAAAAACCTATCAAACTCGAAAGAATGGTAATACTAAGAATATATCAATACCCTTTGCATATTGGAGGTACACTCTTTATGAATAGAAACTTATTAAAAATGCTGTCAGTATTAGCTTTTTATTTACACTTCATTTATATATGAGAGTGCCTATCTTTCGAGAGTGGTAGTTTTTTCTCTTCTGAATTTTTTTTTAAATCAAATAACACGTTTCAATTCTTAAGTTGAACATTTCAATAGTTAATTCTTAACTCCCAGCTGAATTTAGTGTCGGTACGTGAAATATTGTTACCACAATTGAGGAAAATAAAATGCTAATAATATCTCTGCCTGCAGTTGGGGTGACAGTAAATTGCAAATAAATTAATGAATTCTCAAATTTGTATCATTAGTTCGCCAAAACATAGAAGAAAAGAAAGCCAGATATCTACAAATTTGTTTGTTGGCGACTACATATTTTCTGTAAGCTAGAAAGAACGAGTAAATGGCTCTAATTAAACTGCGAAAAGTTTCTCATGACGGATAAAAAAAAGTGGCTTTAATCAGCAGTTTTTCATAATTCCAGAAGCTTTGCACTTGACCGCATTTTACCCAAGATATCTTAATAGAATCTCTTTGACGCTTTGTTTCTCATTCTCGCCTCACCGTGTTTCAAAAGCTCGCATATTTTTTTTTTTTTTTGAATAGAAAAATTTAAGTTATCCATGGGGGTATGTTAGAGGCGAAAATAGTCATGCGAGCAATCTTGCCTTCATAAGTTTTTTAAAATCATTTGTGACGTACGTAGTAAGATCGTATATTTCAATGTTGGTAATTGACGGAAGTACTCGTCCGTATTGCACCGTTAATAACTTTTGTCTGTGAGAATAATTTTTCAATACTCGTACAATTCGACGCACCCGAAGTATGTCGTACTTTTCACACGAACAATTCAGTATAGGATCCTCATTATACCGTACATGTAAAAGAAACGAGAAACGAAAATGGTTCTAGTTTAGATTTCAATTATTCTAAATCCACATTTAATAGAGTTTTTATTTTATAAATAAGTTAATCTAGAAAACGTGCAAAGGAACTTTTGAGAAATTATTGTTTATTTTCTATTTATTCAAGTGTTAGTGAGTTTATTGGCTGATTTTCCAAAAAAATGAGTATGATCTTTAAGGATACCTGCAGTATTATGCCTCACAACTTCTGTTTTAAATGATTTTATTTTTCAATGCGCATTATAAAGTTCCTCCCCAGTTGTTAGGTACCTGGGCCTACGTTAATTTAAAATTATGAAAGTAGCTGCAATAAGCATCAAACTATTCGTGTCTGCTGTGTTTAATTTATTTCATCGTTTCATATTTCAGGTGTGATTAGAACTGTTGTTACCTTAGATTATGAGACTGTGTCCCAATTTGATTTTCATGTTCGAGTAAGTGACCTTGGCAAACCGCGACTGACTTCGGAAACCATCGCTCACGTGCACGTTTCCGTGACTGATGTCAACGACTGCCCTCCGATATTTTCGCAAAGCGAATATAACACGACTGTGATAGTTCCTACTTATAATAATATAGCCGTTGTTCAGGTGAGTCATTTAGCTGTGAATTTAAACAATTATTGGTATCTCCCAAGAATCATGGACCTTTTTAAAAAACAAATCAACTTTCACCAAGTGAAAATGCAACTATGGGGTTATCTCTTTAGGCTCATAAGAAAGGGAGATAATCGAATAAATTATGACTTTAGTATAATTACATTGAAGATATAGCTTCTATCTTTGATCTCATGCCTGTATTTGTCAAAACAAATAAAATCTTTCTCAGCTTTTATGAATTTACAAAAAGTGTCTCACTGTAGGGGCCTCTACCCTATACTGAGTATCACGCCCGCAAGTTAAGAGTCATTTAGAATACGGGTATGTAAGAAATTACACTCCCTTGTGAGAAATTCGGGCAATGTAAAAAAATACCTTTGCAATTCTTTTTGTAAACTGGATATGAGTAATTTTTTACAAGCCTTGCTAAAAGATTAAAATTTTTATTCAAAATCGATAGTTTTTTACTTGAAAAAAAAAAGCTATATTAGTTAATCATTCTCTATTCCAGCTAAACGCAACCGATCGAGATTCCAAGAACTTCACCAAACTTACCTACTCCATTTTAGATGGCAATAACGGAAATACATACGCAATCGTTTCTGATACCGGTTTGATCACCGTTGAAGATCCGATTACTGGTTTTCGCACCAGTCCTCATCGATTAAAAGTGACTGTCACCGATGGGCTGTTTGTCAGTGAAAGGTAAACAATTAAACATATTTATTCGATTGCTCCGCTTTGTTTTTTAACGCCTCGATAACAACATTTTGTATTGAATTCTAGCGTGGTAAATATCAAATGGGAAAAAAGTGAGGACTCAGGCTTGGTATTCCAACGTCACATATACAACGGCGCTGTGCAAGAGAATAAGACTAAAGTTTTGACGGTCGTTGTTGTCAATGTCATTGGCAGTGCTCTTAACGAAAATTTAATATTCTCCATTTTAAATCCGACACCTTACTTTACCATTGGTAAAACTTCCGGCGCCATTCGAACGACTGGATTACCATTCGATCGTGAAACGCAAGAGTATCATAAACTTATCGTGCAGGTTTGTTGCGAAAATTGATCTTCTGCTTTGATACATACATACATTCACAAAGTACTCAACAATTAATTGGAACGATAAAAATGTTTTATTCGCCCCAATTTGTAGATGCTACTCTGATTTTCTGGATATGCTCCTATTTTCTAAGGGCGTTATGTGTAGTCAGAAATTCCAATAATGAAATACTGTTGCTGTAATCTATTGAAATCTTTCAAAGTTGTGACCGAGCAGGAGATAACGTTATGAGTGTCCATTTAGCGGAAGCATTTTTTATATTATGAAGGTATTCATTTTTACCTATTCTTCACGTCTTTAAAAATGTATGGAAGAGGAAAAACTCAGCCAAAGAAACGTCATTAACGTTATCTCGTGCTTGGTCACAGTTCTTGGTTATGCGAACGTCGTGAAAGAGAGTTACAAATGCGCATCCATCCCATTTTCGGATCTGTATTTTATTGGCACTTAAGCATCTGTTATTCATTGCGAATTAAGTGTAGCAACTTGATACCATACGTGGACTTTTTCAGTCATCTTTGGAAAAGGATGGACCGAAAATGTTTTGCTCTATTCAGCAGAAATCTTCTTCGCACTCTCCCTCTCCCTATAAAATACAAAGTTTCATTGCCTATTAATTTCGGTGGAGCAGCCCCCCTCGCGGCCAGTCCATTTACAACAGCGTGCATACAAGCTCGATACATCAATTTGTCGAGATTGCTTATGTTGAGTGCCTAAATTGATTTCAGGCGCAAAGTGAAGATCATGATTTGAAAAGCAATCGTATTGCTCATGTTCCTGTGAACATCACTGTACTTGATGAAAACGATAACTGTCCAATGTTTGTTAATTTGCCGTATTACGCTGTGGTTTCAGTCGACGCTGATAAAGGAACTACGATCACAAAAGTATGTTTTAAAGTTTCAAAACTCCTTATAACTTTTCGAAGAAAATGTAGATAATGTTTTTTATTTTCCTTATTCTCAATGAAGTGTAGTGTAAGAGTTGTAACTACGCCCTTGACCCATAAATGTATTGAAATTTTAGCAAGTCTTCTTGATTAAACATAAAATTACTTTGGGGACTAAAAATTACCAAGTCTGTGGGGAAGTTAAGTGGTAACGTCATCACATCTGATTTGATTAATTTTCTTATTCTTTCTGAACTTGCCTTGGTTTTCCCTCCAATCAGAAATTCAAATCTATCTTGAACCATCACTTTACAAAAAAAAAAAAAGTAAAATGACCAATCAGAATGAACTGAACCACCGCATAAATAAAATTTTATTCAATAATATATGCCGGTTCTACAGAAGTATTTTATTGGGAACTTCGAGAACCAGAATCTATTTGAAAATTTTCCTAATCACCAAGAATAAATGTTGGAAAACTTGAAAATCAACTGCATCTCAGACTTGAATATAATTTTGCGTATATTTGGGTTCAGTGATAAGAAAAATGGAACCACCTGCTTCATCAATGACGTTACAATTTATTCCTCCATTCACGTCCATTTCTCATTAATTGTATCAATTGTAGGTTCACGCTATTGATGCGGACAAAGGAGAAAACGGAGAAGTACGTTATGAATTGATTAAAGGACACGGAGAACTGTTTAGAGTAGATCGTAAAACGGGCGAAGTTTATCTTCGTCAAATGTTAGAAGGCCACAATAAGGAATATCAACTTATCATTGCAGCTTACGATGGAGGTAAATCTTGTAAAGTGTAAAAAATACTATATAAAGTCCATTTCAAACTCGGTCCACCTGCCACTGAATAATAAAATAAAATAAAATAAAAAACAACAATTCGAGTATCGATTATTTTCCGCAGGTATGAGTCCATGCTCGAAGGAAGTCACCGTGAACATAAAAGTAATCGATAAATCTATGCCCGTTTTCGATAAACAATTTTACTCGGTGTCTGTGCCAGAAGACGTGGATCTAAATTCGCACCTTTCGGTATCTATAAAAGCCGAATCTCCGTTGTCTCGGAAACTCATTTACGGTATTTCCAGCGGTAATACCTTGGAACAGTTTGCTGTAGATTTCAGTACAGGTTTGTTTTGTATTTTTGTTCCATTTTCGAAGTAATGAAAAGGCTTCTACGCAAACTCACTTTCGCTACAGTTGACACTCTATACCTAATATTTTGTTTTTCAAGTTCAAAAAAATAAATAAAATCTCCATTATAAATAAGTAGGTAACGTGGAGATTTGTCCAGAAAATAAGCTTTTTTACGAATAGGTAATTGAAATCTCTACAGTCTACGGTGAACAGTTATGAAAACCCTATTCTAGATATCGTAATACAATAACTGGATAACGCGTGTTATTATTATTATCCGTTATTGATGAATGCGGCTAAAATCATTCAGTTATTTCCAGTTTGTATTCTAAAAAAATTGATTTGACTCGCCTCTGATTCAAAATTGATAGCAATACAATTAGCCTGTGCGCTTTCCCTAACCATTTTTCTTCCTCTGAAGTAATGTGACTGGAAAATCCAAACTTTTATCCAAAAGTAATCGTCAATTCCTTTTTATTTTTCAGCATACGATAGCGGTAATGGCCCCTGTGAGTATTAATAAATGATTTCACGGAAACGTGAAAAATAGTATAAATATGGGCTCCGCTTTTGTGAATGCTTGATTCCGTATTTTATTTATAATATGAAATATTTAGTTATAGTCATTGTACTCGTAGATGGGTTCACAATAATTATGAAGAAGTCGATTTTCAAAATGAATTACAAACTGTTTTTGATCAAACAAAATATTTACCTCATCTTAAATTGACGAGGCGTACATTTTTTAAACGAAAGTTAAAAATATTGAGAACGTAGGTAATTTTCTTTTTTCTGATTTTTCCTTTTACGTGAGTTTTTTAGTTTCTTGAACTAAGGGCGAAGTAAGCTGCATGCTGCTAATTTTCTTTTCAAAGTGTGACCACACTTTTGTTTAATAGGTATTTAATATCTTATGGCCGTATTTAACGCTTCTTCTTTGATATCTTTCACTTCGGTTTTTCATAGTAAAAACTATCAGAAGAATAAAAAAAAGTAGATACATTCATCATAGGTACAGAAATCCGTTTGTAAAATTAATAATTATAGTATTCAACTCCGCAAGTAACCTGATTTGTTACTGCATAAAAATCGTTCTCTTTGAATCTTATCAAACTTAACAAGCAAAAGCTCATTAAAAATTAACGTAGATCCCAAGAGTGGGATGGTATGTTTCTGTAAAGACTGGGTTTATCTGTGGTTGACACCTACAACTACAACAGGTTGAACTTCGCAAAGAGCTATACTAGCGAAGATGGGGGAAAAGTGAACTCGGAAAAGCATGAAGTGAAAGCTTATAAGTTGATGAAAGTTTCAAATTTAAAAAAAAAAAATCGACTTCTTCGGTAGTACTCACTCTCGTATTTCAAACTTGTGGGCTACCTATCTGTGTAAATCACTTTCATGTTTCACAATTTTTTTTCAACTCTTTCAACCGTCACAAAATAAAATACGGAACAAAAATGACGCTGAGTGTTCGCGTTTTTATTTTGTTGTTTCTCAGCTTAGTGTCTGTTTCGCTTACAACCATAATAAGTTTATATATTCATCATTTGGGTTCATATTTTTAAATGACTAGCCATAGCTCTTTTGGATAGCTGAAGTTTTATAGTTAGCTTTTAGCTGCGGAAATGATACTGGCCTACTTTAGGCTCGAAGTATTCGTTTTTCCCCCACCGAATTTTGACTCAATTCCTGGAAGTGTTTCGAGTTTAATTTATAGTTCTATGTCCTACATGAGCCATAAAATTATGCTCACTCTTTGCATGTCATTCAGTGTTACGATACTACGTATATTATTCTTGGCGGTTCACTCTTGAAACTTACCAAAATCGTTGGTACCTTTTATTTAACCCGTATAAAAACTATTTCGTGGAGCATAAATCTAGACCTGACAATATTTTTGTAAAAGTCAGTATGCGTGGGCTACGCACCTAAATTTTCATTTTTTTCTTCAAACTAAGTCTTCACTAATTTTCTATGAACTTTTATAGAAATGATAACGAAGCAATTAACCGTTCAATTTGGAGAATTATAAACTCTTTCTTGATTTTCAAACAGCAACACGTAGTACTTACTGATTTCATGTTGTAAATATCAGTAAGTACGAGTATGTTGAAAAAAGTCTAAAAATTTTCGCCAAAAAAAAAAAAAGAACTGTTCTTCGAAAAAATCGTTCGTTTCGATGATTTTGTTTTGATTTTATATTCATCACTTTAATATTTCTCAACCTAAATCTGCATGTAAAATAAGCATTTACAGCATCTAGACTACTTATTTATTTTTTCGCATGTTTCCTCTGAACGTGTATCAATTCGTACCCACTTTAAGTATTCGAATTTGTAAATCAATGAATGCACGTATTTTATAATTTTTAAGCTTTTACTCATAGGCACTTCATTAATCACATTAGGTGCCTGATATTGTTTATTGAAAGTGAATCAGTTTTGTATTACGTATGTATCTTCGTTATTATTCAAGTTGATTGAAGTTACTTGCAGCCTACTTTTATTCTGCGTAAGGAGAAAATTGCCTTTTATTTCATTTTTCCCCCTCTCTCTTTCGTATAAGTTACCCAATTCGATTCATTTGCACTAACTTCGTATTCTAAGGTATCCATTTTGATATTATTTTCATCAAATTTATAGTTATTTCCGTGGCATTTTTGTATCTCATTATTTAATATTTATGTAATTTTTTCGCTCTCTGTTGGGTTCATCTCATCGGTCTTACGCGTATACCTATTAGACCTTATTCTAATATCATTTACTTTTCATTTCTAGGCATACTTTTCGTGATGGATAATTTAGATTACGAAAACATCAAAGAATACGCTCTCACTATGCGAGCTACAGATAGCTTGTCCGGAATATTTGCCGAGGTTTTGGTCAACGTTTTGGTGACAGACGTTAACGACTGCCCTCCGGAATTTCTTCACGATTCGTACAATGTAACCGTGTCCGAAGCCGCCTCTTTCGGTTCTTTGGTGCTGAAGGTTGAAGCCAAAGATAATGACACAGGTTTGTAATCAGACAGCTCAAAAATCAATTTGAAAAGATTCGTGTAGAGATTTGAATAAAAAAGGATTCTTGCTATTTGTAGTGGGCAAAATTTCAGACTTGTTGGTATGCTACAGAAGTGCAATTTTGTAGTTAATCTTCACATCGACCTTATTACCCTCGTTTATAATTTTTTAAACTGATATTCATCAACTACCTGCGCTAAACGTACGTTTTTTTTTTCGTACCTTATATGAAATCATTTCAATTGTTTCAGGAATAAGCAATGTTATCCGCTACTCGATACAAAAGGATATTTACAATTCAACTGATTATTTCTACATCAATCCGGAAGATGGCAGTATCTCATTGAAACAGTCTCTGAATTACGAAGTACGTCCGCACCATCACTTCACAGTTGTGGCAACTGACTCGGGTCTTCCACCGCTATCCTCCACCGCTCACGTTTGGTTAACCGGTAAAAATAAAATAGACATACCGATATTAATTCTTACCTTTCCTTTGATTCGTTGTACCTGATTCGTCGATTTATCACGCAGTTATCGATATAAACGACAACGCGCCCAAGTTCGAACAAAGTATCTACTCCGGCTCGCTCTCACAAGATGCTATTCGTGGCCAGTTTATTACTGTGATTACAGCCAGCGATCCGGATACGGTTGACCACGATCATCTAGTCTACAGTATTGTCGGCGGTAATCAGCTGCAGAATTTTGTTCTAAATCGGAATACTGGTAGGTTTTTTTTTTTTTTCGAGATCTACGCGTTGGAAACTCGAGTTTTAGTTAGCCATATTAATGCTTATGTATCCGGTGACCTACTTTACAGGTATCATCACGTTGAATAATCTTCAAAAACTATCCGACTCGATGTTTCATTGGTTGAACGTGTCAGTCAGTGATGGCGTATTCACTAGCCATGCCAAAGTGCGAATCGAAATTCTGTCCACAAATCTACATAGCCCGGTGTTCAACGAAAAACAATACGAGGCGAAAGTTTCGGAAAATCAGCCTGCTGGTATGTCAGTGTTGCGAGTTCAAGCTACGGATGCCGACCAAGGATTGTACGGCCAGATTAGTTATTCTTTTGTTTCCCAACTCATTATGGAGAAATTTCATATCAACAATGTAACAGGTGTGCTGATATTTTCACTTTATAATTCATAAATGAAAGGCTAAATTGTATGATAGGCTGTGCCATTGAAAAAAAAAAAAAATTATAGTGAAACAGATAGTGTCATAAGTTTATCGATTAATCTCTGGAAAGGTTTGTCTCAATTCCACTGGAACTACCTGAAAAATGGGTTCAATCATTTGAGTGGGTTAACAAAAATTTAGTTTCAACGAATAATGCAAACGGCAGCTTTGTTATCTTCAAATCTGGTAGAAATATTGCAGTTGATGTTGAGACACTGAAGAAGCTTGAATAGCTGTACTATCTTGTGCTAAAGGAAGTTTGATCTAGCAGAGTTCCTAATTGATTACTAAAATATTATTCAGATTATGAAGAATTACATGTAATCAAATGCTAAACTCGAAATTCATCAATTTTGATATTTTTTTAGAGATTCTTCATTTCTCAGTTATGTCTTTTTTCACTCTAAAATCCTAATTGTTAAGAATCTGATTCCAAAATTGGTATTTCGTCGAAATAATGAGGAATGAAAATGAAAGTAATTTCTTTTTGCTCGTATGTAAGTTTTTGTTTTCGGCTTTTTACTCATCACACAATTTAGCTCTTCAAATTAGAATTCGTATAGGTAGTTAATTATGACCCGCTGAAAAAAGACGAGCTTTTTCGAAGTTTTTAGAAAGGGAATTTAATTCTTCGGCAGTATCTTTGCCACCTTTGGTAAAGAAATTACTATCGATTGTGTATTTCTGATTAGGGGATATCATAACTAAACAAACCTTGGACAGAGAAGAAAATAAAATGTACGAAATGCTGGTCGTGGCCACCGACCCTGGAGGTAGATCAGGATTAGCTGTTGTTCGTGTTGTGGTGACAGATGTAAACGATAATGCCCCTCAATTTTTGCTGGATGAATACAAAGTGTGTATCAACAGCAGTCTGTTCATAAATTCATTTTTTCTCAAAGTAAGTAATTTTAATAACGACTAAAATCTACAGTACTATAGAGTCTTTGTCTGAACTGATTAAATTCGTGTCACAGATCAAGGCTATAGATGCGGATGAAGGACCATCTGCGCAGATTGAATATTCGATTTACGAAGCTGGTTCGAGTGGCAACACGGAATTATTTAATATCAACAAAAATACCGGCGGTATTTCTCTGCAAAAATCGGCCAAAACTTTTGGTTTGTATTCAATTAAACTCGTCTACTGTCTCAATTCCTTGCAAGACTTTCATAATTTTTGTGTTTTCCGTACAGAAAATCAAGCTTTTCAATTCTTCGTCCGTGCCACAGACCGCGGTTCACCAGCCTTATACGCAGATGTATCAGTAGGCGTGTACATCATGTCTTCGAAAGATATTCCACCAGTATTCGAAAAAAATAACGATAAAATTTTACTTCCCGAAGAAGCTGTTCCAGGTATAGTTTCTATCTCCAAGTCTTACTACCCAGCCACGATTAAATTTCAATTAAAAAACATTCCAATGTCAGTTGTGTGAATAGAAAATTTCGTTTATTTTTTATATCGCCCGTATAAGTCTAAAACATGCCAATTTAAATTTCTGGCTTTGGCGGTTTTCTGTCATTTAGATAATAGTACATAATCATGTACCTATTTAAGTAGTGCCACGGTATGACCTCAAAAGCAATATTTTGCGACGCGATCCGGGAAAACTATAATACCGTAAATGGGGGTAACTTGTCACAGTTGTTTAGCATTTTTCAACTTTGAAGACTCTTTATTGCTCACATGACATCATCATCTATACTTCAATAAATCAAAATGTGCGTTGAAGTATGTACTTTTCAACCATGCTTTTAGAAATTCGATCCTTCAACACCAGGTGTTAAAATATCCCGTCTCTTTCAAGTGTGCCAAGTTATCCCCTGAATGGCTAACTTGGCGCACTACGTATTTTTATGCAAGATATTGTTAAAATTAAGAAAATAAAATTCAATAAAAGTGAAAAACAAATACATAGTGCGCCAAGTTACTCGCAGAGTGCCAAGTTATCCCGATTTACTGCATTTCAGGAGACATATTTTCTCAATATACTCGTAGGTATCTAACCATTATTTCATGTGGATTCGAAAAAATAGGTGTAAATTGAGTTTATAAATGGAAATTGATGGCGTAAAGTCAGTGTAAAGGAAAAAAATGTATCTATAATTAATATGCGAATAATGTAAACTGAGTTGACCCCAAGCCCATAGCTTCCGCCTAGGCGAAGCCCTGTCTGAGCAGACAAGTAAAGGAACGACGATATTCAAAATTTCGTCAACCTTTCGGAATAAGCTACGAATTCAAAACATTATGTTCATAGGTATTACCTATTTTATTCGTGTTCGTGGAAACTCTTACCAATGAAAGCAAAACGTATGTTCTTTTTGTATTGTCTTTATACATGCCTACCTATTTTCTTCTCTCAATTGTAGGAAGTTTTATTGCAAAAATGAAGTTAGTCAGTCATGTACCCGTCAAATTTCGGTTGGTTTCAAATACAAATCTGTTTTCTATCGACGGAGATGGTGAAGTAACTTTGACCAGTCAAATTGACCGAGAAAAGTCGTCCAATTATATTGTCGGTGTGTTAGCATATACGGAATCGAGCCCAGCTCTGACTGCACTGTCGGAACTGTTTGTGCAGATAGTTGACCATAACGATAATATACCTCAATTTGAAAATGACGTTTACAGTATTTCCCTGGCGGAAAATATGCCAGCTGGTACCTCTCTTCTTAAAGGTATGTTATAACGGTTTGCTTAGTGCTTTAAAGGTCGATGAAGTAGAGATACTATGGTCAACGGTCGAATAGACCAATACATCGTCTTGTTTCAAAATTCATATCATTAACTGCTATTCACCCTCGTAATTTCGATGGCCTAGAGCGAAAAGGTACCTATCATTTGAGTATACTTTTTTTTAAACAGAAGTAAATCTTCACTAATATTCTCCATGCGCACTGTGTGATAGAGAATAAAATCGCAATGGAAAATGAGTTCCCCATTCAAAATGTTGTTGACATGTATCTGATATTTGGTTTTTCATAAAATTCTTAAATGAAATCGTGTTGACTTTTGAAAAATTATTGGTATTTATTTTCAACAAAAAAAATTCTAGCATAAAGTTTTGATAATTAAATTTTCACTTCATTTAAAATTAGATTTGCGTTAGAATTATCAACACTTCATTTGTAACGGTTTTTTAGAACTGCTCAAGTATATGGAGTCTAATTGTAGACCTATTTGATGAAATTATGAAACAAGATGGCGTATTGACTTACTCGTAAAAAATTAAATAGTCACTTTGAAAAGAGTGAGAATTATGTATCTGCCCATTTCTGTTCAGTTCACGCCAACGACAAAGACGAAGGTAAAAACGCTGAGATTCGGTATTCCATGGAGCAAATTTGGAACGATGTGTTTAGCGTGGAGCCATCTTCCGGTTGGCTTTCTAATTTAGTTCCACTGGACCGTGAAGATCGATCCTCTTATTCGTTGAGTATTATAGCCGCTGATAATGGCAAACCAGCTTTCAATTCGACTGCTAAAGTCGTTGTTAATCTTGTGGACAGCAATGATAATCCCTCGCTTTTCACACAAGCTGCGTATGTAGCTTCAGGTGAGTGTTTCTTGGCATTTCAGAACTCGCCTCTGAAAACTGAAAAGTACCTACATAATTCAATAGGTACTTAAATTTACACGTTCTTATGTTATGTAGTCAAAGAGGATGCTTTGGCTGGAACTGTGGTGATGAAACTCGAGTTGAGCGATGCCGATAGTGAAATTCCTTCGAGTATTGCTTTCTATATCACATCTGGAAATCCTCTGGCTCATTTTTCGGTGCGTAACACCGGTGAGGTGTATGTGTCCAAGTCTATCGATAGAGAACGAATCGACGTTTACCATTTAGGCATTACAGCAACTGACGGCAAGTTCGTTTCAAGCACGAAGCTGACTATCAAAGTTTTAGATGTCAATGGTAAGTTTGAACGAAAAAGTGGCAATAGAAGAATAAATATGAGTGTGATATTTTCGAAAAATCATCAGCGTTATACATGAAGTTGTGAATCTGAGTATTCCTCACTATATTAAAGATCGATTAATTGAATCAAAAATAAGTGAAGGGTTTATTTTTAAAAAGACCGTAGCCCCGTTTTACAAGCTGTCAAAAACAACTGCAAAATATTTAGTGAGGAAGGATGCTCGACAAAAGTATTGTCGATTTATTTTAGGAGAATGTCTGAAGCTTCATTTCAGTCCAGCTCAATCATATACGATGTTGAATTAAGGTCGTTTCGAAAACCATCTTTTCAATTGTTTGACTGTGCCTCTGAACGAACATTTGAGGAATGGGAGAAAGATAAAATTGGAAAAATTATCTTGACCGATATTTTTGTTTTTTTTCCAGATGAACAACCATATTGCTTAAAATATAGGTACTATCGAGTACTGTCTGAAGCTATGCCAACTGGTACATCAGTGGTAAAGATCGCCGCGGCGGATGCAGATCTGGATCCCAAGTTGAAGTTCTACCTCACTGGTACTGGAGCTGAATCGTTTAGTTTAGAAAATAATTCTGGTAACTTTATTTTTTATTCATTTCGATCCTGTACTTACTTTTAATTCTTATGTAATGAAACTAATTCATTCTTCCTGTTCTTTCAGGTGAATTGAAAATCGCCCGACCTCTTGATCGAGAAGAGCAATCATTCTATCATTTAACTGCCCACGTTCAGGATGGCGAAAGAACAGAGTGGGAATGTTTGTCCCACGTCATGATCACCGTTTCAGATGTAAATGACAACGCTCCTGTTTTTGTTGCGCCTACTAATAATGCGACTATTTTGGAGGATGCTCAAATCGGCACTTTGGTTACCAAAGTTCACGCCACAGATGCTGATATTGGTTAATATTCTTCGCAAAAACTTAATTTTCAGTTTTCAATTTTATAGCGTTCAAAACTGTGGTAAAATTCCTTTTTTAGGGATCAATCGAAAATTACGTTACTATTTCGTAGACTCTGCGCAAGGACATTTTCAAATGGCTACTGAAAGTGGAATTATAACTCTGGCTAAACCGCTGGATCGTGAAACCCGAGATTCGTACAATATTAGCGTGAAAGCCGTCGATCAAGGATCGCCACAAATGTCGAGTACCATGTCTTTGCTTGTGTTGGTGCTGGATGTGAATGATAATCCCCCAGAATTTGGCTCCAGGTTAATACTTTCAGTTTAATTTCAAATGTATTTTGACCTTTTGAACTACCAAGGGTGGTCAAATGGGCTACTAAAAAAAAAGTATGCCTAATAAAAGAATCTTAAACCCCAAAGGTTGATCAAATGGGTCTCCCAAAAGAAGAGGTAAAAGAAAGTTCATAAAAGTTCACCATAGTAATTACCAATAAATAATTAAGCAATAATGAATGTAATAAGTTGGCAGCTCCTCTTATTATTTCGTATTGTCAATAATTCTTAAAAAGTTCTGAAGCTTTTTTCGACTTTTTATTTGCCAAGGTGGTCTATTTGACCTTTTCTGGGGGTTAACATATTATACTTTGAGGGCTTGAGAGTTGAATAGCATATTTTCAGTCGGCTATCGATCAGACATGATTTTCTGTTGACGTACTGAAATTCGTTCGAACTGGAAAAATGAAAAAATAGTGATTTTAGAAGACACGGGCTTCAAAATAAAGTAGGTAGACTAGTATTTATTTATAGCTCATTCATCATTCTTTAAAATTTACGTGTAAGTTGAACTGGCAATTTTTTGCATTTTAGGATCACGCAACTTTCCCCTCGACCATTTAATTCATATTTTTTTTCCTGTAATTTTTTCAGAGGCTATTATGCATCGATTTCAGAAAGCGCTAAAATCGGATCAGAAGTAATACATGTGTATGCTACTAGTCTGGATACCGGAGTTAATGCTGAAGTTGTTTACTCCATCGTTGGTGGAAACGAATACGAAAAATTCACGATTAATCCCGCCACAGGTGAAGATTAGTTTACACATCCCATTTTTATTTTCGGATTAAAAAATACGCCCCTCTCCCCCCCCCGCCAAGTGATGTATGTAAATTTCTGAAAATGTTGGAATATTTTCCTGTAGAAAAACGAATACGAAAAGTTGAAGTTGAAAGAGCGCTTAGGTCAGAATTCAGAACCGACCGATGTTACTGTGGAAAAAAGCTCTCACTTCAGTTATTGATTTATTTGTACGGATTTCAAAATTTTGAGTTTTTTTTTTTTCAACATAGGTATTGTGACGCTAAGTCAATACTTGGATTTCGAAAAAGTAAAAGATTATCTGCTGACTATTCAGGCTACCGATAAAGGCTTCCCTCCTTTAAGCAATCAAGCTACCGTCAACGTCACTGTTACCGACTCAAATGATAATATTCCGTCCTTTACTCAACTCGTTTTTACTGGACGAGTTTCCGAAGACATTCCAGTCGGAGATATTGTTTTAAAGGTATGAATCAATGAATTTCGTTAAATACGATTGGCATTTATTTGCGTAACTTGATTTTATTTCGTATCCATAGATTTCGGCAACTGATTTGGATAGTGGTCCGAACGGGAAGATTAAATATTCGCTGGAAAGGGGTGACAAATACCAGCAATTCTCGATCGATCCAAATACTGGTCATTTGATCGTTGTTCGACCTTTGGATAGGGAATTAGTGAGTGCTTATGTGTATTTAAAATCAAAAAATTATTAACTAAGTTGGAGGAGCTCAATTCAGCTTAATCCACGACAATAATATAAAGTACATACTCGTACGTATATCGCTGTTCCTCCGGTTCCTCCTTTTTTTCTCTCTCTTTGCGGTGTTAGCTGTCAAGCATGGTCATTAAAATTGAAAAATTACGTTACAATTTTCAATGATTTTGAACATCAGAGACATTTTTCTCGAAACCTCTTTTCTGCAGTTACACCCTTCTTGAAGAAAAGCACTCTTTCAGTATTAATAATTAAAACGGAATAGGTAGGGGTAAACCCTTAATTATCACGTATTGTATTTATTTTAACCATCGCATCGTGCCGAATAGGTGCGAGCATCCATTTATTTTATTTGTTCTTACGTTGCGTTGGTCCATTCATAGAAGTTAAAGATTTGGGTTATTTTAATCGTTATCTCGTATACCATTATTTTATAGATACCTACTTACACGCTGCAAGTGCGTGCTGCAGATTGTGGTGTGCCCGAATTATCTGCTTTTGTTCTAGTCAACCTCGAAGTATTAGACGTGAACGATAATCCACCACTATTTTCACAATTGAATTACTCCTGCGTTGTGCAGGTAAATCATTTATACCTACGTAATTATTTATTTTTGTTGGCTTGGTGAGTTTTCATCCTTTATTTACTCGTTCCATCGTTTTCTGAAATTTTTCAGGAGGACAAACGGCCAGGTTACCCAATTTGTCAGCTAAATGTGACTGATGCAGATATTTCGCCGAACGGTGCTCCATTCACGTTCGACATACTTTCTGGCAAAAATCCGGCTTTTCGCGTCGACTCTGACGGTACCGTGAAAACAGCTTCGCTACTGAAATCCAAGGTTCAAGAAGTGTACCACATGAAAGTACGAGTTTTTGATAACGGAAAACCTACCTTGACCTCTGATACCAATTTGACTATAAAAGTACGTATTCACTTGTTCGCCTGTTTCTTTCCCTTCGAATATTCACCACTTCACCAACTCAAATTCCAGAAAAATGAAAATGTACTGATGGAAATTGTACTTAACTGAATGATAGATTGATAGTTTAATTGAGGTCGTTATAAGTGATTTGGACTGGAGTAAAATTACTCTCATGAGATTTTAAACGATGACGCTTTGATTTTAATCCTATCAATCGAAACTCCTCAGTATGCATGTTGCAGAGGAAGGATATCTTCACGCGCTCTATTTTCTAGATTTTTGATATTGATCGTCTCATTCAATATTTATCTCATTCTTGGAAACAGGAAATTTTTCATAGAGTTTAGTTGAAATTTCGGCTACTTATTCAAATTCTAAAATATAGCGGGTGTTGAGACGTTATTCCTCTACAACATCTCAAAGTTTGTTTCGAGAGGATCTGACGTGGGCGGCTTGATTTGAAATGCCGTGAAACCCTAATATGTTTTGCTGATTCTGCTTCAGGTCATTGAAGAATCGCAGTTTGCACCCACCATCGTTCCGCTGGAGGTATGGGTTGGATCATACCAGGATCGTTGGGCGGGTGGAGAACTGGGTCGAATCCACGCGTCTGATCAAGACCAATACGACACCTTGTTGTATGCAATCACAACACCGCACGGTGGTATATTCAACGTTGACGAGCGCACAGGTGTGCTTACATCAGCTCCTGGATTGGATGCTGGAAAGTATTTGTTAAACGTGACAGTAACCGATGGCAAGTTCACTAGCGTGGCTCAGGTTCGCGTCAACGTCGATCCCCTTGACGACGATATGCTCCTTGAAGCCGTCAGTATAAGGTAATATACAATTTATTAATCAATTTTACTTTTGCTTTGAAATTTCAGCTAGGTACGAGCAGTATTTCATCATTCATGATTAGGTACTTACCTAGTTCAATTGAGAAATAACTTGAAGCCCTTTTCAGTGTTCCGTAACTCGATTCTAAAAATGTACCCTTCCCACAGCGACTCGTTTCATTCGATCACGAGTAAGAGCTTGAAAAGCTGCTTTAAAACCCAATAATTTAATTTTTGTCTAGGTTACGAGGAATAACTCCTCATCGTTTCATACTGACGATGCATCGAAAGTTGCTGAATTCGTTGAAAATACAGCTTCAGAAGGATATACGTTTAGTGAGCATCCAAGAAGCGCCGCAAGGGCATTTGGATTTGTTATTTATTATTAAAGGAGTTAGTGAAATATTTTCAGTTAAATTCAGATCGTTTGCATTTCGATGACTGAGAATCGAAGTATTAAAATCGTCTTTGTCGCATATTTTGTAGGGTATTGATCTGAGTGATATGCATGAAATACTTCAAGCAGCTGGTTTAACGTCGGTTTCATTTCCGTGCAACTGCGTCAAGAATCAAGGTTTTTGTAAGCAGCGAATCAACTTTTTGACCGATCAGATACAGGTGATCGCCACAGATGTTATTAGTTTTGTTGCGCCAGCTCATTCTCAGCAGTTGTATTGTGCTTGTACTTTGGGATTCTCAGGTAAAAATTTCACTCGAGATTTAATCGTTTGTTAGATTATTCTAATGATTATTTAATATCAAAGTCCTGTAGATCAGTGTCGGTTTCCCTACGTTCTAGTTTACACGCAAACATTTTAGCACTAGTTTCGCCATTTCACAGGATTTTTCTAACATTCGACACTGTCAATATTACTGTTACAGGTGCTCGATGTGAAACAAAAATACCTACTGAATGTTCGTGTCCACCAGACCACCAATGTGTTTTGGAGAATAACATCTCTTTCACCTACAAATGTGTTACCCCACCTGTGGTAGCAACTTCGTGTGACAAAAATGCCACTTGTCCGCCTCCTTCATTTGGTAGTGCCAGATTTACCATTTCGCTAGAACAAATGATAGGAATCATTAGTGCATTGATTTTCATCGTCTTCTTGATATGTTCGATTATAATTTGCCGGTATGTCGAAGATATTTTTTTAAATTTTTTCTCTGATTTAATTTAATTTTATTTTTTGCGTCAAGTTAGTAACGTCTCGTCTCAAATGAGCGTATAAGAGATTCGGTTGGAAAACCGTGTTCGGGAGACGTATAATCATATTGGCCAACCATTATTAGGTTTATGCTCAGATTGCGTAACTGTTTTATAACTTTGTTTTTGAAATTTATTTTTTCCTCTTGTTAATTCCTTTAGTTTACCGATAGATTCCTAAAATTTATTCACTGAGCTTCATTTTGGGAGAAAATGTCGATTCAAAAATGTTTCGTCATCTTACTTTAATTGAGCAGTTTTGTTGTAAAACGCAACAAATCCATCTAATACCATGGTCATTGCGACTATACTCCTCAATTATTCGTTCGCGCATGTTAGGTTGAATTTCTCACTTTTATTATATTTGAGAGTCAAGGCGTGTGAAAAAAATTGAACGAGAATTCTTTCGCCTATACCTATTCCTGTAACTTTGCAAATTAAACACCTTCCTCGTTTTTATAATATGTAACTCCAAACTGATGATTCTCTAGTGTTCGTTTTCCACCTCTACCATTTTAACCAGAATTTGTCATCATGCAAATGAATACCGTATGCCTTAATATCATTTCCTCGTCTGTGAGTACTTTTTCCACTTCTACTTCGATGTTTTCATTTCTAGTCTACAAAGTCAGGTTTGTTAATGCGTTATTCAGTCGAGTTCACACTTTTACTAATTACATATATTTTTTCAAAGCTGACAAATTTTCATTTCAATTCGCAGATGCTGTGGTAGAACTCATAGCCCGGTTCCTCAAGAGGATAAAAGCGTAACAATGCTGAATTCCGAGTTTAAACGACATTCCAAGATCAACAATTTAGAAGCTACGCAGGTTAGTTATTACCGAGTTTGTATTTTCAAGTACTCGATGTCGTGTCCTATTTCAATAAAAGGTCGGAATGGGTTTTTCAAAACTTATCGTCAAAGCCCAATAAATACAAATAATAAGTTTTTCCGTGACACTTGTTTCTCTAGCGCTTAGTGTACGCTACAGTAATTTTCCTTTTTTTTTTTTTTTTTTTTTTATCTTCACTTCCTTCTATTGCGAGTAAAAATATGCTTCATTATTTCGTTATTTTCATGCCTCAAAATAATTAAGGAAAGTATTGGAAATGGTCCGTTGGAAAATGGAACAGTGATTTTCATCTAAATCCAAAGGTAAACTCCTATTTCTTGTGTTTACTTGTTGCTGTTTTTTCTTTGTTTTGAAGCTTTTTATGTCGCCTATGTTGCGAACACCTAACAAATTAGGACGAGCTAATATTTTACATATTTTTCAAAAATTAATACTTACGTACGATTCGTTGTATGTGTTGAGTAATACAGATTTTTCAGACTAGGAAAATCCCAAGATTTTCGACCCAAGTACGTACTTGCCTAGTTTTGGTTTTTAAAAAATGAGAAAAAACCTTTGAAACTTACAAGTCGAAGTAAAAAATCTTGAATGTATAAAATATTTAGACGAGGGAAATTCAGCTCATTTTTTCTAGTGTTCTCAAAACATTTCTTTCCTTTTCGTTCTTCTCCCCATTTTTTTTTTTCTTATTACTCTTATTATCAATTTATTTATTTTAATGATTCTTTACTTTTTTGATGAATTATTTTGAACCCATGTTAGAGCTACTTGCGTAGTTAACATAATACCGGCAATGAAATATGTAGCCTTCAAATATTCATGTAGAGTACTTGTTTCACATTAACTAAACAAGCGAAGATGGAACTTTGAGCAAAAAAGAATAATTTTCAATTAATATCTTGCTTTTTCCCTCGTTTCTTAGCATTAAAAAAAAATGAAATGAAAACGGAGACGAGAATAGCTATCAAATAGCCTCTGTTATTGCTCGGCATATTTGTTGAAAAATTAATTTGACTGAAATACAGTTTTAAAATTGAAAATTATCTACTCGAGAGAAGCGTGTGTTGGGCTTTGACACGATTAAATTTTTACGTACCCCTGTTATAGCCCCTTCGTCACTTCTAGTCTCTAATCGTAAAGAATGATTACAGTGTGTTACTTAGTCTCGATAGGTCTGGTATCAGTTAGAGGATTATTACTCTATGTCTCTTACGATTCTAGCAACAGCAGATGCGTAGCCGGACAAACGTGTAGCTTCTGCCCCTTCCTATTCTCTGTTCCTTTTGAGATTTACAAAAAATGGAATATCGAATTCATATTTCATACTCAGTAACAATATGGAACTTTCACTGTTATCAGCGCAGTCATCAAAAACATTGTTGTACGGATAAAAATTTGAAACAACTTCAATACGTACTTCTCGCAGAATTGTTCATGTGTTAACATCTTTATTAGCAATGCCAACTCAAATTGTTGAAAATCCGTGCTTTGAGCCAAAAAAAAATCCCTAGCTGAAGATAAAAGAAATCTGGATTTTAACCACTGAGAGAAAAATAATAATGGTCCGTATAGAATTTTTAATAGGAAAAATTTGAAACTACAAGGATAAAAAATACAAAATAATATAATTTCTTTTTTAAATAATAATCGGAAAACTGAGACAAAATCCTTGGAATCCCCCCAAAAAATCTCTAAAATTTAAAAAAATTCCCCAACATTTTTGAAAATCTCTGAAATTACAAAAAATCCCTGATTTTATAGCCGACATTTTTCAAGACAAATAAAAATCCACGGTTTCAAGGATTAATCCCTGTACCGCAGTTAGCATCCCTGATCTTTATTTACCATTCCCGATGGTAGTATGAAACTTTAATGCAAAATTAAATACGATAGTCGAAGTCAATACGTACGGCAAAACATTATTGTTTGCAAAACAAATGATGCGCGCGCCGTTGTCAGTTAGTCGTCAATCGGTTCTTCCTGGGTTCTTCTGCAATGAATTCTCTCGATTAATTTTTTCGGTGGTTTTTTGGCTATTTAATTCTTGAAGTCTGTTCCAGTTAAGGGTTCCACGACATCATAAGGCTGTGAAGAAGACGATTGGTTGAAAGTTGAAACTGGGTAGCAATCGAAAATATACTTTCGCCTCATTTGTTGAAGTAATGAGACGTCATGGAACTCTTGACTGAAACAGACTATTAATTGCTTTTAATTTTCGTTATTTTTTATGCATCATCATGAAAGATGTTAACTTATTTATGATGTCACAGCACCGTGATAAACTGAAGCTTGCATTTTATTTTTTTAAATCGCATTCAGTTCACACATTTCAACATTGAAATGTAAGTGAAGTAAGCAGTTGGTTAAATTTATTATAGTTGGAGCTAATGAAGCAAGCGATATGACATTTTATAAAGATGGAGGCCAAAGGGGCAACGCCCGTCGGGCTACGCTCCTCCGAGCCCAACTCGTTTTTTGGAATCTTGAACTGAACATAATATAATTCCTCAAAATGACAAGCCACGTTTAAAAATGCGGATGAATTGTTGAATAAGAAAAAAAAAAAAAAAACAGTGATGAACATTTTCTAATTTTTTACCATTGCTACCTCCTTTCTGCCATTTATCAACGATTCTCTGGCTACGCTCCTGCTTTGTATTCGTAGGTTTTTGTTTGAATAAAAAATAGATACCTACCGTTACTTTTTGCTCTGTAAATACGAATATCATTCATCTTTAAAATGTGTTTTGCAGTCCGCGCGTCCAACTTCTTACACAGCTGCCACGAGCAATAACGATTTGTACGTGACCGCCACCCAGCTCAACAATTTGGACACATTGAGAAGTTACGGATCCGCTGGCGATGAATTGGAAAATGTACCTCCCGACTACGTTAGAAATTTGAACCGTGCTCCGAATATATCAAAGCATAAAATCACAAATGGTAATTAAATTCGATTGAGTTACCGATTCACGAAACAGTCCCCGAATTAGAATGTAGTGAAAATATTCTGCATTTTTTCGACTTTAACGCTGCCCAATTAGGTTTTCTGTAACTTGGCAGTTATATGGACAAGCCCGTAACCACTGGCGGAAATAGACCCGGGATTTTGGGGGGGCTGTAGCCCCGATGAAGATTAGTCATTTGTACGTATGTTTGTTTGTAAAAAATTTTCACACGGTCCTACCTTTCCTCTCCCCAAATAAATCTAAAAAAATCGTAAATAAAATTTTTTTCAAAAATTTTTGGGGGGGCTAATTTTAATTTTGGGGGGGCTTAGCCCCCCCAAGCCCCCCCCTATTTCCGCCAGTGCCGTAACAGTTAGGATTAAACTTTATTTGGGAGCGGGGCGACGGGAGGGGGATGTCTGGTTATAATGCATTGTTATTAGGTACTCGGAAACTGCTCCCAGCATTAAGAACTAATACACAATGACACGTATACACCGAAACCAAGTGATGACCAGTCATATTGAAGCAATTGAAGAGCCAAATTCTAAAGTGCGCCAAGTGCGAAAATGTGATTTTTCAAAAGATGAGAAAAATGTACAGCTCCTAACCTATGAGTCTTGAGAGGTTGGTTCCGATGCAGTTTTTCAAACTCACCAATGCTCCTTAATTTCGCAAACAAAATTTTTTCCAAGTTATCGTCATATTTTGTTGAAAAAAATTGACTTTGAAAAAACAAAGTGATCACTTAGCGCGCTTTGGAATTTGAGTTTATGCACTTAGCTCACTTTGAAATCTGGGTTCATACTGTGGTTCATGCTCTTAGCTCATTTTGGAAACGGCTGAAAAATTGTCTGCTTTAAGACGGAATTATAGATGCGCCGACTGCTTTGTGGAAATGTTTAATGCTACAGTTGATGAGGGACCACTTTGGCCTCGAGATCGCAGCATTACCTCAAAATTCTTTTTTTTATTTTTTCACTAAGCTCATTTTGGAATCCGGCTCTTCAATTCTAAATTGACGTTGTCCCCTCTACTCTCATGAAGCAATTGTACCGGAGTGGCCCTCAAGAACTCGCATGTGCCAGTAATATCGTTGTGCCAAAGTCATCTTCTCGAAGTGGATTCTGGCTAGTACATATTTGTGCGATTTCTCTCTGTTCTTACCTATTTCCATGCATTACTCCATCTATTTAATTATACGAGCACCCCTATGTCATTCAGTCTCATTGCTGAACAAAGACGCGTTATTTGAAAATGAAAATAGTGATAATAGAAGAAAAAAATTACTACTTACCGCCTGCTATATTTCTCCTCGTATTTCATAATAAAAGCCTACATTGTCTGTAGCTACTAGCTACTAGCCACCAGCAAACGATCACTTGGACAAAATTTTTCAAGTTTAATGAAAACATCATATTTTACTAATCCCTTTCGCGTTTTCATTATTGAGAATTTGATGTTTGCGTTTTCGTGTTATAAAATAATTTTTTTTCAGTAGATTTGAAGAAATTGCCCGACCTCAGAAAACCGAACAAAAACTCCAGACAAACGCTTAGCTGCGTAGAAGAAGCGAAATTACTCGGAGGTCAGTTTTTTATTTAATAATTAGCAAAGTTGGAGAGATTACGCTCCCTTTGCACTTGTCTCTTGATATGATTTTGCTCACTAATTTCACTTACGTCTTCTGTTAGGCATAAAATAGTTTTTTGAAACTTCTCGTTCGCTGTGCTTTGTCGGATTTTTCTATCGCAGCAACAATTTTTTAATTCTTCATTAGCTCTGCTTGTGACAACGAAATGAAAAACTTAATTTGAAAAACAAAAAGTGATTAATATATTTTTTCCTATGTTGTGAGATTTATTTCAAGTTTATAATATGATGATTAGCAGCTAAATTATTTTGGAAAGACAAAAAGAAAATTACAAGTTTTTTACAGAATGATGTGCAATAATAACCACTCGAAGACACAATTTTCAAAAATATTTTTTTTTCTCAACTCTTTGTAAAACGTGAATTTTTTCAATTGTAAATTTATTTTCTCTTTCTCTATCTCAAGGTTATCATTGGGATTGCTCAGATTGGGTGAGACGAAGTCATAACCCACTGCCAAATATTACCGAAGTACCTGGTAGCGAAGTTCCTGATTCATCGAGTAGTCATAGCGATGAAAGTAATGAGTCGAACAATTTAAACATTCCTGGTAAATTTGATGACATTTTTTATTTTCATTTAGCATTTATTCGATGAAAATAAAGATACTGCTTTCTCATATTTGACTAAGTACCTAAATTCGATTTGAATTATTATTTATTTCAGGTCATTCTATTCAAGATTTGGACAATCTCGAAGAAGCGACCTTTTTATCATATCGTAGCGACGATGACGATGTAATTCCTTACGGATTTCCACATTCCGCTGGTTACCCTAGCCAAAGTGATCTCTCAACGAATGTCTGCGACATTGAGGACTCAGATGTGCCACCAAATTAGACGGCTGGCTATTCGAATATTTTCCTCACGTTCGTTGGTTTGCGTGTTAATTATTATAGGTACATAACTTTATTTTGTAATATTTATTTTTTTAATTAACTTATTGAACTTTGTATTCTTTCAAGACTTTGATCGAGCTTCATTTTGTATTTTTCTCGTTTCTCTCCTATCTACCAATTTTCTATTAAAATCGATTATTCGAATCAGATAAGTCGAAATAGTTGACTCAAATATTAAGTACGTGTAAATTGTATATTTCTGCAGTACCTTCCCGTTCATATCACTCCGAAAAAAATATTATTCATTTCTCAGTTTTGATAATTGGTCGTCTTAGTGATATTTTTCCTCAAACCCAGAAGGTGCTCTTTATTTTTTAAGTTTTTTTTTTTTTTCCCCAGTTCATTTACTATGATTTTTACCGAAGATCAATTGGTCAAGTATAGTGATATGCTCAATCATTTTTTTTAAAAACCTAGTTTTGACAAAAATTATTTCTAGTTTTCTAACCCACCAAATTTTTCTTAGCGTGTAAATACGAATATGACGTGTAAAATATGTATTTAGGTTACCAAAATATTTTCGATGTGATATGTTTCGATTTTTTTTATGTACCTAAATTTAAAATTTCATTGTTTCTTGTAATTTTTATGAGATATCAAAAAGACTCGTCGTATTTCATCAAATATTTGTTCACTACGACCAATTCACTCGATTTAAGAAATACTTACTTTATTCGACAATACGCCATTTGTTACTTATTACATCGATCAAAATTATGTATTCCAAGTATTTGTGCATTTACTAACTTATACTATTTTTTCTTTGTCTTGACTAGTTTCCCAGTTTTCGTCTTAGGATTTCAAAATTATTCACCCTCTCGTCACAATATTCATACTTTCCTTAAATTTATTATTTTATCATATAAGACTGAATTTTTGCTTTTTTTTTCTTTGTTGATTCTTACGTATACTAAAAAATACTAATGCGAAACAAGTTCATCAGAAGGAGGTTATTTTTAATGTGTAATTTTATTATGTGAACCAGTGAACGTACTTTTTTTACAGGCTAATTTCAAGTTTGTACCCTTACTTTTTCCTCGTTTTCTCCAGTTGTATTATTTGTTATAATTATTATCATATTTAAATCTACGATTAAGAAACCTTGTGATATTTTTTATTATTATTTATATTCCGGTGAATTCTTTTATACGCGTAGGATACGTTGTTCTAACAAGATATTTGTGTAAAAATTGTTTTTTTCTTATTTGACGTTTGTCTCTTTTTTCCATCCGAGTCTTTATGTGAAACATTGTGCAAGTATGTTGTAACTGATGAAATAAATTTGAGAAATTTTTAAAATCTTCTAAGTATTAGTTTTATTCGAAAAGGTGGCTGGTCTCATTGCTTCGAAAAGGTGACTGGTCTTATGAGGCAGTCGTAAAAATTCAGTCATCTGGATTCAAAACTTCGAAAATGTGGCCGGCCTTATGGGACAGTTTTTGAATTGCGGCCAAGCGCAATCCAAGTCTCGTATTAAAGCTTTCAGAATATGGTTTATAAATTGAACTACAAGTTAAGCTACAAATTGAGTGAACGAAAGAGCTCACAAAATGAGCTAACCCTTATTTGCGACTTGTTATCCTTATTTGCGATTTGTGAGCCTTATTAAAGTTTCGAAAAGATTTCCTGCCTTATGGGACAATTTTGAAAATGCGGCCGGCCGCAATTAAAGTCTCGAAAATGTAACCGGCCTCAGACCAAATTTTTGGTCGAACATTACCTGTCTGGGAGTGGTAATTCCAATTGAAGAATATTAGTGTCCAAATTTCAGCTCCTCCGTGCATCCTGAAATTTTAGTTTGTTTCAGAGTTTTAAACAGGTTTCCACTCATCAGAACCTTTGAAATATTGTCGGCAATAAATCACTATACATAGTAATAAAATTAACAGCATTATTTTATCCTGCATAAAATGGGGGAGCATTTTTTACTCAGGCATAACTTGAGGAGTATTTTTTGCTTCAGAATAATATGATGACTGTACAAGTATAATATGAGTACCTATTCAATTTTACCTCCTGTACCAATACCTACTTTAATTATTTTGAAGGGGTGAAAAATTTCGGAAATAGGGGTTCCTTGGTAGGCTGCTAGAAAAAAATCAATCGTTCAACATTAAAAAATAATTAGTCATTGTTCAGAATGCTTTATTATAGTATGATTGGAATTAAATTTGTTGCCCAAATATCTAATATATAATAGGTATTAAAGCATGCGTTCGAAACTTTCGACGTTAACTATTCTTGATTAAATTAGAGCAATTTCTTTCCTGATGAGCTGACTAAGAATATGGATACTTACCCTAAAAAATGAAAAACAAATGATTGTACACATAAATACTTTGTAATTTCCCATCGATGAAAGAAAAAGATTTTTAAAAAAAAAAGATTTTCGACATAGGTAATCTCTGTTAATTAAAAAAAAAAAATTATTTCCTAGTATAATTTCAAATTAATATCAAGTTGGTATAATTAAAAATAACTGGGAAATTATTTTCTGAATATTTTTTATTTTAGTTAGAGAAAATATTTCTGAGAAGTAAAAATATTTGCAAAATATTTCCGTGCCTTTAATGTATCTACTCGTATTTAAGATTCTACGAATTAATTTTTTCAAAAGCCACAGAATACCTAAATTCGAACATTTTTTCAATTTTTTCGGAAAAAAGTTTGAAAACTCACTCGGGAGGCACTAATTAATTCTCGAAAAAAAAAACAACGAAAAAAACAGCGCTGTTCACTTAAGAACTGCATAAAAACTAAGAATAAAAATGTTTGACGAAGGTTATGCTTTAGTATAATTACTTGGGCTGACATTTCTACACTCGAGAATGAAAAATCAGTGGCGCCCAATAAAGTGGGGCAAAACCTCAAACTAACCACCCAATTTTGACATAAAAGCCTAAAATTAATAGCTTATTTCACCTATGATGCAAGACGATTTTTATTTTTGAAAAAATTCTATTTTTCCTCAATTTTTTCCTACCTACTTCACTCCTTACAGACCACCCACCCCAAATCAGGTGGGGCGGTTGCCCCACTTGGACCCCACCGTGGGCGCCACTGAATGAAATAAAATAAGTATAGATAGGTACTTGAAGTTTTGACAACGGTGGTAATCATTCAATTACGATGTCTTTTACCAAGTGATCTGTGAATGATCTTTCTCAGAGAATAAATCCACTGTTTATTTCCACAAAATGAAGTGATCATCGATTAGGTATTCAAAAATTTTTAATAATATCTAAAATTGATACTCGAAAGTTGATGTTGTAAGAGTATGAACACTCCTCAATTTATCATCCTCAAAAGCTAGACTTATGTAAAAATCTCGTATTTTTGAAAATGTCATCTCCGCTTTATCTTTTCATGGTGTACTTGGCTGGCGGTGAATCGTCGTTGGCGACAAATTGCCCGACGACGAAAAGGCACGCGACAAATGGTCGTGGAATCGTGAATAAATTATTTAATTAAAATAAAAAAAATTGTCAAGTAGCGTCAGTGCTGCCAGATATTTTTCAAAATCCGTTCATTCAATGAAGAGTAAGTGCCAAAAAAAAAATCCGTACAAATCCGTACGCTAAAAAGTAAAGGAATAAATTCGCGCGAAGCGGGAAAAAATTTTTTGTTCGTATTTTTTCTCATCAATACAGATTTTTCGTCTTTGGTGTCTATTTCGTACCATTTTTTCTGCTTGATAAGTGGGAATTAGGTGTTTGAAAAATGTAATAAGTTATATTAATTTCCAATTTTTCATTGATTTTTCCCTAAAATCCGTATGTCCCAATAAATCCGCATTTCTTCCAAAATCCGTACATTTTTGTCTGAGCTTAAAAATCCGTATTTGTACTGATAAATCCGTACGTCGGGCAGCACTGAGCACGGACTTCTGCTTAACTGTTTTAAAGAGAGAAAAATGAAGTTGATGAGTTCACTCTGATGCGCACCCAGGTTTTGTTTTGTTTTTTGATTTTCCAATTTACATTTTTTTAGTTACTTACCATATTTTTAATTGAATAACAGGAGGCTGTTAACACATTACAAATATAACAGCGAATAACTGAAACTGAGTTTTTTTTAACCATGGCATTCAACCCTTCTTCGAGCACTTTCATTTCGCCGTTTTCAAAATTTATTTTCAATAGATTTTAGAATGCATAAATTAATGTATATTTCAACTTCACGAAAATATAACAAGAAAACAAGAAGATATTAAGCTTCTAAAACGAAGTTTCTAGAATACAAATTCGTAACATTTACTCATACAAAGCAAAGAGAGGAATAAAATTTACTTTCATAGACAAATGGTTCGTCTTTACTCGACGAAAAATCAAGTCAGCAGGTACAACACACAAAACACAGCCCACTTTTTTTTCTTTCTTTTTTTTTTTTGTTGATTCGTGTAGTATGAATGGAATGGGTAGAAGAAGGAAGAAGGAACCGAATGAGAAGAGGGAATGTATAATAATCATCAGTAGGTGAGAAAAAAATATCTATGGCAGCGCTCCGCTATCACTCAGTTTTTGGTAGGAAATGTTTCACAGCTTCGACAGAGAAATCGTATAATTTATCTTGTACTTTGAGGTCTTCAAGGCTTGCTACTGGAGTCATTCGACAACAGTTCGAATAATAAGACCCACCAGCATTTTCTAATTCTTTGTCGATGCAACAATACATCACCGTCGTAGCTCCTTCCATTAAAGTCTAAATAAAATACAGAAAAAAAAGTTAGGCACGAATAACCGGTTTACAATTACAAACAGGAGTTTAAATTTGAAATTCAGCCTTACTTTGCCGAATAGCTTCAAAACCCAAGGAGTTAATGTTTTCACCAACGTCCCATCGAACAGTTGCGTATTTACTATACCAGGATGTACAGCAATGGATTGAATATTCGACCCAGATGCTTTAAAGCGTCTGTCCATGGTGATAGTGAACATTAGTAGGCAAAATTTAGATTGCGCATACGCAGCTTGCTCGATGTAACATTTTCTGAAAATAATAAAATAAAATCCTTCAAAAATCGTTATTCGCAGCCACCTCGGATAAATTCAGAAAATAAGACATTTGACGACTGATGAGGCAATAGGAACAGTGAGCAGAGTCGAGCAAATGTCACACTAGAAAGTAAGTGAAACTATAAGTAGGTACCTACTTATAAACAAATACAATAATTTTGGATAAAAAAGTAAGAAAACCACACTTGTTTTTTTAAAGAAACTTATCCAAACCAAACTTGATAGTTCAACAATGAATTTGCTTACTTTCATCCACGTGCAAGGTAATACGAAAGCCCTCTTTTTATAATATTTTCGAAAATGAAAACGACCAAAGGGCAAATGGTTTACAAGAATAGGGTTCTTTTAATTCAAACATTTTCAACAACAAAAAAAAATTCAAATTACGTCAACTTAATTTTTTCAAACGTCTTTTTGACGAAATTTGAGAAATCATACCTTAAAGTGAAAGCAGCCAAATTTTTTTTACACATTTTTACACTCGGAAAGGCAAAATTGATGTCTGAAAAATACTTATCTTTCGCTTTAAAATTTGTTGTAACAAGCGCTTTCAAAGTTGAAAAATAAAAAACTTTATTTTGAGGAAAAAATACTTAAAAATTTGGGAATTCGAAATTTCTCATTTTCCATACATTCCAGAAAATTAAACTTAATCAAAAACAATTCTGCCAACCTGAAACAGAATGATGAACCAAAAGTCCGACTTTCCCCCTAAAATTTGATAAAATGCTCCTCGACTGAGATAACAAAAAGTAGTCATTTTAAATATAATATATATTCTCCATTTCATTTTAATTCACCAGGATAAGGTGTAGACAATGTAATCGATTACTACAGAAACCTAAAATGGTCCTTCGACTATGTGTAATCAATTTTAATGAAAATTGAAAAAATCATAATAATTTGTTCTTACAACTAATTATGGGTCATCCTGAACAGAGAATTATTTTCCATCGAAAGATCAGCTTTATAAAATTTCGTTACATTTCATTTCTAAATTATGCTATACCTAGAATATCATTGATGATTTCATGATTAGTAATTTCTATATAATATAAACTTACTTCATATTGATATCGTCGAAATTAATCTCAGGGGATACCTCGTGAGCGACTGAAGTGACATTTACAATTCTTGGATTGATGTTAAACCTAGAAGAAGCCACCTTCATGGCGGGTAATAATAAATGCGTCAGTAAGAAGTGTCCCAAATAATTGATGGAAAACTGAGATTCGAAGCCATCTTCCGTTTCTTCAAACGGTCCAAACATAATGCCGGCTGTCAAATGGAAGAGAAAGAAATTTGATTTTGTACCTCGATTATTGACACAGTAAAACCTTTCCAAAATCTTCTATTTTACTTAAAATCACGCAAATACTTACCATTATTCACCAATAGGTTTAGATACTTATGACGCTTGTGAAATTCTTGAGCAAATTTATGAACAGATTTCAAAGATTTCAAGTCGAGTGGTAAAACGGTGGCGTCTCCCGTCGTAACCCCTTCTTCACGAATTTTTTCCACCGTTGCCTCGCCACTTTTAACGCTTGTGCAGCCTATACAATGAAAGTATACGAATGGTCAATAGAAAGAAAACTATAATACGTAAGTAAATAATCCATCCAAGACTATTTCACGAGGCGAAAAATTAAAGTGTCAGCCGTCATTGATGAGCCAGTTTCCAATGATACGTGATATGTTAGAAAATTTATGACTGCTCAAATTTTCGAGCTTTTATTTTTAGTCCGAAAAGTTTCATGTCATTTTTTATTTGCGAATATTTAACAGAAAGATTTTAGCGCTGAGACCATTTAAACATTGAAATAATAAAGTTTTCAAACTATAACAGACGATTGTGAAAGCGAAACCATGTCTTCGGTTCGGGTGAAAAAAAAAAATTAAAAATGCAATTTTCAGTGTTTACCTTCATTGTAAACACCGAAAATCGCATTTTTCATTTTATTTTTCACCCGAAGACATGGTTTCGCTTTCACAGTCACTACTATATGTAGATGAACAGTCTTTCGTAAGAATATGCGACTGATACAAAAACTTCAACTGACCGCTGGACATACATCTGCTCGAACCAATAAACAAACAGAGTATATACTAGAGTTAGCCAAGTTTTAGTATATCTAAATAAGTCGATCATTGACGATGAATATTACAAACAATAAGAAATTATCTTTATTCAATACTAACTCACCGATTACAACATGCATATCGCACTGCATCATCATTTTGACGACACCGCTACCTATTCCTCGAGCTCCTCCTGTGATTACAGCCACATGATTTGGACGACTTTGTAATTCTGTAACAAACATGTTTTTAAATCATAGACTGGGTACTTTACATTTGAATAGAATCGTATCGAGGCCAATAGTTCCCTTCGTGGTAAAGGGAATTGGAAAAAACTATACTGCTCTTTAGAAAATTAATACGAGTACATTCAAATCGAAGTTTCCATCAGACATTCATCAAAGTTCATTTCTAAGTATCTGACTCAGTTACAAAAGAAAAACTTGGGCCACATATTTATTTGAAAAACTATAATGACCCACTAAAAGTGGATTTTACCTGGGCAAATTAGTAGATAGGTACCATGTACAGTTACAATTATTATGAAAAAATTAGAATTTTTGACATTTTTAGAATTCTGAAACCATAAAATGAAAAACCATCACTCCTAAACCAAACTTCGTTCACAAGCCCAGCTATAATAAGGGGAAACCAAACAATGAAAGATTCCCGACAAAAGTAAAATTTTTACATTCATTTCTACAAATTAGTCGAAAAAATTCAGGGTTGTACATAAATATTTGCGTATCAATTATTTTAAAACCCAAGCAGTCATCCAAATGAGAATTGAAAAAATCAAAGCTAAATGCATGCAAGTAATCTAACTGTTCGGTGATTTCGACTACCTATTAATTATTTCACTTGGTTACTTTTTTGTGATCAAAGGGTCTACCTTTCCTTGCCAGAAAAATTTATTACCCTCCAGGTTTCTCACACACAAAAAAAAAAAAAAAAAAACAGAAAAACGATAACATTAACTAATTAATTATCATCCAATAATACGTAGAAAATAATACATAAATGATCAGAAACTTTGACACACTTCTTACGAGTAAAATAAGCAATGAAAATAACCTCCCTGCAAAATCATAACCTTACTTCAAAGTACTACCGAAAATTGGGTCGTTCGGTTCAATACAAAAATCAATTTCAATAACCTTAATTGTAAGGCGCGACAAGAAAAAAATACTATGTCAGAGGTTAGGAAATGATCAGTGTAATTCATTAAGCATTTAGGTAACTTGTAATTGCATAACGTCGGTGGTCCGCTATATACTTCTTATGTGTTGAAAATTAGGAAAATTATGTGTTAGGGTTTGTTGAATTTCTTTGTTCAAGACAAATCCAATGAGCCCAAACGCATGATTTTTTAACAAAAAATAACAAAAAAAAATTTTCAACGACCTTTTTGAAAGTAGCCGCTGAGAAATAGAGTCAAAAACTTTTTCAAACTCAAAAAATTGTAAGGGACAGTTTTCCCTATTTTTCTACGGTAAAAAAATAATACTTGAGAATTCGAAGGAATCGGTTCCTTCAAAAACTCATGAAAATCCATCGGCTTTTGCTAAACTTTTGCTGATTTCCAGAGAACCGCAAAACCGATCATCATGAAATTTCTATCAGACCTATAACTCATCGAAAATGACCTCTGGTGCAAATCTCAGCCCCATATTGGTTCGGTAGTTTTTCTGATCTCGTGTTCCAAAGAAAAATTCACGTTTTGCAACCTTCAAAATGACGTTTCTACAAAACTAACAAACGGATTGACTTGAAATTTGGATGGTCAACTTTCAAGACTTAAAATTATGTTCAGTGGAAATTTCAGATCGATCCGTTGAGTAGTTTTGCTATAATTACCTTTCAAATTCGAAAATTACAATTTCTACACAAACCCCCTTTACATAAATAAAGAAATACGAGTAGGTACTTAGACGAAAATGCGAGATAAGTATTTTTGAAATCCTGAGATCATGAAATGAATAACTATGAGGGTCCCGCGAGCCTATTTATTAAAGTCAAAGCAAAGTTTTAGGTCGAAACCCTGCTAATAATAGATGGTTTTCTGTCAGAAACAAGTAGGCGATAATATTTATATTGCTCCATCGAAGAAACATTCACGAATGGGGTCTAACAAGAACGAAAACATACACTTGCAAATCGTGATTGAAATAAGTAAATACGTTATTGGTACCTATAGCTAACAAGCAGATTACATACAGCCACCTGTTTTTTTTTTCCTCCATAATATTAATTATACAGTAACCTCCTTACCTTTTATTATTAGAAATTCTTTACAAGAGAATACAAAATTTCTAAAAATGGAGGAAAGTTGAGAACCACTAAAACAATTATGCGAATAAAAAGAAAGAAGTACCTAAGTAACATAAACGACATTTTTGACCGTAATTTATTTGGAAATTTTGTTTCATTTATCAGAATTTCTTTAGACAGATGTGCTTATCATAAGGTCAAGGACTTTGGCAGATACCAACGCAATTCTTAAGATTACCTTTCGGGTTCTTGTGGTTATCACTGTAACTACCTATTTATTTTTGACAATATGAAGTAACGATAAAATTCTTAAGAAACGGGTAGCCTAAATTATAATACGAAGTCCTTTGCAAAAAGGAGATAAGTTCGATTTTTCTACATTCTATCAAAGCTGAAAAAAAACTTCATTTATGACATCCTCACTAGTTTTATACACTAGAAATTTGTTGAGAAAATAAGAATTAAGAATTTTATTAAAAAAGTTATTCGACAATCGTAACATGAGCAATAAGTGAAATGAAGATAACGTGCCTTTTTGAAACCTCAAACCTGTGCCCAAGTAGGTACATGAAAAATATTATCAATATGCAAAGCACGGCCGATTTGTGAAAATTAATAGCTTATAATAAAATACCTATATTAGAAATTAGGTTATAAAGCATCTCTATTAGAAATATCAAGATCCCGCAAGGCCCAAAGGATCTGCAAAGCAAGTCTTGAGGGCACGAATTCTAATCGCAGCGAATGCCCACCAGGTTTTAACAATATCTACATATCAAGTGTGTTTCAAGTATTTAAAAAGTAACAGACTTCCTATCGTTATGAAGGGTATTGACTCTTCTCATTAACAGAATGTAGTTGTATATATTGTTTCCTCATTAATTTTTATCAGATCCAAAAATTAGGATTTCTAATCACACGAGAATTTTTGAATTTTTTTTGACTGAATTTTATACCTACTTATGGTATGAATGATTATTTGGAACAAAGTATCACTACTGAAGTATGTAGTGTAGGTAAATGGTATATGCTTCTAACTTCTTATCAGTTTCGGTCTCTGATTCTTACGAAGCTCAAAGTTGAAAGGCTTCTAATATGGACATGAAACTACTTACCCACTCGATTATACCGTCGATAAATTAAATCGTGTAGTATCGATTTTCCACCAAGCACGTAGTAAAGCAGCACAAATTTAATCTGACCAAAAACAGATGCTAAAAAATCTAAAAATTTTGTAATCATTTTTCTCGTAAAGTAATTTTCAAAAACGACAACTCGAATACGCATTCGATGAAACAACCGATATAACTACGAACGCGTAAGGTATTTAAAAAATAAATAAATAAATAAAACTACTTGCGACTAGTTACTACTTTCACCCAGCCGGTTAACAGCAAAAACGAATTTCAAGAAACTTGAGGACACTAGAGGAATAACATTCATGTCACGCTGAATGAGCACATCGTTCATATAATAACATGAAAACACTTCTTCGCTTTCTTTCAACTTTCAAGGTTCAAATTCAAATTACTGCTCAGTACTACGAAATCCGGATGATTTCCAAACATTCGTTTGAGAAGTTAGCAGCAACTGACCATAACGTCATCGAATGTCACAAGCTTCCAGGCGGGACATTCTCGATTGTCAGCTCGACAATCACTGACGGTCGGGCAGACAGCGGCCAACGGGTTTGGCACCAGGCAGCTGGCAGGTGTGCTGTGAAGTGTGAACGTGGTATGAACATGTACAGCAATAGGAGCAGTGTAGCCACTTATCACAGATTATTCAATTCCAATATAGTTACTCAAAGATCGGCATAATTTTGTGATTAAAACTATATATTACTATTATTATATTATATACAAAAATACTCGTTACCACTATATACATGAGTCCATCTAGACTAATTGACGATGAAATTATTAGCAAAGTTTTCAAAAATTATAGGTTTCATCTTATTTTATCCGGTTACTGGTTCGTACGAACTGGAACTACGAAGTACGAATTTTGAAGTTGGAGAAACGCAAACACTACTGAAAATTATTTATTATAAGAATATTCGACAGTCAACTTTCGCAAGAATCGGTAAGACAGAATCACAGTATAGAAATAATCAATAATTTTCATAAGGATGTACGATAAAAGTACATAGATTCAAAAAATGAATAATCTGAAAATTGAAAACACGTGAAAATGCCAAAAACCACGAATTGTTTTTTTGATAAGAGAAAAATCTCTGGAGCAGCAGGCAGCAGCACGTCTCAGCACGTTTGAAGCAGTGCATCCATTATTAGTATTCGAATTTTTCTACTATCACGAATGAATTGAAATTCCACAGAACTTATAGATCAGGTTTTGTTAGAACTTCGAAGTTTGAATTGAACAGATGAACACTCCTCAGTCCTCAGTAATTAAAGTTTTGCCCCAATTTTGCTGAAGATTCAGCAAAATAATGTTGAAGAATGCACGAAGAACAGCTATTTGAGAGAATTTTGATACTTCAATTGGTTGGAAAACCATTCAACTCAAAACAAACAACTTGAAAAAATTTTTTTTTCAATTATGAAGAATAATTTAAGGAGGTATGGTAGCTGAAGACAACACCTGGCCTAAGTTGCAGATTAATCGAAATAAAACTGAGTAAACAACCTTCAGAGAAGAATAAAATCAATTTATAATTATATCGTTGACTGTAATAAAATATTATGTTCTCCAGCCTTCCCTAGCCACAATAAATTAACACAGAAAATAAGCACTAATAAATTTTAAATCACAGTTATGAATTTAAGATATAAAATAAAATTTATTTATTTTTCTTAAACCTCGGAGGACGGGTCGTACTATCGTAATTTTTAACGAATAATACAACAAAGAATACGAAATAAAAATACGTTCTAAAGTTTATAATACTTCAAATACACAATTGATTGATGTTAACACGAGATCATATCTAAAACCCAATCAAAAATTACATATATCAAAGGTAAAAAGATTGATTTAAACATAGTAGGTACTAAGCGATAGTAGACGAGATTTCGGATAAATTAAAAAAATTGCAGGAAAATTGAAAAAATTTCGCACATATTTGATTTTTAAAATTTTCTTAAATCTAATTTTATTACTCCACCATTGAGATTTGAGCGAATCCGAATAGTGTTTTATCATCAGGAACATCATTAGTATCGAATCCAGAGCTCTGTATCAATAAAAGAAATAAACAAATGGATTATATCAAAATACCATAAATATATATAAACAAAAAAAAAATCATTTTACCAAAGGAAATGTGACAGTTTTCAGTGCTCCGTGACTATCGATTAATTTCTGTAAATTCGCTGCTATTACGACTATGTCGCGACCATCTACTAAACCTGCACCCACTAATTCAGAAGCAATTCCTTCAGAACTATCCTTCCCAAGCATAAATTCAAATCGAATATCATTCAGTTCTTTTCGACCATTTCTGCAAATTGAAAAACAAATACAAGTAAAAAATCATCTCAAATTTGTATAAACAACATAAAGTGAGACATTACCTCATTCTTAGAACCAGATTGACAGGGGTAGGCTCTACTTCTTCATCAGAAGAGTCCTCATTATTAATAATATTGAACGGTTTGTTAATTATCTACGGAGAAAACCATGATTTCGAGAATCATAATTAATTTTAAAGGATTCATTTCATAAATAAATATAAAAATGAATAAATAAATAAACAAAAGAAAAGGTGCTCCAATACCAATGCCAACTGAAGCATTTAATGTGATACACTTTTCATTTTATGAGAAAATAAAGTTCTGATAGTCCCAAAAATTTATTTTGGAGCAAGTAGAACAGAAAATAAATGTTTATTTTGAGTATTCATTGCAAACCGATGTAGAATTGGTACAAAAAAATTAAATAACAGCATTAATCAATCAAAATTATAGAAACCAAAGATGCGCGGCAAAAGTTGTAAAAATGAGTAAAAAAACAAAATACTGTAATACGAAACAATAACCTAATCAGTAGCTCAAAAAAAAAAAAACTTGCTAGCTTGCTATAATTGGCTGCAATACTCAAAAAAATTAATTTTTCGTAGCAACTACAGGAGTGAAAGTATAAATGCGTGCCACTTTTTTTTGTAGAAAAAATGCTCACCTCTTCATCATCCGAACCCTTTCCACCGTCTTCTTCTTCTGATGACCAAACCCATTCACCTGTCAATGTTCTATGGAGTCGTCCAGATCCAGGTTGTTTCTTGGCAGCCTGGTAGTAAGATTAAAAACATATTAATCGCAATACAAGAAATATGATAAATACTTCAAACAATGATAAATGTACTGTACCTTTAAAACACGAGTTTCTAAACTCGGTCCAATAGCAATTAAGGTTTGTTGTAAGTACTTTTTATCCTTGGCTTTTTTGAAAAAGGGATTTTTCAATAATTCGGTAGCTGTAGGTCTACAATGATGAAAAATATTGAACAATAATATTTAAAAACCGGAATTAAGGGAATTAAGAATTAAGTAACTCACCGTTTGGACGGATCTTTTTGTAAACAATCAATAACCATTTTACGAAATGTTTTTCCGTAAGCCTTATACTGATCTTTATCTTCAGCTCCGGTATCTAATGTGGGAGGATCATTTTGTAGGGTCAGCATCAATACTTTCATAGGTGGGTACTTATGATATGGGGCAGTACCGGTAGCCATTTCAATGGCAGTTATACCAACTGACCATATGTCTGCTTTAAAATCATATCCATGATCCTGTTGAAATTTGTAGGGGCGCAATGAGAAACGGAGCATATAAATTTATTATACTAATCCATATTTTTCATTTCATATTTACCTGTTCCATAACTTCTGGAGCCATCCAACAGGGAGTTCCAACGAATGTATGTCGAACTTTCTGTCTGGAAGGATCACGACCCGTAGCTAACCAGGCACTAACGCCAAAATCAGCAATTTGAACAGTTCCATCTTCACCGAGCAATATATTTCCAGCTTTTATATCCCTACCAATACAAATTAAAATTGGGAGAACCAATTTAAAGTGAAATAAAGTAATTTAATCCAAATAACTGTACCTGTGAATTTGGCCATTGCTGTGAAAATACTCTAAGCCTTTCAAAACTTCTTTGAGAACAGTAGCAATTGTACATTCATCAAAAACACCGTGTTTACAATTAGTCGTTCTCATTTTATGTTTAATAACATCCAATAAAGAGCCACCTTCTAGCAGGCGTAGGACAAGCCATAATTCTTCTTTTACTACGAAACTGGTATGATACGTAACCACATTCTCATGATGACATGACGACATTGCTTGAATTTCTTTCTACGCAAATAAACTGTTTTCTAACAAGTTAACTACTATAATGAACTACTAAAGTAAAGCCGCAAAATACATTGAAGCACTACTCAAGCGTACACACTATATCTTACCAACAGTTCATCCATACTGGTATTCCATTTTTCCAAATTTATTCGTTTGATAGCACATTTCTCTTGACGGGGTTTACAAAGTGCACTATGCACCACAGCTGTAGCACCAACACCTAAAACAGAGAAAATCAAATAAGGTCGATTTAAGGATTATTATAGAGTGTAAACGAACAAGGTGTCATACCAATTATCTCCTTAAGTTCGTAATCATCTTTTGAATTTGACCAAGGAATTACAGGAGATGGTGAAATTTCTTGAGCCACTTCATTTGGACTATCCGACATTGTACTATTCGAATTAAAAACACCAATGGATAAAGAACTGTGTCACTGTTTTTTACGTTGTAAATTTTTTTTCGATTAATACCAGGAGACCCAGGTGGCATCAAATCAAGCGACAGTTTCCTGCACGACAGGATAATGTTTATAATAAAAAGAGCATAAAATTAATTGAAGCGACAACAAATTAATATCACACGCCTTGGATAGTTTTTGTAGGTTACCAACTGAATTTACTTTGATGTCAAGCCAATTAAAATAAAAGTATGAAAATAAGTGCGGAGACTGACGATGAAAAAATTAAATATTATTGTATGACCGTGCCACAAGAAAGGGACCTTATGGCTAAAGAAAACAATTCAAGAAAAACGGCTTTGAACGGCCGAGAGCTCGCCCGTTTGGCCGCCACCAAAAATACCGACGACGCAAAATTTAGCCATAAGGTCCCTTTCTTGGGGCACGGTCATTATACCTCAACTCTGACTGGAATAAATACTTTCCAACTTTGATACTATTTGCCAATTACGATACATTATAATAATATTCGAACTTCTCATTAGTGTTGTGTTACCTATTGATAAGGTATAGCAGAATGAGAAAAACTCAGAAGGGAGTGATAGAATATTAACACTACAAGTACCAGGTGGCGTCATATACGACGCCACTCAAAATTTTGAGATGGACTACTCATAGGCACAATATTTTGAGAAACCCCGACTTGTGTCAAACGACGCCACCTGGTCCTTTGAGTAATCGAGTGAAACCTGGTTTTTCTAGAGTTAATATATTCAGTACACATAAGTTCCTGGTCACTTTAATGATTGTTGGTATAATTTATAATTTTTCAGGTGTTTATAGTGTTGTAAGTTGTAACACCTTTCACGGAACAACGTTTTCAACAGAACGACTATAATGAAATATCTGTTGAACGAACACAAAATTCTTCAACTTTTGTATACTTACGGAAAGTTTATTTTCGATGAGTTTCTCTGAATTATAGTAATTTTACATTTTTTACTTCTTCGAGCCCAACGCAACTTTTTCACGATTATTAATCCTACCTGAAACCGCATCGATAAATTAGTATAATCAAGCCATAAAAGTGAAAAGATGATGTCATACTTGCTTAGAGGCACTGTAAAGACCGATGAGCTCCTAAATAATAATAGAGAAATTTGATCCTACTCACTACGAGGACAATCGATTGTCGGTTATCCACCAGGTGAAATTGATGAAATTCTCTGTTTTCACTGCATCTTCAACTGAAATCAATGATGAAAAGAAGAATTGGTACTGCTGATGAAGCACTTGACTCGAAAACGAATTTCTATCTAATTAATAAAATATAATAGTCAAAATTTGAGTCCATCACCTCAAACCATAGGGAATATGAATAAGAAATTGATAAGATGTTCAATTCAATCACTTTGATGACGAGACATGGGATGGGACTTGAAAAGAATTAAAACTCAGATGTTGGCAACCGTGCCTGAAATCCGTATTCAGAACGTCAACGTCGCATGGGTCAATGGGTGTACGACTGTACGTGTACGAAGTGAAACATTAAAAGCCAAAAATAAATCGTAAATCTTAAAAATAGAGCGCGCTTCGTTCAAACTTGTAGAAAGAGCAGAAAGAGATCCATCCAATCTCTATAATATAATCTCTATGCTTGCCCATTTTTACTCGTTTTTTTTTTGTTGTTGTTTGGTATTAGTGGTTAGTCCCGTGAAAAGGGTCTCAACACTCTTAACCCTCAACAGTTGAGATTTGAGAATGAGGTAAGTTAACTCTCCAAGCTCAATCTTCTACCTTTCGCTTTCATTTTTCCATTTCCTATGGTTTTCCTACTGTTTCTTTTACAATAGAAATTCTAAAATAAGTTCTATAGTTTCTTGTGAATTCAATAATCAATAATTCATTCATTTCGCTTATCGATGTAGAACATTTTTGCGCTTTCATTAATTGTTGCAAATTATAATGAATCAGTTGTTGTTGTAGTGCTTGTGCATTGAAAGTGAATTGCTCATTTGTAACTTCGTTGCTATTCACTATTGTGCTAACATTTTGGCAATAGGCTGTTTTCGAGATCCCAGCAGAAGTAAAACTTGCTGAAGTAAGTCTTCTTCAACATATTATCGTTATGTCGAAATATTATTATGGTGGAAGTTGTTTCATCGTTAATCATCATGTATAATGTTCATCTTTAATTTCATAAAGCCGTAATTAGTGTAATCCCTATGTTGTTTCATATCGAAAGCTTGAAATCATCACTCACCACGTCTACGTTTACGTATAATAATAATTACGATTTTCCTCCGGTTTCATTTGTTTTCTTATTCATTCACGAAATTAATCCAGCCAGTCCTCATGTTTCGCATAAAACCCAAATTCATTCCAATGCAACCATCTAATGTCTATCCATTGTCTATTATTTTCTCCACTTTCGTTTTCCTCTTCGTATTTACGTTCAAAATATGTACGCCTTAATTTCAGCGAATTGAAAACTTGGTTCAAAGTTCAATGGTACCTGTGCGTCAAAATATTCACAACTTCTTGTCATTTTCTCTTACGAATCTAAATCGTTTTCGTTCAAGTTATTTACGATATCTGCATTTTCCCCGTAATGTGTAACGTTAATCTAATCAATTTTTTATCTTGACTCATGACGAAAGGATGAAAATCTATCTATACCGTTACTGTATTGTAGGTGATGTGCTCAGGAAGAACAAATGCTTGCAGTGGTATTTCTACATTAATAACTATACAACCAGAGTACAATGAATCGGCTTCGATAACTTTAGGACTGCACGCTAAATCATACCCCTTTCTTGAAAATTATTTCATAGTAATTTATGCATGGTAAATTCGAAGAAAAATCGACCTTTAGGTATGTTACTTTCATAGAAAAATGAGATTTCAGCATTGCTGGCTCTGATTGATGAAAATATATTTCAAATTTTGAACTGATTTTAAGCTCGGTTGCGTAATGGAAATCTCCTTTAGTCTTTTGCTTTTACTAATGATCCAATTAGAGTGAAATAAAACTAATCAAAAATGAAATTACGTCGTACTGATTGGTAAATTAACTGACGCAAGAGCAAAGAGAAAACCCGAATTCTCATTTTAAATAAAGCTTTAAATTATCAAGTATCTATCTATAATACTCGAACAAACGGAAAAGCTCAATCTTTGTAACGGACTAGCGTAGCATCTATTTCACCGAATGACTCAAGTACCTCAAACCACTCCTTATGGTAAAAAAGGAGTTTTACATGAATCTCAAAAGATGAATTGTAAAAGTGAATCTGGTTTGTATAAAGGTGCGAACTTACTTGAATATAACTATATTGGCCCGAATCCCCGGAATGTTCGGCAATCGGAAAAAATAACGAGTTTGCCGAATATGAATTACGTTTTGTCGCAATGAGTAGTAAATGTTAGGCAAATACACTATTTGCGAACATTCTGGCTTTCCTATTCGAATTGTTTAGTATCCACCTAAAATGTAAAATTCAATTTGCTTATGGAGTTGGATGGAAAATTAATTTTTGAATGAGAGAGAGAGAGAGAGAGAGAGAGAGAGAGAGAGAGAGAGAGAGAGAGAGAGAGAGAGAGAGAGAGAGAGAGAGAGAGAGAGAGAGAGAGAGAGAGAGAGAGAGTGAGAGAGTGAGAGAGTGAGAGAGTGAGAGAGTGAGAGAGAGAGAGAGAGAGAGAGAGAGAGAGAGAGAAAATTTAAGAAAATTATGTAATTACGTTATTCTGAGATGACTTAATCACGTTTCAATACATTTGCTTTGATATTTGAGAAACTGATTGTGATGTAGCTGGAAAAAAAATTGAAAGAAGTGACCAGAAGAGTTCCACCTCCCTATTCAATTTTTTTTTTCGACAAATATTTCGGTATAATTACGGAGGAAGTTAATCCTTCTCCAGGAAATTATGAAAGGCTCACTGAAGAGAATTACCTTTAATTATTTTTCTAAATTAAAATAATGACCTAGTCTGAAAGGGAATCAATAAAATATCACTTCCACACCATTCTTGGCGAATCATCAAAATTGAACACCTATATGATTTTCAAGAGAAAGAAAAACTAAAAAATTTACTATCGTACTTCTCCGATTAATAGAATGACTTATAAAAGTATATTATGTATTATCATTTATTAGTCACCCCGTTATCAAAGTGCCTTAATTTTAGAAACGAATGAAGATAATTTTATGATTGAAATTAAAAAATGTAGAAAATTTGCCAAATAATTATTAGTTCACTAGTTAAATATGTACCTCGATAAAGTTTAACTAAAAATTCTTAGAAAAAAGTTTTTTGGAGAAATATTTTTGGTGAACTGAAGAATATGTAATGAAAGTAGTTTAATCTAATAAAAGCTTACGAAATCAGGCTACCGATAACTTGAAACAGTTTCACATTTCGATAGTCAATTGGTCAGAGCAAAGAGCGTTATCTCTGTCTTCACTTTTGAGCCAAAAAAATTTTTAACAGTTGTTTTTAATACACAGTTTATGATGAAGATTGTAATAGGAATTGATGAATATTTACCTGGGTTTAAAGTTTCATAAAACCTTACTTGTCAGAGAGAATAATAACAAGAATGTGAAACCAAGGACTCGAAGCTTAGAAAAAAAAGCTTCGCTCTGACTTGGAGCTCCCAGGTCTCAAAAAAATGGCTTATTCGGGCATCCGCCTCACAGCTCTGGCTCCCTATCCTTGAGGGGCCAAGTTTTGAAAAAAAGCTCCCGTTCCGACTCGGAGCTCCTGCTTCCCAAAACATTGGCTCATTTGAGTTACCGCCTCACGGCTCCGGCTCCTTGTGTGAAACTACTGAAAGGATGTAATCAACGCTTCTTTGCTGTATTTAGATCATCGATATGTCATGTAAATACGCCTGAGGAACGGATTCTCATTGTCAGTCTGAATCATGATCCACTAGAGATTGCTCCAGGTTCCAAAAGTAAAATATTTCAGTACCCCTGCTCTGTGACATCATCTCTTTTCATGCTATAGTATGGTCTATATTAGTTTTGAGAGGAGCTGGAGAGGGTTTGAAGAATGAGTAAAATTTTTTGTATTTTTTATTTTTATTAAATTCATAATTGAGTTTCAAACTTTTAATAATCCGATTGAACTAACTGGTTCTGTGATCATTTCTAAAACAATATTCTCTGAACTCTCGCATAAAAATTCTCAAAAAATGTTGAATAACATTTTTTGATGTTCTGCCCATCGAGAGAGATGGACATATTTTGTCTTGTTTCAAATTTTCAAACCGAAAAAAATTCCAGAGTCGTAACAAAATATACACCATGATCTCATATAAGTACTCCTTTCAGGCATCAGCCCTTTGTAATCGTTCTATGGCGTCGTTGGCGTCAACAATAAAAATAAAACAGTTCCTTTTCACTGCTTCACAGTGCCTTTTTATTTTTTGTTTCAAAGTGGTTTCAACTTTCAATTCTCGAAACTAATGAATAATATTGAGGAGAAGCGTATCTAAACCATATTATTTATTCGTAAATTGTGTGTTGTGTGAGTCGATTTATGCTCAGCGACAAGTGTGTGTGCGCTGGCTGCTTGTACTACCTGTGAGCTTCTCTTCTTGCGTCTATGGAAAATTTTTACCTGCAACAGTGAAATGATTGGATTTTTATATTTACACGTCTAATGAAAATCGGTCCTACTAAAACTGCTTGTCCTCGCTAATTATCGATTGGTCTTTATTTTTATCATAAAACGATGTACAATCTGAAGCAGGGCAGCAGAAGAAACTAATTTTCTCGCGTAGAATATATCGAAATAATTTTTTGCCATCATTCTCATTCTCTTTCGTATCCTCTTCGACCTTCTTTCTGTTTTTTGTCTCCTTAAATATTTTTGCCGCTTGCTGCTTATTTCTTGCCTCGGGCTCGGTGCAGGATAAAAACTACATTCTGTTCGTCGGTATGTGGGAGGGGTTCTTTTGTAAACGAAAACGTATCCCTTCTTTTCTGTTTCTCATCTTTCGTCTTCGTCTATTCAGTTCCATTCCATTCCAATTTCCAACCAAGTTCGGTTCGGTGTTGACGATTACGTGTAGTCGTTTTTTAGTGTTTATTTATGTCTTTGCCGACTGCCGAATGCCGATACATATTATATTTTTCCCCAACTGACAATGACGTGACGTACTTCACTGGTGCTATAGAGTTAGGCTTGCTGCACTAGCTGGCCCAATGTAGAGTGTAGACACAGTAGAATATAGAATGTAATGTAACTCTGGCCAGCTGTCAGTACTCACTACTCAGTAGTCTTGCTGTTGAGTGGCCATCGCCAATTCGCCATTCGCGTTCAGCAATCATCAGTTCAGTCACTCGCTACTTTCCATCTCGATCTTGTGATTCTTGTGTGTACGTGATTTTCTATACCGGGAGTCGGGACTATTTGTTCACGAAAACAAGTGTGTAAACTGCACAGTCGCACACTATGGCCTATGCTGCTGAATTGAATTCAACATTTCGGCAATCGGCACACAATATTAAATGTAATGTAGTTTGTGGTGCTCGTTTAAAATGATGTATTTTCGGCATGTTGTTGCGTGTAAATATTTTTAATCCGAAACTGACCAATATTTCTGTTTTCCTTTTTGTAGATTGACCATCGATAGAAATATATTTATGCAGATGCGCTGAGATGGACAGAAAACGAACGAGTGCAGCCCCGTTATTGCTAGAGAATGGACCAGTGCATAATGCATCGCAAGATAATCCCTTCTACCAGCAGGTAAAAGGAATAGAAAATTCGCATGCTTATTAAATTTTATCCATTAGTTACAACTCTGATGAGTTACGTATGTTTATTATGTTCTGGAATTTGGAGCGTTAACCAGATTTACAAGGTGGGAGATGAAATCTTGGGGGTCTGCGTGTTGACTTTTTCTGATAGTTTTTTTTTTTAATGTTGACATTTCACTGATGATGTGTTTCGAAAAATTAATTCATCTGTGACCGTAGATATACAAGGTATCCACCCGCCACCGACACAGATAATTTTCTCTTGTTTACAAAAATTATTGATTTCTTTGTTATAAAAGAGTTGTTTTATAAAATATCTCGTCCCATTAAAGTTATTTTAAAATTTCAGCATTATCCAACCATGCTAGGGGGGGCAATGATTTGGGGGCATCTGAATGGGATACCACAGTACTTAACGCACTTGAGAAAGTTGATCTTCATATATTTTACACCTGTAAAAGTTGTATATTTTGCTAATAGTATGTCGAGGTTCATTCATGGAATGAGTGTTGAGTTTTTTTTTTTCAACTAAGAAAGCGGCACAATTCCTTCTTCCTTCCTTTCTCATTGAAAATCAAGTTGTAAAATAGTGAAGTCCTGATAATGTCCTGATTTTTTATTTGCATTTTCCAATAGACACAATATGACGTTAAGCATTCTTTACTGATGAAATGACTATGAATTGTGGAGGATAGATTGAATTCTTCAAAAAATAATTATTATATCAATAAATAATAAATAAATGAAGAAAAAAAGAAATATGAAAATGCGAGCTGGGTAGTTTTAGAATTTTGAGTTCATGAAATAGACTTGCTATGTTTCTGCTGATGGTTTTGAGTCTGCCTTCGTCTGGTATGCATCCATAATTAATCCGGCTAGTAGTATGGTTTACGAATACACACCATGACTTTCCCCTCCCTTTTATCAAAAATGAAAAAATGGCCATGAAAAGTCATAATTTTCTATTTGTATTTTTCTTGTACATCGTTTGAAATCTTTTTTCTGCTGTAAGAGGATGTGGTGTTATTTAATTTCGAAAATCTGAATACTGCAAAACGAACCGATAACGAAAAACAAAACTAGTGCTCAACCTTGATAAAATTATTTATGAATTTACTAGTATTATAATTCTGCTCTCTCCGGATGTATGATAATTTTATCTTCTTCAGATTCCAACAAAGTCGTTTTTCATCTGAAGCAGTTTCTTATTGCAGTACCCGTTTCCAAAACACAGTACCGATTAAAACTGCAAAATTGTGTAAAAATTTCTTATTAATCCGATTTTTGATTGATTTCTTGTGTCGTAAGTTGAAAAACTTCCCCAAGTTTGAAATATTGAGTTACTGAACGTCAGGAGGAAATTGTTCTGTTTCCAACACATTTTTCAAATTCCTATGTTTTCTCTCGTCTCGAATACACTGACGATATTTTTCTCGAGAATTGAATTTTTAATTATGTTTATTCAGTCATAATTCGAAAAAATAGTTTGATATCGATACTGCCATGATTGCCATCTTTGAAAGCAATGTTTTCGTTTTTCAAGTTCATCATACAAACTCACAAATGTATTGAATACACCAAAACATTTCAAATTTTACAAATTCTTTTTAGTTGGGTTTTTACGTCTTCTGATAATACTGAAAAAATTTTCTGATTATTCTTTCACATATTTTTACTCACAATTGTCTATATTATTTCTTTCTCGTTTTCTTTATTATGTGATTGGTCCTCGACAATTCAATCTGTTATTCTCCTAATTTATCGCTACCTGATAATTGCATATTTACAAAACCAAATGCCTCACGACTCGCGAATACATCTCTGAATTATTATTACTCATCTATGTATTAAAGTAAAGATGAATTCTTTTTACTAGACGTTTAGTCAAAATTTTGTCCGTGATACCTCAATGTTATACCTAGGTATAACACTATAGACGCATGTGTTGACGTCATAATACCTACGTGTAACATAGGAGAATCGTGTGATGACGTCATCATACTTAGTTATAACTTTTAACATTTAAGACGCAGGCGATGACGTCATCATACCTAATTATAACATTACCCACTTTATGACGTCATCATACGTTGACTGCTGTTGGAAATGAGAATTCATCTTTCGCCTTCACAAAACTTCAGTGAAGGCTGCAGCTATTAAAGATGAATTCTTTGTACTGGACCCTAATTCAAAATTTTGTCCGCCAAGTTTTTTGTCCTTCCGTCAGAGTCCAATGTCATCATACTTACTTATAACATAGGATATGCAAATGATGACGTCATCATATACTTATAAAATTCTTTTATAGTTCAATGTTATACCTCAGCTGATGACGTCATCATACCTACCTCGAACATAGAACACATACTCATTTTCTTCATAAATTTATGAGAAATATTTATAAATCCCTATGCGCTTCATATTCAAATAATTTTTTTTTTAAAGAAACATTTTTGGATACTTTTTATAATCTCCTGTTGTAAAAGAGAATTCATCTTTCGCCTTCACGAAACTTCAGTGAAGGCTGCAGCTATTTTTCTATATTTTGCTTTTTTAGTAGAAGGTTTATTTTCTAGTACTTTCGTACCTCTTGTTGAACGAAATAGATTTCTGTATTATGATGTTTTTTTTCTACAGTTTCCGTCCTTGGAGCCTAAAATTTGCAAACTCTCACCAGTTCTTCCGTTTTCGTTGACTCAAGATCACAAATTCTCAACGCCTTTCAAAGAAGAACTACTAGACTTATGGTCTGATCTCTCTAATTATGGACCGACCTCGCAGTCAGAACTTTCTAACAGACCGCTAAGTTGCAGGTTGGAACTCAGTCTTATTATACAATTTTTCAGTATGGTAAAGCGGATTTAGTTCTAAATAACGACGAAGGTTTTCTTACTCGGGTAGCGTTCTATAATATTGAGAAGAAAAAGAGAAACTTCTAGTTTATCGGTGTGGGGAGTTCGTTAAATCATCAAATATCAGGTTAACGCAGTTGTTTCTTCTTGTAAATGACAACTTTTCCGAAGTATCGCAAAAAAGCAATGAGCCTAATTTTAATTTTCTAATTTTAGTCCTTTTTCTCAAAATCGAAGTTTTTTATTTTTTAACTTGGAAAAATTTTTCTCATTTATGGAAATGGACAAATGCTTCTTATACCTTTTAAATTCGTCAGTTGTCATAAGTGAAATAAAGACGAAAAAATGAACTTTTGATTTCCTTCATCGGATCGTATGATTTCTGAGACTTCGTCACCAATGTTTGATGGGCTCTTATTGAAACTAGGTTAATGCTAGTGTTTTTTTTTTATCAGCTGGAACAACTTTCAATAATCTTTTGTGATTTGACTTTTTTAGTAAATAAAAAAAATTTAATTTATATCATACTAAAGAGGATGAAATTTCCTTGAAACGGTATTTCTTTAAAATTCTTATAAATTTTTCTCTTTTAACAGACAAGAGCAAAGTTCAGAAGCGTCTGATTGTTCACCCAGCACCAGTCAAACCCGAAAACAAGTGAATTTTCCGGATTACAATGTCAATGACGATGTACCGATCGTGGATCTGGCTGATTCTCCAAATTCACAGAAGTCTTATTCGAGGTAAGTTTTAACCCTCCAGTGGTACAAGCTAATTTATACAGAAATGGCCCAAGTGGGCCATTTTGACCCAATCTTCAGTCGATCGGTTCAGCGGTTCCGGGGGTATATGTATTAGCGAAAATGTAGTTGAAATGGCGATTTTTAGGGGCTAAATTTATTTTATGCGCGAGAACAGCCGAACGGCCGAACCAATAGGACTGAAATTTGTACCAGAGGTCAATCTCGATGAGATCTAGGTCTGATAGAAATTTTAAGTCGATCGGTTTGACGGTCAGTAGATATTAGCTAAAATTTAGCCAAAAATCGATGCTTTTTTTAGGGTTCATGACACCCTGTATACTACCAATTGAAAACCTGCTTTTCTAGCGGGGCTTGCTGCGCTAGAATTTCCTTTAATTTTATTCTTTCAATCCTTTATCGATAAAGATTCACATTAATGTTTTTCAAATGATATTTTTCTGCTCAGTGAGGAAGATACAGATGAGGTGATATATGAAGGTACGTTGCAAGATGAATTTCATATGGATGGATCCGTTGTGTGTATTGACAATGGAGATCATGAAAATGAAAATTCCCTTCCCGCCGGTGATCAAATTGAAAAAGAAAGTATCATTCGATCGCAAGATACTAAAGACTTTGAACCTTCGACAAACGCTTCAGAGTTATCGACTCGCGGCCAGTTGAGTGGGATTGATCATGAATTGAATAGTGACTCTTCGGAGAGCCAAAGAACTTCGTTGAAATCACCTGTAAGTAAATAGAAATAGAGGGGGAAAATGGTAATAAATGAATAATATGTTAATTATCGTTTTAATTGTTGACTGTAGGCACCTTATTTCCCACAACGACTTTTCAATCTTATTAATTCTCAGAGAACAGTGAATGAGAATTTGAAGGCCGAACTAAATATTCAAAAACAAGTAAGCATTTTGATTTCTGTTTTAAAATAGCGGTAAGAAAATCTTATATGGTGTTTGGTAGTTCTTAGAAATGAAATTTTTACGCCGGAATTTTCTTCAAGCATTTTGGAATGGGAAATCTTCTGTTTGAATACCTATGTAAAAAAATTTGTTCGTAGTACCCTTTGATTTTCTCTAAAAACCTCATTCCTTACAATTCCATGCAATTTCTTTGAATATTGTAGAAAAATATAACTCTAATTGAAGTAACCATAAATTACAAACATACGTATAGTCCGTGCATTCAAGGAAATATGTAAGAAACTCAAAAAAGATTGATACAAAATGTAAAATAAAAAAAAGTGAAGTTAAATGAATTTTTATCGGAAAATTATTTATAAAAATATTAATGAGCCGACAAATGAAAAATATATTTTCGAAAGATATTCTTTCATTTACTCAGTGAATTTTCAAGAACAATTAGATTTCCGAAATTTTTCTAAATTACTGGACCGTTGCATTTAAAAATGTAATGGTACAGTATGTTTTAGAAATTTTCGCTTTATTTTGTTTCAATTGTTAAAAAATATTATGTAAGTAATGAAAAAATTGAGAATGTATTTATCTATTTCTTATTCATCCTTTTGTCAAACTTTAACGAAATAAAGAATGAGGTTGCTCTTGGAATTCGAATATTTCATTTTTATTTGAGTCGTTCTATTTTTATAAAAAATATTTCATCTGTGAGAATGATAATAATTGTGTAATTGAAATTTATATCATTCTGTTTCGAAGAATTTTACAAATTTCATTCTTCAATCTTGTGAAATTGTTCGTCTTTTTTTTTCTTTTTAATTTTTTAATTTCTAATTATTTCTATCTTTTACATTGACAGAATTATGAATGGCAAGAAGCAAAGGTTAGGTACCTAGAAACTAAATTAAAAGAAAGAAATGATTTTGAATATAAATTAGATACTGTCAATCAGGTTCGTTGTTATTATTGCTTAAATTTATAAATTTTGATATTTTTTCTTATATTTTAACGGAGGGTCTGTGTTGTAGTTGAATGATATGCTGGAAAAGAAACTTTCCGATTTAGAAAGAAGTGCCTCCAGTTTGCCAGTTCTTGAAAAAGAATTGAAGCGCCTTCGAGAGAAGACTAAACAGCTGGAAGAAGATAAACGAGTATGTTTTCACTCAGCACGTGATTCTTATATTAACAAATGTAGGACTTTGAATTGGATGTCTCGTTTGCCAATTTTTATGTAAATTTTTTTTTAATCGATTCCAGTTCAGAATAGGTGGTCGGTTTTTCATTTCCCTCACTCATTACTCCCCTAATTTGCTATTGAAAAGTAAGATTAAGGGTTGAAACTTGGAACTACATTGAAGAAAGTAGTTTTCCACGTTTTGGCTTGTGAGACTTGAGATTCAGAGCCATTGGTATACTTTCTTGAAACATTTCGAGGTCCCCATTGATTATTTTTCCCCCTATTGCGCAGAGTAAAGAAGAGCTTGGTCAAACGATTTCGAACCTCATTGATGATAAAACTAATTTAAAGACTGAAAATGAAAGTCTGACTTCTATAGCCAGCATGCTGGAAAAAGAAAACTCGGCTTTGAAGCAGGTACGACTGTGATTAACCTTGTAATTACTTGATTAATATAATAATATATCTCTTTTATTTTTATTAACCCTCGTATCGTATGTTTGTCTTTAGAAATGCGAGACATTAGAGAAGGCAGCTGAAAAAGCAACGAAGTGTACTGGTAATACTTTTTTCTTCTTCATCTTCTGGTTCAAATGAATTTGCGTTGAAATATTTTTCCGATTCTTTTGAAATGAAATTTTATTTCGACTTCTCTCACCTAAAAGTCTTTAGGGAGAACGTTTGATTAGTTCTTCTGTATCTGTAGTTGAACGGGCTTTCAATGCCTCTATAGCTTGAATTTTCTATTTTTGGTGTACAAGTATGTGATGTGATGTATGAAAAGGTTCCTCAAGTCGGCCATCAACTTTCTGAGAATAAGCAAAAAATTATTGTCGGGTCAAGAAATGAAAAAATCACGTGTTAATGTTTTCTTCTTCTGTGCCTACCACTAGCAAATCAGTTTTTCGTAGCTGGAGTGAAATGCCAAGGTGGTAAACTGCAGACCAGAGAGGGTGAGGTACCTTTTGAGTTTTCATTGATCACTTCATATATATTTTGTCACCGTTGAGTAGAAATATAGTTTATCTGAAAAATTCGTTCTTCGGTTTTTTAGAAAAATTAATTCGGAAGTTGGTTCTTGAAAATTTTGCCTTTATTTTCCTGGCCTATAGTGCGTGTCTTCGTCAATTTTCTATTAAAAAAAGGTGCTTCATATAGGTTACTACGCTTATGTCTAGTGAAAAATGTGAAAATTGTGTTGTATGCTTTTATTTCAACAAAGTAATAAATTTTTTCCTTTCATAGGTGATAATTTGATTGATGAAAACTGCTGCGTTAGAACGAAAGAGCTTCGTGACAAGATGACGGAAGCCTTGGAAAACGAATTCAAATGTAGCATTTGCGAGGAAATGTTCATAGAAGTTCGTATGATTAAATTCAAAAGTTCCGTTTGAGAACAAGAGAGAATACGTATTTACTAAGTTTCTTTTATAAAATAATTTTTTTGTTTGTTTATTAGGCTACAGTCACCAACTGCAATCATGTATTTTGTGCTCATTGTCTGAGCGAATGGATGAAAAAGAAGAAAGACTGTCCGTACTGTCGAAAGCATGTTTTGCAACAGTGCCGTGCTCCTGTAATCGATGAGTTCGTTCTAACTATTTGTAAATTGTTATCCGACCAAATGTACGCCGACAGATTACAAGTGGTGCAGGAAAGAAAGATTCTATCGAGTAAGTGAAACCTTTCAGTTACTGGTATGTAGTATCTACTGCCTGCTCGGTGATATCTGCATATTCCATCTGGTCGAATATCTTCGCAATGAAGACTTGTTCTTTTGCTCCGAGGCCCTGGTAGTTATTCGAGGATGGAATGATAAATTTTTGGATTTATTGTGTTTTACATGTACTACAAAACTTTATTTATAATTAATCCTCCTGCGGCCGCCTTTTCTATTTTTCCTCCGTTTATCCGAATAGCTACAGAATTTACATTGAAATCTATTTTTTTTTTTTTTTTAATTTTCAAAGTTTTGAATTTTTTCAAAAAATCAACTTACCAATCAGTAATGGAATCTGCGATTGGACTTTTGTTTTCTTCTTTTTTCCCAAGATAATACTACGTTGGAAATGATGATATTTATTATTCAATTTTGGTACTTACTTTTTCCAAAATAGACTAGGAAAAAAATTAGCTACTATACTTGATGGGCAGTTATTACAAGTGTCATTTTGAGGTTCTCACAATTGAGGAGTTTTGTCGCAAAACGCAACAAACGCCATGTGTATAATTTTGAGAAAAAGAAAAAAAGACTTTTTCTCTGTGACTAGTGGGCCAATCTCGCTCGATGGTTCAAAATCTTGTCATAAATGAGTAGGTATAATCTGAATTTCAGCGAACTTCTCCTATTAAACAGTTTTACAACAAACCATCAATTTACTCCCAAATTATTAGGTATTAGGTTTCGTCGCTTGAAAAAAATAATAATTGAATAATTTTTTCAAATCAAAATCTCGTTTCAGCTTGTTATAAGCGGCACTCAGTTTAATTTTTGGAATAAAAAATTTTAGATTTATTATTTGACCTACGACCGCCACGATTAGCTCGGAATTTTCTAATCACCTATTATTCCCTGTATTTTCTCCAAATTGTTGAGAAGTTAGTTTTGGTTGAACTAACGGCGAATGAATTGCGTTTCATCGTAGAACGAAATAACTGTTAATCTCCGCATCGTTTCGTTGTATTTTCAAGGTAAAAAAGTTCCTCAGCCAACGTTGTCGCGGAAATCGGCCGGTGGAGCCGTTCGTGTCGTTCCTATTGCTAATCTTCGTAATATGCCACCGACACCTCGGACCATGTCGCAAGGACCGTATATGCGCAGCCTGAATGCCACACTTTCTGGGTTGAATTACTACCCTTCGCTGCTGGACGATACTATGGGTAGCTACGACGGCAATTACTATAGTGTGGCGTCATACCATGCTTCAGGGACCTCGACCGCAACCGCCACGTCGTCGATGACCTCAACGTCGTCATCGACTGTTCCGGCGCCTCCAGTTCAGATTAGACCTTTAGACGCGCGAATCGCGCGTCCACAAGGCTCTTCCACGCAATCTACTGCGACAGTGTCGCCATCGATGCACGTTTCGTCTACCTCTTCGACTGCTACCATGTCGGCGTCAGGAACGGCCCCTTTACCCGCAACTAGCCCTGCGTCTCCGTCAACAGCATTAAATTCTGGGTATCCGTATCCGTGGCCTAGATCCATCAACGATCCTTTGAACGGCTATTTGACGAATAATTCGCTATACAATTCTTCGCGGCCCACCGTCTCCGCCATGAATCCGTTTTCTACTATAGATGAAACACCAACCTCATCGATGACTCAAACTACCTCACACCGCACTTCGTCATCGATTTCCGCCGCCTTGTCGAACCGCATGATGTATTTAACGCCCCAAAATGCCCAAGATCTGTGAGTATTAAATTAGTACGCAGAAAATGAAAACTCATGCATCTTTCACTGCAGTCATCTGTAGCTCTTTTGTTTTTTGTAAGTTCTTTGAAAGGAGATGTATGTGAGTTTCTGTTTGGTGGAATTTAATTATTCTTTTCACTCTGTCAAGTTGATCTACATGTATTACCTTCGTTCAATTTGTCACGATTTCTCGAAATTGTTTCGAAACTGTTACATACATTTTGCACGTTTGTTTTGCCATGGTTTTGAATTGATTACCATACATTATTCCAAATCCACTTTTTCGAATGGAGAATTTTATGAATGCAATTTTATTTTTCTTAATGCTAAATGTCCAAATGTCTTTTTCCGCATGTCCTTTCTTAGAAAATTGTTTTCAGAATGAACATTTTTCTGTGAGCATATCCTGTATTGTCATGATGAAATAAGAAGACTTCACAATGTTATATAATGAAAGTAACACTATAATAAGTGCACAGATTGCATTATGGTAATGCTACTTTCAGTTCAAAGAACAAACCACTTGATGAAACGTTCTAACCAATTCAAACTTCCCCCCAATCTAAATATCCCCTATCCAAACTCACTCCCACTTGACTGGAATTCCATACAGCCTCACCCGCTTGCCACTGACGAACGTTTCTCAACCTAAAATTCAACCCCTCCCTCCAAAAAAAAAAAAAATTGAACTTACAAAGAGAAATATTGTTTGCCAAATTCGTAATCTTGTCATTCGGAAAAAGGCACGTGGAAAAAATTCATTCGAAAAAAGGCATTCGGAAAAATGTCCGGAAACCATTTGTTTTGCTATAACAGAACCGGTTTCTAGTTTCGATTTGTGTTTTGGTTCTCAAAAAACGTGAAACTACTCCAGAGTAGATCCTTCTGGTTTCTCGTTCGTTCATTTTGGATTTGTTTTAAAGCAGATTTGGCAAAACGAACGGATTTCGATTTCATCTGGTTCTGTTAACATTTTTCAAGAATCTGAATCGAAACAAAAACTAGGACGTTGGTTTTGAAATAGTTCCGAAAAACCGTGCCTATCGAACATACCTAAGTCTGCTCTAGTTATTCGTGTTGTTCGTGAGACCTTAAAAGTGTTATCATTACTGAAGCATCGTTAGGGTATACGTTTCGGGTTGATTCTCGTTTTCAGATGCTTGGAAAAAAAAAAAGAGTTCAATCTTGAAGTACCCGCTTCCCTGCGATTTTTTTTTTCTCAATATATATGCATGTCCAGATTTTTTTTTATGGTTCGAAGAACTTGTCTGTAATCTATTTTATTTGAAAATTTTGTATCCGGAATCCTTTTTTTTTTTTGTAATATTGTCCTATAGGTATTTTAAACTTTTAAGACCATACAAATCAGTTTTTTACGGGCGAAACAAAAACGTTTCTATAATAGCAACGTTTACCCAGCAAAATACCGTTCTCGTTGCTACCGTATAGTTAGCGTTACTCGTCAGAAATACAAAAATCTCGATTTTCTTTCGTATTTGAGAACACGTTTCGAATGCTTCGAGTGAAAACTCGAATACCTAGGTTGGTTGTTAGTTTTGCTTCGATAAGAAAAAAGGGGACAAATTCAATTTTATAATCGGATATTCTCGATCGTAAGTACTGAAATTTTTCTCGACTTTTCCTAACATTCAGGACAAAATTGCGGTATTCCCTTATAGTTTATTTGTGTTTGTATAAATCGATTTTTGCACAATGTAAATTCTTTTCTTCGACTGTCTTTTACCGAGTAAAAATCGAACTTTTTCGTCAATCTTTCTTAATTTGTGATCATTGCTATTTAAGGGCTTATTATTATCATAAATATTATAAATGACAAATTTGTGTTATCAAATATGAAAGAAAATAAAAATGATTCCAAGTTTTTTTTTTATTTCTTATTCTGTTTTAATGTAAATTCAGAATAGAATGAAGTTTTACTCAGTTGCCATAATATTTTTTCACCAATATTTTTCGATGTTTAGTGACCCGGCAAGAATAATCGAGATATTTAAACCCGATTTTAGTATTAGTATTATTATTATTATTATTATTATTATCATTATTATTATTATTTAGTATAATTATTAATAATCATTGATAAATTCGGAGGATACTACCCATTAATATGTGAACAATTACCGTTCATTTTTTTTCTATTGGAAAAAATAATTATTGACTCATTACTGAACTAGAGAGCAAACGAATTTTGTTTTTACTAAATGCGAACGTCAAAACTGGTGTAGCAGTTACTAGAAATTTAATTTTTAAGGGAAATAGTTTGGCTGCCCTTGGGTTTTCCTGTAAAAATTTTTAGTACGTGAGATAAAAACCAAAAAAGAGTTGAGTCGCATTTAGCTAGTCGTTATGCAACTATGAATTAAAATAGTTCAAAGTCTTGTTTTTAGGGAAGCTTGATGTAGAATATTTCATTTGCCAACTGTTTCTGTATGGAAAGAGAAAAAAAAATACAATAAGCGTAATTTACTTCGAAAGACTATAATAAAACGAAGAAAAAAGAAATTACTTATACATTTTCACCATGAACTTAGTTTAATGTGTAGAAGAATAGTTGTACGTCCAAGGAAGCTGTTTTTAAGCTGAACGTATTTGGAAAATTGCTTTGCATCCTTATTCTGGATTGTTGGAGAAGAGATGAAAATGAAGAATTCATACGTTCAACCTTAGTGAAGACTAGTTGTCTTTGATAATAGAGTCGTTTAATTTCTAATGATTCCTAGCCCAATTGTATTAGTAATTTTAAATTGTGCGTACCTTTTATTTTACTTTTTCCTGTTATAGTAATAGTCTTTCCCTTGATTTTCATGAAAGTCGATATTAAGAATATTTTATTGTATAATAAACAGGTTAGGCATATCAACAATTTGATATTCCTTAGATTTGAATTTTAATCTTTACTAAAAAGATTGGTAACGATTTAAAATATTATTCTACTAAAGGATCTAAATATTTTTTAATCATATTTAAATTTTCTTTCTAGTTTTTATTGCAAATAGTCCAAATTCGAAAATAATCAACTTCTCATTTGGGGCGAAATAAGAAACTATTTGTCTCATTTCATTGATATATCATCTGTAAATAATTTGTTTCTCATTCGGTAATAATCAACAAAATTTTTTTCAATAATTGATCTTGAATAAGTTTCCATATTTGAATATAAATTTACAAATTTATTTTGGAATATTCATCGACGTATGCTTGTTTTGCAGATATTGGAGTCCTGAGTGGAGAACTCGCGCTCGAGCTAAATCAAAAGCTAAATTGTTAGTATTGACTTTGATATCTGACTATGTTTGATAACTACTGTATTTTCAATCAAATGTTTTTTTTTAATTGAATTTTTTTTTGATTTTTTCTCTCGTATTACAGACAAAGAGCTCTTTTCGATTGTTCGTCCATTTCTTCTTCCCATATTCACCATGCGGAAAACCAACTGTACATGAAAATGAAATCAGTGGTATGATATCACTTCATTTTAATTCATTCTTTTGTTGACGTTTCTATAACTTTCATTGTAAAATTTTTCGTAACTTCTTTTTCTTTTTTTTTTCTTTTTTAAAAAAACCTACAGGAAGAATACGAAAACGGTATTCAACGTTTAGTGGGTTTACTAAGGAAAAATATCGGTACGTATCATAAATGAAATTACTCATTTACCTACTAGTTTACTCTGTCTAGCTACTGGTACAATACTTCCATAAAAATATAGTTGGTTTTCTAATTTCATGTTTCATTTATTGAATTAATTTTTGTTTATAGGTTCAGAAATAGGGAAGAGTGTTTTACTCGACGCCTCAGATTTATTACTAATGATCGACTCTCTATAATTTTTTTCTTTATTTGTACCTATTGTTCTTTTTTCAAGTGTTTATGTATTTTCTAATTTTTTTATTGTTTAGTTTTTGGAACGCGAAACCGTCTATGAATATTTATTTTTACTATGTATTATTTTTATTATTATGATTATTATTATTGTAACTGTGTGCTTCCAGAATTAATAGTACCTACCTATTTGTAATGTGCATCCATGTATATCGTTGTGCTTCGTTTTCTTTGCATTCCAAAGATTACACTCCATGCATTACAGACGAGTTCCCACAAAACTTTTCATCATTAAGTCATCTAGTGTGAAGGAGTTGAATTTTAGTCTTTTGGTTTTGATTGATCAATAAAAATAAAAATTGAATGAAAAATATGTTAGATAATGCCTTTTCTGTCATAAACCAGGCTTTTTCGACTATATTTTTCTTGACATAACCTGCATTTTTATATTTTTTTTTTTTTCATATCCGAGACTGACTTGATTTTTAAATTTTCTTTTACGTCAGTTTGCATCGTACCTATTGGGCCTACCAAGTAAATCAGATTGTTGGCCATAGTACGATTGTACGAGTAAAACTTGACCGTATTATTTAATTTTTGTATGTAAGGTGTCGCACGATTCGATATGCTTTATATTTGTTTTTTCGATATTATGTATTTTTTCTTCTCATACGAGTATACTCTTACATTATTCAAGTTGAAATTAAAACCTTTTTTTGTCTTTTTAAATTCGATTTTCAATCTAAATGTATGAGTGGTTATATTTATTTGTAATTTTTTCGAAGACTGGAATGCGTTATTTTGAAAATGACTTTGAAATCGGTTATGTAAACTTATTATACAGATTTAATTTGAAAAATTATCTGTTTCTGCCTTATTTAACTTGAAGAAATTTTTGAACCCCGAGAACTAGAAAAACCCAAGATATAATTCACTGTTGAAAAGATATGTTATAAACATTAAGAAATAATTATTTGGAGTGTAAATAAGAAAAAAATGACTCCGACGCCTGTATTCAATAATGCAGCATGCGATATGTTGAATATTTTATGAGTAATAAATAACATACATACAACATGCAAAAATATTGAAACAAAAAGTAAAGAAATAAAATTATTGAAAAAGTATTCAAGTTGAAAGTATAATATTATGAATTATTATAACTAGGATTTGAGAACAAATAGAAAGAGAGAAGAAAATTAAAAATAGACGGAAAATGAAAAAAGTAGACACAAAAAAAAAACATTTATAATATAAATGAATTTAAAAAATGAAATGAAATATTTTTATATCAGGTTTGATTTTTTTAGAAATCTGGTGAAATGCCTTTGGACATTTATCCTTGCTTTAATAAGAGGCTGCCAGAATTCAGTTTCAGATAACTTTTATAAAATGTTTACAAATAACGTCTAATTATTGTTTACTTTTCACCGGTGGGAGTATATTATTTTCAAAACGATCGGTGGATAACTCGATATAGGATCTTGATCGGGTTATTAGAAATGGCTGTGGAAGACATTTCAACTTTTAAACTTCGCAGCACTGAATTTCGAAATGTTTGAAAATCAAAAATTCATCTAAAACAACTATTAATGATCCGATCAAGCTGATTTTCTCTATGTGCATTTGTGTGACGCCCCTCACTTAATCCACTCGAACAGAGACAGAGCTAATGGGTGGCCGACCTAAAAAAAAATCTGGCCCACCCAAAAATTTTTCAAAATGAACTAAAAACCAGTAATGATAAGAAATTATTGAAAAAGCATAAAAAATTAGCTTCAGTATCAAATTTTTGGATGTTAAAATTTTCGAATGATTTTTCTTGGCTACCCTGGCCCATCCCCCCAAAAAAAGTTGGTTCCGCCACTGCACTGAAAAAATTTCCCAAAATCAGAGAAAAAAATTTTCACATGTACCTATGCCAATATATACAAATTTTCAACTTTACACACACCTGAAGAATTTTGTTTCCAGCAAGTAGCACGAGTAACCATGCTAAATCACATTTTTAGGTTGAGATTTACAAATTGATGTGAAGCAAAGACAGTGAAGAAAGCACCCAATTTTATGAGTTAATTCGCAATAAACCTGGAAAACTTGCTGCAACGCAGTTTAATATCGTTTTAAAAAATAATAATTAGGTACATACAATTATATTGTATTTTTAAAGCATACAATTTAGTCTCAAAAAACTGTTCGAAAAGGCAACAGCATAAGCTGTAGATATACGTTTCTTGGTCAAGTCGAACGATTGTCAACACTGAGTTTTTCTTCCGCAGGCTTACGTACATGGTACAAAATGACAGAAACCGGTTGTCACAATGTCGAGGACCAATCACAAAACTGGGATTCCGGAGGGAGTATTCAACAACCAATGATCTTTACACATACCACTAAGCTCAAACACTAATGCAAGTCTGCCTATCGGTCGGATGATAATCTTGTTCAGCATTTTAGTAAGGCTGAGACCATGATCCTTAGATAGGTGCTTCAACGTCATTTTTGAAATACTATTACTGCGATTTTGTTTTATTAGCGTTTTCATTCATTCGTCGCATTCTGTGTTGCATTCTTTTACCATCGCTTTATCTTTCTTTGTTATATTTTTGTCGCCTAATTTGGTTCGTATTTAAGAACTTTTATCAAAATTTTTCCGATTTGTAATTTGAAATTTTTTTACCGGATTTTGCAAGAAAAGGAAAACCGTAAGTTCAAAGGCATTTTCACCTGATTTCTAATAAAATTAGATCAGATCTGGAAATATTTCTTCTCATCCCCCCTTTTCCCCTTTATATTTTTTTAATCAACCTTTTCTTACATTTTTTCCCTTCACTTTTCTGTCTATTTTGAGTTTTCTTCTTTTTTTTTTATAACGTATATATGTTTGTACTCCATCCCTTGTTTTTTTTTTTTAAATGTTTTTCGTTTTTAGAATTTTTCTTCTTCAATTGTTGTAGACAATGGCCACGCAATTTTGTATCCAAGGCTTTGCCGACGTTGCGACAGAATTGAGTCAAAGATCAATTATGAGTGAAGAGTGTGAAGCAAGGCTGCAGGAGCAAGCTGAGCCTCACTTGGCCGAATTCTATCGACAAAAGGAACTGCAGCGCCACCGCAAAAGAATGGCTAATGAAAATGCCAGGTGCGTGGATATTCTTATCCACTTGGCATACGAAAGTGGCTTGACTCCACGTTATCAACCATGGATGGTCGAGTTCATGGTACTGAACCTACCTCTAGCATTGGACATCCTATTAGACGATATTCAGGTATTCCTCGACTTTGAACGAGGAAGTTATTTAGTATTTTGGAAGGAAGTCAAGCAAAGAGTGGAGTTGACTACCTTCACAGATACAAAAGGCAACCAATCTGTCAGAACCCAGTACGCGTCTCTTCAGTCGAGGCCAAAATTTAAATCCTATTGGCCCTGTTAGTGGTGAGTACCAATTTTTCGACATCGTACACTAAAAAATTTCACTTAACGCACAGTCGGCATTCGCTAACCTAAATTATCCACAATCCATGCTTCATGCCAAAAAATAAACTCCGCCGAGCTCAAAAAATCCTTACAATTGGTTTTCTCGATAAAATGGATTTTAGTTACCAAAAAAAAAGGTAACGGTCGGAACTGATTTGAAGAAATTAAATTTCAAAACACATGAATAAAATACCAGAAAATCGCATCTCTTATTTCAATAATAATTGGAAAGTTGAGACAAAATTCTTAAAATCCTCAAAAGAACACCTATAGAATTTCAAAAAATCCCTGAAATTCCTAAAAATCCAAATAATCATTGAAATTAGGTACAAAAGAAAACATGGTTTTATCCCTGCCATTTTTCAAGGCAGTAAAACATCCCGGATTTTGGGGATTAGTCCCTGTAGTTGGCATCGCTGTATGTCGGTGGTTGAATACATTTTTCAAATACTAGAAACTACCTAGGATAGGAAGTTCTGGTTTTGCGGTTTGATTCACATTTTAATATTTCCAATAAATGAATAAGATAGAGGAGGGCAATGAGAACCATTTATCAAAAAGGTCACATATTTCAGAAACTATTACTATTGGATACATGAATTTGGTTTTCATGTTATAGGAAAAGCCTTTCACTTTCCAATGGGATGCAATAGTAGACTATTTTAAATATTTTTCACCCCAAAACCAAAAATATAATATGATCTTCTTTCTCAACTTTCAAAAAAATGTGTGGTTAAAAAGAATCAGATATTCGAGCATGAGGAATCACGTGTGACTGAAATTTCGAATTTTTATTAAAAATTGAACTCGCCCCATTTCGAGTTGTTTTTCTTCAAAAACAATTCATAAGGGTACAGACCTATCTATAAAAAAAGATAATAGGATTTTTTAATATTTGCCCTCACTTTTTTTTTTTTTTTTTTTTTTTTACAATAACAAGGAGAAAACTTTTGGTTCTTTCTCTGAAATATATAAACATAGCTAGGCTATGTAAGTTTATTTATGCATTTTCAAAGTCATCACGCATAGGTGGACTTTGTTTTATTATGTTTGGGAAGGGGTGTTAACGTTTTCTTAGCCGTCACTGAAAAAAAAAGTTATACGTAAAAAACTTGCTAAAAAATCCTTTAATAAGATGATAAGAGGAGTAAAAAGTAAAAAAACAAATTATTAGAGAGAAATACAAAAAACCTGCTAGGTATTAAATAAAAATTTTGTTAATTTTCATTAAGCCGAGGGGAAGGATAATTTGATTTTCTATGGAGGAGCCAATTTAAGCTCGGGAAAGGGGGGAAGCATAGCCACTGATCACCCTCCAAAGTCCACCCGGGTCATTATGTCAAATTCTCGAGCAAAATTTCTTGTTTTATGATAACAGTTTCTGAAAATCTGTACCTAATTTTCAACTTTTACATTTATGAAAGTTTCGTAACATCCCTAACAATTCCTTCACTATATTTTTCTGTTCACAGGCGTTACAGACAACATCATTAATGACGAAAGCAAAATATTAGGTATCTATGGTACCTATAAAGATGCCGACAATTCGTATGAAAATATTTACCTACAAAATTATAATCAAGCAAAAAAAGTTAAATATTTGAAGTAAAAACGAAAAAAAAAAAAACGATATCTGTTCGAGTATTAGGTAATTATAAGCTTTTTTATTAAAATTTTTCTACTTTCAATACTATTATTCCTGGAAGGGACAATATAGTTTGTAACAACATATAAATTATTGAAAGTTGATAAAATTGATTGAATTTCTTTCACCGAATAGAATATTTAGGTTACCGAACGTAAAATTGACTTATTTAGACACAGTAAAAGACAAAAATTAAATTCCTTTCTAATGTATGTTTTTTTTTTTTTTTTTGTTATAAAATAATTAGGGAAAAACCAGGCAGCCTATTATTATTTGTTGGAATAAGTTTATGCATAAATTTCAATTTTTTTTTTTTGAACACTACCATCACGAGAGATTAAAAGATGCTTATTTTTCCTATAATTGAAGACTATAAATCGATAATATCATTGGTATGACTCAGGATTATGACCCCATGCTTGAGATCGTACAGATTCCAAAATGTAGGTATTTATGGTTCCCAATATACTATCATGTTCCGTCCATAGGGAAGTTTTGATGTTACGACTGAATTCGATGAAATTTCTTCTTTAAATTATGCATCTTTTCTTGTAGATTTTAATGTGTAGCCTACCGATTAAATTTTTAATATTACGTACCTACTAACGTTTTTAGCTTTTTGACTTAAACTTTTTATAATTTGTATTGAGAATGTGGACACCCTATAAATGTAAATTAAGTACGATATTTTTAACGACATAACACATTTGTGAATATCCTTTTATGTTTTATCATGTAAGTATTTCCCGTGTAACAAAGATGTTTTGTTCGCATTATCCTTTTATTTCGTAGAATAAATTTAAATCATTGTTGCAAAAATTGAACTTTCTTATTTTTCTCAAACCAGTAAGGTATCTAATCTACAATAAAAATATGAAAAATATATGCTAAACTACAGCTCATATAAACTGAAACCATTTTAAAATTAAGTTGCCAAAAGAAAATTAAAGTGCCTTATGAGAGAAAAATAACGATTTACATTATCATAATCATGTCCCATGCGCATAAGATAATATCTACAGATCTACAATTCTACATTATTGTGGTTGATATTTATCAAGGATAATTTTTCAATCAGAAAAGCTCAAGCTGTGAAATGAATAAGCTATTAAGAATTATAATATCGTGCCCCCAGAGTGGATTGGTGCAGTATATTCAAATAAGTGGATAGATTTTGAGAAAAACATTTTTAAAAGGTTTTTATCTCGTGAGGTTTTCTTGTAAAACCTTTTATCCAATTTTTGCCTGCTGTATTTACCATTGATAAACATTCTTAAGTCACTGCATCCACTGATGACAGAAGATTAATTTTATTTTGCCTAAAAAGTCATAAATGCAAAAATCTCTCGGTGGTCTGCTGGAGAAGTTTATATTTGTTACGGTCAAATCGTATAATTCATTAATTATTCTATTATCTACCTAGACCAAAAACTAGCAGGAGTAAACTTTTGAGCCCACTGAGTGTTGGATTTTGCATCGTGTGCTTTTTTATTCCCTTTACTTCGTATGTATTTTTATTCCTGTGTAAAATTTAACAATGCATTCGAACAGTCTTTTTGTAAAAAGTGGATAAGTCCAATTTTTGTTAGTTCCCAACACTTTTTAGAATTAGTCAAAAACTTGGACTTAATATCTGTTTGCAAAGACTGTTCATTTGAGCTAGGACTAATTTGGCGCAGTTTTTCTCACGAATTTGCATGATGAAATGACAAACTGAATTTGTTTGTATACCCACTAAAGATTGTAATAATTGTTACGATTACCAATATCGTTTCCAAACATCTGTCTATCCCTACCATTATGACGTCTGGCAAGTTTATTTATAACCTATATCATGTTGAAGTACGTATATGTTTTCGCTGGTGGGGGTACAAAGGGGTGTTTAGTGGAATTTTTCCAGGGCACCATAATGGTTGCCAAATAGCTTCCCAGTATATAAGGGTATACATTTTTAAATATTGTATTTGGATAGGTTAAACCGGTGTGCTTATGCACCATAACTCTCCTACCGAGAATCATTCTTTCAAATCAGGTTGATTTCATATAATACTTATACCAAAGTCCAAAACTGTTGTGAGTTGCGTTCTTCTATCATAGCCAGTCGTCCTCGCCAGCCCACTTACCGCTTGTAAGCACCGCAGGAGGTGGTGAAATGTTTGCTAAACAAAAGACGAAAATCGATAAGTACCTATATTTACACTTTTTTGGGATTACAAAAGTGAAAATGAGAATAAACAATCAAATCCGCAGATAGGTCAAATGTCATTGTTTTTCAGGTACAAAGAATATTGAAACTTGATAAAGACTGGTGGCTCGATACTACCCATCTTTGAAGAAGAATAACGCATGTACTTCGTAGAATAGACAAATATATTATTTTGACTGTAGGTAATCATTATTGCGAATGAGAGAAATCAGCATATTCATTGTTAATATTGTATTTTCAAATCGATATATATAAATAAAATTTATAGTAATGCTAGACCATGCTTCTCACGACAATTCACGACTGATAAGTCCATGTTCTCTCTCATCTTTTTCATTATTCTGACAACTGGTTCTTACATATAACCTGTCTCTGTGATGGTATTCGAAGGCCAAAATCTTAAGAATAGAAATTACCTTTTCTTGCAAAAATTAAAGCATTAAAAGTACTATTTATATCTTCGTAATAAATGAAAATCATACTTTCTATTTTCTTAATTCTTTGTGGAATTTTTTGTCTTCATTAATGCCACTGAAAGTGGCAGCCTCGGTGCGAGTTTACATTCGAAGAAATTTTCAGACTTGAGAGTTTGATGTCGGATCTCTACGGGAGGGTGAAGCCTTATTCTGATAATCAATCTTAATTCAGGTGTGCATTCAGTTATAAAAGAAAAATATATCGAAATGAAAATCGAAAAACGGAAATACCTAGGCGGGTGAAATTCAAAAAACCGGAAGTAAAACGTTCGAAACCTTGCCTCGTGGAAGTTGAATAGATAATGAAAGAACATTCTTTTAAAGAGACAATTCAGATAGCCTATTGTTCGAGGGTTGAGTATTGAATTCTTGAAATGAGAAACAAAAAAAAAAGAAAACTGGGCCTCGCTATAAATCTTTAAAAGGGACCAAACTCTTTTTCTCTATCCAGTATTATTTATTTATGTATGTATTTATCGATTTTCATAAAAGCTTGGTCTGGTCGTCACAAAAATAGAAAATTCAATATTTCAAACAACTTCAGTCTTTTAAGTTCCCTTGAGAAGAATAAAAATGAAAAATTGATTTACATTATACCAATGCGATTTCTATATCAGTACCTTTTACTCGTATTTTACGCCTCTGTATTCATTTCAACCAAATTTGGTAGAGTGCCTCGCCATGTACTTAATTGTTATCAATGCTAAATAAAAACACGCAGATACGCTTTATAAAAACTGAGCATATTGGTGGACTTTGAACGTGTTATCTGAAAGTACCTTTATTCGTCAGATACACATTAGCGAAGATATTTTCATCAGTATTTTCGACGATTTTCCTAAATAAAAGTTGATTTGATTTGATTTTATCAAACCAAGGAGGGGTAAAAAAATGCTAAAAATTAACTAAAAAAAGGTTTGTATGAGAAAACTGGAATAATTGAAGATTTTTACAGCAGAATTTACCACAAAAATAGAAAAATATAAGTACTATCCAAGATTTAGAAAATTACCAAAAATACTTAGAATTTCTCCAATGAATTTTGAATCTTCCCTGTTTTCCTATAAAAAATAGCAAAAATTTCTATTAATTTTTTTCAGTGTACTTTTGTGGAGAGGGGTAGAAAAATTATTTTCTACACTATGAAAAACATTACTCCAGAATAGGTGAGTTATCTGAGAAACTTTTATCTAAACTTTGATAAATCTATAATTTTTTTTACTTTGAGATTTTTTTTGTTGGAAATACTGAAAAGCTCCTTAGGACCGTAGCTTATGAAATACATTCACTCGACTACTATTATGGCAAAGCTCAAACCAACGCTGTTGAGAATGATGTCACAAATTAAGTTTCTTTTTCATTCCTGAAAAATTTGCAAAAATTAGACACAACTTATCTCTTCAACTTTTTGCGACAACCTATTCATAAGCACAAAGATTTTCAAATATTCTAGGCGACAGAAACAGCAAAATATGAATTCCAGTAAGTACTAGCTTCATAGATATTAGGTAAGAGATGATTGAAAATGATATAAAATACTTCAAGTAGGTATGTTGGTCAAATAAAATCACTTTAATAACAAAAAAAAATGTAAAATAACCTACAATTAAAACTTTCGATTCTATCGATGCAAAAAATTAGAGACACTGCTGCACGGATATAGAACACACTTACGATAAAAATAAAATTGAACTAGTTCACATTATAGCGAGCGCGTAAAAGAATAAAATTTAATTTGGGTTCGTGAATTCAGAAAGACCATGACGGAACTTGCTTTTCGGCTCTGCCACAAAAGTTCCTCGGAGTTTTTATTTTTAATGAATTTTAATTTTTAAATGTTTTCAGATTTTCGGCTTACTTTGAAATGGGGAGTTGATGCACAATTTATATCTTGCTTGATTCTTTTACAATCAACCAGTTAGCATGATGAGGAAGTTAACAAAAATAGAATTACTTCATGCTGACTGATCACACAAAAGTCATGTTCTCAGTGTAAAGCAAACCTTATTGTTGACTTTCTGGATCCACCTACGCAAATTTATTAGTTGAAAAACAAACTTAAATAAAATGAGCTTAGGTTATGTTGTATAAAAAAATGACAAAAACATGTCAACGTTCATGGTTCCATAAAGTTTTAAAACAGCAGTTTGAATTAGAATCAGGTAAAAGATTGGAATATTGATCAAAAAATTGTACTTTTCTTTTAATCGAATTGAAGAAAAAGTAAAGCTTGAAATATTCAAATTTGAGCCAAACTGCTCGCATAGATGTACTCCGTTCGAAATATTCAACCACTAATTGTTTCAAATCAGCTTTTACCTGCAATCAAAGGTTTTTCTGTATAAGTATAGGTATGTTTAAAAAATGCATGTACAGGAATGCGTTTTTGTCACTCGATTATCAGCTAACTGATGTAAAATTTACGGAAGTATACTCTCAAAGGATGCCTCCTGGAAGCTCGTTTGGCCGCATTATGAAATGTTGCTTAATATAAATTTTCCGGGGTTTTAAAAATTGACGTTTTTTAGCACTTTGTATAATTTGTAAACAAAATCGGAAATCAAAATTCCGCCAACTATAGCACCCCGAAGACATACTTTGAGAATAGAATATTATTACAATGAAAAATTCTGATCATTCGGAGCTTAAAGAAGCGACTAATTGAGGACAGGGTCTTTCTCAATTAGCGCTCATCGAAAAATGCATTAAATGATTATAATAGGTACTGGAAATTTTTTTTTCACTCAAAAATTATGGTTTTTTCTCGTTTTTTTATGTTTCTTAACAATAAAAACAAAGAAAAAAAGAAAGGTGCAAAAGGAGGAAGAGAAAACATTATAAAAGGTGTAGGTAATATGTAGAAACTTCACTAAGAGTTCTGAAATGTGTTCATATTCTAGGTTTGCTGGGTCAAGGAATTCTCCTTTAATCTTTTTTTCTTAATTTTTAACAAATTAAACATTATAGACCTCCCATAGAGGCTACTTACAAGGAGTGGAAAATCACAAATCAACGAAACATATCGAAGATTGGGGAAGTTTAGGCATGACTGGAAGAACATGGTGAAAGCTTCCATTTGGAAAGAAGCTCCACGACAGTTGATTTCTATTCCTTCCATTTTGGAACACTCTTTGGAAACACTGGGCATGAGATTGCAAATGAATTTATTAACGAATACGTTCGTATCGTCTCGTTTATCCTCAGTTTTATAACTAGTTAAATCTAGTGCTCGAAGCATCACTTCATTGTTTTTGTATTTTCTGGATAGATAAAAATCCGATTCGTTGATGCGAAGATATTTTAGATTTGGGAATCGATACTTTACGAATACGTCCAGGTCTAGGACTTGAATATCCATAAATTCTAAACCTGAAAAAAAAAATAAGAAAAAAGTAAGACCACATTCATATTTTATTACCAGACAAAAACAAAATCAAAAGTCCCTTTTCCACAAGTGTGAAAATAATTACGAGTATAATGAATCAAGTCTTCTTTGTGTCAACAATCATATCCAGCAGGATGGAACTTCCATCACCAGTCAAATCAAAGTTATGATTTTTTTTTTACTTTCCATGAAGTTTTGATCCTATTCTCCTATTCGCACAGTTTGACGGTATGATAATTTTGTAAATAGAAATAGAGAAAACAGCCGGACGAGTTCTTTATTGAATCCTTTTTTTCGTCTCTGTACTTAATATCTATAGATTTGTACGGCAATCGTGCTTACTTTCAACTAAAAAGTTTGACGGTACTTTTTTGGTCATCGAATGGAAAGTGGATTTTGCGATTTCAATGCTTTTCAATCTCGCCTGTTCAAAATAAGAAAATTTAAGAATAAGAAAATGCTCGTACGGCCGTACGGTGGAAGGTAGACTAACTGATTTTGATTTCCTCATAAAAATGTTGAAAACAAAATCTTATACAGTACCTAAGTGATTACAAATAATTACTTATCACAGATAAATGCAGAAGAACGGCTGAACTTAACATTTTCTGCTGTATCAAGGAAAAGCTCATCTATCAGAAATTTCAATTTGTCAGTTGGTATGAATACTTCTTTACCCAAGTAAACCTATTTAAATTTTCAGAGAATTGATTGCGAAACAATTCTCTTAATTTTAATCCAACCACATAATAATCTCAGAAACAAAAGCAGCAAGAGACGATGCTTGAAGAATTTTAGGGGGCTAAAAATGTTATGCCTGTCACTGAAAAAAAAAAAAAATTGAGTGGTAAAAAAATATCAGACTTTGATACGAATAAATCAATATTTTACCTAGTTATTTTTAGTCGAAAAGGGTGTGGCTAATTCGATTTTTTATGGTGGTGATTAATCGGTTGAAATGCCAAGGAGGGGGATTATGAGAAGGGTATTTTAATGAATAAAATTTTTTTATACGTTTGAAGTCCAGGAACATAGAGTTTTAGAAAAAAAAACTAGCGAAAACCAAGATGCATGTCCAACTTCGCTTCGTACAGTGCGAAAAGTAATTTTTTTTTAATAAAGAAGGATCCTACTTTTGGCGCTCTCTATTTCTGTTCTTATGACAGATACAAAAAAAATAATAATAATAACTAAAGTTGTGGAAAATATGTTTTGTTTCGAATATTTTTTCATAAAATATACAGTTTTCGAGTTATAGCCAAAAAACCAGAAATGTGCGTACCTTTGCTCACCTTTGGAAGGGGGGGTTGTGGCAGATGTATTTTAGGGGACTTTTAGGGGATGATTTTGGAGGTGGTCCTTGATGCTTTTGCGCAAAAATATTTTTTGCTAAATTTTTTTCAATCTGAAACATCTATCTGCCTTAAATAAGTTTACAAAATAAAAATAGAATTGAATTTCTTACAAACCTGGCAAGTGAAAACGACTTTCGGATCCCAAGGCTTGATGAATAAATCTTGAGTATTTGGGAAATACCTGACAAAAAGTGAGCTGAATGCGACACTTTTAAATACATTAATATGTAATGTACGAACAGTAGAGTTTTTCATCAAGTTTTCCAATGATGAACTCACTTCGCGAACAAAGTTCTTCGAAAAAGTCAGTGACCAGTCCAGATCGTCCAAATCAACGTGCAAATATTTCAGGCGAGATTTAACTAGAGCTGTAAAAATTTTTGAAAAATCCAGGGCATTGGCAGGTCCCAGTTTCCAAGAAAATATAATTTCTTCTAGCAAAGGATTTTGATTAATTAATGGAACCAAAACTGTCATGTCAATGGTAGGATGATACATCCAATTGATACGAAATGCTGTCCAAAACTTGTATCGAAAAATCGATTCGAGATTTCCCACATTTGGGTACAATGTTATTTGAACCTTCTTCAGCCTGAAAAATATTCATAAAATTTTTAATTTCCAGTTTTTCTACTTCCTGTAAACATACGATACTACAATTTAATTATACAATATGGTCTTCGAAAAATTAAATTTTATTAAAAATTAAAGAATTAAATTTTTCCGATGATATTTTTACAAATTAAGAAAGGTAAATTTTTCCTTTCAATATTCAAATCATTTTAGCTCTTACCCTCTGGACCATTCAACCCGTTTTTGAGGCAGAATATTCTCTGTTGGCTTAGTTTTATGACTGCTAAATTTGTAAAAACGGTTTATCGTATACTCGTAGACTAACATTTCAAAATTTCAGCTTAAGTCTTTTTAAAATGACATACTCGAAAAATCACCAGATTCTTTATACTTCATAATTTTTATGTGAAGGAGGTCGTAGGGTATTTACCAGTGTCATGACTTTTTTTAATCCTGGCTATAGGTGCTACTAATTGTCAGCATTTATTTATCCAGAATTAATTACCTGCTCAAATTAAATTTGTTTAAATTAGAATAGTCGACCGGACCCATAAAATCGTTGGGAAATTCTACGCGAAGGACTTTTACTCTGCTCAGTTTATCATCCAGTAATCCAAGTAGAGTGTCAAAATTCGCTGAAACGTTTCTATCAATGTAATCAGCTGTCAAATTAATTTCCAGTCTTTCGAGTCTCGGAAATGTGTTGGCAATAAATGATAGATCATTCTTTTTCAGAAGTAAGTGAGGCGATTTGAGCTCCAGAATTTTCAAATTTTCCCTCAGAAAATTATTTTTCGCCTGAAAAATGGACTTTCTTCGAAAATACTCTCTCAAATGACTGAAATTGAAAATTTGACAATCTTCGGCGTAGAATTCCTTCAAATTGACGCAGTAAATGAATATCTGTTGCACCATTCCTGGACAGAACATACATTTGTAAAATCGCAATGATTCAATTCTGGCGCCACATTTTTTCCACAGCGAATCAGAATTTGCATGAAACTGACGCTGATCGAATTTGAGGTTGTACATTTTTCGTCTGCAATTTTTTAGAATTTTTACAACCGATGAAAGACTATGGAAATTGGAGAAATAAAACGCATCCATCTCCATTAGTTTCGAATAGTTGCTAACTCTGAACCATCGTTTACACACGAGTTTGACATTTTTTCTGTCGCGAGATAATAATAATTTGAAAATTTCAAATAAGATCTGCGAAGAAAAAATTAATAATTATAATTGACTTTGAACATTTTCATTAAAAAAATTCTTTGACCTCATATTTAATTTCGAAAAAAGAAAAGAAAACTAAATTTCCAACACTTTGATCCTTTCAAAAAAATGTCCACGAGGAAAGTCTGTAATTGTCTGTTCTACTAAAACAATTATTCGCCTGCAATCATTGAATTCTGCAAATTATCATACTTTTTTGTACATTAATTTGACTACTTCTAAGTTATTAGGCAGAATTTTTGGGCTGATTATAGTCTGTCCCAAATACGAGAGAATAAAATTCCAAGGGTGACACAAGGTGTATTCATCGATTAAAAAAAATGTAATTCGACTTCACGATTTCGAGCAGTAAACTGTTCTACTCAACCCTTTAAATGATGTAATAATAAACGGAAACGTGAAAAGAATACTGCGGTAAGCATTTCGTAACAAAAGCGAATGACGAAAATAATCTGGTTCTTCGAACAAAAGCACTATTAAGTAGGTATATCATATTAAAAGTGGGACCATCAGCTGATTATCAATTAAACCGAGATAAAGAATAAAGAGGAATAATAAGTTCATCGATAACTTGAATTTGGAAATCCACTTTACTACCTAATTTGAAATAAGTGAAAATGTAAACTGAATAGAAATGACTATATTTTGTAGCGTGGGTCAAGTTTTGAGTAAGTTACAATCCCACCGGGAAGCCTCCCAAAAACTATATTTAAAAATCAATTTTCCAGATGCAAAACTTGTATGTATTTCTTACTACATTCGGAGATGAAGAAAAATAAAGTGAAAACCTATAAAAAATATTTGTCAACAAAGTACTGTGGAATTTTAAAGCAAACCCCGGGGGCGAAGAAATGACTTGGGCTTTCAATTACACTACACCTTTTCATTGCGTTGTTTTCGTCCTCATTTAAAAAGTGGATTCTTATTCATTCGAACCTATAGGGTCCAAAACCAATTTAATAATTCTGACAATTTTTTTGGTGGTTTTTGAAAAATATTATTTTTGATTAAGTACCAAGATCTTAAAACCCAATTTTGAAGGTATTCTTTCCATTAAGTACAAGTACCTATACTAACTGAATTACAATTAATACAATTAAATTTTCCATCGCAAGATATATTTCAATCAATTTTCACGTTCAATAATATTTACAGACACTCATAAAAATCTCAACTCTCGGGGAAAATTATTATTAAATTACGACCATAAAAACAGATCCGAAATAAGTAAATAAGTACTTATAATTTTCAGGAAAATAATTTTTAGAAATTTGTGACTAAAAAATATTTTAAAATATCATACATTAATTTATTGACCAAATGAAATTTTGTGGTACTTACATCTTCATTTAACGCTTGTAACATTAATGAATTTTCAAACACCATTGCTACCATAATTGAACTGTAGGTAAATATTAAAATGTTTTTAAATCAACAAAAAAAATTTCCAAAGAATATGCACTGCAGAAAAAATTATTTATAAAATGACGCTAGATCAACCCACACGAAGGTACGATTACCAAACTGATAAATTTCCCTTTCCACAGAATGAGGATTCGTTACCGAAGCCATTCAGATTCGTTTTTTCTTTTTGTCTTTTTATGAAATGAGACTCACTTGTTCGAATGACCTGATCAATGTACATTAGCCATTCAAGCAGTTCCGTATAATAATTGTTGACGCGATGAAATTTTTTGTCTGCAGAACTTACTTAGCAAAAAAGAAAAAATATATACCTAAGTAAATTCATTATTTTTTGTTCACAACTATGATCTACTATATTCATTTCTGTGCAAAAATTAAGAAAAGAAAAGAATTGAAACATTAAAATTAAATTTTCTACCTAATTCGAGGAGAATCGAATCATCAGCCATTATTTATCCTTTCACAAAAACTTAATTTCACGAACAAAAGGAAAGTAATTCAAATTGAGAAGTTCATTATTTTTTTTCGAAAATTTCTTGACAAAATCTGAGACGAAGTACAATAATTGTCAACATTTTTAATCAGGATGTTAATCAATAACTTGAAGGTAAAACTTGTGGTATTTTTTAAAATGTTTCTGCAATACCACCCAAATAAGGATACAATTTTTTCATCTTTCAGGTAAAGAATGGTTTTTTTGCCTGACAATGAGTTTTCTCTTTGAATTCGCGGATTTGACTCTGAGCCTAAATAAAGTCTATTTGCACTTTCATTCATCAGTATTCTTTCAAGACGCAAAATTTCAGTGGTCAATACAAATGAAAAAAACGTTTTTGTTTTTGAACTGAGTCAACGTATTTATTTCAGGAAATATCTAGAAAAATAAAAAAAACTAAATTCGAAAAAGTGAAAATGAAAAACGTTTGAATTAAGATATTGAATTTCTAGTCTACGATTATTTTATAATTACATAACCGGGATGAAAATCAAATAAAAAAAAAAATCATTCGCAACAAGTTAAAAAGAAAAATAATACAAGAGAATATCACTTAAAAATTTACTCAGTCTTACGTAGAAAATTATTCAAACAAAAATAAATAAATAAATAAATAGATTACAAAATTCACAATAGTTGAAAAAAAATATTACTATGAAGATCACAAATGAAAACTTTTTTCCTCCAAGTTTAACTTGGCCATCTATGTAAAAAATGTAAAAAGTTTTCAACTTTAAAGAGATCAATCTTAAAAAAGAAAACTGGACATAATACGAACGTAAGCTGACAGTAATGAGTTGAAAAAAAGATGAAGCTAGCTAATTGATGAAACAAACAATTCTAATACAAGGTTTCTAAGAAAACCTAATAAATATGGTACAGATATCACAAATTCTTCCAAATATTATGTTCAGCTATGAACATTCTCGGATTAAATGGATACGAATAAGAAGTCAGGCGACTTCATTCGAGTAAAATTTCATCAATACTTCTTTTCGATTCCAGGTTTGAGCGACTTCCATTCCATAGACATGTTCAGTTCTAATATCACAAAAAAAGTTGAAGAGAGACAAAAACTGTAATAAAACACGAAAATAAAGACATACCTCTGAGGCTATTCATCGTGACAACTGATTCACAATTCTGATTCCATAACAAAGTGATGTCCAAGTTCTTACTTCTCAATTTATTTTTGATATTACGCACCATTTTATCAGGAATACCCCAAATAAATAAATCACCCAGTAATCTCAAATCTTTGAATTGGAGAATGAATTCCATAACTGTTTGTTCTTTGATCTGAGAAAAGTATTTCACGAAAACAATACGGTGAGCAAAAATCAATCGGTTATCTGCAAGTATTACTCACCTTATGAATGAATGCCGGAACAATCACTAAATACTTCAAAGTATTTGAGCATGCTGGCTTCTCCCTGATTATATTTTCTAAAACGTCATTACCCAAAGAAGAAATCTCGTATTCGTTAGAACGATAGTCAGCAAAACAAATCTGCGAACGATATTCAAAAATTGAAATACAACCTAAGCAATCGCTACAGAAAAGAAAATTACACGTACTTCAAGATGCTCTAAATAGGGAACATTAAGTAACATCCACTGAATTACATCGACGACACAAATTTTTAAGTTTGCTTTTCTAAGATGAGGAACCGTGAACTCTCGTTTCGAGTCATTGATAGTAAGAGATCCGTTGATTTCAACTAAATTGGGACAAAATTTAAAAATGCGCAACATATCGGTGTAGCCATGCTGCAACCAAAAAAAAAAGTAGTCAAGAACTACGAGCTCAGATTATACTCAAGTTAGTAAAATTGACGGGGTTTACTTTATCGACAAGCGTTATCCGTTTTAATTGGCCACCACAACTGGATATGAAGACAAAAAAATTTTCTTCATATGGCTGAAAGTCGAAGTCGATAGTAATTTCAGAAAGTTTTCGAAACTTTGCAAGCATGGGGTGTAGGAAAATATTCCTCGTGTACACGTCAGTCAAATCCGGAACGATATTAGATAAATGGTTTAGCTTCACGTCAGTTAAATGAGTATCGTACAATTCCGTGAAATTCATCTTCAAATTTCCTTCCGCCAGTCTCGACAGAAAAATGATATTGTCAACAACGCTTCTGCGAGTGGAAAAAAAATGGATACATGAAGAGAACATTGTAACAAAAATAAAACAGAAATTTATAACTGATTTTCAGAACATTTTTTTGGAGGAAAAAAGCAGTCAAAATGCTAGCGAAGTATTTTCACTTGAAAACTTGAGTAAATATTACAACTCATCTCCTTAAGAAAAGAAAATTAATAAATCTTCATAGATGACAGTGCTGATTTAAAAAATTCCTCAATTCCTTTTACGCGATGATTGGTGAAAAAGAAAAATTGAGCAACTTTGGGTAGAATGAGCAACATGAAAATTGAATTTTTCCTTCGTGGACCGCTAAAGCTAAGTAGTTTACCAACAAAGAATATTTTTGCTTTATAAAAGCAAAATTATAATGAATTTGAAGGACGAATAGTTAGCCTCGGAAACTAAGTATTGAAAATATACATAGAGAATAAAAGAAAAAATTGGTGCATAAAAAAGGTTTCATGCCTGGAATGTGTTGGGGCTGATCTGATCCAAAGAGTAGGTAGTTAAAATCCTCCACCCCCACCCCCTGTGCGTCCCGCTAGGGGCACTAAAAGGTGTTGAAATTTCACGTTTTTTTTTTTTTTTTTAGCTATAACTCGAAATGGAGAACCATGCTAGATATCCATTCTGAAGTTGAATAAAACTTTGTTCCCCATCATATTTTCTATCGATTAAAAAAAAAAAAAAAAAGATCTAAAATGATATAGGAAAAACACTTGGAATGGGTCATTTTTTAAAATTATATACTTATTTTCAATCTTAATTTTCTGCATTTACGTGGTATCAAATGAGATTATTTTTTTTAATCGATAAGAAATTTCATGGAGAATAAATTTTTACTCAACTTTTGAATGAATATCTAGTATGGTTCTCGAGTTATAGCTGAAAAACGTACATATTTAAGCCCCCTAGAAGGACGCACTAAATGTGGGGCCGGAGGATTTTAACTGCATACTCTTTGGACCATCCCCAACACATTCCAGGTATAAAATCTTTAGTACCAATTCTTTCTTCTCCAAGCTCTTAATTTTCTTAGACTAAATTGCTGTATTCTTGGGGAAAAATACCAATAAAGAAAGAAAAATGAGATCAGCAAAATTCTAGTCTCAAGAAAAGTAGATTTGGAACGATTTTACATAACCTTAAGGAAAATTTAATTTTAATCATCTAATGCTACATAAATTTTTGGGATATTGAAGAGGCCGCACCGAGAATTTTTTTCGCTCATATTAAATCAATATTTTCTAAAGAAAAAAAATAAATGGCATTTTTCAAGAGGATACCTGGAGTAGATGAAACCACCTAATCGTTTTAAATTTTTCAAAAAAATAAGTAGCATCAAAACAGCTAAATCGGTTGTATTTGTCTCTTGCAATCGGACATCGCTGAGGGTGAAACAGCAAGGATTTAAATCCTTTGCTTTCATCGACATAAGTTGTAAAATAAACTGAGGCGAACGGGAGTATTTTTCGCAGGCACTTTCTACGCTGTCGGGTTCCTAAAATAAATTTATATTATTATTCAATAGGCTCGACTGCCTCCAACTAGAATAAGCATCCAAAAAACAATTCTGCTCACTTTCAAACACAAATTTTTGATCCCATTGTCATTAACATACCAAGACTTGGTAATATCGAGTTTCGTCAGATGAATACAGTGTTTTCCTAAAATTCTTAAAATCTCATTGTCGCAGCAACTCCTCAGCACCAAAACTGTCAAGCTTCTCGCTAGACCATTCTCAAGCAACGAATGAAACATAAAATTTGTTTTGATAACTGGATCGTTATTTTCGTTTCCGGGACGTATATAATCGACCTGAATAAAAACAGAATTGAAAGCATAGTCTACATCATTAAATTATTTTAAAACAAAATAACTTTTCATACTCACTACAATATGCAGAAATTTAAGACCAACAGCATTTCTCATTTTCAAATATGTTATTAGAGTCGAGTAATGTTTGGGTAGAATACGAAATGTGCGACCAGAGTAGCAGCATAAATACGTAATGTTAGGATCGATCAAAATATTAATTAGCTGAAGTAAGACTTCAATACGATTCCTGCAAACAGAAATTGCTGAAAATTATCTGGTACCGATGAAATCTCGGAGGAAGAGATTCTATCAGAATCATACGCCATTCATTGATTCTACTTCAGCATGCGACTTCATTAAATATGCTACTATAATTATAGAATTTAAAAATAAAATTTACTCGTATACCTTATACGGTATATCATGTATCACTTGAATAACTTTTTAAAAAAGTTTGGCTCATTTTTGTGGTACATTTTCCAACAAAAACAATCAAAATCAGATTGCCAACATTCTCGCATTAGCCTTCTTATTTTCATTAGGATATTTTTACATAGATTTTTCAGAAGTAAATACAATGTGAGGGTGGGCGGAAGTGAAAGACTATAGATAAACAGTTGACCAATAGTCTAATTAGAATATTTCCATTCTTTTCCACCAAACAGTACCACATTGTTCACTTGAAATTATGAAAAAGTCTTCGATATTATACGCAGAAGGTACTGGTTTTGAATTCTTAAACGTCATTCACACTGACAAATGACAATATTCCTCTGAGGTAAAAAATATTCACTTTTTCAAGAAGGTACATTTTTTCAAAAATCATAAGTAACCTCCTTGAACAAAAGATTTAGCAGTGTAAAATTTAAGATTTTTCCGGTTTGGCTATCTTTATGAGGATGTAATATCGACACAAAAAAACTAAAATTAGTCAGTGCAGGGCCGTCTAAAAATCAATTGATATATCATGAAATTATAATGCATTCATTAAAGAAAGCACTTCGATTTCTTTGCACAGAGAGAAATAAACTAAGGAAATTGGAAAGAAAATAAAGAACCCTTGTGTAGTTTTCAAATTACATCAAAGTCGCTCCAACTGAACAAAGGATACGTCCTCTCGTTTTTCTGCAAAATTAATTTTTGCATACAACCTATTCCTACATGGTGACAACATACAAAAGTTGAACCATCACTGACTGATTCTTAAGAGCTCAGCAATAATTTCATACTTTACCTATCTCGGAGAACTGCTAATTTTAAAATATGTTCGCGAATACCACCATGAAGATTCGCAATTAGATGGTGCCGAATTTTCTCCAAACGACTAGGAACGATACCCAAAACAATTTCATCGAATAAACTTTCAAATACGCGATCCAAACACAGAAAATACAACGACTGCACTTCTCTCAACGGAGGCATTATCTAGAACAAATATATAAAATAAAAAAAACCCTTTGTTAATAAACGGCATTCCACATCTGGGAACCTATAATTGATTGAAAACGAAATATGTTCTGAAAGTTACCTTGAAGTTGTCAGTGAACTTTGAACTTCCAGAAAAGATGCAATGACGATTACTGTTATGGAAGATCAGCTTAAGGACAACCACATAAAAGATGACCTATATTTTCAATAAAAGGTGATATAATTCATTACTGCGTCAAAATATCCCAAAATATTTATTGAAATAAACAATAGTACCGAAGCACATAGTCGACTGATCAATTCCAACGCACAATGACGAAGAGACGAAGGCAATCGATGTACTGCCCTGAACTCTCGTATGAATGGTTACAGGGGGCAATGAACAGACAGCTGATGGCCTGATGCCTATGTGGATTCATTCACACAGGGCACAAACATTCAAATCTCGCCCTTCTGAGTTCTGTCCGAGTTCACTCTTCGACGATGGCTTCCATTTCCAAAACCCCGATTTGAAATTTTAGAAAGATTATACGACACAAAATTTACGTGAAGTGAAATCTTTTGAAGTGCACAAAGAAGAGAAACGACAAACTACAAAGGCACAAAGCGACTTTCTCAAACGTCTCAAACTCGAGTCTCGACATAGGCGAGCCGCGAGCGAGCGAGATGAAGAGTGAAGACATGAAACGAAAACAGTGCAGCCACGAGCCACTGCAATAATCAGTGTTAGCTATTGGCTCTTTTCTTCTTGATTTTTACAAACTTAAAAAATATTACATCTGGTTTCAATTGGTAGACAAATATTAGGATCTAAATTAAATTTTCATCGTTATTAACATTAAGTAATAAAATAAAAGTAAAAAAGGGAAAATTAAATGATCCACAACTTGAAAGTTGAAATAACTTTTAAAGGTAATCAAAGCTACAATGGGGGCCCGGGGCATAGAAAAATTTAGTAGGTAACCAAAAATCAGAATAAAATATTAATCAATTTTTTACTGTCGGTTTGATTTTGGTTATCATTTGAGTTTCACGATGGTACGGCACTTAAGAAGTATATAGATCTAGATACTGATACTAAACTGATACTAGATAGTAGATACCTAAAAAAAATAATACGATTGAATTGAACTCAAAATACAAAACAAACAATCAAAAATGAACAATCGTGAAGTGCAAAGTCACTTCTACATTTTTCATGTGTGGTGTGTGTAGTCACGTTATTTAATGTGCCGTTCTGTGACGTGACGTAGATGCGTAAACGTGAGAATTTCGTCATTGATATAGTTCATAGCTTGCCAAAAGAAAAAACGACGCGCTGTAAGCGCGCTGTGTAATGAAAAAGTGAAATTGTTTTGTTGTTGAATTTACTGTAAGCTCTACACTTTTATTAAAATCAGATTTGAAAATTTTAATTTAACGAATTACAGAATAATCATACTGATTTGTGTTAGATCTTGTGCAGAATTCATTTATTGCATTGTTTATTAATACTAATTTTCATCTCAATATGCTGTCGCTTGGTTTCGAAGTGTTGAGTCAAGGCTGATAATGGCGTTCAATGTAAACGAATAAGTCAAATCTACTTACAGGTATCCATCTATTTTAGTATAATACTTTATGTACTATCCCCGATCTGTACACTATGAAAACATTTGCCTTTATAGGTTTTCAACATAATTATCATTTCAAGTTTAATATAATCATGAATATAAATTTGATGAAAATACAGACTAGGTATTTTCTGAAACGGATTTGTACTTCACTCGATCCTTTAAACAGCTCTCATGTTGTCGCTGTATCAAGTTAGTAAAATCTGTTATAGTCTTTCTTACAATACGATGTACACAATATGTTTCTCAGTAACTTAATCAGTTTAGAAGGTTTTAAATATTCGTTGTCTCTCGATATTAAATTTAATTCAGGTCATGAAAATCTGCATGAAATATATTTTCAGGAATGTATCGTTGAATCTTGACAGTAAAGAAGTTGGTAAAAATAAGACAATCTTTTTTTTCTTGTTGATATGCCTTCCCCATTCGAAATAATTGTAGATTTTAGAATAGTTCTCCAATTTCTAATTTTCTAAAATTTTATCGTTAGACTTATGTATAAAACAATTGAACCATGTTTCAATAAGAAACCAGATCATTTAGTGTAATAGTTTCATTTATTGTTCGTTATTCGTTTCGCTAAACCGAATTATCATTCTCATTTAAGTTTGGATTACTTGTTCTTTTCTAAAAGTTAGTTGGGATTCGTCTAATTATTGTTTTAATATACGTTTACGGTCGATTGAATGATGATTGCCCGTCATTTTAATCAAAATTGCCATCAGCATTCAATTATTTATATTCAAATAAAATTAATAGTTTTTAGAAATAAGATTTTCCAATTAATTTTGTCATTAATGTTGACTGAATGAAAACATTTATTTTTCATCATCGTTAAAACACCCTATTTTAAAGCAAATCTCTATGAAAATACCTTGAACTATTAAAATGTTTATTAATTTTAACGTACTTAACGTGACAGAGATAACGATAATATTTTGATTGAATTGCAGAAATTAAATTATTCGAGAATCTGTACTTTACTTAATTTCTGGGAAAAATTGCGCCAAAAAATTTTTATTTTCAGTGACAATTTAATCCGTTTTTTTTTTTTTTTTTTGTATTGTGAGTCTCGAAAGTTGAAATGTTGAAGTATGATTTTATGTTTTATTTGTCCCTTATTTTTACCTACATGTTATTAAGAAAAAGTAGTTTGTGTAAAATAATAATAATTATGTATTGCCGAGGACGAAAGATTATTATGAGTGTCTAAAAGCCAAATTCATTGTTGACCTGTTTTATTTTTTCATTCTCTGCTGTAGGATAAATAAATCTATTTATTTCTCAGAGCCTTTGCAATATATGAAAGGATGAAAGGATGAAACTTGATGTACAGTTGATATTTTTGCATAAGATGCTAAAATGGAAAGAGATGAACCTTCAATTTTATATTTGGATACTAATAATGATCTTTTACCTGTAATATCGCGTAATTTTGATAGAACTGCATGAAATTAAGGATTAGACTCTAAAAATGGGCGCTGTACAATTTTTTGATTTCTTTAGAGACAGGTGTAAAATTCTAACATAAAAATAGAGTTGAGTTTTTATGTGTAGAAGTATTTTGTTGAACCATCCTAGTCCAAAATAAAGAGTATAGTTCTAATACAGCTTAATCTTAAATCTGTTGTAGTTGATTTGCGTTTTCCAAAATGATGCGGAAAAATATTGGACTATGATCGTTCTCAAAACCAACTATTCAATATTATGTTACTGGTATTCAGAACTATCCCAAGTTGCATGAATAAACAGTTACTCGTCGTGAAAAGTTATCCTTTTCCCAAAATGTCTACTCAAGTTACTAAATTCAATGTGTTCTAGGATTTTTTTTTAAGGCAAAGGTGTGAGTGATATTTTTAGTAAAATGGAGATGATTGCATATTAAATTGGTATGTGTGAGACTGCTTTGATCTAATTTTCTAATTATGATGACTGTAGAAATTTGAGAAATTTTCGCATTAATCAATCAGATTCCTTAATAATCGTGCGATTTTGTCAAAAACCATTATTCAATATTCCACGATATAAATGAAAATTGATGAGAATGAGTTATTTGGCAACGTTCTTGCACTGTCACCGGCCTTCATAATTATTTGGAATTGAGTTTAAGGTTCAAATTTTGGTGCGACCAATTTTTATCCTGATAATAATTTATTTTATTTCATTGTTCAAACGCATGGAAGTAAAATTTGTGATGATATTTCATCGAATATAGATACCTCTGGACCGTACAATTCGATCTAGCGTGATATTTCTCGTTAAAATCGCTCAAAACTCAATTCTCAACTTCTCTCGCATTCCATTTCGCGAACCACTTCATAACTTTTTTTGAATGTTCACATGTTAGGGGAAATATATTGTATCGATATTTCGATGTTCAGTGTAAAAGCTGTGCAGACTGCAGACAGGCGTCAATATTGCTTATCGATAGCGTGTTGGAAAAATTGAAAAGAAAAACGCTATGGAATTCAAAATTGAACCCATGGGCCAGACCCGTAGCGTGAGGCTTTCGTCAGGTAGGGCAAAAATGTTTCCTCATTGGGGGGGCGGCGGAAAAGGGGTTGGTAGCGGCGACTTTTTTTCGGATTCGTAGCAAAATTCTGTGGAAGGCAAAATTTTCTCTGCAGGGCCAAAATTTTCTAGGTCGGCCAAAATTTTTGCAATGTAGGGCAATGTCCGGTTTGCCCGCACGGGCGCTACGGACCCGTCATGGGCGAATATCAAAATGTTATCAGATAAAAAATTATCAAAGTGAATGGGGTTTTGAGTGATTGACGCTGTAAACAGATTTGCTCTTCGTTGAAAAAAAAGTATTTCCATACAAAAAATTATCCTTCGTGTATGAGCACATCGTGTTGAGTACGCGAGTACGCGGTATATGAATTTTTTCCATATCATTTAGCTTGTTTTCAATTAATTACTAATTTCTAATTCTATATTGTCATTTTGAAGCTTTATTTTGAAATAGGTATCTTCTCAAAATTTTATGTTTTAACATACCTCTGTTGCTTACAATTAGCGCCCCTTATATTCAAAAATTAAAAATATTCAAGTGAATTTTTTTGACCCGCGAGCTAATATTGATAAATTAGTATCCCTTATAATATCTACTTACTCTGTAACCCAGATAACCTGAATAGTAAAACTATTGATGTCCTTTGCAGGTGCTCGTAGAAATATGTGCGATTATGCGTAATGTAAAACTCCGGGTGTGACACTTCGTAATTTGAAGACTGGGTACATGAATTTTTGATTTTTGATTTTCTCTCAAGTTATTTTGTTCTTTTTGATTGAATAAATCTAATTCATTAAGAAGATCAATTATTTTCATTATTTCTGAACGCACGAAGGTAGTACGATATGAACATGGGAATTGCTTAGATATAACTATTAATAGCTTTTGTTTTCAATGGAAAATAAATTAATGAGTTATAAGTTGCACATTATTTAATGCTCAGAGTCATTTCAATTTCCTTTGACTTCTTAATTTTTTGTTTTAAAATCACATTCTTTCTTCCAGTATTGTCACAGAATACTCTTAAATTATTTTGGAATAATTCTGTAAGCCATTTAATAATGAAAAAAAGTAAAATTCTGCACCCACTTCTTTTTTTTTTTTTTTTTGTAACGCGATGATAAATTTGTCAAATGTTTGAAAAGTCGAATTATACTTTTTTTTTTGAAATGAGCTTTAGAATTCTGCAGTGCCTCCGTAATTTTTTGTAAACTATGTGTTCCGATTTTTAGTTTTGTCCCTCTTCAGTAGTATTATTTCTGATTGTTTCTTCGTAAGTTTGTATTTCCATATTGAAACTATTACCGAAATTGAATTGTTGACTCGGTTGATTTACGATTCAGACTGAATAAAGGATTTTTTTTTATTTAATAAGACGTATTTAAGGTTTTATAAATTTAATTTACTTGATTTCTTGGCTCGTTCTTAATTCCGTTACTATTTTCCTTTATTCTATGAATTATTGGAGGTGCCCTCCTCATTTGAACCAAAAGCAGCTTTAAAATGCGCCTTTTACCGCACATGATTGGCCTAAAAGACTAAATTTAATTTTTATAGTATGCTTTTATTTCCATAAAATTTTAACTTAATTAGTTTATACGTTGTTGTACAGCGACAACACTGTCTCAGCTCTCAATGGTTATTTCCCGTTTGCCTACACTGAGCTCAGGGATGGGCAGAATCGGAACTTTCGAATTCAAATAGATTATTAACGATTCAGCTGCCTATCTATTATTTCGTACGTTTTCTGAAAACGTATATTTGCATTGTTTTTCTCAAATGTCCATGTCGGCTTTTTAAAAAAATCAATGAAATTTAATTTTTTCGATCGGTTTTAGTCGTAATCATGGTAAATATTTTTTCGATCGTATAATTTCAATAAAAATGAAAATTTGATCGCAGTTTTGAATAATATAGTGCCTAGCAGCTTACCAATTTGATTAAAAATATTAGAATTCTTGGAAAGTAGTTTTTTTTAAAAATCATTCTTATGTGTTGTTTTATTATTTCATGACTGAGAGCTTCAAATCGTAACTTGATATTATTTTTCATAGCAATAGCAAATTAAAAATTTCATTGGGAAATTTTAAACAAAACCTCTTTAAATGTTTTTATAATCATACCTACGAAAATTGAATCATGGAACTAATTGAGAAAATGATTTTGGAATTATGAATATTATAATAAAAATATTATTAATTATCGCTTAGTTTTTTTTTTGTTTTTTTTGGGGGTTTTATGAAAATTTCTTTCCAGGCAAAATTTCCTTTGAATCAGAGTCTTGCACTTTTTACTGTTCCAAAATATTAATTCTTGCTCGTTTCTGTTTTTCCTTTTTATTGCCCAGAAAAGTTGGAGGACTTTTTTTTAATTGTTATACATAAGCACCTTTACATCGTAGCCAGAACAAATATTCTTGTCCAGTTTACTTTTTAATCTTAAATTCATCTATTTTTTATAGCCACCGGTATCGTAGGTTTCCGTTTGCAAATTTATTTTTCTTAATCACACAGAAGGGAGTCAAAATTGCAACGAAAAAAAATTTATAATGAAAATTGATGAACAAGATAGCTGTCTGTACGGTGTACAGTTTTGGGTCTAAAAAATCATGTTTTATGCTCTTTGATATTATATTCATATATTTTGTTTTTCCCGCAGGTCATAGGAAAAAAACCAAAAATGATGAACGAAGAAAGCGGGAATCAAAATCCAGTAGAAAAATCGTCAAGTCCTGCTGCTCAATCTAATTCAGATGCGAAGGAGGCAAAAAATGAAAGTGATTCTCGAGTTGAGGAGCAGCCCGTGATTAAAAATGAAGTAGAAGAAGCAGAAGAAGAAGAAGAAGAACCTGTATCCGAAAATGTTGCTGATAAAGCCGCCGAACCTATGGACTCGGACGAAGCTAAATATCCCTCCGAATCAATCCAGAAGGATGAGCCAATGGAGGTTGATGCAACACCGTCTGTCAGATTGACTTCAGAAGAGCCAGTACCTTCTTCCAGCAATACCATTGATGATCCCTTGGTGAGTAGACTTGCTGAAGTGGTAAAGACTGATTCCGAACCTCCCGCAAATGTGAACTCGGGTGAAGTTACTTCGGAATCGGAATCAACAGGTGCTAAAACGTCGACACTAAGCACTGAGAATCTGATTTCCGTTCTGGAAGGTTCGAATGACAAAGAGTTGGTTGATGCGGCTAAAGGAGCAGTGCAAGCGTCTGAGAGTCAGCCTCAAATTGCTGCCGTTGAGGGTGAACCTCAAATGCAAATTTCAACGCCAACGAGTCAACCTGTACCAGAAAGTAAACCTCAACAGTCTATATCCGACCTTCCACCGCCCAAGATGAACAGAAAGTACATTTACAAGCTGAAGTCGAAAACTGGCAAGGTATTGAGATATGTCAGCTCTGTTCCCATAGTTCTCAAAAGGCCAGTCATATCGTTAACCAAGATGGAGGAGGAGGAAGAAGATGACGATGACGATGAGACCAGAATCGAGGCATCTGGAAAGACGGTCAAAACGGAGGCGGATGACGCAGATAGCGATAACTCTACCAAAGAGAACAACGTGAAGGCGAACGATGCCTCTATGGGGGTCACTGGGCCGAGACTAGCCCGTAAGCGAGGACGACCACCTCTCTCGCAGAAAGCGCCCGTTATTACCATCGACGATAACTCGCCCGAAGCCGTCGCTGATGGCAACGAATCATTTAAAAGCGTCGCCGGTAGCAGTGGTTCTACGCCATCATACGGCGTACAGACGCGCAAACGTCAGCTGAAATTCCTGCCAGATGGTCGGGTGGTGACGCCCACTGGTAAGAAGTACAAATCTGCTGCTGCAGCCGCCGCCGCCGCTGTGGCAGAGGCTGCCTCCTCGTCAAAGGTGGCCCAAGATGAGAATCGTTCAAGCGATACGGATGTGTTGACGGAGTCTGATGAAGGTTCGCAGTCTGATCGCAAGACAAAGAAGCTGTCTGAGGCTACTAAAAAGTTCACTTCGCTGGAGCGCAAAATTTCTGAGAAGAAGGGGAGCTCCAAAAAAGTCTTCGACTATGAAAGCTATTTTCGTGAGAAATCGGCCACATCGACAGAGACGAAAGACGCGAAGAAAAAAGTCAGCGAAACGCCCAAAAGCATGCCAGCCAAGACTCTAAACCTTGTCCGTAATAGCGCCTCCACGCCTAGCGTCAGTAAGGTCGTAACCACACCGACCAATAATTCTTCGGCCAGCACGTCGACACCGGCGTCCGCCAACAAGAATGCCGTTGATCCGGCCCAACTGCTCTCCTCGTTGATCGGTGTGCCCATTTTTCCACATCAGTTGAACATTGTCAAGTTCAAGCCTAAAGTTATTCAAGATCGTAAAACCATGTCCACGCAGAAAAACGTTACCTTTGTCGATGAGACAACCAGCAAGAAGAGTGCAACTGTTAGTCAGCCGATGCAGCAGCAGCGTAGCACGTCGTTTAGGGTATCCTCCAAACCGTCGCTGCAGAAAATTCTGCCCAAACCTCTATCGTCTTCTGACAGGTTCGTAAATCTTATTTATGGTATTTAAAAATTTTCAATATTCAAGGCGTTGAAGTTTCTGTACTCCAGAATTCTTGACCGATATTACCCAAAGAGTCTTGAGTTTTTGTTTTTTTATGGAAGATGTTTTATAGCCAATATACCTGGGAAGGAACTTTGAGCCTTCTTGGTTGTACAATATGCTGCACATTTTTCTACCAGTTCGAATGTACATGGTTTAAAGAAAAGTGATGACATTTTCCTCCCAGTTTAAATTCAAACAAACTGAACATAAGATATGAACATTCAACTGCGGAAAGAAACTAGTTCATAAGTCAATTTGTAATTGAGATTTTAAAAATTTTGTACAAAAAAAAGACTGAAATTATTTCGCTTTTAAAAGTTGAATTTCAATAAAATTATTTTAGCATCTTACAATGAAATTGGTGTGGAAATATATCGAAATGGGTGATCTACTCAAAACTTTGTAACGTTGAAAACAAAACAGGGGTGGTCAAAGAAGAACTTTTCAGTGAATTCAAGGGTTTATTGTCATTAATACCTTTTATGTTATCAAGGAACCTATGAATATGTTGTTTTGGAATACTCTTTCAAAATTATTTGACAAGAAAGTATTTTGGCAATTTAATGCGAATTTGACTGATTTTCAAGTGCTTTTCATTTATACCCGATCTGTGCAACGGTCAGCAATGTGACGCACATGTGGAGAAGAAATGTGACTTTTGTGACTACTTCCTGATTGGTTGAATTTGTGTACACATCTGTGTCACAAATGTGCCTCTGCTTTCTGATTGGTTGAATTTTTGCCACATCTGCGTCACATTTTTTCTCCACATTTGTGTCGCAATTTCTTGATCGGGTACCAACAATATATTATTTCTTTATGATTCCAAATCAACTTCTATTTTATTCTTTAAATTTTTTCCCCCGCTTATAGTGATGTATTTACTATAATTTTGCACCTTGTTTTATTCTTCATAGATGGGCCTAGATATTAAGACAAAATACTATTCAGGTCATTCACAAGAGATCCAAATGTTTCTTGCGCTTTTTTAAAATATTTTTTATAATTTTTATTTCTTCGTTTATGAATGAATAATATGCTTAATTTGAAAATCGGAATTTTCAATTTGAGCTCGTAGTATTTGGATTAGTTTTACGAACGACCATTGTCCATAATTTATAATTTTAAAAATTAAATTTTGAACGAAACAAATGAGGAAAACACGATTGCTTTGGACCAGAATAGAGCATCTTACATTATTCTAGTTAGGTTATGGTCTACTTTTAGCCTGTATAACACGACCTGATTATTCCTTATTACATCATTTTGTAGATGAAAAGATTGTAAAATTGTGCTACGGCTATTCTTGTAACCAAATATTGAATAGGATTATTTGCAATGTTTGATTTCGATTACAGGGCATCGACTTTAATTCGCAAAACGATGGAGACGACGAGGACAACAGCGTCCGCTGCTGCCAGACTAGCGGTTACCACATCCAAGCTGAACGCAGCGCTGACATCGTCCATGTCTTATGGCGCTAGCAACTATCGCTATAGTGCCTCCGGCGACGCCTCCAAATTCGACAGCTTCAGTGACACCAAAGTGGTTAAGACCAAGGAAGGCCCAAAGAAATGCCTCAAAAGTAAAGATGAGCCCGCCAACAACGAAGTGAAAACTGTTTACGATCTCGTGCAAAATGTGTTCGAGCAAATACCCAGCTGGAATCTGCATATAATTCCCGATACGAATTCGTTCTGCATAGCCCAGGTTTCGCGAGGTCGAATGGGCATACCCATCTTGAAGAAGAGCATCGAATTGAACGCCGAATTTGGGGCTAAAGTTTACGTTCATCAGTTACACTGCAAAAAATATGACGGTGTTTATGACACGGAAAACAAAATCCTGTCTTTGATTCGAGAAATAGACGCGTTAGCAGCGTAGCTGTTTGGGCGATTCGACTTTTAAAATTATAATGTAGCTTCTTGAGGTGCCAAAAAGAGAAAAATTCGGCGTTCAATGACTGTTATAGAGGTCCGTGAACTCGCTGCGAATTGAGAGATAATTTCTCGAATTAGTCAATGATATTTTGTAATTTAAATTTGTATAGTAAAAATTGTTTTTCTCTTCTACTTTATGCAATAATTTTGTTTTATGTAAAATATGTTTTCTTCTTTGACTTGTGTTTCTGAAAAAGTTGATCGAATAACTGTTGGCCCTGTCGTTCATGATCATCATTTTGATTAGGTACTATACAACGTTGTTATGTATTATAATTTTACATTTTGTAGATATTCTAGTTCCAATGCCTTTTGTTGTTGAATTTTAAACAACAGTTTTTGTATAATAGTGAGACCAAATAAAAATGGTGAATATTTTACTGCTGGATTGATGGTTTTTCTTTTAATCGTCGATTCCTGATATAATCACAATATATAAATTTAAAAGTGCTTTCGATGGATTTAAAATACGATGGGCGGTCAAAAAGTAAGTTTTCCTATGCCTTCAAACCCCCCCAACGCAATCAAACTGACTCACACCGCGAACATAGTGTAGAGGGGGATTGAAGGAAAGCATGTACCAAGTTTCAAGTCATTTTCTCTTAAAAACAGAAATAATTCAAAAAATCTGACTAATGTATTTTATGAGAAAATTAACGGTCTTCACGAAATTCTTTTCATGTCATTTATGTAGTTAGCCTTCTTCCAACAATAAATTCTTGAAGTAAAGTAGGTACACTTTAAATTAAAATGTTTTCATTCAATTTCAAAAAATTGAAAGAATTGAAGACTTTACCTCTAATTTAAAAATTGTTTCGTAGTTGTTTTTCATTATTTTTGCAACTACGATCTTACATATTGTCGGTGGTCTGATAAATACCTCCTCTGTGATAAAATTTTAAAAATTATGATTTCGAGTTCATTGGATTTATCTTGAACAGAAAAATTCAACGAACCCAAACATATGATTTTCAAAATTTTCAGCCCATAGGAGATATTTAGCAGACCACCGACGATATAAGAAAAAGCGAATATCAGAAAATGTTGAAACATAGGTAGGTATTAGGAGAAGTTTTGGTTCAATTGAAATATACAAATTATCGAATTATCTGTCTTTAAGCTATTAAATGATGAAAAAACTTTAGCTAAAAAAAGCCATGTTCATTCGGACATTGCATATTTCAAAATAATCTCCGGATAAAAATCAGCATCAGGTACCAGTCATCAAATTGACCCAACACATTTAAAATTTATTCACTTTTTCACGCTGAATCCGAATCTGCGACCCTTTTGCTCTACGTCGCGATTTAAACCCATTTTGGAGCATTTTTCATTTTTTTTTTTGGCCATTATATCTCGCCGGGCGAGAGTCGCCGCCAAAAACGGCTAGTGAATTCGTGTCAACATGACAAATGCCCAACTCGACTGAATATTGTACTCGAAAAGAGTCGTCCTACTGATTCAAAATAATACTCAAGGTCGCGAGCTAATTTTTCTTCAATGGTATCGTTGAAGGCGAAAAATTTTGGTTTCTTCGTTCAGAATTATGTTAATCTCGTGACGACCTTGGGTTATATTTTTCGTAGTGTAGGCGGTAAAATTTGGAGTAAATTTTTTACTCTCGAAAAAGAGCAGCTCCCCGTTAATACAGACATTAATCGATGTGATAAATGTTTCTTTGAGTGTACGCCGTCGAATATCTGACTCTTGTATTTATCGTTGCGACTCGGAAAATTGGGAGAGTCACTGCGCGCAACGCTAGGAATATCGACCGACATTTTAAGCTTCAAAGGGTTGCTAACATATATTGCCAGAAGTGTTCAACATTGCACCTCTGCGAGGGATCGTTTTTTGATTCGTGCATTAATCCTTGTTTTTTTTTTAGACAACTTTATACAAATACCTGTATGAAATGAAAACCAAAAAGAAAGAGAATTTGATCGCATTTGGGATTTAGTCGCGTACTTTTTTGTGATATTCAAATTGTGGTATTGAAGAGATTTCCTCTTTGGTTGGTTATTTTTTTTTTTTTTTGGAGAGCACTAAGCAAATTGAAACAGGTAATTCACTTTTCCTCATTTCAAATGTTTTTGGCCTACCTAGACTGTGTTCGTTTGCCATTTATGCAAAGATGAGGTGAAAATAGTTTTGAATGTTTACATATTATTATAACTATTGCTATGTTATGTTCCGCTTTGGGAATGAGATTCTTAGAAATTTTATTTTTACCAATGGCAGACGTATATTTTCTATGAAATATCGATAGGCAGAGTACTAGAGCAGGAAGATGTAATCAGCAAATTTTTTTTCAACAACTAAAAGAGGTTTGACATCATAGGAGTAAATGAGGGCAGTCAAATATAGGACAGCTAAAGAAATTTTGAATTTGTATCAGTCGAAGCTTGTAAAAATGTCATTTTTCTGTGGGTAGGTAGCTACTGCGAATTTTATTTAAAGCACAAAATCCCCAATACCTAAACAGAAAGTTAAAATTAAAATTTTACGTACAAATAAAGAATCCATTTTTCACTTTAGTGAATTCAGAATATCACTGTTCTCTGATTTATTTTCAGCCTGAATTAAGAAACTATGATGCCATATTGTCATTGTCTGAGGTCTGTAGATGTAAAATTCGATATCTTCGACTCTGTTTAGGACCCGTAATGAATGTTGGAGTTGAAATTTGATACAAGTTTTCGATCTTAAAAAATCAGTTGATGAGTTGTTGCAAAACGCAACAAATGCCATTTTGAAAAATTTTGAGTTTGATAGGCTATTGCTTCTCGTAGAATTTTTAGCTGAGAATCAAGTGATGTAATCAGATTTTCAAGAAAAACCATATTAAGTGTCCTTCGAAGTTCTTGAAAATCCATTTTATTTCAAGACGCAACAAATCCATCTTTTGGTTTTCGACAATAATAAGTTTGTTTTCCTTTTGAAAATTGTAAACCTCAGCCAAGGCAATGCCATCATGACTGTGTGAGTGTTTGGGCAATAAGCCGTACTCTTCAAACACTGAATTCGATCAAATTTTCATCAATTTCTGTTTATATTAAGGTGAAATTTTTTTGATGCCTTTTGAATTTAAAATTAAATTTTGTGTCAAATTAGTTCGGATTTGTTGCGTTTAGTAACGAAACTACTGTATTTTGTTGGAAAACGCAATAAATCCATGATTCTGCGCATTGATAGCCCTTAAAGATTGACTCAACGGGTTGAGGTGGAAAAAGTTCCATGAAATTCAGATTATACTCATTTGTAGGAAAATGTTAAGCTATCAAGCACAGTTTTATAATTACTTACCTAAGATATATATTCGTAGCAGGCAAGAGTAATATATCTAATATTGATAGTAACTCGCGAAGAAGTCAACAGGTTGAATGTCAATTCAAGTCTTGTAACACCAATTTTACATTCATTATCCTGATTTTTGTTAAATTACGTAGTAATGCCTTGAAAATGTATTTAGGACAACTTATGCACGTTTCAGATTCTTTAGTACCTACCAAAATTTGGATACTTTTTTTTATCAACAAGCCATTGTAAAAATAATAATATGATGTACTGTACTTGGCCTACTTGATAATTTTATTTTTGCCAAGGTCGATGGTATTGGGGTAGCGAGAGAGATGAAATCAACAAAAAGAAAAAAAAAATAGAACAAGGATCTAATGCACGAAATATTGCGAGGGTTAAATAACTCACCCTGACTATCGATCTGTTAAATTCTAGTCTACACTAACTCGACACGTAACGTCATCGTCACCAGGTGAAAGCTTGAGGTCCGCTTTTTTTTTCATGGGTATGAGGTAGGTAGACCCACCTCTTGTTTGGCTTTTTATAATCTTTACCAGACACGAATAATCAAGTTTGACGAGCTTTTCTTTTCACGAGTGATGTTCAAAAATTATATACACTTGTATATTTACGTTCAATAATCTGCATAATCATTTATTTTTTACAAATATTCTAGTTATAATACGTACATCTTATACCAGTCTTTTTCTACGTGTGTGTCTCTCTATTATTAAATCTGTATAATCAAAACCTGCTGGTTTGAAAAGAAAAAAATAATTTGTTTTGAAAATACCACCAACCTTATGTGTTAAAATATTTAGGCGAATTAATATCGTAAGTCCACTATGCCTCCATACGATTTACTTGAGTTTCACTGAGCTAGACGAGAAAGGAAATGATCATTTTTATTTAAAAACAAAGAAAAAATTCTACGAAATTTTTATCCTAAAAAAATTATTTACTTATCAAGTACTCGTACCTAGGTAATCAATTTATTTAGGTATTTATTTTGAATTTAATTTTCTGTTTATTTAGCTATTTATTTATTTACTATAGGGGCTTTGTACGCCTAAGGCCCTTACTTTGCTGAGCTCTCCAACCCCTTGCCGTGGAAAGCGACCTAAGAGTGAAAGACCAATATTATACCCTAGAGTCTTACAGTATTTCTGGAAGATATTAGGTACCAAAAAAGTGCTCAAGTTTTTTTAAATATTTTTTATCAAGTATATCTAGGCAGGTTTATTCATTTGTTTTCATTTTCTTTCACATTTGTTCGAGGATCGATAGATGAAATGCCATCTGGGTATAGTTTTCTCGAGGTGAGTTTCAGTTTAGTCCTGGTTGAGAGCTAGGAAGGTGTCATAGCGTGATAGACTGGAAGTTTGTTTGAATGCTGTGTCGCTAATATAGCTTCTAAATAAATTTATAATATACCTACAATCAGTTTATAAAAATATGAATCATGAATAAATTCTCAGTGCGAGGGGAGGGGAGCGGAAGTCAGGAAAGAAAAAAGCGGGTTCAATACAATTTTATCACCTAATTGCAAATCCGTCTATCTGAATTTCAGCCTGTGGTTTCATTATAATACTCTCATTTTAAGGTACCTATAAGTGAAAAGAAATGTTATCTCGTTAAAAAATAATTTGGGTAAAATTTAAAATCATTTTCACCAATATTAATGCTTTTGTAATTTTGTCTCGCTTCGTTAGACAATGGTACCAGCAAACGTTATTTAAATAATATAATAAAATTTATATTATATTTTTTTCAGGCTGTAACTTCGTTTATATTGAACGGGAGCCCAGAACAATATGAAATTAATTTTCACTACATTTGTCTAATGAAGTTCGTCCATTTAGTCAATATATAATACGTGTGATATGGAACCGTGACCTGGAAATATGTTACCAAAATATAATCAGTTGTAAAGACCACCTTATGTCGTCTCATTCATGAAAAGACGTAAGAAAAAATATAATAATGTCCGCGTTGAATATTTTTCGGCCAACAAAAGTCCTTCTGCACAGACCGCCAGTAATGAAGACCAAAGTTTCGTGTACCTTTTGTCCTGTTTTCTGCTGCTATAAACAGAATCGATTTTGAGGAAGTCTCCGAAGAAGTGTTAAGAGTTGGTGGATCAGGTCCCATAGGAATATGGGAACCACCCTTAGTCTAAGCCCTCGAGATCATAGACCCAGCTATGAATCCTGCACAACCAACATAAACCCCATCAGCACCGGTGAATTCACGTTAAACAATTTGAACTACGAAATTTTGAAAACAGTTCGTAGTCGTGATATCATAAACGTGAATAAAATGGTCGCCAGTACGATAACCATGCCTACCTCAAATTTAAACAACCTTAACGAATATAACAATGAGAATATATTGCTGGAGAAAAGGAATCTGGAGAAAAGCATGAAAAAACATTCGGCTCTCATAAGCGTCTTGAATTGGAAACGTTTTTCCGCCTCTTCGAATAAGAAAAAAATCGACCAGAAGAAAAATTTGTCCGTTTTTCGTCAGCCTCTAGTCGACTACAATCCGATTGTGGTGGAGAAGAACAAAAATCTGAAGCATACGACTCCGTTTTCGGCCTACTACCAACCTCTTTCGAAGACCAGTAAAATGGCTTCCATATCAAATACAATAGGCTTACAAGTGCTGAGGAGCAGCGAGAATTTCGATAAAAGTGTCATCGTCAACAACAATGTCAATTTGAATCAGAACCACGTTTATGGCCACGAGAAAGTATTTTCGAAGACGACAGTCCTTCGAACACCCGTGAAACCAGAAACTGCTCAAATTTACGTGCCGAAAAAAACTGTGATACAGGCATCGACTTCGGAATTGCTCAAATGTTTAGGCATCTACTTGCAACGAAGATGCTATCGATTAAAAAATTTTCAACCTGGAGATGCAGTTATTTGGCTGAGGTCGGTCGACCGAAGTTTGCTCATACAAGGATGGCAGGTAAAGCTACCGATTTTTTTTTTTTCATATTTTTTAGAAACTGATGATAACATACCATCTATAAACTAGCGGTATTTGAAAACGACTCAGGTCAATCGTATTTTAAGGCTATAGTTCCCATTAATTATTGTACTATACGATGTTTGACAATAAGGTAACATTTAATCTTACTCGTTATTACTTTGAAGCTGATTTTTAAAACCCATTTTTTCTACACATTTGTACTTTTTTCTCAGTAACGACTGCTCCGATCCGGTTGATGTTTTTGAACTTTTGTTCACGCATTAGAAATCGACGTAGGATTTTTTGTCCACCACATTCAGAAGGCACGAGATATTATTGTACCTATTTATCGTGAAAAAGTAACCCTATGGGCAAAATATTTTGAAAACGGATCCGTTTTATTCCGGGTTATAATCCGTTTTTGGATTATAACCCGGAATTTTCCTGCTTTCCGGCTTCTAAAACGGATTTCGAACGGATTGTAATCAGTCATGCCGGAAATGAGTCCGGATTATTTTCCGTGAAGGCTGTTTTATCATATTTGTTGGCCCGGGTTATAATCCGTGAAACCGTTTTACAAACGGATTTAGAAAAATTGCCCAAAAATTATCACCGATTATAATCAGGAAATCCGTTTTACAAACGGATTTGGAAAAATAATCAAGATGACAAAAATACCTGCAAATTTTCAGATCCGATGGTCGAAAATAAAAACGGACTGACAACGGATAAAATTCTCTTTTTCCGGATCATTTTCTCATTTTTTGCCCATCGGGAATACTCGAAAAAATGACCATCATTTTTCAAATTCAAGCTGCATTTGAAAACCTGTGGGATAAAATCTGTCTTATAATTGGATGAAAAGTCCCTCAAAATTTCAGTTCCCGAGCTACATTTAAGACACTGAGAAAAAATAACATAACGAACTATGCCCGGTAAAAACGATTTTCTGTTTTCTCTTAGAATAAATAGAACTTAGGTGTGAATTTTACAGTTTGGAGATGAGAAATTATTAAATTATTCATTTGTAAGAAATTATAATTTTCGAGCAAAAGAAATTCGTAATTCCCCCCCCCCCCCGATGAACATAATTTTCAGTTCACTTATATTATAAATAGTATACATGTACCTGGGTCCAATTACGAAATTACCAACCTTAAAATTAATATTAGTTGGGTTAAAAAATTCTAAACGGTACTAAGTATAAAATCATTTTATACCGTCGAACGGGGTGACTTTACATTCAAGGGGCGACTTTACCCACTTCGTTTTAGCCCAATAAATAAATTGCTAGGCAAAAATTAAAACCAAAATACGATTTGGATCGAAGCAGGTAGAAGGAGGAAAAGAAAAAAAAGATCGCCGCCCCTACCTCACTTCACCCAGTAACAGAACAAGAAAATAAAGCGGCGATATGGTTTTTTCCTTTTTCTTATTTGTTTTTTTTTTTTAACCTCAGACACTCAAAATATTCAGTTCGGTTTCACACGGTTGAAGTTGGTACTTGACTAGTTTCTTTTCAATCGTATGTCTGAGTACAAACATCCTCAAATTTTGCCTCCCCACCCATCAATAACCCGTCAATAACAAATTGATGGGTAAAGTCGCCTCATTGAGGGGTGACTTTACACGAATGTTTTGAAAAATCATAAAAAATAGAAGGAAGGCTGCAAACTCAAACTTTTTTTTACAATTGTGTTGAGAAATGTTAGACCTAAATTTTAAAACCAAATTCACTTCAATAGCTTAAAAATTGGAGGAGTTATTAAAGGACAAAGTTGAAAAACATGAAAAAAGTGTGTAAAGTCGCCCCATTCGACGGTATGTAATAAAATTTGAAAAACGAAGAAAAATGAATATGGATGATTGCGTTTTCAATTTTTATAGGATATTCCATTCATAAACCCAGCCAACGTTGTGTTCGTTTACATGCTGACCAGAGAATTGATAATTGGAGATGAAATAAATTCCGAATTAGAGCTGCAAATTATGGTGCTGACTTGCTTGTATATGTCGTATTCGTACATGGGCAACGAGATATCATATCCTTTAAAACCCTTTTTCATCGAGGAAAGCAGAGAAGATTTTTGGGATAGATGTTTACTAATAGTGAATAAAATGTCGAGCAGTATGTTGAAGATAAATTCTGAACCGGCTTATTTTACACAGGTTTTTACAGAATTAAAATCGTTCGGTACGACTAACATTAATTTCGTTTCAGAAAATGTGCCAGTATAGTAAAAGCCTGCTGTTTACGTACAACGTACCAAGTCTTTCTGTTACTTAAAAGTAAAATCTGATAACTGTAGCGTGATAATAGGTATTGCTTTTAGGAATACCTACATGTTGAGTGTCCCTCAATTAGAACACTCCTGCGAAGAAAAGGGAAGCAAATATATGGTGATCTGGTTTGCCAGTCCCGCCCATATTTAACACTAGAAATACAAGGTTTTACTCGATTACTCAAAGGATCAGGTGGTGTCTTATATTACACCACAAGAGTAACCTCAAAGGACTAGGTGGCGTTATATGACACAAGTCAGGGGTTATAAAAATATTGGTACTTTGAGAAGTCCATCTCAAAATTTTGAGTGGTGTCGTCTATGACACCCACCTGGTACTTCTGGTATTAAGCTATGGGTACATTGCAGATTGTATTTTGAATGAGAGGGCCAGTTTGTAGAATCTAAACGTAGAAATTCGATTAATAATAATGAGTGATTAATATGCGAGGTTTTAATAGCCTTGTTCGCACGCTACCAGCCCTGGTAATACTGGGCCAGTACTGGGCGAAATATGCCAGAAAATAGTTTGACCGCTATTCTGGCGAACAATTTATTTATTTGAGCGCAAGCAGGAAGTTTACAGGAAACAGTTCCTGGTCATAATTTGCCGCAGGAGCTTAAAGGTCCTGGTAACGGACCAGGAAGAATTGAAATACCTTAAATTCATTTATCTTGAAAATTTTAATAATTTATCAGTGTAGATATTTCGACTATTTTCAAAAGTTTTATGAATAAAATTAAAGAGTTGACTGAATTTTGTAAATTTAATAATCAAAGTATGAAAGAAAGTATTTCATACTCATGGGAAATATTGAAGACGTTACTTAGTTTAATTTCAAGTATATTTTAGAACAGAACAAGTAAGATATTTTCTTCATAAATATTTGAAAAAAATTTTGGTTGGTTAATTTGGTAGAAAGTGTTTAATAATATGCCAGAAAATAGTTTGAACATTTTCATTTTTCTGAGCCAATACTGGGCCAGTTTACTAACCAGGAAACCTGTACTGACAGTTGCCTGGTAGCGTGTGAACTAAGCTAATATAAAGCAATGTCAATGTTCTTATGTCAAACTGAAAACGGTGCAATAAAATATGAGAGTAAACCAATGACAAGAGTTCTTTCTCTTCATGATGAGTAATATCTGGTTACGCTTTTGGAATTTCTTTTTTCACTCGAATCTTCAATGTAATTTTGACTAATGTGCACAAATTACGTCTGCACAAATTTATGAATAACCAGTAGCCCAGAGGGAATATTAATTAAATTTGTTATGTGAGGCATTTATACCAGAAAGAAAATTTAAGTTGGAGGTAGATTTCTGATGGATAAAATTCTATGTACTCTTTCTTTCGTAGCTGAAGAAAATTTCTCTTCCTGGTTCACAGTTAAATATTTGATTAGCAACTGATTTAAAAAAATTGTAGCCTAATTTTAAGAGGATTATTTAACCATCCACACAATTCTAGAAAGATTTTCCCATTTTCCCGTTTGAAAGTACATAATTATAAACTGCAAATTGAAGTTTCAAAAATCTGCTTCTAGAATAGCAACGTTATTTTCAAATATAACGCTATTTTGTTTATTCTGGAGAAGTTCTCAGATGGGCTAACTGAGGAAAAAAATTAGAAATTGTGAAGAGTAATATCCGTATTCCACTTAAGTTCGATCGTGTTTCTTTTGTTGGTTTTTTCTTAAAGAAAAGTGTCTGGCAATTGAGGGGTACGTCTTATCGCAAAACTCAACAAACGCTATGAATATAATTTTGAGAAAAAGCCAAAAAAACTGTTTCTCTTTGACTATAGTGGACCAGTCTTCATTCATGATGGCTTAAAATCTTCTAATAAATGAGTATAATCTGAATTTTAGCGAACTTTTTCCTCTCAACCCGTGGTGTTAATCTAGGGTCTATCAAAACCACAAGAAAATCATACGACTGACAGAAAATTCAGTGAACTTCAATGTTTCTTTTATAAAATTCACTAATATTTTTATTTTGTGACTAAATATACATATATACCATATGTGTACATCTTATACAGTACTTTTATTTTACAAATACTCTCACATGATGGCATGACCGTTTATTATTCTCTCTTATTGAAAATTATGCCCCTAAAGATGGATTTGTTACGTTTTAGAATAAGATGGATTTACAAGAACTTAGAATTATTGTTTTTCTTGAAAATCAGATTAGACCAATTAATTCCCCGCTAAAAATCCTGTAAGAAACATTATGCCGACTTAAAATTTATCAAAATGGCGTTTGTTGCGGTTTGCAACGAAACTTCTCAATTTATAAAAAAATCATGAATTGAATTTTGAGCAGTTTCTATACATACATCTACTTTCTGTACCTATTTATGTGTTTTTTTCAATTTTTCAATATACGTATGTTACACCAAAAGTTTTTAATGATGAAGTTGTTTCCATTTTGTTTTGTTTTGTTTATAGTTATTGCGTTGTTAGCATACGTACGTCTACCTATGTTTAACAATTCGCATTTTATGTTTTCTACTCGTATCATCGTTATATGCTGCGGGTATACCTAATAATAGGCTAATTCTATATATTCACTTTTGTAAAATTCCCGCTTTAGTTAAACTTGATCGGATTTATTCTTTTTCAACTTTGATTTATCTACATAATATGTGTAGAAAGTTATCAATATTTCGTTGGAAAAATAAAAGGTGTGAAGTTTTTTCTTCGATCTTCATATTTGTCAACAGTATCATTTAATACCAGTGGTGTGGTGTCTCAAGTCTAAACTTACCATTTTCCCCCACATCACTGATCTAATGTAATAAAATTAGTAGGTTTTTTATTTTTGTTTGTAAGAATGCATTAGTAACTGATATTTTTGTAAGTCAGAGGCAATGTGCAATGTCTGTATAATGTACCCATTTATTTTAAAGGAAAGAACCAAAGGCTTGATATTGAAGCACAGTACCTAATATTGAAAAAATTATCCGTATTTTATTGTACAGGTAGGTATTGAAAGTTATGAAATTATTAACATGTATTAAATCTGCCTAGTGAGGCGAAATAGAACTTGAAAATTACCTACCTAATTATGCGAGTTATATAAACTTATATTCTGTTAGACATTTATCATTCTGAACATGAAAAAAAAAGTTTTATCTACATCATGTTTTGTCTCAGAAGTCATACCAGACAAATATGTAATTGACTTTCAAGAAAAATTGAAATATCATTTCTTTTCTATACAAAATAAGTAAATAAAACTAATTTTATTTCTGTACAGTCCTGATAACAAAAAATATACCTATTTATTCACGTCATGTATGAAGCGATGGCAATTTATAAATAATTATGACTTTCACGCTGATTTTCGCTCACATCAGGCCTTTTGTTAAGTTTTAATTCAATGGGCGAGTCTTATTTGAAGTGGTTTTAAAATTTTGAACCGAGTTCAACTTCAGCCTTGTCAATCACAGTCGCTTTGTATAGATCGGGATTATAAGACTGGCCATACAAGTATGTGAAGAAGTTGAGTGAATCTAGTCAACATGAACTTTTAACCTTTACCAATTTGTTAACTTATTATTAGGACTATTTTAGTACCTACTTACTATTTTATTTTTACCAGAGAAGTATTGTTAACTTCCAAAACCATAAAACTATCTTGTTGTACTCCTAAAATAAAAGTTGTACGATTTTTATTTTACCTGTACCAATTGTGCATTAAACTTTAATACTCATTTTTTCGCTTTCCACGGATGTTCCACGACGATATTTTTAATCCTTTAAAGCAACGAACGACTCGAGCTGAATTAATTTTTAATTTTGAGGAAATTGAAATGAGGGATATACGGATTTATTATTATTAACAATGAGCATAGAAATTAAATATTGGCAACACTGGTAACAACTTTTTCAATATTAGTCAAGTAAAAAATAATGTTTTTTTTTTCTGGATTTACTCTTTTGAGAAAACTATGCAAAATAATAATAAATAACCATAAACCATGAAAAAAATTACTATAAAATATTTTAATATTTCGAATTTACCAATTCTGTCCTATTACAAACACTCCTAATTTGATTTTACAATAATAAGGTTCATTTGCCATTTTTTTATTAAGTATAGAAATAATTTACTAATTATTTTTTAGAAATTAATAGGTTCCTATCTAATGCTTATTTTATACTTCACATTATTGAATTTTTTTTCCTACATTCAATTTTTAAACTCAAGCTACCAGGGGTAAGAATTCTTTTCATTATTATTGAATGATTTTCATCATTTAAATAAAAAAAAGTTTTTAGGCAAATGCTTTTATTTTCATGCGCACTCCAGATTACTGTTTTGAAAGTCTAAGAATTCAACTCGTTTCTTCCGCGCACTCTAGTTTGTTATAAAAGGTCTGTTCTCTGCTCCACGTCGTAGTTAAATAAAAAAGTATTTTCAGATTATGAAAGAAAACATGAAACAATCGATGAATGTATTTATCATTTTTCAACTTTTGTATCGTAGATAGTTTTAACGAATATTTTTCTAAAAAATCCATCGTCCTTTATACATATTTTTTATTTAAAGAAAGTTGTTTCCTGTTGTTTCCAACCAAAATTATATAATTAATTTTTAAAAAATTTTACCTATTTCAATGTTGTAAATATAAGTTTAGAACTTTGTTTTATACGTTGGTATTGTAATGATTGGATTGTGAGTTGATTTTTGGTTTGTCAGTTATGTTCTTTAATTTTTGTTAATTTCTTCGGCTCCTTCCTGTTCACTAATTTTTTTTTAAAATATTTCTTCTTTTATTGAAATATAAAAATTGTAGATACTTGGAATCTTTTTCCTTCCCTTTTATCATGGAAAAATGTTTTGTTTGATCATTTTTTTTTTCTCTCAATCTAACTGACAATAATCCTTGAAGTCAAGGCAAGCTTAGGAAAACTTTCAGATTATTGAGAATTGCGTGAATGCATCCCATTTGTTAGAGAGTGGGTATTTCAAAACTGTGAAAAAAAAGTGAGATATTTTCCAGGATTTGAATATTACATTGTTGACGAGTGTGAATTTGACATTCTGTTTTTTCAATCTCAAAATTAGAGTGAACAGAGTATAGATAATTGTGTGAAAAGAAGGTAATCAGGGTGATTCGTTCTGCCCAGATGGTTTGCCCCACATTCCCCTGTTCAAGACTTCAACATCGTCTAATCGTTCGCGTAGGTAGTTTTAAAAGTAGGTTTCTATAGTAAAACCTACAAAAACGAGTGCCTCACTCGAAAACAATTATTTTTGTATGCAGCGAGGAGTGAAAGAGGAAAAATTTATTTTGTAATAAAAGTGACGTGAAAAGGCGTATCATAACGCTACTCTTATAAAAGCATTGAAGTTGAACTAGGTCTTATATTAGAATGAATGGCGATATTAAAATTGAACAAAAAAAATTCTTTCATACTCGCGGAAAGTAAAGTACTTGGTTACAAGCTGCGAATTAATGAAAATCTAGAAATTTTTAAATTAGTTTTGTGAGACGGCAATGTTCATTAAGTAAATTTAGGGATGAAAGAATGAGGAGGAAAGAAGCGGGAAGAAAAGGTACCTACTCATAAATTTTTTTCAAAATACCCTTTAGAAAGATTTTCGTTGGAAACAAGTATCTGATATTGTTAATAGTTGGTGCCTAATAAGCCTGTGTTGCAAATGGAAATATAAATAATGTGCAAAATTAAAATAAAATTAGATTTTGCGGTAATTTATATTTTACAAAGCGTATCAAAAAATACTTTTTTATTTTCTATTTTTGTTATTTTGTTGATGATCGATGATAGGCTTATCAGTCAAGTTGTTTTAAATGAGACGTAAATTAATATTAATAATATTGCTGTCACAATATTCGATCTCGCTATCAAGATGAGTTCAAGGATCACCGATCGAGTGATTTAAATTGAAATTTTTTAGATGGAAGTTAATCTTTTTGCGCGAAAATGAGGTCTTCGAGCATCACTCGAACCGATTGGCTAATTATAAGTCCTATGAATTGGGATTTGAACGAATTACAGCTCGTTCTTCATAAATGTATTTTATTTACAAGGTACTTGTTTGTATTCCAGTGAAATACATACATTTATCCATGGTGTAGTTGTAAATCAAGTGAAAAATAAATGAAGAAGGACGTAAAACAACGCGAATTAGGGAATGAATTGGAATGTGTGTTGGTGGAACGGTGATGAGGGGGGAAGAAAAGAAAAAACTGAATCATTGTGACAACGTGCAGTTCATCTCTGGTTGAAAATTGTAGTGGAACGTGATTAATTTCTGGCAATTATTGTAATTAATTTGACATTACCTGTATGTTTTTCAAGGTAATGCTGTCTTTCTTAGTAACATTTTGGATTCATTTTTAACGTGTACGCTGGCTAACCGATAGCCGAACGAAATTTTTTCAAGACCCACCTTGGTATTGGATGTATAATTCGTGTGCTAGTTCGGCCGAATCATTTTTCAAAGTGTTTTGGTTTTCATGTTGGTGAACAAATAATACGCGAGTGTGATCTCTATAATTATATCTGATTTATTTGACTCGTATGAAACTGATTCAAGGTGAATTGTCAGTATCCATTTCTGAGAATACGTATGTGATTATATTTCTTCTCAAGTCTTAATTTCTGCACTATACTCTTGGCCGGAGGTTTATAACGTGATTCAAATAGTAGGTATACTACTTGTCCAGAATCGAAAGTTGGGTATTACCAGGCGACTTAAATTGCTGAAAAAGCCGAAGGGGAGGCTAGCAATCGTAAGAGTCATTTAAACATTTAGACCACGTAGTACAGCCAGCAAGCCTGTTTTCCTATAGTCAACACTCAACATGTTGCTAAGGTGACCCAGGGGCAGTTATGGGAGTGTATTTGCTCGGTTTTACAAAAATTTAGCTAAACTGTGGATACACTTGGCTAATTGTGAAAGATTGATTCCGGAATTGACTATTCCAAGTTTTAATGATATGATGGTAATAATTTATGCATTTTGTGGAACCATCGACTGATCTCAACAATTACATAAGTAGGTAGTTCTGCGTATGTCCGCTTCCAACCGCCTCTGACTTGCTCAAGCGATTTTGACCAAACCACTTTATGAGGTTATTAGGAGAGCTTGCTCACTCACTCGATTGAATTTAAGAATTGCCCCATACAGAATCTATGCTCGAATTTCAAGAGTACCTCCGTCCTCTAATGTCGTTAATCAGTTAGCCGGATTAATATGGGATGAATATACGCGTAGAGGTACTTGACTTTTGTGAAAAATCCTGTGTATGGTAAATCAGAGTAACTTGGCACACCTTGTATTATTTCCACTTTCATTGAATTTTATGAAGATTCAATGTAATAGGTTTGCGACACTGTAGAACAGTTCCACCAATCCACCGTCTTCACCATAGCTTTCTCGTTCGAATGGTGGTATTAAAACATTAAAAAATAGCGAATTTGTTGAATTTTTGTGACCTATTAAACTCTTCCTTGTTTGGGTTACGTATCCAAAAAAAAGACGAATTTTACCGTACAGGTGGATGAATTAATGCTTGCTGACGAGCTCCGCTAGTCTGCTCAGTACTTTTAAAGAAAAAGTTTGCTGATTCGAGACCAGGCGCAGTCATCGGTAAATAATAAATGAAATTCGATCTTCGCTTCCCTTTATTTTCAAACTTGAATTATATCGTAGCATTTGCTGTCAGTAGGTGAACTGAAAACTCTTCTTTTGTTTTTTCAAAAGCATAAGTGACAAACAATCTTGATGATTTCAAAAGTGTCTGCAATTCGCTCGACACTCGGAATATATAAAATAACAAAGGCCTTACAAATTGTGAAAAACTTGAATCTCTTTTAGGCAGTCTAGTCGCTATCTCGTTAAAACAGAAGTCATTTGCCTGCGCTTAACGATAGCCTACAGAAAATACGATTTGAAAAGGAGCTGTTTAGTCGTGAAATATACTTCACCATAATATCTAGTCTAATGCTACGCTGCGCAGCGTTTTATGAGAGAAGCTATATTCGCACTATAATCAGATCTCTTTCTTTTTTCTAAAATGGCTTCACTTTCGTCTGTTGTTTTAATTATTACCTCATTTTCGACGAAATGAACAATTCTTTTTGTCCGATGGATAAACATCTAATTGCGCATTAAAGTTGAGAAGGTAGAAAAAAGGCGACAGACTTTGGAAGAGAGAGAGAGAAAACAAGAAAGAGAAAAAACATCGTATATCTATGTCATGAATCGGGAGAATGGGCACCGTTATCTCGTTTTCATTTCTAATCTAATCCAAATAACAATTAAAAATTGAAATTGTTTTGCCTCGTTGAAGTCAGTTTTTGAAAAAAATCATACGCCACTGATGTAGGCGTTGAAAAATATGGTTAGACTTGCTGGTAGGAAAATTCATTTCGTCAGATATGGACGAAGAGGCTCATATAGTATTGGACATCGGTCTCCTCATTTACCTCACAAATTTATGCCTATTGTAAAAATGTTTTTACAGTTACAATATATATTTTCAAACAATTGAAAATTGACTATAAAAATCGAAAAACTATGAGATGAAAAATTCAGATAACATGTGAGTGTTTTGGTAAATTTTAATTAGAATTGTAAGGGTTTTTGTTGTTTTGTTACATTTAATTCTGATAAGGGGTTAGTGAATGATGTAAAAAATACGCAGTCACATTAGCGCTCTCGAGTGTGTCAATCGTAACCTAGACTTTCGACGGTGCAGGTGTTGTTAACCAAACCGAAAATAGCGAAATGCTAGCCAGAAAAAATCGCTCAAAAACAGCATTAGCCAAAACTGGCCAAAACCAAAATCAGAATAATTCTTTTAGTTAAGTACCTATTTAATTTATTCTGTACCACCCTTCAACTGACCTCATTTATAGTATCCTAGCGTTTCTTTTATAAATGCACTGCAAAATGTCTCAGCGTTTTTGCCAAATTTCCAAATTCTCAGCTGGCAAGATTTATATTTTTGAGATTTGACTCTTCTTGGATTTGGAATCTGTCAACAAATTTTTTCAAGTTGTTGGGAAAATATTTTAGACAAAATATTGTCACAGTTTTTAAAGACTGCAGTCTCTAGATGGTATTACGATTTTTTTAGGATATCTCTAGCCCTACGATATTTCCTGGAAAGTTGTAATATTGTAGCAGTATACTTTTATAATATAAATCTGGGCTACTGGGGTTATATCGGATAAGGAGGAAAATATATAAACTTGTTCTCTTTCTCACTTTTTTTTTTTTATACTTACACAATATCACTGAATTTATTATTTTCATTTGACCTAGAAAATTTTATTTCGAGATTCTTGCACTCGTCTATTTTTTATGGAGTTTGAATGACTTGAAGAAAAATTTTGAATTGCTGGCACTCTAATATTTTCTATGCTTTAGGCGTTGCGATATACCTAAATGAAAGAGTAAAGCGATTGATGAACTTGTCATGGATGTAATTTGATCAGTTGCGAAGTACTGAATTGCAATTGTTGTACAGAGATGCGGTGTAGGTATAAATTATATGTGCGTCGAAATGTAAGATGTCTGATGTCCCAAAATGGCGAATGGGGTGACGTACTGACGTAGGAGAGCTTTTCATGAATTGCTCGAAGAACGTTGAGTAGTTGCGGAAGCTGCGCATTCGCTGTATTTTCTTGAGAAATTATGTGGAAATAGTTTTTCGCAAGCATTTTTGTGGGTTTTCAACTTCGGTTTCGAGTTATCGTCGCTCCGTGGTGCACGTGTCGTGTGTTACTTGTGCGCCCAACAAATTTTCTGACGAACGTGTATTTACACGTTGGATAAAATTAATTTCATAGAAATTTATTAAATTGAATAAAAAAAATATATTGAAAAATTTTAATTACGCAGCAGTGAATAAAAAAAAAGAGAAAAAAAAAGAGAAAAAATTTAAGACAAATCATACTGTAAATAATTAGGTAATTGTAAATTAAACATTTTGTAATTTGTGATTGTTACATTCAAATTGTGTACGTGGATATTGTTTTGACGAGTGTTTCATAATAGTTTTTTGTCCTTGAATTAAGCCAATCTTTTTATAACTACCGAGAATCCTTGCAGTTTGTTTGAATAGGTCTAGGAAAGGGCCACGATATATCGCGTTCGTATTTTTCTCCTTTTGCTCAGGTATGTAGAAAATTGATGATACTTATACTGTATATTATAATGTCGTATTTTAATTTAGCTTATTCCGGAGTGAATTCCAATTCTCAACTTGCATATAAAACACTCATTCGTTACTGAATTTCAAAAGCGAATAAAATAATGTGGTTTTTAATATTAGAAATTGTAAACATTTTCAGATATGCCTACAATAAAAATACTGTATTATATTATTCCTTTGTTCGATCACATTTAAGGTACTCATCTTACATAACGGAACCTGGCCATCTAATTCTTTGACGAAAAATATAGAAAGCATTCAAAATCAATTTTCAAGATATCTCAATTCAAAAGATTTTGCCTGTGATTTTGCATTATGATTATGACGTAGATCATCAAAGGAATTACAGAAAAGATATTCAAGCTTAGGTGAAGCTCGAGAAATTACCAGATTGAATATTTTGCGTTCAATAATATCCACTTGAAAGTGAAAGACACTGGGAAGGGTTAGGTTGCGGGTCCCTACATCAGACATCAAACTGATACATTTTAAATAACATTTTGCTCGAATCCTAGTGAGCCAAAACTCTTGGATGCAGAGAATGATGAAACTATGTATGTACGTATATATACGAGTACAATGAAAAACAAGAAAAAAAGAAAAATTTAGTTATTTAGTATTAATTTTTTTCAGTGTATAAAACCTGAATTGTAGTCACTTAGTATGCTGATATTAAAATTCAATATTATGCAATTTTATCTCAGTGTTTTATGGCCGTGCTTACACTGTTTTAAAAGAGAGATAGAAAGTTTGATAACAGCGTTACCGAAGTTTACCTATTGGGTTTGTGTATTTAGAACAGAAATTGAGGAATCAATATACACTGATGATAGTCGAGTTTCAATATGAAATGTCTTTTCCGCTATTCGTATTTGAGTAGTGGTTTTTTCTCTTTTGAATTCCATGCATTTCTTTTGGAAATGAGGATATAATACTGGTTTTTTCAGAATTTTAAATAAGCTGCTACCCATTCCACCGCATTGGTATTACAAATGTCACTATTATGCTTGACTATATAACCCTGAAAAATTTGTTCAGCTTGTAGCAAAAAATGTTAACAAATGGTGTGAAAATGATGTCTGGGCCGAATTCGTATTTTATGAACTCGAATTATTCGCAATAGCTGGGTTTTTTGTGTCAATGCTTTCTTTTTTAGCGCTTTTTCATTTTCTGTGCTTTTTGTCACGACTTTCAGCCATTTGCTGCGTAATTTAAATTCTCTTTTCGTCGCGAATAGATGGCAGAGAAATGGTAGAGGACACCAAGTTGTCGACTGAAATATTACTCCTTCGGGAAAGGTAACAATAAGTTATCGTAAAAATGACTTTTTTCTGCTCCATTCTATAAGCTTTTGCTGTTCTCTAGATGTAATGGTGACAAAATTGATTGGCAGCTTCATATCGAGAAGTGTGACAGCAAGTGTTGATAAAAGCCTAAATTCCATATCTTGGGCGAGTTCCTCTTAGTGACTGTTGTTATTTTTTTTTAAAAAAAAGTTGAGATGTGCAGAGTGAGTAAGATTTGTTTTGACACATTTATGTGTTGAAACCTTCAAATTAGTTTTTTTTCCCAAGTAAAATGTGTAGTCCATAAAAATTATCTGTTACCCCATTTAGATTCCTATCTCTTTCCGTTTGGTTCATTTTTTAATTTATATACTTTTTGAATAGTTTTCTTTCCCATATTGAAATGGCCAATTGCTACAACTACAATTATTTCATTATTTTATTGATGGGCTAACATCTTTGTTTTTCAACCGAGGTGAATTTTGAAATTTGTTTTAAATTGACTGGAAGAATCTGAAAAGTTGGCAGTGACTACCAGTCAGCTCTATCTATGAACTCTCGCTAAGAAGTAAATGTTATGATTCCGTAATTAATATTGAAAACAATAACTTATAAATCTTCTCAAATTTTGGAACATGTATCATAGAACTATAAGGTGAGGGGTTTCTTAGTTCAATGTAATGAGCAAAGAATTCAAGGAAATATTTTTTCACTTAAACTCAACCAATGTTTTACAGTGGAAAGTCCAAAACCCCTGGTTCATGCAGTAATTTAGCTCATTTCGGAATAGAAATGTGAACTAAGCGCATTCTGGCCGAGATAATATGAATCCTGCGGAATATACTGAATTCTAATTCACTTAGCGCACTTGGAAAACGGCTGAAAAATTGTCTTTGGTTAAAGACGGGATTATAGACACGCGGACTGCGTCTTGGAGAAGTTATATTATGCAACAGTCGATGAGACTAGAGATCTCAAAATTCTTTTTTTTTTTTGTTGCACCAAGCGCTTTTGTAATCCGGCTCTTCAATTACAAACCTGTTAAAATTGTATTCCTGCTACAGTATAGTTGCATCAAAATCCACCAGTTGTCGGTCACTATGCGTGAAAATCTCTGCTTATTAATCTAAAAGTCGATTCTGATTACCAGTTCGTATTTCATTTTCAAATGCATTTTATTTCTACGCTTGGTTGTAAAATTAAACCTTTAACCCTTAAAGGTCGACCTGGGGTCTACAAGACCCCAAACAACATTCAATGTGTAATATCTTCAAGATAAGGTGAGCCTACCAGCTATGGTACTGAGGTAAAAAAAAAGTATTAATCCTACCCTATTATTCCTCCATGAGTAGCATCGAAGTTCTCTTCTTTATGGAGTTCATATGACCATGTGGACTTTAATAGAGTCAAGAAGTATAGCTCCTCAAGGGATTCTTATAGAGCAACCTAGGATGAACAGCTTAACCTGTGAGTATTATAATAAGATGGAGAATGTCTTAAGGGTCAGTAAGAGACCATGACAAAAGAAAAGGATGTTCAAGGTGAAAATTAACATATTTCAGTGCTGCCAACCTATAGAAAGATTGAACCAGTGTATCTCTGCGAGTTTCAAAGCTAGCGAGACACCAATGGTACCAATGGATTCCTCGTTAAATTTTACATCAGAGTACACGAAATAATTTTATATTACAAGTTTATTTAAATAAAATTCAGAAAAATGAGAAAAAAAATGGAGGTACATATGTTACTTAAAATTGATATAACTTTGCAAGTTTTGAAGCTAGAGAAACGCCGATGATATCAATGGATTCAGCATTAAATTTTACATCTGGACCAACATATGAAACTATTTTAAGAGTTTTTGTATGTAAGCTTAAGAAAAATGAAAAATGTGGTCCGGTAGACCCCAGGTGGACTATAAAGGAGTTTTAATTCAGGTGGACTCACAAGGGCTGATTTGGTATAGTTACGTTTAGCAACGTTTTCCATGCTTTTGTCTTTAGCAAACATGAGTTACCCTACGAAATGTAACCCCGTGTGTATAGAAGCTATATTATGCGGATCCTGCTTGTATGTAGTAATTATCTAAAACAATGAAATTTCGCAGTGGTAGTACAAAAAATGGCGGAGGCGCTGCTGCTAGAAAATGTACAGCACAGCTTAACCGTCTATAGTCTATGGTTTGTATAGTCTTTATACCTTCACCGCGATTTGGGTTTTTAGTATTTTATCGACTCGCAGCGAACGAGCGAGCGAGAAGGAAAATGGCGAATAGATGCATGCGAGAGGAAAACAATTAAGCTCATTATGCAGAAGGAAATGTAGCTACTAGCTAGTTACCTATCGTGAATCACGTTCGCATGTTTTTAATGTAGGTATCCGAACAGTCGGCGGGTCACGTCCTTCTAACCATTAAACTGTTATTTATGTTGTTTTTTGTCTGTGAAGGGTGAAGGGGGTGTACAAATATATCGAAAAATTGAAAACTGCTGCGATGGGCCCGTAAACGACGACGTCGGATGCGACTAGAAGGGTAGAGAGGTGGAGGGTTTGGCTTCTGTCGTCGTCATCGTCGAGTATATTCACGGCGACGGCGGTTTGAATGGAGGAAAGCCCTTTCGAGAGAATCTGCGATTCTGAAAAATGTGCGTGTTGAAGGATTTGGGTCGAGGGGATGGGTGCACCGGAATTTCAAATTTATATTCTTTAGGCATTTTCGAGTTACTAGTTCGGGTATTTTCTCCGTTTTCGAAATGTTTAGGTGTATTTGGTGCTTTTTTCTCTACTTTTCCTTTGTCCCTTAACTGCTTTATTCTCGGGCCCTGTTGACCCTCTTGTTCGGTGGTTAAGAAAACGTTTAAAAACTGCCAAATAACTCGGTCAGCTCGAGATGGGCACAATTTATTGAGGTCGAATGACGATGTAAATGGCTTCCTTATGCCCACTTTCGAGAGACTATTATTTTTAAAATGTTGCGCGTTGGCTCTTCGTTTTAATTTTTACTGTGTGGGCACGTGTAAATTACCCGATGGTGCGGGTGTTTCTTTTGAGCGTTAAATCGTTCGAAGACGATTAGTGATATCGGTGTTGCAAAACTTGACCACATCTTATACAGCTTTATCGAGTACTGTAAGGTAATTTAATAGTCGATTTATAGTGGATTTATATTGTAGAGTCTATTGAGAGAACAGAATATGATTTGCGCTCTTGATTTTGAAGACGAATATCAAAGAAGCTTTTCGACACAGGCCTATATACTAACGATTAAAATTTTATTTTTGTAATGAAATAATGTGGGAATTGGATTACCCCTCAAGAAGGTATTAATATTTTTCCCTTATCGATTGGCTATAAAATAAGTTGAGAATTGTGAGTACTACTTACTACCTATACGATGCGTGTACATGTACAAATAGATTGATATAGTGATTCGAGTAAAAGCGTGCGTACATAATCATCATTAGGCATGGACGATCTTAGAATTTCAGAAATATCCATGTAGCATTTTCATATTTATTTATTTATAGGTTGGGGGGGGGGTGTAAAGAAATTGCAAGTTTTTCTTTGAAAGCTAATTACAGCAAAAGTACTAATACGAGTAGAATCGAGCTGAAATTTTCACTGAACATTAATTGAAGTTTTGAAAGTCCACCATTCAAGTTTCTAGCCAATCTGTTTGTTGGTTTTAATAAAAAGTGGTTTTGAAGATTCAAAATGTGATTTTTTCTTCAAAACTCGCCGGTAACTATAGATTTTCGACGGAAATACATTTTTTAACCAATTTTTGCGCAATCCTAAATTATAAACTTTTAATGTTTCATGAGATCACTGTATAGTTTCATTCGAAAGCCAGCTTTTCTAGTGTAGTTTGCTACGTTAGAATTTTTTTGGGTATTCACTTGAGTTGAATATTGCTCCGAAGCCATTGAGAAAAATTTCAGCAGTAGGTAGTTTTGAATACTGCACGATCAAAAAAACCATAAATAAGGTCACAGTATTACATATTTAGTACATACATAAAAACAAGAACCTGAAAGAAAACTTTTTTGAATCATTAATAATTAAGGGCTGGACGATTATGGTGTGAAGAAAAAATATGTGCTGATGAAAATATTGAAATTAATGTCCCCACTGCCCACTTGTAAGAAAATATTGGAAATTCTGGATTAATGTTGAAAAACTGACAACTGCAGGAAGTTATATTTTATCATAGCCCATTAAAAGCATGACAAAAATTTTTCAAGTCATTTAAGTGTTGGAAGAAATGGTAAAAATTGAAGGAAAAGAGCTGGCTGGCTCACTGCGTAATTTTGAACATGCTTAAAAATACATGATTATATAAGTTAATCGAATAAATAACTCTATTTTCTTGATGGCTATAAAGACCTGGCTAACTTTTTATTTCAGACGTACTAAAGGTAATACACAAATATTAGGTATTTATGTAGTTTTTCAAGTCGAGAGCCGTGGAAAAAATTGCATTTGTTTTGCTGATAAAACAAATTAGGAAAAGAGATGATCAGTTTCCACCCTACGCAGTCAAATTTACCTCATTTATATGTATTATGTATTTCAAGGTATTTTCCCATTCTGTATAATAAATAATCGGAATACGCGAGTATGTAGAACTGGCTTCGAGCTAAAAGAAGCGTGTGTAAAGGAAATGGAATAGAAAATGAGAGAGAAATAGAGAAAGGGAAGTACAAAAGGGTTTCGGAAGAGGAAAAAAACCGAAACTATTCGAGAAGCTGATACTTTTGTAATACTCCAATAGAATGTCGTATAAAAATCTAATTTCATTTCATGTATTGCAAACGAGGGTAGATCATTTGTCTGCGCAATTTTGTTTTTGTATTTCCTCTTCTGTACAGAAGCTTTGGAAAATGAGTCGAGGATGGCATTTTAAAAGAGCATGTACACTAAATTTCTTTACTATGGTTCGTAAATTTGGCCTAAAGAGAATTTTGGGGTGTTTTTCACGCTAAAGACATTTCGTTTTGACGTGCGATCGGATTTCTTTTTGATGGTATTTCGATTGTGTCGAAAACTGCTTTACAATGTGCCTGATGGCAGTTTTATCACGGTTGTATACTGTCTTCAGTCATGTCAGCTTTTCAAAATGTAATTTTTTTCATTTTCTCGAAGCTGAACGGCTGAAATATCTTTTATAACAGTTTAATGACTCGCTCATCACTGCTTAATTTTCAAAATCATAGAAGAATTTGTGACAAAAATTGTAAAATATATTGTCTGAGACGGTAAAATAAAAAGCACTACAAAGTACAAATCAGTGACGTACTTGTGGAAGGGGGGTTCATCAAACCCTCCACAGAGCCGAAAAAATTTATAAACTCCAGTGCCCTAGGATTTCAACACCTAATCTGTTAGTTTTTTGCTTCTCTTGATCAAGTTACTGTCTTTTGCTTGCCATTTTTTTTTATTTCTTGTGTTTTTTCTCTGAAAAATCAATTTTACTTGAAAATTTTCCAAAAAAATAAGCAAAATAATTTTCGAATTTTTAGCGAAATTTCATTCTGGTGTTGTAATTACCCATTCATTTTTCAGTTTTCATGCATTTTTGACCTGCAACCCTGCATCTGTAGTATGGGAAAAACGGAGTATTTTTGCTTTATGCTCCCTCAGAATGTTGATCTGGGTACGTCACTGCTACTATAAGTCTTAAGAATATCTGCAATGAGTCTAGAATTTTCCTTGATTTTCTATCCGAAGTATAGTAAAAATCAGTGTAGATACTCATTTTTCTTATTGCGAGTGCGGAGTAGTAGGAACCCATCAATGTTATGCGACTGAAAGAGGTATGTAAGTATCACCAATTTAGGTACATCTCTTGTCAAACTCATGCTCGTTCACCTGCCCCATAAAAATGATCTCTGTCTATGGAAAAGTTATCGTTGCGGTCAAAATGCTATTCGCTTGAGAATTTGCTTACGTAGCCTGATGGAGGCGAATTTCACTACTCGATGAGGGATTGGTCGCTGAAAACTCAAGGGAATCGTTTTCGGTTCATTTGATACTGCTCAAATCGTATTTTATTCGTTCCTTTTTTTATTTATTTCGGGTCTTATAACTTGAAATTATACTGCGCTCATCTGGTCGCATTTCCTCATTCTCGTCGCATTGATCTGTTCTCCCCGATTACCCTATTTTTCATTTTACGATTTTTTTATATTAGTCCGATGATACAATACTCGATATGTCCAAGTTCATCACATACGCGTACTTTCAGTCCTTCACCCAAACATTTAGTATACCTAGTTTTATAACGTATTCGTATTATCGTCTCTGTGAAATAATATCTGCTTTGAATGCGTAACAGAGTTACAGGTACCTATTAAAGTATTTGTATACTACCTGGTGGAAGGACTAGGTAGTTCAATTTTTTTTAAACCCATTTTTTATAGAGGCGATACTAATCGATTTTATTTGTGCAATAAGGAGTTATAATTACAATAATCGCCAACTCTTCGAAGGTTTGTTGAATTTCCTTCTGGAGATATTATTTCAAAGCGATTTTATTGTATGGATCTCGTGGTTCAGTTTTTTGATATTTCAATACCATTGATTATTTTTACAAACGTAGGTACCTACTGCGAATCATTAGACTATACTTTGATACAAACATTTTTCACCTTTCAAGCTTTTCTTCATAAAATAGGTATCCATCATTTTTTTATTCTTTTAATTATTAATTGTCACCAACTTCTCATCTTCTTCGAGCACATACTTCTCTTTTTATTTGCATTAATTAAAAAAAAAATTTCATCTGTGAAGAGTTTTTCTTCACTTTTTCTCGCCCCTGCTTCATCTCACTCGTCGGATCCTGGGTTACGGATGACAATTTTTTCTTTCACTTTATTGGTTAAGATCAGCTGAAAATTGATATATAGTGTTTCTCTCTTTTGCTCTTTCTCTTTTTCTCTTGGTCATAAATTGAACGACAAACTCCCGATTTGTAGTGGCTGTCAAACTATACGGTGGAAAATGGAAAGAAATACCTAGCTTCATAGTTTGTTTTTGTACCAATTTTTTTCAACGCGTTCTCCGAGTATTCTTTCTCTCTGTCTTCTCCGATTTTTTTCTCTCGCTCATTCATTATTGAATTTCATGTTTTTCTGTAGACAAAACAAATGTTACACTTTGTGTACTGTTCATGTATTGATCTAATTTTTGCAGAATTTATTTTGAATTCCTCGTCAATCTTACTATGTCAGTCTCCGTTCGTTTTAAAATACATTATTATGTGTGTGGCCAGCAAGAACAGTTTTTCTGATCCAAATTCTTTGCCAAAGGTATCAAGTATGATGTTTTTCACAATGAAAAGGTGAACTGTGGAGAAGGGCAGTCAGAAAAATTCCCCGTGAGTCCTCGGATATAGCGTTCTACAAAATTAAAAACTTGCAAAAATATGGTCGTTATTAATCGGATTCTTTTCTCTTTCCTATTCGTCCCCCTCAAACAACTGGCATTATTATTTGTGAGTTTTTTCTTATTTTTAGCAGGTTTTCAACGGAAAACCTTCCATTTATTTTGGTCTGACGTTCACAAATACGTATGGAACCAACATAATAGTTATTCGTTTCATGATTTCAGGATTCCAAAAGTAATCATCTCGCATTACCATATTTCTTTCTTTCATTCTTACATTAATGTATGTAATGAGGGGGTGGGAGGTGTATGGGAATTGTAAATTTCGATTTAAGAGCTATAATTACAGCAAAACTACAAAATGGATCGATCTGAAATTTAAACCGTGCATTAATTGATATCTCGTAAATTTTCCATCCAAATTACCAGTCAATCCATTCGTTAGTTCTGAAGAAAAGTCACCTTAAAGGTCGTAGAACGTGGACTTTTCTTTGGAAGACGAGATAGGAAGAACTACTGCACCGATAGAACTGAAATTAGCACCAACGGTCAATCTTGATAAGATTGAAAGTCTGATAGAAATTTCACGACGATCAGTTTTGTGGTTCTCTAGAAATCAGCGAAAATGCAGCCCAAAAGCGATGATTTTTTATGAGCTTTTGAAGGAACGTGGAGTACTTCGAAATCTAATGATTTTTTTTACCGTTGAAAAATTGAAACTGTCTCCAACAATTTCCCAAATTTGAAAATTTTTTTGGTTGTATTTCACAGCTGCCATTTACAAAATGGTCGTTGGGAAATAATTTTTTTGGCATTTTTTTCTTTAAAAAAATCGGGCGAACTATTCTAATCCTTTTTACAGAATCCTAAAACATAAAATTTTGGTCGTTTATGACACTCCCTGTACTACCAATCGAAAACCTGATTTTCTAGCGGTGCTTGCTGCGTTGGAATTTTATTTTTTCTACAATTTTCCCCTTTAAATTAATTTTATTCAGTTTTCCGCTTGGTAAAAACGTTATTTTCTCTTATATATACGAGTAGGTAGGTACGCGCGTTCGTTAGAAGTTTCTTTCTTTGTTTGCTAAAAACGTGAAAATGAATTTAAAATAAAAGAACGTCGGTACAGGACGGAGAAGTGACGAAAAAATGAAAACCATCCCATATGCGGTACAACCCCCGGCTCATCATTTTTCAAGCAACGCTGAAAATTTTCAACGTCAACGTGAAATTTTGTCGAATTATGCGTAGGCTATAGCTTATTTCTAATTATCTAGTGTTGAGCCCTGTCAACTATAATTTTGTTTTGGGCCGCTTAAAATAATAATGAAATTATTCTTTCCGGTCGACTAGCTTTGTAACGTATATGGGCCTAACTGTAATGCGTAGGGAAAAAAAATTATAACTACAGGCTAGTATGAAAAATAAACTGACTTTGTGAACAGAAATTTAAATTGATGCGATATGTTTTTCAGTATAAGGTATAGCGATTGCAGCTGGTGCTTTATGCTCAGTTTTTTGTTGTTGTTGTTGTTGTTGTTTTTTGTTTCAGGAGGATATAAATTCATTCGTGTATTCTTTTTTTTTCCATCCCTTTCCTGAAATTCTTCTCCTATTAGATTATGAAAGTCGGTGTTTCTAATTGAACGATGCCTTAGAGGTTTGAAAACGTTGGAAAGCTCTTCGTCTTCTGTATAATTTCTTGATTAAAGTTTATAGGCTCAATGATTAAAAAAAAAAAAAAAGGCTTGCGATTCAGTGGAGCGCGAATTTATTGAACACAAAAGCATTTGTTGAACCAAGGCGGAGCTATTGTATATATTTTTCGTGTTGAAACAGAGAGGCGTGCTGATAGGAAGCAAAATTGTTGATTGACTTTTGTAAACACCGAAAACTCCTTTTGAGAGAAAAAAAAATTGAATTAATAACCTTACAAGATAAAGAGGCAGATCTGCAAATTTGAGGGGCATTTCTTTGGAAAGCTGTTTCATAACCATCTCGGAGTAATGGCTTGTCACCAAAGGAGACTTGATGAGAATTTTGATTAATCGAGGAGGGCTGCCTTCTAATAGTAGAACTGAAACATCTCTTTCATGGCTCTAATATAATAATACTGAGAAAGAAAAAAAAAAAAACAATACTGTACAATTCACGATATCGTATAGATAGCGTAATAGTACGAGTAGTTCGAATATTATTTTTTCCAACCAACGAGTTGAATTTTCCACTCAGAGTGATAGAGTAACATATACTGATCATTATAAGACCAGTTGGAGCATTCTGTGATCAGAATTCGTAGAACAGTATTTTAAGTTCACATTATGTTTAGCATTGATTCCTAAAACTTTGTCTTACTTAAAAGAATGTTTTTTCTATTTTTTATTTAGACCAATCGCCTTTTTAAAATCCTTATGATGTCAAGCACTTCTTATTTGAGCCAGACTATAGCAACTATAGTGACTTACAGGCTACAGAACTAATGCTATAGTTAATTCGAATTTATGAAATGGTGGTGATACGTGCTACGTGACCCTGTATCGAATAGTAAAACATTGTCTGGGAATGAGAGTTGAAATGGGTGCAAAGGGTAAGAGTGAAGAAAGTTTGTTAAGTGTGAGTCGAGATTTCGCACGTTTTGAGAATATGGAATGGTTTTTTTCATCCAGTCTGTAATCTACATGTCGACTATGATCGGTAGATGCGGTAATAAAATTTAACTTGATTGCAATATTGTTACGTGTTCTCTATACTGGAATAAGATGCAGCTTGTTCCACTCGTAGTAGTTAAATATATACTCGTAGTTATATATAGTGAATATATACAATACATGTATTCCTAATATCGTTTGAAAGGTCAGTAGTGGGAACTTGTGAAGTGCATCTTTATTTCTTTTTTCGCCAATTTTTATTTTATGGAAAATAATGCATGTATTATGTTACTAGAAGTACAGAATTTGTCTTCTGTGTACGTAACTTTAATGAACCACACAAATCGGTAATTTGAAGCGAAAAAAACTGTATCCATATCCATTTTAGAGAATTTACCAGGTGTGAGAAAATAAATTTTATTATAACTTATGTATTTCTTTGGTGGTAATACTGCTCAATCGACTTGGATCTCATCCAGGTTGATTTATCACCAGAGACATTTAATTTCTCACATCTCATAAATTTTAAAAATGTGAGTACACATTCCTATTTTCCCTTCTGGAATAAAAGTTTCAGGTTGCTTTGACTAATCAAATTGGACCATGGACCGTGGACGAGATAAGGCACTGCAGCCAATCAGCCAAGAGCTATTGATTGGTGGTACGTAAATACGAGTATATTTGAAAAATTAATTCTCCAATTAATGATGATGTGAAAGATCAATTTTAATCTAACAAATCTTGGAAGAGTTATAGTATCTATAATTGCGATGGATATTTTATCCATCGATATGTTCTGGTATCTAGGTATGTTTCATTGATTGAAGGTTTTCAGCATTCCTATTATTCTTTAATCACTGTTATCGCCATAGCTATATTTGTATCATTGGAAAAAATTTTCCTTTTGAATCGTTTTGAAATTGTTATATTACGTATATGTCAGTGTTTTTTGTGCTATTGTATCGACGGCTGTTCTAGCAGTAGTGCGATGTCATTTTGAAGGTACGGATTCCATCGAATGCTCACGGAGTTTTCAGCTTTTGGAACGCGAGATAGGAAGAACTACTCAACCAATAGGGCTGAAATTTGCACCAAAGGTCCATCTTGATAACACTGAAGAAGTCTAACATAAATTTCCTGACGATCGGTTTTTGCGGTTCTCTAGAAATCAGCAAAAACGTTGCCAAAAAACGATGAATTTTGATAAGTTTCTGAAGGAACGGAGTCCTTCAAATTCTAACGGATTTTTTTTTGTCCTTGAAAAATTGGGAAAACGGATGTAAACCTTAACAATTTCCCAAATTTGAAAAATTTCTTAGTTGTAATTTCCCGGCAGCCATTCACAAAATGGTCAACAAGAAATAATCTTGTAAAGTTTTGCTTTCGAAAAATCGGGCGAACTGTACCCTATTCCTTTTTACAGAATCCTGAAACATAAAATTTTGGTGGTTCGTGACACCTCTATACTATCAATCAAAAACCTGCTTTTCTAGCGGGGCTGGCTGCGATAGATTTTTTTAAAAATAAGTATAGAATTGATTTTCTTACAGAAAAAGTGTCGTAAATAAAATGAAAGTGTGTTCAAAAATGGATTTTGTTTTCACTTCTTCCACAGTCAAGTAGACAAGATGTAGGCTTACCTTAATTTTTTATTCATCGCTCGAATATCGAAGTGAAAAAAAAACATCTGCTTTCTCGTTCATTAGGAGAAAAAAGGAAAGTTTTTAATTCTCTAGGTCTTGCTTAAAATCGATTTGGTCGGTGATGGGATAAAATCGAAAAAAGTTTCTTCGTTTAACTTTTTCTTACAGTTGTATTTCATCTTATTCGTATTTACAGTTTTCTAAAAAACTTACCTAGCAATTATTTTGGAAGAACACGATTATGAACTTTGAAATTGTTAAATTTTCAAGAAGGTTTTTACTTTCCTGTATGAAACCTTTTCCATTTGTCTCAGCTCGTTGTGTAGCAAGTTTCAACAATCCAAAACTTATTAGAAATAAAATTTTACTTTAATCCCTTTGTTACTATAGGCTATTTTACTCGATTGAAAGATTTGTATTTCTGGTTCTCAAATCACACATAGACTAGTCAAATCATCCAAAACGTCATGAGTAAGTGCAATTTTCTAATTCTTTCCATTTCACTGATCTTTCTATAGATTGATGAGTTAAAATGTTTTGGTGAATGAACGTGACGTCAAACTAGTGCCATATTAAACTACTCACGTATTTCGACGTTAACTATAAATTCGAAATTTTCCTAGTGAGAAAGAGAAAAACAAAGTTGGTGAAATCACGTTTTGTTTTTTGTAAAGAAAACCCTATACGTTTCGATTTTGGATTATGGAAAATATGCATTATCCGTTTGAGGTTGAATATCTTCACTTTTTTGTGTCCTCAGTTTTCTTTTCAGAGCTGCTTCGTTTTTTTCACTCGGTGTTGTTCAGTTTCCTCATCATTAACAGCGACAGTCTTCTAATTTCATTCGACTTGATCAAAATTTATGACAAGTTTTTTCCCCAGTATTTTTCCAATTTTTCGATTTCATTTAGTGAAAAAAAAAAAAGGTTTTATTTAAATGACGCATCGTCGACACAATAAGTATTTTATTCTTTATTCTGTCCTAGCGAGCGAAAGTTCGTGAGGGGTATTTTGATAGTGATTTTTGACACAATGGAAGAATAATAATATGAATTTGTGAATTCTTCTACTTTTCTTTTCATTTACAATATGTTTTTAAAACCTAAAACCTTCGGTCTAAGATTAATTGAAAATTGAAAGAAATTTTGAAAAAATTTTCACTTTGGTCTTAACGAATGAAAATATGCTTCAAATTGAAATTTTCGATAAAAATAAAAATTTTAATGCTTTTGTGACTTTCAAAACAGGTTTTTAATTGAACTTAGCATTTTTCTACATGCTTCATGGTTATTTGACTTTTGAAAATTGAAAATGTGTGTTGGAGAGAGTCTTCCAACCAACAACAAATCATAAAAATCATACTTAATAAGAGTAGAACAATAAATTTGTAATTCATCTATTTCCTAACTATACCATGACTTAGTTTCTTTTCTATAATGGGTTGAAATGAAAGGTTTACCTATATACCTGCAATGAAGGATGCAATAGCAGGTCACTAACAGTTGAGGATTTATATGTTCTCTCAAGTCTCAGCTCCTTTCGGGAATATAGTTCCCGGAAGCTGTTCTGGGTGTTTCGGTATTTTTCAATATTTGGCTGTTCGTTCTTGTGGCCAAAATCAACTTGCATGTATTAATAAAACTTCAATACACAGTTCGTATCAGTAATGTATAGAAAAAGTTGCTTAATTGTGTGGGCCCAAAAATGCTAATAGTTATCATGAAGACATTTTGAACTTAGTGAAACGACACTGCTCCATCATTCCCAATTCATACTTTATTTCAAGAGTATAGTAAAATACATTTCCTTCGCAGAATACTGCTCGGAATACGACTGAATGCATTTCTATTCTCTCGATCCCATTTCTCAGAAAAAAACCATCACCCTACTTCCTGCTTCCTGAAAATAGCAATATTATTTAGGGTACAAATTATTAGATAGGTACTGCCGTTGTTTTAATGAGCATTCTATCCATAAGGCCACAGCAGCGGTTGTTCAAGCCAAAATAGTATATTATGTAGATTACTCAACACGAAAATGTGCAAATGTGACCCTTCGATAACAGTAAAAAAAAAAACGTAAGAAACGGTAGGATTAAAAGGAAACGTTTACTTATTCCATTGTTGATAACCCCTTGACAGAGGCATTCGTGTGAGTATTCGAATGAATTTCCAAGCAATTTAAAATGTTCCCACTTGAATCACATCGATGTTCCAACTGGCACAGACGATAAATTAAATATCTGCTTTACTGCCTTAAGGTTCTTCTTTTTCTTTCTCTTTTTACTTTTTTAATATTTCTGTATCATGCAAGACCAAAATTACTGTACCACTTGTAACTTTCATTCGCGCTTGCCACACCAAAATTATCATCAAAACTGGCACCAGCAGACGTTTGTGCCAAATTGCAGCTCACATATACCATCGACATGCGTGCCAGCGCCAGTGCCCACTCCACAAATTCCAGCTTATCCTCCAATGCCACAAAATTCGCAAATACCGGCTTCCTTGACTGCAACTTGGGCTGCTGCACACAACAATGCGGCAGATGGGCAGCAACCTTCACCAACTCCAGCTATCGACGGTTGCGTACTCTACGAAAAAGACTGTAACCTGCCGGTGGACCTGTGTCGGACATGCCCGGATGTGTGTGTGGATGACTACTGGCATGAGCTCAGCAATCGGCTAGGCTGCGACGAACGCGTTTTTGATCGGTGGAAAAGCATGTACCAATTGACAACGGACGACGTTGCTCAGCAGATTCTGCAGACGAAAGCCGATTGTCGCCGCAAACCATTCTTGCCAAGACGCTGCACCATGTGTGATATCACCGATGACATTTACCTGAGGGAGCAGCTGTGCAAATCATATGTGAAGCCAAGAGTACGTGAAATCCACTGCTTAGGTGACTACAGTGTCGATGCGATGCCGCCTAAATTTCCACCAACTATGATCATGACCAATCCGAGGCATTGCTCCAAGAACAGGTCCATTGAGTCATTCCGTAATCAAGATGGCGCTTGCGAAATGATACGCAAACTCGAGGAACGTAATTTGCTGCTGCCATTCACCAAGAAGATCGCTTGAATGGGTAAATTTTTCTATGTTATATAAAGAATAAGAGAATTCGTCTGTGTAAGTATATTATATGTATTCAAAAATAATGGCTTGTTGGTCACAAATTAATCTGCATACTATTTGTATACGTTCATCAGTCGACGATGGTACAATGTACATAGTGTATAGATAGGTGATTCTACAAGAATGGTGGTTTGCTTGTCTTGGCTAACTCCAACCAGAAGAGTTACATTATCTTTCTTATTTTCAAATTGAAGGGTATCACTAGTTTAACTTGATCCTCACATCAAAAATATTTGAACCTCTTCCTACAGCAGTAAAATTTGTTCTAAATGGTTAAAATGACTTCAGACCTAGCCATCCCTGTCCATGTTTCCCATATTTTAGTCATAGAGTAGCGTCAGTGGAGTGAGGGTGTGAAGAAATAAAAAAATTACGACGCAACATGAGAAAGAATTTTTATACTGTATATTACGTAGGTATAGTAGTAACTGGGGTGTCTTGAGTACGAATTGTTGAAAAGTTTGGGAATGCATTATCGAAGTATGTCCGTGTTGTGTGGTGATGTTGCGGAGGTTGGGGAACCAGTTTTTGATTGGTTTGAAATCTTACTTGGATTAAAATTGAGCTCTTTGTTTTTGGTATGTGACATTACGCAGCCAACTGTCAAAGATGGCGTGCGCGCGGATTTTTTGTTTTGTTTTTTTCAGTGAGGAAAATTTAGGGATGTCCCCAAGATTTTTCAAGTGATGAAAATTTTCTATCATGTATTTTCAGTGGTCATTTTCTGAGATGACGGTTGGGAATTTTTTTTTGGTTCATTCATGTATTAAAAATTTGGGTAGAATGTTCGCTGATTTTTCCAAGTGTTGAAAAAATGTTCCGTTTTTGCAAAAAGGTGTGTCGTGTTTCACCCTGCGTTCTTTGTTCCAAGTGTTATTGTTAAGGTTTGTGTTTGTATTTTTATATGTATATTGTGTTTGTGTTATTTTGCGTGTTTGTGTTAACTATGATGTGTGCCAAGTCCGATTTTGTTCTAAATATCATTACATATATTCTAATGACCTCATTGCCAGTACCCATGATAAACCAATCAAAACTGGTTCCTCAACCCCCACAACATCTTCACACAACACCGACATACTTCAATAACGCATCCCCAAACTTTTCAAAAATTTGTCCTCAAGACACCCAGTTACTACTTATCATGTTCCAGGCAATTAATAGAACCAAGTATTTTATTTTATAAAATGCCTGATTTTACTAATTGCCTGTAACATACTCATATTTACGCTTACATGCAAAACCATTATTATAGAGGAAAGATTACAAATTTCTCGGGTGTCCAAACCGTCTCTTCCTGATCGTCTCTCAGAATAATTTATTTTTCAAACACAATTCTAAGTAAATACTTATACAAAATTATGGTGGTAATTCCGAAATGATGATAAAAGGCGGAAAGACGAGAGCGAAACAAAAAGAAAAATATTTTTGTGGTAAAATGTTTTTGTTTTTCCAACGAAAGTGCGAAATTGAAATTACTGAAATAATACGAGTACTAAAAGCCTACGAAAGCGTGGGAAAAAAAAAGGAAAAAAATTGAAAGCACCAGACCATCGATGAATATAGCGTTTTGTTACTTTCTCCAGTGCCGCGTCTCTTTCGTGGTTTATACTCTTTCTTTCGGCTTTTCAGTCGCCATCAGTTAAGATTATCCTCGCTTTTATCTCATCAAATTTATTTTACACGCCGGCGATGTTGTTTATCTTAGCGAATTTGTAAAACAAATTATAGCGCAAGAGCTGGCCGGTAATCCTATGAGGATCTGTGCAGATGAAATTTATTATTCAATACTTTATCTTCGCGTGGTGGAGAGAGAACAAACTTCCATGCTCACGTATGGAATGAACAACAAAAAACGCAATTTTCGAGAGGTAATTTTTGTCTGGGACGAGTGACGACCGAAGCAGTATAGTAGTTACGGTTTCATTCTTATTTTTTGCCTGCCACACGATGAATACAGGTATACCGGTGTACCTTTCCCATTTACTGATTTTCTACTGACTTCGTCTTCGCGTCGTGGTACTTTAAAATTACGCGTGGTATTTAATTGGACCAGTTCAGATTCGGTGTACCTATATGTATTGACGGGTCATGGGTGAATTTACTGGGAGACCTGGCTCCCAAGAAATGAAATTAGCGTCAGCCTAATAAAAAATTGAAATTTCTGAAGCGAAAGAAGTGGGATATGAAAGTTTTTGTCATATAAATGTTACGGTTAATGTGTGTAATTGGTGATTCTATAGAATAACCGGCGATTCTATAGAATCACCAGTAACACTGTTTTAAGTTTGATTTCATACATTCACCGGTGATTCTACAGAATAACCTAGGGTGGTTGGAGAATGTATAAAAAAATACCAGAAAATGCATTTTAAAATAGCATATTATTACAAAATTAATACAAACTTACTCGCAGTTTGGACAGTTTGTAAAACTTTGAGAAAAAATGTATTATGCCTTTACAAGCTAGTCTGGTGAAAAGCCTTGGGAATTGAGGAGAGAGGGTGATTGGTAATGCCATTTTATGTTCAGTTTTTAAAGTCTGTATAGATAGATCTAACTCTCTACCAAACACGCAAAATGATACTCAGTTGTAAGACTGGTCTGCTCATCTTTTAAGACAGGTATTACTATGAAAATGTCCTGAATACATACATTCCCCAAGACATACAGGCGATTCTATAAAATAACCAGTTAATGTGTAAAATTTTTCTTCTTTTCATATATTCACCAAAACGCTACCCGATGGGCAAAAAATGAGAAAATGATCCGCAAAATGAGAATTTTATCCGTTGTCAGTCCGTTTTTATTTTCGATCATCGGATCTGAAAATTTGCAGTTATTTTTGTCATCTTGATTAATTTTCCAAATCCGTTTGTAAACCGGATTTCCTGATTATAATCAGTGATAATTTTTGGGCAATTTTTCTAAATCCGTTTGTAAAACGGTTTCACGGATTATAACCCGGGCCAACAAATATGATGAAACAGCCTTCACGGAAAATAATCCGGACTCATTTCCGGCAAGACTGATTACAATCCGTTCGAAATCCGTTTCAGAAGCCGGAAAACAGGAAAATTCCGGGTTATAATCCAGAAACGGATTATAACCCGGAATAAAACGGATCCGTTTTCAAAATATTTTGCCCATAGGGTAGGTGATTCTATAGAATCGCCGGTGATTCTGTAGAATTACCGGATTATACACATTAACCGTAACATAAATATCAATTCGCTTCCCGTAAATTTTTTACCATCTCAGACGAGACTAGAGAAATCCGCCTACGTCACGGATGGTGAAGAAAACTTGAAAAAGATTTTGAACCTTAAGAAATTTTAGTAGAATAAGCCCGGCTAGGGAAGCAGGTTTTCGATTGATAGTACAGGGGTGTCATGAACCACATAAATTATGTTTTGGGATTCTGTTACAAGAATAGGGACGAGACAATTTGCTCGATTTTTTGAAAGCAAAAAATTATTAAAAAATCATTTCTCAACAACCATTTTGTAAATGGCTGCCGGGAAATACAACCTAAATACCTTTTCAAATTCGGGTAATTATTGGGAACAGTTTTCCAAATTTTTCAACGGTAAAAAAATAATTTGCGTTTTTTTTCTCTCCTGTAAGATTTGATGAAGTGGACTAATTTATCGCCTTCTTCACTTCTTGTGTATCGCCATTCAAATGTAACTGCAATATTTCAATACGAATATTTCCTGCTCAGTTCGCTCATCTCACTGATCCCACAAGTTTTAATAAGTCATTTAAGAGCCTTCAACAAGATTGCTATAAGTTGTAAAAATTTTTCTCCAAAGTAGCAGAATTACAAACTTAAACTTTGGCCTGTTGCTTGTTGATGGATTTCAATAGCGAAAATATTGAATCCTCGGTAGCTATTTGTAGAGAATGATTAATGCGAAATTCTGGATAACTCTCGATAATGGTACAATAACTTGGCTGATTATTACAGGAAAGTAGCGGCAAAGATTTTCATAAATTAAACGATGAAACGTCTTCTGTAACCACAGCGTGTCAGTTCGTTCGTGATACTACAAGCGTTACACGATTTCGCATATTTACGGCGAACTAGTTAGGCAACCACCCGCGATGATTCCATAATGAGAAAATAAACACGATCGTAACTTAATGCCCAGACACGAGTACGGTATTGACTGGTGTTTGTTCTGTGAGTGATCGCCAACCAGTTTTAAACGGTTGATCGTTGACCCAACTTTTTTCCACATTGTACTTCGAGAAATTATAAATTTTAATGCAGTATTAATTTTTACAACGTCAATAATTTGCATATTTTTCTGGACTTGATTTGCAAAATTTGTTCGTGTCTTTGGGGCAGAATTGCGACTTCTTTATGTTTGATATTTTTATTCAATCAGTTTCTTTCAATTGCATTTTCTTGTTACAAACGGGCTCATTTTTAAAATTGAGTAGGTAGTGAAAAGCAAGAAGGGGATTTCCAACATTTTTTACTTTCGAGAGAAACACATTTGAAGTTTGCAAATTAGCAAAACTGGTGTTTAAATCAAGCTAGAATGTTGCAATTTGGAATATACTTTTTATAAACGATGATATGAACTTCAAGCATGGCAAAGAAGAAGTATATGCAGAACATAGAGCGGCCGCTGTATAGAGCAGCAAATGAAGCTATTTAAATCCCCTTTTTGCCGTTCTTGGAATTTTTATGCATAATATCAGTCCATTAAATCCGTTTTTTGCCATTCTTGCAGTTTCTATGCTAGGTTCTAATCTAGAAAATAGTTTAAAAAATTCAAACATGCTTTAATAAGACTGTAATAAATAACTTTGTGAAAATTAATGATATATAATATTGACCTTCTGCTGATGTTTTAGTGGAGGATTTTTACTCATTGCTCAAGTTTTTACCAGTTTGAATGGGGATATTTTTATTTTGATGACTTTGTTTCTAAGTATGATCAAAATATATATAGTGTGAAACTTCAACTGGACATATTTCGAGAATGAGAGCAGATTTCAAGATACAATAAAAAGCGCCATCTTCGAGATTTGTGACCGGATCTGGAAAAGGGGACCAAATGTCCGCACATTCGAGATTTGACATACTGACGATTGAATTTGAGTGAAAAAAATAGAACAATTCACAATTTACATGAAAAAAAAAAAAAGAAAAGAAAAATGAAAAAAGGGTCAACAAGATTTTTTTTTTTGAAAATAAATTTCGTCAGATACGTCATCTTTCAACCGTTTAGTTTTTTACACTCGCGCAACCTGAAAGTTTTTTTCTAGTCTTTGGTCGAGTATATAATTACAAATGGAAGAAAAGGTACCAAATATCGGCGGTCTGTTTTTTAAACTAAATTTTCTTGAAATTAATTTTACCGACATTTGGACCCGTTCTTCAAATCCGGTGAAATTTTACATTAAGCGGCATTAAACTCTGAGGAATTATAGACCATTAACGCTTCGCTTTTGCAATCCTTCACACTTTACATTAATGTTCACTCAGAGTAACAACATATAATCTTTTGTCTTTAACTGAAATAACTATACCTAAGATATTTATTATGGCTGCATTTTTATTTTATTTATCTTTCATACATAACCTACTGGATTCGTTTATAAAATGTTGTTCGGTTCAACAAAAAGATTTGAATGTCTGAATCGACCGCTGATTTTGCTGCCACCAGAGTTTTCTCGACCTTGAGAATTTTCTCTCATTCGAGGTCAAAGAAATGTAATTTCCAACCGAGGCCCGTTTTCGTTGGCTGAAAACGTCTTTAATGCCTCCTTCCAAAGCCGTCATAAATATACTGTTACAAGACAATCGACGTTTAATGAACTTGGCAACGCTCGAGAGAAGTGTCGATCTCTCTGGCATCCTTTTTCCGTATCCGCATTGGTCTGGCCCCCTCTCCCCCTCCTCCGCTCCTCCTTTCGATCACCACATAAGCCTACTACCACTTTTATTAGCTTTTAAACGACAGTCTGCTACCGTAAACGCAGGTAACGGAATAAATTGCAAAAGTTATTATCAAACTTCCCTTCGGTTCTCTCATTTATTATGTTTTTCTCACCTCGTGCTCCCCTCTGTGCGGCTATTTTTTCTGCTGCTTCGTGAAATAGGAAATTTTGGAATGTGTACTACGCACACCTCTGGTAGCCGCCTCTCGCAGAGAGACACATAATAATTTATACTCGAGCCTAGGACCGCTGTTGCAAGCTTTTTGTCGCCTCCTCTTTTTTGTCGTGCTTTTTCTGCACTTTTTTTACTTTTTCGAATGATGGATGGTTGTTTGTTAAGAGTATTAGGTATATCCTCGAATGTCGTGGCCATACTGTAATACATTACACTTTGTAGTTTCCTTATCAGTCGAGAGACAAGGTTTTTCAACGAAAAAATTACTTCTTTTTTTGCCAGCACAGACCGAGACGTTGAAAAGAGAAGGTTAAAAGAAAAAAAAAAAAAGAGAAAAAGAAATTGAAGGGCGTACTGAAAAGGCTCAATAAGAAACTCTTCGTGATCGGGTGACTTTTAGTTTTTGAAGTTTATGTCATCCGTGCAACCGAAAGTCAAAATCGTTGTTAAATAATGGTTTGTCAAGTTATTTCATTGTTTTTGATGCTTTGTCTATTTTTATAAGGGTAAAAATTGAATTGTTGGGTTTGCGAAGCTCAGCAAAGTATTTTTCATTTGTCAGCATTCAGAATGAAAGATTTATACAAGTAGTGATTCTTGCCTCACATGGTGAAAAGAATTAGACGACGAATGAATGACTCGGGGCAAAAGATTTTTTAATTTACTTCCTCGCATTTTTTGAAGCAGGGTGGAGGATTACACTACGCTGCACCAAATGAAGTATTGTTAGCCGACTAAATCTGGTAATTTTTGATGTGCGAACATGTTTGTTTTTGTTACATAGGAGTACATTCGTAAATTTAACACGAGTTAAAAATCGATAGTGGAGATCGATAACGGACGGGAGTCGGGTAGTTGGAACTTTTTTTTTAACAAGTTCTACATTTTAAAGAACTATTTATGATATAAACCTGAATTTGCTTTCATCCAAAAGAAAAAATCTTCATCTATCTGATAAAAAGCGAGAAGAAGCTATTCCTGATGTTTTAATCCCCAAAAAATCTAATAATCCAGATCCACACCCTCTTTTCGTATGTAACTATGATTAACTGAAACTTTTACATTTTAATTAGGCCTACTAACTACTTTGACGTGTTACAGTAGAAGACTTGCGTGTATGGAGAGTAAAATTAAGGTATAAAGATTAAAAACTATGTAGACTGAAAACAATGATGTAGATTATAAACAAGTGGAATAAATACCATCTAAATTGAAATACTCTTAATAAGAGATAAATAGAGAGTAAATATATTGGGAATAAAACCAGCTTAGTCCAAAAGTTTATGTGGATTAAAAACGTTTATATTTAGTTTTAGAGCATGCTCAAATTTTTGTGCCATTGCTTTAGCAAAAATCTTTCTTTTGTAGAAAAATTTTCCACTGGATTTAAAATAAATTGATATTGTTTATAACAAACTAAAAATATTTTTTTGCCTTAATAGGCTCTCTTTGTGTGGAAATATAGCGAAACGTAGATTCGTGCTGCAGCGCAACTCAGTGTTGTATATCGCAAAGGATTTTCTACGAACATTCGAATTTTACTTTTGTTCTTGGAATCGACTAGTGGAAAATGAAATAATATTGTTCCTTTTTGTGCCTTCGAATAAGTTTTGTAACCAATCTGAAAATCCTATTAGCTCGTGCCGGTTAGCATGCCGGGGATAAATGGCAAACAAAACGATTCGCACGAAAATCTCATACCCACAGAATTGTATGTACTTACCTACTGAATACGAGTAAATGATGTAAAAGAAAAGTTTGCAGAAACGAATGATGAAAAGAAAAAAGGATCGAATGAAAAATGTATTTCTCGTTTATGTCGTGTCGACGGTCGAAGAAAGAAGAAAACTTTTGCCTGAGTTAATGTTTTTTTCCTGTATTTAGTTCACCACCCTTAGCCTCGTTAATTCGTGGGTACTCGTCAAAACGTCAATAGGGCGTACCATTATCAAATTAATCTTACCTGTTGCTCCTCGAGTCCACTCACCTTTGTTTCTTTTTTTTTCTCTTTTCTTTTTCTGGTATTGTTTTTGTTTTTGCTTTTTTCATGATCCTCCATTTTTTTTAATAACGTCTCCGGGGTTGGGTTTGTCGTTAAAATGAAAAGAAAAAACCAACTACCGTAATATTAAAGTCACATTATTTTTGCCGTGTTTACGAGAGAAAGTCCATAAAGGGGAACGTCCTGTGCAATGTGCATCCAAGAAGCAGGAAAATGAGAAGAATGAGAGGAATATTCGTAGTGTCTGTTAGAAAAACGTTTTTTTCAGTTGAATTTATAGTTCATTTTTCTATATCTGTCGTGTGAAATTGGTTTGCGTCAAATATGAAAAATAAATAACGATATCAGAATAATTGAAAGAGCACCTAAGTAAGAAAATAACGTTTTGAGATATTGCGATGTTTGAAGTTTTTGTTTTGTTATAAGATGATATACGTACGTAGGTGTGAGTTTGAGCTCTGAAGAGGTATTAGTATTTTTGCTTAGTTTATTTACTATCCAATGAGTTACTTGTCGCAAGTTTAATATCTGTAGAAATGAATTTATACCAATTTAACGAAAACCCTACATAGTCCGTTTTTACATATCCATTCAAGTTGAATGACTGAGTCAGTTTAGGAAAGTTTCAACTGTCGTTTTGAATTTCTATGATCAAAAACAATTTACCATTATATTAGATATATACCGATAGAACATTAATTGTGTAGAAACTATAGAACGAAACTTTCTTAAATCATTAAAAATTAACAACTGCGGAAGTTATATGGTCAACTGAAAAAAAATAATATGATAAAACCACTGAATTTGTATCCCCGCAGCTATTAGAAAACATTGGAAATTTAGTAATTGAAAATTCAGTAATTTATAAAGAAAATTTTCTCACTCTATTGTGTACTACATAGTTTGTGTGCGTAATGTCATTTTTTTATCGGACTTTGAGTGAATTTGTAGTTGTATTTTATCAATCAGTTCTGACTTCTGAGTAATACATCGGACTAATGTTAGTTTATAGTCATACTCGTACACCTTATTTGACACCTATACACCTATATACATCAAATGTATGTCAAACTATAAAAACAAACATTTTCTTGATTTTAAAATTTTTTACTTGATGAAAAAACATTTTTACCACTCGTGTAAAATTTACTAATCTGCATTAGAAATAATCTCGCGAACTTATAATATCAACCGAGGAAAGTTCAGGGTCTTGGAAATTGGAATGAAACACAGAAAAAAAAAATCGAAACGATATTTCTGCCATCTCGTCTAAAACTTGAGTTGCTCAATGCAATGAAATTGTTGGAAAATTTTAGCGAAAATTAAACTTCCAAGAATTCGACTTTTTTTTAGTAGGTATTTAAATAAGGGTGCTGATAAACCGGAAAATAAAATTCGTAGAAAATCTTCCACCACATACATACTCTGTACGAATTAATTGAATCAAGCAATAGAATTCAGGATGGAAGGGCGTTTCAACCGAAAATTAGCTTTAAAAAAATAAATAAATATAAAACCACGAGAAAACGTTGCGTGCACTCAGTAGTTTCTAAACGTATACCATTCTCGACTTGCTTGTCTGAAAAAATGTGTATAGCTACATTTTATTTTTTCTTTATAGTGTTCGCCAGGTAACGAACAAAGCTGAAATTTTTACCACGAATTGCTGCACAAAAAGAAATTAACCAAGAAAGTGGTCAAATTATTTTGATAATACATGACTGTAATTCTAAGAAAGGGGTCAAGTTACAAGCAGAGGAACGTACCTTTCTAAATTCAGTGTTATTTTATGCACGTTTATGTTCGTGAAGTTGACATTTTATCTACGTCGATATTACGATCGTATTCACCAGGTATTCACTATGTACTGAGCGCAAATAGAGTTTTAATTGGTCATTTGCATACGCCGGCCTGAGTCTAAAACCTACCAAGTGCCAAAAAATTGATCCTTCAGTTTTATGACCTCGAATGATTTCTTAATATCTGCTAATGCTAAATCTGCCAAAGAATAAGTATTTTTTTGTTGGGGGGGGGGAGGGGGTGGCTTGTCATGTTTTGGATTTTCAGTTAGACTAAACTGATAATTTCAGGTCTGCAGGTGTACAGTCAAGTTGAATCATTCTATCGTCGCGTCGGTGGCATTTAGTAACAATCTACATTTTATTATTCGTTTCGTGCAATAGAGACACATATGTTATCATAAGTTATTCAGTTGTTAATGAATTGAATTATTGAGGAACAGGAATTCGATTTGCTTGACATTTGTCGGAATTTCTCATTCGACTATTCTGTGATCTCTTATGTGCTGCGTGATATATCGGCACTTGCATGTGTTGGGTGGTAGTTGGTAATTTTTTCAACTTGTAGATCGTAATTCGTTTCATTATAAATAGTTCGTACAGATGGCGAAAGCCTTCAATGCTATAAATTATTCAGAACCTCGATATTTTCGGGGCGAGAAAAATAGATACAATCGTTTTCATGATAGATAAATGTTGCGTTAAAACTGAAAGGGAAAAAGCAGGTATAGATATTTCTTTATGGTGTATAAAATATTAAGGTAAGGGAAGTATCGACCAGTTGGGTATATCTAAATGCGTGGGACGATTAAATATTTGTATTCTTCGGTATTACGTTAACGATCGAAAACTTTGCCGGAATTGCAATTTTCTTGAACTAGAAATTTCTCGCCAAAGTCGACCGAATTTTCGGTATAAACGTATTCTTAATTTAATAGATGTTGAGAACAGGGTGAAGGAAGAAGAAAATATAAAGAATGAATGAAAAAACGAGGGAAAAAATCGCTGCGAAAACTGAATGTGTCGGCCAGAAAGTAAGGTCGACCACTGACACCGCCCAAAAGGGTTCCGTTTTGACTTCCGTATGGAAGCGTATAATTTCACCTCGCTACCTATTTGCAGAAGCGGATAAATCTTTTTAATCTTCTGAGTAAATTCGAATTTTTTTTGATAACTCGATGCGTGCGGGTGTACTCGACGTAATAATCGCATCGCATGGGAATCATTCCTGAATTGAAACTCTTTTGTGAGTACCTAAATATAGAATTTGCGATTTACTGAAAGGAAATTTGAAAAAAGGATAATCCACTTTTTTTTTCTCGGAAATTTAGTTTCTCTGTGCCCCCGTATTTTACTACGGGTGGGACTTGATCTATAGCCCTATGGGCAAAATATTTTGAAAACGGATCCGTTTTATTCCGGGTTATAATCCGTTTCTGGATTGTAACCCGGAATTTTCCTGTTTTCCGGCTTCTAAAACGGATTTCGAACGGATTGTAATCGGTCTTGCCGGAAATGAGTCCGGATTATTTTCCGTGAAGGCTGTTTTATCATACTTGTTGGCCCGAGTTATAATCCGTGAAACCGTTTTACAAACGGATTTAGAAAAATTGCCCAAAAATTACCACTGATTATAATCAGGAAATCCGTTTTACAAACGGATTTGGAGAAATAATCAAGATGACAAAAATATCTGTAAATTTTCAGATCCGATAGTCGAAAATAAAAACGGACTGACAACGGATAAAATTCTCATTTTCCGGATCATTTTCTCATTTTTTGCCCATCGGGAGGTACAATCAGGCGGCACAAGGACATGTAGCCGATATTCAAACTGGCCGACCTAAAATGTAGCCGACTTTCAATGTAGCAGATCTCCAACCTAGCCGATATTTTTGATTTTTTCCAGTACTACCAACTATTCGCTAATTTAATTAAAAAATTTTATGTACGAATTGTCCCTTGAAAGGGAAAAATCGAAAACTGGAATAAAGAATGCGATGCTCCCCAAATGCGAATGAAAAATCGTGGCCGAAATACAATGTAACCGACGTACAACATAGCCGATAAAGATAATTGAAGCGAATTTGATACTTCAATTTTTATTTTTTTCGAAAACCCCCAACAACCCCAAAATCCTCCCCCCTTACTAAACATTCAACCCCACCCCAACCCACCAACTATTGAAATTTTCAACTCCCTCCTCACCGTACCACCAATTCTGCTTTGATTTGTAGAATTTAAATCTGTAGAGTGTAGACAGCTGCTTTTCGTCGGCTACGTTGAATTTCGGCCACATTGTTTTTCAGCCCCATCATTTTTCGTCTACCTTTTAAAATGGACACAGCCCGCGCACCTCACAAAGCCTCGTGAAGGCAGATATGAATTCTCTTTTACTGACGATTTATATGCTTGATGACGTCATCATCCAGATCTTGATTAAATACCAATCTTCCCTCAAAAAGCCAAATAAGTTTACTACATAATGACGTCATTAAATTGCTCTTTCACCTGATCCTACTCCTCCTATTGCTCCAAACCCTGCTCCGAATTGTCTTAAATGTTTTTGAATTTTGTGTATTATATATACCTAGAAAGAAAGAGATAGTAAAAAGTAGGTACCTACTACAAATATTCATAATTAATTTCTACAATAATTGATAGTGATTTTCAAAACTGTAATGTGGAAAGTTGGAAGTGACTTTTTTGTTGATACGTATTACTTGTGTACTATCCATCTCTTTCAGTAAAGTAAAATATATATATTTCTTTTTCTCGAGTCAAGTTCTGATTTTTGATATAAAATTAGGAGTACTCGCCTCGTTTTTCCAATGAAAAATAACGATTAGTAACAGAAAATCAGCCATCCAATTCTGTACTTCGTTATCGGGCCACAGCGACAGTTTTTTGGTCGTTAAACGTCCAAAATGCGCGAAAAATTCGTCCATATAACGACCAAAAAACTGTCACTAAGCGTCGATAACGAATTACAAAATCGAGGGAGGAGGCAGACATGTTACATCTATTTAATTTAACGTTTAATTCTTAAAACAGTTCAACTTGAAATATTTGAGTTTTTTTCAAAGTGTGTGAAACTTTTGGTAAAAGATTGAGTATTTTTTGGCAAAGTTTTCTCGCCTAATTCTATCGGTGATTTCGGTATTGCTTTACAAAACTTTTCGTTAACGTCTTCGAACTTTTTTTGAAGCGAAATTGTCGATAATACTAAATGATTTTGATGCTCGATGAAACTTTTTTATTTTTTCCCTCGTTTTTATTATCTTCGTTATTACGAGTATTTTATTAGCGTAGGTATGGAGGATGGAATGGATAGATATAATGGAGGTAAAGCTTAATTCGTGGAGAATTAGGCGTTTTATTTATTACAAGAAAAACATGGTGTCTGGTCTCCATTGTACTCTGGAAACGAAAAACTTCAAAATTCTTTTTGAAATATGCAATGTACATTTCCTATTTTAGTTTTAAAGCGTTTCATGAACTTTTGTCTGGCTTAACTGTAGTCTTTGGCCTCAATCCCAGAAACTTAATGCCCTGTTTTCTTTTCTTCTTTAAAATATAGCCCACATATCCTTATTTTTCCCTCGCAGCCGAGACTTATTTATTCGTCAATTAGTTTCGTCGTAAATTCAGAAGAATTCTTATATTATGTTCGTTAGTGTTTCAGAATCGCAAAATAACGCGCATAAATGCAAAAAAAAAAAGGTGCAGAAATCACAAATCGACTAAAAGAATGGATAGTAGACACATCAATGTAATAGTTTGCATAGTCTCCACCACAAATTATCCTGCTAAAGGGGTAAAAAGAGGGGGGGGAAATGAGCAATGGAAAAAAACGCCCAATTCATAAATTTGTTGGAGGAAAAAGTTGACTTCTTAGTCACCGCAGCTTATTATCTTTTCTGCCTTTGAAATTTATTAATCTCCTCATTAAAAAAATGCTAGCGCAGCAAGGCAAGGCCCGCTAGAAAAGTAGGTTTTTAAGCGAAAAAGAGCGGATCTTTTTGAATCACCCTGTGTTTGGGTTTGTTATTCCATTTTACCATTAATAATGCAGGATATTAGATAAATACTGTAGGTTACGAATGTTGAGAAAGGATTACTGATTAATATTGGGTTATTCGAATTCAATAATTTTACTAATTCCAAAATTCTAAACTTCAACATTTTTTTTTTATATTTGCCCAACCCAAACAATGAGACTTTATCCATGGAGATTGATGTGAAATTGTTCGCTGCCTGGTTAGAACGCCGTACTACATATTCCTATTGATAAATTTTTTCAAGAAGAAAGGAAACAGTTTTTCTCGATTACTATGTCGGTATAGTCTGCACTTTATGGTGCCTTACCTGCTTCCTACTTCCCACCCTATTAAAAATATTTGGTTCGAGTATGAAAATTTTTTATCATCGTAGACGATGGACACCTGCTCGTGACTAGAATGCAGAACAAGTCTGTATGACTGAACGTAACTGAAATAATGTGGAGAGAGAGAGAGAGAGAGAGAGAGAGAGAGAGAGAGAAAAAAAAAGACGTAGTTTTTGCGCTGCCAGATTCTGAAGTCGGAAATTTATTCCGCGGATATGTTCCTAATCTCCGGCCAGCGACGAATATTTATTTTTTCTCTCAGGAGTTACACTTTTTTCCTCCATTTTTGTCCTCTACTCACGATCGTGATATTGCAAAACGTATACGTTGTCGTGCTTTCGTTTTTTATGGGACTTCTCCCAATAGGGGATCGTTTTTACAAAGGCGAATTCGTTGAATGTAAAAACTTTTTACATCTTGACGAAAAATGTTTCTATTCTGTTAATTTTCGTCCTCGTAGACCTTGTTTAATGTAGAAAGTATACCTACCCGTAACTTTAATTATCTCTATGTAGTACTGATGAAATAGAATTTTGGAAGCGAAACTGAGCTCTATTGGTACTTTTTTCAAAGTTATTACTTCACTCGAAATTTGATATAATTAGGCTCAAAAGTCCTATGAAGGGCAGTTTTTGGAGGTGGAGTAGCTACAGATTGAACCGAAGGCCAATTTTCTAAAATGTTTTAATTGAAAGCTCGACTTAATTTGCTGATCTTGAAAAGCCTCGAAGCTGTGTCTGGCATTGCTGCAAAATTTGAAAGTCAAATGAGCAACAATATAGGCTATATCTGCGCTACTTTGGCAGCATGGAGCTCTATAGCTTCGAGCTTCCAACAATTTGAAACGAAACTCCGACTTTCGAATTTCACCAGCCTTCGTTTGTGTTGAAAGTTATGTTATACATTGATGATATTTGCTTTATTTTACCTTCTAGGTATTGTTATCAAATAGTTTTGGTTTATATTTATGATCTCGTATAAAGGATCTATTGTTCGTCTTCGTAGTCAAGAGTAAAATTCATAGTTTATTTTTATAATTTTCACGCTCTCTGCGGTAGAATCAACTGATAATCACACAAATTTTATCTCGTCATTTTTTCCAAACAACCCAAAAAATTTATAGAGAGAGAAAATTGTTCATTCGACTGATTCTACACTGAGAGAAGGGAAAAATAATTTTCGCTCTTAGAAATGAGAAAATAGGAACAATAGAAGATTTATTGATGATATTCTAACATTTGTAGTAGGTACTTTTTACTAAGGTCAACTAGGGTAATATGAGTTTTCTGGGTAAATGAGACGCATCAGTATTAACAGAGAAAAACAGTTAAGAGATGTGCTACCTACCTATATTAACCTGGTGCATGGAGTGTGTGCTTAACTCTAAGAATTCATTGGATTTTCTGGGTTTGTCCTTCTACGATTCATTATTAAGAAACATGTAACAGCTATAATATTTCTGATCAGTTTTCAATTTGACTAGACCTTGAAAGAAATATTTGTGGTAAAAAAATGCAAGAGATAGGCCTGAGTGGCAGAATTCTTTTGATAAGTTATTCTTAATGAATAAATAGTTTTTGTTGAATGCCATTTACCCCATTAAAAAAAGTGATTTTGGGAAATGGCTTGAGTTGTTCAGTAATATTCTATTTTGGTATGTTGTGTGTTTCTTCAGCTCCTAAATTATACGTTCGTGGCTTTCGAATGATTCTTTATGTTTTCTCGGTATAAGTATGTCTAATTACAAAAATTTCATTCGCGTTTGTTGCGTTGAAATTTCAGCCCTCCTTATTGGCCTTAATTCGTATTTTCACTTATTGTGCGTTTTACTGCCGGGCCTGCGAAATTCATTAACGTAGAAATTTCGTTGGCTAATGAGCAAATGAAACACTCGAGTGGAAAAGTGCAGGGATGTTGTTACCGTAATTCTCGTGTATACTAACTTAATATTTGTCGGCTTTTTCCTTTCAGTCTGCCAAGGTGATAATAATTTATTCTCTCGCCGCAAAGGCTGCTACCATCCGGAAGTGAGCCAAAAATGATACAACTTGCCTCGTACTTGATAACTTTTAAAGTATAGTAGGTACTCTTGAGTTGTGTGTGTGTGTGTGTGTGTGTGTGTGTGTGTGTGTGTAGTTACGAACTTATAACAACAGCAACACTATCAGCCTAAACAATAGCTGCTGTTGCGCTGGATACTTTCATTTTCCTCCTTCTCGATTCCCACACTATCCTTTCGTACCTCGTGAATCTTCTATAAAATATATGTTTTACAAGTCGGAAATACGCTGCGAGTGTTAACTGCAGTCATAAATTTCGCACTATTCACATATATTATATATATATATATATATATGTACAGTACTAACTTATATATCGCACACCCTCTACAAAACTGCTACAACTCGCAAAAATCAAGTTTTGAGTTAGTAGTGAAAAAATGGTCTATAAGGGTCCTACTTTGATCCCCCATATTCACCTTGGCGAAATTCCACCCCCAGACCCCTCCAGGACAGTTGTATCAGTTTACAATTTCAGAAATATGCTGCTATTCAATGGACAAAACTGCTACAACTCAACTTTTTCAAACAAACTGATAAAATTACTTGACAAAACTGATACAACTCAACATTACTCTACTAAACTGATACAATTCGCAGTTCTACAACCACGTCATTAATGAAACAATAACACTCAAATTATGTACAAAACTGATATAACTGTACAAAACTGATACAACTCAACCATTTTCTTCATTATTGGCTGGACAAAAGGGATACAACTTGCATGGGGGCTATTTGTTGACCACTGAAGGGGAAAATATTATTACATTCAGAAACTAGACCACAATACAAGCCTTTTGACGTTTCGACAAACAAAATCCGTTGAAAATTCACTGATTACTGACAGTTTTAAGATTCAAAATTTCAAATGGCTCTCCTGAAAAAACAGTTTTTGCGAGTTGTAGCAGTTTTGTAGAGGGTGTGCGATATGTATTTACGTATTACGCCGTTTTAACGCTACACCAAATACGAGAGCCTATATGGATCCCCTCCACTCCACCCGCTATGTGAAATCGAAATTTTCGAATTTTTGGCGAAAAGCTTGCCTATCGATATGATTAACGAGTGAATTTTTCTAAAATCTTTCCAACAAGGAAAAAAATTGAATATTATATCAAATATCTAGCAAATTTTATCAGATTCTCAGCCATGTATATAATGTAATCAAAATTTGAGAAATATTTTTGGGCATGGATGATACAGTATTTTGGCTTTATTAACAAGAAGGCCTCTTAATACAGTGGCGTGCTAAGTTCACTTTTCCTCAGCAAAATGCTGAGGGCCCAAAATTTCATCTCACAACTTTCAGTCACTTTTTAGGAAAAATAGAAAAATTTCCTTGAAATATGCAACATTTGGGCAAAATAAGGGCCCCAAGGTAAATGCATGTTGAGGCCTCACAATATTCTCAGCACGCCACTGCATAGTAAAGTTTGGTATAACTAATTATGGACCAATGGGAAAATCACAGTGATTTTGTTGCTAAGCAAAAATATTTTGAGAGGAAAGATACGAGTATTCTTACGACCCTATGGGCAAAATATTTTGAAAACGGATCCGTTTTATTCCGGGTTATAATCCGTTTCTGGATTGTAACCCGGAATTTTCCTGTTTTCCGGCTTCTAAAACGGATTTCGAACGGATTGTAATCGGTCTTGCCGGAAATGAGTCCGGATTATTTTCCGTGAAGGCTGTTTTATCATACTTGTTGGCCCGAGTTATAATCCGTGAAACCGTTTTACAAACGGATTTAGAAAAATTGCCCAAAAATTATCACTGATTATAATCAGGAAATCCGTTTTACAAACGGATTTGGAAAAATAATCAAAATGACAAAAATATCTGCAAATTTTCAGATCCGATGGTCGAAAATAAAAGCGGACTAACAACGGATGAAATTCTCATTTTCCGGATCATTTTCTCATTTTTTGCCCATCGGGGAGTATATCGAAAACTTTTATATAAACTTGAAGCACATCTGGTAGTTGAGCTAGTAAAAAACTTTAATAGTACTCAAATAAAAATTTCGTTGAAAAATTGACTAACGGCAAAGTAATTTATTCAATTTTCTAAATATTTTTACACATAGATTAAACCACTTTTTAGAAATTTTTCAGAAATTTTTTTTTGTGTAGTCCATAACTTTCCCAATTTTTGCCACGTTGAAAAGTTGAGCTTTTAAGCGATTAAATAACTTTTTTTGAATTAGGTCCTAAGTACTTATACTTCACCATTGCCCAAACTAGCTGAGGGAGTAAAAGTTTGAATCATAAGATACTTTCCTCGCTGAGCTGGGGGTAAAAAATTAAGATGGGTCAATAATTAATTGTACCATTTACTCTAATAATATTATTTTGTGAGTTGTATGTATAAACACCTACTGTTAAATCTAAGAAAAAGTTCAAAATAACGGCCAAAATTTTTTTGTAAAAATAGGTAAGTAGTAAGTACCTACTTATCTAGCTAAATGATCAACATTTTCGGAGAATCACACCTAATACATGATATTTTTCTCATGAGAACGGCAAGAAATACAACAAATGAGGTAGGTACCGTAAAAGAAATAATAAAAAAAGAGACTTAAAAAAAGAACGAGTCAAGAAATCTAAAAGAAGGAAAAAAAGGCGGTAAAAGGAAATTAATAACCCAAGTCGACGACATTTGGCGAGCGAGAAAATTTTCAAGTAGAAAAAATGTTATCGAAACTACATTTGGAAGCGGCACACGCGATCGAATGATATTTGTGTTATGTTGGAGTGTGTTGTGGGGTGAGGAGGGAGGTAGGTCTTTTTCCCTAAAAGAAGATGAAAGCCTGATTTTTTTTTTATGGGGGGGGGGGGACAAAATATGAAATAAAAAACAATCGACGAGAAAAGGTGTGTTCGTGACATGGAAGAATTTTTCGCGTCGAACATGTCGATTAAAATGACGACTTGGTACGTAGAATTTGTTTGGCTCTTTCGCAGTCATGGGGGCTGAAAAATGGATGGGAAAAAATGAACGCGTCGAATTTACAGACGAAGCGGAAGCAGAGAATGGCGATAAAAGTGTATCCAGGGCGTATCCTCGAATATATTTAACGAGTAATCTTGTTATACTTAATGCATGATTTAGTCCTATCTGTGGACCTTAATTTAATTTATTGCTACCGTCTGAAAAAGATCGAAAAAATAAAGCCATTACGAAGAATGAGTTCCTTTTGGGGTGAATGGGCAAATGTCGAAAGAAAAAGTGAACCCGTGTTGTGCGAGTTCGAGGGTTAATTGGTAAACCTAGTTACCTACTGAGCATTGAATCTCCTCCCGGTAATAACAGACTGTGTAATAAGGACTGCCGAATGTGTACATGTAAAGTAGCTATTAGTATAGAACCGGCCACCCATCCAATTGGTAGTGGTGTTAAGGTTCGGTTAACTGATCCGGTTCTACCGGTTTTTAACTGGGAACGGTTTGGTTTTTATTGCTCCGGTTTTTTCTTCAGGTTAACTGGACTTTAACCGGTTAACCTGCCCTATTTTGAAAAAAATAATAATAATACACATAAATGCTCCACCATGTACGTAGGATAGCTTTTTTTTTTTTGTTAATGGGATGGTAATCGGTTAAACTCCGGTTAACTTGAAGAAAAAAAACCGGAGCAAGAAAAATCGGTGAAAAAAAACTCCGGTTCTTTTCAAACGGTTAAAAACTGCTCCGGTTTTTCAAAAAAAAACTGTACCTTAACATCACTAGCAACGCTGCTAAAAGGTAGCAGCTTCATATCGCATCAATTTGTAAATCAAAGATAACACACAAACACATACGATTCACTTTTACTCGCAGCAAAAAAGATTTTCAAATACAGCAATTAGTAAAAGTGAATAACCCTGTATTAATACACATTTGCTTAGCAAATGAATTATGGTAATTTTCACTTTTTTTTTTCCATGGAATATTTATTATAAACTTTAGGTTTAATCAATGGAACTGTTCTACAGTGTAGCCAACCTATTATAGAACCTCGTGAAATTCAATAGAATTGGCAAAAATTTGAAGTGTACCAAGTTACCCGTAGAGTACCAAGTTACCCCGATTTACGGTACCTATTAAAAATGTAATTTATATCAAAATTGGTGAATATTAGGCCTACTTCTCGTTTATCTAAGTGTTATAGTCTCTAGTTTTAGTTTTTAGGGTCATATGATAGACGACCACAATTTCTATACTCGAATACACACCTGAAGTTTAACAGTTGATAAAATTAGCAAGCCGATAAAAATATGCGCCCTCAGCCCTGAGCAGGCCTAGATTAAGGGCGGGTAAAAACCCGCACTGCCCCTAGCACCCTCTACATGTGCACAAAATATTTCAAACTAGTATACATCGATAAATACAACCATATCTGATAACAATAATTATTTTCATAAAATAATATACGTGCCGCGTTTTTCTCTTATTAACTACTGACCGCTGAAACAAAACTGAAAATACATGTTTTTAACAAAATAATTTCGCATGACAGAAACAGTGATTTGGTACGATAATCATAATGGGATGTGAAATTGGAAGACTAAAAAAATAGCTGCAGCCTTCACTGAAGTTTCGTGAAGGCGAAAGATGAATTCTCTTTTACAACAGGAGATTATAAAAAGTATCCAAAAATGTTTCTGATAAAAACAAAACAATTCATCTTCAATAACTGTTTTAACTCTATGACGTCATCATCTGTGACGTCATCAAAGAATGGCAAAATGTTATATATAGGTATGATGACGTCACCATCTGAGGTTACTATGTTCTATCTGGATATAATGACGTCATCATCTGTATTTACTATGTAATAAATATATATGATGACGTCATCAAGGAAGGACAAAAATTGTAGAAAAAATTCTTCTTTAATTCATCTTCAAAGAGTGTATGATGACGTCATCAACCACTTTTTAACATAGGAACCGCAGATGGTGACGTCATCATACCTAGATACAACATTTTGCCCTTCCTTGATGACGTCACACATGATGACGTCACACAGTTAAAAAGCGGTTGATGACGTCATCAAGGAAGGGCAAAATGTTGTATCTAGGTATGATGACGTCACCATCTGCGGTTCCTATGTTCTATCTGGATATAATGACGTCATCATTCTTCTTCAATTCATCTTCAAAGAGTGTATGATGACGTCATCAACCGCTTTTTAACTGTGTGACGTCATCATCTGTGACGTCATCAAGGAAGGACAAGATGTTGTATCTAGGTATGATGACGTCACCATCTGCGGTTCCTATGTTCTATCTGGATATAATGACGTCATCATCAGTGTTTACTATGTAATAATTGGGTATGATGACGTCATCAAATACGAAAAAATGGGACATTATGTTATGGTGGGACAAATTTAAGGCCATTATGTTTGAAACAGGAACGCCCAGTACAAAAGAATTCATCTTCAAATAGCTGCAGCCTTCACTGAAGTTTCGTGAAGGCGAAAGATGAATTCTCTTTTACAACATGAGATTATAAAAAGTATCCAAAAATGTTTCTTATAAAAACAAAACAATTCATCTTCAATAACTGTTTTAACTCTATGACGTCATCATCTGTGACGTCATCAAAGAATGACAAAATGTTATATATAGGTATGATGACGTCACCATCTGAGGTTACTATGTTCTATCTGGATATAATGACGTCATCATCTGTATTTACTATGTAATAAATATATATGATGACGTCATCAAGGAAGGACAAAAATTGTAGAAAAAATTCTTCTTCAATTCACCTTCAAAGAGTGTATGATGACGTCATCAACCACTTTTTAACATAGGAACCGCAGATGGTGACGTCATCATACCTAGATACAACATTTTGCCCTTCCTTGATGACGTCACAGATGATGACGTCACACAGTTAAAAAGCGGTTGATGACGTCATCTTTTGATGACGTCATCAAGGAAGGACAAAATGTTGTATCTAGGTATGATGACGTCACCATCTGCGGTTCCTATGTTTTATCTGGATATAATGACGTCATCATTCTTCTTCAATTCATCTTCAAAGAGTGTATGATGACGTCATCAACCACTTTTTAACTGTTTGACGTCATAATCTATGACGTCATCAAGGAAGGACAAAATGTTGTATATAGGTATGATGACGTCACCATCTGCGGTTCCTATGTTTTATCTGGATATAATGACGTCATCATCTGTGTTTACTATGTAATAATTAGGTATGATGACGTCATCATCTGTGACGTCAGAACAAAATGGGACATTATGTTATGGTGGGACAAATGTTAGAAGGGCATTATGTTTGAAACAGGAACGCCCAGTACAAAAGAATTCATCTTCAAAATTCTTCTTCAATTCATCTTCAAAGAGTGTATGATGACGTCATCAACCACTTTTTAACATAGGAACCGCAGATGGTGACGTCATCATACCTAGATACAACATTTTGCCCTTCCTTGATGACGTCACAGATGATGACGTCACACAGTTAAAAAGCGGTTGATGACGTCATCAAGGAAGGGCAAAATGTTGTATCTAGGTATGATGACGTCACCATCTGCGGTTCCTATGTTCTATCTGGATATAATGACGTCATCATTCTTCTTCAATTCATCTTCAAAGAGTGTATGATGACGTCATCAACCGCTTTTTAACTGTGTGACGTCATCATCTGTGACGTCATCAAGGAAGGACAAGATGTTGTATCTAGGTATGATGACGTCACCATCTGCGGTTCCTATGTTCTATCTGGATATAATGACGTCATCATCAGTGTTTACTATGTAATAATTGGGTATGATGACGTCATCAAATACGAAAAAATGGGACATTATGTTATGGTGGGACAAATTTAAGGCCATTATGTTTGAAACAGGAACGCCCAGTACAAAAGAATTCATCTTCAATATTATCATGGTAAGTCGAGAATAAATATCATTTACGATGCTCGGCTTTCAATAATTTTTTTGTCATATTTTCCAAGTAAGTGGTTTTACCCCACTCTCTGCAGGATTTTGCCCCGTCAGGTAGGGCAAAAACCCGCAGAGCGCATTTTTTCTTCTTTTAGCTACAACTGAAGAGAAAAATTGTTCAAATCACCAAAAACTGGTCGATCACAGTCTAGATAAGTGTTCAATTGATTGATTCTTTGAAAAAAGAAAAAAGGCGGTTCCTATCACTGAATTATTCCATTCTTCTCCGTCAAAGTTAAGTGCGGATTATTGCCCGCCCTTACTCTAGCATATTGAGGTATTGAGCGTTATTGTTATTTGCGGATCCCTGCAACAAAGAATAGTTTATAATTAAAATTCCAATATTTTTTTCCTCTAAATTAATTTTAGAAAACATGGATATTTTAATTCCCATGCACTTTCGGTTAACGCTTTCTTGATTAATGTTGACGTGACCCGTCGTCTTCAATCGATTCCTAATCCAACCTCCGAGTAGAAAGTATATAATTATTAATATTTCAGTTTGTTTTTGCTGAAAACGGTATTCGGGTTGTATACCATATCTTCTCGCTTGCCCAATATCAATTTCGTACCCTCTTGTGACACATATATATATCAGACAGATAAAATTGAAAATTTTCTGGAACGTCGTTTATTTAGGCTACAGCTTGTTGGTTGCATTAATCTTTCATTTTATAACCGCACCATGTATTTACTAAAGATTCTCCGCTTGAGGCTGCGAATGAAAATTCTGAAACTAATTCAAAGTTCCAACATACTTAAACCACGTGATTAAGTATCGATAGCCTCGAGGTAGACGATGAAATGTTGAAAAAAAATTGTATTTCCCCCCCTCCTCCTTTACGCGTATATCATAGTTGTTTTGTAGAGACTAAATTGCAACGACGAACGGAAGTGGGGTGGAGAGGGATGAAAAGTGAATTTATTGAAGCACGAAAAACGATAGACGTATCCGTATGTGGGGCAAAGTTGGTTTTATGGGAGGAAAGCTGTAAAAGCGTAACAAAATTATAATACCATCTCTGCGACGACATCATCGTCGTAGTTTTCACATTTAATAAATTCGAAGCCTTCTTGAGGCGCCAACAAACGGGTCATTATATATTTTTGCCTTCATTTCGACGTTCTATAAAATTTTTAATTAATGCCATTTGGCTCATAATGGATAATACGTGAACGCTCTTAATGACAATTAAGAAGGCCATGCTTTGCCTAGAGGAAAGCGATTCTTAGCAGTTACTCATTTTTAACGCTTTTTTTTGTTATAAATTTTGTCTTCAACTTGGCTCAGTTTGAAAATTTTTAGTTGATACAAGAGGTAGATACTATTTCCTCACTCACTCTAATCTTCATTTTATTATGAAAAATTATGTATAAGGTATGATAGGACCTGTTAGAAGGCAACGGCCGCCATTCGCACATCTCCCCAAAAATTATGACGTGAGCCGCGATTCGAATCTTCCCAGAATTTTCACTGTGAAACTAATACGAAAATCCCCCTTCCCCCGCCTCCACGGTGATACTCGTATATTCTCTTGGAAAAATCTGAAAAATAGCAAAAATTCGGCAGAATATTAAATAATTTCAGTAGTTTTTTTATACACGTTCCTTCCGATAGGGCAATATTAAAATCTCAATTAATAAGTAATCTTGTATCTCTACGGCTCATGAGTGGCACAGTGTGTGAACTTGGTGCAAATGTGTAAGAAGAGAAGCGCGAAAATTCTTAAAAGTCTGTCCTGCGAAACGCAGTAGGAAAAATTTGAAAACAAGCCACGATTAAACTAATTTTCACTCATTAAGAACTCTACATCGTACTCGTAGCACGTGTTGATACATTTTGCCACACAAAATGCTTGTCTATACGTTATTGTTGTTTCTTGAAATATCGAAAATATTTGTGCGCCTGCCGGTTACATTGCAGGGTGGAGATGAAAAATCGTGCTAGCTTCTTTTCGAGTGTGTTTGTGTGCGCGCTTAGAGGGTGTGTATGTACTTTATGTATAGTGAAGCTTTAATTTTAAAACCATCTGACACACGTTACCACAAGATATGAAAAGGCGTATAGAAGTAATTACGAGGAAAAATGAGAGTTCGTATATCATATAAGCCGAATCAGTGTGACACTGCGAACAATATAGGCTGAGCATATTATATGCGAGGAATTTTTCATATTCAATTTCAGACTTTTTTTCTGTGGTGAAAATTTTTTCCTTCGGTGTTACATTGTTGCTCTACTTTGGCAGAATTGAAAACCATCGGATCGTCGTTATCCGTGAGACGAATGTACTCTGTTTTTCTGAACTCGATCAAAATTCTCGAATGAAAGAAAAAATATCGGTAATAAAAGAGGATAGAATAAATTTTTTGCCAACAAAAACCAACGTCTCGGTTTCACTTTTATTTTGTCTGATGAAAGCCAGTGAAGACTGAAGAGCAGGATGAAGGGGGCAAGAGACGACGAAACGAATTCGACATTTTTTTTTTATTGTTTGGAAATGCTGGAAAAGTCATTGGCAAAGAGAAGCGGCTAGTGCCTTAATTTTCAGCTTGTTTTTCATTATCGGAGAAAACATTCGTTTTCATTATTAGCAGGTTTGTTATTGAAAACGTATTGATTTTTCGTTCTGTTTCTTTTATTTTTTTTGTATTCAGTAACTATACTACGGAGGCGACAAAAAATGGTCGCGCACTTTGAAATTTATACAGATTTGCACGAGAAAGGATAGGTACGCTTTTGCCAAAAGTTTCGAATTAATCCGACAATAATAAGTTGAAATTTTATTCAGTTGAGAGAATATAAGCTCGCGAGTCACATGTCAACAACTTGTTTGGTTTAATCCTTGTAGTTGACTAAATAACAGCAAAACGAAAACAAAAGTGGGAGACAAAATTGAGATTCTACGTATTTTATTTTATTTTTAGCAGTTTTTTTTATAATAATATATATATATATACCTATACACATTTTTGTGAACTGTTTCATCTGCTTCTCTCGACACTCCGACAGATGTATTAAAACTTGTAACGAGGAAATGAAGAGATGACAAAACAAATAATAAATAAGCCTGTATAATGACATCGATGTCGCAGAAACAGAATTCAGGAGGGCAAATAATTATTTAAAACTTACATTTAATTTGAAAAATCACCGTTTATTCTTATTTTATTTCAATCATTATGTTATCAATCTTCGCCTAAACCTTCACATTAGGTACATTTCAACATTTTCTAATTTACCGCCGTGTAACGAAAACGAATGATATTAACATATCAAAAACTGATGAGATGAAGAAAATTTGTACTTGATTGTTCTCCTTACTAGTTTACAGTGTAAGAGAAATTAATTTAGAAATTCGTACTTCATTTTATTGTTGAAACATTTAGAAAATATTTATTTACAGAATCATTTATTTTTTCATAATAGAGTGTAGAGAAAAACTTTTTACATTACCAGCCTTAATAAAATAAAAAGTATAAAAAAAAATTAAAAAACAAACAGTCCTTTTGGTCCTTTTCTAAAGTGAAAAATGAATAACTGCCCTATATTTTCGTAAAATTACTCACTCCATCTGTAGAGTGCGAACTTGCCTTCAATTCCCAGTACATTTACGTACCTATTGAGTACCGTCGAACGGGGTGACTTTACATTCAAGGGGCAACTTTACCCACTTCGTTTTAGCCCGATAAATAAATTGCCAGGCAAAAATTAAAACCGAAATACGATTTGGATAGAAGCAGGTAGAAGGAGGAAAAGAAAAAAAGATCGCCGCCCCTACCTCACTTCACCCAGTAACAGAACAAGAAAATAAAGCGGCGATATGGTTTTTTTCCTTTTTCTTATTCGTCTTTTTTTTTTTTAACCACAGGCACTCAAAATATTCAGTTTGGTTTCACACGGTTAAAGTTGGTACTTGACTAGTTTCTTTTCAATCGTATGTCCCAGTACAAACATCCTCAAATTTTGCCTTCCACCCATTAATAACCCGTCAATAACAAATTGATGGGTGGAGTCGCCCCATTGAGGGGTGATTTTACCCAAATTTTTGGAGAAATCATAAAAAATAGAAGGAAGGCTGCAAACTCGAACTTTTTTTTACAAATGTGTTGAGAAATGTTGGACCAAAATTTTAAAACAAAATTCCCTTCAGTAGCTTAAAAATTGGAGGATTTATTAAATGAAAAAGTTGAAAAACATTAAAAAAAGTGTGTAAAGTCGCCCCATTTGACGGTAACTATTCATTTCATCTTAATATTGACCGTCTTCAATTGCAAAAATCTCTCTCTCTACCCTTTCAAACGAATCAATAGGTAGGGTAGGTACTAGGTACCCAAAGTAAATTTTCTATCGCTTTGAATATAAATAGGAGTAGAGACGTTTCTCTAAGTGAAGTATAAAGATCAGTTTTATAAACGAGTAAAATAGTCGAATAGAATGTGAAAGAAGGCGGAGAAACTATACTATACTATAAATTCTTCCATCCTTTTCATTTCGCCCAAGAGAAAACTAATGTCTTAACTACAGCAAACGCAATTTTTCATCCGCACTTTGCAAGCACCTGAAATAAAAAGGTACCTAAGAGACGAGTATCTACTGCAAATGCATGAAATGAAGCCCTCGCTTTCTTTACTTCATACATAAAAAATAAAGCGAATATATTTCTATAATAATGTTACAACCGTTAATTGAAAATACATATACGACTATGTCGCGTCGCCTCAACTAGCTCAGGCATTCGTTTTCATGCATACTTTTCCAGTTCAAATATGAAATATGGGTGCAATACGTTGCTCGTTGACGTTTCTACGACAATTCGAGTATTATTTTTATAAATATTTCTCTTTCCTTCTTCACTCACTCCAGGCTTTCCTCTTGCATTCGTATACCTATACGTCAGTTTTACGTGTATCTATACGGAAATATAAAAGTAGTTTTTCATTTGCGAAAAACGAGAACGCATAAAGTAAGCTCTCTTGTTGCCGATCGAGAAGTAAAATTCGACCTTATACACTCGCTGCACAGCAGGAAAGCAGAAGGAAAAACGGGGAAATGAACCACTCGTAGACAAGTTCGCAATCGGTCTTTCTACGCGAGTGTATACTTGTATCACAAAACCGTAATCATTTTCTTTTTCTTCGGATGCTTTCTTCCTCTCAGCATGCCCCGCAATGGTGCCGTTTGTTCTCCACGTATTTTCTATTTCCTTTACACTCGGCGCAACCCCGCCCCGCAGCTGAGGTGGAATTTGCATTTATTCGCGGCGAACGTGTATCATCATTTTCAAAAACATACCCTTCATGTCTGCTAAACCGAAAAGACAAATCGTTTTGACCTGCAGAAAAACGGAAAACCGCGCGTATACCGACTTATGTGTATGTGAAATCGCCGACCGTCAAACACTCGAAAAACTTGCCCTACACACACACGCTCCCCCTCCCTTAGATAATTTCACGATACTTTCAAACAACAACCATCTTCACCAACCCCGATACTCGCACATTCGCATTCTTTTGAAAACAAAATGCGGCAAAATTCGGAATTCAATGACAACGACGACGTCGAGTATCGAATACAATGGAAAAGTGAAAATTTGTCGGGGCCAACCAAAAATTTTTCCGTGGCAGTTTGAACGAAAGCTTCTGTTTTCTCTTTCGTTTGGGCCAAAATCTTTTCTCGTAGACGAGAGCTATCATTTAGTTTAATAGAAGACGGGGAGGAAAATCTCGGGGAAATTTTTTGTCTGTATGTATTTGTACGTTGTAAAACCGACAGGTATACTCTTGTGTACCTCAGATCATAGGAATTTCCCAGATCTGGTCACATAATTGTGTTTCGATGCATTTTACGTACCGTCGAATGGGGCGACTTTACACACTTTTTTTATGTTTTTCAACTTTGTCCTTTAATAACTCTTCCAATTTTGAAGCTATTGAAGTGAATTTGGTTTTAAAATTTAGGTCTAACATTTCTCAACACAATTGTAAAAAAAAGTTTGAGTTTGCAACCTTCCTTCTATTTTTTATGATTTTTCAAAAAATTTGTGTAAAGTCACCTCTCAATGGGGCGACTTTACCCATCAATTTGTAATTGACGGGTTATTGATGGGTGAGGAGGCAAAATTTGAGGATGTTTGTACTCAGACATACGATTGAAAAGACACTAGTCAAGTACCAACTTCAACTGTGTGAAACCAAACTGAATATTTTGAGTGTCTGTGGCTAAAAAAAAAAGACGAATAAGAAAAAAGGAAAAAACCATATCGCCAATTTATTTTCTTGTTCTGTTACTGGGTGAAGTGAGGTAGGGGCGGCCATCTTTTTTTTATTTTCCTCCTTCTACCTGCTTCCATCCAAATCGTATTTTGGTTTTAATTTTTGCCTGGCAATTTATTTATTGGGCTAAAACGAAGTGGGTAAAGTCGCCCCTTGAATGTAAAGTCACCCCGTTCGACGGTACTCGTAAATTGCTAGGCAACAAACAATAATTTTGTGCAGAGTTGTATAAAGTACAAGTTTTTCGACTGCCCATAAAGCCTATGTTAAATTTCATAGTACAAAATCGGTTCTCGTCAAACTAAATTCACCAGGGTGCACCACGTGTTAGGAGGAACAGATTTTCGGGTTTATTCGGAAAAACAGCCCATCTACAAACTAATTCACCAGAGCGCGCCACGGGTTAGGAGGTATGAATTTTCGGCTGTCTTTAGCCAGCCCTTTTTTTCCCCAAAAATTGAAATTCGCCTTTAGCCAGCCCGTTTTTTCCCAATTTGTACCTCCTAACCCGTGGCGCGCTCTGGTGAAATAGTTTGGTGAGAACTAATTTTGTACTACGTTTTTTGGCCAAGTCAATGAACTTGTACTTTATACAACTCTGTTTTTGTGAAACAAGTTTTGTTGTTATTGTAGGTACATCTATATAAAACAAAAATCGTGGAACAATTAATCAACAAAATTTTTCATGGTATCAATAAAATTGGTTGATATTACTGACGGAGAAACAATATGCCACGCGAATTTACCTTTTTTGCGGATTTTACTAGTGATAAATAAAAGAAACCTTAGGATTGATTAGACGATTTTTATTAAATAAACCTAGTACAATATTATGTATGTATTCGTATCCGAATATAATATGTAATAAGAGCATTATTTTACATAATCTATACTAATTACAAATATTTGAAGGGTACTTGCATCTGTGCTCGGTGAATAATGTTTTTACGTATTTGCTTGTTTTCAGCTTTAAAATGCTCCAAGGAAAGCACTATATACCATTGTTGTTGATGTAAGAAAATTGTGATAAATGAAACTGCTATGCGTATTCACGTCATCGCAGTTATGCTTAAAAAAATGAGATTTTTCCATCGATCGCTGCTCACACTGGCTGGTAACGTGACCAGTCTGGGTGCTCCCATGATGATTGCCAATGCAACGAGCATTCACTTGGCCAATGCAACCCTTTTCTCAGTTACGATGTCCAACTCGACGGCAATCCATCAAACTTTGGCTTATGTATGGCTGGTATTTCTATCGGCTTTGCTGGCTTGCATCATTATCACAACTGTTTTAGGTGAGTGATACTCATAATCATGAAATTATTGAATAGACTGTGACTGACTAATTTATGCGTTACGTGGGTCCAGTAGGTACCTACTTGGAATGAATCACCCAATCGCATTACGTTTTGAATTTAAATCTGCGGCACATCTACTCCTGAAGGAAAATTAAGTTTTATTTGAAAATTAATGTGAATTCATAAGAAAATTAGGTGAAATATTGAAAATATATATAGTGTGAGTATGTATGCAGTATGTACACTTACTTACTGAATTGAAAATTAATAAACTGCGCATCAACGTTTAGAGTAAATTTCCATTAATTATTTTATTTAGTTAATGTAACTTACAAGTTGGAATTATACTGACCTCCAGGCATAGAACGTATCTCTCTTCAAATCAGGCGGAATCCATAATATTTGCTTAGCCAAGTCAATAAGTATATTTTATAGAAGTCTTATATGCACAACGCCGGATGAAGGTTTTATGGGGCCCGGGGCCCATTACCTGATAACGCATCCCTCAATCAAAATAATTTGCTTCTATATATGATTTAAAAAATAATACCTAAATCAAACTTTGATTTTACGTTGAGTAAATATATCTACATACATACCTATACTTACAAGTCGCTACTTCACAGAATTTTTCGTCAATAAAAGTTTTTGCTCCATCTTTTGGCCCCTCGTAGACCATGTGCTCCAGGGCCTGTGCTCCTCTCACTCGTAGGATTACTAACTCTTGCACGTTTGAGAAGATTATGGATGTACGAGAAATTTATCGAATCTATTTCAAAATTATTTGGCTCGCCGAGCATGAGTATACTCGATACCGTTTTTCTTTCTTCGCTTAAGGTTTTGCGTCTGTTCGTAAAAGTTTATTAAATTCGTTTTAGTATGCTCAAAATGTTAGACGATTTTCTTGTTTTTTGCTTTCAAATTATTAGCAACATCGCATCATCAAAGAAAACTATCAAAACACTATCGAAAAGCGGGCAATCGTTGTAAAAGGCTAAGAGCTCTTCTACTTTTTTGATACGGTGCTTATGAAGGAACAAAGAGCTTGAAAATACTGCTAGTTGGTATGGAATGGTATGTACTCGTATAATGACTGCAAGATATTGTTTTTCATTCTCCCTATATAATCGAGTTCGTTTGATACATATAACCTGAGTAATGTATTGGCTCCATTTTCTACCTGTGAAGATGATTTTGGTACCTGTTAACGAAAATCCAGTATTTTTAAAAAGTTCGAAGACCTGAATGAGAAATGATATTCCATACATTTTTTTGGTACTTCTACCTACATACCTACCTAGTTATACTACCTGCCTCAATCAACTGGGATCTTGAGGCGAATATAGTCTTAATACAAGTTGACAAAAACCATATTATCACCGAAGTAATATGCATGTAATAACATTTATTTTCTCCCCTCTCATTAATTTTTCATCATGGATTTAGTACCTTTAAGATATAGATTTTACCCATAGATTGACTTTTGGAGGAGGCCAGGAGGGTAGTGAAGGAAAATTTCATGCTCAAAAATTTCATGCTGCCAATAAGTAGCTAAGGTGCAGATGAGGGTGGGTCATGCGCAGAAGGTGTTCGGTTGACACGATTAACCTTCGGTTGACAACTAGTTGACGGGATTGCCGACCTGTACTCTATTTGAAGAAGAAAGTATTAATCGAGAATTATGTTGTTCTGCGCAGGCGTTCCTTCAGCTGCACCGTCAGAAAAATCAATATAATTTATGCAATAATATCTATTGGTGTATTAGGATTTATTGTATGAGCAGATGAGATTATTAGTGGAATTAATCAGTTTCTAAATACTCCAATGATAATTGGTATTGTTATAAAAAAGATTATTAATAGTGCGTGACCTTAGCAATGTTGACGGCACAGAATTTCGTTTGCTGGCTGTTCATTACTATATAAATATGATCTAAGAGCTTTAAGCCCTCTCTAGAGCTGAGATTAGATCCCTAGATACGATCAAATTAGTCCTCAATCCTTAAAGAAGCGATAACTATATAAGGTTTTGATTCATTTGTATGGAACTCTAATAAATTTGTTTGTTCTTTACTCATAAAATTATCCCTTGTTTAAAAGTCCCGAACCTATAGGTATTTTCAATTATTATTGCGTATACCCTCCCCTCTCCTTTCCTTCGAGCTTTTCATTGAAGGTTTTTTTTTTTATTATTGGTGATCAGTGAAAAAAATTCTAGCCTCCATCCCAAATATACATGTACGAGAATATCAAGAAAAGTTCGCCTGTATGATTTTATCTTTTTCGTATTTTATCTTTTTCGTTTCGTTCTTGTATACATATACACATATGTACCTACGCGTCTCTTTCAAGAAAGCTATAGCCTACACAACCATCTGGAAAATACTTATAATCGATGGACAATCTGCAAAAGAATTACCAAGCTATTCTATGTACTATTTCATACTGGTGTATCATGTAGAAAGCTTTATAAACACGAAATGGGTTTTTGCAACTGACGCGTGTTTAACCCGATTTCTATGTTGCCTCATGAAATACTCCCTTCTTCTTCTTTGGTGTTAACAAATAGGAAGAATAGAAAGTTGAAATCTCGTCATGCGTGAATATCTGAAGCGTAAATAGGCTGCATGAGCAAATTTCTTCACTTCTTGCTCACCAAGTCCGACCCTTTTCCAAACATATATTCTTTCATCCGGCTCTTACTGAAAAAAAACCCAATGCCCAATAGTTCATTGGCTATCGACTAAAGAGAAAAATGTTATTAAAACTGCGAACCTAGCCCGTAATTTGTTTTACTGGTTGTCGGTACCGAAGATAGAGGCCTTTTTCTGAGAATAAATGGTGAAATACGTTCTCACTCGAATAATCATTACATTACACTATACTTACTCTGCATTTTTCAACTTTTTGAAATTTACAGAAATCAGACAAGGTGATATTCCTATAAAATATTTTTCACGCTGAATTCAATGCTGGTCTTTATTTCTCCGTGTCGGGTCATAATCTTGAGTAATGTCAGTGTTTTCTGAGAAATTATCAATATTAGTCCCGTAAAAAAATATTAAATAGCTACTCACTCATACCATGATACCATCATGAAAATTATACAATAAATTCTTAAAAGTGGTATTATTCCATGTCTTTTAACTTTTCCAAAAAGAAAAAAGAAAAAAAATTCGAGCACAGCAAGCCCCCTAGAAAAGCAGGTTTTCGATTGATAGTACAGGAAATTTCAGCCCTATTGGTTCGGCCGTTCGTCTGTTCTCGTGTTCCAAAGAAATATATGCGCGCGGAGGGAGAAACAATAATCTATATTATAAATGAAACTAATAGATAAAGAAACACCAAAATGCGAAATAGGTATTTTTGGAATCTGGAGACCATGACACGAAAAACTATGATGGTCTCGTGTCCTATTGTGGAAGTCAGAATAAAATTAATAGTAGGTTTTCTATCGAAAACCTGCTAAAAAAAAGACGTACTTACAAATGATTACGATTTCGACGTACATTTTTTGTCCGCTCAAAAAAATTGTAACTAATTTATGAATTATTCAGCGCGTTTTTCAAAGGTTTTTTGGGTGTAAAGAAATTGAATTTTTTAATCATTAGGTATACCTTTCTTGTCATTCAATCAACTCCTTATCGTATCGAATATAAAACCCACCTGTTGCATTTTGATGAACGAAAGCAGCTTTAACGAATATTGTGGCTTCATTTCGTATAATTTACAGTGGAAGCAATGTTTTTCCATTTCTTTTTCCAAGTGTCATTTATGTTTGCTTTAAAAATTTGTCCGATTTACGTCATCATTGGGCGTAATCTAAACATATAGTAACATATTATAATAAAGAGCAATATACGTATTGTAGGGTAAATAACATTTCAACTGTTTTCGTTTTACAAGACTAATTCGCATTTACTGGTACATTTGATAAATTCGAGAATCTTGTAATTTATGAAGATTAACTGCTTACACGTAGCCTCCATGTCTTTTGTTGGTTGAAATTAACGCAACCTCGAAAGTCGAAATCACTATTTAATGCCTCTTCGATGCCAATGAGAACACAGCCTTATTTATTAGCAACGAGTAAAGTTTATTTAACCACATCGCGAGACTAAAAACCTCCTGACAGACATAAAAGACTACGCATTTGAACCTGACAACCTGACAAAGAACATTTTAACTAATCCTAGTACCTATATATTTAGTTGCTAATATGGCATCGGTATGTAACGATTAGTCTAAAACAATTTAATTTGGGAAAACCTAGAAAACCTGTCGTTGTATGGGCCTGAGAAAATATTTCTTCATAAAGTTTGGGACACGGTACGATCTACGATGCATCCGAACGAGTCTGAAACGGAGAAGAAAGCGCATTAGAGGAATGAAAATGAGGCAAAATATGCATGAAGTTTAACCACTCATATGGAAAATCAGAAAAATTTTAATAATTTTTCGCTTTCCTATCATGCAGTCTATTGGTACTGTTTTCTTTACGGATATTTTGTTCTACTTTTTTATAAAAAAATTATTTAGGTGGGTATTTAATCCGCCTACTCTTTCAATCTTGAAAGTAAACTAATACTTACATTAGCTACGCCTACATTAGCTTAATATTGATGAAAATCTCGTCAATCATCCTATAAATAACTCGACGTCATCGTACGTTATGGTAGAAAGTAATTTTCTCGCTTCTTCACATATTTTTTCTATTTTTAAAACATTTGAAAATAAAAACTGGTTATACACCGTGAAGTTTACAACAAAATTCCATTTTCTGCATTTTTTTATTCCAATCTTGTGTTGATAAAAAATACCTTATTATTGGAAAAATGATGAAGCTCATCATTCGTAGCGAAGAGAAAGTTGAAAAATCTAAGCGATTCATAATTTCTATAGTTAACTTACTCAAGTCCTTAACCGGCTGTTCTTTTTCGAATTTTTACTCATGTTCCCAATAACTCGAAGTGAAATAATTAATGAAACCTTTTTTTTTGACTTGTTGGATTAACACTAGAAAGACCAGGTGGCGCCGTATACGACGCCGTTTGAATTTGGGTCCGTCACTCCTCAAAGGACCAGGTGGCGTCATATACGAGTATGACATTCTCTGGTCTTTTGAGGATCTTTTACTGTTGAATCGAATATGACGCCACCTGGTCCTTTGAGTAATCGAGTAAAACCTGGTTTTTCTAGTGTTAAATAAATATAATATCTCAGAAATGCTTCATTGGTTTGAATAGTATTAAATTTGATTTCAATTTCAATTAAAAAAAAAAAAAACTGATGAGCAATATTGTTGAAAAATGGACCAAGTTATTAAAAAATCATTAGAACTGTGGTACATAAATACATACATGTATATGTAGCTGAAGAAAATCTTCATTTCGACTATAATAATAATTACTCGTATGTTGGAGCGAAGAAACTTTATTTTTGAACAGATAGGTAGGTACTTATCTCTAAGGAGTAAGGACCATGTTATCACCATATCAATGTCGAATTGATTTATTCATTTCAAATCGAAATGAGCCAATCACATTTTACCTCTCAGTCTCACCCATTAGGTATTATGTTTCGTCCTTTTGTTTTTTTTTTTGGCTAGGCCTAACCGGAGTTTCCAATAATTATTCAGGAAACTAGGAGGAAAGAGGCGTGAATTTTAAAATATTTTCCTTGTACGAGTAAACAAGATTAAAATAAAATACGAGTACACAATATAAAATAAAAAAGTCGCATAAAAAGCGTTCGTATCTGGAGTATTGACAGGCTTTTCTCTGTGTATACGAAAAAATGATGGAAAACAATTTTCTCATCCGCAACAAGGTCAAAATAATTGACGCTGTAGCGTCGGCGTGACACGTGTTACGTATTAATTTTTAAATTTTATCTTCTTTTTTTTTTTTTTGATGGTACCCCTACCACCTTTTTTCCATCCCGTTTTTTTTTTTCATATTTGATTATTCTTCGAATAAAAAATATTGAGGGAAAATGGAGTGATTAACAAGTTTGTTATCGCCTCGATTTTTAATTTATTTCGTAATAAAACACCGTATAGGATAAACATAATATTATACATTCTCGTATGTATGTACATATATGTACTGTACGAAAAATGGCAAACTTTTTTAGCTCGGTGTGGCATTTACGTGTTTCGAGTGTTGGGGCAGCAGAGAAGTGTGAAATTAAATGACGTCATAGGAACAAATTTTATTGGCTTTTATGCGAAAATTAATGAATTACAGCCAGTTGTATTTTATTTCGGATTGAATATATTGGCTGTCGAAAAGTGTGAAATTATAATTTAACTGAAAATTTCAATGTATTCGCATTAATTCCACGTTCCTTATATTTTTAACTACGCGGAGAAAAGTCAGTATTGTACTTTCCAATTATTATTACATGGCATTTCAAACTTGAAACATGATATAGTTTTTCAAAAATGAGTTTGAGAGTTTAATTTATCGTACATCTTACCCAGTTTTAAGCCGATTGAGACTTTTCTTCGTAAAATGTTTAGAAAATCTTCCTCTATCAAGCAAGTGAGGCAAGTATTGATTTTCTCCAAAGGTGGAAAACAATTGGAATTTTTAAATTTTTTTAAAGAATCAAACTGGAAGCTCTTCTCACCCTTCCTCCCCTCGAGGGTTAAGAAAGATGGTCTTTTTTCAATTTTCTCTCATGAGGCAAAAATGAGACTCAAAAGGCTAAAAATTCTGTCAAAAATGTTTTGTATCGCCAAGTAAGGCTTTCGTGACAAGGAATTTCATTAGAAGTATATTATGTATAAAAAATGAATAATATGTATTAGCAAAATTGAATAAGGTTGCTCGTGTATAATTTTTTACACAGTTATGTTATCATCTTGAAGTTGCGTAAAAAATTGATAATTATTAAATACAATCAAAAGAAATGGACATATTCAATATTATTTATCAATAGGTAAAGAACAAGAATATTAGTCCAGTTTCGAAACTTAATCAAAAAATAACTACATCGTCCGGTCTCACAATCAGTATCTAAAACAAAGTTCAGTATAATTGGCTAAAGGATTTCTCAGAGTATCTTCTATAGAATAGTGACTGCCTATGTTAGGTTCTTAGTACTTACCGTTCTTCTCCAACATTTTCGATGATGAATAGATTTGTTAAAACGTAATCCCAGACAATAGTGACGACATATCAGATTAATGCTTCTCTACTCTACGACTCCAATTATTCGTCTAAACTTTGTTTCACTTTTCTTTCTTATTATTATAACTGTAATATGAAGAAACCTAGTCTAATGATGCGCCTCGAGAAATTTTTAGAACTACTTTCACACCCTTCAAAATAGAGAAAAAAATGCGAATGTTGCTTGGCTTCCAATTTTCTTCGACTATAAATGCTCAAAAAGTGTCACGTAGTTGGCAAATCATTTTCGTTTCGCCAGCAAAAACAACCTCCAGCCTTACCACACGAAGTATCCTTATACATTTACGAACCAAAAATATAAATCCAATTGAAAGAAATACAATTTTTCTTGCCCTATATTTATTGGGTTTCGTTTACGACTTATTTAAAGGCAGAAAAAGTGGGAAAAAAATGCTGTAAATGAAATAAAAACCTAAAAAAGAACAAATTTTTTCAGTTTTTTCCCTCGCTTTTTCCTTGGAATAACATAATAATTCTTAAGGCACATTTTCGATATTTTTCAGATGTTGTTCCTTTTTCTTCTGTGTGCGATTTTTTTTCTTCAATTTTTTGTTTTGCTTTTGATCAGTATATACGAGTAGTTCTGCTGTGTCAAGTATTTTTTCGCAAAATTGAATTCGCAGACATGTTTTAACTGCTTTGAAAGCGCCGCAAAGGATTAGATGAATCAACCGCAGTTCGTATCATTATTGAATTGTGACGTAAACTCTAAAAACGATTTATGCAGAAGAGAATAGATACTATAGGTACTGTACTTGCCAAAAGAATTTTCTACCCACAGAAATTCTTTCATCAGACTTTTCACTTATATTTTTTGTTTTATAACAGGTTCTCGACAGAAAAGGGAAAACCCTCTTCTATTATTATAGTTTCGGTCTAACTCTCACAAATAGACATGGAACCTTCATAGTTATGTTTTACATCGTATTCATTTCATGATCTCAGGATTCCAAAAATACACATCTCGCATTTTCATATACTTAATCATATATTTATTTATTTATTTATGTATGGAAGGGGCGGTTATAGAAAACATGAATTTTGACTTTGAAGGCTAATTACAGGAAACTACAAAAAGGATCAAGCTGAAATTTCATCTGTGCATTAACTGAAGTCTTGGGCGAGTTTACTATCCAAATTTCAAGTCAGTCCATTCGTTATATGTTTTGTAGAAAAATCACTATATTTTGGTTGAAAAATGTGGATTTCATCATTCCACGCGTTCCAGGACGAACCACTAAACCAATAGGACAGAAATTTGCCCTGTGACTTGTAAAGCTATTGCGTTCCACCATATCGCACCACATCTATTTTATCCCTCGAATTTACAAAATTTCCGAATTTACCTCCGTGCGCAACGAAAACAAAGATGTTAACGCAGAAAAATTCGTGGAATGAAAGCGATCAAGCTCTCCGTGTCCTATAACTTTCTTTTCTGCTTCTATCCTTCTGGGTTGATTTCCTCCATCTTCTACAGTCAAAAAAGTGACATATTCAAAGTAACCCTAAGATTGATCGAAGCCGTTTCGCTGAACCCTCCAAGATCTAATGCATTCAGTAGAATTTTTTCAATGACAATTTCAATAGATATTGCCCGATTAGTGAATATACCTACATATATGGGTAGTTTGAATTTTCTCCACGCAACAAACAAAATGCATAAGAAACTCCAGTTCCTTGATGTTTACCCAGCACATTTGGTGTTTTTCTTCCTCTCTCGATCACGTTAATGCTTTGCGTTGGTATTGTTTCATGAAATTGACCAAAACAAAATCAAATTTTACTGAGACTATTTTTTTTTAAATACCAAAAATAGAGAAAAAAAAACATCAAAAAATTTTTCGCACGCTTTGCCCGCGATCCCTACATTTTAAAATCAGCCCATATGAGAAAAGCAAACAAACAAATCAGGAACGTAATAGAACGAAATGAATAACTGTGAAACAAACAGATTCGAATGTTCAATTTGAAAGAGGAAAAACCGTTGAATCGAAAGTGAAGTTCTTTTTTTGTTAGCTAAATAACCATGCCGCACCGTATCAGAGATAAATTGGTCCTGGAATAGGCCCTTTTTTCAACCACACATTATTTTGTTTCTATAAAATTTGATTTACGTTCAAATTCGGAACTGTGATATTGACATAGACGAGTGAATGTGTAATGGGTCAGGTACCTAACATACAGAAAATTGGTTATCCTGAAAGTAGAACTAAACACTAATGCGATTTTATGCAGTTGGTAGATAGATATTGCAGTAGGTATAGAATATTGAAGCTGCAGCTTGACGTTGTTTTTGACGATTAAGAGAGTTTTCTTGGCTGGTGCGTGGTACAAAATTAGTGTAGGATGTTACTTCTTGAAATAAGAATGATGAATGAGTGTATCGAAGTCGTGGTGAGCCTTTAAAATGCTAGATTTTCATTTCTTCAATATCAACTCGAGTATAATAATTCATATAGTTTATTCTCTCGACAGGCTCGTCAGACAGCTTTTTGCTATTCTTATTCGCGCTCCATTAATTTATGACATTTGTTCAACGAATAATAATCCCAATTTTTGGGAGGCGAAAGTCAAAATATACTGTAGAAAGAAGACAAAGGCGGAAAATGGATGAGTTTCGGCCTGAAAAATCGACAACATTTATACCTAACTAAGTATAGAAATATTTCTGGAAAAGAGAATTGAAGAATTGATCTGAGGGTTTCGTTTGTTTTTTCCTCACATTTTTTTCTTTTTCTTTTTCATATATATTATGCGTAAATCATAAAACATTAACTTATTATTGTGGGTTTGAGATTTTGTTATAGATTTTTTGTAAGTATATTATTTCTTGCTGATGGATTGTAACTTCAATGATGGGAGCGAGGAATGGTATAGCCGTTTTCTCCTGATTTTTTCAGTTTCTCTCTGTTCTTGTTGGTTAGGTATTTCTGTTAAGTACATGTATTTTAAGAGTTTTTATAACTTACTTTCGCTTTTGATTTGTTAAAATAATTATACTCCATATTCAGCTCACACGAGACTATAGGTTGTTTGTCTATTTTGGAGTCAAAATTCGCATTTGTCTAGGAAAAATGCGAGTTTTGACTACCGCCCTATTTTTAATGGTGAAGGGGGGAAAGGTGACAGAAATGACAAACCGAGAATGCCAAATTGTAGAGCGTGAAATTCTAACCACAGATGCCAACTACAGAGATTGATCCTTGAAACCATGGATTTTTTAATGTCTTGAAAAATTTCAGGGATTTTTTTGGATTTCTAAGAATCTGAACGATTTTTTGAGAACTTATGGTGTTTTTTTGAGGATTTTTTTTTTTGGCAAATGGGATTTTAAAATCAGAGTCCTTCATCTAAGTGATATTGTATATGTACATATATATAATTTGAATTTGAAACCAATTGCATGTCTCTATCGCATTTTGGTTATCAAAAATTTCATTCCAATTTCTATTGCTGACAATGACAGCAATGAGAAAATTTTTTTGGCTATCCACATTCCACACCGAAAAGAATTTTGTTCTCGAACATGGTTTGCTCTGGGCATTCACCTTTACACTCAGCAAACTTTACTTGATGCTCGAACGAGCTAAATAAAGCAACTCCGTATTTTTAAATAGTATCCCAAAATAACCGCAAATAAATTCGAGCTGCAAACGAAATTGTTGACGTTTATTCGAAATTCGATCATCAAGCCCTCATTGTGAATCATGAAGCTCGACTGATTAACTTGATATACCTATGTGGTGAGCTGGAAAATTTGCGAATAGCAGATTGTTTTATTTTAGTGATAACTATACTCATAGTCAAGTTAATCCACTATTGAAATGACGTTTTGCTTGTTGAGTGAAATTCATTGGAAATTTTGAAACTCGTTTGTGTCACTTCTCATTTTGTTGGGTGAACATTTTTTTTAATGGCGTGGGTACATACATTTTGTGGAACCTAAAATGGACTATTATGGGAGATGAAATATCCATTACTTTTTACTCAACTGTAGGGTCGGCTTTTTTGTTCTTATCGAGACATTATTCTATTCAGAACGATCGAATAAAATTTGAGTTTAAATTGTTTTAGCTGTCATTACGTTGAATCTGGAAAAAACACCCATACCCTAAATTACCTATACCTGTCAATTTTGGGTACCTGTTTTTATTCATACCTAATAGGTACAAGTATACATAGTATACTTGCTACCTGCTTTACACAGGTACAGGTACAGGTATCGCTTTTTTTTTACTTAACTGTGCAGGCCTCGGCGATAGACTTACGTTCAACGAAAATACATTTTCATCTTCGATATTAAAGTTTCTAAATTCAGCACATAAACGTTCGTTCTTAAATATTCAAGTGGATGCCCTGCAGTGATTGGAAAAATCTATGTTTTATAGAACCTTCAACCTTCCACAATGTTCTCTCCATAGAAAGCAAATGACTATTCAATTTGAAACTTGAATGGTACTGTAGATACAAGTATATTTGAAGCCTCCATTTTCACCGCTTTTTGGATATTAGCTCATTCAATACTTTCCTTGAAACGTCGAAGTTTGAATCTATAATTTCATGTGCTTTTTATTAATAAATAACTATGATGCTCTAAATGACTGGGATGTAGTAAAGAAAATAAAAAGCTGAAAATTCCGAAAATAACTGAATTCATAAAGGAAGAGTTGAAACACTCAATGAGTCTGTTCTTTCATATTTATAAACGTCCATTTTTACAAATTATTTTACGCTACAGTTGAGCAAAATCTTGAAAAAACGAAAAATTGTAATTTTGGTTGATATTTGACTGACAACTTCTTGATATTAAAAAGGCCGTGAAAAAAAAAATTAATTAAATTCCCCACCAAATTGTAGTTCACGAAACTGACACGGCTTCATTTTAATCTAACTCAAATTTATCGAAGATGGCGGAAGGCTTTTTTTCCCTTCTGGTTTTCAAACGTCCAGGAGTTTTCCGGAAATTACTTACAGATGGTTTGGATCAGAGTTCGGAAGCTAGCTGAAAGCCGAAAGCTAAAAGCCGAAAGCCATTGATTTTTGAAAGAAAAACCGGTAAGCCGAAAGCCGAAAGCTTTATCAAAAAAGCTGAAAGCTGAAAGCAAAAGCCGTATTTTTATGGCTTTTATACGGCTTTTTAGCTTTTTACAAACAAAAAAAAAAATCACAAATCACAAAAGTGAAGTGTAAACAGATAAATTAATCAAATAATTAATAAAAAATATTTAAAAAAATTTCCACCCAAATTTTCGAATTCAGCACAAAATTTCCTGTGAAAAAGTATATTTTTGTGAAAAGCCAAAAGCCGAAAGCTAAAAGCCGAAAGCCATCAATTTTTGAAGGAAAAACCAGTTAGCCGAAAGCCAAAAGCTTTATCATAAAAGTCAAAAGTTGAAAGCCTAAGTTTTATTTTCAAGGTCAGAAGCTAAAAGCCGAAAGCTAAAGCCATATCTTACGGCTTCCGAACTCTGGTTTGGATAAGAATTAGTTGGGAGAAGTAAAGAAAGAAGAAAAAAGAAATTCTGGAAAAAGAAGAAAAAAATAATAAAACTACCTATTAAACTGCTGTTATAGTTTTTTTTCTCCTGGAGTTCTCGACTTCTACTTTATTTTTCGTTCCAGGTCACTAGTTAACGCTTAATTTCATTTTTTCATCATACACCGTCAAACTTTCTTTTCTGCTATTCAATGTCAATATTTATTAACTACCTACAGCAGCTTTCTTATTTTCTTGGAAAATTGAATAAGCTGGTACTTGAAGACCATTTTTAGCAGGTTTTCGATAGAAAACCTTCTACAGTATTACATAATTTCGGTCTGACTTTTCTCATCACATTTATAAACATTACTATTTATTGTAAAATATATATTATTTGTTCTTAGTACTTTTTATACTAGGTATAACATAATTTTACTTTTTTTGTGGTAATGTCTGCTACAAATCTTGAATTGTCGCAGTTTTCCTGTCCAAATTGTAAAAATTTTCTCAGTCCACAAATAGTCATGGGGCCCTCATAGTTATTCGTTTCATGATCTCGATCAGGACTCCAAATATACCCATTTCGTACTTTCAGATTTCTTTCTTTCTTTCTTTTATAATAGTACTCGTATTATATTATGTAAATCGCAAATTTCGACTTTGAAAGTAGCTATTAACAGCCAAAACTATACTTACCGTATCGAGCTGAAATTTTCACTGAAAATTAATTAATGAACCCCTACAGGTATACTTATTACACTTTCTTTAATAAGGGATATATGTATATTTTACGATAATGTATTTTTTGTAGTAATTTCTACTGTACATCTCAAATCGTTCTTCTTTTCCTATCCAAAATAGGAAAGAATAGGTACTAATGTTTTTTCAGTTGAATGATTTCAGGAATACCTAATTACTTAAACGTTAGTTTTTTTCTTCCTCAAATAGATTTAATTTTTAGGATGTTGTTATTTTTGGAATAACTTTGCTCACTTAACCACATTTTACCTTTTGGGTTTTGAAATATGCCACAGTAGACAATTCTGCGAAGATATTCCGAATATTAAGCTCGTCTGTTATTTCGCATAGAGGCTGCCCGATGGGCAAAAAATGAAAAAATGATCCGGAAAATGAGAATTTTATCCGTTGTCAGTCCGTTTTTATTTTCGATCATCGGATCTGAAAATTTGCAGTTATTTTTGTCATCTTGATTAATTTTCCAAATCCGTTTGTAAAACGGATTTCCTGATTATAATCAGTGATAATTTTTGGGCAATTTTTCTAAATCCGCTTGTAAAACGTTTTCACAGATTATAACCCGGGCCAAAAAATATGATAAAACAGCCTTCACGGAAAATAATACGGACTCATTTCCGGCAAGACTGATTACAATCCGTTCGAAATCCGTTTTAGAAGCCGGAAAGCAGGAAAATTCCGGGTTATAATCCAGAAACGGATTATTACCCGGAATAAAACGGATCCGTTTTCAAAATATTTTGCCCATAGGGTGAGTCACTGCTACATGCACTCTCTGCATACTTTTGGGGCGCACTCAGCCTATGAAAAATACATTTATCCTTTTAAAGGGAAGTAAAATTAAATCACATTCCATTTCGCTGAAAACGGTGTACACGACAATGGCGTTTCATCGACGTAAAATTATTTCTATAATAAAATTTAAAAGCTGTGATAGTCTGGTCGCGGCGAGGAGGTGAATTTTTCCGCAGGAAAGCATCAACAGAGAAGCGAAAGCTTTTAATTTGCGTCTGAAACAGTCAACATTTTCATCGAATGATAATCCGTATCAGTGCGTGGGAAGCAAATTAATTTTTTACAAAAATATGTACGTCGTTTTATAGCTGTTCACATTATTGTCAACGTTAATTCGATAAACGTCAACATGTGCTTCTGTGTAAAATTCTACGTGAACGTAGGTCACATTCGCTGATACAGCTCTCCACTTCATTAATAAATAAATAAAATCTGAATGGGTGTAAAGGATTTGAAAATTCATCGTGACCAGTTGGTAATTGTTTAAATACATATGAGGCACGTAACTTTATACAACATATTAAGTTAGTTTTTATCAATAATGACTTAAAGACCAACATTCTGGGGTTTCAGAGAGCCAAAATGCTCCATTTTTCCCTTACCGCCGCAGAGCAATCTGCTCGATCAAAAATGCATAAAAGAAGGCTCGCTAATACAAGTACAACACCATGACAAAATTTCGCAGGAAAGATAATGAAGAAATTGCACACGAAGCGCGTGAAAAATTGTTTGGGCTTTTGTTTTTAAAATTGTTTGGTGAAATTTGATTTTTCTACGAAAAAACATCTGAAATATGAAAAAACGTTAAAAAAATAGACATTAACTTAATCAAGAGAGGCAAAAAACCACTAAATTTGGTTTGAAAACCAAGGGTAATATACCTAGTTTCTCATTCAATTATTTTCGGCTCTGCGTATGATGAGTACTTATGTTCGTTGGTTTTCTATTTTCATCTCATCTTGAAGACTGCTGAGGTGTTACTTAATACTTTTTTCGCGTACGCACCGGCTACGAGCCAGAGAGTGGAAATCTGTGTTTTTCGTTATGAGATTACTGAATTTCCACATGAAATATCCGGCATAAAATACCATTACTTACCTATTCATTAGGTTGAAAAGTTTTTATTTTCTCGCTCTCGAAACGTTTCCTTCATTATATTATCTCTTCCTCCGCCTAAAACTTTTCCTCGTATCCCCTGCGTGTGTGTATACTGTGCACTTTCACTTTCTCTCCTGTCTTTTCCTTTGTTCCAGTTTGCTGTGACGCAACTATAGATGAAAATGTCATGTACATTTTTTCCCTTTCATTTTGCAGCCGCCACAAACGTGTAATAATTATTTTCCCCAACACATGATCGTCAAAATATTTTTCACTCTTTTTTGAGGTTATTAACGCATGATTTATTTTTATGACTTTATGCAAAGAGTCGTTGGCGCAAAACTATGGAGTTACAAAGTTAACTCCTTAGAGAGTTATAGAAATGGAGACAAAGCCATGGGTTATAAAATTAATTCCCTCCATGTTCTGTGGGGAAGAAAATGGACTTTGAAAAAACTAATTGATCACGTAGCGCACTTTAGAACCTGAGTTTATGCATTTAGCTTATTTTGGAATTGAAATGTGAACTAAGCGCATTTGGGCGCAGTTAGGAGTACTGCGGAATACCGTAAATCGGGGAAACTTGACACATGACATCTTTTTTTAATTTTATTGAATTTTACGAAATTCTAATAGGTTGGCTACACTTTAGAACAATTTCACCGCCTTTAGCACAACTTTTCCAATTGAATGGTGATATGGGCTAAAATTTCAGCCAAACAAAACTGAAATTCAAAATTCTAATTCTATAACGCCAGTAGGTCATCCTTTATCTGTATTCTACAAAAAACATCATTCAATTAGACCGAAAATTGAGTGAGAAACGGCCTACTAAAAAAGAGTACTTTTTGACAAAAAAATCTGTCGGTAAAGCATAGCCTTAAGTGTCAAATTTGTTGAATTTTTCTTACCCATTAAAATTTAATTAAGGTATGTATTATGTACATTACATGGAAAAAAAAAACTGCCGATCATATCAATCTATAGAAAATTTTTTTTAGCTTCGAAATTATTTTTCGAAGTCATAGTTTTATTAATTTTGAAGTTACACTATAGGCCTACCAATTTCAAAAGTACTTTTTATTATTTTAGGATAGGAAAACGGGGACAATTCAAAATTTTAGAGGAAATTGCTTGAAAAAAAAAAAGTTAATAATTATATGTTATATTAGAGGCTATTATTGTAATTATAAAAAAAGACCACTTCAACCCCCAGATCACACCATTATCTCAACATTCGTTTTTTTGCAATAAGCGCAATTTGAAATCCGGCTCTTTAAATGTCTTCAGTCCTAAGCTTTTGGAATCTAAAATTTCGTGATGGAAACTATCTTTACCCCGTCACAAATCTCTTGATGCTGGATATTAGTACGAGTGTGCCTTTTTCTTCCACTAACGAAGCGAATGAATAATTGAAAGCCGGTGCTTTTTCCCACCATGTTATTCATTTGATCAAAAATTCGTTGTTAATTAATAGTATATGAATCTCACTAAGCGTAGAAGTGAGTGGTGGAGGCGGCGACTAGGGCCTAGGGGCATTGTAGAAAAACATGTAAAATGATTGCAATAGTAAAAAGTTTTTTACTGTTCGTTTAAATGGCCTTTGGTGCACCAGCTGCTGCTATACGCTCACTGCGTGTACAATTTCCTGTGAAACTTTTTGAAAATGTGAAAAATTAAAATTACCCGACGTTGTTTTTCCATCGTTACACGTATAGCCACCCTCCCAAAATTTTAGCATTTATGCTAAATGAAAAAGTGGTGCAGCCATTTCCAACGATATTCTTTTATACTTAATCTCGTTTCTATTCGACGTTATTATTTATAAACGTTGGTGTGCTTGATGGAAGTGTATGGACATTTTACTCGTATAACGCTTTTCGTCACTCTTATTGAAATAGATTTCGACCTTCATCCGCGTAGACTATTCGTACCCGTATTTATAAAAGATTCAAAAAAGAGGTAGGCAACTAGAAAAAAGTATCGCTTTCATAAAATATAGATATGGCCAACGGGTTAAGTGAGACCCATCATTAAATCATAAATTTGACTTTAAACCTCTATAGGCTATATCTCTGAAGCATATTATTCAATTTGGCTCAAATTTTGAGGGTAACTTCTCTCACGCGTCCTTCATCATTGTCCAAAATTCCAGAACAATTGAAGCATTGATTTTTTCTTTGAATTGTCTGGACAATGGATTTCTTCTCCAATCTCGGGATAAGTGAAATCGATACAATATTTCGCATTGAAATCTATATTGAGAGACTTGGAGCTAGAGGAAACGCAATGAGGAAAACAAAATTGAATACTCATTGTGATTTATAATACACTAGCGTGGCCCGAGGGGTCTACGCCCCCTCACCACTCAAATTTTGCTTATTCCTACACAAATTTTGTTCAATCCCGCTCAAATTTCACTCAATTTTGCACAATCCCGCTCAATTCTACTCAAATTTTGCTCAATTTTACTCAAATTTTGCTCAATCCCGCACAAATTCCGCTCATTCCTCTCAAAGTCCACTCAAATTTTGCGTTATCATGAAATGATAGTGTAGAAGTGTAGAATAGAATTCAGTTATCAAAAATATTTTCATCTAGCTGTGAAATCAAATCTCTAATCAAAAATATTCATACATCATCACATTTCTGAGATTTCCCTCTTTCAAATGGGACCAAGACATCTATTCGAAAAAGTGTACATAGAGAAAGATTTCTAATCGTTTTTTCTTTCTAATGAGACCAAATTCAGCTTTCAACGTTTAGTAAAAGGAAAGTAATCGCAAAAGTAAAAATAATTTGTTTACGAATTTCGAGTGTGGGACGGACATCCGGATATTGGATTTTATTATATAGATTATTATATATATAAAAATTCATTTCAAAAAACTTTTTGGGTGGGCCAGAATTCTTTCTAGGAGGGGGGGCGTGACCCACCCGGCCCACTCCATAGTTCCGCCACTGGACCCATCGCGATTCTATTTAGGAAATGGAAATGAATAAAAATAATAATTCAAGAAAAAATATTTATTTATTATAAGGATAAGTTACTGAGAGAGTTCCATCAGTCATCTCTCAATTATTGCAGATATTCTTAGCATTTTTATTACCTACTCTGTCCCCGTTTTCTCATACAAATACATAGGAAAAAGCACTACTGAAATTTTTTTCAGTTTACCTACTGAGATATTTTTGTCACCTCGATAATATTGTTATGTAAAACTCATACTGCACATTATGTTAAATGCAGCTTTGAAAATATTACTATCCTACCTTTTTGTTAGTTGCCAACCTGGAAGATTGGTTAGAACCATCAGCTTTTCTAAAGAATAAATCGTAGTACGTATTTTTCAACGAGTTCTATTGTGCGACGAGTATAAACGATGATTGAATGAGCATTTCATAATACAAATATTTACTTGCGCTCGCAAATCTTTTTCCATTTTCTACCCTTAAAATATAGATTTATAATTCTGTGCCTTGAGCTTTCCAACAGTTTCTCGGACATTTTTCCACCATGTTGGTCGAACTTGAAGAAATACAGAAAAAAATGATAGTAAGGACTTGTATATAAAGAGAAAGTACGAAGAATGTTTCCCTAAAATACGTCATCGCTAGATGAAGTTACGCAAAACTTTCCAAGTAACTGATTTCATTGGCAAAATGTTTGTTAAGTATTCATAGTGACAGAAAATTCGAATAAAGAAAGTTTCGATGATCTTACCAAGTTCTTTTTTTTTTTTTTAAGCGACAAAAAGACGAGCGAAACTGCCTGACGAGAGATAGCTTTTGCGACGATGAGTTTGAAATTCAAAATTTTCGAATCGATTTTTTTCTTTTTATTAGTCAAAAGAAAAAGGATTAGACTTTTATTAAGATGCTTGTCGAGCCTACGAAAGTAAAAAATGTATCACGAGAGCTGTTTGACGAGTCAAAATTAACTTTTCGTTTTTTTAATAGACCTAACGCAAAAGTTCTGAAAACTTGCATATTAGGGAAAAAAACAAGTCCAAAAAAGTTGCTTGAAATAAAGCACGACTATATTGACTGCTAGCGTAGAAATTTTAAGCTTATTATCGCTGAGAGTAAAATTATCGAGACATTTATTTACGTAAATCAGATTGGTAACATTATGAAAGCTTTTAGCTGAAAAATGCTAAATGTTTCTTTCTTTAGATCCAAGTAGGTATACATTTCAGACCCCAGCTGCGCAAACTCTTTTAGATAATAATCTTTTTGAAAAGTCATAATGCAAGGGCTTTAATTTTCTTTCATCCTATAAATGGTCCCTTTTAGAAATATGTGAGCTGGGTGGCCGAGTAGCTTACTTTGTTCACATCCCAATTTCATGTTATGAAGTTGGAAAAATTTGAAACATTCATCGGAAAAAGGAGTACCAAATTATGTCGCTTATGTATCCTTACAAGTACCTACTTTCCTTATTTTTCTCATCTTCATGTATGAATTAATGCCCTTCACGTAAAAGAGAAAAATTTAAGCTACATAAATTGTGATCAAAACCATGAAAGCTTCAAACACCTTGCGTAACATTGTGTATCAACTGCGCACCCATCTCTTCTCACTTCGGAAAAAAGACTCAAGTTATTGAGGTTCGAAGTTCTCATAATTTGTTCCATTTGAGAAACACCAACATTTAACTTGCACCGCTCCATTTCAGCCAATCACGTGAATATTGTAAAGATATATCATCATCTGTCATACTGAATTACCGCATTTCATTATTATCAAACCAATACATTTTTGATCGGGTGTTGTACTCAAACCGTAGGCCGTATCACCCAGTGTGACTGCGCCTTTTTTATTGCAGCCGTAGCGTTTCTCAAATAGAAGGGACTATCAAGTTGAATAGACTCTGTATAGTGCTATACTTCCTGGTTAGTCCATAAAATATGATAGTTATCCGATATGCGGATATTGCTTCCTATTCAAGTCGCCTGGAGCAGAGCTTTTAAAAAGTGTAGTGTAAGCCTACTTCGAGGATATATATTGCTGAATTGTGGAAATAGCTACCTACCTACTGTTCGTTAAATGAGTTGTGACGAAGCAATGACCTATCTATATGTTTGTGGTAAATGGAGGAAAGAAAAATGAAATGCGCGGCAAAAAAAAACTTTTTCAAGTCGAGCAGCGAAATACAATTTTGAAAGGCATCGGTATTTGTGATAGTGCAGCGAGTATGAAGAAGCTGGTAGAAATTGATAGCGATAAATCAACGTCCACAAAAGTCTATTTTTCTTTTAAAACGTTTCCGTATTCGTTTAGTATGCTGGAGGATGAACTGTGTCGGCTGTACAAATACACTATACCTATAGCAGTATACGTACATATAAATGCACACTCATTCGTGGTTTCAATTTTCCTTTATAGAAAGGCGATTTTCGACTGATTTCAATGCAAGAATTTCATTCAACAAAGCTGTACCATACTTTTGCTACTTTTTGGCCAAAAGATTTTCTACATTCGTCGATTTCCAAATGGAAAATTCAATAAAACTTAATGAGAGGTGGAACGAGGAAATGATGAAAGTAATTTATTTTGAATCTCTATACTTTTTTTCTCTTTCTCTCTCTTCAATCTTCATGGATGACCTACATGTCAATAATATACTCCACTTTTTATTTCGTTTATCCTTAGCTTTTCTTAATCATTTATTTTCTAATCAAGAAACCAATACTGCAAAAACTGATTCAAAGTTGACTCTCTCGGTCTAGATTACCTTTGGCAGTTCCAGTTAAAAAGCTTGAGAAAGTAATAAAGGAATTTGTCTTATGTATTTTGACCGTATAAAATTTGTGATAATTGTTGGAAGGATATGTCCAATACAAAAATGCCACATTCCCAAATGCTGCTTCAAAATTTGTCAATTCAAATTTCAAATTATATTACCAATTTTGAAATGAAATCTTGGCAGAAAATAGAGAAAAATATTTGAATCTAAGCCTGTTCAATTTACTCGTCAAAGTTTTCAACAGGTTTTTAAATAGAAAATCAGTTTGTTTTTTGTTTTTTTGTTGGTAAGGAGGTCGTCGACAAACAAAACTTTTTTAGTTACTTGAAACAAATCCGATCAAGTCCGCTTATGAAGACAAAAATTCAATTAGTCAAAGCTATAAGCTACTGACATTTTACTAGCCCTGCATGCCATAAAAATAACTTAGCTATCGAGATTAAATTTTCCCAAGCATTTTCTAATAGTAATCTCTTGTCACAAGGACAGATTAGACTGAAATCACTTGTATAAAAAATGCCCAACAAGGCCCATGACTTCACGATGCAACCAAAAAAAAACTGTTTTAAGCTTGTATTGTTGGAAAAAAAAAGTATAATTTCGCATCCTTCTATCAATTGTAATTATAAAGATATTTACAAAAAAAGTAAGAGAAATCCTCATATTTTTATAATTGATGGCATACAAATTTTCAAGAAGAGCCTATCAAAAGCTCAGAATCTGAATTAAGGTCACATTCGCCAAAAATCAAATTCCTATCTTTGTTTACTTTTCTTTACTCATCCACGTAGAGCTGGGGAAAAAACCTATATAGCGGTTTACTAAATTCGATTGAATGGGGAAATAATCGAAATGGTTTCCGAATAATGGGGTAATTTACATTTCACGCCAACGTTTTAATGGAAATTTTGAAAATTGTGTTTTTCTTACCTGACAGATAGAATAAATTCTTTCTTCGTTGAAATAAAAACTTATATTTTATCAATTTACTCCCTCAATTCTATAAAAGCTGAAATTATTTAACCGATGTGATCGAGCATGGCGAATGCGATGACGTATACTGTAAAAATTTTCATTGCAACAGGAAGGATATAAATAAAAATAAATAGAAATTTCTTTAGTAGTATATTGTATTTTAAGCAGACGAGGACGAGCTAGTTTTATACGTAGGCTCCAAGAAATTCTTTTTGATTTTTAAAAAACACAGTCACACGGTCCGAGTATGTGTCAATTTTTTATTCTACTTCATTACCGGTCTGTTTAGAATAGTAATTTGGATCCTAATTAGAACGCTATCTGATTTGACTCTTGGGTATCTATAATTATGTTCTTGTTAACTGCAATGAGTCTGCAAGACCAATAAAATGTTCATTATTATTTCCATGAAAATTGAAAAAAGTAGCCGAGTAACTATAAAGCCCAGAAATAAAAATTCTTTATATCGTGCTTAATTGTCAAGTTACACATATTAGATTTAAGACGCTGTATCCTGTATGTTGTTTTATCTCATAAATCCAAAAATACCAATCGGCCAATTCGGATATTTGGTTGTGAAGTTATTCAAGTCATCAATTGGAATTCTACTCGTAAACGATAAAAAAAAATCAGCTAAAACGATCCTTTTCAGGATAACTCCACTAATCCTCGTCAAGTAGAGATTAACTCCCTTTACAAATTGTCAAAAAATTGAATAGAGGGTTGAGTTCTAACGACTACTTTTTTCAAAGATTTTTCCTAGCTATAATAGTTCTGCAGATATTCAAGTAAATTATATTAAAGCTTACCAAAGTCACCCTATTTCACAGTAATAATACATTAAATTTGATAGAAAGAAACTGAAACTTGACTTTTTTGTTGGTTCAGTAGTTTGTTTTTTATACAGGATTTTCAACCTGTTTTCCTCAATTTAGACGCCTGTATTAGGTATATATTTCAGACGGCCTTTTTACTTTCTTTTAGTTAGATGTAAGTATTACATTGCTGTGTACATGTTTGGATGAAAATTTGTTTGTTCTTTTTTAGAGCCTGCGGCCTCTCATTGTTTGTTAGTAATTGGTACCTACACTACCTACCAAAGCTAGTATTCTACAAGCACCATGAAAATTAATTAAAAAGACAGACAATTCACTAAACCAATAGGAAGCCAATTGAAAAGGCTTTCTTCGAAATCTTACATCCTTTCCTTTTTTTTTTGTTCTTGTTTTTCATCTGTTTCGCTTTTCATCTTTTTTCTTTTTTGTTCATCTTTTTTTTTTTACAATACCCGAGGTTCTTTTGAGAACGTTTCTGTTAATATTTTTCGTAACTCGTGTTGTCAGAAGTTAAAAGTTTCTAATAAAAATACTTTCAGAGGAGGAAATATTCTACGATTAAATTTATACTTCTCAAGTAAAAACAACATGTACCTCAGCCTCTTCCTGTAGTGCTGCCAGCTACATAATTTCAATTTCATTTATGTTACAGGCAAATGGTGTAATCCAAACATTTCATGAAATACTTTGTCCTTTTAGGCAAATCATATAATTCATTAGATAAGTGAATTCATTCTAATCATTGACTTTTAGAAATTTATTGTCGATAATTTAATTTATAAATTACTGCATTTATTTATTTATTTATTTTTTTTTTCTTAAGGTGTGCACACATTCTTCGACTCGCGGAGTATACTCGCTGGGGTGTATCTGCAAATTAATAAATACTCGGCTACTTGGCTCGGGTTAAGACGAGTGTGTGGAAGTATTCCATTTCTAGCAGAAATAATAAAACAGCTTACCTTTTCCATCCTTTTCATTTAATGCAAAGCGCCTATAAATTATCCATTTAAATTTTGTTTACTCGAATGAATGCAGAATTTAAATACATCAAAATTTGTTTTCTCAATTTTATCGATTTGGTTTACGTATAAATTACCAATCTCAAGATACACGTACCATATTTTCGATTTCAAAATGCACAGATACAAGGACTGCTTTTTTTGATGACGTCAAAGGATTTCGTTATAAATTCCACCCACTTTTAGAAGGAAAAATAATCAAATAATGTAGCCTAATTTATTTAAAAAAAAAAATGAATCAAGTCGAAGCTTTAGTCATATTTTTGCATAATTTTGGCTGCGAACATTTGCCGTGCCATCCTAGGAAGACCAGACTGGTGAGTACGAAGTTTCTTAATCTACGAAGGAAGTATAAAAAAAATGAAAGGAGAAAACATTACTTATAATTAAGGTCGCGTAACATCCGTGGACTTAAGCAGGACTAAAAATAAACTAGAACGATAACAACTCTCACTTGACCTTAACATTGGTTTCATAGCACATTTGCATTTATTAATAAAGATGATAAAATTTTCTCATTTTTCCCTTCCTTCAGAATAAAAATACTAAAGCCCAGTAAGCTCCGCTGGAAATGTAGGTTTTCAAAAGGATTTAAAACAGTAATTTCTCTTTTAAAAAAATATAAAACCTTCACTTGAAAACTATTGAATCGATTGTTACCTCAATTAAGTTACAGCTCAGCTATAAACCCGACCGCACCAATATGTTCACTCTGCGCCAATATAATATATGATGGTACCAATAGATTCAGTCGGCGCCAATTTAATATTTCATGGCACCGCATTAGCTCCATTTGGCGCCAAACTAGTTTTTGGTGGCACCAATAGTCTAACTTGGCGCCGAGGTAATATCTGATGGTACCAATAGATTCAGTTGGCGCCAATTTAATTTTTGGTTGAACTCATACAAATATTTAACAAAAAATGATATTCCCAGCACCTGTGAACTCCAAATTTATTAATGAAAAGAACTGTCAATTTTTTGGAATATCTGTTTTTTCTCCAATCAAGAACTTTTTATTCACATAAGTACATAATATATATGATGTATAATGTCGTAGGTAATATTAATAACCAGATATTATAGATAATTCCTAGTCATTTTTTATTTTGCCGGGATTTTCTATATTTACGATTTTTTCTCAGTATTGCCTAGTTCAAACAAAAAATGATCCGATTTTCAACGCCATATTAATAATGCCTCCCGGAACCTGCCCGAACCGGAGGACAAAATAGATAAAAAAACGGAAATGGAAAATACCTAAGATAATATACATTTTACCTAAAGAAAGAGTTAGGCAAAATACATTTACATGAGACATCTAAAATCGGATGTAAATTTAGTCATCATTATGTAGACTATCTAGACTATTTTAATAATACCTAGACGTTATCAAATTGTCACCACCCACCTCCCCTACCCCCACATTAAACAGACTAGGTAATCTACATAATATGACAATCTAATAAACTGTCTTCTGAATTTTGTCTAAGTAATATTAACATGGTCTAGATATTCTACATATTCATTTGTAAATTTACATCAGGTTTTTTTATTTTCTACATTTTTCATTTGAACTATATCTTCCGGTTGGCAATATGTATAATGGCTAGACAATCATGACCTTCCGATTTATTATCAATTTTGACCACCGGTTCAGGCAGGCATTGTGAATATGGCTAGGTAAAACATGTGGTAATTCATTTTGACTAGTCAACTTTGATAAAAATACGTAAATAACAATAATGCCAGCAAATTAAAAAACTGACCAAAATTATATATTCTGACTAGAAATCAAAATTGACTGCGACATTCGATGGTTCTGCGGCAAAAGGGCCAATCTCCTATTCTTTTCTACAGCAGATTGGCCCTTTTGCCGCAGAACCATCGATATACAAAATAAAAAACAGATATTTCAACTCTAGTAATACGAGGAAAATGATTTTTGTAGAAAGGGAAAAACAATTGTGATGAAAATTGTGATTTTTTAATAACTTTGTTAGCAGAAATTCATTCAGAATTATTTTTCATGTATAGGTACTCTTTAAGAGAGTATATTCTTCAGACTACGTATTTAGTATTTCGGAAAAAAAAAAGTAACTATTAGGTGAAAAGATTGAATGAAAGCTAGAAGCAGGCAGCAAGTATAGCTATATAATTATGTACTGTCACCTAAAATAGTATTGATGGTCTCAGCCGCTGCCCTGCATAGAGCTGTTTCTGTAATAACATACATGCAAATGAAAAAAATAAATAGCGTAAATATGAGGAAGGGGGATTATTAAAATTCATAATAAATTTATGTGCGCGAAAGTATATCTTCCATCATATCAAAATAGGTATTTACGCAAGTAAAATCCGATGATATTGCTTTGTGAATCTCGAAAATTAATATTTTGTTAGTCTGCTAATTTAATTGATGGCTTCTCGCGTCTTTGTCCTAAATTCTGCCTGACTAGAAAAATCGTTATTAATGCCTCATATGTAATTTTTTCATAAAAGATGAGCTACGCAATAAATCCATTTTGTATCAGGGTAGGTATACCAGAACTGAATTTAACTTTCAGAATTTCAGATGATTTTGGAATACATTCCAGCTGTGACAATGACGAAATTAAGGAGGGTTCAGCGAATCCAATGCTCCCAGCCTAAAAAAAAAAACACAAGAACTAAAAAACCTGTAAAAAATAAACTTATCAAGAAAGAGATTATTAGCCTGTACGAGCACATACATATACAAAAAAAAGAAATACTAAATGATCAGTTCAGTATTAATTTTTTGGATGCTGACGCGTTTTCCGATTTTTCTTGGCCTCTCGAATGGCCTTTCTTAAGAAAAAAAAATAGTTTCAATACTGAATTGTGAATAAAATACTAACTAATTTGTGAGTGATATTTGACTAATAACAAGACCAAAATATACTATCGCAAATGTACATCGACGATTTCATATAACCTTGACTTTTACCAACGTTGATAGCATTATTCTTTTGTCAATTTTTTTTTCCTTTTCCAGTTTCTGAATTTATAGCCTGTGTGATGTGGTTTCATCGTGCGAATACGTCAAATTTTTTCATATAAGTAATAGCTTCAGCGTAACATCCAAAAAATATTCAGTCGTTTAAAAAATGTCATTTGAAAATAGAAACAAATGTCTTGCAAAGTTCGTTCCACATGGCTTGTATTCGTATTTTATTAAGGTTGGTCTCCGACAGTAAGCTACCGGCACAGAAAAATATACGTTGAGATCATTTTTCTCTGTACTCCCTTCAACCGAAGCAAGCCTTTCGTACACAAATACCTACTTTCTTCTGTGTCATCAGAATTCCGCATCATGCATAAATAAATAATCTCCAGGCAACGAAATTTCTTCATACATATACATTTGCGCGCGATAAGTAAATAAATAAAAAAACACATTTTCTTCCAACTAAAATTTCGTGGGGTATAATTATGAAAATGGGGTATGAAATGGAAAATTCACTTGATATATCTTTTCTTGCTCTTCTGCTGACATTTTCTCTTTCGTTCACTTACTTCATCTTTTTATCAAATATATTTTCATAAATTTTGAAGTCGTATTGTAAACAATAAAATTATCGAGAGTATTTGAACAGAGCTAGATATGTAAGAAGGGGATAAGGCCACGATTTACGAAAATTGAGTTATAAAATCTTTTAGTAGGAAAATTCACAAAGAATTCCCTAAAATTACAGTTACTGCGTTTTTTTGACAAAGTCGCACCACTCCGAAAAATTTGAAAAAATGTGTTATTCTCGTATGTGTCTAAAGGTCATACTTAGCATATATTTTTTCAAGTTTCGCAGCTCCGAAAAAAGTGCCGGTCTTTAATTGAGTCCCAAATGGTTTTTTTTATTAGAATTGAGTCCCGGGTATCGGGGACTCATTAGTATGCGTATTCGAATTGAGTCCCGAGTATTGGGGGCTCATTAGTATGCGTATTCGAATTGAGTCCGGGGTATTGGCAACTGCTCTGGACAATCTGGACAGAGCAATATTTACTAGCTCTGAGAGAGTCTAAGAATATCGTCAGCAGCTGAAGAGCCACACTGAAGCAGCCACTAGAGGGCGATGTAGTGCTCATGGTGGATCCATCATTGCACCGTGGTTTCTGGCGCACAGCGATCATTGACAGACTCATAAGAAGCGGAGATGGGCAAGTACGATCAGCCCAAACGACTCCATGACTTCAAACGGTGCGAGTTTTACTATTGGTCGTATCATCTTGTTACCTCCAGCAAGACGGATTTGGGCTGATCGTACTTGCCCATCTCCGCTTCTTATGAGTCTGTCAATGATCGCTGTGCGCCAGAAGCCACGGCGCAATGATGGATCCACCATGAGCACTACATCGCCCTCTAGTGGCTGCTTCAGTGTGGCTCTTCTGCTGCCGACGATATTCTTAGACTCTCTCAGAGCTAGTAAATATTGCTCTGTCCAGATTGTCCAGAGCAGTTGCCGATACCCCGGACTCAATTCGAATATGCATACTAATGAGCCCCCGATACCCGGGACTCAATTCAAATATGCATACTAATGAGCCCCCGATACCCGGGACTCAATTCGAATACGCATACTAATAAGCCCCCGATACCTGGGACTCTATTCACATACAAATATTAATGAGCCCCGAAGACGGGACTCAATTAAATGACGGCCGAAAAAAGGTATCGAAATTGGCCTTAAAAACTTCAAATTGGTATTTTATAACTAAAAATTCATGGAACCAGAACCAAAAAATTCTGGCTTTACATCACCAAGGACTACCATCTATCTAAGTATGAGCCAGTTTAGTCGAGGGAGCGCTGAATAATGAATGAATTTTTTTTAAATCATATATTATGCATTTTAGACTTAGCTGAAACTCGGCCCAAAATTATATCGCACACCCTCTACAAAACTGCTACAACTCGCAAAAATCGAGTTTTGAGTTAGTAGTGAAAAAATGGTCTATAAGGGTCCTACTTTGATCCACCATATTCACCTTGGCGATATTCCACCCCCAGACCCCTCCAGGACAGTTGTATCAGTTTACAATTTCAGAAATATGAGGCTATTCAATGGACAAAACTGCTACAACTCAACTTTTTCAAACAAACTGATAAAATTACTTGACAAAACTGATACAACTCAACATTACTCTACTAAACTGATACAATTTGCAGTTCTACAACCACGTCATTAATGAAACAACAACACTCAAATTATGTACAAAACTGATATAACTGTACAAAACTGATACAACTCGACCATTTTCTTCATTATTGGCTGGACAAAAGGGATACAACTTGCATGGGGGCTATTTGTTGACCACTGAAGGGAGAAATATTATCATATTCAGAAACTAGACCACAATACAAGTCTTTTGACGTTTCAACAAACAAAATCCGTTGAAAATTCACTGATTACTGACAGTTTTAAGATTCAAAATTTCAAACAGCTCTCCTGAAAAAACGGTTTTTGCGAGTTGTAGCAGTTTTGTAGAGGGTGTGCGATATTTTTAGATTGGTAATAACTTGCCTTGGTTGATTGGCCGATTGTGGTTGGGGATAATTCCGGTCATCTTACCCGGGAATACGCTTTACTTGTGTAAGTCCTTTTGAGGCAATCCCAGTTAACTTATTCTCATTTCTACATACATATTTACTTATTAGTCGGTGAATCACCTAAAATAAAATAGTAAAATAGAATGTAACTTCTGAAGACATCATTTGTTTCTCGTAAAAGTTTTGCACTCGTGCAAAACTTGAATGCCTCGAGAGGAGAACATTTAACTAGAAATAAGAGTGATTTACTGAAGCGGTAATGTCTTTTCTTCATTGCAAATATATATTCCAGCAAAACTTTTCCGGGAAGCGGACTAAAATTATTTCTTAGTATAAGTTCGTTTCAGTTTTCGATTTGCTCACTATGTGCATTGAAATTCTCAAGATGAAAATAATTTGTCGACGGTTACATACTCGTATTTTAGGTATTATCATTTGGGAAATACCGAGTAAGTACAAGTTACGGTGTAAATTTGAGTATTTCCTCTACTCTGTGAAGGTATTCAAACTTTCTTAAACCCAAAAAATCACATAAAAAACTTGGCATTTCACCACATGACTAATCGAATATTCTTATTTAACGAACAAATAAAAATATGTACTGGAAATTGAATTAGGTACCACTAAAATTGCATTGGCGCCAGTTGAACCGATTGGCTACCATCCAAAATTAATTCGGCACCAACATGGACCAATTATAGGTACCACCGAAAATTGAATTGGAGCCAACTAAATCAATTCGGCTCCACTCAAAATTGAATTGGTCCCAACTGAAGACATTGGGAGCTATCCAAAATTAACTTGGCACTAATTAGACCAATTGGGTACCACCTAAAACTGAATTGGAGCCAATTGAAGCCATTGGCTGGCCCAAAACTGAATTGGTACTTACCGGACCAAGTATAAGTAATATCTAAAATCAAACTGGTGCCAACTGGATTTATTGGGCTCTACCCAAAATGATATTGGCACCAGCTGAAGCCATTGAAGACATCCAAAATTGAACTGGCGCCAACAGAACCAATTAGCAGTTATCCCAAATTAAAGTGGCATCTACAGAATTACTTTAGGCCTCACAGAATTAACATAGCGCCAACTGAACAAATTGAGGGCACCAAAGATTAAATTCTTGCCATATGAACCACTTTGGGGCCACCAAAAATCAAATTGGCGCCAACTGAACCAATATGTAGAAGACACGATGGTATACTCTAATCTTAAATGGTACATTTTTCTGGTAATGTGGTAATTTCTCCTATAAATCTTGAATTGAGCCACTTTTCTCATACAAATATTATAGTAAAAATTACTTCCGAAATTTTTTTCAGTGTAATTATTTTGACGAATAGAAAAAATATACCTATGGCGAGAAAAACATTTGAAACTACTTGTATGTACGATTTTATTGGTATACCTAGGCACAAAGTAATTTTAACGACGAAAACGAAAGTATCTATCTTATGTGGAAGAAAATGTTCAGTTATTAGAGATGAACGTAAACCGGTAAAGTTTTCTTGATATTCTTTCAAAGTTCTCAAGTTTTCGCATCATGGGCAAATGCTCCGAACAATTGATATTAATTTTCAAACTTTTTCCTCGCGCTTCACCTTTCTCTTTTTATTATTAATATTTTTTTTTTCCTTTGACTTTCGTTGTGAATGGAAAGTGTTGCGCGTCCCAAAAGTTGAACGAACCTCGACTGACTTTTCGCTATGGCTGCTGTGGATGGAACATGTGTGAAAAATGTGAGCTAAAGGGCTTTCGGCTTTTGTATTAGCTTCATTCAAGTTGGTAAGTTAGAAATCGCAGTTACCAAATATGTATATTTGGTACATCTGGCTACTCTTTTCTACATATTTCTTTCATTCATTCCCTGCCCATCAACCTTTCCCTCGCCCAACCCCCTTCAGGATGACTCCTATATCTCAAACTACTCTTTTCCGCGAGTTACTTACATATTATTTTTTTTACTTTTTTTTTTTGTTAAAAATTACGTTGAGACGTGAGAACTTATACAAGTTATTGAAAAAGTTTCTTTTCTCTTTTGCAAATGTACCTACTTCATTTATTGCCCCTCTAGTCTCTTGATTGAGCTATTTGAATATTTTGTTTGAAACTTCACTTATACTCCTTTGCTTCTAAGCACTTCAGTTGATGAAGATTGTACTTTTATATAAGACAAACGTATACATTTGGTCCGACTTTCACAAGTAGGCATATGGACCTTTCATAATTATTCCTTTCATGATCTCAGGATTCCATCAGTCGAAAACTTGCTTCTTTAGCGCGCTAGAATTTTTTTTGAATTGCTTCTACAAGGATATTCTGATATTATGAAAATGCTTGTCACGTTGAAGTATATAATACCCTTAATTTTGAAACTTTTTTTTATATTTGTTCTCATGCAAATTTTGTTTTTGAAGTTCCGAGTTCATTTTATCGTTAAAAAATTATTCTACACGCTAGTTTTTGCTTTTTAATTTTCACTTATTATAATTCTATTATTTTCTAGAGTTATTATAGTGGCATAGGCATATGTCAGTCAATGCGTAATTGTGTGTTGTATCGAATCAACTTTGAAGGTATATTGGAGCTAGTCACTGAACTGAAAGTTGAGTTCTCCAAATTTCCTTCCTTCCTTCCTTCGTCCCTGTCTTTCTCCTCTAGGTAGTTCAGGAAATTCTGTTTGTTCGCAGAATTGTAGAAACGAGCACGCACCCCCAGCCCCCTACTTTAAGTTATACTTTCCTTTTTTGTCAGTGAAACTGTCAAAAAGAGCGTGAAAATCACTCGCTGTTAGAGATTGTGTTTACCAAATACTAGAGTAAAAAAAATCCTCAAGAACCTCGTTTCTTCTTATTATGCAGTATTTTTTCCTCGTTTCGTTTCAGTCAGTTTCGCTGATGAGCAGACTTTGATGTATTATGATTTATGCATGCCAACCCCAAGCTGTATCAGGCAAGAGTTTGAGGTGCTGTTTACTTTGTGTCTTACAGTTTTTTGAAAACCACGAAATTCGAAAATGTCATTTTAATTTTATCATTTTTGGTTTAAATTTCATTACCTACTATATGGGTACATTATTAATCTATTTTATCTTTGTAAGCAAAGCCATCAAAGTGTTAATCGAACGCTTCATCTGTGGTAGGTGCTTTAACCCACCAAAAGAAAGTTGAATTTGTTGAAAGATATCAGTTTAATCTTTCATGATTCTTCTCGCTCCATCAAGAAATCATTTAGGTAGTTCACTTACCTAAACTGACAATAAGTTGGTATACTTTCACATGCTGGCCCTCATTACATCACGCCATTTGAGAGAAATTAACTGGAATTTCCTAGCACGCTACTACCTACTGATGCAATGTACATAATATTATAATTGCCATGAAAATTCATTTTTTGATGTATTGCGGAAAATAGTAGCGCAAGGATTTCGGTTTTTAGTAGGGTGATGCTGATGCTCATGTAATTGGTGCCCTTCTAGTAGCCAGTGGGTCCAAATCTATTACAATAACATATTTCATTTGTATAATATAACAATAAGAATGGGAATCCAATCCATAGGAGGAGAAATAAGAGGAGTGGGGAGAAAAAATATATGTACTGTGGAGAGGAGGCGAAGAAGAATAAGGAGGAAGAGGCACGGTTATGGAGGTAAGGATGTTATCAGACATCATCAGACTTATAGACTGTAGTTTAGAGCGGACTGAGTATCCTACCCAATGAGAAGAGGTGGAAAAATACCGTGGCCTAAGGTCGGATAAAACCAAACCTCAAGTCGCAAACTACGAGTATTATATCACTTGCCCAGTTTTGGTTCAAAAATGTTTAATTTGATCTCAAAATATTATACAGAATGATATTCTCTTTCTAAATAAATTTTTCTCTTATTCACCAATAATCACTAAAACTCTCCAAAAAGCTTGATACGATGTAAAGGAAAAACATATAATATTCACTTAACTTCACTACTTCACCCCCATCCTCGCCCATCCTTCGTGGTAACAGTACACGTCAGTCGTCACCTAGACATCGCCTTCTACCTTCGACTGCAGGCCTATATAAGTAATTCATTTCGAACTTTCCTCTTAACTATAAACACTGTAACAATCTTGCTGAAGATTATTTTCATCTATACGTAAAGTTTCATTCCAGAAAGTTTGTGAAGCGGACGAAAAAAACTTTCCAAACAATTTTCTGGATGCCAATTAAATTTTCTTTGCACCAACGAAACAGCGTTTGAACTCGAAAAAGAAATGAAAATCGTTTCAATTTAATAAGTTAGTTACCAACTATTAAATTGTGACACAAATTCAAAATAACGAGGGTGAAATGAAAAAGATTTTAAATTATATTTAACGCGCTTATTTTTTTTTACTTGAAAGCGTAGTAAACTCGAATCCGTTCACCGTTCACCTAAGTGCGGAGGTTACACGAGAGAAAGAATAAGAGATTTCGCGATAAACGATCCAGAACAGATAACTACCTCTTTCAAAAAAAAAAAAAAAAAAAAGGGGCTATAAGAAAAATTACCTATTGAAAAAGTCAAAAAACAGATAAAAAGCACGAAGGCGAAGACGGGATTTTTCTTTTCATTTTTTAAAATAGGGTAACGTTTACTCTTCATCCCTTTCGAAGAAAAAAGGTAAGTATATCTTTTTTTCTTAAACTAAAATGTTTTATACTCAAAAATGTTCATAAATTCGTGTGACATTTAAGACAAAGTCAGAACTGAGTTTCAATAATGTCTAAATAACGTGATTTTTTGTTGCCGTTGCTTTTATGCGCTTTTGAATAAGAAGATGGGAATTATTAAATTTTTTCTATCTTTTCGTAAACTTTTTTTTCCCTATCATCTATACAGGGTGTTGCGTTTCAAACTGCTTCTCAGGAAAATGCATTTAATTTTTGCTCTAGTTGTTGTAGAAAAAATGTGCCTGGAATGCGTTATTGCTAAGCGATTTCGTACGGTTTCTCGAAACTGTTTCGGAAATGATTTTTGTATGTATTAAATTTTTATCTTTTCTGTTTTCTCTCCTTTTATGATTGTGACTTTTCAAATAAATCTTTTCCTGAATTTTTAACGTTGAATCCTGTTCGATTCAGCTTACAGTAGGTATCTATTATTTTTTTTTTCAAATATAGTTATGTAGTAGGTACTCCTATTTGGGTTTTTAAATCAGTTTTATGCTTCAACTCAATAAAATACATCATTCGAATTAACTCAAAACTTGCATCAGTGAATTAAATCCTTGTTGAATTTAAGGGAGAAAAAGTCACAATCAACTCACTTATCTTTTAAGTTACACTTCTGGTCGGCCTACAGGTAAAACAAAAATCATAATACGAGTATGTATATTTTCGTATGAGCCAGTTTAAAACGCAACACCCTGTATATTTCTTAAACTTCGTCATTTTTCATAAGTCATAGGTTCTACATATAGTAAGACGTTTTCGCACATATCAAAGTTATGAAAAAAACTTGACTTATGAAAGAAAAGTGGCGGTTATACTCGTATTTGAAAATACACACCTAGCAGTTGAATGAAAGGGCATACTGAAAATAGATTTTGTGTTTTGTTTTTTCACTCGAGGAAGTCTTAGTTATGAACCTTTTAGTGATAAAAGTCAAGGATAATGTTGATGATTGAGGAAAGATGAAAATAAAGAAATGGCAAAAGGAGAGAAGAAATTTCTTTCTCTATGTCTGTTATTGTTCTTTCATTTGCTCGTTTTTCTCTCATTTCTATGTATTTCCTCAGCTACGTAGATACACTCGCTTAGTAGGTATATTATATAAATGTTGTATTTATCGTAGAAAAACCATAATGTACTGAATTTTGAAGTGGGTTTATACATACCTAGATACGAATAATACTCGATCCAGGCTTTCAAGTTACGAGTAGGTATACACTATACAGCACTATACGCAGTATTCGCATGTAATGTACACAACGTACATCTCTCACTTACATTTTCTTTCCACGACCAAAAATAATGATTAATTTTGCACTTCGAAAACAACGATTAATTAATCTTGAAAGGTTGACGGACGCGGCTCGTCGCTTTTCATTTTGAGATTTTCGATTATAATTTTCCACGTGGAAAATCGTTTCCTGCCACTGATACCACGAAAAAGGCTATACGAAAGATAAATACTCAGATTGTTGAGAAATAATCGAGGTTTCGAATGGAGGCGTAGAGTGATGGATTTTGGAAAGGCCTAGATGATGACAAATTTAGTTTGTGGTTGGAGGGCATTCAAATCTCTGTGAGAGAGAATTTTTTGGATTCATGTGAAAAAAACAGCGGACGCTCATGATACGATTATTCTCATTCATTTATTTATATTAAAAGATGAATTCTTCATAAGGAAGCCTTTGGTTGAAATTTTCTGTGTCCGACCGTTTTGATGACATCATCATGCCTATGTATACCTCAAATATTACGTCATTAATATAAACCTAGGATGGTGACACCATCATGCCTATTTTCCTATTCAATAAAAAGAACTTTAAGATTTTTTAGTTAATATCAGCATAAAAAAAAAAACGAAAAGACTTTCAGAGAAATATCGGCCTTTCATCCTACGGTCCCTTTTCGTTGAAAGATGTGGGAGAACTGAGCAGAAAGGGTTGGATGGCTAAGCAAAACGAGGACTCAGTGAGGTTGAGCCCCGTACCACCGCAGGTTAATTCCCACTGAGCTAAGGGACTGGGGGCTCTGCCACCAATATGTTTTAATATAACTCAGAACCTCGCGTAATACAATATAAACAATTATGAAAAACCATTGCTTAAACAACAATATAGCTGCCCTAATTTTCTCTGAATAGTCACCGTAAATCCCTTTTGAGACAATTTCCACGGCTTCTGGTTTCGATGCTGTAATACTCCCTCCGCAAGAACTCGATTAGTTGTCTTACAAAAACTGAATCTACTCGTAAATAACTTGGATTTTCGTAGGACAGACGTCCTCGATGTCAAAAATTTTTGATTTATTCCTTTGACACATAAAACTTTACTCTGAAAAAAATAAACAAAAAAATATTTGTTTAACTATAGGGCATAAATCAAATTCAAAATGTAAACCTTCAAGGATATGTTGGTCAAAATTTTTTATTCTGCTGTTTCAAATTGAAGGAGATTTCGAGACTCACTCCACTTCCCACCCTTCTCATTTACCTTACCTTCTCTCGTTTAACTACAATCGAGGAAACGAAAAAGTATGCGGAAAAAGTCAGCCCATATTCGAATAAATTTTTTCTTCCTTTTTGTTCGACAAAATTTTTAATCTTTCAAAAAAAGGCATTTCGAATTCAATTAAGTATTTATAGATTTTCCACAGGTTTGGCGAGGGTAAAATCTAATTTACCTTTGTAAGTGGAATAGAAAATATGATACATTAGGTATAGGTAACAGCGATATATCTAGAAAATTGAGAACAATCCATACCGTTTTTTAACTCAATAAACTTCCCGATGGGCAAAAAATGAGAAAATGATCCGGAAAATGAGAATTTTATCCGTTGTCAGTCCGTTTTTATTTTCGACCATCGGATCTGAAAATTTGCAGATATTTTTGTCATCTTGATTATTTTTCCAAATCCGTTTGTAAAACGGATTTCCTGATTATAATCAGTGATAATTTTTGGGCAATTTTTCTAAATCCGTTTGTAAAACGGTTTCACAGATTACAACCCGGGCCAACAAATATGATAAAACAGCCTTCACGGAAAATAATCCGGACTCATTTCCGGCAAGACGGATTACAATCCGTTCGAAATCCGTTTTAGAAGCCGGAAAACAGGAAAATTCCGGGTTATAATCCAGAAACGGATTATAACCCGGAATAAAACGGATCCGTTTTCAAAATATTTTGCCCATAGGGTTAGTTCAGAAGTATCAGATTTTTTTGAATGACAAATATTGGACTTTCACGTCCACTGCAGGCTCACGCAATCAGCATAATTTATACTAAGTTTATGATGATGATGGTGATAAATATATCAGGATTACAACCGGTATGATGTTCTTCATTTCTCCTTCTGATGTGCAAGTTCTTTCATTCATGAGTAATTTTAGTTTCTCATTGCTCCCAATATGGTTTATCTGTGGGAGTTTGCTTTCTTCTATATAGGTGCTTTTTGTCGCGATTTTAACTTTATTTAACCTCCTACTTCCTAGAGAATCTTCTGCAAGTAATTATTTCCGTTTTTTCAATTGTCATTTTATGGCAACGATTCGTCTGTAAGCGAAATCATTGGGACTTCTTTTTATGATTCCGATTATTATCGTATAGTTGATGAATTCAAGAATAATTTTTCAAGTTTTGAGCTGGAAGAAGATTGCAAATTTAGTCTAAGTCTACATAGCAGTGACTGTCGCAGCGCATTTCTCAACTTACTTCCATTTCACACGTCTCGCACTGTATTATGCCAATATGTACACAGATAGGCAACATTTAAATTTCTCCCTTCGCTTTCCATTCTGAAGAAGTAACTATATACCTAAGCCATTTAGGGATTGGATTGGCAAACCGTTTAAAATTAAATCCACTTATTTCGATTGATTTACATAAAAGGTGCGAACGCCGCGGGGTCTATTTTACAATTATGTCGTTAATTAAATTGGTCTACCGAAATTAAGTAAGTTTTACACCATTCCGATTTGGTAGAATCTTAATGGTTGGACAATTTTCTGAAACTGATTTACCGAAAGTCCAAAATGTGATCCTTGAAATAAAATTTCTCTAAAAGTGAAATTTATTTTAGGGCCTTACCTTTCACTGAGAATGTTTTTTAGCAGGTTTTCAATAGAAAACCCTCTATTAATTATTTTTGTCTGACTTTCGCAAATACATGCATGCGGGACCCTCGTAGTTATTCGTTTCATGATTTCGGGATTCCAAAAATACCCATCCCCTTTGGTGTGTTAATCTATTTATTTGTTTCTTTGTTTATGTGAGTGGGGGGTTGTACGTAAATCGTAAATTTCGACTTTGAAGGCGAATTACAGGGAAACTACTGAACGGATCAAACTGAAATTTTAACCCTATATTAATTAAAGTCTTTGAAATTCACCATCCGAGATGAGATCCTGGAGTTTGAATCGAAAACCTGCTTTTATAGCGGAGCTTGCTGAATTGAAGTTTTTTGTTATTGAACTGGCTCAGCTGATGATGATTTCTCATTTTGAAAAAAAAAATTTATTATATGTATATTATATATATAGGAAATTACTTAGAAGTTACGAGATGGCCAAAAAATTACCATTAAGTAGGTATTCAAATTGTTTAAGAACCTTTCACACCTTGTTGGGAATTTTCCTTATTTGAATTAATTATTTCAAATATTACACACCCATTCTTTCTTTCAGATTTTCTTTTTTTCTTCTATCCGCCGTAATGCCCCCAGTGAGATTAGAAATAATTAATTTTTCGTTGACTTTTACTGCTCGTTGACTGCAGATAAAGCTGGTGAAAATGGAAATTTTTTAGGGCTGTAGACGGTATAAACACGTTGAGACCGAAAATGAATTTAACTAGAAAATAATTTTTCCAGTCGTATATAGTGTTGGCCAACTCTGCGACAAATTTAAATTAGTGGTCAGTGACCTTTTTTTCTGGCAAATGGGATAAGGGTATTAAGGGTGCTTTTGCACGCCGCTGGTTCATTTACCGTTTTCCAATGGTGAATTATTTATCATAGTGCGGTGAGAAGTGGAAATTTGCGTTTGATAATATTTCAGCTTGTCGCGAAACAAAGGGTATATCCGTAAATCAGTACACGACGTTGTGGTAGTCTGAGAGTGCGAACCCAAATTTATTTTGTGGCTTTGGCTTTCGCAATTTCAATTCTTGGCTACCAGATCTCGCCCTCGATGTCTGGCAGAAGGAATTTTTGTATTCTATGGCCTGGGTATGCTATCCAGTAGTTGTCAGACATTTCTCAACATTTTCAGCTGTACGAAATTTCATCAAAGTTAGATCGAGCAGGTCATTATAATAATGTAATTCAAAGTGTGTAAACCGGACATTGTAAGCAAATGTTGACGTCATTATGAGAAAAGAAGCAAATGAGCTACAGATTTTGTTGTGTAAAAAAGGTCTGGCCAGGTAGGGAGAGATGTCACTGGCCCAAGTTTGGAAACCTCAAGTGCAACCCTTCCAGAGAAAAAAGGTCAAAAAGTAAATACCGTCGAACGGGGTGACTTTACATTCAAGGGGCGACTTTCCCCACTTCGTTTTAGCCCAATAAATAAATTGCCAGGCAAAAATTAAAACCAAAATACGATTTGGATCGAAGCAGGTAGAAGGAGTAAAAGAAAAAAAAGATCGCCGCCCCTACCTCACTTCACCTACTAACAGAACAAGAAAATAAAGCGGCGATATGGTTTTTTCCTTTTTTCTTATTCGTCTTTTTTTTTTAACCACAGACACTCAAAATATTCAGTTCAGTTTCACACGGTTGAAGTTGGTACTTGACTAGTTTCTTTTCAATCGTATGTCTGAGTACAAAAATCCTCAAATTTTACCTCCCCACCCATCAATAACCCGTCAATTACAAATTGATGGGTAAAGTCGCCCCATTGAGGGGTGACTTTACACAAATTTTTTGAAAAATCATAAAAAATAGAAGGAAGGCTGCAAACTCAAACTTTTCTTTACAATTGTGTTGAGAAATGTTAGACCTAAATTTTAAAACCCAATTCACTTCAATAGCTTCAAAATTGGAAGAGTTATTAAAGGACAAAGTTGAAAAACATAAAAAAAGTGTGTAAAGTCACCCCATTCGACGGTAACTAAATAATTTTTTTCAAGGAGTTTTAATTGATGGAACTGTATGAAACTTGAGTATATGATAGACCTATATAAAGTGTATAAGGGGTAATTTTTTGGATGGATATCTTCCCTTGGACAGAATTTATAGCGTTTTAAAGTTTTAACATAATTTTTGTTTAAGACAATGGAGAAAAGCTATTCTACAAAAATATACTGGGTGATTCGAATTTCGACGCACCATAGGGAAATAGCATTTGGTGGGTCGAAATTTGAATCACCCTGTATATGTCATATAGAAGAGCAAAATACTTGACGTATATTTTTTGCAGAATTTGATTCCATAGACCAATCCTTCAAAAATACAAAAACTGCGATTTTGAAGGGTTTTTAGCATATATTTTAGCTTATGTAACTATGGTTAAACAAAAAAAAATAACTAATATTGTAGAGCGTGAAAAATTCTGCAAAAAAGGTTCTTACAGTTTTCTTCATGAACCAAAATTTTGATCAAGGCCATATCTGGTGGCACTCTCTGCACCCCTGACTAAATTGTAAAATTTTCTTCGTACTTAATGAAAAAAAAAAAAAAAAACATCTTACAATGATTTTTAATTTTTAGTCTCCAAGTTCAATCAAGAAAATTTTGTGCAAATTTTCCAACGTGTAAAAAAATTCTTGAGTAAAATCCCAAGGAGGGCAAACTTCTGATCAGAGAGGGCAGTAATTTTTTCAAAATCGGAGTGGCAACCGATTTGCCATACCTACTTGGCTAGACCCTTCGCTGCCCTCGTATGAAATAGGTAGCTTACGTCCCTCACTTTTTGTAAAATGTAGGTACTATTTAATTTAAAAAACTCTTTACAAAATTGCTAAGGAAGTAGGTTAGGTACCTACGTTGCTAAAGGACCTTCAAAAAGTTTTTCATGTTTCAAAATGTAGAGCGATAAAAACGTGCATATCTTTGATAATTTTGTTTGCTGTACTATTTTTCCCCATTTGTTTGTTGTGGCTAAACAAATTACATGATGATGAAGAAAACTGAAATGTACATTTTCACATTATTTGATATTCCAACTTTGGTGTAGCAGTGTCATGGTTATTGTATGAACCAGCGGTTCAATTTTCCAAGTGGTTTTGAATGAGTCGTCAAATATACGAGTAACTATACGTATTGTTATTTTACGTCACATGTGAAACCCAAGATAAAGTATGACACTTGCGAGACCCCCCTTATAAATACTCAGAAATGAAACCTTCGTTTTCTCATAGCTTAGTGGCTATCTGTAGATACCTTAGGCTATGTAATGAAGCCCACAGCTATTTGTTAGGTGTACAGTACAGTTTATATAGGGAGTAAAAAGAAATGAGTGAACCACAAGTGTACATACAATTGATATTTGGGGCACTTGTGAGTCCCAGACAATAAATGCAGATTTGTAGTCTGCGGAGTGGGGGGAGTAAGAAAAACTATACATACACCTCATGGACTTGCGAGACCCGCAAAAGGGTCTCGCATTGTCAAAAAGGATCTCGCAAGTGACAAAAACATCTCTAAGCTTACGCGTAGTCTACGAGCATGTATATGTATACTTACTTGTATTCTTCGAATGGGGAAAAAAATCGATCAATGTGATGATGGGTAATTTTAACAAGATTATAGATATTATACATTATTATAAAAATGTTTGAAACTTTCCGATAAAATGTACTTAGCATGAAAAAAGGTGATGTATGAGAGAGTAAAGTCCCTGAGGGCCTATAGCTTCTGTTTTTTCAATTAATTCATTCTTTTTCGTCATTTTAAAAATATGATGATCTCCTGTGAGAATACATTTTTTTTGTTTGTTTCCAATTTACAAAAATATACATATATTATGGAAATTTTTCTCGCTTTCTTATCGTTTGTTTGTTCGTTTGATGAAAGGTATTATTTTTGTTTCGTTATTTGAGGTAAATTTAACAGAAATATTTTACATATCTTGATAGGCAAATAAAACATAATTCTAACCAATTCCTTTTCTAGACCTTTGAAAATATCTAACTACTTACTCACCCAACATTCTGATTCTGCAGAGCATGAGATTGGCGACCCAGTTTGGCATACTGTAAATTGAAATTTGGTATTTTTCCTCATTTTTTCTCCTTTTTGCTTCCCCTTAAAGAATCTTATCCTTGAGAAGCATTAGATTCACAAATAATCTCGATCTCAAGTGTCTCGAACACAAACCAAATTTTACGAAAGCTTATCTTCTTAGTAGTGCCATGGATGCAACGGACCGTAAAATCTTTCTAAATTTGAACCTCGTCCAAAATTGTCGCCCTTCGTTTAGCTAAACAAAAAAAAAAAAAAACAAAGAAAAATGAAAAAGAAGATAAAAAATGGATAGGAAACAAAATAAATTGAATCTTCAAACCACCTTCACGGAACAGTAAATTTACCAATATTTGTCATTTCGACTGTCTCGAATTTAGAAATAACAATATTGCTTACGGTACATTTTGTTTCAGGAAATGTAATTGTCATCACAGCAATACTGGTTGAGTCGCATCTACGAACACCTCCGAATTTTCTGATTATGTCCTTGGCATTCGCTGATTTATTGGTAGCCAGTTTCGTGATGCCATTAGGAGCCGTCTACGAAGTGACAAGGGAATGGCGTTTTAGTCCTGAGCTTTGTGATTTGTGGACCGGTAGTGACGTTCTATGTTGCACTTCTTCCATTTTGCATCTGGTCGCCATCGCATTGGACAGGTAATTATATAGAATATTGTCGGACAACATGCCTAATTGATTTATTCGACTATTATATTCCGAAATGGATTCTTCAATTCCCTACGTCACATATACTATGTGACCTGCGCCTAGCAGAACAACAATTATCTATGTGTTTTTAAGTTCAATGAATCATGAATGTGTGATCGGTTTCGAATTAATACCTATTGGAAAAGTAAAGATCTTGTTGAATTTGATCATTTTCACAGAAAATTTTCATTAATTATTTGTAATCATATATGTGATACTTCTGTTTATTTTCAATTATTTCAATCTTCTACTGTGAAAAGAAAACATAATTTGGAAAGAAATGTAAATAGTAGTCTTCTAAGTCGTACAAATATGTGCCACCCCTTCCTTATTTGAAGAGAATCACTCGTGCCTTAAAGAGGGAAATGCATAAGTTTGTTGCTAAATGATGAGAAATCACCATTCAGGTAAAAAAAATCAAATTTTTTGAGCTTAACCAAAAATAATTATTAAAATATGGTTTTTGTAAAAGTAGGACAGTGAAATGGACAATTTTTAAAAATTTCCATCAAAATTTGATAAATACTTTTTGAATAAATGATATTTGACTTGATTTGCAAGAAGGTCCTCCTGTGAAGTGCGGTATAATGAAGAGTATTTTGAGAGGAAGGAAAACCATTATATCTATACCAATTACAGGATCATTTTATACAAAATATTTGGAGGTATCCAAAGCTTTTATATCAACTAGCATATCTGGTAGATGAGCTCAAACAAAACTTGAATGAGAAGAAGTTTGTGGAAAAATAGACTAATGGCTTATAGACATTGCTAATATTATTAAAAAGTAGGGTAAGGTAAGTGGTACATACATGGACCTACCTTACTTTTTTGCCCCTAGCTCAGGGGCAAATATCAGGATTCCATCCGTTTAAGTCAGTTGTTTTTTAAAAATTAGTTGATACGAGTAAAAATAAGGAATGCAGAAACTTGATATTACAACATCAGGGCGTTTAAATATTATATCATTTGAGCTATAAATCAGCCCTTAAATTTTTTATTTTCTTATGAAAATTGGACTGTTTTTTTTTACCATTATTGAATTGTGATGTTAGAGTTGAAGGATCAATTTGTCGGTAAAGTATAAAAAGATATGTAGGTACCTACATAATTGAGCTTTGAAATATTGAAGAAATTCATTGAGAAATTCATTCCAGCATTATGACCGCCCTCCAATACATATATCAGACTTGCTTAGTTTAGTTTACATTTTTCCTAATGTCATTTTTCCTAATGCATTTTTTCCTAAAACCTTTTTTGTAATGCCATTTTTCTGAATGACAGCATTCCGAATTCAGAATTTAAAAGGCTTAAGTTATAAAATTTTTATAATTTAAAAAATAATAATAGTACTTTCATTTGTTTATTATTATTTAAATTTTATCAACATTTTCTTAATTATTGTTTTTTTTTTTTTGTCAACAATTTATTTCAATATTATTTTCAAGATAGTTTTTATTTAGGCATACCCTCCTACTAACAATGTATTATGTTGTTGACTATGGATCCGGCCAATGTGCTGAGTAATGAGTTTCAACAGCTCACCTTGCCTTTTATTTTTTATTACCATGGCAATACAGAATATACCCACAGGAAAAATGTCCATTAGGAAAAATATCTATTATGAAAAAAAAATTGGGAAAAACGGCATTAGGAAAATAGGCATTAGGAAAAATGGCATTAGAAAATTTGGATTAGGAAAAATGTTCCGTAACCTTTACCATCGAGAAGGCTGTTCTTTGTTCTTACTGGAGAGTCAGAATTGTGTTTCAACAGAAAATTATTTTGCGAATCCAACACCGTAATTTATTCCTATAGCTATAGGCAAAATGTGAATTATTTTCACTTTGTGGAAACATTTCATCTTTTTTTTTTTTAGTTTTCTTAATTTATGTTATTTTCTTTTACATTGAACGTCGCTGAACTTGGTAATTATCATCCTTTCTCCAATCTCCCAAAGTTCATTCAGGGCCAAATATTTTAGTTGAAAAATAAATCATTTTAAAAATCCAGTTTTTTTTTTTTCGGTCAAAAACAAGAGATTTCTTATTTTCCTTCTTTTTTATTTTTATTTTTCCCATCTTTTGGTGAAAATTATCAAAATAATTAATTCGAAAATAACATCCGCATTTAAAAAGAAGGAAAACAAAACGTGAACCCAGTAGCGTCATAGTGAGAGTTATTGACTGGGGCAGTATATATCTAGAAAAAAAATTAATTAAACTTTTTCGCGAATACCCGTCTAGCTCATTATACATTTTTACGGAAATAACCGTATTTTCTTCTCTTTTTTTGTTCCTTTTTGAGGCTTATAGGCTACCGCAATTTGTTTCTCACTTGGAGTCCTAAAAGAGTTAGAGTAAGGTAGATTTTTTTCTTCCATACTTCTTGTCTAATAAAATAAAAGCAAGCTGCCCAACACGTTAATCATCGCAGTTTTTGCGAACGTTCGATAAACAGCTTTAAAAGCTGCTTATACGAGATCATTACAGAAAAAACTGGACTTTTTACGAAATCGTGATACGCGAACATGTGCGGAATGGCGGGAAATGAAGGTGTGAAATTTGGTTGGAAACTAATTTTAGGGGTCATTAAATGAAAATAGTGACTGTAAATCTTACCTATACCTACGTGTGTGTACCGACGGATTACGACTGTGAAAACGTGACATGCTAGTAATATTCACTCACAAATCCGTGTATACCTACCTATATGGTACCCGTTTATTAGCCATAAAATCAAAGGAGGAGACGATGGAAACAGGAAAAACGACTGATGAAAAAATCCCTTTTAATGAACCCGAATTCAATTTCGAGGGAACTTGCACTTATTTTTTTTGCCACAATTTCCAAATACGTAACCATTTTTTTCAAATCAATTCAAAAACACGAGAAAAAATCCAATTAATTCGTCACCCAACACTAATTTTACAATATTTCAAGCTAATTTTTTATGTCGCATCGTTCTGTTTGACAAAATATACCTAATTTTGTGATTCCAATTTCCATGTTCATATAATACCTATACTTAAGTCTCAATCTTAAGAATTAGACAGTATACGTTATTTAGTCTATGGACCAATTTTGAAATGTAGTGTTGACCTGGTAGAGCAGTTTTTGTTTACACTAACAATAAATCGGTCTGCTGTCAGTGGCGGATCGAGTTTTTTTCAAGGGGGACCAGGGGGGCTGTCAAGAAAAATCATTCGAAAATTTCAACATCCAAAAAATTGATACTGAAGCTGATTTTTTATCCTTTTTCAGTAATTTCTTATTTTTACGCTGGGCAACGGCCCACCCACCCCGCCCCATTTGTTCCGCCACTGTCTGTTGTTTCCTTCATTCAAAAATTCTAACTCAGCCAGCTGGCTCACTGCTTGAGAAATTTCGGCGTTTTTCACCTGGTGCCTCTCCTTGATCTGTCTCAACCATTCTTGGGAGAGAGCTGATTCTTCGATGATCCAACAAGTTTATTTTTAAATAATATTAATTAAGGTATTTCTAGAAAGCATACCTCTGTTTTTCTACTCCTCAAGTTTGATCCTCTCTGCTGAAGATACCTAGATTTTTAAAAAGCATCCTTCTATACAAACTATATGTAAAGGCTTTTTTCAGATTGTTCTTCCCTTCTAGGATGATCCAAGTTCGTGGCAACCTACCCGCCTTTGCCTTCTGTCTCGGCAAGCCTCAAATAAATGAAATAAACTCCCTGTTATGTGCCTGTTGCACTTGGAAATGATTTCGTTGATTTTCTTTTAATTTGCAGGTATTGGGCTGTAACGAATGTCGAATACATTCATAAGCGCACGCCTCGTCTGATGATGAAAATGATTAGCATCATTTGGGTGATCTCATTTTTGGTTAGCATCGCTCCGTCGTTGGGCCTCAAAGATGTTGGTTGGACTGAGCGTGTACTCGAGCAAAAAATTTGCATCATCAGCCAAGATCTGCGATACCAAGTGTTTGCCACGGTGCTCGCCTTCTATTTTCCACTAATTGTCGTCCTAATTTTGTATTGGAAGATATTCCAGGCGGCCAAATCGCGAATACGTAAACATTCCGGAATGCCAGGAGCCCCTTCCGGCTCCAGTGGTAATTCTGGACAACGAGGAGGCGTGATTGCAGGTTGGTAAAAATCAAAATAATGCTTCTTACATGCTTTGTATGATTACGGTTACCTACCTATCTGTTATACGTTTAATCAACTAAATAATACTTTTCCTCAAAGATAAGAGTATTTTTCCCAATTTGGTCCTCCTAATGGCTGGTTTGGTTAGTTGGTTTTGTTACTTAATTGGTTAGTTCAAATGTAAAAACTGCATTTCATCGCCCAAGTCCAGAACTCGCGTGAAGAACTTTCCGATGATGCAAGCCTCTTTTTAATACGATGTATTGTCCCAAATTAGATTACTGACAAGCTATCTCGATTCAATCTCGATCTAATGTCGGATTTCTCGAGATATCTATATCTATTCGATATCGAAAATACAAATATAGGGCTATATCGGCTATCCCGAAAAATGAGATATCTATACGATATAGGTAGGTATTTCCTAAAATCTATATCGTATAGATATCTCATTTTTTGGGATATCCGATATAGCAATTTTCTATGTCGTATAGATATCGAATTTTGCGATATAGAAAAATCCGACATCGTATAGATATAAGAAATTCCTATATATGTATTTTCGATATCGAATAGATGTCGAATAGATGTCGATACGATATAGAATTTCTGTACAGAAATTTCTATATCGTATCGACGTTGATTCGACATACCTACTCTTGTCAATATATGGCTGGTTTTAGCCCCGCATGACATTTTCACAAGTTTACGAGTAATTTATTACTTATTTAAAATTAATTGTTAAAATATTTCTAAGTATGATGTTAAATACAAGATCTTCTATCACCTTATCACTAATTTTTGCCAATTGTTTGATACAAATGGAAGATTGATTACTGAAGTCAGCGTTCTCTGCTTGTTGGCAGGTTTGGTGAGTTACCCCGGCCAGACGGGTGTAATCGCGACGGCTATTGTAGGTGCAATTGGTCAGCCGCTGCCGACCATCACCGAAGGTACGACCACCAACATCACAACAGTGACGACCGGCACCAGTGGCAGCTCCGGCCGGCCGACGCGGTCCAACGCCAACGAATTGGAGACGGACATCGGCACTGAGGCCACCTCCAGCACCCAGCCGCAGGCGCTGCAGCTGCCGGTCAAGGCTAAGAAGAAGAAAATGAAAAAGGGCCCTTTGGACTCAAAACGCGAACGCAAGGCTGCCAAAACGTTGGCCATCATTACTGGAGTGTTCGTCGGCTGCTGGATGCCGTTTTTCGTGCTCGCTCTGCTACTGCCCCTGTGGCGCAAGGTGCACCAAATGATACCCCCATACGTACTCTCCTTCTCCGTGTGGCTGGGCTACCTTAATTCCACCATCAATCCGTTCATCTACACCACTTTCAATCCCGAGTTCCGCAACGCCTTCCGACGCCTGTTCCGGGGACAACGAGCCCCACGACGAGGAGGTCCGCCCCCTCGCTACGTATGACTAACCTCCGAATACAGTTGCCTTTATGTGCTACTCGCTTCCATCATGATTTTCTCATTCATCGGGGCCCAGATTTTCTACTATATCGTCGTGTATCGAACGTACGTGTATTGATTGATAGTGTTGAGGCATTAATAATCGATTGATCGAATAATCTATTAATTCCCGAAAAATAATTTAAGTAATCGATTATTTTTTGAATAATGATTAATCGTAAAATAACTGATTAATTATCCTCTTTGGTGGGGGTAGGGGGTCGACGCAGCAGCTCTTGGACTGCGCAAACTTTTACATATACACGCAGTTTTCTAAAAAGGCCCACGTGGAGAGAGCTGCCTTGATTATATCAATTTTTGGGTGCTAACCCAAGGCAAAAGAGTCAGATCTTAATCTGAGGAGGGGAATGCCAAGCTATGCCGAATGATTGGATCTTGTGAATTAGGGGTGACCTGTTGAATGGTCTTGTTCTATGGGTAGTTTTATAACATCAACATAAATGCCAAATGATTGGGCAATCACGCGACCTGCCAAATGTCATGGGGTTGGGACCAGGCTGCCAGTATCCTGGTCAAAATGGGGGAATAATGTAAAAGGGAAGATTCGAGACTGCTTTAGAAGGCGATTAATTGTTTTAGTGGATGAAATTCCAAAAAAAAAATGAAATTTTGGTAGATTTAATCATTTGACTTTTTTTTATTACACTGAAAATAAGGAGGATTGGATTATTTACGATAGTTATCGATGAATTCGAAAAATCTATCGATATTTGCTACCACCATTATTACGATACTCAAAAAAAAGCGATTAATCGATTATTCTTGGTGCCGATTAATCATAATAATCGATCAAGTAATTCAAAAGAATTTATTCCCATCCCATCACTATTGATTGAGCCACCTCGCATACGATACACTTTGTCTTTGTGCAGTCAATTTCTCCATTCTGTTGTTCCTCCTCCCCATATTTTATCCGTCTTTTGGATACATATTCGAGTAACGACGTAAGGTAACTTTTTCACCAATCTACTCACTAAATACATAGTTGTGAGCTATTCATCAAGGTTAAGTACGTTAGGCTTTCTAGATTCTCAATGAACCCGTTAAAAACAGTGTTTTTGTATTTACAAAATTATGGTTGAATAATGTAACATGAAATTTATGTAAGTTCTTTGTACGAAATTATTAGTTAGAACGATTAAAAATAATTTTGATCTTAGTGATGAAGGTATAGTTTGTGCACAACTGTAATGATGACTTGAAATTTTGTCCCCAACAAGTTGAAACAACTTCAAATACAGGTATAGATAACCTATTCTATTGTGGAGAGAGAAAACCAATAAAAACATTTAATTCTGCCACACCGCGTTTCCGTTACCTATTTGAAACATAAGTACAGATTCAATCCAGGTCAAAATAATTCTTGGAAAAACTTTAAAAGCCTGGAGATATTATGAAAAATCAATTTTTTTTGTCGTATAATCGAACTTTTTCCCTGCCTATATTCTGATCTTGGTAGGCTACTCTCGTAGACCTATTATACTGAACAATTCATCTAAACTAGTATCTGATGAAAACTCTGACCTGAATTTGAATGTACTACTATGATCACCAAACTTTTCGAATCTTTTCGAAATCATATTACGTCCAGTGGTTCCCGAATTCATTATCAACTTTAATTTTTGTCAATACAATATTGCCAGCAAATGAAAAATTTTTCTTTACCAATTAAGTTAGGTAGATAGGTATCTACAACTGATTTTTAATCGTAGAATCAAACTTCTCTTTTCTGTGATATTATCATTATATTCTTATACCTACTTATATATTTTTTATTTTTTACTTCGTGTGTTAACATATCCTTGTACAGTTTCAACAATTTCGTTATGTTCAAATTTTTTCCCCTTAATTTATTTATAACAATTTATTATGTATGTGAATAGAAGGCTTGTACGTATTGTGGTATATTATAAATGTTCTGTGACGTAGGTGTAGGTACTCTACTGGCCAAAAAATTTAATTCCAAAGTTACCAAAAGAGGGAACTTATCCCAGTTTCATTTTATGTACATGTTTAGTTTAGGTATCCACATTTACGGGTTAATATTAATACAGAACAATCAATACGAATGCAAAGAATGATATTTGCCATTCTTGTTGACTAAGCCTAAGCGTGGAAAGGGCTGTACAATTTAATTAATTTGACATTTGTAGTAAATATACTTAATACTCGCTTCGATACTTGAATTTTACAAAAAAGACTGAAAATTCTTGATAGTAAAATTGAAGGCAAGGCAAACTTTTTGTGACAGTGCGATTAATACCTTGGGTGCATGAAAAAATAAATAAAGTAACTTTTTCAAAAGATATGTGGCAAAAACAAATCTTGATTAGGTCCTATACCTATACTTTTATTGATTTATTATTTCGAGGAAATATCAGTGAAATTATTGAAATTACTCCATAGCAGATTTAGGACCAGAACTGACTTTCTTCGTAGTTAGTTCGATTATGCCGAGACTTAGTAAAATCAAGCTGGTAGCAATTATATGTTATTTGCTATTTCATTCGAATTGGATGGGCCTAATAGCTGTAATATTTTGTGACTGATGATGTTCGATGTTAATAAATTATTCAAATTTACTTGCAGCATTTTTGAGGTGTATAAATTCAACATCAGTTCCTAACTTCGAACCATTTAATTTGTGTCAATATTAATTAGATAGCTTTAGTGAAGAGAGTACAGAATAAATTTACGCAGGGTGACAGTATAACATGTGCGCAAACTGCTGATCGTATTTGTTTAAGTATTGTAAAACTAAATTAAAAAATATTTTTTAGATCAATGATTAAGATTGTATTATCATGAACACAAAAAAAAAATCATCAAATCATTTATTTAAGCATTTCATTTTGCAATTTTTAAATTAATCTCAACTTAGATCAACTTTTAAAAATTATTCTACTTTTATTTATGGATGTATATTGTCCAAAGTTGATTAAATTCATTTCACTTGTACCTAATTTACAGTCCTCCAAATTGAACAAATCGCAAATTGTGCAATCAGTTTTTTATTTACGCCAGAATTTTTAATAGATTTTATGAAATTGAGTTTACTAAATTTCGAAAAGTTTTTAGCCTGTAATTTTGATCATTTGGAACTTCCATTTGGTTTTTATGTGTTCTGTTCGTCCTGTCCGACCAATTTTTGAAATAAAGTACAGTATTAATTTTTGTTTCAAAGGATTATTCAGGGTTCAAGCAGAGAAATCCGAAGGACAATCTTTTTCTAAACAAATGATTTGAGATCAGTGATAAAATTTTCCACCTGCAAAAAGTGATATTAATACGAGAATTATGCATTCCATTTTACATTGTGTGAAAAAAATTTCCTCCCTCTCTCCTCCCTTCTAAAAAATGAGCCTCACATGTCCCATGATTTGGCTTCCTGTTGCTAATCCGAGACAGTACATAAATTATAGATATAACATGTTACAATAAGTTTGTTGGAAATTTTATAAACTTAATTAATATTCGTTTATTTTTATGAAATTTAATAACCTTATCTATTTTATGATGAAGCAATATAAGTATTCAAAATTTTATCATTACTCAACTTTTTTTTGTTTTTTTGTTTTTTTGTTTTCTGTTTTTGTTTTTTTGTAAGATTACTATACCTATTTTGAAATTTTTACTGTGTATCAAAGGATAATTTTGTTAACCTTATTGTTTTGTGAGTAAAATCAAAATATCTAATTAGCAAATCTAAATTCCTCATTTTATGTATAAAAATATATTATTTTTGAAACAGTTGTTGAATTACTGAATAAGTTAATTTTTTCCATTAATGCAATGAGGAATATCTCTTTGCTAATTCAATCATTATAAAATTACTGAACGCATAAAGGAAAAACGCTGACTCGATGTTCAAATTGGAGTCTATTCTCTCCATTATAGGGATATTTTTGTATTGATCCATGAAGATTTCATCGTCAAAGTTGACGTTAACATCGATAATATTTTATTCTGCGTTTTCCCCGAATTAATCTTACGAGTCTCGTAATTTTGTCTTTTGCCTTTGCTTTTTTTCATCAACCATCTAGTAAGAAGCTATTTTATTTTTGATTAGTTTTCTTTCACGATTGTTTGATCAATGATCATGATGAAAAGCAGAAACGTTTTCGCTTTCACAGTCGTCAGTCACTCTCACAATTTTGGAGAATCGACTTCAAAATGTTTTGTTCTTCGACCCTCGACGTTCGCAACCAAGTTGCGAACATGTTGCCGACAACAGTCTCCGTAAGTGGCGCTAACAGTTCGGTTTCATTTTTATTCCTCCTCTGTCTCTACTCTCTGTTCTGTTTTCTGTTCTCAATTTTCACCTTTTCTAAACAAGACAAAAATCAAAAAATGCTTTTGCGGCGAATTTTTTCTGTTTAATTCAAATTTCAAATGACAAATTTCAATCGAAATCACTTATTAAAAAGTTGTTGGTGATCCTTGCTACAAGTGTCATTCTGAATTCTGATCATTATTTTCATTTTCATCTTTATTAAATTTTAAGAGGTAGGTACCCATTTGCTTTCATAGAAGTCGCATTGGCATCGTTTCATTCTGGGGTTTCATTTTCAAGAGTGCTGTGAAACTATTATAATATAAATTATTATTATCCTGCCGTTAGTCAATAGCAACATTGATTACCAGAAATTTTTATTTGAAGATTGATTTAATATTCCTGTGCTTTTTGTCGTTCTTTGTAGGAGGACTTTAGTAGCGACTTGTTGGTTTCCGGTGTTACCCCAACGACAAGATGAATTTTCAAGAAAGACCTCAGATGAGAGGACGGGGTGGATTTCGATCGAATTTTCGATCAAATTTCAATCGTGGTGGCATGAATAACAGAAATTTCAACATGGAGGACAGACCTACGCCATGGAAGGAGAATAATCGGTATCATTTTTGGTTGTATAATCAAAGATAATCTGATGTTAAATAAAAATTGAAATGTGATCAACATAAGTCAGTGCAATAGGACGAGCTGCAGCAGTGTAAAAAAGAACTCCATTTAGGACAAATTTATATGATTAAGGACTTCGTATTTCATTGTACGAACAACCCAATAGCCTTCGTAAATTTTAAAAATACAAATGGGTTCACAGATGGCAATATATTTTTATACACTTGTAATATATACCATTTAATGGCAGCATTGACTCGATTTGTTTTTTGAACCAGCCCTTCAAACATAAATCTTGGCCATCCGTGAACATCGCATTTTAAGCAAAACTCTTAATTCCGAGTTGAATCTCTTACAAAATTCGAAACATTTTCCTCTACACTCCGGCTGTACTGAACTTGAGTTTCGAAAGTTTGCACTTACTTCGAGGTATTGAAATCTGTTGAAATTCGTAACAATTATAAAGTGTTGCGATCTCTTCATTTCTCAGAAAATTGTTAGGAATAAAATTAGTTTCATTCGTTTCTCATGAATAACAAAATAATTATGCTCGAGTATTGAGAAGTAAAACGATGTCTTTTGAGTTGGACTTTTAGGTAGAAGTACCTAAATATAAATCAAAATAATCCTGTAAATACGGAAAGATAAGTTATAAATTAGTTGATATTTTAAAATGGGAATTTAGAAGTAATTATTAAGGTCCGAACATTTTTCTGGCTACGAATTAAAGTTTTAATATTCAAAATTTATTCTATGGACTCAACCTGAAATTTAATGAAATCATCACCATACCAATAAATTTACTCTTCATCCGTCATAATTAACCAAATATCAGTTGTTTTATACTGAAATTTCTAATTCTTCCAAAGCTATTAATGACTGTTTCACCAGTTTTCAAAAGAACTGTGTTGCCGATGAAAAAAGAGTGTTCTATCAGCTTTTTAGTTTCAACTGCTGCATTTCCGATTGCTTTTTTATTATTTTCAATCTACTCGGAATCCGATCAAAAGTAGAAAATTTTATAAAACCTTCATTTTATTATGCTTTCATGCTGTTCCGCTATCTTTATTCAAATACTGACGAATTTTTATATTTACATCAGTCACTAGTTTGTCTTGAAGTAGATTGTCATCAATGTAAGTTAAACTATTAGTTTTATTAGTTTCTTCACCATTTTTTAAATTTCAGATTTGAAAATAAAAACATGGGAGGATTTCGTGGTGGCGGTGGCCATTCTATGGGCGGATTTAATGACAAGAAAGACCCTCCGAAAGACACACGAGACTTCGACTCAAATCGTGACACGTAAGTAAAAATTATTATTAATTCGCTTATCTCAACTTATGATATTTGCCTTATTATTAAATGACGCGGAAAACTTGTAGGAGACCATTGGGGAATACTAATTCGCGTACTCCGATCGCTCAAAATAAATGGAACGAGCCTGCAAAGGTGACACCTCCTCCAGCGGTGATTCCTTCAGCCAATACCCCCAATCAACGAACTAACGACGTAGAAATTATTGTCACTCATAAAACATTGACGTAATTATCTCAGCGATACCTGTTTCATCTATCGAGTATATTTCTTTGTAGAATCTATTCTCATAACCCTAATCTTTGCAGAGAGTATGCCGAGTTTATCGAACGCGGTTTGAAAAACGTCGGTTTGAGCGTAGATTTGTTGTTCCCAAATGAAGAAGTGCCTCTTGGCCGTGTGCTTGGTAATATAGCCAGTCGCGGTACGCTGTATGCGTTAGTTGTTACCCAGCTGAGTGAAGAGCATAAGAGCGTTACTGTCAACATTCTTTATGGACAAACTCAAGGTAATTAATCAAAAAGTAATTTTATCTGAACTAACGGCAGTTAGGTTAAATTGCAGTGACCTGAAAAGAGGCGAAGGATACTATTATCGTAACTTTAAAGCATCAAACATCGTGATATTTTATGAGAGCTTTTCTGATTGGGAAATTTTATGCGAAAAAAATATTTTTAGGTTTGAAAAAAGGAATGTCTTGTGCTTACGCTGTTGTAAGATGCAAAATAGGCATAAGCAATCTTACTGCTCGTTGTCCACATCTTAGCTACTAAACCTCTGAATCTGGTGGGCCACAAAAGTTAGAAGGGAAAAAATTGAATTTTCCGATGAATTTTCAAAAGATAAATCGATTCACTATCTCTTATAATTTCCAATTATGCATTCCGGTTTGATCACGCCAAATTTATCACCTTCATCGCTTATATAAGTTGGAGTAATATAAGGTTAGAAAAAAATTCCTTACATGTTATTTTCAAAGTGTCTTTTACGAGTCTGTGTATTTATTAACCAATTCGTAATGAGAAATTATTAAGCGATAAAAAAATCGATTTTTTAAAAATTATTTATTTTAAAAGATACTCTTGTTTTTTTTTAACCGATTTATTCAGAACATCGTAACATGCCCTTGGATGATGCTGTAACTATGATCGTGAAAAATTTTGAAACGTATACGAAGGGTGACCGTGTGGCGGTCATTCCTCCTCCAGGAGCTGTTCCGGTTACCGCTGCAGGACTTCCGTTAGGTGAAAAACATCCTGAATTCATACAGTCGTTGTTAAATATCCTAGTCGAAAATCGCCCACTTACGTTTCCTCAGTATGACAAGGTAATTGGCTATCTTCAAGAAAAGAAAGATCAGTTGGCAAAAAATGAAATGGGAAGCGCAAATAATCCACCTAAACCTGGTAAGATCGAATTTTTATCTCCTTATGCCATACTTTCTCAACGTTCACTGAATTTTTTTCTCCTTAGCTGATCCGAAAGCTCAGTTGCAGAATCGAATTTTAAATTTGTTATCCGATTCTAAGGTGAATCTTGATAAGCCCAGTGGAGTGCATCCATCGCAGACACAGACTCCGTCACTGCTGAAGAACACGCCGGCGTTCAAAGCAATTCAATCCATCGTACAAAGTAGTAATTTCCTTGGCCCCAGAGTATAATTTATTGTTCTCACAATTTCTTTTCGTCGCTTATCCTGTCTCGAATACAATGTATTCGTTTATTCCATTTTGACCGATATAATATCTCTATACCTTCCGCTCACGAATAAGAAGTCAACATGTGTAGGTAATAGGAAGATTATATCTATGTAATATATTTTTTGTACATGACTTGTTGTCGTGTTCTATGAACTTTGGGTGGGAAAGACGTTTTGCAAGATTGAAGAATTGATTGTAGAAGTGACTATAGTCCGTTCACGTTAAGAATAGAAATATGCTACTCGCAATAATTTTATTTATGGACGATTCGGTATGTCGAGGAGAAAGTAAGGGGAGAATAGTCATACTGAAAACGTTTTGCGTTATGAAATTCGAATACGCAGAACCAATCAAATTAAATAGTGATGAGAATATGAGCTTCGTTACCATGGAGGCACTTTTTTGCGCCTGGGAAATCATTTCTATTCTTAACGTGAATGGACTAAAATCGCTTTTACTATGTTTTAGGGAAAATATGAAGAAAAAAAGCTGAATAATCGGACTTGAATTATTATTTTCTACTAAAACTAAAGAATGATTGTCCTTGAATTATGTTACAAAAAATACAATTAATAATAAGTATATTCAAATGGGGCAGTTGAATTGTCTGTATTAAAAACTAGAAAAAAGGAAAAAAATAAATCTGAGAAATAACGGAGAGAAGAATCACCGAACTATTCAGCCATAATAATAGTCATTTTTCGACACTGGTCTCAGCAAGAAACTAAAATTTCGAAAGAGGTTAATTACGAGTACATACGAGTATAATATTATGTACGTTCAGGAATGTCTGACAACGCAAGTCAGCTCATGTCATGCATTTGGAAAAATTTTTTAAATTTTTCAATTAGTAAAATAATAAACTGAAAGTTGAAAAAGATTTTATTCGTTTTTGTTTAAAAAATAAATGTATGAGAAAAGAGATATCCAGAAAATAATGACGCAGAAACGTCCTTTTGATTTACCCAATGAATATCAAACAATTGGTTGGTTAAAACTTAGTGCAATTAATTCACATTAATTCGATTCATTTATATTTTACACTTGACAGTTTCTTCAGCTTCCAATTCTTGAATTTGTTTGTCACTATATCCTAATCTTTGCAAAACTTTGTATGTATTGTTATCTCCTAAGGGCGCTTGTTTGGCTCCCTCTGGATAATTACTCAGTCTAGGAGCTCGAACTGGAGTTATCACTCCATCTTCATCTTGAATGAACGAATTTCTATCCAAATTGTGATGGAATTTAACAGCTTCTTGAATTGAAAGCACAGGGGTTACGCATGCATCAGATGTGCCAAAAATCTACGTAAGACCAAGAAAATAAATCCCATTAATATCTAAACAGTTAAGATTGTTTACAGTTGAGTTTTTGAAACTAACCTCCACCCATTCGGCTTGCGTTTTTTCCAAGAACTTCTTTTGAAATTTTTCCCGAATCTCATTATTTCCCATTTGGGGCGCCTCTTCGTGAGAAAATTCAAGTTTAGAAATTAGTTCTTGATAAAATTTAGGTTCGAGAGCTCCAACAGCCATGAATTTACCATCTTTAGTTTCATAAGTATCATAAAAATGAGCACCACCATCTAACCTACGAATAAGTAAGTTCAATAAAAACCATCACAAAGAGATGAGTTGGAAGAATTATTTTAAATTACTGTCTCACCAGTTATTACCACGAGATTCGTTAAATAACATTTTCTGCGAGCGCATCAACCACGATCCAATGTAGGAAATTCCTTCCACAATATTGCTGTCTATCACTTGACCTTTACCAGTTCTACTACGATCGATTAATGCCAAAAGAATTCCAGTAAAACATATTAAACTGCCTCCGGCAAATTCAGAAAAATTAGATGGAGGTATTGGGTGCTTTCCACGCCATCCGTAAAACGACAACAGTCCTATAAATATTCGTGAAAGCTTTACAAAATGACAATAATTGTATCGTTTTTTAAACAAAAGCTCAGGACACAATAATGATTTTATGATAGTAATAGCTGTGTTCGAGCAGTCCCAGGATTACCAGTTTCTGGTAAAAAATAGGGCTTATTCCACGCATAATTGACTCTTTTTCATTTTTTATTGGTAACGGAATCGAATACTACTTGGAATTAGACCTCATTTTCCCCAGAAACTGGTAATGCTGGTAGCGCCCGAACACAGCTAATGATAATAATATTAACCTGTCAAGGATAGATAATTGATATCGTGTCCAGCTACTTTACTGAGCGGTCCACTTTGGCCATAGCCTGACAATCGAGCATAAATTAGTTTTGGGTTATCAGCTAACAGTACCTCTGGTCCTAGTTTTAGTTTCTCCATTACACCTGAAAAAAATAAAAATGAAACGGAATAATACATCCGAAAATTGTTTTCTGAAATATTTACGTAGGCCTACTTATTAAGGACACTATTTACTGCAAAGATGTACGAGTAAATCCAATGTAAAAAATATTTTAGTAGATAAACGAGTGAAAAAAGTGAGATTTTCGATTACATGTAAATATCAAGATCTAACTAGACATTCGATGTTTAAGACTAGATTAAAAGATAAAAGCGTTATAAAAATTTAAATTAGTCGGTTTGAGAGAAAAGAATTAATTTTGAAAAACTCGGAATCAAACAGTTTAAAGTTGAAATGAAAGTGATTATTTTATTAAAAAGCTTGAATTTCATAGAATTCCAACAGTCTATTCCCACGGAATTGGAAATGAATCACTTTACATAAGTAGCCTAATTAATAAAAATAACAATGTTTTATTAACGTGTGTTCTGGCTACAGTAATAAGAAAATTCAGGAAAATGGTTAATTAGTCAGTTATCAGTTTCACCAATACTTGATTAACGTTCAATCTAGATTGGATTTGAATTCTTTAAGCAAAAGTATCTTCACGCCGAATTAATGCCAAGCTCCGTGAAACTAGGGTTAAATTTAATTTTGGTGTTACAAGCGTGTAAATTAGAACTTCAGTTAGCGCTGCTCATTGTACACAGCGACTGGGTTGTAGTCAGAAAAGGAGCAATGAAACGTAAATTAGATATGATAATAAGTGTAAAATAACGGTACAAATGGACATAACCAGTTCTTGAAATTAATGAGACCTGCTAGTACTAACCAGCTCGAAAAGGTTCAATAAGGACATCAGCAGACGCAGCTAGTTTTCTAAAAATTTTTGAACCATTAGGAGATTTTATGTCAAGACAAACCTGCTCTTTTCCATCATTAACAACATTAATGTCAACAACTTTGTCATCTGCTACCTGTAGAATACAGAATCAAACATTTTTTCAAAAGATGCTGTAATAAAGAAAATAATAATTCATCGAAGAATGAAAATATTTGAAATAAAATAAGCTCATAGCTGGTACCTTATTTACAACGGTGACAGATGCGCCAAAGTCTCTCAAAAATTTACCGCACAGAGGTCCAGGAGCTAGACCACTCAATTCAATAACTTTAATACCTTTCAGTGGCATTCTGAATATTATTGAAACATCACTTCAATTCAAATTACTACAACAAAAAATTATGTACCTGTCATGACTCATGATTAATATTGATAAGGTATAACGAACTGAACTGAATACCTACATGTCGCACTCGGAGTGGTGGATCATTGTCCTTGTATGGATATTGGTAGTATATAGGTACCAGTCCTACCTAGATATATAGATAAGTAATTCATTTTTGTTTAATTTTGTTCCCATAAAATTTCTTTACGGATTGGGTCCATGGGTGGTGGGAGCAAGTTCAAACTGTTTATAAAACTGTTCGAAGTCCATGCTCGTTAATGCTCGTGCTTCCGAGTTCAGAGGTTCAGAGCTCCACAAGTTGGAAGTTGCGGATTGCGACTTGCGAGTTGCGATCACTCTTGCGACTATAGTTCCGTACGTTGCAGGCAACAGACAGCTGCGCGCTTATCAAGTCTGCGCGTCTACTGCCGCTGCAGCAGCACTCAGCACTGCTACTGCTACGCAGTGAGTGGTATAAATTGGCATGATTCAATTTTGTTCTTGTTCAAGTTCAACGATAATTTTAAATTTTTGAACTGATAAAACTCATCAATCGAGTTTTCAAATTTATAAGTTAATGTAGATTTTCGCATGCTACATCAAGATGTCATTACGAATTTTATCTCTTCAACTGAATTAATTGAACAATTTTTCGGTTTTCCTGTAACAATTTACGATATCCTTCAGAAAACTGTGAATATGTCTCAAAAGCCTCTGACAAGTAAGTATGACGTGAAAGATTACAGTACTACCGTATTCTTCTGCTTTCAAATCTATGCTACGAGCTTCTTATCACGAATGAATTTTTTAAAATTGGTTCATCATATTATAGTCAAATTTACTATTTCGTCCGTATTATCTTAGTTTGAATACAACTCTTCGATCGGACTGAAATTCGACAGAATATTGCACAAATCCAGAATGTTAGTTCAGCTCCGATCTTCCAGCAGATCAATTGGGGGTAGTTTTGCTTTAGCATTCGAAGTAATAAGGTTGAGGGGAATGAGGTGGGGTTGTTTTTTTAAAGAAACACTTGTAGCGGGTATAGGAGTAGGCTCTAGTCACCGCACTTCCTTTTTTTGGTTTCTTGTTTTAACAATCGTAACGGTAATTAGCGTGTACGAACCGTCTTTTCTCATTATACTGTTTTAAATTATTCTGGTCATTCTATTCTGGCTGATTCTGTTTAGGCAAGAAACTTCGACGATTACTTCGGAAACAGCAATTAGAAGAAAAGAAAAATGCTAACGTCACCCGCTTGGAAATGGTCAAGGAATTGGATAGACCGCCGAAAAATTTAAAGGGAAAAGAACTAGGTTTGTCTATTAATTTATTTACATAATTAGTAACCGATCGTCTAGCCTAGTTAGCCAAACATTTTTCCTAATATTGAATTAATTTTCAGGTTTGTGGTACAAGGATAGAGCTCTTCGGTTAAAATTGTTGAAAAAAAGTAACGCATCTTCCGAAGTGGAGAAGAAAATGTCTAAGAAAGAAAAAAAGGCTGAAATGGTTGGTTCATTTGGTATAATATTATTTTGTAACTGGTTCTCGTCCGTGTTTCTCATTTTTTATTTTATGGTCGTCATTTAATTCTGAGTTACTTCGAGTTTTCCGGTATAAATACATAGTTAAATTCACTTTCTTTATAAACGTTTGTAAAGCAGTTTTAATTCCTCGATGTTGCATAGTCAAGTTTATGATTTTGATTATGAACATTCGATTCGAAATAAATCGTTGAGAATAGCAAATATAGAGAAATGCAGCATAGGATGAAATCTCCCCGACAGATCAAATGGTTTAGAGAAAAATGAAGCTTTGGTGATTCTAAAATTCTAAAATAATTTGCTTTTGAGGTTTTTAGTAGATTTCAGCTGAATACGTTCTTACTCTTACATTATCAACCTGTGTTACTGGTTGAAACGCAGTGATCCCAATTCCTCAACTTATTAACACTGAACGTTGATGAACTATAAACCTTTATTGTATTTGAACAATAACGACATAATTATTATTTCATGTAATTTGTGAATAATTCTTCTTTATTTTCCTTCTGCTGAATAAATTTGTAATCAGTAATACAAGCTTCAAAATTAAGTGTTCATTGTTGAAGATATCGGCTCCAAAGATTTATTTGTCCTTTTTTGATCCATCTCTTCTTAATAATCGCCTAAAGAATTAAAACCAGGAATTCGTGCCTACATATCGTATGAAATATTAGCATTTTTTTTCATCTGACGTTATGTAGAAGATTTATTGTTCTTGTTTTTCAGAAACAACAGCGTAGAGAAGTGGCTGAATTAAATCAAAAATGTTATAAAATTGATTTAGACCCAACGCGGCAACAATTAATCGAAGATTATTTAAGTACCGTCTTGAAGAACCCTCCTTCTTTTCTATTGCCTCAACAACAATATCATAAAAAGATCAAGAGAAAATGCCATGAGCCCAGAACCGAAACGACTGTTGAATCTGAGAAATGTGAAACTGTTGAGAGTTCGAGAGCTCAGTTGAATGTCGACGATTTTCTCGCAAAGGTAATACTCGTTTAATTTATAAATATGTATTTTACTTAATGAAATCGAGTCGTCAGAAATAAATAGAACTTACTCGACATCATCTGATATACATGAGAAATGGAAACTTCTTTGTAGGAAATAATTACGCTATCACTCTAAATGTTGACAATCTGCATATAAAAACACTATTCATTTAAAATGAAAAGCATTTCTATAGAATTGATTACATTGGTCTCGATAGGAACATTGTGTAAATTTTCTTATTAGTACGTATGAACAGATGAAGACTATAACTGTAATATTCATAATCATTCGTTCCTTAATTTTTTTTTTTTTTCATATTGATTTGAAATTGATTTTTATTTATTTTCTGACAATTCTTAGAGTAAAGAACTGTATGAGAACTTTCCTGTCAATTCTGGAGAAGAAATATCAGTATCGCTCATAAAAAAGTTTTTGGAAAAAGAAGAAATATATGATGAGGATTCGCAGCAAAACTCTCATTCAGCTGTTTCATTTTCCTCTTCTAGTCGTTCCGGGTAAAGAAATTTGTAAAATATTGATTTTTTCGCTTTTCTTTTCGTTTAATATTGTAATGCTCGCCTTTTTTTTTATTAGTGAACAAAATAATGTGAGTGAACCAGACGATGGTATTCTAGCTTCTATGGACAAATATAAACATCTGGAGGACACTACATTTAAAAAAAATTTTATGGATATTTTATCTCAAAATATTCAATCAAAATTGGAGAAGGCAGTGCGTCATAATATGGTTTGTACAAAAACTATTTATGCTTTTAAATTTTCCTCGTTGCAAGTTGAAAGTGTTTTTCTTATCGCATTGAGTGTAAATGCTAAATCATTTTTAAACAGTTATTCAGACTTTTAAAATTGAATTTTATTTTAAGGAAAAACAACCAATTAGGAAGTCTCTTTCGTAGATGTAATAATCCAAAATTATTGTCTTGAGTCATTAATAGTATTACTTCGATTCAAAATACTGAGATGTAGGCTGATTTTCAGACTTCCCAAGTTCCTAAATTCCCAATATTGAAGTGTTTCATGAACTCTATCTCATTCTTATACCAATTATAAAAATGTAAGTAACCATACGCCTGCCATTTTGAAAGTATGAATTCAGATAGCTACATAATCCCAACAAAATTTTTAGGCCAAACTTTAAAAGTTGGGTTTACTTTTGCTACCTACTTAATTTGAGTATTTTTATACGGACAAGCATACCTTAGACTCGTATTGTCTGAATCCAGTTGTAACTACTGTATTTGAAACATTTTCGAAATTTGTTAACGTATCTGTTTTACATTACAGGCACTCCAGAAAAATATATCTACAGATAAAGACTTACTCAGCAATTTTAAAATGAAAAATAATAATCCAAAGTACCGAGCAATGCAACAAGCCCGACAAAAATTACCGGCTTTCAAAATGCAGCATGAAATTTTACAACTAATAAATAATAATCAAGTTGCTTTAATCAGCGGTGAAACTGGTGAGTAATATTATATTACTGAAGTTGTGAAAGTAAGGTATTCATTATACTCGTACATGACCAGCATGCAGGTGGCAAAGCGAACCGAAAATAAACTTTCGACAGTTGTGCGAATAATATAAATTTCAAGTTTTTGCTAATAAGGCTCTAACTAAATGATTCTTGCTTAAAAATAATTTAATTTTATCATCCGTAAAAGTGAATTTGTAAAAATACGTTTTCAAAGTATGAAGAATTAGTGAATTATCTAAACATACGTGTAGTTGTAGATGAGCAATGAAAATTTCAAATAGAAGTATCCGATTTTTACATAAGGACAAACCGTTGAGTGTTACGGGCTTCAGGAATTTTATTGATTCGAAATATGTCGTCTTAAGTCTCAATCTTTTTCTTATCTGTTGTCCTTTTCCGATATTTTTCAAGTTTTTATGAGATTCTAATTTTTTGTTATCAATGTGAGTTCAATCTTAAGTGTGATTAACTGATCCGTAGGTTGTGGTAAAACTACTCAAGTGGCTCAGTTCATCTTGGATGAAGCGTTGATCAACTATAACGGTTCAGTGTGCAATATTCTTTGCACACAACCTCGAAGAATTAGCGCTATATCCGTAGCTCAGCGTGTTGCTGACGAACGAGCTGAAATTGTTGGTAGAGATAGCGTCGGATATCAAATTCGATTGGAAAAGTTCGTTTTATCATAACTCGGACTTGACTCGGAGACAAATTTTGGTGTTATCAACTCGTTGGCCATTCATAATTTTTTATTTATTTTTAGGAAAATTGGTCGACCTAGGGGTTCCATACTATTCTGCACAACCGGAATTCTACTTCAATACATGCAAGGCGATCCAGCTCTTAAAAAGTATTCTCATATAATTTTAGATGAAATACACGAACGTGATATTATGTGCGACTTTGTGTTGACCATTCTTCGGGATGTGGTTGCTAAGGTTTGTTAATTTTCTGGCTTTTTAAATTTATTTATTTTTCGAATAATATTGACTGGTATATTTTATAGAAAGATAATGGTAGTATTGTGACATTGTCATGCAATTGAATCATGATTCTAAGTGGATTGTACGATTCTCTATAAAATTGTCTTCTCTCTCTTTCAATGGAGAATTAAAGAGCCGGATTCCAAAATGCGCTTAGTGCAAAAAAACGAATTTTGAGATAATGCCGCGATCTGGTGGCCGAATTGGCCCCTCATCGACTGTTACATATAACTTTTCTAAAACTCAGTCTGCCCATCTGTAATTCTTTAACTAAAGGCAATTTTTCAGCCATTTCGAAAGTGCGCTAAATGAATCAGAGCTCAATATATTCCTCAGTACTCATATCTGTGCCAAAATGCGCTTAGTTAATATTTCTACTCCAAAGTGAGTTAAGTGCATGAACCCAGGTTCCAAAGTGCGCTAAGTGAATAATTTTTTTTTCAAGGTCTACTTTTTCCCACAAAACATGGATATTGAAAAACATATTTTTTTCTAATTGTGTGGAATTAGTGAATTTGAAAAACTGTATTGGAATCAAACCTTTCAAGACTCACAGGTCGGGAGCTGTACATTTTTCTCATTTTTGTTTTTGCACTTAGCGCACTGGAATTGGGCTCTTCTTATAAAACACGTGACTATACTCAGTTATGATAATTTTACAAAATAACATCTCGGTTGCTCATTCAAGAAATTTATTGCATGTTTTATATTTGTCTTTTGGAATAGAGTATAGTAATTACCTAATTATCGAGCGAAAAATTAAACATACATTTTTAGAAGTGAAACTTACTTTCAGAATTGTGGGATTTATATTAGCTTGAACGAAAAATATTCACCAGGAGTCCTAATATGATCAATATGTTGACCGAGTTTTTCTCTACTTTATTCGGAATATAGTTTGGTTTGTGAAATCTCGAAATTTATTATAGTCCACGCAAATAGAGATCTTTAGCATTCTATTTTTCGCTGAGAGAAGATCATTATACAGTCGAAAAGTTTAATCCAATACAATTTTCGGAGTATTTTGTCAACCCCATTATTCTTACAAAGTACCCGATTTGCGTATTTAATTTTTTCTTCAATTTGCGTTTACGCAGAGGTCAGATTTGAAAATCGTACTGATGAGTGCGACGCTCAATGCTGAACAATTTTCTACGTATTTCCATAACTGTCCGGCAATAAATATTCCCGGATACACGTTTCCGGTGATGGAATGTTACTTGGAGGATGTACTGCAGTTAACCAGGTAAAGTATTCAATGAAAATTCAAGTCTAAAAAGGAAAATATCGGGTTGATAGTTTTTTTTTTTTGCAGATTCGAATTTACAAAAAATACGAAGAAAAAAAGTCGTGACTACGACGATGATGAAAGCTTTAAAACTCAAATCGTACCGTCTGTAACGTACGTTTTTCATTCATTTATTTACAAAATTAAAATTTTGATTTTTTGTTTTCTCTATCAATTCGAGTAAATCGTATTATTTTAGTCAACTCAAAAAATCGAAAAAGTATCCCGATTTTGTTATCGACGGCTTAATGAATCCGGACTCGGAAAAAGTAAACGCAGACCTTATAGCTTCGCTTGTTGGTTACATATGCCAACATAAAGGTCCTGGAGCTATTTTAATATTTGTTCCCGGTTGGGAAGATATTACCGCCACGACGAAAAAACTAAGCGACAATACAAAGTTTCCTTCGTGTAAGTATTGTTCTAATTAATAGTTGCTTTATTGTGTCTCACTGTCATTTCTGAATAAGTTTATGGATCAACTAAACTCCCTAGCACATCATTTTAAGAGCTTTGTGATTTTCAATCATAATTTCTGGTTATCAAAAGCATATTGATGACATTCAAAAAGAGCATTGAATCGCCTTAGCAATTTAAACTTATGAACCAAGTTTTTAACATCATCTTAAAATTATAAATAATACTCGTATGTTTTCTCCTCCCAGCCTTCCATTTTGAATTTTAGCAATTGAAAATTGTACTGAAATATTTTAGAACTTCATTCTCGACAGAACTATGATGTTTTTCAATTGATTTATATGTACTTGAATGAGTGTATTTCGTTTTCACATTTTTTTGGCTGGAAGGGTGAAAATTACTAAAAACCACCCTTACACATCGCCCACGGTCGTGAGTCTTGTGACAATTGAAAATTTGATTATCTCAATTTTCAGCCAAGTTCCTGATCATTCCGTTGCACTCGATGCTACCAACAGCAGCGCAGCAAAGTGTATTTGATCGTCCTCCTTATGGTGAGCATCAATTGAACAGTGCTTTAAATTATTGTTTCACGTTCAGCTACTTGTTTTTTTAACAAAATTTTTTTTTTGTAGGAGTTAGAAAAATCGTGGTTGCCACGAATATTGCTGAAACGTCAATCACGATAGATGATATTGTATTCGTTATTGATTGCGGCAAAATAAAGATAAAGAATTACGATGTTATAAATAATATTTCCACATTGAAACCAGAATTTGTTAGTTTAGCTAATGCACGACAGCGCCGAGGAAGGGCTGGTAGGTGAGTCGTATTGGAATATTCTATAAGTTGACCGTAGATGAGAATCAATTTTTTTTTCAGTTAGGCTTGCCGTATTTTTAAAATTTGGCGTCATTATTTTTCGAAATCGTTTTCTAGGGTGCAGAGTGGTTTTTGTTACCATTTGTTTTCTCGCGCTCGTGAAAAGTTACTAGCAGATTACCCATTGCCTGAAATGTTACGCACTCGACTCGAGGAAGTAATTTTGAATATTAAATTACTACAATTGGGTAAAGCGAGTCCATTCTTGAGTAAAGTTATGGATCCACCGAATGCCAAAACAGTTTTATCAGCTTTAGAGGTACGTCTTCCTAAATTTTTCTCTTTTTTTTCTTCAGAAAAAAAAAGAAGAAATTGAAAAAAAATAAGGAAAACAGTAGCTTGATGGTATCGTCTTCACGATTAATATGCCATTATTTCGTGTTCAAAAAATAGACAGTGCCACACTAACATTGAAAGTTGTAAAAACATTCTCAAATGGATGATTTTTTTTTCATACTTCAAGATGGACGCGAGAGCAAAAATGTACACACATTGATATGTAACAAAGCAAAAAAAAAGTTAGTGTCTATTTGACAGAAGTATTGTTTATATTTTTTCATTTTTACTTCTTCTATATTCGAATTATTTGGAATCACAGTTTCACATTTCACTTCTAAATGATAGAGGTTAAGAAACTGAATTTTAAAAATTAATAGATAATTCTAATGTAGGTAAAGTTGAAGTAACAAATTGTAAAATCTTGTTGATGCTAAATGGACACGAGTTACGTTACCTCCTGCTCGATCACATAGTTTCTCAGTTGAAACATGAAAGAAATAGTAGTTTTCTTATACGTTTGCTGATCATTTGGCCAAAAAAAAAGTATTATTGCATTCTAGTGCTATGTTGATGAACTTTTAAAATGCCACTGAATGACATTAAACAGCGTCGTGACTCAGAAGTGTGAAAAAATGTTAATGTCACTGAAAGAAAATGAAGAACTAAAGTAGTAATCAAAGTTCATCTTGAAATGAAAATTTTATTTTTACTACATCATCGGTTTGGTTATTTCTCAGCTTCTTCGCCAGTTGAATGCTTTGGATGAAAACGAAAATCTCACTCCGCTCGGTTTCCACTTGGCTAAGTTACCATTGGATCCGCAAATTGGTAAAATGTTGTTGATGGGAGTCACCATGAGTTGTTTGAATCCAATTTTGAGTATCGCAGCCACTCTTAGTTTTAAGGATCCTTTCTATTTACCATTGGTGAGAATTTTTATGACCTTATTTTATAATTTCCCTTATTTATTTTATTATAATCAACTCTTCCCCGCACCCTCTAAGCATGTTATCATTCAGTTTAGCATTATCGCCTACGGTCAAGTATATATTTCATTCAACTATTTCAGGGCGAAGAGAAAATTCTCAAAGAACGTAAGCTAGAACTTGATCAAGGTCGTAAAAGTGATCATTTAATCATGGCAGAAGTGCTGAAGGAATGGGAAAAAGCGGAGCAAAAACGAAAGGGCGCTGTCAATAGTTTTTGCGAGAAATACTTTTTGATTCGAGGCACTTTGTATTCCCTACGCGATCTGAAATCTCAATTCTCCCAATATTTATGTGAAATGGGATTTTTGAAAGACGCCAATTATAAGAAGGACAGTTTGAATTTGAATTCTGAAAACATAGCATTGGTGAAGGCGGTCATTTGCTCAGGATTATATCCGAATGTCGCTATTATCAAGTTAGTATCTTATCACTGAAGTCCAAAACAAGCCTTTTAATACTTTTGCAAATTATTTGTGATGATTTTTGGGAATATTATGCCATGTCTTGATGAATTGCAACTGGCATATTTTAGCCATGTTTAGTGCTTATTTTGACATTTTGTCAAAATTTTTTTTAAATACATACATTTCTTAAAATAGTTTGAAAATATTACGTGATAAAAACAACCTGTAGCTGCAAATTAATTTTTCAAGAGAAAGAAAAAATTATAATGGCTGCTAGCAGCTGGGGTTACAGTTGGTTTATGTTGGCGGAAGTATTTTTGAATTATCCTAGAACAATGTCCCAAGCTTTATTTGAGTCTGTCTCAATCATGTTAGCGAGTTCCTGGACTTGAAATATTCTCAATAATAATTATACTAATAATTTTTTCTCTTTTCTTTCTTTCTTACAAATAACGACTGACTTCGGGTTGTTGAGTCAAAATAAAATTTTTTTTGGGTTGGGGGGAGAGTTTAATACCTATTTTCATGGTAAACTTTATTTTTGCGAAGAAAATTACTTGTGAAAAGTAGGTCGTCATATTTTTAGCGAACAGCAAAATACGCACGTTTTTAAAATGAAGGCGAAAATCAGAACTTCATAAATTGCCGAAAATTGTAAGCTACAAGCCTTATTCATTTTTATCAAAAGCTCAAAACCAAATCTTGATGCAATATATTATTATTTAATACGGCTATGCCGTTTATATTATTGTGCGTTATTCATTATTGCAAGTTAAAATTCGATGTTTGGAACTGTTCAATACGTAATTTTGTTTAAAAATTTCAGACGGAAAATTAACACGAAGGGCCGATCGATGATATTTTTGCGCACCAGCGAGGATGGAAATGTTACCTTACATCAAAAATCTGTCAACACTGCTCAACAACAAGATTTCGAGAGCAATTTTTTCGTATATCATGAGAAATTACGCAGTTCCTGTATTTTTATTTTCGAAACCACGATGGTGCCACCGTTACCTCTATTATTTTTCTGTTATGATTTTTTCCTAACTTACAGCGGCGATAAAGTGATTATCCAAATTAACAAAGATCTCAGATTTTCTTGCGAAAAGAAGACTGCTAACTTGATTGTGGTGAGTACTCGTATTCGTTATTGAATAATGTTCAAAAAAGTTATGCTCGTACCTATTGAGAAAAATATGATTGTCGATTGCAACCTTGATAAAAACTGAATACTGCAGCAAAGAAAATTATTTCTCGTATGCGTGTGTGCTTTTTAATAAAGGTAGTATGTCAGGAGAAATTTTCCAAATTACCCTATTTATTGGGTAGATATATTATTAACACGTACATATTATTCTATGAAAGTTTCTTTCTTCGCAATATTCAAAACTGAAAACATTGCTTTGCTAAAATATTCATTTTCTCTCTTTTTAAGGAACTAAAATTAAGATTGGATTGGTTATTGGAATATAAATTATCGCATCCAGGTCATGTCTCGTGGAATGACAAGACTTCCGATATTACGTTATTAAAGTAAGATCATTTTACTCCTAAAAAATATATTTGTTATTGGTTCGGTACGGCACCCATGAATATTATTCCCTGTTACAGAATCTTGACAGAGTTGTTCACCACAGAAAATGATGGCATAATGAGAATAGCTAAATCCGATTCTGGCGAATAATTTTGCGCAGTTGATACTTACCTTCTTCGAGGGAGGTTGCTCTCTGAAGACATACATCAGGATCCTTGTTTCTATTTTTTCGTTTCTTAATTTTTTGTTTTGTTGGTTTTTTCATACATGTCGAATTAAATAATTTCGTCTTTCACAGGTCGACTAAATCTTCCTTTAATTGTAGTAAAAAAAGCTTTGAGATTTTTTGGGTTATATCGGTCCCAAAAAAAACTTTAGGACTTTCTAAGGTAATATCACCCTTTCAACCTGAAGTACCTTTCCGCTGGAAGGGTTTGAAGGGCCGTAAGGAGTTGGAAAGCTAAGCCAAGTGAGGACCTCAGTGGGGCTAAGATTCTAGTTTTTAATACAAATAATGAATAATTTATATGATCATCGTAGGTATTTAACTCTAAGGTAGGGACGCCCCCAGATATTTATTTTCTGAAGGCTAAAGCCATGTACTTGCTTGCACATTTTCTCTAAAATTTTTGACTAGAAAAAAGAGAGCGCCGTACCATAAAAATATCAGTTACCGTGAGTGCGAAACGTTTGTTCGCCGAACTTTTGCAGAAAATGCACAAGTGGGTACACGGCTTAAAACTTCGCCAACACTTTTCATTTCAAAAAAAGTAAATTCCTTTTGTAACCAAGTCTTTATAATGCTGTTGATGGGCTTTTAAAAAACAGTCAAGTTTCAGTGTGTGTAGTGCTGTATCCAGTGTTTTCGAAGGTTGTTTTTCAATTCCAATTTCCAACGGCGAATATCAAATCGCATAACAAATGATTGTAGTTTGTAATACCTAGACTAACAACAAGTGACACTGACAATTGCTTACAATATTTTTATTCAATAACTGGCAACTGCTGAAATTTTGAGGTAAGGTAAGTCGTCTAATTTTATTTATTTTATTGTAGGTATCTATTTATATGAATATGATCTCGTTCAATTTCTTTTCTTGTAGACTGAAGTCTTGGTAATTATCAATTAATTTGTTTAGTCATACACAATCATATAATGCAAAAATATTATGAGTCAACCAGCATTTTTACTGGTATTTACGTCACCGAATTTCCGCAAATCTTTATCAGTTTTCAAATGTAATCAAAACTAGCAAATTTTCAGTTTTCAAATCCGCTAATTCATCCTGATTCATCCCAAAAAGAAAAGAAAGCTTTTTGTTTTCACGTTCAAATTAATTTCTCTCAGAATATTTCGCATTTAACTAAAAAAGTGAAACGTTAATATAATTTCTGTTATTCCTTGTTTGTGATGTCGTGAAAAATTTGATCAATTTCATTGATACATATTGTCTTCGAAGCGATAGACATCAAGTTTTTTCTAAATCAGTAACATCGCCATTCTTCAATGTAAGTATTACGAATTAGGGTTATTTTAGCTAATAATACTGCATTTAGATGGAAATTTATAAATGAATTTTCAAATTTTGATCTACTATTTCTTTTTCGTCGAGAGTTGAATTTTCTTACCATTGAAACCGATTTTCTATTTTTCCACTCTTCCTTAAATGGATACAGTAATTCATTTCTATCTGTTATCGTGATGATGTTGTTGAATAACCCCTCAAATCGTCAGTTTTCTCATCTTCTTTTGTTCCATATCTGAACAAGCTTAATTTCTCCGTAACAAAGGTGTAGGCGATCAAAATGACAAACAGAAAAACACCAACCAATTGATGATCGCCTGACCGGAGTACAGTCATTTATATAAAACAATAACAAGTAAAACTGTATATGAGATAGAGATTTGGAAGCTAACTATGAAATAATTATTTTGAAAAGTAGAAGAGTAAATTGCATAGCATCAGTGTAGTACGAAAATTAATCAATTTTTGAGTGAAGGAAACATTACACCGATTTCATACGACGCATATTCAAAATTTTAGTCGAATAGTGTTACACTTGAAACACGAAATTTGACCATATAATTCGATCAGCCAGTTTTAAAAATGCAAAACCTCGTTACTTGTTTCTAAAAATGCTGCTTCAAAGATTTTTAGAACTAATATTCTTCAATCTCTGTATTTCTTAGTAAAACGTGGACTTCGAAAAGAAGAATTCATCATTAAGCACACTTTGGAATCAAAGTTCATGCCCTCAGTTCATTTTCAGCTAGTAAGCTTATTACTCAGCCCAGAATTGGTAAATTCTCGAAATCAAAAGCTCGAAAGATTCCTAAAAGCCTGTAGTTTCATGAATAGAGGTTTGAAATATTCAAGTTTGAGTTGCCTTTGAACCATCAAAATTTTAGTGGAAGCATCTTGGACTCGATAATATTACTACTTGTTCTAGGTATATCAACAGTAAATTCTACAAGTTTTCATTTTTGAAATTTTTCCGATGTATTTGGTATCGTATTAATTTTAAAGATTTTGGAAAAGTTTTAATCCCTGAACCACCACTCGATCTTTAGTGGACTACTTTTTTGCAAAAATGAAAAAACAAGAACTGCTCATTGCTCAGTTCGAAGTAACGCCAAATATCTGCAGTTATGAAATAATTTTTTACATGCGTTAGTTATTCCGTTCGAAGACTAATTCGAGGCACGTTCTTTCAGAGTTGTGGCCATTTTCTCGTTAACCAGCCAACAATGGTGAAGAAGAACGAGAGTCCGGTAGCGGTTCGAATGCAGTGCGACGAGCCGTACGCCCGTATTCCGGCCGTGGGCACGCCGCTAAAGGCGGTGCTCAAAGAGCAGGTTGACAGCCGGCCGAAGAAGAACGACGGCATCAAATCGTACTACAAATACAAGGTCGAATCGCTGCAGCTGGTCATCCAAGAGCGCACCCAAAACCTGCGTCGTCTGGAGGCGCAGCGCAATGAGCTGAACGCCAAAGTGCGCATGCTGCGCGAGGAAATAATGTTGCTGCAGGAGCAGGGTTCGTACGTCGGCGAGGTAATCAAGCCGATGGACAAAAAGAAGGTGCTGGTGAAAGTGCATCCGGAAGGTAAATTTGTCGTCGATCTAGACAAGAATATCGACATGGCGGACGTGACGCCGAACTCGCGAGTGGCTTTGCGCAACGAGAGCTACACGCTGCACAAGATCCTGCCCAACAAGGTCGACCCACTCGTCTCGCTGATGATGGTGGAAAAAGTGCCGGACTCGACGTACGAGATGGTGGGTGGGTTGGACAAACAGATCAAGGAGATCAAGGAGGTGATAGAGCTGCCGGTCAAGCATCCGGAGCTGTTCGAGGCGCTGGGCATCGCGCAACCCAAGGGCGTGCTGCTGTACGGGCCGCCGGGAACGGGCAAGACGTTGCTAGCGCGCGCCGTCGCCCACCACACCGAGTGCACCTTCATCCGCGTCTCCGGCTCCGAGCTGGTGCAGAAGTTCATCGGTGAGGGCTCGCGCATGGTGCGCGAGCTGTTTGTGATGGCGCGCGAGCACGCGCCCAGCATTATTTTCATGGACGAAATCGACTCGATCGGCTCGTCGCGCATCGAGTCGAGCAGCGGGGGTGACTCGGAGGTGCAGCGCACTATGCTCGAGCTGCTCAACCAGCTGGACGGCTTCGAAGCGACTAAAAACATCAAGGTGATCATGGCGACGAACCGCATCGACATTTTGGATCCGGCCCTGCTTAGGCCCGGCCGTATCGACCGCAAAATCGAGTTTCCGCCACCCAACGAGGAAGCGCGGCTCGACATCCTCAAGATCCATTCGCGCAAAATGAATTTGACGCGCGGCATCAACCTGCGCAAGATCGCCGAACTCATGCCAGGCGCGTCCGGCGCCGAAGTGAAGGGCGTGTGCACCGAGGCCGGAATGTACGCGTTGCGCGAGCGGCGAGTGCACGTGACGCAGGGTGACTTCGAAATGGCCGTCTCGAAAGTCATGCAAAAGGATTCGGAAAAGAACATGTCAATCAAAAAGCTGTGGAAATAGAGGCTGCCTTCCTTCACCCCCCTCACCCTTCGCCCCACCACCACTCGTCTGTCGTGTATAGTAATATCGTAACCCTCTCCCTCCCTCCAGCCTAACCCCCGTTTGCTCGTTTCGTCGGACCGCACCATCTTCTACAGGGTTCCCGTTCCTGCTCCTTCGAATATTCGTCGTTTATAACAGGTATTTGTCATCTTTTGTTTTTTTTTCTGTTTTTTTGTTTTTGAATCGCCATCGTCTTAATTCGTGTAATTATTGATTTTTTCAAAAATATTATATCGATAATAAATACTTTTGTAAATAGAATGCACGAAACTCCAATCTTTTGACGCTTTAGAAATCGAGTGATTGTAGGCTCGTTGACAGTTTGATCATTTTCTACAAAATTTTCAGTAGGTATCGAGGTATTTAAAATCATTCGTTCGTTAATTTTTTTTTTTTTTGAAATTGACAAAACCGATCAGATTAATGTAAAGAAACCGTTTCCAAAAAGTGAAAAAACTTGAAAATTTTTCATTGAAAATGTTTCGTGAATGGAAAACTGGAACCATAATAGAATTTAACCATGAAAAGATTGTATAATTATTATTGTTTAAAAAAGTAACTTTTTTCCTTCGCTTCTAAAGAAAATACTCGAAAGCTTGAAAAGATGAACTTGAAAAAGTTCAAAGATGTTGACTATTTCGATATAATTTACCATATATTTTGATTCTACGAACTCGATGTAGCAAAATAGCCACTCATCTGTATATTATTGAAAAGTACAAAGTGCCCAATATAAACGAAATATTATTATAAATTCAACTGCATAATGTATCTCAAAATTTGAAATTTGGACTTGGATCATCCTGATTTTCAAGTTCAGAAATATATAGAACGTTCACAAATGACATCAAATTATCGTTTACTTTTCACTGGTAGGAATTAATTTTCGAAATGATTGTCGGATAACTCGATATTTGAAGTTTGGTAAAAGCTGATTGTTGAGTGATAGAGATTCCCTCCAGTGAAATGTAAACAAAGGAACATTCTATACACCCAAAATCAATAATTGAAGAAATCACTCAAATCGTACAAGAAAACATTAAGAGAAAGAAATGAAAGATTAGCTTACTCGTTTGAATAAAATAAATTTTTATTTTATAGTTGACCACTTATAAATGTGTGAATAGATAATTAGGTTATGTTAGTAAAGCTCGTCAGCATAGCCCAATTATAATGAATTTGTACTTTTCGATTTCTTATAATCTATCCGAGCAGAACTTTACGTAGCATAGCTGAATCTGCATATGAACCATGGAGGACTGTGTTGTTGACTACGCACTTTGACGAGCATAAATACTGAAGCAATGGCACTCTGTATTTGCCGCAAAAGTCTACGAACTTGATGTGCTCTACTCGGTTATCGAAAAATACGCCTGTCAGAAAGTATAAATAAAATATTAACAAAGCACTTGCTATCATCAAAGCCTTACAGAGTTCAGTAGATTTTAATAAGTCCCTTCATTCTGTTTTCACTTGTAACCCGGTGATCTATGCCCTCCTGTGATAAGCAACCGAAATAAAACCATCTACTCTGAAACAAAATTCAGGTAGTAATTTTTACAATTCGAATGGGAAAACTGGAACAGTTCAAGATTTGTAGTAGAAACTAATACAAAAATGGTAAAATACATCTAAGGTACCTAGTGAAAAGTATTGTAAACATTAATTAGGAATGTCTACAAATAAATACAAATAATAATTTTCTTCACTGTGATGAGAGAAGTTATTATCCTGCTTGTAGTTAATACTGTTCCTTTCTCTCAGTGTTCGTATAAAGCAGAGGATTGTACATTGTACAACTTGAAGCTATTACATCTTTGACAAATGATGAATAGTAAAATTCCATACGATAATAAATTATCTACTTAAATGTAAGGATGGCAGTCGTATTTTGTTTTTGTTTCATTTACTCATTTTTTAACCAGATTACTGTTCCTCGATCAAGACCAAATTCTTTTAGAAAGTATAAATTGAGTGCATTTCTTCAAGAAGGGCGTATCTCGAGATACGCTCTTCTTGAAGAAATTCAAATGAATTATTCTATTATGCTTCCTCTTTCTGGCCGTGAAAACCGCATCCTTCTATCTATTGTCATTGTAAAGATATTTACGAAAAAAGTAGCAGAAATCCTAATATTTTTGTAATTAATGGCATACAAATTTTCAAAAAGCCTATGAGAGGCTCAAAATCTAAACTAAGGTTATATTCACCAAAAATCAAATTTTTTAATGGATTCTGATAGACAATTTCATATTCTAAACGGTGGCAATCTTGGTTTTTCATTTATTGAAAAATTTTTCCTCAACAAACATGAATGGAGTCAAAAATGACATGAGCAATTTTTTTATGGTCATAAAAACTATTATGTTGTACCTAGCAGTATTGTCCAAGTCATTTTTCATATAGGTATTTGGCATTATGAACTTCCACATTCTATTTTACGTTGAACTTTTATATGAAAAAATTGTTGTCCGAAAAAGTGTATTAGTATTTTCTGCTTGTGCTTGTGGAATATAATTGATTTTCTTTTAAACTGGTATTTGGGTATTTTCGGTCTATTTGTGACTCGTTTATTAGAAATGTAAGTATATTTCTTCGAATATTCTCTATCTGATTCCATCAAAATCCGAAAGAGGACTTATACTAAAACGCAAAATGACTTCTTATGGACCATTTTTGATGGTTTATAAATTATTTGTGAATTTTAGAGACCATTTCTCCGATACTTCTCATTGATACTTCAACTTTTCTCACGAAGAGTGCGTCTTATTCTTTGTAAATAACCTATAATATATTAATAAGTACGCCGTTTGACAAAAAATCCGAAAAAACATTGAGAATTATTTAGATCTGTTGGAAAATATTCATTCGGAGTTGTACTGTACGACATTATTGATTTAATTGGTCTTCAGTAGACAGTAGATAATAAATGTTTCCAAGGAATTTTACATGAAATAACACTTCTGTATATTGGCTAGCTATAAAGTAAATTCTTGAAGGGAAAGGGGCATAAACGAAACGTGATAATATCGACAGCAAAATACTTTTCCTCAACAGCATATGCAAACACGAATACAATGGGTACCATTCATAATGTAAAACGAGATTTATCTAATCGTATTTGATTCGATACCAGTTGAGAGGAGAAAAAGCTTTTTTCCCTTCGCAAATGAAATTGGTTATAGCTACTGTCTCTCGTCCAAGAGAATTGTATGAATATAACTGAACGAGCAGAATGAAAAATATTTAGCTTAATCCACTTTTTTCAAAAATTCAATTCCTCTAAGGTTTACTTACATATACACCAAAACATACGTAAATAAAAATATTATGTCGCAAAATGCAACTATCGTTGAGAAAATAATACTCCAAAGTTGAGGTGCTACACATAAGACGGCTATGTAACAAGAAACTGATTTTTGACTTTCTTGTAGAATTAAACAAAATATCAACCGAATTGGAGCAGTCATTCCTCAGAAAAAAAAAATGTAGGCTATGTTTTAAAAAAGCAACCCTCAAGGGCCTCAGATTATAGTTAATCTGAATCTTTTTCAAATACCTACCTACGTATTGATATGAAATTGGCTTCATTCCTAGTATTTTTTTTTTTTATTAATGACTGGATTTTTTAAAATTTCATAACCTACCAAATCACAATTTTAAAACATAAAAAAAATAAATCAATGATAAATTATTGCGGATCATTTTGTAGAGCGAAGTATAAAATGATTAAAAACAGTGAAAAAACTTAAATTTGGCTTTTTTGTCCAAAACAGATCTTCATTCTCCCTAGAATACTCAACTAGTTACATCGTTCACAACATTATAAAATTCTAACCGAGTATCTAGACTCAGTTTTATGACAAGGTCAATTTTACATAGATTTAGCTACATGACTGTTTCTTCAAATTTATCGTAGAAAGTAAATGTTGCCACTCGCTACTTGTATGTATGATTTTCTTATAAAATTTAATCACTTTTCGTCTTCTAAGCTTTCCTTCGTCCTGAAAATTCAGTAGCGTATTTAAAAAGAAAACACTGAATTTTAGGTTTGGAATAATATCTATCGCAATTCGCTACTGATTAGAAAAAAATTATCATTCACTATGCCATAAAGATTGGATTATTCGGTTAATGTATTTATCTGAGATTGCATCACTCGCTAAAAAAAATTGGAAGGATGATTTTCAAATAGCCTATTATTGAAAATGGAGGATTGCCAACCTGTTTTGTTTTCTTCCTTTCGAAAATAATGCTAATTTGTGTCGAAAAAATTTGATGGTACTGGCACAGCAGACTAATGAATTAATATGATACAATGTATGGATTAGGTGTAAATCGAGAAAGTAGTACCTACTTTTCTATCAATCCAAATCATGTGTTAGAATTTTTGAAACGTTTTTTCAAGTTTTAGTACTAAATGAATTTTAATTCACCAACTACCCGATTATGACTTGCAAAATATTTGCCCTGTAATGTCAGTGCTTGGACTCATTCGACGATAAAGTGATGCAAATTACTTTTTTTTGACTAATTTTCAATCTTTGAATAGCTAAAGTATTGTTGTCTGAAATATTTCAAAATTTCTAAAGATTCTACAAATTAGATTTTTAATGATTTAATTTTTCCAAATGAAGGCGCGAATTTTTAGAATGCTAAAATAGACTCATAAATAAGTAACTAGTTGATTTTATTAGGAGCATTTAAAAAAAGGTGGTCAATAACCCGAAACCCGAATCCTTGGGTTCAACCTTGCTCTTTGTTCACTATCCTTAACTTAATCTTCAGCTTGAAATTTTTCTACTAAAAGTGTGCGAAATCCAATTACCTTTACATTTCGGGTTCACACATCGATGAGCGCTTCTCAAATAATTTCGCAGTGTGGTGGGTAATTCGCCATCAGGAATGTCGATATTATGTAATTTGATGACTCGACCAGCCAGTTCCAATAAAGATGGCGGATTATGTTGCATATGGTTCACAAAATTTACGACTAGTGGATTCTCTCGCAAACTCAGCTGGAAAGAAAATTACTCCCTAGTGAAATTTATTTACCTAAAGAGAAAAGATGATATAGTTTGAGCAGAGGCGTGCTCAGCCTTCTGATGGTTTAATTTGGCCCTACAGCTCTAGGAGAACCCAAGATGGAGAACCTCATTTTTGAGAAGCTGGTAGGGAGCAGTGTAGCCAACTTAAATTGTTAAAAATCTCTGTTTCGAGCTGAAAAAAATACATGGAGGTGAAAAAATGCCTAAAACCATTTTTTTTGTGAAAATTTAGATTTTCGCCCCCCCCCCCCTTTAAAAAGTAATGGTCGATAAAATAATTTAAATTTTAAAACACGAGGATAAAATACCTAATTATCATCTTATATTTTAATAATAATTAGAAAATTGGGACCAAATCCTTAAAATCCTTTAAAAAAATCCTCAATTTTCAAAAAATCTTTAAAATCCCTGAAAATCGCTTGTTTTATCCTCAACGTTTTTCAAGACAGTAAAAAATCCCGTTGTTTCATGGATTACCCTCAACATGTTGGAAATTACATTTTATAAATGACGATGAGACTTTGCTATTTTTATGTAAAAAATTTGGGCTATAACTAGTTGTAAAATTTTTCTCAAGGAAGACGCCATTCATACTAATAATGACTTGAAATCCCATTAATTGTTCAACCTTATGACGAGCACACCCCTAACTTGGAAAACTTGACAAACCTCGGATAAACATTTCAGAGCTACAATTTCCGTTGGCAAAGTTCGCAATCGGTTTTTATGTAGTAAAAGTGATTTTAAATTCTTCAAATTAGCGATGGATGCTGGCAATGTTTCTAATGAATTGGCGCTCAGTATCAGTCCACGTAAATTAATCAAATTTCCTACCGATTCTGGTATCTCATTTAAATTGTTGCCGCCCAAACACAAGACTTTGAGTCTGGAAATTGAAATTTGCGAATCTTAAACATTTACCTACTCAGGTGGTTGGTTAGAAATGAAATAAGTCTCGGAAATGTGACCATCACTTCCCATCCCCGCCCCCTGATGTATTCGAGTATGTATAAGTAATGAGTATTCAGAGACTTACCTTCGTAAGACTTCAATTTGTTGAGGCACTTGGACGATATTATTATTTCCTAAGTACAAATATTCGATGGTGTCTATCTCCAATACTTGAGTTGGAAAATATTCCAAATTATTTCCACTGAGGTTGCATAATTTTAAAGAACGTAATTCGGCGAAGGACTTAGGTAGGCCATCATTTGTCAAATTATTATTCTTGACAATGAGTGTCGTCAGTGGTAAACGTAAAATAGCATCTGGTAGTCTCGTGATCGTATTATTGCTAATGTCCAGTGTCTTCAAGTTGCAAAATGCAGAAATATTTGCAGGTAGCGCGTCCAATTCGTTGTTAAATAATAAAATTGTTTCTATGGTTTCTTTACGTTTTTCAATGGATTTTGACAGTTCTTCGAATTGTTGGGTAGCAGATTGTAAGTTCATGGATGAGTAAGTGAAGTCCAAAGTTTTGATCGGATTCAGTGACTGCGTTTCGCTGTCACTATTCTCAGACGAATCGTACGTATACTTCAACATGGTTTTTCTCGTGGATCATCTAAATATTAGGAGAAATATTTATTTGAAACGATGTAAATATGAGGTACCTACAGATATTACTATCTAGGTATAGAGAGGGTGGACTAAAACTTGAATAGAATCTCTTCTACTGTGGGGAAGTTTTGAGAGAAATTTTTCAGGAAAAATATTTCTAGAAGCCATTTTTTGGCATATGGTCCAATTTCTGAAGACTTTGATTTAAAAACGTCCTATACATGTTCAGTTCTAACCGTAGGTTGGTTCATCCAGAATTTTAAAATCATTTACGCCATATAATATATAGTTTTAACTTTTGGCTTTATATAGGCTTTTAACCTTGAAAATAACATTTTCACTTCCAGCTATTGGATTTTCCAATAAAGCTTTCAGCTTTTGGCTCTGCCTTTTTCTAATCTAAATCCATAGGTTTTCAACTTTTTACTTTCAGCTTTTCATAAATTTGTTCATTTGAGATTGGTGATTTCTTTAAAATCCAATTGACAATGTACTTTTGCTTTTATTAATCCAACCAATCAGCGTGAAGAAAAAGTTATAGAAAAAATAAAATTGCGTCGTTTGATTGGTTAAAGAAAAAAGACATTGAAAATTATTAAGCTATAAATTTTTTGAGTCCAAAGCCTACCAAGTAAATTCTAGTAAACAGGCGACAAATATTAGCTTATTTTATTTAAATTTTATTTGTTTTATTGAAATTCTCCAATCCATACCAAAATGATGAGTTAGAGTCCGTTTGTGTGAAATGTGTAAGAAAACTTTTCATACTTTTGGGACTTGGCAGGTTTTAGACGTAGACTAATGATATTCTTTTATAATGTGTCAAAAGGCCTGACTTATATTTTTTGATACGATGGAGTACCTAGTTTATTTTACCCAAAAACCTAAAATTTAGTAAATTCGTCGGCCTAAATCCAAAACTTACCAAATCCCTAGAAAATTATCGCTACCTATTCTTGCACTTGAATTATATTTTGGAGTCTGATAATGTTAAATCAGTCTAAAAAATGAGTGGTAATATTTTTGGGACTTGGCAGATTTTTGACTTCGGTCGACAAATGGTCGAAACAGTAGAGTCGATATTTTACTAAACCTATTATTGGTAATCTTGACTGTCGAACGTCCCAAGTAGATAAAATAAGAAATGAAAAAAAAGTGTAAGGTGGAGAAAATTACTGAAAAATGTGGAAAATCGTGGTAAAAAGTTGCTGAAGGAGGTACAAAGGAATCGTGATTGGCTCATTCCGCCTTTGTTTGGTAGATTCAGATTTACCTACGATTGTGAACAAGCATGCAAGATTTTCAACGATTCCTTTGAAACACTGTATCTTAATTATTTCGAAGCAAAAATCATGAGGAGAACACACAGTACCCAACCCATACGGATTCAAACGTGACTGTCAATAAATTTTCCAAGTTCGATTCGCTATTGTAGTTGTAGAACTGAAATTTTCAGCTGGGTTTCTCACGTTCTTTCGATTTGACATTTTGGTGTTGATCAAAATGTTAATCATTTCATAGGCATACGAAAATTACTCACCAAAAATTGACCAGAAATGATGTCCGTCAAGAAGTGAAAATTAAAAAAAGAACACCACGTCACAACGTCGAGTGAGTTTCGCCACAATGTTGAAATATACTTCAGCCACAATTAACGGCTGACTCTGTACTAGCCTAAGATAAGAGGAGTTATTAATATGCGATAAATGAAATAAAACAATGATTACAAGTGGGGGAATACTAGTGTTGAAAATTCGTAATGATCTCAGGTGGGAATAAGTCAGTATAAATTATTAAAATAATTGGGTGAGTACTAAGTACACAAGGTAGTCTATACACATACCAGGTTTTCGTCTATTCGACTTTGAAGGCTGATAAAATACAAAGTTTAAGGAACTATGTACGCCTCCTCCCCTCCCCCTAAATGTGGATAATTTACTTGAAATATTAAAAATTATAATACTGTTTGATTTCTCTTATATTATTTCCACGTTTTTCTGGGATACATGTAGAACTGCAGCTGGGAGTTTGTCATTACATGCCTTTTATACTCAATCGCACAGTATAATTTAAAATTGATTTTTATAAACTGCCATTTAGTCCAGTCAAAACTCAAATGAGACAAAATGAGAATAAAAATTAGCATACGATTCCTAGCCGCCTTGGATTGTTGGGTAGGTCACCCCGAATAACATACTGAAAGTCTCCACGCCCACCCCTCTTGGAATTTTTTATTTTAGTTATGCGGGTTGATATACCCCAAAATTGTATTTTGATTATTATCTTCGCAAATATCGATTTTAAAAAGAAATGTGTTGACACACAAAATGATTAGAATTAAATTTTCTGTTATAAATATATTTCTACAAACTCTATCTTTCACGGTTACGAGGTTATGGGCTTGCAAAAGTTTCAAAAAAAAAAATTTTTTTAAATCCACATTTCAATGAGAATCGTGTGATAATTTTTTTTTCATTGTTTTCTCGCTCATTTGAGTTATATGCCAGTAAAGATTTTGATTTTTTTTTTTCCAACGATAACGATATATTTATTTGTTATTAATCACACGAATTGATTTACAGATTTATAATCTTCAGTAAAAAAGTTGATTAATAATTGATTTTGATTACCTAGGCTAGAATACCTCCTACTTCGACACTCTTGCTGGTGTTGCACTGTTTGATATTCCTTTTTTTTTTCAAACGAAATTAATTCTTTCATCTGGTAACACTGATGATTGATAAAAATCATCACGAGTAAACACGTGAATCATGTGTTTAAACCTTCGGTTAAAACTTAGGTGGCATTAAAACTTGATGAAAAATAAGAAGCGGAAAACTGTTTAAAGAAGTCTTGAAATTTTCCCTTTTCTGTGAATAATTATTTTTGCTTCATAATTATTTTAATTGAACACCTGTTTGATCAAGAAAACTTTACAGTCTTTCCTTGGGTGCCTATAATATGTCAACTTTTTATGAACCCGTATCTTTAATTTTTATCTATCCATAATAATTGCTTATATTTCTACTATTTCGGCAAATCAGACCAATAATCGTTAAAATTCCAGGACAGTCTATTTATTTATGCCAAAATGTGCTAACTGAATTCCGTGGAATTTCAGCTGAAGCTTGAACAAGTTTGCTTGGTCGCAGCATTTCAGGTAGCCTTTAAATTAGTAATGATTTTTATTTCTTTATCGTTAATGATTTTTGAGTTTCTGATTATCCATGATCTACAAAATGCCAATTCATGGAAATGACCTGTTAAGCTCATAGATATAAATGTCTTCAGATTATACGCACATTTATCGTCTGGCTTCACTCACAATCAGTGGATAACATCGCAAATAATTTTAGGAACAGATGAAGCTAAATAATTTCCTATTAGATATTCTATTATTTTACCAAGTTCACTGTAATTCAGGTGCCCTCGCTGTTTCTCGCTTGTATTCCAGAGTTTGAGTTCAGGAAGTCGTGAGATGGAATTGGAAATTTGGAGTGGTGAATGGGGGCTGCCTTCAATCGATTGCCAGTGTCTTCAAGTTCTGGTCAGATTGTATTTTCCTTACTTGTTTTAGCATTGATCTTTGTCTTATTTACGAATTCTGATGTTATTATTATTATTTTTTTTTTTTTGCAGACTTTATTGAAAATTAGTGGAGCGGTATTTGAAGTAAATAAAACGAATAATCCTCTCTTTACGACCGAAGGATTACCAGCGTTGAAACATGAAAAGAGAAATTTGCATAATTTTCATCATATTCTCACATATCTCAATGAAAAGGTAAATTTAACATTGAAATACAACTCGCTCGCCGAAATTAAATGTGTTTAGGATTTACCAATTCATCTAAATTATCTCAAGTAATACACGCTGTACTTTTCGTCATCTTTTTCAGAACTATGTTCCTGATCCAAATCTGAATGCTAAGGAATTAGCCGAATCACTCGCGTACCGTAATATGGTGGAGCAAAAATTATTTCCTGCCCTTCGTTATGTTTGGTCAGTGGAATTCTCTGAGTAACTTGTTTTAATTTTAAAGTAATATATTAGATGCACATAAAATATAGGTACCTTCTTATCGTCTGCTGGCTCCTGCTTAGTTCAAGAATTTTATTTCGTGTCCTCTTGACTTTTTTATTAAAAAGCTAGAAAAATGAATAGTGACGCTAAAATTTTTTGTGGGCAAGTGTAATTAGTGTAGATTTTTTGTCAGAATAAGAGATGAAACTGCTGACTGCATGTATAGTTTATTTATTTTTTTTAAGTAAAATTCCAGCAAAGCTTCCAACTAGATGGTATAAATTTTATGAAAATTCGAAAAAATCTCTTAGCTAATATTCCATTTGTATTTTATTATTAAAATTGTTACTTTCTATGATAGTCTTGTTTATTCCTCCTTCAGTTTGGATTTTTTCCTGATAATACTGTGTAGAAAATATCTTGAAGATATTCTCACATTTATCTTAAGCTACTGATTTGTGAAAGTAATGAAAAAATTAGTATAATACCTTTTCAGAATGAGTTGAAGAAATTCTGATCTACATCATTTCCCGTTTTGGAATCTAATTTTAAAGCGAAAATTGGTTGAAATTTTGATATCTTCCAGTCGTTAAGTTTTTCACTCGCTATCGTGTATCGGTAATTAACTTTTTGATAAGAGTCATGGTTTAGATCAAGTTATTACCGACTTATTATGTCTGATGTAGTAACATTTGTCAAAGTTCCAGTTGTCTTTTAATTGACAAGATGAGGAATCATTGAATTAAATTTGATTGTTGTATTGTACTCGTAATAATTTTTCATTTTATTTTATTTGCTAGGTGGGTCGACGAGAAGAATTTTGAGAATGTAACGAGACCACGATACGCAAAAATGTTACCTTTTCCTCTGAATTTCTTCTACCCGGGTCACTATCGGCGTATAAACGAATCTGCTATTCATTCATTATACCAGCATTTGGAAACAGATACCGATATCCAAATTGAAGTAATGTAGCTATTTTCTACTAACGCCTTTTCCAGACTTTTTTACGTTTTACATTAATTATTATTGTTCTATTTTCTTTGAACCGCAGTCGACATAGCGTCGTTACAAATGAGGCTGTTAATTCATTTTCAAAGTTCTACTATTTTAACAGTGTCACTGCCATGCAAGAAGGGGGAAGTCCTCTTTGTCGAATTTTACTGGAAATCTGAAAAACTCTTTCATGTTACCTATCCATCTTATGTAGCGCCTCAACTTTGAAGTCTATTTTTTCAGAGATAGTTACATTTTAAGAAATAATAATTATTTACTGTTGGTGTAGAATTTAACTCTAGAAGAACTTGATTTTCAGGAAAAAAAAGAAAAAAGTAGACTCATCTTTTTCTGGAAAAGCACTATTCATTTATTTTTGCATACTTATTTATTTGTTTTCATCTATCTATTTATTTTTTCAGATTTTTAAAGAAGCTGAAAAATGTTTGACGTGTTTGAGTAACCGACTAGGTGACAAAGACTTTTTTTTCGGTAGCCATCCATCTACCCTGGATTCATTCGTTTTTGGTTGTTTAGCGCCACTACTCAAAGCCCCTTTTACCGCCAATGTTTTACAAAATCACTTAAAAGCGTGTCCAAACTTAGTGAAATTTGTTAACCGGATTTTACAACGATATTTCTCTCGAGAATTAAAAGGTATTTATATTCAAAGGCTTACTGTGCATTGAATGCTTTATTTTTATTAATGCTTCAATTTTATATACTCTGAAACCACTGAAACGTTTTACGTGTATTAGTTTATCAGTTTTCAACTTTCTTTAATACATTTTTGTAGTTCCCCTTCTATGAGTTGACTGCGTAAGAGATAGCTGTTTTATCTGAATTATTGAAAATTTCCTGCAAAATATTCTACTATTTCTGTTTGCAAAGCTTACCTATTTGTATTGTTTTACGACTTCGTAAAGCAGCAAAAATAGTTAGACGTTTTCATTGAATAATTTCTCAACATGTAAAGTAGCGAGACATGTACTTGAATTTTTCTACCTAAAAATTAATGTCCTCTAATAAACATTATTTTAACTCAAACGAAAAATCATCTTAATTCACTGTAAATAACCGTTTTATTGTTTTGTAGAATACGAAAAGGAGCAACCGCCTAAGGCAAAAGACACATCGAAGTCTGAAGTTTTCCCTAATAAAACTCGGAATCAAATTTTGGCTACCTTATTCGCCATCACAGCTATGCTGAGTTTTGGAATTTCTACTGGCATTTTTTCGGTATCGTAATGCATTCGACTAGTAAAATAGTAATCTTATATTTATTTATTACCCCCCCCCCCCATTATTTGATAGTCTTTTCTCTATTATGAGAAGGAAAGAATAACGTTTGTTGAAATTATATTTGAACGCTTCTCATGCATAGACTTAAACACCATTTTATCAGTCTTCAGCAAGTCTTTGTCGCAGTTCTTACTAGAGAATTCTAATCTCACTGAAAACTTCCTGCTTGTTTTCGTATTCTGTCATGCTACAATTTTTCAACTCGTATGGCCATCTACAGTAATTAGTACTTATTGCATTACCCTAAAAGCAATCTTTTTGGAATGTTTGGTGTTAGTAGTCTCATCACATGTAGAGAATCCTTACACTTGAACCATATCATACTAGCTCGCACCTATCCAAAAATAAAGGAAACAAAAATTGAGATTCCTGTAACTCGGAAGAAAATTCTTTTGTCTCGATTTTACTATAATGTGTTCTATCTTTTTACAGATATCATTACATAACAGTGATCCAGACGATGATGATATAAGTGATTTCGTTAATGAGGAGCAGTTCTCAGAGTAGATCAAATTGTTTTTTATGTCTGTTGCATTGGCTCTAGGTCTCAATTTTTTTCTTTTCTATTGTCTATTGTATTTCTTCTGTTGCTCTCGTCTTAATGATATAGTTTGGGGCCGAGTTTTTAGAATCAAATATATCGATCCTTCGCTTATGAAATGATTTGTAAGATGTAGTATCGCTGTGTAAACATTTGCAGTACATGTTAGTTCTATTAGAATAAGACAACTTCCAATTAATTTTTTCAACGGTATTTTGTTGTAGTAGTGGAATATTTCCCCTTAGAAAATTCGTGAATTTATTTTTTGTGCTATTTGCTTTTCCTTTTGTCATAATTTGGTGTTACAATTTTCAGAAATAAACAGATAAAGAATTTTTCAAGAATTATTGGTGGTATTCGTAGAACAATTCAATGAAATAGAACTTTTTTTCGATGTTGATTACAAATATTTTCCGGGTGACAACAGTATCATTTGAAGTAATATATGATTTCATAATAAGTTGTTTGTTTGTATGACTGATATTTAGTGATGAAAAATTTGAAAACAATGCATCATTCAATTGATTCTCAGTGAAGAAATACATTCAAAGCCTGGCTAGGGGCTAATTGTTTGCTCTAAGTAAGTTTTGTTGTAGCTGAATCATTCAGAAGTTTTCTAAAATCGACCTCTGGAGAATATAGACGACAGAAAATTATTTAAACTTGAAGACGTCGTTTGATCATGGGCTAAGGTGCATTGTACGAAATCCCATTTGTAAAAAACAGAAATTATTAGTTCCTCAATAGTTTTTGGAAGGCGAACTGGTTTCTCGTGTTCCCTTTGTCGCCTTTGAAGGTGCCACTGTACAGAAAATATTTGATGTAATCACATTTTTAGCACAAAATAGTCATATAAGTTGAGGGAAAAAATTATTATTAATGAACTGCGTTACAAATTACTATAAAAAATCGACAAAATATAATAGTTTCCACAAAATCACAACAGAAAAATAAGTGAGAATTCCTAGTTCTAACTAAACAAAGCATACAAAAATAGATATGAAAATTGAGGCGCCTTAAAAGCTAAAGGAAGTAAGTTACAAAAATGTCAATATGCAGAAAAATAGTATGTTGACGGTTCAAAATCCCACTGACACCTTTTTGCTTTTAAGAGCTTCAATTACAACAAAAATGGTACCTAGCCAAATAAATTCGATGAAAAAATATTGTAATACAGTCACGACTAACAGATACCGTATTCTATAAAAATTTATAATGATTTTTTTTCAAAGAATTGACTGTAACGATAGTGAGGTAAAAGTTCTAAAATAAGAGCTATAAGAAAATACCACCGGGGAAAAATTGAGCAGTTACTTCCAGAACGATCTTGATAATTTGTTTACAATTTCTGTTTGAGAGTCATTAAACTGGAATGAAGAATTCTTTAGCAAAGGAAGCGTATAAAGCACAATATCACGAGGCGAATGCAGGAAATTGGGAAATGCGACGCGAATCTCGTCAGCAAAACTTGTCTTAAGCACATCTTCCGAACTGGGCGCTTTTACAAACGGTTTGAATGACTTGACTGGTTTATCATTAGCCACCATAAGTCCTCGAATGGCGACTGATAATGCTGTTGTATCTGTCTCTTTATTGATATTCGATAATAGAACATCGGCGAAGCTCAATTTTTCGGCAGCCTTACTGATGCTCTTTATGCAGGAAAATCGTGACGCGTAATTTTCTTGTAAGAATGAAATAAAGCTAGAAGGCTGACAGCTACAAGTGTCCACCAGTTCGTTAGGATTATGCACAAATCTATACTCTTGGCCACTGTCTTTCGTACATTGGCGATTAGAATAAAGCACTCTGCCCAACAGGTGGAACAAGTCGATATTCGAATCCTTATCCGTCGCCTCTTTCGTATCGCCATTTTTACTTTTCGCGCCTCTTTTTCCTTTTTGTTTGGTCCTTACAGTCCTTCCTTGGCTGACCTTCGATTCTACTCCTACGACACCATCGACTGCGCGAACGTTGAAGTACAATTTCAAAATGGCGGATCGCAAATCCCCGGCTGAACTTTGATAGACTGCCTCCAAATCGATATTTTCAGGAATGTTCGCGTTTGGGTTAGATTTCTGTTCCAAATTGAGTACACGTTCCAAAGCTTTGAGCACTGCTTGGCAGTGTACAGGATTGAATTTGATAGTATGCATATTGCACTCGTTTCTAACATGATCTGGTAGCAAACTACGAACCAAATTGTCGTCATTGCATACGAATGCAACCGGATAAGTGTTCATCGATGAATATTTACGCAGGATACCGTGAAGAATTTCAGGTTTCTGTAAAAATATGTTAGGAAAATCTTTGACCAAGATTATTTTCGATTTCTGCACACTCAGCAGGCTAGGATATCGTGAGGCGCGCGTTAAAAATTGTTCAAATACTTCTGCAGCACTTTGATACGTTTGTTCGTCTCCGTGCAGATCTGCATTAAAGTCACGATCCAGAGGGGTGACCCATTCGGTGACGTCCAAGTCGAATTTTCTGGCTACAGCGCGTAGACTGACAGTTTTGCCACAGCCGCACGGGCCAACCAAAATTAGATATTTTTTACGCTGGTTGGTCTGATGCTTGCAAAACCAATCTTCAATTTCTTTGACTTTTTTCGGATGGATCACCAATTCGTCGATGGTTTTTGGTTGGTACTTGTCTAGCCAAGTACTCGATGAGTTTTCTCGGACTGAGATACCGGGCGCAGCAGATTGGGCTGTATGCAGGGATACTTTCTTGCCAGTCGTTTTCTTCGCTGGGGGTAAGTCATCGTTAACAAACGAATCGAAAGATGGGGTAACCCAACGTTTTCTGTTAGTAACTAAAAACATACATAAAAATTATACTTTCAATTTTGTAAATTTGCATGGTTGAAAAAACGATTAAAAAAGTTTACTCATTAAATCATAACATTATTATAACAACTATATTTGAATATCAAACACTTTTTTATGGACTTCGAGAGTTGGTTCGCAATCAATAGAAACGAAAAGCTTACGATATTTTCTAATTAATTTTTCTTCAATACAAAATTCAAGTATTTCTTTAAGAACTCCTTTCAAAAATGTCAAATATAAATTAACAAAAAGAAAAAAATATGAAATAGTAAGCCATAAAAAATATAATAAAATATACCTACTTTTCATTAGATAGCTTAATAATAAAACTGTTAAAATGACTACAAGTGCTAATGAAAAATATTACATCGCTGAAAACTATTCTTTCTAAATAATATTTACCCCATTCGAAAGAAGAAGCTTCATTGATCATTCTGATATTGAAAAAGGGTTAGTCAGTTCATCACTTTTATTGGATAAATAAAAATAACACGTGATTTTTCAATGTTTTTGAATAGAAATTTTAAAAAAATAATAATTTTCAAGAAAAATGAAAAATTTTGAAAATAATAAAAAATGCTTTTGTTTATTCTGAAATTACTTGGATTCTATCAAAGTTGAAGAATTAAACAAGAAATTATTGGAAAGTAGAGGAAATGACGCTTCTATTGATATAAAATAATATTTTATTATAAATACAATCATTAGTTTCCAAGAAATTGGAAAAAATATTTTGAGAAGAAAATTATGACTTTTTCAAGACAGTGAAGTTATTCTTTTAATTTAATACATAACAACGTTTCTGTAGGTATTTTTATCAGAAAATTGAGACAAATCATGTTATTCAAAAAAAATAAATTGTGAAATTCTCAAGATGTACATAGAATGTAAATTTTAATTTTGAAGCTGAATCACTGCATAAGTTCTGAAGCAACGTGTTCTTATGAGCAGGTAGGTTAAGCTGGGGCATATTATAGTTAAATAAAATACATAAAAAATTGTTTCCGGATCAAAAAATACATCTAATAACATTAACACAGTTCATTTCAAAAAATTTCTTTTGAAATCTGATGTACGAGTGATTAAATTGTAGTTTGTTTAACATTGATATTTTCATGGACAATCAAGTTTTCAAGGCTCGAGAGAAAAAATTGTAGTATGAGGCGGAAATATACAATGAGCAAAAAATCATCTTGAAAACTTTTTTTTTCATAACATAACGCTAAGTCAATTGTGGGAGTTACATCGTAATGTTTCTTTTAGCCTGTCCTTAGGAACTCTAAAGCAAGGAAATTTTTTTTTTAAATCTATTTACAAGGCTTCAATAACTTCATTTGAGAAATATAATTTAAATTTAACGTATCTCCTACCAACTTGGCATTTTACACAAGTTCCAAGAACAAAAAAAAAAATTCCTTTTCCAGTCCACTTGGAATATGAAGAGCATTTGTCTCTTAATTCTTTTTTACATATATTTGATAGGATATAGTTATTGGAATTTTCCTATTTCAGTAGTTGAATTTTACACGACTTAATAAATTAATTTCAATTTCAAACAAAAGACCAATATGTGGAGAGCTCGAATCGAAGTCACTGAAATTCAACTAATGAATAAACATACTTCATAAATGCAAATCATTTCACTTTTATTTCATTAAATAGATATTAAACAAAACTTACAAATACTCTTTCTTTTTTTCATCTAAAAAAATAGTCCTCGAACTTTTCTACCCAAACTCTGACGATCGTGCAAAATGTTAAATTTATTGACAAACTGATTCATATTATTACAGCACTTGGTAATCGATCCGAGATACGTGATGAGCGCTACATCGTTGCACTGGGTGTAGAATTCGGCGTTGAATTTAGGCGATTGCATCACTGGAAGACGATGCGTGAGCGAATAAAGCTCGCGCAGTATTTCGTGATTCAGAGGTAGCTCCTTGTTTTTCACCGCCTTCACGTAGTCCAACACCATTTTGACGCGCGTATGCAGCATCTTAATGGCGTTATACTGGGCTGTAAGATGCTCTGCCACCAACGAACTCTCGCCAGTCTCGTTGCTGGCCATTCGAGCCACATGGTCGACTCCTATACGTTCTGCTTCCTCGGTGGCCAGCGTATACGGTACCTCGACGAACAACATCGTCGGCTCATTGTTTACCAAGTCGGTCACCGTTTCGTACAGCGTGACTGGCAGGTCGGTATGGCCACCATTCGGATTCAGCTTCAGCAATATTGGACTTTCATTAATCGTGCACGCTTGTTTGTGATTCTTGACGTCCGACTCGTTCGGATTGTCGCTGCCGGTCGTGTACCAGCCTAAGAAATCCATATCGCAAAACACTTGCTTGAACTGTTCCTCTTTGGTCGTGTAGTACGCTTTGTCGATTATCATGTCATTGTCGACCTTGGCCAGCAATAATTCGAACGAGTTCATTATTTCGAGTTTACGACCGCTTTGCTTGCCGATGAGGGCGCCGACCACTTGTTTGGCTCGTCCTTCTTGGGCGCGTACTCGAGTCCAGTGCTCGGAAATATTCATTATGACCAACGGATGCAAAGAGACGGTAACGCTGGGCACACCTCCAGGAGCCATAAAGCGATTCGGCGACTCATCTACTTCCATATGTTCGGCCTCCATGATGAGTCACTCGGCGCAAATTCCAATTTTAAATTACGAAAATTCAAGGCAAAAATGCTTTGCAGAAGCTACTCTAACCACTAACCAAGTTTCAAATCTATGAACAAACAAAAATGTAACGACTGTGACAAAAGCATTCAATATTTTATGTGGTAAAGAGAAAGCCGATACATTAACGAAATAAAACCGAGGTGCTCTGCTGACACTATACTATACAGTATTTGCGACGAGTGACTCGTCAATGGAGGTGAGGGGCGGGGGTGGGGAGGAAGAAAATCTGTTATGAAAAAAATCCGAATGAAAAATATAGTGTTTTTCTTTTTTGTTTTGGAGTTGGTGGGGGTGGGAGGGTTTCAAATATTTGAGGGAGGGGTAGCTGTCAACGAAAAATCAGAGCACCCCTGACAGTGGCAGGAAAAAAAAGGCTGGTTCACAATCAATAGGAGTAAGACTGAAAATGAACGAAGATGAGTTGTTCGACTGAAAGTATGAGAACTTACAGCAGTCAATTTTCAATTTTACTTTAGAAACAGTTTCATATAAATTTTTCGTCACTAAACTTATAACTTTTTATAAGAATATGAAATTTTGAGACCAAAAAGGCAACAGAAAAATAAAAACGATAAAATCAACATAACTTCAAAATTCCACGCCCTTGACTCTTCACCATGAATACCATTCATAAAATTTTAGAATAAGGAAACACCATCTGGTAGGAACGAAAAATATCACAGTATATTTTGACTTTAATTTCGATAGATAAAACAAATATTTTTGGGGAAAAAACTACTCAAAAATAGAGAAGACAATACACGTATTCTGGGAGATATTTTTTTCATTTTTAGCCACTAATTTTCAATTTTTGAGAAAATGCTGTGAATTTTTGTAGTCTGGAAACACCTTCTATCACGAATAAATAAAAACATCTTGAACAAAATGGATATTTTCAAAAAATTCATCAGGTGGTACTCATTACCACTGAGTGAATCCTGAACTCAAATTTACTTACTTAAATTTTACACGCGAAAAAATCGTTAGTTACGATTTCATTGAATAAAACAGATGTATTAATTTCGTATAAATGAAACTCATCGACTTTCCACCCAAATGAGAAGGCAAAAATCACTAATGTCATGTAATTTTGTAAAACTAGATTCGTAAACAAAATGTGAAAAAATAGATTCATAAACAAAATGTAATACAATATAATAAAATCACAGTACTGGAACCTATCGGCATTCGTCAACTAAATAAATTCAAGTCATCTATTCGCTATTTGAAATCTTATTCTTAGCTCATTGATTGTGAATCAGCTTAACGTTGCCGCCGTCAATCTTAGTCGAATTTTTTTTTTTTCAATTTTCAGACTTGAAAAATTTTTTTAAAGTTTCAGTTCTCCTTAATATTTTCCTACACTTGGGAACAACTCAACAAAGACACTATGTTTCATACAGAGTGTTCTGTGAGAGGACTGCAAGATTTTGATATAACCAGTTAATAATAGGAAAATAGTTCCTTTTCACAAAATAGTACATAATTATCTAGGCAATATCTCTAAAACTGATCGAATGAGCTACAAGCTTATGACATTTTAAAGGCTAAGAGAATTCATTTTTTGTCATCTTCCCAGAAAATTGTAATATTTTTGATAAAATACCTTCATAATAAAATGTTTAATAAAAATTCTTTACAAAAAAAGTTTCATTTTTAAAGTTATTATTTAACAAACGACCCATTAAAGGAGAAAGTAAAGATCTTCAAGAATGAAATGATTTTTATCTGATCGTAATGACATGTCAGCCGGACATATAAAATTTAATTTTTTTCATTTTTACAGCAAAATATAGTTTTCTGATAAACAGATGCGCTGTAAACACACTTATTACAGTTTTTGAATAAACTTAGAGAAATTTTCTTTCTTTCTCTGTATTTATTCATTTATTCGTTTGTCTATGTTCTGCAATTTCAAAGGCTTACAGTACACTGTAGTACACTTCATTCGAAAAATAAGAGAATTGATTGCTTGTGATAATAAATTTCCTTGAATTTGTCATTAATCAACTTTTGTCTTCTTAGCAGTTTTCAGATTTGACCGACGATAAGCGGTGGAACTTTTTTTTATTACATCTGGTTATATTGAAACCTCAAATTCAGCAGACCTATCACGAAACACCCTTCACATCTTCCATTAAGTTATATTCTTTAATAACATCGTTTTCACGCCAGTTTGCCATCGATCTATACATTGTTTCTATTTTCGAATTTTCAAATTGACCCCCGCACCGTAGTGAAAAAAAATATTGGGGAACACGGAAAAGAGGATTTAACATTCAACTTTTTAATTAGTAATCAATATTGAATAATATAATCATTTTTCGGGGTATTATAAACAGTCGAAAAATATAAGCGTTTAATATCGCCTGTAAATATGGTAAAAATATATATCGTTACAGTTTATTCAAAGATATTACTTAACTTTTCATAAATTGTTGCTTAAAAAATTGTTCGCACAAGTAAAGGAATGACGATATGCAAAAACGGCATAAGTCCACTTTTTTCTCAAAAATTGAGCTTTAAGGCTCAATTGTATAAACAAATCCATGCTTACAGTGAAAATATCATGTCGCAAAATTCAACCGTAGCTACAAAATTTAGGCGCTATATAAGAGGGCTATGTGACATATAAAACGGTTTTTTTGCTCTACTGTAAAATTTGAAAAAGCGGACTTATTACCTTCTTGCATATCAGCGTTAATGATTTTTCAAGAATAAAGTAAAGAATATGTACCACTTGAGTAAGATACGAGCTTTCGGATAAATGAACGAGTAAAAATTATTCAGCAATACAGCACAATTATAAAGAATTATCGATGACACAAGAAAGAGTGACACAACAGCCGACATCAAAAATCATACTAAAGCATGGTCAAGAAAGGGACTTGTTTTTTGACTTTGCATTCAAGTCAAATAATGAATACTTTTGCTTCTATGTTTCCATGTTTTATTAATTGTAAAGTTTAAGGTAAAAGTAACACTTGTCCATGATAAATCAAGCTTAAAAATCAATGGTTTCATGTCGTACTGTATTTTCAGATCATCTCGGGAGTTTTTTATAGAGGCAGATTGAATTACAACTGTCTACATCAAAAAGTTCATTAATTCTGTCTGATTCTGTCATTTAACTACCCTGTTTATTGATAGGGTCATACTTATATTCTAGAATAGTTTGAACATCTCAACTTATTTTCACCCTCGTTTCCATTGATTGTGAACCGCTTAAAAGAATCTTTTCGTGATACCAGCACATTCGAAATTTTCATAACATTATAAAAGCAACAAAAGAAATACTGTAAGAAGTTTTATCAAATCTATAGACATTTTGATACTTTCGTTTTCATTAAATGATTCAATCTGTAATGCAAGAAACTAGTAAGAATTTCGAGTGTACGACCTAATTTTTCAATAACTTATCCGAATAAATTCATTTATTACTCATTTTCAGCAATGAATTCTCTCCTAATACAACTCTCAACTTTGCAGTTTCATCAAATTTACGAAATTCTTCCAAAATAGTTCACTAATAATGTATCCAATACTTTTCAAATTTCCAATTACCTACTCTTAGCTGATCGTTAAATATTGCATCTTCAGTACAAGCTTAAAGCTTAATTCCTGATGACATTCCGACGATTGAATACCAGAATAACTAAAAGATCAAGTCGAGAAGAGTTTTCTTTGATAAAAAATTTATCGAAGGTGAACATCTGACCACTAACCAATATTCACAAAGTGATTATTATATCTTTACTTACCACTGCCTATCATCATTTAACCAAGTCGGATTCATCGGTCACGAAAATCAAAAGATAAATGAGTACTTCCAGTCTGAAACAGCAAAGCTATAGTTCATAAAATAAGCTTATTGTTTAATTTAATTAGTAAACTGGATCAATGGAAAATGTAGAACTACCGGCAGCAGAAATTTTCAATGGAAATTTGAAGGCTTCTCTTTGAACTAACTGTTGATTGGCATGAGCCTGGAGAAAACGATGCATAGATAAAGAATCTGCTATTTATACAATACTCTAAATACGATGAAAAATCCCAACCTTATTATGAGCAAGGAGCAAACATACCGATACCGAACGATCTGGGCCACTTTTCCGTACTGTTATCATCGCTTTGTTTACATGGTTTACATGAAAAATGATCGTTCTTTTTTCCTGTTTTTTCAGTGGTTTTTTCCATGGTTCAACTAAGAATGCCTAAAAACGGATTGCAGTTTGCTGGGCTCCGGGGAAAGGAAAAGGTACTCGTTCACATTCAGCAACAATATTTGGCTACGCTTCCGATTTTACTTTCTTGTTTCTTATCACACATCCGATTTTTATATTGTTGATAAATGTGAATTGGAAGTTCCGTTTTAGGCATTCTCAACTCTCAAGTTGAACAGAGTATAGCGGTTGATACACGACTCTTAATTAAAATTTTATAATAAATTAAAATTTGTAATAAAAGTGAGAATTTAACCTCGACTTATATATTTCCCTTTATTGGGAACCCCAAGCTGCGCAGTAAGTACCTTCATGCATACCATCCCGTCTAAATAGTACCTGACGGTGACACCCTTCGCCGGCCGATGTACGAAACGGTACGAAACGAATACCAAACTTTGGATTGGAGAAGAGAAAACCAGTGGAGAAAAAAACAATGTGAGAAAAAGGAAATTGGCGTGAAAATTGAAATTGGAAAACTGGAAGTCAGGAAATTTTTACATTGTTTTTTATCGAAAAATAACGTTTCATTTTAAGCATGTTATAAAATATAAATGATTTGCAATTACAAATATTTGAAAAATCACTTGTGTCCTTTAGTTTTCTCTTTGGAAATGTATACATTTGTACCAAAATATAAAATTTCGAAGCGATCAATTGTTTGACTGTACTCGGAGTGAAACTGGAAAACAGTTATGAAGCTTTTTTTCTTCATGCATAAAACTCAAGCTTATATAAATTCATGAATTTTTCTCGTTCAATAGTAGTGCCTATTAGAGTAGTTCGAAGGTATTTCGTATCTTCTTTTTTAATCTTAATATTCTTGACAATTTCAATAATTAATCACACCTGGTAATATTTTACTTTTTCCAGAGCACAGTTATGATGAAGATGAATATCATTTATAGACATTTATTGTAACATAGTGAAAGGGTATTCAATCATATTGCTGTAGAGAAGTAGACTTAGAAAGAAAAGGTATCAAAAATTTTATTACTTTCTTTTTATGTTTTAAGCAATTTTGTTCACTGGTTAACACACTGCAGTATAAGGAGCATTTGGATTTAATTCACCTTCAAATATTTACTGGCGTCTCAACTATATTAATGACCAGTCAACTCGAAGAAAAAATAGAATTGGTTCATATTATGATCGATTCAAGTAAAAGCAAAAGTAAAAGTACTGTTCTCAAGCTGTAACCCAATTTCTACCTTGCTTTTTTCACGCTTCTGAAAGCCTTCCCCGATTTCCCGAATCCAATTTTTCGAATGACTTTTTCCCAAATGGACTTTGCCCCGAATGCCTATTTACCAAATCCTTTTTCCCGAATTCGGGAACGGACTTTTCAGGTGGTTTTTTAATGTGTTTTTTATTTTTTCAAGTTATAAAGTGACATGGGACACAGCCTTTAGGTAGTCCAACTTATCGTCATATTCATGGTATTGAGAGGTCATCGTCCAAATTCTATTTTTCAGATCTATCCATTTCGTTTTCGGCATGTTATGTATTCGCTTTCCTATGCTCAACTCTACAAGAGCAATTTCTGTTGCTGCTTGCTCCTTTCTGAGCTCTTGCAGTGCAGAATTCAAAGTATTGTGCAGTCCAATACCTTCAAAATATTTACCATTGCCATGGTAAAATCATTTGGGGTGCTGCATAAGAAAGAGGGGGCCCCATCAGCTGCCAAGGGTACATTCGGGGAAAATGCCATTTGTTAAATTGAATTCGGGAAAGTAGTATTCGGTAAAATGGATTCGGGAAAAGCTTATTTATAGAAAAGTCCATTCGGGAAAAAAAACATTCGGGATTTTGGACCGGAACCTCTGAAAGTTTTCTACGCCCATCTTCTCAGTACTCGTATATTGAGTAATGAGTATAGGTACGACAAGTGAACTTTTTTTCAGAATTTTAAGAATCTGAGAGAAAATGATTGTTTTTATTTTGGGAATGTTTGATCAGTCCGGCTATGGTTATAAATATGGCACTCTGATCTATTTTCGTATGACGACAAGATTTTTGTTCCATGTTAATTCCTAATTTTTTTCCAGGCAAAAATGCGAATTTTGTGGGGATCAATTCGCACATTTTGGCATAGAAACAACTTTTTGATCATTTGCGTTTTTATCGCCTTCTCGTTAGTCGTTTATCATCGATTGGACAATGTGAATTTTTGGTCGTTACCCAAGTAAGTGTACCAAATTGATATTTATAAATCGTGAGTTTTGAAGAAAAATAAAGTAAAATATAGAGATTAAAAAAAAAAAAAAAAAAAAAAAAGGTTGCAGGAGAACGAACATTATCTGAATGAAGACGATGGGTTGGGTATTACAGTGCTTGATTTCTTTTCATTTGATTAGAATGAAGCGAAAGTCAAACATCAATTATTTTTATTGCTTGTATAAATCACGTGCAGTTTAGTGGCGCACCTCTGAGGAAACCTTCAACCGCCAAGACATGTGGTGTGAAAGTTCCCTCTGATACATGAACTATGTTCTTACAAATAAACTCGATTGTTTTACTAACGAAAAGAATTGTCAGCATGGCTCTCAGTCTCAGCCTACCCGCAATACAATGTCGCCTTCAGTTAGGTATTAGTTTTTCATTTGTTTCTCATATATTACTTTCGTTTCTGTTGTGAAAATTCTTTTTGATTTTACAAATAGGAATGTAACATTTGTTCGATTTTTCTTCTTTGATTTGCAGATTTATACCTTGCGATGGTGTACGTTATACCAATAATCCGACTCGTTTCTCCGGAAATATGAATCACGAAGTTGCAATACCCAACATAGTCCATTTCATTCGTTTCGGAAGCAGTGCCAAGTGTTTCACTTCGGAGCAAGTCAGTGGCTTACATTCAGTCGTCGAAAATCACGTGCCATTTCGAGTGTACATTCATACGGATGATGTAGCCTCTGTGCAGCTTAACGTCCATCGGCTCTTTTCTAGACAAATCCAAAACCTCATTGAAGTACGTTTTTATCCTCAACCGAAGCACGTTTTTGGTTTGAATTTCAGTGAAGCTCATTGTTCTCGCCATGCCGTTGATTTCACCAAACTTAAATTGTTGAGGTAGGTCATTCAATATAATATAGTTCTGCAAATAAGGATATCCTATTGTTTACAGTCTTCGAAGTATACTGTTTAGTCAAACATTATAGTTACCTGAGAACCTGGAATAAGAGTTTTTTTTTTTAGAAAACTTGTATACTTTTGAAGTAGGCATGCATAATATGCATTGCATTGTTGAAGTGCTACAGCCAAGATATGCATACTTAAAAATAAGTTGCAAAATTGGCCCCAGGAGGAGAGGAATGAACTTGTTGAGAAAAAAAGTAGTGGCTTCAGTTCGCAAAGTACGTATTCCAATCTTGCGCAAAATACCTTCTTTTCAGCTGAAAAAAAGGTAAAAGAATTCTGGTGAATTAAATTGAAAATGTCTTGTAACTTTCGAAAATTTCAAAAAGCAGTACCAAAAGAGATCTTGAAATAATTATACTATAAACTCTGTACTGCTGCAAGAAATAAGAATTTCAAAAGTCGTTTTGTTAATATGGACAGTTTAAATGTTGAAAACTGGTTAATATCAAATTACGTCTTTTTAGTTTTTGAAATGTACATGTACCGAGTTTAGTGGTTTGGCTTCGAATTCTTTTTAAAATGCTTTTCATTTAACCTCGTTGAAGGCAGGAAATAGGCGTCAGCTATGCAATCCGCATTCGTTTAATTACTCGAAAAAGGAAATGCTCTATAACTGGAAGGGGGGGGGGAGAAAAAGTTGGATTCATAGCGCATTGCGTTTGAAGGTGAAAGCATTCACCTGAAAACATTTTTTAATTTATATTTTTGTTATATCATGTTGATTGTATTGTGCCCATTTTAACTGGAAAATAGCCTGAAGCCTGAAGATTTTCTTTGCCTTCAATAACGTTATAATTTTATTACAAAATAAGGAGCCGCTCTGTTTTTACTCACTGTTTCACGAGATTGCCGGGTACAATATTATTATCATAATAATTTTTGTCGATGTTGCTTTTTTTTTTTTTTTTTTTTTCTTTAATGGTACCTAAATGATAAAAGGATGTGACTAATAATAACAAAAGTCAACTAATATCCTTCCCAGTACCGAGAATAATGCGTAGTGTTTCAAAATTCTTTTTTGATACTCAGTTTCGTCCATTTGCTCAACGCAGTCGACTTGTTTACTTTGCACCAAAATAGTTCCAAGAATTTTTTTTCCCGGTGAATTTGAAAAGTAATAGTGAAAATATTACCAATATTAATTATAATTAAATGAAAATTATGAATAATTCATGTCTTAAATGATCTTGAAGTATTATATCCCCTATTGAAAAAATATAGAAGCAGAAGACTACAAGTATATGAATGGATGTGCTTGGATCAGATTTTGAGAAAAATCAAATTTTTATTCATCAAAATTGTCTGAAAAATATCAACTGTCTTCGAAATGTTGGTCAAATGCGTTTTCCATTTTTTTTGTCGGCCGCAGAAAGAAATAATAGTTGTTTAAATATAGGTACTGTAGATTTTGCAAAATATTTAAACCATTCCTGTTTTAGTAATACATAAGTGTCTCCTTCATTTTGAATTATAAAAGACCTAGGAATTAAAATGACTTATTCGGTTATATTTTTATCACAGACGATTCGGTGGCATATATCTGGAGAACAACGTCTACGTTTTTCGCGATTTACGTAAATTTTTGAATTTTGAAATGACCATTGTGGTACGTTCCCGACCAGACCACGAAATTCAAGTCGAGCTTACTGACGACGTACTTATCGCTCATAAAGACGCCAGATTTTTGAATTTATGGCTGAAGACATACCACGACTATAACGGCGACAACGCCAAACACCTTCATGGAGTCGCAATGGAATCACTTCTGAAACACAGTCGCCATTACGTGCATACTCATCAACAAGATCTGCCAGCCACCATGGACTCAAATGGGGAAGAGTTTAAAAGCGTTATGAATTCGAAAAGGTATTTTTTTGCCACGACCAAAGACGGCACTCGTTGTTTATGAGCTAATGAAAGCCAAAACTTATGAAAATTTATACCTCCTATTCGAGCTATTTTAAAGAGAAAAATGTGAAAATATCTGTCTCGAAAAGATTCAGGTGTAAGTAGCTGCACTTTGGTTGTGTACGAATGTTTGTGTTTGAAAGATTGAAAAATTTGAAATCAACTTTGATACAGGTTGAAATTTGATGTGATTTGGGTATGTTTTCTCAACTTATGAGCTGTTTCTAAAATCCGTTTACACAACGTCGGTGGTCCGATAAATACCTCCTATGTGCAAAAAACGTAATTTTACAGGAGAGCGAGAAAACTTATTAATTCTGTACTTGCGTTACCCATAAAGGAGGTATCAAAAGCGCTCTTTTACGGCTAATGAATAATTTAGAGTTGTACGTTTTTACCCCATTCAATGTGCCTTTAATAGACTAATCCAACGAACCCAAAAACGTCATTTTCATAATTTTGTCCCATAGGAGGTATTTATCGGACCACCGACGACAGTCAAACTGAAAGATTCGAGACCGTTTAGTAACATGAAGACTGGTTGATTAAGCATAAGTGAAAATCGTTGATTTTGTTTTAGTAAAACGCCCAATTATAAAGAAATGTTCCTTTTTTTTTCAAGTCAATTGGAAAAATAATTTTCTAATGAGCTTATTTATTGATTGTTACAATCAGCAAGTTTTCAGTCCGATACAATTATTAATTGGTGATGAGAAATGCGAAGACAATAATGACTACATTAATCGGTTTGAACCTCGTAGACTGAAAAAGCTGTAGCAGTATTTGAAAGCTGTAGAGGGCATTTTCTACTTCAAATAATGAAAAATATCCACCTTTCATCTTAAAATTGAAAAAAAAAAAAACTTTTTGGAAAGTGCCCTCACTCTGTTATAATGTGACAAAGTAAATATTAGGCAAATGATGCTCACTCTCGTTGTCTATTCAGGTAGATTTACTTCATTACTATGATAAACCAATTCACAATTATTACGTTGTTCCGATACTATTCAATTACAAATTGATATGATTGTTATATTTCTCCGAGTCTAGAAAGCCTTTCATTCTCTATTCCGGTGTGAAATTTTTCTCATGTAAAAAAATATTTTTTTCAAAAATCCTAGGTATTCGTTTTAAAGGGCCGGTCGCAATATAATTTTACTTTTCCTAGAGGATGGTTTACTAAAATATGTTTTAGCGAAAGACAAAAGCAACTGCAATCGTTGCGTTGTGAATCGGCCCATCCAATTGCACTGATTCAACTTTTAAAGCAAAAGACAAAAATTATCGTGAACTTTTTTTAAGAGATACCCATTTCTTAATAATATAAATAGAAAGCTGCATTATATTTTCTTATTCAGTCATTTTAAATCTGCAGCGTTTTTTCGTTTCTTCTTGGCACCCTGTTTCAAAATTCAAAGAAATAAAATTTTTATTGTTTGATTTTTATTATTTTATAAGAATGATTACAAAAGATAATACACAATATTTTACGAATCTTCAGACTTCAACAAAACTCATGTAAAAAATAAATTCGAAAAAAGAACTTTAAGTAACAAATAACAATAAGAAGTTGAAAATAAATAAGGGAGGTTGTCTTTACAATCACAAAAAATCATTTACCATTAAATTATTTAAAAAAGAAACAAATTAAGAAATTAAAAGGAAAAAAGTAATGGCAGAAATCCAATGGAAATGTTAAGTAAAAAAATATAAAAATAAGAAACTGGAAAGACGTCTTAAAATAAGAAGACAGATCACAGAATGAATTCACTTCCAGGGACGGTTTGTTAATGGTAAAAAGTATAATAAGAGTACATTATTTGTTGTAATAGCAACACAGGACAGTAAAAAACTGCCAGTATAAGTTTTAAAAATCTTAAAAAGTCGTACACAGGTTGGAGTATTATTGAATCTGATAAAATTCCAAACAACAGAACTAAACCGAGTTCCAGAGAACTTTTTTAATTTCATCACATTAAAAAAAACGCACAAGTCTTGTAATCCAAGATAAATGGAATTAATAATGAAAGGTTGAATAAACAAATAAATAAAACTCAGAAACTAGAACTGAATCGCTCAATGCAACAATCAGGTAAGTGCAAACCCATGCACTTGGCGGTTTGTTGCGTAGATCTATGCAACTTGAAACTTCCTCGTAGAGAGAGCTCTTAAAGTGCAAAACTCGAACAGAACTCAAGTTCTCGGGTCTGAGATCTAGTGGCAAAAAGAAAAACTAATTTAAATAAACTATTTCCGGACTTTTTCAAACAGAACAGCCATTTCGAGAAGTTTTTTGAAAAAAAAACTACAAGGGCGGAACTTTTTTATAACTATGAACAAATCTAATGCAATGTACAAATATATAATTTTAAAAAAATGTTCAAAAAATTAGGAACCAACCAAATCAGCTGTTCTGAATAAATGTGAAATGAATCAGATTTTTGAAGTTGAAATTTTCAAAGAACTCAACAACAAGTTACTTATTTAAATATTAGTTGAAAGTTTCAACTAAAAATTGTGCTAAGTCTATCTATAGAATTGAGAAATAACAAAGCTGTGTTCAGAAGAAGCTCATAATTCACAATCGACGTACGATTATGCGATAGATGTCTTCTAGACACCAACAGAAACATGAAGAACGCAAAGGTCAATTCGAGTATAATAGTGACGTTAGATACTTGGAAATATTTACTTGAATCTAAGCTGTTGATTTTTACAGAGTTAATGTCGATTTTCCGAAGATGTCTCTTCTAATTTTCGCCAAACGACCTGTAAATATTCAAATTTATTAAACTGGGACCACTAACAAGTTACAGAAAATTAATTGGAAATAACTCACATTACACATTTCTCGCAACAAAGCTTTCTCATTATCGTCTAGCTCTTCTGAATTTAAATCAGGATTTGGACCAGTTTCATTCTCCAACTGTTCTCTAACTTCCAAAACATGTAAAGCTTGAACAACAGCTTCAGGACGAGTACCATACTCCTGTTTATATCATAAAGCTAAATTTATAAATTTGAAAAATAAAATTTTGTAGTCGTAAAAGCATAATACACGTTTTTAAAAAATAGCATTGAAAATTAAAAATTAAGAACCATGTCAGATTTCCAACGTTTATCAGCATCACTGAACGACGATGAATCATTATTCAGTCTTATCCTCGTCAGTAGTAACTGTTTTTCATCTTCCAAAAGTTTAATTCTCGATTCAAGCTGCTGAATGTAATTTGATGACTGATCGGCTAGGGGAAAAAAACTCAAGTTTCAATTAATGACTGATACATTCTAATGTATTAACATACATGTATTATCATTATATTCGAATAATCTTCTCAACGATTCAAAAAATGCTTCGCCAATTTAAGTGGTTAATTTTTTTTTCTTAAAAATATGAAAATCTATTTAGCTCCAACAAAGTATTTAAAATGTAACAATAAATAATAATTCATACCTTCATCGTGGAATAATCCATGATTTCCAGAAGAAACATGAGAATTTCCAGAAGATTGCGGTAAAATGGGACATGATTCTTCAGCATTCGTACCCGAACTACTACCATCTCCATCATCTCGTCTGAAACCAGCTCCACAAGAACGACAATTACCATTTCTTTCTTCATCCAGGTATAAACACAATTCCTATTTAAAAAATAAAGCATTATACGCATCAAAGTAATGAATTTTCAGCCAACTGTTACGAATCATTATACAGTAAAACTTGTCCAAAACGGAACCAGTACAAGAAGGAAATCTGTCCAAAACGGAAAAAAATGATTCTTTCGGCAGCTCTTATGGGACTTGCGTATAAAATTGTTTGTACATACAAGACGGAATTTGTCCAACGCGGAAACGGAATGGGTGGGCAATACCCACTGGGCATAATCTAAAACGGAAAAATACATGTTTCAACCATACATTTGTCATGTGACCTACGAGCAGAGTAGGGGAAAATTTTCAATCATGATTATGATTGACGAAAAATAATAAATCATGATTGATGATTGATGATTGAATTAATCATGATTGATTCAATCATGCAAATTTCAATCATGATTAATTTTACACATAATTTTCTTCAAAACGGAATCTTGTTCAAACCGGAAATATTTCTCTCCCCATGCGATTCCGTTATGGACAAGTTTTATTGCATTTACTTTCAGCTCAAGATTATCCTTAATGAGCTCTTGTTGCTTATTGTCAAGTTTTTTTAGCTTATTCTGATATGCCGAAACTTCTTGTCGCATCACAGATGCAGTATAGCGACCAAATCGTTGCCACTCTCGGGCAAGTTTACGACCTTGTTGACGATCATCGTCGAGAAAACAGCATAAATCTCTAAGTTCTTGATTATCATCATTCAAATGCTGATTGGTTTCTTTTAGATTACGAATTTCAACTGCCATTTTTCTTACCTAAAGGAAGAACAATCATTCGAGGTTAATAATAATGACGTTTCGAAAAATCTTATTCCTACAGTTCGATGTCTTTAACACTAGAAAAACCAGGTTTTACTCGATTACTCAAAGGACCAGGTGGCGTCATATACGATGCCACAAGAATAACCTCAAAAGACCAAATGGCGTCGCGTCGTATGACACAAGTCAGGGGTTCTCGAAATATTGGTCCTTTGAAAAACTCATCTCAAAATTTCCAGTGGCGTCGTATATGACGCCACTTGGTGTTTCTAGTGTTTGACACGAAAGTTTCGTCTTGAAATTACCCTACAGATAATAACAAAATCAAAAGTATTTTTGAAAGATATCCATGATACAAAACCTTCTTGCGAGAAACCAAGAAATTTGTAACGTTTACCTGATCACCCACGTATCGACAATTGTCGTTTTCTGGTTTTCTAACAAACTTCAGCATTTCTTGATTATGAATCGGGTCTGGTTTCAATAAATGACCTGCACCATCAGAGAATGGATAATGTGATAAATCAACACCACTTGTAATGTATGGAAGTTTCTCTCCAGATTGAAACCTGAAAAATGAAAATGTACTGAGCTAATTTCCTTCAAATCTTTCTTGGTTTTGTATTAAAACATGTAAAATAATTGGGCCAATTTATTAAAAATACCTGTTTACATCATTTACTGTTTGAAACCGATTTAAATCGTCAGCATTGGCAGATATGTTCTCTTTGAGAGGATAAAAATAATTCTGCGAATTAGACGGTAACGGTTGAGGAGGTGGTCGATATCGAGGAGGACCAATAAGTAAGGCTTCCACTTTCAAGGTTGGCTGATTCGTACTGTGCTGAACGGATTTTAATGTGTTACCTGACATGTTAGAACACTTTGAACAAAGGCTGGACTAAATTTTTCATTTCTTCCCACATTTAATCTGAAACACAAACATGATGGAAAATTTTTTAAATAAAAATATTAGTAATAATTACAATGGTATCATAATGAAATTACAAACTATCTGCCGAATAATATTGGAGGTTTCAGTAATGAAATAAAATACCAAAAATATAGGCAATGAGTTATAATATAGGAGGTAAACAGAATTTTCAAATATTTGGCAAAATTAATGAATCGCCGATTGGGGTCTTTTTAAATTTCATGTATCCGAACATTTATAAAAATAATCACAGCGCTAGTTTATTATTGAACTTTGATATTCCTTAGATATGGGATCTTTTTGAAAACTTACGTTTAACAAAATAGGTAATCCATCTAAAACACAAGAATTTTCATCATTTTCCTTCCAATTCTGCTTCGCAAAGCAGAAGTCAAAATTGCGAAAGCATCCACATCACAAAAATTAATTTTACACAATCAATCCTTTTCAATCATAGCATTATGAATAATAAAATTTATGCAAGATAATAAATTGACCCAAGTTGGAGATCAATCAATTTTGAATTTTTGAAATAAATCTCCAAAATGAAGAGACGTTGGACGTTTTGGACCATTGAACTTTTGAGTTTTGCCTGCATTTATTTTCGGTGGCGCCTGCGCGTTCGTTTCGTTTGGTTCAGAACTTCAGTGGTTTGTTATTCATCGACTTTTATATCGTTCATAATCGTCAACCGCCTGAAAGAATTGTCGTCACTGGTCAACCACTGATCGTCAACTTTTCAACAGTCTTAGGACCAGTATTACAAATATTGATTAAAGATTGCCTGATGATTATCATATGTTATGGTGTAATGGTACCGCAACGTTCATCGTACGAACCGTACGGTGGGAACGGACTCCGGAGTCCGGAGCATATGAATGTGATATTGTGATATCGGATTCGGAAATGATGACTGATTTTCATTTCCATCTCGACATCTCTTCATTTCAGTTTTTATTTCATTCGCATAGTAATTTTTGTCGTGTAGTGAGCTAGTGACAGTATTTTCTTTTTCCAGTTCTTCTATTTGTGCCCTAGTTTTGAAGTAATTCTTCCAACAAAGACACGAGAATGTCTGCTACTTTGTTTTAAAATTTCGTTATTGGACCTTAATCTAATCACTCTGCAATTGCACTTCTCGTTGGTTTCAGTTTCTAGATATTATTCATGAACAGTGTTTATAAATTTCGTTTATTGTAAGATTTGATTTAATGATATATCACGTGTTATTCAGAACTTCGAGAATGGAATGCTGTCTTTTTCATTTTTAAAGTTCAGGTTCAGAAAATAAGATGTTTATTCAATTTATAGGGAAAATTTCCTATTACTAATGAGTTACTCATTCATATCGTTGTTACAGGTACGCGTCAAAATGGCAGAAGCTGAGTCCAACAACATAGATCTTTCATTAAATGCCGATACCATGCTTGAAGTTTCAGTTCACGACCTCGAACATAACACGGAATTAGTGGTGTTACCGAAAGGAAGAGACGATAGTAAGAACGACAATTTAGGAACCGACGACAGTGAAAATGCAACTAAAGTTATAAATCGTCGATCTGCCGATGAAACATGTGGTGGTGAAGCTGATGCTACGTGTGATGACAAAAAGTCCTCGGAAACTAAAACTGACTCTGGTGGAGTCAATTTCAATGCTCGTAGCATAAAAGAAAAATATGGCAGTAACACTTACGTAGTCTCAGGCGATGACTATGACCGTAATGCTCAGTCTATCACGATTTACCGAGGTGAAGTAATTGATGTCAGTGACAATTCTGATTCTAGTGATAGTGACACTAGTTCGACAGTATCAGACGATAACGACGATAGCGATAATGTGTCAGTTAGGTACTTGAATTCAAATGTGAACTAAGCTGTTCCTCTGCTCTTTCTAAATTTGTTTGTATTTGTAGATCCAGTAGTGACAAAAGTGAATCTGAAGATAAACAAACGAATAATGTAACACGAACAAAAGGAGAACTAACTCTACATGATTTACCTCCTATAGAAGATTTGAAAATAAGTGTTGATGAGAATAAATGCAAACCTATAGGATCTGTTTTGAATATAGTCGACGAAATGGGTATTTATAATATATTTGTGCTTATTTAGAGGACTTCGTTCAAAAAGTGGAAATATCTTGATGATTCGAGTTGGAATTTTTTCTTTTTTTGAAAATTCATGTGGTATCCTATAATTTTTTCCGAACATTTCATTGATCAAAATTGTTCATTACGTCATAAAATAAAATAAAATTGAATTATGAAATTTGGCTAAAAATACAGAATTTGAATTAATGAAAAGTATCACCACCTGTTTAAAATGCCTCAGTTGCCAATTCAATTAGGCCTACGTAAATCTGTAGAATACTCATAATATAACTAGGTATATATTATAGAAAATTTTTGGGACTCGACAAGTTTTTTTTTTTCCAACAAGTGTGGGAGAAGTTTTGAGCTACAAAAAAGCGCTGGAGGCAATTGCAACATAATTCATTTCGTCTTAATAAAAAACTATATTGGTCTGATCAGAATGACTTTTTGAACTTGGCCCTCCATCAGAGAAATTATGCTTGTGCTTTTTAATACGAAATAATATTCGAATTTAGTTGTGATTCAATCGTTTCCTAATACGCCGCCTCTTGATATCGATACTGTGTTATTTCTGGATCGCGGTCAACGTGCTTTGGGGAAAATTTTTGATGTTTTTGGACCAGTTCAGGAACCATTTTACAGCGTTCGCTTCAACTCTCGTGAACATGTACTGGAGAAAGACATCAGACGAGAACAAGTTGTTTATTGTGCGCCGCAGACAGAATACACATCCTACATTCCGGTTTCCCAGCTTCTAAAGTAAGTACTTGTTACTCTTCTATCAGGAAAAGTATGTCAGTCTTAATCAAAAATCTGTTCTTCAGTTTTCAGTAAACCTCATAACTATCTAATTTCTGCTCGCAGCATTTCATCTTAATATTGTAAAGTCAGAGCGCGGAAGTCCAATGAGCAACGTTTCGACTTTTTGTTTTTTCTTATGTATTGAAAATTTAAAATCTTTATGTATTTGCTAGGGGGATAAATTCGGAAATTTTAAATCGATAAGGAGAATCGAAAAAGTTCACCGAAACGCAAATCGCGTTATTGAGCTAACCCTGATGCCCGTCCCAAGTTTTGTGTGTGTGTTTTTTAATGTAGTACACATTTCTACCACCGATTTTGGATTTATTTTATTAATTTTCTAGTTTTCGTGGTTTTAATTGTTTTTAATATTGAACATTACAAAAAGATCTTAACACATGAAAGATGTAACATTGATAAATTGAAAATCAAGTTTGTTTTTTTCACAATGACTTATATTTAGCAAATTAAATCTTATTCAATTATTTCTTTTTACAGGGAGAAAGGAAGTGACGCATCGTGGACCCATAATAACGAACCACCAGTAACATGTTTAGACTTTTCAGATGATGAAGCAGAAGCTAGACATAAACGTCCGAAAGTGGTTTGTAATTTAAAAATACTATCTGCTTCATATTTCTTATCGTCGATGGCCTGCTGAATACCTCCTATGTGTTGGAAATTTTGAAAATGGTATGTTTGGGTTTGTTGTATTTCTCTACTCAAGACAAATCCAATGAGCCCAAACACGATGTTTTTAAATTCTATCCCATATTTAGCAGATCACCGACGCGACGTTATACTGTAAAATACGTCAGCAATTTTTAGGATAGGATTGGATAACAGCGAAAATCCGTCTTTAATTTGTTTTATTAACATTATGTGTGTCCGAACCATTATCCGCTGGTTATAAATGAAATAGTAATGTAAAATGTCCAATCAACAATCTAAAAAACCTAGAATGAAAGTCAACCACCAACGAGTTTCATTTATTTTAGCATAGACTATAAAATTTACTTGCAACTTTTGCTCAGTTAAACGAATAATCCCGTAGAATTCAAATATACGAATTAAGTCGGTCTAGACATCTATTCTAAATGTACTCCAACACAGTTTTGAATTTTGCATTATTGAAGTAAACATTGCATTGTTGGTACTCTCAAAATATACGTTCTGTAACATTAGATGTTTGCATTTTCGAGCTGCCTAATACTCATACTTAAAGAATGCGTATTACCGTCTTTGATCAGAAAAAAATCCGTACTGAAATGACGAAAGAGCTAATAATGGATTTATCGATTTTTATTGTTGAGGACGAAATTAGATTTAGTTGAACTCTAGAACGCACAGAAAATTTTGGTCCACGGTAGATCTTCATTTTACCTATTATTAAGATTATTAATCGCATAACCTTATCAGACATTTAGTAAGCTGATATGTAGCCTATTGATTTGCTAGAGAGTGGCTTTTTAAAGTTTCGATTCCAAGTCGTTTGTCTGAATTGACTTTGAATTCTTTCAGTTTATCCTCTACTCGTATTTACAGATTTTTCATAACAAATCATTGTTTTTCAGAATACCGGTAGCAAAAGAGATGCTCCATCCGATAACGATCTGTTTGTGAAGAAAATGAACCAAAAGAATCTTGAACTCACAGCCAAACGCAAAAAGGAGGACGAGGCGAAACAAAAACGTGGTTCAGTACTGCGAAAAGCTATGACCTGTCATAGAAGTCAGCCCGGTGAGAGCGTTTTGAGTGTAGCGTCGCATTCTTTCGCCCCGTTCTCCAAAAGCCGCAACTTCAGTAATAGCAGCAACGGAGATCAAACATGTTCTTCAAGCTTCTTCCATCATCCAGCTGCCTCCGCAGTTTTGGTTAATACTCATACATCATCGCCGTCAAAATTCGAATCCGGTCCGGCTCCTCGCTCTATGAACTATTTAAGGAACGCTGCTGCAGCAACTGCCGCTGCTGTTTCCTACACTCCTGCCCCGCTGCCGCCGCCTCTTAATTATACATTCCCCTCACCGCAGCACTTCATATGTTCGCCCCCACGCCAGTTACCAAACCAGCCTCAACCCCCTTCAACCGCTGCGGCAGCGGCAGCGGCTGCTACCCAGAATTATTTAGCCATGTACCACCACCAGCGAACGTCAACAGTGCCGACCGTGCCCACAACGGCGCTATCGATGGTTCCGTCGCCATTCTCGCACTTTACTGCTGCCACTATGCCATCGATGCCCACCTTCGTGACGCAGCCCCAACCACAATCCCATCAAGCGCAGCCTCAGCAGCAAACTGCCTTGCATCCGGCTATGCCGCCATCATTCAACGCTGCCGTGCCACCTCCACCACCACCTTTCGCAAATTTTAACCCCCTGCCCACTCCTCCGTTATCGACTTCTTTGCCACAGCCAAATTTTTTTGCCACTCGCACGGATACCAGCGGCCCTTCAATCCACCACCAAGCCTCTTTTATCCCTCTGAGTATGCGACCTGCTGTGCCGCCAACTTTTCATCCCCAGTTTGTTTTACCACCACCACCTCCTCCGCCACCGCCTCCGGTGACGCTTCCTCATACGCAACCGGCGCAGCAACAACACCAAAGAGATGTGTCGACGGCATCCCGTATGCTCGATCGTAGAATCCAGCCACAGTCTTCGCACCAAACGACTAACACTTTTTATCCCAATTCGTAAACTAATTCTTAAAAATTGAAAAAAAATAAAAAAATGTATAACTATTATTGTCTGTTTTGAATAAGAAGAGCTACCTATTACAGTACACTATGGCGTGCATAATTTTCTTTTTTCCTTCGTTTTTCTTCTGTATTTGTCTTTTTTAAGACGAGGCTGTAGTTAGGTAGTTTTAGGGTGAGTCTACGATCTTCAACACAGTGGTAATGTTGACAAGTTCTTCGTATCATGCCTCTAATTTGATAAAAACGTTGAACAACCATTTTTTCTTCCTTGCTATTTTTATTCGGAACAGATTATGTGTTTCTTTATTTCTAGTTTTCTTCCTTGTTTTTTTCTTCGTCTTTTCCTCAAGTTTTTGTAGTGCTCGTACTTACCTTCTTTAATAATTTAAGATTTCATTTCTCCTCTGTGTTCACTTTCTTCTTTATTCCCCTTTTTGTTCCTTTCCATTTTTTCTATTACAGAATGGTTTGTAGGGATTATATCAAAGACTATCTGTTGGATCCAGTGTCTTAGAACAGTATACATAAGTTTGAAAATTGTATTACTTTTAATGTCATTATGCCGTAATATCTATTTCAATTTTCAACATTCTGGTCCGGTTGTCAAAGACTCATTCACAGAAATGTAATCAGTTGCACGTTTAGAAAATTCCTAATCCTAATCGATTCTCTGGATTTCCTTTTTTATGATTTTTCCGGCAGGACAAAAATGAAGAGTTGAGTGAGGGCTAGCCTTTCGAATGGGGTCGTGATAGTACCGAAATTCAATGGATATATTTATTTTTCCATTTATTCGTCAATCATTCATGCTAATTTCATGTAATAGATATATTTGATTTAAATTCTTTTCTTTTGATTTAATCGGTCAAAAATTTTTAAATTAGTGATTCAACAACTTTAAAATTGAAGCTTTGCCTTCAGTTTATTTTAAAAAATTAATGAATCATTTTGCGGAAGAAAATTTGAATTATTTTAGTAGAAGGAAGGAAAGGTTGAAGTGGAAAAATATAGTCAGAAATTTCGAGTAATTGGTTGTGACAAAGTTGAATAATGTTTAAGTACGACTTAAATATTGGTCAAGGTTCTGTTTCCTGTGCCCTCCTTCGTTATGTTGAATTTGTAATGTGAGAGACGACAAAGTTGGAGACAGAATAAACTGAAATTTATGAGTGAAGTTTCTGACACCACATATGATTAATGATATATGGTCCTAAATTTTCTAACATTTATATTCGTGTGACTTGTTTTTATCTTAAATACGTTATTATATGCTCGATTCAATTTATTTATCATAGCCACGTAATACATTTTTTTCTCGCTAATTAAATTCCGTGTATTATTACCGCATTTTGAGAATACTTTTTTTTAGGTGACTTACCGATTTATTATATTTTTTATTACCTTTAGTGTTATGCATTCGGAATTCATCGAATGAAGTAGATGAGATAATTCCGATCAGTTGTTTATCTTGGTCCTATTCCTATGTTTGCCGCCAGTTAAAATAAATTTTGTTTTATCTTCTTATTTTAGATTTCATCGCGGTGATAATTTTGAAATGGATTAACAACTAATTTATTGCTATTTCTCAGTTTTACTAGGAATGTTCTAAGATGATCGAGGAGGGGAGCTTATTATTGAGTTACAGGAACTGATCTTCAATTTTGTCGTGGACAAAAATGATGAGCTACTCTTTAATAATTTACTTCAATTTATCGACTGACTGCTGAATTTTGTCATCACCGTAGGTCATGTTTTCACATTGTTCGGACCAACCCAAAGCGATTAATAGCAAAGGCGAAGTGAACATTTCTAGCTCCGCTGTAAAAATGAGATTTGAAACAACTTGTTTCAAATCTCAAATGTGAAAATTGAAAACTGGTATCATCATAAGGACAGGCAGGGACAGAAATGCCTAATTTCTTATAGTTGTGATTCATCGCGCGAAAACGTCCCGTTCCTTGTGAGTTGTGTTGTGGTGAAAAATTTTTTTTCTCAGATAGCCGATAGGACAGATTTTATACTCCGTTCAAAAAAGAAACTCACTAGCGCTTTTGAACGTTTCACACCGACGCAACGCGAAATTTGTTCGTGCAGTGCAGCCGATAAATTTTCTGTTTATTTTTCAACAAAACTTGACGCATTGCATTGTAAAATGTTCGGATACACCTTAACTTTTTAGAGAAAAAAAACTCGACCATGGTTGGTAGTGGTAAACTGGTATTAGGTGTAGGTTGGGTTGCGGCGTGAGTTTCGTGTTTTGAATGATTTTGAACGGAGTAACGAGTGTAACTAGAGTGTTAACTATAGAGGATTTTGTTTCTGTTCTGTACTCTGTAGTGACTAGTGAGTAGTCTGTAAAGTAACAGTGAGTGAACTCGGTAAAAGAATTTTGATAAGTTATCTGATGCAAACAATTTTTCATTTTAATTAATTTGTAATTTATTTTTATTATTTAAATCAATTTTGCACTATTTTTCGAATTTGGAAATCTTCGTTACGTAAACGTCAATTTAGTCGGTGAAATTTCATATTCTAGAACTAGAACAACCTCATCGAAGAAAACGTATTTGCATTTTGCATCTACACGTAGATCAGACTTGAGAGTATACACAATACAGGAGTAAAATTGGGAAGTACTTCATCGACCGATAGAAATTAAATTGACCTTTTTTGAATGAAGTTGATCATCGAATTCTCCGGATAATGGTATGTTCTTTTCGATAGCGTAATTCCTGTGACGCACAGAATTAAATAATACTCCTATACATGTAGTTATTTGCAATCATTATAATTTTTTCTAAATTCATTTTACTCGTATTTTGATGCGATAAAAGTGGAACGCTTAAGGTTTCCGAATTCAACGAATTTAACTTTGTATTTCCCATCAATAACGCTGAAATAATTGTTGAATCAAAATTGCTCCTCATTAATTTTGTACTAGCGAGTGTAGGTACAGAAAAATCTTATGAATTTTTTAAGAATTTACATTTTGAAGTACCTATGTTGATTATTCATGACTCGACCGTTGTTTTACAGATTGAAAGTCAGTAATTAGAAAGTACAATTAAAATTGTGCAACTGTTGGTAGACGTGAGTCTTGCGAGAGCAACAAAAACGACAACAACGAATCCTGGAGCCGAGGCTGAAAATTAGCCGACGCAAAGGCAAACAGGTGTATTGGTCGAAAGGCGGTTGTAAATAGTATGTACTGCCTTCAGTGGTTGATTCCGGTTCTGTTGCTGCCCAAGCCGCTGAATCCGCCTATGCTACAAACGCACGCAGTCTTTATGGTCTTGTATCTAACAGGATTCTTTTTAGAACGTAAACCATGTACCATTTGCAGCATCGTATTCGTAGCGGCTGCTATACTCCTCTGTTATAGTGGAATTGGTAACTGCATCTTTTGGAGTAACAGTAACTGCGACTCGATCTCCTGCGAAACGCAATCATGACTCTCACTTTTTTGCTGCGTTTGCGTTTCCGCAACTACATCGTGTTCATGTTATACGAAATTTTATTATAATTTCCACTCGTTGACGATTTTGTCGCCGCCGCTGGCCAACTGCATGTGCTAATCGGCTACCGAGAAGCTATAATTGTTGCTTTCGGTCGTGCGACCAAAGTCGTTCGTTTTAGGAAATTGAAATCGTCAATTTTTATCGTCAAGTATTTGTCACGTTTACTTGTCCATCGCCGAAACGCCCCTGTCATCTGATTTTATTCATTCGCCTAGATGCGCTCCTCTCTTATGTCATAATCGTGTTGACTGATCTTCGTTGATATGTGAAGATCAACGCCACCGTAGATTTGTTCAATTTGCTACTGAAAAATCCATAACACTTCTGGTTAAACTATTGAAGCCCCAAGATTTCCACTTGTGTGTAAAGTAAGGAATTGGGTCGAATAGAACGGCAATTAGCGTCATCGCGGTCTTCATATTTTTCTATTTGAAATTCTGTTCGGAAAACCCAAAACTTAACATTCGATTCCACAGTCGGGTGAGGATTATCTTGTTGCAAATCGAACAAACCTGATGTCTTTCAGTGGAACTGGGAATGTTTCCGCGTTCAAGTCCAAGTTTTGCCTCGAACTTCTGATAGTGCTTCTAGAATCTTCGATCGAAGCAGATTGCGTTACGTTTCAATCGACTCAAATTTAATCATTCATCGACCGTTTTCTTTTTCTTTTCATCGAAGAGCTCCACTACCCTACCATACAATTTACGATAATAATACGAGTATGTTATTGGCATTTGAAAGTAAAGTGGCCGACTTCTGGTAGTCAGCTGTTGAACATCAAATCGGTGGAATAAATTCGGAAATTTTTTGATTATTTTCAACTGATTTTCAAAATGAAATTTTTGTTGACTTTTCGGTTTTACAGCTCTTTTCATAATTCATTTCATTTTCTGAGTGCATTACAATAATATAATAAACAATAAGCGCTAAAAAATACAGAAGATGTGATGTAGTATAGTATTGTATTGTTGAAATTTACTCACTCGGCTTAATCAAAGTCCAAAATGCTCATCATTAGAGTGTCTGACCGATTTCTGATTGGTCCATTCTCACTCATACTGCTGCGCTCTACTTTACTTTTTAATGTCAATTTCTTAATTTCCCCGCCCTTCCTCGAATACTAATAAATAATAATAACACCGCTATAGTTGAAAAGCGATTTGCATTTCCAGTCGTCCTGTCGTCGACTATGAAAGCCAACTTTAAACTTGTCGCTGTTTTGTGGATCGCTGTTTTCAAAATTATCCATCAAAAGAGTCGATTCTAAGATAGTTTTTTATATTTTTACCAAGTTATTGCGCTGTGTCATGTATTGGGATTGTCTAAGCTCAAAATGCGCCAGCATCGAATCAAATGATAAACTGCAAAAGCAACGTGAAAGTGAGACAGTTTTGTAAATTTTCATTTTGTAGTGTGAAAAATCTGTTGATTCATTCATATCTTCTTATTTTATTATTGTAATTCGTTTGAACATGTCCTACTGTGCAATTTAATTATGTTTTTTACGTCTAATATAATTTTCAAAGTATAATTATTGCTCTAAGATGATTTTTATGTGAAATTTAGCTTTTAAAATTTATAAAAACAACAGTCATGAAAATTCTTATGTAATTGTAATCAAATAAGGAGTAAGCGTTGAGTAGTTACAAAATGTGCAAAAAATATAAATTGTGCTCATTAAATTATGGAAACTTTGAAAAAAAACGTACGAATTTGTGGTTTCATTTCTTAAGTAATGTACATTTCTGTCTCATTTTCTATTCGTTAAACTTTCTACCACCAAGCGGAGACTTTTGTTAAGACAGTCCCAATAAAATACCTCTTTTAGTAAATTTTGTTGTACTTTGTTAAAGACGCGTTCATTTGTTATTAGGTTTAAGGTATTCGCGTTCTATTTCGATATAGTTTTAATAAAATGTACTTATTTTTTCTTGACTAATTTTTTTTTATTAAATTGGAAATTTTCAGATGAAAGGCATTATGTAGATTTTCACTTGGAAGCCAAATAATAATTGAGTAGTTCCTTGATTTCAAAAAAATTCACCAATTTTTGAAGGTCATATGACTTTTAAAATATATGTTTAGATGGAATAAAACTGGGTGTGCTTAGTGTCGCATAGCTTCTTCGACAAAAATCGTTGATTTCACAATAGGGCATTTTTGCAATGGGTGCCTTGCCTTGGACTTATCTTATATTTTATAATGGATTATATTATTTTCGGTCTATATAGCTTGTGAAATTTTTCCCCTATTGTGTTTTTAGCATGGTTTTTAGTTATACTTCGGGTTTCAAGCTGAATTTGAACTGAATGAAATGAACCTCGTGAATCGTTGAAATCGTGATTTTTTTCAGTCGAAGATTGATTGCACTGCATTACAAAATTATTCGGGAAATAAAAAATCGCCAGCGCAGCGTGAGCTTTTTGAAAAAAAAGCGAAAAAAAAAAATTGACATCTAAAAAAAATTATGAAAATTTATTTATAAAATTTGTCAATATCATAGAATGGTAAAAAAAAATTATTGATTGAATAAACCTAAGAAAAACTGGTTTACATTTTTAAAAACAATTAATTTTATAACGAAAATTCGCAAAAATTCTAGCTGGCAGCATTGGTTGGTCAATGGCCGGGTCCGGTCTCCGCTTCTTTCACGTTGATGCGCTCTTCGCAACGCGCATACGCTGGTACTCCAATACCTCCGAAAAGCTGTGGGATGGGAGAAGATAAAAAATAGAAAGATAAATGAGAAAAAATTAATGAAAATTTGAATTTCTTCTAGAATATTTTCGTGATATTTTCTTTTTTTCGGTCTTTCGATTTTCGGTTTATTTTGTACCTCCTTAAATTTAAAATGGCATCAATTTTCAAGGATGTCACTCAGGGTCTACCAATTGAAGTATTCTCTGTCAATAAACAGTATCTTGACGATCCTGCTTCTACAAAAGTGAATTTAACAATAGGTGGTGAGTATTTCATTCTTTTGAGATTTGAAAATTTCAATGTTTTATAAATTTCTGGTACACGCTCTATTGAATATAATTTCGGCATTTACATTCCTTTCTGAAGGCATATGCACGATATTATTTTTTAGCTTACCGTACAAATGATGGAAAACCATGGGTGTTGCCAGTCGTTCGTAAAACAGAAAAAAGTCTGGCTGAAGATGACACCTTGAATCACGAGTATTTGCCTGTGTTGGGTCTTGAAGAATTCACATCTGCTGCTACTAAAATGCTTCTGGGTGGCGATTCAAAACCGTTATTGAAAGGAATGGTAAGACAGAAATGATAGTTTATTTTTCAAAATCTTATTCAACTATGCAAAGTCGTGAAAAAATTCAGTTGCCAACATTTTCAGTAATATGCGAGTTGAATTTGAATGTTTCCCAATTTATCACCAAGTTTCTACTTTAACAATCTGATAAATCTACTTACTATGTATTTCTATTTATGATCAATTATTATTACTCAAACCGTTAATGTAATGAAAAGGCTTTACTCTAAAAGTAATCATATTGCCAGTAATCGGTAATTTGATCCTTTTATTTAGGAATACCATCTGTAAGGAGATTTTATACTTTCGCTCTTGATAATTTTCTTAAAAGTTAATTTTTGCAGAATTAATTCAAAGCTTCCATAAATAAAACTAATTCAACCCTGTTTTTCCTGTGCCTAATTAGGCAACCATTGTTTATGGGATCTTCAATTTCTTCTGTTGCTGAAACGAGCCTAGTTTTCATCTATTGGTTCTTTGAACAAGTTGAAGAGAAAAATAAGTACAGACATCTTAGATCAAGAGTGAAATACCTTATAATCTGAATACCTATCTGTTTCAATAGGTATTTTGTATTGTTCTCGTCAAGTCTCTCTCGGATACTTTTCAGATAGGAACTATAAAAAAATTTTCATTCAGTCGATGTTTTTCTTGTAAAGCAGTATAGAGAATATACTTGAAAAGAAGCATTTTCCTTTCCTTACGTTGAAAAGAAACAGTATCGTGTTCTTCATCATTTTTATGGCATAAGTAAAATTTTAGATGAAATTTTTATTAAAAAATTGATGAAAAGGAAATATTTTGTTCTTGTAATATTGTCTATTATTTTTATTCCGAGTCAGCCTTTTAATACAGTTAATTATGGCTTGGAAACCAATATGAAAACTTGATGAATACATAAATAATTCGATATCTACTCGTGCTTTTAAATTAAGCATTATAAAATTATCAAGTTGCCTCTCAATAAGAAGTTGTTACAGGTACTAAATTTATTTTTGTTACATTCCCTGATAATTGTTTTCGTCTGATGAAATTCAGAGTATGATTTTGTCGATTCAGTTTCCTTATCTCATTTATTCAACTATTCGATGAGGTCGAAAAGTATTAATAAAATTCTTGAAACTTTATTATTGAATATTTTTTTTGAATCAATTTGTTTTCGTATCGAAAACCAATCTTTTGCTACTAATCCATCGAAAATGAAAAAAAACTTTGATAATTCATAATGATTATCTTCAAGTGGGTCGTTATTTTGTAATCCAAATGAATTACTTATCATGTTCCTCGTTGACGCTACTTTCTTCATCTGAGCCAAAAATGATTTTTTCTTTGCATTAAAAAAATGGTCAAGTACTCTTGAAATCTCAATAATGTGCACGTATTCACGCTAAAACTTTTCGTCGTAATTTAATCAAGTATAATTGAACTAATATTGATGAAAAATTCTGGTTTATTGGCTGTTTAGGCTCCACTAGAAATAAAATAACCGCCTCTACCCTTAAGAATCTTCAGTTGTTTATGCAGGGGAGAATGATGAGGAGGATGTGTTTCCAGTATCACAGTATTTGCCTATTATGTTCTTGATTTGTAACCCTTGAAGAAAAACTAATTTAATTTCAGACATTTGGAATACAGTCACTGAGTGGAACTGGAGCATTGCGCATTGGTGCTGCATTCCTCAAAACCCATCTAAATCGAAATGTTGTGTACATATCCAATCCTTCATGGGGTAATTATATATTCCATATTATGACAAAATTTACGTAATTTTGTTGATACCAACTAATACAATCCATGCTTTGATTTTGTTTTTCATGGTCCATTGGTTTTTTTCCAATTTACCTAATTTAATCTCAATGCTAGCGAAAGATTCCTTGTTGGTGAAGTTTGTTTGGGTTGCATCAGACTTACCTTCTCTTAATTTTGTTGTTGTCAGGCGTGAAATGACTTCGTATAATGTAAAATAGTTGGTTTTTTATAAAAGAATTAAAAAAATTCGGTGACAATTTTTGAATGCCATTTTAGGTTATGAGATGAAATACTTCCAAATTTTTATTTATTTTACGTTTCTAGTTTACGAATAGATTTTTCCTTTCTTTAGGTTTTTGAATTATATAACGTACAGGAATTGTTAATTTGTAAAGCCTTTTCTAGATTAAACTATTCTTCGCCATGGTTACGCTATTTAGACTGTAATTAAATTAACCTTTACCATTAAAAAAGAATTTTTGCTTTTCAGTTTTAGTGATTGACTTTAAAAAAAATTTCTACTTGTTAATGATGTATTCGATGTAGTATTTTCTCAGCTCAGTTTCTGTAATTTAAATGTTTTTCACTATTGTTTGTTGTAGAAAATCATCAGATGCTCTTTAGGCACACAGGTTTTGAAAAAATTGAAAGTTATCGCTATTGGGATGAAAAAAATAAAAGTATCGACTTCGAAGGTCTCCGTTCAGATCTCGAAAACGCTCCCGAAAATGCTGTAATTGTTCTGCACGCATGTGCACACAATCCTACTGGTTGTGATCCTACTCAAGAGCAATGGATTGAAATTTCAAATATTGTGAAGGTATTTTGCAACGTGTTTTTCAACATTGATTTCATGTTCATTGCCTTTATAAGTTGTACTCTAAAAATAATTAATTTGTTTTATAGAAGAAAAAATTGTTTCCTTTTTTTGATTGCGCTTACCAAGGATTCGCATCGGGTAATTTAGGAAAAGACTCGTGGGCGGTTCGATATTTTGCAAATGAAGGTCACGAATTATTTTGTGCCCAATCATTTGCCAAGAATTTTGGACTTTACAGTAAGTTTTTGAAGTAAGAACTTATTTGAATAAGAAGAGTTTTCTTACTACTCCAAATCATATTTCAATTTTCAAGCTGGCTACACGAAGAAATCAACTTTGATATAATTATGTAGGATTGTAGGTATTATTTTTTTAGGCTCGATATTTAAAGAATGTTTCAAATCCTTTACAGATGAGCGGGTCGGTAACCTTACTGTGGTTGTGAATGATAAAGAGAAAATAAAAGCGGTTCAGTCTCAGTTCCAATTAATAGTTCGTGGAATGTATTCTAATCCACCATGCCACGGTGCTAGAATTGTATCTGCTGTCCTGAACAATGAAGGCTGTTTTGAGGAATGGTGCGTTCATGTTTTTTCTTTTAAACAATGATAATTTTTATACAATGGAATTTGATGGAGTATTGTGTAAAATTCATTTTAGGCCCTTTTATTCATAGGTAGATTATATTTACTAAATTTCTGTCATTTTGAGAGCAAATCATATTCTCCAAGTTGTAACTTTCAATGGAAAACATTTTTTGAATGGAATTTCAAAAGAAAAACCGATCAATGATTTTTATATAGCTTTCATCGTAACTTTAATGGGGACTGTTTAGATGCTCTTGGTTGATATTCATTTTTGACATTACCAATTACATTCGTACTTTTGAAGTGAGAACTTTTTTGTGATTTTATCCTTGATGGCTTCTAAGTGTCTACGTCCTCCCGCCATCTGTTTGTGTATTTTTTTAATTGAATGTTATTCTTTCAAATTTTACTTACACTTATTAGCTTCTAGGTGCCTCAGTCATAAATCTAAGGATTAAATTTTGCTTGTTTTGTTAATTTTTTGAAAAAAACTAGTTTTTATAGCTGTGAGTTGATAATTGGTTCAACAATTACTTTTGTCAATGCTAAAGATCGAAATTAAATTTCAGGCAATCGGCTATAACTGAAATGTCCGGTCGAATAATCAAAATGCGTAAAGGACTTAGAGAAAGGTTGGAAGCTAAAACAAAACCTGGAGCGTGGAAACACGTCACCGATCAAATTGGAATGTTTTCCTACACCGGCTTAAATGGTAATATCCAAACAACGAGGTGAAACTTGCATTTTTGTGTTCACTTTCTGAATTCAAGCCTGTTTCTTTTACAGTCGAACAAATAGAAATATTGAAGAAAAAGTACAATATTTACATGTTGTCATCTGGCCGAATAAACATTTGCGGGCTTAATACCAATAATCTGGATTACGTTGCCAATGCCATTGCTGATGTCGTTGGGCCTACTGCTCGAATTTAATAAAATATCTAATTGTCATACTCGTGCTACCAGTACCATTACCATTCTATTTTCAGAATAGGTTGAAAATATTGTATTGTTGATATCGTTAAGCATATTTTAATTGTTTTTGTTTTATTTAAAACTTGTTTAGTCTCAAACTTAAACATTCTATCAAGTCTTACATTTTGCTGTAATAAAAAGCGTATATTATTTGAATTTTCGTCATCTGTTTTCACTCATACCGCAATGATGTTAAAGAGCAAATTAATGCTCTTTAAGAAATGCTCGAGCATTTTTTAGCCAATACTCCAGCATGCTCTTAGAATAAATGCTCGGAGCATTTTTTTTTTAGCACTTTTAAACTAATTTCTTATTTCTTATCAAGTTATCAATAATAACAATAGTCATACATGAATGATTGAGTTTGAGAAGTGCTGATCAAGTTTTTCTTTTTTTTTTTAATTTTTTTAAACCAAGTTTATTTTGAATTTTGAAAGTAAAAAAAAAAATTTATATTTTATCTAAAAACTTTTTTTATTTCATTTTTTTACAAACAAATATAAATGCTCGAGCATTTAACATCACTGCAGTCATACGTAATATGTACGCTTACGTTACTTGTCGTGACTCTTGGTCTGCGGCTGCTTTATTCTTTCTAGTTTCTTGTGAGTTTCTACGAAGTTGAATAGACCGATTTCTTGATGAAGTCGCATCATAAAAATCAATCTTGCCCTTGGCCGACTTTTCTTGGTTTAAACTTTTTTTATTTTTTAAAAAGAGTGTCCATTTTGGATCGTAATCACAGGATTATTTCTGAATATTGTATATAATATTCATTTGTTGAAGGAAAAAGTGTTCTCAAAATCTCGTAGATTGGTGTTAGACGGAAAAAGTTGGAAAGTGAAAAAATAAACGTAGAAAGAAAAATGGTTTTTTCGTACCTGAGGAGACTTAATTAACCAGAAAATGAGAAATATGAAAGAATTTTTTAAGCTCTCATCTTGAAAAATGAACCCATTCTCACTCAACTGTGGCCTGAGGGCGAGGGGTACAATACTGGCTTGTGTGGTGTTCAGGCTTGAACTAGGTTCATGCTCAAATTTTTCAAGATAATTTTGTCTCGAACCTGGTTTCGGTTTATGTTTGAACTCCATTTGATGAGAATTGTACCCCGTGCTCCGACTCCTGAGTAGTCCTGTTATGTTACAGAGAAAAACGTCTGTACAAAAGTATTGGTAACACTAGTTTTGTTTGAATCTCTCAAGTGGCAACCTTGAATCCAGATTAAAGCATGGAACTAGGTTTAATAAATAACTGGAAGGAGAACTCGTGATAAAACCGAAAACGTAACGTTACGTAACGTAAACGACGAAAAAAATGACGAATGGAGTCGGAGACGGACCAAGATGGAGACGGACCCTAACGAGTGCGAGAGAGAAAACCAATAAGTCACACTTTTCCTTTCTCTGTCTTTCTCTTCGTTGTGAAATGCGGACGCGGTTTTAGCGGCAAGTACTCCTTCCAGTTATCAAATATTTTTCCATTGATTAGAGATTTAACTTACTGCTGTTGCTTCAATTCAATTAATAAATTTAATATTATAATAATTAATACAGTTTTTGGATCATATAAATTATCAATTCGCTGTCTTTTTAAAAAAATCCAATCGAGTTCGATGTAATGATTAGTTCGTCAGTTATTCGTAATTAATTTATTCATCATTTTGTCGGTGTCGATACCCAATTGTCTTGGCGTCGATTGGAATCAAATTTCATTCTCACTGTCGTCAATTAAGGTAAGTACGAACAGTTCAAATCCATTTTGATATAATACATAAATGAAAATTTGGACCCATGAAATCTGAATGTTTGATCGTTATTCATTCTCTATAGAACACCGATCAACTTTGACGATTGATGTTACTTTTTCGTTGTGGTATATTCGCATCGTTTTTCTCAGATGCCCATGAAATTACACAAATGATAATACTTTCTGTTGTATCGAGGTGGTGTTCCTAAACAACCGTACAAATCGTTTACTTTCAAACAATCTGTTTTACTGAGCGCCTTCCTTTGTCCTATGTGTTTACCTTTATGTTTCACCGTTATTGTTGGCCTAGATTTGCTGATACTGAAATTAATCGCATGAATTAATATTTCAAATTACTTGTACATCGATAAAAAATCCTTACTCTAGAATTAGGTCAGAGGCTGGTTAGTGTATTTGTTACTCATAATGCAACTCTTAAGTTAAAACTTTTTATGAAACAAAACTCACGCACTAATCGCTATCAGACGTATGTATCCACCAGGTATCCACAGTCATGTTGGGATTTGGGAAATTCAACTAAAACGTGACTGACAGCTTTCTCCCCCCCCTCCTCCTCCTCCTCTCCACATTCCCCCAGTTGACAGTATATATTTATAATACATATTTATAAATCATTAATTATTCTGTCACCAAGTTATCCTATCACATTTTCCAATTACATTTTCTGTAACCATGAATAGAAGCGGAAATCTTCATTTTTCCCATTTTACATTTTAAACAAAAATATGTCTGAAATTTTGTGCAAAACAATAATTATTACAAAATAAGTTGGAAAGCAAATTTTTAATCTTCACTAAAATATTATTATTGATAGTGTAAGCACCTACTTTCATTATATTTTTTTCATTTTTTACCCTTTACATTTTTGAAAATCCATTTTATTGAAATTGGTTAGTGTGAGTAAAGATGATGCCTTAGAAGAGGTTCGATCAATCAATTTACCATCGTAATTTGTAGAGGCTACTGTGGCCACAATTGCTTAGAAGAGGTTGTATGGATTTTAAAAATACAAAGAACTTTTACTGTGTTCAGAGATATTTTATACTAACTATAAGTTAGGAATGAATGTAATAATTCATCGCATTTGAAGAGGCTCTGAACTAGCAAATTATTTGATTGATTATTCGCTTCGTCCAGGAACCTCGGTGAAATTTTCTTATTGGTTTGGTATGCCAATGGGGTATGAGAAGAAAATGATTTAACATGACGTATCCGAGATTTTAATTTTAATATTTTTAGTTTACCTGAAAAATGTTCGTCCGTAGTGCATTATGCTATCGTAATCGTATTCGAAGGTATAAGTTGTATTCTCCAAGCTTTGCTTATCAAAATTGGCTTTGAACTCTGTAGAAAAAGTAATATAATATCAAATACTATGGTTTTTCATTTTACGACGAGTAGTTTCTCAAAGTGTCTACTTTACAATACTAATAATTATATGAATAGTAAACGTGTAAAGGGGTTCAAGGTCCAAAAATGAAATCTCGCCAGAAGATAAAAAACTTGTTAAATTTTTTATTAGTTGGACTGAAGATGTATTCTCAATAAAATTTCATACTATTAGAAAACGTTTTAGCTATACCACTGGATAGGCCCCCCACCACTAATGCAGCATCCCTTTGAAATCTGAAATCCGACCCTGACTATACCTGTATCTTTTAGAGCCTTAAAATTAATTTATTTTCTAGTCAAATGGAGTGAAATATTTTGAAAAGTGTAGTGTGATATAATCTTAAACACATTCGTTGCACAAATAAAATTCATAATATGGTATTTTAGAAAATTATCTTACGTGGTATGATATTATCCGTGTGTATCTTCACGAATTTATCTCTATCTGCTCTCGACTGTTCGTGAAATATTCCTAATGCGTGTAACAGTTCATGCAATGCACGTCCTTCGGAGCCTAAACAGTTAGGGCTTTTCTCATTGGGGGGCTCCAAAGACAGTATTTGAGGACCTCCATAACGACCAACGTAAGACCAACATCTGCGATAGTGTTACACTTCAGTTACTTATACTGTATGCACGCCGAGTGCTAATTAGGGCTCCGCTACATTCAAAAACTATACCTTCGAGTAAGAAAGATTTTTTTCCAAAGTAACCCAAAGTAAGTAAGTTGTGAGGTCAAAATTATCGTTTTCGTATTTTTATACAAATTTTGTGTAGGTACTTGGTCTAAATACCGATCGTCATGAAATTTGTATCAGACTTCAATCTCATCAAGGTTGTTCTTTGAAGCAAATTTCAGCCCTATTGGTTCAGTATGGTTCGTTTCAGAATATGTTCCATAAAAAAGTAAACGTTTTTCAACCTTCTGAATAATTTTCCTCAAAAACCAACTAAAAATTAATAAAGACTTCACATTTAAATTTCAGCTTAATCCGTTTGATAGTTTTCCTGCAATTAGGCTTGTAAGTTGAAATTTACAATAATACGTTCACAATCCTTCTCTTCCCCCCTCCCCACAGACATGAACAAATGAAGAAATATTTATAAATGTGAGATGGGTATTTTTGGAATCCTGAAATCATGAAACGATCAACTACTCGTACGTGGGTGAGACTGAGATACCATGCCTATATAAGTGGATGTCAGAATATAATTAATAGCTAGGTTTTCTGCGAAAACCTGCTAATAATGTAAAAAATTGAATTTTGATTCCCATCGCCCGAAGATATTCTTCGGCTTTGGTCACATAATTATAACTGATAACAAATATTCATAATTCATTTCATCGCAGATATTCCTCTATAATCTCATTTGAAACTGTTGAATTATACTTTCTATTCACATTTTACAACGGAGTGTTTAGAATTTGCTCGATAGATTGTCAGACCTTACGGTATGTAGCGGAGCCATAATCTTCGATTTGTTGTAATAAATTTTTGATGAGGTATTAAACTACGTACCTACCCGCTCGGATATTTGACTGGCCATATCAGTAAGTAATCTTTCGCCTTACCATCCCACGGGACAAATTTGATGCAGGTCATAAAATTTAGAATACGAATGGCTTGGTAAATCGTTATGTACTCTTCGGTCTCTGTAAATAAAAGTGGCCTTTTGAATTTCATACGATTTCTGCTCGTTGGTAAATGACTTTTTTATGCTCATCTGATTGTGGTATTCGCTGTCAAATCTGACGTACCGTATAAAGGACTTATGACGTAAGGAACTGTACGATTTTTCCATAATTTTTCCGGAAACACATCCCATCGAAGACCAACTCGCCAGTAGTTGTATATCTGAAAAAATTGAATTTTTTCCCCTTCTGTTCGCAAATTATTGTATATTTTTTGGGTAGTCCTTTATCTTTGAAATAATACTTGTACTGTTCATGTGTAATACGTAAGTGTGTAATCAGGGATGCCTGCTGTTGGGATTAATCCCTGAAACTATGGATTTTTTATTGTCTTCAAAAGTGCCAGGGATAAAACTAGGGTATTTTTTTTTTTTTTGGATTGTCAGGGATTTCTTGGAATTTTAGGAATTATAGCAAGTTTTTTAAATTTAAGGATTATTTTAGGGTATTCCTAGGATTTTATCTCAATTTCCTAACTATTATTCAAATAAGTGATAATATTATTTGGTATTTTATCCTTGTAGTTTCTTTTCTCCAATTAAAATTGTACAGAACATTTACTGTTCTGTTTTGGCTAAAATTCAAATTTTCAACGAAAAAATCGGTTTTAGGAATTTTTCATTTTCTTTGCTCAAAGCAAGGAGTTACATAACAATTTGGGTTGGCAACACTGACGTGTATATTTTACTTCATGAGGACAAGAGTGTTTCATTTAGGTGCTGTTTATTTTACTCTAATATAATATTGAAATTTTCAAATACAAGACTAGGTTGATTTTTGGTTACAGATAATCTACTCGTAATATTTAATCTTATCGTCTTTCTCAAGTCAATATTATAGTGTTTATAATAAGTCGAGTAATACATGGAAATCAAATAATAAGTACTCTGAAAGTTGTTCATAATCAGTAAAAAACACAGCGCTTTAAAACACTCGATCATCTTTTCGTTGATAAGGAAATAATTCAGGTAAAACGCAAGCGTTTCCATAAACTTTAAACTTTTTTTATGCGATGTAAAAAAAATAATTGCTGCGCAAACATTTTTACAATTTGAATATTGACTACGTTTGCTGCTCACTTTGGTTCCTAATCTCCACTAGTGAATACGTGAGATCCCGAATCAGAATGTTACACTTTTGTGACGAAGTAAAGATATTTTGTTGATTCACCTCATTATTTAGTGCCATATCTCCTTGAAATAGTCCTGGTTTCACCTCAGGATCTTGCTCTGTTTCCGATAATTGATCTCCATTTTCACCGAAGGCTGATTCGACTGTAACAGATGAATATTTATGTAATTTAGTATTTTTCGTGACAAAATTGATTTAAAGGGCATGCATATGTATGTTCACCGTAAGTTTTTCTCTGCTCGTTAGATTTCTGGAGAAATCAGTTATTCAACTAGGGCGCACCCAAGGGTTTAGACCACCTGGAAATCTAAAAACGTGCCACAGAATTGGCTTTTTTCTATTGAAAATGTTCACTTTTTGTTTTTACGAAGGGAAGTAAAATTAAACTGTGGAAAATATGGGACGACCTCTTTGAAGATAGTCTGAAAAAGCCGCTGAAAGATTATATAAGAACCTAGTCTTCTTAGATGAAGATAACATTGCTTGGTAATAGTTTTTTCCAATGAATATAATTTTTCCTCTTTCACATTTTTTTTTTTTCTAAATTATCTCTGCCAAATGTTTAAATTCTTATTTCGAATTGCCAAAAGTTCTGAATCTCATAGGTACGTAAATATAATACATGAATCAGTTAAATTAATTTTTTCAAGCTAGGTTCAATTTTTAATTAATGAATGCCGAATGCTGTGTTACGTTGGTACACCAAACTTACGTCTCACTGTACGAACCAGGGTGCCGAGACCGAGACACTTAAGGGGTTGTACTTTTAGGCTCATAAGAAGAAGATAGTTGAATAACTTACAAATTTAGCCCAATTAAATTAAAAGTATAGCTTTTATTTTCAATTTCATGCGTGTATTTGTTAAGAAAAATAAAATCATTTAGAGCTATTATAAATTTCGAAAAAATACAAACACGATAGGTAAGACGATTATTTTGTTTGAAATCAGTATCTGGTCAAAGTGTACTCACATGTACTGGGTATTGGTGGCTGTACAATATCTGGAATGGCCGGTAGACTAAAATTGATACTTCTGGCTCGCACCTCGACTAGCCTCAGACACACTATGGATACGTGAACTATCACTAAATACGGATATTTTTTTAAAATTTGCCGAATTTTAACGTACGTCATTTTTCTTCAGCCACAAAACACGACCATCGTTTCGAAAATTTAGGACGAGTAAAATTTTGAAAATAAAAATGGTCTCGATTTGAAAAAACTGCCGAGTCGCTTTATTATTAATCTTACGGAAATAGAAATCGGTTTATTGGCTGAAAAAATTTTTTATTGATTTGTCTTTTATATAAGTTTAGAGATTGAAATAAAATTGTGAGTACACTGATGTACTATGAGAAGTCTGAAGTTGTACTCGTGGGGAAAAAAAAGGAAGAAGTGAAGTGGTCAGTATAAATGTGTGTCAGAATTGTTTCTGCCGTCGTCTCAGTGAGTCTCAAGTTTTGGAGGCGATTTATTCCATCTCCGCCATCAACCGGTTATCGAACTTGCGACCTTCATTTTCGTGCACTCGCTAATTGATCGACGTTTTTAATCGGAGTGAAAGAGGAAAATAGAAGCGAAAAGTCTGAAGAGTGACTGAGTGAGAGGAGAGAGGAAGCCTTCTCATCGATTGTAGCCGTCATTTTTCGCCAAGTGAGTTGGAAATTAAAATAATGCTAATCGTTTTATCATTGTTGAATTAAATTAGGTATTATTTTTCGCTGGTATTTGATAATTTGAAATTTTCTTTCGCTGGGAACGCGTCTTATTTTTTGTACAGAAGATTTTGGATATCTATTTTTCTTCTTCGCTAGTTTTAAACGCCAATTAAAAATTTTCCGTTTTCTTCCTTGAACAACATAATTATACTAGTCGGTATGGTATCCTAGCGATGGGCAGAATCCCAAAAAAAAGTGATTCGAATATAGATTCGAAAGTAATGGGGATGGATGCGATTTGAACGATTTAAATACGAAGCTGAATCTTTGGGCTTTGGCTGAAAACTTATTCGAATAGGTACAACAAAATAAATAAAAGGCTTGATTCGAATCAAAAAGTATTGGAATCGGCGTTTTTAACCCAAATTGTTGAAAATCCCTGCTTCAGGACAAGAAGAAATCCATAAAACCGGTTTTTTCGTTGAAAATTTGGATTTCAGCCAATTACTAAAAGAAAAAAAAAAGAAAAAGGTAATAGTGGCAAAAGCCTGTAGAATTTTAATTTGAAACATGAAATTTGAAACTAAACTACGAGTATAAAATACCGAATAAAGTCATGTCTTATTTGAATAATAATTGCAAAATTAATATAAAATTTTTGAAATTCTAGAAAAAATTCTCTAGAATTTCAAAAAATTGCTAAAATTCTAAAAAAAAAATCCCTGAAATCTCTGAAATTCTAAAAAACACCTGGTTGTATCCCTGATTTCGGGGATTAATCCCTGCAGATGGCATCCTTGATTGGAATCCTGCCCATTGCTGGTTTATCCTTACATTAAGAGCCGGTATTACAAACTTTGGTTACCGATTTAACAAACCGTTGTTGCAGAAAATGTCACGGATTTTTCATTCATTCGTAATCGATGGAACTTCTGACTAGAAATTGGTTGTTCCAATATTATTTAAAAAATTGTTTGAAAGGTATTTTCAAAACCTCATCTCTTCATGTATAATAAAAAAAAAAACTTGGTGACTTTTTCGTTGCGAAGCAATCGCGTACACGACAACGGAACGGAAGTTGAACTTGAGGGCGAAAAACCAATATTTTTGTTTTCATCCAGAGGTCCCTTTCTGCTGGAAAAGGTTAGAGACCGGAGCGAAGCGAGGGTATCAGTGGCGAAGCTCCATAGTTTTTGGTAAAAACAATTTGTTCTTTCGTTTTTCGACGTGATTATTTTAATTTCTCATTTCCATGTTTTGAAACACAAGATACGCACTTGGGTAGGTAATGTTGGGCTCAGTACCATCGTAAATTTAGTCAGTAAGAGCCATAGTTTCAGACGTTTTGAGCTAAAAGGATCAATTAGTTGAAACACGTTAGTAGTTTTAAAACCATTAGATTGCACTTGACTATAACATTATACTGAATGCGCGCCTATATGAAATTCTCGAATAGATTAGAAAACATAAAGGTAATATAAAAGAAAACAAGTGGTGAAAATGTTAATTTCAATGAAAATATTTCAAACTTCGAGAGTGTAGTCTTCCATAACTTTTTTCTTATCTAAAATTATAACATTTACAGCGAACGAAAATTTATTCTCCAGGATACTTTATAAGATGATTCTAGCTTAGCGCATGTGGCTTTTTACGAGTGAAAATATTATATTTAGTTGAAACTCTGGATGGAACGTTAATTTGTTCTCACAGAGTTAAATATGCTGAGAAAAGTACCTACCATTAATTTTTAACTCGACCTGCAACCTGCATGCAGTTTTGTCAGAGGTTAATGACCCCTCAAGCTCGCTTCTTCCTCCTCAAGAAAGAAAGATTGTACCTCAGACATACTTACATTCAGAAATCGATTGACGTGATCGAATTTCTTGTATGTGTTTTTTGTTCATCCTACGCGTGAAGGTGTTTGTTGTACCTTTTTTTTTTCTCCGCTACACGTTGTTCATTTTGATGGAGGACATGTGAGAGCCGATGATTGGCAGACAGACTGCGAGATAAGATTTACTTCAGAGTCGGGAGAAGCCCGTATAAAAATTAGAATGTAAAAGTGTATTCGCGTGCGTGAACTGTATAATAAGGTCAAAAGATTTTATATTATCTTTATGTGCAGGTATGGTTTGAGTAGACAAAAGGAAATATGCGAGAGTGAAAAAGAGAGGAGGACCAAGAGATAGTGACGCTTATTAGATTATTGTGAGAATAAGCTATGCAGTTTTATTTTGTCGTCTTATACTCGTAAGTGCATCATTAGCGGATACAGAAATTCGTTAAGTACTCGTACCCAAGTTCGAACAAAATGTTTAACAAACCAAAAACAAGGCCATGAGGCATCACTTGAAAAGTCTTAGAAAAGTAGATTATGTTATATGTTTACTGTATTCATCCTATTCCTGATGATTCATCCTCATTTTACTTATTACCACATTTCACCGTCAGCAAATTTTGTTTGCAGGTACTTGCAATAGTATAAATACAAAAATTCTTATTTTGACTGTTTTCAATTAGAAGAGTATTATACGTTGAATCTTAGTACTGGATACCCAGTCAAGTTACATATTCGTAATAATTACATTAAAGTGCATATTATAGCTAACAAAATCTGTATCGAATGCCCTCTTTCATACTTGAAGAAAATGTGATTTCAAGGTACCGTCGAATGGGGCGACTTTACACACTTTTTTTATGTTTTTCAACTTTGTCCTTTAATAACTCCTCCAATTTTGAAGCTATTGAAGTGGATTTGGTTTTAAAATTTAGGTCTAACATTTCTTAACACAATTGTAAAAAAAAGTTTGAGTTTGCAGCCTTCCTTCTATTTTGTATGATTTTTCAAAAAATTTGTGTAAAGTCACCCCTCAATGGGGCGACTTTACCCATCAATTTGTTATTGACGGGTTATTGATGGGTGGGGAGGCAAAATTTGAGGATGTTTATACTCAGACATACGATTGAAAAGAAACTAGTCAAGTTACAACTTCAACCGTGTGAAACCGAACTGAATATTTTGAGTGTCTGTGGTTAAAAAAAAAAGACGAATAAGAAAAAGGAAAAAACCATATCGCCGCTTTATTTTCTTGTTCTGTTACTGGGTGAAATGAGGTAGGGGCGACGATCTTTTTTTTCTTTTCCTCCTTCTACCTGCTTCGATCCAAATCGTATTTTGGTTTTAATTTTTGCCTGGCAATTTATTTATTGGGCTAAAACGAAGTGGGTAAAGTCGCCCCTTGAATGTAAAGTCACCCCGTTCGACGGTATATAACTATCTACAGTCTACCTCTACACTCGCCTGAATAGTTTTTGTTTGATTACGTTGATTGCTGTTAATTGCATTGATTGAGATTTAATGTACCTACACATTATATAATTTCGATTTTCAATTTATTTTTACTTTTTCATCGTTTCTTGAAAAGCAGACAATCATTTGTTTCGAAATAACCGAGTTGAAATTTAATTTGGGAGAGATTTGTTTTTGTTTTTGTTTAAAAGCAGTATACATTTTTCAGTGAAGATCGTTATTAAAGATAAGTAATTATGGTTTTCATATTTTTTGTCGCCGTGTCTGTTGGAATTCAGTTTTTTTCGCGGCCAGTAGGTATCCAGTACTTTGAAATTTGAGGTATGTACTCTTCTAAAATTTTTGTTTTATTTTTAACATTTAATACTTGATTCGCATTATCTTGGTATTCTCCTCAAAAATTTTTACCATAAATTTCATCATAATAACTGTGATGATATAATGTAGGGGCCTACCTATTAAACATAACGTAGGCTATTTGAATTTCCTTCGCCCCCTCCCAGGCTGGGAATATCCACCATGTACCTGTTTATTATTTTAATTGCCATTTCGGCTCGAATTCAGATGTCTCTGTGTGGTGTACTTTTTGGATGCTTTTTCGAATAGGCAAAAGGAGGGGATGGGGTGGTTGTATGTTTCATGAGGTTATGGTGGTGTTTGAAACTCTTCTCGTTAGTTAACTCCTTAGAAATAACATTCGACAGAAAACTGTGAAAGCTAGTTGGAGCTGATTTGTGGATGTTTTTGGGGTGTTTGGTGAAAGTAAAATTTATAAATTTTGAGTTGACAGGTTTTGGATTCAGGCCAGCGATTTGACTCTGTCGGTGCAAAGACATTACTAGTATATGTATAGCCTATAGGTGGCATTTTTGCTGTTAAAATTGATGGAAACTGCCTGCATAAGTTGGTATGAAGAAAATTATTGCTCGATAAATGTAAGAAAAACTAAAATGTAAAAAAAAATTTACCTACTACATTTAGAGTTGATTCTGATCAAACGTACAGTTAACATGAATCATGCATTTACAATAAATACAAATAGTCGATTTGCCAAAATCTTAATGACAATGCGGCTGTCAGAAATTTTAAAATTTGTATTTCCATCCAAATGTTTCATCTGGATAAAATTATGCGATATTAATCGTCAATATTGATTTCTCTCTCTAAAAAAAAAAGGAAAATCTTTGGTAGTAATGTACTGCGTTACCAAACTTGAATGTCGAGTCATTTTATCAAGTTGACAAACGCCGCCGTATATTATTACCACCACCAAAGTAATGCATGTAATTTTCTTTTCTAACCTTTCTTAGATTTAAAAAAAATGAACATAATACCTTTTTGCTTCAAGGTATCAATTTGTACTACGTACCTAATGTACGTATAAAATGTAACAGGTTAACTATTCGATTTATTTTGGCAGTAAATTGTAGAAATTATGAAACAGGTATCAAGTCACCTGAAATTTAAAAGTTTCATTGATAATTATTTTTCATCTCTAATCTGTTGTATTTTCGAATTTCTGAAATTTCTGAAATTTATGCTAATTTTACGTCTCACTATTTGTATGTTTCTTTGTTTATTTTTTCAGTTTCGTTTGACCTAATGTCATCCAGATATTACCCTATTTACCAACTTAATAATCCTCAGAAGAGGATATTTTTACCGAATTTCTGGATGAAACTGGTGAAACCGTCAGAGCCGCAGCCCCCGAATGTGGTGCAGTTTAAAGTACCGATGGCGATGACCAACTACGACATCAAGAATTATTTAGAAAAAATTTATCAGGTTCCGGTCATGCATGTCGCCAGTGAATTGGAAGATGGAAAAATAAAACGGGCGTATCCACGAGGTTTTTTAGTGAAAGAGGATGATTTTAGAAGAGCTTTCGTTACTCTGGCACGGGATATCAATTTCACCTTTCCCGAATTGGATGCTCCTGAAGTTAAAACTAAGAAAGCTCAAGAGAAGGACGAGTACGTGAAAGAATTGAATAATTCATTCAAGAAGCATACCATTCAAGCGAAAGGGCGACGAGGTCTCCCAACGTGGTTTTCGTTTTAAGTTTTCGTTATTTTAATTAGTCGCGTTGCGTTGTAAATTTTTTTTAATAAATTTTTAGATAAAGTTCGACTCTGAATTTAATTTTCTAAAAGTTTTTATTCAACTCGCCGCCCGGCGAATGAACACTAGAGCGCTTATGTGCTGATATGGTTACAAAATTACGAAATATGAAAAAAAAAATGTTCATCAAAATGCCAGCTTTTCACCTGAATTATTTACAACTACATATACGTAAGTAATTGAGGACACGGCATTATATATGTACATACATACATTTTGTTGTCTCTCAATTCAAGGAAAATGCAAAATTTTCCAAGGGTTTAGAAATTACAGAATACTCTTCTGGTTCCCCTTCAAATGACGTAGGTGGGTATATTTGAGAGCGAAGTCCCATATTGGTTATTACCATGGCTCGATTTGGAATAAAATAGCATTAAGTTCTGATAAAATACAGACCCACTTGGCATATCAGCTTGGTTACCCTATTGTGGTTTTCTTGATTTCCAGTCGAATATTATTCCCCCTTCTGCTACAATTAGGGTGGCTGAGTGAGGTGATAAATAATTTTAAATTTCATTTAATAAAATCAACTCGTAAACTATTTTCAACATTTTTTAATCATGAAAGTTTTCTTCTTGGTACTGGACTCGAACGTGAGTGACGGGGTTTGTAAGCTACTTCCTTCCTTTTTGGCAGCGTAGCCCCTTTTTACAGCAAATAGGGTTTTTTAAAACTGTGGCTGAGAACATCAGGTAATCCAAGTCCAAATTTAGTGACTAGTAGATTTTGATTATTTTCCATGTAGTTAACCTTGCTCTATCCGCCTGAGAACTCAGTGTTCAAAATGACCACTCATTAAATTGAAATGAAGACCAGAAGTGCTGAAAAAAAAAAAACGAAATAATTATGTGTATTTTGAAAAATTCAACTGTGTCTTTCTCAAAACTATAATTCGGACTTCGATCACTTTGGTTCTCACCCCCAGAGATTTATCATAATAGTTCTTGAAACATTTTGAGAAGCAATGTAGAATTTTTGAATCAAGTATGATCCGCCTTTTTTAATTTTGATTTTTCCAGGCCTTTTTCTAAGGTCCGAAGAAGGGAGATTGGATTTAAAATTTAGGTTCTTCTTTTTATAGTTATGGCATATTTTGATTTTTGAAAACTTTTCCGTGGCAGTTAAAGTACATAGCAAGTGAATTTTTTCTCCGACTTAATTCAATAGAAAATGCTGCCTTACTATAGTTACAATGCGAGCTATTTTTAATGCAATTTAATTTTATAATTATTATACTTACCAGTATGGTAAATATTAGGAGATTAAGGAATAACATGATTTTTTTTAAATTTTATTGTAACGTCACAGAATAATTTTCGAGATTTTATTTCAATTTTATACACTTTTACAGGAACAATAACCGAAAATGTTGTACTTGGAAGACTATTTAGAACGTGAGTATAGAAAATATGATTTTTTCGCTTTTATTCGTATCTTCGATTTCTGACTTACTTACCCATTATGGCTGGTAGGTATGAGTCTTATTTAATTCCTTGGTTTTGTTTTAGTAATTGAACATCTTCCCCAGGAAACAGTTGACCGCCTCACTGAAATGCGTGAAATGGATTTACAAGTTCAGAGTACGCTCGATTGTTCACAATATTTTTCATAATTCCAGTATATATGTCTAGTGCCAATTACTGAATTTTTGGCTGTTATAATTTATAGATTCGCTGGAATCTGTGGAGAAGCGAACATCCAGGTTTTTTCAAAGCGCTTATCATTTAACATCGCCCGAAATAGAAGCTGAACATAATTATATAATGAAGGAATACAAAAAAATGCTCGAAGATTCGGGTATGTCAAATTTATTTCTTTGTTTCCTTCTGATCACATGTTCGAACTTGGGTTATTATTCGTCGTAGGTATCTAGGCTATTTGAATAGATTTTCGTAATTATAATGAACTTGGTGCTGCATCATTTGACCAGTGCAAAGTAATTATACAAATGCACAATATTTTCGAAAAAAGGGACAAAATAGCTTTTGCTCAGAATTCATTTGCGGCATCCTCGTTTGTTTTAATCCCTCTTTAACATTGGTCAAAAAATTTGCTTTATCCTCATTTTGTAGAAAACTGTTCAAGGGCAACTGTTTTAAGTAGTTACTCCTCTGTGGGTGTGTGTGCGTGTAACAAGGAAATGGGTTCAAAGAACAATTGCTTTAAAGAAAATGAAAGTTTCTCTATTTTCCCATCCTCCTAAAAAACAAAAAACAACAAAAAAGTAAGTACTCGTATTACCTGTGTGCCACGAAGAGAAAATTCAAAATACAAATACTCGTGCACTCCAAAAGTTGCAGTCATTATCAAAACAATGCAAATTGCAATTTCTTTACAAAATAATTTTTCAATGTTTGTTTTGTTTGTCGAGCAGAAGAAAAAGTTCAACTGGCTAACAGCATGGTCGATTCAATGGGAAAGTATATGCGAAGACTTGATCAGGATATTATGAAATTCAAAATGGAATTAGAAGCCGATAACTGCGGTATTACGGAAATAATTGAAAAAAGTCAGTAGGAATGCGTGTAAATTGATGGCAATTTTGTTGAAAGATTTTTATATTAAAACTATTTATTTATTTTTCGCAGGATTGGAGGAACCAGACGATGTGACACCCGCTGCTACAAATACGTCTTTAGTCAGCAGAGGTACCAGACGACAAACGTATCAACTCTATAGCGAGAACCAAAATAAATCTTATGGCAATAATTTTGGTAGGTTTAAGTGGTAAATTTTTTACTATGTTGATTTTCGAAAACTTGTTAAAAGCATTTTAATTGGTCTTTCGCAGATTCGAAGAGACAAGATTCTTTGAATTCGGTCGAACAGAAACTGCAAAGACTGTCTCTGCCTACTGCCAATCCATCTCATTCGCAAATTATGTTCAGTGTTGATCAGATGGGAGCTGGAGGTTCTGCTATTGCTGCGGCTGCGTCTCAAGCCATCGCTGCTACACAGCAGGTAATCAGCGACTATTTTTGTAAAACACTCACGGATTGTTTGGGATGAAGTTTTGATGTGTTGTTTTCCTTATTCGTTCTCATCAGATGCAACATGGTCGTCGTACAACTGCCAGCTTGAAAGCGTCCTACGAAGCCATTAATTCTGCCTCGCCGGGTTTCAGTCGAAATACCGAAATCAGTAATATGAACCGAGAGTTATCTAGTGCTGCTCAAACAGCTCTTGCTGCCGTCCAGACTCAAAAAAGAAATCGAAAGTAAGTCGACCAGCGGTTACCGTCTTACTCTGATCGAGATGATTGCTCAACTAATTTTCGTGTTTGTCGAATAAGTAGACGACGAACTGGAAACGAAACTGCGTTGTCTGTCGGTACTTCATCTATGATCGAACAAAGTGCCATCATGTCAGAAGTTGTAGAAGAGCCCATTATTGAAGCTGATCCCGACGAACCCAGATATTGTATCTGCAACGAAGTGGCTTTCGGTGATATGGTTGCTTGTGATTATAAAAAAGTGAGACTATCGAATTTTGCTTATTTTTCTCGCCCCCTATGTATCCAGTTTGAGTCATTTAATGTGTATTCGTATTTCAGTGTCCTTACGAATGGTATCATTATCCATGCGTTGGAATCACTAGTCCACCAAAAGGAAACTGGTACTGCCCTCAGTGTACCGTGACGATGAGAAAACGACATAAAAAATCCATGTAGTTCTATACCTACATGATTCTATTTTAGTACCTATACTTTCTTTTTTCTTTTTCTTTTCTTTTTACTAAGAAAAAGAGTGATGTAGGTTTTTTTTAAATGCCATTTCATGATTGATGAGACAATCAAAATGTACTTCCAGTCGTTTTTTGTTAATTTAGTTTTTCAATACAGCATTTTGATTTTTTTTTTTCACATTAGTTTTTTATTTATTCAACTTTTTATAGGAATTTATACGAATGATGGCAGATATTCAAAGTAATGCACGTTTTTATGAATGCGAATATTGTTACGATTTTTAATGCAAATCAATTTCCTCATGCAAATGAGAACTGTGAAACTTGAAGAATAAATTAGGTATTATTTAACATCTTCAAGTATTGAAGGAGCAAAAAATATTGGAAGCTCAGAAATAAATCCTTCCAATTTTTTTTTTCTTAATGCTTCTACGAAAGAACTTCTGGACAAACCTGAAGTTTGTTCAACATAATTATTTACAAATCTGTTATACTTTAAGGATTCATAAACTCCATACAATGGTGGATCAAATGAAATTTAGCAAGAAGAACATTTTCTGTTTTATTTGTGTGTTTAAAATTGCTTTATTGATTGACATTCAGGACAAATAACTTTGGATTAACATTCACAATGAATAAAATTGAAATCAATAAACTGAAACAAATTACCAACCAAGGGCTGTATGTAACTATTTATGGATTCGTCACTTGTAAAAAGAGCAGATATTTGATTTTCAAAAAATAATTTGCATTAAGGTGGATGCCCTCATGATTTTTCTGCAAAGAAGGCAACTCAACAGCTCCGTCTTCTATTAATCGTATCATGTCTTGCTCTCACTTAAACATCTAATAACTACAGGTATTTTGTTGGTTAAAATTTTGCTGAAATCTTTCATGTGTCAAAGTTACACGTAGGTGTATGGTAATCTGCAACTTCATAACTGACTTTTAATCAATAATGACTACTTAACTATACCTAATTTGATAATTTTTTGTGAAAGAAGTTGGATCGCAGTAAATTTCAACTTGGGGCAGTTGGGGAAATAGAAACTCAGTAGGCTATCTATTCCAACTTTCACTCTTGGGAAAAGAAACCTTGTTTCATCCACTGGCAAGTTTTTTGAATTTTTTTATTCAATCGAACTGATGTTTTAGGTGTGTTAATTAATGTATAATTTTTTAACTGCGAGGGGAAAAAACTTGGTTTATTAAACTATACAAACACATTCTGAGACGATAAGGATCGATTGTATCACTACCCGATACGATGAAAACTGGGAGAAAAAATCATTTAAAAATTCTGATGCAGTGAATCTACTATTTATGCGAGACATTCTTTCCCAAAATGTAAATGCCAGTCTGTGCATAAAAAATTTTAGAAAATTCTTTTAACTTTCGGCTTTGTGGTAGCCAAAAACAGCTTTGAAATTATACCTTTTTATCGTGAAATTTTATACGGAATCAAATTTTCAAATAACTCATTCGGTTGTTTAGATTAATTTTAAAACATCTTTTCAATATTTTTTGTGGCTTTAAATCAACGGATCCATTCCTAAGATCTTCACATTAGACGACAAATTATCATCTTGTCTCTGTCACGCTTAGTATACGTACGTATACATAATCTCAACTAATTATGCAGTCTTACATGTGTTCCTAACTGTTTCAGAATCAGAAGTCTCGGTATAGACTATGAATAATCGTAATGATTTAGCTGGAGAAAAATCCACCTTTATGGAATCGGCCATCGCTGGTGGATTAAGCGGTGCCATCACCAGACTCGTTTTGCAGCCGTTGGACGTCGTTAAAACTAGATTTCAAGTAATTTTTTCACCGTTCTATTCTTTCAAATAATGACGAAGTCGATTTTCTAGGTATGAAAAAATTTTCTTCGCTTCTGTACCATGCGAGCATAACCAGTTGAACCTGTAATAATAAAACTTACATAGCGGATACTGTCGTCTATTAGTACAATTATTAACTTCAAAAAAAAAAAATTCATACGATGTAAATTATGGGTGATTTTAACTTGAAGAAAAAAATGAAAAGAAACATATTAGGCGAAAAGATGTGGAAGTGTTTGATGAGTACTTTTTACACGCTATGCAAAAAGCGAGCTAAAAGTATTTTCAACTTTGTAGCCCCAGATCTGGTCAACCCTCTTTGATTGCGGATAAAGCTCATTTAATTAGATCCCAATAGGCGGTACTAAACCTCGGACATAGTAGATATACTCGTATTTGCAAAATGCTAATGAAATAAAGTGTCTAAAATTATTCGTTTTTACAGCTGCAAGTCGAACCGATATCGAAAAAATATGAACAGTCCAAGTATAGAGGAGTTTTTCAAGCAGTGCGTCTGATAAGCAAAGAGGAAACGATATTTGCATTGTGGAAAGGGCATGTTTCAGCCCAAGTTCTGTCAATTATTTATGGAATTTCACAGGTAAAAAGTATTATTTTTTTAAAAGTTGGTTCTGCAACGGAGACTAGTAGATTTTTCCAGTTTTTTATATGGTTATGGCTGGGAGTGATCCAAATTCTGAGTTACAAAGTGATTTCAGAAATAATGAAAAGAAAGAAAAGCAGGTTGCTCCTGAGTAGGCAAAGATGAATCTGTCAAACATTGATCAGGATTATGCACGTTATTTTTCTTAAATCGAGCTTCAACTGGTCTTGTGTTGAATATTGTATAGTAAAGAGAGAGGAAACCTAGATTATAAGACTTTCTGTTACAAATTTTAAATTTTCCTAGTTTTCCCAATCGAATTGTAAAAATCACAATCTATAGTTTTTCTCAGTGTAGTAGAAAGGTATGGGGAAATTCTCGTGCACAATATATTTTGGAAAATCTATTCATAGAGTAATTTCACACTCCTGACGCTATGTTAAGTACGTTTTATTATTATTTTTTGCATTTTTTCCACCTTGTTACATTATTCAGTCAGACTTAAGTAATTCTCATATCTTGATTCCAAAATTCAAGTACGTAATTTCTTTTATTTAAACTGTCACGAGCCGATTGATAGTTTTTTTTGTTCTCTCAGTGAATTTAAGAGAATTCTGGGTTGAAGAACAAAGTTCTCATTTTAGTATTATTCCATGATTAATTAAAGGTACTTAATTGGTTTATTTCAATTTACAGCCCGAAACAGCTGCGTCTGGTAGGTTCATTTATACATACGGTCATACGGTAGATGAGTGGATCAAAATACTTATTAGTCATTTTTATAGAGGAATGATACAAAATGGGTAAATAATTTTAGAAAGAAATTTTCGTGTCTCTTGATTGGCAAAAAGAAAAAAGAAGCTTGATAAGTTTCTGCTTGATAAAATAGGACTAGAGTCGTAGAAAAATGAAAATGAAACTTTTTAACTGCAGCATTTTGAATGAGGAATGCATATAGCTCATGGGTATGGTGTACTGAAAGCACTGTCGATTGCCAAATTTTTCTGACTCGTCAGTGATATTATTTTTGATTTCAATTTCAGTCAGACATGGTACACATGGCAAGGAAAAAAAAATCATTTAAAAAATTACTTATATATGGAAAAAATGCCGACAAATTCACTCCTAGTACAGTTCGCGTAGTAGCAAAATTTAATTACAACTATCAACAGTTTTTTATAACCCATTTATTACTTTGAAATGTTGCGGCTAGTATAGCGCCCTTAAATACGGAACAAAATACTGAATGCAATGCATGCTTTCCCACGAACCGTTGCGTCGTAAAAATTGACTGGGAACGAGACGCTACAAGCAATACACGCTTTCCCATGGTACCTACGTCGCGTTGCGCCGTGTATATTCGAAATACTACAAGCGTTACGTAAATGGAGAACCTAATTTCGTATTTTGGAACACTGAGTTTACAGGATAAATGTATGTACAAGACAAACTACGTAATCAATAGCTTAATATCACTAAATCGGGATTTGGATCACTTGGGTTCTGCGAAACAGATTAAATATTATTATAATAATTATCATGTCAATTGATGGACGATTAAAAATAATTTGATTTGGATTCTAATATTGAAGACTAAAATAAATGAAGAGACTATTTTTTCGAAATCGATAGTAATTTATTATCCAGGAAACAGCTTTTTGAAGACCTTTCAAGAACCTCCTTTCGTCCCCCTTGTGTAACAGACTCACTCGTATTTACTCCTATCCGTGACCAAACTATAATTTATCCAATTTGGCGTTGATTTGATGGAGATGGCCTGAGAATTTCAGAATTGATTTCTTTATTTTAAGACTTGGGTACCATTGAAAATTTACGTAGACTTTACGAATCTAATGTAAATTTTGTTTTAGTTTGCAGCGTACCAGCAGATAAATAATTATTTTGCTCATTCTGACAACAATAGTCTTCCTGGTCCACTCAAGAGTTTTTACTCCGGTGCTATTGCAACTAGTATTGCTACCGTATTATCATTTCCTTTTGATATGATCAGGACGAGAATTATTGCTCAAGGAGAAATCATAGTAAGAAAATATTTTTTCAAGTCACAATTCTGTCTTGAGGACTTACATTAATTTTGAAACGTCATCATAATCAGCCCTGTCATTTAGCTTTCTGTAAATCGGTGTTTCGCGTGTCTCATCGAGTTATGTCATAAATAAATGATATACTCCTAGGTACTCGTATATATTTTTTTTTAAATTATTTCTTCCTCAAATCGCTGTTTTTCCATCCATTTTGTTTCCGCAAAAATGAAATGAATGGATGCTTTTGTTGGAGTAAACGTATCAACTTGGTATAACTAAAATACCAAATTAACCACTTTTGTTGCATAGTCATCGATGGGCATTTTTGTAGTTATACATTTCAGTGATTAAATTCTTTTTTATTTTAGTTTTTAAAATATTAGTCTGATAAAATTTAAAAAATACCCAGGTAATATCAGATGTTACTCGACCAGAAATCGTTAAAAATATGTGACAATATCTGAGTAATCATAATATCTTAGGATGAAAAGAATATTAGTACTCATTTTTTGCTTCTTTTTCATACATTATTGAATGACGAATCCAATGGTTCAAGAAGCATCTTCCAATTTCAAAAACTGAGTGAAATTAAGAAAGAAACCTAATTTTGAGAAGAAAGACTTTAAAATTTGGGCATTAAAATTAGATAGATACTTTCTATTTTTTTTTTGTAGCTATATTTCAGAAAAGTGATGCATTTTTAGAATTAAAAAAATACCAAGCTGATATTCAGTAACTTCATCATCCTGACCTGATGAACTAAAATATAAAATTTGTTTATTATATTAATTGCTGTGAAAATCGGGTAAATGATAATTTTGACCCATTAACTTATTTTAGATCATTCTGAAAAAAATTTTTCATCACCCAAAAGTATGTTTTCTCAGATTTTCTTAAAAATAATTCGATTATGTTATGCAGTCGGGGCTAAACTGATTTTACTCCCTGTTTTATATTCGAAATTGTCAGGTATTATTATCATAATAATTTAGTTGATTTAAAAAAAAAGTACCCTAATGGTATAAGAATGTAATAAAATAACAAAAATTACCCAATACCTTCTCAGCATAGGCTACTGGGGTTAATGCTTTGAGTTTTAGACTTCTCCCTTATTGCACAATACAAATTTCATGTAGGTCGATGTTCAATAAAGCAGAGAATTCGTAAGTACATTTTAATAAACCATAATCAATGCCATGCTACTCTCAAAAATTTTCTTTGATACTCTGGATGAAAGGATTTGTCTATTTTCTTTTGAAAACTGAAATTTTATTTTTTTTAGAAACCAGTAATTTTTACCAATTTTCTTGTTTTTATGAAATATTTTTCAATCTGTTGATTTATTCATTTTCTGGAGATGCCCTCTCGCCTTTTCACAAAATTAAAACCAGAAAATTATATCAATAGGTAGCTATTTCTGGTATTTTTCTGGCAATTCACTCTTCTTATCATTCTGTCAGATTTTCCGTTCCTTAGTTTTTCATTTTGATTTCTGTTTCTACAATAACATTTTTTTTTCAATGTTTCAGAAATATCGTTCTACTACCGAAGCACTTCATCGAATTGTTCAGAATGAGGGCTTCAATGCTTTATTCAAAGGATTAACCCCTACTCTAGTCCAATCTATTCCTTATGGTGCATGCCAATTTGGTTTTTATGCGGTCTTCAATAAAATTAATAATAAAGTAGGTAGGTATATTCGTAGAATTTACAAATAAAATATGTCATTACACCTGTAGAACATGTCTGAAAAATCTTTTGCAAAAATCGGATGAGTCCAATTTTCACACATTTTCAGAAGGATAAGAAAAACTTTATTTGCAACATCTTTATTGCTTTTGAACATCCTTTTGAATTATTAAAAAAATTTAGCTACACTTTTTATGACACTTGTCGTCTGTTATGAGTAATAATTTTATCTCAAAAATGAAAACAATATTGATTCCAGATACATTGACCGGATTTAGTATAGGAAATAAAACAGTTAGTAATTTATTTGCTGGATTTTTTGCCGGTACTTGTGCTAAGACAGTTGTATACCCATTCGACGTAATGCGCAAACGATTACAAATACAAGGTTTCAATGATGTTCGAAAAAATTTTGGAAAAGTAAGTTCTATCTTAGCTACCCATATACATAAAGCGAAACATGCTCATCGAATTATGCAGAAGTAAAAACTGCTCATCATTTCACGCAGGAGCAAACTTGCTCATTATTTATAATAAGTATTATGCCTGAGTAAACAATGCTCATTTTATTATACTTGAACAAAAAATGCTCATTAGATTATGCAGGAGCAAAAAATGTTCATCTTATTCTGCAGGAGCAAAAAATGGTCGTCATTTTATAACTAAGAAAAAAATGCTCAGAATTGCGGTTTGTTGTAATTCTCATCTACTTTGGACTTTTTGAGACAGTTTTAGAGCAATGTAGGAATAAATTGTGCTTTGCAACAGTTCAAAAATTAAGTAAAACAAAAAAAAATGTTTGAAATTATAATAATTAAGACTGGAAAATAAATTCATAAGTAGGTTTTCTATACCTACGTCTTCATATTAAAGATCAGTCATCAGTCATTCTTAAAAAAAAAACCTTTGTTGAAAAACTTTCCATTTTCTGATTTTCTGCTCGGGGAATAAATTTGAAAGTTGGGCACTGGTATGAGGGTTTTCGAGGTCGCTGAACACGAATTCGGAAGCCGTTTTTGGCGGCGGCTCTCGTCCAGCGAGATATGGCCGAAAAAAAGGGAAAAATTCTCCAAAGAGGGGATAAATGGTGACGTAGAGATTAACGGGCTGCAGATTCGGATTCAGCGTGAAAAATTGAATGAATTTCACATGTCTTGTGTCCATTTGATGTCTGCTACTTGATGTTGATTTTTATCCGGAGATTATTTTGAAATATGCTATGTCCTGGTGAACGCTGCATTTTTTAGCCAAATATTTTTCATCATTCGATAGCTTAGATAGAGATAATTCGTTAATTTGCTAATAAATATTTCAATTAAACAAACATTTCTCCCAATATAATAGGTATAGGGAAGAATTGAAATTGAAAATTGAAAAATTAAAAACAAAGTAGGTAATTGTGGTATAAAGAAAATAAAGAACGAAAAATTATTCAATGAAATGATATTTTTCACATTTTTACAAAATTATCAGGTTTTTGAAAACGTACTTATTTTGGAAATGCTTGTTTTTCTTAAATTATTAATTTTCTGAAAAAATGAATATTTACAACAATTTCAACTTCGTGAGATGCAAAGAGTCCCAAAAAAATAATAAAATTCGTTTTTAATTAATAATTATTTCATCTTTCAATGTATTTCAGCCATTTGTGTGTTCAGGAATGATAGATTGTTGCGTGAAGATTTATCAAACAGAATCGCTGAAGGGATTTTTTAAAGGTCTACATCCAGCAGTTATAAAATCTGCATTCACCACTTCAATATATTTCACATTGTACGACATAATTTTTACTTTTCTCAAGACTTTTTAGTAGATATTGGTAAAACTTGTTATTGATATAATAAAGTTGCTAATCATCAGATGAAAATTTTCTTCTTTCAGCTAATTATAATTGAATTTTTAAAATAATTATAGAGACCAGCTATCCAGTTGATATGGTACGATATTGTAAGAAAATACTTCGAATCCAAAGAATGCTGATGACACTGCCAGCTCCCCTTAAAAAACTTTCTTTAGTGATATTTTTTAATATTTCTACTCACAGATTTTTAATTATAGCTATTATTGATGCCTCCTGAATAGAGAGATCACAACTTAAAATTTCATTTTCACAAATGCCGTTTTAGAATTTCTTTTCTTCTCTACAGTTTCGCCTTGTGACTTAATTAATAATAACCAGTGTTTGTAATTCCAGTATTAAGTGTGTGTTTTGACGTCTGTAAGGCTAAAATAACGACTTGGCAGAAATAATGATCTTATGCGACTGATAGGAAGGAAACTTGAGCATTTTTCTTAGGTCACTAATTTTAAATAAATTATATTGCATATGTTAATGTGGACAAGAACGTGAAATTAATTAATTTATAATAATTATAATGGGCTTACAAAAAAAAATCATGACTATAAAAACAGCCAATAAATCAATGTGCATACACGTCTGCGTTTATGCAAGTAGTTTTCATCAGTTTTGTGTTCGTTCCACTTGAAGGTGGATTTTATAAATTGTAATCTAAATAAACTGATTTGCCTTAATTAAAAGAAAAATAATAAATCTTTGAAAAATCGTTGATAAATAAAAGCAAATGACAAGTAGGTATGTAAGTTCTTGAATTCAAAGGGTGTAATTCCAAAAATCTCGAACTCAATAATATACAAGTGCAGAACAAAAACAATAATTAATTTTTCTTTCGATCCTCAAAGCATGACTATTCTAGTCCTGATACCAATATTATCATCGCTGAACGGTTACAACAAAAATAAATGGAAGTATGAACAAAATTTATAATTTTATGTCAAAAATGCACTTACAGGAATGTGTTTTTCTGACTCAATTTCGCACCAATCAATCTGAAATTGTCACTATTTGATCTAAAAGGATGTCTCCTGCGTGCTTCGTAAGCAGAATTATGATTATCAATTTTGTTCATGAGTCATGCTATCATGTCAAAAAGTGCTAATTTGTGCAGCCTCCTGAAATTACTGGGAAGCATAATTTTAAAATCCCACCAAAGGAGCATTCTGCAGACATTCTTTAGGAACAGATTGGCGAAAATTTCAGATCAATTGGTGCGAACTTGAGCCATAAAAGTGCATTCTCGTGAACGTCCCTTTTTAATGTAGGTACTACTTAATAATAAAACTACCACCACTTGTTGATGTACATAATATGAGGAGTAACTTTCCAAAACGCATCCTTTGAATACTGAACTTTTAATGCTGCATTGTACCTGAAGTCGAACTATATTCTGAATTTCTCACGAATTTCCTAAATTTCTTCAAAATTATGTTAGTAGTGAAAGGGTTAAGCTGAGAATGTGGAGAGAGGAAAAATCATGAACGAGGCAACGTTGGCTGTGCCATAAGCATCTGTCATATAAGAGTGCCAATGATTATTTTTATACTGACTCCAAAATAATCATCATTCCAAAACGCATTAAGTCATGGATATCATTCTTTTTAGGGACCTGTAAGCTCGTGATTTGAAAAGTTGGAAGGTGAAACACGACAGGCTCCCCTTGTGTAGATCCTCAACGATGAAACTGTTAACTTTCATCGAGTTATCTCTAATAGTTGAGAAGGGAAACAGTTTTTTGGCTCTTCTGAAAAATCACTTTTTTTTTTACTTGATGCGATTTGGAAAGTTACTTCTCATATTATGAAATACCGGTACCTATATATGTAGTTGGAAAAAATACATTCACTATGGTAGGCTTACGGGCTTTTGAGTTTGCATTAAAATTCAAAAACGAAGATTTTATTAAGCCAAAAAATATTATCTACTCGTAAATACTTGACCCAAAAATCTTTGCCAAGAGTTTGTCAGTTTTTAAAAATAGCTTCAGTGTAGGGGTTCATTCCCTTGATCTTCATTCGCCTCAGGTTCATAAGTCTCTGTTCAATGACAACTTACATACTGGATTAACCAACCTATTCTTTTTTCCCAACACTTAATAAATTATTATGTTTTTAAATATATCTTTAAAGGTATACACTTACAACACGGACGTGTTTAGCTCTTGACGCTAAAAACCAAAATAAAAATAATTCTTCGAATCGACAAAATGCATTATTTTTATTTGCACAAACCTCTAAGAAGGTTGCACCTTACTCACATTTTGATATCGAACTTTAAAAAGAATACAGCCGAGCAGGTGCTTTTGGTTTACAGCCAGAAATTATCGGTTTTTTCCTTCGCTGCAGAATATTCGGCCTATGCAAGAGGGACCCAGAAAATTCAAGACATAAAGCATATACTGCCTATTACGAGTATTTTAGCGTCTACCATACGAAATTGTGTATCCCAAATTCATCATTAGCGTCTCTTTCAAAGCCGGCTGCAACTGTTTCTCCATATATTTAGTGAGCAACGATCGAATTCCTCTCAAAAAAATATCCTCCATTTCCTGGCTGATGTCTTCGTTCGAAGGGCTCCTGCCTTCGGGCCCATCCACGTAACTGCCACTGACGCCTGCCACCGATCGCTTTTGGTCCTGCGCATCCATGGGCTGGCAGTTGTAGGCGTGAATGCTGACGAAGTTCGGATCGACGAATGTGGCCGACGTTTTGATGCCGACAGCTCCGGCCTTCACCTGCTGAGGTACGGCGACGAAGCCGAGCCCAGCCTGACGCAGCCTCAACGTCATGTTGCACTTGTCGGTGACCGCATCCACCGGCTGACCCAGCTTCGTGTACTCCTCGTTCAGCAGCTTCACGGCTGCTGTTACCACCAAATCCTTGAAGATTAGCTTCGCCTGCAGGATTCTCGTGTTCGGGTCGAATCTGCACTTCTCGATTTTGGCCCAATGCAGATTCGTGGGCACCTTGACTCGCATGTCTGTCACGTACATGTCGACGGGCACACTTTTTAAAGGCTGGTGCAGAGCATATCCGGTCAAATCGATCATCGGCACGTTGGCCGTGCTCAGTCGATTCAGTGAAATCGCATTCAACGCTGTTTCCAGTTTGGCCAGACACAGATCTCCAGCAGCACCTTGGATGGAGACAACGCGAGACTCTGCGCAAACATATGAACATCTTTAAAAGTAAACGAGTCATCCGGTAAATTATCGATCGGGGTGCAAAGTAGGTGCCCCTTCTGGATTGAAGATATGCAAACCTGTTGGCGTTTTTGTTACTATTTCATTGACATTCGTTTCGTTGATAGGTTGAGGCGTTACATCGGGCAATGTCATTGCCAGCAGGAACATCCACACCTTCAGCGACATGCTGCAACCATAAAATAAGAATTTTCAACTGAGAAAGTTATTTTTAATATCTATACGGTTTCAAATAGTATACTCCAGAACATTCGTATGTCTTATTTTCAGTAGCTATATGAGATATGTAAGTACCACCTAATTTTTAAAAAAACAAAAAAAATAAAAACAGCCAGAATAAGTAAATTAGATACACTCGTAATTATCTATTCGAGTTGTAGCTGAAAAAGTTGACTTTCAAATTTGTGAGCGCCCAGGGGTTGGGGGCTGAGACTTCTTACAACATACTCTCCACGGACTACCCTCAACACATTCCAGGCATAAAATCTTTTGTACCATTTTCATTTTTAAACACTGGCTATTAACTATTAAGAAAGCACAAAAAAAGGGATTTAAAAAAATAGTAAAATGAAAAAAAAAAAAAATCAAACAAACATCTCCAATTTATTGTTACACGTAATATGAAAGTGATTCTTCGTAATAGTGAATGAACTTACCTTACCTGTTCCCCTGATAAAGTTTGGGCAGAAATCGAGGAAGTGGAATTTATAGTCGGCGTATCATTATAAAAATGTATGAGATTTAATCTTTTTAATTTCCACTCTTCCTCCAAAACCGCTTTTAGACAGACATTTAATATAAAAATTCAGGAATTCGTGTATCGGTTAGACTAAGCTACACTTTTAAAGTAGCCTAGTATACCCATAATTACTTTTAAAGTTTGACAAAACAGGCCTAATTTCACGAGAGAGTTATCTCATTACCTTTGTAAAATATTAAGAGGCATTTCCCGAGCCAATTTGCAAAACTGTACTCGGGTTGAATCAACGATGCGGCGGCCTTAAACATGCTTAATTAAGAGATCTTTTTAGTGCAACAAATTTTAGCAGTCCAGCAGCGTTCTTGTATAAATTGACTAATTAAAAGTGATGACTTCTTTTCAGAAAGTGCCTACGTCTACCCTTTTAAACCTCATACTCGTGCAGTAGATAATTATGGTTTCTTCGTCGACTAGTTACCATGGAGATGAACCGACTTCATCGTTCGGATGTAGTAGCCAAAAGAAAAAAAATTATATATCGACATTGCAGTAAAATGAGAAAAAAGCGTATCTATGGAAGCAGTAAATAAACAAGGGACGTTACTTGGATGATACGAGTACAAGATTTGGGTTAGTGTTAGAAAGTGTGAAAGTCAATAAATTTACGTCATTTTGGTTCATTGTTGCTATTTATTCAGATTTGAAAAAAAATAAGCCTAGCTGACGAAGAGCCAGATAAATGGTATAGGCAGCAGCATTTAATAGACAACTTGAAAGGGTACGTATGTTGAAAAAATTTTGCAAGTTGAGAGTTCATAATGAAAAATAAATAAAATGAGACAACCTTTGAAGCTCTTTTTTTTCCTTCGGTAAAATTTTGGAATAAGGTAACTAATCATGGGCTAGGTATTGTTCATTACATAGTTACTAATATAATTTCATATTCATGTTAATTCTAATATACGGGGTTTACATTTCAGTTTTACCTCACCCTCAGAATTTTTTTTTGTTTTGATTTTTGGTTTTTATTTTCAATTTTTTGTAATTACAGTTTTTTGTTTATTTTATTTTAGAATTTTTTTTTTTTTTCAAAATTGTTTTTTATTTTATTCAGTTTTAATAGAAGAATGTTTTCTCTTCATACTTCCCTTTTCCCTTCCTCTACCACTCCATCTCTCCTATTTTTCTTACTCAAAGGGAGGCTCAGCCCCACATCGCCCCCCCCCGGTTACGAGCCTGTTTTCGACTCAGTTTTACTTTTCGATATGTTCCATAAATTTCCTTTTAATAGGCATTTGCACATCCTATAGTATACAAGTACACTGAATTTCTCTCATGGTCAGCATAATTATAACGTCTTGGCGCACACGGCACAATCCAAAATCTATATTGAAACTAGAGACATTTATGAAGAAAACTGAAAAGAAAGATAGAATAAAACTTGGATAAATAACAATCAACTTTGTCAGTAAATTACGTTTGACATTTTTTCTTTCAACATAACTGCAGGCTACCTTCTTTCAATTTCCATTTCAGACTTAATCAATCTTTTCAAATACAGTGTTACCAGATAGGAGGAGTTAAACGTAATAGTATGTTTGATTTAGGGCATATTTTATGAGATTTTCACTGGGTGCCACTAAAAATGTAGATTAGTGGCTTACCTAGACCATAATTAGCGGGAGGGGGAGGTTCAGCTAGAAAATATTTTTTGTTGCATTGATGTAGACAAGTTTTCTGGAAAAGAAGGGATTTGTAGAATGTGGCACGTGGCACAATCGTACTTTACAGCGTGGCACTACTTCGTCACTAGGTGGCACTACTACCACCCACTTTGTAATTCATTTTATGGAATGGTTTGATTTTTTAATTACCTGATGTGGAACTAAAATTTCCTAGATACGTACGTATGCAGAAGTCATCGCCCCAATCCTATTTTAATATTTATCTAGACCCTCATACTCTGTTAAAGGACTTGATCTCTAATTACCCAATAAAAGTAATCACAATCATTTGTCAAAATAAAGCTTATCATATACTTACTTTTAATGAGGTACAGAATTCAATTAATAACCAACTTTTTTGAAAAATACACCAAAAAAAGGACAATTAGCACCAACGCACCGCCACAGAAGACGCAACACTTAGTCACCGCTACAACACTGATGAATCGCAAATAGATATATGAAAGTACTATCTTTACCAGAAAATAAAAAATAAATGAGTGAAAAAAAATAAAATAAAATAAAACGGATAGAATGGGATAGTTACGAAGCAGTATGTGCAGTGTGCCGTGGCATCTAGTGAAATTATATCTTTGGTCACGCTATTTTGAACACATCCCGGTGTGGCTTAATGACATCTCTGTACACAGTCGAAAACTGTATACAGGTGCCTAAACGTAGAAAACCATCAAAAATTATTACTGGGAGAAAATACGATGAAAAAAATTCGACATTTTTATCGGTGATTCTAGCGCCGAGGACACCCTGTATACTCTCAAACAACGCATAGCCAATTTTCTTCTCCTTTGAGCTGCAATTAGAGCATCGTAGAATTTTTAGCCTCGATATGTCAAAGTGGAAAAGATGAGTGACACGAAATGCACTCAATTTCTACCTTTCTTTTCTTCTTCCTTTTTTTTTTTATATATATATATATCAGTGTGACACATCAGCCAGTAACGGTTTCACGTTCATTTAGTCCAGAGTTCCAGACATATCACTATGTAACACAAACACGTCCTCTTTAATTGTCGTGTGCGGTGTGTCAATTAGCAAATGGCACTTATAAAGTGACCGAGTTCAAGGGGTTAAACGTGTGAGCACTCTCTATTCAACTTTGGTGATCTCCCAAAATCTCTAATTGCACCAAAGATGGGCTGTTTTTTCTCTTTTATTAAACCTACACAAATTTTCCTTGTTAAAATCTAAAATAGTTACTGACCCGTACAAGTATCTCAAGACACGTGGATTGAGTGAAATTTTATTTTTGTAGCACCCTTAGAGAAAAAATGCTCGAAGCCAAAGAGTTGACGTTCATTTTGTAAGAGTTACAACATTCGATCATGCGAGGATATTAATATGATTTTTAAATATGGCATTATCGTTGAAATGGTAAAGTCTGGAAGCAATAGAGGGGTTAAGTCTGAACGTCATCACATCTATTTTGGTTAAATTTTCTCATCACCTTTTAAAGTTACCTTGGTTTTGCTTCAAATTAGAAATTCGAACCATAACTTGAACCATCACACATTATGTAAAAAATAAGTAAAATGAATCAATCAGAATGAACCGAATCACTGCTGAACCACCTCACGAATTAAACCATTGACAACGTAATGGGCATTGAAGTACCCATTGAAAATCGGAATATTTTTTCAGAGCTCAGTGCCAGCAGTATTTCTTGACAAACCATCTATTGTGGCATTAACTTCATACCATTCATCAATATTTTATGAGAGTTACCCTTCCACAATACATAGTATTAAATATTATTCATGTAATATAAGATTAATTGTCTGTGATACGTCAAACTTAATTTAAGAATAATCACCTTGATTTGTTACTTATACCTCAATTCCACTTTCTACCTTGTATCGTTCTTCATATTTTCAATATTTTTCTAATTTCTTTAATGTTTTCCTCTCTCATTTTGTCCAGCGAGTACGACACATGCGCAAATTTATTTTCGATGGGTGTGAAGAAGGGCTTGGACCCGGTCCCACCACCAGGGTATCTAACCTGTTGATATTATTGTTTCATTAGTACCGAGTCTACTGACTGCTGGTAATTAACCCATCCTATAATCCGAGATTCGCTAGTAAGTCGTTCACTAGAAATCTCTCATACACACAATTCCATCGCTACATTCCAAATGGATATTGATGGCTAACTTTCTCGAACGATACCAGCTACCCATTGTTCTATTAACATGTAGGCTTGAATCTACCAAAAAAAAAAAAACAAACGAAAGGGAAACACCAGAAAATGGGCCTATGGTGAAGTGGGTCATTCGCACTGTACGCATCATTTATGGTAGAGCGGCTAACAAAAATGCATGAGAATATTATTTCTTAATGCAAATTTTTAATTCTTTTGAAAAAATTTTCAAGATAAATTCTAATTTGGTTGTGTAATTTTTGGTTAGACTGACTATTCGCTATTGTAATCATTTTCATCCATTATCAACGTAAAGAAGTGTCTGGATATATGGGTAATAACGCAAAAAGATGAACAATGAATAGGAAAAAAAAAGAAAAAAAGAACAGAAACCATTAATTGAAATACCATAAAAAGCGAATGTGCTTTCTTGTGAAATGAAATATACCTTCGGATCATACATAGAAAGACAATCGATATGATCTGAGAACGTTTTAATTATGGTTGATGTATAAAAATGGCACGCAGGTTGGTGTTTGGTAATAGCATGAATAAGTTACACGTAATCTCCATAGATCACAGGTATTCGAGTAGGTTACAAATAAATTGCATTTTGTAATAAAAAATGCGTTCGTGAGAGGTGGGCGAAGAGACAAAAAGTACCGTTCATAAAATATTAACGCTTCGAGGTTGTCGCACCAGGAGGATCTGCAGACGCCTGCAGGGAAGTGCAGCTTGCACCATTTGGCACTTGTATTTAATTGCAGCTTCATAAAATGGTGCTCAAACAGTTAATGGGAACTGGGAATTTTCAGACAACGAATACGTAGGTAGTAGACGTGAACACAGTTGAGTGCGAGATTGGGCCCAGAAAAACTTGAATTTTAGCTCTGCTGAGAACGAGAACTAGCACTGCTAAGTTAGTAGAGTGCATGGTGGTATTTTTGCCTCTTGAGAGAAAGAGAAAATCAAGGAAAGTGCTTGCATTTATAATGAAAAGTCGAGCAAAACCCTTTATTGCAATCCTAAAATAAAATCCTCTCGGGGCGAGAATTCTATGATTTTAGTTTAAATAGCCCAAGAAAATTAGTGTTTAAAAAGAACAAAATTGACACAAAAGAGTTTATGCCTTGAATGTGTTGGGGGTATGTCTCTCGTAGTGCAGAACCTTTTTTCATTTGCGTAGCCTCAACATTTTTGTTCACCCTGCCCTGAAATTTTATGGAAAAGAGAATTGAAAATGAAATAGTTTCGTAAGTAGACCTACACCAATATTTGTTAGATTTAAAAAAACAAAACAAATCAAAACGAAAATTGCGAGACGGAAAAGCCAGTAAGTAACAGTAGTGACATTTTTATTCATTTTTCAAATTTTCCTTCTTGATAGGTTTTTTCTCCACGATTTCTTCAATGTTGTACTGAGCATCACATAAATAGCGCCATCAGGTGCAGCAGCAGTTTTTGCTCTGCATAATATTCAACATCGGTCATATTTTACTTCTAATTCTCTGAATATAAACGTAAATTAAGCCTCTCTCTTGGAGTTTTAACCACGAGGTACGAATTTTTTTTTTTACAGAGAGGAAACCTGTTACAATGCAACATCAAAATAAAAATGATGGTGTATCAGAATGGCTTCGCAAACAAAATCGATTCAGCAAGTACGTTTTGGTTAACTGAGTCTAAGGTTAGCATTATAAATACTCATGTGCAGGTTGAGAATCAGTTTAAATTTTCAGAGAAGAACTAGAAAAATTGAACGCATTGTTTAAGAAAGTAACAACAACCAATGACAATAATGGAAACGGATCAGCATTTTCGTATTCGATGATGCGTGAGGTGATTTATTCGTTATTAATTTAGATTTTAGTACCTACCTTCCTCAAATATTTATACCTGCCAAAGTTAACCCACCTGTAGATCATCAAGATATCAAATGCGTAATTTTTTACACATGTTACCTTGAGTGAGATGATTTTTAAAAGAAAGCTTAATAGTTTTGGAGCCTTTGAATATTTTACTGGTTTTTACGCATACTTATGTTTTGATTTTCTTCACCTCGAAATTAATGAAAAAATGTTAGGTAATTTTCTCAAGAGTTTAACATATATTTTATATAGGAGAATCGTGAATGTTTTGTTATTATGAAGTTTACTTTTTTTTATGCTGCTCGCAATATGATAACAATATTTCAACCGAATAGTCAGTCAACAGGCCCACCTAACCTTTGAAATTATCCCAATCCTAGGCAGTGCCTAAAACACAAAGCATGGATCGAGTGATGTTCAAAGAGTTGTTGCATGATACTTTTCATATGTTAACCGAGGATATAATAACAGACAGAATTTTTGCTGCCTTCGATAAAAGAAATGATGGTTTAATCGATAATGACGAATGGTTATTTGGCTTATCAGTGTTTTTGAAAGGAACTTTGCAAGAACAAATTAATTTTGCTTTTTACATTTACGATTTGAATTCGGATGGAGCCATTACGAAGGATGAAATATTCACACTTTTAAGGTAAGCATCCTGTTCAGTTTTCCATGTAGAAGTTCAACTTTCATTTCGAAACTAATATTTTTTCCCCTCACATACACGTTGGTCAAAAACGTGACAATTATCCCAATTTTGCACAAGAACTTGGCTATTCAAACCAGCCAATCTTTCAATATCTGTTAAAGAATTTCAAGAATACCTACCTACAAACTAAAACTGCAATATGCTTGCCAACAAAACAATTTGAACAAAAATTGAATACTGGTTTCCAAGCCAGCATTTCCAATTTTCCAATCATGAGATAAGATTCTATACGTAGCCTATCAAGGTGATTAATTGTCAGAAATATTCTCAAATTCTATTGGTACCTGTAGCCTTTATTTCGAAATATGACTAATTCATATGAGTATATTTTATTAAATTACTACACATGTATCTTAGCAACCTTAAACCATAAAGTACTGGGCAGCCAGCATGCTGTCTTTTCCTGATAGATCAATGTCAAAATTCGCTGATAGCTTAATGGACCATAATACTCGTATTATGGAGACGTTATTGGAATGATTAATTCTGGAAGCAATCGATCTACTAGAGTGCGTCCAAAATTGAACTACATTTTCTTATACTAGGCTTTCTGCCTATTAAGTACTGTAATGTTCAAGGTCGCTACGTATTTACCTAAGATCAACCGGTGGGGTAAGTGATAGACCCATAAAATCATAAATTTGACTTTAAACCTCTATAACTCTGACAGATATTGTTCAAAGTCGCTGAAATTTTGCTGGTAACTTCTCTCAAGCGTCCTTCATCAGTATCCAAAATTACAGAACAATTGAAGCGTTGATTGTTTTGTCCATTTTTTGGAGTATAGTCAATGGGTTTCCCTTAGGTACTCCAAACTCGGGATAAGTGAGATCAATACAATATTTTGCACTTTAATTTATATTGAGAGACTTGGAGCAAGAGGAAACACAATGAGCAAAATTAAATTAAATAGCTATACCCAATACCCATTTGTGATTTATAATATTTAAAAAAATTTATTTCCGTCAAATTACAAAGAATCCTAAAAATCTGTTCTGTTTTTCTCAATTTTTTTTTTGAAACGGAAATTCTTTAAATTGATTATTCTTGAAACTACGAGTAGTTGAATATAACCTTCATTGATACACTTTGTATTAAATGTATGTAGTCTTCTTGAAATTACGTTTTGATTTTTTTTTAAATTTCATATGTCTCACTTACCCCAATACCTTTGGTGAGACCCATATAGCGATTCTATCTTGGAAATGGAAATGGATGAGAATAATTATTCAACAAAAAATATTTATTTATTAAGGATTACTTACAAAAAGAATTCTGCCAGTCATCCCGAAATTTTTTTTTTTTAGAAATATAATAATTTTCTAATATTTTACTCTAACTCAGAAATAGTTTACTCAAGCTACCACAAGATGAAGATGGCGATGAGAGCATTAAAGAACTGGTGGAATTAACGCTGAAAAAGTTGGATACAGACCACGATAGTCGTATTACTTTATCAGACTTCACAGAAGCTGTTCTCAAAGATAATTTACTGCTGGAGGCCTTGGGGCAGTGTCTTCCTAGCGATGAAGTTTGCCAAAACTTTTTCAACAACATTGATTTTAAGAATTAAAATTTTCAATTTATGTGAATTCACCTCACTGTCATCATAACTGTAATACATGGTCTTAAAAATTGAGTATATTTTTAATGAAAGTGCTTCGCAGTCCAAACCATTGAAGTAAACTCAGTAGCAACGTTAGAAAATTCGTTTAACCTAAGTGGATCATACTTACGTGCGAAATTGAGAGTTGTAAGTTAGTAATTGATTCTTACACAATAAAACTTGCAAAAAATTACAAGAAAATAATCATACAGGAAGGTTAAGAATACGTTTTAAGGCCTGTCATTCGACAAAACTTTATTTAATCATCGGAACCTATAAGAGCTTAGCATAGGTAATTAGGTTTCAGCATTGTAGACACTACATAGTCTGTTACAAAGAGTGGATAGTCACTTTTGTTTTAACCAATTCTGAAAATATAATGTCAATAAAACCGATGAAGACGTCAAAAATTTGTTGTTTTTTTTTTCCATTTCTATGAAATTTACAAAAATTGGACTTACCCTTTTTTTTTGGGCAAGAGACTGTTAATATTAAGGAAGGGAAGTCCTACTGGGAAAGTTATAAAGAACTGTCAACACCATACGTTCGCCTAAATTTTTGAGTGTAGCTAATTACGAGTACCATAGTTCGCAGGTTGAAATTGTGATATTATTCTTGGGCCATAATGAAATTTGTCTAGCTAATCCTTTTTTCTAACATGTAGACTGTATTGTGTTGCAGGAGAAGCCTTCACCACCACCACCACCACCAATCCCATCGATATACACCCCTCTCGCAGACCTAAAATTCCATTACCAATCGACGAGCCGACCATCCTCTGTTGAGGGATCAGCTTCCACAGCACTCCCAATGATCCCAACTCAACGCTCCAAATATCGCGCACTCTCTAGTCAAAGCCACGAGTACAAGAAAACCATCAACGAAACCCTTCGCATGAAACTGAAACTTGGCCAAATACACGACCAGATTTCAGCCATCGATCAGAGAATGGCCAAAGAAAGCATCAAATACAGAAATGCTGTAGAGAAGCACGAGAATTTCCAGAAATTATTCGAACAGTTTTTGAGCAACCAGTACGAACAAGTGAAGCATAAACTATTGGAGCTGGAGGAGCACGAAATTGAATCTGACCAGCTGAAAGAAAAACTGGCAGATATCCAAAAGACCATTACTATGAAGTCGTTACACATTTATGAACTGGAAAGTGCCTGGAGATACCATAAAAAAAGCCAACTCTTTCTAAATCACTTGAGTAATCTTCTGAAAAATGACGAAGGTTCCACAGCTGGTGCTACTTTTGTTGGATCTGCAGCCACTTCTTCGGTTGCTGTTAGTTCTTCCGCTTCTCTCGCCATCGCAGATTTTCCCGATGCCACTCATTTTCCGGCAGACTCTTCTACAATTGGCAGTTCTGCTTCTCTTGCTTCATCTGTTGCTGATTCTGCCGAAGCTGATTCCACCATCGCTGATTCTTTACCTGCTGCTTCTCCTTCTGTCGCTGAATCTTCTGCTGCTTCAGTAGGAAATTCTTTTATTGCCGGTAACATTCCTGCAATTCCAGCAAAAACCTTTCTTCCTGCTGCCGGTTTATTAGCCGAACAACCAAACTTCAATGTTGACCCCACTTGTGATACACCAACTCTGGATGACCTCATAAGTAACTACGAGCTCTATGACCAGCAGGAAGAGATTTTCGTCGCAGAACAGTACGCACACGTAACACCAGCTCGAATGGAGGACTTCTTAGACAAGCTGAAACGACAAAATATTCGATTGCTAAGACATAAGCTCGAGCATGAGAAAGTAATAAACATTTTCGAAGACGCTGAGAAGGCATGTAATGTGAATGCACGTAACCAGGCTACTGCATTGGCACAACAAGTAGTTGAGGTGCAGCGTAAATTACAAGTTCAGAATGATGAGGCGAGCGAGACAGAGCAACGCCTACGCGAAGTGGTGCAACAGAGATGCACCTTTACCGGAGCCGATGTGGAGTCTCTGAAGAAATTTGTGCAGAAGTTGTACAATCAAATTTTCAAGCCCACATACGAGGAAAGATCGCACGTGCATATGGCTAAATGTATGGAGGAATATGTGCAGTCTTTGTTGTGCCAGTTATATTCGTACGAACCGCAAATTCTGAAAAAAGCTTTAAGAAAAAACCAAAAGTAGGAACCTGCCTATATCTACGAGCAATAATTGTCAAATTTCAGTTTAAAGGAGGTTACTTTTTCTTTTAAATAGAAGTACCTATAGGGAAATAAATACGTCCATATCGTTGAACTGGACGAATAGGATCAAAACTTCATAAAAAGTAAACAAAATTCATAACTTTGATTTCTCTGGTGATAAAAGCTCCCAACCTACTGGACATGATTGTACACACTAAGGAGAATTGGTTCATTATATTTTCACACTCGAGGAAAAGGCAATATTATAGGTAGGTACCTTAAAAAGTATTTTGAATTTTCATAACACCAACGTATGAAAAACTCACTTGTAAAAACTTGTCTGGAAAAAAGTATTTTAAATTCGACTTCAGAGACCCAAAATTGTCTGAGTTATGGAAAATCACATCTCCTGCATAATGATTGTGTTCAAGAAAGTAAGAACGTTCTTTTTCCCCAGAAAAAATAATGAATTGGATGAAAAATCATGTTCGCTGAGAATATACTCGTAATATACATATGGGTAGGTGAATAGGATCACTCGCCTAAATAGAAAATTGATGGAATTTTCTAATGTGAAATGATGAGGGTTTTAATTTTTCAAATCAAAATTATTCATTTTCAATCTTCAGATCAACATTACAATGAGAAAAGCACTGGTATCAAAGTTTTAAATCAACATTATCGAAAGAACCTAAATTATCCATAGAATTTTCAAAAAAAAAAAAAAACCGCTGAATTAAAATGAAGGAAAAACCATAGAAAAACCGAGTTTTTTGCAGCCAGTTACACGAGTATGTGGCAAGCAATATGAAAATCACTGGGGCCAATTTCGTTTTACATGTAAATGAAAAATGCCAGACAAAACCAGCGCATATTTTACTGTGGTGATCGTATTGCGCCTATCTCACTGTTGAATAGGATCGGATCATATTTTTGAAGGGGAAAAGTTCTGGGATATGAAGTAGAGGATGGGAGGCTCAGTGAGAAAAAATATAAGTCAAGACCCATAATTTAGTTTAACTGCAGTTTTTCATCTTTATTTGCCTCTGAGATACAGCTTTTCAACGTTTGAAAAGGTGATCCTAATCACCCATTTCGACGGTAATTAATGTTTGTAGCGTTTGTAATACCGGCCCTTGGAGACTAAATGCAGGTCTGTAGGCCGACATCGTAAGCATGTATAATCTTCATGAGGGTATGCAAAAGCTAATTGCTGGCTGTTTGCATCTCTGAGAGAAAGTATGCGCGTCCGTGAACCGATTGTCACAAAATGGCATTTAAAAAATTCCGATAGAGTAAAATGAAAAAATGGAGGTATAATATACAGAAAATATGAATTTGTTTATCCTCAAAATTATTGCAATTGTGTAAGAGAAAGTCTCACGCGTGTGACGAAATGAAAAACGAAACAATAAAAAAGACGTGCCTTGGATTTTTAGTAAGTAGGTACTTATTTTTTTCGTATCTACTCGTATGTCTCGAGTGAGGTACCTACCTGTACGCATACAAGCACTTCTTAGATCAGATGAGAAGGATTTGAAACAGAATCCAGGTTAATTACACAGTTGTAAGATTTTTAAATAAATTGTTAATTCTGCCTAAATTATTCTGTCACTGTGCGGTTTCACGTTTGTTTTTGAATGTTTTTTTTTTTTAAAGAGTGGGTTGAAAAAGATCACCGTGAAATTTCTTCGTTTTTTAATGCACGATTTTAAAAAAACATAGAATGCACTTTTTTCTACGCGACTCCATTTCTAAAATGAGATATTGTGGTGTTATCTACAAGTCTGGTTGGTCATCGATACGAAATCCCACGCGTGATTTATGTTGAAGTATGATAGCTATTAAGACGGACATGGCGACGAATGGCTGTTGAATCGTGGGAGAGAAAACCGAAAGATGGTACGGGATGACATTTTTTAAAGGACCACGAGATGTTGAGTGAATCTCGTCTTAGATTTGTGAGTCACAAAAAAATAGCTGAAATATAGGGAAATATAATATTAAAGATGAATTTTTTATGGAGCTCACAAATCAAGTCCACAAATTAAGCATACAAATTAAACCTGCAAAATGAGCCTAAAAAATGAGCCTACAAATTGAGCCTACAAAATGAGCATAAAAATTGAGCATACGAATTGAATTCACTAACTGAGCACTCAAAAAAAAAAAAAAGAAAGAAAGAAAGTTTCAAGAACTCCTCTCTGTCTCCTATATAAATGCTGTCGAAACATCTTGTCTTTCCGTTGACTAAGCACTCACATAGTATACATATATAGTTATCTATAGTGAAGCAAAAAGAACTATAATGATAATTCTTAATGGATTTCAGGTTCTTAATTTTGATACAACTTGAAAAAAGTAAGTTTTTACACCGTATAAAAATTTAATACGAGTATAAATGAAAAATTTTTCGAGAAAATATGGGAAATCTTTTTTGTGGTTTCCTATATTATGCGTATAGGTACAAAGATGAATATAACTCTTGCACCTTACTACAAATTAATTTTCTATTCTGAATTTAAAAAAAAAAAAGAAAAATCAACATTATAATTATGGCAAAAACGAAATTCTATTCGAAGGTAGACTAACCAGTGACAAATTGAAATTATGCTGCCGGTAAAATGGGAATTTGAAATTTTCGTGACCAATAAATTGAGGAGTTTTGCCGCAAAACGCAACAAACGCCATTTTCATAGTAAGTAATAGTTCCAACCTCCACAAATGACGATCAGAGGAAAGCGGAGCATCACTATGATGAAATAGTAATTTGGTCAACTCTAAGGAAAAGATCGAGTCATTATGCATTAAAATGGAGCAACTGCTTCTTCTTTTATGGACAGTTTTTTATGGAATTTTTAGCATTTTTTCAATGGTGTTTGTTGTGTTTTGCGGCAAAACTCCTCAATTGCTGCCGGCTAAATGGGAATTTAAATTTTCTGGAAAAAATCGGCTGGCCGAAATTTAACCAACAAGTATAAGACTAACCAGTGGCTAATTAGACTAACCAGTGACAAATAAACCAACGATTCAATCCACACTATTTTCTTGAAAAATCGAAAATCCAATGTAATGAGGTTAAACCTTTCCTTTCGCCGAAACTATCATTACGATGAGCGAATATGGACTTATCATTCGCTAACGATCTACAAAATCATCTTGAAGGAATATTTTCGCTAAATGACCGGATGGTTGAGTAGTCCACGAAAAACGGATATTAATGAGGTTGGCCGCGTTAACAAAATACTTAATTTCTGCTTATGAATAGAGTTGTAATTCGAGCCTGTAGGTACTAATTACAGGCAATAATGCCCAAAAAAAATGCAACCAGCTATAAAGGTAAGCCTGTCTGTTTTGTAAGATGGTTATAACTGAGACGCTGAAGATTTTTTCGATAAACACTCATTTGTATTGTATTTGTGAAAGATGAAGATCTTCTCTTCCTGGGTCTTCGAACGGCTGACAAAATTATCGACATTGTAGATCTCATTATGGACTTAACAAGTGCATATATACTGGAGAAAGTGCTCACTGAATGAATAAAACGATTCACGAATTTGAGTATACTTACGTAGAAAGTAGTATGGATGAATTATCGTTAGGCCTATCATGTCGTGGGCTAATGGACTTGAGATAAAGTAAATTATACATAACACGGTTATACATAGAAATAAATGCTACATTTTGTAATTCTAATTATAGTAGGTATTCGTAGAGTTTTTCAAGGGCCGAAGGGTGCAGAGTATATTCATTTGTACAAGAACTGATGGACTTGGACCACACACGTCGCCAAACGTGAGAAAATCAAAATGACGATACATAATTCAACATGGGTACCTAAATGGATTTGAAGATATTCACTAGCCGTGTTCCTACTTTCATTTTATGGGGATAAGTATAATTGTCACAAATATAGTCGGCGGATCAAACTTGTGTTTATTTTCTACTTTTCAATGTAATTTGAACTATTTTTGACCTTCTCCTTACCGTTTGTATGTAAAAACTGGATGTGTTGCACACCCTAAATTTCTTAGAAGTTTCAATATGTTATAGAAAGCCATGAATACTATATAGGTATCCACGACCAGAAATTTCAGCCCGTAAATAATTTTTCTAGTCATACCCTTTTTTTAATCCAATGTTCTTGTTCCTAGGTTACAGTAGATGCAGCACAAAACAAAAGTTAAACGTTGAATAAAATCCTGCTAAAAAAGTTATTTAACCAACTTTGTGCATAAAGCCGAGGAAAATTAGTTTTAGGAAAAAGAGAAAAAATTGATATAAAAAATTTATGCTTGGAATGTTTTGGGGGTGGTACAAGGAATCTGCGGCAAGAAGTCTCAGCTCCCACACCCAGTGCTTTTCTCCTGGAGAGGGAGGGGCTCATATAAGTGTTGAGAGTTTACGTTTTTCAGCTATAACTCGAAAACGATGCTAGATATCCATTCTGAAGACCTATAGTTCAATAAAACTTTATTCTGTATCAAATTTCCTATCGATTAAAAAAAAAAAAAAACTTCACTTGATTCCACAGAAGTGCAGTAAAAGAAGATAGAAAATAAGTCGAATTTCCCCTAATTATTTAGGTTTTCCTTGAAAATTGAATTTTTTATTTGACGTTTATCTGATAGCAAGTTTATAAAAGCGAAAAAACAATTGTAACAATTTTTATCGAGTGTATGAGTCTAAACTTAATCTTAGAATGCTTCCCAACTCATTTAGAACTCGCAAGAATCCGAAAATCTTCGTTATCGATAGGTACGTGTCAATGAAGAATTGAAATTTTCTTTATTCGTTTTTTTCTCGAGACGCGCTTCATCACAATGGATTTAGTCACGAATCATAGATTAACTGTACTAATAATCTCCCACATGTCATACACCAGCTACGAGGAATAGGTACCTTTAAAAATTTAATGCGTCAAATAGTGAGCCATGTATAATCTCCGGGGGTTACCAATCTTGTAATCGACAAATTATAATTCCACAAATAAGCTTACGGCCAGAGTTCAAAAATAGTTGAAGAGAAGTAAAACTTGGAATTTTTTCGTAAAACAAATAAAGGAACCAGTTCTTAACAAAGAACAGGCCTAAGAGAAACTTAACTATATAAAAGTTTTGCCAGAGGGCATAAAGTCGTTCAAAAATAAAGAAATGCGTTGAAGATAAATTAAATTCTAGTTATAAATAATCAGAAAGTAAAAAAACTAACAAATGGCAAAATATCCAAGGGAACCAAAATATTCTCAGAGCTACACCAGGGCATATCCAAAGTATAATTTTGGCAGAAGTTTCTAAACATTGGCCATTATTTGCCAACTAACTATGCATTTTCCCTCTAAGGGCGCAGATGGTTCTCTTCAAATAAGGGGTGGTCTATATTTGTACCACGGTCCATATTTATACCATTTATTACTCTACATATCATCGGTGGCTTGCTGAATATCCCTTATGTGATAAATTTTTTTTTTTTTAATTTTGTTTGTGCTCATTGGATTTGTCTTGAGCAGAAAAATTCAACAAACCCAAACACATATTTTCAAAATTCTTATAGGAGATATTTAGCAGGTCACCGACGATATGCCGATATGCTTTTGTTAAATGAGCCCAAAAAATGGGTGCTGATTCGTTTGGGATTTAATTCATCATATTTTGGATCTGAGTCATCGATGTGCTTCCAGATAATAAATTTTGGTCGAACAGCATACATGCTTTCCCTATAGTTTCACACTCGGACTAACCTCTTCCCTCACAATTAAGGACTATCGATGAATCTTTTCAAAAGTATCCGTCTAAATTAGGAATTATTCGATCGACCGTATGATAACCATAAAAACAATCTTCTCCAAATACGGTTAGTAATTCCAGAAATTTGGTATCTGATCCAGTCGCTTCTATATTATCTCTCTCTCTCTCTCTCTTTCTCGCCGCATTTGTAGGTATACCCACGGATAGCTCGCTGAAACCAAGACAACAAAAAGAGAATCGAATCCAAATCAACCAAAACCCACAGCTGCTTGTTTTTTGGTCTACCAGTAATTTTCAAAAATCTGGTTAAAAATCGAGCACCAATTTGATATTCGATCTTCGGCGCCACAAATTGTACACCATCCTGCTGGATGTCTTGCTGCCTACGCGAAGGCACTTCATTTTACGGTCCATTGGTGACTTGAAATGAGATTTTGAATTATTATCGCCAGGTTTTTATTCGCTTTATTAACGACGAATCAAATTCATGACAGCAACGATGGCGATGTATGGCGGATGAAGTGCGTGCTCTCAGCGAGTATCATGATTTTTTTTCCACGACTGATCGTTAGTAGACATGACAGCATCGCTCAAAAGAATGGAATTTGTGGTTAGAATTGATGAGGCAGTATTTAAATTAACACGCTATACCGCCGCCATATCTACATGACACGCACACAACAGTAATTTAATTTACTATTCCTACAGGAGCAGATACCAAACAAATTTTGGGAATCATTCTATGAGGGACTATACCTATAATGATAGATGCACGTATAATAGTACACTTTTTAAATCGTTTAAAATATTTTCCCAAAAGCTCCAAGAAGTCTTTTGTAATGCAAGAAAAATGCTAATCTCAGTAGTCCAGGAAGGAATGAATCATCCCAAGGCATTTGGTAAAGACATTTACTGAGACGAAGAAATATAAGTACCTATAAAAAACGATATTAAACGTACGAAGAAGATGGTTATTACTAGAGACCGGATTCCTCGGCACAGAAAAGTGAAAAAATCGGCATTGAAAACTTCATTTTTGGCATTATTCGGCAGTAACCTACAAAAACCCCTCAAAAGCAACAAAAAAGTAAAAAAGTAATGAAATTCTATTTCAGAGATAAAAAAAATACATTTTTATAAAAATTTATCAGTATGCAGTATGGATTGTGCAGTTATGTATGAGAGTGAGAACTGTTAATATCAGTCGCTAACTTCCTTGCTTGCATGATTAGGCTTGTGATTTTTCACTATCAATGATTTTATGCGTTATGCATTTTTCACTATCAATAATTTTATGCGTTATGCAATGGTGAAAATTAGCAAAATCTGCCATATTTGGCATTTTCTGACATTTTCCCCATTTTTGGCATTTTTCTCATTTTCGGCATTTTTCTCATTTTCGGCATTTTTCGGCAAAATAAAAATTTTTTCCTGGCTTCTATTCCCCCCGATTCGTCCTCATATGTAAAAATTACCCTCCCGCCCCTTCAGGAACAAAAGTGACAAATGCCGAGGAATCCGGTCTCTAGTTATTACTTATTACAGGTAGGTATAGAGTGAACGATGAAAAAAGTACCTAGCCAACGGGGAGGTAAAAATGTATGGACGCCCCCCGGTAGTTATTTTCAGGGGTGCTGTATCCAGACGTATTTTTGAAGAGCAACTCTTTAAACAGAACTTTGGGGGTAAATTAATATCTTCTAAATTCATTCATTGGCCATTCACCCCGACTTTGCCACTGACGCCCCCCATCCCTTGGGTGATAAGGGGAGTGGTAGGAAATTTTTTTGTTGAAAATAGACAATGGATCAAAGCACCGCTGGTTATTTTAGGTTAAAAAAGAGGGTTGAAACTTTTAGCTATATACCAACAAGTAGAACTAGACCACCGCAGTATTAAGGCCGTTTCTGATTGGATGGTATAAGACCGTGATATGGAATGGACTAATTCGAATGTGAATAAAAATAAAAAAACTTGACTTTTAAAATTTTATATTTCACCTTGAGATTATGAATTCGCAGACTAACAAAAATTTTCAATCGAAGAACAAGTACAATTCGATCATCAAGCCCGAAAACGAGAATTATTGAATGAATGAGGTAAGCAATGAGGAGGTAAATAACCTTTCTTTATAGAGCAGTCGAGTTATCTATTTTTGACGAACCCGCAGCAGGTGAAATTCAACTTGACCAAATCTAAATATGAAATGAAACGCAACATGCGTTACACAACACACGTACCGAATATTTGGCGCCGTAAATACGAGCGAATAGTCTATTCGAACGACAGCTGTTGAAGGATTTCTATTCTGCAGCTCTCTTTTCTGTATTTTCGACTACATATTTCGACGTTAAATGTTCTGAGTTTTCAAAAAAAAAAAAAAAAGTCAGTAGAATAGAATTTATTTTCATTGGTCAAAAACAATGGCGACTTTTCCCTGATAAACTATTGCACTCGATTTATCCTACAATAAAATATAATGAAAAACGAAGGGTCACATTTTTCTCATTACCTAGATGTGTAAATATATATTATGTGTATCTCTTAACTTGATCTTGTTTTTGGAATCTAATAGAATTCCATTGATACATAATAAAATATTCTTTTTTTTTTTAATTGAAATTCCGGCCTGCCAAATGGGAATTTGAAATTTTCGACTACAAAATTGAAATTCCGGCCTGCCAAATTGGAATTTGAAATTTTCGACTCCATAATTAAAATGGTATTTCCACCCACCATTTTCGATAACTTCTTCGACCTGAGCTGGAAAAAAATTGCGGGAAGCTGACATTTAGTAATTACAAAAAATATTTTCTTATAAAATTTTCAATAAGCCATCGAATCTGTTCAGGCAGGATGACTGAAATTTTTGGGCGGGCAAAAATTTTTTTCTAAATACTTATGAGGAGGGGAGTAAAGGCAGAAAATAAAATCGAACTTTTTGTATAACTATGCTTCTATTTTTAGTGGAAAAGGCTAAAATTGAGATTATTTCGTGATTTTTTTGTTTTTTACGACAAAATTCTTTAGAGGGCAAAATTTTCTTTAGTTAGGGCAATGCTAGGTTGGAGCAACCATGAACTTAAGGTTTCCTCTTTTAATAATTCTCCGGCCGTAAACCGAAGTGATCCAAGACCAAAATCGTTTTAAGAAAAATTCTCTTGAAGTCTTCAAAATACACCCTTTTTCATTTTGTTTAAAACATTTCTGGTATACATTTCAAGGGTAATGATTGGTTGTTTTGAAACACTGAGTTCACAGGTCGAAAAGTGCATAGGTAAACTATACATTTAAAACAGTAAAAATCTCCTTATCCCTGGACTTAGATCATTCTGGTTTTCAGCCACAGAATTATTTTCAAGTAATTTTAAAACTTTTTTGCAAGTAGTACCTTACCATTTTCATTTTACCTGAAAACTAGGACGCCAATAGAGGTTTTAAAGTGCCTCTTCTACCTTTTGAAGGTGACTCGAAACAAATTTTTCTTCGTGCCACTCGTGTCAACATGAAACTTTCTTTTATAAAAATAGCTTTTGGAAAATAAATTTCCAGCTACCAGCAATTGCGCTTTTTTTACCTACTTCATTCGTGTGTCTGCTTTTTCACAGAATACCATGAATAGAAACCTAAGCCAAACAGAAAGAACGGAGATACTTGGAAATGTGATACGTTTCTCCTTTTACAGTTTCTAACGTACAAGTTGATTACTGAATGAAGCTGGTCATTTACACCATTCGCAGACAATGAGCCTATATTCTCGTGATGTACGAGTACATTTTTACAATGTAGTACACCTCTATGAATATTGTCATCGACTCATCGTGCGTGGCTCTATTGTGTTCACCTTTACGTGTGTATACGTATGTAATATACATTAAAATACGTAAACTACTGCGGTGTTTGTAAGAGACTTCATCTTTCCATTGATAAGCGATTCTATGCAGGTTAATTTACTGGCTACCTCGACCAACTTGGTAGGCAGAATGGAATTCGAACGTGCTCTCCAGTCGCAATTCCCGTTTCTCCGCTAGGTATAACCGTATTCTCGAGACTCGACTAGCATATGATTTACACCTGCATGTGAAGCTGCACCACAGAGATAGGCCAAACCAGCCAAAAAATCTACCAGCAATTATTTTAACGCCAACCTAACCGACCGACTGACAAGATTTCGAAATATTTTTGGTCAAGTCCGTATCCAGCTCACTTTGCATAACTTCGGAATAATGTTTTCTTTTTCTTTTCGCTCTTCTATTCTTTACAGTTTTTTAACGAAGCCCCTCGAGCCCCATATCAATTTATAATTTCTTCGAGAAAAAATAAATGAAGAAAAAAATACAAGAGTTACGAAGAAATAGAACAGCAATAAAAATGAAAATTTACTTCCTTAAACGACGGAAATAAATTTTGATCCAAACATAAACTTTCATTTCAAAGCACGGTTTACAATAGGGGCTATTGTCATTGACTTTTATTGATCAAGCAATCGGAAATAAGAAAAATTTATCGAAAATATCACGGTTATTTGCCTAAAAATTTCAGCAATAACTGTCTGCAGAATATTAATTAATGATTGAGCATCAAGTTTTTATGATTCAAAAATTCAAGGATTTTTGGGGAAATGTAGTTCAAGTTGAGATAAGAAAAATTCGGAAGGAAAAGAAAACGGCCGGATAAGGTATTTTTAAAATTCGTTGAATTTATTTATAAAAAAATGTTGAAAAACACTTATTGAAGATTTTTTAATGTGTGAAAATTTATTTCTGCGGGCATTTTAAAATTGAGTAAAGTGAATATTTTGAAGAAAATTATGATGAACAAATTAAAAATACCATTTTGTTTGATTTTCCGTGGAAATTTCTAGTGCATAAAATATGAATCATGTCCACCTAATCAAAAGTTATCAACTCGTCACTTCCTATTCCCAAAAATTAAGCCAATAATTAATTTGTTAAGCGGTCGAATGCCTATCTCCGATAAAATTATTATTTTAGTGTTCCACATTTCTCTTTTGAAACAGGATGTAATACCAAAGCGACAAAAATTATCTACGAGTAAACAAATTCTCAACACAAAGTTCACACAAATAGTCACATAATTTCTCACCCAACTTTGACTATACGAGCCTCACCATAATCAAACTAATAAAAAGGATCTCCTTTTATTGAAAGCAAGTACCCCATCCGTTTCAATTATACATTTTTTTCACCCTAACACATTCAAACACAACTTCATTGTTAAATTGCGGCCAATTAATGCCGTTTATAAAAGAAGTTCAAAATATAGTCTCATGAAATCGTATTCAATTCAAATTCGCTGACCATTTTACAATTCGCCAGACAATTGAAATAATATGAATTTTTCCAGCCTTATATAATTTAATGTTCACCGAACAGCCCCAAAAAAATTATTTTAATTGGATTACGAGTAGGTATAAGTTCTATTTCTATTTCAAACCTTGAAAAAAATGAATTTTTCAATTTTCAAAAACTACTCGTAGGTACAAGTAGATCTTCGTACGAACAGAAACATAAATTATTTGAAGGGAGAGAGTGTTCAGGTTCACGGAGAGTTAATTCGAACATCAACTAAGTTAGATATACGTAAGTTACAGGTACTTTCTTTATGGAAAATAAGAAAACAAAGAACGATCCTCTTGTAATTTGTTCAATAATTTATAATCGACGAATGAAATCTTTATTTTGACTCATGTTCGTAAAGAGAGATTGATGGGTGCATTGCTAGACGATTTTAAAATTTAAATGAGAAGTTTCTGAAAAGCTGATCGCGGTGGTCTAAGCAAAATCAAAATCTACAACCAGTACGTATACACAAAGGGATGAAATTCAATCAATTTGTTTACACTAGAAGCAACATTTCAAGAAAATTTTCAGCTCTATCGTCTTATTTGGACGAAATTTCACGGTAAAGTTTATCTTTCAGTAGACAAAAACGCAAGAATACTTCGATTGCTTAAATTGAAAACCTTGTACTTAACTGATGATTTCTTCGTGGAAGGATTATTAGATCAACTCGTTTCAAATAATGTTCTACTCATTGAGAGGGAAGTATAATTTATCAACTATTCACACTGATGAGACAAACCCTCGACTTCTTCCCACTAGGATTTAAATTTTTTTTCTAACAACGTATTTTCGTTTATAACAGGAGAACGAAGACGTTAACAGGATATTCTCATGAGGCTTACTCTAATCACATTTCTCAGCAAATTGAATAAAAAAACAATGCGAGAAAAATAAAAATATTTTTAAAAATCAACACTCGTTTCGATATAAACGAATATTATTTTACTAAAATGTAACAAATATTACGGTAAATCTGTAACGACTTCTCATTAAAAAATGAAAAAAAAAAAAATTGGAACAAAAAAATTAATAATAATAAATCGTAATAATAAAGGATAATAAGTATTAAAACCAATTACACAAATTTACACGACGATAATATTATCACAAGTATGCGCTGCGTACGCATTTTTCCCACATCATCCACACATCGATTAATTAACGAGGGGGTAGTCACGATGGGCAGAAAAAAGGGGAGTGAAGTGGTGAGAAAACGCATACCACATGCATATGAAGGAAAAAGTTTTGATTCACACTAAAAAGTAGGCGGGAAAGTAGGAAATCGAAGAACCAAAAAAAAAAAAAAGTGAGGGGAGAGATAAACAATAACAAGAGCACAGACATGTATAATTAATATGACTAGAAGGAGCACTTCCATAAATTTCCATAATACGAGTAAAATGGTGGTAGGAAGAAATAGTCACTCTAAACAGCGATGCTGGCTAGCAATTTTATTCTGTTACAAATTTTTTTGGTGCATTGTGGTTCAATTTTACACTAAAATTACCGCACGATCATTATCGATCAGGTAAATTGATAATGAGCGAGGCGAGCCCCAATCAAAAACTAATAGGTAAGTCAATTTTAATTAGTCTACAGCATTTTTAAAATAAAACCAAAAGAAAACTATTCACACAACCAATATCAATGATCAACACTTACAATTTGTAATTAAGTCAACAGTTCGAGTGTTAGATGGTTTCATATCAACTCACCACTAAATATTCAGGTTAAGGCGTAAGAAAAGAAATCAAAGGTGATACGGTAAACGACTTATTCCTTTTTGAAAGAAATTTCTCGAATTTTCTAATCATCAGTCTGGCTTAGATGAATATGAATCAGGAATACCGATATATTTCAGGATCGATGGGATGAATTTACTTTGAATTTGGACATCGGGCCCTAACTGATTTCAAAAATGTGCAAGAGGTATGTATACTCAAGCGACACATTTAACAGAACAACATGCCCGCAGCAAATAATATTTTGAAATTCTTTCTGTCTCATCCATAGGAGCATTATCAATAACAATATTTTTTGTTATATTCATTTCATTCATGATAGAAAGATTAATATCAAAACAAAAAGTAATATGCCACATAAAACTATCAGGTTTATACTCGTAAAAGTGAAAAATATCGACTTTTAATGACTGATATTCAAGACTTGATAATGTGTGGTTTTTCACTTATATGTACTTAGGACCTAATAATATTCCAAGAGCCAAAACTATACATACACATATGTGGTAAATTATAGCCTACACATATATGAAGATTGAGAGAAAAATTTAATTCATACTGATAGTAGGTAATATTGATGAAAATTTAGCAACTTTGAGAGATTAAACCTGCTACAGAGTACATTTTTCATCGATAGAAACCTTATAATCCACACGATTTTTTTTAAACTGTCAGAAGGAAGAAACAGTTGTACCAAAAATTACTTTTTATTTTTTTGAAACTTCTAAACGAAATATGAATTTGAGAGTTTTGTAACTTTCAAATAAGTACCTTTAATGCAAGAAGTGCTTAGCAGATCCAAATTCAAAAACCCAGTAGCTCAATTAGAATCAAGTATAATTATTGTTTTTTGGTTTTAGAGCAGCGTCAGTTACTGCAGAATTTTTTGAAAAAACTTAACGTCGATTTCATTGAACTTGGCACATTCCAGACGCTGATAACTTTCAAATTACTACGTATTTCATTAAATCGTTGGTATTCAAAATCGATCTCATTGAAAAATCAGGGCGTAGGTGAAAAATCAAATCTTTTTCAAGGCTTTATTGCTGTGTGGAGGAAGACGGACGGCGAAGAATTGAACTGGCGGTCAAAAATATTGGCATTAAATTTTTTTGTCAGGGTACAATACATTTTTATAAGCACGAGTAAAAAAATTGATAAATTTTCAACTATTACAAAAACTGGACCTGACCGTAGAATTTTTAAAAGTATGTTCATAAATTCATTTAACTGATTAACTGAACTACTTACTCGTAATAGAAATCCACTCAAACGAAATCTGCTTTATGCTTTGTTCAACAGATATGCGTAAGTGACCAGAGAAATGAGTCTTTTTCAAACGCTGATCGTAAGTACCAGTCATTTTTCAAAAAACAATGATTTTCGAAACCTATCATAATTTACACAACATTGATCGTTGGAAAATCTCTTTCTAAAAATTAACTCTTAAATTCTGTCACAATCACCACTTAATACTATTGTCAAATATCAGAAAACTCGAGCGGACCCCCTCTCACTGGTATCTAATTCTCAGCTGTTTCAAAGCATCGCGACAAGCGACCCGAAATCTATTACAGACAGCCAAATTTCAACTGATTTTACAAATACCCACGTATTTTATTTATTTATAAACTCATATTTTTCATTTTTTTTTTTTTTGACACGTTCTCCGTCTAATCACAAAAGAAATACACATCCGTGAAAAAGGTAGAGATGCAGAGAGACATAGAGATGCATAAAGAAAACACAGGGAGGGAAAAAAAAATCATCTAATCTTACGTTTATTCTGCTTACTGAGCTTCTTTCGTTTCACTATCATGCCGTAGAGGATGTCGAGACCCTCCTGGAGGCCCTCGCCGGTGATGGCGCAGGCGGCCTGAATGTGCCACTGGTGGGCGCTGCTGCCGCTGCCGGTGATCTCGTGCAGTCCGAGCAGCTTCTCCAGCTCCTTGGAGTCTTTGGCGCCTGGTAAATCTTGTTTATTAGCTAGGACTAGAATCGGTACGCCGGCGTTGTCCGCGGACTTGGCCGTCTTCAGCAGCTCCATTTTGGCCTCCTCCATGCGTTCCAGGTCGACGCTATCGACGACGAAGACGATGCCGTCCGTGCAGCGGGTGTAGCTCTTCCACAGGGGCCGCAGCTTTTCCTGGCCGCCGACGTCCCACACAAGGAAGTTGATGCCTTTGCTGCGGCCACAGGTGCCCTTCACCTTTTCGCAGTTGAAGCCGATGGTCGGCACCGTGTTCAGGTACTGGTCGAACTTGAGGCGGTACAGTGCGGTCGTCTTGCCGGCGCTGTCCAGGCCCAGCATGACCACGTGCAGCGTGCCCTGCCCGGTCGGCAGCGCGTCTAGCAGCGACGAATTTTTGCCCATCGTTGCGCCCATCGCACTTCCCCAGCATACCACCTGCAACACGTAAAACCAAAGAGAAAACCGCATTAATATGCGCTTCCAAAAGGTGTCTGTAGTCCGCTTAAAAGGGACGAAGAAAATAATAAAATAAATATAAAACAAAATAGCGTATGTCTGTTGACAAAGAATCGAGACCGGAATTTGGAAACATCCGCGTTCCCTGGTTCTTTTCGTCAAAGAACCAGGAACAAGGGACGCTGATTTTTGATTAAATCGGACATGAAAAATCGATTTTTCAGATCTATTTTTTGGAGTTCGATTCGATTTTTGCAGTGATGGGCCATTCGGGAACAAAATTTCGAGGTGGGAATTCCCGAGAATGGGGAATGGGGAATTCCCTCGCTCACCCCTTGTTGTCACAAATTGATCATTCCAAAATCAAAAAGTCGAAATTTATGGAGTATTTTCTCAAAATTTGTATTTCGGTAATCTGTAAAAGTAAATTTCAGGTAAATTTTCATACTACAAATAAATCAAATATTGAACTAAATCTCGGCTAAAAGAAATACTCGGAGTACGAACACTAAACTTTCTTAAATATTATTAAAAATTGACAGTTGGAAGTTATTGAATACGGTATCATCATTCATCACTGAACATACGCTATATAGCAACCAGAATCTTTTAGGCCGCCTTCTTCATTGCGCAAAAGAATAATAGAAGAGCCCAATTCCAAAGTGCCTCAACTCAAGTGCCAAATAAAATTTTTCAAAGAACGAGAAAAATGTATACAGCTTCCAACCTGTGAGTCTGAAGAGGCTGGTTCTAATGCTGTTTTTCAAGTTCATCAATTCAGGTGTAGTTTTGCCATGAAGGTATGCTTCACACAGGTCGCATTACAGAGAAAAAAGTAAAGCATTTTTCCGGACTATTTGCTTCTACAAAAATATAAAATAGAGATTTTTTTGATATGTCATACGTAGATAATGAGCAATCTTTGATATTACATTCTTGATTTTCATTAAATAAATGATGCCAAAATTTCAGTCGATTAATGGATCAAATTTAGGTCTACGAGTATAACTACACTTGTAACAACAAGACAAGTATATCAAAATCTAAAAAATCAAATTTTACAGGGATTCAAGTTTGAAATAAAAGTACAATATAAGTCACTAATAAATAGGAAAAATTCACTGTTTAATGAAACAGCTTGATAACCAAAAATGCAACCTTATCTCGAATTATTTTGGCTAATTAAGAAGCATGAATATATATTTTTCTACACATATACATATCATTGGAAAACTTTAATTAAAACATTGATGTACCAAATTACTGAGTTTGTTCCTCTAATGAAGCATACCTTGAAATGACACGTGAAAAACATTCAAGGAGAAAATCAAGTTGGGACTGCAGTTACTTATTATCTTTATCATGTTTTGACCACAATATTAAGCTTGATTATAGATATTATGGAATATCTCGCGATTTTTCTTTTCTATACACTTTTCAAGATTTAACGAGTTCACAATTATGTTTCCTGATAAGTTATATAAAGTTTTGGATCTCTGTTTGGTGTTTGCCAATATAAATTGACTTAAATTCATATTCTACCTAATCACTTTCAATCAGTCAATCAGCATCCAAGCCAGCAATTTTTCAAGATGTATTTTCACTGGAAAATATTGTTCTTCGGATTTCTAATGTATTTTAACTTGTCAAACGGACAACATGGCGAAGGAAAACCACCTTCAGATGTGAGTACATAATATTATAAATAACTTTTTTAATATTAATTGTCAATAATTATATAAAGTAATAATATGGGTATATAATAATACGTATTAAATTTGTAGAGGGGCCACCCTTAAACTGTACCAAATTTATCAAAAAGAAAAGAAGCGGTTCAAGTCTATGATTAGTTTGTCTCAGAAACACTGCAAGTACCAAGGGATGGAAAAATATTTCAACTTCCAAAACTTCATTACAATATTCCGCTGTCTACCATTTTGTCGCTTTTATAGTTATATACTCTGTTGAAAGCTCGAATAGTTTGAATTTCGTAGGTTTTTGTTTAAGAGAGGACTAAGAATCATTTTTACCATGCATTTTTATGATCCTTTATGTTGCATTTTGTCAGAGTCTTAGGCCTTAGCTTGAGAGTTGAAATATGAGGAATTTTTTACCCAACTTTAATATAAATCTTATCACAAGGAATTTAAAATTCAGCATGAATTTAAAAAATTATAATTCACGTTCATAGTCTCTCTGGAGCAAAAAACGGCCATCCACATTTCTGCAGTTTCTTACATTTTAATTTGGTCTTGCTGCAATGCAATGTTTCTTCAACTATCGATAACTATGAATAAATATTCTTTCAGACTGCAACCAAAGTAGCAAAAGGGATCTCAAGTCTAGGGAGACGACTTGTGACCTCTTTGGAAGAAGAATTGTCACCGCATGAAAACTTATTACTGTCTCCGATAAATATTTTCCATGCAGTGGCTTTACTGCATATGGGAGCTGGTGGAAATACTCTAAAAGAACTTTCCACTCTAATGGCAATACCACCAAACCAAAATTACTCGTAAGTTTTGTGCAAGAGAAATTATTCCTCATTTATAGAAGATATTAGAAATGAGTAGCACATTAATAAATAAATAGGTATGCATTTTCATGGGAGAAGTAGGCGTTAGTATTCATTTAATTTATTTACAGAAAGTCTGAAATTCATTCCACTCTGAGTTCTTTCTACAAAAACATTACAACCGATGACAAAGGTCCTGTAATTCTAAATATTGCTGATGCCCTGTTCTTGCAAAATGGTTTTCAAGTAAAAAAAGACTACCAAGATTATGCAATAAAACAATACCAAGCCCATATTGAAAACGTTAATTTTGCGGTTGGAAACGAAGCAGTCAATAAGGTCAATCAGTAAGTAATGAAAATGATAAGTTTTTCAAATGTTCTGTTGATTTCTTTATAGCAAATATTCCTCATATCAAACCTGCTAAAAACAGAGTGGGTTTTAGTAATAAATTCTATACTCGATAGGCCAACTTGTATATTAATCAATTTCCTTCTCGTATGTTTCAGCTGGGTTTCTGAAAAAACCAGAAATCATATTCCAAAAATTGTTGAAACCATCCCCAAAGATACACAAGCTGTAATAACAACTGCCCTGTACTTCAATGCAAACTTGGCCTATCCTTTCCCCAAAGTTGAAACGCACAAGTAAGAAATTTTCTCAAAATGACTAATCAACTTATTTACATATCGCACACCCTCTACAAAACTGATACAACGTGAAAAAACCGTTTTTTCAGGAGAGCTATTTGAAATTTTCAATTTTAAAACTGTCCGTATTCAATCAATTTTTAACGGATTTTCTTCATTCAAAAGCCAAATGACTCCATGTATAGTGTAGTTTTTGAATGTGCTGGTCTTTTCCCCATAAACGATCCACTAATAGCCCACTGGTAAGTTGTATCACTTTTGTACAGGCAGCAATGACACTTTTCAATGTTTTGTGTGTTAATTTTAAGTGAAATGTATCAGTTTTGTAGAGAAATATTGAGTTGCATCGGTTTTGCAGATTGCCAAACTTATTAATTTTATATGGAAAAGTTGAGTTGTATCAGTTTTGTCCATTGAATAGCTACACATTTCTGAAATTGTAAACTGATACAACTCTCCTGGAGGGGTCTGGGGTGGAATTTCACCAAGATGAATATGGGGGATTAAAGTAGGACCCTTATAGACCCTTATTTCACTGCTAACTCAAAACTCAATTTTTGTGAGTTGTATCAGTTTTGTAGGGGTGTGCGATATAATATAATGAGCAATCAAATGCAGAAATAATAATCCCAGTTTCCCATTAAAACAGTGCATTTGAAATCATCCTTTTTCAGAATAGGCCTCCTGGGTATATTTAACGCCCAACAGTTCAAGGGTTTCATAAGAAATTTTGAAATTTCAGAATATCAATTACCAAAGAAAATGAATGAATAGAAAATTATATTGAGTAAAAATTTTTGAGGTTGCAATTGAAATGCCAACAGAATAAGTTTTTGGAAATACAAAGTTTCTCTTATTTTTGAAGAACTTTGTGGCAAATAATAGTAAATGTTTTTAATAATACCTTTGAACATACTGTGTCTATATCATATATATGATCGGAGAATAATACAGTCGATATCTTCTTTTTGTCTACTTCCTGGTAAAACAAGTGTCAGTATTTTATGTAGTATCATTCCCAAAATTATCATCCACTTGAAAAATATTATAATAGCCCTAGATCAAAAGCAGCCATATGGGTCAAATATTATGAGAAAATACTAAGTTTTGAGACTGACTTCAATATTAATGTTATTCTTGGCTCCAGCCAAATCAGATGAGAGGTAAATGAGAATAATGTACCTAGTATTACGAGTATGTAGCTCACAGCCTTATGCAAGTTTCAAAGAATTAATCTGCTAATTTTGTTTTCAACTAGGGAGAAATTTTCAACTGGAGAAAATGAAGTTGATGTGCAAATGATGCATTTAACAGAACATTTACCATATGTCAGAAACTACCATTTAGACTTCGAATCCACAGATCTTCCATACGATGGATCCGACTACGCATTAAATATAATTTTACCTTGTCCCAACCAAACCATTAAAAATCTAATTCCAAAATTGAAGGACATCAGCATCAAGCAGATCATGGAGAACAGCAGCTATAAGGGTGTCGATTTGAAATTACCAAAAACAAAATTCAGTGTGGGTAAATCTTTGGTTAAAACTTTTCGGCAATTGGGAGTTTACAACCTTTTCACCGGTGCTAATTTAAATGATTTAACCGATGCGAGCGTTCTAGTTTCTGAAATACTTCATAAAGCTGAAATCGAAATTTGTGAAGAAGGAACTGTAGCTACGGCAGGTAGTTACTTATCATTTCGCCTAATAAGAGGCACGAACTATCCAATTCTTTTCCACGTTAACAAACCATTCATTATTAATATTTATGATAGGAAAACTTCGTTGACTTTATTCACTGGCATTGTTAATAACCCAGTGGCTACTTGATTTACATAGAATTAGTAAATAATATGGTATTTAAATTACATTTTAGACATGATTATAATTATTTTGATAGTCTATAATGGACTTATTTGAGAAATAAAATAAATAGAATAGTGCAATTTATTTTCAGACTTTTCAATTAACTATTTTATATCTCAGTATTTGTCGTGGATTAGTATCTTTGTCTGCTCAGCAGAAACTTTTTCTGGCAAATGGGGAGGGGTGTGGTTGTGGTAATTTGAACAATTAATATTTTGAAGATAACTAAATCCAGTTTCTATGATAATGAGTACCCTGTACTTCAATGCTCAATGGGCTCACAACTTCAACAAAGTCAAAACACAGAAGTGAGGAACTTTTCAAAGAACAAAACATGAACTGCCTTATAGATGATTGGAAATTCAGAATACAGACAATTTGATTAGATTTCTGATCAGGGCGAGGTTTTTTGTTGTTTTAAACGCTAGCATCAAAAACAGGTTTTCATTCACCCACAGCACGCATACTTCATTCATTTATTCATACAGTTCTGAAACAGTCTTTGTCCAACCTCTGGGACATAGACCTCCCAGTTTTTATAGATGCGAAAATTAAATGCAATAAGGATTTCAATCTGCTACCAAATACAAGCATAAAATTTATGAAAATTTTGACAATTTCAAGGCAAGAAAAGTATTCAGTTGGAAATGTTTTAGATAAGTTGAAATATTAATAAGATATTTTATTATTGTCCAGGGAGAAATTTTCAACTGGAGAAAATGAAGTTGAAGTGCAAATGATGTGTTTGATTGAACGTTTATCATATGTCAACAATGCAAAATGATGTGTTTGATCGAACGTTTATCATATGTCAACAATGCCAAATTACTGTTTGAGTCCATTGATCTACCATATGCCGTCTTCGACTATGACCTGAATATCATTTTACCATATCAGAACCAAACCATTAGAAATCTACTTCCAAAACTGAAGGACCTAAACATCAACCAGATCATTGAAAAAAAGCAATACGAGGGAGTCGAACGAAAATCAAGTTCAATATGGGCAAATCATTGATTAAAACTTTTCAGCAGTTAGGAATCCACGACCTTTTTGCCCGTTCCAATTTAAATGATTTAACAGATGGGAGTGTTCAGAGGGTCTAACAGGATAAGATAGGTGAAATGACCTTTTTCGAATTTCAACCTGAAATTTGGGGGTCAGGTTGACAATGATGAAAAACTAATTCAGCCTAAATTTCAGCCTCCCACCTCAACTGGTTGCCCCCTGGGTAGTGAAAATGTGATTTGGCCAGTTCGAAGGTTTTTTCCCATAATTTTCTTTATAATTGTTCATTTGACTTGAAATTTTTATGGTAGTTAGTTCTCTATGAACTCTATCTGCCAGCAAAATTTGGTGGTTCCACCTCTAGTAGTTTTCCAGTAACTCCAGCTTGAAATTTTGGAGCCATTAACCCTATGGAGTCTACAAGTTGGAATTTTCACTGGAAATAGCTTGTCCAGTCTACATTACACCCATATAATTTGTTTTCCAAAATTCAGGGTGGACAAGGTAGTTTTTTAGCATTGAAATATCAATTTTTTCCAGTGGCTTCTGCTCTGGGTGTGCAAGGTGTTCACTGCTCACCCAACCAAATTCAAAAAAAAATTTGTCCAGATTATGTTGTTAAATAAATTATGTGTATCTTGTAAGCATATGACATATAAGAGATGGCGTGGTGACAGAAAATTCAATGTAATAAATTATTATTTAAGACGACAGAAAAACCTTGATTTGAAGTTCAACATAATAAATTAAATATACTGAAATGAAATTTATCAGATACAGATGTACAGTATTTTTTTTTATTTCTCCTTCTTTTGAAGTTGAAAAGGTTAAAACAATGATCTTTTTACTGAGAAAATATATGTATGAGTGCAATAGTGCATGATTGAAATAATTTTCAAAGTTACAGTAAGGTAACTTTTTTACCAACTGATGCAATAATCTGTTCAAAGGTGACTTCTTAGGTAATTAGTGGAAAAAATACGTACATACAAAAAATGGATGATAAGATAAGTTAATCCTTTTGTTAAGTAAAAGCAGTGTAATAATATCTTATCACTAATTGTTCTGCAGTGCAATGTGTGTTTTTTTTTCTTCATATTTTTGAATCCAGAAATGTTAGGTAAAACTAATTTATTGTGATTTTCACCATTTGGGATTTCAAGAATTTTTTCCTGAAAATTCCTGGATTTTGAGGAAGTTTTTCCCTCAAAATCCGCAGTAAAATTAAACTATAGCAAGGATTGGGATATTGAGGAAACATTTTTTACATAATCCAATTATTGGATTTTAAGGAAGAATTTTCCTCAAAATCTGGTTGAACACTTTGACATAACTGCAATGAGCAGAAATTATATAGAGAGGAAAGAGGAGTTCTTGTTAATATTATAAGGCAGGGTGTTTAGTCAGTGTATATGAACGTATTCCTGCATCTTATATTTCAATTTCTCCAATATACTGCCATGGTTATGAATTGATATTTTCAAGAACAAATTCAAAATGGCAGCTTAAAACTATTCTTGAGAATATCCAGCTGAAAAATCAATATTTTCATTGAATTGCACCCATAGTTGCACCCATAGTTTTCGTTCAAATATTGTGAATTGTGATTTTTTATAGAGCTAGTCCGATTTACGCTATTCTGAATAATGCGGAAGGGTGATAGGGTGTAAGTTTCTTTCAACGGCACCTATTGGCACAAAACAAGCACAAAATAATGGCAGTATTTTTGAGTCAATCCGATATAGTGGGGGTGCTGACCTACTTTCAAGTCTTTCTAATAAGTTGGAGGGGGGCACAGTACTAAAGTTTCTTTCAACAGCACAAATTGGCACAAAACAAGCACAAAATAATGAGACCATTGCGGAGTGGATCAGATAAAGTGGGGGTACTGACCTACTTTTAGGTATTTGCAATCTAATAATAAGGGTTGTTGACCTATTTTCAAATATTTCTAATAACTCTGATTAGGCAACATTTGAAAATTTTCTTTTGACAGCACAAATCGGCACAAAACAAGCACAAAATATTGAGACCATTTTGGGGCTGATACGATAAAGTGGGGATGCTGACCCCCATTAAGGAATTTTAAATAACTTTGAAGGGGAAGCAGGATGAAAATTTCTTTAAACGGCACAAAACTAGCACAAAATAATGAGACCATTTTGGAGTGGATCCGATAAAGTGAGGGTGCTGGCTCTCCTTAAATAATTCCTAGTAATTGGGAAAGGGAGGCAGAACAAAATTTTTTTTCATCAGCACAAAATGGCACAAAAGGAGCACAAAATAATGAGACCATTTCAGAGTCAATCCGATATAATGGGGATACTGACCACCTCCCACAACATTTTCTTCATTATCTTGGAGGGGGAATTGGCACAAAATTTTCTTTTATCAGCACAAAATGGCACAAAACGAGCACACATTGATAATTCATTTAAAAATTGATTAGTACTGGTGGGGGTGCCAGGGACATTCACCTGGAAAAGGAGGCGGCACAAATTTTTTTTCATCTGCACAAAATGGCATAAAACGAGCACAAAATACTGAGACCATTTTGGAGTCAATCTGATATAGTGGAGGTGCTGACCACCTCCCACAACATTTCCTTCATTATCTTGGAGGTGGAAGGGGCACAAAATTTTTTCTATCAGCACAAAATGGCACAAAACGAGCACAAATTGATAAGCCCATTTAAAAATTGATTAGTATTAGTCGGGGTGCCAAGGACATACACCTCATCAATTCCCCAGTTTCGCAAAAAAACTTTTTGCTTTACTTACCTCCGTATTTTGTGCAAAAAATTGGACTTGGAAAAAAAAATTGATCACTTTATAGCACACTTTGGAATTTGAGTTTATGCTCTAAGCTCACTTTGGAACAGAAATGTGAACTAAACGCATTTTGGCATAGATATGTGTTGTGAAGTAACATAATAATTACTGATTCATATAGCGCACTTTGGAAACGGCTGAAAAATTGTCTTCAATTAAAGATGGAATTACAGATGCGCAGACTGTGTTTTGGAAAAGTTATTATATGCAACGCAACAAGCGATGAAGGACCACTTTGGCCACCAGATCGCAGCACTATCTCAAAATTCATTTTTCTGCACCAAGCGCATTTCGGAATCCAGCTCTTCAATTACTATAGTTTCACTTAAAAGACCTGCCACCTACAATTTACGTCGACTAAATCCTTTACAACTATAAAAATGTGGCCATACGAATTCATCGCCCATTTATAGACTCAACGTAATATTATCATGTACTGCATGATGATGCCCGAGGCGAGCAACTAAACTTTCTCCGAAGTGCAAACAAAGAATGGTCGAAGATGGTAAAAAATAATAGACGATAAAAAGGCACGGCAACCAGTCAAAGGTCCCGAACCGATAAATGCTCGCAGCTCACCAGCCAGCTCGTTAAATAATTCACGCCATCCGCATGCGCGCACGCTCTCGTCATCATTAATTTCAAAGTTTACTTCAATTATTATAATCGAAATTGATTAATTTTTAACGACATACAGCAGCCCGTACAGCCATCTCCGTCGAATGTTAAAAATAAATCGGTCGACGCCTGCTAATGCACTGCAAAAACAGACTCTGATTAAATGCACTGAAATAGCCTACGAAATGCGTACAGCCGTACACGAATACTTCTGTAATACCATATTTATTCGTATAGCCTACTATTTATTGTACATATTTTATGCCACTGAGCAACTACGAAAATTAGATTTCGTAAACGAGAGGTAGCATACACAAATAATATAGATTTTTCTCGTAGTCAATACTCGTAAATTCACTAGAGCACGTGGATTTTATTGATTTGTTTACTCGACTCGAGTGATTGCGAGACGAGTTTTTCGCGAAGGTGGATGTTTTGTTCACAGCGAATGAAAATAATACATACATAATAATACGGTACATTACCTGCACCGAACATGGAAAATGATAGGTAACACACATGAGCAAATTTTCTAACACAGCTGAAAAAAGACTGAGATTTTTTTTTACTCGTACATTTAAAGCTTTCTCGTTTCTCATAGAAATTTAACCTCTAAAAATCATCAGTTTCAGCTACATTTTTGTTAATATCTCTGGAACCGCCGAACCAATCGACTCCAAATTTCTATCTACACTTCCTCACACCAAAACTGACCTCTGATGCAAATTTCAGCCCTACTGGTTCAGCCGTTCGTCAGTTTTCGTTTCCCAAAGAAATATATTTAGGTACACAGAGGGAGAAACAATAAATAAATACCTAAATAAATAAATATGAAAATGAGGGATGGGTATTTTAGGAAACTGGAGATCATGAAACGAATAACCATGATGGTCTCGTCCCTATTTGTGAAAGTCAGACCAAATTTAATAGAAGGTTTTTCTGTCGAAAACCTGCTAAAAACATTCAAATTTTTGAAGGCAATTTTCATTGATGTTTCAACAAAGTCCGTCTGAAGGGTGTAGTTTTCACAGTTAAAAGGTAATGAACATATGTCTCTCAATTAATAAACCAATTCATCTGGAATTTTTGACAATACGCGTATATTCTCAAAGAATATCTCCAAGGGACTCGTTTGGCAAAATTTTGAAATTTTACTTCAAATAAATTTTAAAGTGATTGAGAATTGACATTTAAAAAAATCAGATTTCCGCCAAATAAGTACTCTGGAGGCGTCCTTAAAAAACAGTCAAGTGAAAATTTCAGATACTTAGTAAAACAAATATATTGAAAATCAGCGTGCTGCATACTAAAATTTAATTTCGTTTTAAATTAATTTTTCACATAAAATCTGAATAGTTCGAAAGTTAGTATGCAGCATATACGATTATACGTACCTACCTACTCGAGTATATACTAATTTTTAATATTTTTTCTCAGAGTGTACTTGTGCGAAAAAGTAGGTTTTGACGTGAACTAACGACTTATCGAAAACTGCTAAGGCTCATATAGTACAGAATTAGAGGGAGTGTGTTTAAATATAAAATCCCTCCTCGATTCAGCCGTAATTTTTGTATTCTTTATGCTGCGTTGTGAGAATTAAAAATAAACTCATAAAAACCGCGGCAGTTGCCAGTAAAAATGAAAACTACGTTCACATCTATTTCAAAATGATTTCACCTAGCATTTTCCACATATTTAACGTCACATTCTTGTACATACGAGTACTACATAATGCCAAATTCGTAAAAAAGAGTTGGTAATTTCCGCATTTAACGACGAATATGAGGCAAAACTGTGTCCCCTAGCATATCACATAGCAAATGCGTTCTGCCGCCGCATGACCAGCACCGTTTAGTTGATAAAGATAGGAATTTCTTGTGGCACTTCTCCTCTTACCTCCTTTCAGTTGAATTAATTATGAGCCATATGAAATAAAAAGAGAGAGACAATAAGTGAGAAAAGAAATGGAAAAAAAAAATGATTACACTGTACAAAGTATAAATGGTTTTAACCTCGTTTCACCGATCGTACTCACCTAGTTCTGCGCGAATACATACTCTAGCTATCCTATAAAATTGTAAGTGTTTTTAAGTGTCAAGTTCTTGAATTCAACAAACCGTAGATGTGTAATAAGGAGGGGCAGAATTTTATAGCCAAATCGGACGATTAGCCCATGAGAAGTTAACCTATATTGCCCAAATTTAGGGGTGAGAGATATGTGTTTGTAGGTATAAAAATCGACCATTCGACTAGCTCTGTCTCCACGTTATTTTCCAGAAATATTATGATATTCATCGTCATTTTAAAAAAATTAGATATTATGAAATGCCATTTGATCTGAGGAAGAGTACAATAAGTCGAGAGAAAACAATTTGTCTTCGGAGACGAGAGATAGAATGTGATTTCTTCTTCAATATAAAAATTTTTCAACTTATATGATAAATCGTCCACTGAAATGAGACAAAATAAAAATAATACAAATTAAAAAAAGTTTTTAGGCAAATGCTCTCATCTTCGTGCACACTCCTGCAGTTAACTGTTTTCAAAGTCTAAGAATCCAAGCTTTAATTCTCCCGCGTGCACTTCAGTGTGTCATCAAAAATCTATTTTCTGCTCCATATCGTAGTTTAGTAAAAGCATTTGAAAATAATTATAGAACACGATTCCTAGCCCATTATGAGCCGAGGTTATTGACCGATATTTATGATATTTTTCTTCAAACATGAAATAAATCTAAAGGTTTCCTTCCATACTGATTGAACATTTCAACTAAGCTTAAAAAATTGAAACAGTGCATTAATTTTTGGCCGATTCGGCGCGGCGGTTTCCGACATGAAATTCATTTTTTATCCTTTTTACAGAATCCTAAAGCATGAACTTCTTAGGGTTCATGATATCCCCTCTACTAACAATCGAAAACCTGCTCTTCTAACGGGGCTTGCTGCGCTAGAATTTTTTTTAAATTAAAAGTGCTGCACCTTTAATAACAGTGAACAACTTTCATTTTTTTTCATTTTATTCTCTTCACAACCCTCGAGAAAGAATTTAGACGATCGAACAATTCCACTAAATTACCATCATAAAGTGTTAGAAGAAATTAATTTCCACAATTTTCACTCCTCTCGCACTTACCACAGGAAAAAGAAATAAACTTAAAACTTTATTGCCGGTAACGATGCACAAAAAACCGAATGCAAATGAATGCCAAAATATGTTTTAATTTCTTTTGAGAACAATACAATCTTCCACGAATACAATAAGGTACTCGTACTTTTGATGAATAACCATACCGTTTTCCTTTTTAGCAGGTTTTCAAGTGAAAACCTTCTCATTATAACGGGGTCAGCTAGCGAAATGAGGTTCTGGGGTGGGGATTGGGGTTGGGGGTCTCGCAAGTGGTACACTTTATCTTGGGTCTCACGTGTGTCGTAAAATAACAATATGTAGATATATAAATCTCTACGTACGTATTTTTATGCTTTTTTGGCTTCTAAAGTCGTAATTTTTAAGCTACACATATATCTATACAGAGCTGAAATTTGGCTGGAGGATAATAAAATATGAAATCTGAAAACATTTTACATAGGACAAATTGGTCGAAGGGAAGGAGTGCATGGGGGCTACCAACACCGCTGGCAGGCACTCTAGAGGACGCAATTTTTTATCAATGAGCTTGAAACTCGGTAGGAAGGCGGCTTGGATGAAACAAAGAAATTGTACATAACGAATTGGAATAGAATAGCCAAAAAGCGGAAACGACTGCTTTAAAAGGGCTTGTTGTAGGTATTCTAAAGGGCGTAGTTTTCAGTCAATAGATCTAAAACTGGAAGAGTATAGATTCTAGTGAAATCCTGCTTCTCTAGAGCAGCTCGCAGCGACAGAATTTTTTTTCTCTACAATTTTTGTTTCTCATTCTTTTCTCTCTCTAGCGAATAGGTAGAGGCAAAAAGATCTCCGAACACCATTATTATTATCATTAGGTACTACTATTATTATTATTACTATTATTATTATTATTTGTGCCATTCTATATAGCTCCCCAACAAATTCAAGGTACGACGAACTGTAATCTATTGTTGAGATTTTAATTGAAACCCGGTAGTGAGGAAGGCATATAACAATCAATGAATACTCAAAGAGTCGAGATGTATGAAGCGAGCTCAGAGCTGTTAAGTTCAGCGAGACTTTTCGCCTTCACATCTGTTTATAAAACAGCCTGCGACGCGGAGGGAGCACAAAAATAATGACGATAAAAAGAAAATTATATTTTGGTAGGAAATTATATATCGTCTATCACTTCATTAGGAGAAGGCGAAACCTTCGCAAAAATTGATACCATCGTCGTATGATTGCTTATTTTGACCAAGATTTTCCACAGACAGCGAAGCCCACGAAAATCTGTAGGTATTAATTGGCGAAGGTTGACCATGGGTAGGCGAAAAGAGTTGCGTAGAAATACGAGTACCTATATATCAAGCGTTTAAAAATCGAGTAGTTCTCTTGCTCTGTTTGGGGCAACAAAAAAAAAAAAGTATAAACAAAATATTAAGGTTTCTGGGGCCCTATACATGTATTCCTCGTTTATGGCACTTCTAGCGACCTTTCACAGACGAAGTCTCAGACAGGTATTGGCTTTTTAAACTCGGATTCGACTTTTTAGAAAGTTTTCTAAAAAACCTACTATTGCGATTGCCCTCATGACAAAAGTTGCCAGTTAGACTTAGGAGTATGATAGTTATTCGTTTCATGACCCCAGGATTTCAAAAATACCCATACTCTCAAATTCATATAGGAATGGTAACTGTATAAAAATAAATATTACTAATAAACACATCTCTTTCGTCAACGATTACGGACATAATACTGAACGGTTCGGAATGAAACTTAGAACATACATATGTATAAAGTGTCCCTTTATTGAAAATGTTATCCAAACTGGAATTCTTAAACTGAAGAGGGAGGGGTAGGAGATGAAGTCATGCCTAATGAGACTTTTTGTCGATTTTTTGCGTGTTCTTGTGTGTCCAATGTTATCATCATATTATGATGACGTCAGTCCGGACGAAGCTTTTTTTTCTCCCAAATTGAGCTTAAAAATTGAGCTACAAATTGGGCTTACAAATTGAATTATGTATTTTATGTAAGACATGAAAAATTACATGCTTCAAGTTTGATTGGAAAATGTTTCTTCCCAAGAAAAGTCTATAATGAACCTGTTTTATATCATCTTCGCCTTCATGACTCTTCGTGAAGGCTATAGCTATTTCTCTACATTCAGTAGCATTTTTACATTGAGGGGGAGGGGCAAAGAGCCTGAATCTTATTCGCTTATCTATTTTCAAAACTACGCAACTCCTTGGTAACGGAAAAAACAAGCAGTTTAAGACAGAGAATGTTAAAGTCATACTATCTGTGCTTTCTAGGCACGCAAATTGAATGCATGAAGGATAAAATGCCTCAATGAAATATGTATTTTCAGCATTCAACTTCGGCGACATAGCTGAGATATCGATGAATACATGTATTTCACGCAATTTTTAAAAATAATTCATTATATTTTTAGAGCATTAGAACATTATTGCGATGTAATATTGTATTGTATTTCTGCCACCGCCATTTTCGTGTTATGAATAAATAAATAAATTAAAAATATGAAAACAGGAAAAAATTGTCTGTCTGTGCCAACTTTTGTTCCTGGTTAATATTCGTAATAATATCGCCACGTTGAAATCAGGAAATTTTTGGGCCAGCTTCATAGATCGAAAATACGATCAACACTTGTATGAGTTGAAAATGTGTAACTTTTTTTCTTTTAATTTACACACGACTTGGAGAATTTGATATTTACAATCTTGCACGAAAAAAAAAAAAACGAGTTTTTGTGAGAAGCTACAGCTACATGCCATCAATTTCATCAAAAATTATAGAAAAATTACAAAAAAAAAAGAAAGAAATTCAAGAAGGGAAAGAATGGAAAAAATATACAATGTAAATAGGTACTGTACTTATTTCTTTCTTTTGCAGACACTATTTTTCAAGATGAACAATGGCAATTTAAAAAAAAAACTATTTACATACAATTTCGTTTTACTTTTCGATCAAATATTTAAAATAATATGGGTAGGTAATTTGATTTAATTTTTTTTTTTTTACAATAAAAAGGAATCATCCCGCTTCTGGACGAATTTTCATAAAATCTTTTGACAGAATTACATATATTATATTTGTAAGAATATGTGAACACATTCTTAAATAGCCACAGTTTCTGTCTGTGTTGAAGCACTCACTGATATAGTGAGTTGCAGAGTTCTCTCATATATATACCAGATTTAGATTATATTCATCTGTTGATTGATTTTAAGAGTAGAAAGATGATAGATGTGTTTGCATGATTCTTCATTATTTTCTAAGAATCTTACAAATCAATCAACACATGCCAAGCTAGTGGGATGATCTTGAGGAAGACGGAATGCCAAGATTGGTAAACGATCAGCTCAAGGCATGATCTTGAGGAAGACGGAATGCCAAAGATTGGTAAACGATCAGCTCAAGGCTTGAGGAAGACGGAATGCCAAGATTGGTAAACGATCAGCTCAAGGCTCTCCCTGGTGCGGTAGAATCCTCTCGAAAATGGGGATGTAAGAATATGTGAACACATTCTTAAATAGCCACAGTTTCTGTCTGTGTTGAAGCACTCACTGATATAGTGAGTTGCAGAGTTCTCTCATATATATACCAGATTTAGATTATATTCATCTGTTGATTGATTTTAAGAGTAGAAAGATGATAGATGTGTTTGCATGATTCTTCATTATTTTCTAAGAATCTTACATATTAATTAAGAATACTTTAGAGCAACTCAGGTTATCATGTTTGGGAATGATCCGCTACGTTTGATATCCCCAAAAATCCATTCTATCCATTATTATTTCACAATTTCGTTTAAAATAAAGGATAGATGGTAATAAAAATTATAACTATCTTTAAGTAGGTTATTTATAAGTTAGGTGCGAGCAATCAAAGGGAGCAGGAAGGTTCAAAAAGCGATTTCTATGTTGAAAGTGCGTTGAAAGAAATACCTATAGAGAAAAAATTAATATGGGAAGTTATGAAATCCCAAAAGTCAATCAAAATAGGCGTGTTCGGATTCTCATTGCTTGCATGAATTCCTTACAACTTCGTAACACATACCAGAAGAAACCGTCACGACAAAATTTTTGTTTTGTTAACATCTTTGTTTTCAGTTTTCATGGTACGGGAGTATATTTGGAAATTTGTATGTGCGATGTTAAATCGATAGTCGATATCGAGAATATTATAGGAAAAATATAAATTATGCGCGCGCCATTGTCAGTTGTCATCGAACTGTTTGTATCAATAATCTCTTGATTAATTTTTTGGGTGGTTTGTTAATCGTTTTCAATTTTCTAATTTTCATTATTGGATTATTTTATACATTTATTTTTTATACACTATACCTATCATGAAAGATTTTAACACATTGAACATGTAGTACAGTGATTAACTGAAGCTTGCGTTTTATTTAGCATGACGATTTCCTTTGGTACACATCACAAAAGAATATATTGGTGTACGTACACTGAAGGTTTTTTATTACGTGACAAAACATGTAACGTGAAGGTTTCCTCTAGTATGTGAGCAATCTAGGATGAACTGCTACTCTAAATATTCAAGTTATCTAGACTTAATAATGCGATTATAGTAGATTATTTTGTAAAATATAACTTAAATTATTGGGCATCATAGTTACCCTCTGCGTCACTTGTGGACTCTTTTCAAACAAAAAATGAGCTACATTGGTTAGTAAGTATACATCTATAACAATCTGTATTTTACGTGTACCATATACGATCGAGTCAAATTGATTTTTACTTTATTTCGTTACATTAGTCAACACGTTCATATAACATAGAACCCTTTATTGTATTTGTATTTCAAAATAAAATTAGCCAAAAAAAAAAGGGGGGATAAGTCATCGTTTTCGACACATTTTAAAATGTATTTAAAATTGATAAAGACGTCATGAGTTGTTTTGAATTTGGACTCCAGCCAAAAGTACAAAAATTAGACTCATCAATTTCTTTTTTTTTTTTTTTTTTTTTTTGAAAATACTTCAAATACTGCAAATTTTCGCAAACGATTTATCGAATTTGAATAAATTTCTATTAAGTATACCTATGGATTTTAGTTCCAAAACTGAAAACCAAAAGCTATACGATTATGCTAAAAACCAGTACCAATACAAGCTGTTAAATATGGCAAGATCATTAAAATCAACGAATGATATCAACCATATCGGTATTGTTTCAGTTATTTACGACACTAAAGACACCACCTGTACGTCACAGATCACATCATGGTGAGAAATTAGTAAGAAAAAAAAAAGAACGGGAAAAAAAAGAAAGGAATAGAAGGTAGGTAAACTCGTTACAAAACCGATTTCCAGCCATCTAGTGGCTGCGATTGCAAACGATGAAGTGTGTTTTTCCATTTCCTCGAGATTTTCCTTTCGTACGGAACTTCGGTGCATGGTATCTACGAGGAGATGGCGGGAGAGGAAGAGGAGAAAAACACGACGATCCAAGTAAAAGATTTGTCCTTGTTATCAAGGGCTTCGAGTGCATGATAATAAAAGATCAGCTAGCACTCGCACTCGACCGAAACGTTTACTAATCGATTTTTCACCTCCAAAACGAATATACCAACCATATCAAAGTTATTATTTTTATCCCTCCCTCCTTTTTTTGTTTTTGTTTTTCTCTTCACTTCCACAGCTACCATGGAAGGGTAATTATTGTTTTCGACGAAAATATGATAAAAAAAAAAAAGAAATTGAGAAAAACCTACTTCTACCTGTAGTGTAAAAAAAAAACACACGATTAATCGTGCTCTCCGTAAGTATTGAAACTCGGCCCAGGTCCTAGCCATTTCGGTCGATTATATGCATTTTTGTTTTTGTTATTTTCTCCTCTCACTCATTCTGCATCCACCTCTACAGGTCTGTATCAGTTTTCATACACACACACATTCACTCATTGTCAGATATAGGTATATATTATTAATAATTTGTACAACGTCGAGGCATCGATATGCATGGCACAAGACGTACATACCTAATCCACTCCAAAGAAGTAGGACACTGGTTACTAAATCTTTTTCAGCCTAATAAACCGCTGCACTCTTTCGCTGTGCTTCTTTCTCACACATCTATTCTACCACCGAGCTGCCTCTGTCCGTCTTTCTCTCCATTTACAAACGCTGTCCGATATCCATGCTCATATCTATCGTCATTTTTCACGACACGCATACCTATACCTGCGGATACTTTCTATGAGAAAATCGAAAAATCGAAAACTGGTATGAAAGGTGCCCTTTCCGAGGCACACCCGTACATACACCAAGTATCAATACACTTTGCTGCTTCAGGAGGCAGCTATCAAATCAATTACACTTGTTTTCTAATTTGCAAATTTATGAAGATCTATGTAAATTACGAGAAATCATAAAAATGGACCAATATCTACTAATCAAGTCAAACGAGCGAGAAAAGAATATGTAAAAAAATATTAGCGCACAATTCTTAACCCCCAAGGATTACTGGGCGAGTCGCCCCGAATAACATACTAAAAATCTCTAAGCCCATCTTTCTTGGGATTTTAGTTATGGAGGTTGATATGACCCTAAATTCTGATTTTTGCTTATACGAGTACAGCTTCGCAAATATAGATTTCACGAAAAAAATGTTGAAACAAAAAACGTTTGGAATTAAATTCTCTATTGAAAAATGGTATTGCAAAAATTTCAAAACACAATTCGAAAAAAAATAAATACAAAATCAATATTTTGATAGATTTTTTTAAATCTAAGAACATATTATTAGGTATTTTATGATATCTATCTGTGACCCATGTTTCAACTCAATAAAATCAAAATTGCACCCTCTAGAACTGAGGGAAAGAAAGCCCACTTTGAGCACCCCTCGGGGGTATCTATGTACTTGAATTTTCGAATCTCTTCACACACGTTATCTTTGAAGGGTAATTTACCAACTTATGAAGTTTCAGTTTGGCTGAAAAAAACTTACATCCTTAACTGCTGATAATAATTCATTCTATAGTATTTAAAAGAAACAAAAACAATAATTAGCACACAATTTTCAATAAACACGGAAACAATTTTCGTTCAATCAAATTCGAATAAAGCGAAGCGAGAACAACGTTCGGAGCAAAGTTGTTTCTACTTGCTCAAAATTAAAAGCAGTGCCCTTTCAAAGCTACTCTCTACTATACCTTTTAGAAGACTAAAATTTGTTTCTTTGCTGCCACAAGAAATTCTGTAGTTGGCCACACTCACACGCGCGTATATGATAATTATGAACACATAATTCAGGTGTACCCACGAATAATGAGGCTTTTTCCCACAACAACCAAAAAACAGAGGATACTTTTGGGATGATCTCGAGATCTTATATGTGCTGCGATTTAGTAGATATTAGTCGCCGCCGGCAGTGTGTTTAGAAATTTCGCGATTTCGCGATTATTAATGACGTCCTTGGAATTGTTTGGCCGCTGTTTTGCGCTCAACTCGCTACCAAATGTCGTGGTTTTCATGAGTATGCGAGTAGGTACGAATATTTATTAGCGAGATGGCCAACTTACAGAAGAAATTTAACGGAATGAAAGTCTACACCCAGTTTAGTTGCGGTTTCAATTTGCGTTTCTCGATGAAAATGATTGACTACAAATTGCCGCAGCGATTTGCCATACTCTTCCACCGAATGAAACGTGACTAAGGAACCTGTTTTTCAGATAATGTGTTTTAGGTTTTTCTAATACCGAATTTCATGCAGAACACTGAACAGTCATAGCTCTCACAGATTAAGCGAGCTTTCCGCACTTCTCCTCCCTCATTTCAAGTCAGATCCAGAAAAATGAAGATGTTGGAACAGAAAGTCCAGTTAGAAGAATCGAAGCCCGTTTGTCGCTTTTTTCTAGCCAAGTTGTTCAAAATTTTCATTTTATTATCACTGCTCCGAGAAAACAGAATACAAATAGAAAATTGAAAGACTCAATGCCAGCTGAAAGACATTAATAATTATAAATCTACGCGAAAAACCAATTCTAAATGCATAAAATCATTATAATGGGTAGCAAACAAATTTTCAATACTCTCCACCTAGCTACCTTTAAGATTTTTTTTATTAAATTCAATGAATAAGTTCATTTAATTTTTCACAAAACCGAAAACTGAACTGTCCTCTGGTTGGTGAGCTGCACAACACAAATATTGGTTCGAGAATTTCTTTCAGATCGAAAAATAGACTTGTGAGCGTGGAAAGAAAAAGGAGCTGTGCTTCCAGGATGGACATAGCCAGCAAATTCTTAATTTGATACGCTCTTTACAAATACATAAATTCATTTGTCGACTTACACACGCAGCATTTTCATGTTCTGGAAAGGCCTAACCAGTGCATAATTTATAATTACTGTGTACCGCAGAGCGATAAAAAAGCATATTACTCCGCGTATTATGAATAAAAAATATAATCTATCAACTGAAAAACTTTCAATGAATTTACCAGTGAAAACAGATTTTTCTGTCCACATTTTAAGCATGATAACAATCACTAAGCGTTAATTTTGACACAAAAGAAAACAAAATAGTCGAATCGAGTACAAACCTACACAAAAATTAAATATTATAGGAATGAATAATACAGAGACAGGAAAGAAAGAGGAATACACGGCTTTATCAGAGTAAAGGATTTAAATTAACATAAAACATCGACTATATGCAGCAACTTTACTCTTCTGTTCAAACAACGCTTCTCCATATACAGTCTACATAATGACGTTTAAAAAAGTAACAACCCCTCACAGAACAGCAGGAAAAAACCTGAACGATAATCTCGTAGATCCCAGTTACTATTTCGAAATATAATAATGGGAATAATGGGGGTTGAAACCAGTTTCTGAATAAGTTATGAACTTATAAAAAAGGCTACTGAAAAATAACATCGAGTAAATCAACGAATAAAAATATTCAAAGATCATATACATGTAGGTTTCGATTATAGCAAAGAAATTGAACACCTGTCAGAGTTGAATCTTCATAAAAGAAGAAGCATTTGAAATTACATGATTTAGCTTTATATTTCATACAAGAATGCATTTTTTTGAATAATCAAATGAGTTTACCTCCCCTAACCTGCAAAACCATCATTTATTCGTATAATAGGGTAGAGCCCTCTACATATGAGACACATTTTGGAAATTTATAATATCTGAAAAAGATTCAAATTTTTTTTACAAATAAAAGCGTGAAATCGAAGACAGAAGCTATACCTTCAATTCAATTATGCTGAAAAAAAACCACCTTGCTATATTGTCTCATTCTTGGCACCCTATTCCTTCAGTCAAACGTAAGTGGAGCACCCATGTAATACATAGCATTCATTTAATAACAATTACACCTAGTTTGAAAAGAGAAATTTAACTGATTTAAATAATATGTACCTATACGATTTTTTCAGAACTTCAAGTAATTTTAAATAAGAATTTCAATACTTGGCAGAGATGATTTTTATAAAAGAAGAAAAAAAAGGAAGTGAAACGGGAAAAATTTTATTCATTGAAGAAAACTATTCCCAAGCAATTTTCTCTTCATCTAAGAAGACTGTGTTCTCATATAATCATACAATCTAAAAGCTTATTCAGACAGCTGTCTTCAAAGAGATAGTCCTGTACGTTTTCCACAATTTAATTTTAGTTCCCTTTGTAAAAAAAAAAAAATCAATAAAAGTGAATTCAGCAATTTTATCACGAAATTGCAAAAATGATTTTGTATTACCAAACATAAATCTTGGATAAGTCTTAGAGCTAATCAATAGATCACTAAAACTGAAAGAAATAGACAAATGAACGAGCACGTAGGTTTAAAAGGGTGTATAATTCCAATACACTTGAAAAGGAAACTCAAGGGAATGCGTTTTTATTGCTTAATTTTGCACCGATTTATCTAAAATTTTCACCAATCACTTCCTAGATTAAGATGTTTCCAAAGGACTCCTTTAGTGGAATTTTCAAATTTTGCTTCGAAATCACTTTAGAGGGTTGCGAAAATTGACGTTTTTCGACATGACATTATATATACTTAGCTATAATTAACTTCATTTAAATCGTGTTGGTCATTCTGCAGACCAGTGTAAAAAAAAGAAAGGCAGAAAGAAAGAAAGAAAGAAAGAAAGAAAGAAAACTATAGACTGCTCTCTTATCCAGAACATAATGTTTGTGTCCAAAAAAAAAATGAGAGTGATTTCACATTTTGCAAACAAAGACTAAGATGAATTTTAGGTAGGTATTTGAAAACATGACTTGGATTTAAAAAAAAAAAAAAAAAACGTGTGAACCATGAATCGAAAGTAAGTTGTTCTATCATACTGAGCCGATAAATGACCAAGAGGACAAGAAACGAGTTTATAGAGAGCTGTAAGTTAAATTAGATGATTATAAAAATGACCACAAAATACAGATTTCTATGACGACGACCTTTCCCTGCGCACCAGTTCTCGAAACGAAGACAAGGTCAAGATAACAAAAAATCATAAAATAAAAACAAAAATGAAAACCTGCTAAAAATATTATCAATACTTCATTCAACCTGCCAATGAGTTTCGTCTCCAAAATAAGTATCGGTGTTTCATTTGCATATTAAATAGTTTGATAAGTTCAAAGAGTTTGTCGAGAAACTCAAACTATGCGTCTAAAAATTCACATGAACAGGAAATACAGCCTAATGAGAAAAAATGTGATTCGAGAAATTCTGTACGATTTAAAGGTTTATTTTTTCAGTAACATTAACTTAAAACGGTTTGGGGAAAAATGTTAATGAGCTTATAAAAGAAAATCTGGATTCATTTTGCAACTAAGTACGGCTAATAATTACATAGGTAGTATTTTAACGAGATGGTCGAGACAGACATTGCTAAAATGAAATAAGATTTGTTAGAAGATGAATTCTATTTTCTTCAGTAATATTTTCAAAATAAGTAGCTGTCAGTGAACTGGATTTAATAACTGGTAAGCTGTATGTATGTACATGAAAATCATCTTCGTCAAGGAGTAAACTGGTTTATACTCATCAGTTTTTAGAATAAAACAGTAAAAATTACCGATGAAATTCTTATCCAAAATTGTATAACCAACGAAGGTACATCACATCCTTCATATTTTACATAAAGACCACAAAAAATTTTTTCTAGGTTTATACTCGTATTTTGTATCTTGGGTGTAATAAATATTGAAAATGAGCTTTTACACACGTGCATAATTTTCAAGAATTACAAGCAAATACATCACAGAGAAATGGAAAAAACTAAAATTTACAAAATCAAGGAAGGATTTTTATGTATCCCTAAAATATTTTTTGAAGGCAAATACTTGACAGAATCGAATCGTTCCCGATTAGAAAATTAAACTATCTATTTAAAATATTATTACATTTCGCTGACAGAATTAGTCTGGAGGAGAAAATAATTTTAACCTCTACACACTGCAGAGTAGGCAAACCATCATAAATTAATGTTACTCATGTTGCTCCATCTACAGATGCTGGGTGGTGAACTCGAGGCGGAACACCCTGTATTTTACTATAGCGTGATGAGTAATATTTAAAATTTTATATTGATAACATAAAAATTTACTTCCTTGAAAAGTGATCGAAACTAGGTACATGCTAGCAGAGAGCCTGCAAAAACAAGCGTTTAAACTATCATTTTCATGTTTGGACAGCTGTCTAAGCCAAACACTCTCTCCCAACTACACAAACGTGATACAATTTCCAAATTCGAGTCCTCACTATAAGCAATAGCCACGAAAGCTGCCGTAAGGTATTGACAACAATGGGATTCTAATTAACTGTTTTCAAATGTTAATAATACCGAATAATAATGAAGAAAAAAAGTCGGTATTCTCAGTAATGATTATGTGCACCGACTAACCATTTATTTAGCTAATTTATTAAATGAATGACCAATTTTCGTATAGAAATTTGAAAAGCAACAGAAATGAAAAAAGATTTGCGACAAGATACACTCAACCAGCGCAGCGCTTGTTATGCAATGAGGAATAGAACCTGAACACAAATTGTATGCTCGTACAGTACAGACGACAATAGCTCAGCGTAGTTGAATCTATGAGTATGCTAGAGGTGAAGAAGGCGAGTGAATTTACATAATAAGAACAGTAGATGAGTATGCAATATCGAAGTTGATGAGTCCTTTTGGCTCGTCACATGTCACCTGACAAGTAATAAATCAAAATCTCGCTGGAGTACGACCAGCGGGAGAGAGAACTCGATTCTCCAGGCTAAATGGACAACAAAAACAACCAGGTATAAATGTAAAAAAAAAAAAAAACTAGTATAGATACGAAACGACCACACCTTCATTATAGGCAATATTTCTAGTTCTACCTACCACTTGGATTTAGTCATCTTGGTAATGGATCTTTAGATACGATCGGTTCGAATTTTATTGAGAATTACCTACAACTTGTACAAATTCACGGTGCCATGAAAACAGAAGAACAGAATGAAATAGGCCGAAATAGGCTCAGAAAAATATCAAATCCTTCAAGATGAAGAGGAAAAAGGAGATCGGAGCAAAAAAGTAGACGAAATGCATGAAAACGGTTGAATTGGATAAAATAAAACCATTTTGCAGGTACGCTCACGAAAAACAGACTGTATTTCTTTTACCAAATTCGACCAAGTGATCCGTAAATTTCGCACACAGCACAGTGCACAAACCTAAATAAATTATAGATTTTCATAAGAAGTGTATACTGTATACCTATACGTACTTAGCTTCATATCTCATTTGAAAATGTTTATCACAGTACATAGTTTGATTACTGATTAGACAAAACAAATACATATATTTTTGCTTTAAACTGATGAAACTATGAAGGTGCATACACACTCCGACATAAAATCGAAATATTTGAAAATGACAGGCTGAAAAATTTGTTGTTCAATTTCCATTTGAGAATGCTTTCGTTCAAAAATTACAAAATTCAGAACAGTTTTCTGTTCAGGAAATATGGAATGTAGGTATGTTTTTAGTTCGAAATTTTTTTTCGCGCTCGATTCAATACATCGAGATTCTAGATCTAATAAAAAAGATAAGTACAAAATTTTCTTTCAAATATTCTATCGTTTCTTTTTTTGTGAATAGGTCTATGCACTTGATGAAATCGTTTTGTGGGAACATGCTTGCAACAGAAGTGGCTACTTTCGTAATAATTATGGACTACGAGTACAAACAAGAAGATTATTATATACTCGTACTTTCACTTCCTTTCTAACGAATTTATGAATGAAATATTTATGGTCTTGAAAATATTGTTCGAATGCAATATCTCAGACTTGTCAATTTGGTGGAAGGCGATATCCATATTCTTTAAATCACGGCGTCTCATCGGTAATGAAATTAATGATGAAATGAGCCCAGTGCTCCACCTAGTATGGGCTAAAGCAGATATTCATTTCATATTTTGACCAAGTTCGTAAATTAAAAACCGAGTACCGTTAGTCGACAAAAGTGTATCGCACGAGAGAGCTCATCGCCAACGTCACTGCGCCATCGTCATAATATCATTTTTAATGCGGAAATTCTCTTTTTTAATTAATGGCTTTGATGCAGTTATAATTCTTCCATTACACAACGGCATCACAAATTTACTTATCGAGAGCAGTCCCAGTTTTGTATGATTTCTTTCGTCTTTTTTTTTTTCTTCAAATATTTTCATTCGTCTCATCTCTCAACTTCAGGAAAAAGTTATCGTCCATCATCCACAGCAGAGCTACGCTACATGCTATCGAAGAAACAGATTTTATTTTGATGGTGGTGCAATAAAAATTTGCATGAGATAAAATGACGTAGGAAAGAATTATACAGCGTAGGTATATATCATACAAAATCGGTTATAATTTACGCGAAAATTAATTCATAATTCAATGTTTATAATATACTCTTCTTCCGTCCGACAAGTCCTGAAGAAAGAACTTGGCTGTTATATGCATACAACTGTAGTTAATAGAATTTTTTCGCCTTCAACTTTCTAATATTAGTGTTTCATTTCAATCCGCAGATGAGAGAGTTCAGCACAATTTATAATGATTAAGGTAAATTGCTTTTAAAATCAATTCAAATCACGAGCCTAAAAAAGGTCCCTAAAAGTAAGAGATGTCCATGACTTGATACGTTTTGGAATGGTAAATTTCTTGGAATTTGTAAACATATTGGCAATAATCACTGGCATTTCTTACACGGCAAAGGCGTTGCCCTTGTCTCGTTTGTGATAATTTCTCCTTTATGATCATCATATTTTGAAGAAATTTAGGAAATTCCTGCGAAATTCACAAAAGCTCAACTTCAGATACAATGCAGCATTAAAATTTCAGCAGGTATTTATTAGCTGCTAAGCAATTGAAAATGGAGAATATTTCATTCGTCATATTTTTATTCATCCATTCGACATTCATTTAATTCCACATTATTTAAATACGTACTGTATTCAGTTGACAAACTTTTCATACCCCTTTCCCACGGAACTTTATTAACTTCTGATTAAAGTTTAGCCGAACTTTCCAGCAGGTTCATAATTATAATCTCTTCGAAGAAAAGTGAATTCCAGCCCGTGTCCATTAATGTTGCTCTAGCACGAGTATGGAAGTCGAATAAATCACGTAGGCGTTTACATTGAGCCTTTCTTCCAGTTTCCATAATTCTAATAATATTTCATTTTTCACGCAATTCCTACCAGATAGGCAAAATTCTGAAAGAGTTCTTTCTACTCGTACAAAACTGTTTCTCCACTAACCAAATCGCTTTTAATCAAAATTTTCTTTCGGGTCTCAAGAGGTTAATTAATTTCTATACCTGAACGTAGGAATGTAATCAATGGTCTCCTGTTTTAAAGATCTCCACATTCGCTAGATGAGCTACAAGGATTTCTCTCATACCTTGCCCAATGGATTGGGTAAAGGTAACGAAAATAAATCATATTCATAGCCACAATAATTAGTGAAATTCAAAATAATAATACACTAGCTTATTTAAACGGTAAGAAAATAGTATTTTGAACTATGCAACCGATCTTCGGCTATGCTTTGATTAAATTGAATATAATTTGTTTCATTATTACATTATCTTTATCTTCTAAGGAAGATAGTATCGCCTAAACATTGCTAATATTTTAAAAATTAAGTTGAACAAAACGTTATTACATTTTTTCTCGTATAGGTAGAATCCCGCTTTGCAATATTGATCTATATTTAGTTCAAAAAATCTGACTCTTATTTATATTTTCAAAAACATAAAACGACATGATGTGAATTAGTTTTTTCTTCCAAACTAGCATACACATCTTCTTCGCTGTTTTTTTTTCTCTCATTTTTTCAAATTAATCCTTCCTCACACCCTTTCTATCATAAAAATCCATCGAAAGATAACCTAGCTTAGGGTTCACTTATCAGTAAAATGAAGATTATTCATAAATAGAAATATCCGATACGTTGAAGTATTCATATCTTTTGAAAATTTCCAAGCTCATTTCTTGAATAAAAGAAGTTTTCTCTCAAATGTTTTGGATTTTTCAGCTTTGAAATTTCATCTGGCGGACATTATTGCTCCATAGTATTTTAGGAGGGCCTCAGTTGATTCTTCAAAAACGTTCCAATTTTTGATTGAGTAATACGAAATTCCTGTCAAAAATATCGAACAATTTCGTTTCTGAGATAAAAAAGAAGCAAGAGAAAACATTACGAATATTTAAAATTTTAATTCTACAATTACTGCACTCATTACAGTAAAATGATCGCTCAACAGATATGCAAATAACCCAAGCTCGATAACGACTATCAGTTTGTTTTTATGTAATTCGTCTAAATTATAACTAAGTTGATTTTATTTTACCAACTTAAAGGAGAAATACATACGAGTATATTTGCATTTCTGGTACTGACTAGTACGAAACAGTATGCGATAAAGTCAATAAAACTTATGATCAACAGCTATTAATCGGACCCTTTTCTTGGTATCCAAGAAACGCACAAACTGTAAGCTACTGTCGAACGAAACTTTCTTAGAAAATTCACCTTTTAGCAGGTTTTCGACACAAATCTTTCTATTAATTTTGGTCTGACTTCCACAAATAGACATGGAACCCACATGGTTTTTCGTTTCATGATCTTAAGATTCCAAAAATATCCATCTCACATTTTGGTCTTCCTTTCTTTCTATCTTTCTTTATTTACTTACTTATTTATTTATTTATAAGTGTTGGAAAGGGGGCAGGGGAGAGGTATAGAACTCGTAAATTTCGACTTTGACAGGCAATTAGAGAAAACCTATGTACTAATAGGATCGAGCTGAAATTTTCACCGGATATTAATTGAAGTCTTGGAAGTTTACGATCCAAATTTGAAGTCAATTCGTTCATTAGTTTTGTAGAAAAGTCATTTTAAATGTTGAAAAACGTAGATGCTTCAGAACGAACCACTGAACCAATAGAGTCGAAATAGTAACAGAGGTCAGTCTTGACGAGTTTTAGGTCTGATAGGAATTTTATGATGATCGGTTTTGCGGTTCTCTAGTTATTAGCAAAAATGTAGCCAGAAAACTATGATCTTTAATGACTTTTTGAAGGAACGGATTCCTTCGAATTCTCACAAAGTTTTCAGCTTTTGGAACACGAGATGGGAAGAACTACTGAACCAATAGGCCTGAAATATGCACTAAAGTTCAATCTTGATAAGATTGAAGTGTAATAGAAATTTCATTACAATTGGTTCTGCGGTTCTCTAGAAATCAGCAAAAATTTAGCCAAAAAAATGATGAATGCAAAAATTATTTTTTGTAGGGGGGTGGGGATTGAATAGTATTATTTTTAGATTCATAATAATTCTATTCGCCATCGGCGCAACGTTATTAGAACGACATCATCACTTATGCAGCCAACCCAGACGAAGAAAATAAAAACAAAAACCAAAATTTCAAGAAACCGAAGAACCCAGACAGCAGAATTTTATTATTCCAATCCGGTTCAGATTCACTTCTGTTACTTGCTAATATTATTCATCCCTACTCCAACGAGTTTTGCCAAAAAAGGACCTGTCAAGCAGTCGTAGCGGTACAATACTAAAATAAGTTTTTCGCTATCAACCAGCAACATCAGTTAAATGTTAATTTCCATGTTTTTTCTCATTCGAGGAAAAGAAAATTTCTAAGACAAGTTTGAAGTTAGTAGGAAATCAAATTCACCTACACCATAAATGTAACGAAAACGTATAAAAAAATTTTTATCGAGTTCAACAACAGACAAAATAAAAATAAAGCCAAGTGGAAAAATATTGGAATTTTGAGATTGAAACAGTCGATAAGAAATAACAATGAACCATTATGAACATAAGTTTCGGAACGATTTTATAATAGCTAATCAACAAAAACATTCTTGGACAATAAGACAAAACGTTAATGGACTGATACGTAAAATTATGCTTGAAAAAAAGAAGATGAAAAATTTGACCATAATAATAATTCAATTTAGATAGAAATAGTGGAGCATCCTTCTTATTGAAAATATTCCGAGATTGAAAAATTAGGTTTACAGATCTAAAATTATGAAAATTCTAAATTCAAATAATGAACACCGCCAAACTGCTCTGGCCCCCAAAAGTTATTTTCTCGAAAAAAAAGTTACTCATAGACCTCATGGATCAATCCATAAGTCACATACATCATCAACACAGGTATGTATCGTAATAATTCTATGGATAAGAAAAGTAACTTATTCTAGAATAAAATTTTAAAAAATTCCAACGCATCAAGCGTTGCTAGAAAAGCAGGTTTACTTCTAAAACCTTATAGATGGATCCTAGGACCCTCTCACATTAATAAATAGCATCATTTTGTTTACGAGATTAACAGATAGTAATCGTGGAAATCTTTCCCAACAAAAAATTAATTGTCTGACATCACTAAAACACTCGAATTCCTCGGTCTCGAACATTCAATATTAGATTGGGAGGCTTTGCTCCCCAATCTCCTATAGAGGCGCACTTTGTTCCCCAGCACCCTCCTTGTTGCTGTAACGAAGGCTGTAACCAGGCTGTAACCCTTTCGAAGTACCTATCTATTTATTTTATCAAAAAGAGCAACCCCACCCCACCATCTTCTCAACTATTTTGTATGACCATGACTTTCCCAAATGGTTTGCCAAAATTGAAATATTAGATTCTTGCTTAGTTTAACAAACCGTACCTGGGTGCTAAATTTCAGTCCGATCTGAGATATTCAACTGAATTGTAGCTGATAGAGTACCTACTACCTACCTAGAGCTAAAATTTTAGTTCAAAATAATAACCCTAAAATCTCGAGAATAACGCTCATTTCTTACGAATCTCAATTTTTATCTATTATGATATCCAACGAAGATCAGAGACATTAGAATATGATTAGAGGAATAACTTACCAAATTATGGTATCCTCTTCAGACTGGAGCAAGATGGAGAGGAAAATTGAGGTAGCTGAAACACAATGGAACACATTTTCATTCTTAGCACAAAAACTTGGCTATTCAGTACACAAATTCCACCGAACACCAAACTACGTTTATGAAATAATATATGTAACGATGCCAATCGATAATGCACATTGAAATGAATCTCTTATTAAACTGAAAATATGATTTTCCAACATGAAAACCGCGAAGTGTTGCACGATATAAAAAATAAAAATCGATAACACTGCGACAAAATCTTGTAATGAAATTACACTCCGAATCAATTGAAAACTACAATAAATTATTGATGAATCAGCAAGAAATCTTTGAAATCTCGAAGAAAAAAATTCAATGCTTCATAAAGTAATTCTAATCAAACCATAACCATTTAACTGATGTTCTCATCCAAAACGAAATCGAAATTCATTCATTTCAGAAAAACTCCCACTGAACTGAACAGTGAAATGAACACAAATACTTTTTTTCAAACCCATTCAAACCAAACGCTTTATCGTTATCAGCTGTTGCTCAAACAGCGCTATCTAGTTGGGAGATGGAGAATAAAATCGCTTCAAAATCGTCAATACTCCGACTTTACATTACTATCAACTAAATATAATTTTACACATTCACTATTTAAACAAAATTTTAGATTCTTTTCCATTATTATTACTTATTAATATTGTTTTTAATTTCAACTTGTGAAACAGCTGTTGAAATTGTGTACAGATTTTCAAGTTCATGTAACTTTTATGAGATTTTTCTCCCGAATATTTTCATTTTTTTCCTTCTTCATTTTTGATTTTTTCCAATTTTAGACATCTGCTTTCTTAATGATGCTCGCGTAAATAACGTTAGCGTTTTATTACTTTTCATTTTTAACAATATGAAATTCACTATCGAATGCCGAGTATGGAACTAGAAGTTTTTGTCAAAGTTTATATTTTTGCACTACTTTTTATATTTTTTTATTAATTCTTTGATTCGTCTCCAAAATGCAGGTTTCATGAAAAACCAAACATGAGAAAATTTTGAAAACTCTTGGACCAGCTCATTTTCAATCTTCAGTATCTATAACATAGTATCAATGGAAATGGGAGACATTACTGAAAATTCTGTTTTCCTCTAACAAAAAAAAAAAATCAAGTTTTCTTGATTCAAACTACCTATTGGGCATTGGCTAGTACTTTCCATTGCCGAGAAAATTTGCCAAATCAACTAAATGCCTGAAACTCCAAAGAAAATTGCTTTAATAATACTAATTTAATACGAACACGAGTCACTAAACTTTTATAAAGTACGGGTTATTCAACTTTATATAAGGCTAATGCAATTTTTCGTCAAACAAAAATGGTTGATATCAATTGGTCCCAACAGATTATGAGGAAATAGGAGGCGACCAAATTTTTATACAAGCTACGCAAGCCGAGTAAAAGTGTGCATTTGTTTTAATAAGAAAATTGAACAACTACTCGTGCTCCACTTCGAACGCGATAAACTGGCATCAACTTCGAGGAACGTTTCCAATTTTTACAAAAACACAATTTTACCAAGCATGACGATTTGATGAAATTATTTTTCATTACGGTTAAGATAAACAATTTTAAGAATTATGTCGACGTCAAAATAGCATGAACTTAGGTAACATTCTCGTCGAAAGTCTCAGGTAAATGAACGTTTTTCGTTTCAGGTAATAATAAGCTTGATAAGCCACCTAGCACTAAAAGGACGCCCATAATGACCAGCGGTAAACAAGAACCAATTCCCTGAAACATAGAATGCCAATACTTGTGAGGCAAAGTCTAAATAATATAATAATGGACCATTTTCAGGTTTTCCTCAAAACCTATTGGTTAATGAATCAATTCCGGTCAAACAACAATAAAAATTACCATATAATTGATAACTGGTATAAATATTGGTCCCAACATTCCAGCAACTGACCCAACACTCATACCGATACCACGAACAACAGTAGGAAACAACTCAGATGCAAATAACGGTAGAACAACATATGAAGAAGAGATACCCATTTTTCCAATGCAGTATAGTATTAGCACCAAAGATTGTCCTATAAGAAAAATATCAACAGTTGTTACAATGTTTATGTCCACAATAAAATCTCAAAAGCAATACCAACTTCTGGAGACGATGAAAGTTATCAAGCAAGCAATGCCTCCAATTAACATGCTGGAACACAAAGTTTCCCTTCTGCCATAGCGTTCCATAGATGGCCATAAGACAATGTAGGTAGGTAATTCGACAACGCCGGCTAAGAAAAAATTTAAATATTTGTCGCCACTAAGCGCAGGAGCATAATAAGACAATCCTACATAGACACTGGTATTGGTAAACCTAAAAAATTATATACAACGAAATTATATGACTATTTCATAGTTTTACATAACATGCGTGCACTCGAGCTCACCAAATAAAAGTAATAATAATGGTTTTCTTGCGCAAATCTTTGTTTTTGAATAAGTCTTTTACACCGTACTGTTTGGATTTCGTCGATAAATTATTCCCTCTATCACTGGAAAAATTTTTCTACAAGATTATCGAAAAATTAAAAATCTTCGAACCTACATACAATGTAAGTATCAAGAATGTATGAAAATAAAAAGAAACATTAATATGTAAAAAGACAAAACGTTTAGATAAAAGCTGTTTTTATCAATTTAGTTTAACAAAAATATAATTTAAAAAAAATGGAAACTATCAACAAATACCTGAAGTTGTTTTAAATGATCTTCAGTTAATCGCGTTCCATTAACTTTTGCCATTTTTTTCAAAATTTGTACAGCTTCTTCAAATCTTCCCGCAGATAATAACCACCTAGGAGATTCTGGCATGTGCCTAAAAAAACATTACTTCTTAGTTTTCTACAATGAATTCTCATTAAATTTTGTCAAAAAATGCATGAATAAAAAAAAACATACCATACATAAATGAAGTACAACAAGAATGGGGCGGACGTCACTAAAGCGAGGTAATGCCAGTTTTTAAATGTGTACACAATGCCAGATAGCAAAACTAGACCGAGTGAATAAGCTATATTACTATATATTGAACATCTTGTTCGATACTTGGGACCGACGAGTTCAATGGCTGAAAATTGAAACAAATTATATAATTATCAGTTTATCGATTTTTGCTCAACCATAGGATAACAGATCAATACAGGGTGTCTCAGTTTGGTAGGCAAGCTTGTCTCAGTGAATAACGCTCATCCAAACAAGTATAACATAAATTCTTATTATAATTATTCTTCACCGAAATTCAACTTACAATTGAAGGGGCAACAACGCTAAAAGTATTTAAATACTCATTATTTCAGCTAGCTTCAGAGCAAAAAGTTATGTTTGAAATTATTATCTTTAATGCGTTTCAACTAAGTATATTACTTTCTTATTAAATTTTAAAAACACGCGAAGAATCAGATTTTGCTTTCATGATAAATAAAAATTCTCATTGTTGCGCAGATTTGTATTCATGTTAAGTACCGTAAGTAGACTCAAAAATAGAGAAGCTATAACAACAATATTTGAAAAAATAAAATTAGCTAATACTAAGCTTTTCCAGAACCTGTATTTATTAAAGGCCTTCAATTTCAAATTTGAAGTATAAAATTGTAACGAGCATTTTAATTTATTTTTATGAATTCTATATCTACTCAACATTAAGAACAATAATTTCAAGCAGAATTTTCAAAATGAAGCTACTTACGCAGTGCAATTTTCGGAGCTTCGTAGTATTGGAGCCCCCTTCAATCGTTAATTTTGGAAAAAATTGTAATCGTAATTTTGATTTGTTTTATCGAGTCTTATTCATTGGTCCTCGCGTAGTAACTGACACTCTTTAGGTAGTAGCCAATAGGTACAGTTACAAATCATATTTTCAAACATGAAAATTTCTTTATTAACAATTTGCTTTTCTTTCCCATTTACTTAAAGTTTCTCTTGGACAAATTCAAATAAACGCCCGTGAAAAAAAAACACCATGAACATTTTGTATCTATACCATTCCGTATTTATGGAGAAAGTGAGATTCATGAATGATCTGATCTGTCCTTCACCAACGGCCGAATTTTTCAAAATTGTTTAAAAATATGAGTCATGACAAAAATGTTGGAGATCTCAAATGGAAATTCATTTTTAACTTACCCCATAAAAAGAAAATAAAAACAAATCAAAGACAAAAAAACGATGAAAACAAAAAATATTACTATAAATCAGCAAATGATCCTTTCAAGATAAACTTACGTAAGACATAAGGAGTAGAAAGAATCGCAGGAACAGTGAATCCCACTCCGAGACGGAATAACAACCATATCCAATAATTACCAGCGAAAGCAGTTCCGATACCGAATATACATTCAATAAGAAGATAAATGAAAAATGATGGTTGACGTCCAATTCTGAATGAAGTAAAACATTTTTAAAATTATGAAAGTTTCATTTACATGGCTGGCGAAAATTGCGGTGCAGTGAACAAACTGCACGGACTGCACCACACGGAAAATGAAAAAAAAATTTCAATTCTACAAAATGTTCTTTTCTTTAAAAGCATGATTAAAAATGGTAGTTTTGCACCACAGCGAAAAAAGGAAGATTCTGGCCATGTTCATTTCATAATGATGATATTTGTAGCATACCTATCTTGGCAGTATCCAAAAACGTAACTTCCAATGAATCCAGCAATTCCGAATAAAACTAAGGCCAATGTTAGTCGAAAATGAGACTCGCATATTAATAATTCCTAGAGGTAAAAATTCAACGAATAAGAAACTTTTCAGAATCAATATCTTCCACTAAAGTCACCACATTGTACTTTTATTGTATTAAGTAAAACTGATAGGAACCTATAATATTTATGGATCACGCAATGATTTTGGGTTATTAGTTGAAATATAAAAAATAAAGCAACCATGAAGATAGAAGTTTTTCAGTAGATGCATAATCAAAATCGGAAAAAAAAGTTTTTCGAAAATATACAAACGTCATGAATTTATGAACATCTAACTGAAATTAGACAACTTGTAACTCGGAAATCATACAGTTCAAACATGTATCAAAACTTTCAAAAAACTCATAGCCAGCCTTCGTTTTCATATTATATGCATTAAAAAAAAAAAAAATGATTCCAATACCTATTTATATTTCCTTACATATAAAATAATTATTAATTAATGTTTTTTTACCCGAGTCAAATATTCCAGTTTTCCAAATTTCATCGGTTCATATCCATGACAACACGTGATATTTTCTGTAGAGTTAACCAAGTTATTTGAGGAACTGGAAAAGAATAAAACGTTTTTAATAATAACAAAATCTAAAGTGTAGGGTAAAAAAGTCAATTTGAACATTACCTAGGTGAGCAACATTCGGGAGGAGTAGCTGTCATGAATAACTGATTGTACGCATTAAATGCGCAAGGCAACGTACATGGTAAAAAAATGAATATTAATAATTGTGTCTGATAGCTGCCGAATTCGCCAATTTCTTTTAATAATTGATCGAGATCCATTTTTCACAATGCATCGCAAATTACAAGTTGCTTAATAGAAAATTCTGTTTGATTTATTCAGCAAGAAAAAACCAACGAATGCGTCCGTGAAATGGAATTCATTTTCATAGGACAAAAAATTATAATAAATTGAGAAACAAAGGAGACTATCCCCTTGTGAATCTCAAACTACTATTATTGCAATGTACGAAATTAAGTCCTTTAGAATACAAGCAATTAAAATAACCGTAACAATTATGAATTATTATTTTCGTAACATGCCTTTCGTTTGGGAAAAAAAGAATGAAAGATAATCGTTTAAATAACTGAAAATGTGGGAGCTTATAATACGAAAAAAAAAAAAATAGCCAATAACAAATTAATTACAATTTATTGGCGAATAACCAAGAAGGAAAAAAAACTAAATTAATTCAATTGTACAAAGTAGCGGTTTATTTGACGGTGTCGAGCAGAGTTTTAGATTTTTTGCTACCAGAACCATGAGGTCTGTATACTTTTCCACGAAGGGCACGTAATCGTATTTGTTCCTCTTTGTAATCTTCGTGCTCATCTCGAAACAAACCATAATCTCTTAAATGTTTTGTTAGATGGCCGAGTTCAACATGCCGAGGATAGTATTTTATCATGCTTTCTTCTTTATACTTTGGCTCCTCTTCGAACATTTTCACCGTCTATAAAATTAAAAATTGTATTAAAGTTGACCATGTTTAGATATCATTTAAAAAAGGAAGAGAAACAAAGATTACTCAATCACAAAGCATTAATGGATGCCGTTGCAAGTCGAGTGTTGAGGATAAAAGCATAAGTTTAGAAAGGATGTACAATTTACATTCAAATGAGTAAATAAGGTTATAGCTAGGCAATACTTACTCGCAGAGATCTAGGACGGGTTTCTCGGACTACTTCTCCGAATATTCGGTTGGACAAAGCCTTCATGTTCTTAGCATAAGGCGTATTTTTCTGAATTAAATTCGTATATTTAAACAACTGAAGCATTATGACTAGCTCTTAGCTTCTACAGATAAAAATTCACTAATACCGGTTTACTTGATTACTGAAGCTGACTAAAACTAAAGAAGGATAACTAAACTAAACGAATAGAATAAGGTCATGCAAAATGTGAAATGAACCAATTTACACAGCATGAAATGACTGGTAAATTATTATTTCTTAAACAATAAATGAAAAAATCAAAAATCAAAAAATGGAAAACGAAAAAAACTAAAAGTGATAAAAGGTCTGCTAAGGTTTATCGAAAAATTGTGGTCATATATTTACATAAGGGGTAGTGTTACAAACATCGGTTATAAATATAACAGATTGTTATAACCGAGAGTGCGGACTGCGGAATGCCAGGGCAGGGGGCAGGGGCATCTGCAGAGCATTAATAAAATTAATAAAATTGATTTTTTATTAAAAGATAAAATTATAAAAAATACCCTGGCACTCGGCAGTCGGCACTCCGCTATTAATTCATTTTCTCGTTATAACGATTCGTTTGAACTTTGAAAATCAGTAACCAAAGTTTGTAACACTTGCCCTAAAAAAGTGCAACGACACCTACAAGATAAAAAGTCCTTGGGAATTGGGCTTGAAAGTTGGAACATCGTTGACACCACTGACACGGTTGGATTTTAATTTTCAGATTTGTTATCGCGTAGAAAATTATGTCAAAAATGTAGGTATCCGCAAGATATGAAAATTTTCGTTGCGAATTTTTGAATTGTATCTATTTTTATTGCCATTGCTTAGTTCAGTCATAATTTATCCTTTCTCGTGTTGAAAGCTATCAATGGCTTATGCACGTTTCAAAATTGTTTCATGAATTTAAAATTTGCGTTACTGCCTCAAATGGATGATCCTGTGCAAATTCTTGGTGAATATTAATTTCATTCTTGCTTCTCGATTTTCATGTATCAAAGTTTAATTTTAATCGAAATCCTTTTTCAGACAACGAAACGCAAATCTTTCCGTCCAGATACGTAGCCTGCAACAGACGATGGCTGAATTATCGAATCAAGATTCATTTAGTTCGTTTGGATGGTAATATAGTAATGAAATCTACCATGTTTTAGTCGTTAGTAATTGATATTTTTGTAGGCATACATTCTCTTGTTCTCAGAATATACGATTGAGTTGAAACTTATGACATTCATCAATGGCGAAAGACGATGTATTCGAATAATTCCATCCAGCGCTAAGCTCGTGAGGCTGTTTAATATAATAAATGATATGGTAGATATCGTTTATCGAGGTCCACATTTGTCAATTTCCCGCTTGAGTTTAATTTGATGTTGCGCTTTCAGATCCCTGTGATAGTGAACCAAAACATTGAAAATGTTTCATTTCCCAACGACTGTCAAAGTGTTCACATTTTAGTTAGTCAACCCACTGCGAAATCAACAGAAATCGCTGAAAAACTCAATTTCTCACCGGAAAAAGCAGATATCTCAGATGGTTCCTTTTCAATTGCTAGTCGCTTTCCAGGTATTTCCATTGGGTATATGTTTTCTAGTCTATAAAGAATCGAATCATGTATTTCTTTCATGTTTAGATCACATACCAACGTACGTTTTACCAGACACTTCCATCAGAAGGATCAGAAAAGTTATCAGTAGTCGATATTTATTAATGCTTCTTATACAGCGAATTGAAGATATTATGGATACTTTGCCAGAAGATTTCAGTGGTATGACTAGTTACATGAAACAGTACCTTTAATGAATAACGGACAACAACGTAGCTCTTTATTGTTGCCATTATGAAAAAAACGCCTTGAAATATTCAAAAGTCAAAACACATTCAAAGTAGTCAATTTCGAAAGGAAAACCAAGTAACATTACGAAATTTGTCTGATAAATGTAATTTCTCACATTAGGTGCTGGGAACTCGGACTATCAGTCGGTTATTTTCTTATGAACAGCGTATCGAAATTTCCTTTTCACTTGTGAAACCTCATTTACAATATACTTTTGCTTTTACTTTCATTGATACAACCAATCAGCGTGAAAAAGAAATCTAAAAAAAATATTATAAAGTAAATGCAAGTTTCATTTGATCACCGCCCATATTTCATGATAGTAAATAAAAAATAACTGAAATAATAAAAATTAGAAAATGAAAAAAACAAAACCTGGGTGCGTATCCGAGTTAGTTCAATTTTATCAGAGCAATTTGCGTTTTGGGGTACTTAACATCATATGAATGCTTCGTATTAATTGGTTCAAGTCAAAGCAAATAACGACAGCAAAAGGATATTGTGTATGAGGCTTGAATCCTTGATTTTCGTTTACTGAAATGGTAGCGCATTTGGATTACGCCATTTTATTGGTAATAGAAGAAAATTTCTCATAATAATACTTGGAGGTGTATCTTGCATTTTCTTTCTCGATTTTACGTGTAGTAATGGCATATCTAAAGTCCTTCGTTCATTGTACCTATGTCTACTCAGTTTATTTACACCAACTATGAAAACGTGTTAATAATGAAGTCTAAATTTTATAATATAGAAATAATTAATTCATCTCAGTTCATGCCGATGCAAATTGAAGCGTTTAAAATTTCTGGGTTTAAATGCGGATATCAGCTTCAAGATGGCTCTCTGGGATTATCTTTTTCTGATAGATCAAGTCTGATTTTGCTTCCAAATTTTATGTATGTATAATATTCTCTCAGCACGATATCTTATCGATTTGGTAATTACGTGTTTTTTAATTTTTCACTACCAGAGAAATGTACTACGTTGACAAATGGGGAAATGTTCGATATTTTCCGAATGAACGATTTTCGCCTCCTTTTCTCCAGTATAAATTGACCTTTCTGACAGAATTGAAATCAGTCGCTATAAAATATGACGAAAACAACGGCGAGGGACGACAGTCGTATGATATACCTTATTTGATCAGATGGATGAAATGGAAAAGAAGCACCGTGTTGTTTTTCAACAATGGTAGACTGGAGGCAAGTACAAGTCTTGAACCATACGGTATTAGAAAGCCAGCTAGTTCATTTTCGTGTTGTCCGCTTGGCTTAAAAGACTGAATGACCGTTGGGGTGCGCATGATCTTATTAGGAGTGTCCACCTTCACTTGTAGGAAGATAAGGTTCAATTTTAGACGCACTTTAGCGACTCCGGTGAATTTCTTTCAGAGTTAACCAGTCCAATATCTTTACAATAATAAGGTTCATTGAGCCATCAGCTGATTTAGAGAACTGTTGATTCGCACCTCTCCCTAATTGCATCCGTGACAACACCGATCATAGGCAGATTTAACAAAAAATATTTGGGGCGGCCAAAAATATTTTCAAATGTCATTTAAAAAAAAACAGCGGCAAGGTGGCTAAATTTTTTAATTTTTCATTTTTTCCTCGAAATTTGGGGCTAATTATATTTTCTCAGGCGGGTCTAATTTCAGCCCTTCGGGGGCTTAGCCCCCCCGGCACCCCCAAAGTCCGCCTATGACACCGATCTATCGAGAAAAGGTAGTTTGTGTCTATCCAGTACTATATAGTAGTAAGAGGTATAAATAGCTGAAAGTTCGGTGAAAAATATCCCTGCCAGGAGCGATTATTTCCATGCTGAGATGTCAAGGTATTGGTTCTATTCATAAAATCAGTGATCATTTTGACTCAAATTCAGTCGATTCAGAAAAGAATTAAGTAAAAAAAATTGACAATTTTTCTTTGATATTTTCTCAGTATCATTTTTAATCTCAGCTTTTTTAAGTTCCTCCTACTTGAAAAAAGGCTAAAAAAACAGCTGATATGACCCTTATTGACGGTAATTTATATTTTGTTAAACTTGAATCAGGTTTATCGATAGTCTTGTAAGTGAGAAAAACTCCGAGGGATACCTCCTCCTTTATTAATATTTCCGTCTGTTCGCCAGTCTAAACATTTTTCAAATCTCGTTTTATACTCCAGTATAAATGAATCTGACTAGGCGGTTAGATAATTTTATAATAATGATAGAATTGTATTTAATTTTCAGATTGTGTATGAACTTGGAAAAAAAGTAATTTTTTCTCCGTTTTCAAAACCTGTATGCGTGACTGCTAAGAGAAAACTCGCGCAAGTGACAAAACTCGATTGCAAATTTGCTCTTGAAGTGTGCACGCTCTTAATTCAAAGATATTTTAAGCAGCAGAGTTTGTTTCTTTTTTGATAGTGATTGACGATTTTCTTGAATTCATTAAATTTATATAGTACCATTTTCTGACCATGCTATCTTAGTTGGTACGATAGTTTGTAACCTTTCGTCAGCAATTACTTTTTAATCAACTGTTTTTCAACTTGATACTCTCCATCTTGAGAAAAAAAAAAAAAATAAGAACGTACTGCAAAAGAAATTTTATTATGAAAAATTTATCGAATTTTTACTTTTTATTTATTTATTTATTTTTTTTTGGAAAAATTAGTGTTAGTTACTGTTGCAATAATGATTCCTAATTTATGGGAGCTAATGTATGACCGAGTTCATAATAATTCGCTGCTAGAAGAAATTAATGGTGGGCTTTCTTATTGCTATAAAAATTCAAACCATCTGCCCTGTCATCGGGAGGTTTCTTATTTGGTATTACAATCTTCCGAATATTATAAAGATAATTTTACTTGTTATTTTTTGTCGCACCTTTTTTTTTTCAATTATTGAAAAATTGTTGATTAATTTTTTTCATTTTTACATGTTTTTGTTTTTCCTTACTTGTTCTTGAAGATATTGAATTTCTTAATTTTATTTTATACTGATTACGTACTGGTGATATTTAAATGAAGTATGTGTTCATTAGTGATTTTTTTAATTTAAATTCTATTTATTTTTACTTGTAAACAATGAAAACAAATGCTTATTCATTTTGGCCAGTTTCTTTTACGTATGTTTTATGTACGAATTGTGAGCTATATTTCATCAGATATGATCGTATTCTGTACAAAAGACTGATTTTTTATTATTTTTGTCATATCTCTGGAAAATACGGGCATAAATTCATTCCATTCTTTGTATTCGTTTGTGAGTAGAATTGTTTTCTCCTCTTTTTTTTGTATTTCTGCTTCTCTCATTTTTATACTTGCCGATTCATCCGTGTCCAACATACATTGCTCAATAAATGTTTTTAAACTTTTCAAAGTATCGTTTTTATTTATTTTTTTTCAATGAGAAGATAAGCACTGAAAGTGCATCGCCAAGATTATACTTGAAATAGAGTAATTTCTGTTATGGAATAAAGTAGAAACTGTGAGCGTTGAATTCCTCGAGATCGCTATAATTGGATTAAAAACTGTGTTACCCAAATATTTAATTCAAAACATGATTTTAAAATATCCAGATATTACTCTTCCAATGCCGTGAGAACATATTTTTCTCCTTTCATTGCTAGATTTATGATTTCAAGAGTAGATAATATGCTAGTGTAACGAAGTACGTTATGCTAGAAAAGGTTTTCGATCTAGTCCGATGGTGATTACAGTTTGAGACATAATTGTTTCATAAATAAAATTCTTTATTAAATACAGTATAAGTCATTTCATCATAATTTTCTTAGGAGTTAGAATTTTTGGTAACAATTTACAAAACTCGTTTACGTTACGTCATTTACTACCATAATTTGCGGGCATAGGTACGAAAAATTATTCTTTTTTCAATTTTATGAAGTTAATCACTATGTAACCTATACATTCAACAACTCGGTGTGGAAGGAAAATAATTACTTTTTGACAAAAGCATCAACTTTGCCAATCGAACAATGAACATCGTGTACGTGTAGGTACACGTTTAATTAACTTACACGCCAAATTGAATTCCTCGAATAATACTATTACTCTCTCATTAAATAAATATAGCCTACTCGCCTATTGTAAATAATCTCATTACGAACCAGAAATTTCAATAGGCTTCTTAATTTTCAATCGATTCAAATCTCGTACCATACTGATATGCCCAATGCAGAATATCTCATAGGTAGCCTATAAAAATAATTTAATTTACCTCTCTGAACTTGTCGCGCAATTCAACGAAAAGAATTCGTAGAATTTATCAACTTGTCATCAACCGATTTTTTCAGAATGAAGTGCTTTTTGCATTTACTGAACTGGTTCCGATGTAATGGAATCAGGACTACCATAACCGCTTGAACAATCGTCTCTTTGTGAATTACCCTGTGACAATCTATTTCTCGAAGTATGTGCTGACAGAACAACTGTTGTTGGATTTGGAAAACGGATTGCTGAACGACTATCACTTACCGAAGGTGAATTATTTAAATTATTTTTCATACCAGCTGGCGGTGGCTGAAAAATAGAGAAAACAAAAATATATATACTCGGCACTATATTAAATCCAAAAGTTCGCAATATTGAAAAATTAAAATTGATAATTTGACATATGGCCTGGGCTGCAGAGCTAAAAATTAAAACTTCAGCTTTCAGCTTATGCTTATAACCTTCTAAAATAAAAATTCAACTAAGGCTTTCAGCTTCAAGTTTCTAATTTTCGGTTTGGAGCTTTCAACTTTTTGAATTCGAAATAAAAATTTGACTCATAGCTTTCAGCTTGCAGCTTCTGGTTTTATGATTAGCAAAAAATTGTAAGTACCGTGGGGAAAAAGAGAGTGGGAAGAAAACTTGAAAAAGCTGAAAAAACAAAAATATTCGGCTTCAGCTTCAATTTTTAGCTCCGAAATTTTTTATCTTTAGTTTTTGGCTTTTAAAACTAAAACTATAAAGATGGAACTTTTAGCTTTTAGCTTTCTCCTAACTTTGCATTCCTGCATGAGGAACGTGAAGATGAAAAATTGTAATTCAAAATCAGACGTACTAAAGGGTACTCGGTTCCATTTAAGAAATGCCAATCTGCAACTTGCGATTCTTAACATTTTAGGCAATCATGTTGACCTTTGGAGGTTCTACCACACTAAATAAACAAGTCAAGAGGTAATAAGCCCTGAAGTCATTTTTGACTCCGATTCCTCATTTCCTCCTCTATCTAAATCTGCAAGTTGTATATTCCGGGCTATCACTGTTCCAAAGACATCATCATTTTTATCAGTGCAGGTTAATAAGAGAAGTTAGGCCCTTTTTGAAATAATGTATTTCGGAGTTCAATTCAGCATTCTCTCCGAAAAAGTCTTGTAAAAATGATTGTGCCAATTGAAGAAAGTAGAAACACAGTGCAAAAAGAAAATACCATCAACATTTACATTACAAAAAACTATACCATTCACCCCTGTAAATTAATTTAGCACCCAATTTCGATATCAGGAAGAATAGGAAACCAAGAGTACCTCTCAAAAATAAATAACGAAACTGTAATGAAGGGCTTTTGGGTTAAAGGTCTCTACATCACTTTATCGCAAAGAAATACACTGCTGAATATAGAGGGGCTCAATTTTACGTTTTCAACTAATGTGGCTGTATCCTTTTACGCCTAGCGTTACTCAAATGAAAGTGAGCATAATCAGAACACGAGTCGGAAAAAATTAATGGCTGAAGTGAAGAAACAGGTGAAAATATTGTTGGTGTCATAAATTTATTTTTAGCATACCTACCTGAATATTAATGACTTGCCTTCTTATGTGAACATAATTGGAGGGATTACACGTCATATTTGCAAATACAAGTCGTTCTTCGTAGTCATACTCGCACAATATTTTATTTTCGCACAAATAAAATCGATCACCGACGCAAAACCTGAAAAAAAAAAAAAGGAAACACAAATATCAGTATCAATAATAATAATACTAATAAAAAAAAGCGCTATTTTTCGACCCAATTTATAGTAAGCAGATCAGCAGTTACTCTAGTTAAATACGTATATAAATTAATTACTGACTCTAAAATTTGACGGTTCTACGAGTATAATGAATATGCGAAGAATCAAGATTGGTAGAAAGGGTTACAAATTATTGCAGGTGACACTGAATTGGGCTATTTGATTCTAGCTCTAGGGGTCAGTGGAAGTGTGTTATTAGAGGCGGAATTAAAGGCTGGCCAGGGGAGTCGACGAACCTCGCAAAAAAATTATTGACCGCGCCAGTCCCCCCCACAAAAAATTTTTTCCAAAATAAACTGAAAACTAGTCTCTCTATGTATGTGCCTAATCAGAAATAATTTGAGACTTTTTCGTTGCTGTAAGCAACCGTGCACAAGACAGCAAAGATTAGATATTAGAGTGAATAAAACAAAACTTTAGGTCTTTTTTGATAGTATCGGTCAGTCACCTCAAGGTCCCTTTCCTTTGGAAGAGGTTGGAGGGCCAAGCGGAAATGGAAGGCTGAGTGAAGCGAAGGCCTAGAGCAGGATTGGGATCAGTGGGAGAAGTAGGATCAAGTGAAGGAGGAGTATGATGACATCCAGGATGACGAGACAGGATACACAGTATGAAGAGGCAGGATGATGACGTTGTCCAGTCAAAATGAAATGGACGGTTTGAAATGTAATAAAACAGGTCCGTAACTAGCGCCCTGGCTGGCATTTTTCAATAAAAAAAGTAAGACAACTGCACATTCAAAATGGGGAGGGGAGGACTCGGAAAAACGCTCGCTCTGCCTGACATGTCATATGCCCTGTCACTGATGAGCGCTTAGGTACGGGCCTGTAATAAAACCAATTATACGTATCTTCAAAGCGATTCAGCACTTTCATCAGTCAAACGGAAAGGGTTGGTGCCCGAGCAAAGGGAGTGCCTCAGGAGCGAAGCTCCTAGTGAAAGAATAAACTTACCGAAAAAAAAGAAAACATCAACTTTAGCACTGACTTTTTGGATGTTGACACATTTTTCGATTTTTCTTGCCACCGCTTCTCCCCCACCGGCCACCTCTAAAAAAAAGTTAATTCCACCGCTGTGTGTCATAGTAGCCCAGGGAAGTTACAGGAATAGATAACTTTGATTATATTTTTCCTTTCAACCAGATTGGTTCTTCATTCTTAGGCCGAAAGTTTTCTTATGTGGAAATCCCAATGAGCAAAAGCCCAATATTCTATGCCAAATGGTTGGGTTTATTTCGACATGAAAAGGTATATATACGTCAATTATCTGCTTCTTACCAAAATTAAAATTATTTTCTCCGTTACAAAGTTTAAGAAAAACATTTTTGTTAAACGCAAAAATGAAAGTATTTGCCTTCATCCATAAATCTTTCCTTTTTAGCAGGACATGAAAAACTTCTAAGCAATATTAGTTCTAAAGAAAAATAATCAATTTACCTATGACTGCACTGTTGGCAAGCAAAACATTCTAAATGGTAAACATTATTCTTAGCTCTCATGACCATTTCAAAAGCAGGTATCATTTTATTGCACGCAGAACAATATCCAGTAGTGCCAAATAATCTGTAATATGATTTCAAATTATTCGATGAAAAAAAAACTATAAATTAGAACGTATTCTAAAAATAATATCTAATATTTTTAAAGCTAAATTCACCTTAAATAGTCACGTTTACATAAAATTAAATTCGCTTTCGTATACAAAGTAGAGCCAACTTCTCCCAGTCTGCAATCGCAACAGCCACATTTTAAACAGTCTTCGTGCCAAAATAGGTCTAAAGCCTTTAATAGAAATCGTTCTGTAATTCGTTTGCCACAGTTAGCGCAATCCTTCAATGGAAGACTCAGCATAATTGTACCAGATATAATCGCATTAACCGATCCATCGAAAATAAAACTTCTTTTCTCTGCAAAAACAACGAAGATACTAGTGAAATATTGGTAGCTCTAGCTCAAACGAAGAAGGTTCAAGGTATTTATTTTTCTTATCAGAGAATGAAGAAAATTAGTTTTTGAAAATAAAATAAAAATAAATCATCGGAAATAGAGAGTACTATGTACTAGGTACACAATTATAATATTCCCATTAGTTTTATTTTTTCTATAGAGACAATGTTACAAAATTAAAAACTTTCAAAGCAAGTTCCCAGAGTACTTTGTGATCGTCAGAGTGGAATGGCTACCAAGTTTGTACAATATTTTCAATCACCAGGATGTATCAGGTAGGTATTAAATGTCGCTTTAAAAAACTTCACAGTCACGTGGAAGATTTTTATATGGGTAAAGTATCCTCTGAAGTTGAAATATTTCAAGCATTTCGAGCATGTTTTCACACTTCCCCTCCAACTATAATAAAACGTGGCTTCGAAAAAGACTTGAAAAAAAATTTCTGCTCGAACACCCCATGCCAAAGTAGTTCGTGGAAGTAACATATGCTATATTCAGCACACATTCAATGATAAAATTATCCTAATTCTAACTTATGAAGAAAAAAAAGTACGTACAACAATTTTCCATAGGGAAATTGTCCAATTTCATTTTCTTTCCAAAACTGAATATTAATGCTAAATGGGAAAATCTTAAGCAAAAAGCATCACTATCTTTAACTTCATATTTTAGGGGGAAAAGCAGTTTGTATAAATAGACGATATATAAACTTTACTGTACCTACTATTTTCTTCTGAAAGTGGCATGACTTGGAAATTTTTCGACACATTCGTTTAGCTCGTGTCCATGCATGTGATTTCACAAAAATACTGATGGCTCGTGTTCATGCATGTGATTCCACAAACGTACCTACTGTCACGTTAATTTTTCAAAATTGTTTCACTTCTAGTAATCTGAAAGTAAAAAAGTTTGATGAACCCTCAATTCGGTCATTTTTTCCATCCCCTTAGGATATAACTAATCGACAGAAAAAAAAAAATTATAAATAGTAATAATATGGTTGCAATAAGATTATAGATAAGTAATGAGTTGTCAATGTGACATCAGCACCTGCTAATGTCTTATTAACATCTATATTTCAGCAATGCGTTTACAAAGTAATTGCGAAACTCAATGAGGGCATGGGCATAGTAAAGATATGGACTTTCAATTTTGCAGAGTGATTTCAGTGCAATAGCTATACCTTTTTAGCGTATGATGTCAATATTAACAAATATACATTTTTACTAAAAATGAAGTCCGCCTAATTCTCACCAGACAAAAATATTCAAAGCCTCGACTATACTCTATTCAAAATAAAAAACGCCTTCCTCAACTGGCAATATTTTGATATTTTTGAATGTGGCACCCTAAAAAGTGAGAAAAAAGATACACGACAGATATGCCGGTTATGTCTGGCGCGTTTCTTACTTGAAACAGATAAATGCACCTTGTTTTTGCGACGTCATAATGTGAAATTCCAATAAAATATAAATATTTTCCACCCACAAAAAAAAAAGCAATTTCATTTTGCATAGGATTTCCAATGAGAAAAAATTTACCTTCAAATATCAACTTATAGGTACTTCAAAAGTAGAGAAAAAATTAGTTTGAAGTTAATTCTCATAAACTACACACTGATATCTTTATTTTTACTGAGTTTGAAGAGAGAGTTGATTGCTTAAACATTTTATGAGGAGATAAGAAATTTTTTGGAAAATTGAATGGTTTTATTTATATTACATTTTCTAATGCGAAAAACAATAAGCAGAAGTGGTTGTAGAAGAAACTTTGAAAAGATTGGACTATCGTCTGTAACAATAAAGAATGTTATACATTCAAGGAGCCAAACAGAGCCAAATAGCTATAATGAGATATTACCTGCTTCAAATTCTGAATTTTCCTTACCAAGCACAGCATAGCCACAAATAAAAAAGGACAGAACCAAAAAAAGAGCAACTCTCAACAAAATGAAGGAAAAAGAAAACTTCATTTCAAAATTGTGCACAGTTGGTGTTCAAATGAAACGCACATAATATAAACTAAGCCGACTATTCCTGGAGAAAGAACATATCACAAACTGGAGGAAGAAAGGGAAAAAAGGACAATAAAATATGGATCGAATATTAAAAACAGACCTAAAACGTGGCGGGAAACGAAAACGAGAAAAAAATGGGAGCTATGAGAGCTTTTTGTCCTTTTTTTTCATAATGCGCGGGTCCATTCATGTCACCTAACTTTCAAACCAAATTTAAAAAATCTCAAAGCTTTCGCTCTCTCTCCCTCTGCTACCTTTTTTTTTGCCCTCAACTTCATCCCTCTTTTTTACCGATTCTTACCCTCTGTGGTGCATCAATATTCTTTTCCAACCACCTCGTCCTCTCGAAAAACCGCCATCAAAACGCCATAATAACGGTTTTTTGAATTCCGACACTTTTTTCCTCCCTTTATTATAAAAATGTCTGGCAATTGTGTATCCAAAATTGAAATTCCAATAAACCAACGGTGGCATTGATAAAAACGAAATTTAAACGACGGTCATTCTTTTTTTCATTTTTTTTTTTTCAGCATTAGTTGCACTTGAATGACGTCGAACAGGACGATAATTTTACACATATAGGCGATACTTTTCGGAGGGGTAAAACCTAAGGAGACACTTTAGGGTTCACCCATTTAAACTACCTTTCCTCTACGAACGTAAATATTTTTCAGCTCGGAACTAAGTACCTAGTTTTGATTTCAGTTAAATTCCTAAACCTCTCAATGATGAAAGGGTGTTAATCGAAATCAAATTTTAGATTTAGAAAAAATCGTACATGATTGTGCCCATCTCAATTATCGTCCTCTCGTGGAAATGACCAACATTCAAACACAAGCCATTGTAAAAACATGAGATATTAATTTTTAATTTTTGTCGTTTTGGAGGTTTACTAGCCTCACATAAGCGGCAGTAAAGAGGGAATGAGAACGTAAGGATCTGTAATACTTTGAGCTATAACTTAATACATTTTCTTCTCTTCATTATATAGGCCATTCACTAACTTTTTGAGAAACCATACTTCAGGATTCCATTTTGAGAGCCTTAATTCGCTGATGAATTTTTCTTCGTGGTCCAAAAGTTTACACCCATTCATCATTTAACATTATACTAAATTCAAAGGACCAGGTGGCCTCATATTCGACTCCACAGTAAAGGAACCTCGAAAGACCGGAGAATGTCATATATAAAAATGAAAAAATAAAATAGAATACATGTAAAATACGAAGGTCATATCAAAAGTTTTATTTCTCCGCTCCTGACAACAATGACAGCTGGAATCAGCTGGAAAATGTGGAATAGGTTCATCTCAGTACCTCATAAAAATTTGAAGGTAATTGGTACAATATTTTGTGAGCCGCATTCATTTTGTTAGGGCTGCTGACACCTATCTCGGGCTGCCAAATTTTCAAAAGGCAATAATTCAATTTCTAAAATCTAAATCAAAAAGTTATCCTTATCAATATCCTCACTCTCTCAGCAAGGCATAGCAATCAATCAATACTCAATGATATATGATAATACATGTTTTTCCTCCACAGCACACAATTGTCTGTGAATTTTGCACTTGTTGAAAATGTTGTGCCATAACCAAAATAAATGTAGCTCAAAATTAAGTACTGTGCCAATCATCTTGAAATTTTTATGAAGCATTGAGAAGAACCTATTCCACATTTTTACTTTGATGCCATGGTAACAGTGTTGCCAAGAGTGGAGAAATAAAATTTGTTTAGTTACTTTTGGCATGACCCTCGTAGTGACTCAGCATTCTACGAGTCGATTAGAGTGATATTTTCTTTTCACCTTACCTCTCAAATTCACACCGACGCATACGTGAAACAAATTTTTCATCAAAACAACCCTTGTTAGATCATGCCTAATTAGAATATCTGTAAGCGAGCAGACGCGACCGTCAAAAATTCATAAAGTGAAACGTACGTCATAGTGCAGCAAAAAAGTAATAATAAGCTTTTCAAAAAAAATTATATTTATAGTAAGAGAATTGGAAGAAGAGGGTTGCAGAAAATCCTCTTGAAACGATCCCTCTATGGTTGAGGGAGGGAAAAAAGGCAAAAATTGGGAGGGGAGGCGTACGAGTGGTTAGCGACATAATTAATTTTCGTAAAATTTAATTTTCACGATTCTTCTCTTTTCAGAACAAAAAAAAAGCTAAAATGAAGCCTATTATAACGCGATAGAGCCGGGTTGCTTTAGCAAGGATGGCAGGGGCTGTGATGTAGAAAGAAGGGCTGAAGGCGTGGCGTAAATACAATTTTGATGGTGGGGTTTGAGGATTTCGACGTAAATGCGCGCTAAAGTGGCACTGGGGAGTGCGGTGGGGAGATGGAGACCTGGCTAAAAGTGGCAGACTTTAACACGGATAGTGGATTTCAGGGCGAGGGGGCAGCCGAGGGTTGGGGGCAGGGAGGACGTCCGTGGTGGCGGCGATTTTAATCGAAAATTTGCGTTAACACCGAATGTAAATAAAAACATTGAATTCCGCTAAAAGGTAAAAAGAGGAAAGCTGAAGGGGTTGGGGGTGCGATGATGAAGAAAGACAGAAAGCTAGTTATTTAGGTAATTACGAAAATGTTTGTTAGAAGAGAAAGAAGGTGTAGAGGTGGGCTGAAGGGGGTAAGCGAGTTATGGAAGAATGGTGCACCCCTTTTTAATTTAAACGAGATATTCTTCAATTTTCTTTTCGTTGCGCCGCACCGCCCTTATTTTTCGAATGCGTTCGAATTCGAGGAAGCGATAAATAGCAAACAAGAATATTACTGAAATTAAGTTTATTCGCCAGGAGTGAAGGGGTGAAGGAAAGAGCCTAACTCGCATTTTATCGTCAGACGAGTGGGCGAGGAGTGAAGGGTACTGTTGGATGATGGATTGTAAAAGGTAAAATGGACTGTCACATATTTTGATATAACGCAGGAAAAAGGTTGTTAAAATGACAGAGTAATTTAGTTCGTAGCGTAGAAGAGAAACTATAGCCTCAGCTTTCAATTGGGAAGGCAAATACAACCCATTCTTATAATAATTGAAAAGTTGATTTGAAAATAAATTTCGTGCAAGATGAGACAAAAATTGTACAATATGCCCAAGAAAATATGTGAGGTATGATAGAAAAAAATATTTGGGAGTAACTGGTTTTAAATTAAAATAAGTTAATACATTCTTTGAGGTTACATGTAGAATACACATTTACTTGAAGTTGACTATTTTACCTAACGCATTCCCTAAGGTAAGAAACATAATTTTTAACGGTCTCATTTTCTGCAATATCTTCCTATTTACGTCATCACAGAAACGTATGGGCAATCAGGGAGGCAGGATCTATGCATGTATGATATTTGAAATTCCAACCTAGCACTCATAAACACCGCGAAACTCTTCTTCTCACTAAAATTAATTATTTGATACAAAACGGCACTCTCGATGATAAAATTATCTCTGTTTTGATAATTATAAGTATAAAGCGTATAGTGCTTCCTGCTATACTTTTCAATTTTATTTTTTATTCTTTCAAGTGTTTTACGCATAGTTACCTTATCATTTTAATTAGGTCTCTATCATTGATAGTTTCTCAATTTCTAAAATATAAGACTGAAAAATAGTTCCCATTGTCCGACCCTCCCATACACTCATCAAAATATAGCCCAGGAACATTAACGTTTAAGAGCCAAGAAAATCGTTACCAGCTGAAAATTTGGTTACATACTCTGTTCGCGCTAAGAATAAAATTTTTTTCCCCAGGCACAAAAAACCAAAAAGTGCCTCCATGGTAACGAAGCTAATATTCTTATCACTATTTAATTTGATTGGTTCTGCGTATTCGAATCTCATTCCTCATTCCCCTTACCTTTCCCCTTGACATACCGAATCGTCCAAAAGTAAAATTGTGGCGGATTGCATAGGTTTATTCTTAGCGCCAACAGAGTATAGGTAGTATTGAAGGCCCTACTTTAACATATTATCAAAAGTCTCTAAAAATCAGAGTGGCGGAACACTCCTCAATATTGTGGAATCGAATAAGTGCCGCCAAACCAGTTTTTCATTAATATAACCAATTCTGTATGGCTGGAATCACAAAATTGCTTCAAATAAAAAATATTTAGCTTTAAATTTTCTATAAAATGAGTTATTATCAAATTCATACACAGAGCTCAGAATGGCTATAAATGGAGCTGAAATATACACTCTTTAAGATGGCCTGAGAAACAGATAGCATGAAAATTAAAGGGGTATAGTGGCGAGTGAAGAGAATAAATTTCACAAAATGAGCAAGTAGAGCACGTAAATTTACTATAACATAAACCAGCTGAATCTGAATCCGCTATCTGTTTTGCCAAGAATTGAAGGGGTGCGGCGTGGTTTGAGGAAAAAATTTTGTAAAATATGCAAATGGGGCATTTTATAGCGGGCCTTGAATACAACCGTAGCTAAATTTTTAGCTTGTAATTTTTTTGGGTGTTGAACCGCTTTTTTAATTAATGTTCTCGGACTCGTAATAAATCAAATACATAAACTGTATCAGTTTTCTCTTGGAAATTTTAAAAAAACTAGCCAATTCGTTTCACAAATCTTATGAGACTTATTTTTTTCCTTTTGTGTACAAGTATTTGTACAAACACACACTTCAAAGCTGGACGAAATTCCAACCCATCCCAAATAATCGGCAAGTATACGCTTTCAATTTTCCCTTCACTACCGACGAATAAAACAAAATTTGAAGACAAATATAATTTTTCCGCATTGGCAGGTTAGATAAACGCGATTATTCGTTATACATTAGATGACGTCTGCCCTCCACTTCCAGTCCTTAAGCACCCTTCGGGCTGCACCATCTGACACTCTCCACCATACATTGGTAATTTAAAGCTAACGAGCCGGAAAATTGAACGCACTTTGGTCGTATCGAGCAAATTTTTACGCTGTTTAGCCAAACAAGTCTAGCTTTAGACCCCATCCACAGTATATTCGTAGAAGAGTGGTGGAGGTGATTGTAAACCCTGTGCACTTATCTAATGTCAGTAGCGTAATATGGTTTGCGCAAGGAGAGGGAAGAGAAAGTCGAATAAATAGTTTAAAATATAGTATAGGTATACAACACCGTGCTCGACACCCTCTTTACTTTTTCATTCAATTCATATACATAGCCTATATGTTGGTATAAAGTAAATACGCCAATGCAGAGTGGGGACATAATAAGATTAGAAGTTTTACCTTTTGAAAATCGGCTTTTCTTTTTCGTGAACGTAGCTCTTCGGGTATCACATCTGTGGGTCTCTTTTTTTCACTCAGCTATAACAGGACAATATGAAATAGGCTCGAATGGCTGAATCTTTTCTCACAGATATTAATGCAGCTACGTTAAACGAGGCAGCTGAAATTAAATAAAAGAAAATTACAATATTGTCAAACTTGAACGTAATAATTATAGGAGATAAAGAGACTGTTCAAATGAAAGGTTTTAAAAATTTTAAATATGAAAAAAAAATTAAAGGGCTAAAGAGACACGTTCAAGGGTAACATAACAGTTGCAGCCTTCACAAAGCGTTGTGAAGACGAAGATAAATTCTCTTTTACATTATTATAATATTTTTTAAAAACTGATGAATTATTTTTGGCTATACGTCTTTCATAAATAATTTATTTTCAACATCAACGAGATTTTTACAATTGGTATACTATAGTAGGTAGTATTAAGCTGTGCCTTAACTTAATGACCTTGGCTTTGAATTCACAACCTTGACCTTGAATTGATAAACTTAGCCTTGAATCAATGGGCTAAGTTTTAAGTCCGCGTGATGACCTTTGACGTTGACTTAATGTTGGATTGGGGCGTCTCACACGAACCTCGAATCCAATTTATCTCACGTTGGTTATGTACTTAGTCAAAAATAACAAAACTGTATTTAGACTGAATAACTTTTATTAGAGCTTCTGTGCTAAGGCCCATGTCTCTATTAGCTAGCTGGTTGTACTATTAGAAGTACCTACTCAAGGCCTTGTAGTAGAGAGACTGACTGCACTGGTGAACTGGTACAGAGAAGTACGCACCAACTCTGTAAAGCTCAAAAGACTCACGCATCTACGTAGCTCCACCTTCTCACAGTGTAACCACGTAGGTATATTGACTTTCACACAGTGCGTCCAATTCCAACACTCCCTCCTCAATATCCGGAGTGGTTACAGTTAACTTAATAACTTTACAATACAAAATTCAGTCTGTCTGTGGAGAAAGTTTACAAAAACTCCACATTAGGGAGAAAATCTCAATATAAAAACTCCCTACTCACTTTAAGTTATGGAGAAAAATACTCAAGTAAAAACTCCATCTCACGATGTATTCTGGAGAAAAGTCTCAATATAAAAACTCCAGACGCACTATTATTGGAGAAAAGTCTCAATGTAAAAACTCCAATTTCTGTTATGGAGAAAAGTCTGGTAAAAACTCCATCGCACTATGTATTCTGGAGAAAAATCTCAATTTCAAAAACTCCAGTCTGAATGTTTGCATTCATCTACGTTGGAGAAAATCTCGTTGTAAAAACTCCAACTTTATGACCATTGTCTGGGTTGATGGAGAAACTCGCAAGGTAAAAACTCCACCTATATCTCAACAGATATAATTAGTATCATTGTACTATTTTCAGAGAAAAACTTCACTCTCCCAGTGAATAAAAACTCTGTTTGCTCACTTACAAAGAAACTTCTCGACTCACGAGATAAAACTTTGTATTGTAGAGAAACTTCCTCTTCCTCGGAAGAAAACTCTATTTCAGAGAAAGTCCTTACTCAAAGGATAAAACTCTGACTCACTTAGGAGGAAACACTCCCTTTAAAAACCTCCTCATTTCAACATCGCCCTTGTTGAAATTCGTGTTAGGAAAAGCCTTTACCTCAATCGGCATAAAAACCTAACTGTGTTCATATTGTACCACTGAAAAGACAACTAACATTTGGAATGCTTTTAATGCATGACTCACTTACAACAATTGTTCGTACACTCTGTTATGTACTCACTTACATATATGGTCTCAATTACATATAAACGAACACATTGTTTCCAATACAAATAGTCTTACAGTACTAATTTGTGTCCGCCGTACGTGCGGTCGTTAATTTATTTTTGGAAGTAGGAGGAAGGATTTCTGTTTTGGCATTGTCCTTTCCTCCACTTAATCCATTCAGGAGTCTCACTGATGTCCTGAAATAAACATTAACGATTTGTTAGTTATCATTCAATATCAGGGTACGTAGTTTTTCAAAGGCACCCAAAGCCAACGGTTTAGTCATTATATCAGCCCACTGCTCATCCGAGGGAACCCAGGAAGTTTCTATTTGCCCAGTCTCTCTGATAGACCTTATGAAATGCTGTTTCAAAGACAAATGCATGAGCTTTGGTCCACCGCTAGTATCGATACAGTCTAACGCTGATCGATTATCACAGTTTAATTTACAACAAACGTCTTTTTGCAATACACGTTCAATAATATATTGAACTGCCAACACTGCCTTCGCAGTATCTCCCATGGCAATATACTCGGCATCACAAGTTGATGTAGCAACCACCTTTTGCTTCATACAACGCCAATGGACTGTGTCGCCAAACATGCGAATAACAAATCCCGCTGTGGATCTGCCAGTCACGATGCAGTCCTTAAAACTTGCATCTGAGTAAGCTGTTAACTCTTCATTCTCACCTTTGAAGGTTAGGCCTTTCTCAAGAGTACCTCTCAGGTATCTCAAAATCCGTTTCACTTCAGCCCAATCATCAGCTGTCGGATTCTCTTGATTTCTGCTGATCATGTTAACAGCGTAAGAAATATCAGGCCTGGTAGCTCCAGTCAAGTACAGAAGACTACCTACAGCTTCTCGATAAGGAAATAACTTTTGCTTATTTGTTTGCTTAGTTAGAACTTGTTCAGAACTAGACCCAGAAGACTTACCCTCAATGAAGTCTTTCAACTTCCGATTTCTCACTTGTCTCGTCACCATCGGAGTACTCACTATTTTACATTCAGACATGCCAAATCTTTTTAAGATTTTTCCGGCGTATGTCTTTTGATGTAAATACATCACTCTGTTTTTCCTATCTCGGACTATCTCAACTCCCAAAAACTCTTTTGGTTCTCCGAGTATAGTGATTTTAAATACTTGACACAACTGTTGAATGATATCGTCTATTTTTCGATTATCATTTCCAGTTAGGAGCATATCATCTACATATAATAATAATGTGATGAATCTGTCTCCTTCATGCCAGGTAAATAAACATGGATCTTTATCGTCTGATTTAAGTCCAACAGATTCAGCTACTCCAGTGAATTTTCTGTTCCAACACTTAGGACTTATTCGCAATCCATAGATTGCTCGTAAGAGTTTACACACTTTAGTCTTACGATCAGACAATTCAAGCTCAACTCCGTCTGGTATTTCCATATAGATGTCTCTTTCTAACACACCATTTAGAAAGGCTGTTTTAACATCCATCTGAATTATATTCAGATCATATTTATTTGCAATGGCTAATAACGTTCTCACTGAGTATAGCCTTGCAACAGGGGCGTACGTCTCCTTGAGCTCGTACTCGTTTCTATCTTTGAAACCCCTGATAACCAGACGAGCTTTATATTTGTCGATACCGTTGGTGTCCTTCTTCACTTTAAACACACAACGAGAATCAATGACATTCACACGTTTGCCATCTCTATCGACATGAGGTTTATCCACTATGTCCCAAACGCAATTCTCCTTCATTGAGTCCAATTCCTCTTTTATAGCGAGCTCCCACTTAGCTCTTTGAGGAGATGCCATCGCCTCAGCGTATGACCGAGGATCCGCACATACCTCAGCTAACATTAAATAGATAGCTTCATCAAGAGCCTCTTCATCCTCACGTTGACTCATGAATGCCGCACTGTTGTGTTGAAAACGCAAATCGTAATTTGGTCTTCTAACACACTTTTTGGACTTTGTTTGGAACAACTCACTTAGTGGAATATCGTCCTCACTAAGTATTCGTTTCCTGGGTCTCCCTCTTTTACCAGGAACACGAATTACTTCTTCCTCACTGTGACTAACCTCAGTATCATCCGGTTCAAATAGATCAAATTTCCCACTATCTGAACTATTTGTCTCACTTTCAGGTGTCTTATATAGATCACCATATACCAGATTTTCATTAAATCGAATGTGTCTCGATTCAATGAGTGTATCTGATTCCGGATGATATACTAAAGATCCAGAAAAGACATATCCCACAAATACGGTTCTCAATCCTTTTTGTGAGAATTTGTCTGAAGGTTTTTCGTTCAAGTTTCGAATAACAGTTACTAACATCTGTTTTGGGACCCTCACGTAGGCTATGCAACCAAAACGTCTCACTGAGTTTAGTTGAAGCTCAAAATTGGGTACGAATCGCTTGAAAGGTATCTCGTAATTAATCGACCTATGAGGCATTCGATTATAAACATGTACAGCCGCAGTTACTGCCAAATCCCACATTGTTTTGGGTAATCTGCTATCTATCATCATAGATCTCACTTTATTCTGTAATGTCCGATTAAACCTTTCAGCGACACCATTATGTTCTGGTGTTTCAGGTGGGGCGAGTTGTAAACTGATTTTCTCACGGTCTAGTATTTCCTTCACCTTTCCACCTGTAAACTCGGTACCCTGGTCCGTTCTTAGAAAGCACACTTTTGCATCGGAGCCCAACTCATTCCGTGCATTTTTCAAGAACGTTTCGAAACAAGAACCTACCTCACTTTTTCTCTTGATAGCATACGCCATTGCTACTCGAGAATAGTCATCCACAAATATGACTATAAACCTCTTCTTATTTGGATGGGTTATCGGTTTGATAGGTCCCATCACATCAGAGTGAATAATTTGTAAAGGTCTGTCTGAACGAGTTCGTATTTCCTTAAATGGTAACTTAGCCATTTTCGCTAAGATACATATCTCACAATTCAAAATGTCATTCTCAAACTTGACATTTTTGAGTTCTGTGTATTTGCGACTCAATTGTTTCAAATAAGTTAAGGATACATGTCCTAACTTATTATGCCAGTACATCCCTTCAGATATATTAGCAATTTGGTTACTATTCTCCCTGTAGTTACCATTCTCACTGTTTTCTGAATCCTCACTTTCAGAATTTGAGTCATTTTTGTTGCCTGTGATTTTCATGGTATTTTCCATGTTTATGCGGTCTAATATGGACTTTTTAGCTCTAGGGGGTTGGAACTGTTTCTCATTTCCATGAACGGAACTTGTGCCAGGTCTCACGTTTTGCTGACTCACAGCTGGGGCGCTCACTGTACTCACTTCCCCGGTTCCACTCTCTCCATCATTTTCCGCAGAAGATTCGCTCACTAATCCTCCCTCCAAATGCGAAATGTGGAAACCCCTATGCGGTCTATCACCAGATGTGGTAACGAGAGGATACATTTGACTGATCGAATCAGTATATTTGGGCTTTGAAGCAGTTCCTGGTGGCACAAATCTCAAAGTAATTTCCCAAGTGGGTGACCGATAGTGACCCTCAAAACACATCTTGTGTAGATATGGATCATATATGCGACACGTATTTCTGTCGAAAATGACTTTAAAACCGTTATCCGTGAATTTACGGATGGAAAATAAATTTTCCGACAAGGCTGGGGCATACAGAACGTTCTGTAAACACATATGAACACCTTGACTATCCCTCACATGGATGTCACCAACTGCTCGAACGCACAGAGAGGCAGTTTTATTCGCACTGTTTACATGCTGAAAGAATTTTCGCATGTTCGTCAAAATCTCACCATCTTTGACGATATGTTCCGTCGCACCAGAATCGATTATAAACGATATTGCGTAGAAGCCCTTACCATCCGTATTGCCAGGTACCACATTAGCAGCACCAGGGCTGCGTACCATATATGCCGAAGGCGGTATGACGTGTGGACTCGGTGGCGGAGGAATGGAAGTATTATAACCATTCCACGGAGCGGGCGAGACGCAAGCTGGTAGGCAGTAATTAGGACTCACAGGCGGACATCTGGGAAAATTCCCATACGCTACGAGTGACATTGGAGTCAACACCGGTGGAGGCGTCATACCGTATCCATAAATGGAGGACGAAGGCGGCGCATATTGAGGTACTTGATAAGTGACATCTGACACAGAAGTTTGTGAAACAAACTGTGCCGATGGAGCCGGTGGATAAAACGCCGACACATCTGCTGGTCCTGGATAATATTCCACAGCAGGTCGCACCATCATAGCCTGGCCTTGGGGTATGAGTCCGGTCCTTGGTTTGTTTGTCTTTTTCGGGCGCTGCGATTGAGGTTGAGTATTAACCTGATTAAACTGAACAGTACAGTCCGCAGCCTTGTGACCTTCTTGGTTGCACCGAAAACAAACATTCTGCCTTGGCGGATTGGTACAGTCTCTGCCTAAATGTCCTCGATTCTGGCAGTTAAAACAACGCACATTTCTGCCGACAGCCTGACCGTGCTGAGAAGAAGAATTTTTCTGCTTAAAACCTTTTTGAGGCGCCTGGGAAAAATTTCGGTTCTTCTTTGTATTCCTTTTGTGGAATTTTCGAGGAGGAGCAGAGAAAGACCCACTATTTCGTGAAAAACGCTTACGTTTATTCACTTTAGATGGAGTTACGAGGAGGGCTGTAGTGGTATTTATCTCACTTTTACTGTTCTCACGTTTGCCCTTAACTGGCGGGGGAGGAGCAGATGTTACTTCTTTTTGTAACATGTATGATTTAATTTGGTCTCTAGTTAAAGACTTCTCTGTTAACATCCGATAATTAAACTGCTGTTCAATAAGTGAGGGAATACCCCACTTAACAGCATTAAAGAAGGCGTCCGTTTTCTCTGCCTCAGACAAGTCGTGCCTTTCGTCCAGATTTTCGTAGTTACGAATTAAATCCTCAAATTTTTCAATAAACTGAGCCGCTGTCTGTTTCTTGGGGTCATATCTCAAATTATTAAGTCGTTTCCTCACATTAAACGACGTGACATTTATCTCACGTTTCTTGTACGTTTCTAAGGTTTTAAGCATTTCCTTAGGATCCATTACGTTAACTACTTTCGTATGGAATCGATCATCAATCCGGTTGATGATTATGTCACGTACCGCCTGCTTCTTCTTCTCTAACACATCAGAAGGCATAGGCGGGTATGACTCCCTCTCAACTATGTACCGTAGACCTTTTGCCTGTAACTCACTGATAAGGCAATCGTACCAAAGGTCCCATCGGGAAGAAGCAGATAAACGATAAGTCCTCCGAATATTATCTTTACCACCAAAATCTAACTCTGTTAACGGTCTCACTGTGGTGATATTACTGCCTTCCCTAGTACTTGGAAACAGATGTGATCTACTCCCTCCGAGTTGTTCACTTACAGCGTGGACTAATTCTGTGAAATGTTCAGAATTTAAAAAGGCTAAGTCTGACTGTCTGGACGTACTTGGCAAATTGTCCGTTTCAGGAGTTAAATTTGCAAGCAGAGAATCACCTTGGGTAGCCACATTACTTACCGATGGCGTATCCCTTTGGGTAGCCATATTACTCACTGATGGCATATCCCCTTCGTCCTCACTACGAAGTAAAGCCTCCTCTTCCTCCTCAAGGTTTTTCTCGGCCTTGTCAAGAACCGATTTTATCTTCTCATAAAGAGCAGATAATGCTGCTGTATCATTAGCATTTACCTCAATGCCCGCATTGAGCATATCCGCCAGTGTCTGATAGGGCACTTGAACTAACGTTTGTGTGACGGGTTCCACAATCACATGTTCGGACGCACTTTCCGAAACGTTGCTCACTACTGGCATACTCGACCCCAACATCGGTGCTTCACACTCAGCAGGTCGAAGTCCTACCACATCGGAAGTGTTCAAGTTAATAACAGTACCACTATTTCTCTTTGACCGTCTCACTTTCGGCAAAGTTTTAGTTTTCTCACGGTAACCCTCCTCACCATCAAGAAATTTCTGAGGATTATCCATAATTTGTCGTCTGATCCTTTTCTATACGACGATGGCCTCAACAATTTCTGTAACAATAGGCGACGCTTTGTTGAAAGAAGGTAAAACTGACTTTGGAGATAACATTGAAACTTCAATGTAAATCAGCCGAATTGTGGGTTTATCAAGTCCAACAATTCTTCTCACTGAACCTCTCTTTCTCTTATTTTTATAAGTGGAGCTAATCTTGGTTTTTAACACTAAAATTGATAACACTCACGTTAGTTCTCACTGTCAATTTAGGTCAAGAGCTTATGCGTGCACACATAAGTCCCAAGAAAAGTAAAAGTTCAAACCACAGATGAACTATTGTACCGTGAGGTGTCTAAACTACACCCAGCACGACGGTAGTCAATCGGACACCCTGAAGTTCTCCACCATAAAAATAAGCTCACTCTCACCGTAGAAAAATTTAATGCCACTAACCAATTTACTCACGAACTCACTGAAAATTGGTATGATTTTACGTTTGTAATTTTTCAACCTTAAGGAATCATTTTCACCGTTAATGATTGAAAAATATACGTGGGAATCTCTAACTGGAAATAATATAAGTGAACTGAATCACCCCAGTCAACTGTTTTTCTATCAGCAGTGATATTTTACAGTTCCGCTACATATTTATGTAGAACTGAGAGACACCAATGAATCGATTCAATAAATTACTTTCGAATAAAACCAGCACGCTTCCACTGGAAACTATGCTTCATATACAAACTAGTCAACTATATTAGAGTCGACTGAACTAAATTTTAAACAATTTAGCGTTTGTAAAAATCTCCAAATAAAAATTCGAAAATAAATTCGAATTCGAAAACTCACAAGTGGCATTTGAGATTTTATTCGAAAAATGGCCATTAAACTCACTGAATATTATGAACGTTCAAATTAATTTTAGCAACCTATAACAACCATTCAGTATGTGCACCAGTATCCATTATAGGATACATATATAGTTCACTGGGTCAATCACTTATGTTGACCTACTTTCTGAACTTATATATTTTGTTCACTAGGTCAATCTCACTCGTGACCTATATTTGGAACTTAGGAGAAAAACACCCGAAAATGGGAATAACGTCGCCAAGATATTCCATTTTCTTGATAAAACTCACTGAAAAATTATCCACACTCATTTTTCTCGAATTTAGACTCACAAAAATTCAAAGAAAAATTCTCACCAATAATTTTTCGATAGATGTCTCACTGTGAAAATTTTTAAAGAGAAAATTCATCTGAGTCCCTCGTTGAAAATATTCTCGCGACTTCTCCTCAAGAGGAACCAAAATAAATATCTCGAAAAAAAATTTCCATCTATTTTTATTTTTCTCACAAAAATAAAATTCTCACTGATGTGTGTCTGTTAAATTTTGTGACGAAAATTTAACCTGAAAAATTTCACTTTGGAAAATTTTTCACTTTTATGTTCTCGAACATAAGTATTTCTCACTGATTTTTCAGAATAAATTATTCAGCTTTTGATGTAAAATTTATTTTGAAAATGACACACATTCTCAACATTGATTTATTTATCAACGGAGAAGAGTCTTTCGAATTGACAAGACTCAAAGTGTTTTTCTCCAATAAAACTTTATTCAAATATCTCACTTTGAAAGTTTTAATAATAATGTTCATTCTTATGATCAACATTATTTTCGGTGCTTATTTAATTTCGAAAAAAAATTTTTATCTCCCTCAAAAAATTTTTCTCACTTATATTTTTCTCACTAAAATATTTTCGAAAATTAAATAATTGGTTGTTTAGGATGATTACATGCAATCTTTTACACTTTAAATAAATTGGTACCAATGTAGACACTCACTAGTTGCAACTTAAAAATTATTTCGAAAAATAATTTTTCTTCTCCAAAATATTTGAGGTCGGATTCCAGTCAATATTAAATATTGAAAAATAGGTGCAGTTATTATCGAAAACAAAATTAAAAGCACTTTTATTTCGAAAAAAAATTTTCGAAAAATTATTCTCACTTGAGAATTCGAGAAAAAGTTTCAAAGTCCAGAGTTTAGAAAATATTTCAAACACCAAAAATATTTCTAAGTCCCACAATACTACTCTGTGGACTCGAAAAAAGTAGAAGTTAACTCTTCCAGACAAAATTATGGAATGAACTTCCAACTAGTTTCAACTCTGACTTCAGCTAGCATTTGTCCCCACAAAGGATCTGCGCAGGCTTAGCCACTCCAGAGGTTCCAATCAAATGTTGGGCACCTCCCTTTTTATTTTTAACTCGAAATTCTACTGGCTCTTTACAAGTGCGTCACCACAAGAGCCTAAAAGTGCGACGTTTTCTAAACTGTCAAAAAGCCTATTTCTTGGAATGTGCCTCAATTAACATAGCATTTTATTGCTCTGTTTACAACCCTTTGACAAGTGCTCTTTTCAACACGTGTGGGGTTGTTTGGAGGTGACTGTGTACTTGCACGTGCACTCAATAAAAGTCACATAAAATGCAGGCCTTATGTTTAAGGTTCTACGCATTTTCTTTAGTGACGAACCGGTTCATGAACTCTTCTCTATTTCTCGACGCGTGCAAATGCTGCTGCGACGTAATTTCTAACACACACATATGTCTACAGACATTTTGAACGAGACTGTACTTAGCCCGTGTGTGTGCGGTTCGTTTCTACTGCGTAGGGAATAGAGGGCAAAAAGGCACTCTTACTGCGGCCTGTACACACTCCCTCCGAGTTCAATTCCCCTTGTGAGAAAGAAATTCACCCTCTTTTCGATTTCTCACAGACGATCTTGTATTAAAACATACAAAAAATAGTTTGACAAAAACTACCTGATCTAACGCAGACGAACCTTTTCCCAGCACTATGGAAAAATAAATTACGCACATTTGCACTTAACTCACTGAGAAATATTGTGTAACAAATTATTTTCTTACCCGGCAACTCACTTTATGCCTCTCACTAATTTTAAATGGCGGAAAAGCCATACCATTTAAAAAGATAAGAAAAGCTCACTGTTAATTTATTATGAGGTGTTTGATTTTACTCACAAAAAAATTAAAACTAACTTAGAATTTTAATTTTTTTTTTCACTTTTTCGAAAATTTCTCACAGTTTCGAAAATATTATGCAGAAAAATAATTTGTGCATAATAACATGTAAAAAAAATAATTACATGTAAAATTTATTTCCTGAAAAATAAATTTCAATTAGTCGACTTTTTATAGTTGCGCAACTTAATAAATAACTCACAAAAATCAATTTGATCAGAATTGATTTTTCTCACCTTAAATTAAAGGCTGACATGTCATTTAAGAAAAATGCATTAATTTCGAATTTCTCTTGAAATTCAGGCTAGCCAGCATAAATTTTACTTTTGTAAAATTTTATGCATTTCTTCGAACTTTGAAGAAATTTACTCACTTTAATTTGGGTCTCACTTCCCATGAATAATTATTCAGTTTTACCTGTAGTCCGGATTACAGAAGATGACAAACACTATTTTTACCTCGTAAAAATAAATCACCACTTTTTCTGAACTTCGAAAATTTTTCACAAAAAAAATAATTTTCTGTTGAAAAATTCACTTCGAAGTATTTTTAAGCTTCTCACAATGCTCAGAAAAATCCGCGAATTATTATTCTCTCCTTAAAAAAATTTTCATGCAAAAAAATTTTTCTCACTCAAAATTTTTCTAAGTCCGAAAATTTTTCTAAGTCCAAAATGTCTCACTCCATTTTTGGCAAAATCGCGCAGTTTACACAGCGTGCTCTGGGCCCATAACCTGTTGGATTGGGGCGTCTCACACGAACCTCGAATCCAATTTATCTCACGTTGGTTATGTACTTAGTCAAAAATAACAAAACTGTATTTAGACTGAATAACTTTTATTAGAGCTTCTGTGCTAAGGCCCATGTCTCTATTAGCTAGCTGGTTGTACTATTAGAAGTACCTACTCAAGGCCTTGTAGTAGAGAGACTGACTGCACTGGTGAACTGGTACAGAGAAGTACGCACCAACTCTGTAAAGCTCAAAAGACTCACGCATCTACGTAGCTCCACCTTCTCACAGTGTAACCACGTAGGTATATTGACTTTCACACAGTGCGTCCAATTCCAACACTTAATGACCTTGATATTTTTGTAAAGTTTATTTTTACATCATTCGTGTTCTTTTCATTATTATTTACGTTATCTACCATAAATATTTGCTGTATTTACATTTTCTACACCAATTCTTTAAATTTTGGGGTACGATATCGCATTGGTCTTGACATTTTTCCTATGCCTCGTTCGCTGACATCGAGGTGCAAAACATTTTTTTTTTCAGCTATCATCGTATATACGTAACTAATTCTGTTCAAAAAAGTCAGCGTAAAAAATTTACCGACAATCGAATTTACCAGAAAATGTGATCAAAATTCGCCAACAAATTGAAAACTCAACCGATATGAAGAACCATGCAGACACACCAGCTTCACAAACAATAACACCGCCAAAATGCACGCAAACAAAAGACGGAAGAAAAAACAGCCGGCAAAAAACACAATACCGTTGAAAATCACATTTTCCAATCATTTAATCGCCAACAAACACTCTAGAATTCCATACGAAATTCTATTTTGCCTTTCGTTCCATAAACCAGCGAACCAATCTCGAAAAACCAAAAATCGCCGACTAAATTTACACACAAACTACATTTTTTGCTCTTTTTTCTCGATACAGCTAAATAAATTTCTGGTCAAAGCGCGTACCCAACACCTGAGACCATAAATTAATTGCATCGTGCACGATGTGTATAATATCGTTTCGAACAAAAACACGTATAAGTAGTCTACTCCACAAGGCAGCTGCGGAAGGGGGTTGAAAAAAACACCACCACAAGACTCGTTCGCATTTAAAATCGTTTTCACTCGGTTGGTATCTGTTTTTTCGCTCCATTTTCCATATAATTTTTGCAGGTTTTCGTGACTGATAACTTTCTTTATACTCTACGGAACGTCAAATTCACATTTATCAACAATGTAAAAATCGGATGTGTGATAAGAAACAAGAAATTAAAATCGGAAGTGTAGCCAAATATTTTTGCTGAATGTGAACGAGTACCTTTTCCTCTCCCCGGAGCCCTGCAAACTGCGTTCCGTTTTAGGCATTCTTAAGTTGAACAGAGTATATACTCTGTTCAACTTAAGAATGCCTAAAACGGAACGTCCAATTCACATTTATCAACAATATAAAAATCGGATGTGTGATAAGAAACAAGAAATTAAAATCGGAAGCGTAGCCAAATATTGTTGCTGAATGTGAACGTGTACCTTTTCCTCTCCCCGGAGCCCTGCAAACTGCAATCCGTTTTAGGCATTCTTAAGTTGAACAGAGTATAGTAGGTATTAACAAACATATTAAAATGTATTATCTATAATAGGTGGTAAAAACAACTAAAAATACTGAAAATCTCTACAGTAAAATAATAATTTCCATAACTTGGATAAGGAAAGTGACTAAATTATTCGTTAATTAGTGCTACTCATTTCTATAAGACAGGGCTTTATCAGAAACCTGCTTTTCTAACGAAGCTCGCTACGTTGGAATTTTTTTTTCCTCCATTTCTTTTTCTCGCAAAACTAAGAACTACCCCAAAATTCGATACTTTTCACAGAAGTTAGGATAGGCGTTTTTCACCCTCCTCGTCAACGGTCAACTGGAGAAAAAAAAGAAAAGGAAAAAAACACTACGACATTCTTCGCAGGTTCTAAGGGGAAGGGAAGGGGGACGAAAAAGATTTAAGGTGTGTGTATCCATTTAACGAGAAATTCACACTCGGATAATTTTTCCATTAACTTTTCTTTAATACGAATTGAGGAACGTTGTGAAAGAAAATAGAAAGAAAGAGTGAGAGCAAATAGGGACGGGGACTCGTTTACTCGGTCACGATATCTATTTTCATTTGTGTGGAGAAAAAGGGGGACACAGAGGGGTGCATGCAAATGGAACTTGCTATAACCGCATTGTGTACTACATTTTGGTCCTCTCTCTTATCTTTGGTAAACAAGCAGAGATGATTGCAAAATGAGAGCCAAAAAAAAAAAAAACAATTATTAATCCGGCAAAATGAATTAGAATATTCAAACAACTATCGAAGGGTGGTGGGAAATGGTGTAAGGAGTTGGGCACGGATTTAAATGACAATGTACGTGATAACGTGAACTTATCGAGACTCGAAGCGGATAATGGTGACTTTGGTGTACGAAAAAAGGAAGGGCTACATTAATGGGATTCGCCAGCTAAAGTGCTTTACAGCCGGAAATCCGTCTCGAGCTCAAGATTCACTCGGTACGTAACACGTACCAAATTCATTTTCACATTGTTGATTCGAAAAAGCAAAGGTGATTTTGATGGTATGGCCGTATACCCCCGAACTGGTTCGTTTTAGATGGACATTTACAGCGAAAACTTTGAAACATGAATGTGTAAGCATGAAAAATTTTCAGCGTTCATAAAAGTGAGGAGAATTAGATACATCCTAATTTTTTTAACGAAAGACAACATTTTGGAATATGTTAAACTTTATAGGGCAGGGTTGCATAAATATCTTTTTTGAAATTGCTTTCGTTGGTTGTAAAAAAAAAAAACAATTCCCTTATCGTAACTAAGACTTGAAAATTTTAGCAGTAAGGTTTGTAGCAATAAGGTTTGATGGTCAGAAAAAATTAACTAATCTTCAGACGCCAAAAAACAACGCATCAATGAATTTAACATTTTCAAAATAGCCAAGAGAAAATGATCTAAAGGGTGATTTGTACGGCATTTATTTTACAAAGATTCAAAAATCCAGAAAAGCATCTAATTTTTGTGAAATCAGGCTATCACCTTTGCACTGACTCTAATGGTTGTAGCTTCTAAATTTTTGGTACATGTAGAACTACTTGAATGAAACAAAAATGTGGCAGTCACACAAAATAGACCGTTTTGTCAGTTGGATGAATAAGACAAGAATATTTCATTATCGCAGCAGAGTATAGAAAACTATCAACAGAGACCAAGAGGACGTTCTTACCTAGTTACAGAGTTTCCAAGTTGAGAAAAATCTTTTTCAGGATTGATTTAGTCCCTTAAAAATGGTCAATAATTTCTATTTTATGTCACTAAAATTGATGCTTTTATACTTAATTGGATTCCGCTAGTTAAGATAAATACAGTGGGAAGAGTTGTGGGTGAATTAGGGGGTGGAACAATTCATTTAAGCTGAAAATAGCTTGTGGCCCCTTAAATGTCATTTTGCATAGTATGTAATGCCCTCTGATTGAAAAGTCTTGCATTAACACTCAATGAATTTTGATACAACAGGCTTCGAACAATCGATTTCTACAGAAAACAGAAATTTGATCATTTTGACCCGAATATTTAATTTTTTTTTTTGCAATTAAAAACTGCTGACCGAGAAAGTGGTTTTTTGTATGATACTGCCACAATTATTATTTTTAAGCGTGATTATTTCATCCAACGAAAATAGCCCCCTTTAAACTGGTGAAAACTTGTAGCTTGAAATTATTTGTGTAAAGAAACTTCCTCTGTAACGTCAATGTAAGTTCATTATTATGTTTTATTCAGTTTTACAATATTATTTATCACAGTTTTATTAAATCATTTCTAAATTTTTTTTTCACCCTTTTCTAGACTAGTAGATAGCATAGAAACTCCAAAAATAGCAAAAAAGGGATTTAGTAGACCAGTAGACTAATATTTGACAGAAAAATCCGTGAACGGCGAGAAGGTTCTGCAGGCACATTTATCGATTGTTCTACGCACTCTACAGACTTTCCCTTTGGCATACCTACTTAAAATTCAATAGTTCGTCCAAATTTCATTGACCTAGCTCAATTTTAACATTACTTTTGCTCACATGCAAACTTCATATGACTTTTTCTCAAAAGTGTATTTTTGCAGAAATCCCGTTCTTGCTCTTCACTACTCAATTAAGTTAAAGAAATCAACTAAGTGTTGCCATACAAAGAAATGTACATAATTATCTTGAATATTTAAATAACTTGGAGATGAAGAAATCACTAAATAATAAAATTGAATTTTATAATTTCATATTTTTGAAAAATATATTCTAATTTCTATACTAATATAATAGCTACTAAAAATATGATAATAATTTTTTTATATGGACCAGGAGCTTTGGAGAAAATCAAAGAATAGACTATTTATTTTCGAAAATGAGAACAGAGCAACAGATCTCATCACACTAATTCAGAACTAACCTTTGATAATTTCCGTGGCTAGAGGGAAAAAAATAAAAATAAAAAAAGCCGGTGAAAATCAACTTCATGTTATCACGGAGAACAGACTCGACCAAAAATATAATATTCGTAATTTATTGTAAATGTTGAAGCAGTAGGAAACTACATAAAGTATGTACATACTCGAAAACAAAGCGTACGTAAAGAGAAAACGTCGAGAGTAGGATCAACGAAAATATTATTAACAATAGTCACAGCAGATGACACAAATAATAAAAAGTGACAAGATGTATAAAACCACAGCAAACTAGCAAAGATTGATGATTATTTAAAAAAGTATACCTAATGTTCGGATTTCGATTACAAAAAAACACCGAGAAAAGCCACAACCGTCGGTTAACAAACACGAAAGTCAACTGACGTAAGTGAGAGTGACTGAACGAGAATGAGAAGTGAGAAATGTGGAAGTGGAATCCTGCAGCACTGCAGCAGTGAGAAGAAAGAGATAAAAAATGAAAAATAATATTGCCGAAGGATTGCGACGATCATCAGGGCAGAGTTTTTCATTTCAGCCATTACCAATGTCCAAGTCAATGTCTTTAGCGGGAAAACTACCAGGCAGTGTTACCAACTGAGGGGCTTACAAGTGAAGAGGAGTAAGTATATAAAAATTGAGCTTTTTACCCGGTACCTACCTATTTCCTGTTTTAGTAAACATCTCCATTAAAAAATATCCCTTATAACCCTATATTTGGCTTTCTAATGGCTTAATTTTGCTGATTCAGTAGCCAGCTGATAGATGTGCTAAAAGTTTCACTTTACATATTTGTGCTTCTAAACGCACTTCTGTCTTTTTTGAGGAGATATTTTTTGCGAGATGAAACTTACATTTTCTTTTAACTTACAAAAAAAAAAGAAAAAAAGAAAAAAAAGAAACGGAAAACACAGTCCTCCTGTAGGCTATTTCATTTATTTTTGAAGAGTTCTACTCCAAGATATGGTGCCTGCCTACAAAATTTGCAGTTTTGAGTATTTCAAATTGAAATTATTTATTTGATAATAAAAAATTTTTTGATGTGTCAACATCTTTGTTTTAGTTCTCGGGGGTAAATTCGGAACTTGAACGTAAAACTAAATTCGATTGTCGAAATCGATACGCCCGGCAAAACAAAGCAAATTCCATAAAATTGTGACTGTGAAAGCGAAACCATGTCTTCGGGTGAAAAAAAAATTTAGAATGCGATTTTCAGTGTTTACTAGAAAAAAATAAAAAAATCTTTTGATTAATTTTTTGAAGGTTCGTTGGTTATTTAATTGCTTTTAATGATTTAACTTTCTAATTTTCATAATTGTAGTTATTTTTTATGCATTATAATATCATAAAATACCACGTTAACACATTAAAATAACTTTTCTCATCACAGAATTAAAACTTATTATTGAATATTCTGATATTTGTAGTACTTTTAATCTTAAATAAAATATATTTTACTATTTTTGTAATAATTTCTGTTGCAAATCTCGAACTGTCCCAGTTTACCTATCCTAATTGCAAAAATTATCATTAAAATTTATTCTCCGTGTAAATTCGACATTTTCCTCAGTTGAATTGTCAAAATCCTAAAAGTTCTGACTGCCACCTCTAGGTCTGCAGAAAATCTGATGAGAACTAATGAGTATCTGGCTGGTACTGATAGACGTTTTCTGCTGCTTCAGAGTGTCTATCTAAAATTATTAAATCAGCACCTGGGCCACAATAAACAATCTCAACAAATAGGTAGCCATATATTTAAAAACGCTTTAGTCGACCACATAAATATTCTAAAACACGAGTAAAGAATATTTTTAAAATTACTTTGATAGCGAGAACGCTTCAAACACTCATCATAATTTACCAAATGACTGAAAAACCCGCCAAAAACGAAGAGAGAAAACAAGAAAAAGAAGAAAATTAATTCCAAGTTGAAAAATGAATTACTAAGAATTCGTCCTTTTCTTCGTAACATTACTTACTGGCTATATCGTATTTCTTATCCTCTTCTTTTATTCGTCCCCTTCGACCCCCTCCAACCTTTACCCTCGCTACCCACTTATCTGGCCACGTTTTTGTGACCCCGGGAGCTTTTAATGAAAAAACTTTTTACCTAATCGAGTAAATGGATTTTTTCATTCTTTTTTTTTTCTTTCACTTCAATTTATATTTGTTGTAGGGCTTCTCATCCACATAATTCGAGTCACTTTTCATTTTTTCTGCGGAAATCGCAAAATGTAGTAATTTATATAATTATTACGAGGGTAGATTCTACCTATTAGTAGTCAGATCAGAGACTGAGAGTAGAAAGTTTTTCAGAAACATAAAATGAGAATTATTTAAGAAAATTTATAGACCTAATTTTTTTTCTTCAGATTTTAGAAATAAATTGAAAAATCAGTCGGCTTGTAGACCAAAAAGCATAATTTTCAAGGGGATTTGAAAATTCTGCTACTAAATATTGGAAAATAGTAAAACTTATTTCATCTTTTTTATAACTTACGTAAGCCTATTTTGGTTTCGCAATACTACAACAAATTATTTTCGAAATAAAATAGGACTGTAAAATAAAAATCAAAGTATAGGCGATTACTGTAGTATTTAGTATTCCTCAATTTTCCTAAATGCAAATGTATATTTTTTATTGTAGGTAATTGGCTTTCTTTGATATTAGACAGCTGCCACTAGGACATTTTGAAACCCAGGTCTATCGACGTACAATCTGTTTGGACTTGGAACTGCATATGGAGAGCCTCGGAGGGGAATGGGAGCTGCAGGTGCAATAGGTAATGCTCGTTGGACCACTGGTAGAGTTTGCTGGATAAGAATTGGCTGCGATGCTACTGGTCCCACAATACCACCACTTGCTCCAGCCCCTTGTACCAGTCCCCCTCGATACAGGTCCAGATTGCTTGCCGTACCACCTCGATTGTCCGTTCCGCGGTATCCTCCAGCACCTCCATACTGACCCTGATTGCCTTGGTTGTTGGTCTTCAGTGATGAATCGTGGACTCCTCCACCGTAAGAGTTACCAGCGCCATCACGATACCTTCAAGTAGATAGAAAAAAATAGAAATGAGAAATGGGTGTATCCCACGGAGCTGCTAAGGAAATTTCTGAAAAATTCGTATTTAACAACTTGTAACTCTCACGGTGTAATTGCCCCCTATAAGAGAGCTACAGGCTCTGAAATCAATTTTTTTGATCAAGTCGCCTGGTACATCAGATACGTAATATACTATTTTACCTTTGACATGATCATTATGAACAATGTATTATCTTTCATGGTACAAATCACCAAAAATGTCTTCATAAAAAAATTAATACAACTGATAAATAAAAAGTATGTCAAAATTATACTAAAATACACATACCTTTGATCACGAAGACCATATTGTGCAACACCTCCATGTCCTAAACCATCATCGTAATATGTTGCTTTATTCCCACTTTCATTTTTCTGGTAATTTGTACTGAAACCAGCAACTTGATGGCCTTTGTTTCGTCCATTTACATCGCCATATGCATTGCCCTGGACACCAGTAACACCGTAATCACGACCCCCTTGAAAAATATTATTTTCTCATCATAATATTTGTCTTTCAAATATAGCCAAATATTCCAAAAAAATTGTACTATCAGTGCTTAGCCAAAACAATATTCATTTGTAAATCTTTTCTTGACTTTTTTTTAAAGAGCGTAGCGATTTTTGGAAAGACTCATATTTGTATGATTTCAATTTCATGTCCTGAATTTTCTATAAAAATGAAAAAGCGAATTTACTAAAGGTCTAGGTGAGCTAGGTCGCCTTGGACCAGTTTGAGCCACCTCTTCTGATTTTCTAGTGTTCTTCTAACATTTTTTCAAAAAACTGACAAAAAAAAAATCAAATTTTACAAAAAATTGTTTCCAGAAACACCACCAAAAAAAAAATTCAAAAATTTTTCGTGCCAGACTCATATTTTGGACTAAATATCTCGTTTTGTCTTAGTGTTTCTTTTTTGGAAAATTTTTCAGTGTCTATTACTTTTTTTCGACCTGGTAATTCTGATACCCGCAGTGAACCCCCAAAGCCCCTCCTCCTTACAAAATAACCTGGCTATGGGTCTGTTGGTGCTTCTGCTGAAAATTCATCGTTTTGACTATTTTTAATGCTTCTCCGGGAAAACTATTCTTTTGGTACCCCTGAGTTTTCTCTCAATAGCTCCACCTAGAATTTTAATAATAAATATTCCAACTTACCTCCATAAGTTTTTCCCACATCATAACCATTCTTCAAGCCAGCATTACCCAAGTAATATCCATTCTGGTCTCTGTATGCATTCGCATCGTAATTCTGTCCTCCAATTGTACCCAATGTCCCAACTCTTTGCGCTCCCGAATTCAGTCCTCCACGATTATAACCATATGCCAAGGGTAGTCCATTTATGTCCCAAACACTAGCTGGGTTTATAATCGGTGGACCAGCTGGTGCCAGTTGAAGAAAATCTCCGCCCATGGCCGAATCCAGTGTCAAATTAATATAAAAAGCTTGGACGGCTAGCCCGATGCCCGTCAAATGAAGGGTTTTATTCAACGAATTTGCCACTTTCGCTGGACCCATTCTTTACAGTTGAGGCTAATCTGCGAATGTAAAATTTTACTGATAAAAATTAAGCTTATACCTATTGGACAATTATGAGTTTAATAAGTCTCAAGTCTTCACAAAGGCTCAAGAGAAACGGGGATTGTCTATAGTCAACATGTAGCCAAAAGTTCTAATAGTGATTAATGTTACTCGTCAGAGGTGAAAAATGTGTTTCTATTTACAAAAGTTTCAACGCTTTAATTTTTCCGAATTAAAAATGATCTTTGCTCAGTATAGATACCTCCTACCATCAGCTTAATCAAAAATAATTTATTTCTCATTAAATGAGCTGAGCATATTGGTGGAATTGAAAATCACAGGAGTGCTGTTTTGATGAAGTCCGTGTTTAGCGTTTGGGTGGTTATGGCTCCAGTCGGCCGTAAAATATTTTTAACGCCGCATTAATTACCCTTCCTCATGACCAACGATAAATGTCAATAGAGGTACCTAGTCTAGCTACTTGAGTCAGTATATTCGCGATTGTCATTTTTCTGTTAGCATACACCTATAACCGAGACGAATTTTGAATGTAATAGTGACCATGGAGTATCACTTGTCACATCAATGGAAGAAGGCTTTTTGGTGATCTAATGGATCTCTTCAATAGAATGCATTTTTTCCTTGAATGCACTGCAGTAAAGAGAGAAAAATTTTTGGATGGGCCAAAGGAAGGGCACAAATTATTTGCACGGGTCACTTGAAGTATGGTATGCATGCGCGGAGGAAAGGAAGTGTTGGTACATGATATTTTTTGGTTTGGCCATGGGTGGGTCCGCCGACTTTTTCGGTGGGCCTGACCAACCCGACCCACCTCTGGTTATGCCCCTGCTTGAATGGTTTAATAGAAGAGGGTTTGTTATTTTGCATATCTTTGAAAAATTTAAACGCTAGTATAAAACTAATTCATGACTGGACTTATGAAAGTGAAAGGGGCTCGCCAAAATGAAAGAAGATAATTTCCTGGGGTTGCCAGTTAAATTATTCCAATGATGTCAAAGCAGCTTTGTCAACCCAAATTGTTGAAAATCCCTGCTTTGAACAACAAAAAAAAATCACTGCATGTACAAAAAATTCCTACGAACATTTTTTTCCTACAACAATTTTTTTTCCTGCAAATTTTAATCCTTGCTTGCTAAAAAATAAAGCTGAATAAAATTTGATAGAAAAAAAAATTAATTAAAAACAAAAGAAGTTCATAGTTGTTGTTTGTTATCTTATTTATACTCGTATTCTCAGAATGAAATCTTTAAAGACTAAGATTTTAATTTGAAAATTCAAAATTATTATCAGAATAAAATACCGAAAAAAATTAATATCATTTCTTATTCAAATAATAAGTTGGAATTAATAATAAAAAAAAATCATTAAGTACGTCAATTTCTAAAAAAAAAAAAAGAAACCTACAAAATTGAACCAAATTAATACCAATTGCCAAGTCAAATCGCTACCCAAGCTCTCGGAAGTTTTTCAGAAATCTGTTTAATATTTTTAAAACTGGAATAAAAGAAATTGGTACATACTATTATACGATTAGGCATCTGTAAGGAAAGAAGTTCAGGTTTTATGAAGATCTGAGCGAAAAAAGTAACGGAAAACAACACTGGTTTATAACTTCAATTTCTTCTCCATATGGAATTTTTTTTTTCTTCAAATCGTCAATTTACTTTTATGCAATATTTTAATAAATTACAATAATTAATATTAAAGAACCATACCAAATGTCATGCCAGGTTGTAGCCAAATTTGCTAAGTAATATCAATATCAAGTTATCGACGAACGAAACTTTTTTGTGGGTATAAAATTTTCGTCTGTATTCTGAAAACGTTTACACGAATATCGGTCACCAAAATATTTTAATAACACCAACAATTACAACTGAAATGGTATCGGTAAATGTGAAAAATTAAGATAAACTCGTTAGCATCTATTAGTTAGTTTGAAATAAGCGTGAAATTGGCCTTCAATTAATTATTATGTCACGGAACACTAGCGGATTTTTGGTGTATTTTATTTTATGATTTTCTCCTTGGCAGTATAATACAAGCAAACGTCTAAATTCCCAGACAAATGAATGCATTGATAATTGCATTCTTCAAATGTGTTTTGAGAAAAAGGAAGAAATTATATTGATGTTGATACTGACAAACTGAGTAGCTTAGGATTAATAATCTGAGTACCCCCTAAAAAAGGATGATGAAGATTCTGAGGAAAGCTAGAGTAGAATCTAATTAGGTATCTGTGTGTTATGAAAGGGTGTAGGTGATGAGAGAGCTGTGGCTCTGGCTCACTGGTTCACAAAATTAAACTCTAAATTACAAACACAGAATCAATCTTCCGAAGTAATTATTCTAGTACTATTTTTATCGAAACAAAATTTTTTTGAAAAAATATTTTCACAATATCTTGAAAAATTACCTCTCAATGAAAAAATAATATTTTTCACCTAAATATTCCCAATATGGGTAACTGTGCAATATTTTCAAAGAAATTAATTTTGAAGAAATTGTGGGGCGAGAAAACTTATTTTTACATACGGTTTTGAAAATACTTCAAATATTTTAAAGATACCGTATTTTTATGATATCAGGTATGTACTTAAAATATTCGCTGTAATAACGAATAATATCACAAAACTGGGCGAGCTAGAGCAGTCTAATTTATAATGATCTTTTGCTTTGTCATTTGCTCTCATTGAACGAACTGAACCAATCTACATAAAGAAAAAGTAATTCACTATAAATCCATTGTATTGATTGGTTTATCAGAAAATAAAGATCTTAACACATTAAAAAAAAATCAGAATTTTGCAATAATATGGAAAAAATTATTCAAAAAATATTAGACGAAAATTATTTATATTATATTTTACAATTATTATTTTTTATTTTTTAGAAGGTTTAGCGCATGGTAGACAATTATAAAAACGCATCTAATTAGGAATTACATTTCAATTGAAAGAAAACAGAAAACCGTGTCATGAAGAACGAAAAATAAAAAACAGAAACAGAACAATAATAAAATAAAATTAAAATAAGCAGAAATAAGTTGTTGAAAAAATATAATTTATTTTATTATTTAAAAAAAAAAAACTTTTTCGGTATCGGTCGATTAGAATGACCCTAGCGTCCCTAGCGGAAAAAAAGTAACAAAATCGTTCTGAAATGTCTTCTCTACGCATCGTTACGGTTTCTATGCTTTGTTATATCTTGTCTCTTGTCTTCATTTCTTATTTCTTTTTCAAGTTGAAGAATGAAGAAGTTATTCAGGACAAGAAAATATCCATGATAACGTAAAATTTGGACTATTTTTAGTACTTACTATTTAGTACTTCTCGAATATATTCTTCAATAATCTGTGAATCTTCTAATTGTGATTTTCGAAAAATGATCTTTATCCGAGTTCCTTGTTCGGTGTTCGAGTGCAGGACTTGAATTTCCTTTTTTTCGGATTCTTTACTTCAGACGGCCATCAGTTACTTCTAATCACTTCAAAACGACGCCTTATCGTACCTGGTAGTATGTGTTCCCTTATTTACTACAAATAAATTTGTATGTTCATTTTCAAGCTGATTTCGGTGACGAATGCCTCCGAAAATTGACGAGCTCATGGATTCGCCATTAAATTATGAATCACCCGTTCATCTTGTGACCGACTACCGACGAGTCCAGGGATACGATTCTCCTCTGCCAAATCTCATTAGATCCCTGTGGACTGTGTTATACGACTACGAAGCTCAGGGTGAAGATGAGCTAAGCTTAAGGAAAGGCGAGATCGTCGAGGTGCTGTCCACTGATGAGAAAATATCGGGGGACCGAGGTTGGTGGACGGGAAAAATTGGCGATAAAGTCGGAATATTTCCGGCGAATTTCGTTTCTCGAAATGGAAACGATAATATTATGTATATTAAAGAAATTCCCTACTCCGACTTGGAATTGCAAGAGGTTATCGGCGTCGGTGGTTTTGGAAAAGTCCATCGAGGATTTTGGAAGGATTTAGAAGTTGCGGTTAAAGCAGCTCAGCCTGATCCGGATGAAGAAATATGTGTGACCATCGAAAATGTTAAACAAGAGGCTCACCTGTTTTGGCTTCTAGAACACGAAAACATTGTAAAATTACTGGGAGTCTGCTTAGAATTACCTAATCTATGTTTAGTAATGGAGTTCTGTCGAGGTGGTTCATTAAATCGAATACTAGCTGGCAAGAAAATTTCTCCAAATGTACTCCTAAATTGGGCTATACAGATAGCTCGAGGCATGGTTTATCTTCACAACAATGCCCCGATTAGCATTATTCATCGAGATCTGAAATCGTCAAATGGTAATATTAAGGGCTTATGAGAATGATTCTCTTTATGTCGATTGATTGTTGATTATAATGTACGTTTGTTTTTAGTATTACTATTTGAACCTTTGGAGAACGACGATCTGCGTTTTAAAACGCTTAAAATCACTGATTTCGGCTTGGCTCGTGAAGTTTACAAAACGACACGTATGTCGGCTGCTGGTACTTACGCTTGGATGGCTCCTGAAGTGATAAAATTGTCGACCTACTCGAAAAGTAGCGATGTATGGAGGTAATAACTTGTTCATAATTTGGGGTTCGCCGAGCCCTTTCAATATTTCATGTTGAATTCCCCTACGAATCGTTGACTAAATGGTCAAAAATCGAAACAAAACTTCATTGTCTATATTAATGGTGACCTAAACTAATACCCAATTTTTTTTATCAACTTAACATTTCAACATTTTTCACGTTAGTTGGATACTACAACGATCTTTTTGAGGAGAAAAAAAGAAGAATTTTCCTATTAAATTTTCAAGATAAATAAGATTAAGTAATAAGATTTTTAACTTCTAAATGAAATCTCCTTTCACCATAAATAATGGTATATCTATTGATACCATTTGTAGCCAATCAATACATACATTTGATTTAATTTTTGTTTTTTTTCGTTCTTCATTTATACTGTTTTATTTTTTTAATCAGAGAGAGGAAGTGAAAACTGATAATTGTTATAATACAGTTTTGTAATTTGTAGTCATTAGCTCTGAAATAAAAATAAAAATTTTCACTAAAATGCGAATCCTTAACCTGAAGACTTTAAAATGAAATTGTATATAACTTAGCTATTCTTGTGCCAGTTTTACTTGACTGTTATTATTTAAACCATAAACATAATATTTAGAAAAGATTTCAAGTAGTCAAGCATACACTCACGAAAATTCAAATCAGTATTTTAGACGTTCTCCTATGCAAAAAAAATTGACGTTAATGAGAGCTAGTTTTACCGTCTTCAAAAATTTTTTTAAATGATGTAAAAGATAATTTTTGAGTATTCTAAAAAAGTCGCCTCAGCCTACAGTAGGTTCCATGTAATTGTTTAATTGAAAATAATTTCATTTAATGATATTTTTATAGTTATGGAATTGTTCTCTGGGAATTACTCACTGGCGAAACGCCTTACAAAGGAATCGATCCTTTTACTGTGGCGTATGGGGTGGCTGTGAATAAACTCACCTTGCCAATTCCATCAACATGTCCAGAACAGTTTCGCGTACTAATGGAAGGTAAATTTATTATAAATTTATTTTTGTTTTGCAAAATGAGTAAATTTTTCCTGCCGCTCGTAATCAGCCGAGAAAATACCCAGAAGTTCTTATCAAATTCCTTAAAAAATATTTTTTTCGTCTGATAATCTTACAAGTGACTAATATATTTTAATTGATTTTTTTTCGTTTCTCTGCGCCTTGATGTCGAATGTTATTAATGCTATAACATTTTTCTTTTCGCTCGTGGGAGTTTGAAAACGAATTCTATGGTCATTTTGTTCTTTTAATTTCATTCCGTCCCTCTTTAATAGCGTGTTGGGATCCTGATCCACATATGCGTCCGACTTTCGAGAACATTTTAATAGATCTTGACACCATCCAGCATTCCAAATTTCTCCAAACACCACATGAATCATTCCACATAATGCAAGACGACTGGAAAGAGGAAATTGAAGAAGTGCTAATTGAATTGCGGATGAAGGAAAAAGTTTGTATATGCTGATTTCATCTTTTTTTGTAATCTTGTATTTGATTTTATATAGTACTTGCTATTTGAGGAAATACTTGCACCTCGTCTATAGTTGATGTTTTCAAATTTTTTTGAACGTTCAAAATTATGAGTAATTTCTTATCCGAGCTTCTTCGTATTATTTGTTAAACAAAACGATTAATTTGTGTATTCATCTTGGTTTTTCTACCAGGAGCTACGTTGTCGTGAAGAAGAAGTCACGAATGCTGAGGTACAGCAAAGGCTGAAGGCGCAAAATTTACGTAAAAAGGAACAAGAGTTGGCAATTCGTGAATATGATTTATTTCAACGAGAATTAAATTTATTAATGCAACAAAAGCCTACACCAACGCCACATAAACGAAATGGTAAATTCAGAAGAAACAAACTTTTGCGGTTGCTGAAAAGAGAAACCGGAACAAATATTAGTGCACCCAGTGGTGAGTATTCAGAATTTACTCGTATTTGTTCCCTGGTAGAGTCGATCTTATTTTACAATAGTATAGATTTATTTGGCAGAGATAATTGGAAGTCTACTTCAAAGTCGTACTTTATTTAAGAGGCAGACGAAAAATAAACCAGCAAACAAATCATTCAAAAATTTAATTTTTTCATTTTTCGTTCTAATATTTGCTTTGTAAATTCACAAATGTAGCCTTCATTTTCACCCCTCAGATTGCTTTTCCAACCGAATAATATTATACCTATATTTCTGTCTCTATCCTCTCATCTTTAGAGTGAGACTATTCTACTTTTTTTTAGAATATCTGTAACTATTATTGAAAAATATTTTGACAGAATAAACAAAAAGTATTGAAAAATTCTGGTTACGGAAGCATTTTCTCCTGTACCCTCGTTTTTATTCATGTACTATGCATTATCATTTTTTTTAAATACAGATTTCCGTCATGCACTCACAGTGCAATTAGCTGGTGGTGATCGTTCATCTCGTAATCCTTCCTCCTCGACTAGTCCTCCTGGATCTCCAATTTTCCCTCGACTTAAAGCAGTTGCAAGTAAGTTGCATGTTTTCAGTATCATCAGTTTTTCCACATTTTAATTTTTTTCGACGGTTTTTAAAATTTGGTATTTTATGCGCTTTGTAGTACTTTTTTCTTTTCGTTCAAGTAGCTTAGTTATTCGAGAAAACTGAGTGAATTTGCACGATTTTTTTTTATTCGATTTTATTTTGACAAACCATATTTCTTTGCTATTTATTAGTTATTATACTGTTTGCTGCGCCATTGACTAAAAATTATTCCAATCTCCTAAGAGGAATTAATTACAATGTTCACCGATTTTTTTTCTCAAATAATCGTCCAGTTTTTGAATATTGTGAGAGTTATTTTTCGTTCATAGTTGTGAAGGTTTTAGGTTTATTCTTATTTTATGAAAAATGTCGAGTTTTTTCACCCTATCAGTTGTGTTTTTGGTACCGGTATTATCAATTTTTTGGAAGATATTTACTCCTTTTATACGTTGATTTTTTTCAAGATAAGGAAGTGTGACGGACTATTGAAGTTTCGGTTTGATTGTTGTGTAGCCTTCGGTATAGCTATTGGAAAAATGAAACATGTTCGGTCGCGTGAGTCTTCGTTTTCAGCTCTTGTCTCTCATTCCATTAAATGATTTTTAATTTTTATTTTCTGCGTAAATTTTTTCCCCAAAATGCTATCTGAGGAAAAGGCATAATTTTTTGCATTTGTGTGAGACCTCGTTTAAATTATCGCTCTCCGTCGACGTAATCATGGTTTTATACTTCTACAGTTTAAAAAAAATGTAATTTCTGAAATTTTATTATTCTATTTTTTAATGAAATTATATCGCCTTTTGTAAGCTTTTGATAGCAAAATTAATTGGAAAGAAGAAAGGAAAACAGCAACAAGTTAGTTTTCTTATTTGTATTATCCTACTAGCTCTATAATACTTATGGAGGATATTGTATTATTACAAAGGCCATGCCATTGTTCTCTTGTAAACTGAAACCTTAAATTTTAGAAGCTGAAAATTTTGCAAAAGAAAAATGTAATATATTGTTATCGAATTAGATAGATGCTCGTCTTAAGTATTGTCAGTAATACTTGAAAATTGAGCAAGTAAATATTTGCAACCATAATTCATGACAAGTACGAGTAGGTGGAAGTATTTTAAATACTGACTACTGCGTGATAATTTTATCGGTTTTTTAATGGACATCTGGCGTGTGAATAAAAATATGTGTTTGATGTTTATCAATACAGTATTCGTATTACTTAAAGGCAACAGTTTTAAAAAAATTGATAATATTTTCGTCCACGTTTTTCCTTCACTGGAGAGAACGCTGAAGAAGAATCTGTGTTGACTCGCTGTTGATTCGCTGCGTCTGCGAATGAATTCAATTTCAGTTTCAATTTCTTAGTGTTTTCATTGTCTTTGCAGTTAAAAGAGGACAAGAAGATTCAAAATTGCGACAAAGCGTATATTGACCATAATATTCATTATTTTTGTCTGAAAATAAAAGAACAAAATGTGAAAAAAATGTAGTATTTTAGAGAGGTTAATAAATTGGGAATGGGTGTTTAGTGCCAGCAGATGGCGTTAAAGGTAAAACGTGGGGACCCAGCACGTGCCATCAGAAAGAACGAGGACACATAATCAAGGATACCGTACAAGTTTCAAATAAAATTCGTTCGAAATCTGCGCCCAATTTGGAGAAACATCCAGTCGCAAATCGTTCATTGTTTTCCACGCTGCGTGAAATAGGTACGGACGATGAGGATGGTTCAAATAATTATTGAAAAAAAAAAAATAATAATAATAATAATAATAATAATAATAATAATCATTTACATTGTTTCCTACCTTCTCTCATATTTTCAATTTTCGATAACATCATGTAGCCTTGGCGGTTGCGGGCTTTTACCAACGAAATAATTTTCTGTACCAACTTTTTTTTCAATTTTTCGTTTATAATTTATTTTTAAAATATTAACACCGTTGGTTCGACATTTTAGCTGGTTCGCTCGACGATGATAACTTGCTGTTTGAATTATTGTTCATTTATGTCTTCTTTTATTTATTTATTTATTTTTTTTTTTAATTTGTATAATTTGGACGAAATTTTTATCGTAGTAATTTATAATCTGACGGTCGATTTTTCTTAGTTTATATATTGAGCGTTATTTTTGGGATTAGCTAGCTTTATGCGTCCAGCACTGCTTTTAAAATTTTTTGAAAAATAATATGGTGATGGTAGTGTGATAATTTGTGACAATTTTAGCACAATGTAAGGTACAAACAACGGACGTGTTGCAAAAAATCATATATTCTTTCATCTTTATTTATATTTTTTTTTAACGAGAAAAATATCATCGTTGAAAAAAATTGTAGATTGTCATTTTAGTCATTTTTAGTATAATAATCCGAAAAACCTGATGATCAGCTCTTTTTTTTTTCACTGCGGACGTCCGTTGTAAGGATACATAATTATACGTACGAGTACCCAATGCAAAATCACGTTTTTTGCGTTTTTCTTAAGAATTCATTTTTTTTCTCTTCAGTCACTTGACCTAAGTATGTTTTACAAAATGATCTGTTTCCTGTCAATATATATTTTTGTATTTGGAATATTGCTAAAGAAAATATAATTTTGTGACCGTTTTCTGCGACTGTAATATTAGTATTCTTTCGAAATTATCTTCCCTGAGGGAATATTAAATGCAAGCAAAATGAACGTTCTAGTTTAAATACGTATTTTTATGTTCTGTACCATGTTATCCCTTTTTTCTGAGAGATTTTCTTCCCCAATCGGTAATTTGTGTAAATAATTCTAATCTAATTTTTATCACCTCGGAATTATAGTGCTGAAAAGTATGTACTCGTGTTATGTGCTGCCTTGAAAAAAATGAATTCAAACTTTTCTTTTAAGTACAATGACTTGATTTTGCAGACCTAGTCTCCACGTAGACGTTTTGAAAATGATCGGTTTTTCAATTTTTTAAATTCCTACTGCGGACGAGCAAAATTAGGGGATGTCTCTTGATAGATATTTTTACATTTATTATTTCCCTAAATTGAGTTGTGTCACTATGAACAACACTTATAACACTTGAATTAAGTGCTATTTAATAGGTCCTGCCATCAGAGAAGGTCTACTGAATAAACGATATCCATTTTCTGTGGTGAGTTAAATTTTTTTTTCTGCTGTATACGTGGCTTCAGCTTTATGAGTGTTTTTCTTTTATTGTATCTGTTTTCATGTATTTCTTTGGTTCTTTTTACATGTTTGTGGAGTGTGAAGAATATAAAATTTCTTCAGTGAAAAAAATAATACAAATTTTTAACAATAAATACTAGTTTATATCTAACTATTTCTTGTATTTTGAACTTTGAAGAATATTTCCGCTACCTGTTGACGAATCAAGAAAAATACGTTTGTGATTTTTATATGCTTGCGTATTTTGCTGCATGTTCGCGTATGTAGTTACAAATGCTTGAATATTAATCGTAACTTCTATTCTAGCTTACTCGAGAATGCTGTACTTATAACAATTACTGGTAATTTTTTGTTAACGTTTATTAACAATTTCTTTTCTACAAAATAACAATATTTCTTATTTCAACATTTTAAATTTAAGAACTGATCAAAAATCGTATTTATGCTTAATATCCAAAATTTAACCTTGCAGCCTCTTTCTTTCATGTTTATATTTTGAGTTTGATTCGAATAATTGACTTTCGAATTAAGTTCGTGAAGTTTTTATCCTCGTCTATCAAATTCCTCAACTAATTAGTCTTCTTTTTTTAGGGGGGAATTCATTTTCCAAATTTTTTCAGAACCGATCCTTCCAGAAAAATCAAAAGTATATTGTATCATCACTTCTGGTTAATATATATTTGAGAAAGTTCCTAGTTTTTTCATTTTAAAATTTTTCTTACACGCACAAAAATCAGCTTGATACAAATTAAAAATACCTGTATTTCTAACAACTTTGAAAAAAGGATTATGTCATTAAAGGTTTTTTAATATTGATTTTTTTTTGTTATCGCCCAAGTGAAATCAACATTCCATTATTTTAATTAAATATAAACTTTTAACATTATTATTCCCTTATAGCTGGAAGAAAAAAAAACTGAAATTATACTATTAATTTAGAAGAAGGAACTGAATTTATATTTGAAACTTCAGTCCACCAAACCACCATGATAAATCTATGCCTATTATTTTTTAAATTACAAACTATTCGATTGAATCTCTAATCATCGTTGTCAACTAACTAATTAAATTTTTTCTCTGTTCCTAATCACATCATATTCTACGACTTAATATTTTTTTATACTTTGTAATATAGATAATGAATGGCTGAACGACGATTTGAGTACCACAAATCTGTATCATAGTTCCAAAGAAGGAACCCTGCAAAAGTTTTCAGCGATAGAAGCTTTGTGCAATATGTCATCGATGTTGGCAAATGTAGCCGCTGGTTACGATGTTCGATTGTCTAAAATATCTCCTGTTCATCCTAGATTATTACCAGAACGGTATGTTGATTTCAGTATTTGAATAGTTCCGTACCTAATTTTTATCTCATTTTCGGAAACGAAGCCTGAAAATTTTCAATTTTTTATTTGTACTTCAGTGATGAATTAGTCAATCAAAAGTACTGGCCTGCTGCCGATCGTTGGATTTATAAACCAGAATATGAATATTCTTCAAGCTCTTCAAGTGAATTCACTTTTCAACTTCTTTGTTCTTAAAATTGATGCTTCGGTTTTCCTGTTATTTTAATTCCTATATTATATCATACGCAGGTTATACTCGTAATACGTATCATGGTCCTGTGCGTCACTATCGAACACCTCTTTCTGAAGCAGGTGATTTTAAACCTTTACGATTTGTAGACTCTCCGCAGCATTCCGTTTCTTCAAAAAACACCACTCCTAAAAGGAAAGTTAGCAATACCGGATTAGAAATTGATGTAAGTTTTTAAGTGAAATTTTAACAAGTTATCGACCTGTCAAAAAGTAATACCAAAATTACTATTCTGTTTTATGAAACTGTTATGTGTGTGAAAAATTGCATTGCACCTCGCTTTTTCCCATCAAAAAGTGACTTTTGAGAGAAAAAACTGCACATATAAATTATGTGAATTTTTTTACGAATGTTACTTTCGTTGAGATAATTTTGTTTTAGAACCCCTAACAATTTTTCTGGTGTACAATTTTTTGACTTTAAAAACAGTCAAAAAATAATGCTTTTATTTAAATTATTAAATTTTTTGTGGGCTTACTCAAAAATTCAATTTGCATTGGACTATCAATGTACAGTAGGTGTACTCTTTGATTTTTACTTTTGTAAAATTTTCAATTTTCTATCGTTCCAGGCTTCTTATCCACCCCCACCTGCGCCTTCAGGTGGGTTCAACACTTATAGCTCCACTGATTCGAGTTGTAGATCTGATTATTATCGAAATTCCGATTTTTACGGTATTGAAGACTTACTTTGGCTCGCATTTTTTCTATATACCGTAATATCCATCCAATACTACTTGACCCTTTGACACTCGCTTGTTTAGGTTACCAACAACAACATCAGCCAAATAATGAGTACTCTTCGTTCCACGAGGAGCCTATATATACGTCGTATCCGTACGATAGTCCGTTAAATAATAGTAGCGTTCGCAATCAGAGGGCGTACGCGCATCGAAGGACCCCATCGAGCACCTCTGGCAACTTGGCAAATACCAGCAACAATATGTACCACCCTGAACCAGAGGAGAACGTCGAAATGTTTTATTCGCCGTATTCGAGACGAGCTGGAGATTATTCGGGTTACTTTTCTCGACAAAACTCGATCGACTCCTCATCCGGAGAGCGACCTGCTTTTCTCGACATTGGCGGTACGACGAAGACTTTACGTTCTAGTTTGAAGCGCTCCAACTACTTAGCCCCGGCGATTAGGGCACAAAATACGGGTGGTTCATCATCGTCGGGTCCAGGTGAGCGAACATTTTATATTTTATAATTAATTTTTGGAAGAAACTGTGGCGCATCTAGAAAAAGGGCGATTTAGATTCTGTGGGCATGAAAATTAGGACTTGCTTGATTTTTCTGAAACAGTTTTTGGTGCTCAAAACCATAGCTCTTCAATTTCAGAGCTCACCTGAGATACTTTTATTAAAACTGAATTATAAAGCAGAAGCTTGTGTTTCTTTAGCTTTTTTTCCATTTTTTATGAAATGTCAGTTCGAATTTTCGTAGGAAGCTTGAACTGAATTTTGGCATGGGCAGTTATAAAACTATATTTTAAAGAGGACATTTTCTGCAGATTATTTTTCAAATCTCTCTCAACAATTTGAGAAAAGAAGTATATTTTTATTACATCAAACGGTTAGAAAATTTCGTGGGCTCTTTAGAGCTAAGGATTAACCATTCGCATATGAACCCATATTTTCCGTAAGATTGTAAAAATCAACTAGAATCAATTTCCTACAAATTATAGGTTGCTATAAAATAATCTAATCGGTGAAGTATTAAATACTAGCCCTTGAACTTGACTCATTGATCTCGTATGTATGTGAAGTAAAGCTAAAGGAGACTTCACTTTCACTCGTGGTATAAGCTCGAAACATTGAAAAATAAATTAAGTAATGATTTAATATTTAATGTAAAACTCACTCGATGCAAGTCTTACACACAAGGGAGATAGGGCATTGTAAATTTTTCTTTGACATTGTTTCAGGTTCGCCAACGAATCCTACCCCACCAGAGAGCCTCACCAGCGAGGACAGTAGCTACATGTCAGCCAGAGACAGTTCATCGAACTCGATATCCAGAGTCCGATTCTCTCCGAACACCATCACCGATATACCGTGCCACAGTCATTCGCAGGACTCGAATGTGTCCTTAAACCTGAATCGACGACCTTACAGTCGAGAATCTTCAAGAAGTCGTCGCCCGTCGGATTACGATCGCGATTACCACTTGTCTTAGCGTTTATTGCATTTGGGAGCTGCAATTTTTTCCCCTTCGCATGCAGGGTTTACCACGAGCTTCGTTTCGGCTTTCTCATACATTCGAATGTCAGTTCGGATGTGCGTCATTATTGCGATGTAGACTTATTTTCCTATTGCGACTGACTAAAGGTATGTATAATGAACCCACTCCATTGAGACGTGCGTAAGCAGGTACGTGTAAAAAAGTACCTAGTTTGAATTTATTAGAAATCGTCTGGTTAAAAGTAAGTGAATAATAAAATTTCATACATAATGGGTGAATGGGGTTATTTTTATATCTTTAGAGCTGGACTTCATTTACTTTAATTTTATACGCGCGTATCGATTTTATTATATTTTGTGATATTTAACTCAATTTTAGAACGTATCAACATCGAAAGTACGATTTCTTTGTTTTCAGTATCTTAATGGCTTCACTGAATTCTGAATTTTACATGTTTTTTGTTCTGCCATATTTTTTAATTTTTCTAATACTGTCCGGTAGATGAAAGGGTATTTTTGAAATGAAAACACTTATTAAAAAGTGTGGTTTTATTTTAAAATTCCAGGTAGAACTTATTCGTTTCGAAGGAAATGACTAATGAGCTAACTTATTCCCTTACCTCAGTGCTACCTATTCGATTCTGGCACTTCGCTATTATTTCTTCTTAGCGCTAGATAATATATGTATTATTCTGCTAAAACATTTAGATTGAGTGGATAACATCAAGAAGTGAAAATGAAAATGGCGAGCTGAGGGTGGGAAATGAAAAATTAGGCACTGCCGCGTTGTAGAGTGTGGAATTCTGTATCAGAATCCATCAAATTAAAAAATGATTATTTTTCGGACTAAAGTGACTTCAGATTCTGAGGCCTTTTTGGTCGCTTGTTTTATGCCTCTCTTTTGGAACCGAGTATAGTGCCAGTGTAATACAACAGCAGTCCTCACTTCTTCATTTTTATGTACAATCGAATGGTTACATTAATGGGCAGACAAAACGCTGGAATAATTTTTCCCCTTAATTTTTCAGTTTCAAATTCGAATGTTGAAACGTTTGTTGAAAAACGATCATCTATTATATTTTTTTCATCTTATTTTTTCACAATATACCGAACCAATTGTTTCGTAGTCTTCAAAAAGTTCTTGAGTTACGAAATATTAATTTGAACTTGAGCTGCGTCCCATTATAACAGAAAAAAAACACTAGAAAAATTGTAATTCAAAAACACTCTTTCGTCGGAAAACTGTTTATGCTGCGTCGATATCTCGCAAAAAATGACATAATGTATATTTTAAGTTTAATGATATTTTTATTTTAATCATTTGAATTCCTACATTCTTTACATACGTTATTTTGTGAAAAAAAAAATGTTAACTTGTTATTTGATTTTACATAATATTAATTTAATTTATGGTAATCAAATGTTGCAGTATTTGCAAATCGTGATAAGCGAAATGCAGCCCGCGTGTAATATGCAGAGTTCGGAAGCCGTAAGATATGGCTTTAGCTTTCGGCTTTTAGCTTCTGACCTTGAAAATAAAACTTAGGCTTTCAACTTTTGACTTTTATGATAAAGCTTTTGGCTTTCGGCTTACTGGTTTTTCCTTCAAAAATTGATGGCTTTCGGCTTTTAGCTTTCGGCTTTTGGCTTTTCACAAAAATATACTTTTTCACAGGAAATATTGTGCTGAATTCGAAAATTTGGGTGGAAATTTTTTAAAATATTTTTTATTAATTATTTGATTAATTTATCTGTTTACACTTCACTTTTGTGATTTGTGATTTTTTTTTTTGTTTGTAAAAAGCTAAAAAGCCGTATAAAAGCCATAAAAATACGGCTTTTGCTTTCAGCTTTCAGCTTTTTTGATAAAGCTTTCGGCTTTCAGCTTACCGGTTTTTCCTTCAAAAATCAATGGCTTTCGGCTTTTAGCTTTCGGCTTTCAGCTAGCTTCCGAACTCTGGTAATATGTAATCTAGTTTGACAGTATTGTTTCGTAATTTCTTTTTTTTTTTTAATTTATATATTCGTTTATAATTTATGTAATTAACGTTTAGTAATTAACTTTTTTTTATTCGTTCTTGTCTACTCGTTTGAGTAATTACGCTAGTCCGTATTATCCTTTTTTTTTTTTCGTGTACACCACGAATATTCCGTGTTACTTTGATTTTCGTGTGAATTGCATTACGAATACCACATCACGATTCAGATCCATTCTTGATTAAGATCTCTTCGTTGAACTATTTGCATTCCATAAATGTGACAATGTGACTACAGTCAAGTTTACGAAAAAGTATTTTAAAGAACATATTGTCAGGAGAACTTTTTTGTTATGAGTTGCTTGTACCATTTTTTCCCCATTTTATGCAAACGTTATGAATGATTTTATTTATTTTCGTTCTTTTTCCTTTTCTTTTTATAATTTCAGTTATTTTCTTTTACATGCTTGTGTTGGTCCGTCGATAGTACCTACTTCGATAACAGAATATTATTTTCCATTTAATTGTGAAAGAAAATTTAGTTCAGTGAAAAATAAAAAAACTTATTTGAAAATGACTCACTTTGATAGAAAGTCATTGCTTTTTTTGGGAGGAAATACTAGTTTCATTGAAATATTTTTCTGAAGCCGTTCTGTTGTTGCACTAGTTGCACTATGCCTATTATTTATATGCTAGGTAGAGATATAAACCATAAATCCGCTATAAAAATAATTGAAGTTCAAAATTCCCATTCTGAAATAATCAGCTAAAATTCGATAAAAATTAGACGATTAATAAAATCAAAAATGTTTTGCGTTGTGTCATTTTTACCCCTTTATTGGATAGAAGACTCTAAAAGAAAATTAATCAAAAAAAGGAATAACACTAATTAATATATTTTATGACGTGGGTTTAGTTCATTTGATACCAAATTTATGAAAATGATTCAACTAATTAAAAACGAAAATTTTTATTCCCCCGAATAAAGCAACTATTTAGTTGGTAATTGTTTTATAATGGCTGTGTTTAACGTAGTTTTTGCATGTACGTGTTACAAACGTTTGTCTCTATGACTTATCGAAGTATTTCCATTTCAGTAATCTGATGAAACCGTATTTTACTCGACCATTGACAGGGGTGCCGTGAAGGCACGATCTTGAGGAGCAACTCCTCGTTGACGAATCCGGGGGAGGCTCATTTTTTTTTTCAAATTTAGAAAAGAATTTTAAAGATAATCGAATACCAAAAATTTTTTCTCGCGCCCTTGGAGGGGGTAGGGTTGTCATCATTCCTATTTGACCTGGAGGGGGGCACTCCTTGTAAGCCGTGGGGGATCACAGCACCCCTGACCATTGAAGAGACCAGGTGGCGTCATATATGACACAAATCCTCGTAATTTCCAGTGTATTAAGATAGTTCAATTTTCTATTGTCAGATGAGACTAAAAAATAGTCAGATTAATGCTTTACTTATCGCCCTTGGATTCTATTATGATTCATGCAGCCGTTTTTGAATTCCAAAGGTTGACTTTCATTGAATGAAAAATTACTCATTTTGGTAACTCGTGACAATGGTGTCATATACAACGCCTCCTGGTCCTTCTGTTGATTAAACGGTCCGTTTCGTTTCAGTTGAAATAAATTTTTGAGAAATCAGTATATTTTGCTTATCAAGCAGAACGTACGTATTATTATTTTTTAAATCTTTCAGTTAACATCACTACAACCCGAAGATGTAAGGAAGAAAATAAGCTGCAATTTTTTCGTGATATAACTCACCTTTCCACTTCCCTTGGAAATGGTCAGTCCATAAAATAAGCGGAGAAAGGTGGAAAATCTCATGTTAATATCTCTCTTCTTACTTTTTCCGTAGATATTTAACGAAAATGATTCGTATATGTTTTATCATCCACTTTACCGGTACTTGAATAAAAATTTTGGAGAAAAATGTCATTATAAATTTTCAGGGATGAAGTCTTTTTGGCCTTTCACATATCCTTTGCTTGTATGTACGTATTATTTGAAAAAAAAAGTCGACATGAAATCTGAATTTTTCAATTTTTGTTTCTCCGAAACAAATGTTACATTTAAATAAAATTTTGAATTATTAGCTCAGCCCAGTCTATCTCTTCTATTGGATTATAGACAATTTATAAATTTATTAATTTAATTATCTTTAGAAATTACACCTTGTAAGCGGTTTTACTGTTTTTATACTTTTTCTAAAAAGTATTTATAAGTACTCTGCTTTGATTACAAAACATTTTCTTTATCCGAAGAAGGTATTTTTTTATTCACATATTAACGTATTTATCGAGTTTTCATGTTACCTAAGTAGGTACTTATTATTGGAACTACTTCGACTTGCCATATGAATCTATAACTAGCTGCATTGTTGGTAAAATTAAAAAGTCTTGTTTTATCTTTTTCTGTTATGCGTATTATATCCCTTGAATTCTTGAAATTTATGAAAGACATAATATATATCGTGCAATATTTTCTAAAAATATTCCTATATAACAGTTTGACTTTTTCTGCTGTGTATCATCGTAACTATTTTAATTTAATTTTTTTCTCTTTATATTTCTTTTTCTCTCTATTTTTGTTTCTTCTTTGTCATTTACATTTTTAATCTACTTAAAGCATAACAAAAAAGCGGAAAAAGTGTAACTAATTTAATTTATTACTTTATTATTTTATTAATTAGTGTAAATGGGAAAAAATTTCCGTGTAAACGAAATGCTCAAATGTGTAAAGCAACCATTTCAAAAATACATTCCAACTTTTTAAATAGTCCGTGATATTTTTTATTTTTGTCTTCACGAATTTATGGCAAACCTTGAAAATTTTGGAAATACCTGCATGAAAATGATCAGTTTTTCTTTTAAAAAAAAAACCACAAGACGATTATTTAATCCAAAGAATTAATTGTATTGTGGTGTAATTATAATACATTTTAATTCGCTGTTACATTGGAGTTCATTTTTTTTTGGTTTGTTTTATTTTTCAGTTTCTTCTTTAAAAGCTTTTTGGAGACGACGGATGCAATGTCTTCCTTGATTAACTTATGCTTCAAAGTTAAACTTTTTATTTTCAGATCGTTCTTTCGATATTTTCTGGGTACAATTCAAAGATTTCGTCGCAGTGGGTACTTTTTCTTCGAAACATTGGAAATTGTTCTTTTCATCGTTAGTATTTTGTAGCCATTTTTTATTTTCTGAGGAATTATTACTGGAATGAAGATAATGTATTTTTTTTGTCTTACAGCTTTTTCAGAATTGGGTTTGTGAGTGCGAAAGACATGTTTACCTTTGAAATAGAATATAAAGCGGAAATCATAAGTAAATTATTATTGGATTCCAGTTGCTGACGTTTTGCTCCCACCAAAAATATGAGAAACTAGAGGTACGCCCTTACATTCTTTACGTGACTCTCCTTTTCAATAGTGCTAGGTATTCCGAATTTTTCTGTGTTTATATTTTCAAAGTTGGATTAGCAGACTCGTGAGTACCTCTACCTACCAAAAACCCTTCATTTTTTCACGAAATATATGTATATTCAGCTCTATTATTATTAAGAGTAGGTAGTTTATACTTTCAATAATATTGAAATCTCTAAATTTAATTACCGAAGTAGTTCCTTCCGAAGGATTTGTATAATATACAGAAGCATAGAGAAGAAAAAATTAACTAATGATTACACAGAATCAGAAAAACTCGAGCATTTTATGACGCAATTCGTACTCGTTTATAGAATATTTCTCACTTTCCTACTATCCTATTTTTTCAAATAAGAAGCACAGAGCACCTCTAGTGAGAAAGGCTTCGATGTCCCTCATAAAATGAGCATTACTAGAGATGTGAACTTCATTTCCTCGTTATTCTGCCGGATATGAAATTCGCTAGTTTTATAATAAACTTTTACAAACGAAAAATGTTTCTCGTCGATGAAGGAAAAAGTTTATTTTAAGGGTCAATGTCATACTTTTCTTCGACTGGATTTTTTATTATATTCTTTTTCCAACTTCCTTTTTTTTCTGCGCTTCCCTTCTTCATTTATTTCGTGCGAGAAGGGATCACTTCTTCATCTATGACACGTATCTTTTTTACCCCATTTTTAGTTTTTCTTCTCTTCTTTTTTTCGCCTTCATAGTTCAGAAAAGAAAAACTTTTAGTACAAACCCCTCTTTTTTCATTTTTTTTTTTCTCGAGTTGATGGTTACGCTTTGGCCCACAATATATCTGGTTCCGTTTCCATTTTACTTCATCTCTAAATCCCTTTTTGCGTATTCGAACAAATTATTTTGCCTTCAATTCGAGAAAAAAAAAATCGAAAATTTTTGAATGGCAATTTATACGCGTGCGAGATTATATTGAGGAAACGTGCAATACAAAAATTCGGCAAACTGGCCATGACGAGATAAGTTTTCGTATTGTTATTTTTGCTGGCGATGGAAATAGTTTTGAAGATTTGTATCATGTACGAGTATAATTATTATTTTAGGAGCTGTATTTCGTGATAACATCGATGAATTCAGTTCAGTTAGGGTAAGTCAATTTAGTACTTATGTGGAAAAAGGAAAGACCTGGAGGGCAATCTCTTCTTTTTGAGATTGCTGAAAAATTGTTCGATAATTCTTGTGGGGGCGGGTGTGATGTGGTGGTGTGGGGTAAGAGTAAATAAAAGTACTCAATAGCTCCACGCAACAACCAGTCAACTGTAATTTTCTAAATTTACGGAAAAACACACAAAACTATACAACGTTGGGAAACCAGTACATAAAAAGCTAAAATTGTGATGAGAGGATGTCCATTTGGTACAAAACACTCTTCTAAAAAATCAAGACGATTGTATTCACGTTTGAAAAGAAACAGGCTTTTGAAAATTGAAAATTTGGTATGGTTATTGCCTTGAATTAACGTTTCTATTTTCAAATGTTCGAAAGAGTGGTTCAAACTGTTTGGAATGATTCATTTTTGCATAAAAACTAATTGATTGAATATACGTAACAATACTCGTACCTCCAAAAAAATTTCTTTCAAAATGAAAATAAGATTTTCGCCCTTGGCTATAGTCGTTGCCTTAACATGCTTGAACTGAGCTTGTTTTTGCTATACTTAATTTACAATAAAAAAAGATTTAAAGCTTATAGGAATTACTTTTTTTTTTTTTTTTTTTTTTCACCAGGATATGTGTTTTCATATTTAGAACAGTAATCCACAAGAAAGTCAATTTTTAAAAATATGTCAGTGAGAGAATTCATTTTCGCCTTCACGAGTCTTCGTGAAGGCCACAGCTATTTTTATTCCATTGTAACTTAATTTGTACTATGGAGCTTCCATTAACGATACAAAAAAATGACTTCTTCGGTCGCTTCTGAAGTGGAAAACAATTAGCGTCATTCGCAATACAAATTCTCTACAACCCTTCGCCCTCGTCTTTTAAAAAGGAAATAAAAGGAAATGCTGGAGGAAACACCACAGTTAACCGAATTATCACGTAAGCAAATGACACTCGAGGAATGCCTGACGATATTTCGCGCGTGCTAAAAGATTTTTAATAATTTCCATTTTTTTATTTTACTTTTTTCTTCATAGTATGTATTAAACGCACAGAAAATGAATTTTGGAGGAAAGGAGATTATGTGGTGACTGAAAAAAAAAGAGAAGAAAAGAAGGCGATGATGAAGCATCGCGACGTTTAAAAGACGGGTTTCCATAGCTACAGACGTTAGGAAAAATACTTTGGCGCCACCAAAATTATTTGCCCTTGTCTAACAGTTCGTTTTGAACATCGTCACAATCACAGGGTTATCAACCCCCTCGAGAATTTATTGTTTTCGCTTGTTAGCTGTTGCTTGAGCCACTTTTTTCTTTATTATATTTGCAAGGCGAAACTTACACATTGTCTAAAATGTATTAGAGAGGGGATTGAGGGTGATATGAGGGCGCAGATTTTTGAAGAGGGGGGGGGGCTTTAGAGGGACGCATTAACGATACGACCTACTTGATCGTCTTAGGCTACGGCAATTGCGGACAGTTTTCAACTTTTTTCCCCTCAACATTTTCCTAGTCAAAATTACGATTTTAACGTCAATTTATGGTCATTTTATCTCATCGTCACCTCGAAAAAAAAAATCGTCTAAAAACACGTAATCCTGAAATGAGACACGCTCGAAGCTTTTAATTAAATTAGGATGGTAACTATATCCGTTTTTCAGAGATACCAGGCCATCTTATCCTTCAATTTTTAGCCAAATTTTATGTTTTTTGAAACCTGTTGGCGCTATAGAATTATAATTTTGAATTTTAGTTTGGTTTTGCTGAAATTTCGGCCCAAAATTGTCATTTTTTAAGATGAGTTAATTATGACTACAAAATGAAATCTAACTATTTAAAAAAAAATTTTTCTGAAGAAGCGATTTGAAGGTGAATTTTACTTAAACTTCGTAGCTGCAGAAACTTACTCTCAGGACACGTAACTTGGCTATTATTAATTGTTTGCGTGTAGATATGGTCCCACCCTGATTGGCATATCAATTTCTATCTCACCACATCAAACATTGACGACATAACTTCAAGTTATACCCTCTATAAGTAGGAAAACTTCGTTTCATTCGTTTCAATTACGATTTACGAATTTGTAGGCCATCGTTAGTTTTCCAATAAAAAGAAAACGTTGGCAGGGGGTGGCACCAATATTACAAAACACTATGTTTCCTTTCAATAAACGTTTAATCAATTTCGGCTACAAATTCGTGGAGCTTTTTTGTACTTTGAGGCCTTTGCTCAGCAAATGATGAATCAGAGTACGTCTCCTCTATTTCAAATGAATGTCGATATCCATCCACCATCATCATTGAGTACACAAGCAAACTTCGAAAACGATTTTTAAAGGGGACCGGGGGAAAGTGTATAAACTTTGTAACAATGACGAATAGCTTTTTTTCTTCTTTCGCTTCACCCTCTCTCACCATCAACCTTTCATATCATTTTTCCTTACGTCCTTTACGACCATTTCATTTCGAAATATCAATCTCGAATTTCACCCCCACGTTGTATAAACTGCTTGCTTTATGCGCGATTAATTCGACCCTTGACAAATTTTTCAAAATATATTTTCGGCGCGCAGATACGTAAGAAGATCGTTTTAGTTATGGAGAAATAGGGCTGTGAAAAAATTACACGTATGGAAAAAAATAGGCCCTTGCACACGAAGCTTCATCTTTATTAATAATACGACCTGTTTTTTCATATATTATGAAGCATATCAAAGCAAAGCAGATTTGGGGTTGATCCACAGTCCGCCTCCGCACACATTCATGCTGAAAATCCGTTGTTTATCTATTTTGTATTTTTTCTTCGTTTCGTTATTGACCTTTAAGAATAAGACGTCTGTCTTGAGAAATGGTTAATTCTCATAATTCATCGGAGTAGATATTTCCTCACTAAATTCTTACAAGAAATGAGACAATTGAAGAGCCTAATTCCAATAAAGTACTCTAAGTGCAAAAAAAATTTTTTTTTTTTTAAATAAGAAAAATGTGTGCAGCTTAATCCAACCTGTAAGTCTTAAGAAGTTGGTTTCAATAGGCTACTGTTTTCACGAAAAAAATTTTCTCGATCTCCATAATATTTTGTGGAAAAAAGTGAATTTCGAAGAAGAAACTGATCACTTTACGTACTTTGGAATCTGAGTTCATGCACTTAGCTCACATTGCATGGTCAGCATCATTGTATTTTTCCTATGTGGTGCAAAATTTTTTTCCCCACCAAAATCAAATAAGTTAACAATTTTAATCTTGCTTTTAAAAAGAAGCATTTTGTAGAATTTCGAAAACATTTTTTCTATTTTCCGTGTGGTGCAGTGCACTACCCAAATGACTCAGTGTGATGCAGTTTGTTCACTACACCGCAATTTCCGCTGTGCCGGCCATGTTTGTTGACTTTTGTCAATTTTTCACTGTTTACCAGGATATAACGCGTTATCTTTCACCGAAAATATCCATCAAGGTTTCAAAATTTATTGGATTTTTTGCCGCATGAATGATTTATACGTTTCAAGTAGAGCATCTTGATTCGAAACAAATTTAACACATTTTGTTGTCTGTTATTGGTTAAACGCGTCGATTCCATATTCGTCTGTTCCATTTCAGTGGCTGATACGCGAATTCGTTTAATTTGAAGCCTTGATTTTGAAAGCTATCAAGAAACTTGTAACAGGCAAACTTTAGGCTTATTTTACACGAAGTCACTAAAAAAAATGATTCCGACTTTTCAGGAAAATAGTCATGAATATTGGGGAAATGATGGCACCCTTCGGAAAGACAGAGAGAGGGTGTGGGAGGGAGAGGTTTTATACATCTTTGCCTTTATCAAAGATGACATCTTTCGATACTATTTATTATTATATGGGGGACGAAATGTCGTTTCCATTTGCCATCAGCCCGTTACTCCACGCATTATGGCTCGTATTTCCTATTGACCGACAGCTCTATATAACTGATTAAAAAGGCAAATATCTTTTTCGACGAGCTGGAGGGTTCGTTTTGCACATCGTAATTCGTATACTCGATTTAATTTTAGTAATTTCTCATATTCTGACGAATTTAGTGTTTGACTGTTGTTACTGCGTTGGTTTACGCACAAGTGAACTTTTATAAGGAAAGAAAAATGCATAGCCTACGTTGAGTTTTATCGTTCAGAAATGTTTACAGGTCAGCTTTCATACAAGTGGTACCTATAACCTATAGCTACAGTATTATACAACTTATTACTATTGTATATTTTTGTCTAAAATCACCCCACGGCCCACTTCACATTCTTTGCTCTCCTATAAAATTTTAGGTCCAGTTTTTCGCAACCTGTCACATTTGACATTCAAGTAAAAGTTTTGATTGCGTTTTGAAAATGAACATTTTTGTCGTATAAAACTTGAAAAAAAAAAGAGAAAACTCTTCTTTCATGAAAAAATTTTAGACATCTATGTTTTTTCATATCTACCGCATATTTGAGCTTTTTTTTCCCTTTTGACTGTATTCCCATTTTCTCAGTAAGAAAAAAAAAACAGTTTCAAAGAAACATGGCATTAAAATAAAATTTTAATCGCCAATTTTGAAAGAAAAAACTAAAACGTCATTCATTCGTTCCACCCATGTAGGTACCTATACGTTTACGTACCAAATACCGGACAATTTATCGCCAAATTAATCTAATTTAAGAAATATATACGTAATCACCTTGAAGGTGATTTGGCATTTTAATTGTTTTTTATGCAATGTGATGTAGCCTAATTTGGGATCTAGGTATCAGGCCTGTAACCCAACACTTGCGAGAGCTATGGGCTTACGATATTTCAGGCAGGGTAAATTTTTACTTGTCAATCTTGCTGAAAGCCGATGCTAAAAATAACCAACATACGAGTATCAATTTTTTCTGAAAAATGTCTATACCCTGGCGAATCATTTAGAAACTCATCCTGAATTAATCGACGAAGAAACGAATATTAATGTTAGCTCCTATCTACAGGGGGAGTAAGTTCGAATAAAATTCATCTACGAATTTCTTGAAAGTAAGGATATTAGCTAATTGTTCAAACAGATGCTTGTTTGCGTTGAGAGTTTGGGGCATGATCTTTGAAAGGAATCATTATCCTGTCAATTATTCGTCCTCGTCATCAGATTCTTCATCTCGTTCCAGCTCTCTTGACTCCGATGAAAACGAAGCTGAGGCTGTTCCGAGTGCCGAATCAGGTGAAAATGCAGATCCAAGTTTTTTTTTACTATGGAGTAGTATTTTATTTCAAATGAATCATTAGACTAGCAAACCTTTATTAACGAAGTGTGCCACACTTTGGAGCATCTAACGAACACTGCGGCCATGTTTCGTATTCCTTATAGAATATTTTTCAGATTCTGTTAAGTTTTTCTAATAGGTTTTCGCTAGAAAACCTTCTATTATTTTATATCCAGATGTATAGATACCTACTATATTCCAAATCGTCAGTCTGGTGCGATAAGATTGTAGTCGTCGAAAGGAGTAAATTTTTCTGGATAGCACAAATAAAAGATTTCAACTTCTATTTGTACTGAATCTAGTTTAATTGATGCCCCGAAGTATCGAGTTCCAGTTTAACTACAGCGTTTCAAGCAAAACAGACCTTGAAATCGTAGAAATAATAATTTATAAAGTAATGAGACAAATTTGGATAAATTATTGAGGAACCTGTTGTCTTTATGCAATATTTTCTTAAGCTCTTGAGAAAATTATCTGATCCAAAAAATTCCTTAGAAGATGATAGCGCAAAAAGGTTCTTCAATTCAGGTGGGAAGCTTTTTGTATTCATTGAAGAATCTTTGGGCATTATAATATTTTTGAATTAAGTACTCGAGAAAAAACCATTTTTTTTTTTTGATCAGAAAGGGGTGGAAAAGAGTCACTGGATAATATAATCATCTTCTTTTTTTGAATATGTGTTTTAGGTCCTGCCAACCAGACATCACGATCGACCATAATATTTGTGTGTAAATGGTGAATAATATTTCATAACGCGTAAATAATGATGTAGACCTACACCCGAGCAGTGCTCATTTAATATATCCACAAAAGACGTTAATTTAAGGCAATGCCTGTTTTCATCTACTCGTATTATACATTTTCCTTCATCGACAGTAGCCAAAAAGTCAAGAATCTTATAATTGTAAACAGATACTGTGAGAATGATGGCATCAATAGAAGCATAGAACCGCACCCACTCATATTTTATCTTCTTTTCGACAGGTTTGAATTCAACATGTGATAGATATTAAGTAATATTGTAAAATAAGTTGAACCACTATTTTGAGAAAAGTCAGGTGTTATTTTATTTCTTTAACAATTGGTTTCTGATAAAATGGCTCAACTACCATTTTCAAAATGACCGCCAAAGCTTCTTCTCTCTAATGAAACCAACCTCAACTTTGTATCTGAGATAGATGCTGAAGTATCATTTTCATTTGATTTGATAAACGAAAGAAAACTGCCATTTCCTGCAAAAATATTGTGCTAGACTGTCTCAAAAAGTGAAAGGTTTTATAATGTAAGGGTTAACAAAATAGTCAAATTTGAACATTTTACAAATCAATATTACTCAAAGCTTTCTTTTTAAAATGAAACTAGTTTTAGCTTTCTAGGTTGAATAAAAGTTGAGTTAGGCATTTAATGAATGAAAGAAAATCGCTCCATTTTGAACTTGTGCCGAAATGTTGCATCAAACTCATAGTTTAAAAAAATGTTTTTGTAATTATAAGCGAAATCAAACTTTTTATTGAAAAAATATGCGTGTCATCATATTTCTGAGGTTTTTCTCTTTCAAATGAGACTAATTTCAGCTTTCTAAGTGGAATATGAGTTGAATAAACGTATGAATTATGAAATATAAAAAGTTGTTGATTCCGACGTGTAGACAGACATTCGGACAATTGTATTTTATTGTGCAGATATTCGTCTTTATTTTTCTCCATTCGATAAAAAATTATACAGGTACTCATATTTTTTTCTCTCATTTCGTAATGTGGCTAACTTTGAGTATGAAAATACAGTTGTGCGAAGGAATTCTCCTCGAGGCTGTATAGTTAATGCGTTATATTTGAAAAAAAAAAAGTGTTTGAAATTTGAAATATTTCTTTTATTCTTAATAATAATGTTTGTAAATATCAAGTCCCGCAGCTATTATAATAAATTTCCTATTTGATTGGAAATACTTACAAGGCTAGTCTCTATAGCTATTTCTGGTTTACGACCTCAATAAATACGGAATCCATATTTTGCGTTTATCAAGTTTGTAAATAAGTTGCCTACATTGAACGAAAATTTATTTTAATGTGAATAGTTTTCAATCTATTTAAACAGTCATATGCAAGAAGGAGATGAGTCAACTTCAAATTTTAGGAGAAAGCAAAAAAAAAACTTTTACGTCACATAGTCTTTTTACGTAGCACCACAACTTCGAAGTATATTTTCTCCTTGATTTTCTCAGCGATTTATGCACGTAGTGACATAATATTTACACTGTAGTAGCTAGTACCCGATGGGCAAAAAATGAGAAAATGATCCGTAAAATGAGAATTTTATCCGTTGTCAGTCCGTTTTTATTTTCGACCATTGGATCTGAAAATTTGCAGATATTTTTGTCATCTTGATTATTTTTCCAAATCCGTTTGTAAAACGGATTTCCTGATTATAATCAGTGATAATTTTTGGACAATTTTTCTAAATTCGTTTGTAAAACGGTTTCACGGATTATAACCCGGGCCAACAAATATGATAAAACAGCCTTCACGGAAAATAATACGGACTCATTTCCGGCAAGACTGATTACAATCCGTTCGAAATCCGTTTTAGAAGCCGGAAAACAGAAAAATTCCGGGTTATAATCCAGAAACGGATTATAACCCGGAATAAAACGGATTCGTTTTCAAAATATTTTGCCCATAGGGTAGGTTATGATGTATACAAGTACAATTGAGCCTTAGAAGAATTCACTTTTTGAAAAAAATGGACTTATCTCCTTTTTGTGTATCATTGTTCATTTATAACATGAAAATTAGGTTTGCATTGTTTTCTAAATATTTGATTAAATAAAAATTTAAACAGTTTTCCATGAGAAGGGTATTCGTCCTTTTGTTTTCTTTTTGTTTGGAAAATTATTTACTTCATCTGAAGGTTGGACTTTCCATTTTTATAAGACTTTAATCAACAACCTTCCTTTTACTCTCTCTAATAAAATTTTTGGACAGTTGACAATCTTGATTTTAAACTAAAAAATACAATCAATTTCCATCTACGCTGTTTTTACCCGCCTTACGCCTTCATAAATAGATTTAGGGAGTTGAATCCCGTATAATACAGAAGAATAGTCTAGAAGAGTTTATCGGGATGAATGTCGAATTATCTATAAGCTTTAAACGTTATCGCGATGTCATTTTCGGACAATACCATTTCCCCATTGTGTTTCTCTAAAAGCTTTCGTGATGCAAAAAAATTGGTAACAAAACATTTGTGTTTATGGTCTGCCACTCTTTTTACTTTCCCTTTAAAAAAAATGCAAGTCCGGCCCCTAAATATGTGCATTCGTACATAAGAGGGAGATCAAAGGCAACAAACTACATTGAAACGTGTCGGACAAAAATCTAAAATAGGTACTCAAAAAACAAGCATGTCAAAAGAAATTATTAGTTTTTCTTGCTAATTTCTAAGTAATATCTAGTTGAAAAAATAAAAAGGTAAAACATTTTAATGCCTGCGGAATAGAAAACATTAAATTTAATTCAATCAAAATTCCTGCAGCAGTGACCTTGAGGAAAGCTTTGTTTTAATTAAAGTTTATATGAGAAAATGAAATACATACACGTTTTTAAATTTTACAATTTATTTTGTCGCATTCGCGAATTTATCAACTTCCTCATTAGTTAACTTTCGCTTCACAATAATTTTGCAAAATTTTTCAACCTACATATTAAATTACCGAGTAGATACTCATTTGTACAGACTCATGCAAAGTAAAGTACCCACAAAATAAAAATTAATGTACTCGCTTGGAAATCTGGTACATTTTATGTTAAAAATATAAGAGGATTGAAACCGCTGATACACATTGTTCTATAGATCGATGATCGATATTTGAACTGGTCTTTTAAAAACTGCACACTCATTCCACTCATCTTGATTTTGAGTAATAATAAGAAAAAAATATATATATTTTTCTCCAAATCCACCTAGAACCTTGAAATTAAGAATTTGGCTACCCTACAGCATGCTTCATGACATCCCCCTCCCCCGCCCGCTTGGAAGAAATTTTACTTCATACCATTTTGATCACTGTGGGAAGGAGGAAAAAAATGGAATTAGCTCAATTTTTCATAAAATGATCTAAATAAAGATATGAAATCATAGCAACAGAGTCGAAAGTAAATGCGGATTCGTAATTAACAAACTCCAGTAATTGAAAAATAGCTGATCTGTATCGGAAATAATTTTTGCCGAGAAAACTTATTCATATTTTTCTTCTTCACCTGTGACAATGAGCCGATTAATACTGGAATTTCAATTCTGCTTTGATTTCATGAAATGATGAATCCCTTTCTGCATTTGTGACCGTGAATTTGATTGGCTTTTTGCTGCTGGAAAGAGTTCCTTTCTGCACCAATCGATCCGGCTGCCTTCAATTAATATTACCCCACAGATAACTGCTATATGTACCTCAAAAAAGAGGAAATAGTGCGTTTCTGAAACGACCGGTTCATTTCAGACTCCCATAATGTCGAAAATATTGATTTGACATTTTTAAAATCACTATTTTGGTCGAATTTCTTGGCCCAAAGTGATGGCGCCATTGTCCACAAACTGCCTTTAGTAGACCGACGAATGGTCTTTTTGTCATAACGGAGAGATTTTTATTCACAGCATGTGATTCACGTTATATTACCATTACATATTCTTTATCCTTATAGCCAATACATATTCTGCACTTTCAACAGGCAATCATTCACGTGCACTGTATTTGTACAAAATAACAAATTCACTGCAACATGTAGTTACAACCATGAACAATAAATAAATAAACCACGTACGCAATAATTCCAAAATAATGTCTTTTACGTGGAAGACTATAGTCGCTGGAGAAAAAGCGACTCAGAAAAATGAAATAGGAGATGGTGAAAAAGAGGAGAAGCAAAGTACATACAAGTTTCAGTGAAAAAGCGAACAGAGTTGGTAAAAAATTTAGACTTCTAATACGAGTTTACGAGGCACCGAATGCGACGTCGCGCGCCAAGAAAATATATTTTATCGGGAGCCTCACACATGGTGGAAGGTGTGCTGCAGGGTAAAATACTCGTTGATTTATGGAAAGTATAAATCATTAAATAGGGGTGATGCTAAAATGCATTTTTTTTAAATTGCGTTTAAAACTTTTTTCTACGGTAACTTCATCATTCTTGGCGCTTATTTCGAACTCCTATATTTTATTGATTAGAGGAGTTCTTTGAAAACAACGCTTATAATCTTCATCAATACAAATTAAGTAATGAAACCTCAAGGTGGAGAAAAGTCTATTTAAAGAGTGTGCCCAACTGAGAAATTATCCACACGTGCACTCGGCCGTGGCGGGAGACTGAAAAAAAAATGTTGAGTAACACTTATATAGACGAACTTGTGTCTATAAAGTAAGTGGAGCAAGAGTATACTAAGTGCATGTAATGAAATTGTTTAAAAATGTTCGATAGTTATTCATGATTGGGAGACAAAAAGTTGAACTTCATTGTCCACAAATCAAAATAATAAACAGAATTGATTGAGTAGGCACGTTACTTTAAATAAATATTGCACCATATTTTTCGATTTATTCTATTCTCACTATTCTTATAAAATAATATTTTCAACTCAAATATGAATCAAGGAATTATTTTGCAAAAAAATAAATAAATGAATTGGATTGAAAAAATCAAAAAGGCGAAAATCTTATTTTTGATAATTTTGAACAAGCTATCTTTTCGCTTTAACTTTATAGAAGTACCAGGTAACGTCATATACGACACCACTTAAAATTTTGAGATGGACTTCTCAAAGGACCAATATATTGAGAACCCCTGACGTGTGTCATACGACGCCACCTGGTACTTTGAATAATCGAGTAAAACCTGGTATTTCTAGTGTTAAAGTGACAGAATTATTTATTGTCGAAATTGACCAAACAATAAAAATCGTTATATTTGATCAACGTATAGGTTGTACTTTTAATTTTGACACCCCACATTTGATCGAATTTACAAGTACATGTATATGTGCTTTTGCCTCACTCCCAAGTTCTAAATTGCTGCTGCTATGTGTATTCTAGAATATTCATTTAGTATTGAAGGAGGATCATGCTGACGAAAAAGAAACGGATAGGCCTAGATACGCCCAAATCATTGGAGAAATTTCAGTAATTAAGTTTTAAAAAGAATTCTGCCAATATTATCTTCCCGTGATACAGTGGCGTCTACTCTGGATGTGCAAGGTGTTCACTGCACACCCAACCAAATTCAAAAAGAAATTTTGTCTGTGATTATGGTGATAAATAAATTATGTGTATTTTGTAAGTATATGGCATATATTAGATGGTGTGACAGAAAATTCAACATACGAGTAATAAATTTTTATTTAAGACGACAGAAAAACCTTGGTTTGAAGTTCAACATAATAAATTAAATATACTGAAATGAAATTTATCAAAGACAGATGTAGTATTTTTTTTTTAAATTTCTCCTTCTTTTGAAGTTGAAAAGGTTAAAACAATTATCTTTTTACTGAGAAAATATATGTATGAGTGCAATAGTGTATTATTGCAATAATTTTCAAAGTTACAGTAAGGTAACTTTTTTACCAACTGATGTAATAATCTGTTCAAAGGTGACTTCTTAGTTAATAAGTGAAGAAAATACGTACATACAAAAAATGGATGATAAGATAAGTTAATCCTTTTGTTAAGTAAAAGCAGTGTAATAATATCTTATCACAAATTGTTCTGCAGTGCAATGTGTGGTTTTTTTTTCATATTTTGAATCTAGAAATGTTAGGTAAAACTAATTTATTGTGATTTTTACCAATTGAGATTTCAAGGAATTTTTTTCCTGAAAAATCCTGGATTTTGAGGAAGTTTTTTCCTCAAAATCCGCAGTGAAATTAAACTATATTAAGGATTGGGATATTGAGGAAGCATTTTTTACATAATCCAATTATTGGATATTAAGGAAGAATTTTCCTCAAAATCCGGTTGAACACTTTGACATAACTGCAATGAGCAGAAATTATATCGAGAGGAAAGAGGAGTTCTTGTTAATAGTATATGGCAGGGTGTTCAGTCAGTGTATATGAACGTATTCTTACATTTCTTATTTTTCTCCTTCCTTCAATTTTTGTTAGCAGCTGAAGATGGAGTGTGAGTATGTGTGGGTATTTAAACGGCAGTACTTTCTTCACATTTTATCATAGCTTGGCGTTTCCTCTTCTTTTCTCAGTTTTATATTTTCCTCTTTTTTTTTTTAATTTTTATCATTTTTTAGAGGGGAGGGGAGGGGGAAATAGGAGGAGAAAGAAGGGTTTAATTTTTGCAGTTGAGCCTCGGAGTTGAACACCCAAAAAATATTATCACGCGACGCTACTGCTGTGATACCTTAATACCTGCCTAGAAAAATAAAGTGTCAAGGAAGGTGCATGTAAATAATATATCATAGAACGTCCTTTGTGTATATAAACATATCCTAGTTACATATTAGTAGTAAGGGGGCTACTTGAGGACACGAGCATTTCCCGTTGAGAGGAGGCACCTTCCCAACGGGAAATTACTGCTCATTTGCCGCTCAAGGCAACAGCGGTGATCGTGATCACCTCCGTTGATGGATAGCCCCATCCTACTTTTTCATTTACGCCCTTATGTACCCCGGTGTTCCGGCGTACAGTTTCCGTTGGCAGAAGCCAACGTCATGCCCTCCCTATCACCGCCCTTATGTACCCCGGCTCTACCGGGGTACAGTTCCGTTGGCTGAAGCCAACCTCTGGGTATAATGTATATGGGCTCCCGGACATGCGAATATGCTCGTGAAAATATGGCTATTTTCTGGCTGAAAATCATCCGCCGATCAGTACTCCGATGATTGGCGTTCCACTTACTGTTGAGAGGTGTACTTACCCAACGGGAAATGTTCAGCCGAGCACCGCTCCTCAGGAAAATTAAGGTTAGTACCTTCATTTTTTCTTGATTTTCATGCATTTTCGAGATTTTTAGATATAATGGCGTAGTTATATGATATTATTATTACCCCACCCTTTTTTCTATTGGTGGGGCTTGTTGAGGACAAAAACCGGTTTTTGAGAGAATATGGCGTAATTATGTGAAATTACGATTACCCCCACCATTTTTTCTATTGGTGGGGCTTGTTGAGGACAAAAACAGGTTTTTTGAAAGAATATGGCTGAATTATGTGAAGTTATGAAATTTTGTTAAAAATATTTTCACTTGTTAATTTTTATATTTTTGCCAATTGTGTGATTTTTTCAAAGGCATTTTCGAGAAATATTATTTATTTTTTCTCGAGACTGTACTTTTTTGTCAAAAAATCTAAACTTTGTCAAAAATTATTTCACTAGAAATATTTTTCACTTTGGATGATAAGATTATTATGAGAGTGATGAAATTTTGTCAAAAATATTTTCACTTGTTAATTTTTCTATTTTTGCCAATTGTGTGATTTTTTCAAAGACATTTTCGAGAAATATTATTTATTTTTTCTCGAGACTGTACTTTTTGTCAAAAAATCTAAACTTTGTCAAAAATGATTTCACCAGAAATATTTTTCACTTTGGATGATAAGATTATTATGAGAGTGATGTAATTTTGTCAAAAGTTAGTTTTCGAGTAAATAATTTTATTTTTTCTCGAGACTGTACTTTTGCCTAAATCATCAGATATAATTTTTATTATTATAATGTAAATGAAGATAGAAGTTAGAAGAGAGTTTTCGAGAAGATAATTCTTTATTTTTTATCCGGACTGTACTAAGGTAAAAAAGGTGATTTTCGAGTATAATTTTTTACTTTGTTAAAAATAATATTCGTCATCCCCTTTTCACCATTAGAGAGTATAGATGAATAATATACTTGTATGTGGCAGCAAACTGTTCCTCTCCAGCTGAGTATTCTTCTGTTGACTGAGGTTATAACCTTACATACTAATACAAACACCCGAAGGCAACCTTTTTGCTACCTGAGCCCACGCATTGCTAATGAGGTTTACCTTTTTGCAAAGAAGTGTGATTGAATGGAAAAGTTTGTTGACAGCTAAGTTTTTGCCAATAAAATATATTTTCGAGAATAATTTCTGTCTTAGTGAAAAATATTTGAGATGATTTTTTCTCTAGACTGTACATTTCTCGTAAATTATTATTATTATTTTATGGGGATGAAGATATGATGCAATAAGTAAGATTTCGAGAATAATTTCTGTCTTGATGAAAAATAATTTGGGGATGATAATTTTTCTCCAGACTGTACATATTCTCGTAAATTGTTATTATTTTCATGTAAATGAAGATATGATGCAATAAGTAAGATTATTTAGAGATTTACCAATTGTTTGATTTTGTGGAAAGTTAGTTTTCGAGAAATATTATTTTATTTTTCTCGAGACTGTACTTTGTCATAAATCTAAACTTTGTCAAATGATTTCGCTTTGGATGATAAGATGATTTTGTGAGGAGTACAGTCTTGAGAAATATTATTTTATTTTTCTCAGGGCTGTACTTCTTGTCAAAATGTATTTTTATTAAAGAAGAAGATTTTTACCCACTATATTTAGAGATTTACCAATTGTTTGATTTTGTGGAAAGTTAGTTTTCGAGAAATATTATTTTATTTTTCTCGAGACTGTACTTTGTCATAAATCTAAACTTTGTCAAATGATTTCGCTTTGGATGAATATTTTGATTCTGTAAGTAATGTAATTTGTCAAAAAGTTTTCGAGAGGATAATTTTTTATTTTTATTTTTATCCTGGCTGTACTTTGGTAAAAAAGTGATTTTCGAGTATTGTTTACTTACGTTAATAATATTCGTCATTACCTTTTCACCTTGCGAGTATAGATGGGTATACTTGTCTGTGGCAGCAAACTGTTCCTCTCCAGCTGAGTATTCAGTAGTCCAACCCGCAGCAACGCATACAAATACAAATACCCGAAGATAACCTTTTTTTGCTACCTGCAAAGAAGTGTGATTGTTGACAGCTAAGTTTTTTAGATGACGATTTTTCACTTTTCGTTTTTGTAAATTATTATTATTATTTTACTTTTTTTTGTAGATGAAAGGCAAGTTGCCTTTCACGAAAGGCAAGCAGCCCCTCGTGAAAGGCAAGAAGTAATGAAAACTGAAATACGAAAATACAAATTATAATATACAAAAATGTACACAAAAAAACGAAAAAATACATATACAGAAAAATCACAAAAAACGAAAAAATACATATACAGAAAAATCACAAAAAAACGAAAAAATACATATACAGAAAAATCACAAAAAAACGAAAAAATTGACAAAATAAACAAAAACGAAAAAACTATACATATGACACCCCCTCCTCCAAACATGACCCCCAGACCGCGCGCCGGCTGTCATTAGATGATGCTGAGGTAGAGGTAGAGGTAGAGGCGGTGGAACAACTGGTGTCCCCCTCGTAGCCGCCTGATGATATGCTACCCTCCTCTTCACTAGTTGTCTCCTCATCCGTGATGATTTCTGTTGAATAAAAGAATAATTAGTTTTAAAATTAATTATTAATTTTTCACAAAATGAAATTAATACTCACCAAATGACAAACGGCGCGCGCATCTGCGCTTTGGTCTCCCCCTCTGACGGATTGACGAGGTGCGTTTCTTAGCCTGCGGAGCCTCCAACCCACGCACGAAATCCTCGTAGCTGTCTCCATCATCAGGTTCCAGTGGTTGCACTGTAAAAACATAAAGGTTAATAAACACAAACTGTACAACAATAATAATAAATAATTATTATTATGAAAATGATACTTACTGTTATGGTAGATGATTTCAATATCTTCGTCATCGTCACTGATGACGATGACTTCATCTACTGGTACAGCTTGGGCGGCGGGTGGAGGTGGGGCTGTAACGCCCAGCACCTCATCATCGAGGAGGATGTTGGCGATATCTTCAGGGGCTGTAATAAAATATTCAGGATTTAGTAAAAAGGCTAATATTTAATTAAAAACGGTAAAAAGTAACCCTTCCTTTTTATCACAAATTTCATAAAATCACTTCCTTTTTGTCACGAATTTTAAAAAATATTTTATTGAAAATGTTAAAAGTAACCCCTCCTTTTTATCACGAATTTCAAAAATATTTTATTGAAAATGATAAAAAGTAACCCTTCCTTTTTTATCACGAATTTCAAAATATTTTATTGAAAATGTTAAAAAGTAACCCTTCCTTTTTATCACGAATTTGAAAATTAATTAATTAAAATAAAAGGTAAAAAGATGTACTTACTCATGACGTCAAGTTGTTGACGCAACCACATATCGAAAGATGACTCCATGATGATGAAATGTTTAAAAATTTTATATTTATGACAAAAAAACGAAAAATACAATAAAAATGAAATATGAAAAAAATTAACAAAATATAACAAAAAAATTAACAAAATTAACAGAATTACAACGAAAATATGAAAAAAATTAACAAAAATACAACAAAAACACGGCGAAATTAACAAAATGAGCTCTAAGAGATCCAAAGACAGAATGAAGGTAGTTTAAAAGGTTGTAGATTTTGCTGGAAAATGTATCAAAGTGGTAGGAGTATCCCTTTTCTTAAGAAACCTGTACCCAGCCCTTTGATGAATCAGACCTATAGAAGTTAATAGAAAATCGAGAATATTGAACTCTATATTCTCATAGCAAAAAAGTTGACCTGTAAGACAGAGCCTTTGTATCAATATAGGAAGGTATAGCATTGTCAAAAAGTCTATTGTGATGTCTTAAGTCCAGGATACAGTCTATAGAAATTAACACAAAAAAATCGAAATATTGAACTCACATTTGTGTCTTTTTTTGATGAAGATAATTTAATGATGAAAAGAAGAACCTTTGTAAACATGGGATGACAGCTATATTAGCATTTTATCGAATTTATTTCTTTATTGTGACTCAGTAAGACGAGTAGGAAAAGAAATCAGGTCGCGTAAAAGGTTCGCAAAACCCCGCTGAGCACACGTGCAAATGTTATAACCATGGCGCAAAAGGTAGGCGAGAAAAGTAGCCGGTTTTAGATGACGAATACTTTCCAAAAAATCAAATAAAATAGATTTTATTAGGCGGCGGAATGTAACTCTTTTACAAGAGCCGGCAATACAATGATCAGTATAAGGTCCCCAAATAATGTAGAAGAGGCACGCGTCTGTATTTATGTACCGCTAAAACATGAAGTATAAAGGGTATATGTTTATACGCTTTTCCCCTTCTCGAGAATAATTTCTGTCAGTGAAAAAAAAGCCTGATTTTTGAAGATGATTTTTTCTTCAGACTGTACTTTCTTCTCGTACATTATTTTTACTTTTCATCCAGCCTGTACTTTCTTCTCGAGAATATTTCTGTCTTAGCGAAAAAAGCCTGAAGGGTTAGATGATGATTTTTTCTCTAGACTGTACATATTCTCGTACATTATTTTACTTTTGCTCTAACCTGTACTTTCTTCTCGTACATTATTTTACTTTTGCTCTAACCTGTACTTTCTTCTCGAGAATAATTTCTGTCTTAGCGAAAAAAGCCTGATTTTAGATGATGATTTTTTCTCTAGACTGTACATATTCTCGTACATTATTTACTTTTCATCCAGCCTGTACTTCTTCTCGAGAATAATTTCTGTCAGTGAAAAAAGCCAGATTTTTAGATGATGATTTTTTCTCTAGACTGTACATATTCTCGTACATTATTTTACTTTTCATCCAGCTTGTACTTTCTTCTCGAGAATAATTTCTGTCTTAGCGAAAAAAGCCTGATTTTAGATGATGATTTTTTCTCTAGACTGTACATATTCTCGTACATTATTTTTACTTTTGCTCTAGCCTGTACCTCGCCAAGTATATTTTGTTTGAAAGGTTAATGAAAGGTTAATGAAAGGTAATGAAAGGTAATGAAAGGTAATGAAAGGCAAAAAGTACCCCTCGTGAAAGGCAAACAGCCCCTCGCGAGGGGCACATCATCAGTTGTAGACGGTGTGTTAAGGATCCCTTTAGTGAGATAAGTTTTCTACAACCGTGTAAAGTGCCCTTCACGAAAGGCAAGCTGCCCTTCACGAAAGACAAGCTGCCCCTCGCGCAAGGCATTTTTCATAATTAGACATGTTTTAGTATATGGTTCAGTCTCCTACTTAGATAAGGGTAGAAGAAAATAGAAAAACATAAAGACGATCATGAGATAATCAAATCTCCAAACGATCATTTATGTTACAAATTTTCCAAGTTTATAGTAGTAATGACAGACTCTTTATTTACCATACACGTGGTAAATTTAAAAAAGACAAGCACACAAAAAGGTGCATCCTACAGATAAGAAATACAGATAATCTCTGTACCCTGTGGGTTATTATAACTGCACTAACTCACCATACAAACATCATACTCGGTAGACAGTTGAATGTAAATGATATTACATATATTAGAAAAGGTAGGCCTTTACAAACTGATTTGGCTGTGCAGCTATGTTTAGAAATTGGTGAAGTATGTTTTTATAAGTAAAATATTATTTTTCATAAAATGAACTAATATTGGTGAAGTATGTTTTTATAAGTAAAATATTATTTTTCATAAAATGAACTAATATTGGTGAAGTATGTTTTATAAGTAAAATATTATTTTTCATAAAATGAACTAATATTGGTGAAGTATGTTTTTATAAGTAAAATATTATTTTTCATAAAATGAACTTCCTACCCTACACACAAAATACTTCGTCAGACATACCGTTTAGATTACAACTGTAGCAGTAACAACCATTTGTTGATCCTGATGTTGCTTTCCATTCTATCTCAAAAACTATTTTTTCACATCGGATACACACGTGATTGATAGGCCAATAGTACATTTCAAAACCTTCATACATTTTTGATTCCGGATTATACGTTAACTTTACAGTGACATCTTTGTTACATTCGAATTGGTCTTTACAAATACTCCAACATTTGTGACAAAATAACGTTGTGGCAGACCAACTCATATCCTTACCATATTCTTTACAAACAACACCCTCCACATTTATAGAATATGCTGTATCAAAATCAATTTCATCTAACCCTTCAGGCATATTTAACCTCATCCGCGAATTTATACTATAACGGTTTTCTGATTTGAAAATGCTGTAATTTTTCAAAAGGTACTCTATTACAGTTAACGGTAAGGTACCTTTCATCTTTTCAATTGCAGCGTAAGAGTATAAAATTGCAACTACATTTTTACCAGCTATGTATAATAAAGATTTATCATCGAGCATTTTTCCAAGATGAGATTAACGAATCTCTGTAACATAAAAATGATGAAATATAATAAGTATAATTTTTATACGTATTTAAGAAACTAAAACTAAAGTTTTTTACAAAGTGACACCTATGTATTACTATCCGCTTTGATGCAGAGGGGGCATTCACACCTTTTCCTAATGAATAAAGGCTGGCTTTCTACGATCTCAAAAACAACCTCGTCACAACGGTTACATACATAGTCTATAGGCCAAACACACATTTCGCAACCAAGTACGTCTAGGTGTGGATTAACGGATATCTCTACTACGATACCGGTAATATACTCAAACTGACTTTGACAAACATCCCAACAGTGGCGACAGAAAACATTTTTGACGGACCAACTCTTATCATTACTATATTCTTTATAGATAACACCATTCATCTTCAATTTATATTTAATTTCAAGATGAACAGCCCGGAATTCGGGAGGTAAATTCTCTCTGAACATAGCATTTTTGTTATGTCTGATTTCTAATTTCAAATCGCTGTAATGTTGTTCAATGTATTCCATTACTTTGTAAGGTATGGTATGTTCCCGCCTTTTAAAGGCTAAGTAAGAATATGTATTTGAAACCACGCTTTTAGCGGTGGTGTGCACTATTGAATAATCGGAACGAGGGATAGATTTATTGTCATTCATTTTCCCAAGATGAGATTAACCAATCTCTGTAACATAAAATGATGCAATATATTAAGTAAAATATGAATTTAACATACTTTTACAAAAAGGAAATGAAAGGCATTTATAAGTATTTGAAAGGTAAGCTGCCCCTCGTGAAAGGCAAAGTGCCCTTCACGAAAGGCAAAGTGCCCTTCACGAAAGGCAAAGTGCCCTTCACGAAAGGCAAGCTGCCCCTCGCGAAAGGCACTTTGCCCCTCGTGATGGGTTCTAGGTTATTCCTGATCTGAATTGTTAGATTAACCCTTTCGGTCATGACTATTTAGTTTGACAGATAGAATTTTTTGAGTTACAGATTTAAGCTCGGGTGATTTTTCTGAGAATTTTAGTTTTTTGCGCAACTCTCTAACCTAATTAGAACCTGAGATATAGCTTGTCCACTGTAGTGGACAATGTGACTAGCAGGACCAAAATTCTTCAATTTTTTTTCTTACTTCTTTTAACATAAAAAAAAAAAGACCGCGGGAAAATATTTAAAACCTGAGGTATATCTTGGTCACTACAGTGGACATGGTGACTATGAAAACAAGCTTTTGAATTTCTCATTATCTCACATTTTTATTTAAAAATAGAGATAGAGATATAAAAATTACCAATGTATTTGAACTAACAAATCACTGGATGAATATTTCCATAAAAAATCTTGGTTCACCAGCCATTAACTAATTCTTATCATAGTTTTAATGATGTGTAGTGAGGTAGATAAAAAACAGATGGCTTCTATCGCCACACAAGTGTGAAAAAATCAGAGTTAAATAATCGATAATAATGTATTTTCCAAGTTTTATCTGACTGAAGAAAATTCAAGTAGGGGAAGGGGGGCATGGTAAAAAAACACATTTTAAAAAAATATATCTCGACAAAAAAAAATTTTTCAAAGTCAAGAACCCCTCTTCATATTTTTCTCAACAGTCACCACGTCCACTACAGTAGCCATGACTTCAATGCTTATCGCAAAATTCCCTAATGCAGTAAGCATAAAAATCGTAATATTCCTGAAATCTGACAGATGAAACGTATACAAAAAAATTATTTCCAGCTTGCCGATAGTTTCCAACTCGCGTTGATGTTTGAAGTTAGAGTTTTACTTTTTTTTTTCTTCTTCTCTTTCGTTTCTCCTACCATGTGCTCATAATGTGATTTCATTTATAATACAGAGAGTTCGGGAGTTAATTCATGAAAAACTAGATGAATATTACTTTCGAATGAGCCCAAGCGCGGTTCTCTTCACTAATTCGTCATCAGGCTACATTCGATTGAAAATATGTCCACTACAGTGGACACAGTGACCGAAAGGGTTAATTTCGTGTCACACTGTATTTTTTAAAATCTATAGATCCTATACTATCAAAACTCACATCACCGGCACCGTCATAACGAATAAATCTCCTCAAAACCTCAGCAGTTAAAATTTGATCTATTATTTCAAATCTTTCGTATCCTAATATATCATTCATGCGTATAGCCAGATTTACTGCTTCTAAAGTCATATCAAAACAAGTTACACTATGAAAAGCCATGTCACTCATATAACAAGACAACTGAGTAACTAGTTCGTGTGTTACAGTTTTATCGCAAGGATAATAATAACTATAACTATGCGGAAAAGAATAATGACGGTATGTAATTTCCAAATATTTCGCAGCCATAGTTATATCAACACGGTGCTCTGAAAACAGAAAAAGATAAGACTCGAACTGTTACTGGCGGGTAATCCTTAAACCTTAATCTAAAGTGTAACGCCCCTTAATATCTGCAACTATTTTAGTGTAATTTTTATTTGAAAATTCATCGCTGAGCCTGAATATTTTCAAATGACACCTGCTACAAATTAACGAATAAGCTACAGTTCTGCGGTTAATTTTACTCATATCGTAATATATTTCTGTAGACTCGCGGTGTACCTTAACGCTATCATCTTTGGGTAAAAACATGTGTATATGTGCATTCATACAGTATCTGCAATAAAGGCGGCCCACAACGCTAGATCCTACAAACTCTTCGCATATAAAATACTCAACCAATAAAGATATTTTCAAACTGTCATCCGTATGAAAGGCATTGATATGTGGCGGGAGTACATAATTACTACGCATAGTGTTTTTTGACATCCTCAAACATATCAAATAACGTCTTTCCAGTTGTTTAATAATATCATAAGGTAAAATATCATTCAAAATTTCGATATTTTTGTAAAATCTCAGTTCTACAATCAGTTTGTCCAAACATATATCATGATGTTTGTGAAATTGAGACCTAGCAAGTTGACGTTTAAACTGTCTAATTTGCGAAGAACTGAACAGAGGAACTGATGATTTTGTAAACATTTCGTAACATTTTTGAACCGTTTCGTAGGTCAGGCGGTACGAATATCTCGAATAACTCGAATAACTCGTCATGATTTTCCTGAAAAAACCCACAAACCCGTTAGTCTAGACCATATTTTGCCTTCACATCTCTATACATCTTACTGTGCTTTATCACATTGTACTTAGGATGAATGTTAAAATATGTTAAATTACAACGTTCGCATAAACAGTCTTCAGGTTTAATCTTTACGGTAAACGGTGTAGAATACATAAATTTAGATTGTACAATTATTTTATATTTTTTCTCTTTAGACAAAAATTTTGAAACATTTTGTTGCCAACAATATCTACAGTATCTGTGATATAAGCCAAACCTCATAATAGGTACATCGGTGTGTATATACTCTTCAATGTATGTAACGTAGTCATATATTGCGGGATAACGTATTTTTGTGTCACTAAAGACTGTAAGTTGCGGCGGATATATAATTTTGCATCTTTTGCTAATAGCCTGTTTCCTTAGTTTAACCAAATCATTATAATGCTGGTGAAACCATTTTACCATAATAGGTGGTAAAATGCCTTTCAACGAGCATAAATTTTCATAGAAACCTACAGAAGCACTTATTTTACACATAGCTATACACTGTAGACTAGCTGGATCATTAATCCGGTTTTGATTGTTTTCACCTTTTTGAGCCATTTGTTCTGAAAAATAACACCCGATTATGATCTCTGAATTTCGAAAACACCTTTACCTAAATATACAAAGAATTTGATCTCGTTGTTAAAGGTTTCTAAAGAGAATGACCTGCCGGATGGATGTATATTTCTCTCAAAGTACGTATCAGTTACATAGAATTGCCCGGGTAAACCGCCATCCCTGTACATAATGAAATACCCTGACCTATTTCTTAATTTGCCCGGGTATACTCTTATTAACTGGTAGGGATGCCATGTCTTTAGAGAGGGACCAAACGTCTTCAACCAACAACACTTATTTTCATCAACTGTTGACAAACTATCGTACGTCATAATATTGTCTCTATTTGTTTCACACTTGCACAGAATTTTTAGTTTTTCAGTATTCTTAAATGACCAACACCATTCGGAGTTGGTTTTTTCTATCATGGACCTTTGAAATATTACGCATGCGCAAATACAATAATTATATGAACGACATTTTCCACATGCTAATCCGTCTACATGTATTTGGGGTATTTTGAAACATTTCGAACTGCAACACCAATCTGACACCATATTTTTTCCTGAAATTGATATAGCTACTACTACACAGTACTCTATACATAATGTACAAATTACCTCAGTCTGGACAAAAATCATCTTACATTAGTAAATATTTATATCTCTGCGAGGTATTTATATTTGATTTATGTAAGAATTTTTTCCACCCTTTTTGAACATTTCGTCTAGGACTGTCTTTCTTCACTAGTCTATCATTATCAAAGGCACATTTGAGAAGGAGGGATGTATTCGGTGTTCTTTTAACGTCATATGCATTATTATACATATGTTCACCCGCGATCACCGAAAACATTTCCACCCATTCTCTGTTGACCAATAGAGGGTTTAATAGGTATATGTAACTCTGATAGCATAGTTCAGGTATAAAAGAATGAGGATACGTCAGAAATAGTGTTTTAGGAGAGTTATATATCTGGGTAATACGGGTGTCACTTATCGGCTCGTGATTTTGTTCGAGAGAGGTGTAACAATCAAATAAAATATTTGCAAACTCTGTCAGCGCATTATCACGCAGCTGCGGTGTTTTATAAAGCGGTAACATTTGATTAAAAAATTCCTCTATAAAGACCGCTGGAATCCTTATACTATTTAGACTCTGTCTATTACTTCTACATGTCACAGGGTTGGTATAAGGTATGACAGCTTTCTGTAATTGTTTATTTACAGATGTGAAAGAGCTGAATAGAGACTTTTTAAAAGGGAAAATTGATCCTAAACGTCTTTCATAAGTAGGAACAGGTTTTGTTTTCTTGACCTGTTTTTTATTTTTTGATACACGAGGCCAGAAATCATACCTGAAAGGAAAAATATTTCCCAACATCATCTCCTTCTGATGAACTGTTTTGACATTTCTACATTTTTTGATATTTTGTTGAGACTCTGTGGGGGTTATATTTTCCGCTGCATTAGTAGGCCAAGAAGAGTTGGATGATGATGAGGATAAATCAACTTCAGTATAGAGAGCTCTACGTTGAACAGGTTTTTTTATAACCCGTTTACGTTTTTTAGGTTCGGGTGTCTTAGGCTGTACACCTTCATGATGTTTTGTTAAAATACAAGGTGTTAGTAAATCATCAGGGATAGTAGGGAATGGATTATGTATATTACTAGTAACAAATGTTGTATCAGCATCATCAGGTGTAAACAGGTTTATAGTAGACACATTACCGAAGATATTAGGAGTCATACAGTTAGCAGGCACAAACACTGTATCCTTAAATGTAGTAGATTGTAATAATTCAGTATTGCAAGCTACACTATTTAAGATGGCTGTTTGTGTAGGTTTGTTAGGATATAAGTTAGCAGGTATATCGGATTCTTCAGTTTTATTTGTCATTTGCGAATCACCCGATGATAAAGACATTTCATTTAACACCTCATCCCAATTTACATTAAACGATATTTTATCATTAAAATTTATCTTATCATAATCTATATCAAAGTCATCATCTGAGAGGCTGAGATCCTTCAACAGGATCGCTAACGAATCATCACCACTACATACAACTGTGTTGTTACTCGGCATATCCACTCTACATGGTCTGGTTGGTTGTCTCGTCATGTATTCTAACTGAATGTGAGACAACTGTTCAGGTTGTTTAATATTACTCTTATGTCTAGGCGGGTCTAAATGGTGTGCGGATATAATAGGGATAATTTTTTTTGAGGGAAATGCGCACTCAGTCAATACATCCAAAGCTGTCATCGTATTCTTACGCTCCATTTCATCATCAGGAAGAACAGGATTCAGACTCAATAATAAATCTTCCAGATATTTTCTGAATTGAATACCATTTTTGAATTCATTAGCAGTTTTGACCTCCATTTTCAAAATGTTTTCAATTTGAGAAAGATTAATCTGAAAAAATTATTACGTCACTTCTCTACCAACTACATACTTCTTACAGAAATTATGTTTAGAAGAAATAACCAAAATGATATTCAGAATGTACTACAATACGTCATTTGTTATTTGAAAATGATTAATAATGACGTGTAAATTAAATTAATTTTATGTACTTACTCGGAATAATTACTGGAACAAACGAGAGAAAACTGATAAATAAATAAATAAATGTGTTATAATAAATAACACGTAAATACTGTGTAAAAACTGAATAAAATAACTCGAAACAGCGAAATACTGAATAAAAACCGAATAAAATAACTCGAAACAGCAAAATACTGAATAGCAACAGCAAAAACTGAATAGCAACAGCAAAATATAACAATAAATAGCTATCTCAGGATTCAGTGATAAACACTGAAGGTATCTAAACCTGAGAGCAAGTGATGAATATACTCTCTAACAGCTCATTTTATACCCTTCGAAATCCTCGGATTTGTGTGGGGGTAGAAATCATCCCTCCAGATACTATTTTACCCCCAGAAAAATATAAGGATGCTCATTGGTTGGCTTTCTGTGCTGTAGTATCTACGTGTATATGTATAATGATGTTTTAATAACATCATTTCTTTAATTGTATTCTTTCACCCCCTCCCCTCCACACCCCCCTGAACCCCTCACCCCCTCCCCCCTCCCCAAGTCTCGTCCGAGTGTTACCCCCCTCTCCCCCCTCCTCACCCCTTACCCCTCTGCCAGGGTCTTAGCCCCCTTGTAATTAACATATTAACGTATTTTTTCAAGGCCAAAATCGCCACTTTTAGGTACCACAGTTTTGGCGCAAAATATACAAGTTAATTTACATTTTAACTGCCAAAAAAGTCCGTTACAATTCAAACTGTCCAATAGAGGCGATATATTTTTCCCTCCGAAAATATAACTTACAGCATTGGTTGGTTTGAAAAACGGCAGTTATTTAACGGTTTTTCTCAAGGTTAAAATCGCCACTTTTTGGTACCTTAGTTTTGGCGGGAAAATATACAAGTTAATTTACATTTTAACTGCCAAAAAAGACCGTTACAATTCAAACTGTCCAATAGAGGCGATATATTTTTCCCTCCGAAAATATAACTTACAGCATTGGTTGGTTTGAAAAACGGCAGTTATTTAACGGTTTTTCTCAAGGTTAAAATCGCCACTTTTTGGTACCTTAGTTTTGGCGGGAAAATATACAAGTTAATTTACATTTCAACTGCCAAAAAAGACCGTTACAATTCAAACTGTCCAATAGAGGCGATATATTTTTCCCTCCGAAAATATAACTTACAGCATTGGCTCGTTTGAAAAACGGCAGTTATTTAACAGTTTTTTTCAAGGTTAAAATCGCCACTTTTTGGTGCACAAATTCTGCAGCATCATTTACATTTTAACGTATTTTTCCAAGGTTAAAATCGCCACTTTTTGGTGCTGGAGTATCTGTATATGTATAACGATGTTTTAATTAACATCGTTTCTTTAATTGTATTCTTTCACCCCCTCCCTTCACACCCCCCTCCCCCTCCCCCTCCCCCTCCCCAAGTCTCGTCACAGTGTTACCCCCCTCTCCCCCCCCTCCCCACCCCTTACCCCTTCGCCTGGGTCTTACCCCTTGTAATTAACATATTAACGTATTTTTTCAAGGCCAAAATCGCCACTTTTAGCTACAACAGTTTTGGCGCAAAATATACAAGTTAATTTACATTTTAACTGCCAAAAAAGTCCGTTACAATTCAAACTGCCCAATAGAGGTGATATATTTTCCCTCCAAAAATATAACTTACAGCATTGGCTGGTTTGAAAATGACGGTTATTTAACGGTTTTTTTCAAGGTTAAAATCGCCACTTTTTGGTACCTTAGTTTTGGCGGGAAATATACAAGTTAATTTACATTTTAACGTATTTTTCCAAGGCCAAAATCGCCACTTTTGGTGCTGGTGTATCTGTATATGTATAACGATGTTTTAATTAACATCGTTTCTTTAAATTGTATTCTTACACCTCTTTCCCTTCACCCCACCCCTCTTGAAATAAGGGTTTTTACATACGAAGGATGTTATAAATAGCCTGATTAATGAATCAAATTCACATTTCATTATCCATCGTCATACTGTTCACACATATAACCATGGATGTGAAATATTTGGAAATCGAATACACACATTACAAACACTCATATGTGGAAAATTATTTTTTTCCCTGTGACAACACAGTAACTGATAAGTTGGTGAGGAAGTTGATGAATTATCTTTATAGTACAGAATTTTTCATTGTGAAAAGTTTCGGTATGAAACGTGAAGTAATAGATCATGTGAATGAGGTATCACGTGATCATAAACGTTTTGTGATAATGGAATATGTTTTGACAGGTGAGGCTATAAAAAAATTCATCAAGTGTAACGAGGATGCTGAACAGGTTGGTCATGACTGGATCAGAGGTATTAATTTTGAAACTTTCCAAGATTCGGACCCATCTGATAAGTCAGATTCTGAATCTGACTCGGAGTATGAGTATAATAAGTGGGATTCTGAGTGAGATACCTTATGTCTGAAGTTAACCTTATATTCTTGAGAAATAAGTACAGTCTGGAGAAAAATCATCCCCAAATTATTTTTCATCAAGACAGAAATTATTCTCGAAATCTTACTTATTGCATCATACCTTCATTCACATAAAATAATAATAATAATTTACGAGAATATGTACAGTCTAGAGAAAAAATTATCATCCCAAATTATTTTTCACTAAGACAGAAATTATTCTCGAAAATATATTTTGTCATCATTCTCGCATCATCGCTAAAAGGTAAGCCAGGGTTCAGGTAGCTGAAGAATAGCCTCTGGCATATGTATTTGTGCGAGGTTGTAACCTCATACAACTGAATAGTTTACAGCCACATACAGGTATATTCTTCATCTATACTCCAATGGTGAAAAGGTAATGACGAATATATTTTAACAAAAGTAAAAAATATACTCGAAAATCACCTTTTTTAATTCATGCCACTAGGGACTTTAATAATGGTGGTCCTTAAAAGGACCGTTTTATCAAAAAAAATCCTGAAAGAAATTAATAAATTAATGATATCGGCCGGAATACGTTCCTCGTTTTTATCCCGCATAAAATAAAAGATCCATCGGCCTCATAACTCGTACATTTACCTTTCTGATGAAAAGTATTATATTTCTCTAGTAAAATTAACATTCTTCGGTAAAATCTTTTTCCTTCATGAATAAAATTTTTCTTGGATAAAATAAAAGTATTCAAGATGATGATGACGCATAAGACTCATCAGAGCTATACTGCCTCAGTAACCTACTCTCCTTCCGTGGCCGCCCCGCTGGTCTACCTGTTCGGATGTACACTGGTCGTTTCCCCACAGGGTAAATGCGGGGACGACCAGCTGGACGAACCGAACGGCGAAGCCAGGGTGACTGGCCGCGGGGGTAGAGAGCAGGTCTACCGCGTCTCCTACCACTACCGCTAAGCCTCTCATCAAACTTGCGTAGCTCTTCAACATTAACATCCAAACCATAGTCAGATAGTTCATGAGAACAGGGGTTGAGCGGATCGTCCTCGCTTTGAGTGACAACAAAGTTATCACTCAAAGCCAGGACGGTCCACTCAACCTCCTCTTCCTCACCTTCAGACAATGGTTTGACTGTACCCTCTTTTACAACAGAATTTACCTCACAGAATACTGTTTTAACCTCTCCGGAGTTGGTTGCTGACAATCCAACTGTATCTTGTGAAACAGACGGATATTCCGCTTCCAAAACTGAAGAGGCTAAACTGGTAACCTTGCTAATCTTCCCAAATGAAAATCTCTGCTCACCAGTTGCCTCCAAAGAGGACAAACCGTTAGTTGAACCGTTTACACAACCAGACATTCTGATAGCTACTAACAGGCTCTCTAACATCCTTGTTTTTAATTTACATTTGTTTGTTCAAAATGTTACCCCACCATCTATTTCTAAAAGCAAAAGTTATTCGCGCACTTATATGTGTGCCTTTTCAGACCTGAAAAACTCTGAGATAAATCTACAAAACATGGAGCCGAATTTGGATGAAACCTGCATACTAACATGTATCATTATGTATTCTGAGAAAGTAAACCTATACTAAAATCGGTGTGATAAGACCGCAACATTGCGTCACTCTATGTGACCCGCAGCGTAACAAATAAAATATCTTTTCCCTTTCATTCAAAAAGGATGTAGTATTTCTCCTTTAATAACTGCTGGAGCCTGAAGTGGTACAGTCTAGAGAAAAATCGTCATCTCAAAAATATTTTTCACTAAGACAGAAATTACTCTCAAAAATCTTACTTCTCAAACATATCTTCATTCACATAATAATAATAATAATAATAATAATAATAATAATAATAATTTACGAGAATATGTACAGTCAAGAGAAAAAATCATCATCAAAAGTTAGGATTTTTTCACTAAGACAGAAATTATTCTCGAAAATATATTTTATTGGCAAACCTTATTTTGTCAACAATCTCGCATCATTGCAAAAAAGGTATACCTCATTAGCAATGCATTGGCTCAGGTAGCAAAAGAATAGCCTCAGGCATATGTATCTGTATATGTGCCTTAAAAGGCAGAAATTTGGCAACATCTGCCTTGTATATTCTTCTATACTCGCAAGGTAAAAAAGTATTCTCTAATAATACACGAGAATATGTACAGTCTGGAGAAAAATCATTCCAAAATTATTTTTCACTAAGACAGAAATTATTCTCGAAATAATCTTACTTATTGCATCATACCTTCATCCACATAAAAATAATAACAATTTACGAGAATATGTACAGTCTGGAGAAAAATTATCATCTCAAAAATATTTTTCACTAAGACAGAAATTATTCTCGAAATAATCTTACTTATTGCATCATACCTTCATCCACATTATAATAATAATAATTTACGAGAATATGTACAGTCTGGAGAAAAATCATCCCCAAATTATTTTTACTAAGACAGAAATTATTCTCGAAATAATCTTACTTATTGCATCATATCTTCATTTACATGAAAATAATAACAATTTACGAGAATATGTACAGTCTGGAGAAAAATTATCATCCCCAAATTATTTTTCATCAAGACAGAAATTATTCTCGAAATCTTACTTATTGCATCATATCTTCATCCCCATAAAATAATAATAATAATTTACGAGAATATGTACAGTCTGGAGAAAAATTATCATCCCCAAATTATTTTTCATCAAGACAGAAATTATTCTCGAAATCTTACTTATTGCATCATACCTTCATCCACATTATAATAATAATAATTTACGAGAATATGTACAGTCTGGAGAAAAATCATCCCCAAATTATTTTTACTAAGACAGAAATTATTCTCGAAATAATCTTACTTATTGCATCATATCTTCATTTACATGAAAATAATAACAATTTACGAGAATATGTACAGTCTGGAGAAAAAATTATCATCCCCAAATTATTTTTCATCAAGACAGAAATTATTCTCGAAATCTTACTTATTGCATCATATCTTCATCCCCATAAAATAATAATAATAATTTACGAGAATATGTACAGTCTGGAGAAAAAATTATCATCTCAAAAATATTTTTCACTAAGACAGAAATTATTCTCGAAATCTTACTTATTGCATCATATCTTCATTTACATGAAAATAATAATAATTTACGAGAAATGTACAGTCTAGAGAAAAAATCATCTCAAAATATTTTTCACTAAGACAGAAATTATTCTCGAAAATATATTTTATTGGCAAAAACTTAGCTGTCAACAAACTTTTCCATTCAATCACACTTCTTTGCAAAAAGGTAAACCTCATTAGCAATGCGTGGGCTCAGGTAGCAAAAAGGTTGCCTTCGGGTGTTTGTATTAGTATGTAAGGTTATAACCTCAGTCAACAGAAGAATACTCAGCTGGAGAGGAACAGTTTGCTGCCACATACAAGTATATTATTCACCTATACTCTCTAATGGTGAAAAGGGATGACGAATATTATTTTTAACAAAGTAAAAAATTATACTCGAAAATCACCTTTTTTACCTTAGTACAGTCCGGATAAAAAATAAAGAATTATCTTCTCGAAAACTCTCTTCTAACTTCTATCTTCATTTACATTATAATAATAAAAATTATATCTGATGATTTAGGCAAAAGTACAGTCTCGAGAAAAAATAAAATTATTTACTCGAAAACTAACTTTTGACAAAATTACATCACTTTCATAATCATCTTATCATCCAAAGTGAAAAATATTTCTAGTGAAATCATTTTTGACAAAGTTTAGATTTTTTGACAAAAAGTACAGTCTCGAGAAAAATAAATAATATTTCTCGAAAATACCTTTGAAAAAATCACACAATTGGCAAAATAGAAAAATTAACAAGTGAAAATATTTTTGACAAAATTTCATCACTCTCCTAATAATCTTATCATCCAAAGTGAAAAATATTTCTAGTGAAATAATTTTTGACAAAGTTTAGATTTTTTGACAAAAAGTACAGTCTCGAGAAAAAATAAATAATATTTCTCGAAAACTGCCTTTGAAAAATCACACAATTGGCAAAAATAGAAAAATTAACAAGTGAAAATATTTTTAACAAAATTTCATAACTTCACATAATTCAGCCATATTCTTTCAAAAAACCTGTTTTTGTCCTCAACAAGCCCCACCAATAGAAAAAATGGTGGGGGTAATCGTAATTTCACATAATTACGCCATATTCTCTCAAAACCGGTTTTTGTCCTCAACAAGCCCCACCAATAGAAAAAAGGGTGGGGGTAATAATAACTTCATATAACTACGCCATTATATCTAAAAATCTCGAAAATACATGAAAATCAAGAAAAAATGAAGGTACTAACCTTAATTTTCCTGAGGAGCGGTGCTCGGCTGAACATTTCCCGTTGGGTAAGTACACCTCTCAACAGTAAGTGGAACGCCAATCATCGGAGTACTGATCGGCGGATGATTTTCAGCCAGAAAATAGCCATATTTTCACGAGTATATCCGCATGTCCGGGAGCCCATATACATTATACCCAGAGGTTGGCTCCAGCCAACGGAACTGTACCCCGGTAGAGCCGGGGTACATAAGGGCGGTGATAGGGAGGGCATGACGTTGGCTTCTGCCAACGGAAACTGTACGCCGGAACACCGGGGTACATAAGGGCGTAAATGAAAGAGTAGGATGGGGCTATCCATCAACGGAGGTGATCACGATCACCGCTGTTGCCTTGAGCGGCAAATGAGCAGTAATTTCCCGTTGGGAAGGTGCCTCCTCTCAACGGGAAATGCTCGTGTCCTCAAGTAGCCCCCTTACTACTCATATTGTTCGTTCAAAAGTAATATAAATACTACTATGGCCTGCCGAGAGAGTGTTTTCTTTTAGGTAGGTATTCATTGAAGTAACAATGCAAAGGTAAAAAAAGTGAATAATCATATCACAGTGAAGAAATCAATCTCACAGAACTGGTTGTGGGTTAAGATGAAAATGAAAATGTCAAACCAAGACCACTTATGGAGGTTATTAATTATTTTAACCCTATCTGCATTCATGTACACAACAATCGCATTACTGGAATAATTAACCCATATTGCCATTATTATATCAAACAAAAATGGAATGCGAGTGAAAAAAAATAGTAAAAAAAATTCTACCTACGCAGCTGTATGAACAATGATGACAATATACATTATGATTGTGTTACAGATTTGTGCAACTAGGTAATTGTTTTATTAAATTGCAATTTCGGTCTAGGTATGCATTTGGTGCATTCTCCTTTGTTTCTAAAAAATATATAGTTCTTTGCACAAATTTAATACGTTTTCCTGATTTCATGCACAGTTTACTGTGAATTTATTGGATACCCGCGGAAGAATGAAATATCGATTTGCAAGTTTGAAAACCTAATTTACTTATCCTTTGATTTAGATTACCACAGTTCAGAGTATCAATCACTCAAAACTTGACTACAGCATTTCCTCGAATGTTCTTATGAAAAAAACTCACTCTGTGAGAAGAAAGTCTATAAATTAGTGTTCTGCACGCTAACTAGAAGACAATAATTGGGCTTTATGAAAAAAATTACTATATTGTAAAATATCATTTCTTAACTTTTGTTTTGTAATTAACTATTTTCTGAATTTATTCAATGATGAGGATAATTATTGTTGTTTTGTACATCCAACCTAATTTAGGTTATTTACTTCAATCAGGTTGCCTAGTAAGTGGAAAGTAGTTGAGAAGTATAAGAAGCTTTCTTTAGACTACAGTTACTGGTATTTTAGAAAATTTCACGGTTTAGTAATGCTCAAATACAAAATCATGGTTCTTTTTCATTTGAGAACGATTACCACCGATTTGCTTTCACAGTTTACCATTTAATTCCCAAAGCGAGAACCTGAAGGGGTGTTTTTCGTTTTGAGATGTCTTATCGATGGACGATAACATTAGCGCAAAAGAGTCAAATTAACTTGGGCAACCTTATAATGGAGTTGTAAGAAAGATAGCTGCTATACATAAAACAAACTTTGCTTTTGTTAATGGTTGGCTGTCAAAGTAACCCTATTTTGTAATTTTTTCTTAGTCTTTGTTGGGCATACTACATCGATACCATTTCAAACTTTTTCTTCTTACTCTTCTCGCTTTCTTTTTTTTCTTCTTTCCCCTTCGAAAAGCAGCCATGGTTTCGAATTTTGTCGTATAGAGAAGTTATTTTAGCAGCTATCTTAGATAAAAGTAGTCGAGAACTAAAATAAAGGTTATTATCCAGTTTCATTGGGAAAGCTTCAGAAAATGTGAGCCAAACTTTTGACAAGTTTTTCTGAACTTCTAGAAACTTTTCCTTGATTAGGATTTGAAAAGAAGTATTTCACTTTTCCTTGCCCATTTCAGTTTCATTGACTTCTTAATGCTAACTTCAGTTTCTCCGATCTGTAGACCCTAATATTTTTAATTGTATTCTCAAAGATATTTTAAGTGGACTTACATCACTTACGAAAATAGGATGCTTCATTTTTTTTTTCGAAGAACCAGCTGATGAATTGAAAAATTCATTTACTTATTTCATAAGTTGCAAGCTTTTCTGCCATCTTTTCCCTTAAATTTTGAAGAAAAAATTGTATCCAAACGCAGATTCGGAATAGGTATGTATCTACCTACGTATAATCATGCTGTGTTTGTAATTATGAGTTTACTCGTAGAAATTCGAGTAATCTACCTGTGCCATACACATTTGAGTGTATAATGTATATATAACTGCCTTATTTTACTACACTGAGAGAAATGAATTGTATTTATCCCAAAAAGGGTAATAAGTCAGTGATTAAAAATTATTCTATTATGCTTCCTCTTTCTGGCCGTGAAAACCGCATCCTTCTATCTCTTGTCATTGTAAAGATATTTACATAAAAAGCAGTAGAAATCCTCGTAATTAATGGCATACAAATTTTCAAGAAGTCTATGAAAAGCTCAAAATCTAAACTAAGGTCACATTCGCCAAAAATCAAATTTTTTAATGGATTCTGATAGACAATTTCATATTCTGAACGGTGGAAAACTTGGTTTTTCATTTAGCTACAAATTTTTCCTCAACAAATAGGAATGGAGTTGAAAATGTCATAGGAAATTGTTTTATGGTCATAAAAACTACCATGTTGTACGTAACGGTATTACCCAAGTTATTTTTCATGTACTCGGCATTACTAAATAACACATTCTATAAAGTACTGGCATTGAAAGTGACGAGAAAAAAGTAGTTTTCTTCAAGCAGGGCGTATCTAGGCACTCCCTTCAGCCAAATATTATTTCTACCCCTGCTAAGTAAACCACCGACTCAATAGCAATTCTTATATAGGAGGAATGCAGCAATCAAACACAAAAACCCGCTTGTCTCTAAGTCATTGTAAAAAAAGTTTGATCTATTAAATATTTCAAGTACCCATACGCATTATTTTCTCAAAACGGACTTTTAAGAGATACGCCCTCCTTGAAGAAAATCACTCAATTTTTCTCATCATAGTTGAGAAAATTATTAATTATTGTTGCCATTCTTAATATTCGTAGTACTTTTTACTATCTTGATTGATGTACATTTTGCTATTTTTGTAGTGAGATTTGCTACAATCTTGAATTGTCCCATTTTTTCCATTGAAATTATAAAAATGACTACCTTAATTGCTTTCGGAGTAGACTCAGAAAAAACTGCATAGGTATTAAATTTTAATATCTGCATACTAACTCAAGCATAATTCAGGTCTTATATTAAAAATTAATATAGGCTAAAATTTATCAAGAATTAGTAAAAAAAAAAATTAAAAATTATTACAAATAATTGAAAATTAGTTTAAAATATTATATTAAAAATTAGCATGCTGTATATTGAAATTTAAAACATATTGTACATTATAATATATGTTAATTTTTAATTTTTCACATAAAACCTGAACTATCCCTAAGTTAGTATGTAGCATAGGACCTACTAATTTATAATATTTTTTATCTGAGGGTAGAAACCTCAAAACTCCACTAATTTGGACCGTCGATAACACCTTTTGTTCGAAAATCAAAATAAACTATCTTGTTCGCCTTTCCGTTCCATCACAACTAATCATACAATCTAATTTCTGCAACTATCACTCTCAACAGTTGACTGTCATCGAATTATAATTTTTATTTCCCAGTCTCATTTTAATTTATCTAGATAAAACCTGAATCTAAATCCTTATGTCCATTTTATGTTATATAAGCTACTTTGGCACCTGCCATAAAAAAGAAAGAAAGCGAGAAACAAAGCCTAAATTTTCAATTTCTGACTCACCGTCAGCTTCCCTCCTATTTCCTCATCCAATGGAAATATCAAATCGAATCCATCGACAAATCTCCAGGGTGTTTTTCCATTTGGACTTCACCTTGCAGTCTCTCTGACAAAAATACATATTTTGTTTCCATTTTCGGATGAAAGAAACCCGAAGTGGAGAACTGGAGAGAGGATATAGCTCATATCCGTACAAATGAAGTCGTATTAGTTCAACGTTTGGCGCATTTCCCACACTTATGGGCGCATATACGAGCTGCAGCAAATATAAGAAGGGTTGTTTCTTCAATTCTTCACTAGAGTAGAGTAGGTATAGAGTATCAACTCGAAATGACATGAACACAGGTTAGAAGAAAAGACGATGTGAGTGCTGGGTGATCAGTAAAGATTTACAATTTTTTAAAGGATGCAAGTTCATATTATTCGGAATAAAAATGATATTTGGTGAAAACTTGGAAAATATTATTTGAACACCCAAGGAGGAAATACTTGTAGACTGGTTAGATTCATTTCTTAGGTCTTCCAATGCAATAAGGAAGGTAATGAAACTTCACATCACTGAATTTACTCTCTCCTTAGAACATTTTAGATAGGTACACAGAAACATCACCAGAAAAAATTCTCGGGTGGGCCAAACGAGGCACATAAATGTTCAGAGTAAACACCATGAAAAATAGTAGGTATTTTGAGATTTTTTGGCTATTCTCATAGGTGGGAGTGAGGTCAAGGGGGTTAAGAATTGTGAGCTGTTATTTTTTAATCTATTTTTTTTGTCTTATTTGACTGGACTAAAAAGACAAAGAAATAGAATACCTCGAGAACGGTTAAAGATTGAAATTTGAAATTTTCACAGATTGTAGAAGAGGGATTGAGGAATTGAAAACGGCAATTTTTTCAAAAAGGGTCTATTTCGACATACTCTTTTTGAATATAACGGCTTAATTTTTAGTAGGATCCCTTTATTTACAGAATTGTGTCTTTACTTGAATTTAAGAGAAGTTACTTTTCATTAGCTAGTGAGTATAATCATCATTAACTATAGAAATCGAAGTTTCATCGAGGAGAAGTTTTGAGAGGGGTTGTTCAACTCGAAACACTTTTTTTGGCTGAAGGTGTTATCGCGTGACTGTGAAAAGGGTGAGTTTGCTGTTTGACTGACACGCCATGCTCTCAAAATTTGGTACCTTTACCGCCACAGAGTGGAGAGTTCTTCGCAGATGGTCAGAGGAGGAATTTTTGGTTATTAACTTATGAGAATATTGAGTTTTTTCATTCGCTTTTTTTTTTATATTTGTATGTGGTGTGCAGAAAAAAAAGGGGTTCAACCATAGATCATCTAATTTCACGTTTTTATCGCTTGTTCATCTTTTCCTCGAACGTCAGTTTGGTTTCAACTTGGTACCAAAGAATAAATTCGATTGATTCTGAAATAGCTTAGTTACCACTCCACTAATGAACATATAGAATATGACTAATGAATAAAGAAAACACCAGTTATTGTTAATGAATAATGAGCTTCTCAATTTAGTTGAGATTTTCTTTAAAATATTCTTAGCTAAATCACGAATTAATAATTATTATAGAGCATTATATGCTATAATTATTTCCTTATATAATGTAAGAGTGCTGCATGTAATGTTATACTCAGAGAAAAACTAAAAAATATTAGTATGCTGTACACTAATTTTTCACATAATTTATACTATTTTCAATATTTTGTATTAATTTTCAATATTTTTTACTAATATTCTTAATAAACGTATATTAATTTTTCATATAAAACTTGAATTGTCTTGAAGTTAGCATGCAGATATTGAAATTTAAACAGTTTTCTTTCAGTATAACTTGTAGCAAATGTTTGAAGAAAATATCCAAGTTTTTCTGTAATTATTTGTAATTTTGAAGATAAATGGCGAATTTTAATCTTCATAAGCAATTCTCTATTCTACAGACTAAAATTTCGAATGAGACGTCAACCGATATATACAATTTGGCTTCGGTTTTAACCTAGTAGCATCTTTACTTTTTTTGACGGAAAAGAATACCCTGTCTAGTGTCTTGTCAAGTGGACAAAGCTAATTTCACGTTCTTGTTTGATATTCATCAGTTAATAACTCGTTTATAATTTCAAATTAAGGTCGATGCTAAACTCCTTTCTTTCGAGCAAGTCATATATGTGTGCTACGCCATCGCCATATTGGCAACACCCTATGCCCTATACTGTAGTGTAGTGTCGGTAACTTGCATTTCCGCTAGCAAATATTCGAAATGCGTAAAAAACCAAAACAAGTTTTATTCGTTCGGATGTCAAGGTCGAAAAGTTATTAGGTGGAAGTTGGAATAAGTAATTATGTTTATATGCCTAATGCTGCGTCCATACCTGAACATTTTTTTGCCGAATACGACGAACAAACATTTTTGTCCAAATGCTGAGAATTGTACGAATTCTCCAAAAAAAAGAAAAAAAAAGGAAAATAAATTCGTAATTTTTTTTCGATTAATTATTTATGGAATCGCGATACTGCAGCTGCGTCCACACCTGAATGCAACGTGCCGAACTTTTTCAAAACTGACAGGAACAGAGAATGATCGTCGAAAATTTCAACGATTCCATAATAAGAACTAATACAAGAAAAAAATTACGAAGTTATTGTGGTTCTTTATTTTTTTTGAGAATCCAGAATTCTCTACAATCGGGTAAATGTGTTCGTTCACCAAAATGTTCAGGTGTGGACGCGGCATAAGAGTGACAATGATTATTGCCAATATTTTTACGGACTCCAATAAATTTACCATTCCAAAACGCATTCAGTCGTAGACATCTCTCTCTAGGGACCTGTAGGCTCGTGATTTTAATAGTTGGCGGGTGGAACAACATAGGTTCCTCTTACATAGATCCTCAACTGTCTATAAAGTGTGTAAACTTGCAAATTGTCATCGAGTTATCTCTAATAGTTGAGAAGGAAAAGGAAAACAGTTTTTTATCTCTCCTGAACTGATCTGAATTTAAAGAAGAAGATAAAAGCAAACGCCCATTCTGAAGAAAGTTTGAAGAGCGTATTGTGCTCTGTTAACTGTTTGGCTTCATTCGTGCGTCAGTGTGAAAGCCGCCTGACAGGCAGCAAAAAGAGGGTGGTGGTATGCACTACGCAGCGAAGAAAGCCACAGCAGAAAACAACAAACAAAACGACGCTGTACTACTGCTGCTGCTTTCGTATAAATGCGGTTCTTCTGGCGAGTGGCGATTGTGGTGGAAGGTGGCGCAGAGGGGAGGAGCGTTTCAGATTTATCCAACAAGTCCCCGCACGGAGTCATCCGTCGTCGTCGTCGTCGTCTTGTCGAGTTTTTTGTTCGACGCTCAACATTCGGACTCAACAGTCAACTCAAAGCTACTCGGTCTTAGTTGTCGTGGTTCGCAGTCGTTTCGTCGTATAAATTTTTTTACGTCGTTTTTGCCGGCGTTTTGAGAGCCGGCGAATTTTTTCTCATTCAGTTTATCCTGATTTTCTTACACATTCTTGTTTTTAAACGATATATTTGCGTGTGATGAATGATTATGGCGTGTTGATATTTTATTCTGTTCATTTAGTTTTTGATATCTGAAACAAGGAAGAAGCGTATGTGATCAGAACGCAGTTCTTGTGCAGTTTTTTAACCGATTATTGCGTTCATATTCGTTTATTTTTTACTCGTGTTGTTGTGTGCCTTAAATTGCCATTCTTTTGTGCGCATGTTTAGTGTGTAGAACATCATGGAGCTGTTGAAAGGTGCCTTGATCCTTGGTTTAATGATTGCAGTCAAAGCAGGTGAGCTAAAGTATTTATAGTGGTTCTCAAGGTTATCAATGATTCAGATAGTTTGCATTGGAATTGTTACCAATGATACACAGCATGCTTTCTTACTTAAGCAACCTGCCTCTTACTATAATCGAGGCCTTATATTGTGTCCAGGAAAAATATATCAAAGTCACCATGTTCTTACCACTTGCAAAGTTCAGGAAAGAGTATTTTCCTCTGCAGTTGCGTTTCTATCGAAAGCATGTCGACACTCGGCGCTTTTGCCTTCTGATGGTGGAAATACACCGATGTTGTCGATATCAGTTTATTTCCAGCATAAGTATGTGATCCATAATTTCATGTTTCTGAAACAATGTCACACCGTATTTACGGTTTAGGTAGGTTTACCAAGCTATCAAACATGAAAAAATTGGAAACCAGAAACAGAGATTCCAACCGTTTAGAATTTTCATCCCATCCAAGTCTCTAAGATTGAGATTTTAGGATTAGTAAAACTTGGGACTTCACACTCTGCGCCTTATGATGGTCGCCGGCGATGACAAATAGAACGAACGACCCGTTCGTTCTCGTTCAGCCATTGTTTTGCTAGTGAAATATCACTGAAATAACAGTGGTGACTGGTGAACAGATGTTCGCTCCGTTCGTTAGCTGGTGAATAAACTTGAAAAATTCTCACGTAAACCAATCAGATTTGATGAATGCTGTGAGATGTTGCCAAAAACCTTTACTGATGGTTTCATAATAAGTTTCATGACAATGATTAAAATGAATGAGAATGTATTATCCGGCATCGGCCTAGCTGTCGCTGGCCATCATAATAATTATCTGGAACAAAATATAAGGGCTATACTCTGTTCAACTTAAGAATGCCCAAAACGGATTGCAGTTTACAGGGCTCCGGGGAAAGGAAAAGGTACTCGTTCACATTCAGCAACAATAAATGGCTACGCTTCCGATTTTACTTTCTTGTTTCTTATCACACGGATCGAGTTTTGTATTGTTGATAAATGTGAATTTGACGTTCCGTTTTAGGCACTCTCAAGTTGAATAGAGAATAATCCTCATACGTATTATGGTTACTTTACTATTTCAACCTCTCGTTTTAGTCGCGTGCAGAAGTCGTGTGCTAGAGAAATACTCCGCACAATTTTGTGGACCATCTCGGCACGTCCTAGAAGAAACCTCTCTAGCTCTGGTCTGAACCGTCGATTGTTAAGTTTGCAAATCCGAGAATTACTGAGCTCAACCACATTCTAAATTTTTTAACTTGTATTAGGTAATCGTTAATCAATCTTGTTTGTTGTAGCTCCATATGCATACGGAGACATTTAGAAAGGACAATGCGAGGATAACTGTTGTCTGTATATTTTTAGATCTTTTGAAAACAGTGGAAAAAGACTTATTTTCTATGATGGGCTAGCTGGATGCTGGCGCCCCAAAAGCAATTCATTATTGCTTTAAAAAAAAAGTTTATTGTTCTCAACTTTTTCTTTTCATTGTCTGCGAAACGAATTCATTTCCCACTGAGATCTTGAATGTGTATTTTCTAACTTCAAATTTGATGTACATTTCTGCAATACGACTAAACCTAGAAAGTAGGTATATAGGTAGTAGGAATAATTTTGAAGTCAGTGGGCTATTTTCGTAGAAGTTTTGAGGCAGGTTTATTGTGTGTCCATAATTTTGGCCGATTATAAGGGTGACTTGATTATTGTTAGTTGAATTATTTTTGTTCCCAATATTATTTAAAATTACCTGTAGGTTTCCTGTTTTGAATGTGAATTGTCAAAAGTAGGTATTTCTTACTGGGCTGTCATCTAATGTTTTCTCAAAAAGAAATTATTTTATATTAGGTACATATTTTGTTATAAAATAATGAAACTCATGCTCTTTTTATTTGCTCACACTCAATTAGGCGCAGCAGACCAGTACAATAACAGACATGAAAAAATATTGACTGTGTGAAAATCATGCATTTTTCCATTTGAATCAGGTGTGAGGAATAATTTCCTAATCCATCCTTACTTGCTTTTTTAAAGAATTCTATCAGTGACTATTTTCTTGAGGTCATCGAAATTTTTCCGACTATTCGGTGCAAAAATTATTTCTGTAGAATTATTTTTTCCGTCCAAGTATGGGTATCTTTCTTTTGGAGTTTGAAGAAATATTTGTTTATACGTAGATTTCACGTTTTATTCGTATTACGCCTGGACTACTGATAGATTTTCGTTCAAAAATTCACAATTTACAATAACGTTGTTGGTTACTTTTCATGTACATTCAGTTTCTGCTGTTCTTGATTTACATTTTAACATTTTCAGATCACGTTCACGTTTGTGTTGTAGTGTTAAATAAACTTTATATCACTTTTCCAAGTATCCCCCTTCTCCCACCTCTCGTGTCATACTGTTCCGACGTACATTTTTTTCTGTTTTTATTCGAAATTATCCGGAGATCAATCTTGGTGTTATGATACTTATTTAAATATTGATAAATAATCTTGAATTTGTTGTTCTCCTTCGAAACATGAAACATTCGCAAGCATATTCTTTTCATGCGTTTTCCCCTTCGTCTTTACTTCTTATCAAAAATTCTGAAACAAGCACGTTTTTTGAAAATTGTGACATTTACTGTCTCCCAATACCTAACTCTATTGATCGGTATAAAATTCTTTGGAGTTTCCTTGAAACCATATTTTTCACGTTAGTTTCCTTACTTCGATAATCTTTGTCCTCAAATAAACTTTTTTATCGATACGTTTTATGACATCTTTATTTAAAATTTAACACGGTCTCCAATTTTCTGTTTTATTTTGAGAACATTTTTCAACATCCTTGATCGATTTCTTCTTTTCTGATATTAGCTATGAAAAACTTTTCGCATTAATATTTTCCGCATTATTTGTGTGGAAAACTGTGCTTGAATTTTTTCCTAACCTTCAAAAATTTATTATCCTCCTCGCTCATTGCTGTTGTGTAATTTATTTGAAATTTTTAAAGAATAAAGCTTTCGGATGGTTTTCAAGTAGATTATTAAACACACATCAGAAAAATTTACCTACATGGAAAGTTTTTCATTAGTTTTCGTTGCAGATTTTCGTTATGGAGTCTCTGGAAATGATCTTAAACTCTGGACGTAGTAAATTCATTTTTGGGCTCAGTTTGATAATTATATTGTTGAAAGACAACTTGAGGCTACTTTTAGTTCAAATATGATCTGTTTTATATGAATCTAGAGTGATACTCCGTAACATTGTCTTTTTTTTAACAATGAAAAATATTTTTTTCCTATCCTATTCGTAGGTATGTTTTTATTTTTACTTTAAATATTTGTTCAATAAATATTTGTTCAAAATGAGAAATACTATCTACTATCCTGAATAATCTGTCCATTCGTAAAAAGTGTTGGCATGGGTGGTGGAATGCATTTTAATCAGTCCGTGCAAATTATAATATGAAACACATGATCGGTAACTTTCTTGTTATAAGACCTTCTTTATTTAATTTTGGTTGTAGTATTCATGTACTTAATGGTTGTTGGTGGTTCTTGAAGACTTACTTATACTCAACTGTTTTATGTTTGTATTCATTTTATACCTTTTGAGAACCCCTCAAATGTGAAAAATATTATGAACCTATTCGTTTTATCGTTTGGAGTGATTCTACTTTTGTATGTTCGGTGTTGAAACTTGAAAAAGAGTTTATTGTCTGTATGTCATTGTCATTTGTCAAATATATACAGAATAATGTTTCGAAGATGTACATACCGCATTTACCTATCATTTCTTGCTGACGAAATTTTAAGTCTTGGAAAATTTATGACGGTGGGAATACAATATCCTTTTTTCAGCTGTGACCACGGATAATGTCTCAGTATTTTCTACGCCTTGTGAAGCTAAAGAAAGTTGGTTTATGTACATGTATGTATATTTTTTTCAAATAGTGGATGGTGATTCTTCAGACTTGACTCTTGGGTTCCCTCTATTTTTTCTAGTTTCTTCTGCGTGAGGTCGCCGTTACGTTTTCAAGTTTTATTTTAGAACCGGTTTCAGCAAAAGACGATTTCTTTGGCGTCTTCTTTTTCTTGTTATTTGTGTTTTGAAATTTAACGTTTTTCTTCTCTCCCTGGCAACTCCGGTTTAAATTTTAATGATCATCTTCGAATTTTTCATGCTTCTATACCTACTCCTAGCCGATTTTTATCTTGTATTTTTGTGAAAATTTCTGTTGTATGACATGTGTACAGTTGTTTTGTGAGGAAAGAATAGTATTTTGTTTGATTGAAAATATTTACGTGGAGCAACAACATGACGTTTTGTTTCATTTTCATCATGAATGTGATTTTTTTTTTGGCCAATTGGAAAGTACGTCAAGTGTAACTCGCCAACTAAAACGCAACCCAGCATAACTTGTGCGCCGATCGATGGTTGTATCTACCCAGTAGCGTGTTTTTCCCCAATGACACCTTTAAGTGGAGTTACGGAGGAAAGGGTATTTTCCAATATAAATTTTTATGTTTTGAGAGAGACTATGGTTTTGACCTAAATATGTGGTGTAAAATTAGATTTTATGTATTAAGAAAGTGATAAGAGTACTTTTTATAGTAAATTAAAAGAGGAATATTTTTTATTTCTAACATTTTCCTCTATTTCTCATAATACGCAATGTCCGAATGAACATTGCTTTTTTTAGCCAAATTTTTGCATTATTCAGTAGATTAGAGACAGATAATTCGATAATTTGCTGATATATTTCAGTTGAACCAAAATTTCTCCTAATAGGTATATGTTCAAAAACTTTGCATTTCCTAATTTCTGCTCCGGGAATAAATTTGTAAGTCGCTGAACACGAATCCAGTCGCCAAATCCAGTCGCCGGTTTTAGCGGCGACTCTCGCCCGGTGAGATATGGCCAAAGAAAAGCGAAGAATGCGTCTAAATAGCGACGTACATGTAGAGCAAAACAGGTCGCTGATTTGGATTCAGCGTGAAAAATTGTTGAGATATCTTTTCAAGTTTTTCCGTACTTTTCATATAAGTTAATACGTTTAAAATTATATTTTTTGAAAAAATGATAAAACTTTTTATAGTTAATCAGAAACGGAATAACTTTTGTTTCAAACATTTTTCTCTATTGCTCATACAAACAATATTATATGCAAAGTTTGAAAGATTTTCTATATTTGCTATACAATTCTTGGCACATTTTTCACTACAGGTTGCTCAAAATCAATTCCTATGGAAAAATGATAGAGAACTTTTTTGTATTCATCTTTTAATTTAGTATTAAAAATTTCTGTATCATTTAAAAAAAAAAATTAATTTTAGCCATCTTATTATGAAAAGTACATTAACATTAGAAAAACTTTTGAAGTATGGGAGATAAAGAAAACTGTTTGAAACAAAAGTTATTCCTCTCTGATTTACTATCAAAAAGTTCTGGAAGAACAAAATGAAATTAAATATGTTACAAGAATGACGAACCTTTCTTTTCCATACTCAGAATTTTAGGAAAAGAAGAATACTGCCATCATTTTTTCAAAAAATTCAATTTTAACCATATCATAATGAAAAGCAATTGAAAATTTGAAAAAAAATTTCCACAGATTTTTCAAATTCTCCCTATAATTTTTTTTACATGAGAAATATAGGAAAATGTTTGAAACAAATAATATTCCTCTTTTAATTTACTATAAAAAATTACTCATCACTTTCTTAATAAAATCTAATTTTACACCACATACCTATTTAGGTCAAAACCATAGTCTCTCCCAATACATGGAAATTCATTTTGGAAAATACCCTTTCCGCCGTAACTCCACTTGAAGGGGCCATTGGGAAAAAAATCACGTTACTGGGTAGACACATCGTATGACCGCCGAGGCGCACAAGTTATGCAGGGTTGCGTTCTAGTTGGCGAGTTACAGTTGACGTACTTTCCTTGTCAGTAAGCCCAACGCGTAAATATGTTTTTGAATGATCGAAGCTGGAGGTTGGCATGTTCAGCTAAGCCCTATGTATTGGATATTCCAGGCTTACTCCTTCGATATCGCCCTTGGATCTGTCCGTCTGATACACCCTGAGCATTCGAAATGATCTGTGTGAAGTAATGCAGTAGATAACTCACGAGAAAATAATGCGATCTGCTAGGTCGATTTAAAAAAACCAAAAGATACACATAATTTGTTTCATTTTTTGTGCCACGTTGGGAGTACCCTGTTTCTGAGAAACGTGCAGAATACAATGTGAGAAAGGAAGAACCTGATAACGGCTTCAATGTATTTCCAGATTTCATTCCATTCTTTTCACTCTCTGTGTATAGTTAGTTAATCTATAATATTATTCTGTTGCCATCATAATTTGATGTAAAGTCTTGCTTGGTCATCAAATACAGGCACGAGAAAAAAAAAAATGTCGTGAGTGTATTTAATTATTTTTCTTATCTTTTTACTTTCAGAGAGAATCTTGCTTACTTTTAAAACTTTGTTAGGAATGTATGTATAATTTGATAAAAATATTGCGATAAAAAATAAATTCAACGAATCTTGTAAAACTATGAATAAGCCTACTCCTATAGGTAGTTTCATTCTTTTAATAACAAGCGTATAAAAATGTGAAATGAATAATTCATAAATTTCGTATTCAGCTAATTTTGCTCATATTAATTTAGTAATTCGTTAAGGGTATGCTTTAATAGACGCCCGAACTCCACAATTCGGCTTTACGAATATGATGAAATATGAAAAAATATGAATCTAACTTCTTAATTAGCTCAACAAATTCGAAATTTATGATTTTTGTTATCAAACTGTCCGATAAAACGATATTTAAAAAAATATTTTCATGAAATTTTTAAGAAAAATACCTAAGAATTGACTTTTTTTTCAACAATTAATTTTCTCTTGAATTTTTTTGTTGTCACATAATATGTGTACATCAGTTGATTCTCTTTCAAAAACGGTTTCTTTATGTACCCTATGAAATAACATTTTTTCATTCAATTTCAAAAAAATGGAAATTGTGAATATTTTTTACCTTAACTTTTCACATTTTTATTCATCATTTTTTTCTGCTTGCTTTGATTGCTCTAATTTTTGCAACTAGGAAACTACATCTTATTTGCTAAATAATAGCACTAATCGGAGTTTCTTATAGCTATATATAGCTTTGAATTTATGAATTTTTAAGAATAATTATCTGAATTGGTCATTATATTTATTGCGAAATTTTGTCCAGGTGCTGTATTAGTAAGCCTTCTTTTATGCATTTTTGATCTAGCAAACCTGCTCTGGTGGTAAGGTAAAAAATTGAGTATTTTGGCTTTATAAAAACGTCCCACCCCCAAAATGTTGGTCTGGGTACCCCACTGATTAGTACATATAAAGCCCTCGAAAAATATATAATCTGTAATTGGCCCTTCTCTGTATGAAAGACCACCTTCATTTCAAGTGGCTGACATAGCCTATAATGCTGAAATCAAGTAGCTATGGAGAGACTGACGGTTGAATGTTAGTGAGTTTAAGTTGCTGCTTTCGTTTATGAGGTGGAAATGGATTTGACACCCGCCTACTCTTTAGTGAAATACGTTTACATTTTAAACTTGGAAAAAGTATTTCGGGCACTAAACGAAAATGTTTTTCGTGCTTTTCGGTTACGAGTCATAATTTTTAATTGCTTGTGGTACACTTATTGAGGACGAAGGCGAAAAGACTATGTAGCTGGCGGACGATTCGTCAGCGAAAAGATCCCCAAGGGACGAAATTGTCGCCAATACGATTTATTAAATTGTAAAAACCGACGATTTTGCGGAATATTCAGTGATTAACAGCCCGTGACTTGTTGGTGCTTTAATTTTCGGTCGTGTTAGCCCTACGATTTTGACCGAGTAGCATTGTAAAAATTGCTGGTCTTCTATAATTTGCCCATCTTTCCCGGTGTTTTGTTTTCAAGTTGAAGTTTTACTGGATTCTTTGCACGTGGACTCCATTAAAGAATTACAGTGGAGGAAAACTTCATTCTGAACCTGAGAATCAAAAGGATCCGAGTCCTGATTTTCATCTCTGATTTATTAGCAATTAAAGTTTTGAAAGCACGCTAATTTCTCTTATATTTGGTTTTCACGATTTTCATTGATATATCTCAAAATTGTCAAATCCCAATACACTTTATGAAAGTTTCTCTTATATAATCTGCCGTTTTTCGATGAAATTAGAACATGTTGAAGCTGATGAAGGAACAAATGAAAAAATTTTTCTGGTTTACATGTAAAAGAAATAATATCGTCCCTTTTCTTGTAAAACCACGTAAGTTGGAAAAAATAAATTTTTAACTGAAAAAAACGTTTTAAAAATTCAAAACGCGGTATTTAATCAAACTTTTGGGTTTTTAATTATCATTAGGTGTATAGAGATCGAGTCTTATCAATTCAAAATTGTTTTACACCCCCAAACTATATTATAAGGGAATTTCAGGGAGTTTTCCCACTTACGTGGTAAATACCCACGAAAGATCCCTATGGGCAAAATATTTTGAAAACGGATCCGTTTTATTCCGGGTTATAATCCGTTTCTGGATTATAACCCGGAATTTTCCTGTTTTCCGGCTTCTAAAACGGATTTCGAACGGATTGTAATCAGTCTTGCCGGAAATGAGTCCGGATTATTTTCCGTGAAGGCTGTTTTATCATATTTGTTGGCCCGGGTTAAAATCCGTGAAACCGTTTTACAAGCGGATTTAGAAAAATTGCCCAAAAATTATCACTGATTATAATCAGGAAATCCGTTTTACAAACGGATTTGGAAAATTAATCAAGATGACAAAAATAACTGCAAATTTTTAGATCCGATGATAGAAAATAAAAACGGACTGACAACGGATAAAATTCTCATTTTGCGGATCATTTTCTCATTTTTTGCCCATCGGGATGTTAATGCAATTGTGATTAACTGAAACTTGTATTTTTTTATTCGAACTTGCATCAAGTAAATAAAATATTGGGCCACCTGGCAATGGCCTCGCCTAATCTCCTGTACTTACCTCCTCCTATCTATGAAAATTATAGTGGTTTGCCTGAAAATGATGGTCCTGATTATTAAATAGATCTGAAAATTGTTTTCTTTCTGCTTTGAATGCTCTGACTTGATTTTTAAAAGATCTTCATCTTCTCCCAAAAATAATCGTGTAGAGTATAGACGTATGGTGATAACTTTTATCAGGTGGGTTTGGGGTGCCCAACAATTCGTGTTTCAGAAGTTTCATCATGAAGATGTTTATTAATGCAAATTTATACTTCACTGGTAAATTCAATAAACATGCTGCTGGACTAACTAATCTGAGCGATAGAAATTGCTTTCTGTCTAAGCTAGTCATTTGAATGCGTATTGGATTATCATGTAAATTTGCATTCGATGTCATTTGCAAGTTGAGACAAACCGTTAGAGGAACTGAATAATTGTGTTCAAAGTTGGTGTTCATCGAAAACAGGTGTCACGTCTTTATTATCCTGTTTAAAAAAATGTTCATAAACTATTTTCTTCTTTTTCCTCTCTTTTTTTTTTTAATATTTTTTATTTTATTTAGCCAAGTGATCTTTGAACGGTCGAAGTGACGGTTTCACTATGGCTAAAAATGTGACCGTGACTTTTTCCAGTTTTTAAGGGGTAATAGGTGCAATATTAGTATATGATTGTTGTCCTATTCAAAGTGGGTAAGTTGTAGGTATTTTATTTCTCGTCATCCTAAATTTGACAATTTTTCACGCCTCAAGTCGACTAGAATATTTTTCAAATTCCGAATTTTATGCCCCATTAGTTTTCAAAATGAGAACACATTTTGTTGGTTGTAACGGCAGCTGTAACCATGGAGTGAAAATACCGTGTTTCATCGTCGAATAATATGGTTCAGCTGTATTAGACTGTTTTCTGTTTCGATTTCTGTTGAATAGATCAGATGAGAGTTATAAAAATATGGGAAAATAATTGCCTCAAGTTTAGCGATCATTATTTCTCAGAGGGGTGATAGTAACATAGTTTCTTGAGGAGAGGGTGCGACGACTTGAAGTTATAAGACTTATTTTTTGAATGTAAAATTTCCTCTAACAGATGTTGATGGAATTTTAAGAATTTCATTTTCAAAAAAAAAAAAACTTGAGCTCAGTCGATTACGAAGTATCTATAGCAAAGAAACAAAAACATGTGATAACTTTTCGAACTCGACCCTCCGTATGAAGAGAAAGCTTCCCAAAATTATGCATAATTTCCACTTATTCTCTTGTATTTTGTTTATTTATTGATGAAATTTTCTTCTATTTATGTATCTTCGTTGATGGTGCTTCATTGCACATTTTTTCGCTGTGAGTCTCTATATCTAAAAAAACAAATTGAGAAGGCCCGGAAACTGAGCTGAGTTGAATGAAAGTGGTACATGAAAAAGGGTTACTTAATTTCAAACATATCCATGCATAAAAATCGAAAATTCATAGAACTGTGCAGCTTCAATATTTGTGAAAGAAGTTATTACATGTAGCAGATGAATGATCGAATTATTACAGAATACCAAAAATCAACATCGACACTACACCACTAGACGGATCTTTACTGTCGACCAAATAAAAATAAAAGAGGAGCTGAAGAAAAATAAACAATCCTGCCTTTCTGACAACACTTCCTGACCGTTTTTATGACAATAAACTCAAACATCGATGATCGGGTAGTAGACTGGTAGTTTATTGACCCTCCTTTCGTAGACCTTATTCAGATATGCTCGCATTTGGGGTACACCTAGATTTCGAAAACGTCTCTCATTCTAGGACATCTTCATTTCAGTCAGTCTGACATACGAGTAGCACTGTGTTTTCTCTTATCGATTAAATTTCGTTTACTGTATGTAAACAACTGGTGTGCCTCGAGAGCATTGACCTCGAATTTAGATTCTGGCTCGTATTCGTGTCGCCAAAATAATTTCTCATATACATATAATACAAACGTACCCGTGAGTACATACTCGTAGTACAGCGAAATTTTTTCCATATTTGCAACCTTCTTCCTTTTTACTCCCCCCACCTTTTTTTTTTACAATATACATATTATCCTTCCCTGATCAGATGCTTGCATTTTGAACGGTATAATCGTCTATGCGCTTATTTATGTAGCATGTTTTCCAATTTTTTTTCCATTTCTCTCTCGACGGAGTGACTCGAAGACGTGATTTTTGCAATGAAATTACAAGCACGCAGCATCGATCGTAAGTCTTCGGGTTGGAGAATGGAACACGAACCACAGACAAAATTCGACAAATGTAATCGCAGACACCCAAGCAATGGGAACGCACGGGTGATCGTAATGAGAAGTGGATAAAACGCAGACGACAACAGAATTCCTGCTTGCCAAACGAGTCTGACCGTAACGTGAAGAATGTGGTCAATCGTTGTCAAATGGATATGAAGTCACTTCTATATTTGCTTAGCTTCAAAGAATGTTGGTTAAAGAAGCCAAAAGGAGTCAAGGGCGTAGTAACAGAGCAGTTTAAGTGATGAGAATTCCTCTGGCACCATGGTTTTTGAGAAAAGTTGTAAAAAACCTTATAATCAGACAGGGAGACCGAGAGAGAGGGTAGTCCGAATGTGCTCCACTCTTCCCTACAATTGCTCACGAATGAAATGCCATGAAGTATTGTCTGTTGACTATTCCAAGTTTTTAATCATTATCGCAAAATCTAACCAAAAATTCAACTTCAAATTGAGAGGATTTTAGGGGAAATGCTTACTATAAATAACTGAATTTTATACTCGTAATAAATTATTATTGAGATGTAAGAAAAGTGTGGTATAAAAATAATTCCAATATTATGGATTCCTTTTTTGTTAGTACTCGTATAACTTAAGGTTGAATTAATTCCGTTGAAAACAACTATAGACTCTAATTTTTAACATAGCCTAGGTATGTCATATATTTTTCCAAATTGATTGAAAATTTTAGTTTTATAAACAACTGCCCCGGATTTTTCTTTGGTAGGCCTACATTTTAGACCTGTAGGTATACGCAGGCTATACGTATAAGCATTAAATATCGTAGTACAATACAAATATTAAACCTGGGAACTGCGTTATCTTTCATTCGGAATGAAATAAATTAACTGCCCTGTTATCGAATATAAATTAAGGTTCGAAATAATTAGCTAACATTTCGGACGAATAAAACTAACCGATAAACGAAACGGTGACAGGTAAAAACAAAGGAATTCGCTAATTAACCGCAGAATTCTTCAAGGAAGTGAGTATTTCCTTTCTGCAGTTTGCGTTTATGGCGATGAATTGTTATTTTTACGCAAAGCAAAGCCGTCAGTCGTGTACTATTTTACCGAAAAATCTACCGAATATTTTCAGTTTAATCGAATAGTCTGAGAAATTTAAAAAATGAATGGCAATCGAGAACGAAAATTGGGCGATTCTCGGAAAAAGTGCTAAACAAAGACTGGGTCAGAAATAGGCAGACAAACGGGCACTTTTCGATGATTATAACAGAAGTAATTTTCAGCATGATTTCCTGAATCTGTTTTTTTTCTTATCTCTTCCGATTTTATTCTGTTAGAAATTCATTAAAAATTCCATCAATTTACATTTTTATGAGGAGAAATTGACGTGCTTCGTTTTATTTACATTTTTCTCGATTATTTTCATTAAAGTCGTTAAAAGCGTAAAAAGAAAAAATTGTTGGCTGACGAATGTCATCAACTATAAAAAATCATAGAATCAAGAAAAAACTAATTCGAATGGAAGGGAAAAAAATCGATGTAGCTGTGGGTGCCAAAATAAATACGCAGTTGATCGTGCTTTTATTTTTGTGGATAAGAAATAGATTTTAGAATGTGGGATAAGTATAGCAGATTAAAAACAAAAATATGGGAGTATGGATACGTAGAATTATTATTCTGTTAATTTGAAGGCCACAAACATGTATTTTTAAAATTTTTAATAAATGAAAAAATTTCCCAAAAAGTACGATTTTTAAATTTCGTAATGGTAAATATTGATAATCTGCGACTGAAATAAAATTTATCGTATCTGTATTTTTAAAATTTTTAATAAATGAAAAAATTTCCCAAAAAGTACGATTTTTAAATTTCGTAATGGTAAATATTGATAATCTGCGACTGAAATAAAATTTTTCGTATCTGTAAGTTGAAAAGTGTCAATTATAAAACGGTCGAGAAAATTTCCTCATTTTATGAAAATATTTTTTTTAATATCATTTTATCGGACAGTTTGCTAACAAAAATCCTAAATTTTGTATTGGTTGAGCTAATCGAGAAGTTAGATTCGTATATTTTTTCATATTTCATCCTCAGAAATTCTTCCCATGAGATATTCGTAAAGCCGAATTGTTGAGTTTTGGCATCTAGTAAAGCATACCCTTGAGTAAGCGTTGGTAGACGAGCAATGTTGGTAAAAGTTTAATTAATATACTCGCATTGTAGCAAATGCTCATATTCCATTACAATTTAAAAACAAGAAAATTTATACAAAGCGGTGCTGGAAATTATTTTGACGACGCGAGAGATTCTGAAAACGGAAAATGTTGGAAGATTTAATTTAATTTTAATGAAATATCTTGAAGCTCATCTTCTATTACTCATATTTATAAATTTCGGTGAGCGCAAAAAAACTGCTCGTATTTGAATTTCTTTCTCAATGTTACTACCTACGTTTCCTTTAGTATTTGAAAATTGGGTTCACTCATTTCATTCTCCTCCATATAGTCTGTATTGTACTCCTAACTTATATCTCCGGACTTCATTATATAGCCTAAGGCATTTACAGATAGCCACCAAGCCATGTGAGGATGAAGGTTTCATTTCCAATGTATTTTTAAGTAAAGTCATTGCAAGTGTCATACTTCATCATGGGTCTCATATGTATGACACATTGTGTCGTAAAATAACAATACATACACTCTATTTCCTTCATTCTTTACCCTATGGGCAAAATATTTTGAAAACGAATCCGTTTTATTCTGGGTTATAATCCGTTTCTGGATTATAACCCGGAATTTTCCTGTTTTCCGGCTTCTAAAACGGATTTCGAACGGATTGTAATCAGTCTTGCCGGAAATGAGTCCGGATTATTTTCCGTGAAGGCTGTTTTATCATATTTGTTGGCCCGGGTTATAATCCGTGAAACCGTTTTACAAACGGATTTAGAAAAATTGTCCAAAAATTATCACTGATTATAGTCAGGAAATCCGTTTTACAAACGAATTTGGAAAAATAATCAAGATGACAAAAATATCTGCAAATTTTCAGATCCGATGGTCGAAAATAAAAACGGACTGACAACGGATAAAATTCTCATTTTCCGGATCATTTTCTCATTTTTTGCCCATCGGCGATAGCTTCTCTAAATGGATTCTTTAATCGATGATCAGTAATTTTATTTTCTAATCTTTTTCGAGAGGGTATGAATACTCGTATGCGTATATGTGACAATGCTCCGGTTTGTGAATCTCTAAAATTAACGAGCAGACTTTTTTGGCACCGTTTTCCCGCATTTTGGAAAAGGAGGTGAGAAGAGTGTGCATAACGTCGTTTCGCAATGGCGACGGTTGGCCTCGACTACTAATCGCATTAAAAAAATTCACGCGAGTTATGTAGAAAAATAAGTTGAGCTTTCCAGGTTATAGCGTTTTTAGAACTCGATACTTTGTGCATAGTACATGTGTGTCGTACATAATTATAGTGTATACCTAAATGTATAGGTGTACCTACACGTCATGATTATCTGTCGCATTCGTCACCGATAGTTCGTAGCAGCGATGATAAATTTTTTCATCGAATTGTTTCCTCTTCTTGATTTTTTTAAAGCGGGCCGTGTTTGCTTTTTAACGAATGGATGTATTCACAAATTGCAAAATATTACTTTATCTTTGAACGATACTGAAGGGTAAAAAACAGGTCACTTGAGTTTATAATGTTTTGGCTGTTTGAAGTAAATCATATGGAATAAATAAAGTCGAAGAAAAAATGTAGGTACTAAAGTACACACGTCGAGGAGATAAGATAAAATTTTTCCCTTAGCAAATTACACCTTCTTTTGTGGGCTGGACAAAATGCAATAATATTGCATCAATAATTATTTTCGTTGTTTACAATTACTTCATTCTTCTGAAATTCATCATTGCTCGTTGAAATCCCCGTTGAAAATATTATTTCGTCGGGTCATTATAGGGTTAGTAAAATTCTCATCAGACCGGAAGTTTGTAGCGAATCGTCTTATTAATGTCTCCCACATGTGCTGAGTCAACCAAGAAATGAATTCTGCAGAACCCTCTCTTGTCAATGCGAAAATGAAAAATATTTTATGAGTAGTGGAGAAGCCCCCTCAGTGAGACAATTGAAATGATTCTGCAATGAATTGTATTTTTAAATTGAAACTCAGTTCAAGCTCCCGAGTATTTATTAATGATATACTAATTTTAAAGAATTTCTGTATTGTAAAGGTAATGGAATTTTTGATACATACATCTTGAGCCATTGAAATCGATCTTATCGATTTTTCATCCCTTTTTCGAAAGTATATCCTTTACCCAACTCTGTAATAAAATTGATGGTAAAAGTATGAAAAAATCGTTCATTTGAAAGATGCCATGTCTCGTATGAATCAAATATACCTCACTACTCTTTGTCAATCTTGATTATGTATGCCCATAAGAATGCAGTTAAGGCGGAAATTATTGTCAGCTTGTTCAATATTTGTGAAGAAATTAAATCGAATCAGTTTATCTACAAATTGCATGCTTTACCTCTCGCAATTAGATAAGAAAATATGACTTGAATTTATTGTTGAAAAGAGGACTAAAGGTACAAAAATTTATTAAACCGTCGAAGTGTTTTATCGTGAAGTATTATAACTTCGTACTGTGTGAGTTGATCTACAACGTGGATATTCTTGAAAACCCTCATGTTTTATGATTTTCCGAGAGGTTGGGCTTCCGTTGCATTTTTCTCGTATTATGTACATAATGCATATTGTCACTGAGTACGTAGGCAAGTTATGTGTCTTCGAAATTTTTATCAAATAAAAATTTACTGTGAAGTGTTGCGAGTGTTGAATTTTCATATGTTGTACATTCGACTGCGGAGATCCAAAATTTAGTTGCAAATGAAGAAAGTGGGTGGGCGATGTCGAGCTACTATGTGTGATATTGGACGTCTCTACTTAATTTCAATAAAAATTATTAATCCAAGTATTTCCAGAATTAATTGTGTGCAAAGGAATTTTATACTTTAAATAGGGATAACTTGGCGTATACTATACGTATTTTTTCGCTTTTTATTGAATTTTACGGGATTCTAATAGGATTGGCTACACTATAGAACAGTTCCACTGCCTTTAGCTCAACTTCCTCAACCGAATGGTGGTATTGTAACATTTAAATGGTAAATTTGCTGAATGTTTGTAACCAATTAGAGTTCATCAATGAACATTCTATGGACAAAAATGTTCGAAAATAACCATAATAAGAAGGCGATGATAATTCTCTGGCTGAGAAAATTATAATATACTAATCTATAGAAAATTTGTTTAGCTTTGTAATCATTTTTTGAAGTCACAGTTTTGTTAATGTTATTGTTAGCCAAAGTTAAGAATGAAAAACTAAAAAAGCTATGTACTCGTATTTTTCAATACTTAATTGATTTTCAGATGTGAAAAAGAGTAAACAAATGCCAGGGAACCAGATATACCAAAATTACTCCCAAAAAAATTCTTTTATTTAGAGTACAGCAATGTTTGGTCCTATGATGAGCCTGACATGTTAGTGATTCTACTACTGCCAAAGAAAAGAAAGTTTGAAAGGAAAGAAAATATGAAACATTTTTAGTATCTTGTATCTGCCGCCATTTTATTTTGTTATAATGCACTTTAAATCTCAATTTTTTGTGAATATTTTTTCATTAATTTCTATAATTTTAATAACATCTTGCACAAAAATGTATAGTGTTCCAAGTTAGCCTTATGGGGGATAACATTTTTATGTGATTGAAGTCTAGATTGTGATTTGCCACGCCAGGAATAAAGAGTGTTAACGTTGAAAAATGCTAGAAAACTATACCAACTCACCCCCATTTAAGGTACTTGAAACAGAATTTCGAACAGAGGGGCTTCAGCCACCATAGCGCCCCTTTGGGTACGTCCGCCACTGATTTCAATGATCCAGTGATTTCATATGCTTCATATGAGTGTTGATACGCACAAGTCTGAATTGTGGCGTAGAAAATTAAGTATCTTCTGTAAGTAGTAATCTAAGATTTATCGTAGTCGCCGCCATAGTCTAGAGCTAAAATCATAAAATTTAATGATGGCATTGTGTTTTATAGTATCACTACTCCTACCAAAGTGCCAACCGAAAGAAGGAGGTATTTTTTATTTTTTGACTAATAAAATTTATTGAAGGCTCTGCTCGTCCTTACATTGTATTCGTTGAAGATAATATTTGTATGCGATTTGTTATGACATGCAATCATCTCATTTCTTTATGCACAACTTCTACTGCTATTATTTGCCACCGTGTGGAAATGCACTAATGAAATGAACAAGTTGAATGCTTGACTGTGCAGTCATAAACGAAGTAATTAACAGAAATTTTTACTATCCGTCTTTACTCAGTCATTGTCATTGTATTATCGGTATTTTGCAAAGCAGCCGCTTGTGTCTCAAATGCTGCAATAAAAATGCTGCGTTGAATGATCATTAAATAAAGATGGAAGAAGTAATGGTACCTAATTAAAACGTGTGACAGAAGATTCATAATAAATTATAATTTTCGTTGAATTTCTGTAATACGTGTTTCATTCTTCGAATCCAGTGATATGGGCAAATCTTATTTTTTGTTTCTGTTTTTTTAATTTTTTTTTTTGCAAAGAAATTTTTACACATTCATTCATACCTAATATTTATACACATGTATATTTTTTAATTCACTTTGTAGTGGCCTCTGATTTTTCAAGCTTTCAGTATGAAGATACAGTAGGGTACTATTTTGAATACATCAGATTTCGATTCATTTCTCCAAATCAGATTCCCCGAATAGTCCTTTACTCTGATATCATTTTTCTCAAAAACTTTTATCCTGATTATAGTTAAGAGGAATTTTTTAACAGCGACATTTACAGAAATTGGTGCCTTTATTTTTATACAGTTTAGTTGTAAACAGGAATGGAAATGATCAAATCCGTTTTGTTACGGTACCGTTATAAATGTATAACATTATAACATCATTTCGTTATCGTTGTGGATATCGTTCATTTTTTTTTTTTTTTTTTAGTGGTCCAGAGTAGTAGTAGTGTAGTAGTGTGTGTAGCAGAAGAAAGCATTGTTTATTACTTTATTTGCTCGACTAGAAACTTAAAATAATGAAAACAAAATAACATATTTTTGAAGTACAAAAGTTGGAAAGTTGAAACTGTAAATCAAAGCGTTTGTAACGATATTTTATAGACAAGTTACATTTTCCGTTTTTTGTTACATTATTGTGAAGGGCGGTACCATTACCGTAACGTTATAGAAAATGGTTTCATTACCGCTACCATAACGTTATAACTTAACATTTTCCATCCCTGGTTTTAAACCGATTTATGTTTAAGATCGAGCTCTGAGAGGTTATGAGTATAGTACATTTGAAATAAGAAACGCAATATGCAATCCCCATTACACAAATTTTGTCCAATCACCGCACAAATATAAGAGACGAAGACATAGAGAGAATTTTGCGAATGTAGTTTGCGTTGATATTGATAAGAAAAATGTAAACAGTTATCAAAATTAAACATCTATTTGCCAATAGTGATAAGAAGTCAACGCGAATCAACGAACAAAAAATTTTTTCAGGTGGACGCACCTTGTTGCGCCTTTCAAATCATTGCGTTTCTTATTTGGAATGGACTATATTTTTGCCTAGTCTATTGACTGTCCAATAAGATGAAAATATAGACTAAAAATGCTGTAACTTGAAAAATTTCCACCAGAGAGTGTTGAGTGTCGGCTCCATACTTCGGAGAATGAGGAATCCATAGATAATTGAACCAATGGATTTCAAAAAAGAGCCTAAATCGACTTAGGCCCTTTTTATATATAGCTTCCTTCAAATTAATCCAAGAGCTTTTTGTACGTCTCACTTATCAAAGAATGACTCATATTTGGATAGGTATATTTGTCAACTTACGATTTTGAATCAAAATTAATTTATAAATATATTTTCTTATTTCTGTTTCAGGTACGTTTTTTATCTTAACCTACTGGAATACTTGTGTTTGTAGAGACGCGTGTATGACTTTGAATGCACTGTACATATATATTATGTCTTGATTCGATCAATGTATTCGCAACCTAGGAGTTATACGTAAGTTAATTTATTTAATTAGATGACGTAGATATTTGGTGCTTACGGAGCCCGAAAACGATTAATGGGCCTACCGTGAATAAAATTCTCTTTTTCTAGAATTTTTAGACCCCATCGATCCGAACAGTTGAAAAATGAATGATGAATATTTATTGAACAAAAAATTCGTAAAATTGCTTATTAGCAGCAGCTAATTTTATGAACACCTCTTTCCTCCAGTTCTACCTATATATGAGCTGTAATAAGTGAAACCATTTTTTGTTCAATGTTATTTTGGCTCTCATGCTTGTTCTACCATTCAGTATTACAAGAGTATAATAGCTAGGTACAGATTTTTATTAAAAACTGTATTTCATCCAAAACATTTTGTTTTTTATCGAGGCGAATTTTCTTTAAATGTGTATCATTGTACCAAACCTGCTTTTCAGTCGGGGTTTGGAGTCGAGTCTTGAGCCACATACCCCCTCACATCCGTCATCATCTAATTTATCTTGACGGAATTCTCTTGGTACCTCCAACATTGTTAAATTTTTTAATTCATTCGGCTACTGCAATTTTCTTTACAGTCTGAAACTGTATGTGTCTTGCTTTACTACTTTTCACGTTTCGTGATTTGTATGACTCGATGTACATTAGGCTACACGTAAATAATTCAGTAGTGTTTGTTGGTTATCATGTCCTGCGACTTAATATGACTTGACCTCGACTACCCTTTTTTTCGCCTTCATTACGTAACTTAATTTCCTGTGTATATGTTAATATGTTGTCGATGCTCAGTTCATTTTCTCTTTCAAAGGTAGGTACCAATAAGCTTTACCAATGACGTAAGCTCGAGAATATCTGGCCACTACATTAACTCGATCCCTCTCCTCGTGATATATTTCAGTCGTTTTTCGTTTGTCTATGCGAGGGAGTCATAACTTCCGTATTTTTAGTTGTTCGGTTACGATAGGGTAGATGGGCGAGGGGCAGACGAGGCGACTGCCTTGTATTTATCACACACATTCGAGCGCGAAAAAATCGATTCCAAAGGCGCCCATAGTGAGACACCAAGACCCTGTACCAGCGCCAAATTATAATCATTTTTCCCCAAGTTTTTGCTTTCCAATTTCACTCTTTAGTATACATTTTCCGTGACCTTTCATCTAAGCGAGTGTTTTCGTGATGAGAATAGAAAACCAGAAAATGTCTCTGTAGTTAGAAGCATTATAGCAAAGAAGAATGAAAAGAAAATAATTTTGACGCTGCTACTGCCGCTTGAAAGGCAGGTTTTCGATATACCCATATTTTGCCTTCGTAATTTTTGAGACTGGTTGTATGACTATAGTTGCAATTGACCATCGAGTTTGAATTCCTGCGATAATTTTTTCTTCTGATGTGCTCAAAGTGTCACTCTCATGTTTTAGCCTACTACCCTATTTTGAATGGAGCTGAATATCATTCGTTGCATCTTGAAAATTGAAAACTTGACGGTCATGGCCGTTTTATACTGTATAATGATTTTTCCGAAATTGAAGAAATGCTTTCCTTCCCTCGAGGAACTGCTACTCGGAACTTTCAGATCCGTCTTCACCGCAGTAAAATAAGCACTGTCCTGTGCCAGTCTTTCCAAGTAGGAAAAATAAGTTGTGACCAATAAATACTCGTCTTGAATCTATACGGAATGACAATAAAAATGAAATGTAGTCACTCATTAGCTAGTTACCTAGTTTTATATTTGAAGCATTTTGGTTGAGGTTAATAATTGCGTGACGTTTTTTTCTGTTCTTTGTATCTCGCCCATAAAAATTTGCCATTTATTTCATGACTATTGCCCTCAGGCGATGGGACAGAAATAGCAGTTGGCTTATGAGAATAACCTGCTCAAAAAATTCGTCAAGTTTCTAAGCTGAGTGTGGGTACTTCTCCTTTACGTTTTATTCTTCAAAAGAGTTGATGGGTTTCTTTTATACTTGTGCGTATCTTTTTCTTTTGTACGCACGTTGACTCGCTTATGTATGTACGTTTCATCGTTAACTTGGTAGATTAAAACGCGATTAAAAATCTATTTTACTGAAAATACCGAGCATAGAAAAACGTCAACTATACAACAACAATAACAACACCAACAACTATTAAAGTAAGAGGAGACAGTGAGGAAAGAGTTGCAGAGCAGGAGGCAAGAGGTAAATTTTTAACCAGCGGTGCGTGACAGCTTCCGGCTATGCTTTACCAACTCCAACAGACCGGAGCACAAAGCCTAAACCTTGAAACACTTACACAACAATACCTAAATGCAAGTTTTTTCCACTGAAGAATTGAAGAGAATATATCGTATTGGAAGCACTACTGGAAGAATCGGTTGGAGGGGTAGCAGGGCGGGGTTGACCGATCAGCACCCGTTTTTCGAATGTATTTTGGTGGCCTCTACCTCGCCGCTGACCGCTACCGGTATCCGTTCATTCGAATTTTTTGTAACGTTTGTATTATTTTTCAGCTTGAAATACATATTTTTCTAGATAGGTAATGTAGTGTGGCCCCGATTCTACAGGCTTTTCCTCGTCCGGATTAAGATATCCGTTCTCCTTGCGGCGCTCGGAGTTGGTGGTGAATTCCGTTAACTCTTTGTGGATCGTGTGCCACCTAATATCATGTGTGTGCATAAATGTATATGCGTGCATTAATGAGGAGATGAATTGAATCGTTTGAAATGAAAAGTGGCTGTAAAAAACTGGCTGGCTACTCGTTGATGGGTCACTTTTTGATGTTCCGATCTCGTGTTGGAAATATAGCCAGTAGTCATATAATCTGTGTCTGTGTGATATCTTGACCATCTGTTGCGGTACGGTTCAGGTTAGGGCCGCAAGTTGACCGCACTGTTCGTTTTTTGAAGGCGTATAGTTGATGGCATGCGAGTCGTGTGTGGAAGAAAACTAGAGGGGACGTACGAGAAGTCAGTGTGATTGACAGCTCCCCTTTTTGAAGAAAGGATAAAGACAGCCAACTTGCTTGACAAACTGGAAAAAAGCTTATTTGTATGGCTTCGTTTTAGTTTCGATCTGGTGTTCCAGAAATGGAGCATTCGCAACCTTTGACCTCGAATATATGTACTAGACAGAATGAATAAGTTAAACATATTCGACGGAAATCTCAATGAATTGTCTTTTTGAATCTCAAATTATGTGCTATTGATAACGTACCTGCAGTTTTCAATATAGTATCAGGCATATTTGACTTGTATAGGATGACTTTCAGATGACAGGTTTCTCGAATCATTGCTCCTAATCCTCCATGTGACCCAAAAATACGCATTTAGTGTTATTTAATGTTTTTTTTTGTGGTGGTTCAGTGGAGTGGAAGTTGACGCTAAGGGTGTCATTGAATAACTCAAATTCAGCCCTGACAAAATACAATGTATTACAGCTTCTGATTGATTTCATTGGTTTGAATATGTCTGGTCTGAGAACGAAAATGATCCAAGACCGAATTCAGAGAATTTGAAAATCAGCAATTACAACTTCCCATTTACGAAGTAATCTTGCATTTCATCCAGTGAACTCGGTGTTCCAAAATGATCACTCATTATTCTTGACATGAAAACGTTCTAGTATATCCAAAATAAGGAAAAAATGAGTTTATTTTGGAAACTTTAATTACAAAGGTTGAACTTGGATCACTCAGGTTCTCGGGTCCGGAGATACTTGACTGTGCTCGCCAGCCTGTAATACGAGTAAAATCAACTGACTCCCTAATCTGAATATACATACTCGTAAATGTGGCCATACTATGAGCCTCGAGTGTGAAACCAAAGTGTGCTATCTACAATGTTATTGTCATCGTTCCTTTCAGACATAGTTGGAATTGGCATATATCTCATAAAATGCACGGACAAAGCTGTTCAATTAAATCTCCTTCTCCCCCCCCCCCCCCCCGTTGAGAGTTAATCCGTCCTCATCCGCTTCCTGAGAGAGATTAGAAGTTTTCGCCTACTAGTGTACGCTGGGCAACTTGGTTAACGAATGGAAACGAATACGTAGCGTAATGCACCTCTCAAAGGCATCGCCGTCGCAAGGTATCGGGTGAACGCTTCGCAGGTCGAGTCGTGCCGATTATTCAAATTAAAGGCGCGAAGTACCGCAGATCGAAATTAATAGGTAATACGTGAGGCCGTAACGTTGATGGAAAATAAATCGACTAATATAAACGAAGAGAAGCCGCGCAAGCAAGCAACAGCCAGCCGAATACCTCACCCAAGCATTCGCCTATTATTCAGATTAATATCCATTTTGTCCGCAATCCGGGGGTCCTAATCAAATCCGCGGCACGACAAGCTTTCCGAATCTCATAAATTGGCGGAGCTTCTGCCAAGCGGCGGCCGATGCACGTAGCATACCGCGTAAGAGGGGAGTGCAATAAAGTGATAAAAGAGGGTAGGAAGGACTCGCCGCTTATTTACATGAACTTCAATATATATACGCATACGCACACACAGGCCTTGCAGAACAACTTTATTTTTTCTATCTCTTTTTAGTCCTTTCCATCCCTTTCTATGATTTTTCTTTCTCGTTGCAAAAGTGTTATAGGTTTATGTAAAGGGAAAAAAAATAGAAAATTTGTTTTTCCACGATACCGGTGACTGAGGAAGCGTCACGTTGGGTAGACCTTTTTTTTTATTTGACGAGGTCTTAGAAAGTTTTTTTTTGTGAAGAAAATTAGGGTTTTGTTGGAATATAGTGTCACGTGTGACAAGATCGAGTTACAAAAATAACGGTTTTGTACTTACGATGGCAGGATGTAAGTTTACCTTTACAGAATTCTAAAATTTACATATTATACTGTATACGAAATGTGTAAAGTGTCCATGTCCACGTATGAAGATTATAAAATTGAATTTATATAATATTTGCGTAGAAAAGAGGGAGAAAAGAAATTTTATAAACTGAAAACGAAGCTTAAAGCGAAGAGGATGTTTTCCTATTGTATAATGAACTGTAGGCCAACATTTTTCACTTGCTGTGGTCGTTCTATGTGTTTATTCTGTTTACTTTCATAGAAACTTCTCTCCTAAAATTTTCATTTTATACTTATCCCCATTAAATTCCTGCTTCAATTTCGTCTTATTACCATTGCAAATAATTTCTTTGATTTGAAATTCTTGTGCTCTTTTTGTTTCCGTAAAAGTTTCTCCACTTCTTCGAGTGTCAGTGCGTTGAAACTATAGGGACTAACCTTTGATTTCGTGCAGGTGTTTATTATGATTTCAAAGCCATCTAAATGAAGGTCGTCAATGAAACGGAGACAGCGAGTAGCTGGAGAAAAATGAATTTGATAACTCGTTAAAGATAATACCTACCTACGTACCGTGTCTACGCCTAAAAAGTAATTTCGAATTTAGCTCGCTATTATGCTCACCAATCAACCATATACACAGGTCTGTGAGCTGAGATCATCTGTCGATAATAACTGACTTTTTCGATGCCGTCGGATCAAAATGATTACTTTTTTGTCGGTGTTGAAAGTTGATTCTCATTCATTTAAAGTCATGACGATAGCTGTTCCTTACCACGTATACTGGTAATTGTATATCAAACAGAAGCTGTTGGAAGAGCTCAAGGGAAGAGTTATGCTTGTTGATTTACTCGTCTCAGGTGGAAATTATTATTGTCTACACCCATGGTGTTCGAATGCAGCACCTAGCAGCGGTGGAACTGAGAAACAATTCTGGGCCCTCCAAAAGTTTTTTTTTTCGAAATGAACTAAAAACCAATAAAAATAGAAAATCAATGAAAAAGAACAAAAATAAGCTTCAAAATCAATTTTTTGGAAGTATAAATTTTCGAATGATTTTTATTAGCCTCCTGGTCCCCCCCCCCGCCCAAAAAAATTAAAAAAATTGATTTCGCCGCTGGCACCTTTCCTTACGTTGTTTGCAATTCGCATAAACAAGGGTACTTGGCACAATCTCTGAAGTGAGATCTTGTAGAGTAGCCTGCGTCACCTGATGTCCCTGTATGAATTAGTCCAATATTATATAATTTATATGAATTGAATCGTCTATTTTTCCTCATAGATGATGAGATACGTTTATAGTCCCTTATTTTTTGCTTTTAGAGCCATTAAATGCTATCCGAATGAAATTTAAAGGACATAAATATTTATTCGAGAAGACAAAACTCTAGAGGTGGTAATTAAACTTTTCTGAAAACGTTAATTTTTAATCATTAATGTATTGTTTCTATTCATTTTTTTTCCTGCTATAAAATGAGTAAGGTATCTGCGATTGTGGACATGTACGTTTGAAAATGAACGGCGTAGGTAAAAATGTGAAGATCAGAAATGTATTAGTTGACTTATAGTTATGCATGTACAAGAAATAAGAATGCTTCTTTTAGTCTTTTCTAGTATTATTTAATATTTAACCGAAGAAATGTGAAATGCTGATGATTTCTGTTGAGGTTAATTATTAATAATTCAACTTACGAGTATAAGTCGGCGGTGAGAAGAATTGAAAATAAATTCTCTATTCCTGTTAACAGACCATTAGGTCAGCTATTTTATTGCTTCGAATTTGCTGTGCTCTGTTTTATTTCAGTTTTACTTTGCTGCCTGGAATTTCTTTCAGTTGGTTATTTTGTAAGATCTTGATCAAAGTTGGCTGATAGAGGTTAGCTAATTTTGCTTTCATCAACACTAATTATTTTGTAAGGCCTGTTGACTGTAATCCACTCGTATTTTCCACTTTTTAAAACGTCCATTTTCAGTTTCGTATTTTCATCCGTGCTGATTATTTCTCTCTATATCTCTTGTAAATTATTGAAAATGGTAATGGTTTCTTTTCGCTTGAAAATTTGAAGATAATATTTCTATTTGTATTGAATTGGGATATCATAAATACATCATGTTACAACTTGGAACTGAAATGTAGAACTTGAGTGTTCTCTGTTCATTGTCATTCATATAGTCGGCATAATAATATACATATGTAGGTATGTAAAACTACCCAATGAGATGAGAGTATCAAAGCTTTTTATCAGAATTATTATATTCTAATATCAGATTAATGACAATGAAGTAGCTAAGCTACGATATATTTTCAAAATTTTAATGGCCAAACACCCATGTAAATGCTTTGCAGTTTGATAGGTACTCATAACTCAGTTTAAATTCGTGTATAATAGCGTAGCGTGCACCAACGGTTTGCTAGCTGAGACAGTCGCACTTACGTGACACACCTTGGTGCAGGAAATGCGAAAATTGAACGGATACCTTTACGCAAATTGAAAATAATTAGTTCAGAACAGTTTCTCGCTTGTCTTCCCTCTTTTCAACCATCAAATGTGATATAATTTACGGTAACTCGCAGTTGGAATTGAAAATTATCCCTCTGGTATATATATTTTTTCTTATTCTTTATTAGACACTTGAGCTATTCCGGGACAAAAATACAATTAAATCTGTTACCCGAGGATAAGTATAAAAATAATATTCATCGGAGACGCGAATTTTAATCGTTTCTTTGTACAATTTTCCAGAGTTTCGATGCTCTCCTTTTTCTTTTGCCTCCTTTATTCTCATCTGTGTATGTGATGTCTCGCCTGTGTAAAGCGCCTCGAATAAACCGGTTTATCATCTGTGACATGTGAGAATATATACCTATTACTGGAGCATATAAGAAGAGCTTTCTGTTATAAGTATTTATAATAGTTATGTCTTGTAGAACAGAAGAGTATGCGGTCTTGACTTGAATAAGACATGGTGGAGGGAGCCACACGATGAGGCAGAAGAAGTGGGAAATGCTGGGAAGTATATTACGAGTACAATATAGCGTAATTATAAATTTATGTAACTATATGTGGCTTGCTCAATGACCTTGTTGTTTTGGTGAGAATCGTGCGCCAAACGCCTCTTGATCGCAAAATAAAATGGAAATAATTGCTGAAGTCCACAATAATTACTGTGCCTTATTTGATTGACAAGTGAAGTCACTTTTTGTAATAGCATAATGTATTCGCCGTCGTGTGTGAGAGAGAGAGAGAGAGAGAGAGAGGGAGACTGTACTTGGAGAAGAAGGCTCTGAAATTGCTTGCAGGAAAATCAATCTGAGGCTACATTATGAGAATTTACAGAAAAATTGAAACAGCTTCCAGTCATTTTGTTGGAGAAAATTACGGCGCAACACTCACTGCGGTATCATTGATTTGCTCAGTTGATCTGTTGGAACTCTTTTGAATGTTTGATCGAGAAAGATGGATTTATCTCAGAATTATGCTAGCAAGACATCTTCGCTATACCTATAAACAAAATGAGCCTGGACGAGAATAATTTTCTATAAGAGAAAGCATTCGGCATTCAAAAGTATCTTTGATATGTGGTCTTGATTTCTTGAATCCTTACAGTACTTGAACCATAATATTGTTGACTTCAATGCATTCAGAGGCTAGCCGCTAGATGGTTTAAAATGGTACCTCAAGTTGTCCGTAAGGAAGGAAGGCTGTAAATTTGAGGAGATGGTTTAAGACTCATTTGTTTTGAAAATGTTATCAGGAGTAGAAAATATTACATGTCTAGTTTGTTAGATTAAAGAACAGCATTAGAGCTGACTTTTTCTGTAGACTGATACAGTGATACATACAAGAATGAATTAGGAAGCCTCAGACGCTCGCTCGCGAGTGGCGGATGTTATATGAAAATTAAAAATACTGCTGTGTTGATAAACCAATTAAAAATCAGTTCCAAAAACGAAAAATCGAAAAACAGTGAAAGTGAGCTCTCACTAATTTAAGTGTAGTACCTTTGGGATGTACATTCCAGAAGAATATACTCGTACTTTATTTGCATTCTGAAATCTTCGCTTGCCCATCCCGAATAATTGGTCATAAAAATAATGCTCAGTTTTGATCCGTCACCAATAAAGTTTTTTTTTTCTACAATGTTTCACCCTTTATGCCGCCAGTTCCCTCGTAATTCCTCAAAGACGAACAAATAATGTTTGAAAACTTGAAGCTGTTTAATTTTTTTTTCATTTGTCGAACGGTTCGTTGAAAAATATTCCAACTTCTAGTTTGGGTATCAGCAGAGCTTTCTTTGCCTTCTTTTGTTTCAGAATTTGAGCAAGGTTTTTACCATGTTGATGACCTGTGCCGTTGATTGCAACAGACAACTAATCGAATTCCCCTCAACCCTCATCAAGTCGTTCATCGAATTTTTCAGTAATGGAGTCACCGAAATGGAACCTGACCACAGCGAAGTGCGTTCTTCTCGGTGGCTTCATCATACTCGCATGTTTTTTTTTTGCTGCTTCTCCCTCTTTTCCTTTATTATTGAATTAGCGACGACTACTCTTGATACAGGATTTTTAGGAAGATTGTGCGTACGCTGAAGGTCGCCTTTCTCAATTACTCAACGTCGAATCCCCGTGATTTTGTTTTTCTCAACATTCTCAAAAGGAGCCTTTTCTCGACGAACTTGGGGAGAAGTAGATGAGGGAGCCGAGTTTTTCATCAATGCTTTCCACACTCGACCGATAATGTCGCATTCATTGGGTACACAGTACACTGTTCGTCAGTTTTGACGATATACTGAATCCGAGACTAACTTAATTATGCGGATAGATAGAAGTTTGAATTTGGTGCCGATGTACTCTCTGACATCGATTGTTTGTCTTCACGGCGAATTAATACGAATGCATGCGGAAACAAAGACACGATACTGACTGACGTATCGGAAAATGCGCGTCCCTTTCCGAGTCACTTCCTTTTGGAAAATCGTATTCGAAGCACATCGTCCGGAAAATCTGAAAAATGCGATTCCCTGGCCTCTGATTCGAGTGTCTGGATGCTATTTCTCTATGTATTAAAAAAAAATTCAAAAAATTTTAAGTCAAAGCGGGGCAAGATCGGGAGCAAAAAGAGGAGGAGGAGCAGTATGATGACATCATCAAGCTTATATATAGCCAGTTTGATAACTTCTTTGACTTTTTGAAGCAGGATTGGGATTGGAGTTGAATTGGGAGGAGCACGAAGAGTAGGATGAGAAGGAGCAGCTTGATGACATGGCATCATCGAGCCTGTAAAGAAGGATAGGATGAAAACTTTGGGATTTTTTGGAGTGGTACATCTCGGGATTCCAGTATTCGGGATATTCAGCAGTTTTAGCTTTCCAACAGAAGGGGTTGGAGGTCCAGGCGAATCGAGGGCTCCAGGGGCAAAGCCCCTAGTTATTTATTCTATAAAAGATTCATTTCGGAATTGATGGGCGTTATATAAGGATAGTCATTTTCAACCTAAAGTTAAGGATTGTGAAAATATTAAAGATGAATTCTATTTACTAGACCCTTAGTCAAAAATTTTGTGTCCTGTGATTCCTCAATGTTATACGTAGGTATAAAATTTCAGATGCAAAGAAATGATGACTTCATCATACTATGGCATATATTAATATGTTACACCATATTGTGCTATACAAGATTGTTTATATATGTACTACTGTTGTAAAAGAGAATTCATCTTTCGCCTTCACGAAACTTTGATGAAGGCTGTAGCTATTTGCTTGAATACCCTTCTGCTGGAATAAATGAAGACTGTATTCTGTCCCCTCCTAAACTGGTCAGTTTTGGCCATACGAGAGGACATTAAAACTATAAAATAAAATAGAAAATGAAATTAAGAATCTCTTTTTAAAGTAAAACAAAATTAAAAAGCTCTCGATCGAAATTTCAAGATTAGGTATCAAAAGTGTGCGTTTGAGACAAAAATTATCTTAAAACGATTTCACTCTCTCGTCCTCAGAAAGTTCTTCTCCCTGTCCATCTCTCATCGGGAATTGATAGGTATATTGACAAAATAATCTTCACATTTGAAAATACAATTAACTCAATTACCTTACGACCAATCATCTTTTCCGTGATACATAAACGAATCCAGGAAAATAGACAACCGCGACAACATAATAATATAATAATCTGTAAAGTAAACTTATAATATGATTCTTCATTAATTCTAATAAGTAATAATATTCTGAAAAATTACTATGTAATATTAATGCTTGTCGTTCAGCTTCAGCCGTAACCCATATGTTGTCTTCAAGTTTTTGCTGCGTGTTGAAATTAGTGCCACCAGCTGTTATAGCACATTGAGCAACTTGACAGAGACGTTAGTTTTAATCTAGTAGTCAGCAGTAATATACGTAAAGTAATAGGAGAGCAAAGATCGGGTGTATTCTGAGCTATAAAGATTAGGAAGATATTGAGAAAAAACCTGAATTCTTAATGTACATAGAATCACACACCCTCGTTTTCTCACGGTAAAATATTGTGAACCATGTTAAAGAAGAGGAAGAATTTCATCCCCACAAAAAAAAAAAAACAGGAGAAAAACCTAAGGAAATACGAAATTTTCACCTGCTCAACAAACATATACGCGTATGTGTGCTCTCTCGTGAAAATAGGTTACCATATGTTCGTATTTCAGCCAAAATCGTCTGTCGTGCCCCAACAATACAGAATTCCTATGTATCGTATATGAACAGGTATATACCTACAGTAGGTATTTTGTTTGTCGTGAAACCCATTAGTGCCATTTGTGTAACACTATACTGCAGCCAGAAACGCCTTATTTAATCAGAAATTGAAAATCATAATGAAGTTTAATTATTAAAATCGCATAAAGCGAAGCCAAAGATGTGTAGTTAGCTAAGTAGCAACATGTTTCTCTTCAAAAAAAAAAAAAAAAAAAAAAAAACGACAAAATTGCAACCTCCATAAATCCCCTAATCGAGGAGCCGAGAAGAGCGAATCGCACGTATTTTTGTCGAGAAGTTTGCTTTCTACTTTTCATCGTGTAATTCGAAATGGGTACTGTAGGCCTACCATAATTAATTTTCCGCGGAAACGGAAAGAGCTTCATCCAGCTTTTACCAAATGGCATGATGACGGGGCGAGTGAAGAGGAAGAGTGGAAAATGAGAAAAGAAAACCTCCTTACAGCGATGGGTTTTTGTGTGTTTGGAAAAAACTTATCAAATTGACTGCTGTGTCGAAACGAGGATCCCATCAGCGAAAATGCATTTCAAACGAAATAAAACGTGGAGTTTTGAACGAGAGGGAGGCGGAAGCGTGGGAGTACTGTAGATGAATAACTGTAAAAATAACAGAAAAGAGTAATTTCAATTCCGAAACACCAGTTTCTACGTTTTTCCATTTTTCGCGTAAAGTAAATTATGTGAGTAACTGGAGCTCAGCGAGTATCGATCGGTTTTTCATTACCTATTATTAGCTAGTGGGTAAGGAACTGATGACACAGTTTTTATTGCCCATTATAATAGCTAATGGTAACTGATGACACTTGTTACAAAACGGGTTATCTGTATAACTCTGTGTGTATACTGTATGCTTCTTTGAAAGGTTTGCAATTTATTTGTTTTTTAATGATCTGCGATTTCACTCATTGTTCCCAAATTCAAATATGTTTCTCAGAAATATATCCTCTTAGCTCTTTTTTTTTTTCCATTTTGAATGGGGGTGTAGGACCTTCCTGTATTGAGCTGGCTGCGAGTCCCTAAAAAGGAACGGGTCATTGCCGAAGGCTATAATTGCGTTGAAGTATGGTACTCTTGGAATGAAAAACCCTCCATATCTTCACATAATATTTTTGTTAACTTTTCAACTCTTATTCGAACTGCCTTAAAAGCTCCCTTTTCGATACAGGTATTCAGAAATCAAAATTTAAAAAAAGATCTTTGCGTGTATGTTCCAAAGCAGCGTTTACAATTTCAGCACTATGCCGAACTCGCTTCATTCAAAAAAAAAAGGTCAGACGTAATATTGAAAAGAAAAATAAAAGAAGGCTTTACATACTTACCTACAGTTATCCGATTTGAACCTCCCATTTATATAAGGTTTCGAAGTAATACTCTTGTTAGGCCATGGGTAGGTTATACGTTGGTTCTAAGTGGTACCAGATGACATCATCATTTAAGAAGAGGCCTCTTCGCAGTGGAATATTAATAAAGGGTAAAAAGTATAATAAAGTAAACCACTAAGATGAAGATTTAATTGGGGATCAGCTCATCATAAAAGAAGTTGAGAAAAATAATACAGTTTACCTCTTATACATATAGTAGTCGTCTGAGCTTACTAGAGTTGGTCTCTGTGTAGCCAAATATATTTGGGTTTCAGCGGAGTTATGCGAGTGGCTCTGGACTTGGAAAGCTATCTTAAAATATGTACTTTGCGTATGCAATGTGCAACGCATTTTCCTACCAGTTGAAAATTTTTGGTGTGTTTGTTTTACCGTCAATTCATGAATCAAATTCCTTTTTTCCATTGCCGTAAATAGGCATCGTCATGTTTTTTACTCTTTTTCACTTTTCAAACGCTCTTTTCATGGTTTTTTCGATTTTGTTTCACTTCCACCAAAACGTTTCAACTGTTTATACGAAATCAGCCGACAATTACACCCTCATTTCGCATTACCACAATACCGTCACTTATAAAGCTTAACCACTACCCTTAACCCCCTTCATCTGCTCCTGCTTATTCGTTACTGCCGATATTTTAATTTAGAAGACAAAAAGCTCCATATTCGCCCCTCCGTTTGCAGCCGCAGAAACCATTTCGATAAACGAGATTTGAGTAAATGAAAAAAATTTCGGCCGAAAAAAAAAAGAGCCAATAAATTGGCAGATAAAAATGACGACCTCTCCACCCCAGTCCTCTACCCCAAATGGCACACACACGTACGTATAGATGTCTTCATTCGCTGGCTGAAAACGACGATCGTAGAGGGTGCCGACGTTGTGTGGTAATTGTTGTAAAATGAAGCCCACGACACAATAATGTCTCCCTTCAGGATAAAAATCGACGACTATAGGACGACGCGACGCTAGATCGTGTAGAAGAAGACCCAAAGTATTTTTCCTTCCTGCGGGTTTTGCCCCTTATTTTCGACGATGACTTTCCACAACGCTTAAGTCTTTTTTGGTACAAAATTGCCCCAGGGAATGAAAATTGTGCTAACGTTAGCTTGAAATACCCCCGGAAGGCAGGGAATGGAAAGAGGCGAACGACAAAACATACCTTCGGAGCCTTTGCGATAGAAAAAGACGGAAAAGCCAGAAGAAAGGTTTTTCACGATATTTTTCGGTCGTTTCGTCGTCGACTCCACCCTTCCACCCATTGTCACTGCTGTCTATAAGAAATTGGGCGCAAACTGTGGCGCGCGGTGGGGGGGGGGGGGGGGTCTGGAAGCGTTTTATGTTACCAAAAGTTCTCCGGTTTCATTGCTTTTCTTTATTAACCCGAACATAAAAATATCCAATAATTTTTTTCTCTTTCGCTCATCTTATTTTGAGAAATTTTAGGTGGTCCTGAATGTACGCAGGGGGGGGGGAAAGAACACTCGATCTCGAATTACTGAAGCCGGAATTTCGACCATCAGCGAGATTACCAACGTCTTCCTGCTCTTCAGCAACTGGGAAAAAAAAGGTTAAAAATAAAGCAGCAGCCTTCCGTCAATTTGAAAATATTCAGAAATGCGGGTGAATTAATTTTAGTGTCCCTTCTTTTTGAGGAATCATAGGCTGAGCGCACGATCGTCTCTCGTTTTCGTCCACTTATCATGTTTTGTTTTATTCGGTAATTTCCGCATAACGGAAGGGTGAAAGATGGTTGCGAAGTAATTGGATCGAGTTTATGCTGGTTACAAACCTGAAGTGGAAAACGTTGACGAAGAATATTTATCAAGCTGGTGGTTTAGCGTGGAAGAGAAGCATTATTATTGAAGCAGGCCTGTTGTCCGACAATACAGTGAACGGTCGGAGCGGAAGGCAGGCGTAAACTTTTGCATACGTAGAATACATAATATAGAGCACCAGCACCTACTTCGACAATATAACATAAACACGTACTGAAAATGAAGGTCTGAATAAGATTTCAGCTAAATTTACTACAAAACCATTTTCAAAGATATTTCATAAATTTCCATCATGATAAACTCGTAACTGAGTGTTTAAATTTGAATATAAGTAATAAACTGTTACGATTAACTCAGGTGAATGTGAAAAAAGGGCCAAGTATGGTTTAAGCCAAATCGCTGTACACCGTAAATCCATTTCTGAAAATATACAATGATTTTTCATCTTGGGAAAGAAACTCAAAACTATTGTTTAAATCCATTTAATACTGTTCAAAAGTATAATTAACTCGCAACATGTAAGTAAGTCAAAATATGAGATTCCTTTTGAGTACGAGTGCATCCATTTTACCAGATTCATTCTTTTCCAAAGATGGCCTTTATGTCGGCATCTACTTACGGAACTGAATTTCGGTTGGTGGAATCATTATAATCACAAAAGTATGCGCACCCACTAGGTAATCCAAGTTCATAAAATGATCTCTTGATTCGAGATACGAGTGTACCCGTCTATACACGTACGTCCATCAATCACCATTCTAGACTTTGAACGAAGAATTTATGTACATGGAAGAAAAGGATCGTGAAGAACAAGTGGTTACAATTCTAACGGCTGTGTGATAAATTTCAGTGCGAAATAGAAATACCGAGGAAAAAAAAAGAAACGTAGAAAGGAACGTGACAATGAAACAAAGAGTGACTTTTTGAAAAGACTCATTAACGTTACAGTGTATACAGATATACACGGCTGTAGCAATACTTTTAAATGTGAACAGAGTGTTATGAAGGCGAAAGACGCAGCTCGGATAAATTAAATTCGAGTAGATCTTAATAATAGAGTGACGAGTGGAGCGGAGGCTGGTGGCAGGCAGAGATGAGGAGGAGAAGACAATGACTGCTGTAATGAAGAAAAGGAACGTGTGGTATATACGTGATAAAAACTGGCGTCTGCAGCCATTTTAAGCTCGTCGACGTGTTTACAGACAAATTTTTGGGGGTTTCGGTTAGTCAGCCTCGGCACTCTGCAACTTTGCACTTCGTAGTTCGTCGATGTAAACAAATCTTCGGAGGGGAAGGTGAAAGAAGTCCAATATCGATCGAGTACCTATTATTTCGATACTAAATAAGGGGAATTACAGAAAGGCACTGTTTCGAAGTATCTTCATTACATGAGAAAAAAAAATCGAAAAAGTGACAAATATTGAAGAATAGGTATACGCCCTCGCTTCCAGGACATTTTGAGTTATGGTTCGAGTAGGTTATCGGCTTTATCGTCTGAAAATATGAAATGCTACAAGTCTATATTTTGATTTGAAAGTCCTAACTATAGAGATTTCAAAAATGAAGGAAAATATGGCTTTATTGGGGATGATGGGTATATGTGATAAAATTTGAACACAAAAATAGTCTACATTCGGTGAAGATGAGAAGTACCTACTTTATGTATGTCTTGAACCCCTGAGAAAAGTATGGATGTAGTACACAACGATGAGAGAAATGAGTACCCCAATATTGTTTTCATAATTTTAACTAAGAAAACAGGGACCGTTCAAGATTTATCGTAAATATGTATTCTGAATATTTTTAGTATGTTTCATTACGTATCTTAGAAGATGCACTTTACTATTTTCGTAGTAATTTGTATTATACATTTCATATAGTCGCTGTTTTTCTATCCAAACAAATCTTTGAAGGGGAAGGTGAAAAAAGTCCAATATCTCGAGTAGATACCTATACTATTTCGATACTGAATAAAGGGATTATTGCCAACATTTTTTTCGGGGGAGATTTGACCTGATTAATTTTTTTAAGTTGACCTATTCTTCTGCAGAAGTTCAATATCAACGCTTGTAGAGCTGCCAAGGCGCCATATTCTGCCTCTCACAGATGGAAATATTGTAATAGGATCAACACAAATCCGCTAAAAACTTTGTAAATAATCGTCTCGTACGCGTAAATTAAAAGTCTTGAAAGAGAACTAGTCAGGCATGTTGAAAAACGCATAACTTATAGAATTACCCAATAGTGTCTTGTTGGGATGGTAATTCGTCAATTCGACAGACTCCTCGCATTCCTTTTAAAGGTGATAAAAATTTTAAATTATACACCAGTCGTAAATTATTAATTCGAACGCGCCGTTTCCTGCCGTTTGTTATATTGAAAAATTAGTTTCTGTTTACACAAGAAGGTAATTACTCGACACTCGAGAGAGGAGAGAATTCGGAAGCTGCAGACACCAGTAACTAATGACGTACCTATGCTTTTTTTTCCTCTGTATACTTTGGGTCATCTACCAATTTTTTTTAAAGGAGTGGAAACATTGTAGTGTAAATACACAAAACACATTCAAGATACAATTTTGTGAAAAATCCAACCGGTTTCACTCGGAAGGTAATTACAGGAAACACCTCACTAAATGGACGTATGTATAGTGATGGTGAAAGTTTTCGTTCGTGCTGTTTGATTAAATTTTTTGAAAATAGCTTGTAGGAGTTACATAGATGGATGCACTGTTTACCATCAACTTCGTGGAGAAAATCACGAATTTTGAATATTATTCGGTTAATTCGGCTGTATAAAGAATCGGTATCAAATTTTGTATGGCTCACGAATTCGTGAAATGAATAATATGGTTTGCAACTTTCTGTCTCATTGTGTTTGGCCAGTTCGCTATTGGTTGGCTGCTGATTGTTCTCCAAAATGGAATGTGTTTTTATTTCGATTTACCAGCGAGTCTCTGCCGTAATGTACACGCTGACCGTGTGATTTGTTAAACTGATGGAGAAGTTCGTGAAATGTCGCGTCGTATCATCTGCGGATAATATAGCGATAAATTCATTGACCAAATTGGGCTTTCTCAATCGTGATTCTGATAATTAATTTCGAGGCTTCGCGGCGGATCGTTTATGGAAAATGATTAGATCATCCTAATTTCTTGCAAGAATATATGCAATTTTCTAACTACTTTCCGATTGTCCGTCGTTTTGGAGAGGTCAAAGAAGTTGACCAAAATCGTAACAAAATTAGGATTTATTGAGATACAAAAACATTTTCGAGCCTCCAAGCGTACCTATGAATACAGGGTGTTCTGCCTCGAGTTCGTCACCAAATAACTGCCGATAGAGCAACACGGGTTATACTCATATAGGATAGTCTGTATACTCTCCGGTTGGTTGGGGCTGTTGAATGTATGAATCAGTTTTTCTCCCAGACCGTGATTCAGGTAATTTTTTCAAAAATTCATAAATTCATTATTATGATAGTTAAAAACCTCCAATTAGTGCCAGTATTAACAAATATGATGTAGTTTCTTAGTCTTGAAAATTAAAGCAATTAAAGCATGCAGAGAAAAATGATTGATAGAAATTTGGAAAATTTTAGGTAAAAATGTTCTTAATTTTTCATATTTTTGAAATTGAATGAAGAAATTTTATTTTTAAGGGGTACTTACATGGAAAATTGATTGAAAAAAAAAACAATCGTTGAATCATTTGACGTGGAAAGAATTTCTCTAAGAAAATTAATTTTCTTCTAAAAAAAAAAATAGATAGTATGATGTTTTCATTTTCTCTATTTTTTAGAAAAAGGCTCAATAATTGATTTTTTTTCAACAATTAACTTTTTTCTTAAAATTCTTTCAATACCATATGATATAGCAGTTAATTCTCTTACGAAAAACAATTTTTATGTACTCTCTGAAATAACATTTTTAAATTTAATTTCAAAAAATCGAAAAAAATACGTTTTTCACATTTTCATTCATCATTTTTTTTTTTGCTTACTTCAATCGCTCTAACTTCTGAAACTAGAAAACAACATCATATTGGCTAAATAATGGCACAAACCGACTTTTTTTTAACTATCATAATTTTGAGTGAATGAATTTTCAAAAATGATCACCTGAATTGTTCTGTAGAGAAAATGATTTCAAACCTTACCTACAGAAAGGAGCCTAGACAAACCATCATAAATGAGTGTGACTCATGTTACTCTACCTATTGCAGTTACTTGTTAATAAACTCGAGGCGGAACACCCTACATAACTGAGCTTCAAACTGCGTAGTGAAAAAGCTCAAGTTAGAAATGAAATTTATACTCTGTTCAACTTGGGAATGACAAAACGATTCATTTTTTCGTGATAACAACCTACAAATTTGGAGTTAGGAGCAAGGAACGTCGATACTGCTGAGAGTTGTGTTTATTATATGTGGATGGTTATGATCGGGAACTTTTGTTATTATTCTTCAGCTGAGCGGTGTATACTAATTAGTAATTCAGTTTTAGTCAACGAGTGCCAAGGTCACTTTGGGTCAGAAGTTGTCGAGAAAAAAAAGTGAACTGAAAAATTATCGTCGAAGAAATGTTATAAATGAAATTCAAAATACCTATTCGTTCTTCCTATGTTAAGTGTTATTGGTATGGTAGTGTGAAAAAGTAGTGAACATGCGGGTATTCGCTAATTGCTTTCAGAGCAAATCAACAAAGGAGTCATCGATGACTCGTGGTGTTCGTTATTTTGTTTCAAAACTAATTTGTCGAGTCTAAAACAAAAGTCCTCCATTTGCTGGAGAATTACTAATGAAAAAATAAATTGATGATTCATATTTCAAGAATTCCGTGTGAGGATTGGTATTTTTATTTGAAATTGAAACTCGTAAATCGCATGTAGGTAAAACTTGAGCGAATTCACCCGTACGTATAAAATATCCACTCGAAAAGTTTTTCAATAAATAGTGAAAACTGTAATAGGCTACGAAAAATCTGTTGGCATGGAAGAAAAGTCTATGGACAGTCTCAAAATACAATCACCTTCCTTTTCATTATCGTCGCGCTGGCCATGTTTTGGCACCTGGTAATGCTAAATCAACTTGAAATGGCCGACGATTTTTTTGGGAATTTGCATTTCATGGACTTGGATCGATGATATACATATTATTACAAAAGCCTATGCATCACTGATCCATGATATAATAAAATTTAATGCTTGATGTACGATATAAATACCTTGAAGCTGAAATATGCTATGTTATTTGGCATATTTAAATAGAGATTAGGCAAATAAAAGTTTTACTTGAAGCCTTATTCCGAAGATAATATTGTATTTGTCAAGTTGAACCTCAAGACTGTAACTGATTAGTTACAGACTTCATCCAAGTTGAAGAAAGCAATCACACTTTCAAAGAAATGCGTGTAATAAAATATCTTTCTCCACTTTTTGTAAATTATTGAAAATTGACGTAGCACCTTTTTGCTTCAAGGCATCCATATTTTTTAAAATCATTTATCTGATAGTTCAATAGTTTACTCATCTAATTATGATTTTTTAAACATTTTGTTTCAGGTGAGAAAAATTCTTTCCTCTGAAATGATAGTTTTATTTTTCTGCCTACGTCGATATTTTCTGTAAAATTATATTCGCTGCTGCAGATGGTTACCAGTACCTACATATACATATCCAGGTAGGCTCTATAGACAACTACTTTTCTTTGGGAATACATTTTTGGTTTTTTGATGCCATGAACGTTAATTTATTTTGAATAAAAACTTGTAGAAAAGAAATTTTAAATTTTGAAGCATGAGAGTTATTTTAAAAAAAATGATAATTTTTGTAAAAAAACAAATACCTAGGTACATCGAATTTTTAATTTTTCTGAAGGTACCTTAACTTATTTTTATTGAAATAGGACAAGTCGGTAGATGTGATGTGTTTGAAACTGCACATGATGTTATCGACTGAACTTTCTTCGAGAGTGTTTTTGTACTTTTATTATAGAAAGTCTGCATTTTATAATTTTACTTCATCTACTTTTTTTATTTTTCATTCTCTCTTACCCTGAAGCTATCTGAGCATTCAAGTGGCAAAAGCTGCAATGTTTTCAAAAAACGTTAACAATTGAAATATGACAAGAATCTTTAGTTACAACGATACAACTAGGCAACCATCCATTTACCTTCAGTTTCCATCTTAAAAGTTTAAATCTTCATCTGGTAGACTATTTTCGCTGGAAACGAAACGCAGATAACGAATGTTGCTATTCGACTCACCCTCCTCTTTTTGTCAATATCCCTGCACTTAGTCAGTGCCTGCTTCATTCGTACAATATTTTAGTCACGTAATTTACGATTCGCGTTATTAATTAAAGATTGACAAGGAGTTTCTTTTTTTTTCTCTCTGCCAAAATGTATGAATAAAGAGTTGCATAAATTTTGTGTATGCGGTGGTAATTCGCGTACGCGTTGCAAATAATAAATAAATTTGTTATCCCAAGAGACGTTTGATCCGGTGACATGGGTTTGGTTCTGGGCTGAGAAATGAGCATTAAAATTTCCCAAGAAATGCAGGTCGTAATGCGAGCGAGAGAGAAGCTGCAGAGAGTGCATGGTAAAGTGCGTGAGTGAGTGAGGTCATCTGCCGGAATTGGGGGACGAAGGGTAGACATTATGATTTAGTGGATACACCAGAAGAAACGAAAAACTCGGGAGAAGACTAATTAGCGAGCAAGCAAATGCGAGACGAATGACTTCTTTTTCCTCCTCAGTCATTTTGAACACGTGTTGTTATATGCGATAAAGAACGATAAGGTCGATTATTCTTCGTTTACTTTTTTTTAAATGTATGCATAAATGTTTGGTCGTATTATGGTCCCGCCCTCGCCCTTCACCTTTTGACTGGAAATTATTTTCACGTTTGTCCACGTTCGCCGGACCAGTTTTAATGACTATCGTTAAAAAAGAAACTCCGGTGTCATCAACCTGAACTTGGCCGTGGACTGTGGGCAGTCGTTTACGATTATCGTTCAAGAGACGGTTATGCAGCTCTTATCGCTCTCCTTAAATAATTTAATAATGGTTTGGTGGACTAAGAATGCATTTCCAGCCAGCATACAGTTGTATCGTTTGTGTGTAATAGCTTCGTGTATACAGGGTGTGTTGTCACTGCATTGGGCTGAAATCTTCAAATCTGTATGACTGAATAAGTTTTAATACCCTTAACCCTTCCCTAGTCGAGTTAAAGAATGGCATCTATTTATGTATATCAACTTTTAAAGAAGTTTTTTGTATAATTTGATCTCTTCTGAGAATTATATCAATTGCTAATTTCTAGAACAGCGACGTTCAAAAATTCCTAATGCAGGTTCTCATGTATACTCTTTTGGTAAAACTTTGTGAATATAATATTAAGTTCAAGTAGCATAATTATAATACAGGTAGCTGAAAACAAAGATTCTGTGAATACTCGTATATTTATAGTCTTACCGCGTTTTCATGTGGGTGAAAAGTTTAATTCATTTTTCGAGTGAAGGTGTACAGTTATAAGGGTGGGTATAAGAATTGGTATTAAAAATGTCGGCGACATGTCGTATTCAAGTTTCCAGCATGCGAAATTAGGTAAAAGGAATGGTATAGAAATGACGAAACGAAACACAATCGAGTGTGTTTATCTTATTGTTGAAGTGAAACTAGCATTGTCTCGTTTGGGGAAAAAAATGAATTTTCCCGATAGATTTTCATATGGTCGTTTTCTATATGCTCGTAGCTTGAGTAGGGTGCTTGTGTCGACTTTGGTCAAAGTCGACCGTGAAAAACGGGGGAACAACGTCCTACACTCGAGTAAAGTGTTGGGTAATTGTTTTCCGATTTTATTGCTATTGTTGAAGGGGTTTGCAGTTGATCACACATTGCAGTTGATCCGCTGTGTGTAGCAGGCCTCTATATGTACAGCCTATTTTTTCCACAGCCATTAATCGATTTTTTCACAATTTCAAAAAGGTACATAGGTATATGTCGATTATGGATTACGAATTATGTTGTTTCAACATATCATAGGTTAAAAAAAATCAGCTTCTGAGTGTTCAAATTCGGGATGAAACATGAAGGGTTCAGCAAGAACATGGTGGAACGTGGATGTAAACCAAACCACTGGATAAAGTTTTGCTGGTTTTTATTGCTAATATACAGCGAAAGGGTAAGCTGCAGTAGGTATAAATTGTAGGGTGTCGAACGTTTATTTTTCTTTCTTTTTTTTCTCTCATTGCTTCTCTCTCTTCAATAAAGTCTCGATATATAAACTTGGGATAATCATATTTTAGGGGCTGATGTGGTTGCTTTATTACTATATTGGTACGTTTGCGGAATGGCAAATAGTCCTAATTTCGTAGATGGTGTTTCATTTTTACGGAATGTCAGCTGAGATTGCGGCTTTTTGTTCGTCTTAATTTAGTATGGCCAAAAATAAAAAAGGGGTTAGTTGCAGTTGGGTGGTTGTTGTTACACAGTCGGTGTACGAGTATATGCGGTTTACCCTTTGACATCAGTAAATTGGAAGTTGCTTCTCTAGAGATTGAATTTTAATTAAAGCGAATCTGTAGGCAGCTGCTCTAATTTGAACGTTATATTTTTCCCTCTCTTGGAGAAAGCATATTGAAGGTTTTCCTTGAGTAAGAAAAAAAAATATTTTTTGGAAAATTTTGGTCTATCGTAGGGACAATTATAATAGTTTGAGAAACACGCATGTACACCTACTATTTCAAACTTACGATCGCATGGATAGACAAAACATTTTGGTATTTTTACGACAAATTACGAAGCCAAACGACTTCAGTATTACTGATAATTGAATTTAAGACAATCCGTTGAAAGATTTCATGTTTCAAAGTACGTATTTTTTATTTTTGAGGAGGTCAGCTCCGCTCAAGGTCAATTTATTTTCCTCTAAAATTGGTCTAATCGTTGGTGCCTTTCCTTTTGCTTCCAAATCATTCCTATTTTATTGGAAGATTGTTATTTTAAGGTTACTGGTGAAATTGGTTCCCAGACACTTTCCTTAATCCAGTTTCCCTAAAGACATTTTCCCTAATGAACAAAATCCCTAATTCTTTTATCCCTAAAAAATCCCAATGTAATAAATGAATTGCCTAAAAAGCAAAAATAGAAGAAGACGGAAAGAAGTGCATTTATAAATTTATATTACATGATAAATTTTTAAGATATTCCAGTGAAATGTTGTAGGTTTGATACAGGGAGGCTATAATGTGAATACGTTCTTGTAATTGCAGCCATTTTTTTATGGGAATGATCTCACTTTCTTCCCCATTGCGAGTTCCGCTTCACAGGCTTCCACATAAGCCTGCTCTTTATAAAATTTGACAAGGGCACTGTACAAATTGGGATGATGTTTCCCCACCACAAAGCAAAAACGGTTGTGCCAACTCTCACTACAGTTATTGGTCTTATGAGACTTTGTGAGTGCAGCTTTGAAAGTCCCATCTAGGAACCAGATGGGACTTTCACGAAGCAACTCAATATTTGCCTTTCATAGTTATTAGTTTGAGACCGCAGGTCTTGTTATCGACTACTTGGGCAGCCATTGTCAGTTGTGATCTTGAAAGTCAGAGTACACCTCTGTATACATTGTCATTACTGCATTGCATGGCAATAAACTTATTTCATGGTCAATTAGGGATAAAAGCATTAGCGATTTTGTCCATTAGGGATTTTTTCCATTTTTTGGACGCCCTTCTGAAAATATTTAAAAAAAGTGGTCATAACAAAGATTGAGAGTGAACATAATATAGTGAATTATGAATGAAGAACTTTTTTGTCAATTGGGAAAATCGACTAATGCGAATCAATAGGTAGACTAACGCAGTTCAATTCATCTGGGGTTATTTTTAAACCAATGGAATATATCCAAAGGTTCATTGGTATTCGTTAAAAGTTGCCTTTTTCTGAATTATTAAAATGTCTAGTAAAAAAAATGAAAATGAAAATTTACGCATTTTTTCACCGCTGCGAATAAGTTTGTGCAAAGCTCCGGAAAATATTAGCTTTTTTTTTCATTCTTACTCAAGCCCCTATACTTTCTGAAAGGTACCAGAGCAACGAGACTGAAAATAAAAGGATTTTCTCTTGTAGAGGGCTGCACAGGTGGGCATAAAATATCAGCATTAATTTTCATTTCGCCTTCAGAGAACGGTTTATACAATGGCTATGTTTCAGTGAATTTTGAACACGTCATTTCGAATTTTAGTTACCTAGCTTGTTCATAAAATATCACTAAATAGCATTAATGTTAAATTCGTAGGTATGTCTATGTTGAAGAATTCTTTTCCTTTAGATAGATAACTACTTACTTTGATATTTTAACGGTATGTGAGATCGTAATCAGGAAAAAAAGCAAGCTTAAAATACCTTACTCGTATTCAATATCATTGCTAATGTGAGTAGAGTGGTTCAAGTTAGTGAAGTTCTAGTGTTTATTTCATACACTAAAAAAAGTGAATATCAATGTTTTTATTATATTTTTTATTGGAAAACAGGGACAATTCAAGATTTATTGTAGATATTCTTAGAATCTTAGTGTTTGTAGTACTTTTTACCATATTATATGATATATTCTAATCTTAGATGGTACATATTACTACTTTTATGGTAATTTGTACTGTAAATCTTCAATTGTTCCAGTTTTCTCATACAACAGTAAAATTTACTAGCAAAATTTTTTCAGGGTAGAAGTATTGACACGATATACACGTGAAACTTATCAATATATCAATCGTCTATTATTAGCTTATCGATAACAGAGTCATAGCGATATAGTCATCGATAACCACCAAAAATTGTGGTTGTACGTGGAAAAGTGTTGAAAAACCGTTAAAACGCGTAAATCTAATATTATAAATTGAACCTGTGCGTATTTTTCTTGTGACTGAAAATTACTGACTGTATTGCAGAATGTAATGGTAATGGAGCCCTCGGATTCTGTACTTTGTTATCGGCCCATAGCGACAGTTCGTTGGTCATTAGACGTCCAAAATGCGTGAAAAATTCATTCGTAACAACCGCAAAATTGTCACTATGCGCCAATAACGAAGTGCAGAATTGAGAGACGGTTTCAGCCAATTTACATGCTCAAAAACAACGTGTAAAGTTGTCGATATTTATCAGTAGTTATCGAATAGTAAAACTGCCAATATTCCCGGTCCGTATGCTTGCTACTTATGAAAGGTTGAAGATAACGATGTAGCCAGCAACTCTATGGCTGCGCAGAAGTTATGATGAGAGATAAGTAATCCTTAATTTTCTTGCGGGTGATTTTTCTGATTCTATAGTGATGTAACTTGAATAATATGCCCTTTCGTATCCAATTTTTTGTCCACTTTATTACATGCTGGACTGCTAGTACGACGAGTACTGCTATTACCAATTTCTGAAAGTACCGCATATGCTCTCTCTGTTCATACGAAGTACATGTACCTGCATTCAAAATGGACTTCACTTTTCCGAATTCCCGACGTAGAAGATGGAACACATTTTCTAAGCCGTCATGTTGGACTGTAGAATAACCGCTTCCTCTGCTCTTTCCCCATCATTTGTCTCTCCCCACACCTCCCGCTCTACCATTTGCCTCTGCAAGGCAAAGTCAACGTGTCGCGTATCGCTCGAGCGTTGCTAATTTACAGCTTGCGGACGACGAACGCGGTTATTAAATTTTAATTAAGAGCCATCACGGATTAATTAGGCGTGAATTAAAGCGCGAAAAAGCCACACCGTCGCGCCTGTGAGAAGCCGAATATTCTTCCGCATTTATTTACGATTTTGAAGAAAAAAAAAAAGAAATAAAATGAAAGGGAAAAAAAGTCTCGTGCTCTCCGAAAAACGCTGCACTCTCGCCGTATCCTTTATTGCCTCCCTTTAAAGAATCGTGTGTGATGGTTGCTGAAAGAAAAGTTGATTATTAACAATAGCAGCCCAACCTCATCGCCAGACAAATGATATTCTTTCCATAAAATGAATGAAAGTCGTTTACACATGAGCAGAGAGCTCAAAGTGTGAAAAGGAGAAAGTGAGATGAAATTCGGCCAAAAAAGCATTAATCAAGGCTGCTGGAAAAAAGTGGTACTTGTCACCGTCGTGATCGATCGTTTTTTTGTTTTGCATTTTTTTTTTTTCATCAAAAAGAACCAAAAGAAAAAAAGGAATGAAATGAAAGGGTAGTAGTTTGGTCTTCGACTGAACCCATTTTGGAAAGAGAAATTCGTAAAGTTTGGCATTAACAATTATAAGCAACGGGTATGGTTGCATTTTTTCACTTTTTTTTTGCTGTTTTCCTCATCGCCCCAACCCCATTTCAGATACCCGTCTGTCCTAAAGGCGGTAGCGAAAATTTAATTTCGAAAGTTGTTGGTTCGTTTTTTCTTGGGTTTTTAGCATTTTTTTGGTCCTTGTTTCGGGATGGCGAGTGAGGGTGTCATTTCTCCTTCGACGATGCGACAGTCAAATTAATACCTACTAACCCGTTAAGCTAATGAACGCTATAATATCGGAGAGAGGGAAATTTAACGAAAAAGTTTAACGAAGAGCACGTGCTTTTGAGACTTCTGTATACCTACCCTACACCCCTGAGAATGATTTTTTTTTGTAAAGTTTCACAATGCGGATTTCACTTTTTCAATTTTTGATTAATTATTTTAAATGCAAATACATACTACCTACTGGTAATTTACATACAACGCGTTTGTGTTTTCATAACGTTTCATTTTTGCATTAGTAAGGATGAAAATGACAGGTAGCTCCGAGCTCAACAATACAGTAGGTAGTCCTAATTGTTGAGAACGAGAGTGTACGTTTTAAATAGAAGCTTATGATTATAAAAAAGTGAAATTTCTTTTGAATATTTGGGTATGGTATCTTTTTCGTTTGTTCCTAATTTATTTTCAATTTATTTTTGTTTTTTTCATTGTAGGTATACCTACACATAAAAGAAATTAATATTATATACTATGTACATAATATGTTTTTTTTTTCTATTCGATCGTTTCTCCGGAGCTAAAATTCTGCAGGACAATTCTGAATTCGTGAGAAGTAAATTTTTTTTTCATATTAGTAAAAGATTCTATAATCGTTTGCTGTAGACTTAAGCCAAAGAAATATAAGATACTTCATATTTCTTTAACTATCAACACTCGATAAATTTTTTTCTAAGAACTTCAAATACGAAAACATCGGAAACAGTAAAAAGCCCCCCAGAGTGCCCTTACCGCAATTTACCATCGACATTCGCGATCAACATTTACACCAAAGTGCCATAAAAATCAATAGTCTTAACGTTTATTTTACCACCTTGAACCACATTTACCTATACTGTATAATCCGAGAAAGTTGAGTAAGAAAATAAAAAAAGCGAAAGGAAAGTGAAAGCAAAAAGTGAGAAGAAAATACGAGGAAACAGTTCGTAACAATTTACTAAAACACCCCTCGCATCCGATTTCTGCTTTTACAACACAAAATACATTCTTACTGGGGGCAGGGTAAAAACGTAAAGAAAGATAGACTGGAGAATGCTGGAAGCAAAATAAAAACAACGTGAGCCGAATAGTTTTGAAAATTTTATTCGCAATTGAAAAATTATCATATTATTTGCAGGGGGGTTAGTTCTCAAGGTTGTACGTGCGCAAACTTTTATTAATGACGTTCTAAAAAGAAGGAAAAGAAACGAAGAAGACGTATATGCGAGAAAGGGTAGAAAAGGGGAAGCAAAAGCTAAAAAAGGATCTCGCGTACGCCAACAGAAGGAGAAAAAAAAACGCTAGCAAGGCTGGTATTGAGGATGCTGTACGAATGAAGATATGCTTTTTGTACCCAAAGTGACATACCCCAAATGTTAGCCCCCGCTTCGTCCACCCATTTCATCCTTCAACATTCTTGATGCAGTCAGCATTACATCAACGATAACGAGTGCAACATGCCATGAATTTTAATACTAATTTTGGTTTATGTAAATTTTTATGGGTCGAAAATCCGACGAAAGTCATAATGAAATACATCGCCGCTTTCTCTCGCCTAAAACCCGTATTTAGTGGTGAGAAAATATGAAGCTATAAAATTTTGTGCGTTGGTCCCTTCCCGAAAATCGACCTGCAAAATAGCAGGGGAAGAAATTTAAACAAAATGTCTCTTATGGTCTCGTATTTTCGTAAACAATACTGTAGGCTATTTCAATTTTCGCCTCTTTTCCAGCACAGATAGGCCAACATATTCAACCGTTATTTGACGTTATTGTGCGAAAAGTTGAACATAAACAATATGTGGCCAGTATACTGCCGATCTGTTATCGTGAAGCTATTTTTAGTCTACATATTTATAATTGCCTTGTTTGGTAGATATAGAAAGGATATGGTGAAAACAAATTTTTTAAATTTATTATTTTGACCTTTGACAAGTTTTTATTTCATGTAAAAATATTGTTATTCAAGTAGATCGCCTAGAAGCTCCAATTAGTTTGGGCAGTTCTTTTAAAAAGTCAATTGAGTAGTGAAATGCAAGAATAAGGGGATTTCACCTGAAATCGCCTCATTGGTGTTTTCGGCGATTCTGGTTCTACGAACAATGCTGAAGATGGCGCTTTACTCCGCATTCCAATATCTGCTCTCATTCTGGGGATATGACCAGTAAATTTAAAGTTTCACATTTGACATAAATTTTTTGATCATATTCAGAAACGAAGTACTCACATTAAAAATGCCCCCATTCAAACCGGTGAAAATTTTAGCAATGCGTAAAAATCTTCCACTATGAAACATCTGCAGAAGGTTATTATTGTGTTTCATTCATTCTTCCAAAGTTATTTATTACAGTCTCATTAAAGCATTTGAACGGCAAGAAGGGATTTAGATGCGTACGTATAGCTTTATTTTCTGCTCTTTATAGCGGCCGTTATATGCTCTGCATATACTTGTCCTTTGGCATACTTGAAGTTCATATCTTCGTATTTTAAATTTGATCAGCATCTTAGCTTGATTTTAACACCAGTTTTGCTCATTCGCAAACTTCAAATACGTATCTTTTTCTCGAAAGTACAAAATATTGGAAATCCCCTTCTCGCTTTTCACTGCTCAAATTTTTATTTTCAGACCGCGTAAAAACTAAGAATCTTCTGTCCTTTCTCTATCTTCGATCGTTCATCCGAGTATCTCAGATTGTACCTATTAACCGATTATTCATTTTAATCTGCTGGTACCTGTGTATATTTGTAGTTTCTTCTCTCGATTCTGGATTAAGTTCGTACCACAGTAAATTCAGTTTTCTAATTTGATTCAGCCTACAGCTTTGAAGAATTCCGTCCAGCCCTGGCACCATAGGGTTGAGGTAAAAAATATAATTAATATTGCATTACCTTCGTTCTCTGATTGTACGTAATTATGCTTCAATTATTGAGACCTATCAGAACCTCTCTATTACCTATCATTAAGTATACTAAACTATGTGTGTGGCTTCCAACGATGATGAAGTAATTTTCCTCCTCCGCGAGTTAGAATCATGTAGAAGTCGAATATCATTACAAACACACCGATTTGAATGAATACTCGATAGTATCCGTACAATGATGGCAACCTTTCAATTTCCCAAGGATTTGCACCGACTGAAGTGAACCATATACCTACCTATTCCCGTGTAATTCCATTTCTAATTTGATTGCGAAAGTAAGAAGCAGCCTATATGGTGTACACACATGTCGACGAATCCGCAATTACAATTCCATTCGAGTTCCCACTATGGGAAAAGCTACAGTTGTTAATTTCCACCTTGCTGCTCTTTGCTATAATTTATTGCGCTTGGGTTTGCTTCTTTTTATTGCTTTTTGTTGTTTTCCGATTTATTTCTATGGCCATGCGATGTGCTCCCTGTGCGTCGCCTACCTGAGTCAAGGTTGTAGGTGACGAATGTGTGTTTTTGTTCGCTTTCTTGTTGAGGTGAGTTCTGAGTCCATTTTGATGACTGTTGTACTTCGATATATGAGTTCCTCGAATCCGTTCTGACTTGATTCTTGATTGAGCAAGTGAAATCGCCTACAGTTTGATTCGAAACGCTGGAATAAACCAAGCTGAGTACTAGTCAAGTAATTGAGAAGGTAGTATATTACGTATTTGGCGGAGCATTTTATCTATCCTAAGGTCTGGAGGGTCTGTGACGTAGTCCGAAGGTTACCTCTTTAACTGCTGGAGAATTCTTTTTTGGAACGCATTCCAAGTCAAACTACCGTACCAATAATGGTGAAATTTTTGTAAAAGGTCAGTCTTGGTAAGATTCAACTCTGATATAAATTTCATGTCCATCGGTTTTGTGGTTCTCTAGGAATTGAGGAAAATGTCGACAAATGAAGATTTTTGAGTTTTTTTTTTGTTATGACGGCAGGTTTCCGGCATAAATTCATTGTTTTTTACTCTTTATGCGCAGTTCAAAAACATGAAATTCTAAGGGCACATTAAGACCACTGTAACTCCATACTAAAACCTGCTTTTCTAGTGGAGATTACTGCGCTAAAATTTTTTTTCTGTTCTCCTCGAGTCGTGCGCCATATTTTCTACACCAACGATCAGTGATTGAACTGCTGCTGCTGGTGGGCTGCTTCGTCATTGGATCAGACTGGATTTTTTTTTTTGGATCTAGGTAGCCACTATTAACGGTATATGAAGCACCTAACCTATTTCAACTTTTCTAGTTCACAGTTCAGTATTTACCTAGATGAGACGATCCATTTTATATGCTGGTCATCGTAAGTGATTAGCGTATAAAAAACAAGACATTTCTATCAATAGTTAGGCTATCTACGATACTGCCAGTAATGAATATAAATTAATTATTATTATTTTTTCAACTTCACATCTTCTTTGTCATGACTCCTCGTCATTAACTTATATTTATTTATCATATTTATTTCATTGACTTAATTTTACAAGTTTCTATAATATAGTAAATATCCTCGGAGGATTTCAGTCCTGGTGAAGGAAAATAAATGGAGGCTTCGAATCTGATCGTAAGTCTGGCATGAAACAATGCGTGCACATTGCTGCGCACCATTTGTGAAAGAAGGACCCAAAACTGACTAATAACCATTTGGCGTACGAAAAACATTCGCTTCTTAATCGTTCGAATTGAAGAATGCGAAATAATTAATTTTTAACTGATGTCTAAGGACGTATGAATTAAGTATAATTACTAGTTGCGGTCTTATCGTTCTTCTTTTCAGTTTGATTATAAGTGAGCCAGTCTGGTGGAGTAGGCTATTTGTGTGTAAATTGGCGTAGACTGTAGATGACGGAAGAGCAGACGAAATTACTGGAACATTTATTGAAGGAAGAAGCGCCGCAGAGTCATTCGAAAAATGAAAATCCTAGAATTTAACGATGAATAAAAGTGAAACAAACGTACATGTATGTCGTATGATGAAAGTTCCATTTCCCTGTCCCATTCAGGATTTCGACCTGAAATCTTACACTTTAATTGTGCTCAATTTTTGCTAATTTGTGCTCATCCTCTTCCGTTTTATAGACCCCATAAGTTTTTAGCTCAGTCCCACCCATTTGGAATTTTGATATGAAACTTTGCGAACCAACTGTGCTCAATTTGTGTGAATTTCAGAAATTGTGCTCACTCCCCTTCACATTTATGGCCGCCTACAGTTTTTGGATCAGCCCCCCCAATTTGGAATTATGACCTGCAACTTTGCCCAATAATTATGCTTATGCTCAGTTTGTATATACTATCACCGAAAATTATCTTCTGGTAGGAGCAGTCAGAGACTGGTTACCGAAATACTTTCACAGTACTCGAAAAAAACAGGCAGTAATTTACGAAGACAATTTGACATTATCTTCGAAGTTCGTTCGTAACGCTCGAATATCTGTGCTGAGCTAATGTGCGATAAGAATACTCACGAAGTGCATCACCATAAAGTAAATTGATTTATAGTACAGTGACACAATACTCCAGAGAGAAGATAGTTGAGCCCGCCTGCCCTTCTCGAAAATTTATCCTTTAATCGTGGTTCATAAATTTTGTATTTCCACATACCCTGGCTGGCTGAACGTTTATACTACCATTAGGTGGGTACTCATGGATTTTTCAAATCCAAAGTGTTATTCGTGGTGTTTCGCTTTAGAGAAAGAAATATACGTGGTTCGTGCCCTATTTAATGTATAGGTATTTAATGTGTTGTGCGATCGAAACGCTCATTTCCGCCGTTGTAGTTGTAATGATTATTATGAAATCAAGATCAAGGTCGAAAAAGTCACGATTGGAAAAAAATTGATAATCGTTCGCAACTTTCCAACATTGAAAGATGAAAAATTTGTTATCGTTTTGAATGAGAGGAGAAAAGAATCATAGTAAAATATGACCAGTCATAGAGGGTGCAGAGGGCTATGTTAATAATTATGACTGTCCAGTGTCCATCTAGAAGCTGTCTCTCTTCTAGACGCTCTCATAAACGCACACTAAACCCAAACAACATCTTTACATCGGAAAGCACCTAAATGCAAACTCACACAATTTTACGACCAATATACGAGTAATAAAATTATTTAAGGACCTTTGCCATTGTTTAAGGATTTCCTAGCCATTAAATTAATAAGATATCTATAAACGAGTGAAGATACACGATCCTATCGATAATTATGGACGTTACGAGAAGGCTCATGCGGCTTTCATAAATATTAAAACCTTGAAAAACTTTTTTATCAATAACGCGAGATTTTGGAACTTTGAAATTCTAATTTTGAGTTTCTTTTATTTTATTTGGCTAACTACGAGTAGTTCTGGACAATATAATACCGAAGCTATGGTACTTAGCCTCCTACACTAAAACTTATGTAATATTACATTATTATGTAAGGCGCCATGCGAGTCTTAGAGCAGGTCACACTCCTTGAATGAGAAGAGCTGCTATTCCACAGCTCGAAGAGAGGGAACTATTGGGAAGATCCAAGTCATTAGTGCATTTATCATAAGGTTTACTCTGCACGGCTTGAATAAGGAACACATGGGCAAAGTTAATTTGAATAAAAGAATTAATTTAAATTTTTTTTTTTAAAACACGCTTTTAGATACCTACTGCCTACCTACAACAAAAGGCGACTCCCTCTCAAACGAGTTTATTCATCCACTTTTTTTTCCTACTTTTTTTTGCTCTATTGTTGTCTTTTAGAAAACGGAAACTCGATCCAGGCATTCTTTAGAGAGGAGGGGTGAAAATTGTTTTGAGTCGTAGGAGGCGTAATTTTGATTCAATTGAGCTGATTAATGGATAATATTAAATTGTCAGGCATAAACTATCATCTTGTGAAATTTCATTAATGTAGGGTAATTACAAGTCACCTAAATTGAGGTTTCAATATTTGAAGACAAACACGAAGCAAGTGAAGTTGATTATAAAAAAATATATATATAAAAAAAAAAAATAAATAAATAAATAAATAAATAAATAAATAAATAAATAAATAAATAAATAACAAGTTAAGTTAAATAAAAGCGTGTAATAATAATAAATAATAATAATAAAAAAATAATAATAATATAATAAAAAAAATTGATAAATAAAAAAAGCGTGTAAGTATAAGAAATAAAAGCTGTAATAAAAATTAAAAAAAAAAAGAATAAAAAATAAAAGCGTGTAAAAAAATAAAATGAAAAAAATTAAATAAAAGCGTGTAAAAAGGGACGATCTGGTTGATGTGGAATGCGCAAAAGAATAACCACCACTCTCCGCTATTCATATTTTATTTCACGTAAATCCGTCAGATATCTCTAATCTGTTGAATCGTCTTAGTTTTCTAGTGCGTGAATTCTCGATGTATACATTTTTACCTGTTGCAAGAAATAATGAGTACCTATAGTTACAGGATGAAAAATTTACTTTCGAAAAGTATTAACACTAGATTATAGCGTTGATTTTCTCAAAGTCTAGGTACTCTTCAGTTTGCACGAATTCGCTGTTCTTCGTCGAGTACCTGTACTCAATTTTCGAGCATAATTTCGCACTTATCTATTTTTATCACCGAAAATTTGAAGAAAGTCGACAACTTTGAAAAAAAAAAAGTACATTGCAGAACGATAACAGAATATATTGGGACGTACAATTTTCGATAACTAAACAAGAAAAATGTGTGATCGAGTACTGTAAATAGGAGCTTAATAACCGTGGTTAGAACTTGAAGCCATTTTCATTGGAAACGAGACTAAGTAAATTTTCGAAATTGACTCATACAAAATGTTATCTAATCAGCTTAAAGTAAGTTCAAATCATTGAGATTTATTTATGGAAAATTTTGTTTCATTATTTGATAAAAATACTATCATAATTTTTTGTTGGAAAATTTTTGCTCGATTGTGCTTCACACAAAACCAGTTTTCCAACAAATTTTGTTCTCGAATAAAAAGACTGAAATCAGTTATAATATGTAATATAGGTAGACAGTTGTTTGGGTTGACCAAGTTTATTAAAAATTATTACTCAATTAATTAAGTTATATGTTTTTACTGCTTGTAATACGAGTATGTCATACTCGCTATAGTAAATCCGACATTCTCACAAAATCGTACTTGACGTCTAAATAGAACGCTAGAATGCATGTAGGCTTCGGCTTCTTCGGCTTCTTTATGGAAAAAAAATTTTTTTTAAATAATAATTGGCCACTTATACTCTGATTCTTGGTACACTGTATACACTTTTGAGTAGATTTTTGTGAGAGATAAAAGCTCCTGAAAACTCGTTTCATGGATACTTATATCCAACGGAAACTGCTCAATTTCCAGAAGTCGACCTTCATTTCCTGCTATGTGCTTTATTGATTTATTCAGATCTGTATTTTAGTTGTTCATTCGTTTTAATTTTTTTGAAGTTTTACATTTTTGGTAAGCAGGGTTGACCTTTTCAACTGTTTGGTCAATGTAATTGAACCGAATTGTCAGGTGAGCCCATTGTCTTTTTAATAATTACCCATTTGGTGAAGAAAAATTGTCTTATCGGAGACAGTTAGGTGGAGAACGAAAAGATGATGATTTCTGTAAAAAGTCTACTGCGTGGCACGAGGATCTTTTCTGAAAACGATATTATTCAAAACTTGCGCGACTTGTCTATTCATATTGCACGAAAACGAGCTCATATAGTGCTCTTTTTTTTTTCTCATTTCGCCTTTGTCTTCAATGTTGAAAGGAGTGTTGAAATGAATGAAATAAGACAAATCCCAAAATGAATCTGCACCGATGGTGAAGTCGACAAGCTTTCTGCGAAGTAATGATCGTAGGTGTGAAGAAAGAATAATATATGAAAGGTCATTGACTAAATCCATCAGATCTTTTACCTTTTCTTCTTTATATTCGCTTTTCGGTGTCAAGGTATACGCGTATAGTTCACTGCCAGGGTTAGGAAAGAAAAGAAACCTACTTTTTGTTCTTTGTACCCTCCTTTCGACCTTCCCCTATTTATTATGTCTTTCGTCTACAACAATGTGAAATTAATGCGAACAGTTTATACACATTCTGTCGCCTGCTTATTTGCATGAACACTATTCAATCACCCGCTGCGATGTTATTTTTGGTTGTCGTTTTTGTCTTACTCTTTCCCTCCCTTCAGAAGAGTCCCCAATCGTTTTTCTATTATAATTATACTCTGCTACCTGTTGCAAAGTATTTTGACCTTTTTAGTGACGATTTAAGGTAAGATGTCTCGGGCTGCGAGGTACAATACTCATTTACGTGGAGTTTAAACTTGAACCAGGTTTAACTTCACATTTTTTCTGTGTGAACTCCACCTAAGTGAATATTGTAACCTTCACCTTCAATGTTCAAAAATGGCACTTGGATGATATGCGTTTTGAGGAAAAATTGACTTTATCTTATTGAACTTTTGCTACATTGTGAGTGTGACTTATGAAAATTGTCATCTATTGATCACAGTCAATTTCTATCAACTTCCATACGTTATCTACTGTAGCTCGAATGTGAATAACCAATTCAGAGTGGGAGGTGTATTTATTTTCATTCTTCAAAATCTATCGGCTCATCACTCGATTTTTATATGGGCTTTGTTGGCGTTGATGGTTTCCGCAGCGACACCTTGTATAATTAATGCGCCATAAAGCGTATATCATCGCATGATTGCCTTATTTGCGGTTTAATCGCATGTCGCTACGTCGTCGTCGCTGAATATTATTGGCTTTCAGACGACAAAGCGTCCAGACTGTAGGATATTAAAAGTTTCACTATGTTATGTGGTTTTCTCATTTACGAAAGCCAACTCTCCCTACCAGAGTACACTTTGTATGTGCTAACACGAATATAACACCGGTTATAGAAGTTGTAATACGATCTAATGATTTGTGGTAATGAAAGCTTGACAAAAGGACAATTTATCAAAAAATTGTTGTAGCTGCATGGTGGCTTGAAAAAACAAGGTACAAAATTACCGCGTTCGAAGGTTTCTAATGATAATTTGTAGATGATAAAATGGGCCCCATCTCATTTTAACTTTACCCACAGTTCTGAATATCCGATGATCGAGGGGAGAACACAATGTGAGAAAAACTGCTTATAATATAATGATGAAAATCTGCATACTAACTTTAGAACAATTCGGTTTTTTTTTAATGAAAGATTAATACCTATTACCTATAAATATTAAGTAAAATATACATATTGAAAATTAATACAAACATTGTAAAATAGTATTATAGTTTCATAAAATATGAGCTGAAATATACCAATGCGAATTTTACGCGATGAGTACTAAGGCTGAGGGGCTTTGTGGGGGAGCAGCAGCTGTGGTAACAAGTGAACGTCAAATTTCTACAGCCTCGCTGCTGCTGCTTCTGCAGTTGCTGCTAAGTGTAAGAAAATAACGGGTTCCAATTAGGAGGTCCGAGAATATATATACACACACCATACAAAAGAGGAGAACAGATGATGGTACGCAGTAGCGTATAACAAGCCAGGAAACAAATCATTTTTACGTCAGCTGCTAATTTAAAAACGGTTTTAATTTGACGGTTAGTTCGAGAAGAAAAGTTACCCGGGGAGCCGCGAGAGAAACAAAGGGTGAGTGCGTAGACCATGAGAACCCTGCGATAAATATATATAACACCAACGCAGACCACATCCGAGAAAAACTTTTTCCACAAAACTGCAAAGATAAAAGGGGTAGTTTATTAGGCAAAATAACTTTAACGCATTTTTAAAATAATGGATTAAGATGCCTCGGGTAGACAGAAAAGGATAATTTTTTTTTTTACAAAATCTGAGTGGTAAATGAAGGAAAAAAAAAGAAAACAACTCGAGTTAACGAGGATTTTGTTGGAGTTTGAGGGTGGAAAAATTAAAGAATATGGTCGGATATGAGAGAGAAAAAAAAAATCAGAATTAAATAGCGGTGGTTGTAAGGGATCGTTGGATTTAATTATTCGACCAAATTAATTTTTCCGGTAATCTGCAGACGAAATAAAAAAAATTAGCTTTAAAAAAGTGAATGAATAAAATAACGGAGATAGAAAAAAATGAAAATGGGCAGCACGTCGCGTTTTATACGAGTGACTAAAATTTAGAAAGCTAAATGAAACCGAAAGGAGACAAATAGTCATTTTTATTTTTGAAAATCTTTCAGAAAAAATGGAAGGAGTGCAGGGTTCGTACATATGTAGTTGAGAAATTTTGTGTGGTGGTCTTCTTTCCGTCGTCGCTATTTGTGTCTGAAATACTCGGATAAAATTTGAACACATCAACTATTTTATTGTACGGAGAAGCTAGCCAGCCTATTATTCTAAGTTGTCAACATGGCTTGAGCGACTTAGTGATAGTTGGAAATACGTATGCTGCTGACTGATCAATTGTACATACATAATTAAAGCCCTGACAACGAAACAAGTTTTAGTGTCAAAATTTTAAAAATACGTTTTATAATTTTTTTCTGAAGAACTGATTGTTGTCTGATGCACTTTATTGTAAATTTATGACATTAGAGCTGCTTTAAAAACCCGCCGAAGGATAGCGTTTTTGTATCAGACATGCGTTAATTTCATTGAAATAAATGTATGCCCCATAAGAGGTCATGAGCGAAATTGATTTTTTTTAATCAAAAGTGATAGTTTCCTACAAACTTGTCATAAAGTAGTTGAAACAAAAGTTGAATTGAATAAAATTTTATGATGGCAGAAAATGAAAAATATCTATGGGTTATAGAATATAAGCCAAAGTCCATTGTTGAGGAGAAAAACATTAAAATAATGCCGCATGCATCGTTTAGCGGTGAATTCTGACGATAATATTATTTTTTCACAATTTTGTAGGTTTCTTGCAAATGTAAAGTCAAATGTAAGAAATTTATACTTTCTGTCCCACTTTAAAGTAAAAAAAAATACAAATTGTACCTACTCATTTTATTTTTCGTTAGATAAGTCGCACAATACTTTTTTCAAGGCACTTTTTGTCTGGCAAACCCTGTGATAGGTTTATTCCGAATTTTTTTCAACCGTTTTTTCACTCCTGTGAAATATTTATTTTGTCAGGACTTCAATTGTAGCTCAATTTTGAATTTGCTCTAGCAACTTTGGTAAATGGCTTCCAGATTCAAATATTCTGATGAGTGATGACTTCGTAATAATATGGTCCATTCATCAGCCGATTCTAACGAGTATGTGGTTCTGCGCATGCGCACTTTACTGTCTGAATCGCTTTGTACCTGTTATTAAAAATTTATAATTCCTATATAATACCCCTTTAATTGAATTTTAGCGAACTTTTGACCAGCCAGCTCACGTTTTGGGTAAGCAATTTGTGCCATGTCGATAAGAAAGCCAGTAGAAGCCAGGTTTATGAGTTGACGAAATTGTTCACACCTAGAATGCTTTTTATACGTTGGAAAAAGCTTTCTCGTAAACGTCGACTCGTTTTTATGTTCTAATACTTGATACGTGTATTTGGATGTCGCGTGCTAAGTAGAAATGCTAACACCAGTATGCGTACAAGACGATGATATAGGATGCGGAAGCACGTTCCTCACCGTTTGCAAGTTAAGCTAAATAAATAACCTGAGTGTGTCACAATTTCAAAAAGATAGTGAAATGGAACGACGATGTTCTAGTTGTTGGTTGTTTCAATGGTCTTTACACTGAGGAATAAAACACCTTCGACGAACGCGTGGGAGAGTGCACAAACGGTTTCCTCAAATATCTCACCCCTGATTCATCTTATCAGATGTGCTGGGTATTTCATAAAATTGTACTTATATTCGTGACGGTGGAGGGTTTCTCGAGAAAATTGATTAGCCTACTCTTTTAATGGGGAGAGGAGAGTTCCTGCTAAACATAGGTCGAGTTATTTTCACATTACAAGAACGGAAACCTGGTATACTCAAAATTTCCCAAAATATAATTTTTGCGTTTTCGATTTCAGTCGTATCATAATAATTGACGAATACGATTTCAAAAAGTGCCAAGTATAAAATTAAAAACAAGCAAAAACAAATTAAAACCAATAAAGATATCCCTGCGATCCGATTTAAAAAGGTGCTAAATGCAACTTTTGTGTGGACGAAACCAGCAAAACGTATACCATGTCCGTATGACAAATTGCAAAACACATTTTTACAGGCGTAATTTTTCCCCACCCAGATACGCTTAGTACTTTTTGGAATCGGACTTCTCTATTATACTGTATTATTCACTTTTCATCATCGCTGGCTTAAAATTTCAGTGTATTAACGGCTGATATAGCTTTTCAAAGGAAAGTTTTTCATAAGTTCACTTAGCCTAGGAGATGACTAACTGACAAACTATCAAATTTGTTTTGTTCTAAAACTATTCATTGGAACAAGCCCTCCTACAGTGGTGCACCCAGAAAATTGCGAAGGATAGGGGAGCTGAGTTTTGATTTTGTCCCCAAAAAGCATGAATTCTGCGAAAAATCTGCGCGAAGCGTGGAAAATTTTTATTATTTAGCCTTCTTTTCAATGAAATTTGATAGCTAAGGGGAAGAGGCATGAGTCCTCTTAGCCCGCCCTGAGTGCGCCTGTCTTTCTGTCTCGTTTGAAGAGACGGTTATGCTCAAGAGCTATAAGAGACGTGTAACGTTACCAAACGCTTTGTTCGTAGACTGTGAGTAAAAGTGTAACCTGAATACTCAGGTGTAAAGAAAGCGTCAAAGATTTCCTAACAATTAATTGTAAGGGTAATTATGTGAGGAATAAAAACAAAGAAGACATAAAGTTGGGTGGAAGTTAGGAACAAATAAAAATTTTTTTTACTCGATCGTGGAAGAGAGAATTTTTACGATCATTACAGCGTCGTCTATTTACTCATTTTATTATCTTTTGCTGGGCATGGTAATGGTGTAGACTGAAGGAAAGCTGTGTTGGTTGTTGGTTATGGACCGAGCGAAGACGAAATGCTACAGTTAATAAACGAGGATATTTAAGGTTAAATTTATGAAAATAAAGACGAGGAAAAAATAACGATATAAACGAATTAAAAGAAATTAATACACCCTCATTTTTAGGTTCGAATGTTTCGTATAATATCTTAATCCTGACGTCGCTTTGCTGCTTGTACCTTCTCATTCTCTTTCATTTTTAAAAGGAATAGTGCATACGTTCAGGGTTGGACAAACCCACCGGGCAATGTCCGGTGAGTCGCTGCTAAAGAATAACTGCAGCCTTCACGAAGAGTCGTGAAGGCGAAGATGAATTCTTTTTTCGTGTACCTACATCAATTGTACGAGTATGTATATAAAAAAGGTTCATAAACTTTTCTTGAGTAAGAACATTTTCAAATCAAACTTGAAGCATTCAACTACTCTTCATGTTTTTACATAAAAATACGTACGTAAATACTCAATTCAGTTTGTAAACTCAATTTGTAGGCTCAGTTTGTCAGCTCAATTTGTAGCTCAATTTTTAACCTTTTGGGAGCAAAAAAAAAAAAGCTTCGTCCGGACAGACGTCATCATAATTATGATAACATTGGGCACGCAAGGACACGCACAAAATCGACTAAAAGTCTCATAAAGCTTTGACGTTATCAAACTTACATTATTATGCTTTATTGATGACGTCATAAAACTTATATAATATGATGACATCATCATACGATAATAATTGGACACACACAATTTCGACTAGATATAAACGGGCCGCGGGAAGATCATATTTTCTCTCTAACTTTCTGAAATTTTGTAGGAAAAAGAACTGTTTTGTCTGAATAATGACCCCTTCAAGTTACATTAATTGCCGAGCGAAGACCATCTCGTTTGATAGTTGGTAACTTGGTATATAGGTACTAATTAATGCTATTGAATTAGGATAGATGATGTCAATCATGAAGTGTGTCATCAAATATTTTTACCATTTGTTATTCTTCGCCGTTGATATGAATTCCATTCTACAAAAAGGGACTCTAGGGTGTGCTCTTGTTTATTGATGAACTTCGTGTTTATTTACATTTTTCTCGTTTGCATTAATTAAGACAGTTAGGTTCGTTATTAATTTCTGTAAACAATATAACGTGACTTCATTATCGTCTACAAGTTTGTAAAATTCGATTACTTAGAAATCCAGACAATTTGGCTTTAATCACGGTCGATTTTATCGTTTTATTGCGATAAAGTTTCACATCGCATTTGCGGTGGCCCCTTTCTATGGGCTGAGTGTTTGCTTTTGTGCTTTTTTTCTCCTTTCATTTCTGGTTGGAGTAGGTATCTCGTAAATCCTGCGGGAAATGTCGCTTTTATTTGAAGGTGAAAGGGATTTTTTCAGCCCTCGAGGAGCTGTGAGGAGCTGTTTGGCGAGCACAACTTTTAAAAAATCGATATGGAGAGACGGGATTAGTCAGGCCAAGTCTTATGTGAAAGGTGTGTTTTGAGACTGGGTATTAAAAGTACGAATAGGATATTTTGCGCAAGATGACGTGTCTTTCGGCTTTGTTGCAGTTCGAAATTTATTAAACTTTAGAGTCTCCGTTGACGTTTGGCTTTTTCAGGTGTTGAATTTTGAATTTGAGGAATAATTGTTGTTACATTTTGTAGATCTTGCAGATTTAGAAATGTTCTAAAGTTTGTTTTTTTCTGTTGATCTACCACGTGTTATGTAATGAGAGTTAAAAATGAGTGTTACGATGATGTATGTGTATGTTTGCGGTAGTAGCTATTCCAGTCTTTTCAGATGTGTAGACCCCATAATTTGCTGCACCCCCTCGACTGGAATCACTATGTAGTTAACTCTGCTAAAAACTGTGAAATGCAAATGCGAACAGCTAAATAAGATCAAAATTTTTGATGTGCACACAGATTTTTCCTTCATTTGGCAAAAAAATAGAATATTAGCTATTTCGTAGATAAACCTTTACACAGTCCCACAGACCGCACAGTTTTTTTTCTACAATAATACTTGTCAGATCTACTTTTTCCCCACTTTTTGCTTTTGTTTTGATTCCTATTTGATATTTTTATGCACTTACTCGTGTGTAAAGAAAGTACCTAATGTACATTTTTTTCTTTCGAATAATCTCGAGGGCCCTAAAAAAGTTCTTCAGAAAGTTAGATGAATGTCGGTTACTGTTGCAAAAGTTGGTTTTAATTACTATACTGTATATACTTTTCCATAAACAGCGTACATATAAAATTGCACATTCGTTCGTTAGAGTGAAAAACTCGAAGGGCTTGAACTTGCGTACGCTAGAAAGTTTTATGTTGCATACATATATATGTACTTCATCATGTAAATTTTACTTTTAAGTTTTTTTTTTTTCTTAGCCTTTTCCACAGTAAGTGAGTTGGTACTAGTTTATTAGAGTGAATCCACAAACTTCAGTTTCAAGTGGTGAGAACAGGTAAATTTTATTCCCTTCTTTAGGTTTGTTTGTTTGTTCTTTTTTGTCGCTCGTGTCATTCAACGGTTATTGGTTGAAGAACAGATGAAGTACGAGTATTATACTATGATCACTGAAAGAACTAAACAGTAATTTTCAATACATTTTTTTTTTTTGGAAAACCGAGACAATTCAAGATTTAATGTTGATATTTATAGTATTTGTAGTGTACTCTCGGGTAGTAAGTATATACATATATTTATTATTTAATTATTTTTGTGGTAATTTCTCGTATATATAAATCTTAAATTGTCCTGGTTTTCTTGTGCAACAGTATGTCGGTGTCAATAGTAAAAATTACTATCGAAATTATTTTCAGCGTGTAAGCCTGTGAGATGAATTCTTGAGTGAATTTACTGTTCGGGCCGGGGCTTGGACCCTTCAGAAGAAAATCTGCCTGTCTCCCTCGGAGAAAATAGGCAGGAGGTGGTTTTCTGAAAGGGATTTTTGAATTGACCAGAATATTTACTTATCTGTATGTTTGCCCCCTAACCCTAGGAAGACCGCAAAAATCCACCTGCGAAAGAATCTTTTTTTTTTCATTGCACGCAAAAAAAAATTCCCAAGTTCTATCCTAAAAAAAAAAGTATGGTGCCAAAGGTCGTTAGCCTTGATTTAAAAATCCAATAAAAAAAAAAGTTTCACGAATGTGTCTGTTTTATGTCTCGTTAAATATTACTCTTATTACCTTACGTCCGTGTACGAGTATACATGTACATATAGTTTTTACGATGAATGATGATTTATTTATTTTTCAATTTTATTGGCTACGTATTTGGACTTTGCTCCTTTTTATTTTGTCTTGTATTTTTTTGGCTTCTCTACGACTTACTGTCGCTTGAATTATTATTGATTTTTATTTGACTTTGCCAATTTTTTCTTATCCTATCTTATAAAGTATATTTTATGAAACCACTGCACATCGCAGAATTATTATGAACTTCAAACGGCACTACTCTTACTTCGTGAATAATTTCATGTGAACTACTCATTATTATTATATTAAGTTATATTTAATTTCTCTGGATTGTCGTGTTGTCCATAATGCAAGCTTTTGGATATAATATCAACTTATTGGTAATACCGGACTTGCGATATTTTGTGAATAATTTTTTATTACTTGTATTATTCACATCTGTCTTGCCTCTCTTATCAAAATTTTGCTCTATTCTTGCTTTAGCACAAACACTGTATTTCCTCATCGAAAATACATACCACTTTTCAATCCTATTTTATGAGTCAAAAAATAATGTTATCGACTCGGTTGATAATATAAAATCCAGTGTTGCAAAACTCATAAATTTTCTTCTGCTATTGATTATTTCGTCTTTTTTCCCCTTTTCTTTCTCCATTTTAGGTTATTTATAATTAAAATGAGTAATTGCGACAATAGCATTATTCATTATAATATACAGTGGAAATCGCTTATAACGAGAATGAAGGGACACGCTTTTTTTCTCGTTATAAGCGATAGCTTATTATATCCGATATCTGGATAAAAAGAGCTTCTCGTCATGTCCGATACATATTATACTCAAAAAATTCAAAATATGCGAAACTTCGGCAAAAAAAAATTTTACGAGATGAATATAACTCTTAAATTATCATAAACACATATATTTGTACGTACATGAAGGACCAAGTATTACAATACCCTAGGCTACATAATTTAATTTTTCAAAAAATCAAGCGTCGATTGTTTGCTTTTTGTCAATTAATCTGAATTTGATTTGGCCTTTAAATGATTTCTCCTCGTTATAAAAGAAGATTTTACAAATTCCCTCTCTAAAATGCTCTTGTATCCAATATCTCGTAATATCCGTACTCGCTGTATGTATTATTATTTTACGACACATGCGAGACCCAAGATAAGGTAAGACACTTGCGAGACTCACCTTATAAATGCTCAGAAATGAAACCTTCGTCTTCACATGGCTTGGTGGCTATCTAGTATCTGTAGATGCCTTAGGCTATATAATGTAATGAAACCCACAGCTATTGGTTAGGTGTACAATACAGTTTATAGGGAGTAGAATGAAATGAGGGAACCACAAGTATACATGCAATTGATATTTGGGGCACTTGCGAGTTCCAGATAAAAAATGCAGATTTGGGGTCTGCAGAGTGGAGGGAGTAAAAAAAACCGTATATACACTTCATGGACATGTGAGACCCACGAAACGGTAGCCTATATCGCATTATCAAAAAGGGTCTCGCAAGTGTTATACTTAATCTATTTGGGTCTTACAAGTGTCTACAACATCTCTATCCGTATTTTTTTGTATGTGGTTGGATGGAAAGTAGGTTGGGACTTGAGACTTATAGCTCGTTCTCGTTATAATTGCGATCTCGCTGTAAGTGATTTCCGCTGTAGTTTGTAATTCACTCATCTGTGGTTCATTTCATTCAATCAACTTGTATAACTTTACTCTGTTAACACGTGACTAACTATATTAGATTACTAGCCTATATTGTTTGGTTTTGTAGATAACATTCATTCATTCGAGTATTCAGTCACGTGCTCTTTGTTTCTCTTTTGGAAAGGAGTATAATCATACAATTTATACTCACTTATATGACTGTCAACTATTAATTGTAACTATTTTTATCGTTATCGTGATTTCTCACGCTTATTTTCTAATTAAGTTTTTTATTTCTTTTGTTTCAGGTAAATTAAATCGCATTATGTACTTTAATCAAAAACGTCGTAGAGAAGGTTACGAACCCCATAGTCACAGACGGTGATTTCGGTTACCAGGTAAACTATGTAGCCTAAAATGAATTACGAAAGTGAACTCTCGTCTCGAGTCATTTTGAAAAGTATTGTATAAGATGACTATTGACGACCAGAAGAGGACTGCGTACCAAAATGATGATGTCAACAGATGTATGTATTTTGTTCCGCTGCGCTGTTCATTTGTATACGGTTGCATCAATGCGTAAAATTTTCAAGCATATTCTTAACCAAAAAAACAAGTCAGAAAAAAAAGAATTCAGAAATTTAATTACATTTTACAACACAATCGTTTCGCTTTGGAAGAATGAAAGATCCAAGAACGAGTGAATTGTAATTAAAAATTATTGGGGAACAAAATGGTCAAGACTGTAGAAAGAATAAAAGCTAATTGACGTGTTGTGTCTGTTATATTTTATTTTCCATTGCAGAGTTGGGTTTCGATTGTCTTGCCTTCGGTTAGCCTCCCCCCAACCCCACCCCCGGCTTTGGTTCAATCTATTTTTTCGAATTGTTTGAGTAAGAACAGGCAGCTGTTAAACCGAATTGATGCATTCTTGAAGAAATTTTTACTAAACTACATGTACGAGTAAGTACTTAAAAGTGCCTTGGAAACTGCAATGTTCAACTTCGACTAAAAAATTCCATTAGCGAAATTTCAGCAACGATGCTGAAATTGCCAAGTTCTTGAAGAATTCAAATGTACGTATTTCGGTATAAACCATTCAGCACGAATTTCTCTGTTTTTTTTTTTTTTTATTAATAAATTATTCGCTAACTTTAGTGAATATTTTAAATAATCGAGGAAAAAAGTAGAAAATGATGGGAAGTTTTTGACGTGAAAAATTCGACCGAAATAGAAAAGATTACATCGAATATCGGAGCGAGCTGGCTGTATTTAAATATCGCGTCTTACTCGCTATAAATACTTCGGAGGTTGACTAAAATTTTTTGAATTCTTTGCTTCGATGTGAAAAAATTCCTATGAAATAATTCTTAGCGTAATCAAACACCCTTTTCTGTACCTAGTTAATGTTTCTAATTTTGAAAAAATATGTGACCAGTGATTTGCAAGAAAAAACTAATAATTAGTCTGCTTTTTCAAATTTTATAGGACAGCAAGGATACACTTTCATGTAAAATCGCATTGCACTGATCCGCTGGATTTAGCTAGCCCATGTTTGAGAATATACGAATGAAGGTCCAACCCTAAAGAAACCAATCTAGCAATAATTTGTTTGTATTTCACTCGAGTTTTAAATGCTAGATCTATTAGCTATAAGGGAAAATAACATCCAATCTTACCTAGTGATTTGTTTCACTGATTTCCCTATTTGTTGCATAAAAATATGCAGTTTCTATGACAAATCATACGCTCAGTGAAAAAATATTAATATTGACTTTGCTACCATTATGACCTACTTCATACTTGCAAAATATTATGGACTCCGCCTGATTTGAAGAGAGGTACTTGGTCAGGGGGTTATCCACCGTAGAACTTCCCTATATTTTGTATAATACCGCAGAATGTTTAATATCAAAGATTATCTAGAGTCTGTTGGCAATTTTCTTCTATTTTTTTTTTTTTGTAATTTTTTTCCTTCTTTATCTTCAGTTTCTGTCTTTTCATTATGAAAATGATTCTAAAATTTGCATAACGACGCTTGAAAGAAAGCCGTTTAGGTGGAAGGTGAAGAAAGTGCGGCTAGAAATAGCAGACGTGAACATTATATTTCAGAAGATGAACGCCAAAGGTGAGTGCCATAAAGTCGTTAAAGTTGATTTGCTCAAAAATAAAAAAAATCTGAAGAAAAGGTTGCTTCAAGAAAAAATGTTTCATAAAAATGGCTGGATTTTGACGTTAACAAGACATTACCTTGAACGTACGTGTAGTGGTGGCAAATGGTAGCAGGCGTGTGTTAAAATAGATAGAAATTTATGAAAAGTTTTTTGGACGACCGACGCGACGATTCTTCTTGCTTTTATTACTCGGTTGTGCTTTAATTTAGGTAGCTGGTAGCAAGCTGGTAGCGTGTAGCTTTTCGTTGAAGTTACATTTTAATTTTCCCAATAAAATTAGCTTATGAATTTTTTTTTCGTCTCCTGATTACAAATTCTCCATTTTTTTGGTGGCCAGTTTGACTTGCTTGTTTCGATTATTTTAATTTTTTGAACTAAAAAACTACATCATATTTGCCAAATAATGGCACAAACTGGAGTTTTTTTACCATCGTAGTTTTTGAGTGAATGAATTTTCTAAAATGATCATCTGAATCGGTTTGGAGAGAAAAATGATTTCAACCCCTACCCACCGGAGACTAGGAAAACCATCATAAATGAATGTATGAGTAACTCATGTTGCTCTATCTACAGCTGGGTGGTGAACTCGAGGCGGAACAACCTGTGTCCTGTATAGTTAAAGGATTTTCTCCATCAGTGGTCTGCGGATGACTTTTTCTCTGTAACTCTCTGCGAATGCTAAATTTTCAATCATGATTATGATTGACAAAAAAAAATCTTGATTGATGATTATTAATCACGTTTAGTTCGATAGTTCCCATGATTAAATGATTGATGATTGAATATGATTATTTAAAATCCTGATTAAATCGCTCGGAAGTCCGAACCTGTGAAACTTTTTCAACTCGGAAAAATTTTTTTTGCTCATTGTAAGGTATAAACACAGGGAAATTAAAACTCGTAGACATCGATAAATCACATTTTATACGATCAATCATCCCTGATGATTGATGATTGATCAATCATTTTCAATCATGATTAAAAATAATGATTGATCAATCATAATCATCAATCATGATTGAAAATAATTTTCAATTATCAATCATTAATACTTATTGAAAATGACTTTCAATCATCAATCAGATTGAAATTTGCCCAACTCTGGTCGTGACTTACTTATACGGACAATTCATTATCAGACTGCGTAGAAAATAATGTATGTTGATTTCATTTTGTGGAAATCGTACTATGCTGTGCGCCTGCCTTATCGGTACCATAATTCGCCATAAATTTTTCAATATTTCTAGTGCTCGAACAACGACTGCAGTCGACTTCACTTTCAGTTGGCTGCGATTAATGTGTCGTCGTCGTCATAAATACGACCTTGAGCCGATGTAATATCCCATAATGCCTCTCTTCATTTCCCACGATTTGTTGCTTTCCTTTCTGCCTCACCACTTGCACTTGGACACCAGAAATAACGTATTTATTTACGCATCACGCTTCGTGTATTGTTATAGAGGTATAGACGAGGGGGAAAAATGAGAAAAAAATTCGTGAAGATAGCCTTTATATTAGAATTTAAAAGTACATGCATTTTTTACTTTTGCGTCTGCGTCTACCTTTACAAGTAGAAAAAAAAAAGCTCAAAATAGGCACGAATCAGAGGAAACTGTAGCGGTTATTTACCTTTCTGTTAAATACATGTGCTTATGGCGGTTTGTGGTTTTTCACTCAAAGCCACAATGTACGCAACGAATAAGCCTATCGTGTTTCATTAGAATAATAATATTGAAGGTAGGGGTAAATCAACTTATTCCAAAAAGTGTATAAGTAGGTAGTAAATACGCAACGAGTACCTACACGTACAATGTATCTATGCATTTTAACAGGTTTACCTACCTCTTTGTTGTAATTTTCTTTAGATTTTTCTTTTTCACGAATATTTAGTCGAGATCCGCATTCTAGAAAGATGGCCTGACTTCTCAGTATATGAAAATGAAAAGTGGCCTATAATAAATTGATAAGTTAGTGTATTGTACGACGAAAGTGGAATATTCATCCATGCCGTGTCATCGTATATTGACTTCTTACCGTTATGAGTGAAAGTTTGGAAAATGCTTGATAGTGAATGAAAAACTTCTATATGTTGTTCGTGCTTTTGAAAGCGATTGAAAGCTGCCGTAAAGTTTTTTTTCTTACTACCTATTTATTCGTTCGGCAATTTGTACGAATTTTTGAAAAATTGGCTCCCTGTTTCCTGCTCATTTGTTGCCTATTGAAAGTAGGCTTAAATACGTCTCGTCTTCACCTGCGAATAAATTTTTTCTACTTATATCCACTTTTATTGATTGAAATGCGGAAACCAGCTGGGATTTTTTTATTCCTACATTTGAAAATTGTGCTCTTTATGTAAGCTTTTATACCCACTCTATTCGATTATTTATATCAAACTGTTTTTTCTTTTTTACAATAGGAACCATGCAGCACAGTGTCTTAAAAGTGTACAAAATGTGCAGACTCCTAACCTATATTGTAATACTGATGCGGAAGGTTTTTTTTTTTACTGATTTCATTTTGTCATTTTTTCATGTTTGATATCAGTATTACCGATTTTAGCAATAAAAATATAGAAGAGGCGCTAACAGTGAGTCAGTGTCTACCAAGTTAATTGAAATAACGCTGCAGTAAATTGTGTTTTTAGATTGAAATTCAAACCTAATGCAGAAGAAGTGTTGCTGAGCCTTGTCATCTAACTAATACTATTTATAACTTCACCTTTTATTAGCAAAATGAAAAAAAAAAAAAATTGGGTAGGTATTTGAAAAAATAAATTAATAATATAATTATTTTATTTCACCAGTACTATATGGCTCCTAAGAAAGCTATGAATTTTTGCATCATATTCACTGTATTTTAGTTACATGTACAATTTGTACTTGGAACCAATTTAATAGCATTTTTTTCTTCTTATACAGGGTGTTCAATATTGGTTGCTGTTGCTACAGTGACGAGACATGAAAAAAAAATATTGGCATAATTTTTCAAATGTCATTGATTAGTTTTGTATAATTGTTCATTAAATTTGATGGAAATTTCTCAGCTCAAGTAGATAAGTAATTATTTTATGAGGATATGGAAAAAAATAACTCGGTGGGTGTTTTCAAAAATGATATGAAAAATAAATCATTCAACGATGTTTTTTATTCACCATAAAAATTTTGCCTTCCCTGGTCCGTACTTTGCTCACTCTCTGAAGAGAAGTAACCAGAATGCAAAAGCTCTTTCCTAATTAATTTGTCTTGCATCGATTTGAAACGGAGAAGTGTTTTGTTTGTCACACGACATGAATTTCGATGACGTGGGTCGAGTCTTGTAATTGAAGAAATCTGATCGATAGAATTATCAACACATCTATAGAAAACACGGCTAGAATATTTTCGTTCGTTATATGTGTGTTATGTGCCGATGATTTTTCCAAATTCTATGGGATTTATACTTTTTTTTTTGGTATTTTTCATTTCGTTTTTCACATTCCCCCCGTATCAGGAAGTAAGTTTTTTTTTGTGAGTATCCAGCAATAATACGTGAAGTTCAACTTTTTATATTCATTCGTGAATGCAGTGCGAGTATGGTCCGTAAATGTCAACACCCTAGGGAAATTTTCGTGCATTCGAATTCGGTAAAAATGTATCCCTTCTTGCAGTTAACATATTCTTTTGAACTTTTCTTCTTTTTTCAAGTAGTTTTTCTTTTCTCGTTGCGCATAGTCTATGTTGGAATATAAGGTTTGTGATTTTACTCGCAGGTAGGTTCTAATTTGATTCGCTTCAATTTTTCTCCCCATTCGTAAATGGGAACAGTGTTAAATTTAATGGCGAAATATTTTTCATTTCCTTTCCACTCTGCAATCACGGTGATAAATTAGCCCTAGTGAAAAAATTTTGTTCCCACTAAAAAAAGCTCGTGTAATTTTTTTAAAAACCGTTGTTATGAAATTGTAGGCTGGCAATTTCTTTCTGTTTTTTTTTTTTTTTTTTTTTTTTTTTTTTTTTCCAAGTAAGTAGCTACCTATGTTATGAAGTCTTCTTGCGCTTTGTTATTCAGAATAGGTATCCTTTCTTAACCTTACCCTTTGGACTCATTTCTAAATTCGACGATGATGTGAAAGTATAATATGCCTAAATTAACTAACGTTGAAGCTGCAGCATTTTATGAAGCGAAATCCCTCGATTTAGGCTCCTATTCTCCCATTCGTGTTTTTTCGGTGATGGTTGTACAGTCGACAAACGTGCTGAGGAGAGTCCGCGTAAAAAATTAATCGAGAAACAAATGATTCTCTAATGAAGTTCCACACCATTCATTAAGCTTCGGTGCGAAAGAAAACAAAACACAAATAACACGGTCACAGAACTGACTATTGAAATAGGACAGTAATTTTGTGGCAGGGCTGCCAAAAATTTCATCGTATTAGTTCATCGGAAGGCTTGAGAAAACGTGGCCAAAACGTTAAAACGTGGCTCGCTAACAGATTCTAATTGCTTTTTTGTTTATTTTTGATAAGGATTTTTGATGTACAAGTTCCTGTTAGCCTATAAGTATAAGGTAAATTCACAAATTTCAGTCTGGTGCTATGCTCAGTATCCGTTAGCATGAAGGAAATCACACCATAATTAGAATGGGGGAAAATATTTAGCCCGTCAAAATAGGTGATTTGAACGACAGACTTTTTTCTAACAAATTAATTCGTTTCAACGGGAAAATAAAGTATAATGCATGACAAATCAGGCCCGCCAATATAATCACTTATCCCAATATTAAAACCAGTTTTGCCTCCCTATTTATGATGAAGCACGATAAACATAGAACAACTTACACTGCACGACAAATTTGACTTATCAAACAGTATGTTATGTGTTTGTAAGGTACCAAAATATTTTGAACGGTTTTTTTCTTATTAAAATAATGGAAAACGTATCGGTGTTTGAAAATTTTTCTATTTTAGGTATGAAAATTAGACTGAAATTAGTAAATATGCTGTTAGAAGCAAAGGCTGTGCCCTTGGGCCAAAAAAGGAAAAGAGGCCGACCTACTGTAGCCATAAGGGCCTTGATTGTTCAATAATTTTTCTAATTTTTTAATACTTGATACATTTTTTTTTTAGTTCCTTATAAGTTTTGGTTTTATCGTTCATTCTACATAATTTTAATTCATTAATTTACTGTTCTCAAAATTTATTATAATGTTAAAAGTCATTATTTGCTGTGAATTGTTTGAAATCTCATTCATTACATTTTTTTATCATTTTGCTCATTGTTTTCCCATTCTACACCATTTTTTGTCGTTAGATTTTGAAAAGTGCGTTGAAACCATTTATTTTTTGGTATTCATTCACTTTTTGTCGTTCAAATCACCCTTTTTATCGGGCTGAAAAATCATACCCAATTAGAATTAATATGGATTTGGAATAGAAATGTACATAAACTGCTAAAATACTCGTATATTTTAAAACAGAATTACAGTTATCCTAAAAAGTTGGTAAAATTGAAATTACGATGCAGGCAATGCTAATCTTAGATGATACAGAAGATGTTGAACAATCGTGGTGGAGGGGTTGGGCTAATTTCTATTACAATTTTAGAAAATAAAAACTTTGATGTTGACTAATTGTCAATTTAAACCGTTATGGAGATACTTTTATTTTACCATTCTAAAATGTTCAAAACATAACTAAAAATTGACAGATTGAAAATAACGTTTTTTTCCCTCCAGTAAGTTTTATTTTAATCTTATAAACTTCTCAATTATATTGAGAAGTAAGAAAACTCGTCAGCGACAGGCACTTGAAAACTATGAAAAATATATACCTACCTATGCTGAAACAGACAGTTTCGTGAGAGCTGTACTATGGCGAGAGCTATTCTCACGATGCTATCATAATGTAAATGAGCCTCATCTAATTTGCATTGTGCAGCGTTTCTGTTCGAATTTCATAGATATATGGATAATTTGTGTTTGAAGCTTAAAATTCTTCTAACTGCTTTAGAAAAATACTCTAGGCTACATTTGGACAGCTTTTTAATATTTACTCGCGATTCCAGGTGGTTTGCTCCAGCAATTACTAACGGTCATTTTTCGTAGTACGTCTGTATTTGTCGGTATTAGGTTGCATCCACCCCCTCATACGCATGGCTGCAACCCCAAATATGTGCAGTCATAAGTCAATAACCCTTTTTTTCGTTGACGTGAAGTGTGAAAATGTCAGAATATTTTTTCACCGGCGTGTCCAATGAAATATTGAAAATCATATTTTTTAATTTGATACGAATATACCAAGGTGTTATATTTTCACCGTTTAAGTTTGATCCCCTTTTCTCGCCTCTCAGTCAAATTCATGTAGGCCTACATTTTGATTTGTCATACAAGTAGTGAAGTATACAAGTAGGTATGTGTATTTTTTGTAGGATAAATGCTGAATGAAAAATTGCGTTCTTCGGTATTTATATGATACATTATACATGCGTTGTATTTTTGTTTCTTTTCATGGAAGGAAGAAGAAAAAGAAAAAAAAAAACTACTGAAAAAAAAAGGTAGCCTATGTATAACTGTATCTACTCGTCGCACCAGTGAAACAAAACCACCTGCATGAGTCTCTCATAGGTTCCTTTTGCAGTGTTTCTCAAAATTGAGTAATTCTTGTTCTCATAATTTTTACTGAGACTGTAAGTAGTCGTTTGAAATGTAGGTCGTTTTAGAATTTAAATTTACATTAGGTCTTCTTCGTCTACTGAGAATACTAAGAGAAAAGTTTTAACAATGTGAAGGGATACTGTTATGTATACTATGTATGGCCTCTAATTTATCCGAAAAGAAAATTGATAGCGTTATCAGTCTTTCTGAAAAATAATTACTACCTTTCACGTATAACTGGTACAATCTTATTGGTGAAAAAATTTCAAATTTATGAACATCGAAGTTCGAGGATATTTCTAAGACACGTATTTTGGAGAAATTGTACAGTTCAAAATAATGATAGGTGAAATTGTTTTTCCGAATGAGATTTTCGAAGTTATAATCGTCACTCTCAGTTGATGAGACGACTTCTACGTAGTTGATTTTAAAAAATATGGAATCACTTTTTTACTGCTCCAGTAATTTGGATCCTTTTTTTTTTCTTTTTTTTTCTTTGAATTCAATCATATGCCCTCCATAAACACATTAAAACCAAGTCAGAAGCATTAGTAGTCTGCGCACTTCACTATGCTTTTGATGGACCCTCATTTCGGTGTAGGATGACACTTCCGTCAATGATGAGGGAAAGATGAGACGAACTGAAGCCAGCTAACTTCCGGAAAAAAATATTTAAAAAACATGTACATTAAGGATTCTGTAGAAATTCTATATTATAGGTATAATCTGTTTTATCAATAATGAAAAAAAAAAAAGTGAATAAAATTTCAAGTGGTCCAAAGCGTAGAAATTGCTCAATTAGTTTGTGTATTTTAGACCCAAATTGTTGCTTATTTGAGTGGAATGAGAGTCGAGCACGGCATAGACTTAGCCACCTAAAGTAAAATGAGCTTACTTTAAGATTTTTCATTCAGCTCTAGAATAAACAATCAAGCATATTTTTTTGTTAAGTTTTTGATGAAGAAAAAATGAAGCCTCTGTATCTTATATTATGTGATTGTGGTTGCCCAGAAAAATATGAAAAGTTATAGTTTTTCCTGTATAGGCGGTTGAAAAATTTCATGCCTCGTGAATGTTCATAATATTATGTATTATTTGTTATTTCACTTCGAGTAATTTTTTTCTTCATAAATTAATAATGGATTACCATGCAAATTTTCTAATCAACTGTTTTCTTTTGTTCCAGGTAAACTCATTCCCAGTTAGCTAATGAGCATTCGAAATGAAAACTAATATCGGTTACAAGGTAACTGAAAGCCAAAAAGTAATATTTTGTACCTATTATTACTGATCTATTTTCGGTCGAACTGTTTGTGTACCTTATATAGTTGCTACGTTTATGGACTGCGAGGTCGGTACACAGATATGGGTCGGTATTAGAAATTAACATTGAATGGCGACTGGATTAAATACTAGCTGAAGCCTGACTGTCCCAATTTTTAAAGGACGAAACAAAAATTTTCGTCACACAATTTCTTTTCTCATATTTATCTCATATTATTCTCGCAAAAAAAAAAAAAAAGCTTTTATTTTTCACGTCTATAATAATTATTTTTTGAGTAAATTTAGATATAAGAGGATTCATCACGGAATGAGCTAAAAATATTAAAAATTTTTTTTTTAGTCTGCTCATTTCAATATTTCATTGCAGACTTCGTGATGTAACTCTTTTGTCAGGGTGTCGAATAGGTGTCACCTTTTCCAGTTAGTGCGACTTTCCCAAATATTCATTTTACGTTTGATTCTCGATTTTTTGGACGTTTTTTCTGCGCATCATGCAAATACTCGTAACATGGTAATATTTCGAAGAAAAATTATTTGCTGATGAAAATGGTACGGCCGTGGTAATTCTCCATAGGGATAGGCTAGCGTAATTCCCGAAAATAGCCTCTATATGTGTGTTACCTGTGAGCAAAATTTTCTCCAGGAAATTGAATCTCGCACTTTCCTCCCTTTTTTCTGCCACATCGACTAACCAGAAAACTATAAAATTGTCGCACTGTCATCGTGAATACATTATTTCGAACTATAACTAATCTGTATACACCCGTAGTCCCATGTCCGGTTTAATTAAATTCATAAATAATTATTTAGACATTTGAAAATGCCAGTACGTAGCAAGTGGGAAAGCGATAGAAAAAAAGGTTGAAGAAATTACCGTTGAGATTAATTTTCAAGTCGTGATCACCGATTAGCAGTTAAGCGTAATCAGAGAAAAATTCATTTGAAAATGGAAGAAAAGACAACTGCCCGCTGCCTCCTCGCCGTGTTGGGAAGTGAAACCAGTTAAAAACATGACTAAGCGGTGAAACTCTTATTAGGAATAGGAAGCGGTGGGGGAAAAAAAAGTATTCAGCATCCTCCGATTTATTCGCTTGGAAACGATGCAAATAGGTTTTGAATGTATATAGTAAAAGAAATTCAATTATTTTACGCCTATATACGTATGCACTGAGGACAGAGAAAGATAAATACTGTTCGACGTTTTTCCTCATCATTTACTGCGAGGTGGATGGATTCGTTCATGTGGTAAAAGACTACCACCAGCACAGTCTTCAGCCTCCACTTTTATAGAGTCTTCGATTACATTTTTCCAGTAGTAACGAGTGATGCGGTTATTTTCTGATGACGCGAGTTCTATAATTAATGTCAAAATAATTATTATCGCAGGTTTGATTCCACTCGACGTTTGTAGAAATTATACTGATGATGTGTGGAAAGTCGGTATCCTAAGTGCGCTTTGTCAAAGACTTCGAAGAATGATCCGCAAGTCAACACTAGAAGTACCAGGTGGCGTCATATACGACGCCACTCAAAATTCTTAGATGGACCACTCTGAGGAACAATATTTTGCGAAACCCTGACTTGTGTCATATGACGCCACCTATGAACCGATTCCAAGAGGTGTTAAATGCAACTTTTAGGTGGATGAACGTATGACAAAACCAGCAAAACGTATACCATGTTTGAATGACAAAGTGCATAACCTATTTATATACAGGCGTCGTTTTTCACCACCAAAATATACTGAGCACTTCTTGGAATCGGACTCTTCAATTAATAAATGTACATCACCAATAGCAGGGACGATATTCTGATGCGATATCCATCCGCGAACCTTTGCTAATTGCTGTGCAATAAATGCGATTCCCCGTCCGAGGGATCTTTGGTCACAAGGCTAGATTGAAGTAAATAATTAATTGTAATGTGCATAATATTTAATATCTATAACGAAATTAGCACTGGGTATGTAAGAAGTGTGCAAAGAAATGGAAAAATTGACGTGTCTTAGCGCCCTAACGCTTAACGTCTTTCACCCCAGGTCCATGTCTAGAGAATTGAGCAAAGTTGTTGTTTTTTTCGTTGCAAAAATAACAACAGAAACAGCCCAAGAAATGTGCCGATTGAATTACCGATAAAAAAAAATGTCTGATACAAACGTTTGATCAGCTGTTGAAAGCACATCTTTTCGATAATAATTCTCATTTTGTTTGCGACAGCTGAATATTCTGCCATGCAGTCCTCGCGTATCCATGTCGGATTTATTTTTCTCCGAAAAGCCCACAGATATTTGAAATACGAGTCGAGCGTAAAATTACACTTTACTGTTCTGAAAATGTTTTACCTGCTAGAATATTGTTATTAGTAGAGCCTAGGTAAAGTATACCATACAAAGGTAAAAAGGCTAGTTCTATTTGTGTGGCAGAATTGACCTTCTTTTTCATTCTTGGCGAAATCTCCCGCCTTCTATGTTATATTGTGGTGGCTGTCACGGGATTTTTGTAATGCATAATTTAATACTCTTTAGCCTACCTTTTTTCTCCTTTTTTTCTCTCCCTTCTGTACTCTAACAGGTTTTTTTTTTCTACTTTTGAAAAGAGTATCGTGTGGATTTGGTATTCGTGCTACAAAAGAAAAACCGTTTCTTGGCACTGGTACGCAGCTAAACCTGCATTGAAATAAAGTCGAACCAAGTTTGTGTAACGTCTACTATCTGGACTAGGTACTTATAAAACGTGCTAAATTTAAAACCTCTATGTTTGTAGCCTTGTAAAAATTCGCGTCGTACATTTTATGACTCACATTTATCGCTATTGCAATTCAAAATTGCGGACACGTTTCCTGAATCTGCAGGTTACACGTGTTATTCGTTGGTGTAGTTGTTTTGTCCCGAAGGTGGTGTGAGAAAATACAGGGTGTGGTGTGGCCCCTCGATTCTACCGCCAAGAAACTGCAGATAGAAGTACACAAGTTATATTCATGTATGATAGTTTGCCTTAATTTCTGGTTGGCAATGGCTGTATAATGTTTGAATCATTTCTTCCGCTGATAATTATTTTTTAAAATTCATTAATTCATTACTATGATATTTAGAAGCCACCAGTTGGCACGATTGTTTAGCAAATATGATATCGTTTTTTAGTTTTAAAAATTAGAGCCATCGAAGCATGCATAGAACAATGATGAGTGAAAATGTAGAAAATTTAAAGTACCTAATAAATGTTCTGAATTTTTCATTTTTTCTAAAATTGAATATAAAAATGTTGTTTTATGGGGTACTTGGAAATATATGAGTATGTTTGAAAGAAGACCAACTGTTGAATCGTATGACGTTGAAAGAATTTCTATAAGAAAGTTAATTTTCTTTTTTTTTTAAAGTTAGTTAATTTCTTTCATTTTCTCTACTTTTAAGAATAAAGCTGGATGAATTTTTTTCAGACAGTTGTTTTTCTCCTTGAAATTATTATTTTGCCGTATGCTATAGCAGTTGATTCTTTTTCAAAAAAATGATGAGTTAAGGACATTTTTTACCTCAAACTTTTCACATTTTCATTCATCATTTTTATCTGCTTGCTTCGATTGATCTAGTTTTTAAAACTACAAAACTACATTGCGTTTGCATAATGGCGCATTGGAGTTTTTTAACTATCACAGTTTTAAATGTCAGAATTTCTAATAATAATACCCTGAATTGGTTCGGAGTTCGGACAAAAAAATAATTTCAACGCCTACCATCCGGAAATTAGGCAAACCATCTTGAATGAATGTCATGCATGTTGTTCTATCGACAGTTGCTGGGTGACAAGCTTGAGTTTGAACACCCTGTATATTTACGATCACTCGTAATTAGTAGGAGTAGGAACTTGTAATTTTCTCCACGAATATGTATGACTATGATCGTATGTTCCCTAAGCTGTGATTAAGTTTGGTTGACCTATAAATTGTTTGTGTCAAGTCAGTATACTGTCATTTTCTTCTTTGCTTACAATTTAATAGCTCCTTCTCTCATCCTACTGTCTTGATCCCACTATTAATGTAAATTATATTGGCACGTTTTTATGCAAATTTTTAATTAAATATTCATTATAGTAACTTCAACTTGTAATCTAGTGTACTGGTGCAAGTGAAATGTTGATAACATCTCATACAATTGGGTGTGGATAAATATGCTCGAGTAGCCAAAAAAATAACTCATCGAAAATTCCCCATTCTATAGATGGTGTATTCATGTGAATGAAGAAATGTATTTATAAACTTATAAGGTTCTCAGCCAGTTTCAAACTCATATGAAAATTAAATGCTTAACTACATTACTACTTGTCCACTTCTTCTGAAAATATTTTTTACATATCTGAAGCGTTTTGGTCTTACTAATTGTACAAATTTTTTATATTCCCCAATCGGGCAATCGTTTACTGGCACAATCATGATGATTCTTAATTTTGAAGCGCACCAAGACTTTTCTCTGTGCTGAAAAAGGCTTATGCCATGCCGCATCGTTTCACTTAACATTGTTTGAAAGTTCATCTAAAGCTTTTCATGGATTGAGCCTCCGATGAAGAAGTATATATATATTGGTTTTCATGTACATATTTATCAGTTTTTGTTCCTTGAAAAAGTTGCCTCTGCAGTCGTCCTTTTCTTACTGATAGCATTTTTTCCTCACTGGCGTTGATTTTAAAACTATAAAGAGTTACAAATGTTGAAATTAAACATCAAACTGTCTGTTCTTTCGACTGAACATCATGTATTATAATTTTCTTTTAAGTAGTCCCGTGCGCTTAATAATAGTAATATAAGCACAAAATAGCATAAATAGAGCTATTCGATGTGACTCGTGGAAGATGGAATTACAAAACTACCATTCTGTGGGCACTTTAGTAATTTCTGCCACACTCTGTCTGTACGATGCGACGGCTTAGAGCTTAGTGACAAATGATTTGTAAAAGTAAAAGAACGATATTACATACTTTCCTTTTTTCATTTTTTTCCTTTTTTTTTTTTTTCAAATTGTGGAAAAGAAATTAACAAATGTTCACCGGGGAATAAGGAAAAAAGCTGATTATAACTCGATGCTACTGTATTGCAAGTACAGTTCATGAGGGGCGGAACTTTGAGGCAGTGAAAAGGATGAGAGTTGAATAGAGAAAGCGAAGGGGAAAAAAGGCAAGAATGAGTATTCTAAATGGGAAGTTGGAAATGAATGTACCGGAAAAGTGGAAAATACACGAAAAGTCTGCTACACAATGAAATTTTGTGGCAGTTTGTCGTATACTCGTATGTTTATCGGCCAGTTTTCCACAAAATGTATTTTATGTGTATCCGCAAATGAGACGACAATATCGAAGAAAGCCTTTGTTTCATACGTAAAAAAGTACACGAGACAATGCCCGGGGGTATTTTTTCTCGATCCTCATATTGAGTGAAGAGTGCGTGGAAAACGAGGCGAAAAAAAGTGGGACTTTTTTCCGAACTATACATACACAATATTATAGTGCCCCAAATTGTCGGAATGACTAGCACACAATTACAAGATAAGACCAAATTATAGACGCACATATTCCTTTTTTTTCTCTATTTTTTTTTGACTCGTCAAAATACTACGCTTGAAGGAGCTTGTTTTGGAAAAACAAAAAAGTGAAAGAGCACGGTTTCGTTTTCAAAATCTAGAAGTGAGATTGATCTATAGCTATTATACCTATAGTTGTTTTTTTATTTCCAATTGGGCGAGTGTATTGCTCAAACTATTCATTGTAAATGCAGGTTTATATGGCTGTTTGTACAATGCTCACTCAAGTGTTGATCTGAAAGCTTTGTTCTTTATAAAATTTTCATTTCTCATAACTCGAACTGTGGACTTATTTGATGACTTTGCCACATCTGTAACCTTCCTCATTCCCCGCCCAATCCTACAAAGGATTTTTTTTCTTCTAAATTTCAGCGTTTCGAATGCTGTTGTCAAAGAAGTTGAACATTTTTTTTAGACCTTTGAACAGTAGTTGGAAAATCGACATTGTCAGAATGGCCTTGTGAAAATCCTAGGACGCATATTTGATGGTGGCCCACTTTGAATTGTTATCGGTTTCAAACTTCCTGCTCAAAAAATAAATTATCTGCGAATTCTTGGAATAAATTACACCTCAGCCACTAATTTGAACTAATTAATATCCAGGTTTTTGTTTGGTTATTGAAAGACGAATCAAGTATCAACTGCTGAATGGTGTTATGTGAGAAACAAATTTCATTCATTTTTCTTCGTATCTATGAAATAACTGCCCTTCAGAATTTACTGTCTCGTTCCTGGCTCCCACATTATTTTTCATGCTTTTATAATACTCCAAAACCATCCCACGTAGCGTTATAATAAAATTCGTCTACCAACAAATTCTATCGTAACTTGAATTGTTGATAAAAATTATAATTCAAATTTTTATATGTAGACTACTCATTTTCTTGCTTCCTGCATTGGTATTCGACTATTAATATTTTTTCTTTGCTTTAAGCCTTCGCAAATAGCACACCCACTTTCATATACCGTCTGAGGATCGTCATCAAAGTATATTTTCTGTTATTTTGCTTGTTTCGTATATTTTTCTATTCGTATGTATATCAAATAATCTTCTCGAATAGTAGCCCCCTGAATTTGTCGAAATGATTGCCCAGAAATTACTTTCATGCTTCTATCATTTTTCCCCTCGTAATCTGCTAAGTGCCCTTGTTATATCGGTGATGAAAAAATTATGATTTTGCCATTGAAATTTATGCTCCATATATTTTGTTGAATTGAGCGAGGATTAGTGTTGTATCTTGTCTGAATATCAAGCGTTAATTTAATCGGGTTTTTTATATTCATTATTTATACTGTAAATGGAAGAATTTTGGAGTATTTTATCGCTGATAGTGTTGCAAATTAATGTTAAAGGGGGAAAAAAGATATTGTTTTGTCTTGGATGAGGATGCAAAAGTAGAATTGTTTCGAACAAGACGGTTTCCGTAGCAATTAGAGCAATTAGTTTTGGCGTAATGTGTCAGCAATACCTAGCTGTTGATGAATAAACTACAAAAAAAAAACATTTTTATTAATTGAAAAATACTTTTATACTCGCTCTAACAAGTTTGATAAAGACTGAAACGTTATATTATGCTGATTGGCGAATCCCTCAACTGGATTTATTTACTAGGAAAAATCTAGTTTTCAAAGAAATTACTGATGCAGTACTCGTATGAATTCTGAATTAGGTATACATTTAGATCGATATTCGATACTTACGAGTATCCAACTAATCGAGCAAAAGATGGGAATTCTTTGAAAATTTATCATTCCTCAAGTTAAATGTTGGTATCCACCCACCGTTTATAATCTACTTAACTTAACCAAAGTCAGTAGCCAGTCAGTTGAAATGAATTTGAAGATGAACATTTTTATACAATTATTGGAGATTTTCCTAGACTGCTGATGCCACGAGTTCTGAACCTGTAAATCCGTGATTTTTGGATGAATTGTAGTCTTTATTCCAATTAACAAAAGCAATATTACCGCCAAGATAATGCTTACATTTCTTTCCTCATCTCTCGTAAACGTTAACTTTTTAAAATGAACATAGTACATTTTGTCTTTAAATGTACCTACACAAATTCGTCTAGTTTCGGGTATTTATCGAGTACAGAGTGTTCCGCTTCGAGTTCACCACCAAGCAGCTGTAGATAGAACAAAAGGAGTTACATTATAATCAAGATAGTTTGCCTACTCTCTAGATGGTAGGGTCAAAATTTTTTTCTTCTCTAGAACAATTCGGTTAATTATTTTTTTAAATTCATATATTCAAAATAATGACAATTAAAAAACTCCGGTTTGCACCATCATTTGGCAAGTATGATGTAGTTTTTAGTTTGAAAAATTAGAGCCATCGAAGCAAGCGAAGATGAATTATGAATAAAAATGTGAAAAGTTTGAGGTTTAAAATGTCTTCAAATTATTTTTCATTTTAAAAAATTTAATAAAAAAATGTTATTCCAAAGGTTACGTGAAGAATATTTTCTTGAAATAGAATCAACTGCTATATCATAAATAGCATAAAAAGAATTTTTAGCGGGCAGCCAACTGTCACTCAAAAAAAATTTCAGTTCTTAGGCTTTTTTCTTAAAAATATAAAAAATCTGAAAAATTTGACTAAGTAATACGTAGTTTTTTAATGAGAAAATTGACTTTCTTCAAGAAATGATCTTTTTATGCATGTGATGCGGCAGTTAGTCTTCTTTGAAAAATAAATTTTTCAAGTGGCCCTTATAATATGATATCTTTTCATTCTATTCCAAAAAAATTAAAAATTGTTGTTTTTTACCTCTAGTTTCTCACATTTTTGTTCATTAGGTACCTTTCTCTGCTTACTTCACTTGCTTTAATTTTCAAAACTAAGAAACTACGAGTACCTACATCATGTTTACAAAATAATAACGCAAACTGGAAGCTTCGGATTATCATAGATTGAATTAATGAATTTAGAAAAATAATCAACTTAATCGGTGTAGAGAAAAATGATTCAAACATTATGCAGCCCCTATCAAGCGGAGAAAGTATGCAAACTATCTTACATGAATTCAACTTGTGTTGCTCTAGCTGCAGTTGGCCAGTTGCTCGTTGGTCAACTCGAGGCGGAACACCCTGTATAGGCGCAAACGAATATGAGATTGCCAAGCAAAATAATAAAATTTGTGGCGAGACAATGCGTCGATTCTACTCATCCGATTTTCGGGTATTTCTTCGTCCATGTTACAAATACTTGCAACAAGGCGAACGTGTTTAGGCACCTTTATAACTGTTTTCTTGTTGCATAGAAGTTTGGTATACTCTCTTTCTCTCTCCCATCTTTTATTTCCGTTTGTATATTTTTTTGTAGTTGTTTGATTTTCGTTCAAGCAAAAATTGGCTCCAAAAAGGCAAATCGCTACGGCAAAAGTGACGACAAACATTACTACCTACTCGATTCGAGTATCCAATGTAAGCTTGTATTTTGTTTACCTTTTTAAAAGTCTTTTTAAATATTGCTTCTTCGCATAAAATCGATTACCTTATAATCTACGAGTATAAGCATTTGTTTGTTGATTATTTGAAAGATTTATGCATTTCTAAACTGCTATTCTCACAGTTACAATTTACATTTGATCATCGAATATAGTTTACGATGTGTTTACATTTTACGTCTGCGCCGTCCATACGAGTATAATGAGGGATGCCCTATAATAATGATGCATAATTTTATATTCGAAATTACCTAATTCAATAACTCCCGTGGTGAAAAGTGTAAAAGTACGTTCAAGGAAGAAAAATCGGGTTAAAACTTCAAGAACGACAAAAAAAAAAAAAAAAAAAAAAAACTAGGAACGAAAATAGCCTAAACGACAAAGTTCGTGAAAAGGAGTGTACACTATACTCGTATCTTTGAATGGTGAATTTGAAAGCTGCCAGATACGATCGACGACAACACATCGTTTGACCCGTTTGGCGCTTGAACTCTCATTATATTTTATGCACAATAATTTCAGAAACTCGATTAGTATCTTTTCTGCTGTATATGCGATGGCATTTTTCGAAGTGTGTTCTCGTGTTTGAAGTTTAATAAATGCCCCCATTGAGCTCGTTGCGCAGTCTATTATAGTCTCATGCAGATGTCATAAGATAAAAATACAAAATGAAAAGAATTAGGAAGACACCTAAAGGCGCCTTCTTGTCGTTCTCATTTGGCTGAAAAAAAGAAAAAAAAGTTCCAGGGGCGAAAAAAGAGAGCAGTTAATTAGATTAAAATTGATATCGCAGCTGTTTATTCGTAAAAGAAAAAAACTGTAGTACATGTACTCTCCGTGAAATTCCGCTCGACAATTTAGCCAAGTTTTAACATTCAATTTGATAAATTTGAAGGCAGTAGTCCCTCTCTTTCAACACGAATCCATAGAAACACGAACCCATTAAGACATTAAACGTTAAATGTTGTTGTTGTTTTTTTTCTGGGGGCACGTTTTACCAAATTTTGGGAGGGTTGTTTTCGCAAGCTAAATAAACGTTTGTGCGAATATAATGAAAAGCGATCTTTCGACTGCTCCCTAGCCCCCAATGACGACCCCTTCCCTTAGGTGATGGGCTGCGGGAAGGTGAAGAGGGGAGAAAGACGTTCGCAAGACACGTATGTTGGGTGAGAGGGGGTTGGCTTATAAATACGCTCGTATAAATTTATATATGGTGTATGGTTGACTGTAATAAAGAATAATGGGTGCAAAACTAACTATATATTCCTCCCCCTGTATATGCGATAATAGTTGAACGCACTTTATACCAATTACAAGATGTCGTTGAATTGATGCCGATATGGATATAGAAGTTTATAAATAGTTCCGTCGTTGGAGTAGGAAAGTAGGAGGGTTAATATGGAAAATTCATTTACGTCGATGCAAAACTCACCAGTTTTGTGGAAAATTTGGCGAAAGTTCTCGATGATGATGGGCTTTTAATTATTTACCGTCGTGGTTTCGTGTGTAAGGTATTAAGCCTTAGAATGAAATTTTTTGCTTTCAACTCAATGAGGACACATCACGTTGGAAAATTCAGTTTAGTCAGTTTGCGCAGCCATATTCACTTTCCCAATTTGAGGCTTTTAATTGTGGTTTAACAGTTTTCCATAGCGCACCGTGCATGAGAAATATTTAGTGAATATTTCTTGCAGCATCGTATTCTCGAATTTGATTTTAAAATCCATTTTATATTAATTCATCTTTCCTTCCTTTTTTTTGTTGCTTGTTATTTCTTTTTCACGAGTCTATAGAAAATTATGAATTCCGGTCCTCCTTTAAGTCAGCATCCATTGAAAGTATTATCAATCTTAATTATTATAGAACCCAATCGAATGCGTTCTACGACATCTTGTTTGTAATATTCATTATTCATCTACCAAAATTTTATTTCTTGTGTTACATGAAGCACTATACATTAAATACTATTTTTTCTAACCGGTTTTCGTGAATTAAACTTCTCACCATCTACATTAGGCCTCGTTATATCATTTCGATTTGTCATAATTACAAATTGCCACTTTTCACTCATCATCGAACATGAGCCAACAATATTTTACTGGTCCCCTTTTTGCATAGCAGCGTTCATAATTATATTCGGAAATTTTTTGGAATTCAAATCGATTAAATCAAAGAGTAAGAAGGAAAAATTGATTCTGTCTATTCGCACGTGAATGGAATGAAGAAGTCGGGAAAATGGTTCTCCCTTTACGAGGTAAAATTAGCCTAAACTCGTCCGTCGTCGGGCGTCTCCAGCCTATTCAATCATGAAAGGTCATGAGCCTAATGTCGTGGAGTTTTACTTTTACTCTCGATAAACGAAGTGTGTTCCGTGTGGAGTCACGTATAGGCTTATTTGACTTCGATTTCAAATCTGTGCAATTGGTATGATTTCGCTACACTGCGCTGATCCTTGTAAATAGAGAATTAATTGAGTGGATAATCGAAAAGGTGGAAAATAAGGAAATTCACATCTACATCGTAGAATGCGAAAGTTGGTTCTCGGTCACTTCGCACACTTTATATGTACTCGTATACGTGAGATCAAATTAATGACTGATGAACTCAGCAAGTAGAAATACATATCGGGAAAGAAGGTAATGGAGTTGAACTTGGAGAAAACATCACTATCGGGGTTTTTAATTTGTTCGAAGAGTAAATAGCCCTATTACAGGGTCCTAAGGTTGTCAAACTTTTTTGATTCTCGTGTATGAGATGAGCAGTTTTTCGAGAGATGAACTTTGAACATAGTCTATCAGGTGCACCTTACTTGGTTAGAACGGATCCGTTTAGAAAAAAAACCGAGAGCAGTGACACTTATAGATAATTTCAGAATGATCTTCATCCAATGACAGCTTTTCTGAATAGCTTAATTTTCTCAAGATAGCGATGCACAGAGTCACGTCTATCAAACAGCTATGAAATGAGAAAATCATTTTTTGTTTCTCCAGTGCTTCATAGAATTTCACTTCTTCGAAGTGAAAAATTATTTTCAACATCTCTATCATACCCGTATGTATGGATGTCTCAATGAATTCAGTTATACAGGGTGTTCCGCCTCGAGTTTACCACTGAGCAACTCTAGAAAGAGCTACACGAGTTTATAATTTATGATGATTTGCCTACTCTTCGTTTGTGGTAGTCGTTAAAATAATTTTTTCCTCCAGACCAATTTAGGAGATACATTTTAAAAATTCATGTAATCGAAACTATGATAATTGAGAAACTCCAGTTGGCACCATTATTTAGCAAATAGGTATGATGTAGTTTTTCAGTTTCAAAAAGACCAATCGAAGCAAGCAGAGAAAAATGATGAATGAAAATGTGTCCTTTATTTTTCTTTTCTTTTTTAATTGAATGGAAAAATGTTGTTTTAGTGGATACCTACATGAAAAAAGTGTTTTGAAAGAGAATTAACTGCTGTATCGTTTGGGTTAACAAGAATTTTCAGGAGAACGATAATAGTCAGAAAAAAGCTTTTTTCTTGAAAATAAAGAAAAATGAAAAAAATTAAATTTAACTACCTACCTACTTATTTTGTTTACTTACAAGAAAATCAACTTTTTGAGGGAAATTCTTCACATGTCATGTGATACAGCAGTTATAGAATAAATTTTCAAAGCACCTCTTGAAATAACAATTTTTTCATTCAATATGAAAAAAAAAAAATGAAAAATTGAGTTCACCTCAAATGTTGTCACATTTTCATTTGTCATTTTTCTCTGTCTGTTTCAATTGTTCTAATTTTCAAAATGATAAAACTATCATCATATTTGCTAAATAATGATGCTAACTGGAGGTTTCTCACTATCTTAGTAATGAATTAATGAATTTTTAAATATAATTGTCTGAATTGGTCCGAGAAAAAAGTAATTCAAACATTATGCTGCTCCTATCAACTAAAGAGAGTGCAAAACTCATGCATGATTATAACTTGTGTATTGCTCTATCTGCAGCAGCTCGGTGGTCCACAGCTCTATATTAATAATTTCTGAATATTTGAGAATATTGTCCAAAGACAATATTTAATAGTTCACTCTGTATTCAGTTTTGGTATTGAGTATCTGTTAATATAGCGGTATCAATATGCAAAATGGAGGATTTTAGGTTGGTGAACTCGTAAAAAATAGTCGATTTTTACGCAGGAGATACGAGTAGAATGATTTATATGACGCGTAAAAAATAAAGAAAAAATTTAAATGCCGATTAATAAAAATATAACCTATCAGAAGATTGGAGATATGCGAAATTCACAATTTATCGATCAATCATTATACTTTGGCGCCATGATAATATGAGAAAAGAAATGACGGTGGGAGAGGCTTCGAGAAAAAAGTCTATTAATACCTGCGTACTGAAAAATAAAAATGTTGCGTACGGATATTAATATTATCGATGGAAATCCCACATCTTATTCGGCGAATGCATCCTATGTAATATTACATTTTTCCTTTTCTATCCAATTCGAAAATTTTGCTTTTTCTCTTTGGTTAAGATAACGTTGCGTAATCCTATTTATTTAATGTTTGCACATGTCTCATCGGTCGACGTACCCATACAGGAAACTTTTACAGTTGTCGCCAAAGAAACCTAAAAAAAAAAAAAAGTGCTAGCAGTGAAGAGAAAAAATAGAGAAAACTTCAATAGGTATCATGTTTTTGACAAGCAGATTGAGATGAAGTCGCTACGCTGTAAGGGCCGGAATTTCCTTGTTTGTGATTCAGTTCGGCGCAATTTATTTTTGTAATAGGTACCTATAGTTTATATTATTGTGATTTGAGATTCGACGTTTGGCTTTTTCATTTTATTTGAACCCGTAGATAGGTTTTGATGCGTTCATCGATAGACTCGGAGAAAAAAATAATATTGAAAATTAGTATGCTGCATAGTGCATGCGTAATGACTTTGGGACAATTTAGACTTTATGTGAAAAATTGATATCACTTATAGTTATAAGAGTTGGAAGTTTTCCTTATTTTTTTTAACTATGTTGCTGTCTGTTTTTTAAAACAGAACTCATACCACGTGTAGTACTGACGTTGGGCTGAAACATTTATATTAACACTAGAAGTACCAGATGGTGTCATAATTATACGACTCATATTTTGAGATGGACTTCTCAAAGGACCAATATTTTGAGAACCCCTGACTTATGTCATACGACGCCACCTGGTCCTTTGAGTAATCGAGTAAAACCTGGTATTCCTAGTGTTAAATTTGGTGATAGTTGCTCATATGTACCCCAAGTGAATTATCATTTCATTTTTTCTTTTCCGTTTTTCACAAACTTAGTGTTTCAAAAAATCTGCAAAAAATATGACAAATATATTTACAAGTTGGCGTTGGTTGCATTTTCTCCACATTAATTTGTTTTTGAGATATTAAATTTTTGACAATAGCTTCCAAAATGGCTATTTTCCCCCATATCTATGGACTGAAGGGGGCGGGGTGCCAAAAGTACTTCGAAGTCAATCTTACACCAAGGTGTACCAAACACGTTTGTTTCAGCATAGGTTGCCACTAGGGGCCATTTGCCCATGCTTATTCTGAGGTACTCTTTATTACTGTAACCTCGATAAGAAAAATTACTATACTATGTATATGTAGTAAGTACTACCACCCATTTCGCTCAGTACAAGTATCATAAATCTGCACATAATTCTTAGGTTTTGTATTGAAAAAAAAAAAAAGTCGATCCGAACTTTGAAAAGTCGAAAAGTGAAGATAGTGAAGGTGAAAAGGGTCGACAAAAATATTAAACATGTTGTTCAACCCCCCTTCCTCGACCACATATCTACGGGGTTTCACTCGATCGCTTCTTGCCTATATATGCACGTAGATGGCTATAGGTGTGCTATAGTATAGCCTGCAGTAAGGCACATTATTGCGGAAGTGAATGTTGTACTTTTCGTTCGATTTAGCAAAATAATGTCGTCACAAAGCCCCTTGGTTTCAACACTGGAAACCACTTTGCGGTTACTTAGCGAATTGAGAGCGGTGCCGAGAGACGTTGACTTTCTCGCCCGAACGCACGCTTTTGGGTGAATCAGCAATTTGCGAAGACGATGCGGTGGCGATATACACTCGGCCCTCCGCCATTATAAGGCCTCCTGCGACGGCATTTGTTGTCGCGAGGGTTTGTTGCCGCAATTAGACGAATAACAGAATAACTATAAAGGAATCTATTTAGTCGTTACTGTTATCGTTCCGCTGTCTGATGTAACTTGAAGTTTATGTCGTTGCATTAGGGAAGCGATTGTGAAGACAATTTCCAAAGCCTAATTGTTCATTTACTATATCTTCTCCGGGTTCGGCCAAGACCATTCTCTGAGGGAGGAAAGTAATGAAGAAACAGCCTTCCTTGTTTCCGGAAGAGTGCGAAACACATAGATTTCTACATTCATCGTGTCGTTGAATGTGTTACCAACCACGTATAAGGGTATTGAGTCGATGAGCTCGCAAGCTATAGCACCAGCGAATAGAGGTCATCCAAATGAATTAACCGCACAGTTGGCAAACCATCATAAATGAATGTAACTTATGTTGCTCTATCTATAGTTGTTTATTGGTGGTGAACTCGAGGCGGAACATCTTGTGCAAAATGTGAACTGCAACTGCAAGTTTTTTCCTAATTTCTTTTGAACAATTTCAATTTGTATTGTAGACAGAGATGTTTTGGTAGTTCAAGTCCAGCAGCTAGCAACCTCTTCTCCGACTAAAATCGAAATTCAGATTTCAAATTGATCGGCATTACAATAAAATTAATTTGTTCACCTTTTTTTTTTTTCTTCAATTTATCGTTTGTTGTTTGGCGAAACATGAATCTCCTCTTTGTATCTCTCCTTGTATATGTATCTGCATGCGTTCATAATTTACTGCCATTCATGCTCGCGTGCTACGGGGAAAAAATCGGCTCTAATTATGGTTTATAATGAATGCCTACCTATTCAGTTATGCACAACCCCTTGCGTTGAATAGACGCGTATCACGCACCTTTTTATTAAATAATATGTACCTACACCTTGACTTTGAAAAGAACCAAAAAAAAAAAGTACCCGAATTCAGTCCATTGAAACGGAATTATTTTAGGATTGCTGCCAACGAAGGGATGATTTTTCGTTTTTTTGCAGACACCTGTAGAATACCTTTGGCGAACGTGTGCTACCCTTATGGTAATTAGTTTTCGCTGTCTTCTGAAACAAGTTTTTGTTTGAAAAGAAAACACTTTGATCGGGGTGGTTTGTGACATTATGTTTCAAAGAAAATTTTTTTTTTTGCCTATCTGTTATAATGAAACTTAATGAAGTTATGGAAATAAGCTCGCAAGCTTTTACTTCCTTGTATTCTCATCTTCGCAGACGAAGCATATTCTTTGTGGAACGTTTGTCCGATGAGTTTCACCCTTCTTTTTTTCAATCCTGAATTTTTTTCATCGAAAAACTTTTTTCATACTCTTTATTCTCTGCTATCTTATCCCTGCTTTTTTTCTCCTCTCCCAAGGATATGAACTCGTGAGAATGCAATGTAGAGAACTAGAAGAATTAGCTTTCTTTTGTTAAGGAGTAGTGGGTTGGAGTCGATTGGGTTGTTTTGTGTTTAGAGGCCGAATGTTTTTTTTTTTTGAAATCTTTTTTTTTCTTTTTTTTTTTTTTTTTGGAAACCCATTTTTCGTTTTAATATTTTTTACGCTTCTGAATTTCTTGCTTCCATTCGGCTCGTTTCGGCGTTCTTCTGTTGGCCTATTCAATCTGTCCGACGTTTTCAATCGGAATTTTTCTTTTCTTTTTCACATTAAATGTATTCTTCGAATTTTTTCAACCGATTTGAAGTCTTTCTATTTTATTTCTGTTTTCTGGATCGGCATGTAACGAATTTTAGTGCTAACCTATTCAGTGGTGGCAAGTTGGGTGTAGCAGGCGTGCACGTGCTACACATGGGAACAGTTTTGCTACACTCGGGAACAGTTTTTCTACACTCGAGAAAATTGGAGAAAAAAAAAGGAGGGTGAGTAGGAGTTTCTTCGTCAATTGTGGAAAAAATTTGTTTTGCACCATGCTACACACGGGAAAATGAAAACTTGCCACCCCTGAACCTATTAGATCTTACTCGAGCGGGTTTACACAATTGGTAGCTGTCTATTGATAAAAGTGCGCCTCGAGTTCACCCCCGAGCAATTATATATAGATAGAGCAACATTCATTTTAGAGCATTTTTTGTATCACCTTATGTAGAGATTGAAGGACAATTTTGGCTGATAAACAGTTTTCATAGTTCGAAAGTATGCCTACTTTATTGGTATTTTCATAGTTGTAGAAAAAAGAAAAAAACTGATGGAAATCTAGCTTTTATTCACTCATTCTTATTGTTAGCCAATTCCATATTGGTGGCTAAAGTTTCGAATTAATGAATCAATTATCATAATCTCTACTAACTTCGAAATTGTATTTTTGTTACAGCTGATGAGCCCAAACTTGAGTTGCTTCCAAAAGAGAATCCTATATCAAAGCCGAAGGGAGAAAATTTCGCGCTCATCTGCCAAGCGGTTGTGTCCAATGTAGCCCTGGTGACGAACTTGAGATGGTTGGACCCAAAAAACCAGACTATTGATAAGAATTATTTGTGAGTCTTTATTTCATATTCTATTTCTTATACACACGGTACCAGTACTTTTTTCTCTGGCTGTGGAGGAAAAACCAAATGTTTTCTACCTACTGAAATGAATAACTACACATATAGTCGCAACGAATCAGTCAACTATTCATTTCCAGGTGAAGTAGAAATAGCTGTAGGTGTTAATTTATTTTATTTTTCTTTCTCCATCCTCGTCCATATATTTCTTTCGCGAGAACAGACGAATGGCCAAACCAGTAGGGCTGAAATTTGCACCAGAGGTCAATCTCGACCAGATCTAGGTCTGGTAGAAATTTCAAGTCGATCGGTTCAGCGGTTCCTGAGATATCAATGATTTTCTAAGGATTTTTCAGTCCTGTACCACCAATTGAAAACCTGCTTTTCTAGCGGGGCTTGTTGCGCTAGAATTTTTTCATTGAAATTGCCAGTCAAAACCAAAAAGAAACCCAAATTTTAATTTCGGCGCCATTTTCAAAAACGTTCAGTTTCTTAAAACAAATGAAAAAAAAAAAACTGTTTTTACGATTGGCGGTAACGTACGAGTATACGATTATCTTGTACAGGTTTTTATTTCACTTCGACTTATTGTTAGTAAATCTCATCTTTGCAAATGCCTAGTTTTTAATTCGTGTTCATTTTATTTTAAAGGAATGTTAATCGTCGCTTGGCGCTGCAGGATGAGTCTTCCGCTCGGGGACGGATCACGTTGCTCATCAATACAATAAGTGAAAATGATGTCGGTCAGTATACTTGTACTGCAGAATACAACCAGCAAATTCTATTCAACAAGAAAGATGTGAACATTTTTCGTGAGTAAAAATAATACGTTCTCTCTGTTGACTACAAACAACTTGAGTAGGTACTCTTTTTCGCTCATTCAAGGATCCTTTATTTTTTCTCGTAGGTCCTATAAAATTTATTGATGCAAATCCGGAGCAGTCTGCTAAACTGGGATCTTCGTACAAGATCGTGTGCAAAGTCGAAGCTGATCCGTCACCCCAAGTTACGTGGATGAGAAATGGTCAGAAGGTGAATAACAACAATCCTCGATTCACTTTCGACGTCGATGGATTAACCATAAATGGCGTGCAAGAATCCGATGATGGAGGCTATAGTTGCGAGGCGGTTGTGCCCGATACCGGAGAGTTTAAGACCCAGAATATTAATTTCGAGGTGAGTCAAAAGCTTGCATTTTGTTGACGTGAGTACGACGTCACATGAAAGGAGAGAGGTAGCATGTCCGAAAAGTATATTTTGAAAGAATGAAATTAATTTGAAAATTTGCTATCGCTATAATATCATCTGGTTGGTACGTGAAACTTTTTTTTCTTTTGAGTACATCAGCTGCTGATTCACAATTTTAGGTCAGTGTTGAAGGGAAAAAAAAAAAAAACGGAAAATGTGTAAACATAATTTTCTACAATTTTGGATTTGTCTGTCGCTTTTCAAGCTATTGAAAATCCCAATTTAGTAAGAGTTGCTCTAGGCCAATTCAAAATTAAATAGCCGTAGCCGCCTCAACGAAGCCTCGTGAAGGCGAAGATGAATTCTCTTTAACGTCATTCATATTTTTTAAATATTAATAATTTATGTTAAACTAAATCTCCTTTACAAATAATTCATTTCAACAATAATGAGAATTTTAGAATAGGTATAGTATTAAACTGCGTGGACCCTAACCTGATAACTGCTTTTCAATATCAATATTTTGATGGATAACGGCCATTAAGTTATTGTCAGAGGTCATCAAATTGTGATTAAAGATGTAAATTCAAGGTGAAAGGTCATTGAGTTGAGATAAAAGTTATAAATTCAAGGTCAAGGTTCTACCCATACTTATTTGAAGATAGTCAATGCTTCGGTATCTATATCAAAGTGAATGTATTAATATCTACCTCTTGACATTATTTTCACTAATTATTTGTGTTATTTACATTTTTTACTGCAATATTAGAGATACTCTACAGATATAGTATACACCTGAGGTAATCTAAATCGATTCTTTGATTTTTATCTCGCTAGTCTACGCTCGACCGCTGAAAGATTTTGAATGAACGTCTCCTATTCGAGAATTCATCTTCAGTGTGTATGAGTATGATCAGTGGGAAATATATGGAAAATACCTAATGGGCAAAAAAATTCGATTAAAATATGTAAAAATCCAAATAATACTCTTAGAGATAAAAATAAAAAAATAAACTAGGTATGTACTTGCTGAAAAATAAAACCTTTTGTTTTCTGAATATTTTTGGATCATTTCCTATATTCGGGCTAAAATGTTGGTATACTGCATTCGGGCAATCATGTTCAAGTGAATACGCACCTGAATACTCGTAGTCTGCACTCTCCACTTCTCGCATTTGTTTCAAAATGACTTTTTCAGAGTTCGTCTCTTGGAAGTTGAAGTGCTCATATAAACTAATAATAAACTCCTTATGTGCCTGCCTTTATTGTTATGAAATTATTCCTTAATATATTCCCTTTTTATCGTGCTATAATTTTATAATAGAAACAGTTTTAACAATAATTGCTGCGAAATTGAAAATTCTTCATCTTACAAACATTTTTATTTTTCATTTCAGGTTATATCGACGCCTCAAGTAATTGCCACTGAGACGAGTTCCCCGGATGTAATCGAAGGCGAGTCTGTGAACGTCAAATGTAACGCTACTGGAAAACCTAAGCCAACTATCAAATGGATTTCTGTTAGAGACGGTTCAGTTTTGCCTAGTGTAGGAGTAGATGGTACTTTATATTTCGAACGCATCGCGAAAAAAGACGGCGGCCAATATAAATGCGTTGCTGCTAACAAAGCTGGGCAAGATGAGAAAAGTATTACGCTGAACATAGTTTCCAAGCCAGAAATCGTCGAGTCTGTGAATGCTACCGTGTTGGTGGGTAAAAGTGGTAAACTGCAATGCTACGTCGAAGGATTCCCGACTCCAAAAATTCGCATCGTGTAAGTTGACACAAATATTTCGGTGCCTATCTCAATTTTAAAGATTTTAGCGTGAAAAAATGTTTGAAATTTTTATTAGAATTTCGATTTATCATAATGCATACTTAGTTCACCAGGCAGATATGTGAAACAATAATGTAAGGGATAATGAACTGTTCGAAACAGTCAAGATAGGTACACATTTTAAAATAAAACTGAGTTCGAATAGGCCTAAGTTGCAAAATTTCAATTTTTGTGAGTGAAAAAGTGAATTGAATTATCTTTTTTTCCCCCGTTAGTATTTGCGATTTAATTTTACTGAACTATCGATTTCGTTATACTCGTACCTGCACTGTCCGCATTAAATTTCAAGTAATCATTTTCAGAAGATTGGAGATGAAAATTTCTAAATAAGCTTGGCAGGGCCGGATTCAGCGTTCTGCGGAACCCACGCACATTCATGATTTTGGGAGCCCCCATTTTGGCTCCATAAAGCCTTATTTTATCGTTTAATTAGACCTCATGACCTATTCCGGGGACCCCCAAATTTCAAATACTACGCAATGTGCGTATTCACTCTATGGGGAATACGGCCCTGAAGCTTGGTAAGTAACTTAGTAATGGAATGATTTGTTTCCGACTGTTTGTAGAAAAAAAGGTCCGAATTCGCAGGATACGGAAACCAACGAATTGGGATCTCAGACCCTTATCAAAGAAGACCCCAAAAAAAGGCCTAATACTTACCTCGCCACCTTGAATCTAAATAATGTGCAGCGAAGCATGGATGGATTGTACGAGTGTATCGCTGTGAATGAAGTAAGTTGATTTAACCTATCTTTCTGTCCATTCCCCGTACTCTCTGTACTCGGTAGCTAGCTGAAATAAAAAATTTTTCAGGTCGCCAACAAACACGTGAAAACCGTCAGCAGTCTTCATCTGACTGTCGAGTTCCAACCCACCTTTGAAAAAACTGCATACGTGAAAGAGCAAATCACGTGGGGTACGAGGGCAATAAATTTGACGTGTATTGCTGAGGCCATTCCCAACGCATCCATCGAGTGGTTCCGCGGATCCAATGTTAACAAAATTACTCCAACGGGGATGTACAAAATTCACGGAACCGGACCTAAAAGCGATTTGGAGGTGAGTTACACCAAGATAAATGAAAATATTTTGGAAAATTTATAATGAAGTATCGTGCTTGTTTTATTGTGCGTACGAAACCAAACACGATTTTTATTGACAAAATACGAATCATAAATAGTTAATATCTAAGTGTATTGAAAATAATGAAAAATCATCAACATTAAAAATTGTAGCAACAATCATCTCGCGTGTGTTTGTTTAGGATAAAATCTAATTTTCTTGCAGGAGTGCGTCAAACGTGTGTAGCTACTTGTTTGAACAAACCAGAGAGAAATAGAAGGACTTAATTGAAAAGTTATTGCTTCAAAATTTCTAATTTTGAATTTAAAAACATGCAGTTACGTATAAATTGTGTAGATGTGTGTAACAGAAATCAAAAATGCCGAGTTTTAAAGTCAGAACACTGATTTTTCACGAAGTTTTTCTGGTATAGAAACTATTTGTAGCAGAAAAATTCACCTCTATTGATTTAATTTATAAATTTATTGCTGCAGCCAAGAGATCGTTCTAAAATCGTATTCCCATTAGATGAAAACAATTTTACGTCATTTTAGACTTCAATCTATTGGATTTTTATGAATTAAGTTGTAGTTTTGGCTTGGCTTACAAGTATTACGAATACAGTTTTTTTTTTTTCAATGATTTTATTTAACTACGACGCGAAGTAGAGAGTATACTTTATAATTATCACGAACTGAAGCGCGCGGGAGAAAAAAAAAATGGCTTCTTAGACTTTGAAAACAGAAAGACCTAATATTTCTCCATTAAATCATTATATTACCTGTATGTAAATAGAATAATTTTTCAAATTCTGTAATTTTTGGCGCGCAACCAGAATCTTATTTCAGTATCTAATAAGTATTTTTCTCCTCACTAAAATCTTATTTAAGGTATGAATTATAATATAGTGGGCTACACGTAGTAATTTACTATTTTTTAACTCTCCCTCCAACAAATGAAATTGAAAGAACTTGTGCAATGCAAATTATGGATATTATGTCTCTCAACTTATTTTAAAGTCGGTAATGTTAATGTACGTATATATTAATCGTTTACTCTGGTTTATTAATTTTTTTCTGGCATTGAAAGTTATCACATTCTGTTCCAGATTACACCCAATACAAAGGATGTATACGGGCCATACAGATGCGAAGCTACTAATACTCATGGACGTGCGTCTCATACGATTACTCTCAATGAGGCTTTCCCGCCACAAGCTATCGGTGCTGTTGAGAAAAGTGAAGTTACTGGTACGGCTTTGTGTATTTTTTGTTATTGTTTTGAAAATTTTCATCACACATCTGCTTATCCAGTGAAAAAGATACACTGTAGTAATGTTTTTCAACCAACATTTTTGTTTTCTACTTGCAGCTTCATCAGTAACGTTTCGATTCGCCGATTCCATGTATACGGGTAAATTGCCTATCAAAGGTTACTCAGCACAGTATTTACAAGATGACGAGAGTGATTGGAATAGAGCCAAGGAACAAACCTGGCCATTTGGTACGTAAGAATCTAGGCTTTTTGTACGTAGGCGTGATATAGTCCCAAGCCAACCATGCTATCTATGACGCGAAATTTGGATCATATTTGATTGTAGAGAATACGTGATCGATGATCTATCAGATTATACTCTATTCAACTTAAGAATGCCTAAAACGGATTGCAGTTTGCAGGGCTCCGGGGAGAGGAAAAGGTACTCGTTCACATTCAGCAACAATATTTGGCTACGCTTCCGATTTTACTTTCTTGTTTCTTATCACACATCCGATTTTTATATTGTTGATAAATGTGAATTTGACGTTCCGTTTTAGGCATTCTTAAGTTGAACAGAGTATAGGCCTATTCTTTTAGTTTCATGATCTGTTGTCTCGGATTCGGATGATATTTTTCTGATTTGTTACTATTCGTCGCTAAATGAATAACTTCGTACTTCAGGTGGCCCCTACGTGTTACGCGATCTGAAACCATTGGGTAAATACTCTTTCCGCTTCCGCGCGTTCAATGAAGCCGGATCGGGAGCATGGGGAGGATTCACTGACGTGCAGATGCCAGAGATTTCGTCGCCCAGCGAACCTGTGATAACAAACCCCATAGAACCAAATGAAAAGTATATTAAATCAACGTTAGCGCACCAAATTGCTCTGAAGTGGACGATTCCTACAAATAATGGCGCCGATATCGACAAATACATCGTCAAGTACTGTCCGGTAAGAAATACACCGGGCAATCAGAATATTTTTTTTTTAAAGATAACATTGTTATTGATATTTTTTAAAACTAGGTACCTATTTGTTGCTAAAACTGACACAATTGAGTTACTTGTGAAGGAGGATGTTATAGATTAAGTGAATTGTTTTTCTCTTCGGGCGTATTATTACTGGTTTGAAATGTATTTGCCTTTTCGCCCTTGAAATCGATTAGATAATTTACTATTGAAACTGATCAGCGCTCCTACCTGTACATTTTGTTGAATATCTAACGAACCTTACCTCGGTTCCTAAATCTATAATTGCTTTCCTGTAAAAGTACTCACAAATATTCCGAAGTCAGAACTATGCGAATTTGCTCTGATGAGCTATTCCAAGTACCTACTATTCAAAATTAAATGGAAGGAAAATTATGAGATTTGATATCCACACAAGTAAATAAAATGCTTACGACGACTAGGTAACGAGAGTATTATTTTTATATTATGTTATCAGTTGACTGGTAGATTCTTATGTGGACCTGAAGTAAATTATTTCGTCAATCACAGCGCTCTTTTTCAATTCGCAGTGGAGTTTTTACTCTCGTATAAAATAGTCGTGGGAAAAATTCATTCATTTTTATTCATTACAAGATAATAAACCCAAAAATATTTGATTCAAAGAAGAGAAAAACAATTCAACAACACATTTTTTGAGTAATTTGGCTGCTGAATGATCATCGAATCGAGTGTTTCAGATTTTCTTGAATTCTTTTTCATTTACGGTATCGATTTTGTGACGTACACATATTACTAAAATACGTACATATTATATTATAATGTTAGGCGAGACTTATACTAAGTATTCTGTCAACATAATGTAGGTACGGTACAAAATTGCATTCATTGCCTTGAATAATAGTATGAAAGTTGGCCGCCTCAAGTTTCACGTTAAGATTTTTGACCATTCATCAGCATCCCTCACCCTTCTCGGGCCTGTCACAAATTTTAATGCGCCCCTGGGAGAGAAAACCCGGAAAAGGTGGATTTCAATTAATCTTCCAATCGAGTCGTTACTTTTGGTTGGGCTATTTACTTTTACGAATATTGGACTTTACACTTCGTAATTCCGAAATTAAATCAGTCTTTTCACCTTAGCTATTTGTTATGTCAAGAAATTATTATTATTACTATCCTGATTCGATTTCGTCGCTGTATAATAATTCATTGTTGAAATAGGCTCAACAAGATCAGAACTTGCAAGAAGGTTTCTTCGTATCTCAAGAGAACTGTCAGACGCAAGACATTCCATTCAACAGTTACCTCAGCCAATACACCGTCGAAAACCTGAACTCGAAATCGTTCTATAGAGTCGAGCTGACAGCTCATAATAACATAGGATTCAGTAAAGCTAGCCAACGCTTCTTCTTGACAAGCGGTACGTAATCATTTTAAATTGAATACTTACTTAGTTATTGTAATTTTTAAGTGATTGCACGTCTGGGCTTTGTAATTCGTTTCTCTGGTGAATGGTAGCTAATTCTATAGCATTAATACGGTTAGTGGGTTCTCTAAATTTCTAATCTCATTTTCTGTCTCTTCTATTTCTATTCTACAAATAATTGATAATTGTCGATCACTCTAATTTTTTATACTTTTCACCGTCGGTATAATGAATTCTTATACTTATTTAAATGCGTTTTGAAAACGAAACAAAACAGGTGACAAAAAAGCAGGTAAGTATGCGAAGGTTTTTCTTGAACTTAATACTCTTTGAGATGCCTACGTATATCGTACGACGGAAATGAAAAATTGTCCTCCTAACGTGTAAATACGTATATATTTCAGCGTAGATTGGCCTTAAGGCAATGGTTTCTAATGGAAAAGTTATAAATAGAAAAAAGTTGCGCTTTGTTCGTAGCGTTTGCTTATTGCGCTCAGACTTGGTCGGCTTTTTTTTTTTTTGTTAGAGAATTGGTTCGTGTCGTGGGCGTCGGATGTCCAAATAAGTAGGTACAATTTGTTGAAAGAAACTCGGTTTGGATTTTGATTTATATTCGACTTGGTCATTAAAATGAAAATTTTTAGAAAATTATTCTATATTAAAATCATATCATCTTATTTATTTTACGCATAGAAAATTGCATAGGATGTTTTACGAATGTTCATTTTTCCAAGAGTTTCTTGAGAATTGTGAGCTGGCTTATTATTATTCACACATTCGTGGAAAGTAGAGTTGAGATGAATATAAGAAATTTTTCCCATGCGTAAGCTTTATGTAATTTTTTGTACTACGTACTTATTACTCGTATTTCTTAATATTGCGAAAAATAATTATTTCCAAATGACAAAATGAAAAAAAAAAGCAAAGTCTTTCCTTCTTCAGAATAATTTTCATAAATACTACAAAATTATGTTTGGAAAATGAATTGTCCTTAGTTGCTTATCCGACTAAATTTTTCCGTCAGTCCTTAGAATCTGAAGAAACGTCAGTTTCTGTTAAGCCTAGATATTTGTTATTTTCACTTTTCTAAATTATACTCATTTCAAATTTTGATCTGCCCATTCTTGCGTTAATCCGACGCCCGCATTTTTGTTTTTAGAGTAAGTACTGATTAACCCCATGGTTTAAGGTTGTTGATTTTCTTATTTTCATTCTGTTCGATTCGAAATGTTTTGAAAAATCATTAATTCTGTCGGTACACCAAGATATTGTGCTAAATTTAATATTTCGTAAGACGTATTACGTTTTGTATCTGTTGTGCATCATTCACGATCCAGTAAAACATATTATGCTTTTTTGTAAAAAAAATTTACATCCAGTCAAATTGTTGTGTTCGAATTCCTTTCATCTTTCAAGCAGTTAGAATGGACTTTTTTTCTATGATTGAATAATATTAGTGAAAAAGTTGAAAATGTGATGAAGAGAGTCTATGTTTTATTCTTATAAAAACAATTAGTTGGTTGTCAGTATATTATGATAGGTAAGCTGTAAAAGATTTTTCATGAATAATGAAAATCTGTCACGTCAATAAACTAATTTTTATTTCAAAAATAGTGAAGCCAATGTTGCTTTGTGAAAAATATAAATCTTTGGAATTATTTTTTGAGCTAACTTTTTTTGATTGGAAAAATGAAATATATGAAAGAAGCTAATTAGTCAAGTTTGAAACAAAGTTGAACCGAATTAAATTATAATCAACTACATTAAACATAGCTATAGTGCTACTTATGTTTGTATTGGGGGGGGGGTCAGCTTATGCATATTTATGGAACTGGTCTGTTTTTTTGTTTTTTTTTGTTTTGGTGTGGTCATAGGTTTTCTCGCTCAGTAACTCATAGATAGATAATGTGTTTTCTCTCGAACACGGTGGTATTAAATCCTATCTTTATTATAAGAAAAAACAAGAGAATAATAGTTTTACTGGAATATTACAAGCGAATGTACCTTTTTTTTTTTTAATCTAATGATTGAAAATACTTATTTCAGTAGTTGCTTTTAAAGGGCTTTTTTTGTATGTTTTTTTTTTTTTTTCTATGTTTTAGATTTTGATCGAGACCCTACTGGTAAGGCATCATCTGCTTTTGAATTGTTTGACGTGTTGTTGTTGTTTGTAGTATCGTCAGTAACTCTGAGTGTTGTGTACTTTTAAAAAAAAAAAAAAAAAAAAAAAGTATTAATGCCGAATCGTTAAAATCGTGTTTTCCTCCTTATGTGTTTTTCGTTCAGTAACATTAAAGATAAGTTGCTTGTTATTTGCAAGACTGTAGGTACCCAATTTGAATTCCTGTCCGTGCCTACTTTAATTCTACGTACAAAATTTGGCATTTTAGGCAGTATTTTTACAGCAGAAGTCCATAACGTGTGGATATTTTTTCTTTTAATTTGTTTCGTACGTTACCTAGTTTTTCTTTCTCTTCTCTTTGTACATTTCTTTTAGGAATACCACAGCACAGTACATACAGTATATGAGCCATGAATTGCTCTTTTTTTTTTTTGTGAGTAGGCTACATAATAGGTTACCGGACATGGAACCTCACCCGTTAAACAAAGAATAGGTTTGTCTTCATATCGTGGGCTAAATTAGTGGACCGGGACGTTCCGTGTAACCACGTACGTGCTATGTAATTATTGAAAAGAAAAAAAAATTCTTTGAAATGTTTATTTGTGCACTACCATTTCGCCTTCGGGGTCAATGTTATTTACTTACTGTCGCAGTAGCTGTGTACTTTTAAAATGCTCTACATTATCTGTAAAGTGTACGTTTGAACCACGAACTTACATATCGATATTGTGGTATATCTATATGAAATAAGTACCAGTGTTTCGTTGTATAGAACGTGTGAATTTCAGTAGTCATGAACTTCTAAGGTTTCAAAACAAAGTGATCTGGAAGCATTGGCAGTGAGTAATCTATGTCGTTTTTCTTTTCAAGATTATATACTCACCTTTTATTTCACTCTCCAAGAGTGAGTTTGTAAATAACTTACTTGTATAATTGAACACTTTTCTGAGCACCGCCCACTCACTAATATATGCCAGCTTCCAGGTCACCGTGAATTCTTAAAGGGGAACAAGAAAAGGCCTTGCTTTTAAAGTTATTGTAAGTTATTCTATTCGAAGAATTTCTTTCCACTGCCAATCAAATTTTGTTAAATGCTCAAATTATGAACTTCGGGTTATGTGCGAGTATTCTTGTTCTTCTTTTCTTGAAGATGTATTATTTTAAATCGAATATTTATTGTTAAAATTGAGAATGAATAGCGAATTGAAAATTTTTTGTTCGCCTCGCATGAGCGGATAGACTGCCCATTGATTTTGTTTTTTCTTCTTTTTGCTTTTGTTTGATCATATCGCTTTTCATCTGCAATGGCTGAATCTTAGTTGTGTGGTATTAAACACGCGGACTCAGATTCCGAGCCATGCAATGGATATAAATATTTTGAGAAGAATCGGAGTAGCATTCTTTTGCTGTATTCAATATCAGTGTAAAAGAAAACAAAATTTGTTGATGAGAAGTACCTAATAACATTTAAATTACTGTTCGTTTTAAAATTCGTATCTCATTTTCAAAATACTAAATTCCGCTTGACATTTTGTTAACTTGGAGGCCAAAAGAAATAATGAAATAGGTACCTATCAGAAAACTTTTTCTCGGATGTATTTTAGATTATTAATATTTCTTTATACTTCGCGAAGAAGTTTTGATATTGTTTGTCAAATGTTCCCTCAAACCTTAGTGAAACACTATTCTCATGGGTCAGTCTATCCAAAAATGAAATCGCATGCCCCGTTTTGATTGAATCAAAGTATAAAGACTATCAAATTAGATTAAGGTGCTTAGAGGGGTCTATATATCACTCAAAAAGTTATTCTGTTGCTTCAGATGAAAGAATTTTGCATTTATTTTTATTAGCTTAACGTCATTTTATTTTTTTGGTAATATTACACATACGAACAAAGTAGAAAGTGAACGATTCTCATAATTTTATACAAAAAATATGTATTTTCCGTTAATGTAAGTAGTGTAAATCTAGTTAAAAGAAGTGAAAGAAAAAAAATCAAAACTTACGAGTTTCTGTGGCTGAAATTGATTTGTATTCGCTCTCTAGTTCGTAAGTCAGCTCAAAAGTAATTTTGAATGTCCCAGAAAATAGGTTTGAAAAATGGCTAGGTATTACTAGTTTATTGCGCAAAAGATGTTGAAACTGTTGAAAAATCAAGTCGTCACCTCAGACAATCCTGTACGTCTAAAAAAAAAAACAGTATGGGAAAAATTAATTTGAGAGTTTGTATCGTGAAATCCGATGAGCGTGGTTTACAAATTATATACCGTGCTTTACATTTTAGTTTTTTGTTTTTGCTTTTATTGATTAAGCTAAAAATAAAAGTAAGTAATTAAAAAATGCTTCTTATACCTACTCGTATTGATTGGTTTGTGTAAAAGCAAAAGCAAAAAACAAAGGTATCAGAGTAATTTGTAAATCAGGCTATAAAATTGAAGCTGGATGAAAAAACTTAAATACTGAAATTACGCATTTAGGATGTAGTATTCGTTGATTGAAAATTGGAATCATATCAGCAACGTTGAAGAAATACTTGATAATTTTAATCAGGGAGGCAATTTTTCATACATGCTGCTCATCGTCCACCACTACTCACTTATTGTCTCGCGTAAAACTGTACTCGCATTCATCCAACTTCGCATGCTAATTGAGAAGATCACAAAATTATTATTTTACCAACTGAATTTTGAACCCATTTTTGTTAAAGGTCACGTTATTCTTGAATATTCCCCTTATGCTTCTACAAATAACTTATTCTACAATTTCTGTCTTCTAAGTTTTTCTTCAGGGTCGTCAAAAAATGTTTTCTAGGGTTATTAAGAGGGTCTGAAAGGTAAATGGATAGGTAGATACTCATCCAGATTTGATAGAAATCGGTTCAGAATTCAGCTTGCGAAATGAAATATTGGGAAACATTTTTAGTAAAGCGTAGTAGGTATACTATATTTATATTTTATACCCGTGCCCGAAAACCATTGCAAGCTGATTTTATTGTAAAATAATCTGGTAAAATTGCCTGCGCGCCGTATTTTAGTGGGTTCTTCAACATTTACGTGAAGTTCATCTCAGTGATTTTATAAGGAGCAAATTTCAAAAATTATCTCGCTAAAGCACCCTTTTCTTTAGGGGATTTAGTCTGCGATACTGATTTATAATTTTCCAGTGTTCAATTATTTCGCTTTTATTAACTTGTTAACCTTCTGTTTGGCTACATTAATATGACATTCAAAAAAAAAAAAGTTAAAATTAAAAAAAGATCAAAAATGAATCTGTAGTGTACTTAATCTTTTTTACTCTTCGTAATTAACTTTTGAAACGGCATCGTTACGTGATATTATCGTTTAAGATAGGGTAGGCGTTTTGTGTAATACATACGTATTACCGTGTAGTATTCCTGTATGATGTTTTGTACTGTATATTTCAATGTTTGTACTTTACTATTTATTAGCTATTTTATTTGTACGCGTGAAAAATATTAAATGCTCTTAAACGAAGCTAAATTACCAGTTCATTCCACGGGATATAGTCTACGATTGGGAGTTGAGCGCAGTTTGATTCGGATTCGCGTTTACCACCTTGAAATTTTCAAAAAATAGGAGTTGTAGCAAAGGTCATCGAAACGCCTCGTAGAGTAATTCAATGAATAGTTTGTTAAATATCTATTCAGTGTTTGAAAAATTGTTAAAAAATTGTGTTCGTTGCGTATTTGAAAATGCAGATGCTATAGGAATGTGTCAAATTCCAATGCGCACGATTCTTACGTACAAGATTTGTCGAAAAAAATTATGGTAAATATGAATAATATATTTCTAATAGACATGAAATCGCACACAGCACGGTTCCTTGGTTACAAATGATTAATGATTCGGTGCCGGTTCATAATAATTTTTTTTTTTAATTCAATTTTTTTCCCTTTTCAAACATCGCTTTTGTACTGCGAGCTTTTTAATTTGCCGTATTATGGTTTATAATTCACCTATATTTACTCGATATAAGCCTAGTTTTAAGACTTATGTACTACTATTTTAAAACACTGCGAAATGATATGGGTTACTAATTTTTATATTATCATATTTTGTCATCCTCGCAACAGAGTCACGCTAATATTTATGGTATGGCACCGGCACTGTACTTGAACACAGTCATTATAACTATACACCCTATAATTTGGTGCTTGTTTGTTTAACTCACCCATTGAATGTGTGGAAAATATCATTAATCTTCTTTTCCTTATTAGTTTTCGTATAATTTGCTCTTAACAATTTAACTAATTATATAGCTTTTGCATGTTTATCGTTGGTATAGAAAAACAAATGCTTGGACAAAATTATTTCTTGAATTCAAAAAAAAAAAAAAAAAAATTCAAATAGCTTGGCAATTATTTTACCACAATATTGTATAAGTACTTGAAAACATTCAAGTATGAGAAAAAGTGGATTAAAGAATTTAAATATAAAAAGGTGTTTTGAAGTATATAAATATTATAAAACGGATTTAACAACAGCATTTCATACACCAAAATAGAAAATGTCGTTATTTTAAAGTCAGACCAAAGAGACATCTGTTCTTTCAAAATAAAATTGAATCTGCCTTTGAAGGGATCCAATGTTTAGAACTCGGAGAATTTGTTTATTTTTTTTTTACCCATTTTATAATTATTTCTTGAATTTACCAGTCTTAGGTGGACATGGTTGTAGTTTTTAAAAAATTGGCTTGTAGCACGAGTCTTTCTATTTCTTCGTTGTTAGAAGTTTTTTATCCAAGTGTTCTTTAAAATTTGACGAAAACAAATCTATGACTATAACTTCTTTTTCTCCACTTGACGATCAGTTTGGAAATCAATAGTGCTACATTTGTAAATACCTTCTTTTGTTTTCGGGTTTACTATTAGCCATTATCTACTTAAGGTATCTACTTTATCGTGTATGGTGTATAGTTGAAATTAATACGTATATACTCTGCTTACAGATAACTCTGCTCAAGGTGAAAAAATGGCGAATACTGGAATGAGCAGCGTAGCAATAATTTACACCGTAATTGCCTTCCTGCTGGTATTTGCAGTCGTTTTAGATGTATTTTGCTACTTCGTTAACAATACTGGTAATTGACCCGATTATCTTTAATTAGGCTACTCATTTCTTAAGTCGACCTATAAAATTTAAGAAAAAAAAAACCCTCAATAATTAACTAAATTTACGTAAATTTATCTTGTAAATTCCCAAGTATAACATGTTTACTAAGTGAGCTTCTTGCTTCCTTAAATTGACGAATTTTTCAGAAGGTGCCCATAAAATACGTGGGTACTTACGATAACCGTCCGAATAGTCGTTTTCTGTATCCGAAGAGAAGTAAGATATTAAAAAATTTTTCCGATATAATATCAAAACTTGAAAACGTGATCTTGGGAATTATTTAGATGTTTTCATCCGATTACCTACCTTTTAAAACATCCCACATCCGTGTTTATTACCCTCGTAAAATAATAAGATACCGCGTGCTATTTTTTCTCTTTCATTAAAGTGTATTTTAATCATCTGCAGATAAATTTTTCTTCATTTTCCAACACATTGCTTGATTTTTGTGTGTGATTTCAGGTGTATTATATCTGATTTGTACTTCTTGCTGTGGCAAAAAGAAGAAGAACGACGAAAAACTTGGAAGGTAACTAATACTCGTAATTTTTATTCGTATTTGAAAAAATTTTTGTAAGAATTTGAAAAGAAATAGGAATATTTTTATCTCTCAAAAATCCTCTAAAAAGCCACCTCTTTCGTCGTTACAAAGTATTATGATCCATGAAACTTCATGTGAGTAACTAAAATGAAGTACCGTATTTTGACTTTCGTATACTTACTCAATAATGAAAGACAAGTTCGTGGGTGATACGTGCAATTGTAATGCATATTTTAGTTCAGTGAGTGAACATGATCATTGGAAATAACATCAAATTCGTGGTTACGTACATGTTATGATTTACAAATCGAAGAATCCTCATTATTGATCGAAGGCAATTTTTCCTCTCCCGAGTCGAAGTGATTTTCTCTTTTGAAGAGTTGGCTATAGGTACTAATGAAATTCCGAAAAAATAAATTGAAAATTGAATAAGGCAATATTTTGCGCGGCGGGGGGATATGTAAGGTTGGCTTTAATTTCTCAACTTGTGTCTCGAGGTTTTGTTTGTGAAAAATTTGACGAATGCTGAGAAAGTGTGTGATTCTATTTCTACCAAGTAGGTAACCGAGTCTTCGAATATTTTTTTAAATCTCTCCGATATTAAATTTTCATTTTTCGACGGAGAGTTATATTATTTTAAGAATGTTATGATTAAATGTTATTTTTTGTAATAATGCTGTACTAGTCATAGAAACTTTGTGTAGGTCACTCTATAGGTCACCTTCTTCAGTAGTGCTTGTCCCTACGAACTATATCACAGTAATGCAATTTTTAAGCGATCCGTGAGTCATGTTGTTGGAATTTTTTTTTATTTTATTTTTTCAAGCTCTAATCCCTTTGCAGAGATCGCTTTCTAAAGACACGAAAACTGGAATTGGAAAAATAGAAAAATAATTGTTTTGTTATTAACATTTTCCCAACTTCTCAAGATACGGAACACAAAAACGTTTTTACCGCACAAATGTTTATAAGTGTGTTGGATTTGATTTTATTGTTTTTTTTTTAATTTTTTTTTTTTCTAATTAATTTTGTGTTGTGTGTATATGTCAGTCTGTATAGTTGGCGTTTTCCTTTGCCTTACTGCGGTAATATGAATGGCGAATGTAACAGTCACGGTGGGAATAGTTCTGTAAATTCAGAAGTGGAAAAAGTACCGTTATCTGAGATGACGTTTGTTTTGTAAGGAAATGTCAAAAATTAATTGTAGCTTTCAAGCTGAATACGAATTTCGCTTCGCAAGTGAATGGTCAAAATTTTCATATCTAGGCTCGTTAATGATATTTGTTACATACCAGTGGTGGATCATGATAAGAGCTTTTGGATGCAGCAGTCGACAGTTTCGTTTTTATTTTCAAACGGCGAGACGTCAAAACAGAATTCGGTCGTTTTTCAAGTCTCTCTTATTAAAACCAAATTCAGTTTTTCTGGAATGATGGAAAATTAAATAAAAAAAAAAACTTAGTCGAGTGTAAGGTCTGCAAAATATGACAGATGTCTACCTATTTGAAAGTCTTCTGCATGAAAAAGTGATAGTTAAAATAAATAAAAAAATGTTTAAAAGTGTCTCAAACTCATAAAGATGTCATAAATTAAGTTTTTTTACACCTGTATTAGTTTTAGTATTTAATCGGAGAACAGTAAAATGATGTGCCTCGCGCCTAAATTTGTAGTAGTAGCTAAATCGCTGGCTCAGTCTAGAAGCTGCCCGATTCTAAAGAAATTTTCATTTACTTCTCGATGTTTAATCAGCCGAAAAGATGATGAATTTTTTTCAACTTGGAAGTTCTCGTTCTTGAGCCAGTGGGGTTACGGTACATTTTTCCTAATGCCATTTTTTATAATTTTTTTCCTAATGGACATTTCCACTGGGTGGTATGTACTAAGTACAGAATAAGTGTGAGAGGTTGATACGTCGCCCATAAATTTTATCACCTACGAGTTGCTGTTGTGTCATTTATGCTAATATTATGACACATATTTTTCACTATCGAACATTTTACAATCTAAATTTGATGACTGTTCGACTTGGCCGGCATTAACGGTACTTCCAGTGAACTGAAAGCACCACGTGGAAAGAATTCTATTGTAGAATTGGGAAGAAAAATCAAAAATCGTGAAAATAAGTCAGCACTGCCGGAGGAAATTTAAAAATTACAATAAACATGGGCCCATTCTTATGACTTTTGGGAAAAGTGAACTGATCCAACCCTGGTGTGTTTAAATAGCCTTAAAGTTGTTTCGTTTAATCGAGCTTTTTTGATTGGTATTCATTCTTTTGTAGTTAGGCAAATTTTTTCACGCTCTATTTATTTACTGGTCCGTGTAGATATTGCTTGAATGTTGAGTACAATTCAACAAGTGAATGAAAAGAAGGCGTAAAGGCACTTTTTTGTGTTTGGTGGTCGGCAATTTTTCACTATTCATAAGTAGCGTGTAATTATAGGTACATGCATCAAACATATGAAGGTACTAATATCCGTGCGTCGACTCTAATTTAACAGACTTAACGTGATATTAGGTAGACACCTGCTTGCAAATTGTTGTAGTACATGTGTTTCTAAAGTTTTATTTCTGATTCTGAAATCGAATTCCGTATGTAAGGAGTTATTGCGGTATCCTTGGAATTCTTCTTATTTACTCTGTTGAATGGGTCATAAAATCAGACGGCAGGTTTTTGGAGGCGTTCTAATAATTTTATATGAAATTTGGTTTCAAGGAGCGTAGAGCTAGAAAAGTTCATGAAAATTGCGGATGAAAAATGATTTTTCCTTTTTTTCGCCTAAAAAACCTTGAAAAATAATCGAATGAGTTTACGGAGAACAATTTTTTAGTGAATCGTGCCTCGCTCTTATAATATTATAACGCAAAAGAAAAAAATATATTTCTACGCTATTCTTAGCTTTTATGATTTTGTTTTGATTTTTGCTATTTGTACCACGTTGTATGCATCAATTCTTGCTCGATATTGCCATTTTAATGACATCTTCTGTCTGTTTTTTCTTTCTGTTATTTTAGTGAGAGCAAAGACTTGATATCAAACGGACATAAGAAAATTGACATCGAAGAACAGTCACCGATGATAACTGACGGGTAAGAATTACCGATCGTGAAAACGGTGGAGCTGACATTAAAAAAGCAAAAGCAACATGTTACAGATTTTCAGTTTTATCATTGTGAGAAAAAGGAATAGGATTTGTACTAGAGCTAAGGTACCGATATATGTAGTATTACCTGCTCAGTGACAAGGGTTTCTTTGTACTTTCTTGAATGGGAGGAAAAGGTTTGAGGGAGAGATTGGACTAAATTCTAAATAACTCGAGTAATTTAGGGCTACACTCCATCTTTCGTCAACATAAAATATATAGAAATACGTACTATAGTATCAGGGATTGTCGTAAGTTTGAAAAAAAGTGAACCTGAACCTATTGCTCTATACAGGACAGTTGAGGTGTTCAGCCGTAAAACGCAACAAACGCCATTTTGAAAAATTTTTATTTGCGTATCGCTTCTTTTAGGATTTTTAGCGGGGAATCAACTGGTGTAATCAGATTTCAAGAAAAAAAAAACCTTGCTAAAAGCCATTTTTAGTCCTCGAAAATCTATTTTGCCGCAAAACGCAACAAAGCCATCTTTTGGGGCAATTAAGGTGAAATTTTTTTCCCCCATTTTGATGCCTTTGAAATTTGAATTTCAGGGAATTTCAACTTGTGTGGCTCTGATATTGTGTTTTTAACTAAAATAATATTATTTACTAGTAAAAATAGTTCACATTTGCTCTGATTTTTTGAAACATAATTTTCTTTCATTTTGTTTCAAAAATTAGGAATTAGATTTTTTTTTTGCCACAGAATGTGTGAGATTTATGGTATTGAGACACAAAATAAAAATATTAGTAAATTCTATAACAAAACCTTTGAAATGTAATGAATTTAGTGTCAAATTAGTTTGGATTTGTTGCATCTTGCAACAAAACCAGTGTGTTCAGTGGCAAAACGCAACAAATCCATGACTGCGGTTTTGATCATCCCTAGATTGACCCCTCGGGTTGAAGGGGAAGAATTTCGCTGAAATTCAGATTATAAGTAATTATAGGAAGATTTTAAGTCATCAAACATGAAGAGTGGTCCACTAGTCGCAGAGAAACAGTTTTTTGACTTTTTCTCAAAATTATACTCATGGCGTTTGTTGCGTTTTGCGACTACATTCTTAAGTTTTGCTTTTCGGAGTTGAATTTTTATTAGTTAAATGTACCTGCCTACCTAATAATATTTTTTTAAATTAAATTTTCAGCTCGAAGAAAGATACAGCCGTTGAGTACGATTTGAAAAAAGGCACAGCGAAAACTGGTTTTGTTGGAAAAGATTCGGCAGTTTAATCGGTTGAAGTCTTATTCAAGTCGAAGCAAGCGTACTCATGTTCAGTGTTTTTTTTTGTAAGTTCTTGTGTTGTTTTTTTTTCGCTGTTACCACCTGGTATCATTTTTTTTTTATTCTTAATTTTCATTTCTTCGACGACTGCTGAGATGGGCTATATTTTTCCAAAAATTTCTTATTCACGCTTGTTTCTGTTTATTGTTACTTCTTTAAACTTTCCATTGTATCTTTCGTTTCTTGCCTAATGCCAATTTTTTTTCGTTTTTAAGTAATAATCACAATCAATTGAGATGGGTAGTTGGTTCGCAAGTACATACATCAAATGGGAGTTTTGGCGAATCGTTTTCAATGTGGTGCTAGTGTGCGTAGCTTTCAAAGATGAAAGTTTTTTTGATTCGTAAAAGTTGAAAAAAACGTCAAGATAAAGAATGTGTTAAGTTTCGAGTCTACCCATCGCTATATTATCCTATAAAATGCCTGGTTTACTTTTCCAAATCTATCACAAATCTCGGATTTATAATCATCGAAGCATTTAAATTTTGTATAGTCTATTAGAATAAGGATGCACCATTATTAGCTTTTTCATCTTCTTTTTTTTTCTTCTTTCTTTTTAGTCTATATTTGTTATAATTTTATATTCGACCCAGCCTGTACTTAATTGATATTGATAAATTTTTTTGATTGCATAAATCCATACAATTGGAAAGAAAAAGGACAATATAATAAGTTTATGAGTTCTTACGTCGAATTATTATTATTAGTACTATTATTATTACTTTTGTTTATTTTTATTTTATTTTATCATTATTATTATTATTATTATTTTTTTGTACATTTTATACATTTTGATTGATAATTTGAGAAAGAAATAAAAAAACGCTGTATTTGTTTTAAGATCACACCTAGTCTAAGAAAACCGTATTTTGTGTATTCTTAAAAATTATTAAAATCGGACAAAAATATTTCCCCACTTTTCGGTCTTCTATGAATATTTGTTCATTCGTGTCGTATACATTATGTGATATTTTTCACATTTTTTAAAAATTCATATCTATTCGATTTTATTCCTCGTTTTAATCGGCTTTTATCATATTTTTTAAAGAATGATAAGTTTAACGACTTCCTTTTTTTTTTCCTCTTTGTATTATTATTTTTTGTTTGTAAGGTTTACAGTCTGTGATTTTTAAGATTGCTATTTCTATTATTTTAGTATTTTATCATTGGTTAAGGCTTAAGGATGAAAGTTGTTTAGGTTAATGTTTGTTGTGTACCGTATCTCATACTAAAGTAATGAATAAAGTCCTATACTACATTGCAAAAAAGAAAACACATTAACACGTGAATAATTACTCGATTATCGTTGATTTGATGGGTTTTGTTTTTGACGTTCGTTAATTCGAGTATTTAGTCAGGTGTTTGTTCTTTTTGCTTTGGTCTTTGGAATGGCGTATAGAAAAAAGTGGCACCGCATTCTTGCCAATAATTTTCCTAAATTTTCGTACAGTTTCGTTTATTTTTCGGAAGACCAATATTTTGGAACTTGGTGACAATAAAATTTTGCATTCCCATTAAAAAGTTGAAAGAAAAAAAAGGTACCTATTTTTATATTTTTTCGAAGTTTTTGCTACCTCTTTCTTTAATATAATATTATATTTTTATTGATTTTTCGCCGAAATTCGAAAAATATTAGAGAAATTCATTTTGAAAAAGTTGGAATTTTTTCTTTCGCGCTTTTTTCATATTATGTTAACTCAATGTGAAATTCATGTACGGTATTAAAAAAATTTATGATGTTTGTAATTAAGGCTTAGACCAATCGCTTTTCTCGCCTTATGTTGTAATAAAGCAATTTTTTAAAAAATTTATCTTTATTTGTGAGGTTCTTACGAGTCATTTATATGTTCATTCATGAGTGCTATTTACAAACTGGTGATGAGAGAATGCTTTTATAGTAGGTCTTGTGAGATAAATTAATACAAAAATGAATTCATCGCCATTTACAATACTAAAAAGAAAAGAAAACCGTCAACACGTAGATTTTACCTTACCCTGCATTCCCCATCATCTTGAGAACTAGTCCAAAAACAGTCGTGACACTAGGATCATGATGTTGACGATCTGAATTTGATTATTGGTAAAAAAAAAATATTAAATATTATACGAGGCAATTTTTTGAAAATGTTTTGATAAAATTGGAATAGAAATGTCTAGGTTCATAGATAAACTGAGTCTTTTGGAATTTGGAGTTCAGAACAACTTCGAACGATTTTAAACAAATCTAACTGATTTTGAATAATTCCAATCAATCCGAGTGAAGAAAAAGAAATAAAAAACAGAAATGAAGTTATCGTTTTATTCTTTAAAAGAAGCAAAATACAAAACCAACGTAAAAAGACTACTGTCAAACTCGAAGTCTCCTTCATTCCTCATCAGTCCCTCCAGCCACCTATCCAAAAAGAAGTGAAAAAATTACAGGTAATTATTTATTTATTATTTAGACATTAAATACTTCTGCAATAATTAACAAAATTTAAATTGATATGTTTGCTCCGATGACGTTGCTCGGTCCGGTGGATTCCTCTTCCACTGTTCCACATTCCAGTTCAAGTTCACACCGTCAACCGTCAACCGTGCTCATCGTTCGTAATCCGTGAAATCTATAACTTGCTGCTTCCTGCACTTTATGATATTTTTACGACAAGATTCTTTTCTGATAAAAAATTTTGATAAAAAAGTTTTGCAGATGTTTAGATGTTTCGCAGACTGCGGTTCGCCGAAGTACACGAGTCGAGTACTTTGAATTTTTAAATTCAAAAATTAGCATTCGTAATCGTTACTTCAAATTAAAAAAATCGAGTTGAATTTTTACACGAAAAAGTAAGTTTTCATTTGAATCCCGCTTATATTTCATTAAGTTATGTTCAAGTGATAATCTAAAAGAATTAATTGAAAAAGCTTATACTGAAAAAATTTTATAAAAGTATAATATTATTGAATCATTTTGTCGTCGAGTCTGTCGGTGACCCTGACCCGATGTGTGAAAATTCTTACCAATTTTCAAATTCATTGTTTTGTCATAATTGGTAACATTGCATTGCTAATTTGCATAATAACGGTTTTTCTTTGGTAATTACTGGCTGATTTAGGTCTCGCGTTTGAATTTTGAAAATGAGAACGGATGGAAAAAATTCAAAAACTCAAGCTGACGAGAAATTTCGTAAATTATGCGAAATTTCTACATTTTTAAATACGAGTCTTACTCCTCCGCAAGTGTACCTGTGCCAAAAATTAATTAAAAAAGGAATTAGTCCGGAAGCTCTGGCCAAATCGATAATAACTGTTCGTAAAGAGGTGAAGAAAATTCAGCCTGATAGTCGCCATTAATTTCATCGTCAAAGGTATGTATCAAAGGTATTTCTGAATTTAATGGTTATTGATTTACATTTTTTAAAATTAGTTATTTTCTCTGTCGTATGAAATCTATCTTTTTGGATAAAATATATCACACATATTCAAACATTTACAAATTTTCCCCGTAATTTCCGTTAAATATTACCCTTAATTTTTCAAACATGTCTGAAAGTAACGTTTTATTTGAATCGTTATTAAATAATAATTTATGCCTCAAATTTTTCTTCCCAATTTCTCGCAGCAGTGGGTGTACATCGAGTTTAGTCTCTCCAATGTAAGCTGAAAAATTCCAATTTTATCATCCTTGTATGACATTGTTATTGGGAAAGCATTGTGATTTTTCCTATCTAATTAATTTTAATTAAATTTAAATCGATGATTTTAGAAATGTGTTTTTTACACAGCTTTTTTTCCCCTTCATTCGCTTTGATTAATTTATTTTCATTAATTTCAGCTCGAATTTTACCTCGAATTTCTTTCTTCGAACTGGAATTTTCAATCCCGAACTGTTCCTAAGCTGATTTTTCCATCATAATGGTACGAATTTAAATACTTTCCTTTCCAAGCATGTTGAGCTTTTCTCTGGTCTGTGCAATTATAATAATAATCTGTATGTTTCTTCCGAATGGGAGTAGTTACGTTTCAACAGCTACAGAAGAATTATAAGTTTTCTGTGACAAATTTTTCGAGCAACATTCGTCAAAATATTTGGTATTATTTAATAATATTCTAGCTCGAGTTGATACTCAAGTGAATCAATATTTCATCAAATTTTGCTTTGTGTAGATTAGATTTTTAGTTTATTGGAATGTACCGTATTTCGTTGATTTTGGGATTATGATTTAATTTGAAATAAAAATTTTCTAATGTAATTTATGTGTTTTTTTCTGGGTTAGCATTCAGCATGATTCAAGAACTGATATTGCGACTGTTGAATCAGCATTGCAACTTAATGTGTAGACTTGTTTTCTTGGAGTAGTATGTAATAAAATCTCTGCTATTAATTTTTAATAATGATTCTCCAACATTCATGAGTACTTATACGAGAAAATTAAGAATATTAAAATATTTTATAATTTTCAAGCAAAAATTTAAAATTGGACAGTCTTTAAGGAAAATGGAATTCTGAAATAAGTAATCACCATCAATTTTATATTTCTTGATAGTTTTTTCAAGATTTCATAATGTCAATTACAATGAATTAATTTATTCAACTAAAAATTTAGTAATTTTGGTAGTCGACTCGAGTAAGTAAATTATTTTACTTGGAAATATCCCCTGTGGCATGTTCATTAGATATTTAGGTAAAAGATTCAGCCGTGCATGTTTCGATTCTAGGTTGCATTTGAAAGGTTTCTAAAATTCAAACTTTTTAAGAAATGAAAAATTTACTTTTTGAAGTAGCTGGCAACGAATTTGTTTTTTAACTTATTAAAGAAAACTGCTACAGCATTTTTGTAGATTGATTTTATTGATACTAATTTTAATAGAAGATAAGAACATCGGGAGTAGCTCATTAAATTTAATAAAATTATAATATACGGTCAAAGTAAGAATTTGCTTTTCCAAGATTCCAGTCATGCATTTTCAATAACTTTCGAAATTATATTATTATCAACATGGCTACAATTATAACTTCTGTCTCTTTGACAAGTACATGGATTTCGTCTGATTGAAAGATGATTCTTGGAGGAGGAGTTATGAAGCATCAACCCAGCGGTTTAACCCATTTAAATACCATATTTTAAAAATTCCACTGTTTTTAATACTCGAGGCCGAAATTTTGTTCGAAAGTAAATTTGAATTTTGAAAAAAATTGTCGTTGAAGACGTAAAATTTTAAAGAATTATTCATTCAGGCCAACTTCAGGTTATTTTTCTTGATTTTTTCAAAATCACTGCAATTCTGAACTTGGCTATCCGGTTTTACAAAAATGTGTCAAATATAGAACAGCGTACATGTGAAAAATTGTTAAGAAATCCTTCAGAATTAATATTTTATTTTTCTGACCATGGTATTCTGTTATGAGTAAAGTATGAATCAGTAGAAAGTGTAATAGAATATTCTTAAAGCGAAACGGCGTTATGTTCATTTTTAATGATTTTCGAAAGGTGTGATGAAAATATAATACAATAAGTTTTACATGCGTTACTTTAGTTGTAATAATTCTTTTGTCAACTTCAGATATCTATACTCGTGATCCGAGTTGACCAATGCAATATTATTCATTATTTTTGGAAGAATGTATAAAAACAATATTTTTCGTCTCAATTAAATGACGAAAAATGGACACAGGCCTGGTATCTTTTTGTATTGGAGAATCGATGTTATGTCGATTTTACAAAATTGAATAGTTTTTAAATTTTACCTAGCATGTTACGTCGATGTTGGAAGTACGAGTATATTAATTGCCTGCCTCTTTCTCTCTGATTGGTCTTCTTCGCTTGTCCTAATTTTAATTCCTCGTAGATTTGACAGTGGGTATAATTTCCTCGATCCATTTACCGACTCTCTTTTCCCCTCATCGTCCACATAGGAAAACGTTGATCCAGATGAAACGGAAATTGTTCGTGGACGTGGACGTCCTCTTGGTGCTCGCACAATAGTCAAGTCGGTGAACTTGAAGAGGGTTGCAGAAATCGATCAGAAGAAGACTAATCACTTACAGTGTAACGTATGCAACCTACCTTTCACCACACTTGTCAAATTCGCCATCCATTGCCTGAAAAATCACTTCAATTCCATTTTCTGCCAATATGACTGCGGCTTCTGCTACGAGGTGCACAGCTCCAAGGAAAGTTTCCTCGAGCACGTCATCTCGCAAGCTGCTGACAAGGACAACTCGGTAACCATCGTGTGCCCCCTGTGCGTGCTGCCTCAAGGCCCCTGCTCGTCGGAGGAGCAATTCTGCGAGCATCTACGTCAGCAGCACGTCGACCTGAATAACGACGAATGGGTTTGTATGCTACCTTCGTGTGGGTATGTGTCTTACGATATAGGCGACTATGCCAAGCACATCATGGCTGCCCACACTAATCAGATGGTGGCCAATGCCATTTGTAAGTTGTGCAAGAGTCCTAAAACGTCGTCCGGCTACCTCAAAGGGCCCACTGTCAGTGCTGAACAGTTGCAGTCGTACGTTGAGGAGGTACAAATATATTTTAACTGCGACGTGTCTCAAAAAAAGGGACCGATCAGTGGCGGAACTATGAAGGGGCCAGGGAATAATACGACCCTTCAGAAAAAGTTTGGTTCCTCTCTCTTCGAATGAATGGAAAGGAAAAAAAATTTTTTCTTGAAAAGATTTATGATAAAAAATGTGTTCCAAAAACTTCTTTAATTTGGGGGGAGGGAGATACTTTATTTTGGGGTATGACTTCATTAGGTAAACTAATTTTTTGAATGTTGAAATTTTTATCTCATTTTTCTTGGCCTCACTCCAAAGAAGAAAAGCTACACATAGTTAAACCTATGAGATTAATATGCATCAAAACATAAATTTTTCAGATGACGAGATAATTAAAAAGAATTATTCCGACGCCTTCGGATGCATTTTCTGGTAAATTAAGGTTTTTAGTTGCTCCAAGAATTTTTTTTGATCAAAGTACGCCATTTGAAAAAGCTTATTTTTATTAGTTGTAATTGACTAGAAAATTAAAATCGGTTTCTCGATACATTAGTCCCTTTTTTTGTGTCACGCCGTAACCACATACTTTATTTCTAAAAAGGAGCATGTTCACTAAGAATTAAAAGAAAAAAAAAGCCACTTTTGTTCAAGTTTGGTTTCGTTGGGGGCAAGCCTAAGGTGTGATTGTACCGCTGGCCCTCAGTCTATACAAGTTGAGGATCGAAATAGTCTAAGAAATTTTCAAACATGCTACTCGCCAATATAATTCATTTACATTTTGGTAGCTTCAATCCACAAAATAATTTTGAAGTCCGGTACAATTCGTATTGTCTTATTTTTTCTATTAACTAACAAAATATAATCGAATAATTCATTACTAAGGTGGACAGTGGCGAAGAAATATGCCCGATGTGTAGCGAGGTGCTGAAGGACTGCAACACGGTGCTGGTCTCCGACAAGGATGTAATCTCATTCGAGAAGCCCAAGTACTATCGCTGCAGCATCTGCAATTCAGGTTTTAGCACCCAGACGAAGGTGACTAAGCACGCCTGCAGGCAGCTGCACACCACTCATTGCAGTCAGTGTAACATTCAGTTCACCTCGAAGAAACGGTTGGTCTTCCACTTGCAGTCGCACGTCGATCCCTCGATGACCCTGCGCTGCGACGTCTGCATGCTGACCTTTACGGACGAGACGGCCTGCTACGACCACGTGCGTTTCAGCCACGAGTCGGAGACCTTATGCTGCGACACCTGTGGCAAGACGTACATCACTCGCATTGGCTTGAGCATGCACCAGATGTACCACGACGACGTGCGCAAGTTCAAGTGCCAGGAGTGTGGCAAACGTTTCCTCAACCAGGCCACCCTCAAGGAGCACCGTGTCTCTCACCTCAACGTCAAGCCATTTCAGTGTGACATTTGTGGCAAGTCCTTGTCTCGTGCCTCTCGCCTGCGTATCCACCTGAAGGTGCACTCGGCACGCAATAGCACCAACTTCCAGAAGTGCTTTACCTGCAAGTTGTGTGGCTTCGTCTCGTTTTCGGGCCAACGACTAACCGAGCATAATGTGAAGGTAAGGCAAAGTCATGTACATTCTTACGCTTTTGCGCAATTATTCGGGCTAATTACACGATCTTAGCTGATCTAGGGTCTATTTTAAGGAAATTTTAAGGCTGCTTAACATTTGAACCGGTGAGTTGCAAAAGAACTCGTGTCTCATTTTCCACTTTTTACAGGAAACCATGCACAATAATGTTTTTGACCAGAGTCGATCTGCATCACACCGGTTCATTAATTTTTTTTTTGTAAATACGCCTAAGCATACATTCATATCCTCAAAAAAAAAAAAAAAAACTGAATAAATCATTCAAATTTTAAATTTATAAGCTTAACAGGAAGGCTGCTGCAGTACTAATGTCAAGTTCGTATCTTTGAAAAATTAAGTTTTAATAAAAATTACCCTTTTGAAGAAGATTCAAACGAAAATTTTAAGCCAAATCTCCGTAGCTAAATTATATTTTAATAAGGATAAAAAATAGTTATTTAAATTTTTTTTTCCCTTTAGCTAAAAATAAGTATTACAAACCCGAACTAATGAAATTTTATTTTGAAAAATTTCCTTCATTTTCAATACATTTTTGCAACTGCACATCAGTTTTAATTGCATATTTGTTTTGGAACTGAATAAAACAATTATCTGTAAGTAATTATATTTAATTAGAATTTTTGAAGGTATAGTATTCAAGTATGTAGGGAATATAGATTTTGAATTGGTACTGTACAACTTGATGGCATTTTTACTTTCCAATTTTACCCTGAGAAAAATTTCGATGGTAATTTTTACAATTGGGATAGGAAAACTGGGACAGTTCAAGATTTGTGGCAGAAATTACTACAAAAATAGTAAAAAGTACCATAAACATTGGAATATTTACAATAAATAATAATTTTCACAACGGTGATGAGATAAGTTACTATTCTGTTTCTAGTCAATACTACCCATTTCTCTCAGTGTATCAAGGACATTTTTATTTCTATGTCTAGGTGCACAAAAACAGCGTGGGTGACGTGAAGACTTCAATTTTGCATAAGTTGTATCGGTGCGAATACTGCGACAGTTGCTACGAGATGCCATCTCTGCTGCATGTGCACCGTGAAAGCCATGCTCCCGACACGACCGAGAATCCATTCATCTGTGGTTTGTGCAATGGCTACTTCAAAACGTACTCTCGACTGGTTACTCACAAATTGTCGCATGGAATCAACACCGAGTCGCACATCCTTCAGATAAGTGCAAGCCTCGAGAGCTCGGACAGCTTCATCATTCCGCAGTACTTCTGCTGCAAGTATTGCGATAAGCTATATGAGCAGTACACCGCCTACAACATCCACATGAAGCATTCTAAACACTTTGTACCCAAAGAGAAGGTCCCAGTTGTGCCTCTACGAGAGCGTGATACGAATATTGTGAGGGCAGCGTCGACACGAAAGCAGCAGAAGCAGCAGTCTGCCATGGCTCAAGTGAGTATTCGTACCATTGCTTCCCATTGAAAATGGATAGTTTGAAATATTTTATTAAACATCAAAAACCGAAAGTATAAATAAGTAATTGCAGAATAAGCGTAGAATTTGTGGAGCGAGTTAAATAATTTACTTATCATAATTGAAAAAAAAAAAAAAAAAAACATGAAGAAGTAAATTATAAATCAATGAATGATTGAATAAATAAATAAATACATAGAAATTGAAACATAAAACAGAAAATGAATAAGTCACGTAAAAAAAACAAAATTACCTTCCTTCTTTCCCCGATCCATAAAAGAAAGAAAAGGAAAAAGAAAGAAAAAAAGGAAACTTGTAGACAATTTTTGACCTGTTCAGTTAAAAAACAATTTATTTTGCTCTTCTTTAATTTATATCGATCTTCTTTTTATTTACTTATCTATCTATTTATTTATTTATTGTTTAAACTTTTTTTAAAGCAAAAATTTGTTTTCAAAATGATTTTTCCCTATTTTTATTTTTTAGTTTCACTTTTATTTGCTTATTTTTAATACTTAGACTTATCAGTTCGCTTAAAATATTTTTCCTTTATTTTGTTTTTCCGTTAATTTTTTTCATCCAAAAAATTATGTAGTTTTCTTTTCCTTTTCGGTATTTTTGATTTTCGATTTTTTATTTTTAATTTGGTTTTTTGGGTTTTTCTTTCATTTTTTCAATCTGAATAATATTCTTTTAATTATTTTATTTATTTTCGAGTTTCGTTTTATTTTTTCTCATCACTTACTAGAATTCTCACAATTCTCACGTTCTGCATTTTCATAATATGTCTTGTTGAGCAAACAGTCCACACGAGAATTGCTTATGAATGTGATACGTCACAAAACGACTCAGTACCTTGATTAATAAAATTTGATGTTAGTATATGGTTTACCAAGTGGACTTACTGCAGTGTAGACATAGTACCCTTTTAATTCTGAATATGTTTTAGAAAATTTTCATATAGTACCCCTATAAAATTAGTCAGTTATAATTTTATTTTCTATATTAGGTGACAGGATTGGGAATGGTGGCAACGACTACGAAAGGGTCTGAAAAACGAGCGTACAAACACCAGCCGGACTTGGGCGTGGAAAATATGAGCCAAGAATTTCTAGCTATCCACCAAGTCCAACCTCAGTCTTCGGTGCAGCCGCGTTCATTGGCCCCAAACGAAAAGCTGATCTGCTGTAAATGTGGAAAGAATTTTGCGACCGAGAAAATGCTGAGAGTACACGAAAACCGCCATAATCCGCGGCGCAAGCGAAAAGCATTCGCGTGCGACGAATGCGAACGCTTCTTTGGCAGCAAGACGGAGCTGAAGAAGCACAAAAATCTATACCACAGACCATATTTGGCATGCGACCACTGCGGCAAGGAATTCCGCTACAGGGGATGGTACCTGCAGCATATGCAGAACAGGGTGTGCGCCAAATTGGACGAAGAGACCGAAGAGGAGGAAATGGACGATGGTGAATTTGAGGAGCCGGAACTGGACGACATGGAAATGGAAGATGACAACGAAGAAGAGGAAGAGGAAAGTTTATTGGATGATCATGATTTTATGCCTGGCTCGTATTCTGATATTCTGAATCGTATTTTGTTATTCTAAATTGGCGCATATCTTTTATGAGATTGAGCAGTTTTGTTGAAATGCCACCATTTGTTTGCATGTGTTATAACCAGTGAGGCTTGTCTTTAACTGCTAAATAGACTCGTAACAATGTAAGTCCAAATAAAAGACTTAGGTTTAACTTTTGGTGCTTCTAAAGACTAAGGATTTCCTTTCATTCTACAATACTCTACTCCAGATATTGAAGTGTCAATTATTATTGATTTTTAAAAAAATAGTTTTCTTATAAAGTTATTATAAATTGAGGAGCCGGTTTCCAAACTGCTCTTAGTCGAAAAAGTAAGAATTTAAGAAATCAAGACAGACATTGCCACACCTGTAATGACAAGAACTTGAACAAAAGTGTGGCAAGGTTGTGAACTAAGAGCAGCTTGGAAATTTGTTTATTTTAATTTATCTTTTTTGCCTGTGGGAATCTGTGAAGGGCCGATCACGATGTACTGCGAAGGCAAGCGGGGAAATTGTTGCTCGTTTTTTTAAATATGAGTGACGACCATTCTTGGTTTATTATTAAAAAGGGCGCAACATTTTTGGAAAAATGAAACGATAAAAATTCAAATTGGTCGATTTTTAGAGCAAAAACTTTAAAAAATTTGACAAGGGGGGGGTTTAAGAGAATGAGCGCAACAAATAAGAAAAATTTTTCCACAGGATACAAAATCGTGGCAGGGCTAGCCCCCCCTCCATTTAAAATTCGCTTCCCTCGCTGGTGGTTAAGTATTTATTTTTATAAATCTGTCCTAAAATAAATCCCAGAACGTTTATATTTTTAATAAAAAATAAGTCGCTGTGAAACATTCAAGATTTAAAATTGTGAAATTTAGGTAAGAAATTATGATTTCTAGTAGGCATTGTAATTATTTATTCGATTTGTGCTAATGCGGGTTGTTGCATTTAAATCCTTTGAAAAAAAAATTTGTTATTTTTTAAAGTTATATTTTCAAATCTTCGTTTTGTTGTATGTTTGTTTGTTTTTCTATTCTTCATGAGTGCTGTTTAAAGATGTTGATACTTTTTCATATTTTTACTTTTACTTGCTGTTTTGTAAGTCCTACCTATAAGAAAAGGTTGGACAGTGGTATGTTTTTTCTTTAACTTGATTTGCTTTGTTTTATTTTTTTAATAAGATAATTTGAGAGAAAATTGTAACTTAAACCAACACATTCATTTTTTTCTTCACTGGCAATAACTTTATTCGTAAATTTGAGAATAAAATTGAATGAAGAATATTTTGGTTTTATCGCCAAGTTATCTATATTTTTTGAATTTTCAACCACAGTTTTGATTGTTATCGTATTTTTCATCCATTCAATTTAGAAGTTAAGTAATTATTCGAAATCCTCGATAATTCTTTGATCGGACTCTAATTTTTACATTTTATTAGTCATCATTTTCTCTATTTTTTTTTTCGACTATACTTTATTCAGTTAGTTTTTCCTCATTTCAAAGAGAATAAATATCCATGTAAGAAAAGTTTACACGTTTGATTTAAGTTTTTCATAATTTTTGAATATTTTCTTTAGTTTTTTGATTTTTATATTCAGTGTTAAGATTCACTGTTGTTTTCAATGAGGATATTTCTTCATTTACCGATATGTTTTATTTTTTATTTGAGAAGCTGCGAGTACTAGCGTTTAATATTTATAGGCCTGTGGGGTATTATTTGATAATTTTTCTAATTTCATCAGTTGTACTTTGGACAAGTGTTTCAACTTTTAATTCTTTAGTATACTGACAAATGCGCTTACTAATATTTTGGCTGCAAAATTGTCACTTATTGCTGTTTGCAGCTATACTGATTGTGAGTTATATTCAGAATCTAAAATATAAGAAGAGTTTGTAGTTTTTAAATCAAATTCGTTCTTAATTGACTTTGTGTAGGTTTTTTTGTGTTTTTCTACCTTATTTTGAGTATTTTAAATTATACCTACTTGTTGAGGATAAATTCATTAAGAACATATAAATTTGTAATTTTGTCCATCGTATAGAGGTTGTTTTTTTATTTATGCATTTAGCTTTTATTTTCTGTTTTTTTTTTTCTTTTCTTTTTTTTTCTGTAAAAATGTTAATTTTTTGTTTGGTTTATGTTCATATTTTATTGAACGTGAATTGCTTTTTTATATTATTTTGTGTCAATAAAAATATTCCTAATAAAGTTGTACATATCTAGTACCTACTATCTACCTAAAATTTTCGCCTCTGAAAATTATGCTGACTAGCACTGAGAATTTTTGTTCTAGTATAACATGATGCGCAATTTTTGTTTTTGCATGATCTAATGAGCAATTTTAGCTCAGGCATGATTTTTTTTTCAAAATAAGGCATAATGATGAGCATTTTTTTCGTTCTGCATAATTTTTTAAGCAATTTTTACACGGGCATAATAACATGATGAGCATTTTGTCCTACATAATGTAGTAATGAGCAGTTAAGCATTTTTTGCTCTTGTGTACGTATAGAATGTTTATGAAAATATTTTATTCGCGATTTTTCAGTAGTTTGGGGTGTTTTTAGATATTTTAGGTACTTTTTGACTACCGTATACGATTTTTAATGCTTAGGACTATGCATGGCCGTCGTACGGTGTGTAGCGGGGCACAAAATGCTACACATAAAAAAATTTGAAAAGGGAAAACGTAGCATTTACTTTTTTTTATGGGGGGGGATGGGGGACTTTTTGTTGGTGAGTGAAGGAGATCATTTTGGTACACAGGGAAAACAAAAGTCGCCGCCCATGGGATGATGGAACTATGTGTTGTATATAAACCCCTAAAAACCACAAAATATGACAAAATCAATTGAAATATCAAATAAAAATAAACTCTTATTAGGTACCAGATAAATTAGTGAAAATGCGAATATTTACAGTTAAAATAATTGAAAAATACCGATTTATTCGGAGACGACAAAAACAACATATGAATCTGAATAAAAATCTTTGAACAGCCAGTAAAAACAGAATTCATTTCATGAATAAAATATTAAGATGAAATAAAAAATATCATAGTCAAAAATTAAGAACTAATAACTTTCATACAAAATAATTATAAAATCAAAAAGCAGGAACCTAGTGCCTATCATACAATAAATGAAATCATAAGAAAAGTGAATAGCTTACATTTTCACCAATAAAATATTATTCTCAATCGATTGTTACCTTAGATCGAGTTCAGGTGGAGCAGATAAGAGTTTTGAATTGAAAACAAAAAAGAACCCATCTGTTTTAGCAAGAATAGAAAATATAAGTAGAAAATAATAATAAACGAGAATCCAAAATCAATGAAAGCTACGGGATTAGGGTAATCTCGTAAAACAGGGAAGTAAAATTGAAAAAAATAAAAATCAAACATCCGAACATAATTTTCTTTCATCTTTGTGCGTTTTCAAATGCAACATTTTTGTGAAGCGAGTACGGAAAGTACGTTTGCATACTTTGCATTGAAAGTTTTTACTGTGGAAATGTGATTTATGTTCTAACAAGCCACGTTCATCAGTGCTGGAAAATGTGCAAGATGAGCATTCGAAACGACGAATTTTTCTGGAACTAAAGGAACGGCAATTTGGTGAAGGCGTCTTTTGACAACAGCAACGAGGGTCTCCTTTTTTGTGGGTACCACATTGAGGAGGCGAACTCACTCTCTTATTTTCTCCACAACGATAGGCGTTTCTGTAATGACTGCTGTGATGCATTCGTAGCGTGCTCTCAGTACGGAATTTACGAGAGCAAATGGAGCATGAAAATGGTTTATTATTGAGCAGGTTGACTACAGAACTGGTCTGCAGCGTGACATTTACCACTGTATAGGGCTGACGTGCTTCCTTGCTGATATTTACGGCCACTTGCTCTTCTATAAGGACAACATCTTCGTCTTCACTTGGAACCACCATTTCATTTGCAGACCTACTAGATACCTTCTGAGGCGCTGTTTCAGCTTGGCTCTGCTTAACCGAGGCCTGGACTCGATCAGCTTTAGGGTGAGAACCGTCAGCAGAATCTTCGGCTAGTTGCTCCTCTACGACTATTACATCTTCCTCCCCATTCGAAGGCGCTGTTTCATGGATGCTGGACTCTTTTCTGATGGGTGGCAGTTCTTGTTCCCTCTCCTCGTCAGTTATACGCATCTCCTCCAGCAGCAGCTGCTGCTGTAAACTTTCATCTTCGAGCGAATCTGAAATTGGTTGGTTCGAGTAGCATGGTGACAGTTGAGGCATCGAGAGTTTTTTGGTGGACTCTGTACATGGTTCTTGTTTTTCTACGTGTCTGACATCTTGAATAACGAGCTTAATAGGTACTTGATCATCGATTTCTTCCACAACTGGCGGTTTGCAGAACGTATCATCCGAATCTGGCACGCGTTGTGATAATTTTGGAATTCGAGGTAGTTTCGGTAAATTTGCTCGACTAATTCCAGTGCCACCGATGAAATCGAGCTGTCTGGAAGCACTAAAATTAGCTATCTTTATTTCGCTTTTCAGTTTCACAGACTTCTTCTCTGTATTTTCGTGGCAACTTAAGTGGCATTTATAAGTAGCTAGTCGTGAGAAGCCTTTCTTACAAAATGAGCAGACGTACAGTTTCACTGCATGTGAGCTTTTGTAGGATGGCGACGACGAGGACTGTACGGCTCCAGAGGCCTCATAGGCCTTACGACATTTTGCCCAATGTTGATTGAATAAAGATCCGGTTAGGTATTCAGTATGACAAAATGCGCAGTAATATTTTCTCATTTGTTGGTCTATAAGAACATCGTTGTCTTCATCGGTGCCAGCACAATGAAACTTTTTATGCCTTCGAAGAAATCCCGCAGATTTGTATTCCTTCGAGCAACGATCACATTTGAACAACTTTTCTGAGCCTAAAACATTCACAATACCTGTGAATGGATCTGAGAAAAGGGTGCTTCGTGTGAAAAATATAAATTTTCAGTATGGCAAAAAACGTCAAAGTACACCAAAAATTAATTTTCTTCACATTGTCGTACGGTTTAAGATTCTAAGTTTCATTTCCCACGTGATTTAGAGGGACCATTTTATTTGAATTCTATGAGGTGGATGAAATAATATGAAAAATCATTTTAAAAAATTTATTTCCATATTTTCAAGCAGAATATTCGAGTGGAATATATTAGGGCATGTGTGTATAACAGAAGTAAACCCAAAAATTTCAAATCGATTGGATCAGGGCAAAGTCCCTTTGGATGACTTTTTGTTTTTATAATCTCTTATAATCCTATACAACGATTTTTGCAAAAAATTCATTTTAAATGATTTCTGAGGATTTGATCAAGTTGAAATTTATATAAAAATAGTTTTATGAGACTAAAATATTTAACAATACTATAAAAAGAAAAAGTGCAAAAATTGTCGATATTAACCTTATTTTTGGCATAGCTTCACCAGGCTAACCGATACACAATTTTTGAGCACACCTTTGAATTCAGCATTGAATTTTACATAAGAAATCATAGTTGCAGTTTAGTGAGAGATTTTTTGTAAAGAAAAACATAGTCTAAACTTTAAGGGCCTTTTTCTATAATTTCTTGTAGCGAAATGGCATATCCTCTTACAGAGCAGGAGTATATGAATAAATCGTGAAATTTAGCAGTTTATTTACAAAAAAAGAAATTCAAATCTCAATCACAAAAGACTTTATCAAATTAATTTCGAATGAAAAATATCTCTAATACATTTAAATGCGACTACCTATATCATTATGGAGTCCTTTGCATTCGTGGATTTTAACCTATTATTACTTCAGACAGGCTTATAATGGACTTCAATTTTGGAAACAATGAACCAACGTCGTGTTTTTTCCAGCGCTTTGAATTTCAAAAATTATAATAGCATTTATTTGTTCGGTTTTCACTCGAAGGTCACGATAATAGCCCAACAGCAACCGTGTATAAAACTGTATTACCTATAAATTGATTTTTTTAAATCCTTCCATTTTTAAAGGCAATGGAATTTTTTTGTAATTTGTTTCGACCGCATAATATGTACTTATCAAGTGGTTAATTGTGAGTCATATTTAAATAATGGATATTGCTTATTCTACCTAAATATACATGATTTTGAAACAAACAAAATACAAACAAAATAGTGCAAACAGTCTTTCTATTTAGCTTTTACATTATATTTACCTTCTTTAGTCCTCATTGATCTTAATCGCAACGACGCTCGGCAACTTGTAATTTTCATTCACTGAAAAAAGTTTCAAAGGTAATTTTCTTTATTTTGGGTAGGCATATCATTTAAGATATTCAGAATATTTTTTGTAAATCTTCAAGGGTACTGTCTTGTTTTATAACATAAAATGTATAATGAAAATCACTATTCATTTCACTCAGTATTGAAATTTAAGTGCATTGTATTTGGATCGTCCTTTAAAACGCAATGTGAAATTCAAATTGCTAGATCAGGTCCAAAACCTATCAGGTCTCATAAAAAATTATCAACTGTTTTTGGTACAAAAACTGGGTTTTCATGCCGAGTATAGTAATAAGTACCTACTAAATAAGCCAAAAAGTGGGGGTTAGAATAATTGTGTTAGGGGAAAGAAGTGCATGGGGAAATTAAAGTAAACGTCTGTTAGGCAAATTAATACTTGGGAAAATTGATTTAGAAAACGACTGGAAATCAATTGTATTTATAATTCTCATTAATTTACCAATTACCACTGAATTTTATTCAGTGAAATGGTTTCAGGTTACTTACTAAAAAATAAAGAACTGTGTTCACTCAAATTAAGTGGAACAGTATTTAGTAATAGTAAAATATATGATTAAAACATTGCCGAGATTTATTAGTTGTAGAATTTTATTGCTATAATATATTATCGATCTTTTTGATTCAAAGTTGGTATTAAGTAGGTGCTTTGACAGTATCTCGACTCATAGAGAGTCATGATAAAAATTTTTCTGAATTCATAAATTTGAAAGCGTTGAGTGTTCAAAGCTGGCGTTCGAAATCATGCCAATTTTTTGAGTCTAGAAGAGGGGTAATCAACTCAGAGGATCAGAGCATCGAAACCAAGAGGAAGTTAGAGAACCCAGAAAACTCGAATTCCCACCCAAGGCATTTTTAGCAGGTTTTCGACAGAACACCTTCTATTACAGAATCATAAAACATAAAATTTATCAAAGGCGGACTTAACTTGATCTATTGGGGTGGTGGAGCGGAGGGAAAGTCTAAAAAATGCTTTAATCCGTCGCAAAAAAAAAAAAAAAACGAAAGTTGACAAGATTTTCTATTATGAACTTCTATCAAAAACCAGCTGAAACCAGCTAAGAAGACCCTTGATAAGACAATACAAGAGTACTAAAAAGGAAAAATGATCAGAATTTGGTAGAAATAAATCGATGCACTTTATTCATTTTTATTGAACCGGGAAAGCTAACTTGATTTTTTTTGAATGGTAAGGGCTGATTTCAGCTCTAGAGGGCATAGCTCCCCCACTGTCACCCATCAAAATTCGCCTATGAAATTTTTGTCGTTCACCTCGATACCTTCTTTTTGCGGCATCGTCAAGATATTGAAAAATTTCCGAATCAACTATACCGAGGGATCATTCAATTCGATAATAGGTAACACTTATTATATTGTACTGCCTCCGAAAAGTACAAATCATTCAAATTATTTCGTAAATTATACCCTTGGTATCACTAGAAAAACTAGGTTTTACTCGATTACTCAAAGGACCAGGTGGCGTCATATACGACACCATTAGATTTATCTCGAAGGATCCGGTGGCGTCGTATGACACAAGTCAGGGTTTCTCAAAATATTAGTTCTTTGAGTAGTTCATCTCAAAATTTTGAGTAGCGTGATATATGGTACTTCTAGTAATATACTTGGTCTAGTCACATATTATAGATTCTATAAAATTATGCTAACAACAAAAACAAATATGATTGATGTAGTCCAACCTATAAATGCTTACTCTTTTGCTAGTTCTAAGTAACTAACCTATTACTTACCTCGATAAAAGTACCAGATTTTATCATAGACTACAAGTAAGTAACATTAAAATTGAATTCTTACAAAAATCATCGACTCGTAATAAAATAATAAACAGCGAACGAAATATTAGATCAAGAATACTACGAAATTATTTGATACACAACGTACGACTGACTGAATAGTGAGTTCAAAAGCTCGAATAATGCTGAATTCCAAAGAAACAAGAAGAGTCATGCATTTTGGAAGAAGTCAGCGAGAAATATCATTGAGATTTCAAATCCAAGATAACGATAACGTGATAAAATAAGTGATTCGACGAACAATATACCCATGCACTGGGTGTAGTAAATTCTCAGAAACATTAAACCGGTCTTACTACGAAAATAAATCAATTCGGATTGAATTTAGTAAAAAAATTTAAAAAAGAGCACAAACACTTTCGAGCTTTTTTGTAAGGGCTTTTACCACATTGTTTTTTTATTTTTTTATTATTTTGATACCATGCATTACGAATAGAGGAACAAGTACAAAATAGACGAAGGAAAAAAGTGGGAAGAGAAGGCAATAATCGCAGCATGACGCTGACGATATTTTGAGCTGTGTGAACTAGCAGTAAATTATTTTTGCTAGAGAAGTGGTTGGTTGACCTTTGAGTCCGTTTACAATATACTTTTGCTTTTGCTTTTTCCCAAACCAATCAGTATAAGGGAAAAGTTATCAAAACTGAAATTTCTTCGCATAGGTTCAAGTAAAAGCAAAACAGAAATTCTGGGAAAAATCAGCACGAACCGCGAAAAAATTTTTTCAGCTTTATTTGATGTCTAAGAGTGGCTTTAGTCCAACAAGCCCTGTGGGGTATACTGGATGACCATAAGTTATGCTTTCCAGAGCTAAATTAACCCTTTTCTAGGAAGGCCTATGTCTTTAAAAAAATTAAAAACCCTAATCTCACCACATAACCAACGGTGTAATTTTCATTCGTGCAACTGACGAAAAGTTAAATTTTCTAATACTGCAAAACTGATTTATTAGAGAAAAAATAACCTAACTTCTGGTCAGAGGCAGCCTCCTCATGGATCAAAGATTTAACCAAAACAAAATTTTATTCAACAAATTTTTCGTTGCATCGCACAGGTTTAGTAAGCCATTTCTAAATCCCAGTCATCTCACATGTTAAGGTCAGACCCGTAGCTAATACAGAGCAGCTAGGCAGACGTATGACGTATCGCCCTGACTGACAGTAAATTCATAAAGGGGTAGCTTCGTTCGTATGTGTATATGTTTCATTTATTTTTATAACGTAGGTAAGAGTTAATTTTTTAAAACATACCCACTGTTTCTCACTTCATTGGCGGAATTTGCGGGATGACAGGGGAGGCTATGCTCCTCAAGAGATGAAATTAGCCCGACCTCACAGAAAAAACCAAGTTAGCCACTCCCCACCATTGAATGAAAATGGGATCAAAATTTTGGTTTATTTGTACCAATTTTTGATAATTTTCATTTTCTCTCTGTTTTCTCCTCTTATCAATGGCGTTTTAAGCAGGTTTTCGATTTTTTATGTGACGAATAAAAAAATTTTTAGCCCCCCCCCTCACAAATCAAGTAAAGTCCGCCTATGTTATGATTAAGTTCCTTTTTTTGAAGAATGACAGCTGCAATTCATTTGAGTTTTCTTATTTTGTTCTTATAATCAAACTCTAGGCGCACTAATAGGATGGGGTTTGGGGGTTTAAACCCCCGCAGAAAAAAATACATAAGAAACTGGAATAGCCTACCCATTGTATTTATACACTAGATTTGGCAGTTTTTTTCTCTCTTGATCAAATTAATGTTTTTCCGGTATTTTTCCATGAAATTGACCAAAAAAAAATCAAATTTTACCAGGAAATTTCACTAATACACGCCGAAAATAGAAAAAATAACATCAAAAAATTTTTCGCGCGCCAACCATTATAATTCATAATAATAATATAATTATTTTAATTTTCTTAAAACCTTCCTACAGGCTATTTAATTATTTTTTCCTCCTTCAGTGGTAACAGTGAAATGAGAAAAATACACAATTTTGGATTTATGATCCCCCCCCCCGCCACCCATGAGGATGTTGGTTTAGGTAGGCCACTGGCCCTAACTATTATAAAATAAGCAGGTTTTCAAGTGAAAACCTGTTAAATTTAAAACCAACATCAACTTTGAAGGTCTAACAGTGAGCCTCAAAATTATTATCCAAGTAGTACTCAATCTGGAGTAATTCTGATACCTGAGTTTTTTTTTTCAACGGTAGAAAATTGAGGGATACCTGGGTTAACTTCGACACCCAGAAAAAACAAATGCAAATTTCAAACATAATTTCTTTTCTTCTCAACTTTTAAGACTTATTTTTCTCGGCTAAATTGGAAATTGAGCAGAGTAAAAGATATACAAGTACAACATCTAGGTATGTTAAGAAATGAAGAATTTCCAAGAGAAAAAAATCCTCTTTTCAAAAAATGTACTTAGTTCAAATTTAAATTTTCCTTATTTTATGCGCTTTATGTGTCATCCGCTGAATTTTATCTTCCTTGCGGCGGTGTAAGCCTATCCGAAAAAGTGTGTATATATAAGGAAATAATCTTATAATTCTAAAACGGTTTATTAAGAAGGAATTACGGCTATAATAAACTAATAATAGCAACATTGAAAAAATAATAAAATAATACAATTTGACTGATTTCGCCTTGGTGCGGGTTATTTTAGTGTCGTTATTTTTTTCCGCAAATGAAAGCCCCGACTATTGCATGGGTGAATGTGATTAACGAATGAATACGGAATATATTTTCAAACTTTGAAAATTATATAAAATTTCGGCACCACATTGAAACCATACAAAATACGAAAATAAATAAGCGGAAAAGACACGGGCTAACATTTAGAAAAATAAAAAAGTAAAAAACCAATACTTTTTGACGTAATGTTTGCAAATTGGTTCTCGAAATTTGGAATTTTTTGTTCATCTTTCACAAGGTATTGCACAATCTAGCTGAAGAAATGCGAATACACGGTACATTTTAAGTGTAGTGCGCTGTTAATATTTAGTCATAGACTTGAAAATAGTAATAAAAAGGAACTATGTCCGTGACGTGTTTTCCATTTCTGATGGGAGAATCGGTTTACATTCAAAAATTACGGCTATAATAGTGTTCGATTTAGTAGATTTGAATTTGTGTCCAGCTGTTAAAAAAAAAAAGAATAAATTATAGTAGATAGCTGAAACAATGCAATTATCTACGACAAAACCGGATGACTGAGAAATTTTCAGTACATCGATACCTCAAAACCGAAAGAACATGTGAGAAGAGACGTGGCATTAAATACATTTTTATGGTAATGAAACTGCTTTAGTCAATACGGATCTGAAGACAATTGATTATAGTCTCCATCTAAACTGACAAAACAGTACTACTTATCATTGAAGTTATGCATAAAATAATTTTACTTTCTCAACCTTCATATTCTTCAAAATGAACGTGTGCAGCACCTTTCAACTTTAAGGTATCGATATCTAGCTGTGCAGTGAGCTAGGAATAAGATCCCACTTTGTTAACATGGAGCTATAGGCACCGACACGTACATATTAGACATGATTTCGTTTCAAATGAGACTACCTTCAGCTCTTTATATGAAAAATATGCAGAGACATAACCATTTAAAGTTCGTATTTCAAGATGACTTTTTTTTTCAAAAGAACAGTAGTAGCTAACAGATTGTGATCGACAAAGTGGGACCTCTTTTATCTTGCACTGCCATATTATTAGTTTTTAATTCGAGAATTACAATAGGTACTCATCAGATGTCTTTGTCATAATTTTAAAAAGACGTGAGGCTCAAACTATTACGGTATTTACAAGTTTTCATGATAACACAGACCGAGAAAACAACCATTTTTCACTTATAAATTTTAAAACAACTAAAAAATAATTTGCCGAAGTACGATGCCGATGATGCATTTAAAAATCAATACTTACTTCATTCTTCTGATTGCCATTAAGAGCGGACAGAGAACTTGCCCTTTTCAGACTGCAACAATACAAATAAGAAAATATTGTAAAATTCATCGTCGAAGATATCTTAAGAAACTTAAATATGGAGTCGACTATTGTACACTAATTGGCAACTAAATAACGAAAAGAGAAAAAACTGATACATGCAAACACCGGCGGATATAAAATGCTTATAGGTTGGAAAAAAAGGCCACAGCTAAGCATAAGTTAAAAATCACAACTGCCCACCAATCGACATAATCCAGCCACCAAAATATTAGCATATAGTTTAGCAAGTTGAACTCGCTCACCTTAATATTTATATTCTCACCAGTATCTCTACAAAGTTTTCTATTTGGTATTTTTTTTTTTTTTTACCAATACTCTAATACAAGTTATATTACCTGTATTCTTGAAGGCGTTGCAACGAAGGGGACGAAAACTTCTGGAATAATTGTTCGCTGGACTGAATTATAGAAGCTCTAAGTTTCGAAAACGGCGGGGTTCGTTTAATTACCCCACGCTATACAAACAAACATTTTTTTCTTTCTTTAATAAAGGAACTGAATTTGTGAAAACGGGCAAAAATAAACTTTTCTTTTAATTTAGTGCAAAGAACACGCATCTGAATCTGTCTACGTGATTACGACTCCGCCACGCTGAATTCGCCATAAGAAGAACTGTTTTAGAAAATTCGGTTTGCCATTTTGGAAATTCGTTCGGAGCGATTGCTTGGTGCACGGAGTCATAATACTGAAGTTAGTCTCGGTATGACATCAACGAAGCATACGAAAGCGTTAGGATGAGTGCGTCGAAAATGAGCTTCGCAGGATGAGGGGGTAGGTGATCCACCTAATCGTTTCCTACGTTGCATATATATGGGAATGCAGGCATCACAAGAGCACTGAAAACTCACTTTATACATAAAATAATTAATAAACACCTTAAAATGCATAACCGAAAACAAATTCATTCAAGCTAAAAAAAGTGTGAGGTTAAAAATGAAATAAAAAACAATGAAGGAAAAATTAAAATAGAATAATTTAATGACTGCTGAAGTCTCATTTACTGCTAAATTCTAACATTTCATGAAATCGGGTAGTACAACAAAAATTTGATACAAAGTATCTATTGAAAGTACAAAATGAAAATTATGTTTTTAAAAGTGAAGTGCTCAAAAAATGGTAGCAGGTTCAAGAGATTATTCTACAACTAAATTTCTAAAGGCTGACATGATAAACTGATTAAGTAAAGCCAGAGATTCCGAGAGTAGTAATTAATTTGTCAAAAAAATCAAGTATGGTAACAGGATGGCCAAATTAGACCAGAGCTGACAAAGAAAGAGATGTTCTTATTATCAGGGTACGTCTTTTTCAAAAAATTAATTCCAAGGTGTCTCATATTTGGTAGAAATGAGTATTGGCAAATGCCAAGATTTTTGGTACATTGATAAGGAAGACCAAAAAAAGAACAAAATTTTCAATTTGAAATTCTTGAAACCAACAAACCACTGAAAACACTTCAAAATCATTGAGGAAATGGAAAAGGAAGACATTACAAACTGTTAGAAGTAAAACACTGCAAAACTTACATAAGTGGGTTAATATTTCAATTAAAATGCAAAATAGTAATAATAACGGGTTGATACGTCACTCGGTAACAATTGATACTACAAAAACTGTTCAGTTTTTTCAAAATACATGTTACAGATACAAACATTTTCAGGCAAAATATAAACTTGTTTATATTGAATACATTAAAAAAAATATCAATTAAAAAAAAGTTATTCCAACTGTAATACGCGGGGCTTTTGCTTCTCACTACCTTTGTATCCAAGCAATATCACAAATATTTGAGAATTTTTGACATTTATAAAAATGAAAAATAACACTCTAAAGTGGGCGAAGCCAACGTACTTTTGAATTTAAAAAAAATTATATTTTATAAAATTAGGTAAATCGAATTATAACGAAATTCATTCACCCTTTGCTTACACTTTTCTCAAGATTTATTCTGAAATAAAATTTTGCATTCAGTTCAAGCTTCACCTATGCTCACGGATCTATTTCACAATGAAAGATGAAATAAATTAAACTATACGGATAAAAGTTACATTTGAGGTTCTCAGAAGTCAAGAGGTGTAAATGACATTAAAAAAATTAGTTATAATCAATGATAACTTTCTAGTTGTGAGATTTCTTCAGTTTATTAAAAATATCACTCATACTCGTTGGCTTTTGAGTTTATCATTTCGAAAGGAGAATTCGAAGATGTAGAATGAAAATACGAGCGGTTTTTTGAATACTGAATCAAGGTTTAGTTATTTTTACTTAACAAAAAAATACATTTTCCAGTAAATCGTATTGATCAATCGGCCAACTTGACACGGTACTTAAGATAATTATTTTATAAAATAGGTACAAATAAATTAGAGAGCAATACTCGGTAAAAATCAAACACATTACAACCTTCTTCGCAGATGAAGGAAAAAGTAACATTTCACTCTTTTTTTCAAACTTTATAAGAATCGATTATCCAAATAACCAACCAGCCCTACGCAATAAGAACCATTTTTTTTTTCAAATAAGTATGTAGTCATCACAATCGGAAAAAAATAAAATAAAATCTAAAATTTTTCAAAAAAATAATAAAGTAATATGAATGGCAACTGATAATGTGTACACAAAAGTACGATATTTTTGACTCTTATTCCTCACGAACACAAACGTAAATTATTACAAAAATAATCATAATCTACTTAATTAAAATGATGAACAGAGAAGAAAAATAAACAATTGACAGATGTCTATCACATAATAACAACGTACACAAAAATTTAATTATTGTTGATTCCAAGGACGTTCAGAAATTTCTTTTTCAAACTTGGTTGTATAACATCAGACGGTGTTCTTTGCACACGACTAACCCCATCCTCGATCTGCTACAAAACAGAAATTCCCCACCTTTATTAAGGTTCGTGCGCTAAATTAAGTTTCTTTCAAAGGAATAGAAATGGGTAACACTTCGTAAAAACGCGATTTAGCACCTTCTCAAGAATTATTTGTTGAAAAGAAATTTAAAATAGCGTGGCACAAATGGAAGAATGTTAGGAAAATGGAAACCAGAATCCTAATTTTTTCCCTTCAAATATTGCAACAGTCACTAGAATTTCGAACTCGAGTCACCGGTATCGATTTGTGGAGACACCTGAATACTTGAAGATTAGTACCGTCTTCTGTTTATCACCTTTTTTCCCCTAAACTCCTTTCTCTTCTAGTTTGAATTTTTTTTCTAGCTGTACTATTAGTTGAATGGTTGGTTTCAAAAGCAATACCGTCGAACGGGGTGACTTTAGTGGTGTGAAGGTTCGGTTAACTGATCCGGTTCTACCGGTTTTTAACTGGGAACGGTTCAGTTTTTTTTTGCTCCGGATTTTGCTCCTCCGTTTTTCTTTGCTCCGGTTTTTTTTTCAGGTTAACCGGACTTTAACCGGTTAACCTGTAGTTGAAAATCCTATCGAGCTTCAAACACTGAATCAAACACTGAACTCAATTAAGAGCTCAGTGGCTTCAAAGGAAGCTCGATAGAATTTTTGACAAACTTTAAATATAGTACTGAATAACAAAATTATGATTCTTCCAGTGATTTTTTGTTTCATAATCTACAGAATCCAAAAATATCCATCTCAAATTTTCATAATTCTTCATTTATTTTATTATTATTACTCTGTCTCCCTCCGCGTGCATATACTTCTTTTGAACGCGAGAACAGAGACAAACAATCAAACCAATAGGGCTGAAATTTGCATCAGAGGTTAATCTCAGCTAGATCTAGGTCTGATAGAAATTTCAAGTCAATCTGTTCAGTGGTTTAAGAGATATTAGTGAAAATATAGTTAAAAATGGTGATTTTTAGGGGCTATATTTCTTTTGAACGAGAGAAGAGGCGAACAACCGAACCAATAGGGCTGAAATTTGCACCAGAAGTAAATTTCAACGATTTTTAGGTCTGATATAGGTTTCAAGTTAATCTGTTGTGTGGTTAAGGAGATATTAGCAAAAATTTAGTCAAAAATCAATACTTTTGTTGTGGTTCATGACACCCCTGTACTATCAGTCGAAAACCTGCCTTTCTAGTAGGGCTTGCAGCGCTATAATTTCGGATTTTACGCGAAATTTTGAACATTCTGGTTGGTTGTTGCCTTGAGCAATTAATACACCTAAATACTCCACCAGGTAAGTAGATAGCTTTTTTGGATATTAAAAGGGTCAGTTAACCGGTTAAACTCCGGTTAACCTGAAAAAAAAACCGGAGCAAAAATAACCGGTGAAAAAAAACTCCGCTCCTTTTCAAACGGTTAAAAACTGTACCGGTTTTAAAAGAAAACTGAACCTTAACATCACTAGGTGACTTTACATTCAAGGGGCGACTTTACCCACTTCGTTTTAGCCCAATAAATAAATTGCCAGGCAAAAATTAAAACCGAAATACGATTTGGATCGAAGCAGGTAGAAGGAGGAAGAGAAAAAAAAGAACGCCGCCCCTACCTCACTTCACCCAGTAACAGAACAAGAAAATGAAGCGGCGATATGGTTTTTTCTTTTTTCTTATTCGTCTTTTTTTTAACCACAGACACTCAAAATATTCAGTTCGGTCTCACACGGTTGAAGTTTGTACTTGACTAGTTTCTTTACAGTCGTATGTCTGAGTACAAACATCCTTAAATTTTGCCTCCCCACCCATCAACAACCCGTCAATAACAAATTGATGGGTAAAGTCGCCCCATTGAGGGGTGACTTTACACAAATTTTTTGAAAAATCATAAAAAATAGAAGGAAGGCTGCAAACTTTAACTTTTTTTTATAATTGTGTTGAGAAATGTTAGACCTAAATTTTAAAACCAAATTCACTTCAATAGCTTAAAAATTGGAGGATTTATTAAAGGACAAAGTTGAAAAACATTAAAAAAGTGTGTAAAGTCGCCCCATTCGACGGTAATAATACAATTTTGTAACAAACCATAATCCAGATATTCTTTATTACAAGAATTTCTTTGCATTCCTCTTTTTCAAATGATTGGTTATAATTATTTCTGCTGCGTAAATCCTATTTTTCAAGAAATATTTTTATAAGTACGTCTTCCTACAATTGGCTTTGTGCTGTGCGGAATAATAAAAATTTAAAAACTACGGTAATTTCCAATATTATTCAATGAAAAAGTTTGCTCATTTTTTCTCCCCACCCGTGTGAGGGATAATATATTATTTTATTGGTTGACGAAGATTTCAGAGTGGATCAAATTAAATCCAAATTAAAAATTATCTCGCATACTTTAGAGTAATATTACTCGATCCATATTTTATTTTCTCAATTTCTTATTATGGTTCAGAAACAAAATTCATTTTTCAAGACTATCCAGAGCAGCCAAAAAAAATTCAACATTTTTTTTCGGCATTTGGCAATATTCCTCCTGACTTTTCGGGAAAAATATTTTATTTACACATCTTCCAATAAACTCTTTACTTTTCATTAATGCGAAAACATTTCTTAAATATCACCCATGAATTCACACGAAAATTTAATGCGATATGCTTCTCACTATCACCTCTCCCACAGTAATTATTAAATATTAAAAATAAAATACAGAAACATAAAATATATAAATACAGCAAAGCCAACCATTGTAAGCGACTACGCCACAAGGAAACAGTAATTTATCAAAATCAGATTTTGAGATTTACAAAAAAGAAATAAAATGAAAGAAAGTGAAAAAAAAAAAATGAGAAAGCATTGGCGTACATTAAAAAAGCTATCGTACAAAAGGAAAAAAAAAACAAAAAAAAACGAACTACGTGCAATTATTCGGGAAAGGAAATGTGAGTACCAGCATATGAAATGTAGGTTCGGTGCAAGTGTCCACGTGCTCGGTTATTTATTTATTTATTTATTTTTGTATAAACCACAGAGTGGATAGAGAAACCAACTCAAAATGAAAACAAGTTCGTAACTTCTCATCCAAACAACAGATACGTACAGTATAATATTGTGAAATACCAAATACAGAATGGGGTAGAAAAAAACCACCGTTTACACAAAATACGAAAACAGTAGGGGAAAGCGGAGAGAGGGCAATGAAACATTGTGGAGTAAAATGTAGATAGGATGAAAATATCGTATGCATAAATACCTCTTCGTTGGCACCGGTGTCGTAATCCAGCGACTCGCGTGAATCGATAAGCTTACTCGATCTGATACTCCTACGATCACCGCCGCTGTTTTGACCGCTCAACATTTGCGCCATTTTGGCTTGCTTAACGATATCCAACGCCTAAATACAAAATTTTCAAAACATCATTCCACGGCGAAGCGATTTTTCAGTTTGAAAACGAGACACGAAGAACATCGACAAGGATGAATGAGCATTAGTAGCGTGTGATGAGGGTTAATTGTGATCATGACAGGACCCTTCACAATTAACCAACCAAGAGTGTAAAAACACTGAACCAAACTAATGTACCACGATGAATAGATTAGTAAATGAGAAGTAGATGATATGTAAGTACAAGTGTTTATTCCTCTTCCTGTAAGCTCGTCATCGTCATTTAACGAAATTACGTCCGTGTTTGACGAAAAAAGTGTATGAAAACACTCGTATTCGTGACTCAAGAAGCAAAGGAGCACCGTAATGAAAACACGAACAATACACACTTCAACAAAAATTTGAAGCGACAATATAATATAATCAACGATGAAAAAGTTCTGGAAAAAACTGGAGCTCTAATTTATCCAAATAGTTTCAGGCAGATACAGCTAGAATAACGTGACAATAAATTGAAACTTAACTGATCCTTCAGAATGTTCAAAGGAAATGCCGGAGTAGGAAATGAAAAATCAGTTTTTTCTTATTTTTGACATAAGGGGGAACAAGCTTTCGGATCAGCAACTAAAGCTATTGGTAAATATTTTTCAATTTTTTTTTTTTTGGTAGGTACCTAATTGTAAAATTCAAAAATCGTTATTAAGATTTGATTAAACAGTCCTGTAAGAACAAAATTAAAATTAAAATTAAAATTAAATTCTTTCAACAAACAGGAAATTCACTGAAAATGAAAAAAAAAAAACTTCAACCCCATAAGTGTCTTACCTTGGTTAACAAATAGAACGAATAGTTTTAATTACGGAGACCATTGAACCACGACCATTTTTTTGAGAGTACAATTTTTTGTTTTCGTTACATGGGGGTAAATTTAGAAATTTCAATCGATCTAGTCCAGCAAAATGCAAACCCTGCCGTTGAAAGTGAGAGAAACGTATAGTGCAGTTTTTGTTAATGTTTTGAAATTTCTCACATTTTCATTATTATTTTAGTTGTTTTTAATATTGGATATTCTTAAGATATCAACACATTAAAGCGATGTAGCCGTGATCAATTGAATTCGATTTTTTTCATATCTCTATCTTATAGGAGAAACAAAAGAACTATTTTTTTCATTAAAATTCCAAATACTTCTTCTGTTTGGACAGAAAATTAGAAAAATTTACAACATAAATGATTATGAGACAAAATCATAGCGACGGTGTGAAAGTGAATAAGGCAAATGAAACTGAACAATAAATCGTTTACATAACTAGAGCCCCAATTAAACCACGTAGTCAGCCATAAAAAAAAGATTAATTTACTCGTGTAAGTATATCGATAAAAGTAATAGTCAAGAGGGTAAATTCATACGGATGTAGAACGAAGAGTATAGACTTTACAGAAAAGAAAATTGAAAAATGTAAATAAATTTTCAAGGTTATCGACTGAACAGAACACGATTAGTATTCTTTACTGAATATGAGTCAAATGTGCCCTGATTTATGGATAAAGGCAATGCACGGACATCTCTACAGCAAAGAAACAAGTAGGATTACGGTAAGAATGGAATGGATAGGAATTAGCACTTGAATGAATTCACTCAAATGATAGTCTCAGTTGCTAATAATTTTTATGATAAACTTTGGATGAATTAGAACAATAAATGAAATTCATGTAACTATACTTTCAACTATATTCATATTTCTTCATTCTGACATCCAAAAGAAATTACCTACCTACGTAAAATTTTCGTTAGCAAAAGAGAAAAAAAATATTTTTCAGCTTCAGTAATTAACTGCTGCTACCTTGAACCTGAACTACCAAGAGGATAGTCATCATATACCACTTTCCCGTCAGATCTGAATCAATGATCTTAACCAAGGACAATAAAATTATACCAACAAAATGCTGCTCCACTGCGTCCCAAAAACATGAAGTTATAAGGAACCAAAAATAAATAAATAAATAAATATGACCAAAATGCGTTTCAGGCGTATTCATTAATTCATCGTTAAAGCAGGCGAAAAATCTAATCACAAAATCATTTTAAAAAAACGAAAAAAGGAAAAAAGCAGCTATGAGGTAAAAAAAATCATGGTCGACTCACTTCTTTTCTGGACCTGAGGGCACAGTCTTCGAGCGTTTCGGCAGCTTCGTATTTACCCTGTCTACGATACAGAGCTCCTAAATTTTTCAAAGTGGTGGTCACTGTAGGTGAGTCTACTTTAGCCGCTTTATGCCAACCTCCGTACTCACCGTACGGTGCATTGCCGGAACTACGGTTTTTGTTCTCTTCACGTTCTTCAGCCACTTGCCAAATAGGCTTGTTGTCACCTGTAAAAAAAAAAACAGAAAAAGTGTTTATTAGAAACCAACGCGAACTGTTAATGCTTTCAGAGGTTTTAAACGCATTTGGTTAGAAATGAAGGCGAATTTTCAGTTTAAAGTAGTGCATACGAAGAGATTTTAAAAACAGAAAATCTATTATTTGCAATGCGTGTTAATTATCATTACGGGCGATAACATCGAGGGTTGAATAGTAATAATTTAAAAAAAAAAAGTGATAACACTACAGTAACAAAAATAACAGAATAAAAAGAAAAATATTCTTAACCTCTGAAAACTACACAGCTACGTTGGCCGATATATGCATAGAACAAAAACAACAGTGAAAAATATTGAAGGAATTTCGTAAAAATAATTCTATTTTTTTTAGAAAGGGAAAACAGAAAAACAACTTTTAATAAAAAAATAATTTATTTGAATGGTGTACGTGACAGGAAAAAAACTTTAAAAGGACGAAAAAGAATGTAACAATAATCTGACAAATATTTACATTTTTTGAACCCATTGAAATAGTAAAAATTGTTTTATGAAATAATTAAGGAAAAAAAAGCAAAAGAAAGAAACGAAAAGCGTATAACATCAACATTTATAAAGCTATAAATGAAGCAATAAAAATTGCGATGATAGAATCCCGATGAACTTTATTTTGTCAAGAACGATAAGATCGGTGTATCTATCAAATTGATAATCCAAGATTATTTCGTCAAAACTTAGTTAATAAATTTCGATATTCACTGGTAGACAATAACATTAATAATTACTTTCATGTAAGTTATTTTCTGAAGTAGGCAAAATTAAGCACGGACTTTGAAAATTATTTTCTCATTTCTGCAATACTCAAATGCGGCAACTAGAGAAGACTTATACAATGAAATCAAGTTTTTTTTTTGTAGTTTATGAATTTTTGAATCTATAACATCAAATCATCGAGGAAAAAAGTTCTTCGTTCGGTACAAAATCATTTCCAGCAGTTTTTTCCTGGTCGCACAAAATTAAATTAAGCATATTTTATAGATTTTCTGAAGACACGAGGTTTCCCTGTAAGATTAAAAATCGAAAAATGATTTCCAGCATGAGTATTTCATAATAGTAATAATAATAGGAGTTTAACAGACAAATTGTTAAAAGATATTATGTCTCCAAGTCAAGTATCAGTTTGGGTAAAATTTTCAAAAATTTCGATGCAAATGAAAAATAAGGCCAAAGATTGAGCCTCAGCTGTTGGAAATTTAATTTCATCAAACTGTGCAAACAAATGACGTGAAAATGATGAAGGAGAACAGGTATTGTAAAAGTATCCTCGGCAATTATGTTTTTTTGAAAAAACCTTCATTAATAAACAAATTTCCGTTTTAATCTCAAATTGAGACCATCATTTTGACATGAAGCGAATTAATGACCTTTACAAAGAGTGAATCAAAAATATTACGAAAAAGAAATGAATCTAACAATGGATTTGCGCAAGGCAGAGAATTAGGAAAAGATGAGATTTTTCGATTATAAAGCAGTTAAAAATCTACGATATAGATTACAAGTCATCGAATTGGATATAAATACCCACGTTTATACCACAAAAAATCGAGATTCTATCGTATAAATTAAACTAAAAAAAAAAAAAATCAAATACTAAACCATTAATAAAATACTACCCACCCTCTATATATAAGAATATCAAAAGGAACACTCGGCCGAAAAATTTCTAAATAGAGAATTAGTAAAGCATAAGAACGCGTATACTCTACAATTTTCTATTAACACGCAAAAAAATAAAAAAACAATCAACAAACGATAACGTTTAAATCAGTTGAATGATTTGAAAGTTACTAACGCAAGATTATAAAATAAGCTAGAAATAATACATGCGGTAAAATATTAAAACAGGCGAAAAAAAAAAATGAATACAAATCATCAGAGAAAAATTATACGCAACTAACTACAATATTTCATGTTACAATCAAATCGAAACTGAATCTAAAAATTTGAACTACTTGTTACTCCTTCGCCTATCGATATTGTGAAGTCTTTGTATATTTAGCAAAATGACTCAACAGTCACAGAGCAATGCAAACTATGCTCCATAATTTGAAATGTCGAATTAATTTTGGGGAAAGCATAAGGGGAAAAAATATGAAAAAAAAAAAATCGCAATTAATAATAGAAATTAAAAGCAATGTTAAGCAAAGGACAGTCAGAAAGCATTTTTCTAATCAAGTAAGTAATAAAGTAAAACAGTTTTCAAAATATGAAAAATCGTTTTGAATACCGTATCAAAATGTAATATAATTTTACAAAATAAGGAAGTCTCGTTTAACTATTTAGGGATAATGGACTCGAAAGACTCGGTCAATTATTAGCTTAAAGCAATAAAAAAAGCAAATTATGAAGAATTGTTGGTTCTCATTAGCTCAATGAAAAAATAAATAAAAACTACATTCGCTAAATGAATTATGGAAGGTTTAGACATCTCAATATCTAAGGGTCAAGATCAAACAATAATTTTATGTTCGAAATTGCAATTCACAATGAGTCTCGTAATGATAATATGCTCGCATCGAAAACGTAAATAGGTATGCAAAATAAAATTAACAGGGCTGTTTACACACAAGTTAGATATTAACCCTATCCACAATCCTGTTCGTGGAAAATTTCATACAGTCTTAGTCTCAACGCAGAATATTTTAAACTGAAAATTCGAATAAACAAAACTCAGGTCCAAAATGATGTAAAGCGGGATTGTGCTGAAGTAGAGTAAATCAATCGTGAATTTAAGAACGCGTTAGAGGTACATGATTTGCGTTTTCTTACCGTCGATCGTTCCGAATTCTTTTTCATGAGCACGAGTTAGCACTTGCTTGTACAGTATTTCGGCTTCCTTATACTTGCCTTGCTTAAGATAGCAAGAGGCGAGATTATTTTTCGTTTTCGCAACATTCGGATCGTCTGGACCGAGTTTACTTTCGTAAATTTCTAGGGCACGTTGGTAAAATCTTTCAACTTCTTCGTATTTTGCCTGCAAAAACAAATCACGAGAAATGAAAACATAACGTGCATATTATGTCTAACGATGATCATTATTCATAATTTATTTCAAGTTTCAAAAACCACAAAATGTTCATAATTTCTCAAGTTTTGACGTAGAAAATGTCTCTGATTTCGGTTTTACAAACCCTGGATACTGATTTCACGAAGCATAAAACATTAGTTACCTGATTCTGACAAAGTAAAGCTAAATTGTTCAGTTGTTTAGCAACATCAGGATGGTCTTTGCCCAATACTTTTTCACGAATTTCCAAAGCTCTTTTGCACAGTGGTTCCGCTTCTTTGTATTTTCCACGTTTTCCATAAAGCACAGCCAGGTTATTTAGCGTAGCGGCGACCTAAAAGAATAAAAATTACATTTCAAAAATGGGATTCGCAACTAAATAATCCAAGAAATAAGTTTGATAAAAGCGGAGGAAAAAGTCAAAGAGGCAGAAACAAGGTCACATTAAATCACGCAGTAATATTGTTTGCACCAGCAGGAGAGTATAATGAAATTGTAGTACGTCGTAAAGTCTAATTAGGACTCTATGAGAAAAATTGGATCACACAGGTGAGCTGCGATAAAACTGGGTGAATTACTTACTGCCGGATGATTTTCGCCCAAGGTTTTTTCTCGGATGGCTAAAGCATCGTTCAGTAAATTCGCTGCTTCTTTATACTTGTTTTGATCTCTGTAATTCACGATTTACGATGAGTTAGGATCGACTTAAAACTGGGAGTACAACTTTTGCAAAGTTATTAGACTCAAGGTTCTCACCTATAAACAAGGGCTAGTATATTAAGCATGGTGGCCACGTCAGGATGATCATGGCCGGAAGTTTTTTCTAAATCTTCTAAGGCTTGCTTGCACAGAGGAACAGCTACTTCGTATCGACCTTGCGAAGCGTACTGAATAACCAAATTGTGCAGCGTTCTCAATCGAGCTGGTATTTCGTAACCGGCATTTACTTGTTGGGCAAACTGTGATGGAGGTGTGGGAGACATATCTACAAGTTGAACGAGAATTAGTCAAAATAACGTTTATGCACGCAGAACAATGCGAAATGCAACAGTTACTCACTGCTACGTTCTTCATTTTCATCTTCTGGGAATAAATCGACTACCGGATCATCACTTTTTTGTTTGTCGATTTTGCTTTCGGTCATTGATTCATTGTCACTCTACAACAATCAGATATTTGAATTGAAATATACAAGCAAGTATAAAAAAGAATGCAGTATCCTTAAAGAAATAAGAACTTGAGTGTAAATTTATTAGCTCTCAAAAAATTTCCTGGGCGACAATGAAAGGAAAAGTACTGTTAAAAATCTAAGAAGTTGAATTATAATAATTATTTTCAAATCGTTAAGGGACAGTTCATTAATAAAATTGAGAATTTAGGTGATCCTGCAATGTTTTACTGATAAGTTCATAGAAAATTAATATGTTATACAATGTATAAAATAAGGTTTAATAAAACTAACCAGAATTAGAAGTGCGGATTCCTCAAAATCAAACCATCTAATAGCCAAATAGCTGTAGGTTTCATAAAAAGAGGATAAAATATGAGAATAACATTTTCAACAGTACTTACGACAATATCACTATCGTATTTTTTCACTGAAGCCATGAACTCTAAATGTTTCTTCTCTTCTTCCAGTTGAGCGACGTTCTGTTCGGAAGCCTGCAGTTTCTGTTGGGTGTTTGCTAATTCATCCCGCAGCCAGGCATTTTCCTGACAAAGCCTTCGTACTTGAGTTCGTAATTTTTGTTTTTCAGCTTCTACAATTTGTAAGTGCGAGGCCAAAGCCATCATAACCTGTAAATAGCAACATATAATACTTTGGTAAATAAAAAATTTTTAATAGTTAAGGAGTTGAAGCGTTGAACACTACAAAATGTTTGTAATCAAATGAGAAGAGACAAAAAAAAAAAAGATGAATAAATATTTTATGGGAATGAAAAGGTTTCTAGTTAGAAATTAGAATGAACCCGTGAAAGCCTTGAAGAATTTTCTTCCATTCTACATTCCAAACGAAGAAGTACAATTTACACCCATAATCAACTTTCAGATTTTCATAAGAAGAACAGTATTCTGAACAATTCGTAGTGTAAAATTATACTTTTCATAATTGAAATGGAGGACAAACGGCTTTTTTAATTAATAAACATGAAAAAATTTATTTTGATAGGGCAAGGGTTTTGATAATAGTTTTATTTAAAAAGTCTAACATCACTGATTTCTGGATGAAAAACTCCTTAGTATAAAATTATGATCACAAGTTTCAAGTGGTCAACGATTTATTTTCAATTGAAACCGAAAAAATTACTGGGCCATGAGACTATAATAATACGAATGTCGGTTCAACTGATTATATATGGAAGGAGTAAAGCAGTAATTTCGCATAAGATTATGTACATTAATGAAAAAATATTTTTGGCAGTACAAAATTTCAAAGTTGTTCAACTTTTCACTCGAATTTTCGAGGAAATTTCCTAATTCCAGAGAACTCTGTCGTTTCGAGTACAAATATTCGCGCTCACCTGTGCTTCACCAAGTCCCAATTCGATCATGTCTAACGATTTTTTCACCATATGCTGTTTTTCTTCAACCATCGGTGTCGAGCTCACATGCGAAGAAATCTCTTGCAGACTGTTTAAAATCGAATGGTGTTCGGTTTTCAACGCCTCCAGGCCTTGAACAACCGTTTTCGTATTCACAATCAATTCTTCTTGACTCATCACGGTCATTTTGCCAATTGATTCGATTTTCTTACTGCAAAAAATAAAAATGAAATAATTAGGTATGATAATAACAATTCACACACTTACACAATTATATAGGCACCATAAACAATGCGTTAAGGACGAGGTGAACTAACGACGCAGAGACGATATTTAAATCATATTATTCGTTTTCTATCTCTACATTTTAATTTTTTTTATTTGGTTACATTTAAACGACTTCTTTAGCTTACATCCTGTAATCGTTATACACTCTTGACATATCCAAAGTAGCTGGCCAGCTGTTCGATTTGAAGCACGTAGCACAAAAGACAAATACAGGATACCGAATACATCCTTTGCTTGACAAACATTTAAATGCGAACTTTTTTTCTCAGGGTGGTGAAAAAAAAATCGAACGTATAACAAACGTTACGAGACAACAAGAAAACTTGTAAGGTGTCATAGAGGCGCAAATAATACATTCATATCGAATTAGGTGTATCGAATACGGCTAGTTGACAAAAAGAAAAAAAAACAATCCGAGTGAAAAAGAAATGCTTTCTGCATCCGATTTTTATTAAGGCCAGTACATGCAGTGATGATAGTAGCATTAGTAGCAATAGCAGCGATATAGTTGCTCAATACCAATGATGACGATATAAGGAAGAAGACTGCTGCGTTGACAGGGCATGTTAACTTCACAAAAACCTCTCAAATATCGTCAACTATACGACTCTACGACGACTGTACAAATCAATTCGAAACGCTTACCCAAATTGAGGTCGTAAAAAAGATACAAAAAAAAAAAAACAGAAAAAAAAGAAACGCAATCAAAGTTGAGAACGAGCAAGAGAAAAAATTCCAATTCCCACCGAAGTATCGATAATTATAAAAAATTTCACGGGGTGTTTTTTACGAGAAATTGTAAAATTGTTCTCTAATTTTTTTCATAAGTAGACTCGTTCAGGTAAAGTAAAACATCCGCGTCCATCAGCTTAAGCAATTGGTGGTGCACTTTATGAACTGAAGCATGAAGAATTACATAAATTAAAATTTGATAAGTTTGATTGGCGACATTATTTGTGGAAGGAAAATAGAAGTAAAAAAAGGCGAGAAGCGAGCAAGTAGCGAACACGCGGCCGTATCGACGCTGGGGCGTCTGACTGACTGAGTCTGAGTCAGCAGTGCAAAGGTCTTTGATCGAGGGTGTTAAGGAGTGCGCAAACGTCTGTACGCATTAATGCGCAATTTACTCCATGCAAGAAGGACGAAGATAGTACAGGGGTGATCATTATTTTTTGCTTTCGGTTTCCCATTTTCCCATAGCTAGGTACTGAAATGAAAAATCGTTTTCTAGTACGAAGCCAATTCAACGAATTCGACGATTAAAGGATGGCCGATACAGACGGAGGTCGAAAAGACCTACCTCTAAATGAGAGCAGAAAAGCGTCGGGATCTGGGCAGAGGAGAAAAAATTGCGGAAGAGAAAATTAATGAAAGAAAATTGCTCAGCGCTTATCATCGTGAAGGCAACCTTTGAAATGTCGAACAAGCAAAAAAGCTTCGTCAAGAAAACGGTTTTATTTTACTCGATAACATAAGGCATATTTTAATAAAAGGAAATGGGATGCGATATGAGAAACCATACACAAACCCGGGAAAATTCGGGAAATTTTAAAACGCGTTACAGCGATATAAGGTTGTTCAGGTCATCGAATATAATTAAAAAATCAAAATACTCGTAAATAATCCCGGGTTTGTGTATGGTTTCTCAGATCGAATCACAAATTATTAATATTTTTCTAGCGGCTGTGAATCATAATTCATCTTGTCGGAGGAATTAACGAGTTTCGATTTTGACGAGGGGCAAAGCTGCTGCGATTTAATACTTGACCACCTATTTTTTTTTCTGTTCAAATGTAAAATTTGTTCGAAGTTCTTACTTCTTTACATCAATATTGATTACACACACATCTCATACGTAAATTTACTTGAACTTGAAATGTCGTCAAATATGTACTTGTCACGTCATCAAAGAGAATGAAAGAAGTGAGAAGAATTTACCTACGGGAAAGAGAAAATTGCGAATGTTTTTTCAAGTTCGTAGTTTCATATCGAATATCGATGCAAATGGAATTAGCATTTCATATCAATCGAAAATGAGCAAAGCCGTGACCTAAGAACGGGTCCGGTGGCGCATCCAAGGGGTGAAACTAAATAGATTAGGGCAGCAAAAGCCTTTTTTCTTCCCTAATCCGAGAGCTACGGCGTTCGAGGTAGAAATTATCACTCCTTAAACTATTGTATAAGATACATAACACATTAAAATTTATCAACCTCAGTGTTACCTATTTTTAGCCAGATTTCTGCCACCGTGATTAGCCCTACTTATATTTTGACTGCATATTACAAATTAGCACCCCTGAAACATGCACTCCAAATTTTGATTAAGTTTCTCAAGAAACATGATGGATATGAGTTATGACATACCACACATGAAACTAATCCACTCCAGGTTTAACTATTTTAAACCATATTTGCTCACTGCAATTCTCAGGCCCTACTAATATTCTAGGCTCGCTGCAAATAATAATATTCCAGAAGAGAAACAGCAGTTGTTTTTTTTTATTTGGGAATATTTTCTACTAAAGGTTACACTACAGATATTATAAAATAGAAAACCCAAGATCATATTTTTTTCATCACTATCGGAAAACTGTTTCATAAATTTAGTTTTAAAAGTACATTATTTTATATTATATCTCATTAATGTAACACTGTCTTCACATACAGAGGATATTAAGTGGCGTTTTTCACTAACACATACACACTCATTCATTGAAACTTTCAAAACTTCATAAAAACTTTTCTGATGTACATTAGAAAAAATAATTGGTGCTAAACCTAGGGGAGATTAATATTTTCAATATGTCCGAATTTCATATAATTTGGTTTTTTAGTTTTTGAGATTACTGGATACAATGAAACACTCTTCCGCTTCACCTATTATAATAATGGAAGAAGAAGACAAAGAAAAAGAAAAGAGAAGATACTTTCCGATAGGTCCATCATATTGCATCAGCGGATAGAATTTTTATGAAAAAAAGTTAGTGAGCATATGTGGTTCATTTGAAATTTTCAAAGAACTTTGGAGGCTTCAAAAAATTTTTTCAAAACAATTTCCTCTCCTCCCTCGCCGCCGCCGGAAAAAATTATGCCAATAAAGGTCGCCTTGTGAAACAAGAAAATTGGGTAATACTGGCTTTGGACGTATCATTTTGCAACTTTCCAGGCAACAAGTCCATTAATTGAAGAGTTGAAAACAAATTCCACACACTCATTTGCCAAAGAAATTCTATCGTGGATCCTGGGACAGAATTTTACGCTGTGAAACGTGGCATGCTTGGTTTTTGATTTCTTTCAACCTTTATCCCTAAAATTTGCTTTTAAAAAGTAGGTTGAGATCATAGCTAAAACAATTTCTAATGATCCAACTGAACTTAATTTTTTTGTATAGTCTTTGTCATTGTTCCTACCGCATTTTACAATGAAATTCTTTTCCCATAAAAATGAAATTTAACAATTCTTATTACTTGATAGCACATTCTATTCACAGAGATTTAATTCTAAGAACAGTGAACACTACAAATATGAATAAATTTTCAAAACCATGTTACAAGTTATATATTTTCCCGCTTCGTCTCAGACTGATTTTGTTAGAATTTCGATGGAATTATTGATGGTTACTTAATGGGGGCTTCAGTTAGAATCATATCAAATGGTTCGACACAAATAATAATTGAACCCGTTGGAGGCATTATAAGTAGCGGAGGAACCATATTAAAATATTTTTTCTTGAAAATTAGTTTTTGGCAACTGAGACTATAGATTTTGAGCCATTCATTTTCAAAATTTTAATGGGCTGCCAGCATTACGTCGAAGAGAAGGCTGCGGTTACGTAGCAACTATCATACGACAGTTTCCCCGACTAATTTGCCGCTTTATTCGACCGGCAAAAACAAATCCATTTGATTCTGCTGGTCAACTGATCCCATAAATTCTACAAGCACGTTTCTGTATAAGTAGAATTTCTCATTGTTCAATTATTTTCTTGAGAACGTCTGTTGGATGCCGGGAGTTATGTAAGCAACTGCAGCCGAAGTCAGATAGACAAGAATTTTTTTTTTAATTTCTTCGAATTAATGAGGATTTATGGATTTCATAGGGGAATACAATACATAAGGGCTATTCATAGAAGGCTCACAAACGAAATTAGCTCAGTCAAATCGTTACAACTTTTTCAATATTGTGAAAATGAAAGACAATAATTCTAATAATTGTTCCCACTCCTTAGGAATTTTAAATAAACAATCATATTATTCAATTTTTTATTTTTTCATAATACATGTATTATGATGTAATGACACTATTACAAAATGACAGACCACTCAGAGAGCACCCTATTGCCTTTATAGGTGATAACCCATCAGATTTTTTTTGCAAAGATATTCGGCAGTTACTTTTTCAATTCATACACAACACCAATGTCAGCGAAAATTGCAAATCATACAAGAAAGAAACTACCTAAAGTCTAAAACACAGCTAATAGAGCGAAAAAATATCATAACTAAGATATTAATTCAAAGTGATTTTGCACATCTACCATGAATTATAATAATTGAGTAAACGACGCGATGGTGACAACTGACTTGGATGGAAATAGATAGATCAACGAAAAACATGACCTTCGATTCGAATACAATTAAGTAAAAACTGAGGCTTCAATGCTTTCAACGACAATGGAGAGGGACGAATCGATAGAGGAAATAGAGAAGGCAGCGCCAAGCACATATAAAATGTAAAACTGCACAAATAAAGGTCAGCAGAAATGGCATCCAAAAATCAAAATCGAACACATTACATGAACGCAATGAGAATAATATAAAGAAAGCGAATGTAATGTTGGAAATGAATCAAGCTGCGACTGCAGGTGAATAATTTGCTCAGAAAAATGAAATTAAAATCTTCTGAGAGAAAGAATTGAAAAATATTGGGTGTTACTTCAAGTAGAACGAAGTAGAAGTTGGAAAAGATGACTACAACGAAACATCATGCCCGGAGAATTTTTCACGGTTCATGCTCACGATGGCAAGATCATCGGAATGGACTAATTACGGTGAAAATATCATATTTTCTTGCTGCAATTTGGTAAAGGCTTGGATTATAATGAAAAAATAGGTTCTTTTTAAAATATTATAGATCCAGTAAAAAATGGGGCTACGACAATTTCATTTGAATTTAGTTTAACAGTCCAACACATACAATGTACAAATAAGGATCACTATTTCCCCCTAAGAATTTTATTAAAACGCCATACTTTGAAAATTAAAGTGAAGGTGTAAACAGGATGAGTCATGTTTCATTAAACGTAGAAAACCTGTTTCTACATAACATGAGAATACGATGCTCTTGAAATTATTCGATTAATGAAAGATGGACGTTACTTACTGATCGGATACAGTTGACATATTACATCAAATAGCCATCACCACATTTTCTGGTCGCTAAAAAGTAAAACAGAAACATCCGCTTAATTGATAAGGAAAAAAAATTACATAATTTTTCGAAGCAATTACTACGCTTATGTTGGCGTAAACATGTACGTTATAAGAGAAATCAATTCGAACCTCCAGAAAAAAAAGGTATTCGAGCGATAGATGAAAATACAATCCAAGTCCCAAGTGTAGCTACTAGCTACTTCAGTTAGAAAATATGTACCTTTTTCGCAGCAGGAGAAAAGCTGAGGGATGAATCAACATAAGAAGAAACAGTGATTCCAATAAAAAATGCAAATAGAAATATTATAACTTTTACCAACGAACTACGATTCACTATTCACGATAACTTGAAGATTATTGATAATTGATTGATGAAACTGAACTTGTTGAAAGAATTTATGAATCTGATTTTTCAAAAAAATTCCAACAGTTCTAATGAAGATGAAGAAGGAATTAAATTTCAATTTTCATTTCAATCTGTTTCAATCACACTAATATTTAATATTTTAACATTCTCCTTTTTTGATAGAATGGAAGTGGCAACTCGTCATTCTCCTCTTTCTCTCTTTCTTTCTTTTTTCCACAAGGCACAAAGCACAGAACAGCACAGAATCGAAAACATGGAGAAGAAACGAGGCAAACAGGACCTACAGAGAGGTCAGAGAACTTGGCGTATCGACTATAGCGTTCCTATCTTTTCTGCTCATGGTTTTTCCAATTTTTCAGTAGGATTTTCGTTTTTCTCTTCGAGAATTCGCTTTGATTTTTCATTTTTCCTGGCTTTTCGCCTTTTCTCCAAAAACAAAAAGGTGTTTTTCGTGATTTGGTTTCTTCTCTGTTTGTCTTTGTAGTTTGTACTTGCTAGATACTTTGGAAGTGTTTCTGTGTTTGTGTTTTCCTCCAGTGGTTTTCCTACTTCCTCGAGTTTCCTTGTCTTCCTCATCCTCATTCTCAAACCTCATAATAATCGTGTAATCGCGAAGTCGTAGGTGGAGATTGAAATATTTCAGGGTAAATAAATGGGGTTTTCTTATTCGTAATTCGATAGTAGTTGAAAATAATTTCTTCTCTTGAATGATTTTCCGCTATTTCTGTGTAATGACTATCGTGTGTTTCTCAAATTTGTGAATGTCGTCTAAAACGATACTTTTAACTGACTCCTTGAATTTTTAAAATTTTTAGATAAATGGCAGCGTCAGGTTAGCATATTTTTTTCACAATTCAAATTTGTTCTATTATTTCCATTTAACTTTCAAGTTTTATCTTTCAGGATCTACCAACATCCCCAACATCAGTGATTTGTTCAGCGAGCTGCAATTAAGCATTCAAAAGAAATCCGACGTATCTGCGTTACTGAATCAGCTTGTGGAGAAACTGAATTCAGGAGGTAAAACTTACCTTGGTATTTTATGCTGTATATCAAAATCAAGTTCTTTCAATTTAGGGCATTCGTAACAAAGGTGAAATTTAACGTATCGTCGTCTAACTGTGCCCTAGTGCCCATCTTCTTAGTGCCAAAAAATCAAAACGTGTCTTACTATGCCCATTATTTAAGTCCCAAGAACAAAAAGTCGTTTCTCGCACTTTTCTTTTGGGCACTTAGATGATGGGCTTTGTAAGACGACAATATTTCTCTACTCAAAAAGGTAATGCATACTCGACTCATAACGTTCCAATTTCATTTCCCTCAGAAATCTAATTATTCCAGACCAGTGTGAGGAAGTCAGGAAAAATCTTCTTAGTCCTGCTAAATGAGTCGAGTAATTTCTTATTCGTGATCTAGAGGATTCTCCAAGCTTCAAACTTGATTACTAATCAATTTATTCATTCTGATTTTTATTTCAGACAAAGTTGAAGTGACTCAAGATGTTGTGGAACAGCTGGTTGCCGTTTTTCAGTTGGAAAAACTTGAGTTATCGGAAAAGGTTGCTGAAATCGTCGCTGCTCTAGCGAAACAGGAAAATCATCGAGAAAAGCTTTCAGACCAAAAACTTATTACAAAACTGTGCCTAGTTCTTCAGCAAACAAATAAAAATAATTTAAATTTCGGCGTCGTTAAGCAGACGTGTCGAGCTCTGGGAAATCTTTGTTGCGAAAATGGTAAGGTCGTGTTCATAAATTTCCTTCCTATTATTCATTTCGAATAATTTGTAATATTGATTAGATAAATCTCGTAAATGTGTTCTACTAAACAATGGGTTGAAGACCATCACTGATACAGTCAAACTAACCTTACCTTTGGGTAATCACTCAAAATCTTCCGAATTAAGATGCTGTGCCGTTGGGTTATTATTGAACTTTGTTGCCGGTTACGAAGATTTAGAAGTAAAAGTAATATTTAAGCTTTAGAATTTTCAAATAATTTGAATTTGGTCTTGTATTTTCACTCTTCACTCATATTTTCAGAATTTACGGGTAGAATTATTAGATTTATTAGGTGATTTATTAGACTGCGGAGTGGCTTCAAAAGATGATGAACCTGCTGCCATTCATTGTTTGATCATTCTTGGTGTTCTAGGTGATGCAGGTATGTTTGTTCTTTCTATGATAAATAATTAATGAATCATTTTGAGGATATACTGCGCCATTTATGTGTTTTTGAAAAAACGTTAGAGATTACCTGTTCTGCATATTACACAGAAGAAATAACTTTTTATTTGTAATGTTACAGTCTACCATCAATAATTTAAATTTTTATTTCCCCTCCTACCCACAGTATAAAAATCAGCGCGTATGCCTCCATCCCTAATTCTATTGCATTAACTGCATTTCAGGTTTTATTCAACCTTTCTTTAGTTTATAAACATTTTCACTCTGATTATGAATATTTCTATTCAAATTCATACTCAAAAATGATATTCTCCTTATCGTGTGTATGACTGAATGCATAAATTCTGTTCCGTTGATTAAGAAAATAATATTCTGCTTAATTATCGTATCATAATTTTCGAAGTTTTTGGTTAACCTTCGAAACAATCAATAAAAATTTATTATTAATTTTTTTCCAAAGAAAAAAACTAAAAACATGAAGCTGTTATTGATTGATTTGAAAAAATTCGAGAATTTTTTTTCTTCTATTAGTTTTGGTCTGACTTTCACAAATAGGCATGGGATCCACATACTCTAGTTATTCGTTTTATGATCTCAGGATTCCAAAAATATCCATTTCGCAATTTCATATTTATTTATTTTATTTCTTTGTTTATTGAAAGGGGAGTATAATTATGTTAATCGCAAATTTCGACTTTGAAAGCTAATTACAGCAAAATTACTCTCCGGATTGAGCTGAAATTTTTACCGAACATTAATTGAAGTCTTCAGAGTTTACCGTCCCAATTTCAAGTCAACCCGTTCGTTAGTTTTGTGGAAAAGTTGTTTTGAAGGTTGAAAAACGTGAAGTTTTCTTTGGAACACGAGATAGGAAGAACTTCTGAACCAATAGAGCTGAAATTTGCACTAAAGGTCAATCTCGATAAGGTTTAAGTCTGATATTTATTGACGATTGGTTTTGCAGTTTAATAGATATCAGCAAAAATGTTGCCAAAAAACGATGATCTTGGATGGGTTTTTGAAAGAAAGGATCCCTCCGAATTCTGATGGTTTGATTCAGCTTTGATAGTTTCTAATTGGGAAAATAATTAATGGATTGAGCTGAAATCAATATGGTGTGAAAATAAAAGCTTCTAAAATGTACCATTCAAGTTTCAAGCTAATCTATGGTTGTTTAGGTAAAAAGTGGTTATGAAGGTTCATAACGAGAATTTTTCTTCGGAACTCGCGGGCAGGTGTCCGACAGAAGTTAATTTTTTACCCAATGTTTGTATAATCATAAAATATAAACTTTCAATTGTTTATGAAAACCCCTGTAGTTCCATTCGAAAACCTGCAGGTTTGCTGCGCTAGAATTTTTTAAAATTCATTTCAATTGTATTATTTGCTTTTAGATAATGAACCAATTTTGAATGAAAGATTATGCAATACTCTCGTAAAAATCCTAGAGCAGTCCACATCTGGAGAGTTAGTCGAACTTTGTATCGAATTAATGCATTCACAGTCTGAGCATGGTGAGTGTTTTATGTTTCAGTTATTAACTTATTTTTTCCCTATAATATTTCATTTTTGTCCCTATTTACTTTTAGCCTCGGTATCTCTAAATTTAGCTAAAGCTGGATTATGTGAATTGTTAATTCAATTGTTGGAAAAGCACAAAAATCTTGCAGATGATATCGATACCAGAAATTTATTTAAAATGGCCTGCGATCTTATAATCATCATTCTGAACGACGGTATGTCCTTATTTTAATCAGCTTGAGTTTTTTCCCTTCAGCTTTACAACTGATATCTATTTCCTATATTTTCAGACCAAAGTATGGAATTATTATTTGAGAATGGCAAAGGTCGGGTTTATCAGAGTGTTGTCAATTGGTTATCGAGTAGTGTTGAGGAACTTCAAGTATCCGGTGTCTTAGCCGTTGTCAATTTTGCAAGAGCGGGTAAACAATTGTATCTTAAGCCTTTCAATTATTTCGTCTTCTCAATCAGCCAAGTATTCGTATTTATATATTTATTTTTCCCCCTAATAGATAGCCACTGCACTGAGATGGTAAAACAAGGTATTAGTAAAAAATTAATTGCCATTCTGTCGAAAAATAATACAGATAAGGGCGACATGAAACTTCAACACGCTTTGCTCAGTGCTCTCAGGTAGATTTTATTATTTATTGTTATGCTACAGCGAAAGTTGACAAAATATTTCCAATTCATGTTTTTTTTTTTTTTTTCCCACAGGAATCTTGTTATTCCGGATCAAAATAAGTCCATCGTTATTAAAGATGGATTGTTGGAAACTTTATATCCAATGATATCTATTACGTCGTATCCAGTTGTTTTTAAATTACTTGGAACCTTTAGAATTGTAATAGACAAACAAGGTAAACATTAAATGGCATCTGTTTTCATTTGCGTATATTTTTCTGATTCAATTATATTTCTTGGTAGACAAAGTAGCTGAAGAATTGGGTTGCAAAAAGGATCTCATTTTAAAAGTGGTCGAATGGAGCGCAGCAGATCATCCGGGTGTGCAAGGAGAGGCAGTGCGATTTCTAGCTTGGCTTATAAAAAATTGCCGGTAAGACATGACTATGCCAGATATTTTGAAATTTTTTGACACCTAATTTTTTAAACAAAAGATTTCAAATTTTTCCATTGTCAAGTGCACGAAAATTTTTCATTATTATAGATTATTACCTATAAATTGACGTCATTATTTTAACGAAATTTTTATTTGATTTTTTGCTTATTGAAATTGGAAATTTTGTGGAATTTAGTGTTTACTATTTCAAAAATTAAAAATGTCTACAAAGCAAAAAATAAAAGTAATTAGTTTACGTGATTTGCACAATTACTCGCTTAGTTAACCTTGTTGATTTTCAATTATTATGTACCTAATTCCTTTCATTTATTCTATGTACTGAAATGTACTCTTTCCATCAAGCTAGCGTTGTTTTTTATGAATGGTAGAACTTGAAAGTATGTTTTTTTTTTTATATTAGGAGCCAAACCTTGATGGACGTAATGATTGAGTGTAAAGCTGTTCCAAAACTGGTTGATATGGTCATTAGTGATCACGAAGTTATGCAGAATGAAGCTTTACTTGCTCTCGCCATTTTGAGTTCTGTACGATTATCTAATATCGAAAAGATTCTTATCGAAGGGAAAATTGGAGAAAAAATTGTTCGATTGATAGAAGAACGTAAACCTAAGAAAGAGGTATTCTCGAATGTGTTAACAGTAATTCGTCAATTATGTTCTTCAGGTAAATAATGCATTTTTTTGCTCATTGATTCGTAATTATAGAATAAGTGTATTCATTGCATATTACAGGTCCTTTAAAACAACATCTGCAACAGTCTAACGTTGCTATTTCCATAAATTCGATCCTCAAAAATGAAAATTCTGTTATTGAGTATCAAGATGAAGTTTGCCAAGTGACCAAGTTACTTGAATGCGGTTAGAAGTTTTGTCAACATTTTTGTTCAGTTTTCGATTACGATTATTTTCTTTCAGTTTTTCATTTTCATTCGGTAATTTTTTTCTTTTTTCCCTTCTGCTATGAATTTGTGCTAATTTTGAATACCAGGCTTCAAAGAGCTTACGTCAGCAGAAAGAGTTTCTTGTTGTTACATTGTTTACTTCGTGTTAGATTTCAGTTTTTTCCTGTGGCTTAGTTTTTAAGAATGATCGGTGTTTTTTCATAGAATTAGAAAACTCACTCTTAATTAAATAGAAGAAAATAAATATTCCAGTTCAAGAGTTGAATTTCAAATAGAAGAATATTTATTTTCATCACTGTTGTTATCTAGTCATTTTGTTTGTAATTTTTTTTCATCTTTTCGTCAGTATTTATTCTAACAAAAATGCTTAATAAATTTTTGTTTTAAATATTGTGGTTTGTTCAGTGACTTGAAATGAAATCATTGAAAATAGTAAAGAAAACAAAATTTAATACGTTAATAAAAACATAAAGAATCACAGAAAATCAGTCATCAAATGAAGCCAAAGACCATGGATGGAAAATACCTTTTTTGTAACACCAATTATTTTCGAATTTCCTATGGATCAATGGATTACACAATAAATTTTTATCATCATATACGTCACTGCTGTAAAAACATACTACGCATTTCTCAACCTCTTTCAATTCGCTGAATGAGAGGGTGGCTTTATTAATTTCTTTTCATATCCAGGAGTACACTATTATTTCAAAATTACTTCATCGCATTTAATGGAGCCAAGAATAATACAGAAATGTAGAAAAAACGAAAATAAGAATAAGAAAAATATTGATGAATTCTCAGATTATTTCAAATTGAAATCTTATTGACGGAGATGATTACGAGATAATCGAACACCAATAAAAGCTGAGATTAAAAAATCAGCTTACATCCCTCAAAAAGACCAAATACTTCGAAGTCAATGAAGAATGAAACAATAACGAAGAGGAAGGTCTGCATTAATACGAGAATAAGACTGACTCAAAAATTTGAATAACATATATCACAAAACTTGCAGTTAAAACTAAATTGTAAATCGAGATACTCCGGTTCTCCACATCAGTTAGAAACAGATTATTCAAAAAAAAGGTTAGTAAGGCAGCGAAAAAAAAAATCAGAATATTATTTTTTGCATATAAGTTTTGACGTTCGAACTAGGATTAGAGTTGGGAGGAAGAGGAGGAGGTACAGGAGAAAAATGTGCTTTAGAATTTGTTTCACTTTCACACGAGTTTGTCACAGATTTTGGACGGAAAAGAGACGATGTGAAGTAATTTTTCATTTCCAAACCTTTCCCACCGTAGATTGATATGGGTTCACACTTCGAATAGCCCAGCTTGTAGTAGAATTCTTGCTTATCACTGGTGGACAAATAAATCACAGACTTTCCTTTGCTGTAAGCAGAAGAGACAATGCCATCATGAATTTATAATTCTGTCTAATGAAGAACCTAAGTGAAATATCTGGCACTTACATTTTTATATATTTTTCAGTTTCTTGCATAATATAACGTCCCCAACCTTGTCCTCGCAACTTTTTCGCAATTACAACTGATAGAAGACAGTACAGTTAAATTAATAATCAATAGTGACAAATTTTCGAATAAAAATTGAGTGTATGAAATACTACCTGATTCAATGAAGCACGCATTCGGAAAACGATGCATAGGAGATATTTTACTGTGACCGACAACTGACACTTTGAGATTTTCGGATTCCGATAGCAGCAAAATTAGAGAAGTAGGGAAATTATCACTGGAAGCTTTTAAACTATGCATTCTGAAACACAGATAAGATATCAACCATTGAGAATAAATAATACTTTTGAGAAGAAATAACTGAAAATCTTCTAAACCTGGCGGTAGTACTTCTTGGCCATTCTTCATTAATTAACTCGCAACAGTCATCCAAGTATTTCCAGTTTTGATGAAGGGGGACGACGATCGCTTTTTCTAATTCCATTTGGATGTAGCTAAGGAGTGGCTTCATTTGATTATTAAAATTGACCACATGGTACTACAATCTAGATATAGTAGTCAGCAGATAACAGACAAGCAGGCAAGACTAGACGACGAGCTATGACGTCATAGAAGAATACCTCAATTTTGACCTCAACATTCAACAACCCCGCCCATGGCGCCGTCAAGTCAACAATTTAATGTTTGATTTTTTAGATTCCAGAAAAATTTTTCTACTTATGTTGTATGAGCTCTCGTTTTGCATTCACTCACTCAACCTCAATTTATGAGCCGGTCACAATTCATTAAAACTCTACTTGCCTGTGGCACAGAATTTTTCAAAGGATTAATAATTTTTCATGCGTTTTTTTTTTTTCGCTGAACTCATATTCGTAGCTGTATCCCATTAACCTCGAAACTACCTAATAAATTGAGTTTTGCTGGAAACAATTGAAATTCTTCCAGCAGATAAGACCCAGGTCTATAATATGCAAAATTAAGGAACTGAAAATTACTTGCATTACAATCGTTCAAAAAACAACAATCCAACAAAATACAACGATTAAAGATACTAAAAATAAAAGCATTATTTTTATGAATGTTGTATTTATTCAAGTACAGAAAAAACTAAAAATACACTTCATTATAATATTTACAAGGAAAAGCTTACTCCCTAAAATGATATTTTTGAAAATGAATCATTTAACGGAACATGTTTCAGTTTTTGAATAAATTTAAGTTCCAATTTCAAATACAACCGAACTAGTCGAGAGATTATTGCGTGAATTTTCTCATACTTCTTTTGAACTTTTTTTTCATCTTAGTTAAATTCAGACTTTCAATGATTTTCATTTTATTTTATAACTTAAGGGCATTTCCGGTCAATTTGACTTTTGCCACTTTCTTTATACTCTTGACTACTGATCCACATTTGCTGAAACGTGCCAATCGATGCGAGAATAGAACCTCCGATCCAAGCACCAAAACGACGTTCGGCAGAGCCATTCGCCGATATGATTTTCAATCTCATGCTACCAGGAATACGAACCGATAAATCACGATTCAATCTTTCGGGAAAACCCTGAAGAAAAAATCCCAAGACTATAATTATAAAAATTAGCACTACCTACTATAAAATAATAATTAAGGTTAACTCAATGGCGCATGTAGGAACTGGATTTCATATTTTTCCTCTAAAACAGAGAAAATGAGTCGATACGACAAGAATTTATTTACAGTAAAATTCATCACTCACTTGAAGGAAAGAGTTGCCTCCAGTAACGACAACACTGTTATAAAGTGATGGTCTGATATCAACGTCACACATACCAACACTTGTCGTCACAATATGGCCAACACCCAACATCGAACCACCAAGGCCAACATTGGGGTCAAATAATACCTCTGGAATTTTGAATCTTTCCGATCCAAAATCCTAAGAAATGAAAACAATCTACAGTCACGGGTAAAACATCAGTATAACTAAATGTTTAAAAATAAAAAGCTAGACATTTACTTGATGATATCCGTTTGGAAATTCATAATGAGACGTGGGAAGTGCTGAAACGGTTTTCTCGTCATAGGGTGTTTCTGATACCTGCAAAACACTTTGCTGAAAATCTTGAATAACTTTTTTCACCATGTAATTATGCCATGACTGAGTAACTTCTGGTAAATTATTTTTCTTCACCCATGAAGGTTTTTCTTTTTCTTTGACACTGTCTTTGCCGGTAATCATGTAATGAGGAGTAATTTCAATATCATTTTCCTGCAACAAAAATTATCGTCTACAATTACCCACTACGAAAGTGCACAATATAATAGCGTAAACTCAGAATAGTCACCAATAGATCCATTCTTACAGGCATTGTGAGGGTAATTTTCTATATTATTTCATAATTTAGAAGAAAAACAAACTGGAAAAGTGAATGTCTCAAAATGTTATTGTTTGACATTAGCTTTTCCTTAATATCTGTCTCCAGATATTTTTGAAACAAGGAAATTGTTTAACCAGAAAGACTAGAAGTTTAGAAGATACTCCAGTCTCAATTTAAGATAAACTGGTCAATACCTATCCTGACACACAAGAATAATACAATTATAAATAAAAATAACATGACTTACTTGTAAGAACTGACGACACTGCATTGTAACATAATCTCCTCCAAGTGGTGATTTAACAATGGCATTTGAGAGAACGTAACCATCATGAACTGGAATTGCTGAGGTATGTGTGGCTCCACTGTCGACAACTAGAGCGGTAACACGACCATTGGCAAAAGCAGAAAGAACAGCATTTTTTACAAGAAAGAATGCTGGAACATTATATTTCTCAAACATCAATTCCATCAATTTTTCACGTTTTGGGCGCAAATTGGAAGGTGACTCGGACATCAGTACAGGATGGTACTTTGATTCTGATTGAATACATTTATCATAGGCATAATCTAAAACCTTTTCGAATAAATCCCAGTCTTCGATCATTCCATCTTTCATATAGCTGACAACTTTCATCCCTTTTCTTGGTACACATAGAACATTCGTGTCGATGTAATACTTGGTTTCTCCATTAATATTGTTACCATTTTTAGCATCATCTAGAGCACCACTGTTCACGTCGACTGCTTGATTACCATCTTCTACAACACCGACGACAGCAGGTATTTCTGCTTTAGGGGTATCTTCTTGCGCATAACCAACTCGTAAAGACTGGCTTCCAACGTCAAATACCAAGGCGCCAATATCGTCGCCACCATATAAAGTGCCGGTATTCATTTTGATTGAAATGAAATCACAATTTTTCACATTGATGCAATCCTCGTGAAACAAATTCAAGCGTTCAGCGAAAAACCGAAAGATGTATCTAAAAATTAAAATGATAACAGAGCTGAATACAAAATGAGTAGTACTAAATATTCATTGAAGATGGAATTTATGAAGAATATACCAGAAAATTACTAACAGCCATGTACAAAAATAATGAAAACCTTATGATTTGTTGACTTCCTAAAATAATGAAACGTAAAGCTTACGACAGTGTCAGTAGAATGTTAGAATGTTTAAACGGTAAACATGAAACTGTAAACGTCATTCAAATCTTTGCTTTTGAATCTTCGTGAAGAAATTGAGAAATTTTTGAAAAATATCTTATTTCAGTAAGCAGTCAACTTCACAATCGTAGCTTTCAATTTTTAAATTATGTCAAATAAGAATATGGATATTTTAATTGAGTAACTAAAACAATGCAATTTTGCTGCTTTACCTTCTGGAATTGGGAATAGTCAATTAGAGAAATACGGCGAGTAACACCACATTCGTCGTTAATACAGCAGGAGCAAGTCTTTCACAATACCGATTACCAAATCGGAATTCCAATCAAGATTAGTAGATCTCGATTCCAATTCGAGAAAACAGTCACAAGTCAATGGAACTTAATATAATATTATCAGAGTTTCATTCCTGTAATGATAATTAATCACAAAAATATTACTAGAGCTTAGTGAGAAAAATAGTTACGAAGAGGAATAGCCGAACATTGAGCAAAAACTTGAAATGCACAGAGATTGTTGACTTACGCTGGCGGCTGGAGACATGAGAGATGAAGTCAATCTCTGGAAATAATTACACTGTTGTAATCAAATTCAATTTTTGATCGAAATTAATACAAACTTAACCAAATCATTGCTGAAATTTTCTCAATACGATAGAAATCAGAATTTCAGCGATCAGAAATTGAAAAACTAATGTGTTCAAAGTGCAAAGAATAAAGAAATGAAAAACAGATAACAGAAGTCTAAAATGAAATCAGAAGAAAAGAAAACAACGCGAACGCGATCGCGATGCGTTCCCACCGCAACCAACCCGCCAACACAACATGGAACTAATTTAATAATTTAATAACTGGAAGGAGCACTCGCCGCTAAAACCGCAACGAAGCAAAAGACAGAAAAAGGACAATTGTGGTTTGTTTGTTTTCTCTCTTGCACTCGTATCGAAACATGGAGTGAAAGACAGAGAAATGAAAATTGTTATATATAAAAATGGTTTTCTCTTTCGCATTCTGTATGGTATGGTATTTTATACTCACCTGCACACTCACCTGTCACTAGTCACTACTCGTTCCAGTTATTATAAAATCAAGTTCCATGACAACAGCATGAATAATTATCAGACTTTTTCACAGGTTCACGATACGGCTGTCCGGTCCCAGATTGACTGGATTTGAAATTTCAGGCGATTTGAGGTTTCTGGAATTGAATTTTATTTTTGAATTGAAATTCTCTGAACTAAAATTTGAAAATTTTCAATTTTTCAATTTATTTGTAAATTATAATTAAAATTATTGGTCTGTGGAGGTTACATTAATTTTGTTTTATGAAATTCTATTACAAATCGGATTTAAATGTGGTTCGGTATTGCTGATCATTCAAAGCGCTCTTGCTGAACGGTGTTAAAGGAATCGATGTAGCATTGATCATTCCAATTTATAATTATGAAATTTCGAGCCACTCTCGTTGAACTAGCTTGCATGCGGCAGTTTTCCTGTAAGTTGCCTCGCCATCATTGCACTTACCCTGAAAAATTTTTTTATGTTTCAATAATTATAGCCTACCATCATTTTTCTCTTATCATCTTTTGAGTTTTTAAGAGTAGCCTGAATAAATGCTCAGGTACTTGAAATCTATTCAATGTTCTTTCTGTTCTTGTTATGCTCTCTGAATAACGAATGTGTTGGTTTGAAATCTCACTGGTTAGTCTTATGTTTCAGGTATTATTCATACACTTTCAAAGCTATCAAAGACGTGTGTATTGAGAATATGTGATGATAGATTGTATTTCATTGTCCCCGAAGATCATAGCATACCTCACAGGATTTCGGTTTGGTGTATCCTGCATAAAAATGAATTTTTCAATTCTTATGTTATGGTCGGAGACGGCGAGAAGAATGAAATTTTCCTAGAATTTTCATCCGGTATTAGAGTTTTTCTGATTTTTAAAATGCGTTTATTCTTTACCAGAGTAAAAAGAATATTTTCTCATTTTTCAGATATGTTATCGTCGTCTCTTAACTCAATTAAAGCCAACAGCAATGTGTTGTCATTGAAAATAAAATTGACGCACAAAGTAGCTCCTTGCATAACTTTGGAGTTAGCATTGGTATGTCTCGTTGAAAATGAAAGTTTACTTTTTGCTTTGGATACCAATATTTTCAATGTTTTTTCAGGCCTCTGCCACTGGTTCTCAAATTTGCACACACGATGTTCCTGTTTTAATTATCCCCAAAAAAGAGTGGGATGATTACAAAGAGCCTACTATTACCGATTATAATGTAAGTTTATTATGAAGATCACCCAGTCAAATTATATCTTCCTATCGTGCTAATCGTGATTTTCGTTCCAGGTTAGTATCCAGATGCCAGGTACAAAAATTGTCAAGAATATTGTCGATAAACTAAGAAAAATCAGTTCTAAAGTTACCATTACTGCAACTTCAAGAGGTACATTTTCTATGCTCGGTAAAACAACGTCAGCTTCGATCGAAGTGCACTTCAAAGATTTAATTGTGAAGAAATTACGTGATGCAGGTTTGAAACAAATTCCATTCTATGGCTGTTATGAAAATTCTTTTAGTTTCGATGACAGTTTAAACATAATCCATACATATCAAATTTCAGCTACGTCACCATCGGCATCAGTTTGCGTCGAAATAAAGAAAATTTCTCAGTTTTTGACTTGTGATTCGATTAATGCGAGTATAATGGTATGCAACATTGTCGCCGATCATATGCTCCACATGAGTTTAAGTCATAATGGTTTCGCATTAAATTATTATATGATGGCGGTCGAAGAATGAATAAATAAATCAAACTTCAAAAAAGAAAGCTAATATTTTATAGTTGAAATATACCATCTGTCGAATAGACGGAGCCAGAACCAGCACAATTAAATGTGTACAAAATAAAGAAACGTAAATTTTAGAGGTAACAAAAAAAAGTTGTTTAAAAAATTGGTTAAAATACACGAATTGAAAAAATAATACATACAATATACATAATTAATAATAGTGATGATGACAACGATTAGTACTTTTCCAAGCATTTATCACAAACTCTGACCGGATTATCCCATCCTCGATGTGGTACTGCCACTTTGCTTGACGAACATTTGGAGCAAACACCTCCTCCGCAATCTCTACAGTGATGAATATTTTTAATAAATGATCCGTCGGGATTGCGAAATTCACATTTGCATACAATACAATGGTGTATGCAGTCGTCAGGTACCCAGTATGTTGGACGAGCCGAATCTTTAATCAAACCTGAGACCACATAATAGAACCATATTCCATATTGCAATACTAATAGATAATAAAATAGCCAGAAAAATTACTTTTAGGATATTGGAAAATAGATGCCACTGAAGATAATGTGCTGACCACCGCTTCGGATACTTTCCTAGCTCGTATTTCTGCATCGTCGGAACTAAGATCACTGGACAAACTGATACGATCTGATCCTTAAAAAATAAAAACAAAATAGTTTTTATACTCTCAGATAAAGTAGAAAGACAACAATTTGATTAAAATTTTTTGTCATCTGTTTAATAATGTTCATCATTCATAAATAATTATTCTCTTCAATATATAAGCGTGTGAACGGTTTCAAAACAATTACAGAAAGGGATACCAAACATATACTAGCTTATTAGAGTAGCTTATTTGAAAACCTAGCAGTACTGATTTTATTCAATTGACTCCATTTCCATCGCCAACCATGAAATAAGGTGAACGAGCAACGCTGAAAAAGAAACTGCACACTAGTAAATAATCTTTGCAATAATCATCAACAAAATTCTACAGAAACTTTTCATTTCGTTTTGTGCAGTTCATAATGAGTCCAATTATTTACGATTGACCATACTGAATATGACCGAATGCCATGTTCATTTATTTTTCCTTAAATCGGTTATGCGCCTACTTGATCATAAGTTTTACGAGAAATCAAAATGAAAACCCGCCTATTTTTCAAAATTTCAACATAATAGTGCAAGTCGATGATAAAAGTATAAAATATCTTGAGGATAATTATTATGGAAAGAAATACCACATATCTGTGAGAAATACCCATGTTTGACACGCTCGAGTTTAGTTCGAATGAAAGATTATTCAAAATGTTGGAATCACAATAATATAATCGGATATTTGACAGATAATAGCTTCTTTTTGTAAATTTCTTATCGTAAAATATGTCATTTTTAAACTAAAATATTTTTCATTTGCAAATGTTTTCTTGTGAACTATATAACTGGACACATGCGCCCATCCTCGGGGTTGCAATGAAGATTTTGAGGTACCTATTAGTATTTTTTTAAAAGCTAATTCAAAAACAGATTTTTAACAATTTTAGCGTTTGGATAAAAATGTTTTCATTCGAATCTGAGCATAAGAACAAGCCTGATTAATGACTAAATTTTCAAAATATGTATTCCCTTTAATCTCTTCTGTCTTCGTATTGGTAACTATAATTTGCATTTTGAAGACAATGAATGGTAATTTTAGAATACTAAGTTCATTGAATGAAAGTTCAAGATCAAGTACTCGAAAATAGTCGTATATGTATCTCTAAATTTGGACTTCGATTTGGCTTTCAGGTCCAGAAATATTTTTACGCCTGTTTTCAGTGGGCTAAATATGTTATAGAAAAAGTAAACGATCGACAACTTATTTTCTTCATTTTGTGGGGAATGATTCATTCAAGTAGACGCATAAACGTATTGATCTTCCAAAATATTATTCGAACATCTTTTGTTACTACACTTTATTCCTTCCGAAATCCTGTTTCTCGTGGTCGAATAAAGACGAGTCTAATTCTGGAGTTAGAATAAAATAAATATAAACAAAATTGGTCAAAAAAGAAGTTAATTTCTTTTCAATTTACATTTTCTTGTTCAAGTAGCCTTCCCTCCATAAATATTGCAAAAAATTTTTCCAGTTTTTCATTACACGTGAAACGGTAGGGTTCAATTTGAATAAAAATGAATCACTACAAAAATAAGTAAAAATGGATTCACTTTGAGAGTAGAAAGGTCTTGATACACGAAAAAGTCTTAAGAACGCTGCCTCGTCTTGCAGGCTCATTGCGCAATAATTAACGATTAAATCCAAGTGATATGTCACAGCAAAACGAAGCAGGTAAGCAATAGTTATAATTAATATCCATATTAATACATCCGAGGCGAGTTTGTCTCAACGCAACGGGGTATACTTCGGGAGAAAATGTCTTTAAAATAAATTTAACCTCGCAAACACATACTAATACAGGGGTATTCTGCAAATCTTACTCGCTTTTCGTTTTATCGCAAACACCTGATTGTAAGACAAAATACCAAACAATTTTATAATGTAGTGGTCGCTCTATAGTTATGTGAGTGACAATACATACCCGAATCATTAATGCATCGATTGCAAACACGAACCGGATAAGTCCAACCTCTTTCTGGAACTAGTCTATTGTTGGGCGAACAATTCTCGCAAACGCCTTGCCCACAAGCTCGACAATGATGAAGAATTCGGTCCTCGTTGAATTTTGCTTGGCATACGTAACAATCCTGTAGCCAAGCAAGCAATAAGCTCGAAAATGGTACATAAGCATCAAAATTATTTATTTTGCTTTATCATACCGTTATTTCAGAATTTGGCACCCAATATGCAGGGGCCAATTTGTCAGCCACCCATGAACCGACATATTTAGAAGGCTCCGAACTGACATTGAAAACAGCGTCAGATAGATAAGAAACTCCATCGATCACTTTTTGACCAGAATTTTGTAAAGATTGATGGGCGTAATTTTGCTAAAATAAAAAGAGATAACTTAATGAATGAACTATGTCCTCGTCAGATTGTAGAAAATTGATTTTTAGCAGGTTTTCAACGGAAAACCGAAAACCCTCTATTAAATTTGGTCTGGCTTTCACAATAGGGCATGGGACCCACATAGTTATTCGTTTTATGATTTCCAGATTCCAAAAATACCCATCTCGTATTTTCATATTTCTTCATCTTTCCATTTCTTCATTTTTTTATTTGTCCCTCCGTGTACACTGTACATATATCTCTTTGGGAAACGAAAACTGACGAACGGCTAAACCAATAGGGCTAAAATTTGCACCAGAGGCCAATCTCGACGAGTTTTAAGGCTGATATGAATTTCAAGTCGATCTGTTTAGCGGTTCAGTAGATATTAGTAAAAATGTAGCTAAAAATGATGAGTTTTAGAGGCTATATTTCTTTGGGAAACGAGAACTGACGAAGAAAACCTTCTTTTCTGACAGGGCTTGCTAGACTAGAATTTTTTTTCAGGTTTTTCCGGATTGCGTTCTCGATCTTTCACGAAAAGTAAAATAATTTCAATTTTAACTTTAAATAAAACTCGCCTAAAACGCAGGAAATATTTATGGAATATAGCCTACCTATAGGAAAGGAAGAGTTTCATCATATTAGATTTGTTCTCATATTATGTATTAATTTAATGACGGTAAAAATCCGGACAGGCTATGTAGTATTTCTGAGGGTTGATAGAGATGGTATTGCTTGTGAATGCGATAGAGAAATGCTTCTTTAAATTTCGATAAATATTAACTTTTCTTCAAAAATTTTTTTTTTTCAAGTGTAAGCAATTAATAGTTAAATAGGGAAAGCGTTGTAGATAAACTAACAGTTTTAAGAAAATCAATATTTGTATAGTCCGGCCCAAATAAGAAGTGCGTGACGTTATAAGGATTTTAAGAAAGCCATTAGTCGAAATCAAAAATTCTGTCTCCTTATTGATAGGGACCATTATGACGTCACGCACTTCTTATTAGGGCCAAACTATAGTAAAAGTGTTTTCGTAATAATTGGAAATACATTTACTTACATCTGGCCAAACATGATGCAGTTCCGATCGAACTGCTTTTATTTCTGGGTCTGTATTTCCAAACCAGAATTGGCGACTGCGATATATTTCACCGTGATGGGGGCATTCGATGAGGTATCTACTTGAATGCACAATTTATATAATAATAATGAAATTTCTCAACAAACTATGACGAAGTCGGTCGACTTACACTTACCCTGACCATGCATATTTTGCCAATGAAAACCACGACGACTCATTCGAAGCAACATACTTTGGTTTAACTATTACTTCTTTTCCGTTTACGTAGCATAGTTTACAAACATAGATACAATTTCCGTACTGATGTTCGTATCTGTGCAAAATAAAATTAAAAATAACTTCAATAACTGTGAGTTTGTAAATTATTTATTAGTATTCTTATTTACAGAATGTACGCACCTGCATTTACTAGGACAGGAATGTGGTAGGTTTTCTTTTAAATGACCCATGCTTCCCGAGCATCTGCTATCACAAGACAAACAACGCATTGGACACGTAAAATATTGATCTGGAAACATGACTTCGTCCATTGCACTAGTAATATCGCCTGAGAATTTGTCGTTCAAAGCCTACATAAAGCATTCGCAACTTTAGAAATAATTGAAAAACGTACATTCTCGCTTACGAGTCAAAATATCTTAAAAATAGCCCACTATCTCTATTCCAGCATTAAAGTCAGCTGTTTGCTGTCTCATTTTCAAAGTTTTTAAAACATAATAATATAAAAATAGTAAATTTGCTATTTAATTTTCCTAGTCCAATGACACAATCTAAAAACAATCACTTATAATTTCATGAGAGTTTAATATTTTACAATACTCGCTGTATTTTTTACACTTTTTTAAATTAATTTTACCCATCTGAAAGGAAATCAAGGTTGAAGCTAAGTCCTTCGGAAAACAAACGAATAATTGCTTTCACTCATTTACAGACACAGGTTCCTAAGGCAGTAGGTACCATCTACTAAATAATCGTTTGTTTCTATGATCGTGATTCGTACAAGAAAGTCTTGTAGATTTATAGATTTATACTGTACACATGTATAAAGTATGTACGGCAAAAATAGGGATGTTTCAAATTTTCATTTCATAAAAAATTTTGACACCAACTTCTCCCCTTTCATTTCGGTTCTATAGTAAATTCGTTTTATTGATTTACTATGTCTTACTTTGAGAGCAAGAAAAACAATTCGTGCATTGCGTGACGATCTGACGGTGGTATTTTCGAGTTCGGCGATAACTGCATTTCGGAGGTCTTTAAAATTAGTAGGAGGAACGATGGTCTGCACACCAACGTAACGTAAAGAACTGAAGGCTTCGATATCTAAATGTAACTGGGCGAATTTTGAGCGAAGCACGTCTTCGGCACTTTCCGCTTTGGCTGCAAAAAATTTGTCAAAACTACATCGAATTCGGAAAATTATCAGTGGAAAGTAATTTCAAACCGACTTACTAGATTTCAATATTTTAGTATGCCTGGTTTCGTGGAATATTATAGCAGCCGGACCCAGCGAAGAAGTCTTTGCTGAATCGGTTTTCTGACTGACAGATTGTAAGGAAGCTGCAAAATGATGGGTGTAGGCTCTGGACGCAGTTCCTAGGAATGTAAAAAGATCGCGGTGCAAACGCTCGGAACGTGTACGATAGATCACAATGTCTGAAATTGCTAAAACCTGGGAAATAAAGATTTTTAATGAAATATCAAACTGAGAAGAAACATTAGGATTTTACATAGTTTTTAACTCGTACTGATACTTTCAGCAAGTTTAAAATACAAAAACGAAATTTAGTGCAGGTGTTTTTTACTCATATTCAAATTTAATTCTGTATAACTTTTTAGAACAAATAAGACCCTAATTTCTGACGTAAAATCTACCAATCGATCGGTCTTTATTCTATTAGCATATTTTTCACTCAAAAGTTCTCTTCCTTTTCATAAAAAATCCATATTCATCGACTGAGCGATAAAAATAACATTGATTTCATCATTTTACAGAAGTTTAGTTTTCAAATATTTTATGAAGTCTTAAATTACCGAAGGAAAGAATGGAAATCGAAATATACCTTCAATAATAATCTGGTTCTCTGATTCTCATTATGAGTCGATCCGAGAAGCCCTTCGGTATCGATACAAATAATTTTTAAGTTTGGATCATACGCCACCCATATACCGATGGTGCACGAGTCCTGATCACTAGAAGTTCGAAAGACTTCATGTCCATTGAAAAAACACTCGTTCAATGTGAACGATTTTCCATCTCCTGTATTTCCAAAAATTGATACTACTTTCACCTTGGAATTTTCATCGCATTTCAAACATTTTAAAAACTCCTCTGGAGTGGAGAACTGTAAAGCAAAGGTTGAATATTTACAGTGGGTATATAAAAGTATTTTACGGAAAAGATAAAATTATACCTTCAACTGTTCCCTTTTATTCAACAACAAAAAACTTTCGTTCATGTTTTCTTTCGTCTCCAAACATTTCATATTATCTACATTCAGTTTCGAACATTCTAACTGGGTAACGAGATCGGTGAGATCTACATTGTGATTGCTCGTCGGAGATTGATTTGCATTCAGTATGAGCGAAGGATTATCAATGGATTCCATGATAGCAGGAGAAACATTAGTAAAGTTACTTTTAAGAGACGAGGGATAGTAATCGGGAAAAAGATCCATTCGTGATATCTGAAACGAAAAAATAACATTTTAGAGTAATCCATTTACAATAAAATCAGAGAGTAATAATAACAGTTCTAATGATTTGAAATGTAAAATACAACTTTTACCAAAATGTTTAAGAATAAACATTGGCTAACTAGGTAGTCAATAGTAGTCAATGAATAAAAGAAAGTTATGGTATTATCGAAATACGTTCTGAAAAGTAAACACGTTAGCGTGTGTTCTTCGACGTGTGGCATTAGTTGAAAAATTTTCATGCCGTGGATTAAATTGAAGAAGTACAGGAAACACGTTACCTGTTGTGTTCCTTTTTCTCGAAATTACGCAGTAGAATGAACTACAGATGCAGTTTAGTATTCGATGAGTTCTATGTTTGAACACGGTCTAAAGATTGCAGCATTGTCTGTGATGTTGTACATTCATTATGTCTTAGTCATAAAGTTAGTATTTCAACCATCTGTTGTGAAAAAAATGACAAAATTTCATGAAAACCTAACATTCAATAACGTGAAAGCAAAGCAAAGCATAATATTATCATTTATCACAGAATCTCTTTCCGATCTTTCTTTTCGTTATCAAAAATAATATCAACCTCAACGTTTGGCCAGGGTTGCCAGATGATATACGTGAAATGTCCGTATACTTATTTTTTCCCTACCACAAAAAAGTTTTCCTCAGATTACAATTCGTTGAATTTTTTTTTTGCTCAATCTATTGTGAAAAAAAGTCGATACTCATCTGATTATGATACGATGAATAATGGATAATTATGATCAAATTTTTCCCAAAGATTTTCTCAATACTGAAAATCCGTAAAATCTGTACAAAATTGGCAAAAATCCGTACTTGTCCGTAAGTTGTCCGCACAGAGTCCAATATCCCCATATTTTTTTTGTTCATGGTCAAAAAACCGTACACATACGGATAAATCCGTAAGTCTGGCAAGTGGCAACTCTGCGTTTGCCAACTGGCACTCCATGCTGGCACTCTGGCAATCTGTGGGCTTGGTATGTGGGTGATGGTGATGAGTGATGACTGGCGACTTGGTGAGGCAGGGTAGCTGGAGAGTGGAGAGGTCAGGTAATCCTACATTACCTTAGGTAATCCCAATTCCCAGTTCCCACCAACCAAAATGATAATCAGCTGTTTAAAATAGTGCTGCGCTCTAGTCTAGTTCACTAGGCTATTTCAAATTAGAAATTACCAATTTACCAAATACCAACACTGAATTCTCACACCTTGCACACTTCGTCTCACCCCCGTCAAGAACTTGTGTTGACTGTTGACTGTTGAGTATTGCTGTTGGTGTGTACAAATGTGTCGGTGAGACAACAGCGGCGACGACGGTTTTTTATTTATAGTCATCATTTTAATCAAATGTACATTTTTGAGTTTTTTGAAAAGTTGAAGTTCTCAAATTTTGAGATTCTCTCTAATTAGAATTCCGGATTCTTAGTTTTGTACTGTGCATCTTCCTCTATTGAAATATTTAGCTGCAGTTTACTTCGAAACTACGCGAGTTTCTTTCAAAAAGATTAATAATTCCATTCGTATTAAGTGCAACGTGTGCGCGGATATTTGAACACTCGATTCGGGTATAGTTATAGTATACAATTCTGTACCCTAATTTGGTGTGTTTATCGATATTCACGTGCCACAGCATACCAATTTACCGGAATAGTAGTATGTTATATTTGCTGTCCAGTTTCAATCATTTTTGCCAGTTGTAATTCGAGGTGAGATTCACTTTCCTTCTTTTTAATGTAATGATGGGTTATGATAATGATGTACAAAACTGACGTAAGGAAAGTGCTATGAATCAGCTGCGTGGAGCCATGTAAGAGTTACTCGTGTGTTGCTTTTTTTAAAGTATGTTTATTTTACGAAGTATCCCCATATCAATTACATCAATAGTCCAATAAGCAATTGGAGTGATGTGTACAAGATCCATATTTTGCTCGGTATTAAATCCAACATTTTCGTGCTCGCATTGCGTTCCAAATTTTTAATTCGTTCGTTTTATTGATATGAAATGATATATTTTCTCATCAAATGAAAATTCGTTGTTTTGTGCAAGAATGTCAGGATTGAAAATTCACTATATTTTTCACTTTATCCTTCTAAAACTCTTATTTAAAGTACTCTCTCAGGCTGGGCAACATTTATATTATATTCTGGAAGTTGCGATTGAGGGACGTTTTAACTCCAAAAAAATGATTCAGATAAAATCAGGAAAACTTGTCCGTGTATCTATGTATTTTTTCACAAAAATGTGGGTTAAGGCAAAGCCAAACTTTTGCTTCGCCAATGTTTGTTGGAACCAAATATTTTCAAGTTGAGGAAGTGAGGAGAAATGGGAGCTTGAAAATTGAGATTAATTGACTTGATCTGGTTTTGAAAAATGATATTAATAACATTGTTTCTGTATTATGTATCGGAATGGGAAAAATTAATGAGGTTTCTCTTTCACTACAATGATATTGAATCTTCGATTTCAACTAGTTATGTTTTAAGAAAATGAAAATAGTTATTTGTTTTTCACTTGGCACCTTAATTACGGAAACTTTCCGAATAGTTGATCCTTAAAAATGGAGTATGTTCAGTACATCATACGTGTCCTCTAAAGTTTGTCCTGCATGCGGATCTTCAATGGATATTCATTTGTACTTCAAAATACTCTGAAATATTTCGAAGAATTTGTTAAGGTATTCTAAAAGCACTCAATTTTTTTGAAGATATTTAAATAATGCTGAAAAGTAACATAAAAAAGCATACTTTTACCAAGCAAGAAAAAGTGTGCTCGAAGTACTACCTGAAATGATAAATATTCAGTAATACTTATTGAAGTAAAACTTCCACTACTTCATCTTTACTTTTACGAATAGTATTATCATTAGAAGTACCAGGTGGTGTCATATACGACACCACTCAAAATTTTGAGATAAACTTCTCCAAGGACCAATATTTTGAGAACCCCTGACTTGTGTCTTACGACGCCACCTGATCCTTTGAGGTTACTCCTGTGGTGTCATATGTGACACCACCTGGTCTTTTGAGTAATCGAATAAAACCTAGTATTTCTAGTGTTATCCCTCACTTCACTTTGAACAATAAATATTCTTCAAAGTATCAAAGAAGTTACTTCAAAGTATTCCTTTCGAAAGCATCTGCATTACTTTCAAAAGTATTAGAAAAGTAATATGTACTTCATGAAGTATTAAAGAAATTTGGTTTCGGTACATATGCCTTTGTCCATAGGGTCATATACGTCCGTCGTCCGTCGTTTATTCAGATGAATCATGAAAAAAGCTGGAATGAAAATTATGAATAACAACTCTTTATGTGTTATATTTTTGATAGTTACTCGTAGATTGGTTTGGATTTTTTTAAATTGTCCAGTCCGGATGAATTAATTGAGCCAAAATTATAAATTCAATTTTTGGAAATTTACATTTGAACAGTGTTTTGTAAAAAGGGAAGAATTCCACTTGTTTCTAATTTTACAGGATAGCAAAAGAGAAATTTCATGGCTTACGCTCTTCTTACGTAACAGCTCAACTTTGAGAAGCCTGTTTTCTTAAAAATGGTTGCATTTTGGAACATAATATTTTTACTGTAGGTAGGACTCAGTGTATAAAATCAAACCCTACATGGAATAATTCAATTTTCGAAAAAAGTCAACTTATTTCATTCTTACATAGCACTATTCATTTATGAGGTTTTTACTTTCTAGTGAATTATAGAAAATATTTATGACTGTTGTATCTTCATTAGTCTTGGTTAATTCCTTTATTCCGTTTATTTAAATTTTCCATTAGATTGCATGGATTGATCATGTTCTATCGCTCAGCCATACCCTTACCAGCCCATAAGCCTTACAGAGGATATTCATAAAATCATCCTTCGAAAAGGGTATTTCTCAACGTAGGTCTTGAATTATTTTGGTATTTCACTGAAACTCTTTCATTCTTTTGTCATTTTAACTGAAGGCAAGTTTTTGTAGTCATGCCCACTGTTTGATGGGATAAAAAGGAGAAGATAAACTTCATAGAAAACAACCTCATGACGGTCGTTTTATATGAAGTTACTCATCTCATTTTTATGAATTTGAATTCTATTCTCCCTGGTCTGAATGTCTTTGATTTCCACTAGCTTTATATGCATGTATCGTCAATGTTTCTCAACTTTTTCATATAGTTTACGACCCAATAAAATATCGGTGATGGTGGGAAAAAAATTCCTCCTTATAGAATTGTTTTGGTTGTTGTATTGATTATTGTGATCTGAGTGGCGTTGAACAAATTGCACTCTCCAGAGCATACAGAAGAAAGTCAAATTTGAGCCCCCTGCGGGGGTATTATTTACTTGAATTTTCGAATCACTTTATTCACCGTATCTTTGAAGGGTCATTCACTAACTTGTGAAGTTTCAGTTTAATTGAATACGAGTAAAATTTACTTCCTTAATTAATGATATTAACTTATCCTGTACCTAGTATTTGAATGAGACAAAAAAAATCCTGTAATATTTAAATGAGACAAAAAAAGATCATTAGCGTACAATTTTTTACCACCAAGAATGTAATTCTCGTTCAATTAAACTGAAATTTCACTTATGTGTATTAAATGACCCTTCAGGCTATGCTTTAACGGAGCCCAAACGCTATATTTTTGACACTAAAAACGAGAAAAGAGAATGAAGAATCAAAGAAATACGAAAAAATGGACCAAAACATGTTCCTCTTTTTTAGGGGTTTTTGGCTCCTAATTTTATCTCAAATATCGTGATTTTTTGATACGTTATTAATGAGGGTTGACCTACAGGCGCTACCTATATAATTAGAATCCTAAAATTTCATTTTCCAGTCATAATTACTTCGTCTTAAACATGGACAAATTTGGACCAAAATTTCAACAAAACCAAACTGAAATTCAAAATTTTAACTCTATAGCGTCAAATCGTCCTCTACCTGCAACACAGAAAATCATATAATATGGCTAATATTTGTGGGAGAAATGGCGTAACAAGTAGGGATATTTATTTTTAGATAAATAAATTGACCGGTAAAGCAAAGCCCTTCAAAGATAGGTTGTATGGAGTGATTCGAAAAAAGAAGTTTGAATGGGATGATTCATAATTTCAGATAAAAATAATGAGTTTCTCTTCTTCATTATTTTCCGATCAAAAAAATCATTTTCTATTCTTCATTTGTATGCTTTTATTTTTCATCTTTCACTCAATTTGGTTTTAAATTAATCTACAGGATCAAAGTAACAAAATGTTCAAAATAATTACCTAATATTCAGAAATGATAGAGATAAGTGAACCCTTTTTCGGATAAAATGTACCCAAAATTAAACGGCGAGTGGTAAAAATGACTTTTTTGTTGTGACGGACGTCTCCACGAATTTGCCCATTGGAATGTCAGCTGAAACTTCATCTTAGTCCAACTCACGGTCCAATTTGATCATAATATTCATCATAAATGCGTTTATTTGCAGGGGTTCCATGAAGGCACAATCGACGATTTGGAGGGGGGGGGATTTTTTAAAATATTTTATTTAGAAATGAAATTTGAAGATGACCGAATACCAAAATTTTTTTCGCGCACGCGGGGGTCATCATTCCTAGTTGACCTTAGGGGGGTCACTCCTCGTAAGCGCACCGCAGTTTATTCGCGTTTAAAAATGATTGGGAAAAACATTTCGTAGTCTGGCTGAACGAGAGAGAGAGTTGTAACTTTATTTGGGAATGCCAATTTATTTATAATTTCGGAAATTTTTTGCAGAATTCATTTATTCGGACTATTGAGAAAGACAGATCTGAAAGGCATGCACTGCACACATGCATGAAGAAGAAAAGCGATAGACTTTTGAGTTGAAAATGATGCGAGTAGTTTACTCAAACCATCGGTTTAGTGACTTTTTTTCGTTTGATTAGAATTTTTGTTAACGTTTAATTATTGCTTGTCAAGTATTCTCTGCGTCAGTCTAGGCTATACCTTTGTTTCGGAGTCATTTTGCGTTCATTTTACTTTTTCCTTTTATCATCTCAGGTTAATTTATCATCTTGATCTTCTTTTAAACAGTCTCCGGCTTCTATTAATAATGTAAAAAAGCGATCTAATTTACGTCACACCATTTTTACGGTTGTTTTATCATTCCCGTTATTATTTTAGGTTTTGTGAGCTTGGTATTAGTTTTTTTTCACTTTGATTTTTTATTTACCCACTCTAATTTCCATTGTCGTTTATGTTTTTCAAATCGGATATGCACGTTCCTTCCAGAAAACGGAATTGTTTCCATTTGTGGCTGCTCGTTTTGCCTCTTGCCTATCCATCAGAACAGAAAATTCGTTTTGCCCCGAGAAAAGAACAGAGTGGAGATGTTTTTGATTTGAGTGGTGAATTTAAACGAAAAGGCTTTAATTTTTTTCTTCTTCCCTTTTTAATATTGTTTAAAATAATTCTAGAGTATAGTGCACTAATATTGTGTGACACTGTAGTCGCCGGTTTCCTTAGCAACGGCTTTCCTTTTCTCTTCTTTAGACATGGCTTTCTTCTTAATCCACCTTCTCCATTCCTCTTGCTGGTCGAAGAAAAAGTGAGACATCTTGTCGATTTTCGCCAAAACCTCTCAATTTCACTATGTATTTCAGGGTGTCTAAATGGAGTGAATTTTTTACCTGCTACCCTTGAGAATGGTTTCATATCGTGAAAAAAAATTCCATAAAAAATGTTAGCCCCCTAGGCTGAGGGGGTTGAAAATCTTTGGATGCAAAAATTAGCATTATTAGCAAATTTTCAACAGGCATGAGAGCATATCTAATTTAGGTCTTCGTATAATTTTTGTTAATATACGTAATTATTTGTATAATAAAGTCATTTCACTCCTTGACGGTTTTATAAAATGGCTACGGAAAATTCACGTGCTTCATCTGGCTTCATCCTTTTCTACATATTTCAGAGAAAATAATTGTTTGTTCTTGTATATTTGCGTTATCTAAAATACGAATTCATTCGTGTCTATTGGTACGTTTACTGGGTAACTTCTTGGTCTCAAGGTTAGCCACTGTGCGAATGATGCCGAATGCCGATGCTTTCTCAGTTTCACCGTGAATTCACTTCTGTCTGTTCAACCCTTCTTCGTGTAGCCCTTCTACCAGTGGCGGAACAAGTTTGTTTTTAGGGTGGGTCAAGGTGGCCAAGAAGAATCATTCGAAAATGCCAACATCCAAAAAATTGATACTGAAGCTGTTTTTTCATTATTTTACAATAATTTCTTAATTTTACTAGTTTTTAATTCAATTCGAAAAATTTTTGGGTGGGCCAGAATTTTTTCTGGGGGGCCGTTTCCCACCCAGCCAACTCCTTAGTTCCGCCTCTGAGCCTTCTACCTGATTTGACCCAAACGAGCAATTTTACCCGAAGAGTCGTCGATTGTCCGTTGTCGGTTGCTTCGTCTTTTGAACAACTTTTCGTCAATGTATAACCAGCGTGTTCCTGAAACACTATGTATATACTAGGTGAAAATTTTTCAGAAGAGTAGATGATTCTGATTACGTGGAATAGATCGTGTGGACTGTGGAACTTTTTTATGAACCGTGAAAATTTTAGTTGTTACTCGAGTATTGTTGTTGGGCAAATATTCCCGTCGAGAGTTGGCTATATTTTGTATTGTTGACAATGGAATCGAGATTTTTATGGAGTTTGCCTACGAGAACTTGAAATTAAAAAAACGGGATTCTTTGAAAGGAGCGATTCAATCGTTTCATTACTTTGAGGACAACTTGTGACTAATTTGCAAATTACTCGATCGTTCATTCAGATCGAGTGATCCAGTTGAATCGCTCATTCAAAAATATGTTACAACAATTTTTTGAAATTTTCATGTGCGTTTTAATTGGATTACCCTACAGTACTTGTATTTTTTAATCTTGTCAACTCACGTGTGAATTTTTTTGCTTGTGTTGGGTGGACCAAAAGTCTCGTGGAAGGTGATTTAGTGTTAGCAAGATGAAAGTAATTGCTGATGGGTTTCAGTTATCCCCTTTTATACGCGTTGTTCCCATCTTCTTCACGACTTTATCCAATCTGTAGACGACTTGACATTTGAAGAGTTTTGTCGTAAAACGTAACAAACGCCATTTAAAAAATGCTAAAAAATCGCCAAAAAACTGTCCATAAAAGAAGAAGTAGTTGCTCCATTTTAATGCATAATGACCCGATCTTTTCCTTAGAGTTGACTGAATTACTATTTCATCATAGTGATACTCCGCTTTCCTCTGATAGTCATTTGCGGAGGTTGGAACTACTTACTATGAAAATCGCGTTTGTTGCGTTTTGCGGCCAAACTCCTCATTTGATGTGCTAATCGCTCCTCTTCATTTTATAGGCTAACATATAATGTACACATAAACCACACAACCCATGTATATACTTCGTTTCTTTTCCACCTTATTTTGTTATGCCTTTGGCGGAGATTTATCGAGTACCTGCGAGTATGTCGAGGTATGGAATCAAAAAATGTAGAAAAATATGCGAAGAATACGAAGTTCTCGTACAGTGAATTACTCTTTGTTAAAAAATTTATTTTTTTTCTGTAATAACCTTGTTCGTGCATATTTAGCCACATTTTTCATACATATATAATTTTTTGCTAACCTTTAAAGGGTAACACGTTTCATTAATCATCAGTTTTGAGGTGACGAAAATTGGAATTAGCACGTGTAAAAAAATTACATTGTGGAAATAAAATGAGCATTAATTGCTCATGTGTAATTTTTTGATCATGTTATTTTCAATGGATATGTATTAATTTTTCGAACCCTGACTAATCATGTTTAGGCTACTTCTAATACCCTGTGAAAATCCACGAGTTCAGAATGATTTTCCATTTTCGTAAGTATAAGGCCACGTAAACCGTAAACGTAAAAGTTCTCCTATGTAGTTTAGCCATGAGTGCTTTTCTTTTGAAATCCAAATCCTTACCTCATTTTTTTGTTATTCACCGATAGTATTTTTCGCACATTTGCTTCTGTTACCATGCCTGATGTCACTCTACTTCTGTTTAACTGCTGTATTTTTTAATTTAACTTCTGAACTTGAGCGAAAATCATCGCAGTCAATTTATAAAAAAACTTGTTTGGATCTTTGTTCGATGACACGCGTTTTCTAATTACGGTTCTCATTAAATCCCCTTCGTCTATTTCTTTTCCACGGTGTACCGGTCCGCTATTCCAAAAAATAAGGTGTAAGAAGAAGAAAAAAGTAGTACCTAACCAAACCAGCACGATCACGATTTCTTATATGAGTTTTGTACGGTAGGAAAAATGAGTGGTTCAATGGAAATTAATGCGATGGAGGCGAGAAGTGGTGAGTGAAAAAATTGGGTAAAAACGATAAAGTATTATTGTGGTAGGTTGCAAATATGGACCTGAAAACTTGAAGTATCTACTTACATGCTCAATGATTAGAAATAGAAAATACTGACCATTCTTATAGTACTTTTCGTCTTATAAACTCGAGTGTTGCAAAGTAACCACTTATGATCCTAGTCAATGGTTTCACTTGTCTTCTTACTTTTTTACCAAAGTTTTAAATTTTTTCTGATTTTTCTATTTTAGTCTGGGCTAAAAGTAAAAGATTTCTATAATTTTCCAAGGATCTTGATCAATTCTGCGAGGCTGAGCTGAGCTGAAAGAGACAGCTTGACTCTTACTCGTAGTGTCTTATGTGAGCTCTTGTACCAAGCTTGCTCTTCTCTGTTCATCTGTTATCGGATTAGTAAGCTGAGCCTGGTCTGCTCCTCTCAATTTATTTAAGCTCTAAGCTATCTTGGAGCTTGCAAAGCTGGGCTCAGGTTTCATCTTGGGTGAACAGGAGTTGGATCGTAATTTGGTAGAACCGTAAACAGCTTATACTTGGCGCCAAAATGTTGGAATGTTTGTTGAACTTTCGTAATTTTAATTTTAAACGTATTTCATGAAGTATTGGATACCTACAGTTCCCAATGTTATCTTCTGACAAAAATAAGAACGTAATTGCTTTTCTTGAAGATGGCAAACATTATGAATGCCTTTTCGTCGTACGTATACTCTAATCTAAACTCCAAAAAAATGAGTTTGGTTTTGTATTTTTCTGCGGATTGGATGTTCAGTTCTTTATGGTTTAAGGCTTTATAGTTAGTTATACTAATTTGTTGTAGTCGGTACTTACTACCAGAGTTTTGTTTCATTTAGTGAGGACTGTGAGGTAAGCAGAAGTTCTTCTCAATTATATATGTCAATAAGTTGACTGTTTTTATTTATCCTTTCTCATGAGGTATATATTTTTCACCGATATATTGGTAGATCTAATGTTGGACGTCGCGTCGCCCACTTTCTCGTAGATTCGCTTATATATAGAGTGACGCAGTAAATTCTATTTGTAAAAAAAGTGCAACTCTTGAACTTCTAAGGTTTGATCAAGTTCTGATGAAATTCAAAACAAGAGAACTGGAAATTAAGTCCTAGAGAATTTTTCTCACTTAAACCTCATCAGAAAGAACGCACAAATCTTGTAATTCAAGGTAAATGGAATTAGAATCAAAAGGTGAAATAAACCAACAAATGAACACTCAGAACCTAGAACTTACTCGTCGAGTGAGTTCTTAAAGTGCAGAACTCGAACAGAACTCAAGTTCTAGTGTCTTGAGTTCTAGTGGCAAAAAAAAAAAAAAAAAAAAAAAAAAACAAGTAACCAGTAAACTATTTTTACACTTATTCAAATAGAAGAGCAATTTCGAGAACTTTTTTGAAAACGTACTGAAAGGGCAGAACTTTTTTACAACTAACTATAGAACGAATCTATTAGTAGCCAGTCCATTCCATTTGAGAAACGCCAGGCGCAAGAAAATACAGCCACGCTGAATGCTGCGGTCTAAACACAACACTACACTCGACTATAGTTGGTTGATAATGATGGAATGTTTTTTTTTTTTAGAGTGGACAGTATCTCAACAATATTTATGTAACTTGCTAACTGTAAATTGATGTGTTGCTAGTTGCATATTGATGTTTCGCAAATGGAATGAACTATAGCTACTTCTCGACTTGAAACTTGTTTATATTAAAAATAGTTAAGCCTTGTATGTTCATTGAAAGAAATCCCTTGATTTGGACGAGAAGAAACTTAAAAAACCAGAAACATTTCGATTTTGGATTTCCTTCGTATATTTCTGCCTGCGGTTTCATAATTTTTTTTTAGATTCTTTATGTTCATTTCAAGTGGATTATAATATACCTACTCGTACCTACACAAAGGTATTTTCTACTAAGTGCGACCGACCGATTCGATCGCTTTTTGATGTTAATTGTATTAATTTACCCATTCCTTCGTTATTATTTTATTCTTGTGCCTCGCCTCGTTCGCTTTTGGTCTGCTCTGTAGTCCGTATCTGTCTTTGGCCCCACTTCGTATGCGCAAAATAATAAACCAAACCGAACGACTCTCTCGCTGGGCGACGGGTGCCGTCCCCCCGACTCCGATGCCACCTTACATGTGGATGTTTCGTTGGCAGAATGGCTGTGAACTTGAACGTTATCACTGAAGAGAAAGAAAAATTTATAAATGGGGGGAAAAAGTGAAAGAAAACAGAAAACATTCATTGCACAAAACGCCGGACCTCTGTGTCAGCTGATTCGCGGTGCCATCGTGTTTGTGTATGTGGACGCCTGCTCAACACTCACAATCAATTCTGATTTTTTCATTCAATTTTTCATACTCTGAGCTTTTTTTGTTGCTGTTTATTGTACTCGTATGTTTTGATGGTTTCGCTTTTTGTATTGAAAATTTTTCGCTGTGATGTCAAAGTGAACTACTCTGCTCAGCAGTTTTTGTTTTCGGCGACCAAAGCTTGGGCAAAGAAAAGTGAGGCCGGTAATTCAGTAATCTAGGTCAGACACGATGATAAAATCTGTTTAAACTTACGATTTACATTACAGTCTACCTATTTCGAATCATTATTGAATGGTGTCAAAGCACACGTGGTGCTGGTTACTTCGTTCTTAAACCTCCAAATTTCGTCAACACTGTGCAGCTAGTAGAGGCGTCAAGTGTGACGTCATTAAGGTAGCTGTGGTTCCATTTTTCTTATACTCTTCTATTGAAAATTGATTGTAGCAGGCAATGAGGTGGCCCCTGGCCCATCTGGCTGCTGTCATACAAATAAAACGTCTATCAGTATAGTACGTGTATACTTGTCTTAGATAATCTAGCATGGATAGCCAGCGTACGAGATTTCGGCCTGTCAACACGGCTAATGTAGGAAAAATATTATGCTGGGAGGCATGCGCAGAAGTAGTCGGTTGGCGTTGGTTGATACGATTTACGAACGGTGGACAACGCACTCGCTTCGCGCAGGGCTACGCTGTTTCGATTTTCTTGTTTTGCGCATGCAATCCAGCATAATATTTTTCCTACATTAGCGATGTTGACAGGGTCGTTCTATAAGGCCAGGATAGCGCGCTGGCTATCCATGCTATATTATCTAAGATACTTGTATACCTACCTATGGAGCGGTTGGTTTTCTATTTGTCATTAATTTATTTGCGGTGATTATAAAAAGTTTTTGCAAGATTCTGTTTCCCGAGATTCTAATCTTTGAAATACAATACATACCTACTTTTTTTTATTGAATATTTTCTTGATAACATCAAAATATTCAATTCTTGGGCTGGCTCATTGGTGGTCAAGTTCATTCACTATTTTTTTTCGTGTGTATTCAACTTATATCTTTCATTGATTTACAGAAAAATGAGAGTGGCTCCTGATCGACCAGACCACAGTGAGAATGTCGGCGTTGCCCTCAGTCAGAATCCTGTCACTGCTGCAACGGCTGCTACCGTTACTCTATATTCGCCTGATGGACTGATTGCTGTCCAAGTAAGCAGATTTATTATTATTTGTGTGCGTGTGTTTGAAAATGATACCTAGTCGACGGTTGAAAAGGATCACGATGAAGATTAGGAAAAGGATCGTAAGCTTGGCTAGTGGCTGTGATGCTTTTTTAGGGATACTTTCTAAAAAAAATGGTTCAGAAAATAGATGTTGTCTGAGAAGCTGGAGTGCGCCGCGCTGGCAAAAAATGTGGAATCTTGGACTTCAAATAGAATTAAACTAACTGGAGGGCACAAGAAAGAAACAAGCCTAAATAAAATCATATTTTCCATTTAAAAGAATGTTTTACTAAATTTTATTTAATTTGACGTAGGTATGTGAAATGTTGCTACAAGAAAAATATATTTTGATATAAAAAAGTTCTTACATAATATTTTTTCTATCCTAAACTATTTCATGCACCTACAATGAGGTTATATTTTTTTCGATAATTAGCGTATAATGTCATCAGGAAGATTTTGTTTGTAAAAAATTTTGCTCCAAAATTTACAACCAACATAATTTTTTCTGTCTGAAACTAAATCATTGGCAGAGCCGATAAAAAGTTCTCACTTGAGAGGACCGAATTCCATAAAAATTGAATAAAAAACTAGTCGAAGGAAAGTCTCCTATACCATCTCCATGACTACGCTTACCGTCGATACATCTCGACTGTAGTTTTATTGATATTTCCTATCTGAAGTATGAGAATTATTTGACAAACACTAGGAAATTCATACAATAAATTCGAAAAAAAATTGAATAGTGTACATCCTGTGGTCGATTATAAATTTGTGTTGTTACATTTTTTTTCTCTGAATATGACAAAATACATATTTCCGCAGTGTGAAAATGGTAGACTATCGTGTAGATGTTATAATTTTCCTCCTTTTTTTATTCAACTTTTTCATTATGATAATTTCTACCAAATTGAATTTTCGAAGCGCTATTTAAACGCGTTGTTAGTGAAAACTCATGACCATTCCACGAATTTATCAAATCAGAAAATTAATATCGCTGCTCTCTTTTGACATGTTGACTTAAAATTGAAATGAAAGTGATAATATCCAATCATTTAAATTAGTATATTGCGAACAATGGAATCTGTGCATGACGAACATCTTATCATTCTGTAGCAATGGTTCAGAGAGTTCTCATGGTTAAAAAAAAAGAGAAAAAAAAGTACTTATCAGCATCTTTATTTTTTCTACGACGGCGGTTAATGCGGAAATTTGGTCTAATAATTCTTTAGATTGGTAGGTATTCAATTGAAAATTTTTGATCCAAAGACATATAGTCTGTTCCAGTTAAGAGTTCCATGACGTCACAAGATTCAACGAATGAGAAGAAAGTATTTTCGATTTCAACCAATCGCTTTCTTCAAATGCTTGTGACGTCATGGAACTCATAACTGGAATAAAGTGTAGCTATTCTAGGAAAAATTTTACTTTGACGTTGAGTTGAATTGAACCAAACTTTCAGGAAGAACATGATGACGTCATCGCTGATGTACCGAGAGGTGGAAGTGTAGTTGGAGACGATGATTTAACCTCACTCACTTGGCTGCAGAATAACAACCTTCTCAAAAGTAATATTTGTAATTTTTTTTTTACAGACCTGTAAGAATAAATTATAAAGTTATAAAGATGATAAAATATACTAAAGGTGTTTACTATCAGCTCCTGTAGTGATTTGGCACTTTCGTAGCTGTATTTTGAATTAAAAAAAAACTTTTACTTAGTGACTTTTGAAACATTTACAAAAAATGTTTTCTCACTTGTCCCCGTGATAATTACGCTTGTTGAAGGCTAAAATTGCTTTAAAAATTAATTTCAATTTTCAATTCGATATTCTATTCATTGCAGATCGCAGTGTAAGAATCGTAGATGAAATAATATGTATTACTTAGATCAAAATTTTTATTTTCATTAAATTCTGATGAAAAAATATTAGTGACTTATAGCGATGAGCTTTCATGAGAACTTTGGAAATTGACACGTGTTGATGATTACGTTAAAAGAAAAAAATATTAGCATCTGGTTATCTGTTGAAGATTTGGGCTTATGACTTACTGAAACTACTCGAAATTTTTTACTCAAAATAATAGTACATAGTTGTAATTCATCCTAGTGATGTGACTATTGCTATTTCAAATAATGGCTTGATACGTAGGACTAAAGTATTGTCTTAATTTTGATTGAATGAAATTTTTGAAAAGTAGTGAAGCTTATATTTCTGTTTTTGTCGACTGATTTCAATTTGGAGTATTATAATCCCAACTTTTTTTGATTAAGACTTTTTAATTCTAGTAATCTTTAAATCAATTTTTATTTTTATTTGGCCCACAACTTCTGCATTATTTTGGCAGTTGGTATGTCTCAGTAATTTGAGTTTCTAGTAAAATGATGAAATTTTTTGTAAAATATCATAATTATGTGCGACACGTTTCACTTTTTGATTTGAAAAATAATTTAACAAATTGAGATTTTCAAGAATAGTTTGCCGTGTCATTAAGCTTAGGAATTCTTTTCGAATAGTTGCCTAAATTATATTTATCGTGATTTTGCCTTTTTTTATTTTTTAGGTGTACACGAGTTACCAAAACATGAATTTATCGACGATAGCGCCAGGGACTCCACCTTATCCAACAGCAGTGCTTCCATTACGTCTTCCCGAAAAATATCAAATCAATGTATTAATGTTATACCTCGTTTATCTTACGATCCGCAGGTTCGTTGCGCATTGGGTGGAGTCAGTTAATTTTATTTCGATCGGTAAAAATGTCTAATCTACTCTGCTTACGTGGTTGCTCAGGTTCATGTTAATTCGAAACCGCCGTTTTCGTTCTCATGTCTAATTTTCATGGCAATCGAAGACTCGGATGAAAAAGCGCTCCCAGTAAAAGATATCTACGTTTGGATTTTGGATCACTTCCCATATTATCGTAATGCTCCGACTGGTTGGAAAAATAGCGTTCGTCATAATCTTTCGCTCAATAAATGCTTTAAGAAAGTGGAAAAATCACCAGTAAGCTGCATAAAAATATAATTTAAAGCTGTAATTTTGTTCTCTTAGTATTATGCTTTAACAAAATTTTTAATTCATGTAGCACTTGGGTAAAGGTTCGCTATGGATGGTAGAACAGCGATTTCGACCATGTCTGATACAGGCATTACAAAAAACTCCGCACCACCAGTATCACAAATTTATTCGTAACCTGAATATCAATAAGAAAACGAGTGCTGACAGCACCAATTATATGACTGGGTGAGTGTTCCGCTTTCCTCAGATAAGGAAAAAATGCGAGCAGAGCTGTCGAAGAATTTGAAGCTGAACAATAACTGATTTTTTATTCGCTTAAATTAGCATGTGTCAGCACTGACCTCGACATGATTAGGATTTGTTGGAACTGATTGCTATATTCTCCTACATAGATTCAAAAATTTCAAAGTAAAGATGTGGTGGGTTGATTTTACTTTTTCTGATAGTAAAATATACGAGGTCTCCAAAATAACTTGACTATGGGTCGTTATTAGGTAGGTATCTAATACTCACTATTTTTAAAAAACCCGTCTTAATTTGCGGTAATGTATCTTCAATATAATATTTATTTTCCATTAAGAAGTTCAAGTGTAATGAAAAATGTTTCTTCTCTAAATCATGGCGTATGCATTGAAACTGATTATGATGTAGAAGTCGTACAATCGTCCATCAAGGTAGTATGATAGGAGTTTGAGAGGTGCCCTCCTTTCGTTGTTGTTACAAAACGGTCGCCCAGTTATGCAATGAACAAGTTTTTGTCATATATACTTTCTATATTTTATTTTCCAGCTTAGTTTATTTATGCGAAAATATTGTCCTGCTCGTATTCGCCCATCCTCGATTTTCTCCAACTTTGTACAATCAACTTTAGCTATCTTGATTTTGAATTTTTGAATTTTCTTAAATCTTAATAATGTATCTATGATGTTACAATTTACAGCGATAAAACAGATGCATTACTAATTTCAAATAATGACGAGCCTACGACCAAGAAAGATACGACCACTGAAACGATTTGTATAAAAGAAAGCATGGATGATGTAGATGCAGCTGCCACAGCAATGTTAGTTTTAAAACATGGTGGATATTCTTTCGATGTAAAAGCAGGTAATTTCTTCGACACTGTATATTTGTGTTACTCATTACTTTGTTAGTCTATAATAGGTACGAGGTAATCTTGATTAGGTATGAGTATGGCTTCGTCGTACGGTGAAAGAATACTTCCATATTTTTTTCATACTGATTTCTTTTGCTTCCCAGGGAATGTCGATTTTGTGTTGCAAAATGATGCTGTTTCTGCTGGTGGACAAGGACTCATTGTAAGCAATATTTCTTCTTCTTTTTATAGTTCTTAATAATACTGCTGGCTTGTGAAAAATCTAAATTGACTGGTCCAACGTACTGCTCGTGAATGAAAACATAATTGAAATCTTGACTTTTTAAGTGAATTTCCATCAAAATAATCTCTTATGGAAATTTGTTGAAAATATCTTGAGAATTTTGGTATTGCGAGAAAATCGAGTTTCAGTAGATTGAGGTAAAAAAATACCGTGAATATCCTCCAGAAGTGTCTTAACGATTATGTATCTGAAAATTGTTTAATTGAAAAAAATATATATCTCCATTCCTGTGAATCACGGAGAGGATTGTTTACGAACTTCTTCAGTTATCGCTTTTTGTATATATTTTGGCTACGATTTTATTCAGTTTATTTTTTGAACGTTACTCTTCTTGTTGGAATCGAGCTAATACAGTATTATGGTCTCATTCGTTGGCTTCTTTTTGAGCGCTAATTCGTTTTTTTTTCCTGGTTATTCTTGCCCAGAATGCCTCATATTTTTGAGACATAACTTGTTTATGAAGTGTAATTTTGACGAACTCTAATCACAATACACAAACTTACACTCGTATTTATCTATTCGTTGCATTTTTAATGAATAATTTGAAATATTTAGTAGCTCATTCGAATAAAATTAATTTCATTCACTCATGTTGGTTCTAGTTCAAGAAATGTTCAACAGAACCTTTTCGTTTGCTTAGAATTATGTAAAAATTTCAAAATAGTGGCATTTCGCTGGTGGTGGTCCATATTTAATTCGAACTTGTAAGTTAATTCGTTTCTTAATATTTCACAACGTGCGTTTATTTTGCAGGAAATAACATCTGAGCTATCTGATAACTGTCCGAACAACGACGATCACAATTACGGTTATCCCTGTTCCACGTCAACTAAACTGAATTCATCCTGTGATTCCAATGCGGTACCCAACGAAAAAGAAACATTGAACAGGTTGGTGTCCTAAGTTTTCAAACTTGGAGATGATTCATAACGGCTACACCTTATCTATTGAGTTGAGCTTTTTGTGTTGAACGTTATTGTTTTTCTGCCTGCCACATCCTCGACCATGATGTGCTTGTTGCTTTGACAATTTATTTGTGCTCCTTCCCTACCCAATTCCTTTCTAATTTGCATTCGGCTGTCATTACTTATTTTATAAATAATCTTTTACTATTTTGTATATTTTACCTTTGCCTCTTGTAATATTTATTTTTGGGTTTAAAAGTGGCTTCGTCATGGCTGCAAAGTGTTGATGCTTCTCAACATTTACTTGGAATGATGGAGGTACGACTCATTGAATTTGATACATTTTCAGTAATTCTTCGAAAGTATTATTGTTTTCATTCTAATTTAAATGCTTCCAGACACTGTTTTTTTTATTTAGTGTTGAAAATGTTTTATCATGAAACTCTGTTAACTGCAAGGTAGTATCTAATTAATTAGAGAATACTAGTATCACTTACAATTTTTTTGACACAATTTAATCAACTTAGAAGGTATTGTAGAAGTTGTCATGAGCACTCATAAGAACATACTTCTATGGAACAAATGATTAACCGTAGTCCTTGTGAAATAATAGCTCTGTTTCTTTCGGCTCGGTGTTGGAAAAATGTAAAAAATAATCAACACTTTTTTTCAGACCGAGTATGAAAATTTAAAACCCGGTGTAAAAATTTCCTAGTAAAACGGTTGTGAAACAGGCGTATTTGGTCAAAACGAAGAAGTTTTTTGTGGTAATTTTTTCAATGTAAAAACAAATATGCAGGCTGCATTATCATCGTAGATACTCGTATGTGTAGCCATAGACTTACAAATTTTCAATTCAAATTTTTTGTTACAAATCTCTTTTTTCCCCATTAATTATGAGTGGAAGCAATTAATCTTGACGAAAAAATTACTAAAAAATTAGAGGTAATCGGTAGAATTGTTTTCGTCTAGAAATGATTAAATTTTAGAATTTGAAATCGATTTTCATATTTAGTCGTATGAAAGGTGCTCTATTTATGAAAAGAATAATGATCTACGCGAAGTTTTCAACATTCTGCCATATGGCGACATTTTACTGATTAATTATTCGTTGTTTCTCGTAGTAAAAATGTGTGTGTGTGTTTCCAAAAAACTTTGACTTTTTTGTATTGCATTGCATTAATCCACGTACGATCAACCGAATAATAATTTCCTATTAATTTGATAGAAGATCTTATTGCACGAATATTTTTTGGGGAAAAATAGAATTGTTTCTACATTTTGCTATAGTGTAGCAATTTTTAAAACTTATTTGAGTTTTAATTTAATTTTAGCTAGTTTTTGTACCGAAATATTCACATGTTGGAATAGGTTTATGTTATTTTACCGAATCGATTTTAAAAGGCATTATAGTCGGTTATGGTTCGATGTTCAAAGTACGTAGCTGTTATAGGAGTTAATAGTTCTTTCATCTTGACTGGTAGAAATGTTTGGAAATTAGATTATACGCTTGCGCTATATTTTCCTTATACAAGATTATCAACTTTTGAAAAATCGTGTCTTTAAAGAAAATTGGTTTTGCTTTTATACGTCATGAAAAAATTCTGACGTATTCATTCATCTCCATTTCTGTTTGTGTAGATATTGGAGTACTGTTCGGGAAGATATGGAAGAGCAGCGTAAAATTGTAGAGGGTGCCGATGCTCTTCTAAATTTGGCTGGCATCAAGACAACTGCCCACAATACCAAAAAAAGAGTAGCTTCGTCCATTCTCGGTGATGAACAGCGGCATCGTAATGCAAAACGATCGTGCACTGAGCAGTCTTCGCTTTGCGGACCCCTAGTGGTGCGTAAAGACGGCTTTTCAACTGATGTCAATTCACGCAAGTCAATTACTTTTGCTAATACCAGCTCTCGCTCAGACATTACTAACGACGATGGAATTATTTTTGTGGGTGACAGTACCGAACCTCCAAACGTGCATCGTATTAGACCCCGAAGTCGAGCATCAGTTATGAAAAATCAGCCACAACGAAATAAAATTGAAAAGAGAAGAACCAAGTTGTAGGTTTTGCTTATTTTGTTTTATTTGAAGTAGATTCTGTAAGGGTTTTTCTACTATTTCTTAATGCTTTCAATACATTTTTCTTCCCCGCTTCACCAATCTCATTTCGACAAAAGTTTATTTATCCAGAAATTAATGAGTAGAATCTTGATATGTCGGAAAAAATCAAAAATTGAAATTAAATGCCTAGAGAAAAGATGAAAAAAATAATTGGTGATAGTTAATTCTTGTTTGTTATTTATTATTATGATAATGATTATTATAATAACTATTATTATCTTTATCATATTACACCCATTTTCTTAGCAGGTTTTTTTTTTTCAAACCTGCTTATTTTTTGTTATGTTGTTGATGGAGTATTTAATTCTGCAATTCAGTGTTTGATAATAGCGGTCAAATTATTACCATATTCTTGGTTGCCTCCTCGTCTGGTCAGATAATTAATTTTTTTTTCCCCAAGTTATTATTATTATTATTATTATTATTATTATTTATTTATTTATTTATTTATTTATTTTTTCTTTTAAATATTCATGGTTTCTGACTCTTGAATTATTTTGTAAAACAAATTTTCTTACTCCTTCAAGAACTGCATACTTACCTATGTATCATAGAATTTCTCTTATCAGTGAAATTTTTGCCGCCTTTGAGTAGTGAATTTCTAAATACCTATTTTAAACGGAATTCACGTTTATGCTAGGAGTATGATATGCCTGCTCTGAACCAGAAATTTTTTTCATATATTTTTTATTACGGTACATTTTGTTTTTGTACGTATTTGTTTTCTACAATTTTGTAGGAACTGTTTTCATTGTTACTTTGTCTTATGTCTTCCTGGTACTAACTTTGTGTCGTATATGTTGAGGGTTGACATTCTTGAATATTGTTTTTATTTTACCTTAAGCTATTTGTACACGTGCGAGCGAATTAATTCGTCAACTACTCGAAAAGGAAGTTTTCCTATTGCGGCCCCTCCATGCCCGATTCAAACTATCCGATTGCGGCCAACAAACGTACAAGTTTCCCTATAATTAGGCGTCTAAATCAAAATTTGCCATTTACGTACTTCCTCCTGCCCCTCCTCGACCCTAATACATAAATAAATATGAAAATGTAGGATTGGTATTTTTGGAATCCTGAAATCATAAAACAAAAAAACTACGCAGGTCCTTTGCCTGCACTTACTATGTGAAAATCAGACTGAAATTAATTGCTAGTTCTCCTTCAGAAATCTGCTGATAATCGATTTTAGGGTTATTTCTTAAAGAGAAACTCTTCTGTTTGGTCTTCTCACGATAATTTCAGGTTCGTTTGCAGAAATTGTTTTGCTGGCTTGAAGTCTTCCTTAACATTACCTGCCTTAGTCTGACGCAGTGATGCCCCCGGTTTGCTAAATAAGGGGCTGAATCTTGAAGTCCCCAGATAATAAAAAAAATATCCGCACCCTGCGTAATTCTAAATGAATTTGGCCGCTATTCGAACCTATTTAGACCGTAATTGGATCATTGGAGCAACAGGGCCGTAATCACACTATCCCTAGATTTTGTCTCACTTTCCCTTCATGGACCGCAATCGGATGATCCTCCTCGAAAAAAAGATTCATAATTAATTCTGCTCGCATGTGTACACCTGCAGGGGCGTGCTCTAGATTTTTTGAGAGCAATGAAATAGTGATTTGAAGGGGGGCCCTGAGGCTTCAAAACCCCCCTAACCTTCCAAAAAAAAAAAAGGAAAACTTGTAAAATATTATGATGAAATTTATTCACTTACCAGGCCCTCATTTGTCAGGGCTCCCAACGAATGATATTGCTCTGGTTTATGGTTAGCACACGCCTGTATACATAACTTAGAAAATGAATATGTACTTGTTTTCTATAGTACGAGTACATTATTATTATTATTTCTTTTTTTTCCAGTATGGGCTGACTTCTTGGAATGTATTAGTATTGTGTTTTTATTTTGAGTTTTGAACATTTTATGACGTACCTCGCGTAGTAAACATTTTACTTGAAACTTATAAAAATTATGTGATCTCAATTTAATCCCATTTTGTGCTTGATCTGGATTATTGAAGATGCTTCGATGTACATGAATATGACATTTTCACCTGCTGAAATTTTGATGTTCGTGAATAATGTTTTTGAATGCTTGGGTTATTCGGAAGCTTAGCCAACATTTTTTACCGTTTTTGTCCATTGACTTTTTTTTCTCCTAAAATTTTGATAAAATATAGTCATTTTCCCGAATCTAATTCCCCAACGACTTCCTCTAATAGCATTGGAGGGGAAAATTAATTTTTTTGGGGGTGGGTGATCGAGGGATGAGGGAATGTAATTTGAGGAATCTGATTCGGGGAAATAGCCCGGAATAGATAAAATGCGTATTGTTTGTAACAAGTCACGAAAAAAAAGACCAATCTGTGGAAACACGAATTATTTAGGATAACTAATTTAAAATATTGATTGCCATGCACCCAGTTGCATTTTTTCGTGATTAATGATGCTTTTAGTTGCTCTAAAATTTTATTGCATTTTTTCAATTACCAAGCGATTTGAAAGAGAAATCGATCTATTAACAAAAATTGGTTTTTGATGCATATTCGTTCCTTTCTTATGACCCATCACATTTTATTATTCAATTTGTTAAATTTTCTTTCTAGCAATTGTTACCAGAGATTCTTCCATATCGTAATAATATCCATAGATTTTTTCCTTCGCTGCATTTCTGAATTCTGATGATTTTTTTTGTTTTGTTTTTTTGTTTTGTTTTTCTATGTTTGAAACTAATCACTTTTCTTCGGCCATTTTGCAATGATATAATACCTGCTTTCTTTTCAAATTGATGACTTTTGAATTTATGTTTCATCGCAATTAATATTTTCGACTGAGAATGCTTTCTACAGTGAAAACAATTATTTATTTGGTTTGGTATTGATAATGTTAATTTCTGAGAATCTCTGGTGTTTTGTTTTTTCATTTTCCTCCCTCTGTAGCTATACTTATCAAAATTTTAGTTATAAGATTTTTTTGAGTCGTATAAATTTCTAGTATCAACTTTCACCTAAAGGCAGTAGCGCACTCAAAAATTGTCCAAGGGAGGTTTTGAGTCTCGAATTTATTGTTGAATGATTAATTTTTTTTTGTTGTGAAATTCGATATTGAATGAGAGTGCTTTTGCAGCCTAGTCTCTCGTTAAATGTGCCACAGTCTGAAGCTGAAAAAGAATTGAAAACAAAATAAAAGTAACTCCGCGAAGTGGATTCTATAATACGAGTAATTTTATTTATCGTTGCTTCAAACCTTCAAGTCATAATTTCTTTTTAATTTTGAAGAAATTTTACGATTCTATGGTCTAGAATAGGAAAACTTCATTTGTAAAATTTTCTCCTTTCAGGGGGGTAATAGAATTTTTGCGTGTGGGCTATTCGTCTGTAAAAGTAATCAGCTAAATTGTGCTCAACTCGTATTATTAAAAGCTTTTTATATAATCGAATGTTTTAAAATAGAATGTAAAATTTTCTAAAATTTATAAATGGCTAAAAAGTTGAAAGCCTTTTGTTTTTTCTTCATGAACAGTCTGTCGAATATTGCTTGTAGTTGGCTCATGAGACTTGTTATTTGCATTAGTGTAGTGTCTAATTGTTATGTACTATTACAATAATAAGCCTAATTTAATTACACAGCCCACAAGTACATTCAATGAAGTCTCGTGCACCTTTTTATAATTGATAAACAATACTTGCGCATCATCATCATGTAAAAATGCAAGTTCTTTGTCAACGCTCCTGTTGGAGCCTTCATTTTTCAGTCGAGACGAAAGCATTTACTTTTTTTGAAAATATGTACAGACAACGCCATTTTGCTGTAGAACACTAGACCATGGAGTCTTGAGATTCCGTATAGTTTCTTGCATGGTGTTCCATTTTGTTAACTTTTTATATGCGAGACAATCACTAACGTAGAATTTTGTGAAAAAAAAATGACGAGCTTGATAGAGAAACGTGATTTTCTGTGACGTTTCTTATTTATAAATTCAAAATTATTTTTTAAATAATTTTCAAATATTCGTCAATTTGTAAGCTCAAAGGTTTTTTGCCAACTTATGAATTTTGTAGTCGCTTGACCTTTGTGTTTTTCACCATAGGTAAACTGTCTAATTTAATTTATTGTTATTTTCATTAATTTTTTAACTGACCGAATAATCGAACCGGGGAATTCATGAAAACATACTTGTCCTACTGTGTTCAGGGCTCAATTAATTATCTGTGGATGTAGTTACCTTCAAAGTTGATGCACTTCATCCTAAAATGAATTTTTGTTATGTAATCATTTACCTATAAGAAGTGCATTGTAGGGTTACATACTATTATCAGATTTCGTTGTTGAGAACTAAAATTGAGAAAATTGATTTGATAGTAAAAATAAAAAATAAAAACTTATCATTTTGTCGTTGGAAAAAATTTAGGTACCTGTCTGTGATTTTTTACTTCTGTTTTTCTTAGTTAACATATTTGTTTACGATGTTATAAGATTATAACTATCTACTGTTGGGCAGTTACGAAATGATGTTTTATGTTATTAACAGTTGTGGTAAAATGAGAAAAAAACATTTTGTAGTTATTTTTAGCGTAGTCGAAGTACGTATTGTCTTTTTTTAAATAAAGAAATAACCACGACTTCGGTTTCTGTTTTCCTTTTCTTTAACTTATTAATTACCTGGCTGATTGAAATTATGTTTCAACCACCACCTTATACGTACATACATTAAATAATATTATAATTTTTCGACAGCGACTGAAAATTTCAACAGATACTGTGAATTATTGCATTTATTCTATCAATATTACAATCTGGTAAATGTGAACAAGTAGATTTTGTCACTTAGTCTATTGATTAATAGAGCATCGTTTGCAAAGTTCACCATTCCACTGTGACAAATTGATTTTAGTAGTTGTGTGAACCTGTAATGAAAATCAGTTCATTAGAATTTCCCCTCAACTAAATTTAAAATTGCTCAAGTATACCATTGAGAAAATGGATTTCAATGATCTGGATTAAAAATGCGTCATCTCCAAATTTTTTTAAAAATAATTTTTATTTATTACGAATTTGAAATTTCTGCTGACCCATATTCAAAAGTTTGTGTTTAATTGATTTTTTAAACATTTTAGTTATTATTTGACAGCCACAGAAAAGGACTGGTTTCATCGTAATTTTTTCTACTTACTCAATGGTCTCATGGGATGATGGCCCCACAAATAAGTTCGTTTCACCGGCGACAGATAGCTATTTCTAAGGTAGAAGTGCGATGGTGTGTGACCGTGGTAACCGTGAGGTGGTTCGTATGGTTTTAGTTCGGGATAGTCCCACCACCAGGGGTCGCGTACGAATCGAGAAATGGGTACGTGAGTATTTGGCTCGAACAATTCTCGTAAAGGCTTCGATGGCAAGGGTCTGATGTGAATTGGCTGCCCTGTAAATTAATGTTGTAATTGACAAAATAAAATTACTGATGTTCAGTGAGAAGGTTCTGAGTAATTTTCTAATGACTTTGGTGCAAAAGAACTTTAAATAGATATTTGAATAGAATGCCATGAAAAATTCGCACGTCATCAACTTGAAAAGTTTCTAAGAGGATATGCTTCCTGGCTTAATAAGTAGGTACTGGTTAGACAATAAAAAAAATTTTAAACACCATCTATCGCCACAGAAAAGAAAACTCCATTCTGCTGAATTATTTTTACTATTCGTAAAATTGAATATTTTCACCAAACTTTACCTGCATAGTTATAGCCATAAGCTCTTAATGGATCATCGAATATTGATTTCGGTCTGCTTCTAGGCACGTATATTTCACGAGCTGGTGACATTGCTCTGTGCAACGGCAAGTACTTTTTCGGAAAAATAGAATCAAGTTCGGCTACTCTGTTCAAATGATCGTTCCAGTCGTTGAGTGCTTTAAATGGAGGATCTCCTTTTACTGGTTCTATAATTGGACAGACAAATACAAGATTTTGATGGGTAAGTAAATAATTTAAACGTCGCAACTTATTTGCGGAAAAATTAGTGGTGGAACTTGCTTTTTGTGGTGTGACCGGCGGGAGTGGGGGGGGGGGGGGGTTGGAAAAAATATGTCAACATCCCAAAAAGTTGATACTGAAGTACTGATGCTCTAAAAATACATTTTTATTCGTATTTTTCTGTACATAATTTTATTCCAATAGGTTTCTTTCCCCCTGGTTATTAGCTTTTCGAAAATTTACTATACTATGAATTATAGCTTTTTTGTTTCGGATGTTAGCCTTATTTCAGTAATCAAAATATTTCACCTTATTACATTTACTGTTGATGAAAAATGAAAGAAGGTAGGCTCAAGGCCCATTTTCTAATTGATATACTGTCAGGATATTTTTTAATCGTTTCTACGTCGAGATCAGGCAATAAATTTTAATGCTCCTAAGTACCCTTTAGTTTTGGAAACGATTCCTGTGTGTTGAAAAATAGCCAATATAAGGCACTTCAGCAGAACCATTAAATACTCACCGTAAATATCACGTACAGGAGCATATAACTGGCGTACCATTTTGTACCTGGGAAAATTTCGTAAAGTAATTACAATCCAAAAATGATTCGTATGATTGGTAGAAAAGCAAGTAGGTTTTTGAATTGCTAGCTACCTATGATCTACAATCAGCTGTTGGTATGAATCATGAAGTAGATATACTAAAGTGATATTTTCGTTTAGACCTAAAAAAGGATTTAATTTTCGATTTTTCTTGACTAGTTAAAGTGTTGGATTTGTATTAATTAGGTTTACATTTCCGGGTAAGTATGCCTTGATTAAAATAATTCTGCATCTTGATAGAAATTTTATTTTGAGTATGAGGAGGTGGAAGAAAAGGGAAAGTTGAGGAAATTGAAAAATAAATGAGGATAAACTATTATAAACTTTTTAAGAATGTCAGTTCTCAGTTGCAAGCTGTTTTAGGTCTCATCCACCCGCCATTCCCATTTGTATCTATGGATGTTTCCAAAAAACACTCTGAAAATATTTCTACTTTTTGTTTTGAATGGAACTATTTTATTCTTAGCTTCAGTAATTTATTCGTATTCCTGTAGATCGTAGCATGGCATTTGCCATTTTAATTGAAATATTATTTTGATTCAACATTTGGCTTACTGTCAAGGCTACGCAGTAAATGAATGTGGCAGAGTCTGTGGCGTGGATTTGTATAAATAATGCGATGAGTACTTTATACGGGCCAAAAGCAAGAAATAAATGCAATGTACAGAATCGCACTAAAAATGTGATGTTTTAGAAAAAAAACCATGTAAAACATTTAACCAAGTCCTCATTGTCCTGCATTCTCAGTTTTCAACAAATTGATTAATTAGACGGGCCAATATTTTCTTCGAACTTGAATAAATCACGACGAATTTGACCGTATGGAATAAGCCTATTTTATTCGCATAAGAACTGTATTGAATTGAGAAAGGAGTTGAATCTTTTACTTTGAAAAACAAATTTCCGTATTATAAAATAATTAGAAAATATTTTTGGGAGAAAAAAAATTTTCAAACACCTACCTATAGTTATTGATATGAAATTGGCTTTTATTTCAAACAGCTGAAAATTATTATTGTTTTTCAAATAATTGGATTTAAGAATTTCTTGCTTCACGAAATTGCAATTTCATGACACTGAAAGAAGAAATTAATAAATTAAATGCATCACTTTATAGAGGAAAGAAAAAATAATCAAAATCATTGAAAAACTTTTCTTTTCTTTTCTTTTCATTTCATTTCTTTACTTTTTTTTTTTTACTACCAAAAATCGATCTTTGTCCTCCTTTGAATATATATATTTACAAAATGATTCTTAAAGTAATTAAGTGCATAGAAATTCGCCAAATATGTTTTTCAAAATGTCAAAAAATATCCTCAGAACACAAGCGCGGTACATCTGCTATTAAGGTGAGTTTGTTCTTTCACTTTTTAGATCTCACCGAAGTAGTTATTTCACGAATTATACCACTCTCAAGCAAAAGCTTTGAGTAAAGAAACAGACCTACTATCGATCGATATTGCTAATGTCGTCCGTGTCTGTGCAAAGAACCACAATCCGTTTGTGAACGAGTAGCTCAAAATTTTAAACCAACCCTCGTATTGCCACCCCATCAGTTGTGTGTGAACGCGCACAAGGGTAAATGGTGTTCGCTTTCTTTTTGGAATTTGTCTTTGAGAATTATTTATGCCTTCTCTTTTTTTTTGTTAAAATTATACGCTTTTACGAATGCTCTAAGTGCGTACAATTTTTAAATGTGATTTGAGTAGCATCTTCGTTATAGTTACCCTTTATTAGTTATTTATTTTTAAAGTTAATAAGCTTTTTAATCTTTATATTTTGTTCATGTGTACAATGAAATGAGCACTCGCCTCTTGTGATGGCCAAGGTAAACCATTTTACAGCAAATAGGTACTTTTCAATTTTCTTAAAATTCATGCTTTTACTTTTATTGTTCCAGCTAGTTTTCAATTTATCTTTAAGTATAATGACGTATTCAACATTTTCAAGAGTGCCCCAAATTATTTTTTGGCGTGTTAATGATTTCAGCAAAGACTAGTTTTAATCTTATACTTACAAATTTCATTCTTAATATTCGAATGAAGGTCGTCAGAATTTTACTCGAATAAACTTTATTGCCTAAATACTTCTTTTAGACTTTTCTGTTTCAATTTTAAATAAGTATTTCTCAGTTCATAATGGTCAAATGTTGTTTCTATAGAGCCCTACTAACTTGTTGTCGAAAAATTCCCTTATCTGTTGAATTGATGCGAGTATATTATACTAATTGTTGGTATGTTGGTCCATCCAAGTAAAATTATAGAAAGCCTAACCAATTCAAAATAGCCTTTTTCTCTCCACCCACAGTGTCAAGTAATCTGAAGAATATTGACTTTTGATAATAACCTTGGATGAGTAAAAACGTGAGTTTCATTATTTGAATATACTATAATATGTGTTCATGTCAAATTATAACTAGCTGGTCCGAGTTGAATTGATGGATTTTGATCAGTGATAAGTGAGAGGTCAGCCACCTAAGAAAGTTATCATGATTTTTCATCAGTTCTACGCGCACCTCTGTGGAGCATATTATATTTTAAAAAGTGCGACTTGAAAAAGTATTTCCGATCAACAATGTTGAAATATTTTCTGCACAAATAAAATGCCAGAATAAATCTGATATTTTTTACCAGGAAAATCTCAAGATGGATACTTACGAAGGAAAAATGGCATAAGCTGTGCAGAGATTTTTTCTAAAATTTCTATACCTCATTAGAAAGAAGATCTGGAGTAACTTATTTATAGGGTGATTTATAAATTCGATTATATGTATTTTGTTCATGACTGAACTCATTACTTTACTTCAAAACAGAAACATAAAGGCGATCTATTACTCGATTACAGTAAATTAGTTTTGAAGGTGCAGTTTGTTAATCTAGGTTCTAGATAATGTGCTTCATGTCTCTCTTTTTTTTTGTTTTTTTTTTTTTGGGGGGGGGGAAATTATTCAATACGTAATAATTTCATTAAGGTGGTTATTTAGGTGACTTTTCTTTGAATTTTGTAAATCCAAAAAGAGCAATTTATATGAAATTTAGTTAAAATATCGTTCAAGTAGTACGTACTCTTAGGTATTGGTTTCTGTGAAATCCTTATGGCAACCTTAATTTAGGAAACATTTAAGTATAGGGTCAATTCTATTATAATTTTTCTGAGCATTAGCTCATATGTTATTTTTCATACATGATGTTACCCTTTGTACGTTCATACGGTAATGAATATAAAAAATGAGTAAATCTCAATTTGGGAAAAAAGTTGAATTTAAATTGAAAAGCTGGTTTTTAGAAGGACTTTAGAAGCTAGTAAGAAAAAAAATCTTTTCTTTTCAATGGAATTATAGAGCTCCCAAAAAACTTTGTATTACGTAATTTAACAAGGTATTAGTCACTCAAAAAATCAACGGCAGAGTAACAATACAAATGAAAATTTTACATAATGATAAATGAAAGTAGTGAAAAATAAAATGTAGCCTAATGGGTATTTTCTTAAAGAAACAAACAAACTATTTTTATAAAATCAGAAACGGAAGTTATAGTTGAAAATACAACTTGTTTTTTTATTTTAAATGGAAAATTCAAAAGTTCAAAGGCAGAGTAACAATACAGAATGAAAATATCCCATAATAATAATTGAAAATAAGGAAAAATAAAATATAATGGGTATCTTCTTAAAGAGAGAAAAAACTTCAACATAAGTACCTAACATATTCTTAGTGGAACTTCAATTTCAGTTTTTGGGCTAGGTGAGCATTATGCCTCACCCTAAACATATTTTACTAAGGCTATTATATTAAAAATAAAACAAGAATATTACTTTTGATAGGTATGGTTGAAATTCACAAATGAATAAAGAATAAAATAGTTTGAAAAACATTTAAAATTAATATGATTAGGTTGACAAAGTATTTTGAATTTTAGTAAAGAATCGGAATCGTACAAAAGAAGTGAATAATATTTACAACCTTTCTTCCTTTCTTCGTTCAAATAGGTATAAGGGAGGTAGAGCAAAAGCAACCATCTTACCTTTCCCTACATGCTACAGAAGGAGAGATTAGAGCAAGGTGGGGCAAAAGGACGCACTCGTGAGGCAGATCAATAATACAAATGAAAATTTCACACAATAATGAATATAAAATAGTGAAAAATAAAATGTAATACTTCATAGAAAAAGTAACAAAATAATAATAAAACCATGTTCATAAAATTCGAATGGACGTTAGTAACAAATACAACTATTCTTTTAAAATGGAAAATTTGAGAATTAAATGACGGGAATGAATCCTCTAACTTCCAGTACATAACGTATTTTTAATGATACACGCATTATTACTAACGCTCTTTCATTGAAAATAAAAAGTGAAAATTACTTTTAACTGGCATAAATTTACAAATGAACAAAAAACAATAAAATATTTTCAGACACATTTTGAATTGATATGATTAGCTTCAAACGGTTTTTTGGATTTTAATAATAATAAAGAATGGAATAATTATACAGAAAAAAAAAAGAAGTAAATAATGTAAGTGGCAATATATTTTCATTTTAACTTTAGCTTTAAAGAGGATAAACAAAAGAAAGCATCCTACTTTTTTACATACTGAGTAACTTTTAAGAAAAAAACGAGATTCAACAGAAGTCTAAAAATTAGCTTTCCAAGGAAAAAGTTCCTGAGGAAAATATTTCCTATTACCTTCGCAAATGAAGCTCCAATATTGCGCAACTAATCGGTTCGTAATTGGATATGAAATCTTATGGCAGAGAGCCGAATTGTGGTCGCCCACAGCTCCACATTGGGGCCATTTGCAAATAAGTTGTTCAACTCTATCATGGCATACCGTATTTACAGGATGAACTTGGGCACATAAGCAACAGAAGCCGTTTGTAAAGAAAAATGTGAGTCGATTTTCATAAGTGTTTGTGAAGGTACAGAGGTAGCTCCAGTGACATCGTCCACAAAATAAACACTCTTCTTTTGGTTGTGGTCGCGGTTTGAAAAGTTCCTTGGGCACTTTTTCTAGGGGTAAAAATATTTCTTCAAGACGCAATTTCTTCTTCTTCAGTATTTTTTCAGGTTTCTTCTTCTTCAGTCCTTTTTTAGGTTTTGGTCTATGGCTGAGATTTACAGCTGCAGAAAGTTCACATTTTTCGCGTTTAGGTTTTGGAGAAGCTGATGAAGAGGATTCGCTCGAGGAAGACGTGCTGTTGTATGAGCCTACAGCTGCAGAAGGTTCACATTTTTTGCGTTTAACTCTTAGAGAGGCTGAAGACACTGAAGACGATTCGCTCGAGGAAGACGGGCTGTGGCATAAATCTACAACTGCGAAAGGTTCATATTCCTCGCATTTAACTTTTGATGAGGCTGAAGACACTAAAGATGACTTGCTTGAGAAAGACGGGCTGTGGCTTCCAGCTGCAGATGGTTCACATTTTTCACGTTCAACTTTCGGAGAGGCTGAAGAGGATTCGCTAGAGAAAGAGAGGATCTTCAAATTAAGATCGTGTATTACGGATCTTATTCTCAATATCATCTCGGATGATTCTCGGCTCCTTTTAAATGAGAGCTTTTTCGGCAAATTAATGAGATCATTGTGAATGAAAGTAAGCTTTGTAATTAGTGTTTCATAAACCTGCTGGCATTTTCGTTGCACTCCACCATCACAAATTTTCTTGACTTCTTCAAGTGTATCCTGAGCAATTTGAAGATGTTGGAGGTATTGGCCACTCGATGCAAAATTGATTGGCGGCAGGTATGACAAGTCAATCTGATGATCACTTTCACGGTTCACTGATGACATTTAACACGAAACAGACGAATAGATGAGAATTTCAACAAGACTGAAACCGAACTGAACTTTTATCTGAAACGTATGAGGGCTGCAAGAGTGCAAACAGATAAGAGGACGACGAAGAATAGCTTTATTCTTCAACGACAGAACCGAACAGAACTCATGAAAAACGTATGAAGGCTTTTCGGTAGATGTAGAATATTCTGTAGCATGTGGTCTAACGATTAAATAATATTATAATGTAACAACTCACAATAAGATCACCGTCGACAATCTTTTTGAGTTTTGAATGTTTTGATGATGAGGCGAGAAAAAAAGAAAAACGGTCCAGTTAACTTTTCATCGTTCCTAACAGAGTGGTTCCTAAATTCCTGAAACTATAATCAACATGGCAACATGCGAAAGCCAGCACGTGTTGCCACCAGATTCCAGAAATGTGAATTCTGCTGAAGTAATTGCGAGCAAGGCCGGATTCCCCATAAAGTGAATACGCACATAACACATTGCGTAGTACCTATTTGAAATTTGGGGGTCCCCGGAATTGGTCATGAGGTCTAATTAAACGATAAAATAAGGCTTCATGGAGCCGAAATGGGGGCCCTGGGGCCCCCAAAATCATGAATGTGCGTGGGCCCAGCAGAACGCTGAATCAGGCCCTGATTGCGAGAATTCATTATCAGCTTAAGGCAAGGATAGGGCGCTTGCTATCCATGCTATATTATCTAAGATTATCAGCTACTATTATATATATACTGTGATTATCTGAACTTAATAATGCAAAAAATATTTTTCCTTTTATTATTTTTTTTAAAGTCGAGTAGTTGGCCATCACACAAATGCACATAAAAAAAAAACAGCTTGATCGCATCGTTACTGTATTCTTCTTGCCTTTTAGTATGAATAGCTGCCTACCAAATGGCACCTTCCGTGTATAAATGAAGTATATTATACATACATGATAGAAAAGTTGCCTATCTATATTCAACAAGGCATATTATCATAGCAGCGAATTATGAAACTTGAACCTCTGGAAAAAAAAAGAAATTTGCTCTCACCGGTCCAACCATAGATATGCTATTTCGAAGTAGGTACAATTTAAATGGGGTCACCTTTTGAGTGCGTGCGATGAATGAAAATGTTGACGTTGGAAAAAGAAATATACAAGAACACACTCGTATCGATATAAACATTTTTTGTTCCCCAGCCTGGTATCGAAACCATAATCGATGCATAAAAAAAAAATCCCTTTGAGTACCATCTACCCATATAATATGCTCGTACGTCACAAGTTGAATTGCTTATTTTCCTACATACATCAGAGGTTTCATTTGTTACAGGCTTACCTCTTTTCCGATTTTCGATTCATTTCGTTATTTCTATTATTTCTAAGGAAGCATCATTAATCCTTTATCAGTGACTGATGCTCTGAAGTAACTGTCTCATAAGAAACTGAAGAAAACTCGTTTACTCGTATGGAGGAACATTACTTACAAAAAAATATTTTTATGGGAATAGAAGGTGCTATTTGAGAAGCAAAGATATGGAGCTACTTACTTATCTGAACTTAACCCTTAAAGTACTCTACACAGATGGGTGAAAATCCAGGGATAATCTTTCCCGCTTATTCTTTGCTTGTTAAATGAGGTAAGTATGTGTTTTTCTCAGTGAAACACTCAAGGGGACCTGAACGACTTCAAATCCCAAGGCATCAAATCTTTTCACAAAAAGACTAAATTGAAAAATTTTGTTCTCGTGGAATTTCTGCATTTCATTGATAAATAATAAATTATGACTCACAATAATTTTCTCTTTATTTTTTCTGTTTTTGTTAATTTGAGGATTTTTCTTTTATAAGTGATTAATCTTATTTTATATAAATTGACAATACGAGTATTTAGTCAATATAATCGTTTTTCTGTTGAATGTTTCACAAAAATTGAAAAAAAAAAATATGAGGGAATTACTTATTTATTATAAATATAGGTGTATTTCAAAATTGCATTTAATTACACTTTTTCTTCATTTAGGCATGAGTATTTTTTCTTGGTTATGTACTGATTGTCTTCGAATGTGAACTTAAACGTATTCTCTACTTCCTTTCGAAAAGTTTCCTAATTTAAATTTCTCGAGGGCTTTTTCATAGGCTCTTAAAACTTCTCCGAACCGTTGAAAAATGGTATTAGAAAATAAAATTTTTTAAAAAGATTCCTAAAAACTGGGAAAAGTTTGTTTCTCCAGCCGAGCTGCTGTTAAAACCGACTTTTTTTTCTAAATGTGGTACTCATTTCTACTACAGATTTTTTTGTTATTCGTCGGCTTTTGAACCAAAAGCTCTTCCAGCAGGATTCTTCTGTGAAAACCTACTTATTTGTATATTATAGTATACATAAAATAGAACTTTCAAGATTAAGTAAAACTACATGCAAATTATACGTAAAAATGTTGTCAGAATTTAGTCGAAATTTTTAGTTTCTTATAAAACAAGATTATGTTTTTTTCACCTTCTCCACCTCGAAAAATCTCTAAAAGAATTTCTTAGATGAAAATTTTGTATGCTTCGGTATTTATTATTGAATTTATTCTCCTTCCAGTTGCATCAATTCGATTATTAACTTTTAGGGATGATATACTTACGAAGTTACTCTTTTATTCGAATTTCAGTGCAAAGAAATTCTAAATACTTTTACTTTTATGAAGGCGTAATGTAGAGAAATAATTGAATACATAAATATACGTATTAAAAAAGCTTTAAAATTTCCTCATTCTTCACACCACTAATCTTTTTTCCCGTATTTTTTCAATGTCTTTTCTCTCTTTTCTCTCTTTTTTTTTTCGTTTTTGTTTTTCAACGTCGAGAACTTTTAAAGGGTAAACATCGCTTCAGGGGTTCAGGGGTTAGCAGTTACTGGGTAACGTGACGTTTCATTTTTTTTTCTCGCTCCATAATAATGAAATACTCTTTTTTTTTCTTTTTTAAAGTAAATGTGTGTGTATTGTTCGCATGAAAGAAAATATTTCTGAACAAGAGAAAAACATCGCCTCTATCTAAATATGCACTAGAAACGGAAAAAAATTCTCGGTGGTAAAATTTTAACTAGATAACCTAATACGAAAATTTACTTCTCGAAACTAAATTGAATTCTGTTCTGTACAAAACAGAACAGTTTATTGCAGGTATCCTATCTACTTCTACGTCCTTAAAAGTACGAACCTAAATATTATACTTTTCCTACAAAATTACTTTACGTCAAGATGTGATGAAAGTTTATTTCGAATTGTATACTTCGATTCAGGCTTAATCTTTTCAGCAGAACTGTGTGTGGGTTTTGATGTTGTAATAAACACATCGCAATAATTTTGGTTTATATCCCTTTTAAATGAAACATCGGAATGGGAATACGTCTGGGATAATGTAGATGACGATATTTCTAACGAAGCGTCAACATTTTACGTATAAAATAATCGATTGAGTAATTTACGTAAAATACGTGCAAAGTATAAAATGTTTAAGTCTTTAGAATTTTCTTCTTTAATTTTCTTTTTCTTGTTTTTCGCCTTTAATTTAAGCCAAATAGAAGACCAAGCAGGACTTGATATAAAACTTATAGTAGATTTATTTTTCTAACAGGAACATATATATGACAAAATCTGGGAAATCATATCTTAAAGTGAAACCGGTCAGGATAGATTTTTTGTAAATTTTAATTAACTTATCAAAATATATTATAACGAATATAACAGACCGAGATTTAAATTTCTATCTCAAAAATTCGCTGAGATAAGGCTCATTGCAGAGTGGAAAATTGAAAATATGATTTCGAAAAAAAGAAGAACTTGAAGTTGATGAATAAGCCCCCCCTCCCACCCATTAACTGAACGCTGCAGTAAATACTGACAATATCCAGAAAAAATTTGAAATAAGAATTTAATTAACTCGACTCTGAAATTTTGTACTTGGAGCTTTCATATAGGGCGCTAGGTTAAATTCAGTATTTTCTGTTTATCCTTCACTAATAGAGCGCAAAAGTCTGAGGAATTACTTTTTTTTTCATAGAAAATGGAAAACAGGAAAAATATTTGAAATGGTTCCATTGAAGGAAAAAAATCTATCGAGAAATTTTCAGCGCAAACTATCGAATTTAAAATTTTGAATTTATTGCTTTCTTTTCATAACCGTTAAAGATGTAAATCTTGATATCTGTGAAGTGAAGAAAAGTAACGAATACCCCAATTTAAAAAATTCTCTATTAATCTATTTGCTTCCAGTGAAACACTTTGTAGGAGTAGGAATGGATGCTGTAGTTTAGTGAAACGCAAATGTAGCTCTCAAAATTGCTCTCTTTTTCGCAACTTTCTTCGTGAGTTTGTTATGCAGCTTAAGTGAAGGATTTTATAAACTAAATTTTGAAACGTAGTAGTGTTGATTAATGATAAAAGAAAAGTTGTACGAAGTACATTACAGTCCTCGCTGGCTAATGCTGAAAAATTGTTGAAGCTAAATGCGTTATACGCTACGTGTAGGCCTACTGAAGAAACCCACTGTCAAGCTAGAAAAAAATAGTGTACAATATTTCTAGAAGTTACTACAAAGCGCTATTTTGCTCAAGTTGTTTTGTTTTTACTTCACTCTGTTAAGAAAATTAATAGAAGATGGCAAAAGAAGGAGATGAGAAACCATAAATGCTGAAGGTTAAAATATAAAATGGCTTAGACAGTAAAATTTATTCGGGTCAAGTGCAGCTTAAGATTATGTGAGAGAAGTTAAAAGTGAAAAAAAGAAATGCATTGGAGAATATTCTTCGGCTATGGAATTAATTCTCATAAATATTATTGAATAAAACTTTTTATAAAGGTATTGTTTAATTCTAGTACTAGCAGTTCTTTCCTTGTATCTTTGGTAACAATAAATGCGACAGAGTCAGAGAGATCGTATTTTAGGGTGAATAGAGTCGAAATTCATTTTTGATGCGTTAACATTTTTGCTTTCGTCACTCGGGAGTAAATTTTTTAGTAAATTCAGAAATTTAACACGCAGTTAAAAATTGATAGTAAAGATCGATAAGGTACAATAGAAGATTATAATGCGCGCGCTGTTGTCAGTTATCATCGAATTGTTCTTATGAATAAGTTCTTGATTTTTGATTAATTTTCTTAGTGGTTTGTTGATAGAGACTCTCTTTATTTACCTCTCACTGGCGGACAGCAGTTATCATTCACATAATCACCTATCACCAAATTCATCGTAAAACGAGTTATCCACTGATCATTTTGAAGATAAATTCCCGATCTATATTTATTAAAACCGGTTTTAATTTTCCAATTTATTTTCATTATTATATTATTATTTCCATTATTTTTACGTATATTATCATTAAAAATGTTCACACATATGGATATAACAGTGATTAACTGAAACTTGCGTTTTTTTTTTTTCATTTTATATTATCACCTGTATATGCGTTGTTGAATGACCAATTCAATGTGCCATAAAACATCTTTTCCAAGGTCCTAAGAAATTTAGTTTCAAAGGGATTTTTCAGGTCAAATATAAATAAACCTAACTTTGAGAGGAAAGGCCTAACACCTTGGGAATGAAAATCCTGGCTTATCCTATAGCCTATATTTCAGACAAGTCGACATTTCATAGAAAAAAATTTCTGTCAATCTGAAATTCACTAGCTGAATCCTCCAGATTGACAAACTGAAAGCCTTCCTCTGGAAGTCTAACGAATGCTTTTAGAGCAGAAAGAATACCGTCGTTATCTTTTAAAGTACCTACATAAAAGGTAATATACATTTTATATTATTTTCCTCAAGCAAAGTGCACACAATGTAATAAGATGTAAAAAAATTCTAAAATATTTTTTAGACTTTGTTTAAAAGTATAAGGCCTAAACATGGGCAGGTATCTATTTCATTTTTTTAATATGAAGAAATACAAGTCTACAGATTTGTCATACCCTAAGTTAAGAATTAAGGAACATTTCTGATTCGCCTTGTACGCTATTCAAAAGTTAGGATCAAGAGATGAAGAGTTTTTGAAAAACTTAATTGAGTAAAAATTTCCATTTTTGATTGAAGAAACGAACCCCTTATGTATTTTCTTATTGTTGAAAATAACCGAACCACTTACGTTAAAATAATGAGAGAAAAGTTGAGAAAAAAAGAGATGAGAAATAATTTAGCCTTTTTTTCCCTGACGAATTGAAGTGAAAAGAATTTGTTGGTAGAAATGAGTGAGGTTAAGCTTTCAAGATTATTCGAAGTAACATCTCGAAATTTGAAAAGCTGCTCCTTTTATTCTCTGGAAGACAAATAAAATTGTTGGCGACAGTAGCAATGAGTGAGGCGAGGACTTTTGATATTGCTGAAGGCAGTGGATGCGCGCGCATCTTACCAGGAAAACTGAAACGAAAAGTGGAAAACACTCATTTTTCGTGTTTGTACGTCGTCATAGTGGTTTCTGCACGTACACTTATTAGTGTCTGCAAAGGTGGCTGAAGAGGTGCGTCGTTTTTACTACCATTTAATCTCACAAGGTATTGTGTGTTTTCCACTCGTTTGCAGATCGAAGAAAAGCTCAAAAAATATGAGCTTCAAAAAAAATAATGAAATAATGGAGGTTTATATAGTAGAACAGAGACAGTGATGCAAGGCAACATGTAATTTGGTGGATTTAAGCAAAAAAAATTTTAATTAATTCTTTATTTTTTCTCATTTTGAATGACCCCTTAAGGATACAATCTTCTTTGAATTCTTTATCATCAATTGTTTTTAACTCAAACCCATCTCAAAAACAAAATAATCCGTCAACAAGTTCTTCGTAGTTGCGTAAATATAGATTTTTTTGTTGAAAAATGCAACTTATTGGTTATAGTATGAAATTTTTCTAGTTATACTTACCGAGGTCAAAGTTCAACATTGAAATGATTCTCAAGAAATAATTTTTATATTTTCTGTCGATATTTCAGACCTAAAGGTACTATGTCCATTTTTTATAATTTAAAAACGGTAAGAAAAAAATCTCTATCAAATTATGAAAAAAGAGCGTTACGCCTTCATGCTTTAAGGCATCCATATTTATAGTCACCCACTTTATTCAACTTAAATGTGAGGCAGAGATGAGTGTATGAATTATTATTGTACAGTTAGTTCATTTTTAAAGGCATAAAATTTATTTTACTTTGGGGTAGTCGTACAGTGCTGGTACCAGTGACGTCACACTCCAAGTTAAATCGTTTAAACCCATATAAATATATTATGGTTCAACTATTGAAGTTAATTATTGAGTTAAATGCACTGTACACACAGCCAGTCCGCCTAATTTCTTGTATTTAGTATACCTAACTCCCAAATCAAAAAAGTTTATGATTTCTTCACGTATTGAGCAATATTTGTCGTCAGATTTGAGTTCAGTAGTTCGAAGTACTCGTGTACGCAGAAATAGGCCTTGTAATTTTATGTAAAGAATATTTTTGACCTCACTAATTAGAAAAGCCGAGTGCAAAATTGAACTAATTTGTAAGCTTTTCAGAACTTCAATCGAATTAATGGCATATCTATTTTGTAAAAGCGTGCTCAAAATCAATTTATCGAAATTTTCGAGAAAAAAAAATTATAATAAAAAAAAAACCGTCGAAGTGAACATTGCTCAAAGGCTGGAAATGACGAACCATAAATTCATTATTTCGAAAGATTCTCTTTCTGCACGAAGATAGCAAATTGGCGAACAAATGAGGGTTTTAGAACACAATAGCTATTGTCTTACAAATGAGATAAAAAATTTAATTTCCTGTGAGGAAAAACGGCAAAAAGGAAGTCGATTACAACTCCTTTATTTTTGCATAGTAATGAAAAAATTTTCTTTTTTCTTAATTAGTTATTTCTCTGTCTTGCTTCGCCAGCAAAATCTGCTGGTACCTTTTCTCCTTTAATTAAATTATACGTTCATTATACAGATTCAAGAAAAAGTGCTCATCGGTATTTTTTTCTATTATTTCCCTCACACACTTATTTGTTGAAAGTTGGATAAAGTTACGATTGGCTGTCATTTAGATAGAAAAGGTTAAGAGAAAACTCTGGTAGGTAAGATAGGGGAGGGTTGGGTAGTAGGAACAATTTTTAAAAAGAATTCTTATATTTGAGAAACAAAGACTTGAATTTATTTTAATTTTAAAGGAAACACCTTCCTCTATCTGATAAGAAGTAGTAGGTAGCTATTCTCAATATTTTTCTTCCTAAAAATCCAATATTTTGATTTGAAATTTTTCAACCTTCTCAAAAATATCTGGGCAAAAGGAACTAGGCCAAAAATCCCCAAATTTTTCTACAGACTGAACTTTTCTTTAAAAATTCAACCCAAAAGATCTAACTCGTAAGGTATATAAAAGTTATTTACAAGTACTTCTCATAAAAATCTTTCATTTTGATATTCTATAGCAAATAGATACTTATACGTATATCAAATTCCATAAGGTACCAAATGTTTTTTTTTAAGTTCAATCAAAATTTTGAATCAAATCCCAAAAATGTGCAAAATGTAGTACAAAATTATTATTGGTTCTTTTTGTTCGACTTCTACCCAAGGAAATAATAGGTTATTAATATTTTCGTAAGTACGCGTATATGAAAACTAATATAAATAAGCAAAAATATTTTTGTATATTATTCTAAGATATAACAAAATTCGCCATACTTTACAACAAAATTCGAAGGAAAAATCTATTTCCACTATATAGGGGCTAAATGATTTTGGATTGAATTTTCTTAAGATTTAATCAAAATCAGGTTTTATACGTTTTCGTGTTGTAGCCTGAAGCAGTTCAGAAAATGGTTAAAAATGTAGTTAGACGTTGTCACTTGTGAAATTAGGTCAGAAAAATAATCTAAATTTTATTGACATGGATTTTGGTTACTCTCCCTTGCAATCAAGCATGTTGCCGTTTTTCTTTTTTCACAGTATTGGAAATATCTTTTTTATATCGATCTAAAAAAAATATATTTACATATATCTTTATAAAACATTTAAAATTTATAGTTTAAAAACAAAATCTTATAATTTTGTTGTCAATATAAAAAAGAATTTGTACAAGCTACTGCGAAGATACGAACAAAAGTGATAAAATATTGTATATTTTCAATTTCGTAGCTCGTACATACGAGATAGGCATTTCCATCTGGAAAAGGTGCTTCTCGGGGCAAGATTACAACATTCTGTACTGCGTTTTCGGTAAGGCCATTATCGAAAATTTCTCTTCATGTTATTGTTTTCGAGACGTATATAAATTAAGAGGAAAAGGTTCTTCCATATAGTTGAAAGTGCACATCTGGCATCGAAATCGAGAGAGAAAAATAAAATGAGTGCAAAAACCGATGCCGAAAAAGTTAGAGGCTTAGTTTTCTTCCTCTTCCTAACCTTTGAAATTTTTGGGGGCAGTAAGTTAGGTCGAAAGAAAAACACCAAACTTAGTCGTAAGACTTTTTTTCCATTTTTTCTGCTTAATCCTTCATCGAATAGAATCTTTCATAATTTTACTCGTGCTGGCATCAACGTTTTGAAATGAAAAAAAAAAGTATCCCGCTTTTCTAATACTATTGGTTTGACTTCGTGAGAACACATAAAAAGGTTTTATGATGAATTACGTTTGGCTTGGGTTTAAGAAAGACTGTTGGTTTATTTTTCCAACATTTCAAAAAATTTGGTATGCGGCCATTCCGTTTCTTCATTCTTTCGGTCGACTATCTTTATAATATTATGGTAGAGAATGTAAAGAACTGATGCAACTAATGTAAAGAAGGTAAAGAATTGGGGGTAAAAAGTGGAGATAATGAAAGAATTGGTGTAAAGAGTGTAAATAATTGGCATAAGGAACGTGAAGAACTATTATTGCACGAATTTCCTCCAGAGAGCGCTGAGAGATGGCTCCTTAGAATGAGGAAAGCCATAAATACGAGTATACTTAATTAAATCAATATGGATGTCAAAAAAAGGCCTAAGTCGATTTGAGCCCTTTTTATAGAGCCGCCTTCATTGAATAAATCGTAATTTTGTATGTGCGCAGAAAAATTCGTGACATTGGCTGTACATGGCTGAAGAAGACTTTTCTGACCTAGGAGAAGTAAAACTGACACATTACGATGGACACAGATGGACGAGCGGATGGGGCCGAAGTCCAGGCAGCGGTATCGCCGTCATTCCTCACCAGTACCCAAGAACTTTCCTCCATAGTTACCAAAACAATTCTCGACCGGCGGAAGCGGAAGACATTATGGGCCGACACTACAGCAACTCTTCCAGAATGCACCAAAAGAGCGGCGGCGGTGGCCTCTACTACTCGCCTCCGGGCACCTCCTACACCATCGTCGAGAAACCCTTTTCTACGTCCACGATGTCGACGTCGCACCCCCAAAGCAAGCAGCGGGTACGCACATCCGGCACCCCAGTCACAGTTACCGCCTCTTCATCTAGTGCTCCAAACAGCAAGATCTTAAGCAATAGTAACAGTAATAAAAAGAGACCCATATCGCCGGAACAGGTGCTGAAACTCTTCAGCGCACACACTTCTCGCAATCGCCACAACAATAATTGTTCTACTAATAGTTATAACGTTAACAATAGTAATATTAATTCTAATAATACGTCCAAGTCAACTGTAAGTACTGATACATATGCTCAACAAAGCCATCGATACCAGCCCCCGGATATCGACAAACTTCCAGTGAAAACCATCACCATGACCAGGGATACACCTTCCACTAGCGTTAACCAAGGGTTTGGTATTTGCGTCAAAGGTGGCTGCTCAAAGAAAACAGGTAGGAGATAATTTGTAAAAACTTGCTGATATAGTCAAATTAAGGCACTGTATATTTCTGCAATAGGTATGCTAGACTCATAAGTGGATGATATTATTAACCATTGATTATTATAATTGTCCAGGGCGTTCCGCCTCGAATTCACCTCCAAGCAACTGTAGATAGAGCTACATGACTTATATAGTTTGCCCAGATACTCTCCGGTTTGTAGGAATTGAATTTTTTTCCCCCTCCAGACCAATTTAGGTGATTATTTCTAAAAATTCCTACATTCAAAACTATGAGAGTTTTAAAACTCCAGTTTGCGCTATTATTCAGCAAATATGATGCGCAGTTCCTTAGTTTTAAAAATTAGAGCAATCGAAGCAAGCAGAGAAAAATGATGAGTGAAAATGTGAAAATTTCTAAGTAAAAAATGTCTTTCATTTTTAATTTTTCTTAGTTTTAAGTTTAAAAATGTTATTTCAAAGGGTACACTGAAAATTGTTTTTTTGAGAGATCAATTTTCAGAAGAAAGATAATTGTCTCAAAAAACAAAAATAAATTCTTCGACGTTTTTTTTGAAAATAAAGAAAATTGAAAAAATCAGACTAACTTAATTTTATACAAGAAAATTAACTGTCTTCGAGAAATTCTATTTATGTCATATGATACAGCAGTTCAATTAAATTTCAATTCAAAGTGATGTGCCTGTTCTCAATTACGTTATCTCCTCCATCCACTGAATTTATAGACTTTATTCGACTTTTTTTTTCTTTTTCGTTCTCTTGTTCTTTCAATTTTTTAATTTTTTGGCTGCATTCCGAAATTATTAAGAAAAACAAGGAAGTACTTATTTTCCATAAATTCACATTTAGAATGGTTGCGGGTCAATTTTTGTGTTATTTCAGAAGTTCCATACATTTAGCAAGACGAGAATTATTTTTAACGTCCTGAAAAAAAAAAATGAAGAACTTTTTTATGAATAAAAATACAGCTAAGGCCTTTACACATGCGATGGAAAAATGCGAACAAAAGACACGTTGGATAAATATGTGAATGGCGAAGTTGAATTGTGGTCATGTTTTATTCAAAAATTCTTTTGCTTTTATTATTTGTCGTCAATGAGGTACAAAAAAAAGGTGAGAAAAATATTTTAAAGGCGTTATATTATGTACGTTACTATGAAATGCTTATAACGCCATGAAATTAGCCTTTCACAGATGATCCTGTTTTTTTTCCCCCATGGCTGGGTTATTTTTCAACACTTTTCCTGCTTTTTCGTGTAGAAATAATGCTCAAGGAAATAGCTGATAGAAATTAATCTTCATGTATAAGTTCGACCAAAGACCCATAATTTTTCCTTTCATTTTACAAACGACGGTAAAATAATTTTACTCATTCACCGAATGGGACGTGAATCTGTCAAACAAATTTGAAAGGCTTATTATAATGTATTTTTGGTACATCAGTCTTCGAATTCAGAGTTGGCTTGATGGTATCAATAATTATTTTAAGCCCTTGGTGTAATTTGGCTAACCTATAAAAAAAAAAATTTTTAAATGGAGGAATCATTTTAATTATAGATTAACTTTTGTTTTTGTTTTTGTTTTTTTTTTTTTTTATAAGGAAAGCTAAATACATGTTATTTTAAAGTGATTTTGGATTTACTTCCTAATTTCAATATAATTTGTAAAAGTTGACAAAAACTTCTAAATTAATAAACAATTTAGAAATATTTTACAGAAACCGTTATATGAAGAAGGTAAAATCTTTTTGTAAAAGAAAGCATGAAAAATGAGCTCAAGGCTTTCTGTGGCAGTATTAGAAACTTTTTCCAACTCTCCGCAGACAAATAAAATTAGTTATTACCCCCTAAATGTCGAAACTCGTCGTTACTTTTCGAATTTTTCACCAACTTTATTGCTATAACATCAAAAGGTTTATAAGGAATAACTACACGCAGATTATTGACTAACGAAGAAATTTACTTTCAGGCATTCAGAAAGTTATAATTTTTTTGTAATAAATGTAGTATAAATGCAGTGTCATTTAGTTACGTAGACTAGGTATTTCAATTTTCAATTACAAATGGAAAAAAAGTGATAGAAATGTAGCAAAATATTTTACAAGTACATCCTGTTGACGAATTTTTTCCCCACAAAGAAAATTCTTTCCATAGACTAATCCTTAAGAAATTTGCCAAATACCATTGTTGCTAATCCCTAAATTTTATTTTTTGTTTCGCCACGTTAACTGGAAAACGGTAGGCCTACACTGCGTTCAAAAAAATTTTCTAAATAATTACTTGCCCCTTACAAATTTTTCATAAAGTTCACAGTTCACACCAACATCTGTAAACAGTTTTCATACTTTTCATTGGGGCTGAATAACGAAGACAAATATTTATAAAAATGAAGACTGTATTGATGACAAAATTTTGTTTTTTTTTCTTTGTTTCGACTCATTCCTTTTTATCTCTTAGAGAGGAGGTAAAGTTAAGTTAATGGTGGAATAAAAAATGTATCGTTATTCTTCGAAAAAGCAAACATTTGTAGGAGTTTTCATGGCATGAATAATGAAAAAGTAATAATATGTTCTTCATAAACAATGAAATATATTTCAATAATGTGTAACCAATTTTCTTATAATCAGTAATCTGTTAGGGTAGGAAAATTTATTTTAATTCTTTTCAGAAAATATAGGTAGTAATAAGTACGTTTGCAATTTAATTTCAGTTTTCGAACTCCTCTTTCCTGCTTCGATTCAAGTCACGTGATTTTGTTTTGTTGCGTCATTTCCACACCAACATCAACCTTTATTCGAAACAAAATGCAAAGAAAATACGATTTTTATAATGCTTTACTTCCACCCAGTATAATTCCTTCGTGACTGCATTCCATTACGAGTAAACGAAGAGAAAAGAAGAGGGGGTGAGGATGAGTGAATGAGGATAGGAGGGTAATAATTTTATGAACTACGTTCATTGAACGAATCAAAAGCTACTCTACGATTACAAAAATATTGCTACCCTAATTTTCTTTCTTTCCGTTTCATTGTTGGTGCGTATTACAAGGTGAGTGAACAAAGGGAAAAGAACACCTCAGAATGAAATTAATTCGTTGAAAAGTTTTATACGTATAGGTATGCTATACGATTATAGAATACAAAATAGATGGGTAAATCTTCGTTTTGCTTGGTAATAATTTCATCGAACTTTTTTTCTCTAATTTATAATAACAAAATGTCAAGTAGGAATGAAATCGATGCATTTGGCATTACTTAATTATACGAATATTTTTGGAAATTACACAGTTTTCTCGATCTTTCCACGCGCCAATAATATATCTATATAAGGTGGGTACCTACAGATGCAAAAAATAATACGAAATTTATTTATACGAATCACGTTTTCGTTTGTGATCCTTATTTATATTCTAAATGCATTCTTGTTGGTAAAGAATGAAAAATCGAGTTTTTTTGCGATAGAGTGTTTGGAATCGATGAACGGTTTATAATTCTTTTCCTTATTTTTTCCTTCAATATGTTCTTGATATTTCAAATGCAGAATCTGTAACTCAATTCGACATGTTCTTCCAATATAATCGTGCATTGAGACCTGTGGTGATTTCAGCAGATCAGCTGTTTAGAACTGTCTTTTAAAGGAAATTATCTCGTTGAAGAATAATTCAAATTCAACATCACAAAAAATCGAAACTTTTTTATCCTAACTTAAGTCACATATTACCCGAAAAAATCTCCCTTCAACCTACCAAACTTTTTGAATTAAATGAAAATGTTTGTAACAGCATCAGTTGCCCGATATTAGTAGCCCAGGAAAATTGGTTTTAAAGGTTGAGAAAAAAGAAAAAATCGTACAAAAGATTTTATGCCTGGAATGAGTTGATGAAAAGTCTCAGCCCCTCTCCCCAGTGCTTCCACCCTGAGGGGCTCATAAGTATTGAAAGTTGACGTTTTTCAGCTATAACTCGAAAACTTACTGAATTTGTTTCATTAGTTGTAATGATCTGCAGTTACATGGCATACTATGAAAAGCAGAACTAGAAGGGGGCCTCGGGCAACATTCTTATAGACCAATGTACATAAAAATCGTGACAGTCGTCGGACTGAATAATTTTACATTAACCTTCGGATGATAAATGTTTTGAATTTTGGATAATTTCCTTTAATTACAAAGTTAAATTACTTACTTACTATATTTAAAAAAAAAATTCTTAAAGCCCAGTTTTTGAGTTTAAGATTTTAGGGGAGCATGTAGGTACCTACTCTTAAGACGCTGAAAAGTCTAAACAAATTAAAATTGTTTTCCTTGTTTTTGTTTTCAGATAATGTAGGGGTTTACATATCTCGAGTGGAAGAAGGAAGCATAGCTGAAAAATCTGGCCTAAGACCTGGGGATTCAATCTTAGAGGTTAATGGCATTCCGTTTACAAACATTTCGCATGACGAAGCTTTAAAAGTAAGTGTTCATCTTTGTGTCATACCACTTTCGTGTTGTTTATGAAAAGGAATTCTTAATGCGGAATCCGTGTCTTGGTTTCACTTCCAGCCAAAATATTGACAAAAAAATTGTGTGTAGTATAACTACATTTGACGAGGTCGAGGATGTTTTGTATTGATTTTTCAAATCTTATAGGGAGTAACTTTTTTATGTAAATTCAGGTTTTCATCTGATATTGACTCTGAAATATTCTTGTTTCTAAAATTATATTTTGCTAATCCACAAGCTAAATAATTAGAAGTTAAGTTGTCTTTTCTCTGTTGGATTAGGAATTGAATGACTTCTAAAAATCATTGACTAAAGCTCGCTTTCTGCGTATAAAATTATTTCAGATATCTGATATATAGACCATGTTTTAAGGCTTCATCATGTTCGATTAATTCAATTTTTAATTAATGACAGCGGTATATAAAGAATGTTTTTCTCTTTGAATGAGAATATCCTCCAACTAATTGATTTTCTCCAAACTCATTAATTTTTAGGCAGAAAAATTTATCTCAAGTCACCGAACGTCATGTTTAAATAATTACAGGAAAGTTGAATGAATAAGTGAGAATTTTTTTCTCCACTTCAACATTTTACTAAATATTGACGAAAATACTAAGGCTTCTTTTCAGTTTCTGATGGACAATTTTATTCATTTATAAAGGACTGAACACACCCCCTTCCTCAATTTCGCTTAATTTATATGGTATTCAACTTTTTACTTTCTAAGTTCAGGTCATACCTATTTAACAGACCAATTTCTCTCACCTTGGTTAAATGACGCTTGCCTAATCTTTCACTTTTCTTAATTCGAGGCTTTTCGTCTTGGCTACCAACGAAAGAGCCATGAAAACAAGCATGAATAATGATAATCAATTTTTATTTGCCCTTTATCGGCTGAATTAAACTCGAGATTTGCAATTCAATTATGTTTTCACCCTATCCGTTAACTTGGACCCGATGTTTTCCTCTCATTTTCGAGCTGATGGCCGTGAGAATGAAAACTTTCACTTCCAAAAGTACGCAGGTAGATTTACTTCAGAGCGTAGACATGATAAATGATGCTACCTCGGCATCCCATTCGTCTGCTATTACTCTAATTCTGAAATAATGAATTTGGAGAGAGAAGCTGCAAAAAAAAAAATCCTAATAAGACAGCAAAGAGTGTTGTCGGTACGAAGGTTAAATTTTCGCTGAAAACTTAATGTTAATGGAGTCGTTTTCAATTATTCGTTGGACGTAGCTGATGCTGACAGAATTTTGTATAGAAAAATAATTATAGTTTAGATTAAATTAAGCAGACATGTTTGTGAAAGTTGCAACAAAAAGGTTTTTAAAAGAAATGTTTTGTAGACTTGAAATAAAATATTAAAGAAGATTTGAGTATAATTTTCATTATCTCGGATAGATATGAGAACTGATACAATTCCAAATTTATCCATAGAAGAAATTACTTTTAAAAATAGTAGAATATATTACTTAAAATAGTGAAAAGTTTGAAGGAGAATGTTTGCCCTTTTGACATGTACATCAAAGCTTTATATTTGTTTCTGAAATATGATCTAAAAACGAATTTCTTTATTCAATTTAAGACTTTTCTCATTTTCATACCCTCTGCAATTGAATTAAATATATAAGGTTCTCAATTCTCCATCCATTCTTTATTCTCTTAGAAATAGATAATGAAATGAAAACAGTAAATAATTTAATTCATTCTCTTGCAAAGGGAATGTAAAAGAAAAAAAAAATCACATTAAAAATTATACTTTTGGGCATAACGTTTTCTCGGCTGAGGTCACATTTACCTATTTTCATTGGAAATACCAACTGTTCCGACTCAATTATTGGAGAAGAGTTTTGAAGAATTTTTGGGAAACATGGGGAAATTGTTTTCTTATCGTTACCAACTTTCACATTTATCATCGATATCGAGATTATCGTTCAACATAGTAGGAAAAGGAAAAAGCTCGTGTGTCAAAAAATTTATCACTTCAGGAAAGGCTCACAAATCTTGGAAAATTACTTTTTAAAAGGAAGTTTTCCGTTTTCCTTCAGGCCAAAAAGGTTTCTCATTTTATTGGTTTACGAAAACACATACATAGTTTTTATCTATCCGTGTGTTAAAGTTTGTTCGTTCCAAATGACTTGACCCTAATATCATCTCTCAAAACATGTCACAAGATTTATGATGAAACCGGATTCTTGAAAACGCAAAGTTTGGAAAGTAGCATAGTTAGAGAAGAAAATCGACACAATATGAAAAGGTCAAGTAAAATAAATCTTTTTAGAAGATTGCAAATTTTCCAAGACTTACGCGTGGACAATTTTAATTCGATCCATCATTATTTGGACGTAAGTCATCCAATAATCCATTATAACGTCGAGGACTATACTTTTGCCATAAATACTCGTATTTTCTTGAAAGTCGATAACTTGGTGGTAAACATTTGGCATAAATTTGATGAAAGCTGTTTATAATTTTAGACTCGTTTACGCAGTTTTCCTTCAAGATGCTCGATCAAATTACACCTACCCTTATTTTTAATTTTGTCATCGAAAAATATAGTAATTTATGAATCCACTGGAGAGGGTTTGCCCAGTTGCTAAGAGAAGTGAAAAAATTACATCCTTATGGGAAAAAAAAGGTTTTTTTTTTCTTTCGTGTTTTAATACCTTATACTCGTATAATAACAGAAGAGACCTTCTTTCCCCGATTATTATTTTGCATAGATCTACTGTTTCCCCTATTTCCCAAATTGTATTTCCTCTGTTTTGTTATATTTTTTTCTTTTTCCTTTTGTTCTACCTTTTTAGCAGGTTTTCATTTTATCTAAATTAGAAATGAATAAATGAATAAAAATGTAAGTAATTTAGTGGGCGCTACTCCCTCCTATTCTGGTCAATTTTGGTCGTGGAAGGGCACATTAAACATTAAATAAATTATTAAATTATTATTATTATCTCCGACAAAGGATATGCTTTATCAATCCAGCTGACAAAGAAAGACATGATAAAAAATTTAATGCCTCTTGCGCGTTATGTACAACGCATGATATAGCAGAACCAATGATTTAGAACCTGAGAGCCAGAGTGATTCAAAGTCCAAATTTTTAGTTTTGAAATAATCGCAAAATCAATATTAGAACGGGAGCAACCGGTTCTCTTTTCTCGTAGGGGGAAAAAAATTCAAGGGTTGGTTTTAAAAAAGATCGTAGTCTTAAAATTTTTGACTCTAATATAATACTGCTGTGTTTGAAGAGCTAAAAATGGGACAGAGACCTTTTTTAAAACCAACCCTTCAATCGTTTATAGTGCTCATTTCAAAATTTAATGCAGTATTTTTTCATATGTCAGTCAGAGAGCTTCAAATCAAAATGTGTTTTTTTGGGAAAGACAATATTATCTAATATTCTATCAATGAGTGTTTTCTCAAGATTATATCATTCAGTATGTATATAAAAATACCTATATATGCTTTAACTGTCAGACATAAATTTTAATTTTATGAAATTGACTTGTACAAATTAGTAAAATTTCTTGTTTCATTTCATTTTAGATCTTGAAATCTTGTCGACAAATCAGCATGACTATTCGAATGTCACCATTAACACGAATCGAAGGATGCTGGGTGAGACAGAGTTATTCGTGGATGGATAGAATGGGACGTCAGGTATCTCCTCCTCCAGACTACTCTAAAGTAACACCTACGGCTACCAGTGATCGATGGCCTCCGTCCAGATTATCAAAAGAGAAAGTTCGAAAAGTAAATCATTATTTTTTGCTCTCTGAATTTGGCAATTATAAAAATACAAGAATTTCTTTTCTTCCTTTTTTCAAAATAAAATATCAACTTCTTATCATTTTCAATATTAGGTACGTTTTCATGCAGGACATATAGTAGCCCTATCATAAAACTATTAATTTTTTATTTCATAAATTTTTCGAGTTCTTGCCTTTGTTCCTATGACTAAATATGGGCAAACATTTTTGAAATATAGGTACCATATTATTCACTGGAGAATAAAATAATGATGATGCTTTATTTTTGTATAGGTTGAACTGAATATCGAACCAGGTCAGAGTTTGGGATTAATGATCCGAGGTGGTTCTGAATACAATTTAGGAATATTTGTTACTGGCGTCGATAAAAATTCGGTCGCTGATAGAGCTGGAATTCAGGTGAATTTTTTGAAGCATCTATGTACTTAGTTACTTACTTAACTTGCATCTTTTTAGCAGGTTTTCATGCGAAACCCTGCTCATTAAAATTGGGGTGATTAGCGAATTTCGGGCCGGGGGTGCGATATAGTTTTTCGTTTTCTAGAACAAATAGTTCGTAGTTCGATCTGAGGTTTGTCCCTATTCTAAGCACTTCACAGACCACTTCCAGGTGCCCCGCAAAGAGTATCAGCTGAGAGACGAAAATTAGTAATTATAATCCAAAAAGCGTTCTACATTTAAAATGTTTTTCTCAAGTTTGAGGATTTTTCACAATTACTCTGTTAGAGTGAATTTTTACAATAAATCTACAATAAAACTGACTATGGGGCTCGTCACACCACCCATGCACCCTCTCGCTTGGCTTCTGACCAATACTCAAACATTACTTAGGTATCAAGTACCTATTACAAAATCATTCTTACATCTGGCCCTTAATAAATTGATGCGAAATAAAGTTTTACGGAACTTTGGAATGAATATCTAGCATATAGTTTTGAGTTATAGCCGATAAACGTCAACTTTCAACACTTATGAGTGCCTCGGGGGGAAGCATAGAGGATGGGGGTTGTGACTTTTCATCAACACATTTCAGACATAAAATCTTTTGTGCCAATTTTCTCTTTTTTCCCCAACTTTTAAAACTAATATTACTGCGGGCTATCATAATAATAAATTCGAAAGTAACTACCTACGTATTTCATTATAAAATTAAGTGAAAAACATTAGACAGTATTATATTCTTGTCTAAAATTTGAATTACCAGAGAAAAATTGTTTCCATTGTAGGGAGAAAAATAAATTCATTTCTAGGTTTGTATTTTTTCCCTCAACGTTTTCTTTTCTTTTTCAGTAATTTTTTCCCGACGCACTGCAGAATAAGACGTAGTTTATTTGTGTATAATTTAGTAGCAATCCTCTGTTTCGTGTGTTTTCCTGTATCCGAAAGTTTTCAAAATATGTTTTAGTCATAAACTTTTGTTGAAATAAGTAAGGGATTCGGTTGCTACGAAATATTTTTTCGCCATAATAGCAACACATATTTTCATAATTCATTCATTTTAGCTTTCGAACAAAATTAAGAAATCTGATCGTATCATGCCCCACTTAAATGGATTCTAGTAAAAAAATATACGCTAATAATTTTGTAATGGGTCAACATAGCGTGACCTTGCTGCCATTGATGTTTGAAATGTTTGAGTAAGTTATCTAACGACTTGAGAAAAGTAATATAGGTACGTAACTTGGAAAAAAACAATTCTTTTGAATACCACAGACTTGTACGATCGTATTTACAATAAATGGGTGCAAATGTTTCTCGTAAATTTTTCTACGGACAAAACTTAGTTACTTATTGATTGATGCAGTATTTAATAGATATTGGCCTACCTAAACCATCACTTATATTCTGTAATTTATAGATTGGTGATCAAATACTCGACGTGAATGGGACTAGTTTTCTAGATATTTCGCACGATAATGCTGTGGAACATCTGAAGAAACATAAGAGAATGACGATAACGATTAGAGATGTCGGCAAAATCCCTCATTCTATCAGCACTTTCGATTCTAATCCTTCTGTGGATTGTAATTACAGGTAAAGGACTTAATTATATGGGTAGTTAACCGTTATGACGTCAGAGAACTCAAAAGTAGAAATAAAAGGGTTGATGCGATACGAGTAATAGGTAGTAGGAACAGATACGAGTAGAACTTGTAAAAATATTTAAAAGTTATGCAGGTGAATCTTAAATTTCCCTTATCGATGCATTTTATAAAATAATTCTCCAAATACACAACAGAGGAGTAACTATGTGTCTAGTGCGAGTGAAGAAAATTGATGGTAGGTAGTAATAAAATTCATAGAATATAATAAACTGGTTCTACTTGGAGTGTAGGATTATTTTTTACCACTCCATTTACTCATGTGCCGTTCACTCTTCTATTAAAAATTTGTTTCGAGAAAATAATTCATATTATAGTAATAAAAACACCAAGAACAATAAATATTGAAAAAAATATTTCCTAACACAGCATAGTAGGTATATGTATTACGTCATAAAGTAATGCGGAGGAAGCTGATTTTTTTAAAGCACATGGGACTGACAGGGTATTAAACTGGATAAAGGGTAACTTTGAATTTCTTTGATAAAGCAAGATGGAAATCGAACTTAGGTACAGCTATAAAATAAAATTATATCGAGTGCATCTACTTATCAAGGTTTAAGGGAACAGGCACTAAACGAGAAGAATTCTTAAAACTAGCTTCAGACTGTAAGGTTTGATTAATCTTAATCGCAGATTAAATGGACGCTGTAATAAACTTGAAAAAAAAATCGGAAATTAGATGTCGAGGAAGGATGATACTGACGTCAATGTTATAATGCAATCGTTAAGATATTAGGATCTATTGAGTCTAAAAGTTCAAATACAGGAAGAGGGTAGAGGGCGTAACTAATTTTGTTTGATCTGTCAAAATATTATTAAGGTTTCTTACTAATAAAATTGATCTTCTTTTGATCTAACTAATAACCGTGTTAAATATTTGCTCATTTTTCAGAGGGGGAATACAACCGAGGGTTCCCCGATTAGAGACCAATAATATGCAAATGGTCGAAGAAAAAGCTACCTCGGTTCTAAAAAAATGTGAATATGCAACTTTATGTTATTATTTAGAAGAATATTGTTCGAAAAGGATGACGTTCGAAACATTTATCGCTGTTCTATTTGATTTACTCAATTCACCAGAAAAAGTGAGTACTTTATTACATGATGCCTACGATTCATGTCATTAAAAATGAATTATTCCCAAACCATACTGCTTTTTTGTGTTGCAGTTCACATTAATGACCGAGCTTCGTGAAATTGTAAATCCTCATGATAGATCTCGTTTCGATGAAATAGTTTATAGAGGACATTCATTAGATAATAGTAGAAATTATTATAATATGAGAGAAAGAGTAAGTTATAGATTTTAAATTAGATTTAATTATTTAGTTATTACAAATATTATTATTAGTATTATTTTTTTTTTTAGAATAAGCATTAGTTTATGGGTGAAGTATGTCTGAATCAGTGCTGCCGGATCTCCAGATTTGTCAGTAGATTCTTAGATTTTTGAGACTGAGGAAAATCTCAAACATTAATTAGGTACCAGAAAAACTAGAAAATTTTTAGTTCTTTTTTGTACCGAAAAAAATATGTATTAAAAAAGACTGAAATTTACAAATTGTTGGGACCTTTCTTTTCCTCTCAACATTCACACAATTTCATAAAAAGTTGAAATTTTTTACCCGAGTATGCGAACATGTTTTTTTCAATTCTGATACGCTAGTATCTCTGAAGTTTGTCCAGCTTTTTCCAAGAATATGGCAGCACTGGTCTAAACGTTTTGATTTTTTATGAAGTACCTTATACCTTGATAAGAAAGGAAATTGAAAAAATCGGGAATTTAGGTACAAGTAGCCAACACCAGCCTTCTTATGTATAAGTCCTGCTCTTTCAGACCTTCGATAAAACCATATCTACTTCAAATCATCTTTTTTTTCTTTTCTTTTTTAGTCTTTTAGAGCAATAAATATGTCTTTCATTTCATCACCAATATCCACTTATTTTATTTCCTGCCTTAATCATAGCTAAAAAGAAATATCTCTGCTATTTTCTGAAATGATACTAGTATCTTTCTATAAAAACTACAAAAGCAGACCTAGTAAATTTATTTTTGAATTTGAGCTTAAATCATAAAATAATTAATTTGCTTTTCATGAATGCAGCTGAAAGGAGATACTTCGGGAAGAATATCTCCGACTTTGCAAAATCTACCTCCGACGGTAAGTTTCTTTTTTATTAATTTTTTTGTACCATTTATATTTTATCCTCTATTTTGAAATTTAATATTGCAAACTAGACGTTGAAAAATTTTGCTTTCCTATGCTTACTGCATTGCTTTCAAAATTTAATGAAATTATATTCAATGCATGATTGTTCCTTAATTTTTATGCATGACCTACATTTGGTACAGTATATCTCAAACGTGGTACGTGGGTTAAATAGCCGAAGAAAATTAGTTCTAAAAGTTTGGGAAAAAAAGACAAAAATAGGTACAAAAGATTTTATGCCTGAAATGTGTAGGAGGTGGTACAAGGAATCTGATATAAAAATTCTCGGTCAGCCTCCTGCCCAATTTGCAACGATCTGCAATGTGACGCACATGTGGAGGAGAAATGTGACTTTTGTGACACTGATGTGACCTATAATTTTTCCAGTGGGTCACATCAGTGTAGTGCTACTGCTTCCTGATTGGTTGAATTTTTGTTCCATCTGCGTCACATTTCGCGTCACATTTCTCCTCCACATTTGTGTCACAGTTTGCAGATCGGGTGGGCTTCTCCTCTTGAGGTTCATAAGTGTTGAGAGTTGACGTTTTTCAGCTATAACTAGAAAACTAAAAGCTGGATATCCATTCTGAAGTTCATTAAAATTTTATTTTGCATCAAATTATCTATCGATTATAAGAAGAAAATTACTTCATTTAGACCCACAGAAGTGCAGAAAATGAAGATTGAAAATAGCTCTGATTTCCCTTAATTTTCGAGTTATATTGAGGAAAAACACGGTAAAAGTATCATTTTTCAACATTAATGTACATATTATATTTTTTTAATCATCATTTACGTTTCTTTTATGGTACCAAATTAGTTTTTTTTGTTTTTCATCGATAGGAAATTCGATGTAGAATAAAGTTTTGCGGAATTTTAGAATGAATATTTAGCATAGTTTTTGAGTTATAGCTGAAAAACGTCAACTTTCAACACCTATTAGCCCTCCAGAGGGAAAGCACATAGAGTGGGAGCCGAGACTTTTTATCACATTTTCCCTGGACTATCTCCATTCCAGGCATAAAATCTTTTGAACCAATTTTTTATTTTTTAAACACTAAATTTCTTGGGTTATAAAAGGACTTCCCTGTCTCTGTAATGGTTGAACCAAAATCGATCAAACTAACGCAATCTGTAATTGAAGATTACCTTCAATTTGGCATTAGAAAACAGAACTAATACTTTTTCCTATACAGGGATGCAAGCAAAGTGGACAAAAAACTGGCATTTTACCTCATTAATTTCTTGGGACTCGGCAGGTTTCAGAATTTTACTGAAGATTTCAAAAGGCTCGAATTTTTTTTTTTCAGTGTTATAGTAACATTTTATTTTTAACAGGGCTATGCGAATACAAATAATTATTTGAATGAGAAAAATATTGCGCTTTATGGAGATCCTGATGAATTTCGATCACCTAGTGAAGATTCTGGATTAGGTCTTGGCCCCCAGGATTTCGCCAATAATAGAATCTCGCGGTGAGGAGAAAATGTTTACAATTATTAATGGTTGATGCAAAGTTTTTTCCCTTTCTTTTTTCACCCAAAAAATACGAAATTGAGTAAACCTGCACCTTCCCAATTATTGAAGCTACCGTGTATTTTTATTTAAACAGTGACCGAAATTCTTTAGCTGATTCATCGTGGCAATCTGAATCAAGACATTTATTGGAGCACCAATCTCATTCTATAGAAGACGATCTCGACTATAATAATCAGGTACTTATACGAATGTGCCAAAATAGTTTAGATTCTTCTGTTGCGACTAGTGCAAGTTAAAATTTTTTTATCAATTTATAGGATCGGTGGTACGTTCGTAGATCAATATCTCTATAAGAATTATACATTTCCTGCTAAAGCTTTTAGCTTTATATGCCGCTGCTTTCACGAGAATTAGCTTAGTGCTTTTAATTCGTGATTTCTTTCTTTCTTTCTTCTTTTTTTTTTTTTTTTGTACATTTCATACTCTCATACTTAGAAGATTATATTTGTAACTACTTACTCTTATTTCTATTTTCATTGAAGTACCTATACTCATTAAATTATTTTTAATACATAATTTTGAATTTTCCTATTTCTTAGATTTTATTTATCTATTTACTCGTAAAAATTTTTTTGGTAATCTTTGAATAATACATAATTTTTCTGATAGAATAATATAAAATGAGTTTTTCTCGTATTTTTTAATTTCAGGAGTACGGAGATTATGATACACAATTATTACCCAGAGGTCGAAGAAGATCAAGTCTCTCGGATACAATTCCACCTCACAGAGGTAATAATACTAACTACGAAGATGCAAATATGGTGAGTGTCTGTCGTGTTTCCTCAATCGTGTATTTAGTTTTACCGATTAAATTTTTATTTTTCCTATTTCATATTATAGTCTACTCTAGTAGTGAAAACATAGTCTAGTCTACGACTGTAGGTTCGATAGAAATTTCTGAATAATTACTTAGATTTATATCCGAGTATTAACCTAATTAGTACTAACCAAATTGGTTCTGTAATGTAGGTAAGTACGAGTAGACAAGAAAAAAAAACATGAGATTATAAGGATAAAAATTTAAGGAAAATCTTCTACCTACGTACAGTTAGACATGTACTTGTTTTGTTTTTACTTTTAATTTCATTTCTTATCGAGTAATTGATGTCAAAAGACTAATTTGGTATTTTATATAAAAATTAAAATCTCATTTGTTCGCTCTTTCCTTAAAAAAAAAATCAGTCAGAGGATAGATTTGAAAACTCAAGACAGTTTTCCCAGTTCATTTTCCTGACGGCATGATTTCACAAAAGGCCATTCTCCTGACAACCCCCAGTTTGCCACAGTATTTTCACTCGATATAAAATTTGATCGATACAGATAGTATAGCATCCTAGTAGCTGGACTACCTACAAAAACCCAATATTAAGTAGGTACTGGTAGTGTCTCTTTAATGGCATAACATTTTCTTCATTATCGATAAAAATCAACGTACAATCGAAGGTGATTATCAAATGAAGGTCTGAATTGACTCAGGCTCTTTTTTGAAATCCATGATAAGTTTTATAATCCGGGGCCTATCTTCTTGATACAGAGCCATCTTTAGCCAAATATCTGAAAAATTGATGAAATGACAGCATTTTTTTAATGGCTGGGTCAGCTATTTTTCTTTTTATCATTTTTTCAACACTCATTACAAAATTTAATTTTATCATGCTTTTAACGGAATATTATGACATATTTTCCAGTTGTTACTTTAAAAACTTTTTCGAAAATAGACTAAAGGCCGGTAAAAAGAGGAAAATTATCGAAAAAAAAGAAAAAATTAACTTCAATATCAATTTTTTAGATGTTGATTTTTTTCCATTTTCCTTGGTCCCCCTGGCCACCTAAAAAAAAGCTGGTTCCGCCACTGGTTTCCCAGTAGATGGGGACATAATTTCAATAATTTTATCATACATTTTTTCATTTGACCATATAACTTCCAATTGTCAATTTTCAATGATTTAAGAAAGTTTTGTTGTTGTTTCCACATACTGAAATATAATATTATGATCCTGTTTATGATTTTCGATCAAAAGAAACTCAAAATTACTGTTGAAATTTTTCTAAGCCAGCTTCAAGTCATTCAACTCAAAAGAATAATATGCAAAAAGGGCTTACGAACGGATTTAGCTAAATTGCTGTAATTTAATTTCCACGGATATTAAACTTGCGACACGTAGCTCATTAGATAGTCAATAAATGAGGCAAGAATATTAATACCCTCTCAGAATTCAATCTCACAGCTTTTTCGTCTCACAACTAAACAAACATTTTCAACATTATTATCCCAAAACGCTATTTTCTTACTTAGGCCCTTTATTGATATTCGCCTTCAATCATTAATACATTCTCAAAGTCTGTTGCTAAACTTACAATTGAATGCTCATTTGAGTCCATAGATTTTACTAAAAAAAACCAACCAGAAATTTTTCCAACTATTTAAATCTCATCCTCATTTGTATCCACGACTGAGACGGGATTTCATAACGTACGACAGTAACATTCGTATTTACGGCGAACTGGTTATGCAATAAGAGTTACAAATTGTAAGCCATCGGGAGTTATCCATTTGGTAAAAAAAATATTCGCCTTGATGAAAAAAAATTCGGCTGAACGGCAAGTTGGAAAAATGTCTCGTTGGGCAATGGGCTTCGAGAAAATGACCTATAATTATGTTCAAATGGATTAATTTTTTGCTGTCGTGGATGAAGTATTCTGAAGTACCTACTACCTAAATTATTTTCAATGTGTGTATTAGATATGTTTTTAAAACAATTTTTCGAGAGTTCTGGTTGCAACAATAGTTAGGTGCAGTGGCGTGCTAAGTTCACTTGCACTCAGCAACATGCTGAGGGCCCAAAATTTCATCTCACAATTTTCAGTCATTTTTTAGGAAAAATAGAAAAATTTCCTTGAAATATGAAAAATTTTCCTTGAAATATGCAAAATTTGGGCAAAATAGGGGCCCCAAAGTAAAAGCATGCTGAGGCCTCACAATACCCTCAGCACGCCACTGGTTAGGTGGTTGGCTCTCCAGACTGTGTGCTCGAGACCAGATACTTGCAGTATTACAAATCATTCACCAGTCCATTTCACATATTCATAGGTTATCGATACATGTATATAATTTTCAGAGAGAGGGAGTCAACCAACTACGTAAAATTCTCAAAACTTAATTTAAAGGCACATTCATTTTGGTTTTACCGCCATATTCAAGGATTTATCTGTCTTCTCAATTAGTACTTATTCATACTTCCGCATATCTTCTAGCTTTAGGAGCATTAAATGAAGAAAGAAAGAAAGGGTGGAAAAAAGAAATTTTGTAATTGGTTGATGCCAAAAGCAGTACATTATAATTGTATAAACTCGAATGTATTGTAGGGGTCGAGTATAATACAAGAAATAAATGCCTTTTAAAATTGTTTCTGAGAGTAAGTAAATAAGATTATCCGAAAGATTTTAGCACATTAAAATGTAACAGTGATAAATTAAACATGAATTTTAAAAAAAGAACCCTCCAATATTAACAATACCTTCTGGAGTGAGTAGGTATAAATGTGTGTTTCTTTCTACCCTTAAGTTACAAGGATTTTCAAAATATGTCTGCAGACCTTTGTACATAATTTTAGTAATTTCGTATTCTTCAAGTCGAAAAAAAATTCAACAATACAAATTTTCACGTGATTTTCAGTGTGGTTATTTGGAAGGCATTCGTTCCCAACTGGGTGGTTGGACGCAGAAAGTTAAAGATTGGTACTGGGGAAATCCATTTGTAAGTGTGCAATTTTTTTCATTTTTTTTCTCTCTCCACAAAATCCATAGCATTTTTACTTTTACTTGGTAACATATTACTATTACAAAAACTATATTACTTCACAAAAAATAAAAATAAAAATTTTTGCTGCCAAATTGCCGCATAGAATTTGAATTAGGTTTGTTATTTAATGAATTGTGAATTAAAAAAACAACAAAATCAACCAACAAAGAGCAAAGAATATGAGCAGCTGACTTTCAACTTTTAAAGGGATTCAAATATTCGTGAATTTTCGAGAAATTGGAAAATTTTACTTCGAGGCAATGTTTGGCATCAATTATATCTACCTCAGCATCGCAACTCGACCAGATTGAATTGTAGTATTTCAAACTTGTTGACGTGCACATTTATGTGTGGTGTAGATTGTAGATTATTGTAGTTACGCAGATGTGGCATTTTAAATATCAAGTAAATCAACTACAAAAAATAACTCGAAATAACTTTATTCCTTCATAATTTGAATGGGTACCTAATTGGAAATAGTATAACTTATTCCCTCTTAAGGGTCAAAAGTAAGTGTTTACATGCGAAGGTAAGGCAAATTCTTGAACATGTAAACTCACTTTTGACCCTTGTTACATAAGATATTTTATACATCACATGAATTTTCAATGCCAGAGAACATCGCGAATTCCAAAAAAAAGTTTATTTAAAACTTATTCTTTTAATCTGACCCAAAACAAATTTTACATTTTTGCTTGAAAAATTACTTTTTTGTCATAAAGTGGGCTTGAAAGCAATTTTGTCGCTAATAATCTATTATGTTCATTTTTCAAAGCTCTAATCAGTGACGAAAACTTCCATTTTGGAAGCACGAAGAATGAAAAAAGTACTTAAGTATGATTATTGTTTCATCGTTATTAATTCATTATGTCAATTTTTTAAATATTGAAGGGTGTACATACACGTTCAGTTTTTGAAGAGTTAGTTTTGAGAACAAACACAGTTTTTTAATAACCCTTTCAAAAATAGGCACAAAAGTCTTGATAACAAATGCAACGAAGGATAGAGTTATTCTTAAGCCACTGGATGAAAACAGTCTTCAACTTTCAGTTTAAAGTTTTACTCAAGTCGCAACAAATCATTCGTTTTTCAAAAATTATAGAAGAAACTGTTCGACTATATTGCCTTAAAATACTTTCATCAATTGTTAGATTCACATTCAGACCATTTCTTTGCATCGTTAATTCCTACAGTTTTTTTTTAATCGAATGATTTTTTGAATAAAATAAAAAAAATAAATCAAAAGATTTTCAGGAATTAATCGACGAGAAGAAAATAAATTGTTAGTCATTTGTATTCTTAATTACGAGTAATTAATGAATTTTCTTCCTTCCCTCAGCAGGTACTATAGGTACCTATCAATGTAATTTTATTTAAACAATCAACTTTTGCGACATATTTTAAATACCCGAAGCTTGTGCTTTTACTTTTTTTCTAATATTGTCTGACCATTTTCATGTTATAATACTTTTCATCGAAGTCAAAGTATGTACCTACGTAAAAAATTATCCTTTCAAAATTTAAAGTGTCGTCTTTTATATTTTTTCCCCATTTTTTAAAATCGCATCTGAATTTACTGCTGAAAAGTAGTTTCACGAACATGACACGATACCATGGTGGCTCAAAATGTAAATGTGATTTTTTTCAGTAGATTTTGATTTTAATACTATAGTGATGCGTGATTCCTTAGCTGATTTTAGTCACTTTGAAATTACTTCATGTTTACTGAATAAATGTCAAGTACACAATTATTTTATAGCGATGTAGTTTAAATCAGTGCCTACATCCAAACGTAACTATTTTGAAGAATTTTCTTGACTGATAACTGAATTTTTTGACTAAATGACTATACCATTGTATACCTACTAATCACACTAACAACAATTTTTCAACTCAAAAATATAGATCAGGTTTTCTCCAAAATTTTGCTCGATAAATTGCTTTTTTTTAGTTAGTCAGTTTTCTTAATATCATTTGTAGTTTTTTCTTTCTGTATTTGTTCACATTTCTTTTCATGTTTTTTTGTACTTATTACCTCCAGTATAGTCCCATTTTTTATCGAAGAATATTTTTTCATCATAATTTCTTATTTCAATTCTGAGGGCTTAAATGCATGTGCTAGAATGAGATCTCCAGTTTTTAATTTTTTCTACATTTAAAAAATATTTGGGGATGATAGGCTCCAGACGTAATAAATACTTGTTTCCAATTACTTGTTAAATTACGTGAAAATTTGAATACAAAAAAATTGCAGACCTCAATCTGAAGGCAAAAGGCATGAATTTCATTTTTTGCAAGTTTATTAAATCGAGAGAGGAAAAAATTTAATAGAAAATAATAATAAAATAGTCCCACTGTCATTCTCAATCATTTTCCTATTAATTTCTTAGTTTTGTTTTTATAATAAAAAGATTGGTTTGCTAAATTGTAGATAATTGGCTGTTGCATTTTTCAAGTACTTACATAACACAAGATATACCTAAATGTGTATTCGCAATGTGTACTGAAGCAAATTCTAGTAGATTTTCATCTCTTGAAATCTGTTTTATATGTGTAAATGAATCGTAGTTTACTTAACTTTCCTGCGAGTTATAATTTTGTTGATTAATGTTGACTTTTCACCTTTTTTTTGCTGCACAATGTTTATGTAAAAAATATCTTGATAAAAATTGTTTTTCTGGTTGTTTTCATTGATTTCATTCAATTTTCTTTTTCAAATTTAGAATAAGAATCAATTTCTCTCAAATGTTGTGCTGAGTATACTTAGGCCTACTTTCGTACTGTCATTAGACTATTAGATACCGGTATTATTTTCATCATTTTAGGGCTAATTATAACTTTATTACATTTTCATCATTTACTAGATACTGAGGAACCGCTCAAAGTAATATTTTTAAATGTTTTAAAAATTTCAATAATAAAATATTTACAAGTATTTTGATTGTCAAGATATTTTTTACGAGAAATTGAATGAAGGGATTGGCAAAGCCATGTTATTAAGACCGAACTATATTTTTATTCGCAGCAGTTAGCACAGAAATTAGGACGAGGCTGTGATATTAAAGATGAAAAAGATCAGAAAACAAATGCCAAAAAAGAAGGTTCGACCGAAAATGCAGCTCACGTGAGTAATTTTCCATAGAATTATTTTTAATTTTTGAATCACGAATTTTCAAATCACTATGCTAAACCGGCAACAAGCTAAATTTTCCGCAACTCATGACTAAAATGAGAAGGTTTCCAAGTGAAAACCTGCTAAATCCATTCTTCACATCCTCTATTAAAAAATTTGAAAAATATGTATTAGGTTCGCACCAATAAAATAATAAGTGGGTACAGGTTGCTCTTTTGTTTTAATTGTTTTTGTTTTTTCTTAATGTAACCCTCCATTACCCTTACGTGAGAAATTATTTCTATACCACGAACGATAAACATTTTTTCAAATAAATAAATATTTTCGTCTTCAAAACAGATTGTTCCAGATCAGTATGGAAATTTACGAATAACAGTGAAGAAAACAAAACCTTTGTTAGGAATAGCAATCGAGGGTGGAGTAAATACTAAACACCCTCTTCCACGAATTATCAATATTCATGTAAGTCTTGCTTGGAAAAATATTGAGTATGGTAATTTTTGATTTTTAGTAAGATATCTGATACAAGATACTTTTTTCTTTTTCATTTTAGGAAAATGGAGCTGCGTTTGAGGCCGGTGGTCTGGAAGTTGGACAGTTAATTTTAGAAGTTGACAGGCAGAAGGTTGAAGGTAAGAATAATGATTTTTCTTGTTTTTAATATGCAATTTTTTAAAGTACGAGTAAAGGTAATTTATTGTTTTCACAACATGAAAAATAATATTTTTTAATTCTCAAAAATAGAATATGTAAGGCAGCTTATCACTAAAAACATGGATTTCATAAAATCGTTAAAAGAGAGGTCTGCATGGCGTAATGGTAGAGTGTTTAGCCTTGCGATTGTAAAGTCCTGGGTTTGAGACTCATCACCGATACAGCCTGACCCACCTACCGAGATCTGGCAAGGGACCGACTTGAGTGCTCTGCGCATGACTGAGAAGTTCTGCGTCTGAGACTCTCCAATCACCCCCGCACTATCCCCTACCACGAGTTCCACCTCACCTACAAAACCTACAGTTTCAAACCTCAACCATCCGCCCAAGACGTGAAAGACCTGTGATGTCATAACACGTCTTTAAATAAACCATAGTAGAAAAATTTCAAAAATCGTTAAAAATTTTTGGAAATAAATTTTAAATTATTAAAAATTGCTCGGAGTTGAAAATATTCCAAACTTCCACTCTTATTTTCCTGATCTGAAAGGTGAGTTCAACTTGGTCAGAGGAAGTGCTCAGCCCCCGTAGCCCTCCCAGCTACGGCGCTGCCAATAAACATGGTACAGTTTTATACAACCTAATACTAACGAATGATTTATTTACCATTGAAAATTCGATATAGGAATGCAACATCAAGCCATTGCTCGACTGATAGCCGAAACGTATGCCAATCGTGATCGCAAAGAAATTGAATTTCTCGTTATTGAAGCCAAGAAGTCGAATCTCGAACCGAAACCCACAGCCTTAATTTTCATGGATTCTTAGTTTCACCCTATAGTTACTATCAGATTTGTTCACTCAGCACTATCATTTTAAAAATACTAAACAATGTATTTCTGTTACTCTTTTTTTTTTTTTTTTTTTGATTAAGAAAGGATTATCTTTTTGCAAGGGTAATGAAAAAAAAATTTTTATTTCGACATCATTTCACGAGTCAGTATGCGAAGAATAAGTAAATATAAGTATGGTACTCTATTTAAATTGTTAAGAAATTGTTATTGCTTTTTTATATTATAAATATAAAAAAATTCATGATTACAAAATGAAATCGTTGTTGCATTTTGTTAATAAGTAAGTGATACTTGTTATTTATTTCCTAAAACATAGATCTTTTTACTGTTAGTTAAGAATGAACGCATTTATCGTGATTATTAATAATTTTCTGAAAAAGTTGAGCAACAATTTCTTGTTGTTCTTCAAGCAAAAGACATTCTCTACCTAAACGTTAACTTGTTCAAATTTTAATCATTTTTTGCGTGCTACATTTTTATTTTGAAAATATTTCGTAGAACTGTATTCATTTTTGTTCCAATAATTTTAATTCGGCAAAAATGATTTCATATTATAAACACATTTTAATTTTTATTCATTCATTTACGTATTTATTTTTTGCTTGAACTGATATTTAGATAATGTATTCGGTTTTATATTTTCAAAATAGAAATTATAAGTTTAGAAAATGACTTTCCTGTTGGCGCTATTATGCATTTTTTTATAAATTATTGTTGAAAATAATGATACAAAAATTGAAAAAAATATTAAAAAAATGATAATAAAAATGTTAACTTTGGTTATTGAATAAATTCTTGAATGCTTATTTATTTTTTCATATTTTCTCGTTACATTCGCGTTATCAAATTATTTACTAAAAAACAAAAAACAAAAAACTTGGAACAATTTCCATAGTAGGTACGTATTTGTTTTTTCAAATTCGGTACCTACCTACCTAATTTTAATTTTGTTTTAGATTTTTTCTTTTGATTTTGATTATTAATTTTTTTTTTAATTTGAATTGTTTAAATTTAAAACTTAGAATTTTTTTAATTTTAATTTTTTTTCCAATTTTTAAATTCAATTTTTTTTTTTAATTTTCAAATATAATTTTTTTGTTTTTGATTTTGATTATTATTAATTTTTTTATTTGAATTTTTCAATTCTTTTTCGTTTTTTTAATTTAACTTGACTTTTTTTTAAAATTCAATTTTTTTCTTCATTTTCAAAATTTAATTTATTCGTATTTCATTTTTTTAAAACTATTTTACTGCACATACACGCAAGAAAGTCAAAGGCGTAAAACCTTAGATAATATTAGCATGGATAGCCAGCGCCCTATCCTTACCCTATAGAACGACCCTGTCAACATCGCAAATTTTCTTAAGTGGAAATGGTACATGTCATGCCCAGAACAAGAAAATCGAAAGATTTTGTTCGATTTTCGAACGATTTTTTCCGATTTTCTTGTGTACCATTTCCACTTTAGATACTATTGTTTCATGCTTTCATGTTAACAGGACTAAATTTCGTTTGCTGGCTATCCATGCTACATTATCTAAGCGTAAAATCATATTTCATCAAACAGTATTGGGAATTTAGTTGTAAACATGACTTTTCTTTTCACAGTGGTGAAACTGGGTGTATATACTTTTCATTCTCTTTACAAGTGTGTGTGTGTGCGCGAGTTCGATATTATTTTTATTTACATCTTTGCGATTAAAACAAACACAACTAATATACGTACATATGTGAGTAGATAGATATCGAACCAACTTCTATTTATTAGCATGCATTAATAACAAGAATGGATGTGATTATATAGTCCACATTCAAATATAGAAAGACAATCTTTCAATGAGAGACAGATTGAGTTTAGTCAGCTACTCCAATAGAGAAATTCAAAACATGAAACTAATACACCAGTATAAGAGAGAACCAGGTGTTTTTTATTTTGAATTGCTATAGCTATACCTTATGGTTAATTTCAAAAGAGAAACATTAAACACGTGATCAAATTATTTGTCAAATCGACCAATAGCAATCGAGTAATTGGTAATGCGCTTCATATTTCTCTTTTGGATCACAGTATACCTACTTTCATTATGAATTCCTGATATCTACATCGGGTTTTTCACATTATTTCAGTTGTTAAGCCGTTAAGATAAATATACTTAAAAAAAGAAAACATATTTATAATAAGTCATTGAATAAGTAGATTATAGCTATGCAATATTATAAAATAGGTACTTTCAAGTCAGAAGTTTTGTATTAAGTACATACATAGTATACGTATTCTATTGCTGACAGTCGGTGCTCATATAACACATGACCCTAGCCACATTTAAAAGAAATAATAATGTTATTGAAAAGGAATGACCACAAGTTTACAATAATAGTTTATTAAAAAATAGAAGAGAAAAAATACATTCGTAAGACTTACGTACATATCTTGATACAGTAGGTAGATGGCGGTAGTACGTATAAATGTACATTTCAGAAATTTGAAATTTTACATGATTTTATGGAACCAAAAAAATAAATAAATAAAAATAATAGATGTATGATGAATATTCTGAAAGAACATAAATACATAGGTAATAATGATATAAATAAGTATAACCTTATACTCGTGTGCAAAATATTTCTATAGAAAATACGTGTAAGTATACTAGATTCAAAATCGTACAACCACGAGACAATAATTCGAAAATAAATTAATGAATTCTAAATAAATACGCTGACTCGATTGATAACGTTGATTTGGTTTTTGGTAAAAACAGAAAAAAAAACTGATGTCATTATTGGATTTGCTTAAATACTTTGGCACTCTTTTTGTTGATCTGTTTTCAAACCAGATAGGAGTAATGATGTCTTGGAATTTCTTCTAAAAAATATTTTTAGAAATTTGAAAATTATATGAACCATTTTTGTCTTATGTGAAACCATTAGTCATCATCAGCGAAGCATTATTTCTGAAGCACCGATTTTATTTTGCAAAGAAAATGAAGAAACAAATTTGTTTATTTTGAAAAGTTTTTTAAATAGAGTTAGAAAAAATTGGCATAGTGAAGAGAGGATGTGTGAAATAATGTAGAAGTTAAGTGCTGAGAGAATAAGTTAGAATCCAAAAAATTATAACTAGGCTTACAATGGTGGCATGGACAGAACATTGAAGAAATATTGTCTTTTGAAATTTTGGCTATTTTATCATTTATCAAAGCTTAGTGAGACAGATATGAGATAGGAAGGAAAGGGGAATGAGACGCAGAGCTGATTAAAAATTAACTGTCAGTTTTTCAATTTACACTCAGAAAAATAGTAAATTATTCAGAAATTCATACGGTATAAATTTGAATGATTCGTAATCGTACATTTTTTAGCAGGTTCTTCAAAGAATCAGTTAATTTTATTTCGTATTTATATTGGTGGACGAAAGGGATTTTTGTTTCTGATCAAATATTTGGATTTTGAAGGACATAGGAGTTAGTTTCAATGTCCTACCTATAAAATATTGTATTTTATTGAGGACCATCTACTCTGAGAAGAAGTACAAGGACATCTGTTGCTTCGTAATTTGTACCCACAAATTTGCATCGAGCCCAGCTCTATATTAATTTTTCCCAAAAATTAATTGTTTTTTTCAAGATGGAAGAGGACTGAAGGAATTTTCGGAGTATTAGAATTCGTGTCTAAAAGAGGTATTTAAAATAAAAACAAAAAGTAAAAAGAAAAATTTATTAGCAATATTTTTGCAGAGCCTCATTTTTGGCTTCGACTTTTCCAAACTTAAAAAACCTCTGAAATTTTGAAATTTATTTATTTTGGTTTTTATTTCTAAAATATTAGAAGCGACATGAGCAAATCCACGGAAGTTTGTACTATACAAACCTATAGTCTGTCCCAAATGAGAAACGATAGCTGTAATCTGTAATACACGAATTTTGTCCAATCACAGCACGAATATAAAAGACTAAAACATAAAAGGAGTTTCGCGTATGGAAGTCTAACAAATCACTATCGATAGTGAGAAGAAATCGCAACAAACGCAATTTTTTTAATAGAATTGCGATGGATACACCTTGTGGCGCCTTTCGAATTCTATCCTTTTTCATTTGGGACAGACTATACTGGGATATTTAATTTTCCCTAACATTAAGACAATTCTTTTTTTTTTCATATTTCCACGGATTATTTTCCAAAACCTAACATTTTTCCGGTCTTATTTCTGGTTCCATCTGCAGAAAGGGAACTTTATTTTCGTAAAATCGAATCAAATTATAGGTATCCTTTGAGTACCGTCGAACGGGGTGACTTTACATTCAAGGGGCGACTTTACCCACTTCGTTTTAGCCAAATAAATAAATTGCCAGGCAAAAATTAAAACCGAAATACGATTTGGATAGAAGCAGGTAGAAGGAGGAAAAGAAAAAAAAGATTGCCGCCCCTACCTCACTTCACCCAGTAACAGAACAAGAAAATAAAGCGGCGATATGGTTTTTTCCTTTTTCTTATTCGTCTTTTTTTTTTAACCACTGACACTCAAAATATTCAGTTCGGTTTCACACGGTTGAAGTTGGTACTTGACTAGTTTCTTTTCAATCGTATGTCTGAGTACAAACATCCTCAAATTTTGCCTCCTCACCCATCAATAACCCGTCAATAATAAATTGATGGGTAAAGTCGCCCCATTGAGGGTTGACTTTACACAAAGTTTTTGAAAAATCATAAAAAATAGAAGGAAGGCTGCAAACTCAAACTTTTTTTTACAATTGTGTTGCGAAATGTTAAACCTAAATTTTAAAACCAAATTCACTTCAATAGCTTCAAAATTGGAGGAGTTATTAAAGGACAAAGTTGAAAAACATAAAAAAAGTGTGTAAAGTCGCCCCATTCGACGGTATATTATGCTTTTTGTATAATTTGAATTCTCTTTGTGAATAGCAAGATTGTTTGTCTAAACACATTTGACTACTACGATAGAAAAGTAGCTTCATTATTTCAGTTTTTTCGTTAATTTAACTGTTTCATCAACATCGAATTTTTCAAAGCAAAAATACCATAAAGTATTCAACGCTGCTGATGGAGATTAAAGTGTCAAAATGATGGTTCAACGACTGAAAAATTTTCGTTTTTCCAATTTCTTTATTGGGGAAACTAATTTAATTTTTCTCGAGGTGGACTAATTTTAACTCTTTCCGCAACAAACTCACTCCTTTCCCCAAAAGACTGCATATGATTGTATTCATTAAAATTTTTCTAAAAATTATTTCTTGATATTTTCTTCCACAGCAGTCATTGTTTGTATTTTCACGTGGGGGCTGAAATTTAAACTATTTCAGAACAAAAATATGCCATCATCAATTTGGTATGACGTACTGCAGACATTCGCCAGGAATAAGAAACAGTTTTGTTAAATTCGAAGTTGAACAAAAAATCAACCAAGGAAAGTACCTACTTTTTTCTGAAAAACAAAATCTAGGTATTTTATTATTTAAATGTGGAACTACACGTGATTTTGGACAAAATATAGTCCAGAAGCACCTTTTTATCGCCCAAAATTTAATGCGAGTAGTTTTACCTGTATGTACATTTACCAATCTTTTTTCCTTCAGAAGCGATATTATAGATAATAAGAATAATAAGAATATGTTTATTTTAATGCGTCCATGACGATTTGGCTACAACAATACCCGCCTCCAGTTTTCGTGATCACTGCTCTAAATTATATTATATTGTGATTAGGTACCGATTTCAAGTTGGAAATTTTATGTAGGAATTCAAGAACAAAACAAAAGCTGCTGGTCGATTTACCTGTTTTCAAGGAAACGAGTGTTGGGGAAATTCGTGTTGACAGTGGAATAGAAGTGCTAAGTTTCCAAAAGCAATGAGGCAGATACATATACATTAAGCAGATTCAGAATACGCAATTTGTCAACGTTTAGCATAGTTTCATGGATTGTAAAAATAATTGCGGCGCTCGAGTTGTTTATAATCTGGCGAACAGGTCGTCGTACTTACCATAGCGTGGTGAATTATAATTATGTGGGTAAAGGTTTCTGGGAGAGATGCCATAGGTTTCACGTGAAACTGGTACATATCTGTAGCCGGGTACGTTGATGCGTTCGCTCGGGTGGATCGGATCGTCGTAAATGGATTTTATGCTCGGCCATGTTGGGTAGTCGACATTCAACGAGGGTCGGAAGACACCTCTGGAAGGCAGTCTGGAGTAATGAGACTGTTCTGGCGCCCTCATGTCATCAGTACCTGTTTGCAGAAAGATTGACTGTGAGTTTTTGTATGCCATATAAGTCGACATTTTCAACTCATTTTGCAGATTGACAAGAAAATTTATCCCATCCAGGACATTAAATTGTTGATTTTAATTTACTCATCAAAAATACCAACATTGAAGTTTTAAAATACGTAATAAGTACCTACATTATCTACCTATTTTATAACGAAGAGTCAACTCGATACTGAAGTATTTTTTGAAAGGTTTTTGTTCAGTTTTATGTTCTCAGGATGTAGGTATACGTGACAATCGAAAAGAAGAATAGATAAAGTTTCAAAACAAATCAAAGTCTTACACTGATTCAATTCAGTTAGGTCCCTTGTGCTAGCATTAATTCTTAGTGTGCTAATTTATTTTCAATTTCATTTCATGAGAGAAAAAAATTGAGTTATTAAATATTTTAAAACCTGTGAGTAAACATCTACCCATACATTACTGTTTACATATACCATTCATATCTATAGCCTAATTGAAACTATCTATACCTATTATTTTGTATCTTTTAGTTAAAATTTGGCCTGTCAGTTTCAGTCAAGTACATTCGTCGTTGGTCGGAAAAATACCTGCTATGTGACACTTTTTTCGAAAATCACTTTTTTGCACCTCTGGGTACCTTTTTCCACGCCGGATCGATTGGCACCATCCATTTTGTGATTGGGTCACATTTTACCCCCTAAAAATGACCTTGAAGAATACCTGCTATGTGCAAGTGGTCGGAAATACCTGCTATGTGCAAGACAAAACCTGACAAATAAATGGCTATCGTAAAAAAAAAAGTGAATTTTATTGAATTTTTTGAAAAATTCGAATGTTATTCAAAAAATTTGAACATTTTTCCTTCGACAAACAATTTTTTTTCAAGATGGAGGTGGATAGTGTTCATATCACGCTTGAACACTATTTTACTCTGTCAATTTATGCACCTTCCGACTACGTATCATGCATGAGAATGGCAAGGCCTAAACAACCGTACCATATTAATGTTATAACATGCAAATTTTTTCTCAATTATGAAGAATCAGCCCGTTTAACGTCACTCAGACCAGGAAAAAAAGTTGGCGATCCCACTGTGGTCGATATACGCCAACTCCTGTACAAGCCGAATGGAGAAATTCAATTTGAATTAAATTACTACGACGATTTTGAATTCTTTCCTAGAAGTACCAAGAATAACACTGAAATTACTCGTAACATTCCTCAACTTTATAAATCAAAAATTCCAATTTCACTGACAAAATTTAACCAACTACAAGACTTCAAGAGTGTGATAGCATCTGACCACCACAACTTTTACAATTCCCTCCCTCATACTTAAGTAGATAATTCGATAACCTTTTGTACTTACATCTACCTAAAAACTTTTACCTGAATGATTTATTACATTATTTTATAGTTTGGGTACTTTGATTTTGATTTATGAGTTTTTATACCCAGTTTTAGTGCAATTAGCAAAAATAGACGGCCTTTTGATAAAAAATTAGACGAAAATTGCAATTTCTAAAGGATTCGAATACCTGCTATGTGCAATTAATGGGCCACTTAAAACCTGCTATGTGCGTGGTAACTGAATTATTCGATTTTTCGTTCTTATATTCTTACAAATACACAACCTGCCCTTATCAAAAAATTTAGGAGACATTTCTAAACTTCTTCGACTCACTCTCCTACTTCTCGAAGGTTTTTTTGATTTTTAAATACGTTTTTTTCACTTCCTGAAAAATTTTTAATTCTGCACATAGCAGGTATTTTTCCGACCAACGACGATATTATAGATATTTATTGTATCGAAATTAACTGATTGACGTAGCAAGTTTACCAAGGAGTAAAAAATATTTAAGTAGGTAAATCAAAGAATTTTTAAGCGAATGACTCAAAAATTAACGTTTTTTATAACTTTCTTTAATTTGTATTACCTAATATTAAGATTATATCATTCTCGGGGTTTGGTTCGAATTTAAAAATGTCTAATTTTGTTTAGCTACACTCTCTGTCTAATTTTTTCCTCCTTTCCCAGTTATATAGTGAGTAAAATGTAAAATAAATCCAGATTGACGCGAAGAATTACCACATGAAGCCCACCTGTGCTCTTAGAATTCACCAACCGTGAATCTCGTCAAAGTTTATAAATAATTTTTTTCAACAGCAATCGTCGTCATATGTTTTCGTAAAGTATTTACCTTTTAGAGCTCGGACGTAAGACTGCCAAAACCTAGCCTTCCTCTGTACCGGCTCGTTTCTGCCGATCATGTCTAAATGATTTTTCAACATCTTTATTCTCTTCTATCGAATATCCTGCAAAAAAATCAAAGAATTAATGACTGAATTTTCATTTATTACAAACCTTAAAAAATTTAATTTTGAGGAGATATGACATTCGAGAGACTACATAGACCTAAGATAGAGTTATCTGTGTCGGAACACTGAAAAAAGTTGGTGCAATTTCATGCAGAAGGTCTAAATGCAGAAAATAGCAAAGACGATATCTAAATTATGAGTATACATTTAAACAACCCCCTCAATTTGGACTGAGGGGTTGCAAGTGCAGATTCATAAATTAAAAATTTTGCTCATGAAACTTATGATTAAAAAGCGCAACGTATATTGAAGCATCTTAAGCATATTGAAAGTTCGACTTTTAAAATTATTCAATTACCTGAAAAATAAAGCAACTAAGTATTTGAACGAAAACAGAATCACAAATAGAAATTACATTTAATCTTGATGCAAAATAACAACGCTTTCTACCTTATAAGTAGCCTAAATTGAAAATTCGTGATTTGTTTTTAGTAATAATAAATTACATATAAATATGTAGGTGAGATATGTTTTAGTTTGTTAGGAAATATCTAAGGATATTTTAACCTTGAAGGATACAATAGACGATGTTGAACAAAAAAAAACTGATGCAATATTTCAATTGAAAATAAGGGTTGAAAATAGTACCAACAGGTAAAAATCTATATTTTTCCTGCATGTAACATAATACTAAGACCTTTTTTTAAGAAGGACTTATCTCTCAAAAGTCCACTTCATGTGCAGAAGATCCTAGTTTAAAATTGAGAAATCATATCGATTATGCTGTGCAAGGAGAGCCAAACTGAATTTTTAAAAACAAAAATACCTTGCATTTTCGTGGAAACAAAAATAAAATTAAAAACTTAAATAAATTTGGCCTTTTAAGCATCAATACAATTCCGCTTATATTAATAGGCAAAAAAGGCTAATCAGCTGCAGTTTGGCTGTTTTTATTCAGCTAATATTGAATTTTTGGTTGTAAAGAAGGGTTAAACTACGAGTACTTCAGTATTTTAAGTCGAAAATAATTATAAACTCGGAGCAGCAATTATACAAAAATCACTTCGACACTATCCATAGCCCTACTCAGTGTACCCACACACATAAATTTGTTATGGAAAATATTGAAAAATCTTGTTTCTTACAAAATGGAAGTTCAACGATCATTTATTTTTCATTGCCACATCAAATGAGCTATATTTAAAACTTTGATAACAAAATAGTTTGGCCCTAAAATTGGATCAGATTGGCCACACATATTTTGGTGATTTTCAACATTTCAGTATGGCCCAAGGCTAAAATAAACTCAGTTTGGCCCTATACTTGCACAACACAGTCGACATTATACGCAGTATATGTACATCACGGGAAAAGAAATTAGCTTAAATTTTCTCATGCAGTTCGACGTATTTTCTTCAAATACCTAACTATCTGAAATAGCTACTTGACCTTGTCATAAAAAAGATATTACCAAAGAGAAATTAACTTGGCACGTTTCATAACTGCGTTAGGCTATTTGTCTTTTAGTGGCATAAGCTTTTTTCTTGATTGACGTTGTTATTGATGTGAATTTTATGTCCTACAGTATTATAAAATTTTATTGTAATGACTTTCATCTGGTAGAGAACATTAATTCGGATTAAAACCATTCCTTGCCTGTATCCATTTTGGCAGTGCTAGGATATGGCTGAAGAGGGAAAGTTTAATTTAATATTATGGAATAGAAACGAGGTCAGAGTGTACGAAATTTATGTTAAATTTGATTTACAGATTCTGAGAATAATAATGTTGGGTGTTGAATACACAGACTCGATGGTCCTAAATTAAAAAGTGATCAATTTTAAGCAATAGTTGATAAAAATATGGTCATAGTAAATATAAGCTAATGAACTATTTGCGACTTTGTCAACTCGTTCGGTCGAAACAGATGAAATATAATATGGAAAATAAGAGTAGATATCTATTAGTAGATATATTCAATATGTCAATAATAAGCTCGAATTCTTATCATTAAATTAATTTCACTCTCTACATTTTTCCATCAGCTAGGTAGAACTAGTTGAATGTAAATATTTACTAAATTCTTGAATGAACAACTTACTATATTTGTCAGATATCTGCAAAAGGTATTCATCATAAACAAATTGCAGTCAATCGCTAAATTCAGTATATTCTCTCATCTTCATGATAGCTATACTATCAATAATAATTCATTTAGTTCTAGTTATAATTTTCATACAAAAGTAACTCGGTCCAAATGAAGGCTGATTACAAAAATCGTGGACATACTTGGCTTTTTTAAGCACTTGGCTTGGCTATTGGATAAGAGAATGATGGTTGGGTGGCCATTTGACTAGAACGAAACCACTGCAAACTAAAGAAAGTAACGCAGGTTTGAGCCCAGTCGGAGGCCAGAATTCTCTAGGTTAAGAAATGAATAATAAGAAATGAAAATCAGTTCCAGTAGCCTAATTGCAGTTGCAGAGGTAGAATTGAATTACAATTGGGTTAATTGTACCTATATTATAGGAAATGCTCAAACACGTAGCACTATTCTGGTGGCCTCGCATATTGCATATGTACTTTTGTCTGCAAAACCATCTACCACAACCTTTTCCTAGTTAAGCTTAAATATTTTCTGCGAGAATAAACAATAAGTGAACATTTTTTCAAACAAATTGCCAAGTTTCCAAGAATGTAAAAAAGTATAGACTTCTATACCAATTGAAATAATGAAAGAACAAAAATTCAATCATGAGAACTTATTAGATAACAAAATAATTGTTACAAAGGGATATCTACAATACAGGCTCGTGTATAAAAAGTTAGTATGAGTGCCAAATGAAGAAAAAAAAATGGCTGGTGAGAAATAACACGTCACAGTGTGAAAAAAAATTGGCAGTAGTGCGATTAAAGAGGGTAAAGAAAAATAAAGTTGAAGAAACTTAAACTCAAGTTAAAGTAAACCATGCAGTCAGGCTTGATTCATTACTTTATGTTTTCATTTAAATATTTTTCTTGTTTTTGCTTCTTTAATTCATCTCTTCACTGAAATAAACATCGTTTAGGGCACTGTATTTTTCCCCCTGAACTGTTAAATTTTCATCAAAGGGTTGAAATGGTGTTAAAAGAGAATTTTATGATCGAGTATTAAAAGAATTTAAAATTCGTTTTAATATTTTGGACCATCCAAAGTTTGTGGTAAAAATAAGTTCTTACGTCAGCAAAAAAATTTATGTTATTTTAATTTGCTGAGGAATTCGAAAGGGAATGTTCCTAGAATTTTATAATGTGTAAAGTCTCGGCAAGATAAAGCGAAATCTTCAACTCAAAACGCCACCTACATCCTGCTCTCGATTGAATGCAGGTTTTCAAGACTTCCAGAAATCTTCACAAAAGACATCTGAAATGATTTATATAGCACCGAGATAATTCTAATTAGCGAATTAAAAATGTGAATGGTTACCAAACTATCAGATAATCACTTGCATTAGGAATGTCTCAAAACCAATAATTCATGACTCACAATCCTAAATCCGTCTGGTTCTCAGGTCCAGAATTGAAGGCAAAAATTAGCCGAGCGAAATTAGGAGTTGATCTTTTAAAAAAGGTTAATTCTTCATTCAGATAATTATTATCAAATAGATAGAAATAGACTCAATAATAATAGGTACTCAAAACGCCACACAAAATCAACATAGTGCAAAATCTGTAGCTTAATATCACTGATGACAATTATATTAAACAACTTGTTCTGTTCAATATAAATTGTTTAAAATAAACGCTCAGTTAATCACTGTTAGGTACATGTTTAATTGGTAAAAATCTTTCATGACAATACATGAAAAATAATCAGACCTACAATAAATCAATAATGGAAATTGGAAAATGAAAAAAATAACTACTTATACCAAGAAACTTGATTAAGAAAAATTGTTAATAAGAACCGTTCGATGACAGCCGACACCATCGCACACGATTCGTGTTTTTCTGTCAGTTATCGATATCCACATCGATTTTATCCTTCGAACTGAAATTCCCAAATTCACCCCCTTGCCCAAAGTAAGGCAGCATTTCACACTCGAGTCAAATAGTAGCAACATTAGCAGATAAGAAGTTGCCTCATTGAAGAGGGTCAGGAAATGAAATTTTCAAGGACGATCGGTTGTACGAAATAGCGCCTGATCAAGAGCTTCTCAATACTTACCCACCTTATACCTACCATGATAAAATTAAAATTATTAACTTTTTTTATTTGCTAAATGAAAAAATAAAAAATAGCGAGAAATTCAGACATTCATTTACAAAAAAATTGATAACTTGAATTCTATAGTAAATATCAAGATACTTTTAGCCTGGTGCATTTTAAAAATGTCGTAACAGGACGTTGGATGCAACGAAACATTCGTGGTCTCATTTTTTTCTCAAGTTGCGCCCTCACCTACCCAGGGTTGCGTTCCATACGCGACATACAGTATTATTGGGAAGGGGGTAAAAATTCGGGGACGTTGGTGTTCGGGTAAATGTCCATTTGGGGCAATGAATTCGGGAGAATATCCGGTAACCATCTTTCAGTAAAATACCGGGATTTGATGTCTCCTACCCCAAAATATTGGAGTGGGTGGACCTCATTGTAGGTACGTTTTCCATCATTTAGGTCAGTTATTTCATCGTGAAGGCTTGAAAATCATTAGATCCAAACTTATTTCTTCTAAATATGTTTTAAAAAGTGCAAACGAAATTTTAAATTTTGACTCTAAACGTCGCATAGACTTCCTTTCATAAGATATTCGCCGTAACCCAAACGCTGCATGAAAATATCAGTTAAATTTAGAATCGTGTTAATTGTGTCGTCGTGCCAATTCGTTATGCGAAATAGTTTTCTTCATCCTACACTTGAAATGGTTCCATTAAAAAAATCTCTGAGAAAGGAACGCCTATCGTCTATTTCCAACATTTTCTCTACATGACTACTCATCAGCGAATTATCTTCATCTTCCTAAAAATTCATGTTATAAAACAATATTTCAATCTTCAAAATAACTTTTAAAAAAGCCGCAAATACTGACCGATTTTACAAAGTGCGATAATTTCGTCACTATTATCTAACACCTACGTCAAATAGAAAAGGGTGACATGATTTTCGACTTCACAAGGGGAGGAGGTTATTGCAAACGGAAGCCAGATTGTGTTCTCGGATGTATTGTTGAACAAGACCGCATCCTTTTTTTTTTTTTTTTGTTAAATGGTATCAGACTTTTATGATATGATAATGTAATTCGAGAATAGGCTATCGTGACGAACAAATAATTCATTTTTATTTATTCGTAAGTTACCTCTTGGGAATCAGTTTTCTCATTTGCGGTTGCATTTATATGAAAAATTAACCCTTAGTAGATTAGTTTTTATAACGTAAGGTCCTTCATGAGTTGTTAAATTTAATGCTTTAAAATGCATGCAAAATTAGATCGTGGTTCTAACATCTGAAGCTAACTTAAAAATATTTGCACAATCCTTATCGAATTTATTGAATCGTTGTCAGGGTAGTTCTAGTTCAGACTTATGTAATATGTTTTAACAGAATAAGTGTCGATTTTATGACTGTTGAATAAATAAATTTTCAGAGAGAAACTTTGGCTGCTTGGATTAGATAATATTATTTCAATCATTCAAGAAGTGAAAATTGTCTTGTCTTTGCCAGTATTCTTTATTTCGGTTCATGCTCAAATGAACTCGAAGAATTTTTTCAACGAATTTGTGGAGAGATGAGTGAAATAGTTTGGAGAGAAAATTGACCAAAATCCTCATAATGAAGGGAATAAAATCCCATTAGTGGCTTGTCACGAAAAAATAACGCAAATATTTTAGGAAGACCTCCAGAAAAAACTGAATTTCAGAAATTTCTTTCTCGTAGTTTAGCGGTTTTTCTAGTTGTAAAATTTTAGAATTTCTGATTAAGACCACGTGAAAAAGGCAGCTTCTTTTAGTTGAAATTAGTTTAAAAATTCAAATCAACTTTTAATGGTCTGGTATATTTTCTCGTGAAACGTAACATTTTTATAAGCATAGAAAATTGAAAATTAAAAAAAAAAGTTTAATAAAATTGAAAAACATTTTTTATACTGTAAAAATATTGAGTAAAAATTTGTAAGCGGCTAAACATTTCTTTGAAGAGGCTGAAAATTTTATTTAATTGGTGGGTAGTTGATATTTGGAAATTATTTCACAATTAATAAATCATGATGAAAAAGAAAGATAAAAAAAAATAGATAAGCGTTTCATATCATAAGTTCTTTGTGATATATATTCTACAAATGTTTTGAAAAAATATTAGCTATTTTGTAAATTCCGTAAGCCTACAAAAGTTTCAATTCATCATATATTTGTAATTTACTCGTGTCTCATGATAGTTATTTTGTAAGTGGGTCCCATTACTTGATATTAATGTCAACTTTTCATCTGTAGAACAATGATATAAAGCCAATGTAGAAGTATTAAAAAATAAACAGATGATGGACCTTGATGAAAACAGGTCAAGGAGACTCCACCCTTTCTCCTCATGTTATTCTTTCATCTCTTTTTCCAACTAAGTTTGTCTCAAAACTTAAAATTCTGGGCAATCTTCAATATTTTTCGAGGCGAAAATTCGCACAATTTAAATATTAGAAATCACTATAGAAACTGAAATTTACTGTAAATCTAGTCATTGAAGCAAATAACTTTTAAAATTTTTATGATTTTTAGGTTTAATGATACAGACTTTTTCATCGTTTTTCATTTTTTTAAATTTTCACAATACACTTCAAGTATTTATGTATAAATATCTGAGATGCTTTTAGATTCCTTAGAATTTATGTAAAATAATAAGAAAAAAATTATTCGATGACAACTAGGTAAATAACATTTTTTCTAAAAACTCATCTCTAATAGCTAGTCCTACTCTGATCCTGATTACGGTTTACGTTTTATTTTCTATTTTCATAAATATTGTTTCTTTAATAACCATCAAGTATGAAAAATTTAAAAAATTTTTACAATACTAATTCAAAAATGTTTTTTATTTCCTCGCAACGATCGTCGATGAAAATTCACTAAAAGCACAGAGCGATGTAAATTTATGGAAAACTTACTGCGTCAGCGAGCAATTTACTTATCAAGAAAAAAAATTTCAAGTAAAAATGAAAAAAATGAGATCGCGAAAAAGAGAAAATCGATTTCGTGAAAACAATTGAACGATGAAAATTAAGAGAACTCGGTAAGAAAAACGAATAACTTTCGTTTGGCTTATTATAATGTATAAAATTTCAAATTTGTTACTTCACCTGTATTTGATAAATCAAAAAAATTCACTCGAAATATTTTCAAAAATGCACTTCGTTCGTGGCACAAGCAATAGTACGTACTGTAAACCCAAAATAACTGGCCAGACACTTTTTACCAACTTGAAATAGACAATTTTTATTTATTACGTCATCATTTTGTGCTTTCTTTTTACTGCTGTGGAGGAGAGGATTCTTAATAGCTTTACGTTTACCCTTTTCGTAAATTACGTACGAATGTTTTTCTGTTTTTTTGCACATCTACGAGGAAAAACGTCACGATATTCATTCAAATTTTCTCTTTCTTCGTTGTTAGTACACAGTCGATCTGATTTTAATGGCTGATTCGTATTCACACAGTTCTCAAAATATAATTGAACAAATGTTGTAAATCAGCTTTGTATTTTGGTAAAGTGATTCATGAAGCTTTCTTTTGGTAAATTTTATGGACTGTATAGGGTGGTGTTTTTTCGAATGTATTATTCATGCGTAGGAAGACTCGAGTTTATGTATCCTGTTTTCGCAATTTGTATTTTCTTAACAAAAATTGTTTTTTCTTATATTAGCATGTAATTAGTTTTATAGAAAAATCAAGCGAGTAGATTAGCCGGGCACCCAAGAATTTGCTAATGGAGGGCTCTAAGTCTTAAAATAACCAAAAGACAGAAATTTTTTGATTCAGTCTTTGTTTAATATAATGGAGAAAGGTTCAGCCCCTCAAATTCCCTTTGAGTGCGTCACTGGAGTAAAAAGAGTCAAGGATGAAAGTGAAGTTTTAGAGCACTCCAGCGAGCTAGACAGAATCGGCCCCAGAATGTCAGCGAACTAAAAGTGGTGCTACTTTTAGAATTTTATGAGGCATTCTGTGCTCTAAAGAAAGAATCCACTAGCTCTTTAATGCTCATAAATATGGTTATTAATAAGCAAATAAAGTGTATGAAAGAAAAACCTAAATTAAAGATGAATTTTCTTCACTAGACCTTTAGTCGAAATTTTGTGTGTTCGTGTGTGTCCATTGTTATCATGATGACGTCTGTCCAGACGAAGATTTTTTTGCTCCCAAATTGAGTTACAAAATGAGCTACAAATTAAGCTAAAAAATGAGCAACAAAATGAGCTACAAATTGAATTCAGTATTTTCTATAAAACATGAAAAGTTGTAGGCTTCAAGTTCAATTTGAAAATGTTTTTTCCCAAGAAAAATTAATGATATTTTGATGTACCTACTTACTCTCGTACAAGTGATGTAAAAGAGAATTCATCTTCGCCTTCACGAAGCTTCGTGAAGGCTAGAGCTATTATGTACCGTTCTCCAAAAGAAGACGACATTTCAGTTGAAAAAGTAAAGTTGGAGGAAAAATGGAGATATTACCTTCATGACCTGAGCCATCGAGGAGTAGGTAATGGGCGTGGAAAGGGAAGTATAAAAAGGGTATAAAGTTTGAAGTCTTTTGTCCATAATTTCTGAGCACGGAGTATTCCAGATTTTTGAGTCCCTCTCTATCATTCAATATTTTTCTCTCTTTCCTCAATTTTCCCTACAATTATTTCTAAAGTGGGTTACAGATGGCATAAACGTGTAACACATTGAAATTACACTAACCCCAAAATCATACCCATTCGATACACCAGCGATGTATTTTACAATTCGTCGCATAATAATGAAGCGATGATTAGCTTTCCTATGCCCTTCAACTTCTAAGTCTCGAATGCCAAAAATTTGTAATGTAAATATATTTCGAATGTATAAATATGGTCCCGTAAATCATTGTTTACACGAACCCACCCAACCACAGAAAAGAAAATAAAAAGTGTTGTTACTGTGAATTAAACGAAAAAAACAGAATATCAAAAAAACAACGAGCAAATTTATTTTTCTAATCGATATTGCTAATTTATTTACTTTCTCTGCCCCACATTTCGCCTCCATCTAGTGGTTCAAATTTTCTAAATGATGCGATCGTAGTGCAAAGCGAAGAAAGTATTTTTGGAAATACAAGAAAGGTTAGCATCGGATGCTATATGAACAAAATATTAGCGGCGTATGATAATGCCCTTGAACGTGCCACAAAATATGGAGCAGGGAAGGGGGCGGCAGAAACAGAAAGTAAATGACACGATGCGATGGTAATCCGTGAAATACTAAACACTTTTTAATTTTAGAAATTTGCTTAATTTCAGGGTATTTTGTTAATTTTCATTGTTTCAAGAAGACGGATAATAAAAAGTACACTATTTGGCACAAATTTCTTTGTTAATTACATTATTATCCTCAGATAAAACAATCTAAAATACATTCATAGTGGATATACAGTTCAGTATTAGAATCAGATGTAATCATAGTATGACTAGCTCATCCTTGACTGTCAGCGAAAATTGCAATGAAAGACATTCCACCAGGATAAAAATATGCCAATACTAGAAGGGGCTATAACGGGGCTGAAACCCTTCATAATTTATAAAAAGCCTGATTAAAAAATGTTTGGTGCTTGGGGCGAATTTTTTACAGAATTTTCTGCTTTTACCAATAAATTTTAGACTTATGACTGTGAGCCCCCTTTGAAAATTTCTCAGTGCGCTACTGGTCCATTCTCTTCAGTGGCAGAATGCATTTTGATTGGTGGGTACGAATATGCATCTTTTCAAAAATTATTAAATTCGTGAAACTTTTATTTTTGAAAAACTATTAAATTCCTCCTCGTCCTGTCCTATATTTCTGTTTTATTTGTCCTGTCCAATTAATATTTTATAATAGGACAAAACGAAGAAAGAATTATGTTTCATCATTTTGTCCTATCATTATAGGACAGGACACACAGGCCTAGCTATATAATTGTTTTTTTTTGATGGGTGGGTGGGAGGGAGATTGATACTTTCTAGGGAAAGTAGGGGAAGGTGAGATATTTTCTGGAAGAGGAACTTCATCCATCCCAAACTCCCCAGACTACGCCCATGATAGAATTATTAATAGGACTTTATCGTCCTGTCCGGTGTATAAATAAAATGCTTTGTCAACAGTCCCACGGTGAAAATTAGTTAAGCCGAGTATTTGAGATACATTTGTGGTTATATAAAAAATATTTTCCCCAAAGAAAAAAGGTTTTAAATTTCACTTGTTTAAAATGGAAAAACACCAATGGAAATATTCAGTGCAAACATAAGCAACAAGTCTAATGCGCTGACTAACTATAGACAGGTCGGTAAGCAATTTGTTTATTTTCAACGTTCAGAACCCGCATTAAGCATTAGAAAAAAATATAAATATAATAATACATTCAGGCTAAATAAATAAATAAAAAAAAAGTAAAAAAAACCAAGTAAAAAAGTTCGCAACAATATTGTGAACGTGATAAAATAATTTTTTATATTTCCTCGGATCTGCTGCCAGTTCTTCTAGTTTCGTCATAAAATTGAAAACAAATGATTTTTCACTTTCATACGCAGTACATAAAATTTTCAACGAAATGCCAACAGCGGATGTTTTGCACGAATTTGCATTTTTATAACAGTTTTAAAGAGGTACACAATAGTGACGTATAATATCGTAAGCGCCCATATAACAGAAAGAGGGTGAAATTTTTCAATTCAATAAAATATGTATTATACCACTGAAATGGTGTTTCAATAATTTGCTGAACGTTTAAAGAAATTAAAAAAACCAAAATTTGAGGGGAAGTTTTGATAGGGGTTTGTAATCTATAACGTGCGTCGTGGTCAAATATTCCATTTTATCGTATTTCAAGCTTCATCTTTGTAAGCAAAAAATCCATTCAGTAATAGAGACAGTGTGCTTGAGAGGTTGTAATATCTGTATATTTTCCTTGTTTTTTCTACGTTTCCCCTGATTTTGTTGAATTGTATTTTAGTCATTACCTATTCGCCTAAATTTGCATTCACGGTTCTAAAACAGTGAGCGAATGAAAATTACAGATGTTAACTGCACAAAACTTCGTTTCTGTGTTTTTAATTGAATAACATGTGAAATATTAACTGCGGATTAATCAGCACTGCAGCGGTGAAGTATTTGTTGATCTGGTTTTGGTTACCTATTAGAATAGATGTTTTTGCTCGAATAGATATGCATGTACTTGCAAATATTTACAATAATATAGGTACATTCGTGGTAGCGAATATGAATTATGTTGGTAGGATTATGGGGGATATACTCGTAGATAGGTATGAGAATTAAACTGAGAAAAACGTTGATTGTTAAATGATACTTTTTAAACTAACTAGAAGCACCCTCAAATTTTATGTTAGCTTAGAAGTTCTATAAATAAGCCAACTTTTTTTTCATTTATATTATCATTATTTTTTTTTTTTTTACAAAAATCATACTTATTTGATTATATTTAACTACTGGAAGTTCATTACAAGCTTTTTAATTAGAGTGAACTATTCGTTTTTTTTGTTCTTTCATTTCAACTCTTGGTGTTCGCACAATAATCGTACGATAATGTTCAAGAGGACGAGCTCATATATTATTTGGTCTATGGTTTTGGTTATGGCATCTTGTTGTTCAGATGGGTAAGTGAGAAATGTGGAATTATATTTTTTGTTGAAATGGCTTGACTAGGAACTATGACTTCCATCTACCTACTTGACAGGTATTATGGAGTCCGCCAAATTCAGTGAGTGATTTATGTAAGAGCAGGTAAAGGGCATAAACACACAACTTTATTCCATCCGAGTACCTCACAAAGAAAATTAATTTGCTTTTAAAAATCGAGGAGTTTCAGTCAAAAACGTTGAATTTTTAGAGATTTTTCGAGGTCAAAAATGGTCCAATTAGTATAGCTTTTGGGATTCGAAAAATTTTTTTTTTTCAGTTTCAACACTTGTCCAATTCTGAAAATAACAACAAAACACCAACAGTCAAATAATCATTATTTTTTTCTCCAAAAACCCTCTTTGAAAAATATAATTTGTGTCGACTTATAAGTTACTCCCTGCCATGCTAGAAATTATAACGCGAAATACATCAATTTTCAATTTTTAAACCAGCTATTAACATTTTCAAGTAATTTTCAGTATTCTCAACTAATTTTCAATGTAACATTTGGTAATAGATAATTTCTTCCATAAAAGTAAATTGTCCTGCAGTTAATATACTGCATAACTGCATATTAAAATTTATGTGGAATTTTTTTACAGAGTAAATCCCGCATACCAATTATTGTTTTTATTCAGTTTATTCAAACCAAAAAATTACAAAAGAAACCTGATTTCAGTAATAATTACCAAATTGTGTGTTACTACACGGACTGGTCAAGTTACAGAAGCGACAAAGCCGCCTATTTTCCAGAAAATATACCGGGAGCTCCCTGCACCGACATTGTTTATTCTTTTGCCTTACTAAATGATACATCGAACTCATTTGAACCAGCTGATCCATACTTGGCGTTTGATAAAAGTGAGTGAATGTACTGCTCCAAAGCATTTTACTCGTAGGTTTATTTTCTTTTGCACCATACTACGAACACACGAAAAAATGCTATAAGCTGTCCAAGAATATAATAATAAAAATTATTCGATTTGTTTGACATAATTTAGTGGAAGTTTAGGTTAATATTTCGTATAAACTGACTGATTACATGGCTGCTGCATGCAGCAGATACATATATATCACCTGGTGACCATGGTCATCGGCAAGTATGTAGCTGTAGCATCCTTTTTACTCAGTTGTGAAAACTACGTTCATTTTTATTCCCACTTAGCGTCATCAGCAAATGCAGATGGTCCTTACTTTTGATTTGGGCAAATTGGTTTATCTAATCTCAGTAAATTACAAAAATTAGAGTAATTCCAAGACTTCAGAACCATTTAATTCACGATTCAATGCAGCATTTTGACTTGATCTTAGCGGACTTTGAATTATCTCGTGAATCGTCTAAAGATTATTATACTGTCCCCACAGAAAGTAAAGATTATAATTTGCTGTATTTTACATCGGCTAGCCAATAAATGAATACCTAAATGAAATACAAAATAATTCAGTGAAATCCAGAGTCGGAGTCGCACAGGCACCTATAGTACCTAGATTTAAAATTCACTCCTTGAAAATTCAAATGACTGGACTACTATTGACATTTTCGCAGATTTCTACAAACGAGTGACTGCTCTAAGTGAAAATGGCTACAGAGTAATTTTGAGCGCAGGTGGATGGAATGAATCGAAATCAAAGTATTCGAAAATGATGGCCGATGAGAACCTTCGATATGCGTTAGCACAGCAAACGGCCAACTTTATAGTTGAAAATAATTTCTGTGGCTTCGATTTTGATCTAGAATATCCAGGCGCTTACCAGGTAAATGTATTGAGTTCATAAAATAATAGATCTTTAATCAGTAGGTTACTGGAAGCTTGAGTAACTGAAAATATCTCGACTCGTTTTTACCAAGGAGCTATAGTTATTTCTCCTATAGCTATCCACTCATTAGAGTTTTGAATGAGTTTACCCAGCCGAGGATCGAATACCGAATAAATCCAGCCAAAATAAGGATTAAAAAAATGACCAAATGTGCAGACTTTTTTTTCACAGTATCTGGATGCTTTCAGGGAGAGGTTGATTCGAGGTACGCGGATGATAAGGTAAATTTTGTAGCGTTCTTGTGGGAGTTGCGCTTGGCCTTCAACCAAAAACAGGAAGAATTTCCGGACATGTGTCGACTTTCTTTATCAATAGCTGTCTCAGCCAATGAGAGAATAGTGGATGCTGGTGAGCAGTCATTTCTTATGGCTAGATTGTCAAACATTCGTTTTTTCAATCATATACATAAAATGATTATTCCCCGTCTCAAACTTTATAATTATGGTCTTACTTGTTTATTATGATCTTATAGAAAAAATTATGAATAAACTTATAAGATTTCTATTAGAAATGAATTTTCCGAACTATTTGTTCTATATCTATTATTTATACATTAATTTTTTTTTAATAATTCGCTTTTATTTAGCTCTCTGCACAACACTTGTTCGCAGCAGCCTATTGATATGTATTTTTTCATAGAAGCAACTATGGACGCAAGAATTACTTTTAGTTTTTATTAATGCATTAATTATATTTCAATAAGGATACGACGTACCACGTATAGTTGAAGTTTGTGATTGGATTGGTGTAATGACGTACGATTTTTTTGTTCACTCTGATGGGTTCACTGGTTTCGTGTCGCCTTTTCAGTCGGTTCCAGAAATCACCGGTCCCAAAAAAAAGTTCAACGTAGTAAGCTATTTCAAAATTGATTTAATTTCGCCATAACGAATCATTACTATAAAGCTGATATCAGGGGTTTTATGCAATAATTCTATGTACAAAAAACTAATTTCTCTTCGTGAATATGCATTATTCTTGATTCTTGATATTCATAGAAAATAAAAAAGGGCACGGAAGTTTACAACCTACCTACCTATCTATTACTATTTCATTTTTATGAATTTTATGACAGATAGATGGCATGAATTTGTGGCTAGAAAGAGGTGCACCAGCTGAGAAGTTGATCGTCGGATTTCCAGCTTACGGTCAAGCATATCTTTTGGACGATGCTAATCGACACTATTATGGAGCTCCAGCAACTGGCAAACCTACACCAGGAAAATACACCGCTTCTTCTGGAACACTGGCATTTTATGAAGTAAGACAAGCGTTGCCAGAGGGGGCTACGCCCCCTCTTGCCCCGCTAGTCGCTCAATTCCATTCAAATTTTACTCAAATTTTGTTCAATTTCGCTCAAATTTTGCTCAAATTCCGCTTGCATTCCACTCGAATTTTGCTCAATTTCGTTCAAATTCCACTCAAATTCTGCTCCAATTGCGTTCAAATTTTGCTACTATTTTTCTAAATTCCGCTAAAAATTTGCTCAAATTTCGCTCAATGTTTTTGCTCAAACAGTAACCAGGATGAGTAATCATAAAATGAATGAATGAAAATTTCTCCGTTCTGTGATGTGTAAAAGTGTAGAATGGAATTAACAGTTTTCGAAAATATTTTCATCATTAGCAGTGAAATTAAAACTCTAATCGAAAAATATTTATACCTACATCATCATACTCGTATTTCTGAGATTTTCCTCTTTCTAAAGAGACTAAATTCAGCTTTCTACGTTAAGTAGAAGCTGAGTAATCACAAAATGAAAAATAATTTGTTTACGAATTTCGAGTATGGGACAGACATCCGGACATTTTTTTCCGTGGGTAATTTTGGAAAAAATTCATGTGACTATTTCAGATTGACCATTTATAAAAACTTATAAATACTCTGTAGTGGTTCAACTAGAATTGAAATATCTGAGTACCACCTGGTAGCCTACAACTTAATTTTGGTAATGCAGCTAGTGAAGTTACCAAATATTAATATTGGTTTGAGTTGATTTGATTAACATGAGAAGGAGTAGAAGAGTAGCTATATTAAGAAGCTAATATTATTATGTTACGAACTTTCCACTTTGTAGAGCATAAAATTCTGCACCCAAGTCAATGATAAAATTTTTTTGGCAAATTAGAATTTTGCTTCTGAACCTGTCATGTAGGTATTCTATTTGACAAAATTTAATATAGTCTTGATGGAGAACAACTTTGGATTAATTATTACTTGCAAAGTATCACACTCAAGTACCATTTTTCACTACCTACCTAACTTGATTTGTTTAGATAATCGACAATGTTAATGAGATGAATTACAATGTCGTCCATAATCCATATCTTGAAACCTACTCATACAAGGGGCTGGATTGGGTTAGCTACGATGACACCTTAGACGCTGCAATTAAAGTATGTACATATATACATGATTTTTCCAAAATTGCTTGATTTTTCTAATTTTCCAATTGACCAAAGAAGATAGAATTTACATAGGTCAAGTTATAGTCACGTAGAAAAGGAAAGCAGGAAACTTACTACTCAACCAAATCTCATATCTACCACAGCTGATAGATATTTTCAGTTGCTCTAATATTTATTTTTTTAGAATTCTTCGAATATGCTAGGTGAAAGAGTTTTTCTTCATTCGTAAAAATTGACCAAAACACAGTCTTTAAGTAACCTACACAGAGATGATATTCAGTATTCAATGAATTTATAATAAATAAAAGAAAAACCGAAGTATGTATTTTACCTGGGAAACTGACAAACGAATAATTTTCCACCAGATAAAATGCAATCATGTTTAGATTTCTCGTGGACTTTCCACCAGTTTGATTTAAACAAAACTGATAGGAACTCTCTATAATATACTGTAGGCCTACTTTATTATACTGACATTCTCTCTTTAGGCAGAGTATATCAAAGAGATATGCTTTCGAGGTGCTATGTTCTGGTCACTGGACAATGAGTGCTTTCAAGAAAACTGTCCAGGTGGGAGCTATCCATTAATTTGGACAGTCCACAACATTTTACATGGAAAAAAAACTGTTGATGATGTGCGTAATATCACTTAAAGATAGAATGATATTATTTCTCGAAGTAATGTCAAATTTTACTCTACCGAATTAAAAAATTTCTTTGGAATAAGTGGTTTCATTATCATTATAAAATAAACCTTCCATATGATGTATAATGTGTTAAAAGGGTTCTTAAAGGTGCGTGTTTCTTTGCGCAGTTATCTAAAACTTTTTGGCGTAAAGAAAATTTGCCAAACATTTTCAAGATTTAGTGGTAATAACGTAGTTTGTATTAATGTATGGTAAGACAAGGGTACCTAGTATAATAACAGATCTTCTACATGCTCAGCATTATTCAAAAAATTGAAATGTTTTTAGATATGCTGGGCTGTGAGTTAGAATATATAACCCTAGCAACCACAAACGTTCATGTTAGTTTATGCGTGCCAACTTTTTCTCCGACTGAAATTTCATTGATGGAAATTTCACCGACTTAATTCTCTGTAGACTTTTAAATAAAATGCTGATTTAATAAAACATTTTAGTAGGTAGGTAAAAAACACTAATTTCACTTTGTAATCTAAATCTGAGTATTTTTTATTAAAATTTTTCGGTATATCTTCATTTGAATTAATAAAATACAAATAGGACCATAACTAAATTTGAAAAATAATCGATTACTGTAGCCCCGCACTTATTCTTTTTTTTTGCAACAATTTTCTAATCTACTGTGATACAAGCTTGATATTTTGATTTTGCAACTCAAACACTTCTACTGAGTTGTATCATTTTTTTATCCTCAAATTTGCTATTAAATAAAAAAATTTCAACTATATATATGTTGGCAATTACCTCTTTTAGTTGTGAAATAGTGCAAAATTTTCATCATAAAAAAATGATCATCTTTGGTGAGCCCTATAAACTCTTAGTAAGTACACTACGGTTTTTAGTAAAGTGGTTGAATAAAGAAAGAAGAAAGGCAATGATAAAAGATTAACATTTACAGAATATAGTGGAGACAAATTTTTCATATAGGTAGTTGAACTTTTTTTTCCCCTAAATCTCCTTAGACTAGTGTTATTTGTGAATTGTTTGTAAAATATTTTTATTATACGAAAAAATGGGGTCATTATCTTCCATATGAATAATGGCCAAATCGTAAGAGAATTATATCAGCAATGCGAATGTAGGACATCAAAACATTCGCTGACGAAATTTTCGTCTCACGAATCATCTTTCGCTCGAAAATGTGGGATATATCAATTTTTTAAAATCCTTGCATTCGATTTAAATGAATCATCTTTCATAGTTGAACTTTCTAAGGCTATTACCCTGAAAATACGGTGATTTTTTCATTCTAACATTTCTTGTTTCTGTTTTTATTTTCAAGATGTAGGCTACCTAACCTATATCTACATATTACAGAGTCTATCTATGATTTTTTTAATTACTTTGAAAACTTATTCTTATCAAGTCACAGGTATATAAAATTCGCTTTGCCCAAAATCGATGAAAAAATTTGAAATTGTATAAAATCATTTTAGTTCAAAAAAAATATCCTCAAATAAATAAATACAAATTATAGATATCCCCTACCTTCGAAGATAGAGGCAAAATATTTTGAAGAATTTTGGCTCCTCGAAAAATTTTGTTAACAAAGTTAACAAGACCTTAATATTTTTATCAACATTTCAACTGAAATTTAAACTGCGAATGAAGAAAATGTTCAAATATGTTTCTTCACATTTCAAAACTAGCGTACCTCTCAAAAATTCTACAAGTCAAGTTAGAAATGAATCATGTTCATTTCTTATCATCATCAGAAATCAGTAAGAATGATTTTTCTCTCTTTTCAGTATTTTTATTAATTTATTCTCACCAAACAAATTAAAAAAAACAAAAAAAAACAAAGCCTTATGAGTCAACTTTTGTTTGACGGACAGTATCTAATTGCCTGTAAATACAGTGCTATTGACTGGGATAGAGTCGTAAAGCTACCTTAAGCTACCTTGGTAATGCTATTTGCAACACATTTTTCTACCAGATGAAAATGTAAACATATTTTTCAGTGTGTTTGTTTTCCCGCAAATTCATGAATCAAATTCAAAATCTGTAGTGTAACGAACAAACCTTCGTTATAACATATCGTATTATTTGGTTTTCGAAGCTACAGACAATCAATTGAGTAAAATTTTGAAATATAAGACATTCTACAGTATCAAATCAAAATAAATTAAAACTTTCCCAGTGCTTAAAATGAATAAAATTAATAATTTGAATCAATTTAAATCCAGATATGTACATTTCTTATAGAGAAATGATAACATTCACCTACCAGATGAAAATGTAAACAATCTACCTGTTCGATACCAAGGTAAACACAGGCAAGGATTTATTCAAAACTCAACCCACTTTACGACTCTATTAGACCTGAGCCTCGTATAAAAATGTGGCGATGCTACCTGATCCGCCACCACTGACTGGTATATCTATTGACAGTAAACAACTATAATAATAATATAGACAAATGCTTCCAATTTCATTGAAATTACATCCTATACCTACATAGTGTAACTTGAAATATTTCAAGTACTGAACAGTGAACACTATTTAAAAATTTTCAGTCAAGTATCAAACATGTCATTTTCTTTCTTTCCTACGGAAATAAGTCTTAATTACAATTACTTAATCAGAATCTTCAAATTTGAAAGCTGCCTTGAGAAACCTGTAGCCTAAATATCTGCCGTCAAGTCGAGCAGTGCATAAAAACAAGAAGTAAAAATCGTGAGAACGTCGATTGAATATTATAATTTATTTCAACAATAATAAAAAAGAATAGTAGGTACCTAACTCATTGTGTAGATCGCTTTATACAAATAAAAATATTTTCAACGTATTTATCGTCGGGAACTATCCGAATCAGTTTTTGAGCTTCCCATTAGCCACTTGATAATAGAAAAGTAATCCATGGAGAATGGAAGATTGGCCGATGTCGATAATGATAAACCATTTTTATCGGAATTATAGCCAAGACTTCCTGTAAATTAAATTAAGTTTTAAAATTCGAAAAAGAGGACACTTATCCGCTTCTTGCGTATTATACTATTCAAACTTCGTCGGTGGCCCGCTAAATACCTCCTTTGCTCCTACGTGATTAAAATTTTTTAAATGCTGTGTTTGGGTTTGTTGAATTTATCTGCTCAAGACAAATCAAAATGAGCACAAACGCATAATTTTTTAAAATTTTATCACATAGGCCTAGGAGCGGTACCGGACAATTAGCCTCCGGCGATTCGCCTCCAGAAAATTCGCCTCTGGGACTTTTTGCTTCTACAATAATTCACCTCCCAAAAATTTTTTCAACTAAATTTTTAAGAATGTTTACAATTTTAATATACTGAGAGAAATATGACGTCTCCGGTCCATATAATTCAATAGCGCGCAACTACAGGAAACAGCCTCCCCCCCCCCACTTGCACCCCAAATCACCATCCCTATCAAATAGTGCACAAGTACAGGAAACAGCCCTCCACTTACCCATCCCAAATCACCATCCCTATCAAATAGCTCACAACTACAGTAAACAACCCCCCCCCCCACTTGCACCCCAAATCACCATCCCTATCAAATAGTGCACAAGTACAGGAAACAGCCCTCCACTTACCCATCCCAAATCACCATCCCTATCAAATAGCGCACAAGTACAGGAAACAGCCCTCCACTTACCCATCCCAAATCACCATCCCTATCAAATAGCGCATAAGTACAGGAACAGCCCCCCCCCGCACTTGCCCCCAAATCTCCATTCCTATCATTACAATTTTTTTTTCCGGAGGTGATGGTCTGGTGGCGCGAGTCGCCTTGTCCGTTCCCCACCTAGGAGGTATTTAATAGGCCACCGACGATATATAGGTAGGCAATTATGTTCAGTTTAATTTTTTAGAAAGAATCCAAGTGTTGCATTTTTAGCAGATTTTCACAATGAAAACCTGTTTATTTTTAGGATTAAAGGCTTTTGTTATAGCTCTTATGAGCAATATTTTTGAAACTCACCTCCAAATAATTCTTTAGTGCCAGATTTGTCGTCATCCTGCACTGAACTGGACACGAGTAAAGTTATTGTAATAAAAACAATGAACAACTTCATTATTGTACGAGTACCTAACTAATTATTTTCTTTTACACTGTTTTAAATGAGAATACGACGTTATTTTGAACTCGAGCAAAAGACTGTCCTCTGTTCTTAATTTCAACAAGTAGAAGGAGAAACTAAATTTTTTTGCTGTTTGTTCATAGGTACATATTATATAGAATTTCTTTATCTAATTTGGTCGTTCATGCTCGCACTTTAACCATTCAAAATAGAAAAAAATATTAGGTAAGTATATTGAAATAGAAGATTGCCTTTTGGGAAGGTACCTCGTCATTGTATTCTTGAAATTTTTGTCGTGTTCTACGGAATTCTTCGCACGAGTTTTCTCCTATCAGCCATCTATTTTTGACATGAAATGTTTCCATACGATAAAAAAATATCAGAAACCTGTTAAATACCCACATGTTAACTGATAGGTTTTTTTTTTCTTTTTTCTTACATGTAGAGAGTAAGGCCCTTTAACTATACAAAATTTATGGAGAAATAAACAAACGCAGTTTTCGTTCAATAACTGTCTTCACTTTTACTACCTCCAAAGAAATCTATCAACTTGGCTCTGATTAATACATAAAATGAAAGAGCTTATATTAGATATTTCTAATCACTTTATTTGGAATAGGTACATCGATAGACAAAAGTATGTATTTAGCGAGTTCCATTGAAATAATTTTTTCTGGCATTTATGGGTACTAATCAGATAAAAGAGAGGGTGAAAGTGAAGAAATATACCAACCAAAAATATAACACTATGACCTGCAATTCCCTTTCCATAAGTAGATATCTATGGTCCAAGTAAAAACTAACCTTGAATAATTCTACTATTGTGTTTTCATTTATTAGTTTCAAGTTAAAGAATTCAAATTAATTTACCAAACCCTTAGAATTTAATCAGCTTGGAAAAATTGCTAAAATTGACATTGTCCCTTATTGAGCATTGAAAGTAGATAGTTCAGGGAATGCTAGGGGCTAGAATTTTTCGGGTCAGCACACGAGCAAAGCTGTTTTTAGTTGGTAGTCTTTACAACGTCGAAATAGAAATATGTGATACTCTGTGATAGTAATTTATTGAAAAATATTGAATAATACACCTATAGTACCGACTAATTCGTCGCTAATATTTATTTATTCTCGAGGCCTCCTTGCTACTATTTCTTTTTATAGTAGGCCTAGGTAAACGTAATTTTGATGTTCTCTCAGTTCTCTATGACTTCCAAATAAAATTGGTTTCTTTCAAGCGTTACAGATAGCACTACAAGTTCAAATATAGGTTACACCTACAGACGATTTTTCTTGCTGCTGGCTACGATCTCAGTTGAAACCAGCGATGGGCACGAATCGCAAAAAAAATGATTCGAATACGAATCAAATCATCCAAAAAAAAAATTGATTCGAATGAAGCAATATTCGAATATTGCCCATCACTAGTTGAAGTAATTTATATCGCCCTATGATATTCTGACTCAATTTTACAGTTCTATTCTTCCTCATTTTATTTATTTTCACCAGATAGGCCTAAGTATAATATATCTAGGCCTACGTTCCAAGTTTATGGTTTAGGTACAGAAATTTTTTTTTAGCTAGTATAGAATTTCGTTATGAAGAACAGAATTTAAAGATATTCAAACAGAAATAATCATGGAGGGAGAAATCTTCGATGCCCCCTCCTGAGGATAGCTTTTTCCGCGAGGTTATTTGCAACTCGAGTGAAATATTTCAAACAATAAACGAAGAGAGCCAAAGTTGTCAAAAAGAAGAATGATGTAACTAGATTTTTTTCGTACTATTTTTACTAATTAACGAACATATTTATCTTTTTTTTTTCTCTTTTCTATTCTTGAAATATTTCATTTCAGCTGAATATACGAGTATTATCAAATTTTTCCGACAACTTTTCAACAGTTTTCATGTTAAACGTTTCAAAATCGAATTTTTAAGAAAATATAGTTTTATCGGCAGAAGTAAAATTAGATCGAAGATATTTTTAAATTAGTACCTACCCGACATCTCTGCCGTTACTTACAACATACCCAAACGAGATAAGTAAAATAAAAAATATGTTAAAGATATCATATTAGAGAAAATTTTCTTGAATTATGGTGGTAGTAGGGCATTTATGATAGATTTTTCTACCTACAAACAATATCATATAATATGTATCTGCGATGGTATCAATTCTACTACTATAAATAAATAACAACGTTCAACCCATTTTATACCGATATTCATCATTTGGAATCAACTAATAATTAAATTACATAGGCCTATATGTACAAAATTCAATTGCATCAACTTAATGTGGCTGATGGACCGATGGGAGGCGGAGGGAGCATTTTGACCATTTTAACACTCGGTAAACCCTTTTTAATGGATCTCAGGAAATAGCTTTTTTTTTCATTCTTCAGGAAACTTCAACAATGATATTTTTTACTTTTTTCAGTAAATTTTTTATAACGTTTAGGTTAAATTTTGTTACACTCGATCGTAGGTTCTTTTCATGCAAACCTATACCTAAACACGCCTCCTTTTCCACCTTCCATAAAATCGATGGCCTTTGAAATTCGCACCCGGCCACGAAAGCTTCGAGGCCAATGTCCTCCATTTAAATTCCAGTAGTCTGTTGAAGAATGCAATTCACAGATGTAAATTTATACGGTTTATAGACGACCGGAACAGTCGCATCATCCAAGTCGACCAAAAAATCCGAATGTTTGAAAAAATTACGGTATACTTCTGGCGAGGAGGAGGATACCTTCACTCATCCATTTAGCTGTAGCTTTAAATACTGGTGGTCCTTACTACACAGGAACCGGTTCTTTTGTCGTGCCAGAAGTCAACAATACATTTCTCAAGAGTCGGTGTTTGTATTTTGAAAATAGCGTTCACGACACCTTTTTTTCCCTATCTTCTGCGCTTGGACCGTCGATACCGCGAGTTTCTATTTAATGAATGAATGAATGAATGAATGAATGAATGAAAAATACCACCTGCTTTTAGCATAAATACGAGTAGAGGTATACGAGAGAGTGTAGAAAAGATGAATGAGTCAGGTGCAGTAGTATTCGGTCTCTTATGCGGGTGTATGCTGCATAAGGGATGTTCGGATTATTAAGCACGATGAATACCTGAATACCATAATGCTCAGTGATGTCACTACTATTTCCGGTCATTCTCGACCCGAACAACAATAAAAGCAGTTAGTTTTGTAAGGTGCCTCATTTCCTTCAAACTCGCCATCGCCGTTCATTTTAATTATACCCAGCTACATATATGTACCTTAGCTGGTAAGGAATTTCCGAAGATTTTATGAGAAAAACAGGAATAGGAATTAACGAATTATAAACTTGATGAATTCCGGTAAGTTCAAATATGCTCCCAAATGAACGATCTAGGGGAAAAAAAATTATTTTTTTTATAACAACGAAGCTATAGAGAAACACGGGAGGGGTAAGATAGGCTTGTACAATAATACGTGTGTAGAGGTGTCTTCAGATCATATTTTAAAAGATTTTCACTGGGAAGCACTAATAATTTCAATCAGTCGCGTACCTAGACCAAAATTGTCGGGGAGGGGGTTTGAGGTAGAAAGAAAATTGTTGGTTGCATTGATGTAGACAAACTATCTAATGAAAGGAGGGATTCGGTTTCTGCAACATAATTTGTACTCGAACGGATCATTAATTTATTCATAGTTTGTAGAATTTACGAGTAGCATGAGGCATAATCGTACTTCACTGCGTGTCGTGGCACTAGTGCCACCCACTTTGTATATCAACTTATGGGCTGGGTGTTTTAGTCGCTTCTAAGACCCAAAATTGATATATCATAGGTAATACTTGCGAAGCCTTTTTTGATAATGTACGACCGTTTTGTGAGTCTCCGATGTCCTAGAGGTGTAAGTGGGCGATTCTACAAAAATGTTCATATTCTTGTCCGGGCTTAATATCAAGAGTTATACGATACTTTTTTTTTTCTCAATATGGTAAAGCATTGCTAGTTCTGTACTTAATCCATATCCATCAGTAGTCGGAACATCTTATATGGATAAAATTTGACCTAAATGATAAAAATGTTTCTTAACCAACCTAGCTGTCGCAGGCTATGTTTTCATTGCTATGATTAACTTATAAGCGATGGTAGGTACTAGAGGCTAAATTAATGTAGGGATATTATTCTAAACACTTTGAAGAACACATCCCACAAAATAGAGAATATAACTATGCACTTTTTTAGGATAGGGTGGTAATCACATTTTATATGTAATTATCACATACAAATATTACGAGTATATGCATATTTTTCTTCATCAGGCAAAGGAACTCGCCAGTTTTTGGAAATAATTAATCTTATTAAACCTCATCACTTGCCCAGCAATGTGTAAAAGTAATCAAATTTCACAAAACTGCCGGAAAAAATGTATAAAATAGGTACGAGTACAATGGAAAAGCTGTATAGGTATATGTATATTTACTGAGGGGTTTTAGTTGAAATGAGTTATTTTAGTCTAGAAGACCCACTAAATATTTTTTCTATTCGTAATAATACAATCAATTTCAGCCACTTGTTGAGAACGTTAGCGATCTATATTCAGGATTTTTAAGCACTGATAAAACATTTGTATATAGCAAAGAAAAAATTGCAGGTTTAAGGTGATAGGTAAGTAATGTGAGCTTCCATTTTCCCTACCAGTGTAACATCTCAAAACAGTAAAAATTTGCAGGCACTACTTTTGGAATAGATCTCTCCACTTTCTTTAAAGGTATAGTCGAGTTTTATAAACTAGGAAAAAAAGAAGGCGGATGAAGACAGAATAAAAAGAAAGCGATACGTTACTCGGTTACAAGTTTGGTAAAGCACTGAAGAATCCCCTACTTTTTCATCGGGCAGAAGAAGGCAACCGAAGTGAGAAAGGGGACGAAAGTAGCGGCGGCAGTGGAATGCCACGGTAGCATAATCGTCGACTTCCTGTTATCAATAACATAAAATAGCCTAGTGGGTTTAATCCAGAAAAAGGGTTGACAATGACGTCTCCATTTTCCACCCTCTAACTGCTTTAAGCCACACGATAACCTCTTTACAAATATACTAACGACAATAAATTATACTCCCGTGTACCATTTTTTCCATTAGTAATTTCCTTTCGAAAAGTAGAAAACAAAAATAAAAATTATGATGGTAAAGATGATGATAGTAATAATAAAATATAAATAAAAATAAGTTCATGATAATAGCCAGTAAAGGTCATTAAAGAATTAACTAACCGAATGTAAAGTACGGGTGAGATTTTTTTTTTCCACACAGAAAATAAAAGAATTTCTCAACTTTTTTTTTCGAACTATAAAATTTATTACGTTTTCAGGCAGTTTCAGTAAATCGCAGGAAACGAACTAAGTATTTTGTTGGGTAACATAAAATTTGTGGAACAAATTTTCGTAATCTCTTCGAGATTTTATTGGTCTTCTGTCGTTGATATTGATTAAAAATACTGTTTTGAGACATGGACGTAATAATAACAAAATTTCGCTCATAGAGGCTTCTTTTGAAGAAAAGATATAGGTGTCTCAGTTATGCTGTCCCAAGTACGTTTGTTCGACTGGTGATCATCATTTTTACAGAAATGAGGTCCACAATGTCCGAAGAGATTTTGAATAAAAGCTGTTACGGTGTGAAGTATACTTATAGTTAACATTTTGATGACAATCACATTAACTAATGAATTTCATTTCCTGGTTTAACTATTAGGCCAACCTTTTCAGATTTGGACTTATATGGGGTATGAAATGAATCAAATTATCCTCATAAAATTAGAGGTCTTATATCTGTTGCCTCTATTAACATTTTCAGAGTGGGTGCTAACATTTCTACTTCAGACATTTTACTCACTGACATTTCCCCCAAAACATTCACTAATAGACAATGCCAAGATAGAATTTTGGGTCTAAAGGATGATACATACGTAATGCATAGATTTATCAACTTTTTTAAAAGGTTGTGAAATTTTTTGGAAAAAATTTCTTGAATTTCACAACTTTTGTACAGTCGACCAGGTAAAGCGAAATGAAAAGAAGCTATATAATTGAATGGTACCTACTCTACTATTCTTCTGAAATATGATAGGTAGGTCCATTTTTATCCTTTCTGAGATTTTTGTAGAATCAGATAATAATTGGACTTGGGCATATTTCTAGTAGGTAAATCAGTCAGTGTGCCAGCTACAAACCTTGTATATCTTCAAACAGCCTGATTCTTATTTTTTTAAATTCTTTCAATTTATAGAATTGGATGGTTCCAATAAGCATCATTGCAGGAAGGTATATAGGTCCTAACTATGACCCAAAAACAAAGATATACTCACATAGTCAATTTTAGACAGTTTTTCTTGACTTTCGGATTTATTGCATGTTGAAAAAATACTCTTCAAGTGAAAAAGAGTCGAATAATTAATTATTTTGAATTTAGGAAACTTGAACAACATGTGTTTTGATTTAGACTTATAGTCTTCGAGGTACAAAGTATACGTATATTAAATTGAATTAATTTTGTATCCAAATCAATGCATCTTCTATTCAAGTGGAGACAATGTTCAGTCGTGATTTCTGCTGAGAAAAGATAAGAGGACTTATAAGTTGTTTGTAGAAGTTGTTCATACATGTATACAAGTTTCCAAATCAGTGCATTAGGTAGAGATGGAATGCATATTTTATAAAAGATGGGGTGGCTCATATCGAGCAAACGATGAGGGAGTTGGTGAAGAAATCTAAGTTCATGCAGGACAATTGGCACATTTTAATCAGACCTACCAGACTGTTTTCCTGTTCACAACAGTAATAATTTAACCAATTTCGTAATATTCAGCCAATATGAAGACATTATAAGTGGAGAATACTGACGAATAATACAGCTTTTGTGAAGAAATCGAAAACTGCGTTCTGCAGCCCCAAAAGACTCGTGACTGTTTGTCTCATTCCTCTATTATAAGACGGAACAATGCAGAATTATCACCCTGGGTGACTTTGAAAACCGTATTGTCCAATGTTGACATGTTCTTTAGCCCAACTGACAAATCGCAGCCACACTGCAAAACTGTTTCCCAAATTTATGACTGTTCATAACCGAAGTACCCTTATTTGGAAACCTTCCATCCTATAAACTGGAGCCCAGTTTTGTGAACCGTTCGAAATATACATAGTTCATTCACAAAAACTATTTATACGATGTACTGGACCATAACGTTTCTCTCATTCATCGATGGAACAAATAGAGGGCACAGTCTACAGTGTTAAATACAAACATCAATTAGGTTAAACTCATCTGCACACCAATATACAGAGGCTAGAGAAGTATAAAGTGTAATTCAGTAGACAGAAGCTGGGGCCGAGTTAAAAAGGTGATTGATTAATCGTTTTTAACTTTGAATGTGTACAAAAAGCAATTGCACGAGGCATTATGTGGGTGGCCTGTGGTCAGTCTAAGATACAAATATTGCTTTTGGACTGCATTGTAGCCGCAGCCATCACTTGCTTGATGACAAACGTGCAATGCCTCTCTCTTCTTTTCCTCATCTTCATTCTTTCTCAATACTCCATTCATAAAAGTTGAAATGAGACTGTAAATCGAGTTTCCAACACCACTACTCATTACCCACTGCAACTGTCCATGAAAACCCGCCTTTCATTCTTCTTCATTCGACGCCATCGAATGATAAATAATGTAATAAAAACGTTTTTCTCCCAAATGAGATGATAAATGCTTCACGTTTATGTAGCTTCTCAACTCTTCTAAAAGCTTCTTTTCTCTTCCTCACTATATTTTCCTTCCAATTCTTCCTTCTTTCTCGTCTTCTTTTTTTTTACACGGTGTAAAATTGGCCAGCAAAATTGCATCTATTCAGCCGTCAAATTGAAGTCAGATTCCAATTAGGATCGCAGAATGAGTTCTATATTCATTAATTTTTATCCTCCATTAAAATATTTTTCTCATTTGTCTGATTCAGCTTTTATAAGCTAAATATTGACGAAAATTAGATTAATTGGATAAATAAATTAAGAGTGGAGGAATTATAGGTTCAAACAAACTAAACCATCTAGATAGATTACGGAAAATAACTCCATACAAACATCACACGAGAAGAAAATCCTGCTTCTGTCAGTATTCATGAGTTTTAATTGAAAATTAGTCGGAGTTTCATAAATCTAGCCGGTCTAGAAGTAAAAATACTACAATGTATTTATATAAAAATATAGCCGACAATGAAGTTTTATTTAATTAATGAAATTCAATACTCAATTTTATTAGTAAAATGTCAAATCGCGCCTCCATTGTCTAGGACGTTTTCGCTGACTAAGAAAATTTATATTTTATAATGTACGATTTTCCAATGTATCTTGGAAAGATCACAAGGCATCTTTTTTCTTTTATTAGACAGACTATACTGTATAGTGTTAAGTTCAATTTTAACAAACTTACGTTCATCAATTTTCGCTGAACCCAAAATTTTCTTTTAAGACGTTTGACAGCCTTATATTTTTGGTCTGATTTCTTCGGAAAACTATTCTGATATTCGACATTGTATTCATTTAATAATAAGAGTTTGAACGTACTCTTTTATAACTTTTACTATAATTTTTCCAAAATTTTTTGTATTGACTACAAAAAAATAATAAAAATGAAAAAGTAATTTCGAAAAATCCATCTTCCAGAAACTCGAGAACAAACGTATATTTAACAACATTCGGAAACAATTTTTGAACAATTTTTGCCATAAAAGAAATCATTTACGTATCTAACTTTACTGATCACATCACAAGGAATAATGTAGATGAAATAATTATGTTTTATATTAGCTATATTTGCCAAACAGAAAAACCAATTTCCTTAGGCAAATAAATATCACAAAGAATTCAAATTTGAATATCAAAAGACGAAAAAACGCATAATTTGAGAGCAAGCTATAACAAACAGAACATATTACTTCGCGAGAAAACTTTCAAAATGTAAATTAGGTACATGGAAAATGAAAAGTTTTAATGAAGGTTGTTGCTCTAAAACTACTGTATTTTCTGTTTGAAATAAATTTCATTGATTTCTGAGCATATTCATAAAGATGAAAAAAAAGTCGGGCTAAACGAAACATCATGTTAGCCTAGCAAAGAAGAAAAACGACTTTTAAGCAAGAACTAAAAATCTTTTTTTTTGCCAATTTTTTAACTTATACGCGGTCTATGCATAAAGTTTATATAACAACGAAAAAAAATTTTTTTTTGATTTACCTACAGGATACTAATATTGGTAATTATACAAAATCTATAGTTATTCCATTTAATTACCAATACACATTCTAACATTTCTAACCGTAGCATATGTATACCAGCCATTACCAATTCCTACAGGCATGAACAGATTTTCCTAAAATAGTGTCAGTGTTGCCTCACTTATAAATACAGAACAGTTACTTTGCCACCCACAATAATAATAATTTTATGATCTATCTATTCATTAATATTCAAAAATATATAAGTCTGTTAAACAGCTTTCGTCGAGTATCTTTGCTATCGAATTTTATTACAATCGTGGCTCAGGCTAACGGATTGGAAAAGTCTATTTCGAAATTTTTTCGACGTCATTAGAATTCTTTACTCCCATTTTTTAATCCTTTTTTAATAGTCGATTTCATTTGCTGGTCGTTTTTTTTTTCGAATGGTCGCTTCAATATGAATCGAAAATTAATATCATTTTAATTATTCATTTCCTGTTTCATTTGTGGACAAGTTATAAATCCTCGGACCAGTTTTTTCTTACGCTTATACTCTTTGTTTCGGTCAATGAAAATGTTTCATAAAAAGAAGTGGTCAAAAAATAAAAAACATTAATCGTTTAAAAATAATTCAAGTAACCGTACCGGATATTCATCTTTGCTACGAGTATAATATTTGGATTATAGATCTTATAAGAGACAATATTTGAAACATGCTCGTGTTTTTACAGCATTATACGAGTACAATCATGTAAAATTTAATCCAGGATAATCGTTGTCTACCTTATTGTTTTTCATTCGCACAGAAAATTAAAATTATCCACTAAAAAACTTTGAAATTGGCAGCCTAAAAATGGATTTAAATTCTTCTTCTTTTAACACATTCTCCACGAGAAAGACTATCCTTTGAGACGATGAAACTGTGCCAAAAAAAAAGAGAGACGGACACATTTTGGCGAAATGGATGGAAAACATATTAAAACGCAGAACAGCCTGTATGTAAAATGGAGTCATAAAAGAGCAACCCAGGTGGTAGTTGCTACCTTTCTTGTGGTAGAGGGTGACCTATTAAATGGAAGAAAATCGTTTTGTGGACAAATCGCGGCGGGTGTAAAATCCACGATTATTGTTCCACCAACCCCTTTTTTTTCTCTTCTCTGCCCACAGTGTCATAATATTGCAAGTTTTTATTTTCCTACTCATTATATTATAAAGAGCCGTTTAAATGATGCTTTCACATTCGTTCACACTCGCTGCGCCAGTTTATTGTGCTCTTTCACAAATACCTTCGCCGTATACGTTCTTTTTTCGCACCCATGTTGGCTTGAAAATTGACAGACGAGATGGATGTATGTATCTTACTCTATTGCTTTGAACTGCACATTGCTGGTATGTTCGTGAAATAAATAGACCATAAAAGAGACCTGAGTCTTGATATTTGAATATGAGTATATGTACGATTAAAGGCTGAACAGTTGAATCGAACAAAAGCCAACCCTTTTTTCATACTTTCAGTTCCGAGTTTGAAAGATTAATTTATCAGCCTATCAATACTCTCAATCAATCAAAATTTTCAGCATTTTTCATCACTTCATCACCTTTTTGATTAGCAAAAAAAGATCCCATTCTTAAGAGGATATTATCGTGCACTTGAAAAAGAAGGAAATGAAACTGTTCTTTTATTGAGGAAAGGTTGACCCGACCATAATATCTATAGATTGTGGCCAACTAAAGGATCAAGAAGTACTTTCATAGCTTTTGAATAAAAAGATACTCAAGTATACTACGAGTACCAACGAATGAGTCTCTACCTAGCAGTGGAAAATGTGATGAAATTTAAAAAAGGACTAACAATTTTACATGTACTCGTATTTACGAGTACATGCGGTTAAAATGTACAAAGGAAATCCTGTTCTCACAGTTTCATCACTATCTATTGGATCGATCACGAATTACACAATTAACCCACTTTCACCGTCTTTATCAGTTAAATCGATGCTAGTGCACTATTTTTGCTTGGCCAGTCCAAATACCTATAAGAAACGAAAAATGGGGATGAGATACTCATGTTACTCTACAAACAGATTCATGACTGGATGTATAGAAACTACCTTCTAGTAACTTACTCATAAAAAGTTTAAGTTAGGTATAAAAGTATATAATATTACTTGAGGAGAAAATATAATAAATTCTCTCGGTGGAAACAATATTTAGTAAGAATAGTCACTCATGACAGAAGAGAATGAAAACAGATAAAGGTAATCCAAGCTCAAGAAAATGGTATTACGAGTATGATTGTACTCGTAAAATAATAATCAAGTATAGGTACCTTTATTTTGTGAAATTATAATCGTAGGTACATGTATTATTGGAATGTATTGTAGACTAAAAAATTAATGAATATTCAAGGTTATATAACCTATTCTCAGCCTTTGGACCGTCAATGCCATTGACCCGCTACCAATAAATTACCCTGGAAACCCAGGGAGAAAAAAGTGAAGAATTTTCTTTCGTTAAATTTATTCATTTTTTTTTAAATTTTCCAGCTACGTTTTCCCTTTTCAATCTTTTCGAATTTTTTAGTGTGGTGTATTGTGCACCACACCAAATTTCTCGTGAGGTGCATTTTGTGCAGTGCACCACACGTTTCGCCGGCCATGATATTTCTTATATTTTACTGTTTATTTTTTCATACTTAAATATTTTATCGACTGCGAAGAGGCCTCCTCGTGTACAAGATGACGTTATCAGACTATGCTGATCTAATAGATAACCTGCTCACGGTCCACCAATGATATTGAAAACGTGCCTGGAGTTTTTAAAAATAATGACCTACTCGAAAAAATTAATCAATTATTTCGCTGCATTCTCAAACCACATTCGTTCAACGAAAAAAAAATCAAAAATCAGAAAAAGGAAATTATATTCGACCTACAATTCGCTTTTTCAAACACAAAAAATACTATCGGAAGTAAAAAATCAGTTTAAAAGCCGTTACGTGTTTTCACGAACGGGCGTTATCTATTAAAACGATTCCTCAAATAAAAAAAAAAAGAGAGAAAAAAGGCCAGGGTAAAAGTGTTCTAGGGGTTGAAGCTGTGCTCGACATCGTTGAATGAGAAAACATTGTAATCGTCCACGTCGTCATCGTCGTTCATCTTTTTTGAAATTGAATGAGTAAGTCAGAGAGGGATGAAAAAGGGTGAAAGGAGTGTATGTAGAGAAAATATTTATGATTTATAATTCACATCTCTTGTTCGGATATGATAACCCCACGTATAGAATGCGCGGAAGGGTAACATATGGACTCATTTCTGGTAGCCGTTCGGGTCATTGATGAGGAAAGCCACTGATAACGAGTCCTTTTTTTTTTTTTTTTTGGACCATCTTCATATAAACCTTTATGTAGGTTAAAGCGTGTTCGTTGAAGACGGAATTTATCGACCAAGGTATAGCGAAAATTTTCTATATTTTCACACCCCTATGATTTGAGGACTTTTTTTTTTCTCACTCTCGTCCCTTTTTTTGCACTTCTTGATCGCTCCGAAGTGGCTGCAGAATGAGCGACACGTGCTCTTTCAGGATGAGATGGGCTGTGATTTCGGAAGTGGAATACCATCGTTGAAAGTCGATGGAATGACGAGAATAATTTGCGAAACGGAAGGATGCTAGATTGAGTTTTTGAGAGAGGTCACAATGAATTGCTCTTTTTTTAAGAGCCTTCAGCAAGGGCTTACGTTGCGTCTACCGGACCAACAATATTTATCGACTTTATGACGATACGAATTTGAAGTCAAGTAATGAGTGTGGCTTTGGATTTACAAAACAATACATACGAAGGTGGATACCAAAGAAGGGCCGAAGCAGCAAAATAGCGTTTTGATATATTAACGTTACACAGACCCTTTTGGCATATCATCAGATTTTATCACTTTTAAACAGTTTTGAACGAATTTGAACAGTAGTTTTGAAAATACTGTAACTTCATGACCTTTACGCTGCTAAGTGTCAAAATTTTAGATCTACTCAACCCACTGCAACGGTGGTGGCGACTTGGGTATTGCCCTGCAGCTTGGACAACACCCTATAGAAAAAGGGTGAGGCTGAGCAAGACCCGAAAAAAGGAATAATTTTGATACAGAAGGATTTCTGAGAAAAAAAATTTTAGTTTCATAAAAATAGCAGATTTTCTAAAAATCAAAAATTCTGTTATCGTAACTTCTAATAATAATCCAATCAAGCTGATTTTGTTCAGATACATTTGTGGGATGGTCTCATACTTACACCATTGAAAAAATCCCCCGAATTCGGAAATTTTTGCTTTTCATAATACTCGTATTTGTCATTACATGCAAATTTACAAATTATCCCTCCCGAAAAATTTTAACATGCTTGTTTATGATAAACGAAATATGACGTTGAGGTACTTGGATGAGGACATGATTTATAAGAGGGAGGGTTGGTTGGGATTGGTGTGGGACAGTTCTGGTGGTTCCTTTGCACATTTTGGAATCCCTAGCTTTTCAATTATCATGTATGGTAGATAAGGGTTGGAGGAGCGTGGATGATTACTAAATTTATGTCATTATTTTCAGTAAATCGGGCGAATCAGTATTGTCCCCCTTTCGTTCATTCCTCCCCGCCCTGTTTAAAAAAGTACATCGGGGCAATACCTGAAAAAAGAACAAGTCGTCGCGCCTGCACTGCAAAACGATTGAGTGAAGTTGTAGAAGATCTATACTTCCGATCTTTGCCAACGTTTTTCTATAATCTTGAAGTACAATTCGCTGAATCGATTTAAATACCTTCTCAAACCATTAATACGAAGAAAAAAAATCGATATTACAAAAATTAGAGTATTTTCTGCAGCATTACGAGGAGAACAGAGTCTAAAACCAATACGCTTAAAATACATTCACATTTCCGCCAGTTCTATTGGTATATTCTCTATTTTTTTTTTCTATCGACATTATCATGCTCCAACAAATAGCCATTTTCATATTCTATCCTTATTGCCGGAATATCGAGTCTCATCCAACGAGGGTTTTTTTATACCGTCTGTACTCAAAACAAGATCATTTCGTTTCGAAAAATTTTCTCGAATGGAAGAAGTAAAAAATTAAATCTTCTCGAAGTGGAATAGAAATACAACAATTTTTGACAATTTTCCTCGAGAAGGATACAAAAAAAAGAGACAAAAAATTTGAAGAGTTCTTCGTAATAAATGTTTGCCAGTTGTAAAAAAAAAAAGTTATATATATACGACATAAATTGGTCGAATTGATATAAACTAAATCCGATTTGGGAATGCTTCAACCATAGGAAAAAGAAGGAGAAAAGATGGGGAGTAAAAAACTATCGAATAAGGCCTATACTCGGTCGAGTTGAAAAGCCGTGGTTGTGCACTGAATTGCTCAGTGAATTGTATAGAAATGGAGTTCAGAAGGAAGGAAACAGTTTTCAATGGAGAAAGTCGATGGCAGAGGGTATGAGGTTGAAAAGAGGGACTGATTAGCTTAGAAAAAAGTTCTTCCGCTTTGCAATAGGAATTTCGATGTACCCTCCGATTGACCACGTGTTAACCCCACAACAACTTTCTGCACGAGGGCTAGTAGGCGATGATTTCACGTTTCAGGGATTTAGCCGTACCAACACCGAGCACACAGATTAAGGGATTTAAACGCGTTTACTAACTGTTTTTGTATTTTGTTAGCCATATAGCTAAATTAATTTTTGGTTGCAAGCCTCCATTCACAAGGATGGGGTGAATACGGTCCGCGTCTTGGTTTCGTTCTCATTTCTCTACCAGTTTGTCGCTCACTTGACACCATAGAGGGGATGTTACAGTACTAGCTGCTAGTTCATATTGCCTGGGAGTATTCACAATAGGGAAAGATCTCTTCGTTGGAGGATTGAAGTTGATATAAAAGATACAGAAAGCTTTCCAACACACTCCTGAATGTATCAGTTCATAGAGAAAGTCAACTCCAATGGTTTTATATACTCGTAAGAAGTCAAACAGAGTATATTCTTTACTCTTGGATAAATTTCAAAAATCGGAGCTGACTTTCTTTACAAATTGGAAGGAGCTGACTTCTATAACTTTTTGTATGTAGGTAAACATATGTGACTATATACTCGAATGAACGAACATTATTCGAATAACTAGCCAATAGCAATTGAGTAATTATCTTCTGTATAGTATTTGGGACAGACGACATAATGTCAGCAGTGGCAAAAAAGATAGTAGGGCAATATCGATAATTGGGAGGTGTTTTTATTTTTTTGCTGGTTACATTAATGCTAATTCAATTTTATTTTTCCCTACGAAGGGGAGCTACTTTAATGAAATTTGCCAGCAGGCAAAATTCATAATAGTGCGGCATTATATATTTTGTCAATCAATCGATATTGGCGCGGACATATTATATTTTGAATTATCATTATTTTCATTTTATTGATAAGATAGGATTGTATAAAATTGCATCAATAATAATGAGAAATATTTGGCCACTTATACTCGTAATAAATGAAGTAAGAAAACCGATAGTTATATTAGCCCTTAGCTTATTTTGTTTATCAAGAAACGATACATTTTCATTTCAAGTTTTCTTTTTCTAAGAAGACACTACTCGTACTTGCCACCCACAAGAAATTGCAACCGCAAAATATTCTTTTCAAGTATTTTCTTCTCGAGATATCAGCAGCAAACCCTACAACCAAGTGGATATGGTATCCCCTGCTGTCATTTCTTCAGAGTAACCTTTGAAGAATACAACAAACGAATGCGAAATGCTCTCCTACCTCGTGTCTGTACTTTGTACAATATTCTTCCAGATGAGACGAAAATATGTGTCGCAGACTGCTTGGCACCAACGATGCCAATTGTCTGATTGTTTTTTTCTATCTTCTTTCATCCATATTCACACATCTAGGTTTCCGTTTTTACGTGTGAGTGGAGGACTATATTTCGTCTTTTTTCATAGACACAAATTTGTTAACCTGGGTGGGCCGAAGCTACCTGCCGAGAAATCACCCCTTACCTTTAAGAAAGTGTATACAAAACATAGGAAGTTATTTATACCCCCTCAAACACCCCTCGTCCTTAACAAGATACACTGGCCACTTTAACGCTATGTTCATTTTACTAAGTTAACCGAGTGACAAATCCGTTAAAAAGAGATTCTTCTACAGCATGGGTATCCATTTATAATTTGCTGAAGAAGGGCGAGGAGGATTGTGTGTGTCACATTAACGGAGAATAAGCTATTTCATTCATAAAAAGTGTACGTTCATTTTTTTTTCCTCGAGCAATTTTATATGTATTCCAATTCGTTGATTTAGGATGGAATTAAATTTCACACATTAACGCGTTTGTAAATTGGTTAAACAGGGATCATTATCGAAAAATGAGTGAGACTACTAGTTGGGTACTGATTTAGGTCTGTCTTCCTAAATCCCTTTGGCAGAGGTTGTAGATTTTCATCGGACCGATACATATACGATTCCTATTTCCTTATAGAAATCGCATCAACCATAAAGTTTCATTCATGCGAGTTATTCTGGCGTTTCGTCAGTTTGTCTACTCCAAAACTAGTCCGAAGATTTGTACTATTAAGCATAAAATGAAAGCTATTTCTTTATGACAAATGTACCTAATTAATATAGATTAGATATGCTGCATAACAAATTTTATTACAAGTCGCTACATCTGACACAGTGCCTAAGTTACTCAGTGAAATAGCTAATTTATACCAATATTTTTTCATACCTACATAAAATTCTATTTAAACCATTTTATACGCATTTTGATGCTAATAAATTGTAGGACAAACAGATTTTATGCTACTCATAAATAGGGCTCATAGAGCATTGTCGAACTTGGTGAAAAAGTACCTAAATAACTTTGTTCTTCATAATCATATTATTTTCTCACTTAATTATTAACTGTTCTCAGTATTATAGCCTTAACAATTAGTTTAATTTACAATTTCTATAACGATAATAGCATCTCCAGCCAGAGCCATTTTTTGCTCGTAACACTACCCTTTAAAAGCACTTTCTACTTTCCTGTCTTCCTTTTATAGAGTTCGTGTTTTAAAATTTGAAGATTAAATTTGAAAGCGCTCTCTTATAGTGGTTGATGTGCGTTTGTTTCTGACCAGAGAATAGGTAAGGGTTTCGTTTTTTTTTATCTGCTTCTCTCTGTCGCTTGTTTTAAGTAACTTCGCTGCACCAAAGGTATAAAAACAGCCGTTAGAAAAATGAGTAAGCAAATACGGCTGTGGGAGGGTAGGTGAGTTATAAATTGTGTTTCGTTTTCATAACATGCTATTTGCTATATAAGCGTAGTCGTTAACTTAATGAAAATAAATGAGGTCGATATAACGCGAATGCAGGCAGACTTCAGCCCCATCCACAATGTTTTTCATGAAACTTTGTTTGCTGTATTGCCTTCGAAATGGCAAGGGGTGTGGGGTAAGGGCAGAGGGTTGTCGAGCAGAGTAAACCGTGTGCACGTCTTTTAGTCTTGTCTAACAATGAAAAGAGCTGGGTAATGCGAGTACGAATTACGAAAGTGAACGAGTGAGATAGTCGTCGAAGTCGACATTGTAAAGTAATAATATTTGAAATATCCCCAAGCCTAGTCAGAAAAGCGAGAAAATAAGGCGGTTTGTAAAGGGGGCTTTTCTTTAGGATGTGTTGAGTTAGTTGTAGAAAACAGCAAGGATGGCTATATTTACTAAAAACAAGAATTGTAGGTTGGTGCTTTATTTCATATAGCAAGTGTTGAGAGGAGATTTTTCTGTAAGTGAGTGCCAAGCTGAATCTGCCTGATGAATTGGACTGAAATAACTGAGTTATAAGAACCAACATTGAGTTGGATAGTTAGTCAAATCTATTGACAAAAATCAACGTGGAGATTCACGCAAGAGAGTCACAACACTGTGATGAGTTAGAGCCCCCTATTGTGGATCTGTTGCACGACGACGTGCCAAGAAATAAATCGATTGTGGCAGGTTCAGATAAAGAAAGTGGTTATTTGAATATGGCATACTGTCTAATCAAGCCACGATGTGTGGTTGATGTAAAAGTTCTCTCGATGTACGTTGAGTGCAGTCAGAGTATTCGCAAATGTGTTCGTCAATTATTTAAATAGATAGTTAAAACAGGATCTCTGAATAAAAAAAAATTGAAAGTCAGAGATTTAATGAAGAATTTTAGCTTCAGAATGAAGAAGACTGTTTCAAGGTAAACTTTTTCGCGCATTTTTGAAATTTTTCAAAATTTTCAACAGTTTTACTGAACATACAAGTAATACGCCTTCTTGAGTCTTAACTCAACTTTCTCGTGGAGGAGGTGCAATTCAATTTATAAAAATTATCCCCAATCATCCTGGAACAAATTTCGACAAAAAATATAGTCTATTGAACAAATCTACAAAGACTGAACTAGGATTAGGTAAACGGAGTGAGTATGGGTATTTAAGCAAATAAAAAGTGAAACCGGCAGAATCAGCGAAGCCGAAGCAAATAGATTAAACGTACCTATACAGTATCCAAATAATTTATACGGCTAAACTCGAATACGACTGCCTTCCCCTTACTACAAACATATATATCCCCGTAGATAAGCTTGTACAAGAATCTATCATTCTCCACATATGCTCGTATAGGAACACAAATAGTCTGAACTGACAAATTACACCCTCAATTCGTTTTCACACCTCGTACAATAAAAACGACTGTTTGTCAATAGGGAATTGAAAAGTATTGTAGTCGAGGACATTTTAAACTAGCCTCATCGTATCGTCCGGCTTGGTTACTATTCTTCATTCATGAATTTACTGAAATACTCTTTTCTTATGGAGTAGGCTACCTCATAGGTGTACTGTGCGGTATAGAGACGATATCTGCGCCAAGTAAAATAATTCAACTAGAAGTAGAGGAATTGAATGTGGCAGACCACACATTTAAGTGTCAAAAATTTATAAGGGTACTACCTATATCCTATTCAAAAACCGATGCAACACTTCCTAATGAGTATGAGGTTGCAGTAGTCAAAAGAAATGTAAAGAAAGAAAAAAAAAAGTTACCTACGGAGTGCTTAATGAATGAGAAAATCCTGTACTACTACAGTTTGTTCAAATTATGTTCCAGTTATCATTTCGTATGAATGAAAATATTAAATGGTTAGCAATCACCGCATGAATGATAATAAACGAGTATTTTATTAACTAATTTCATTTAAATACTCCCGTGCATAAGACTAGTGCATTCTGAAATTGAAATTCTGTTACGCACCCATTGAAACATCAAATCTAAAGCCTGAATATATTGTCGAAATAGTAACGAAGCTATCTTTAAAACGCTTAGGAAGACTACACCCTTAAAGTTATTTAATTCAATTTTTCTAAAATTAAAATGAAATTCATTTCAAAATGTAATATTGTAGGTACACTGAGAAAAATGAATAGTAATTTTTACTATTTTTTATTAGAAAACAAGAATCAATTTGGTATCTAAAAAAATGTTATTCGCATTCTCAACAAAAGGGTCGACTGTCGTAGGTTTTATCCATGTAAACTCCTACTCGTATGGATTACAGTTTGTAAACGTTCTTAACTATACGGACAGCCCACAGATCCAGTCGAATGCAATAAAACAAGATTTAATTTCGAAAACTAATTTTGGCGTCTTATTAAAAAGTGGACGTCATCATCGCAATCACAAAATAAACGGATCGCCTTTATTGACAAAGCCCTTATATCTGCTGTTTTTGTATTCGCACCCCTCTACGCGAGAAAGGTTTATCTTGTCTTAAGGTCAAAATGTAAGCTATCTTTCATGAAAAATCATCGGGTTAGCCTCTTTCATTCCTCCCTCCCTGTTCATTCGTTTTCACCCGATCCACCTCTCTTCCTTACAAAAGGCAAATGTCAGCAACGCTGATTGATTAGGTACAGTTATTAGTATCCTGCTGTTGATGAAGGAGAAGATATGCGAAATTTATTTTTGATTTGAGTCTACGTTAAGCTCGCACCGGGTACAATCTTCCTCACTCTTTGCATATTATTAGGTCTTCTCAATTTTTCTTTTCTGTTTTTTTTTTTTTTTTTTCGTTGCTTACTCATTACTTTCGAAAAATTAAACACCTGCTTACAGGAATGAATCAGACTTCGATTAGACAGATGTAAATAAAACGTTTCATCAGCTGTATATTTTTCACCCCTTTAACACGATCGTGATCACCGGTAATTATACCCTAATTTGTATATAATCAGAAAATAGATGTATTTATAACGATTGGTTTTCTGGTTCGTCTTTTTTATCACCCTTTCACTTTCACCCTTCTATAAATTGGAAGAAAAAAAATTGTAATCTGTTTACGGCGCCTCGCTTCTTCGCTATTGCTGTTTTGAAGGTTTTTTTCTAATGGGTATTAAATCTGATGTTATTCACTTTAAAAAGGGAGTATTTTTTGAATAATTACCTATAAGTAGTATTAATAATGAGAATTGGAAGATATGGGATAAGAGAGAGATACCTATGTAGCGTTTGAATGAGAGTAAGTTATGCAACCTCTCTTACTACAAACACTTTGAATCGAAGTAAATAAATGCTAACGAATCCAAGATCAGGACACACATTTTCCTATATACACTCAAGTCTGCCTCAAAGAAGAGAAACAAATAAAAATCTCTTCAAGCACACATTCGCCGTTACCTTGTCTCATCTTTCAAACTGCCTCATGAAATAGCAGAGATTCGACCCATATCGATAGGAATACTTAGAATAAATGAATAAATAAATAAATAGATATAGTTACAAGAATGCAGCTTTCTTCATAGAACCATGCTACTGAGCTCTTTGTTCTCCAGGACACTGCATGCTTCCTGATCACTGCACTTCACAACACCAAAAATTGATTAAATAGCACAGAAGAGCGGAAATGAAAACCGTTAACACCATTTTTATAGTAAAGCAAATAAATGTATTAAATCAAATAAAGTTCACATGATGAACACGTCAAATGCACAAGAAACCGTAATTAGGTGATATTTATTTAGAAGCCAATAACCATATTTCATCAAACTAGAACAAGAACTAAAAAAAAATATACGAATTTCGGAGCACAAACAAGGTTACAGTTACAGAAAGGAAAAGGGTGTCGAAATATGATAAAAACTGTCAGGGTTTGATAAAAATGATCATAATCAAACAACCTTGAAAACAGCTAAAATCAAACTTATCAAAATAGATACTTGGAAGAAAAAATAATTCAACAATGGAGAGAATGAGCGAGCTCACAATCAGAATCAGACTTAAAAGTTTAACTATACATACCCTATATATAGATAGCAGTGAAAAGGAATTTAAATCTATCATCATGGTAATTTAGAATAAAGAATTAATAAGTAATAAAAATAAATGAATAGTAGAATAATTTTGATTGATAAATTCTTAATGAAACTCTGAATTCAGAGCTCATGAAGATAAATAGTATCATTGTAAAAGCTCCTTTACTCATGAAATAATTTCAGTCAGAGATCAAATAAATGATAATAAGATAATATTGATTTATTATAAATTGAGAAATAAAATTGAAATACTTTTTTAAATTAAGAAATTCATCATCATAATATTAAATGATAAAAATATTTAATTATTAAACCAAATTATTAATCAATACTATAAGTAAAAACCCAAAGAAAACTGATAAGATTAATTCAGATCAATATTTTACTTTTACTGAAAACAACTTCAAAAAAATGATCAACTCTAAGCCGTCTGAGGACTTGGTGAGAAGAATTCTAGAAAAGAAAGTTTAAAAAATATTTAGAATTGGCCCGCTGTACAATATCACTTGAAATTCTTTGAAAACTTTTGAAACGCCCCCTCACTCCATAACATGCAAATATTATACGCTGACTTACATTTGTTCAAAGATTCAGCTGGGTTTACCTTGAATGTGCCTCCAGCTGGAGATTCCAATTCTTCAAAAATATGATATCAATTTTGATCGATTTAAATCGAAATCAAAAACTCCCTCAAATCGAAAATCGGCTGTGAAAAATCAAAAATTGAAAGATTGATTTTTGACCGATTTTTAATTTTGTACTTTTTTTTACTATATTATAGTCAACTTTTGATTTAGAATTTGGTTTTTCTTTCTAGTATGAAAATTTAACTGAAATTTACTCACACAAAAGGCACAAACACACATTTTAAGAGGATACCACGTTAAGTTCGATTTTTTGATTTCTGAATTAATGCAGATCGCTATTTATATTTATGACATAAAATCGGATCGAAAACCGAGAAATCTATTAAAAGAATTGAATTTTCAGGTCCGATTTAATCAAAAATCGATAAATCGAAAGAAAAAAATCGGCATTCCTTCTCCCAGCAGCAAAACCCTAATTCTATGATCTTTTAATAAGCTATTTTCCAAATCCTCCAAATACTCGTAAGTCTTCGAAGATTTCAAAAAAGCCAATTAACAAAATTAATAAAATTAAAATCAAAAAGTATTCTAGTCAAATTAATAGTTGACTTAGATTAGATAAAACTATTTTAATTTTTCTTACACGCTAGTGTTAGTGACAATTTTCATGACTGAGTTAAACTCATTACCGTTAAAGTCAATTACAAATGAATGAAAAAAAAAAAAATTGAAAAATGATGGAAGTGAGCTCCTACAATTGAAGTGTACCATTGAGATGAACATTTCGAGAAGAATCTATCTACAAATTTTAGAAATTTCTCTCCTTCGACATCAACTCTTATGCGGAGCTGATTTTCAATGTAATTTGTACCTAATGTAGTATACATATACGTGTAAAGGTATATGAATGAAATTACCCTAATTTTCTCCACATTTAAACCAAATAGGGCTTTAATTTGTATTTTTTATCCCTTGTGGAAAAACCAGTGACTGATTTTTAAATTTATTCGAGCTCCAAGTCTTGTATCGATTTATAATTGACAACAGCTGGTAAAATGGAGCATAGTTTACGCCACAAATAAACTTGGCGTATTTCCTCACGGCAAATCACCATACACCCATGCATTTCAGCCCTTAATTCATATTTCACCGTGAAAACTGTCGTACAGAGGAAAAATACTTTTTGATAAGTATTACATGAAATTGCATTAGGTATAAGATTAAATAAGCTGCTGGAACTGGAAGAGGGGTATTGAAGAAATACATCTTTCCGGTTTATTCGCCATATACTGACACATCGAACGGTTGAACTCGCGTTTATTATGACGAATTTCTTTGTAGCCAACTATTTTGAGGTAATAAGGCGGCATATTATACATACAATACAGATTTTTTTCTCTCCTTCGATTTCTTCCTCCGAAAATCCATTTCCAGGTGCGAAGGATATGAAACCGACAACGTCAAATAAATCGCGCGTAAACTTAGCGGTCAACCTTCTTTTTAAAAATAACACAATAGTTTTTTCTTGTAAACACGGAGTTACACGCATTTAACATCCCTTTATCCCAAGTAACCCCCACCCCCCCCTCGTATTACACTCGTATATTTTTATAATATTTGTAAATTATTGACTTTTCTACCTTTCGTTATTTCCCTCGCCGTCGTCCTCTTCCTGCTTCTCACCATTCATAAAAATAATTCGCATAAGAAAAAAATACATCTTTAATACGTTTCTTATTCGATTTATTTCATGTCATTTTCTTCTGAGCTGAAGTAACATTTTAAAAAAATAAGACAGCCGATTTTAGGGTGGATCTACAGACGGATTACTATAGCTTGACAAATTATAGCTACTGTTGAAATCTTCGTCCAAGGGGGCAGAGAATGATCAGATGTTACAGCAATGAAATAAATGAATTTTCATTTTTCGATGGAATTTTTATTGCATTTTCTTCAAAAAAGTGGGCGCGAGTGACATAAAAGCCAAAGGCTACTGGTATTTTTGGCGACAATGCGATATTAAGAATTTTATAGCGATTTTTTGTTCATGTTGCACAGATGGTAAAAAATAAAAAATCATTTTTCGAATTCATTCGGCTTGAATATGAATTTTACATGTGGTCAAAATTTTATTGAAGATACTAAAAATGAAACATAAAATATAATTATGTCAGTGAAAAAGAAAAGAATTGTTAGAGGGCAAGTGAATGAGAAACAAAATAATCTTAACGAGAGAATTTTTGTTATTTTAAGTGAGATATGTCAAAAATTCAAAACAGAGATTCAAAAAATGTAAAATTGTTAAATGCTAATTGAAAAAAAAATGGAGTGCAACTTCATTAATTAATGAAACACTACGCTGTCAAAAATAGAAACCTTCTCCAGTCACAATGCAACTCGCATTGAAAAATCCAATCTTCAGTCTTTTTGATTACCGGTGGGAAAGGTATTATCCCCCCACTCACCCTAGTGGTAAATCACTTATAATTTTCTTTCATCCATTTCAATTTACTTATACATTAAGTAGTTTAAACATTTTTTAATTTGAAAAATTTGCACCGAGAGAAATAAATAGTACCTAATTTTTAATGTGATTAATGGGGAATCAGGAACAATTCAATACCTATTCATATAGTAGATATTCTTAACAGTGGCGAACCTAAATCAATATTCTGGGTAAAGTGGGTCATAAAATCAAAATAAACTCCATTGTTTCCTTCACCATGGGATTTTTCATGAAATGAGACACCCACAAAATACTATGAAATTTAAATAGAAATAATATAGAAAATTAATCGCGCGCAAAGCGCTCGAAAAATAAATTTTTTTTGTTTTTTTTTTTTGTAAAATTTTGTGATAAAATTTGACTTTTTATGAAAAAACACCAGAAGTATGAATAAACGCCAAAAAAAAAACAAAAAAAAAAACAAATTTAATCAACAGAAAGAAAAATTAGCGTTGAAAACCAAGGGTAGTGGATTTCTTATAATTATGTAAAATGATTCTGGCTCTGGGAGGGTTTGAACACTCCTCCTCTCGCTGCTAGTACCTATGTCACTAATTCTTAATATTAGTAGTATTTGCATTCGCCCCCCGAGGGGCACGCAAGGGTTTAACGAATGTAGAAACTTTATAAAAAATTTCTAAAAATAAAATTTGAATTTGAATTTTTACAATCTTACTATTTTTGCAGTAATTCATAGTTTCTACTATAAATCTGAAAATAGTAAAAATTTCAGAAGAAATTTTTTTAGGTGTTGGTTACCCGGTATGTCAGCCAGCATTCTCATCACTCGACCAGCCAAGACCCAGTCGTTATAATGATATGCCAAAATGTCCGTAATGCTATAGGTCCAAAAATTACGAGTCGTTTGTTTAGGTTAAAAAAGCTCAATAATAAAAGCGCAATCATTATGGTTTTCAATGTTGTCGTATCGTTAATATTTAGACACGCACCAACAGAGGGATGATACACCAGTACTTTAAACAAACAACACCCTATCACTTTTTTTTCGACTACGTAAATAGACTATCACGATCTATAATTTTTATACCCTCTAAATCGGCCGTCTCATTTCCGATTAAATAAATCAACTTCGGCGTTAGATATAGCCGTTCAGAATGTTGATTTCTGTGGAAAAAAAATGAGGGTGAATTTTGTGATAATTATTTCATTGCAAAAAGAAATCTTCTAAGTTGGTCCAACTCTTAGACGAAAAAAAAAAAATAGTATACGCACTAGCATACACTGAGAGAAATTTCAACAGTATAATTTTCACCATAATTATTTGAATAGGAAAACTGGGACAGTTCGCGATTTTAGTAGAAAATACTATCTATGATAGTGAAAAGTACCATAAATACTAGTACCTAACATAGAAATAACTTATAGAACATACGATTTGAATAAAATTTCGATATCAACAGTAGTACATGTTATAATTAATTTTAATATTTTTTATTAAATATTTCAGTCTGTACATATTTTTCAGATTTCAGCTTACGTTTTTGAGTTTATTTTTCTTTTTTATTAGTATCTAAACGAACAGAATGAACATATTGTTGCTTCTTTGCTAAGAACCTGAGTTTTACTCGTCGCCAGGCGAGGATAAAATGTATAAAATAAAAAAAATAAAAATATACATCTATGAACTTTGCAACTAATTTTTTAAACCTATTTCAAGAGATTTGAAAAGTCCTGAATAATTAGACTTAGCCACCTTATTGTCCCCTTCTCCTCTTCATAGATTTCGATATTCGATAAGAATTCGGAGAAAACAGATGAATTTGAGCTGGCATCGAAGAAAAAATTTAAGGTAAGAAAATAATAGTTTTCGTTGAAAGATATAATAAATGATGAGAATGAAAAGTTGTACCGTGACAACGTGCGACTATATCCGAAATTGCCAGCAGCAACAATAATAGCAGGATAATGGAACGGGTAGCAGGGGTGTAAGAAGGCTATGGTGGCAGTTGTATAGTCGTGTGTAAGAGGAGGTCGAAAGGAATGGTGGCAAAAGGGGAAGAATGAACTTTCTAAACTACTTCGTTATTGTTAAGATAAAGTTACAGTAAAGTTCCCTGCTGCGTCAAATTGACGTTATCAAATTACGAAAGTGATAAAGTCCTATTAGGAGTGTCTACACCCTTCTCCATGTCGAGTAAGAAGAAGGCTAGAGTAGAGAGTAATGCAAAAAAAGCAGGAAAATAGGAAAGGACTACGGTGGAAAATGAGGAAAAAACAAAAAAAGTACCAAAAGAAAGGCAAAAACGAAGGAAAAATAGGGAAAAAAGGATATCAAGTAAGGACATTTCCGGCAGACGCCCACCAATCAGGCATAGAGTTACTATAGAAACGATCAATTGTTGGCGTCGGCGTTTTCTTTGCTCTACTCTGCTGAGTTCGTCGTCGAAATCGTCGTACTGCTCCTACATGCACCTCCTACTCACCTTTATCCTGTATCCTGGATATTCTTTAAACGGAGATAAATTACAGGTTAATGTTAGCAGATTATAGGCGATTTCCAAACCGTTCATCTTCAGCGCATGAAGAGTAGGGTGGAAGAAGTCAAAGTGTAAAAAGCTATCAAGACTTTATTGGTCTCTGATTCAGTTGGCTATTTGGTTTTGTTGTAATAAAATTGTGAGTCTATGAGTATAAAATGGGATGAAGGGAGAAGTGGCTGCTGTTTTATTTGTTTGAAACCGTTACAAACAGGATTTTAACTTTCCTCATCACAGCGAAGAAAATTATTATAAATTGTAGACTATAATTTGTAGTACTTTTTACTGTCCTTAAATAATATATTTTTCCATTTTTATATAAGTTTTTGGCACAAATCTGGAACTATCCCAGTGTTCTCCCATTCAAGGAATAAATCAATTTTCTTCAGTACACTTTACAGGCCTATATTTTTAAAAGATATCGATTCGAAAAGTCCTGTATCCAAAAATCCTGGCTATTGAACGAGTCTCTACCTACATTTCAAGAGGATATAATTATTCCCAGCCAGGTTAATCTAAAAACAAAAGTAGCCTACCATTACTGAAGACACGAGTACAGACAATTGAAAGAACACATCTTGATACAAAAAGGGGGTAAAAAAAAAATTAAATCGCAAGAATATTATATTAAAAATATACGCTCTCTTGAGCAGCGCCGAATTTCGTATGCAAAATCTATGCCGATGCCCCTCGATGATAATTGTTTAGGGAGCAGATTTAGGATGATGCACGTATGCACAGCGTCGAGAGGGATAAGTTATTGAGAATTTCCTTGGCGTTACGGGCCGTTTGCTTCAGTATGTTGAACATTACTGGTGTACGCTCCACTAAATTAATTCGCCAACTTTGTGCTTTCTGCAAAAATTTTCGTACATTCGAATATTTCTAACATTTTGGCCCTTCACCTTCTCTCTTTCCTGCACTTGGATGAGAATCGAGGGTCGAGATATAAGGTATTCGCCAATGTACTCCAACTTTTTTTTCCTCTCTTTTTTATTACTGTGCTCCATACAAATTAGACTATAGTCTAAAAATATGTACTATTTACAAATTATAAACAAATGGCATTTTATCGTTACAGATGAATAAGATTGTGGGAGAAATTTAATTATGAAAATTTATTTATATTTTCTTCAAAAAGTATGGAAATTGTAAGTAGCCCTACTATAGCCCAGAGTTTGCTCTTTTAGACTTATACTCGGCAGTTGTTCAACACTTTGCAACATTCGGGCTTTCAAACTCGCAATCAGAACAAAACTTAGAAAAATAAAGGGGTTGACTATTGTATATTTTTGAAATTTTGGAAGTCGTACAGGATCAGATACAAGACACAAGAAACTGGTTCAATAAAATAATATGAAATAATACATGTGTAGCAAACTTGACGTATAGTTATTACTTATAGGATAGACTATTTTTCCGACATGCTTGTTGCCTAAGTTGTATTCTGGCTTACTGATGGTATTTCGTATTCACGTTTTTTTAGTATTTTGCTGTTTTTACAATACGCCAATATCCCTTGTTTTCAGTACTTATGGTTCTCATTTCAAGGATAATGAGAGGCTATTTTACTCGCAGAATATTAAGTTCAGTCATAGGATGAAAATGCAAGGTAAACTAAAATTTGACTCGGATTAAAATGGTTACAGGTCTGCTTTTATTTTACTGACAAGGAACATAGACCAGAGCATATTTTCAACTTCTTGTGATCTACTCGTACGCGTATTTACAATTTTTTTGTAGATCGTACTATTTATAATCAATTGGTTGTTATTTGTAACTCACACTTTAGTCAACCGGCCCCGCAAAAAAAGTCTCTAAGCTGTCCATTCTTTTCACTCACTATCCCCTGAATCTAGCGAATTTTTGCCCCCTTTTGCAATGTTTTCATTGTTTTTATTGTTTAAAAAGTAACCGGTGAAATATTTTTTTGACCCTTGTCTCGTCTCTACACTGGACAAATATCTCTAATATTTTTTTTCTACTCGATAAATCCTTCGCTTAAGTTGAAATCCTCCTTCGCTTTTGAACTGCATTTACTTTAATTTACAAAAATATTCGCAAAAACGCCCTTTTTTAGCGATACTGTTTTTTCTCTCTTCTCGCAAGTATAAATTATGGAGAGAGTCGAGAAATCAAGCAATTCTATGTCCGGCGAATAAAATACCATCCCAAAAAAAGGCCAAAAAACTGTAGAATAAAAGAAAACTTTCGACTAAAAGCAATTTCTCATCAAATTAGAGTGACTTTTTTCCTACTCATTTCCGCAGTAAGGGTAATGTACATTCTGCTTTATTATTCGGGTCACTAAATCTAGTTTTTTATTTCTAATTCGCCCCTTTCACCGATGTTTTTTTCTTCTTTTTTTTTTGCTATGCATGCTTTTGACCCGCACTCTACTGAGAAATAAGGATGCTGTTACGTCGTGCGTAGATTGTCTGTACATTTGGGTACGATTTTGCAGAATTTTTATGTAATAAATTACGTCCTAGTTTTGTCTTTTAATTTTATTCGTCTCTCTGATTTTTGTTTTGTTCTTGTTTTATTTATTTTTTTTTCAAATTCACTTAGTAAATATGCTTACGCAACTGTTTTCTGAATACCAAATAGGAAATAGGTGTTATCCAAAATTAAATCCGTGCCGACGGGACCAATTGGGTACCACCAAAATTATATTTGCGCGAACTGAACCAACAGGGTGCCCCTTAAAATCAGTTTGGCGCCAATTGAACCAATTTAGTGCCACCCAAAATTAAATTGGTATCAACTGAAGCCGTATTGGTGTCATTCAAAATTAAATCGGTACTAATTAAACCAATTGGGTGCCATGCAAAAATAAATTTCTCTCTTATTCAAATGAAATATAAGATACAGCGTGATCTTGAAGAGCTGATTTACTGCACTCGAAATTTGAGTGAGCCACTTCAGGATGTGCTCTTTATTTTCTCACACAAAACTCATCAGAATGAAAACCCAGCGATTTCTTATCTGGCAATCAATTATACTATATACTCGTAGTTCTTAGCAGTATTTTTCAAATTATATTCCCGCATATTTGCGTGCAGTTCTTAAAAAGTCGTTTATTTCATATCGACGAACAATATTTGAGGAAGACTTTTTGTAAACGATGCGGCTTTTTTTTCCAGTAGGTATCATATGTAAGTCATATTTCGCCCCTCTTCTCTCAGCGGTCGGTCAGAATGTCATTTCATACAAAAGAACTTATGCAATGTCGTGCGCCCACCAGCTCACACAATAGATGATAGTAACTTCAACAAGGGGTGCTTCATGTGGTAAACATTTGTTTGGGGAATGATGCGGACTCGTTAATTTTTCGAATATCAAAATGGTACGGCAATATTCGAGGCTGGGAAAATATAAAAATAAATGCAAAAGTAAGTACCAATGCTTCTTACATCAACGACAATAAATACACCAATATACGATTTTTGCAGAATTTGCAGGGTGATAAGGGGCCAGGCTCCTCAGAGTTGAATCAACCCCTTCTCCCCTCCAAGGAAAAAATCACTTTAGCACTAACTTTTAAACGAAAATCGCAAAAATTTTTATTTATTTGCATCAAACTCGTAGATTTACTGACATTTTTTTTTGTCTTTTATTTGCAAAATCATTATTTAGGTACCCATTTAATGACGACAAATCTGTTCTTTATTGCGTAGACCTACCTATATCCTCTTTTCCTATTGAAAATACAAGTACAAACATATTTATTCTATTTGTAAAAAAAACAAGTGTGAAACTTTAATTTGAAGGATTTGTTATAGGTTCCAATAAAAACAAACAGCAAATCTCAAAACTAAGCTCTAAAAACCGTTTCCTATTAAAAAGAACGTACAAATTGTGTAATGCAAGATAAATAGAAGATGAACGAAAGGGGGAATAAAGCAAAAAAATAAAAACTCAGAACTCAGAACCTAGACCTTCTAATCTGTTTCAGTTAAGAGTTCTATGACGTCACAAGGCTTCAATAAAATAGTAGAAAGTAGGTTGATTTTGACCAATTGCCGCCGTTCTAAAATCTGCACAACGTCATGCACTTTTTAGATGAAAAAGACAGTATCTCTCAAATGATTTCTAGAAATGTGGAATTATTTGAAAACTTGAGTTCTTTTAAAGTTTTGAACTGACAAAATGAACGCCTTTTATCAAAAAATTAGTTCTGCACTTTTTCAAATAGAACAATCATTTGGAGAAGTTTTTTTTTTACCACTTAAACGTTGACAAAACTAATTTGTTTCCTCATTTTTGATCTATTTTTTGTTCTGTCCCTCACATATAGGTATATTCATTTTGTAAAAATAGGTAAATATGAGCTGAAATTAAAAAACTACACCAAGCCACAATATTTTTTGTCAATAAAATAAATGGCAGCAAAACCGAAAGACAAAATGTGTAAACCAGTGACAGGTTATACAGCAAAATGATTTTAAAAAAATAATTTCTTATTTATTTAATGCGTACAGATTGACTCCAATGATTCTCTATTGGTTATCGCAATAATTTATCATTGAACAAACAACATTCGCTCGTTTCATTTGTACAGCACGCCATACCAGTAAATTCTGGTACCTGATAATGACAATTATTTTCTTTTTCAAGCAAAATTTTCTAAATATGCGAAAAAATTGGAGGTATTATTCTATATGCATTGAAAATATTTTTCTCTGGGTAACGCAGAGGTTAGCAAATTTTGTGTAGGAAATAGCTTCAGGAATACGCGGCCATAACCTTGAAAATCACTAAGGTTTTTTGGTTTCTTAGAGAAAACTTTGTTTTATTAATTTTTGATCGATGTTTTCTCAGAATATACTATATCTACTAAGAATAAATTTTGATTTATACAGCTCACTACTTAGTAATATTATACAGAGTTGGAACAATAATATTTAGGCACAAATGACGATCATGCAGTAAAATCAATACAAAAACGATTCACATAGAGAAAATTTTTATAATAGCTCTAAGATCAAAAATTTTGCACTTAGAAAACTTATAATTTCGGGTAATTCTATTTTATTAGACAAACAATGCAAAAACACTGAAACACAGCCCATACCAAAGAAAAAGGCAGTCTTCTCCTCCTGTGCGTGCATTACGACTGTTTACGAGACAAAACTTGAAAAACTTGTAAAAAACCTATTGAAAATCCGAATGATATAACAATAAAAAAAGTATACGAATCGAAAGTAAAAGTAAAAAAAAAAAAAAAAATAGATGAGTATGAAAAAAAGGCCAAAAAGGAAAAGTTACCAGAAAGAGTAAAGAAAGTGAGACAAATAAAGCGAAAAAAGAAACAAAAACAGGAAGCTAAATTGTCGAAAAAACTTTTTGAGGAAGTTACGTCACTCAAACTGGAACATTTTAGTTTAGTGTTTCCGTTTGGATAAAAGACAGTCGCATGCATTCGAAACATCCCCTTTATTTTCAAAAACTTTTTACAATAACCACAGCATTTTTTCCAATTTACTGAAGTTTCACCTATCAATAAAATCAATGATTCTAAAAATGTTGGTGAAAGCGATTCAAAATCGGTTTTTTCTCGTTATTGTCCAAAGTTTTGAAATTTATGCGAGCTTTTAAGCTCATTTTGGTGAATATGCAAATACGAGTACGAATGCAGCATATTTTGTACGACCAGAGACTTTCATTTTTCATCGAGAAAAAAAAAAACCCTGATATAATAGAAAAACTTTTTCTCATTTTAAAAATCTTCAATTTTTACAGTTTTTTGGTTGAAAATTTTTAATGGGAAAATAATTGAAATTTTTCTTTTTTCTCAACTACGTACAACAGCTACCTACACATAGGCAATTAAATTTCCACAGGATTGAAGAATAAAACTGCCCCCACAAGTATTACCTAAAATTAGAGTTTACTTGGAAAATCCATCTTGGATGGTCGTTGCTTTTCAATTTTATGAAGTTTTACGACCGATAAAACGATAGTAAAGAAACAGAAACGAGGACCAAGTTCACCCTTTTTCAAAGAATAATGAGAAGGTTGCTCGATGACACCAATAAATTAATTTACAAAGAACTCGAAGAAAATTGAATTTGTTCATCAAAAACTTTACTAAGCATACAACCTATGAGCCTCTGTCTCAACAAATGAATGGCCTACATGCAGGCAGACTTATTTCACCTCTACTTATCTCTACAGGCACCATTCTGCAAACAATTGTTAAGTAATCGTCACAAAATATCGATTTAAAATAAGGCAAAAGAAAAATAGAAAAACAAGTGAAACCGTTTTAAATCGATCAAACATAGTATCTACCGAACTTCATGATGACGATGTTTCGCCGAGTGAATAAAAAATTTCGATAGTATAATCAATTTGCATAACAGGCGCAGTCGTCGTTTGTGTTCTTATCTTATCACAGCTTTGGTGTGTGAAGAAAATACCTATCCCATATAGACTACTTTACCTACGTTATGAACCATATAATATCTGTACATCGTTGAATTTCCATTTAGACGAGGAAGATTCGATTTCTTTTCACTTTCTTTGCGTAAATTTAAAATTTACATATGTACGTATGTGTACTTACCTAAGCTACGTTATAATTACTCAGAAGTAACGTAACTAGGTCAATAGAAAAAAGTAGGTTTCTTTAGTCACAGTTTGTACTTTCCTATTGATTAAAAAATATTTTCTAATAATTCATCCCACAAAGAGGGACTATATACCTATGTGTAGTATTAGCCCAGCAAAACTGGTTCTAAAAGTTGGGAAAAAAAGAAAAAAATGGTACAAAAGATTTTATGCCAGGAATGTGTTGAGGGTGGAACAAGGAATCTATGGCGAAAAGTTTTGCCCCTCCCCCATGTGCTTCCTCCTGGGAGAGTTTAACTTTTCAGTATAAACTCGAAAACTATACTAAATATCAATTCTGAAGTTAAGCAAAACTTTATTTTGCATCAAATTTCCTATCAATTAAAAAAAAAAATTACCTCATTTAATCATTGGTACCGTAGTAGAAGTGCGGAAAATGAAGATTGAAAATGAATGTTATTTCCTTTAATTTTTCGAGTCATTGAGGAAAAACATTTGAAAAATATAATTTTTCAGCATTTTAGACCTATTTTCAATCTGTATTTACTATTTCTGTCAACATTATACTTTTTTTCAATTTTACCTAAGTTTAACTTCAAAGCGTTTTATTTTTCCTACCTCAGTTGTCGCTCCTCTTAGCTTCAAAGGGGAGACGGAAGAGTGGTTCCCTTCATTTCTGCCGCCACTGCAAATATGTATTTCGAACAATTATTTTATTTGCCTCACAAAAAGTGAATATTATGAGTTTCCAGCATCTTAACAACTTGAAAATTAACATAATTTTTATTTTAAAACAAAATGAGTCGCTCCAGCTCTTTCTCTAAATACATAATATATTATCAAGCAACTAAGTAGAAAAAACTAGAAGATAATATTCTTAGAAGTTGGGCGAATTCTATGCAAGGATTCATAGACTTGAGTTAGAGGTATGTTCATATGTATGATCCATTCATCGAAAGCAAGAATCCATTCTTCACGTATAGAGACTATTCGAAATGACCAAATGCATATACAGTCGAAAACTGTCTATAAGGAAACCTATTTAAGAAACAATCTTTTCTATAAGGAGCAACTGGAAATTTTAATTGGAACCAAATCGCTCTTACAATGAATTTTGTCTTTAAATTCAGTGGGATTCGGTCGGTAAAGGACAAATTACTGTTCCATTACCAGTTAGTTCCATTACTCTCAACATTTGACCATAAAACACTGAAGGACCTTGAAAAATAGGTTTTTAAAATTTTGATTAGTAAGTTACTTATTAGTTACTTACGCGGTTACACTGACAAGTCTTTTCTCTTAGTGAAAGTAGGCAGATTATACATACCTATATCTAATAAAACCACTGGAAAAAATAAATAGAAATTTTTGATATTTTTAGAAGCGAAAAGTGGGATGACTTTTACTACAATCTAGAATAGTCTACGTTCTCCCTCCTAAGAACAGCAAAAATTATTTAATTTTTTTCAGTGATTAATAATCGCGGGCATCATCAACTAAGTGAAAACAAGAGTTTTAAAACAAAAAATATTTTAATTTCAATATTTATAAAATATTTACACATTTTAAAAACTACAAACTTGTCATAAAATATTGGCTTATGAAATACAAGGTAAAAATTACATAAAATTTATGACTAGTAAGTTTTCTCATTAAAATTACTTCAATTAATACATACCTAATAGTTTATATCTACACTATAAAGGAATTTGTTCGAAAATTTGAAGCTTATATTTCATGGGTATTTCTAGGCGAATTAGGTAAGTCTTTTTGAAAAGTAAAAATCGAAAACTGAAGATTATTGTTTTACTGGATTATAGTTTTCTTACAAAAACTGATCTGCTTTTCGTAAGTCTCAAGATTAATTTCAAGAGGCGTGCAACGGAACGAATGTTTTACCGTTTTATTTGCTAATACTCAAAAATTACCACCTTGAAATTATTATTGAATTATTGATAAAGACCAAAAAAAAAAGAAAAAAAGACGATCGCTTAAAAAATTGTCTGTCACACTCATTGTTTCGGAGAAGTTGAATAACGAAGTTTTAAATATAAATGTGACGTATCGTATTTTCAATTCAGTAGCAATTTAGCATTAAAATGCACTACTTAGGTACTGGTATACATACATATATAGGTAAAGGTTACCATATATTAAATGAAAAACATAAAGTGGAAGGAATACTCTCAAAATTAGACCATAAAATATTGAAATTAACTAGCTATCTACCTATAACACAACAAATTAAAAAATGATAAGCTTAGAGATATTAAATTTTTAAAGGTAACTTATGTTGATTTTATCAGCTAAATGCATGGAAACAAATAACTGGATTCCTGGACGAGAGAATTTGAATGAAAAATCTTCTTATACGAATTAGGGTTGGGAATACTGGAAAGACCGAATTTTCGTCTCAACATAATAATGTCATTATGTTGAAAGTTTTTTCCTTTCAAAATTATCAAGTCTGCGACACTTTTTGAAACTGTTTCAGACAGTTTTATTCTTTGTAATTTTCATTACAAAACTGAAATTTTAAAAGGGTACCAAACGTACTTAAGAAGGCTATATTGATTTTATTCAAGCGAAAAATCACACATGGAGCTCATTATTGGCAACATTAATCCTTCGCAGGTTATTCAAATGCATCCAGAATACATGCACATCCAATTTATTCTTCTGAATCGTTGTCACTATCACAAATTATGTACAGCCCAAGTGTATGATCGTATATTATAGCACTTAGTCTACTCTATACCTACTCTATATGTATTTCAATTGTAACCCGCGCCCTCACGACAAAAAATCGGTTTTAGGGATGTTTCCACCTCCAGCGACTTTTTTGAATCGAAGCACAGACTTATAACAATTTTGGTTGGCAACGCTGCCGTAGGAATCAATTTTTTTTAGCTCGGGTGAAAAATTTATGCTTTGACATGTTGGTCCCTTTTTGATCGCAAGTTAGCCAATTTGAAAATTCTGTATTCGCATGTTGCTAAATTCGTTGATTGTATCTACATCGATGGTGAAAGCTGATGACGCGAGGAAAGATTACCCTGATAGATATTTGAATGACATGATGATGCTAACATACAAGAATGTGATTTTTTTTTTGGTTATTCTCAACTTCAAAAGTATTTTTAATATCATGAAGATGTTGACACATTATAAAATGCAACTGTGGAGAACTAAAATTTGAGTGATTTTATTTTTCTAATTTTCTTTTTTAAATAAACCATGTTACTCGTATTACAAAAAATTTTTTTATTCACAATCTCTTGAATAAATAACTTCGTGTTTTTCTCCAATTTCCAACAAATTTAAACTAATAATTCGACACTCATCAAATTTTCTCCATCCAGTTCTGCTTTACAACATCCAAAAACTATCTCCTAGACTACATAGTAATGACATCAACAAAATTTAAAATAAAAATAGGAGGACAAGGGGCAAAACAATAAAGGGAGGGTGGCTATAACTAAAATAACAACATTAGTAGAGAAAAATTACATTGACAAAAACTATAAAAACGATAACAAAAGGAAAAAACAAAAGAAAAGAAGACGAAGAAAAACAAAAATGAAATAGTTTTGATTTTTACCACCAAGGTCTGGACGTCTGCGGATTGATGATGGAATGCGTGTAAGGGGGCATAATTAGTTGTTGCTCATTTTTACTGGGCCCGTTTGAGGCTGTGCATGGCTTGCCATCTCGAACCAAAACTGGAACTGCTACTCGTCTCGGCGAAGGCATATTACTGCCCATATGGTGGTCAATGTGCAGTCCCTTCTCTTGCTGAGCTCGCTTCGTCTTGTAGCGATGGTTTTGAAACCAGATTTTCACTTGGGTGGGGGTGAGCCTGATGATGGATGCGAGGTGCTCCCTTTCTGGAGCCGACAGGTAACGTTGTTGCCGGAACCGCCTCTCCAGTTCGTAGGTTTGCGCTTTGCTGAACAGGACCCGACGTTTGCGCTTCTTGTGACCATTGCTGGAACCTCCAGTGTTGCTGAGGCTGAGGTCTGCTGCGCTCTTGTTCGACTGCAGGCTCGGTTCGTCGTCCATTTCCTCGTCAAGTTCTTCGTCGAGGTCGACACTTTCGGACTTCATGGTGCCTGATGAGTCAGCATTGAGTAAGCTGGGCGTGCTGGCCGTGTCGGTGATGTCGGTAACACCTGGAGATGTGCTGTCTGGACTAGCTTGTTGTTGGGGCAGATGCATATTTGAACTAAAACCTGTAACAAAAGGAGTATGTGGTGACTGGTATCCCCTAGTGAAAAGGACATAAACCTAGATAAATGTCGATGGTTTCTGGAAAAAAACAATCATCAACAAATGCAGTCTTGAAATACTTTTATTTATTCTCTCTGAAAAATGTTTATGAAACAGCATTATATGCGTATATGTTACAGGCAAATCATATAATTCGTTAAAAATATACGTATAATTCTATAATCTACCTAGGCATTTCGTGAAATACTTGATAATGATCAAATCATAATATTTTACTTGATGATTGTAAATGGTAATAAAAATATTTCTAGCAAAATATTCTATACCCAACGAAAGCAAATTTTTGACAGCTTATGATCTACATGTATATGAGCCACTTTGGAATACCTTTGATATAATTTCAAAAATTTTATTGGTTTGGATAATCTCTTCTTTCATTTTTGGCACACTTTTTGTAGGTTTTTTCTATAACTAGATATAGTATGTATTTGTAATAATCTGTCCATTAAGGCTACCGATAAAATTCAGTCAGAAATGTACTTTTCCTTGGTACTAATTTTCATTACTTTAAGTGTATTAATAATTGTTATCATTTTTTACGCATTATACATGTAGATATCATGAAAGATGTAACAGTGATTAACTGAAACTTGCGGTTCAATTGCTCTTAACCGCATTGATATATGGAAGCCCATGTGTAACCAGGAGTGAATAGCAAGGATAAAATAAAATGACTGTATTGATTTAAATCTTCTTGATTCAAATCATTCAGATTATCTTAAAGATTTGTCTGTTAATTGTTGTTGTTGTTGTTTTTTTTTTTAATCTTAAGAAAAGGCTTAGAAATCTCGATTACGTCGTGATTGAGATTGGTTCCATAGAAATTGTAATAATTTTTTCTAACTACTTGGAGTCAAACCGTCCTTTTTCCTGGCTCAAAAATAGATGGCAGTGAGTAGTATTTCAATAGACTACACTATTTGAAGAGGGACCACTCGTGCCTCTACTTCGGTTTTCAGTTATCGATACCACACCAGTACACCATCCATTTTGGTACTCAACTTTCAATTCACCTCCTCGTATTTTTCATTGTAGACGCACATATATTTCAAAAGCCCCCCAAAAAACGAAACCGTGTCACCGTATAGGCCTACTAGAGACCTTTCACAGCCACCAGCCAATTAATGGATGTCGTCTGAAAAACCGTCCGTCGATAACTTGGGGGAGGGTGGACAGAGTGGGAAAAAAATCCACCTTTTTAAGATTGACGGTGAACAGGGAAAAAAGTATGAAAAAGGTCGATTGTTGTTTAAACATCTGTCCTCGAAAGGTATTACAGCTGTAGTACTTTGTTAAGGGGGCCTATACACGCACCCACCGAAATATTTTCACCAATCAAAATCAAACCTCCCGATTAAACGAGGGATGCGAAATTGGGCGTGATACAGAACATTACCCTCGGGGACAAAGAGGCGCACGAAAATGGCAATTGTTAAGTGAAAAAAAAAAAAAGCAGCAATGGGATACGGTATATGTATTTCCCATTGTCACAATTATTCTAATCCTCATGCCAGATTTTTATTGATAGTTATTTCATTGTTAAATACCATTTTAAATTTCAAGTTCCCCCTTTTTCTGCAATCTTCGCTCTTCAACTTACCCTTATCATAGCCTAGTTTCGGTTGTGTCGTTATTATATAATTTCTCTGGCCTTTAAGAAGGAGAAAAAAAAACAACATTTTACACCACGATTGAATTCCACATACAAACGAGCTTGTTTGTATATAATTTCGCTAAGCCGATGCTTTAGATCGTGTAAGTTTGTATATTGGGGCGAAAAGGAATTTAGGTGTTGGATTTTGAGGTGAAGGTAATGATGCCGAGTGCAGAAGACTGTGGAGGGAGCTTATCTTGGTGTAGGCTAATGATAAATTCTTATTTCTATTGAAGCGAAAACATATATTTTTAATTTATGGTTCGACGCTGTAAAATAAGAAATAGCCTAATCTGTTTCAGACCAACTGTTACAGATTGTCGAATAGGTCTGCTATGCTTTTGAACTGCCAAACCAGTATAAGTAAAAATACAGTGATGAAGAGAAGTAAGAATTAATTCCTTAAAATATTTTTACTTAAGGGTGTCTTTTTCAAAAATTTTCAACTCACATTTGGGATAGGTTGGTAGTTTGTACCTAATAGAAGTTAAAATTAAGGTGTTGAAAACCCACGTCATCTGTTATAACGTTATATCACATACTACTCGTAACAGAGCACAAACTGAAACAAAATTTGAAAAAACTAAAACTACCTATAGAGACCGGAAACATAAACCCTTTGTTCGCTCTTCAGCATTTTTTGATCTGTGTCTTAGATGAAACTTTAATAAAAAACATATTTTAGTTTTCATGTCGAAAATTTTAAGACGAACTTTTAGTCGATCAAATATCTGTTTTCAGTAATTTGAAAAATGCTCTACATTTTTGTTGCATTAAAAAATTTTGTTTCTCAATGTAAAAATTAATTTTTATGTTCATTATTAAATTATGAATCACTTGAATTTCATATCACATAATTTCGAATGTTTATGGTTAATACTGTCGCAATTATTTGAAGAAAAAAAATTATATAAATTGAACTTAGTTGATAAATTTTCTCAAATTACATAAGGGCAATTTTTTTCAATCTTTAAGTGCGGTCATGGTTTCCTAATTCCTTTTTGGCCTGACTCTTGGAACACAATTTTCTTTAGTTACATATTTCGTCACATATTATGTACATACTACTAAGTATTTTCTTTCCCAAACTCTATATATTTCAAGAAATGATAAAATGAAATTTCAAACGGAATTACTTCATAAGGTGACATTTTCAAAAAATTGCTTTGCGTCCCTCGGACTCCAGAATTAGAATTAAATTGTCTTGATACGCGTAGTATATAGCACTCACAATAAACAGCTATTAGGTAGGTACTCATTATAGATAAAGACGCTGGCGCATTTTATCAGAATTTAAAAAAATTTTGTGAAAACATTGCAGTCTGGCGATGATAGCTTGCAAAACTAGTTTTTTTCATTCATGATTTTCTACATTTACTCCCCCAACCAACTAACCAACTCTTAGCATATATAGGCTGCCACTATATTATAATTATAATAGCTATGAACATATTTGCTTCCCACTCCACGCTCCGCAAATTCTTAATAAACTTGGCTCAGTAAGGGTGTAGGGAGCTAGAAAAAATTTTCTCATACTCTCACCAATGTCATAAAAGAACCCTTCAAAATGAAAGTTTGATTCTCAACAGACAATAATGGAGCATATATAATTCATTTGTTCGAGTTTTTCATTAAGCCTTTTTCACCCTCCATTCGTTAACTTTATCTCCATACGCACCCCCGAAATAAGGTTTGTCCTTTCACATTCACAAAATAGATCCCCTTGTATACCACCATATACCCATAGAAAACAAAAATATGGAGAAGGCAACTGAATTTGTGTTTCTTTCGTAATATTGCGATCGTTTATTTTACCTAATGACTAAACTGCTGTAAACAATAGCTACCCAAAAGTTGATCGAAAAATGTGTTTTAATAATGAAGGAGCTGCAGGGGACGAGTGAAAGTATGGATAGTTTGAAAAACGCCACCAAGTGAGACAAAATAGGTATATAATAAAATGAGCGAAGTCTGCTTGGTGAAGCAAAAACGTGCCTCATACAGCAAAATGTCTTTATTAAATCGTTTTGCCCAAAGAAAAGAGGAGAAAAAACAAAAGGTCTTATGCTAGTGTATATAACTGCAGCAAAAACTCATCGTTTAGAGGCCTTTTAGAGCTTTGGGAAATAATAACATCGAGGAAACAAAAGACTAAGTGGATTATAGGCGCGTAAACGCCTAGATTGTGGGTTAGCTGGGGGAAGGGGAGTGGGTTAGATGGTTAACTTATGTGTTATATTCATATAAGGGTTGTAACCCTCCTCGTTTCAACGGTATTAACTTTCACTTCTTGGATGATGTAGCTTTCGGGCCTCTCTCTTTCACTTTTCACTTAGTTTCGCCCTCTCTTTATTCTTCTGGCTACATTTAATAAAAACAAGCTACCTTAACCCGAGAGTACAAATTCATCTGCCCCTCTTCCAACCGCCCTCCAAAATACACCCTCGTCGTGTTAAATTGTGTAAAATGTTATACAAGACACCGAGGAAAAAAAGGGGGCTTTAGCTCTAATCTTTACACAACGTCTTTATCACGTTCAACAGTTATAATACGTTTATGGTTGTTCTGCTCCTTTTAGTAGCTTTTTTTTTTCAACTTTTTGGTAGCGCCTGCTTTTTATTAACCCATTTTCGTCGGTCTATTTTGGTAAAAGCAATTTCTCGTCTGGATGGTTTTTTTGTTTTACAAAATGCGTGTTAATTATACGAGGGTCATTGCAAAAGTCATAAAGTTACCACACTTTATATTCCTCCTTGTGGTAACACTGATTTGATGAAATAAAAGAGGGTTATTTGTTTTCATTGGTGTGGATATAGTGGACTGTGTAAAGACATTTTTCCGATTGTCATCGTTAGATTTTCTTTTGGAGTTAAACTATTAAAATACCATACTTGCGATGTATGTATATAAGTGGTTCATCAAAATTACTTTGTTAATAGGTACCTACTTATTATTTTTTTCAGTTAAGGGAGGTGGAATTTTCAAATTTTGGAGTACTTGCCAGTGAGTGAAAGAGGATTAAAGCACCTCTGATACTGAGCTTTGAAAAAAATTCAACTAATATTTTATAGAACTTTGTTTTTTTTTATAAGTTGCTTGAACTTAATACTTTTTATTTCTATAATGCGAATTTCAGACCTGGTTTCCTACAGTAGGTAACAAATAACATAATCCAAACAATAAAACTTACCGCGCAGTTCTGTTAATGAGGTTGGCCAGTTTGGTAATGGTGAATCAGTTGCTGGTAAAAGACTTTGGAGAGAGCCGGTAAACTGAAAATTAGAAGGCGTACCTACACCTGGAATTTCGGCAGAACCTAAGAAAATTGAAAAATGATTTTGAGTAAATAATCAACTCGGTATAGCTGATGACAGTGAATGAAAGTTGAGTTAGACTTATGTATAGAGAGGTTCTATCAGTTAATAATTAATGTTTGTTAATATTCAAACTGATGGGAAATCAAAGCTTGCGTTGCTTGGCATTCGATACGAACAGGGCTTTGTTTTTATAGTTAAAAATTCAAAAAGACAATATACTAACAAAGTATAAGAATAAGTATTTTACCTGATATAGGAGTTGAAGCAGATATATTGCCTGATGGATCCCCGTGAACTTTTGCATCATTTAGGTCTAAAATATCGCAGATATGGAAACCGGATGATCTAGCTTGACCCGGCATTTTCATACTATCTAATAATCTGTCGAAAAAAATACAAGAATCAAACTTCAGTTTACGATAATACAGTAAAATTCATTTTCCTCAGTCATGCATATTTCCCACTTGAATTATATCAGGCAAAATTAGTTTTTCTGTAACTTAGAAGAAATTGATTTTTCATTCCGATCATTCCTCAAGTCATAACACTTGAAATAATTTTCTTTTTGGAAATAAAAATCACGTGAACACGTACGCACGTAATATTGGCGAGCAGAAATTTACGAAAGCCTAAACGATAGGAAACGAAAAGAAAATGTCGATTTTTTTTTTTTGGTTCAACGTCACAAAAAAGCAAATAATTAGTCATTCGAATGACAAGTTTAAGAATCGAAGAACTGCAGCTTTGTTAATGAAAACCTGCTGAAAATTCGATAAATATTATCTTTGGGTATAAGTTAAAATGTTTAAGATAATGTCATGTTATTCTTGCCATTCAATTTCAAGTATTTTCCATTCAAATGATTGTTTTATCGACTCGTGTAGGTTTATAAACCAAAATCCGTCACCTAATCTTCTTGTACTCGAACGACTAAAATATCGATTTTTTTTCATTGTAATTTTACCTTGTTATTGCAAGGAAACAAATATTTCTATTTTTTTCCACACGCATATGCACTTAAACTGATATTACTACAGTCCACCTTGACCGTTTTCTGTCACATAAAGTTTTTAAATAATTGTACCCATATATAAGAAAATCTAGACATGAAAATTGGAAAAAAAAATTAATATGCACCACTTACAATGCTACTTGAAGTCTGTATAATCTTTTTAAAAAATATGGTTTATGTAGAGCTCTGCGAAGGGCATCAAAGTGATTTGAATGCCAGCCTTTTCATTTGGTTAATAAAAATCTCAGAGTTGAAATTTCATTCTTCTCTCTAAATGTACCTATAGTCTTGAAACTTGAATTTTTTCACCACAGTAAATAGGAGAAGCTATGGGGGGGGGGGGGGGCTGACCCTACCTTCGACCAAGTCGAGCAACCTTTCAGATAAGAAAAATAAGAGGGAGGAAAGGGAGAAGAGGAGGAAGTAGCTCCCAAGAAGCTCTAAGTGAGTCCCCCCCCCTTTGGAAATATCCCAAATCCAATGACTTGACGTATTTTTCAAACAGAAAATTTTAAAACTTTTTGGTACGACTGAATCGACCTATCATTCTCCAAATTTTTTTTAACTACTTAAATCTTTTATCACATCTCTACTGTTAATTTTTCTATCATAAACTATCACACTCACCCCTGCGTAAGCACGTGTAGGGTATGCATACTTGTCAATATATATGTCGTTTTAAACAATAAATCTTACTCTTACTATCTTTGTAATGTATTTTCTGTTCCTGGAAAAAATTTCTCCTGTCACTCTCGTGAAATTATTGAAGCAATCAGGTACGTTGACAGCCTTTTGGTGGATAATAGGTATTCGAATAAATTTTCTGTTTTGTTTTCACCAAAGAAATACTTCTACAAATGAATGAACATGATTTCTAAGAAAGGAACAAAAGATTGAATACAAGTTTGTGCTATTATTGGAATGTATAGGTAACTCACCATGACTGATGTATTTAATTCGTGCCTTTTATTCTTTATTTTGCTCTCTCACAAAGGTGTAAAGCGTTCAGTCGAATTTTCAGGCATTTATTGGCCTTTGTTTGAAACAAAATCTACTTCAGATTTAAAAGGTCACTTAAAATAAAGAGGATGCTGGTTTGATTGTATTCAATATAAATTGATTCATTGAGATATCTTAAAATACAAGTAGGTAACATTTAGAAAAATATTTATGAAAAATTGATGAGTCATGACGACAAAATATGAAATAAACATAATAAATTCTTCTAAAGAGGAAGCGAGTTCGAAGTACATTTATCAGGTCAACCTCCTTCAAAGCTTCTCAGTTGCTCCTCAAGACTCTGGCATAAATTACAGATGCACTGATGAGATGTTGTTTTAATTAACTCAGGGGGGCTATTATTTTAGGAGAAATTTGGGTTCGATTGATATAAATCAGAAAATTATCGAATTATCTGTCTCTAAGCTACTGAATGATGAAAATAATTTGACTAAAAAAAGCAGCGTTCATTCGGACACAGCATATTTCAAAATAATCTGTGGATAAAAATCAGCATCAGGTACCAGTCATCAAATTGACCCAACACATGTGTAATTTCAGGAGTGCTGTGATCCCCCAAGGCTTCCGAGAAGTGCCCCCTCGAGGTCAACTGTGAATGAGAAACCCCACCCCCCTGAGCGAAAAAAATTTTTGAAATTCGATCATCATTAAAATTCTTTTCTTTAGAAAAAAAAATCGACCTCCCTCCCCAAATCGTGAACGAAGAGTTGCTCCTCAAGATTGTGCCTTCACGGCATGCCTTAATTAACTTAAGTATAAATATCTAGCTCAAATAAAATGCTACAAAAGAAATTTCTTGGATTTCAATTTCCTTTGTTTATGTAGATCAGATTTCGAGTGAGTAGAAGCTATATCGAAATTCATTCGATACGAATGCATTGAGTTACACTGGTACTTCCAGCAGAGCACTTCCGAAATATAATGTATTCTTTTGCTAGAAATTCTCCGATTCTTCAGTTTGTTCTACTGTTCTTCATTTACAAAGTATCTTTTCTCCACATAGTACCTGCGACAGTCGAGTATCAATATTTTTCATTTGTCTACATTTAACTTAGCGATTTGAAAAATGTGAAACATGGCACATATCGTCATCCAGACAAAAAAGTTGGAATAGAATGCGATTAAAAGAGGAAAAGTTACAACACAAAATAAATGTCAAGAGGAATTCAAGACAAGTACCTAAAAGCTATCCCATCACCTAAGTTGAGAAAATTGAGCGTTTCTTATTAGGTTTCGTCAAACTGGGTGAAGAGGATCAAAACTTCATAAAAAGTTTTAAGAATGCTTAACTCATTTTTGGCTGGTTATAGAAGACCTCAACTTGCTCGAAATGACCGCCGACACTAATTAGAATTGATTCATAATATTTTCACACATGTGGAAGAGACAATAGTGCTCATGAAAATGTTTTGAATTTTCATGAAACTAACTTATGAAAAACTTTTGCTTGTCAAAACTTGTCCTACCCAAAGTATAGTTATAATTGACTCCAAAGTCTAAAAATTGTCTGACTGATAGAAAATCACATCTGCTACGTGCTACCAGACCATTGTTTTCAAGAACGAAAAAGCACCCTTTTTGCCATAAAAATAATGATTTGGATGAAAAATCATGTCCAGTGAGAATATATTGGTGAATACGATATCATTCAGCTAAATGAAAAATTGATGAAATTTTCCGATTTAAATTGTTAAGGTTTTAATTTTTCAAGTCAAAATTAATATTTTTCAATTGTAAAGTAAAAATAAAAAATATAAAAAAACCATAGAAAGACAGAGTTTTTTTGCAGCTAATATACATTATGGCAAATATAAGTGATAATAATAACTGGCACCTACCTATTCTCTTTAAAATAAGAAAACCTGCGCATTATTTGCTGGGGTGATCTTATTGACCCAATTTCACTCATAGATAGGATCAGAACACATTTTTGGAGGGAAAAAGTCCTGGGGTATGAAGGAGGGGATGGGAGGTCCAGTAAGAGAAAATATGTTGTAATTCAAGACCCATAATTATTTAGTTCAAATTGCTGCAGTTTTCAATCTTTATTAGCATTTGAAATATAAAAGTAATCTGACTCACAGAGTTTGACGATCGCGGTACCTAAGTCAAGAATTATTCTTTTTTTTCTTAACTGGGTTAGGAATTGAAAATTTTGGCAAAGTAAGAATCGAAAATTATCATAAATACAAACAAGAACTAATTTAGACACTCGTCTACAAAGTTGAACATTGAACAATCATCCACTTGAAATATACTAAATACTTCAGCAAAAAGAAATTTATAATATTTTTGTAAACCCTTCAGAAAATAAATCGAAGATTGTTATCCTCGAGTTAATTAATTTTAATTATACACAAATTGAAGCAAATCAAAAATACAATGTCCTCTTACTTCCTCAATGATAGATAGGCACAACCTTCTCATGAAATGTTGAAAGTAGGTGAAGTTCGAATTCTTCCCTTCTGAACTGATAACCATAAGGAATTTTATGTACCTATCACATAAAGAGGGGAGTGACGATAAGTTTTCATTTTTTTTTTTTTTTTTTTAAATATTATGTACCCACGTACAAGAGTAATAGTTGAAGATAAAAGAGTTTAAATGCCAATATCGTAAAATTTTATTGTTACCGCTCGAGTAAAATTTAATTTTACGAAACAATTAATACGTTATCGATGGCTTAGTTGTTTGGATAAAGATTTACGTTTAGGTACCTACCCATCCAAAAAATGAGCAATTGTTGAGCATAAAATGTATAGGAAAGAAAATTCATGGTCACATCATCGTCAGTATAAAGGGGAAGATTGTTTGATGGTAGCTTTTTAAAAGCTCAATAAAGTTTTATATCAGAATAAAAGGCTATAAATACCTATATACCTATTTGATGAAGAAAAAAATTAGTTCACCACTGATAAATAATTGACAAAGACAAAGAAATGTGTAAACACGCTGAAGAGCTTTTTCAAACATTTTTTCACAACTAAGTTGGCCTTTGTTAAAAATATTAATTGATTCGCAATCTTTGAATCTCAAAGAAATTATTCAACACTTACAAATTATTTTTTACAGGACCTATACGGTACTATTTATATTTTATCATTTCAGATATGAAATCTTCAGTCTAGTTTTCTAGTTTGAACATAACTCAAGAGCATGAAGGCCCTGATTATCTCAGTTTTATGCAGGTACTTCTCTAACTTGAATTTTGAAACTCTTTCTAGTCTCTATAATTTGCTTAATTAGCCAAAAAACTTGTTGAAATGATCGCGGACAGAATTTTTCTCAGGTATAAACAAGTTTTAGAAGAGAAAATTATAAATTCTGAAAAGAAAAAAAATGAAAAGCAAAGAAAAAGACTCAACCGTGACTAGCATTTTATGACTGAAAAATTGATGATTAATTTTGGAATCTACTGTAGCAAGGAATCTTTATTAATAAATTTTGATCACATGATCGACATTATGATTCGTACCTATACGCCAGGAAACAGAATGATTTATTGATGGGCCTATGGATTATAAATTTTGGTCAATGTATCACACTTGAAAAAAAATCACCCATCTTGTTTATTTCGTGATTAATGACTACACTTCAGTGAGGGCTATGATTTATGATTTTGATTTATCAGTCATAATCATTGCTCATACCTATCTAAAAATAATTTTTAGGGGTTATACTTAGTCATTTTATTATTCATAAATACGAGTAATTTATTTCACTAAAAATTTAAACATAATTTTTATTTTTGAAATATTTTTCCTTTACTTTGCTTCTCCTACTCGGGACTCACCTGTAGAAGTCATTACGTTCAATAATTGAAGGCCGCTATACATTAAAAGGGCCTATAAGTCTTTTCAGGCCCTATTTTGAAATCCATTGGTTTCATTATCAATTGACTTTCCTCATTCTAAGGAGCCATCAGCACTCAGCGTTCCTGGTGAAAATTTATGAGGTTACAGCGGTTTTTTAGTCTATATTTCTACTACCTAGTTTACAATAGTTTTCAGCGCTAGTAGTAAAATTTTGGTATTTATCGACTTTTAAATTATCCTGTATGTCTTCATACGCAGTATTTTTGTTGTTTCGACTTCAAAAGTTTATTACGAGATTGAATTTTTATTTCGTTGAGTTCTACATATAACGTCTAAATTTATCTATAGTTGCTCAAAGTCAACTCAAATGGATATGAAGAAAGAACCTATAAGCGAGATTTAGCTGTATTGCTATTAATTCATTTTCAAATGTAGGTATTTTATTATTTTTTATCACAGGAAACTCACTATCACTGTTCAATTTTAAATAAAACTGCTCAAATTCGATTAACTCGAATGGATAAGGGAAAAAAAGGCTTGGCCTTAATACGATTTCAACTAAATTTCTATAATAATCTATTTTCAAAGAAATTCCATAATTTTCCATCATAGAAAACTTATAAAACTAACTGCTCAAGGACGATTAATTTATTCACTCATCTCAATTAATATTCCATAAAAAATTAATTCTGCCAGGTTTACCTACCTATTTATCTTATATGAAAAAGGTTGATCCCATAACGTAAAAATGTATGTCCGTTTCAAAATTAAAGGCAATTCGGCAAAGGTTTCATTTTCATCGATGTTTCAAAAAAAAAAAAAAGTATGAAAAAAAAACAAAAGGGGGTTTTAAACATGAAACACCAATCTAATAAATAGCACTAGCAATGAGGAAAATCCTGGTATCTATATTGTGAAGCTCCGCCCTAAAGTACCCCGGAAATTGTGTTTCGTTAACGTGTTTCAACCCTCTGAAATCGCTTCTCATCGCATCCGCTCACTGAATTAATTTTGCATAATTGACGACTACATTTACACCATTCAACATTCATGTCATTATGTCAATTTGCCAAATCCAAACCTATTCAAATCGATCGTTTTATTATATTTCAGCGTGTTATTTTTTTGACAGTATAATATGTAGAATTCTCAGGCATCCGCATATGTCAGAGAAGAATTTTTGTGTTTTAATGCTTCGCATTCTACCCTTAAAATGCCATTAAAGAATATTAATTTGAAAAAATTGACACTCTCGTTTCAAAAAGGACCTATCGTAAGAAATATCCTTTGTGAAGTTATTTTTGAATCTAGTTCCTCATTCCTTTCTCTTTATCTATGAGGTAATTAATAAATAAAAAAACAAGGCTGGCACGTTTTGATTTTCTCAAAGGGAGCAATGCAATTGGAAAATTTTCAATATTTTTTAAAAATTAAAAGTAAGCTCCTAACAACTACCCCGAAGATATAAATTTTCCCAGAGGGTGCAAACATTTATCAGGAGGTGCAAGTGCAACTTCACACCCCTAAGTTTGAAAAATTCTTTAAATTACAAATTACACTCAGGAGTTTGTAATATTTAAACTCTCACAGGACAAGGGAGACTTATAGTTCAACAATTTGTGGAATAAAGTTAAGAGACTAAACCTCAGAATGGCAATTTTTTTTTTTTAAAGGAAAATGTCAACTTTTCTTGAATAACTATACAGAAAAAGCAAAAATTTGTATTGTCGAATTGTTCAGCCCATTTCATGAAACAAAGTTTTTTGTTTTTTAAGTTTGAAAACCTCTATCACAGCAAATGTTTGAGTTAAAGATATGTTCATCATTCAATACAGCTCATATTATTATAAATATGAATTTGTACTCCCTCACCTTGAAAAGTATCATTTCTTAGACATGATCGTCTCTTATAACTTTACCTTAGGACTCCAAGTCGACATGAAAATCTTCATGGATTATACATAATTACTAACATTTCTTGCATCAACTTGATGCTTTATTTTTACAGTGGTTCAAAAAAAAAATATTTATTTAGAAAATCTATAATACAGTATCATACCTAAATTCTCTTCCAATTTTTATTATAGGTAATTTTGAAATTTCCTGTCCAGTTAGTAGACCTAAAAATAGCTAGTGAATACATACAACTTGAAAATATTTCCAAAAAACTAATATTTGGGATGTAGGTAGGAGTATATAACTAGTCTTTTTTTTTTGATGCATGGTACAAGGATTATCGCTTGCTATTTCTTCCATTTTGAAACAGGTTCTAGAATTTAGGGCATTCTTTTTTTTTCCAAGGTTTTATAACGTTAAAACAAGCCGCATGTACTTATTGTATTAAAAAATGTCGGACCTTATTTGTTATTCTGTAATAAAAAGTTTGTTTCAAATACATTCGAGTTAACAATAAACGAAGGGGTTTGGGGACTACCATATTATATGAACAATGGGACTCGTATAAATCAAAAGATACCTACTTTCTACTAAATTATTTCTTTTTATAAAATAACCTTTTTTAAACGTTTTCTCATTTTTGGGTCATAAAAATTGGAACAACGATGGAATGTGAGCTAAAATTTTTAGCATTCTTTAAAATCGACCTGGTTTTTCGAATCCCTTTCAAGTTTCTGCATATAAGAAGGCAGTATATCCTTTTCTCATCCTTTCGTGTTATTTTTTATGATACCTCCTGATATGTTACAGAAACGTGCCTGAGCACAAATTTTGGAAATTAGGTGGCTTTTAAAAGAGACACAAAAAAAAGAAGGATACCTAGGTTTACCTGTGATTCATTCATTAACAGGTTGAAGAGTCCAGGAGGTTATACAATACTGGCGGCATTCTTTCTGTACGATTGATTTTTTTTTCTCACTCTCCAAAAGTAAAAGAAGGAGAAAAAATTTAGTAGTTTTGTTGACAATGAAGAAGGATACGTGGGTAAATCGTAAAAAGGGGATACCTTTCGAGAAAATTTGTATTCACAGGTAGTAACATGCTGAGAGAAAGATAAAGTAGATACGTATAGGTACAATAAAAACACTTTAGATGAAGAGTAAGCGTGAGTAAAACGTTGATAGTTGGATTAGTGACCACTTGACAAACACTTTACGAGAGAAGTGAAAAGAGGAAAAAAAAAAGAAGTGCTTTTTTTTGTAGTGTCTTGGACATATAAAGGTATAATATATTTTTTGTACCTATATATTCACAATACTAATAGTACAGGAAATCATGTTTAGGTACGTTTTGAACACAAGAAACAAAAATTTCATCTTTATATTTAAAAAATGAATGCATATCGAAGGCTTATAGTAGATTACTTTCTAAAAAAAAAGAGAAGAAAAAATAAATTGATACCTATTACGTGAAGATGCGGTTGAAATAATATTTTCAGTATTTTTTAGTATTTTTGTACATTCTTGCAAGAGATGAGGCAGAAAATGTTACTCCAAAGAGAGATTTCAATATACAGAAATTTTGGCATATTTTAAAATGAAAGAAAATTCTAGCGCAGTAAGCCCCGCTAAAAAAGCAGGTTTTCGATTGATAGGGCAGGGATGTCATAAATCACATAAACATTTATGTTTTAGGATTCTGTAAAAATTATAAGGACAGTTCGCCCGATTTTTTGAAAGCAAAGAATTACAAAAAATCATATCCCGTAACGACCATTTTATAAATGACTGCTGAGAAATACAAACAAAAAAATTTTTCAAATTCGTGAAATTTTTGGGGGGCAGTTTTCGCAGTTTTTCAACGGAAAAAAAACTGTTAGAATTCGATGGAATCCATTTCTTTAAAAACTCATCATCGTTTTCTGGTTACATTATTCTGCTGCATTTTAGAGAACCGCAATACAAATCGTCATGAAATTTCTATCAGTCTTCGGTTTTATCAAGATTGACCTTTGACACAAATTATTAGACTTAAAACTCATCGAGACTGAATATTGGTTTGGTAGTTCTTCCAATCTCGTGTTACAAAGAAAAATCCACGTTTTTCAACCTTCAAAATGACTTTTCTACAAATACAAACGAAAGGATTGACATGAAATTTGGATGGTAAACTCTCAAGATTTCAATTAATTTCAGTGAAAACTTCAGCACGGTCCAAACCCAGTAGATTTGCTGTTATTAGTTTTCAAAGTCAAACTTTGCGATGAGGTTTTCTATCGAAATCCTGCTAAAAAATTTATTCATTTAAACTTTTCCTGGAAGGTAGATGATAATGACCAGGGATCCAAGAACAGTAGAAAATCATCTTAAAAATTTAGAAGCTCAAATGAATTCATACTTGAGACTACAATATTTTAGGCGCCAACAAAAATGAGAGTGTATGAAACAGGGATTGGTATGGTATTTTTATATTAGAACCTCTCTATGATAGTGACTACATCTATTTCCTTTTTTAATAGATACATTAGTAATTTTTTGCACAGAGAAACCAATAAAATCGGCCTAATGTAAATTATGAGAAATGTATATTTAGGTATCTATAGAAATGCAAATGGAATAGATATATTTCCATTGATATTTACTTCTAATTCTTTACCAACACCGTGGGTATAGTTTCAATATAAATCCACTATAGAACGTTAAATTGTGGAAATCATAGAAAAGTAATTTTATTTACCTACTATCATCTATATCAACCTTTCAACGATTATACTTACATAAAGTAACCTTATTAAATATTCGAATTGAGATTTTTGCAACCATTTTGCTTCTTTAACGTTTTTTTCTAATAAAAATCTCTATTCATTGTAATAATGCCCATGTAAAGTTTTTAATACTTTCATCTTCTTTCAATTGCAGTATCCTACTGTTTTATACTTTCCATGATTTCTCTATCTCTATGTTTGGCGCCTACTTAATTTGATCAGATTAATTCACTGGCGGAAATAGGGGGGGGCTTGGGGGGGCTAAGCCCCCCCAAAATTAAAATTAGCCACCCCAAAAATTTTTTAAAAAAGTTTTATTCACGATTTTTTTAGATTTATTTGGGGAGGGGGGAGGTAAGACCGTGTGAAAATTTTTTACAAACAAACATACGTACAAACGACTAATCTTCATCGCGGCTACAGCCCCCCCAAAATCCCGGGTCTATTTCCGCCAGTGATTAATTGAGGAATACTTTAACAATGGGCAAACTCTATAGTCTTATCTGTTTTCAATTTTTATCGTATTTCGAAACTGGCTTTGACAAACTATATCATGAGAGTCGATTTGAAGTGGAAACCTGCTGAAATTAAAATTATTTTATACATTAGACCAAAATCATATTTGTTCAAATGTTAATTTACTTCTTATAATTGTGAAAAACCATTGAAAAAATATTATATATATGTATATTAAAAAATTATAAAGTGCTTCGCTATTCGATTTATACCTGATTCAGTTACACTCTATATCAGTTTAAATTAAGAATAGCGATGAGTGACAAAGTTTAGGTTATTACTGTTTTTACACAATTTTTATGGTGTCTGCAACGTTTCAATTCTGGGAACCAATTAACCTCTCCCATTACCAATATGCCATTGTTTTAGTCGGAAAAATTTCTCGATTGTTTGATTTTGGATATTGAAAACTAAGAAATAAAATTCTATCACTCGTAAATTATACCCGACGTAGAATTATCTACCTTCTTTCCAACTCTTCGAGAAGATTAATAAGTACTCGCGTACTTGACTTGAAAGAAAAAAGGGTAGTAGTAGACTTGATGGATTTGCTGACGGTGCTGAGTAATATTTTTCAGTTTTATCCACTTTTCAGTGTACAACTACACATTGGGTTTTATAGATTACGATAACGTATCATTCGATTTATTATTTGGGTTTTGTAAAAAGAGGAATTTTATTATACTCGTACTTCCATCCATACATTTTTCTTATTTCTTCAAAGCATAACCGCGTCTTATTTTTATAAGAACTACGTTTTTGTTGAAATAGCAAACCTGAAGTATCATTTTTTAAAATTCTTTGTGGGATTAGACTAATCTACATTCGACAATCAAACGATAAAAGAGGAAAAGTATGTCGAATGAAAACAATTTTTTGAAATTTAAGGGAAAAAGTGATTTTTTCATTTTTCTTCCACGAGTCAACAAAAATATTAGATTCCTTGTTCAGACTTGAATGCGGGTTACCTCCATTCAACAAAATTTCGTTAACTCACCGGGATTTATGAGGAACATAATTATATACTTCTTATTTTTATTGAGATAAGAGTACCGGCGATTTTTTAAAACCCAATTTGAAAATCCACCAAATCGGTGAGATTGTTTTGCTGAAGATAGTCATCCCAAGTTCTCAAAGTGAAACCTAGAAATTTACAATATCCAACCTGGCAATCCCACGTCATTCTATTCCAAAGACTCATACGAATGATATATAAATTATTGGAATATTGCTGGAATCTTCTTAAAAATAATAATGGAAACAGGATATCAACTTTAAGATGATTGATTTTCATGACTGCTGCAAATTATTTTAAAAAGAGAGATTCATAGGATTAGGAAAATTCTATAACTGACTGATGCTTAAAGTTGACGAGAATAACGTATTTCCAATTTTGAGATAAATCAGTTTTATTGGAGAGAAACATATATAAGCCTAGCAAACCTATTTCTATCCTTGCAGACGATTTTTTTCTTACTTTGAATGTACTGGAGAAATAAACCTTTAGAATTCAGACCATCATAGTTAACTAGGTATTCTATTATTCTATCTGAATTTCATTCAGTAAAAACTCATTGGATGATGAGAAATTTTCTTATCTATCCATCACTAAGGTCAAAGGAAATCATTGGTGGACTTGGGATGAGTGACAGGGGTTGGAGCAACATTTAACTTAATTTTGAGCAAAGCAAACAGCAGATGTAATTAGCAAGTAGTCGAAAAAAGACTAATCATTTTGGTGTTAAATTTTAGTCCGTTCATCAGTCATAAAATTTTACTTTTTTTTTTTTTTTTTTGTAAAAAAGTCCGATCTATTCACACTTAATCACGGATTTATAGTTATGTACTTCCCGAACTCTTTTTACCACTCAAGAGATGAGAATTTAACTTTGATATTGAGAATCTCAAAAGTATAATTTGATTTAAAAAAAAAGTACCTATCTGTCATTTTTTTCAACTAAACTGCGTGTATAATACTGACGTAGCCAAAGTGATGTCAAGGTAGAGGTCCGAAAATTCTTATTGGCGTAATTTTGGCCTCTTTTTATGATAAGAAATTATAATTTTGTGAAAAAAATATAAGAAGCAAATTAATGCGTTGTTTTGGACCTCTCAAAAGTAATATGATGTCTAACACAGAGGATACCCCCAGCGACTATACGATCCACGGTTTTTTATAGTTTTAATAATTATTATATTCCTAATATTTTTTTCCAATCGATCAGTCATACACACTCTCATTAGATGAAATATAAAATTCTCACTCACCCTGGAAAAGCATTTCGTAAGGCAGCTGGAGAGCACCAAGCAGCCGAAAACAAAGCTGGACACCAAGGAGGCATCAAAGGATACCAAGCCAGCAATGGAGGCGGTATCACTGCTGGTTTTGGCGACGACTGATTGCTCCGATTTTGAGATTTACTCTCAGACATGGTCAGCAGATCTATGACCACTAGTCTTTGCAAAGATGCATCCGAAAATTTGAAATAATTCTTTTTTCGATTTAGCACAATGTTCCGAAAATTCCACCAACAACTTCAACAAGACACACTCGCGAGCACTCGTTATAAGTTCAAAAAATTGACAAAAAATTCACAAAAATTGAAATAAAATCTCGAACAGAAGGAATAACACTCAAAATTATTGACGTCAATATTGTCTACGTATTCTCAAACTCTCGATTAGATCAAGAAGTCGTCCACTTGTGGAGCACTCATAGATGCCGAAAAAGGCCACTTAACAAGTTTCGAACTGAGAGGAACCCTACTTGAAAAGATTTGGAAAAAAAAGTCGAAAACACTAAATACCTTCTCGAATTTCCACTTCTTTAGTGGCCAATGGTCGAGTAGGAGTGGTTTCAACTGTACCAATAAACAGGCGCCGAAATCGAGTTTGCTGTGAGGTGTGTGCCAAGCATTCTATTCGATTGGTGGTCCACACTAAAAACGTGAGGAGGGATGGTTTTTTTTTTTGCTTTTTGTACCAACGTGTAGCACCCTACCGAGTTTCTTCTATAATTTCTCCTCGTTACCCCACTTCTACAGTTTTGAAGAACCCTCTTTTTTGGAGTGTTACTTTTTTTCTCCTCCAAAAAGTACATACCTAGGTATAGTAAAGTATACTCTTTGACTTTGATGTAAAAATGTTAGAAATTCCATTCAATAACCATAATTTTTTTTCTGTCACGTTCTTGAGCTCATATCGGTGGCGTACTAGTGGGAGAAGGTGTTTTGGAAATTAAACCCCCCTCCTCACCAAAAAAAAAGTAATAAAATTCGAGAGCCCTTGGTATTTTACCCTTTCTTGATTAGGCCTAAGTTTGTGTTTTCTTGTCTTTTTGCATAAAATTAATTTAAAAAAAATTACTTACTGCGAATTTTTCAACAACAAAAAAATGATCTATAGCTTACCGAAAATTTTGTCACGCCCTTCATAACCCTGCAGACTTATTTCTTGTGGACTTAATTTTAATTGAATTTCCAATGGTATCTTTTTGGTGTCTCTTCTTAGAAAATTTTCCTATCTTTAGTGCTTTTTTGGCCTGGCAACCCTGCTCCTGTGTTGAGAGAGAAATAGAATAAATGAAATAATTTGGCTGTAGGAAGCTCCCCTCCGCCGAATGTTGGTCTAGGTACGCCATTGACTCATATTATCGATGAACATTATTTTTATTACAGTAGAATAGGTGTCGTTTGAGGGTTCCTTTTTAATGCCACAAAATCTTGGATTAGGCTGTAAGATATTTGTGAGTTCTTTTTGATGTGAAGTAGATGAGAAAAATTCTGTAACATAGGTGGACTTTGTGGGTGAGGGGGGCTCTACCGCCAGAGCTGAAATTAGCCCCACCCCCATTTCAGTGGAAATGAACAAAATTTTGATTTATTTGTTCTAGTGTTCTGATAATTTTTACCTTTTTATTCCTCTTATCGTCTTACCATGGGTCTTTAAGGGTAAGAGAATAAACTTATTAATTTACTGGTTTAGTATACTGTAGGTACCTACTTACGAGTATGGAACTACAATACCTTTAAAACTGAATTAAAAACATCCCCTCCACTATTCTAGAATAAAATATAATAAAATTCATGAAACCGAGGAACTAGAAAACAACATGAAAATAAAATAAATAATAAAAAAAAAAAAAAAGTTATATAAAACAAAAAATGAGAAAGTACCTAAGCAATTAAAAGAGAACAAAAAAAAATGGCTTTTCACTCGACTTTAATTTATTCTTTGCTTTGCTTTATTTCACATTTTTTCTATAAGTATTGAATCATCTCTTTTCTCTTTTGATTTTCGGTTTTTATTTTCCTTCTCAAGTTTTTTTTCCTTTATTTTATTTTGTTTTTGATTAGGAATAAAAGAAATAAAATTAAAATAAGATAACTAGGTATAACTATAGGATATACTTGAAAAAAAAACCGGCGTGGAGAAAGAGACCATTATATAGTTATTTGTTATCCCTTTATGAGGAGTTCTTTCACAATTAATTCGACTTTCGAACAGTCATAACTTGAAAACTAGTTGAGCCACAGCGAGGGTGGCTCGGGGTCCATGCCCTCAAAGCAAAGTCGTTTAACCCCTCCCAAGAAAAATTTTTACGCTGGTACTGGAACGGAGTTGGAGAGAGGTAAATTCCCCCCCCCCCCAAAAAAAAAAAATAAATATTTCGCTCTCGCCACGGCCCTGAAAACTAATAGGCTCTATACCTACCTACGTGATTAATTTAATGATTCTAATGTCAGGAGACGAATAGAGTGAAAGATGATTTGGAGTAATTTATCCACTTTTGATATTTTTCAAATAATGCAGGCCTTTACCTTCTACGAGCGATTCGCGAGCAAGTTTTATAAGGCCAAAAACTCGAATGTTCGTGACGACGGCGTTAAATGAGTAGAGAAATAATTTTCCTTTATTTACTTAAATCATTCTGATACGTAATAGCTGCATTTTGTTCTCTTTTTGACGAATTAGAAGTTTGTGAGCTACTTGAAGCGCGTAAACTAGTCGAGCGTAAAAACGGGGTGTTTGGTGAAGACAAACACTCAGTCGAAAAAAAAAAAGTTAAATTTACTGCCGCAAGAAATAAAAGATTACATGCACCAGGTACCGATGGTAACATCACCTGTAACTTCCCACGCTTCATTCAGCTGAATTTAAACTACCTAGCACTGTTAATATTAAAAGTTTTATAATCCTTTTCTAATTCATTCCAAGACCAGCCTCGTTCAATTAAGAGCACTCATTTGCATGTCGACGAATTTCTCGTCAGCTCGACTAACATATATTTATGATGACATTTCGTAATCAAGAAAACCCAATTCTTCTGCCGAAGCAATCGAGTGATGGAAAATTCAAAACTCGTTTTCGAAAAAGATTTCCAATCACGAGTCAAAATCGTTTTCTCAGAATCTAAGCGGTAGTCAGGTGGATTTCGCATCCCCACCCCATCGAGCTTACAGAAACTCATAAATTTGTTCCTCCAGGACTGCAGCTACATTTTACGCGTTTGCTTTAAATCTATTCTTTATTGTGAAGTGCGTCAGGGGTACAGAAGTTTAGTGAACATGTAAATAAGTCGGTAATTGTTGATGAAGGATTTATCCTTTGAACAAAATTATATTATCTATACAAGATTACGAATTTATTATCAAGCGCACCTATCGATACGAATGTAAATTATAGCGATAGTCTATGGGTGTTTTTGTAATCCTCAGATCATGAACAGAAAAACCTCACTTGTAACTCCAACTCTATTTTCTCATGTAGGCTAGTATGTTTTGAAAAACCTAGCTACTAAATATCAAATTACTATTATAGAAACTTGTTGAACTTATTATGTTTTTTCTTTTATTCTAAAAAAAAAAAAAAAAAAGTAACAGCCATAAGAACATTATATCTAATTGCCAAAATAAGTTGTCTTATTTTTTTTTTCAAAAAAAAAAAGAAAAAGAAAAAGAAGAAAAAAAACTGATAATTATTATTACTTACTTTTTTCTTTTTTTTTCAAACTATATTATATAAATTATCTATAAGCAAATATTAATTGATTTAAAATTACGAGGTCTGTTCGAGTAGACAAAAATTTTTATTTTCCTCGAAACTAGGGAACTAATTTATTTTCTCAGACAAGAGGGGGACTAATTTCGACTTTAGGGGACATATAGCTTTCTGCCATTGCCCAAAGTTCGGTTATAATTTTTAGTGACGTAATAAAAAATAAAAACGACTTCGTTTGAGTCATGGACAGACTATCTCATATTTAAAAGATCAAAGTCTAGTTCATATTTGCGAAATAGGTACCTAACGTGAATTTTTTTTAAAGCAAATTGTTTGATTAATTTTAGCTTTAGGTAAGATGGGTAATCATTACACCTCATTTTCTGAATCATACCGAATAGGTATTGTAAAATTTAATATCTACCGTATCTATTTTTTTTTCAAAGAACGGATATAGGTAGATTTTTACGTAAACACGTAGGTACCTACTCGGATGATGAATTTAAGCCATGAAATTTTTTCACGAATTCCTAATCGTATTTAAAATGTACAAACTACCTGAAAAGTGTTTTGCAGGCTTCTGTCAGTCATATTTTTGTATATAATTGTATAGTATAGACAAAGCAGATGGGCTACTGGAGGAAAAAATTGCCAAATAAGTTTTTTTTTTTTTATTGGCCCAGAAATCAAGAGACCGGAATTGATTTTTGAAATCACTCAAAAATAATAAACGTGTAGGTAGTTCATAAATATATCGTCCCTAATACATAGTTTTGTCAAACACTCACAGTGTTTACTACTTGATGCAGAAAACGTTTGCTTTCAACTCTAAGGAACATTGAGAACTACTTGAATAGTAATTGGATTCAAGTTGATAAGTTTCCACTTCAAAGCGCGAGTGGATGAGGAGAGGTACAAAGGACTCACTTTGAGTTGAGAGCAATGGCGCTTGCCTACCTAATGGTTATATCATACATACTCCACATATTTTTTAAAGAATTCCGTTGACATTCGAGTTCTTTGACCTTCTTGAGTGAACTTAATTAGCTACTTAGATAACATTAAAGTGTTTATAATACAAGAGGGTTAATAGGTCTATATGGTTTCGTATAAAAAGCTCACCCAAATAAATTAACTGAATGAAGTTTTTTGTTGAAACCACTCAAATTATAAATTTTCTTCACATTACGAGTAGGTACACGTATTCAGCAATAAAGTGCGAGACCAGAATTTTACTTGGTATTTATACTTGCGATCGATGATTTTTACTTAATTTTATTCTTACAACAAAACTAAGCTCTTCAATGAGAATGAAGGTTTTTGAGAAATTTTCCAATGGGGTCTAGAAAGTGCACATGAGATCCTTTCTTGTCTGAGCATTCAAATGATTTTAAAAAACAGAAGCGATTGGTAAAATATAGAATACTTAAATTAATCTCTATTAATGTGAAGCTCAATGAATTAAGTTATATTTTTTTATTCTTCTGAAATAAAACAAGGATTAGCGTTGGGTATTCATATGATTGAAAAAGTAACTAGGAGAAATTTCATGGTTGAATAATTGAATTTTTATAGGAACTAGAATTTCCATTCAGCTTTGCAGATGATTTTCTCTGCAAATGCCAGCGCTAGTATCAGTTCTCCGGCTAAATTTGCACAGTTGAGTATTTATTGTGAATTGGATTAAAACTAATTTAGTAAGATGAGCCTCTCACCTTTCTCTTAACAAAATATTTGGATTCATTAAACACAACTATGATAAAAAAAATTTCACTCTAAATGTGATCCAATTTAAGTCACGCTCACCGAGACCTCTATACTTGTTGGATTCAGCCCAAATGAAAAAAATGAGCAGATCTATACCTACTATTCTATAATATTTATTTTAATTACTGGATCAATAAATTGGTTGACTTGTCAATGGTGTAATGAAAAAGAAAGATTGCTAGAAACATTCTTCTGACCCTGCCAATAAAAACTGAAGAAAAAACTACTGAGAGAGAGTACCTTGAGTAAAAATCTTATTCGTATACTTACTTGAAATCCTCTTCGGAATAAGGATAATCTGGTGGCATAAAATGCCAACAACCGCTATCATAGTTGGTAGTGGTTGCCGAAGGAGTGCTTGGAACTGGTTCGTGGTGGATCATACTGTGGTGCTCCTGATTGACCAAATGAGGCGATTCTTGAGACACGTGCTGTGGGTAATGAGAATGAACGACGAGATCACTATCATAAACTGGGGTTGCATTATTTCCATGGTAAATTATTTCACTCTCCATCACAAAAAATTTAATTATTCGCGAAAATATAAAAAAAAAACCGAACAGAGAACTTCGTGATTTCAAGATATCTAAAATTTTTCAACAGGTATCTTTATTTCAATTTTTTTTTAATAATTTTATTGGCACTCTATCACCAACCTGCTTTCGCTTAAGACTGGGCTGCTTACTTCTGTCAGGTGTTCATTGTCGTCTGCTAATATAGATAAGAATTTTCGGTTGACATTCTGATAAGAAACGATTGATTTTCGATTATTACTAGTCTGTGCGCTTCTTTTCGTTGAAATATACGGTACCTGAATATAAGGTATAACCGTTCGATTTATTGACAGGTAAATGCGAAATGAAATACGCGATTCGAGAATTTTTTTTTTCATCGACGAACAGTGTATAGATTAATTTGTCAATTATTTTTAAATCATACAAAAGTAAATAAACGTCATTAGTGGCAAAAGTACGTGATACTCGTGTACTTATGCAGCAATAGAGACCATACTGTGACTTGAAAGTCACATTCACATTCTGATTCAAAAGTTATCTTTGCAGGTGTTTGGTTCGGATTACTGCATTTTCAGCTTCAATTTGAACCCCAAAATGTTCATCCTGTTATTTAGAACACGCTTATAATCTGACAACATTGTCAGCGGACTTTTCTTCAATACCTTTGAGGCTTTGAGACGCAAAATATCCAATTAAGCCTCAAATACAGCTCTGGGGTCTAGTAGACTCCCCGTGACTTTTTTCATGATCTAGCCTCTTTTCACACGGTGACGGATGTCGGGCTATATCGGCCAATTTTTTGTCGGGTGAAATATTATCGGATGAAATTCTGTTCACACATAGCCAATTTCACCCGATTTTTATCGGACGAATATTTATATTCTCATGTCCCAATATTTCACCTGATAAAAAGTCGGCCGATATTGCCCGATATCCGACACCGTGTGAAACAGGGCTAGTCTCACTTTTAATACGATTATCAGGGACTGAAACAAATACCTGGAGGTTCAGCCTTTCATGAAATAGTATACCTATAGCCTATAGGTCTTCCTGCTAAAAGTGAGTTTCACATACAGTGTGATCTTTCTTAATTAGTGCTCAGTAGAAAAATGAATTTGATGATTATTTAAAGGAATTTGTTCACTTACAAAAGCGTACCACTGTATGAGAACTTATAGAACCTAGACCCTAGAAGTTACACATCAAGTAAGTTCTAAAAATGCAGTACTCGAACAGAACTCAAGTTTCGGGTCTGAGTTCTAGTGGCAAAAAGAGCAGCTATAACTAAAAAAAAAACTATTTCCACACTATTTCATATAGAACAGCCATTTCGAGAGCTTTATTGAAACAATGCTAAAAGGGCGGAACTTTCTTACAATTAGAACAAACCTAATAACTGTGGGGTCTAGTAGACCCCACGGCTGCAATGTCGCAAAGTCTGGGCCGTATACAAGGGTTATAACAGCTAATAAATATTAAGATTCTATCCTCTTTTTCTTATGCTTAGCCTAATTAATTCCCCATAAGATAGTAAAAATGGACCTTCGTTTCATTAGCTTCCAGCAAAGGGCTTCCCAAAGAACATAATTGAGCAAAGCTTTTCCATTTTTGATTCGCTGAATCCAAGAATTTTTTTGTGAATACTGGGTGTGTACCAATGTACCCTCATTTTAATGGCTTTCGGGAAAAATCTCAAGTCAAGGTTAACATCCAATAAGATTCCCTCCGTAAGTTCCGATATAATTTTCTTCAAATTGGTGGGTGAGAGGGGTAATGTTGGTATGTTTCACGAGTGGCGAGTTGAGGATAGCGATTTTTTTTTCAAAATAAATCCCCAAATAATGGCTTTTTTTGTTTGGCTTTCATCCACCAAATTCGATATTAAAATCGATAATATTCGGCATTTTATCTTAGTAAGTCCCAAAATTAATTATTACTCAGGTCTTAAGCATGCATTTGAAGGCTTCCCAAGTAAGTGACGCATCCACAAAATTGGTTGACCGAGGGGCTTAGTTTTGAATAATGAATTTATCACCTGAAAACAAAAATTCTATAGAAAATCCGCAATACGAGTATGTGCCGCAAATTTTTTTATTCAGTCTTTTTTTATGAAATTTTATGTCTTATAAAGGGTTTCAGACCCCCTAGCCTTTCTTAGAGTGTGTCCCTGTGTTCAACAAACGCATTTGACTACCTCTGAGCTGAATAAAAAATCTTACACTGTGGAGCATCCGAAAAATTGATAAGTGAGGTGTGTGATAAGTATTAGGTGAGTAAAGAAATTTTTTTCAATACATTTCCGCCTTATATTCATTTATTTACTGAAGAAAGAATGAAAGAAAGAAAAATGAATAAATCGAAAATATGAATAATATTTATGTTAACAGTTGTCACGCATGTTGCATAACAGCCTATATCTACGGCAAAAACTAGACCTAAAAGTTGTTCGTACGTGTACGGCTTGTAGCATTTTTCTTTTTACCATTTACGGAGAATTTTCATTGATGGCTCCAAAAGTCGGACGTTATTCTATTTTAAATGAGCTTTTCAACTTACTAGAATCTGATGAAATGGTTTTACTCCAATAGTTGAACTTACTGGGGGCATTGAAAGTAGTGGGGAACCATTTTATAATGGTTTTGGGCGGTTTATCGACCAAAATTTCTAAGCAAATGTGACGTTCGTTAGTTTTGGAGCCCTTTAATTCCATCTCCAATTTATCGTTCACCAGAAAAGCTTCTTCTAGTTTCTGAAAAACTGAGATGTTATATCATATACATAGATAACTAGTTACCACTACTAAAATAACTTCATTTCGAAAACGATAGCATTAGTCAAGCCAAAGAAAGGCAAAATTTAAAAAATCATTGATTCAAAATATTCTTACAACAGATTTTGGCAGCGGCTTACCCAATTGATTTGAATTCCAACGCATCAATTTCACCAAAATTTAATTTTGTCAACATGTCGAACGGCTACGTTTCCTTTTCAAAGAAATTAAGGAGGTAAGATTTTTTTAAAAACGTATTTAATTAAAAATATTTACGTAAACAAAATATATTCATAACAAGAACGGTTGTAAAAAATAAATAACCAAAATATATAATTTTCTTGCCTATAAGAGATAAAATTTTTACATAATATTCATATTGAGAAGAATAAATAATATTTTAGAGAAGAAAGAAAACAAAATTAAATTAAATTACATAATTGACCACTAATTACGAATAATGAGGGGAAAAAAATTTTAAAAATATATTCCCCAAATGCTAGCAAGAATATTGCACTCTTGTTCAACCGTAGAACGTTTATCATTGGTAATATACAATGAAGGTAATACAGTAAAGTAAAATAAAGAAACTATTGAGAACCAGTAAAAAAAAAATTGGGAAACTTTGTTATGAAAGTTAGTAAAGGAAAAACAAAAGAAATGGCTCGACGAAAAATAGCGAGGAAAAAAGTCAAGAACATCGTCAATCTTTTACATACATAATTCCGAAAGTAAAAGAATTATTCAACAGAAGTCAAAATCTTTCAAAACTTCTGACACTTAGATCAACACGTTCAGAAAAAATGCCAGCATTTCACAAAGTAAAATATTTTTTCGGCAATTAAGCCTGTCATGAATTTTGATTGAAATCAACGAATACGATCTTGAACAGTTTTCACAATAACGCTAATTTTCTGGGGAAATAGTTGAATTGGTTTAGTCAAAGATAAATACCAATTCGATAATCACAATCGACGATAATTCCATATTGTGTAAGAGTTTGACATAATTAACGTCGAAGTATGGTGTTCTTGAGGTACAAAGCGATCATACGAAGGGTATGAATTTCATCACAAAATAATTCAATACGTTGAAATTGATTGGCAGATTATTGCCGTCATAGTGGTTTAATAGAAAAAAAAAAAATCAAAATTCAATCAACTCACACACACAATCAGAAAAAAAAACTTACAAAATTAGGGAAACAAAACGCAAATAAAAACGTACGTTAAAATATTAATACTTTGGCACTTCATCGCCATCTTTGGAGTTTTTTTTTGTACTCGTAACAAGTAAAATTCACGAATAAAATAAAAAACACGTTAAGGTAAGATTTCTACATAATTTTCAGGAACGAGTCCCGTTTTTCCATTGAGCGTTCCCTCCAACCAACCAGGTTCCATTGAGGATCGAACTACGAATAATGAAAACACACGAATTAAAAATCTTATTGGCTCGAAAAACACATAAGTATTACATTTTCACACTTGTGAAAGAGGCAAAAGTGATCCTATTCACTCAGTTTGACGGTACTTACAATAAAAATAGTCTTTGAAACGAACACTCAGACAAAGGAAATTTTTAACAAAATAGTATTTTTTTTTTTATTCAAGAAAATGAAGACTTTCTTACTCTCATTGAACAAGCAGCTTACAAAAAAGAACTAACTTTTGAAAATTCAATTGATGGGGACTGGAATGAGCTGAAAAATATTTCTACTCTCTTCTAAATATAGAATAGTAATATATAATATTTCAGTAAAGGTAACAATGTTTGAAACGATAGTTTTGGTTTGAATATTTTAAGTAGTTTTCAATGTTTTTTTCGCAGTTTCTATTCATACGCTACAATAGTGTTAATATCTTAGACAAAAACAAGCCGCAAATGCTAGCATTTCAGTCATCAAAGTTGGATCCGTCTCACGATCTTTTCTTTATTTCCCAATACTTTACCTTAAAAATAGATACCCATTTACTATGAGAAAGCAGTATTTTTATGATTTAAAACTGTACCTAGTATCTTAGTCACGCTTTTTAAAAATTTTAAACAGGCAGAAAGTAGGAAAAAGTTACAAACTGCTAAGACAGTTATGAAATGCAAAATAATAAAAAGTTGATAATTACCGTTCGTGATTATTTGATTTGGTTCAAACGATAATTCGCCATCATTTTCGCCGAGACATGCGTACAGTGTTCGAACTTGCCTGCGTGATAATGAAAATTCATTAATAATCAGTACGTGTGATGTCATAAAAAGTCAGAAACAATAAAAGCGTACATAAATACGAGCTACGCGACCGTACTTGAAAAAAATAAAAAAATATATATATATGAGAAGAGAATCATGAGCATTTCGGAATTATATTGTCAGAGGAGCATGCTTCAACATGAACGAAAGTTGAAAAATCTATATGGGTGATAAGTAACCGAAAGCACTAATAACAATAACATGAGGAAAAAATAGAAAGGAATTAAACGAGGAGTAGCAAAGCAAAATAACAGAAGAAAAAAGAAATTCAAAAATTTCGAAAAATACAACACTAAAAATTGGTGATTCTACATTTACGTATTTGTTTCAAATTTCAAATAGATTATAGCATTTTTACAAGTAGGCTAACAACAAGTCATTGAATAAATGTTTTCTACACATCAGTAACAAAAATTTGAATAATCTTGAGAAAGCAGAAGCGAAAAAAATGATCCATTAACTACGATTCTCATTACGATAGGTTAATATTACTTTTTATTTTCCAACCTTATATCGAGTGTATGTAAACTAAACAAAAATAAAGAGGTACCGTATTTTAAACTAACGAAATACATCTTCCCCAAAAAATCTTTCCAACATACTGAAAATACTTTCCCCATCTATGAAAAATTCATAGTCTACAGTCAGGACCGTACGCTTGATTGATGATGCTAAGGAAAAGACGAGAAGGTCTCGCTTTACTGGCAGAAAAAAAAAAGGTTTAAATAAAACAATCAGGAAGAGCAAAAAGAATGAGTGAACTATGATTCAACAAAGTAGACAACTCCGATTTTTTGTTATGACTCGCAAGCTTTTGATTCATAACAACTTCCAGAAACTCAGAAACTTTCAAATTGCATTCCTCGAAACAATGAGATTTACTCTACCCAAGCATGAGAAATGCTCAACAACAGCTCGAGGCCTAATTTTTTTGAGCTCGAATTATACCCATGTTTCGATGCCTGGTAATGCTAAATTAGATGAAAAACATTGGTGGTGGAACAGCGGGTACAAGCCCCTTTTTGTATCCACAGAAAAAAACAGTGGGTATGATGAACCTGCTAGAAAAATTTTTTAAATAAAAGATAAATGAATAGATAGATAGAATGAAAAAGACGAAGAAATAAAAATAAAAACTAATGAAACAAAAAACCATAACACCGCCCCCCCCCCCAAAAAAAAAAAAAAAAATTCGCTAATCGCCCCAATTTTAATAAGCAGGTTTTCTTCTGAAGACCTAGTAAGAAAAAAAAATTAAAAAGAAAATGAATGAAAGAACGTAAACATGAGATATTAATAGACCAGATTATTATAAAAAGTATGGATACATGTTTCTAGCAGCTGCGGAAGAGATCATACAGAATCATCCTGAAACAATTTTTCAGTGTGGCGTGAGGAGCAAGTATGAGGGGTTGGTCGAACATTTCAACTTCACTGGTCGAAATCTACTCCGCCAACGATGGCGAAAAATAGGTGATAATTTTTTTGGAACTCGGCAGTTTCGAAAGTTGGGCTGGCATTATATTTCTTTAAAATGATTTTACATTTTCAATCTCGATTCCACGATGTTTTTCATAAGTTTTTTCAGTATTATTACTGTGAGCTAAAGCTTGTTTATTTCAGAAATTTTAACGACAGAATATAGACAGTGATTCTAATTTTTTTTTTTTTCATGTTGACTAAATAATTATTTTACTAATGCCATACACTAAGAATAAGAAAGACAACAGAACTCGAAGAAAATAACAATGATATAAGTTTAATAATGACAGGCAAAAACTGGACAGAGAGTGTCCACTGATGAAGTCAAAAACAAAACAAAAGAGGTCTCTAGATTTTGCAATGGAGAAGCCCGATTCCAAATATACAAAGAGCAAAACACTAAATAGTAGAAAAATAACTCGTTGTGATGTAGCTGTTTTACTTGCAGCCGGACTACAAAACTCATTTTCGAGAAATTTACATTCGGCACTTTTCGGAACTGGACATGTCAATTCTATACATGAATTTCGTGTAAAACAAAACAAGGATTCAGATCAGAAACAAATCCCCGAGTTAAGACAAATATTATAAAAATAGTGAATCAAGGACCAGTCACGCCATGCAAAGACAATAAATCTGAAATGAGTCGTGCAGGATGATATGTATTTTTTGTATTAGTATAGTAAGTATTTCTTCATGAATCTTCAAGTTAACAGTTAAGTGCATATTTTGATATTAATTATACTTTAAGTAGTATCATTTTATAAAAGTAGAAAACGAACCGATTCAGGGTTGGTGAAAGCTTTGATTCTGTCTACACGATAAAAATTCGGCCTTCTGAGAGGGGTTGGGTACAAATTGCGAGAAAATAATATTACAAACTTCCTAAGTAAATATTTTTTCTTCTTTTAAATAAATCTCCAAGCCCTTTAGTGGAGTCTCAACTATGTTCAATCTGCCGCCATTTGCTACCCTCTCGGCGGCCCTGCGCCGATGTACATACAACAATACCATCCCTACAACTGATGCTTGTCTCTAGGAAATTATACGGAGTAAGAATGAAAGATAAATGTAAGATCCCAATGAATAAATTCAAAATGATTTCATTTTTTTTGCAAACTTCTAAAGGGCATTATAATCGTACCATGTATAATTTGTATAGCATGCACCTTATTAAGAACTACGAATTGAATAAAAATTATGATACCCAAGCGTACGGACCTGTTTACAATCATGCAATTGCACGATGATAACGAGAATGACAGATAAGCATTGCAAACACACTAAATAATTATTCTGCATACAGTGAGCAGGCTTTTAGAACTCTAATCATCATCACCTTATGCCCGAGGTAAAAACAGGGCTAGTTCGACCACTTACAACCGGGCTGGCAGCCGCACTCACCCTAGTAAAAACAATCACATAAGTAAATTTTGATAATATTTATAACATCCAGGTTTGATATTAGATTCCCTATACGAAAAAGTTTTAAATTTTTATATAGATTAGCAACTGTGGCTATAACAGCACAGATGAAGTAATCAGTTTCAACTCTTCAATCAAGTTTTTTCCCAAACCACTGTCGAAAAAATGTTTTCTTTTTAAGCAAATTATAATGGATCTTCTTGGGAATAATAAACTTTATGACGCTATGAGTCCGATTTATAGACAAGGACATACAAAGACTTCAACTTGGGATAAATATCAAACAGTCAATCGATGATATCACTGACTGAAGCATGAATACTAACCTAAACCGTTAAGAAAATCAAAATTTTTTCGCTCAACAAAGGTGGCAAATAGCAATAAATAATTTTGCTCTACGTGATTCTCAATTTTGATGGTTTTAATAATTTCATACTCAAGGTAGGGGAAATAACGAACGAAATAATACCATTCCACTCGCAACAAGCATAAAATTATGAACCACAATGCACGTTCGAACACATATTAACTGATGTGGTGCCTTGTAATAATGTAGCCACGAGGCCTGTATGAATAGAAAATCTGAATGAGGAGAAAAGTTTGAAAATATGAATTCGCAATCTTTCTCCAAAAAATGTTCTTATTTGTAAAACAATAATTATCAAAACACGAAGTAAGAGTAATGAAAACTAATTCAAAATTACAAAAAAAAATTTATAATCAAAAGAGAATACAACTTACACTGATTCGTACGGTTTGTAGCTCGAAGCATAATGAATTCCCATGACGGGATCTACAAACAGGAAGAATACGAGTATAATCATTTCAATCGGAGAGTAAAATAAATAAATCGGATAATTTTAACTGAAATATACGAGATACTCACTTCTCTTATGTTTCTGCGGAATAACATCTGTAGGATAGTTGCTATTCAGTTCTTTTAACGTTAGTGAGGCGATCGAATCACTAGACCCACTGGTACTATTGAGAGTGTCTGAGCTACCTGTGATCAAATGGGTATTGAATTAAATTTTTAAAAAGACGAATAATATCTTTTTCTTTGAACCTTGGCAGAACATTCAATAATTTTATATTATTAAAAATTTCTAGCAAGAGCAATGGAAATTACTACAAAGTTACGTTAATGATCAAAAAAACTGGTTCAGCTTTAGGATTCTACAGTTTATCAAACAAACTCAAATTTAATTTATGTTGCATTCAATCAATTCCTCTGCCAATAAAGTCGTGGACAGCGGTAAGACTAATCTCATGTTTCAATAAAATAAAAAGGTTGTATTGAAATATCAACCAATTTGGATATTTATTCATTTAGGATGACAGATTGAAAGCTAAATGCACATTTTTGCATACTTTATATTACTAGTTGTTCTCAAATTTTTCTTTCACAAATGTTGCATTATCATTCGATTTTAATTGCTATTCTTATCGTGTTTTCAAACCGAGTTTAGAAAATAGTCCCAATTCGAAAATATTACAATTTTTTTGAGGGAATTTAATTTACACAGAACCTCCTTCATTTTTCCTTCAAATAGGTACAAGAAAAATACATTTAACCTAAAACAATCTGGCAAATAAGTACATTCTCATTGTACCATATTAGTCATTTATCACATTTCTAAAGAAAAAATAAAATTTTATGACAAAAGCCAAAGGCACAAAAGTACTGATTGTACTCGTACCTGCAGATGTACTTTGCGACTATTTTTTCAAACTTTAGAAAGTAAAATTAGAAACCAAATCTCAAAAATAGAAACCTATAATAGTGTATCAAAGCAATGCTCACTTATTGGAGGAGTGCAATATAAAGATGGTGGAGCTGCCTGTTGAGTCACGTGGGTATGAGATTTGGTTCCAGAATGATGAAGAGAATTTATGCCATAATTACTGTTAGATCTCAGGTTAAGTAAATTACTTTCGCTATTCATTAACATCCCCGAACTCAAAGTCTGTAAAATAAAATAATTTACAAAATTAAATCATAATGATTGAAACATTATGAATGATTGAAGCATTATGAATGATTCGGTCTGCTGTCGAATAATCTCTTTAAAAACAATTTTTGGGATCAGATAAACATACAGGATGAAAAGAATTAAAAATGTTCAATACGCACCGAAGTAGGAACTCGACTAAATATATCTTTCGATGGAGAATGGTAACTTTTTGCTTGTAACGGATGAGAAATTGTGGCATAAGTATCACGCTCGACGTTATGTACTGTACTCGAATAGTTGTCTAAACGTTCTCTAGACATTGAGCTGACTGTGAGGTTCTGCATACTTGCAGTCAAGGGGCCGCCATCGCAATACGTTCTTATCACAGCCTATCAAACAACGGAAATTGGTTAGTGACCGAGAAAATTATCATGCCGAAGTGATAAAATACTGGTCATAAAATGACGAACGAGATATGAGGTACGTTTTTGACTAATTGCTAGAAAAAATCATTCATCATTTCCCTTATCCATTTTTCCATAAAGGAAATTATGAGAGGAAAAAAGATTTTAAAACATCAATTTAGGTAGAACCCAAACATGAGTTTAAAGCCTGTAATAGGAATAGTAATGATAATGATAAAAATGTGATAATTGTTAGAAACACACTACCCCCTACATTCAACGCGAATACAATAGGCCATTTTCTTTCATTTTTAAAAATTTTCTCAACAACAATATAAAGAGAAAAGAAATACAGTATTACATTTCGATGACACTGACTTAAGATTGTTCCTGAAAAATTATTTCTTCGACATTCATAAAGTAATAATTATTAGAAGTTATTGATACGCTTTGAAGTTTTTCCAAGCTGATGCCCATAGGTAAAAGAAATTTTCTCACGAGCTTACATGAGTTAACGCTGGTACAGTTGATGGAGATTGTTTATTTGGTCGCACAGGCACAGCAGTAACAACAGAAGGAACAGGGGTTGAAGGGGGAGTAGAATATCGCTGTTCTGGGTGACTCGCCGGCGGTGCAGATTCGACCGATTCCGGCCGCTCAATCTCAGGGGGTGATTTGAAGATCTGAAATATAATAAACACAGCCGTATTAACAAAGTTTGCACAAACAGCTGTAAAATACTCATCAACGAAGAAAATGTTCAGTAATGACGGATAAAGTTGCGGGTTATACAGGCTGAAAATATTCTTGGATAAGTGTTTGAAGCTTCATATAGATCTTACTCGAATAGGTTTTGTATAATTTTCTATTTTTCATAAAAAGTGAAAAAAGAAAATGTTAGATTATGGTTGATTTCTCTTACAAAATTTTTAGAAGGTTTTCAAAATCTTTTCGCACCAATATCGATTAAAAGTCGTTTTTGAAACATATTATCCTCAGTTGATCTTTCTATTAAAGAAAGCCTTTCAAATTTTACTTGAATAAATAATTCGAGAAAAGATGTGAATTCTTCAATATAATTACATGTACAAATGTCTACTCGGGTAGTTAAAAGGTTGCATGAAATTGTTTTACGTGGATTGTAATTTTTAACGATCAACCCTTTGGCGAAAAATTCAAGCAAATCGTGTTATCGGGAGAAAACTTTCTTACCTTTAGGTAATTTTCAATTAGAATTTCGACTACAACATTACAAAACTTGATATCCATAATCGCAGCCACAGTTTCTTCTTCGGGCCGCAGCAGTGTCGGTCCAAAGCAAACGCCTATGTTGCTGATCGTCATTAAATTTTTATCACAATGAGAAGCCACACTGCAAACGGAAAATAATTCGGGATGAATAATAAAGCGAATAACAAAGCAACACAATTCTAAAATATCAGTAACAACAAATTAACTTACTTTGTTAAATGTTTCACTAAAATATCAAGCATATTAAAATTTTGCTGAGGGATTTTATGTAGTAAAAAATGTACTTCGTTTACACGACTGTTCCTTGATTCTAGTTCTGTAAAAAAATGTAATATCGATTACTAATAGTTCAGAGTCCAGCGGGAAAAATCAAACTAGGCCAAACTTGAACTTACTGGCTGCCAAAATGAAATGACCATGGTATCTGAACGTCATCAAGGGTTCGTTTAGATTACGTAGATAGGTTTTTAAAGCGCTAGTGATTGTCTTGCTCTCCCATTCTTGAGAATCCTCTAAATTCAACTTTTCGCTTTTTCTCCGATCTAAGCCCATTGCTAGAAGCTTACTAACTTTCGAGGCAACGCCAACTACTCTGTACAAGCCTTGTTCATCAAGACCTGTGCAAATGAAATAATAATTATTTTTAAATAGAAACGGAAAAGTGCGCCGTAATATTGCATTTTATTGAAGAAGAATGCTAAAACTTGAGGAAAATAAGAAATAGAACTTTTTTTAAATAAGCAGGAAAAAAACCAATCCCCCATTTATTCTATGAAGTTTGGAATCTTTTATTTTGATACAAGCAGGAGAAAATGGTTGCTTAAACAAAAAACCAATCCCCCATTTATTCTATGAAGTTTGGAAGCTTTTATTTTGATACAAGCAGGGGAAAATGGTTGCTCAAACATTAAACGCTTTGCTCTTGAATAACACTAATTGTCCACCTTTCAAGGGCATTAGTCATGACGAAGAACTGAGCGTTCCGTACTTGAGAGCGATTCGAAGAAAAATCACAACCAGTTGAGATCATACTAGAGCAATATGATAAGAAGCCAAATATAATGGCGGCTCACCTCTAGATTCTAGAACTTCAATACATTTGGTAACAAAGGCAAAACCGACGTCATCCAATTGACGTTCTTCTGTTTTCGGGATTTTATTGGCTACTGGGACACCATATGTCTAAAAAAAAAATAATAATCATAAGTGAAACATTTTGAAATAATATTATAGAAGAAGTTAATCTACAGACATGTAACTGTACTCACAGGTTCTTTTCCATCCATAATGTCTAGCCAAAGTTTTCTATCTTCTTCGCTCAAAGCTTGAAAAGTATAAACAATACCAGGCCTAAAACAGAAAAATATACATAGAAAGAGTTTTTACACGTAGTTATACCAAAAAATGAAAGCAAACGATTAAATGAAAGGCTTTTAAAATTACTTGATAAAATCAATAAGAAACTGAATAGATACGCTCTACCTGCACCCCATGGTTTCTAAGCACCTCATTTATAAGTTAACTAAAATTTGCTGATTATGGGTATATTTTTAAAGCCAATTCCTAATACTTCCATTTGGAATACGTACCGATCATCCGACGTAATGTCGAAACAAAATCTTTTATCGATTGAGTCAGACATTCTTCTGACGCAAGAAGATACTGTTATTTTTTCTTGATTATTCTGTGAGAAGAAAAATAATATAAAATTCAGATCTAACGCACATAAAAAAAAGTAAAAACAGAAAGAACACAAAAGTAAACAAATTATAATAATAAAAGAGATATAGAATGTGTTCCATTAACAGTAACAGTAACTTACAAATTTTCCTGTCATTTGATTATAAGGAATCATAACGAATTCTTTAGTTTCGCGTCGATACATGCAATAATGTTTAGTCCATGTCGTTGTACCAATTAAAGCTTCTGCAAGTACAAAATGATTAGAGCCATCCGAGATTTTTTCGATTTGAATTAATTTTATCAAGTGACTCACTTTTTTCGAGTAAATACAAATAGCCTTCGCGAGCATATATTTTATTCACCTTAACTGGATCTGTGGGTTTCTGAGAAAAAGTGCAGGATATAAAATAGGTAAGGTAAATCATTTCAAATAACGAAGAAATAAAATAATTGGTTTCTCATCTCACCATTTGTCTCAGTTCGAGCATTTTTTTCATTAACGATTCAGTTTTATCCCTCGTTGCATTAAAATTATCTCGCGTCTGCCCAAAATGAGAATGACACAATGTTTAAAAAGTTAGCATTAAAAAACGAACATTCAAAGTACTTATTAATCTAACAAAAGGTTAGACCTAGAAAACAAAAAAAAAAGAAAAAAGAAAAAAAACGCAAAACTGTTAGAAATTGAAAAAAAGTTCATTGTCTTATGAAAACTTCGTTCACGTTTCATTGAAATGAAAATTAATGAAAATAAAAATTAATAAAAATGATCATAGAATTTAAGCAAAAGAGAAAAGAGAAAAAAAACCAGAAAACTAATAATTGCAAATAAGGTTAATGTAGTAATGTCATTCGGCACGCCATACTTTATGAACTTAGTTTTTATTCGCTCATGAAGGCATACTTTTTTCCTATTATAATGATGAAAGGCAATGATAAAGGAAAAATAAGTTTATTGTAAAGGTTAATTGAAATATTACCGCGAAATACGGATTCAAACAGGAGAAGAAAAAAACAAAACAAAACCAAAAATTCGCATACACAGTCACACAGTTTTACCTACTGACTGGCTTATACCGAGTGAAACTGAACTTGCAGACACGATGAAATAAACGAAAAGGAATACTTTGATGCACTTTACGACATTTAACGGATTCTAAAGCAGGTAATTTCATTTAGTTCAAGTGTAACGAATTGATTAATGTAGGACGCCATGTCCCTCACCATAACTACGAAAAATGGGCCATAAAGAGCCTTAAAATCACTAAAAAAGCCAATACACCGAACAGGTCAACACTAACTTCACACCCTACTAGAATTTTTGACAGATTTCAAGAAATTTTATTCAGCCAAAACTGAGCGCTGAACGATTTTCCAAAATTTATGGGAGTGATTTTTTGTCCTTACCAAAAAGCATTTTTTTATACACGTAGCATGAGAAATTCTTGGCCTGTTTTCAAAGGATCTTCTTTAAATCTGATTTTCTGAGCAAATTTGGAAGCTATAATATACGGATAATTCCTTTTAAAAAAATTCGAAAAGGCAGGAAAAATTTTTTTCCTCTGAAAATTCAGCTAAAATATGAATATTTTTGTAGAATCACCCATATGCAGCATATATTAGCCTTACTTTCAATACAAGGACAATGCTCATTTCACTGACTCTTTTTCTAACGATATACAAATTTTAATATCAGATTTTGAATGTACTACGACATTTTCTCTAACGCGAATTCCCTAATATGTAACACATTTTATCTAACGTCATTTTCTCTAAAACTGTTTTTACTAATGATGACTTTCCTAACGTCACTTTCTCTGACGCATTTTCTCTAACGACATTTCCTTTAATATACTTCTGAAAATTTTTTTCAAAAGACCCCCACAACCCCAAACCCTTCCCCATTACTAAAGATCCAACCCCACCCGAACCCACCACCTATTGAAATTTCTAACCCCTGCTCCACCCTACCACCAATTCTGCTTTGATTTATAAGAAATTTTAGGGAAAAAAGTAAGTTAGCAAAATGTCGTTTTAAGAAAATATATGATTAGAGAAATTGACGTTAGAGAAATTTGCAATTAGGATCAATGGTTTCAGAGAAACCGCGCTAGAGAAAATGTCGTGGTACCTCAGATTTTAAAGAAATTAATAAAGTTGAAGTTCTGAGATTTATCCCTTTTGTTGTATTCATCTATAATTTTAAATAAAAACTAACGTTACCTTTTGAATTCTCAACTGCAATTCACGCATATACGGTTTGAAATCTTCAGCTACTTCATGACCTTGATGATAGAACGTAAACCATCCAAACATGAAACTTAGTAACTACAATAAGAAACAGAAAAAAATTCATCGCCGTTACTAAATACAATTGAATGAAAAAATTTTCGAGAATACATAAGGACTACTTTAAAGCATAAAATAATAGGTGTAAAAACAACTGCGTCTCGTGATACTTTCGGTTCTGTTTGAAATGAAAAACTCGAAGAAAATTTGAAACTATTTTTGTATTGTTAAAATTCTATTGTCGACGTATCGCGGAAAGAAAGACTAATAACAGATTGGATATTCAAAAGGCATAAAATAATTTATAACACCACCCTTCAATAGGGGTGCGCCTATTAAATAGTGAGTCTCAACTTTTTTTCTATTTTTGCAAATGGTAATTTATGCAGCTGTAGAAAATCTTGAAACCGGTATAGAAATGAAGCAGACAGAGTACTGCCTTTGTGCAACGATGTAAATAAATTTCCGTGTATTCGAGCAGCCAGATGGCGATGTTAATATTTTCACTCTATATTGACTACGTAATGGTTTTGCTATCACCTTAAGAACCTACCTATCTTTTAGCAGGTTTTTTAATTTTTCAATTTTTTAAAATTTTATAATTTCTTAATAAATAAAATCATTTCAGAGGTAAGTTTTAAGAATATTACAACTTACTTTCGTGGAAGTTTTTAAATAAAAGTTTCCATACAAAAGAGAGAGAAAGAACATTTTTAAGTGAAGTTGAAGATAAATGAATTTTTGTAAGGCATCCATCTCATACAACTAGAAAGAATGGGGCATTTATGGTATACTTATTCTAAACGAAAATTGAAGTTACACTGAAGAATGGGCTTTTAGCACAGATATAAATAAACAACAAAATTACCGTTTCAACGAATTCAAATTTTTTCCTCTCTTGAACTTCTTGCAAAAGAAACACATACTCGAGGCTCGCTTGACAGAAGTGCCTTTGTTCCATTTCAAGAGAAGCGTCGGCCTGTAATGAATAAATTTTTGAAAATATTAATTTAAAACATTTAAAGACGCTCTAAAGCAATTGAAATAAAACAAAACATCAAAGATACAACAAAAAATTCAAACAATTTCTTTAATATGAGTAACAGTTTCAAATATCACACTTTTAATCACAATGACACTTGATTAGCTAATCATTTTCATCGAAAAGTGAAGCCTATGACTCCAAATTTCCATCCAAAAGAACACAGAAGCTACAATACAATACAATAAAATCACAGGTGTACTGGGAGGCCAGGGAACCCCTCCCCTAGAAAAAAAATCGACCCCCACCGGAAATTAATTTTTCTATACAGACTTAAAGGGTGATGAGGTTGTTGACTGAAACAAAAAATATTTTTCAATAAGTTTGGTCTCTTCAGGAAAAGCAAGAAAAATCTGCCTCTGAGTAAGACTCAGAGACCAATATGTTTCATAGGTTTATTTTTGGAAGCGCGGCGATAGTAACAGACGTCTTTTGGGAGATAGCTCATCTCTTTTATCTTCTCATTTGATTCGCATTTCTCAACAAAAAGTAAAACTGCAAATGGGATATTGATTATGTTTTCATTGTAAACCATGCTACATTGTTGTAACTTTCATTATAAAGAAAAAATTTACGGCTTCGTGAAGAAAATAAAAATTAATTATGATTATGGTGAAATTTTCGACTAGAATATTACTACAATTCGGTAAGAAAATGGTATCGACAACAAACTAAAACTCACAATGTTAGATTTCATTTACTTTTGGGGAATTTTCAAATCTTGAATGAAATATAAAATAAATAGTAAAACATTGTCGCAAAATCAACTTCAATTCGAGTAAATTAACGAAAATTCCGTTCTTTTTTTTTTATTGAATACTTAATTAATATTTTAAGAACAAAAATTCTCAATTCCTATGAACAGTTATAAGAAATTGAAAAAATTATTTATACGTATTTTTATCATTCAGTTATGAAATTTCTACTGTTCAAGTCGAAATAAATTACAGTTATATTTCTATTTTGTGGAATCAACATTGATTATATGAAAACTTGTAAATATTTTGAATGAATGTGTTGAAATATGATATTTACATAGACTCAACTGGGGCAATTCGGGTGATTCAATAATAGATTAACAAACAAACTCCAAGTATTCGACTCTGAAATCAATTGCAATTAAAGTACACGTACTTTTTCTCTCGACTTGGAGTTCTTTCTTGCGGAAGCATCATTCTAATTGTATAATAATATTATACCTATTAATAGAATTAGTCAGAATTTATTTTGTTTTCCATTTAATGTATGTGTCTGAAAATTCTTTTTCCATTTTTTGTAACCCCAAATTCGTTCTTAATTTAAAGAAAATTTTTAATATTGAATTTTTCATTCGAAATACAATCTTCTTGAATCTTAGCGTATATTTAATAAGTATTAACAAAGTCGATAACCTAGAATTGGATCAAAACTATTTCATTCGAACGGGGTTTTCATTCAGTAAATTAAATATGAGAGCTCGTAAACCGTCTTCGTCATCTACTGCGTAATACGTGAGAAAATATTCCTATCAGAATTTATTTGAAAAGAGAGAGATAGACAGAAAACCGTTTGAGTATACAAACAAAATTGGGCTTAGAGAAAAATGGAAACAAATTTTCATAACAATTAGCTAGATTTACCAGAAGTCAATAATTTTTCCAAAACGAGCGATTATTATTAAAAATTGTTTTCTTATTATTAAATTCTTCAAGAAATCTAATAGATATATTACATAGTAAAAGTGACTCATTTAGAATACACCAAACTAACTCACATTCCATTCATAAAGGCTACGAAATAAAATTGAAGTTAAAGCGCAAAAAATTCGCAATTCTTACATGTTTGATTCATCTGTATCGTCACCATTAAAGATAAAGAATCGAAAATGCTTTCGATCAATTTTTCGCGTCACTACGAATAATGAAATTCGGTTTATTTCTCGTTTTTCTTTTGTTTTTGCTTTTTTTAAATCAGCTCTTTACAAGATCAAAACAAACGGAGATGAAGGGTAAAAAACTACTCAACACGTCGTTTCCATGCCATACAGCAGAACACATTGGGTAAACAAAATTCAAACGAGTTCGTTTTGTAAAATGACGGCCAACGTTGCCCATGGAAACGGAGGTACGAAAAAATCAATAATTTAGAAAAAGGGAAGGCTTTTAAATGCTCGTCGTCCCAGTAAGAAGCAACATAAGTCGGACATTTTTCGTGCTTTTCCCCCTTTTTGACTTTGTTTTTTTTTTTTTACTCATACTTCTGAAGCCGAGAAAAAGGTGTGCGTCTTTTAAATTCTTGTGCAAATTCATACGCTCTAAGTACTCTGAAATCGATAATTTAGTGAAATTTTATACGATTAATTCGATCCAGCGAGTATTTTACAAGACGTGATTTTGACGTTCGTCAGCGTAAGAGTTCGTGCAGTAATTTGATCATCGTCGTTACGGCGGGAAGGCTTTTAAGTATTCGACTTATGTCACGAATTGACCGACAACGTAATTCTCGAAAGAAACAGAAACATCCAGCTTATTGCTCATATAACGGTCACCCAATCCATGTCAATCTGAATAGATTTACAAAATTTGAACGTAAACACTACAATTTTTCTTAAATAAAAAGTAGACGACAATGTTGTTCAACTCTTTTTATTTTGCAACGAGCACTTGGATTTCTTTAATAATTATTTGTTTTTTTTTTGCACTCGACGATGTGATCTTAAACGGGATACGTCTTTGGCATGGCACGCACGTATCAACAGCACCATCAAATTACTATGATTAACGAGCGCGAATGAAATTTTATAACCCTCTTCCTTATTCAAAAATTTACTCTGTAAAATACTCACCTCCTGAAGGACTGAGTCTTGCTTCTTAGTTGATAGATTTAGGTATCGTTCTTGGCTCTGACAGAATTTCGCTGTTTGCTTCTCAAATTTCTTCCGACCTTCCTACAACAAAAAGAACAGTTTGTGTCAAGTACATGGGATAGATGAGTAACACGTTTTTGTAGTAGTAATTGTAAGAGAAATAATTAATTAAACAAATAAATAAATAAATAAATAAATAAAAAATCAATAAAATATAAATAAAAAGAAAAATATATGATGAAATCTGAGAGAACCTACCGTAAGGTGAAAAATAAAAATCTTCAGTAGAGTCAAAAACAAGTTGAAAGGTGAAAATTGTTGTTTTTGGATATTGATAGAAACTTGTTCCTTATACTCAGAAACAGATTTTATGTGATTATAAATGTCAGAATGTTTGCCTAATGCCTCTAAGAAGGGGTAACTGTGAGAGAGGTCTGTTTTCAAAATTCCAAAAAATTAAGTTTCAGCAACATTTTATTCGAGCAGTTATCTTTGCGCATACTTATTCAGTCATTCGAGTGTTAATTCAACAAAAATAAAACCATAGGAAATAAATAAGCAGAAATACATCGCAAGTAGGGAGAAGAACTTCTAAAATTTCAAATGCATTTTTCTCAAAATCAAATCTCATCATTTTTCAACTTTGATGGGCCATATCTCATTGAATTTTTGGGTTAGAGAGGTGAATCTAGGACTTATGGATTCATTGTTAAATAGTCTATCAGAATTTTAAAAAAAAATCAATTTTGATCTACTTCATCTTAAGGTGAATTTACTCAGATTTCGTCACACATATGAAAACAATTCTAAGAAATTCATTTGTTTTAGAAAATAATTAAAAATCTTTACTATGGATCAGAATTTATTCTTGCTTCCTACGAAAGAATAAATCCGAAACTTGATCAAGAAATGTTAGTAGCTTATAAATCATTAGATTGAATTGAGAACCTAAAAACGAATTACGTCGATTTTTAATCTTTATTTTTCACATAATTTTAAATATCGTCCCTGTTCTTGTAAACCGCGTAAGTCGAAAAAGTAAATTGTTGGGAAACTGAGAAAAACGTATTAAAAATTCAATACGCGGTATTTGATCAAACTTTTAGGTTTTTAATTATCAGCAGGCGTATAGAGATCGAGTCTTATCAATTCAAAATTTTTTTACCCCCTCCACTATATTTTAAAGGGAATTTTCACTTTACGTGGTCCGTTTTTTTATTTTCTGTTCTTATCAAACGACTAACGTGGTTTTCAAATATCAACTGTATGAGTAATTGAGTGTTTCAGTTGAATTGAGCTTTACCACATAAGTCTGACTTACGTGGTATTACAATACCCATTTTTTGAAAGACCGATTTACATGTTTTTTTTAAAGGTTTTTTAGGTACTTTTTTTTTTTTTTGGCTGCTGATAATAGTCTGGGCCCATTTCTCGATTTTTTCTTCTAAGGAATCAACAAAAACATGAAAATCGTCAAAATTCGACTTACGCGGTTTTACAAAAACAGGGTTGATATGTTTTTATTCACTTTTTTAAAAATCATTCAACTTTACCATTATTTTGTATATTATTGATATTTTGGACAATTTTCAACACAATAGGAAAATAAAGACATAGGCTATGAAGAATGCACAGAAAATTAATTTAAAAGTTTTTGCAAGCAACAAGAGAACGTAAACTTGATAAGATTAAATAAATTTTGTAATAAAAAATAAATATACAGGTAAAAGTGCCACTGACGATGGAATGTTGAAACTTTTTAAAAAAGTAATGTCAACTTGTCAAAACAATTTTTTTTTAAATGCCAAATTCGGTATTCCTTCTACAGAATGAACTTCGAAAACTTCTTTCAAATTAAAATTCATGATAAAAAATGAAAAAAAAAAGAAAGATATTTCAGATAAAATGAAAAACGAAAATTTTTGGTGTAAAATAAAAATTAAGGATAAATCAGCCGTCATTAAAAGAAAAAAAAATATTCCTACGGTGACGAAATTCACCACGAAAGTCTTTATCAGTGTCAACTATGAAAAATTTTATTTTATATCATTCCTGAAAACTAAAATAATTCATTTGCCGGTGGTAAATAAAGCATAAAGTCTGTATTATGATAGTTTTTTCCTCTTCAAAATGTACTAGTTTTTCTATTTCATACGAAATTAGTGGGAAAAAAAACAGATTCAGCATGTAGAAACTCATTAAGCTACTGAAAAATTCAAACCGGATGAAAAAATAATTCTAGCGCAGCAAGCCCCACTAGAAAAGCAAGTTTTCGATTGATAGTACAGGGATCATGAACTATAGTACGTATAGGCTCTAGGATTAGGGTCTGCAAGAATAATGGTACTATTAAAAAACTTTATCAGCTCAATCGGTTCCATATTTTCCCTATTACATGCTTTCAAAGCCGAAATAATACGTTAGAATTCGAAGAAATCCGTTCCTTCAAAACTTCATTCAAAAAACCATCCTTTTTAGCTACATTTCTGGTAATATTTGAAGACTTAATCGACCAACCATCATGAAATTAAAATTTCAATTTTTAACTGTGATTATCATAATCTCATCAAAATAAATTTTTTTTTTTTAATTTCTTCGTGGGCTCCTTGAAAGTATTAACGCCTTTACAGACAATAACCTCTTCAATTTTTTCTTTGACAAGAAATTATACGATATGAGTGAAGTATTTTTATACATTTACACATAAATTTCACAAAAAACTAGTCATCAACTTTGTTACTAAATTCCATCTTTAAAAATGAAAATTTTAAGTTTTTTTCCCACATTCATATTCAATATTTTTCTTTCACAAAATTCGATGAACATTGATCACAAACTGAGTTATCAACTTGCTTTTGCTTCAGTTTTATGGTTGAGGGTCTGCATAATTGTATTCAACTATTTAAGGCTTTGAACATTTTTCTGTAACAATGTACTGTAATGGTAGCTATGCACTGGAGGCTTTCTAGAATTAAAAGTTCATATCCCCAACATGTTACAAGTGGTCGATATAACCCTTAGGTAACCATATTCTTCCTATCCATTCAATATCATTTTGAGGTAAATATCACAATGAAAACTTACTTTCACTCCTCCAATGTGAAGTTTTCTAAAATTTTCAAGAGGCGAAATTATCTGTTCATAAGCTCGATCCAACTGAAACAAAATTTTTTAATGAAACTATCACACATTGAGGTTACAAGTAAATATTTTGTTTTTAGCAAGCAAGAATTCAAAATAAAATTACTTTGTTCTAATTCCTGGATTAATAAGCATGAAATTAATAGCAGATTCCTGAATCTACATTAACATTACCTACCTACCAGAATAATATTTGCATTTTTTTATGGTCGATTTTACAAGGTAAGTTAAAGTTATCAGGGATAATTTTATTCGACGGGAACGGAAAACGCACTATAAATCATACGATAGACTTGATGCGGAAGTAGACAGCAATTTTCATGATACAGTGGACCAATTCTGAAAATGCTTAATCCACTTGCATCAATTCTGAATGATCTTTAAAGGAAATATACAAAAACAAATATTTGAGGAGCTACGCTGTATGATGAGCTAAGGGCCCAAAACTAAATTTAACATACGAAACAAAAAATACTTTCATTCCTAATTATTCGGATCACACTAAACCAAAATAAGCGGAGTTGAAGATATTTATACAAAATTCATAACCATTTGATTCTTTGATACAGAATCAAGAAATTCGCATTTTAAGCGTCTTAGACATTCTAATCGGATAACTCAGGCAGTTTTGGAGATGAAGAGCTGCACTTTGTACTAGCGGAATCGTCGAGAAATTTTTTATTGAAATTATTTGAAAATAAATACCTACATAATATGTATTTGATCATTCTAAACTACAAGGTTCACTTTTTTATAAAGCCAAATAAAAGCAATGTTCCTAGTGGCAGTGGGGCAAATCATTTCAGGGATGCAGCTCTTCTTTCTGTAAGTGAAGGGCCAAGTAGCTCTACTTCGATTAAAATAACTTTTTTACCATTCGATCTCTTTCATCTTCGATGGCGGCAATAAGTCGACCACATTGAGCTAAAGATTTGGTAATAACCAGCTCATCATCAGTTTGAGTAGTACCAATACATTCGAAGCTGAAATTTTGTAAAGATACAGACAGGCTCCTCTGAGCTCGAGATAAGTCTGAAACAGAGTTATAAAATGTTCAATCAAAAAGCAAATGGAAGAAATTCTAACAATTATAATATTATGAGCTTTAATCAGTAAAAGTCTATCTAGGACATTCAATAACCTTCAAAGAAAAAATTTTTGATGAAGATAATTTAGTCAGATTCGTGTCAAATTGATGAAAGTATTAAATCTCCATGCCTTATTTTTTATTCAACGATTCACTGAAAGTTACTTACATTTCGAAGCTGCAATAACGTCCTTCACGTCTTTTATCAAACCCTTAATTTGTTGACTTGTCTTTTGCAATTCTTTCTCGTGAGCATGAAGATTTTCGCGAAAATATGGACTATCTGTGACACAATCCGTGAATTCGAGAGGTTGTAATCTTACAACCATTTTCACAAAATGAGGATACTTGAGAAGAAACGACCGGCTCGAAGACGACAGATTTCCGAAGATGCAGTCCAAATTTGATTCACCCAAGTTTTCAGATCAATAATGAACGTCACAGGAACCTCATCACGTCAAGACCACAAACAAGAAAATTTGAAGGTTTTCTTCCATTTACGACCTACTCGAAGTCGAACTAGTTTCACATTAATTGAATAACTTTGCAGCACGAGTAAACGATACTTAGTTCAGTTAGCGGTCAAAGTACAGATTAAAGTGCCATAAAGGAACCGACTGCAGAGAATCGTCCAGAACTAAAGTCTGAATTTATTATCAACTCAGCGAAAATTAAAAATTATGAGAAAAACGATTTATGATATTTTCGAAGAAGGTGTTTACGTACACGACGAATTACGATATGCTTTGATTCAATTATTATTACTTATTTCTCAGTGTAGCCTTATATCCAGAATTTTGGAAAAGAAAAAATTCACGAGATCACGACTGCGAATGGCCAACCAGAGGTCAGTGGTGTGAGTGGTCGACTGGTCGACTCCTTCCCATGGAGGTATACCTCCATGCTCCTTCCTTCTCCTTCTTCACGAGATCACGATGGCATTTTCATTCTTCAAGTTCAATTCAAAGTTGTTTTGTTTTATGAATTAAATTTGTAGGAAGGGATGGATGAATGGGAATGCGAAACATTGGGAATAAAACAATTAATTTTAATCATAATTCATTAATAAAATCTGAATAAAAATAAAATAATCTGAAAAATAATATCAAAAAAATAATTTTAAATTTAAAATCAGTTTAAAATCATTAAAAAAATAAAGAGGTTGAATAGGAAAATTATAACTAGTGGCTACACTGATTTTATCAGTGTTACCATTTAAATAATTTTTAGTAGAAAAATGAATAAAGAGAAAGGAAAGAATGAGCTATATAGAGAAAACGAAATGAGGAGAGAGATGTCGCAAGATGCAAGCAGTGAAGCAGAGGAATGAGGATGAAGAGAGACCTCTTATCAATCTTTTTTCGATGATAAAAGGAAAGGAAAGCAAGTTTATCCTTATTCCAATATAACTTCTATTCGCCAATTGCCAGTCAAATTATTAACATTCAAGATCGAGATTCGAGAATCAATATTTCAATTTCCATCATTTGCCGAGAAACACCCGGAATGCGGAGAATCTACCGATGAATTTCGTTTTTATCATAAAATATTATATTGACTTATAATGATTAATTGGTTCAATGAAATACTTCACCGTCTTCTTTCAACGCCGACAACTCAAGTGTTTTTTGTTTACTGAATTTCTCCACAGATAGAAGGATCATGGGTAATTGTGTTTCTCAAATGTTACAATGTTGCGGCTTGAAACAAGAGGAATCATCCCAGGTAAGAATTTCAATTTGTTTTTCCTCACTTGATTACCAGATCTAAAACACCCCTTTATTTCAGCATGGTGAATCGGGTGATCTTGCTCCTTTGATTGATTCCAGTGGTGATTGTCCTGGAAACAATACCCGGATTACTTGGTAAGCTGCACAAAATTCATAGCTGGACAAATATTATTCTTGAATTTAAAACTTTGATATGTATTTTCAGCGAACCGTATTATCCTGTATTTCCTAAGAAATCTGAGGAACAGTCAGACCTGAATAAAATTTTACAAGATATGGCAACGTAAGTTTCCAATGTTTTTGAAAAAAATTGAATTACCTATTGCTTGTGTTTGGTAGTAAAATTTTTTTTTGTTCTAGGAATGTAATCGATGTAGCTTCATTAGGTTCTTACAGCTTAGAACAGCATGAATATCGAGAAAGAATGAGTTTTTATATCACTAAGTTGAAATCACCTATGTCATCGAAATCTTTATCTAAAGCACAAAAACAAGAATTATTACAAGACGTTCCTAATCCAGATAAAGTGCTTATATCCATATGCAGTGTTCCAGATGATGACTTGACTTTCGTGAGTAATGTATTTAATTAGTTAGAAATTTTCTGAGTATTATTTTTGAAAATAATGAGAAATTTTTTATTATAGGTTCGAGATATACTAAATCAAGTGGACAGTCTTCTGGAAAATTTGAAATTAGTCAATTCAGATGCTTTAATTATACCATTCCAAATACAAAATTAACACAGTGATTATCTGATTGATTCTCTTATCATTTTTCCTCAGCATTCTATCTTCTTAATGTGTCTCCGAAAAGGATCTTTCAGTTACTTATAATTTCAATACGATTTTGTTTCAAATGAAAGTGAGCATTATTTTTGAATTATTTTGTTTTACATTTCACACAACTCATGCCATTTTGTTGTATCGTACTGATATCGTACCCACTGGACCTTACGATATTTTACAATTATATTGTAAAGTGATATTACTATGATTTCTATTCATTGATTTGATTTGTACATAAATATTGATTTTTTTTTTTTTTTGAATTGTATGTCATCATGTGCCGTTTTTTCTTTTTTGTTACCTTACTTTTACAATGAATTAACTAAATAGGTACTGTAATCTTTATAAATTATATTGCTGAATAACTTCTTTTTCTTAGTTCTTGAAAATTCTTAACCTATATTTTGTGTAGTTTAAAGAGAAAACGAAGTGTCATGAACCCTGAGAAAAGCATCGATTATTTCTAATATCTACTGAACCGTGAAACCGATCGACTAGAAATTTCTATCTGACCTAAATCTTGTTGAGATTGACCTCCGGTGCAAATTTTAGCTCTATTGGTTCACCCGTTCGTCAGTTTTCGTTGCCCAAAGAAATAAATACATAGGGAGGGAGAAACAAATAAATTAAAAAATATGAAAATGTATGCGAGATGGGTATTTTTGGAATCTAGAGATCATGAACCGAATAACTATGATGGTCTCGTGCCTGTTTGTAAAAGTCAGACCAAAATTAATATGAGGTTTTCTATCGAAAACCTGCTAAAAATGACTTTTCAAATCGTTTGTGGAAATTTAGATACCGTTTACAAATTTTCAAAACTAGAGAAAGGCTGGAAACCTAATTATTATCCAGGTGTGAGAAGCAATACGATAATATGAAATAAAATGTCTTATAAAAATTAAATATTAATGAAATAATTCAAAAAATTTCAAGTGGTACCATAGACATGAAGTTGAAGGAGTTATAATATGTAAGCATAATTTTAAAATTTCGAAGAATAATACAAGATAAATTCAGAAATCAAGATTTTTATGTTCTAAGAAAATAATGACCGAATTTTCATTTTTTGCGATCAATGAGGAGATGATTTTCCAGTAGTATTGAAATGTTTAATTTCTATACCATTCATTTATGAAATCATCCTTGAAATTGCCTACATAAAAAACAATATGGTACACCAAGAGTGGCACTTATGCGCCAAAATGTGTAAGCAGTGTAAGTGACGTGAAAAAATTTTTTCGAATGCATAAAATGAATACTGACATTTTCAAATTTCTAACAACATTCTGTCAGGAATGTCACTTATGCGCCTCGATTCCCAAGCGTCTCGTATTAAATAAAAGATCAGTAAGCTTAATCCGTTTTCTTGAAGTGAAATGAGGTTGGGTAAAAAATTTAGTTCCGAGTAATTATTCATCCCACGCTATTTTCCCAAGTATCTGATTTCGTGAAAAACGATGCGTCAGATCTGTTGTTCGAAACTAAGCAATTATAAAAATCTCAAAATAATCAGCAAAAAATGAACAAAATTACTATTTTATTGCCGACATAAAAGGTTTTCAAACTGCGAAATCACAATCATAAAGTAACAAAATATCATTATGAAACCCAAAAAAAAGATGAAATAATAAATTACAATATTTATAATTAAAAATGTAGGTTTTCAATCATTCATAGCCTTAAGAACTTTTTGGACGACCTGAAGCAAAATTCAAAGAGAAACGTCCTCTATATCGGTTATTCCTTAGAAACAAGAGGTGGATGTGGACTGTGAGGAACAACGTTCCATCAAATTCTTTTTACATATCAAGTTCCAAAAGGAACAAAATCTATATTGATCGAAACGACGAAGTGTTTTCTTGATTATGAATGATCATTAATCCACCATAGGAGGAACATGAAAGAAGAACCACATGAAGCCAATAGCGAGCAATGCATGCAAACCCAAAAATACCACCAGTAATAGGAAATTCTTTTCTCCAAATGCTGGACTAACTGAAGTCATTAGAACGAATCCGGACAATGAAGCGCCAATAAGAACGAGCAGCCACTGAATAATGTTCACTTGAATGACCCATAAGATGGAAATGGGAACGTAAACTGACAACGAGTAACCATAAACGCACATCAATTCTAATAATGACAGGTGAAACTGAAAAAATAACAAAATATTAAGTAACAGGAGAACAAAGTAATTGGTGGCAAAAAAAGTTGACTTACATGTTCAGAGCCTTGATATTTTAGTAACAACCATAATATGATGGGAACACACCAAGCATACAGGAATATTGTTGTAGCTGATGCTGAAACTGCATGAAAATCATATTTCCAGTGATATGATTGTTGTCTCGCAGCAGCTTGTAAATAATTAGCTATATTTCCACTTATGGCTATTGTGAATACCAAAGTAACGCAAATCCAAAAAGGCCCATACAGATCTGGTTTAGACTGAATGTAATGTTGTAAATAATTAACTCCACGTTTGGGGATCATACTCCCAACAATTCTGTTTACAACAATATCCGTATCGACATCAAAGAATTTCTGGAAATACTCGAGAGTCCAAATGGAATGCTTAGGAGCGGCAGCTTCATCTGGAAAAGTTGATTGTTTGTTGGCATTGTTCGGCACTTCAGAATTAGCGGAATTAGGAAATTCTTGGAAATCTAGAGGAGAGTTTCCACTCATGGAATCAATGTCGATTAGAATATCTTTATCGGAAGGCATGACTAAACTGAAGACTTGAATAGTTCGAGCACTTTCTTCTCATTTACGAAGAATAAAAAACACGTTAGTTACTTGGTCGAGAAGCTGGAAGAAAAAAACGGTTCAAGTTTTTCACATTGAATTTTCGCGATAAGTAATAGGTACATTCAACAATTTAAGGGAGAGAATTACGATATCTTGGCTAAAAACTTTCAATACTTCCGATTTCCAAAATATATCAAGTGATTCAATTTAACTGAGTTTTGTGCGATGTGAAATTTTTCTTATCACAGGCTTATCATTGGAACTGTTTTGTTTTGGCACTGTTTTGGTAAATTATTTTTTTTTTTTTTTAATATTTTAGTCAAAGATTTTAGTCCTGCTTCCTAGTTGCTATTAGGTAGTAATTAGTTATTAGTTGTTCAATAATATTTTGAATGTTAATATCATTCTGAAAATGATTTCAATTGCAGCTTTCAGCCTTTTATCTTCGTTCAGGCAAAATGATTCGGTTCGGATATAACCTTTTTTTGTGAAAGTAGTAAAATGCAACCCTTCAGAATCAGCCAAAGTTGATCATTATAAGTATAACATAATATTATTAGAAAATAGGAGCAGAATGTAGATTAAGTTGGTTATGTACTTTACCTTTTAATGGAGTTACCACACATTCTGCATCTACATTTTCTCTACTATCATAATAATAATATTATATCCGTGAAATTTTGCTACGAGGTTGACAATCATGTGGCGAGTAAATTATTAACTCGTTAAGAAAGATACAATTGAATGCCACGTTTACCTTTTGTTTACAGTTTCTCTTCAGTTTGTATTATAAATATGATAATGAAGTCGATTTTCTTGATTGTTTTCGATTTACAACTAGAAATTTATTGATTGCTCATATTTTGAATCTCTAATCGAATTTAACAGGTACAAGTACAACACAGACCAGGTTTAGCATTTTAGGATAATGTTGTTGATCTCTTTCCACCTGTATAAATTCCATTGTTAAGAAAATTATGCATGAAAAACATTGAATACAGTAAAATAAATTTTTAAAGTTAGGAATTCGTCATTTGTATTAAATTGTGCAAGCTATTAAAATTGAAAACAAATGAACATTATTCCATTTAATTGTTATTTGTAGGTCGAAAAATGACATTTTTGTTTTTCATTTCGTAAACTGATAGTGAGCAGCGGTGGACTGAAGTAAAAATTATTTTATGCGTTTTTTTTTTAGCAATACCTACACAACATAAATTTGTGATCAGTTTTCAGTCACCTAGAACAAAATATTAATAGATATTAAAGATGTTTTTATTATTATTTTACTATATCAATACAAAAAATGTTACAAACCGAAGTAGGAAACAGAAACAAATATGAAGCGCAGAATTAGAAGAACTTAATCCAAATTCAACTTACGAGATAAATACCCCAATTTTCATTTATTTATAAAATTCATGTTCCAATTCGCTTTTCTTGATATTATTTTTATATCCTTTTTCAAAATCTTTAGCTAAAACGATGTATCGATTTTCTCTGACAGCATGCATACCAGCCTGCAATAAAAAAAAAAATCATGACAAGAAAACAGTTTGCCAGTTTTGAAAGACAACGATGCCCAAGCAGACCTACCTCTTGGCAAATAGCATTAATATCAGCACCAGAAATTCTATCTGGCCTTGCAACGTAATCTTCTAAATCAACTTCTTCACTTAAATTCATTTTGGATGTAATAGTAGAAAATACAAGACGTTTTTGCCTTCGATCAGGCAGCGGAAATTCAATTTTACGATCTAGTCTACCAGGTCTCAATAACGCAGGGTCCAAGGTATCTGCTCGATTAGTGGCCATAATAACCTGATCATAAAATCATTATTAAGTTTCTATTCGTTACGTGAATACAAAATGGAAACGGTTGCATGAACCGTCATACCTTCACGTTGGTAGTTTGGTCAAATCCATCCATCTGATTCAACAATTCAAGTAAAATTCGTTGGACTTCTCTGTCAGCTCCTGTTTGTGCATCAAACCGTTTCGTGGCAATCGCATCGATTTCATCAATAAAAATAATTGCTGGTGCATTTTCTTTTGCCAAACGAAAGACATCCCTTACCATTCGGGGTCCTTCGCCTAAATATTTTTGGACGAATTCAGAGCCGACGACTCGAATAAAGGCAGCTACAAAAGAGAGGATTCGATTAGGCACAATAAGGTCTATATAGGATAACTGCGACGAAATTAATTACTAACCAGTCGTATGATGAGCTACCGCTTTAGCAAGCATGGTTTTACCGCATCCAGGTGGGCCAAACATCAATACACCTCTAGGAGGATCAATACCAATTTGCTTATATAACTCGAAATGCGTTAAAGGTAATTCAACAGCTTCCCTGATTTCTTGTTTCTGCATGTCCATGCCTCCGATGTCAGAATACTGAACATCTGGTTTTTCATCTGAACAAGAAAAAAAAAGAAAGAAATTTACATTGAAATTAAACAATGGAAATATCTATCAAATAATAGAGAAAACAGAAATTTTGATATTACCGGGCTGGAGCATAGAAATAGATGAATCGGCTTCAGGCGGGAGTACATCAACAAGAGCGTTACTATGTTTATGAAGAGCCACGCTAGCCGATGGTTTAAGTAATTCTCGATCAATAGTCGAGAGGATACGAACATAATAATTAGAACCTAAAATATTCAAATATTTGAAAATTCTTTCATTACAAGGACATTAATATACTGTGATCATTTATTACCGGTTGTGCTTCCAACTATGCCAGTATTTTGATCTACAGCCTCTAAAAATTGCCCAATTACAAGAGGGACACTTTGAATTCGTTTTACTTCTTCTTGGGCATGAAGGTATTCTTTCTTCAAGTTACGCTGCTCATCTTTAATATATTCTTCCTGAACTTCAAGAAATTCGAGCTGTCTTTGCAATTTCTAGTGAGAAAAACAGAGAGATTAAGTTTTGAGATACTAAGAACAAATGACATGAAACTTGAATGCGCTTACTTTGAACTCTTTATATAAATCACTTTCATCCAACTCGTCTGTCGGCTGAGAGCTATAAGGTCGAGTCGAAGTTTGCGATTTGTCCAACACATCGTCCTAAAAAGAAAAGAAGCATGTAAAATACATACAAATTAGGACTCATAACTTAGAAAATTAGTCGATATTCTATGCTTCTGATTATAATTCAACGACGAATACGTTCGTAATTTTTGAGGAAAAAGAATGGATTTACCTTCTCCAAGACGATACCAATTTCTTCCATGATATCGAGTAAAATGGATGGAATTCTTGGAAGAATCGACTCACAAAATACGATACAAAGTACTAATGATAAACAATTAGGGTAATTTACAACATATACGTGAAAAAAAATTACAGAAAATAAAGAACGAATGAAAATATTGTAATAGTAAAAAATTGGAAATTTTCAATTTTACAAGTCATTCGGATCGGACTGGCGTCTCGCAAAAAATTCATTAGAAAATTCTGTTCGTTTGTCTCTCTGGTTTGTCTCATTGATGTTGAAATTTTTTTACTTTTGTATAAAGATTTTTCACCGGGCAACAAGGCAAGACAAATGACAACAACTTTGCAAGAGTACAGAGTCAAGCATCGGGAACGAAGAACGATTTTCGTTCGTTCTTTGGATGAACGAACGATGAAAGAACGAAAGATCGTTCTTCTCAAAAATAGAAAGAACGGTCCGTTCGTTCTTTGGTCCGAAAGAACGAACGATCGTTCGTTCTCTTCAATTGATAAGAAGAACGAAAGTTCGTTCTTTCAGTTTTATCAGTGAATTTGTATGCAAAATTCGTTAACGAATTGTATTGAATAATAAATTCCGTAATTACGATGATTTTGTTGGTTATGGTTAATTGATTGAATTATTTTTAAATGAAATAAATAAATTAGTTTGGTTTCACAGTTCGAATATCATTTCATTATTTTCCAGATGCTTTGGTCGTACTCGTAGTTTGTATCTTATTCAGAGTTTATTGCCTTAGGTTATTACTTATTTTGCTTATTCTTTCATTGTTCTATCGTATTTGAAACCTGATCAACGAAAATGTACTAAACCAATTTAGCTGGAATTTGTATACTGGATAAATACAAGTCTTCAAAGTATATTAATTATATTTCAAGTCAATCCATTCGTTAGTTTGGTAAAAATACTGAAGAAATACCATAAAATAATTTTCAAGTTTTCCTTTTTCCCATTTCACCTTCGAGTTTTGAGTGTCACGTCATTATTGTCATTCTGTACAAGAGTATGCAATATGATGAGCAAAGAACGAACGAAGAGCGGCGAAGAGCATGCAATATGACATACAAAGAACGAACGAAGGGTAAACAATGTCACGTGACCAAAGAACGGAGAAAGGGGCCGTTCTCGTTCCCGATGCTTGTACAGAGTACACTCTACAGCAAGCGCAATGTTATCCAGCGTTATCACCAGTTATCACTTATCACGGCTGTGTTATCAAAATTCAATTCAATATCAATAATTTAATTGCGGTGAAAGTGATTTGTGACATGAAGAATGATTTTACTACTTAATTTTTTCAATAAAGTTTAATAGGGACTAAAATTTTGTATTACGGCAGTTAGAATGAAGGCAGTGGTACTGAAAAACATTTATGGTTGTCAAGCATCTTGCATTCATCGTTCGTTTTCCACTTCTCCTGTCTCCAATAACGTGAAGAACTTCGCCAGATTTTCATTGATCTATCGTGGAACTGAAAGAGAAAAGAAACAACAAAAAGAAAATCCCGATCGTTCCGTTCTTGGGTGGTGTAAGTAGTTCTTTCTCTGTCCTGTTTTTGCAGTAATTTTTGTTCGTAATTTACTTCTTTGTATTGCAGCTTATGGAGTCCGACACCCTGGGTATTTTGTTGGAAACAGATTTGTCCTGATTCCAGAAAACATTCCTGAAATTGTGGTACCCGATTTAACTGATTGTCAAGTACGTGAAATATTTTATTCTTTAAATATCGGAAAGAAGAAACTGAACTAAACTGACTCAAAGATGGATGCTTATTGATGTCAGTTGTAGATTCACGTTGTCGAATCATACAAATATTCCTATAGTATTGTTCCTTAGGTCTTGGGATTACAAAAATTATCCATTAAATGCTAAATTGATCATTAATCATCTATTCATCTGAGAATTTTCACTATCATATCATCTATCGACCTGATTTGAAATTGATGCCTGATGGTGAACTAGATAATTACGATAGATTTTTATTCGCAGTTTTATTTTTTCATTATTTTACGATTGCGATTATCCGATGGATTTCTTCTAAGTGGATGAAAAAGATTGAAAACGGTAAAATCAATTTTTGAAGTTAAGAATTCGCCTCATTTTTAAGTTGTGCAAGCTATTACTCGTAAAAATTAAAATTGAAAACAAATGAACATTATTCCATTTAATTGTTATTTGTGGATGAAGTGATTCTGAAATAACAGAAATCATGCCTATTGATCTTATTCAAAATCAAAATGACTGACTGATTTAAGTATGATCACAATATTATCCTAAAAAATGATCAGCAGTCGACAATTTTGTTTTTTGAAGACTGTGGATTACCTTTTGAATTTGCATTTTGCAGTTTTTACATGTGACAACTTGATTCTTTAAGTTGTAATAATACATAATATTTTTTTAATTGCTTTTGTAAAATTAAAATTGGATTATGTCTTGTGCTTTTTCCTTGAACTTTAATTACTACATTAAGAAATTTCTTGACTATAAGTATTTTACGTGTATGAACCAATTCCGTATTATTGGTTCAACCTTTAAGCAAAAGCAAAAAACAAAAAAATACGTATTCTCATTTTAAATCGGCCTAAGAAATAATTTGAATAATCATCTTCAACTTCTGTAATTTAATTTGAAATTAAATCAGTTCACTTTCAGTTGAAAAAATTTTCAAAATTCCAAAGAAAAAAAATACTGTATTAGAAATTGAGGTCAAAAGTAGATATACTTACTTTAGTTAACATTATTGGTCACAGGATATTGGCCTGAATCCTTTCCCGAAAAGACATTTGCCTGAAAACCAAAAACCGGAAGTATATTTACCTAAATCGTATGCACTGAGAAAAATTTATTTTAATAAGGTATTTAACATTCATTTTTGCAAATTGACATCCCATCCCTCCTAATAGGAATAGAGGAATGCGATAGAGCGTGGAGAAAGCCATTTTAGATAAGCTGGGGAGTAATCGTCTGCGCTTTGCAATAACCGCTTCTGACTAAGCAGCAATCCAATATATTTTTCTTCAATTTTTTAGTGACAAGTTTAGCTGCTATTATCACAAAAGAAGACCAAATGAGGCTTTGCAAGAATTAGAAATCACTGTTGAAGGTGTATTTAATTTATACTTCCTTAGAAACGCAAAAATAAGATTTTACGCAACTTATTTAGCAACAGAGGTAATAGGTTTTGGTCAATCAGGTAAATGTCAATTCCGGTAAAAAATTCAGGCAAAAGTATTTCAGGTTTTTTGTTTTGAAAGCAAGGTTTTTCAGGCATATGACTTTAGGTAAATGTCCCGTTACCAACTTTATTACTTTAATTTCCAAAATTTTGATTCATTCACAAGCCTTTTCCCTGGTGATTTTTTTTCTCGAAAAGCAGGGACGTAATGAGGTGGGCAAGACCGACCTGAAAGAGGGCTGGCCTACCCAAAAAATCTCAGATTCAACACTTCCCTCTCCCCGCACTTGCATAGCCTCTGTAACGACTCAAAATTCCATAAAATTCATGGCCCTCGTTTAGCCCATCCAAAAATGTTTTTTCTGTTTGTTTCCATTTCTGCCTAAAACGTACTCATCATAGTAAATTTTCAAAGAGATTTTCAAAGCTTAAAAATTGGAAAACTCAATTTTGAGAAAAAGAACTTCCAAATTTATAAATTAACATTTTTGCAATTTTTTTCTGCAGGGTTGGTTTTTCATTTGTTTTATATTTTTCATCTCCCCCCCTCCCCTTTCGCCTATTTATAGATTAAGGGTAACGAAAGATCAATTCCCATCTATTTCACCGAAATTTGGCTTTGATTTCAAACTTTTGTTCTTTTGAATTGCAGTTCCAACCTTATGTATCATATCGTTCTCCTGAAAACTCTCGATCGGAATTCACAGCAAGAGAATTATTTGATTATATTTATTGCGACAAAATAGAAGAAGACTTTAAAAACAAAAAATTAGATGCTGAAGGCAATCCATTGGAGCCAAGTGAGGAGGAAAAATTGACGGCGCAAGAAGCATTTGATCGAGGTAGACGTACTGGCAGCGATCTATTTACTCAAGATCGACCTTATCCTACGAGAAGAGAAAGGCTAGGACTTGATTAGAATTGATAAGAATAGAGATTTTTAAACTTTTTTGTAGAGAATGAAAAATAAAAACGCAGTTGGAGAAAACTGTTTGTAATTTTTCAAGATTCTTAAGGAAAGCATTTTTCTTACACGAAGAACCTTGTCTGAGAAAAATGAATAAAATTTGTTAACAATATTTTTCTTGTCGTTTATTGTCAAGTATAACAATAATAATTAATTTCTACTGTACCTACTTCAATCTTTATCAATATACTTTTAACGTTACATTTTATCAATGTGAATGTTGGATAGTAGTGTAATGTACACGCTGTCACGGACAAATATTTTACATTATTAGTTAACTGACAATGAAATAAACGAATACTACTATAAATTTGTGTAAAATACCATGTGTAAAATTTGAGAATGATAAAAAATATGTAGAAATTAGTTGTGTATAAAATGAGTTTTGTAAAGGAGGAACAAAAACATGTCAGTTTATAACCTGTTTACAGAATTAAAGGTCTTGACTTTTTTTCAAAATTTAAAATTGTTCCGCAATTAGCTGAATTTTTTGAATGTATTTTTTAAAATTTATACAAAGTTTCATAAAGCTTATTATCTACATTTTCATAGAGATAGTCGATATGTACTTTTGTGTTTTTCATTATCCTTAACAAATGAAAGCATTTCATGTCAAAGTAAGTTTTGATTTTTGGAAAGTAATTGTTTAGCACGATTAGCTATGATTCATACTGAATAGTATTTACTAGATCGAGATTTTTGAGTTGACTAATGCTAAGAATTCTCATGACACTCTTTTTTAAATAGTAATTTTTCTTTAACGTGAGTTAGTATGAGCTACTAAATATTGTACGCTTTCCATTTCCCAGCAATAGCTCATCACAAACAGTACAGTTAACCGAAATAAAATTTTGGTTTTTACTTGCAAACATTTAAGTTTTGGTTTTGACTTATTGTTTTAGTCTTGGTTTTTCATCATTTCGGTTTGAACTTTGGTTTTACTTTTGGTTAAAGAACTTTTTCAAATGGGTACCTATTATTTACACTCTTAACAATTTGATGACTCAGCAAATTCTAACAAACTTTGAAAAAATTCAAATTTTTCGGCTTGGACGAGATTTTTCCTCTCCCTTAATTGTGTGATATGTACAATTTTGCCCCTTACATTATGAGAGAAATTTTCCAAGTATAAGAAAAATAGGCTATTCCTATTTTCGATTGAGACTTGATTTGTCTGTAAGAAATCAAGTCAGAAACCTGCATTGAATGAACAACTGTATTGAGTTACGTACTTCTTTGAAAGTTATTTTTTCTCAGGTTATTGTTTATTTTTGGAAAGCTGCGTATGTAGCTACATAGTGGGCCCCTCGTAAGAAAAAACATTAAAAAATTAAAATAAATTATGATAAAGTTGGTGTCAACGTCAAATATCGCGTTCTTACGGCTAGATATGTAACAAAAAATTGGAGGAAAAATATGAACAAAGAAGTTGTCCGACATTTCAAAAAGAAAGTTTCAGTTGGTCAGAAAAATATGTTGAGAAGGCTTTAAGAATTTGATAAGTTTTTGTATCGACCAAGTTAAATTGAGTGCTTTTCTTCAAGAAGGGCGTATCTAAAAAAAGTCCGTTTGGAAAAAAATGCACTTGATATATTCAATTGATTATAACTCGGTTTTTTGTGTTTGATTGCTCCATTCCTCCTCTATAAGAATTGCTAATGACTCAGTAGATTACTTCGCAAAGATAAAAATAAAATTTGGCTGAAGGGAGTGCTTAGACACGCCCTTCTTGAAGAAAACTACGTTTTTCTCACTTTTAATACCAGTACTTTAAAGAATGTGGAAGTTAATAATGCCAAATACATGAAAAATGACTTGGGTAATACTGCTAAATACAACATGGTAGTTTTTATGGCCATAAAAAAATTGCTGATGTAATTTTAAACTCCATTCCTACTTGTTGAGGGAAAATTTGTGACTGCATGAAAAACCCACTTTGCCATCATTCAAAATATTAAATTTTTTATCAGAATCCATAAAAAAATTTGATTTTTGGCGAATGTAGTCTTAGTTCAGATTCTGAGCTTTTCATAGGCTCTTCTTGAAAATTTGTAGGCCATTAATATGAGGATTTCTGTCACTTTTTATGTAAATATCTTTACATTGACAATAGATGAAAGGATATGGGTTTCACTGCCAGAAAGATGAAGCATAATTATAATAATTTTCTTGAAGAAAAGGACTCAATTGTTAGACCTATGTAAGTACTTGACTTTTTTTGTTCAGAATTTAAATTTCAAATGTTTTATTTAGACTAGGTACCTAGTAAATTTCATAGGAACGTCACAGCAATGTATTGGACTTTTCTAAAATACTTTCAGGATGAAAATGCTGCACAGACCTGACTTTATCATGTTGTTCTAGTTCATACGTTGTCAATCTAGAAGAGCCAAATGAGTTGAATGGGACGGTTCAAAAATACTAAATCACTTTTTTAGTCGCTTTAGATTCAGTAAGTAACAAAAAAAATTAATAGATTGTCACCTCGGAAGAGAAGCGCAAAGGGTCAAATAATTATTCTGGTTTCCATAGAAACTTGAGAAAATATAATGAACTTCTGGGACTAAGTCAGTCATTTTATTATATATAAGTACCCAAAATAATTCTCTTTGATATCCTAACTATATCAAGAGTTTTACTTCATTATGTGTTGGTTTACTATCCAGTATTTCTCACAAAAAGATGGTACACATATTTACTTTTAAAGGCATAATTATATCTTCATCCATTTTTTAGACTTTTTGTTGAAAAATCATTTTACAATGTGACTTCTTCTTTCAAGAATGAAACAAGTAAGTACATTAGATGTATAATTTTAACTGGGTACTACTCAACAAGGCCTTCTCGGGCATTTTGATTAAGGTTGAAAACTTAGACCCGGTATTTTAAAGTTTCATGATTCATAATTCTCTTACCTACCAAAAATATGCTGAAAATGCCTTACATGATAATGAAGATAAAATGACAAAAAAAGCCTTATGAATACATAAAAGAAATAAATTCTACATTACAGAAGGCATACATAAATATATGGTAGAAAATAAAAGGAAATGAAAAACGCTGTTGACGATTAGGTAATACATTCAAATATACTTAACTTACAAACAAAAACATTAAACAAGAATGGAACAAAAATTTTTATGAATAATGATAGTATTGAGTTATAATGATAAACAAAAGATGATCGAGTAAAATACAAGGAAAAGGAAATTTATAAATTGGTTGAAGAAATAAGCTTCTGGAACGGTTCAGTCAAAAATTGACTTCAAAACCACAGAGGTTTTGTTGAGGTGATTAAGTCCATCCTATTAAATTTACTTTCTTTAACCTACACAAAACTCCTGTAGTTTTTGAAACTAAAGAGTAAAGACTGACTATTAATGAAGAGACTAGAAATAAAAAGAGAGTAGGTTAGTTTTTAGAACTGGAATACATCAGATTGAGGTGGAATTGTGGAATTCCAAGTGATATGTTGATTTGCAGGCTCATTGTGCAGAGACAATATGGAGGAATGTTCCAAATAATCAGAACGATCAATATAGTCATCATTTGTAGCAAATCCGTTGCTGCTGTCCTCAATGATTGTGGGTATTTCATCAGCTCCTGAACTACCTCCCCCCATTGAGCTGCAAGATTCGTTCGAAGTGTTTGATGGCTGCTTATGCTTCAGCTGCCTAAATAATTTACGTCTATTTTTCGACGGGCTTGACGTTTCTGAGTGTTGGAGAGAGGGTATGATCTGCGAACAAGAGTAGCCAGAGACACCACTTGCGGCTGTACCTTTAGGTACAGCACTGTTACTACTTTGTTGCCATTTTTGATGGAATTTCGTGGGTGATTTACAACATGGTGGTGGAGGATTTGCATCCAAAAACACGCTATCCTTATCAAAGTTGTCACGACCTTTGGAGTAGCTTTGATCATAGTATGGACTCTGACGAATGGTATAAGTGGGACTACGAGGAGATGGATATTTGAATTTGTTGCTCTCATATTGTGCCTTATAAGAGGGTGAAGAAGAAGTTGAAGATAAATAGCTATGCTGTCGCCGGTTACTCACTTCCTCCTCGGGGCCAAGTATATTCCCATAGAATGACTTTAGATCATAGTTCTCTTTTGGCAACTCGTGTAACTCCAAGAATCCTTTGGATTTTTCCGTTAGATGGTACGAGTCTGGATGAAATAGATTGTCCTTAGAAGTGGTCTCCTTCAGACTACTGGTCTCCGCATTTCGACCATTTGGCTCAATTTGGGTGACAAAGCCATCAGAAGCTCGTCTGCCCTCGCGAAAGTCACTGGGAGACTTCATGCCACATCGAAAAAACTGATTTGCCACCGGAGGATTATGAGCAGCATTGTATTTACGCCAGCTGCTTGGGCATGTTGTAGGTGTCTTGCGTTTCTTCGTTTTGGTCGAAGAGGAAATATAGTTACTTGGAGCTGTGCATGAGGGTAGACTAGAAGTGACCTCCATTTTGATCTTATCCTTGTAACCCTCAAAAGAATTTTGATTTGTGAGTGCGTGGAAAGACGAATATGACTCATTGTTGCTGAAGCTGCTAGTGTTGGGTACACCTACACCCGATGAAGATGATGAGCTGGCATAGGAAAGCCGCTGGGGAAAGCTGTCTTCGATATCTGCTTCCACACCTTCATCGGTAGAATTGGAGTATTGAGCAATAATACCAGCTGGAGAGTCGGAATATGAGAACCTATATGAAGGTGTGTCAGTCGCGTATCCACCTTCTCCATCGGAGCAGCGCAGTCCAGATACTGAACGCTCATAAGTACCCAGATTTGACTCGGTCAGACTTTCCATTTCATTAATGATTGACGAAAATTGTGAATTGACCAAAGTGTAGTTGGGGGAACTACTATACATTGACCCATACCCAATAGTTGGACTGCTCAGCTTCACCGAGTGGCTAGAGAGTGAAGAAGGAGAAGTGCTACTTGGCTGGGTAAGGTTGTCTTGATACTGCTGTTGCTGCTGCAGATAATCCACCACATTTAACCCATTTAAAGTAGAACTGTGCGGACTGGAATTTGCTGATATGTTTGACTGGTAATACTGGTTAGACAAAGCATTGGCTGCTGGTAGGTTTAGCTGGCTTATGGCAGCTGTGCTACTGCTTGTCATCAGTGGACTGATATTGTTACTCAGCATTTGTTGGCTGCTGATGACATGTGCGTAGCAGCCAGGAGATCTGTGGCGACCCTCTGTGTTGCTAGAGCCCAGTAAGTCCAGTGTTGAGCAAGGGCTATTGGATTGAAAAATGGAGCTGGTCGAATTTAGTGAGATATCTTTGAGCGCATGCAGCTCTTTAGTTGCATCTTGGATATAGGAATGACGGTACTCCCCACTGCTGCGCTTGTTGTAGCCACCATTGAGCGAGTCAAGCCCCGAATTTAAGGGCGTATGCTGGAACACTGGTTGGTAGCTAAGCTTGCGATGGCGTTGACGCTGTTGGATCACCTCAAAATAGTGACTTTTTTGGATCTCCTTAATCGGTATGGGTAAATGCTGCCGCGGGTAATCCAAAAACAAATAATAAATCGCGCTGTAGTGGTCATAATATTTATACCGCAACGACTGTAATAGTAAATAAAAACATGGAACGTTGCGTGGATCTTGTTTATGAGGGTAGGTTGACATAATTTTGAAATGTAATGTATGTGTATTTCAAAATGCATTGTAAATGTAAGAGAGTAAGGCTTACCTCTCTGACTGGTCCCGAGTCAATACCCATGTTCTGCATTAAATGAATAATTTGCTCGTTTGGCTCATTTTTTCCATCGCTACCCCCAGTGCTAGGTAGGAGACGGGGAGCTTCCTGCATCATCCACGAATGCCTTTTTATTTGCTCTATTGTGTATCGCTTATGTGGATCTAAAACCAGCATCTTGCGGATAAGCGATTCGCAACCTGCAGAACAAATAAGTAAATATACATTCCATGTGCCTATAAAAGCAAATTGAAAAGTAGAGCAAAAATCAGGAAGAAAGTGATCAATTCAATTATTGTTATTGATAAATTTTTCACAAAGTTACCAATAGGTAGTTATTAATAACTATAGTTATACACGTTTGCATTTTTAAGGAATTTTTGTACCGAGATTTGATGAAAATAATCTTCTTCTGTGAATGTGTGGGTGTTTTATGAGAATAATATAGGTACCTACTATATGTCTTTACTATTGAGAAAAAAGTCTTCTTAACAACCTACCTGTTCAAGTGAATTTGGGAATAAGACTATTGAAATAATACTTGAAAAGGAGAAAAATTGTATGTATCATCAAAAAACTTTATTTGGCATGAGATAAAATCTTTACCAAAAATATTACTTATAACCTCATAAATAACGCGTTTATATGGAAATTTTGCATCCTCATCATCTACATTCATCACTATCTCTCCTCCATGCTTATTCATGATTACATCATAAAATCATAATAATGTAGCCCAAGTTGATTTTAAATTAACAAAATGGTGCTGTTTATATTACTGACAATGACTGGAGGGATTATTCAAGTAATAAACTCGCAAGAAGTTGAAAAATCCAAGGTTTTTCTCACCAGTACTCATAAAATATGGAATGCGAAATCTTCCAGAAAGAACTCGATCTCGGAGAGCATGCAGTGTATTTCCATCAAATGGCAGTGAACCGCAAACTAAAACATAGAGTACCACGCCTAAGCTCTGAAATGAAAAACCAAGAATAAGCTGTTAATAAGTTTGAACAGAGCAACTCATCAATTCAGACATTAATTATTGTACATTTGCGTTTGGGTAAATCACACAGCAGGTACATTCTTTTGAACTTAACCAAGACAAGGTAATAAGCAAATGAGAGTAACTTGGCACATTTTTTTAGCACTTTTCAACTTCGACACTCTTTCTACAGCACACTAATTTTTAGCATAATGAGAAAAATGAATAGCAATTTTTACCATTTCTATAATAAGGTGGAAATTACTCGTTAGAAATAGGTACCTATTAAAATGCTATAAAATCTCTATTTTTGTAGCAGTTTCTACTACAATTCTGAAATATCACCCCTGAAATCGTAAGTGTTATATTATAAGTTATCAGAATTAGTTCTTTGCGTTAAGCAGCATCTACATTGCTATTTGCACATAAAATTATCTAGATGTAGAAATTAAATTGATCTATTTTTTTAAATAAGTGAAGGAGCAATCCTCTTGTGAGGTATAGTTACATTGTTTCTAGAAAATCTGCAGGTAGCTCATTCGTGACTAGTTTCATTTTAATTTTCAAACTCTACTGCCAAATTAGTTTATTTTGACGATTGCTCGGTTGCTTAATATTTCAGCTGGGTCAGTTGACCAGTTCGATAAGAGCCGAAAAAAGTATGTCACATATATGTAATCACAACGCTATGAAAATAGGATTTTCTTCTTCCCTCTTTTTTCTCATCTCCAGAAGCATGCATCACCTCGCCTACATACCTATCATATTTTCCTACTCCTGATGTGCTTAACTGCATAAAGGAACGTACAGTACGTCGACCTCACTTTTCCACGACACCCCCTTCTAGCCCATTTTCATCGACCTATTTTGCGCCCACCCGACGTCTTTTCGCCTTTACTTTCGGATTTACCCAATATTTTCGAACCAGGAAAATGTGGCAAAATTTCCACCGTAGACTCATAAGTCGGGTAAAAACATTTGACAAGAAAAAAATTATTCTCTTTTAGCATTTACTATATTCCTCTACGACCCCCCGTTGGGCATGCGTTTAAAACCATTATCGGCTTCTGGCCATTTTTGCTCATTAAAAAAATATGAAAATGCGTGAGTATGAGCGTGCGCACTTGGAATTAGGACCCGCAGTGTGTTTAACTTTTGCGAAAAAAATACAATTTGAAGAAAATGTTTTATAGGGTGGAGAAGGTAAATGGGTTGGGTGCACAAAATTCACAACATTCCTTTCTGTTTCACAAGGTTAATAGTATAGTTAACATGACGGTATACCTATGTTTGTCATGTTAAAATTGGTATGTGGGTTATTCACAAAAATATGTTTTAGGTACGACTTTCATTTTTTCACAGTTGTTTCAAGTATTCTTTAGAAGTCTCATAAAATGTGTTAACCTAAATCCGCACTCGATACTATTGGTCCGACAGTAAAAGACTGTAGTAGAACCTTTTTTTTTTTCTTTTCATGTATGCAAACTTCCATTAAAACATTAGTAGGAGGTTATGAATTATTAATTTTCATATTGTTATTTATTACAAGGGCATGACAAAATCAAAATAAACAAGATTTGAGGGTCAAAAATGCTAGTTTTAATGATTTTTTTTTTTTGGCGTAAAATATTTGGGCAAAAATGCTTTTTAAGCTTGGATAACATAGCATGGATAGCCAAATTTCGTCCTGTCAACATGAAACAATATCATCTAAAATGGAAACGGTACACGTCATGCGCAGAACAAGAAAATCGAACAAAATCTTTTGATTTTCTTGTTTTGCGCATGACATGTAGGTATGTACTGTTTCCACTTTGGAAAATTTGCGATGTTTGACAGGGTCGTTCTATAAGGCAAGGATAGGGCGCTGGCTATCCATGCTTTATTATCTAAGATTTTAAGGCAAAATATGCATGACATAAAATGTATTTTTTTTTACTTTCATCGAGAGAAAAGGGTAGTACCTACTTTATTTTACTGTAAGTATGGGACCTGGTATGGCCGGCGTCGGGTGTGTAGCGGAGCACAAAATGCTACACCCAAGAAATTTTGACACTAAAAAAAGTCGAAAAGGGAAAACGTTGCAAGAAAATTTAATTTTTTGGTTCAAATTAAAAATAAAATAAAAAAATTAACGAAATATAATAATTGTTATTATTCATTAACTTTTTTGAAATTTTTTCTGAGTGGTATTTCAATTGGAGGGGGGGGGATGTTGTCTGTTGTTGGTGCGTGAAGGAGATCAGAGGAACTTTGCTGCACACAGAGAAAACAAAAGTCGCCGGCCATGGGACCTGGTGTATCTGCATTCAATAATTAAACATTAAAATAACTCAATTTGTTGAAAAAATGGATTTATAACTTCTTGCAAATCATTATTCATGTGTAAATATAACGTTCTAATCTGATTAGTCATATTCTCACCCAAATATCAATTTCTGGTCCGACGTATTTTTTTCCTTCGAACACTTCGGGTGCAGCATATGGTGGTGAACCGCACCAAGTAGATAGAAACTCGTTGGGATTATAGTAATTACTAAAACCAAAATCTGCTATTTTAATGTTCATATTACTATCCAACAGTAAATTTTCAGCCTTTAAGTCTCGATGAACGATACGACGATTGTGGCAGTATTCGATGGCCGATAAAATTTGCCAAAATTTTCGTCGAGCTGTACTTTCAGACATTCGCCCGTGTTTTGCAATGTAATCTGTAAATTAAAACTTTCATGAGATTTGGTGGAGGTATGTGTAGGCGTTAAGAATATGGGTCGAAAGGGTAACTGGGATGCGTTGTGAAATTATTGGGTTACTTTTTCCATCACTGAGTGAGGTGGTATCGGTGGCGGGCGGAGGGCGGGGGAGCATGGACGATGAAGGAATGAAAATTTTCTATTTCAATATCGTACAGCCAGAAGTTGGACATATTGTTTGATATTTCTTGCCATAATCTACTTTAAAATATTCTTCATAATCTACTCTCTTGCAAATATTGAAATTAATTTTATACTTTAGCAAGAAGTTTTTCAATCTTTCCTCGTGTAGGTACGTAAAAGCCTCCAACTTTATCTACTCAAACTTTTTTTGACAGAATGAAGAAATCTCGAATGAATTATAGTAGGTAAATGACTGTCTTCATTAAAATAGGTGACACTCGAAACAAGCGTCTCTTGAACGTGGATCAATAGGTATTATTTTTTAAATAAAATATCAGATTACTACTCACCAAATATTTCTCCTCGGCTCGCGTACTCTGATACGATGAATATCATGTCATTTGACTCCATAACCTGAAATCAATATTCAAATTTGTTTAATGAAGGCCAAAAATATGATCTGCGATTTTAAAAAACCTTGATAAACTTTTCGCTTAAGAGCATTGCATTTTGTTTTCGTTGAAGTACCTGAGCCACCTTTCAAGAAATTAACGAGGATAGAAAAGATGTGTTCATAACCCACTTTTTGTAATGGAAAATTGCCACTGAAAATTAATTTTAATGACTTATGATAAACTTTCTCGTACATGCAAGTGATATAATAATGAGTAGGGCTAGGATTTTTATGAAAATGCATTTTTTTTTTCTGGTGCTTCTTTTACTAGCATATTCCTTTATTCCAGCACGTTTTTCATCTCAGAAAATTTTAAATGAGCCCTATTTCATTTTGCATATTTCACATTATTTTGATGCATTTTTTTCGGCTGTATTCACAGCCGAAAATTTGTACCTCCTAACCCGTGGCGTGCTCTGGTGAATTAGTTTGGGGAGAACTGATTTTGTACTACGTATTTTGGCCAAGTCGAATAACTTGTACTTCATACAACTCTGAAGTGAACTATGAAGTATGAAAGAAAAGAAAATGTGCAGCTCCGTATTCGTCAAGTCAGTTCTCCAGTTCCAGTAGTCCAGACTTGAGTTGTTTTTTTGTCATATCATGGTGTGTAGTGGTGAATTATAATAGTTGATGAAATTATTAATAGTTATTGTGTATTATAACAAATACGTCGGATTATTAGTTTCCTTAGTTTTGTTTTCTCAATTAGGTTACCATCTGTAGATATTCTTCAAATACCTATCTAGTATCAGTTTGATAGGTGCTGTGTGCTTATAGTGACTACGAAGTTCGTTATACATGCTTTTTATAATATTATACTTGTAATATTCCAATATTATGCAATTATGCTTGTAGCAAAATGCAGGGATGATTTCCAAACGATAGTGTAGGTACATATACCAATACGTCATGCAAGTCGTTCAACGTTGATATTGGTTTTATCATTGCTCAAAGACGATATGAAGATATTATAAGTAAAGTACGAGTAGGTATCACGTATCCATAGATTTCGAGAAAATTTCTTGTATTACCTATTTAGTTTTTGAAAATTTCTAATGTTGGGTGTTATGGAACTGTTGAAGTTTCTGTAAAGTGAAAGTATCGTTGTGATTAACTTATCGTTTTGTGCTTTTTCTTCGTCAATAATTTCATTATCTGCAGCCTGCTGATCATTATTGGTGAATTTCCAGTTTACTACATAATAAATTTTCTTTTCCGATTACTAACTACATGTAATTTTAAAATCTTCGTTTCAACTTTAAAAGTTGGTGAACTTGAAAATGCTATTTACTTCCAAAGCTCAGAATTTAGTACCCACCATTACAAATGAGATTGTGAAAAAATATTTTCTGAATTCAGTGGCTATATTCTTTTCATAAGAAAAATAAAATTGAGCACCGTTGAGTAAATAAGTAGAATGACCCGCCAAGCGGAAATGGACCACAAGTCGGAAAATAAAATTTTACGCTAGACGCAAAAATGTGAGATCAGGTCAAAATTAACGAAAATTGTTTTATGGCGGTTTCTGGTGGTGAAACATACGAGTATAATCTTGCCTGTTCCAAAGGTAGAAAGTCGAACTTGGCTCGGAAGTGGGGTAAAACTGCCTTGAAACAGCTGGAAAATGTTTTTAATTTTCTCGATTCTCCAACTGTTTTACGGGAGGGGGAGGGTGTGTCGTCATAATGATGGACCCCCCCCCTTGAGGTCAGTCTAGATACGCCCCTGTACCCACGAGCTTATTGGTTTCAATAAAGATATAAATTATACTTTAAAAAAATTAAATACAGTAAAATTTGTTTGATTTTCTTTAAACCCCTTTTTTTCAAAATACAATTTTTCTTAAATTAAAGTTCAAACAGTCATAAAACCATGAATTTTATCGGTACGGGCGTCGTTCTGGTTTCATATTAACGGGAATTTGTCCTACTTTCTAAAATGGCCATAAAATGAAAATTAAAATTTCCTACTTGTGGTCCCTTTCCGCTTGGCGGGTCAGATATGATTTCAATTCTCAAATGTCGCTTTGGGTAGTGTGTTAAGATTCGGTTCTTGGATTTTTTTTTTTTTCTTTCAATACGTAAAATGAGAATGGAATCCAGATAGTCTTTCATTTCATGATCACAGGATTCTAAATTAGGAATATAGTCGTCTTGTAATCTTCATAAGATTTACATACTCCCTACTTACAAGGTTTGAGGTTCTTGTTGTCCATGAGATATTCATATTTTCTCAAGAGTTCAGCCGATTAGCTCATTTAATGAACCGCAAGAAGAGAGCTTATACCTACTCTTTTTATCATAACATTGCAAAAAACGGAACGTGAAGTAGAATTCACTTTCGTTCACGATAAGAAACTCAATGTCGTCAGTTGATTTTTTTACTAATATAGCCCTCTTATCTAGCCCCTCTATGCATATTAAGTAGTTGAAAAATGAAAATAAGTGAGGTGAGGAGTGCTCTCACGTGCCTTATATGTGAACGTTCTTCGATATATTTGACTTTCGGCATACCTACTATTTTGTGGTGACTAATTTTGAAATTATGGTCAACCATGAGCTATGAATGTTAATGCACTGAAAAATTCCATATTTATAATTCCTTATTTCCAAGTTTTAGTCTTATGATACTTTTTCAGTTATTTAATTCGCGTAGGTTGGTGATATTAATTGCGGTATAATTTATGAAAGAAACGTGACGGTTCAATAATTCATGTAGGTAGGCATTGAGTGGCATCAAATTTTGAAATATGAAACATCACTAAGTGACCTAAAATAGGTATTTTGTGGATGGTTTTGAAAAATTTGTAGTTTCTGACATCCTACTCGCATTTTACAGTTCACTGACTCCGAATAATTCAAACTGTTTAGGCTATCCATTAGTCTACATACTTGTTTAGCGAAAAATTGATACTCATCTTTCAAACGATAAGCTACATCAACTAGAAAGGGGTACCTACTTAAGTACTCTACAAAGTACAAAGTGTTAGTAGCCTTTCTTAAAACAACAAAACCGGAAAGTTTCGCCTTTCATTTAACCAAGAATGAGAGGAAATTTGAAAATTTATTTTAATCAAAAATATATGAAAGAAAAAAAAATTGAAAAGCGAAAAAAAAAAGAAAATTTGTTCAACTTGACCTACTCAAAACATGACTTTAGAGGGAAAAAAAGTATGGTAACTTTTTCACTTTCAAGTTGTAACTTAATCATCTCTACATTAGAATGGTAAATTCAGTCATTGAAGTCTTGATTAATTCATTGTTTTGAATAAACGTAGGTCTGACTTTATATCGGAAGAAAGACAAACCGAAAGCATGCAGTCACTATTACAGACGTACCTATGATGGCGGTTGTAATGATCTGACCGATTGTCAAAACATTGCAGCCGAAAATCTGTTACACCCTGTATAAATTGCATGCCAAAATTAAGCTTCTGCAGCCTTTCTTTTATAAGTATAATGGAATGTGGCAAATAATAAGGACAAAATGTAAACCTGATACATATTTAATTTTCATCTATAATTTGTCTAAAGTTTATACGAATATCTCATGGCAGGAACTTCTGAGGATGAAATATGGAAAAATATGATTCAAACTCAATTACTTAACTCAACCAATACGAAATTTAGGATTTTTGTTATCAAACTGTCCGATAAAACGATATTTAAAAAAATATTTTCATAAAATGGAATTTTACCGACTGTATTCTGGCTGAGTTTTTATCTAAGAGATACGATTTTTGAATGTGTTATTATAATAAATATGATGAATTTACGGATGTAGGTATTGAGTTGGATTTTTATTTAAAATTAAGCAACGGCTTAAGTTGCAGAAATCAGTCGGGAATATTTCTCTGTTTTTAGGAGGATTTTTACTTTTTTTTTCACGTGGTAAAGCATACCCTTAAAAAATTTCTCCAATTCTGTGTTTGTGTAGATTAATGATACGCTGACCTACCATTCAAAAAGTTCATCACTAAATATTAATGGGAGGTTGAAATATAAAAATCGGGACGACTTTTTGAAATAGTTTAAGCCTTTTTTATACAAAACGTTGAACGCGATTCCATGTACGCTACTGTTATTGATTTTCGCCCTCGACGAAGCTGTTTTTTTCCTCCTTCTTCCCCTTTTCTTACTCAAGTTCCAAACATCGAGTTCTTTTCCATCAGTTTTCCCTTATCAGCTTGGTGCGGTGCAGTATTTCAAGAATTTATTTTTGGTTCGATATCGATTTGTTTTTACAGTCGAATATCACTGGTGACACAATTTTATCTTCAAATTTCAGTTCTTGATTAATATACTCGTAAAATGCCAAAAATTTTATCTTAAAAAAAAGAGAAGAGAAAATTTAGTCTAACCATGAATATTGAATAATGCCTCATCTCAGAACCAAACCGATACATTTTCCCTTTGCTAAAACTTATGGAATTGACTACCTATTGTATGTTGAGAAAACATTTTCGACAAAGATTATTCAAGTTTTCTGTCCATCTCACATTTTTATTTTTTCTGGCTCGGAAAGCCAAGAATGGGCGTGGACGAGTTTAAGTTAAAAGAGAATATAATTTATGAGCGTAATTTACATATCCGGAAATCTAAAGAAAGTACTGAGTTGTATTTTCTAAAAATATGAGATTAATTATTTTGGGCTTGGAAATTTCGAATAGTTGCGGTAAAGGATACCTAATTCAAATTAAAGCAATTCAAATTTCTGAATTGAGCATTGTATTTTTGTAGATGATTAACTCGGACCATGTCGTGTCTTATGCCAGTTCTTATAAACTTCCTTAACTTTGAAGTTTATTTTCTCAGCGATAGTTGCATTTTGGGACATAGTATTTTTACTGCATGTAAGACTCTTCGGTATATTGTGTACAATTATTAGACTGTAGAAGATCTCAATTTCCAAAAATAGTTGGCTTTGTCTCCTTGCAAATTACTATTCCTTTGCATTAAAATAAAAGTTTATCCATGATTCGATAAACTTGGAAAAATTCTTTTTAGAAACCCGTCTAATTTAATAAATTCTCGATAATTTTAACTTTAAGGTGACAGATATAAAAATCGAAGGGTTGATTTAAGAACAATCATTTTTTCCCATCATTTTTGAATACAAGTTATAAAAATATAGGACTAAAATAAAGCTGAAGACGCCATAGTAGGATAGTTCAAGAAAAATTTTTCAGCCTGTTAAATCAAGTTTCACCTTTTGTTTGGCTACTGAATATTTTGTAACTGAGTGATTTTTTTCAAAAAGGGCGTGGTTATGTACTTGTAAGAAAGTGGTTTGAGAAAAACTTACTTGAAATAGTCAACACTTGGAGACAAGAATTACTAAATTCCTTCCCTATAAGAACTGGGGAGTTTAGTCGTAAAACGTAACAAACACCATTGCAAAATTTACGAAAATTCACTAAAAAACTGTCCATAAAAGAAGAAGCATGTTTCTCTGTTTTAATGCTTAATGACTCAATCTTTTCCTTAGAGTTGATTGAGCTGATATTTCATCATAGTGATACTCCGCTTTTCCTCTGATGGTCATTTGTGTTAGGACGACTTATTAAAATGGCGTTTGTTGCGTTTTACGGCTAAACTCCTCAAACATTTTTAGACTGTTCTCTACATTCGGGCAAATACCTTTGTTCGTCGAATTTAGGCGAAAATATTCAGGAGAGTACGCGGATAATATATAATGTATTATACTGTATGTTAGTTATTCTTATATGTATGCCTACTGCCTACCTGATACAACTTAATGATATGAGGATGATCTAGTTGCTTCATTATGTCAACTTCTCGATGCACTTTCTTAAGATTCATTGAATCTAATCTTCGTTTCTCAATAATCTTTATGGCTACCTAAAATGTAAAAGAACGTTTTTTGTTAACCAACGCATTTCACAAAAATATTAAAGGAATTTCATTCACAAGCGATGGACGAATATTGTCAATATCTTATCATAATTATACTTAATATAACTAATTACCATAGATGAGAGCAGTGGTTCTCAAAAGGGACTAGTTAGGCCGAAGTCGCCTTAGAAAATTTTCTTCGGGTAATAAATTTAGGAGTTAATCCCTTCCTTGACAAATATTTGGATGGGTTACTGGATAGGTAGCAGTTTATGGTATAATTTTGATTACATACCCTTGCCATTTCAATGTAAGTTCACTGGTTAATGCATAGAATTTACTAAAAATTTTAAATGTCAAAATTTTTTTGCCCACCAGTCTAACTGCGAATGAATGGTGACGGGTGATTTGCAGGAAGGGATGAGTCCACTTTTCCGTATTTTACAGGAAAGCAAAAAATAAACACCGTCATCTTTTATGATGCCCTTCTTATTAATCTCCTTAACTTTTGAAGTCTGTTTCCTCAATGATTGTTGCATTTTGAGACATGATGTTTTTACTGCAGGTCGGTCTCAGTGTAGATATATCTACGTACGATAGCCAGTATAAAAATGAGGTACAATAACACATTTACCTATGCCTAAAAGGACTTTCGGTAAATCGATTCGCAAAATCAAAAATTTTATGTCGCCATTTCTTGTTTCAAGAAGTGATTTTCTAGAAGAATGGAGCAAAATTTTGCGATCAGTGAATCCCTTTCTACCAATCTTAGTTTATGATAGAAAAGTCCGCCTTGCTACTCATGCTGTTAGGACGATATAGATGTTTTAGGATGAGAACAGTTTTTAAGAATTGAAAAATAAAAGATAAAATATAGGACTACAATAAAAAATTATTAGAAGGATAGCTTACTTCAGTTCTGGTGAGTCGATGTCTGGCCAGTTTCACTTCGGCGAAATTGCCTTTGCCGATTCGGCGTTCAATGTTGTAGAAGCCGACTTTTTCTAAACAGTAGCCGTCTCCCATGTTGCCGAATGAGGCTTTACTCCTCGTTACGTCCGCATCAGTAACCATTCAAAAATTTCGAAGCAACTAGTTAACTAAGTCGGTATTATTATATCTGTAATGAATAAAAATCACACAAATTAATAAAATGGCTCGACGATATAATATCAGAGTACTCTGGTGGGCTGGTGTGACCCTTTTTAATTGGGGGATGAATTTTCTTATCTTCATCTTCATTTTTTCCACCAACCTTGAAAAAAGACGTAATAGGATGTAATTTTTTTTTTTTGAGGAAAAGAAAAATTGAATTCTATCCTTTTTCAAAAAACATTGACATGGAATAATTCTCGGATCATGTAAAAACAAAATTCTGTTATACATGTATATGTACAACCTAAATGCTGAAAATTCTATGGGTAGATCCTGTTAAAGTTCTCGAATATTTTTATGAATTACCTACCTTTGGAGAAAATCAAAAATTTCACCAGACAAATTATTCACAAATCACACTTATGAAAACTGAGCATTGACTATAAAAAATTATTATAAGACCATTTTCTTCATTTCTCTTCTATTTTCCATGCAAGACTGAGAATCGATGAAGTCAAAAGATGAAAAAGGAATGCGTGAGTAAAAAAATTGCTGTTCCAGTGGTTTCCACATTGTATTTATAAATCAACAGACACATCGTTTATATTTAATATTGTACTAACTAGGATAAAATTATTGATAGAAGAATATTTTATAATTTTTTCCCCTTCAGGCATGTGGGAAATTTATTCAGAAATTCACTCGGGTTCAAAATAGGTTTTTGTTTTATTTCGGAAAACTAAAAACGCTCGTTTCTGTTATTAATTAGTTTTTTTCAAACTCGCCAGATAGGTTGTCAGACAAAATACAGCACCCAGGTCTTACAGTGAGTAGAAACGATTTTTTTTTTCAAATTTATTTTAACGTGTCATGTACAACAACTACGATCTTAAATACTAGAAAATTGACGAGCACGAGAAACTGTTCGTCCGTATGTTCTCCAGTATTCAAAGCCATTTGAGCGTAAGATTTTCGAACCGCTGACATTTTTAAAAATTCATCTACTCTTTTCATCCTTTCTTTTGAAATTTCGTCACTACGCCCTTGAGCATTCTTTTACGTTTCGTTGATTTTCAAAACTTTTTTATTGATTTTTAGCTTAAATGTACAGCGAAGACAAGTCCAAAAAAATGTTTTTAATTGTTAGCTTAAAAGGTTTTCAGAGTTTACTAAACGAGTGACTCAAGTTCTGAAAATTCTGTTGGTCTAGCCAAATGGATAAAAGTAGGTAGGTATACTGAAAAAAATAAATGGTAATTTTTATAATTTTTAATGAGAAAAATTGGACAATTTGGAGTTTATATAGTTGAAATTATTACAAAAATTGTATGTAATAACCCTGAAAAAAATGATAATATAGCAATTTTCATTATTTTTTTTAGTGACTTTTACTATGTATAATATAATCTTCGAATAGTCCCATTTTCTTCTTTTAAAAAATAAGTGAAAACTACGAGTACTTATTCATTTTGTTCAGTATAATAGGTAACTGAAGAGTCTGATTCCAAATAGTGCTAAGTGTATTTTGGTGATGAAAAATGACGCCTGTAAAAATATGTTATGCAATTTGTCGAACAAATATGGTACCTATACGTTCTCGCTGGTTTTGTCTTAATTTTGCCCACCCAAAAGTTGCATGTATGGCACTGTTTGGAATCGGGTCGTAGTTGTATTTTTATTGCGTTTAGTTCGTTTTTTGCCTGTTTTCAATTTGATACTTAGCACTTTCTAGAATCGGACTCTTCAGTTAAAATATTATGCAAAAATGAGTTCGGTTGGTAGTTGATGTTCAATAAAATCTTCATAAATTACAATCTCTCTCGACTTCAAACAAAAACATAAATGATATTGGTCTAGAGAGATTTGAACATTTGATACAGGGAAAAGGAAAGGTTGGCTTCGTATTTTTATAAGTTTATGTGGAGGTTGAAAATGAGAGTGAAAATTTGTAGATTATGCAGGGTGGATTAGGAAAGCCAGTATCAAGAAGGGAGGATTTTTTTTATAGCAATGAAAAGCATATGGGGGAATTCAGACCATTGCTCCTTCCTGCAAAGAAATAGCGTCCAACTCTGTACACTAATTCAGCACTCAAAATCAGAGAAAACTTTTTTACGTTGTAGTAACAGGGAAATGTACGCATGAAATGAAATTTGTCGACGAAAATTTAGCCCAGGAGCCAGTCTTGGGGCCCTCTTTGTATTTACCACAGGTAAAGGTAAGTGAAATAATGATGGTTTTCGATTTCCATCAGTTGATCAAGATTTAATTTTTCTTAAGGATTTGTGCATTTCGATTTTATTTCTCGTCATTACTTTGCACTTTCTTTATCTTTTATTATTTCCATATAAATCGACTCTAAACTTAGACCATTGAATTAGTCATTTAATTTCAAATAGCGGGTCAATCGTCTTCAACGTATTTTTTATGTAAGGCACACTTCTACTGTATAACACAAATGAAAATCCGAATTGTATGTACGTTATTTTACGTCACATGTGAGACCCAAGATAAAGTATGACACTTGCAAGACCCCCCTTATAAATACTCGGAAATGAAACCTTCGTTTTCACATAGCTTGGTGGCTATCTGTAGATACCTTAGGCAATGTAATGAAGCCCACAGCTATTGGTTAGGTACACAGTACAGTTTATAGGGAGTAAAATGAAATGAGTGAACCACAAGTGTACATACAATTGATATTTGGGGCACTTGTGAGTCCCAGACAAAAAATTCAGATTTGGGGTCTGCGGAGTGGGGCGAGTAAGAAAAACTTTACATACACCTCATGGACATGCAAGACCCGCAAAAGGGTCTCCCATTGTCAAAAAGGGTCTCGCATTGTCAAAAAGGGTCTCGCAAGTGTTATGAAATATCTATTTTGGGTCTCACAAGTGACAAAAACTGCATCTCTATTTTTAAATAGGACAAATTGAAAAGCAACACATTGTGTAACATGGACTCCCATTTTTTCTTTGTGTTTAATAAATTCTCGGGCCATTATATTCTTGTGCGGAAAATAAGGTTATTTTTTCAATTTTTATCAACTTTTTTATTTGCTGACCCTGCAGTTTCAGCAATTGGGTGTTTTCAACCGAATATTTATATGTAGTACAAAAACAGCGAATTTTCCTGTTCATTTTTTCAATTTTTCACACTCCATTTTGTAAACAAAACAGTCGATCCATAAGTCTAAGTAAACTTAAACTTAGTAATTCCTCAAAATTTACAATGAATGAAAGTAATTTACCTCCTCATCGTGATCATTGGTGGAGCAGTTAATGGTTAAAGCGACATCTTTTTTTTTTCAAAGTATCTTTATGAGCCAGTTATCTCTTCATAACAACCAGATAACTGTCAGCATACACCCAAAAACGTACGGTATACTTTTAGAATAATATACTTTATATCGACACATACATACGACTAAGCCACATATAAAAAGAAAACCGTCATTTTCTGTAATATGTTCAAAATGCCTTTACAAAGGTATAACGAATACACTTCGTACGTTTTTTAGCATTTAATTTTCTCGGATTGGTCGTCACCAGTACATATAAATTAGAACTTGAAAATTAGAAATTGGTAATTAAAAATGGATGGTTGGAGGAATATGGAGGGAGCTAAAACTAGAAAACTAGAAAAGAAGTCATCAAACGATCAAGAAAATAGAAAAATGGAAAAAAAAAGTAGGAGGATGGAAAGGGGAAATAATGGGAGTGTAAAAATGTTGGAGGAACGAAAGCGTAAAATACGAACGACACGCGAGAGCGTAGCGCGCGACTGCGGTAGCGGAATTCGCTGTTGTCGGCGTCGACGTCCACCGTCAGCCCCCCCCCCTTCACTTCTCCGCCTCACATCAGCCGTGGGTCCTCGTGTGCCAATATCGACGTGCACCCTCCACCGTTTCACCCTTTCAGCCACTTCTTATCATTTCAGCTCCCCCATCTATGTGCCACTGTGACGTCACAGAAAACGTCAACCCCGTCAAACGGGACGCGCGCAACGAGAATGCGCTTTGTGCACCCCCAGCTTAAAGGTGCGTCCACGGTAGCGTGGCCCACAGTGGGTCTGCATAGCTGCAAAAAATTCAGCAATATTTCAACAACAGTACCTCCGGTCGGTGACTGACAAGGTGGTGGTTGAAGCCGTACAAACTTTCGGCTGGAAAATGGCCCCAAAGTACATAAGATTTTAATGTGGACCCGAGATCCAGGAGGATTAGTATTCAATTTTAGTTGCCGTTGAGTGGGATGACTTGGAGACTTCTCACAATTTTTTAGATGTTTTCCAACTTGAAGCATCGACTATATTCTGCGGTTTTCTTAGGTATTCTAGTTAATGTGGATTTAAAGTTTTGATCTAGTATTTCTAAACACAGTTGTAGGCAAGATTTTCAGCTCAAAGTGATCTTTTATTTGTTGAGACATTTTCAGAAATTATGTGTAATTTTTTTTTTTTAATTTATTTACTATGGTATGGTTTATTTATAGACACGTTATGACATCAGAGGTCTTTCCTGTCTTGGGCGGATGGTTGGGATTTGAAACTGTAGGTTTTGTAGGTGAGGTGGAACTTCTGGTAGGGGATGGTGCGGGGGTGATTGGAGAGTCTCAGACAGACAACTTCTCATTCATGCACCGAGCACTCAAGTTGGCCCCCCGCCAGATCTTGGTAGGTGGGTCAAGTTGTGTCGGTGATGAGTCTAGAACCCAAGACCTTTCAATCGCAAGGCTGAGCTTTACCACTATGCCACGCAGACCTGTGATTATGTGTAATACCATCTCAAAATTGGGTGACTTAATGCGTGCATTCTTCTTGGGAAAAAATTCAACTTTAGGAAAACATAATACCTAATTATTGTTTTTCTACAGAAAATAAATTTAGAGCACAAATTAGTGGGCTTTTTGGGTGTAATAAGAAAATTTGTAATCGAAAATGAACATTATCATTTCTACATAACATTTTTTCACAAATTTTCTATTCAAAAATATTTTTCCGTGATACTTTTCAAAACGTCAAATCTTATGGTGTCAAAAATAGTAAAAAACTTCATCACTATTTGTATCTATCAGTATAGTTGTACCTTTTTTTTTTAATTTTATTTTTTATGAAGTCAACCTCTATCCAAAAAGTAACCAAATTCGTCGATTTCATTAAAACGTCAAATTTAAGTAGACTGCTTTTACTATTGCGACCTTGAATGGATTAGAAATGTCGTATTATATTTTTCTTCAATAAGCTTAACCGGATCGAGTTATTAATGGCTAATAAATATGTACCTACTAACAAAGTCAATCAAAAGGTTACCATCACAATTTTTCAATTTATTTCCATAATTTGTGACCGTTTCCGACACAGTGTTAGTGTACGTAGTAGGTACGATCCTAGGTGCAGTTATTTTCATTTCTTATCAAAACCTTTCAAACTCGTCATAATTTTAATTGCGCTGAACTTTCTACAGGCTAATGTGTTCGAAATTAATTTCATATTTTGGGCACGCCCTATCGCTTTGATTTGCTTTTTTTTTCTGGTTTGTTTTCTTTTCAGGTTCTTTTTTTTTTCTCGTTTTCCATTCAATTTAACTTAATAAAAGATTTTTCAAAAACATTTCTTCCTCATTGATTTTGCAAAATGAAATTGTATTTTGTGGGGCAAATTCGAAATATTTTCCAATCCCCATTTAGCAGGTGGCAATTTATTGGTCTCGAAAATATCAAATTCCCATTTAGCAGGCTTTATTGGTCTCAAAAATTTCAAATTCCCATTTAGCCGGCCAAAATTTCAATTTTGTTGTCAAAAATATCAAATTCCCATTTAGCAGGCTTTATTGGTCTCAAAAATTTCAAATTCCCATTTAGCCGGCCAAAATTTCAATTTTGTTGTCAAAAATTTCAAATTTGCATTTGACCCGCCGGAATCTCTATTTTGTAGCCAAAATTTTCAATTTCGTAGTCGAAAATTTCAAATTGCCATTTGGCCGGCCAAAATTTAAATTTTGTTATCGAAAATTTCAAATTGCCACTTGGTAGGCCGAAATTTCAATTTTGGTCTCGAAAATTTCTAATTCCCATTTAGCAGGACGGAATTTTAATTTTGGTGTCGAAAATTTCAAACTCCCATCTAGCAGGCTGGAATTTGAATTTTGGTGTCGAAAATTTCTAATTCTCATTTAGCAGGCCAGAATTTGAATTTTCAAATTCCCATTTGGCCGGCCGGAATTTGAATTTTGGTGTCGAAAATTTCAAATTCACATTTAGCAAGCCGATTTTTTAGAATTTCTGAATTTCGTCCACATAATAGCTATATGTGTACCAGCCAACGCGTAAAGGAAATCCAGCCAACGCGTTGGAAATCCAGCCAAATATTTTTTAATTTCCTCTACGTGGGTACATTTTGAAATTCATCCATCATTATTATGTGGTCTATTTTTGAAAATTTCTGAATTTAGTCAACGTATACCTTTGTACCTATTTAAAAATTTTTTTTCGAGATTAGTCCTGGTAGGGGGGCTTTTGAGATCGCTGAACACGAATCCGGAAGCCGTTTTTGGCGGCGCGGCGGCTCTCGTCCAGCGAAATTTGGCCGAAAAAAAGGGAAAAATGCTTCAAAATGGGTCTTAATGGCAAAGTATAGAACAAAGGGCTGCAGAGTCGAATTCAGCGTGAAAAATTACATATTGTAAACATGTCTCCTGGAAAATTTGAAAAATCTACAAATTTTGAAAAAATGGCAAGGTTTACCTACCCCTTCGTATTTTTTTCAAAAAATTTTTTTTCGAGATTAGCACTGGTATAGGGTTTTCGAGGTCGCTGAACACTAATCCGGAACCCGGTTTTGGCGGCGGCTCTCGCCCAGCGAGATGTGGCCGAAACAAAATGAAAAATGCTTCAAAATAGGTCTAAATGGCGACATGTAGAAAAAAAGGCTGCAGATTCAAGTTCAGCATGAAAAATTCAATGAATTAAACATGTGTTGGGTCAATTTGATGACTGGTACGTGATACTAATTTTTATCAGATTATTTTGAAAAATGCAATGTCCTAATGAACACCGCTTTTTACAGCCAAATTTTTTCCATCATTCACTAGCTTAAACACAGATAATTCGATAATTTGCTAATATATTCCAATTGAACCCAAATTTCTCTTAATATAATACACGAGTACGTTCAAAAACTTTTCATTTTCTGAATTCTGCTCTGGGAATAAATTTTTAAGTTGAGCATGAGGGTTTTCAATCGTTAATTTAAAAAAAAATTATTCAGGAATTTAAAAAAATGATTACCTGAATTGGTCGGGAGAAAAAATGATGCAAACATTGCACAGCCCCTTTCAAGAAGAGAGTATGCAAAGTGCCATACGGCATACATGAAAAATTACTTATATTTCTCTATCTACAATTGTGAACTGGAGGCGGAACACCCTGCTTGCACCAATTGAAATATTTTCTAGAGAAACATCAGTAACCAAATAAACAGATGAAGTCACGCGAACCATCCCAAAAACTCACACTGCAGTCTATACATCTACAGTCAATACGACTATTCATATTAACGATGAAATAATAATTTATTATTTATAAAAAATAATTTCCACATTACAACATTTTTGTTTGAATCAACGATTGCAGTTGATAGCCATGAATTCATGCTAACTTGATTGAAGATGCAATTATTATTAACATTTCCGACCATAATTCAAAACATCAATCTGGATACAAATTGGTGATTAGAAAAAAAAAAAATGTTAACAAGAAACGACGAGGAAAAAAAAATACACCAGATAACGCTTAAAACAATACTTAAAATGTTTAAAATGGAATAAATATCTTTGGATAAATTTACAGCGACAGGAAAACAACCCGTCAGTAATGAATGAAAAAGGTCGGCAAAACCATTTGTCATACAAATAGATAGTACACGAGCAGCAATCAACAGAGTAATATTTCAACAATTCAATATTAAAATAAATAAATAAATAATAGGTACTGACAAGAGCGTAACCAAATCGTTCATACGGTTCATTTATAAGAATGTTGTTAGACCGAAAATAAAATCAAAAGCGAAACTACAAGAAAATACGGATTAGAGGAGAGATTTTCAGTAACAACTCGAATGGTGTACACGGGCGCCTGCAATAAGTAAAACCGAACGGCCGAAGTATACATATTGTCCGATCCACAAATGCGAGCGAAGAATGAGCAGATTACGAAAAATCGGCGGGGATTATCAATTAACTGTCATGGCACCCACAGGAAGACATACGGAATTCACAAAATTGTTAGATTGACGTACGCACCATGAGGACGGCTTTCTTAGAAGTTACAAAAAGAAATAATAAGAAAAAAAAAAAGTAGTACCGCGAATACCGAAGAGGTATTATCAACATTACAAAGGTCACAAAGACTCTTATTTTACTGGTACTGGTATAATCGACATCGAGTCGACAATACACATATATTTATAAATAAGTTATACAAAAGAAGTTCGCCATTTAACTGATGAATTTTTTTAATACTAATGAAAATGGCTTTTGAATATTATAAGTCGCTGCGCGACGATAATCGAGCGATTTTTAAGAGACTGGCTCCACGTAATTCGCTGGATACAATCCAACACGTCCTTCTTTTCGCCCTTTACACCAACCTTGTTCGTCTTCGTCTTCAAGTTTTTCAAATAAATCACCTACAAATAAAGATTAAATTACTGTTTCGTACAAACGTGACATACAATAATTTTCACCGGCGGCCGCCTGTACCAACCATAGTAAAGAGTTTTTTTTTCTCCAAGTGTCAACATCCCCTGATAGCGCATAAATATACTTTGAACATAATATTATTCTAAAATATTTCCAATTTTCAGAAAACGACTAACTTTTTTTAAATTTTTTTAATTTGCGAAAGAGATTTTGAAGAATAACATGTTCTAAATATTTTATAAAAATATTTCAAATATTTCCAATATTTTAATACAGGCAAGTTAAATCAAAACATAAAATTACATATCATGTCGTATTGTTAAAATACCAGCACGTAGTAATTCAAAATTGAGTGTTATTAACGCTACGAGGGTAAGCTCTGAAATTGACTCGATATCGAAAACAGTATATCTGTGAAAAATTTGGTGAGAAAGAAATGATGAATAAACATAATTTTATAAACGATGTAGCGTAATGTAAGGCTTAATTGAATTTTTGAGACGTTTGACAAATATTCGTATTCGACATGAATATGGTGACGCATTAAAATGTAATAAAAAAGGGAGAAAATAAAACTTGAGTTTTCTGTTTTTTTTTTTGTTTTTTTTTTCTCCAATGATGTCTGTACTAAATTTCAATTTTGGAGTACTACATCTAAAAGCAAGTTTAGAAAAGAAACAGTAAAGACATTTACGAGAAAGCTTTAGCTTCACAATGAGTTGACTCGTTATTTAAAAATTAACAGTCCTCTGTAGTTACATTTTTTCATCAAGAATCAAATTCAGAATCTATAGTGTAACGAACAAACCTTTCATATTATATATTGTATATAATTTGATTTTCAAAGCTACAAACAATCACCAGAGAAATTTTGAAATATAAGACATTCTACTGATCCAAATTAAAATAAATTTCAACTTACCCACCGTACAAAATTAATAAAATTAATAATTCGAAACAATTTAAATGTTCGAAAGCAAAGCAACAAAAGCAGAGGATTGATTCAAAACTCAACCCACTTTCCACGTCTATTCGACGACTACTTTAAGCGATAATTTTATTGTACCTTGTCTGAAACTTAATTCGTCTGCTTCGGCTCCTATGTAGTCATAAAGCGCTCTCACCGGCACACCCGGCTCACCATTATCAACCAAAGCGTCGTTCACATCTTCGTCCCACTCTTCTTCCTCAAACGGATTAGTTTCCGCTTTAGGGCTGCCATTGCTGAAAAAAAGAGAAAGTAAAATCTGTACTAATTTTTTCCCGCATTAACATAATATTTTACTCGTTGTGCCTTATAAAATGCTCCTCGACGAGTTTGTCGACACGATATTTTTCCATTTTAATCGGATATTGCTAATTACATTAAAAAATAAGAAAAAAAAAAAGAAAAGGGGGAGAAAAAAGAGGTCTGTGTTTGTACTTACGTAATACCATCACTCGATGACCTACTCGGAAAACTAGGACCATTCTTTTGCGGAGACTTATCGTTTCCTTGCGTTTGATTGACGGACTGATTCCAGCCAGTAGTTTTAATATCGATCGTACTCTGCGAATTCACGCGTTCCGACAAGTTGGGTTTCTTCGTTGATATTTTGTTGTTGGCCGACGAGTAGTCCTAAAATCAAAGTATAACGTAGAGATATTAATAAGGAAAGAAATCTCAGCAAAAGGTTAGACATTAATAAACAAATATAACAAATACAGCAACCCAAAGCTACTACGAAAATACTTAATTGAAAAAGATCAAGAGGGACGCAAATCATAATGCTGCGTAGTTAGAAACATTCAAAAAAGTGAGAAATAATAGAAAGTGCTAATGCGATAGGAAAAAAGTAAAAGAAGAATATATTCCTAGAACGTCTTAAAATAAGAAAATGTTTCATTTACATGTAAATCTTCGGGCACTGATCGTTGATTAATTAAAGTAATATTATTTCCGGCCGGTAAGGGTTCCTTAACTTTTGCCTTAGAAATATCGCGTAATTCTTCTACGTATTCCTACGAAAAACAACACGAAAGCAATATGCAAAAAAATAAATAAATAAATAAATAAATAATAAAATATAATAGCAATAATAATAATAATAATAATAATAAAAGTAATGATAGTAACAATTTTAGCTGCAATAGTCTAGTATTTATCAATAGTAGGCCAAAAAAAAGTTGAATAATTCTTGAAAAATCACCAGCTACATAATTCCGCATTACTCATTTCTTCACTTCAAATAAAGTTGAGAATAGAGAATAATGTTTCAGCAGGCCAAATTATGAAAACACAAATAATCAACGACATAATCGACATACAAACAGACATGCATACCAATTCAATTTTCAAAATCGAAGACTGAACACGACATTAGAGAAACTTAGATCGGTAATCAAACTTCGACTACGGAATACATGGTCGATAGAAATTGATAAGAACTTAAAGACAATATCGAATGTTTTGCGGAAAAGGGTAAGCTTAAATTTTTTTTTTTTAATCGCGTAAAGAGTGAGATAACTTATTTGTAATCGATCATTTTTTCAAAGTTTGAACTGAGTTTTACATGAAGACAATCAAGTCGAATTTTGCGATCCAATAAAACGAATTTTCCATGTCACAGTTTCAGAGAATTAGCAAACAATTTTTCATAAATATAAATTTTAACCGACAACGAACCCACTTCAGACGCTCCCCTCTGCCTCTAGAAATCAAATCAATAATTTATTTAATGCAGTTAGAGAAAAATCATAAATGAGTCCACGATTGAAGACGTGGTTTTTCTTTCGAGAAAATCTGGTTCTCAACGCATCTTTGTGGAGCGACTTAGCATGAATTTTATTTTCGTGGACGATAGTCTTTACGATAGAATATAATTATGGACATTTTAAATGAATAAGTCGTATCAACTCGAATTATCGATATCTAGAAGCCAAAAGGCGCTTTGTTCCATTTCAAAAAATTTACAGGCAATGAGAAAAGAAACGTTAATATTTTGTAGGTAATACTGCTTCATAGTTCATCAAGTGTGTCTCGAGATCCAAGCTGATTAATGCAGCATTTCTTTTCTCTCACCTCGTGAATTTTTTTTCTTTCAAAGGACTTAGCCCCTTTTGGCCTAAAGGTATCGATATTTTCCTGCTGAAAATACGGAGTAATATAGTTCGAGGCAAATATACGTAGAAAAAAAAACACCTTCTGAAAATATTAAACTAATCTAAACTATCATCGAGGCAACGATTATGTCAATTACTCGGTCCTCATGAAAGCAGAAGCAAAATCTCATATTTTACCTAGCAGTAAAACAAATACACAACAAATCAAGACAAAAACTAACAAACTCAAACAAATGAACAGCATTTTGTTAAGAAGCTACTGAAACTCGACTTTCGCCGGCTTTAATACGAAGTTCTAACTAGCTGCCCACTGAATGGATAACATAGATCTGCACAAAATGCAATGCAACAGTAGCAAACAACATAGAAATTCAAAATTGAAATACTCAGATTATGAATAACTGAGGATATTCTGAAGGAAAACTGAAACGAGCTAATTATAAAATATGTATCACCACTTTCAGAAACGATTGAAGAACGCTTACCTCGAATTGAGGCCAGTTCATTGCCATATTGAGTCCATGATTATTTGACCACCATTTCAAATCTTTTTCGTGATCGGCGTTATTTATCGTATGATAAAATTCTTCGTATATTTGCGGAATTCTACAAATATCACGAGAGATACGTATCAAAATAAAATGTAATTGACATGAGGGGGGAAAAAAAGAAGAAATTAGGAAGTGAAAATCAACTAGACTCGGAAAACTGTTACTTACACTGGATCTTGTGAAACATTCAGGTACTTGTGCACATTAAATAAAACGTCTTTGAAAAATTGTAATCGTTGAGCCTCCATTTCTTGGCACTTTTCGAAAACTGTTGACATATCTTCCATGTATTTCGGGTTGTAGGAGTTCAGTTCTTTCAGCGCAAGACCGTATTTCTCGTTATTCTTTTGTACTTCTTCTTTCGCCTTTTGAACACGATCTTGGGCTTTTTTGATCTGGAAAACACAACAGATAGGTTGTATTATAGTAACTTCGAGGACCAATGGAAAACACACTTTAGAATTAAGGGTGAAGGGATGGATTTCTTGTAAAACTACCAACTGGAGTAAATAATAAAATAAAAACATGTACGATTCCGTCTCCTCCTCCCACCGCCCATGGACACTTGAGAAATAACGTTGAAACCCTGCAATCGCCTATCTTTGCAAAGCGTCATTTTTTAATAAGATTTTAAAAAATACGTCATAATTTTAGTTACTCATTTTTCCACCCGGAAATCATCATTATTTTTAAATTCTTTTATCATGAACAATGAACTGACATTTTATGATTCCAAAATACAGCCCCAGTATCACCAGTACTGGTAGCATTCGAACACAGTGCAGATTTTTGAAAAATCGTGCCTCAAATGGGCTTGTAAAATTCCACTTTTTTCAAAGCAAATTTTTGCTGATTGTGAGCAAACTACTGAAAAGATGCGCAATAATCATTTCTCACTTCACTCCCTTTCACCGATTACAATTTTCGAAATGAATTTTAACCCTATCTATCGCGTACAAATTATAAATAAATATATGAAATAGGCTGTTGGGTATTTTTGAAATTTGAAGATCATGAAAGGAACACCTATTCACTTCCCATGTTGCAACTAATGAAGCGAAGACGGTGAAAAAACATTTATACGAATAACTTTACGCACGACCAAGTCTCTAGAAGCTCGATATTTTTGAAAACTTTCGACTTATTTATCGTGTCATACGCTACAGGCACCACTCACGTTTATCAAAACGAGTGTTCTCGCTTGAATTTACTGGGGCCACGTAATGTCACATACTGTACAGCTACCGACATGGAATAATGACAAGATAAACGGTTGTATTTTCTAAGAACTTTCAATATTGGATTGGTAGGTACAATGATGAAGGTTCGACGTGAAACTTTGATAATTATTGGTGAGTAACTTATACATCGTTGAGAGCGGAGCGAAAGCTAGAAAGTTGGTAATATTGTTAAAATTTTCCTATGAGCCATTTTTTTTTTCAAAGTTGAAGGTATACAGATAGTTTTAGCGAGATACATTCAACAACAGCTGGTAGCTGGCTAGCTCGCACAATAGAACTCAAATTGTTGAAGGGTAAACGAATTGGTTGAAATAAGTTTATACTGTGTAAGGTGTGAGTTTTTCAATTTTTTCATATCTTTAGTGCTTTTTATTAACATGCATTTCAAAAGGTTTTCATTCACTTCCAATTGAAAGGTTATTTTTGAATTTAAATATTGGAATGTCGAACGAGAGCACTGAAATATCTCTCATCCTTTAAATGCCTATCAAACATTCTAAATACTGCGACGAACATACATATAACGGGTTTCTACGTCGTCGAACATATTTCAAGTGCTTCCGTTTAGAGCACATACACGCACACAGCAGAACAAAAATAATAGTCGTAACGGACACGCATATATGCACCCAAGTCAATGCTCCGATCTCAAAAAAATTAAAGCTAAACAATTAACGAAGAGTGTGCGTGCACACGCTTAACCAACGGGCCATCGTTTATAAGTTATGACGGTAATAACCTGATCGCCCGACAAGGACTCGTCGTGAGCAGCGTTTTTCACTTGCGATAAGGCAGTCTTCTCGGCTTTACAGGACGTATGGTAATCGCTTTTCGCTTTATTCAGCTTAGTCAGCAACTTGCACCATGGTTTTTGAGCTTTTTTGAATGAATCTTCCATTTCTTTGCGTTCTTTGATATGTAAAACGGTCTGCAAAATAAAACATAAACGTTAAAATTTGATAGAAAAATAAATTACAATAATAAGAATAGACACGAGTATGGAAAATAAAAGACCTTGCGCCTCGAACGCAATCTTTCAAAAACATTTTTGAGGAGTCGAAAGAGAATTTTGAAGGAGACCGCTGATTCATAAATTCTTTTTTCAACTACAGACGGAACTAATTTGCTTCTATAATGAAAAACTCATCGAATTAACGTTCCTGATGAACCCTTAAAATAGCCCAGAACAGTCTCATAAGAACTCCGAATTGACTCATGAATTAGATAATATTTGAAAGGTAATCAAGTTATCACCACAGTAGCGCGCCGTTGATTGAGAATTTCCCCGTATTAAATTATTTAAAAATAAATGGCTACTGTTCTTACGATATAAAAATGTAAAATTACCTTAAAGTTGAGGTCGTAGATATGTATAGTTGAGACTAATAATTTTTTTCAACAGAAAACAGTTTAGATAATTGTAAATTCGATAGAAAACCTAAATAGGTAGATGACACACACGTTTAAAATTTTTGCAATAAATTAACCGACAGCATGGTAGATTTTTATGGCTTCAAGTCATTTGCTCGCTGGCCGCAAAGGGATTTCACAGTCAATGATTTTCCTTATTCAATTGAGTAAATAATTTCATTTTTTCGTCACACCAATTAATGCGACAAAATCGATGAAATAGCTAAATGCAATAATTGGTTTCATTTGAAAAAAAATACGTCATTCCAAGAACGGTTAGAATATTTGTCTTTGAATAATTTCAAAAGTGAGTCATTTTGAAAGTTTGACTTATTTTGTCTTTGAATAATTTCAAAAGTGAGTCATTTTGAAAGTTTGACTTATTATTCTAAAATTAATTCCCTCTTCCAAAATAAAGTCTCCTTGGAGCTGCTGAATCCTTGGAAAAGCCTTTATCAACACGCTCTTACGAAAAATATTCGGTAAACAGTCGTAAAAATGCATTCCACAAGTATTTCGAGTAGCCTAAATTAATTCGTACGACTGCATTCAGACGGAGAGCACAATTCTACAGCATTTCGTCCTTGAAATCATTTTAATCGCCTCGACACGGATGCTGTGGTCTCGAAAGAGAATAAATTATAAGATGCGCGGTCCGGAATTGTGACGAAATTCTAAAGCGGTCTCCACACGATGCGTGATGTGCCGCATTTTTAGACGAATGTTTCCACATTCGGCGCAAAACGCATCGTGTGTATATTTTTCACAAATGCAAAAATGCGTGATGTGGCATGCGCCGCATGCATGCGTGTAGTTTCCATCGAAAGTCGGTAAAATTGCACGCATCAAAGTGGACGCATGTAGCATCAATGCTTTTTCAAAATTCGTCCAATTTGGTGTGGCGAATCACCCATCATCGTCTGGATGGTAGACATTCGTCAATGGGTACATTTGCCCCATCATTTTGACGAATGTACCCCAGATGCGTGATGTGGCGCATCACGCATCGTGTGGAGCCCACTTAAGTCAGCTTCGAGCGCGTGTATCGGCATTAATTACGAATACAAATAACACCGAAATTAATTACTTTATGGTAGTTATCTTTCTGCCAACTTTTCACTTGTTGAATAACTTCGTTATACAAATCATCTCGAACACGATTATGAACGTCGCAAAGCCTTTCGGCCTCGACCAAAGCTCCTTTCCATGCCGCTTCCATTGTTCCATATTCTGGGCCTGAAAAAAAAAAAAAAAAAAAAAAGTAGCAATATTCCTATTTGAAAAAACTAGTGATAATAGAGAAAATTGTACAGGAAATTGGTAATTTAAAGTACACTATTGATGTGTTAACATTTTTGTTTTCTAATTAAGGTCTACGAGATTTCCAAAGCGTACAAGATATTTTGTTTATTTCAATATTATAAGGAAAAAAATCAAGCAGTTAAATCTCACTATGCTGGGTGGTTTTATACAGTTGGATTTTGGCTTTCTTTTTTTACTGTCTCCGTTTTAAATCAAAGCAGTGTTTATCATTTGTCAGAAATGCAATACCTATTATGATGGGAGAACTTCGCTCCCAAGCCGGCCAGCGGGGCTGTACTCCCCTGCACACCCTTCGGCCAAACCTTCCAATCCAATTCAGATAATTCATCAAAAATCTTACTACACCTCACCGATCTCGCTATTTTTACAGTCAACAACTTCAGCCCCCTCACACCACAAGGGAACTAACATTGATATTTTTGCATAAATAACTTGAAAAACTGTGTCTGTGCGCCGAATTCCAGTCGAAGTGAGAAAGTGTTAACTAAACTATAAATAGCACGCTTAGCACCCAAAATGTAAATATAGTTTGTTTTTTTTCAATGTTGCGTTCATTATTGTTTAAAATGTGATTCTCAATTAATTTTTGTAAAACCATAAAGTTAGGATTAGAGTAAGAGTCTGCGAAATAAAATGAAAGAAAGAAGGAAACATAAAGAAGTCTCTCATTTGTCAGCGTTTCTTAAACGTCGATTTGGAGGGGAACCCTTTTAAAAACACAAATGGTGGCGAGGGGATTCGGTCAAGACTTACCCTTTTCGATGAGTTCATTCCATTTTTTTGCCCATCCTTTGAGATTTTTAGCATATGTTTTCTCGATATCTGCTCTTTCCTGTATCAATGTCATCAAATCGTTACAAAGTTTGTAGCCATCTTCAATGCGTTTGGTCGTTCTCTTGTAGTTGCCGGGCTCCCAAAATGAGTCGCTGGACGCGACCAGCAGATTATCGTCGCTATGATGCGACATTTTCTTATTCACGACAACCTGAAAACAGTGCAGATTTTCCATATAATAACACCTAATAAGAAGTATAATAATAATAATAATAATAATAATTTCGGAACGATTTTCAACGGTAAGGACGCGGATACGGTCGCATTAAAGACGAAATAGTAAATCGCACAGCAGGAAGTAGCAATCGATTCGATGTGCAGATCTGGACGATTACATTCCGCACGGTTTGCATGTAAAGATGACGCGAATAACCAGCTATTTGTAGTGAGTGAGAAAAAAAAAAAAGGAAAATTTTTTTCCGTATTAATCAGACAGAGGTGGACGTTGTCCTCTACGATGACCTGTGAAAACAGACGAAGAAGGATTTTGATTTGGAACGTAGCGTAGCTTTTATTACCTTACTAACTGTTCAAGCCACATTTGTACGGTTTCAAAATCCATAAAATATTATCAACTTTTGATGCACAGATAACATGACTGGGAAGATCCACGGCTATGGCGTGCTAGTATCTTGTTTAGGGTCTTACCCCGTACACACTTGCAGAGAACTATCATTCAACATGAAAATCTCAGAAATCAGCTGATTTATAAAATGTGTATTACGTAGTAGAACTTTTCAGACATTGCCATTCGACTTATTATACGAAAATAAACCCGATATCAGCCACTCCGTATAGTACCATATTTTCTATCTTTTTCCCAATACAGAGGTACAAAAGTTATGGCATCCAACAATCAGAGCTTTGGATAAGAAAGTAAAAGCAATGACAAAATCAGTCTGTGATTTACGCGTAATCACTGAGGGACATTAAAGGGATTCAAAACCCTCTTCTCTTCTTTTTCAACCCCATTAGAGGAAAAAACAGGTTTTCGCTAAAAATCAAAAAAGCAGTTCGGAAGACTGTTTTTAAAGCATTAAATTTCTCATTCCTTGCTTGCAAAATTTTGGGTCTGTGTTCTGCATAATCAGCTTTGTTCGATTTGCCACAAGAATAGACCTGGGTTCGACTGGGGTTCACCCCGGAGTCGTTTTAAGCGTTCGATTTACACCGATTCGAATTCGCTTACACGTGGTGAACAAACGAACGAAAGTGATAAATATTGGTCCACATGACCACATCTGCACCTACGGCTCGAAAAACAAGTTTGTCATAATATGTTTCCAATCAATAAAGTGCCGCAGATCAAAAAATTTCCAATTAAAAACAAAACATTCTAGGAGGAAACCGGTCGAAAAGGCAGTTTCATTCGCTTCGATGCATGAACATATTATAGTACGCACTCGTGGAATGCATAAATTCACCATTACGAGTCACATTTTCGACCAATGTGTGTGGTCATCAGAGTACTTCCATCCGAGTGATTTCAGTTATGCGTTGGCCAATTTTTATGTGACAAAAAGTGACTATTAAAAAAGATGGGCCTACCAAGAATCAAGATCACTGAAGTCTAAACACACACAGACTTTCTGGGCAGAGCACGCATGCGTCGTTTCCAATGGATTTCAAAACGTATGCGGAAGTTTACAACACTGAAAGCTGAAAGATGCTGTGCGAAGCGTTGAATGAATGGACGGATAGAGGCGTTTGCATTCTTCGAAACTTCGAAATCTCTCATTTTAGCCGGCGTATTAATTTTTTAAATCGGTTACAACTACAACTTTTCGACGGTCATCAACCTCGAGTGTAGCACTCTGTAGCACAATCTTTGCATCCTCCCCTTTCCCTTCCATTTTTCTAATGCCATCGACAGACCAGTTTATAATTTCGGGACAGCCTATCCCCCTTACCTACATACAGGGCTACGATTACAAAGAGGACACGTTGAACTTGGCTTTTTTTTTTTTTTTTGCATCAAGTCCGAACGAATGTATGCGTAATTGATGATGCTTCAACACGTTTTCTCTCATCACAAAACTGGATATGCTACGCCACGAATAGGTATTCACTGGCAGACTATGTTCACCTCCGGGTGCCAAAGAAGCATCTTTCGACCATCACAAACTAATTTTAAAAAGTCACATTATCACTAATAAATTTTCACCATGATCCTTTTCGTTCTCAGGTCGAGATTTGAAATTACCGGAATAATATTCATAACGATAATTAGACAATGCGTGAGTTTAGGAAGTGATGAATTTTGTTTTTAGACGGAAAATATAAAAGTCGTCAGTTGGATTATTATGGTTACTACTTCCAACTAGTGGTATATTTGAAATTACCGTTCTTCAAATAAGTAAGAAGAATTACAATTGAAAACAAATACGACCAATATAATATCTAATTTGCTTTGAAACAACTAAGATGTACATAAAAGTCGGAAGACACAATTCAGAAATAACTTGAATTATTTTCATCTTGCTGTTAGTTGATTAGTTATCGTACAGTTGAAAATGAAAAAGTCATTATAATTATCGCCAAGATAACAAAGCATCAGTAATTTTAAGCATCCTTACATGTCGACCACTTGAGGTTCATGGCCACGAATTGATATTAGGTATTCATGTTCCACGACCAAACAGAGCACAAATGAAATTGCTCAAGGCTAAATCAACACTGAAGTAGAAATAAAAGTCCATTTTCCTTACGATAATTATTCCACAAAACATATTATACTCATATGAATATGCACTGAGAGAAAAGGCCGGTAGGTATAGTACTTATTACTACGCAGTATAGTAATTTTTCTCAACGAGGTAACAAAAATTATTATTTTATAGTAATAAATTCTTATATGATAGTAATAATGTACTACAAAAATAGTTAATTGCACTAAGTACCTATACAATTTAGAATTGTCTCCCAGTTTTCCAATCCTAAAATAGTAAAAAGTACTACCTACTGAAATATCTCTCAGTGTACCCACAGAAGTGAATGATAACACTCAAGTTAGCTCCTTTCGAAAATAATGTAACCTAGCAGCAAAATGAACCGTTGGTTGGAAGATTATGTTGTTGGGAAAATAAACTTTCGGGAGAATGGGTTGTCGGAAAAATGGCTACGGGAAGAGGGGTGTTGGAAGAATCGGGTGCCTGGAAATGGGCCCGAACCGAAATGATACGAATTGAATTTCCTTATTACGAATTGAAACAAATTATGGATCGTTAAATTATTTTAATTTATTACGAACGGAAAATACCACCATACCGCCCTATTTTCGAGTCGGAAAACCGCAAATTATCAGAAGCGGGATATTTTGTTTTCCACAGCGGGATTTTTTGTTTTCCGCAGCAGGATTTTTTGTTTTCCGCACCGGTTTATTTCTGTTCACCGTTGATTGAATCGTTTATCTTGATAATTTGCGGTTTACCAACTTGAAAATAGGGCGGTTTCCGTTCGTAATAAATTAAAATAGTATACACGATCAGTTTGAAAAGTAATCGCGATTACCGCACCAATCGTGTAATCTACTAATACCTAGATCATAAACATCAGTAAACTGGACAAGTATTTACACTGCATGGAGATACATAAGAAATGGGAAAGTACACATTGGCAGTCCTTGGCTACCATCAGGCGTCTGGGGCAAATTTCGTCAAACACTCCCCTATACCTTAAGTAACCGAAAACATATATGTACATCAACATGGTACAGATTTATGGCGGGCAATTTCGGACGCTATAATGGTAGGAACAGACAAATGTAAGAAAAGTGATGTTGGTAGTCAAGTCAACTTACTCGTACAACAAATTATTAACGAAAACTCAAACTCACTTAGACTTCAAGACATCCATAAATCCAAAACGAATTTCAAATGCAAAAATTCGAGGAATCTGTTTCGTAATTTTGTAACGACTTTGATTACCCAAACACTACGTACAAGTATCTACATTAAACATTATTCAATGATGTTGGTTGTACAGTAAAAAATTACGAGTGAACAAAGTTTATAAAACGTATCGGTAACGTTCGTCATTCCAAATAGCGTGGTAAGTGCTCTTTATTTGTAACATTTTTTTTTTTTTTGAATTCCAGTCCATGTTAATAATGTCAATTTTTCACCTATTTAACCAATCCGTTTTATAAAGTACAAATTAAAAGGGAAAAAATCAATGTTCTCATAGTACTATATTTACTCAAGATAAGCCAAATATTGAGCCACGAAGGTTTTTTGATAAGCACCGTGAACAAGAAACAATACTCGAAATATTTCTCGATCAATAAAGCGGACAGACTGGGAAGACGGAAAAAAGGAGGAAATCAGAGGAAATAAATACAAGGTTGAAAGAATTTTTTTCCGCCGAAAACAATTGCAATCTAAAGGGTTTTGTTTGATTTTTTTTTTTCAACTTCGTTTTCTTAGGCCCGAATTTTCTATGGATTTAGTGCACATACCGCAGTTCGTAATAGAGAACTCTTTACACAACGACCAACGGTCACTTTGGGCAATCGATTTTTTTTACTTTAATAGCTTTATCTGGCTTCTCTTCGACGATTTTCAGCTGGTTAAATAGGTTTTATATCGGGGTAGGTGAAAAAAAGAAGTACCTACAATAAGCAGGTTTTCAAAATAAAAGACTGAAAACCTGCTGATAACTTGAACCACAAAGTCTGTCAAATAACTAAAGGCCGGAAATGCAAAAAGCAAAACGCAGTGAGTACCATAAAATAAATTTTACAACAAACCACTTTTCAACACTGCCTTACCACTTGATTTGAAAGTGATACATGAGTGAAAAATTTATTAAAATAAGTGTTTTCATGCCTTGTAAATTCGACTCAAACCTTCGTAAGAAAATGTGAAAGACATTATTTGCAGAACAAATTTGAAATTGGATTGCTCTTCCAAGGATTTAATTATCAAATGCCTGGGCCAGATTAATAGCTCCCCCTTCAGTTGAACAATGTCATTTTTGTATCAAAGCTAAATTACAAAATCATGTTGGCTGTTGAAATGTCAGGACCAAAAATGAGTAAATGTACTTTTCAAAGTCTAAATTCTTCTCTATTATTGAAAATAAAAAATAAGAATCTACAATGATTAACAATAATCATAGTGAATTTTTCAGAAACTAATTTCCTTTAAAAGAAAAAAAAAAGAAAAAAGTCAATTTAAAGATATGTGATACGATCTGAGATACCATACACAAACCCGGAATTCTTGATTTTGAGTTTTTGATTTTATTCGAAAGGGGAGACAAATACGAGTATTTAAAAAAAATCATCCAAAAAGATCAATTAGACGCCGAGTTATAACTCGTCTTTACGTTTGAAAACTGAAAAAGCTCATTTTGAGAAAATTGACTTCAAAGTTTCTTTTAGAAAACTAGTTAAATTCCAACAAAGTAATAATAAACTTTTTTTTGTGAACTGCACAGTGTGGGGGAGGGGGAGAGAACTGAAAAAACTGCACGAAGAATATTTTTGATTTTTGGTAATTACGAGTATGTAGCCCAGCACCGGGTTTGTGCATGGTTTCTTATTTTGCGATGTTGTACAAACAATTCGACTGTAGTATTCAACTTAGAACACACGTGCGGGTCTACCACATTCACAAAAATTTTGCTGGACAACCTCTCCTTCCGTTTCTGTTAAAACTGAAAACTGACATTTTTGACCCCACCCACTTCATATCGCTGTAACGCTTTCAAGTTTCCCGGGTTTGTGCATGGTTTCTCAGATCGCATCACATATATTATAAAAAATACTTCATAATAACATCAACTTGAATTTAAAGAAATATTAAACAAAAATTCTTTGATTAGAAGTAAAACCCATCATTTTCATTTATTCATCCATTAGAATCTTCCGAACAACGCGACGCGACGTTCATTTTAAATGTAAATCTTTCATTCTGTCGATTTTTTCACGAGCAGCCGAATTCGGCAATGTTTTTCTGTTTTCATGTTTATATGTACCATAAAACTGAAACGGTGATAATGCGATTTTCAACAGTGACTAATTTAGAAGAATAATAACATGTTCATAAAATTATGGTTTGGAGACAAAACTAAAAAGAGAGAAAAAAGGATCAAAGGTCACGTTCAAACAAATAACTAGGTTACATGAAAAAATTGTTGATGACGTAATTTGAGGAGCTAAAAATACTAATATATCAACCTAGTTGAAAATCCAAATAAATAAGAGGTGGTCCATATTTGTGCCACTTACTCTATAATACAAGCCCTCAACCTCCAGAAGGGTTCGCCTACTGTTGGGCGTTTCAATTGTTCGAATAAATAAGGGTCTGGCAGGATAAGATAGGTGAAATGACCTTTTTCGAATTTCAATCTGAAACTTGGGGGTCAGGTTGACAATGATGAAAAACTAATTCAGCCCAAATTTCAGCCCCCCACCTCAACTGGTTGCCCCCTGGGGAGTGAAAATGTGTTTTGGCCATTTTGAAAGTTTTTTGCCCATAACTTTTTTCATAATTGTTCATTTGATTTGAAATTTTTATGGTAGTTAGTCCTCTATGAGCTCTATCTACCAGCAAAATTTTGCGGTTCCACCTCCAGTAGTTTTCCAGTAACTCCAGCTGGAAATTTTGGAGCTTCTTACCCTATGGAGTCTACAAGTTGAAATTTTCACTGATGATAGCTTATCCGGTCTACATTATACCCATATAATTTGTTTTCCAAAATTCAGGGCTGACAAGGTAGTTTTTTGGCATTGGAATATCAGTTTTTTCCAGTGGCGTCTGCTCTGGGTGTGCAAGGTGTTCACTGCACACCCAACCAAATTCAAAAAGAAATTTTGTCCGTGATTATGGAAAGAAATTCCTTGAAATCCCAATTGGTGAAAATCACAATAAATTAGTGTTACCCAACATTTCTGGATTCAAAAATATGAAAAAAAAACCACACATTGATTTGCAGAACAATTAGTGATAAGATATTATTACACTGCTTTTACTTAACAAAAGGATTAACTTATCTTATCATCCATTTTTTGTATGTACGTATTTTCTTTACTAATTAACTAAGAAGTCACCTTTGAACAGATTATTGCATCAGTTGGTAAAAAAGTTACCTTACTGTAACTTTTAAAATTATTGCAATAATGCACTATTGCAATCATACATATATTTTCTCAGTAAAAAGATCATTGTTTTAACCTTTTCAACTTCAAAAGAAGGAGAAATTAAAAAAAAAACACTACATCTGTCCCTGATAAATTTCATTTCTGTACATTTAATTTATTATGTTGAACTTCAAACCAAGGTTTTTCAGTGGCGCACACGTATTTTGAAATAGGTGGTGCAAGATCACTTGTGAGGCCCTATTCAGCAAAGTGGCCCCCTCATAATTTTGTTCACTTCCATGTTTTTCAACATATTGGTAGTAAAGGGCGGTCAAAATTCCCATCTGATGGGGCCCCTAAATTGTGAGGCCTGGTGCGATCGCCCCACTTAACCCCCCAGGTGGGCGCCACTTTTTCTGTCGTCTTAAATAAAAATTTATTACGTTGAATTTTCTGTCACAACACCATCTAATATATGCCATATGCTTACAAAATACACATAATTTATTTATCACCATAATCACAGACAAAATTTCTTTTTGAATTTGGTTGGGTGTGCAGTGAACACCTTGCACACCCAGAGCAGACGCCACTGGAAAAAACTGATATTCCAATGCCGCCAAACTGGGAGTAGGCAGTTTGTGGCCCGTGAAAAATATTTCTAAACTGAGATATCCAGTTTGCAGCCCGCAAAAATATGAGGGATATCCAGTTTGCAGCCCACAAAAATATGAGGGATATCCAGTTTGCGGCCCGCAAAAAAATGAGGGATATCCACTTTGCGGCCCATAGAAAATAAGAAAAATAACTAGGACAATGAACATTTAGAATAGAGTCAATTTTACTGATGTAGGAGCAGGTTACACAAAAAATTTTCCCAAGATATAAAAATGGCAATCAGTTAGATAAGCTACATGCACACAGAAAAAATACAATAGCCGAGAAGATAAATTTTAGAGCGCACCAAATAAAAATAAAAAGAAGACGTACAGCGTACATTCCCCCCCGCCCCCGGAAGGCCAACGGTACATAAAGTACCCAAAAATGCCGGAAAATACAATTTAGAGCAATATTCAGTGGGCTGCAAATTGGATATCCCTCATTTTTTTGTGGGCCGCAAACTGGATATCCCTCATTTTTCTACGGGCTGCAAAGTGGATGTCTTTCCACTTTTGGGCCACAAACTGGATACGGCCAAAAAACTACCTTGTCCACCCTGAATTTTGGAAAACAAATTATATGGGTGTAATGTAGACCGGATAAGCTATCATCAGTGAAAATTTCAACTTGTAGACTCCATAGGGTAAGAAGCTCCAAAATTTCCAGCTGGAGTTACTGGAAAACTACTGGAGGTGGAACCGCAAAATTTTGCTGGTAGATAGAGCTCATAGAGGACTAACTACCATAAAAATTTCAAATCAAATGAACAATTATGAAAAAAGTTATGGGCAAAAAACCTTCAAAATGGCCAAAACACATTTTCACTCCCCAGGGGGCAACCAGTTGAGGTGGGGGGCTGAAATTTGGGCTGAATTAGTTTTTCATCATTGTCAACCTGACCCCCAAGTTTCAGATTGAAATTCGAAAAAGGTCATTTCACCTATCTTATCCTGCTAGACCCTTTGTCAAACTTGAGTTATGCATGCCTCAATGCTTGAGTTACACGATTTGCCAGTAACAAGTACCCATTCTTCATAATTCGAAAATCGAAATGCATAATTACTCATTAAGAAAGTAACGTTTTGAAAAATTCATCGAGTGTGTAGTTTACTCAGAAAAGGCTATTGTGTAGCGAGAAAAAAAGCTAGGAGAATGGGAATCTCTCAAGTCCCATTTTCCGAAACCGTTAGGTTAGTTTTCTTAGTAAAGGGATACACTTGAAGTACGAATAGAATAAATTAGCTATTTAAGCTGTCACACTTCCCACATAATATCACCCCTTTTAATATATCGCCGACGAGACCGTCTTCGAAGTTTCATCGTCGATTTTGTCCTAGCACTTTTATTCGACCCACTCTCGATAATGGTTTGCGAAATAAGAGACGCCTTTTTCTTAAGTGGCCGCAGAACGTGAAAGAACGTCGTTGAAATTTAACCACAAATATGTAAAAGGAATCGTTTAATTTTTTCCGACTTGAAGTAGTGTGCACAAGTAGGTAATTTATGTTTGTAAAAAAAAGTAGAAAACTTATCTACAACCCATAAAGCTTTCCATCTGGGCATACACATACAGCGCACCGCCATAAAACAATAGTGTACACGCTACAAGCATTATAGGAATAAGTAAAATCTGGAAATTTTTCCTGCAAAATCTTTCTCATCAGCTATACCAATGCAACAAGAAATACATATAAATATAGCTAGCACGCGCACATACTTTCACATTGCAAATTTTTCTCGCTCGGCAGTCGGCAACTGGGCATCGATTTCAGTTTCATAAAAATGTTCAGCGCAGCAGATTCCACAACAATAGCAGGTTTCCGATACAGCCCTGCATACGAGTATATGGAGAAGTATTGTCAAATTTCGCAGAAAAATGAAAAATAGTTCATCATATTCATACCTACACACTTTGGGTGATCCTTATTTTCGAAGTTTGGAATTTTTAACCTCCCATCTCCTCCGCCTTTGATGCAACTTCGTGAGACAAAAATTCCATAAAAATTTCAGCCCTCTGGGTTGAAAATGCATACAAGGGAATATAGGCATTATGGAAATGAGCTACTGACGAGTCGAATTAAAGCTTGCAAAAATCGCACATTCTATCACGGGAGAAAAAAATTTCATTATGAAACGAAAAAGTACATACGCCCTCCGTCCATATTGGGAATCCAAGGCAAAATCTCGCACTCGACATGACGAGTATAGAACTGTACGAAAATATGATCTAGATACATGAAAGTTCAAGGTCGTGTAGGGTTTCTCCACTATTCAATGATATTATTTTCATTTCATCAGTTTTGGGCTGTTTTCGGTTACTGTTTAGCGCTCCTATCGGTGCCTTTAATTCCCAATTTTTTTGAGTCTGACCAAAATTAATAGCTAGTTTTCTGTCGAAAACCTGCTAAACGACAACTGAATCTGTGTTTTTTTTTTCATCTTACCCTCATTTTCAGGAGACGAAGACCTGACCCATTCCTATTCTCAACAAGCGAGACAAAATATAATACGTCGTGTGGTCAATTCTCTGAAAACTTTCTGTAATAATTCTCGTTTCGTTTTCAAACCAAGAAGAATCCCACGAAAGAATGAGATGATGAGGTCTAGCGATAGTCGACTTCCACTTCTTCGGAATGTGTACGCATTGACTTACGGCCAGTCAAGTCAAGTCATCTAGTGGAAGCGCCAATACTGAAAGTGGGATTCGCCGACCACAAATGCATTCAGCAAGACGAAAAAACGCGCTTCCGCTAGTTTTGCCCAGTCGATCTGTTCACGAGGAAGAGTAGCAGGCAGGTCAAGGAAGAGGTGGATGTTGGAAAAGGATGGCGAAATGATAAAATGATAATTCCGCGCTCTCTCGCTGCCCTCTTCGTCTCTTGTTTTTTAAGCAGTGGGCGACGAAAATTTTTGTTTATTTCTCAGGGGAGAGGAGGGCGACTGGTTTGCTATACGAACCACAAACTGAATCCACCAATGATGACGAACAGAAGAAGGGGTGGGTGGGTAAATGGAGGAATATTCAAAAATTCTGCAATAATATAAAGACGAACATGAACGCATTTGCCGATTTTTATATTATAATACAAAAGACACATATGAGAGAAGATAGAAATGTAGGTTAATCGCGACTCCACCCTGTGCTAGCACTTTCAAAATATTTTATCGATCGAGAAACGCAAAAACAACTTCCAGCTTTAAGTACCAGGATCTGGGCTACTGGGTCATTCGCCATCCAAAATGCATGTGTACAAAGAATACGAATACGCGATAAGGAAATCATTTTCGAATACCTAATATTCGAAAACAGTTTCTAAGGAAGAAATTTACGCAATATAAATAGGCACATTCACAAGGTCTTACGAGATAGCGAAATACAATGACAATTTCATTTTTTTTTTCTTTTTTTAATACCTCTTCTCCTCTTCTTACGAGTACAATAGTTCGGAAACGCACCTTAAAAGACAATTTATGAAAACCTCACGGTCTCTACTCTTCTCACTTTCGTGCGGTTCTTCTGCCTTTCTCTTTCACGCAAAGGCAAGAATATAATTACAGATAGGTCCACTTAATAAATAAATCCTGGAGCAAAAACAAAATTATGACACAATCGAAGTAGATTCTTACTTCCCTTCAAATACATACATTGCGACGGAAATTTAAAATGAATTTTCTCGCCCAATAGTTTTTTCAAGGTTATTTTTTCCAAGTGACAGGTTGCGGGAAACCAGACTTGAAGTCGGAAATTTTTTGTAGAGATTTTATTCTAGGATAACAGAGGAACACGTACTGATCATTTCAAGACCAATCGGAGTATCCTATAATCAAAATTTGGAGAAATACATATAGATATTCACAATGTGAAAGACGAAAAATTTCAATTATAAAAAATAGGGTTTTAAGTTTGCCTTATGTTTGTCGTTGATTTAAAAAATTTTCCTTCGTGAAAAAAAAAATGTTTTTCATGTAATACTAAAAGAGGAAATCATTCTGCATATTTTGAGACAAAATTCATAATTTTAGGACCAAAATTGGAGACGATATGACAGTTTGTAGATAGAATAAAAATGCCACAATGAAACTCGTCAATTTGTTTGCAAGAATAAGTAATCAACAAAAAGTTGACAACAGTTTCAATACAAAACAATGCTGTAATGCTTCGAACCAGCTTTGGGGAATTTCAGAAGTGTTTCAACAAGTAATGACTTCTTTCAGGAATATTTTCGGAAAATTTTTCCACTATTCACACCAAACTTCAATTTTTCAAAATCCTCTCACAAAGTGAATTAATTCTTGAGATACAAAATTAATGACCGCTTCCCCTTTCATGTCATTAGAATGTATGGAAAAGACTTGGCTATTCGAGAATAATGCTAGGTAGAGTAAATAATGACAAAATTTTAAAAAATGGATAAATCTAGAGCTTAATTCCAAGAACTGCTTGGTCTAAATAAAATTGTCAACCAGTTTTGGCTGATTTAGAGTTAATAGAACCAAAACATCATTTGAATGCAAAATATAGAGTGATATGTTTGGACTTAATCCAACGATATCGCATTCTCATCTCCTTCGAGCTTGATTTACACTGGTAATTAACTTTTGTCTTTTGCTTTTTTAAATCAAGCAATCAATACGAAGCAATTCTATTTTCGATTACTTTTTCTCAACTTTGATTGGTTAATTAATAAAAACAAAAGCAATAGACAGAAGCGAATTTTCATTGTAAACCGAACATGAGAAGGTATGAATAATTGACAGAACTTCCGTTTTATTGGGACTGAAACTTGAGCAGAAAAAGTCGATTAATCCGACCTCTTGAACTTCTAAAAAGTATTAGCATCTAAGGAGGCAAAAGCTATTTTCTGTGAATCTCATCACATGGAACAACAAAATAGTAATATCAAGTCTCTAGGTAGATAACATACAAAAATTGAGAATTGTAACTTCGACTACATTTATTAGGAAAACAATTTCAACTCGGTTAACCACCATCTTCGTCATGATTAACCGAGTCCATAATCCAAGGAAATAATTCGAAAACACAAAATGAAAATAAGACTTGAAATATCCATTTGTTCAAAATAATTTTTACTGTGGGTAAGTATTAATATTATTGTCGTTGTCAAGTGTTTTTGCCGCGTACGCGAAGAAACACACCAGTCATGTGTTGGAGTAGGTGTTTGAGTAAGCAACAAATTACCTATGAAGCCTTAGAAATGCTTAAAGAAAATCGGGGCAGTTTGAAACTTTACATAATATAGATAAATATCTACCTACACTGAAAATAGTCAAGAAAGGGAAAAAAGTTATGCTAGAAGGTAGAAACACACTTCAGAATTCGCCAATTTGAACTCCTAATTTGATAATAATGTTGATGTAATATTTTGATACTGAGTTTATAACTACTTTGTTTAAGATGAGTTTCGACAAGTTATCATAATTACTGTATGGTGGTGTCGTGAACATTCAAAATATTTGTATGAGCATTTTTGCTTCTTCCACGAGTGTGAAAATGTAATAAATCAAGTCTTATAACTCATTAGTGTCAACAATCATTTCTAGCTGGTTGGGATCTTTTATAACCAGCCAATACCGAGTTATGGCTTTTTATAATTTATTATGAAGGTTTTATCCTATTCACCTGCCTGATCCTATTCACCCAATTTAACGGTATCTAAAATTACATGAGTCTATTTTCAAAATTATATGTGTTATACGGCGTATTATATTTATGGTAATACCACAATATCATTTTCAGCAATGTTAACAATGCTTAATTTTCATTAGAATATGAAGCACTGAAGCAGATAAGTGATTAACAGATTATAACATTCAGTTAAACAGACAATAAATTTTCCTCACCTGGAGATAAGCTCTAAAATGAAAATTCGACTGTGCTACAACACGGTTGATAAGATTTCAAGCAAATAATTGACTTCAAGCGACGTAACACAACAGTTTGTTTGAATTTCACAACACTGAACAACTAATAATATTTTCGTTAAACATACACTCCTCTATGTGAACTACATACAATAAGGTAACAACTAACAAGTAAAAAACAAATTTTCTAAAAAATTGTGCATTGAAAATTAACGAAACTACAAAATTATCTTGGGTTAACACCACTGGAATTTGATCAATTATGAGTGACACGAATTGAGAAACTCAGAGCCAATTTGAATAATTCACAATTATTAGTACAATAAAACAAAATCACCAAGGGTTTCGCAGCACCCAACGATTAAACTAATCGAGTGGTAATGGAGACACTTCGATGGACACGAATTCAAAAACACGTAAATGCGAACGCAAGATTAACATAATTCACTCACATTCATACGTTTCATTTCAAACCAACAAACCTAAGAAAATGCATTTGTTTTAAAAGATAGAACACACAGCAGCATTTAAAATGAATATTAATTAAAAAATAAGAATTCATTCAAATTCTAATCTTTTAACTTTTGGGATCCCGATCAACTCATCAACTTCGGTCTTCGAATTCGAAATGGAAATTGTGTGCACTATGTATGTATATCAATGTAATATGTAGGTCCATCCACAGGAACGAGTATAGCGAACGACCCGAATAAAAGCCCGAGTACTGCAGCTACAGCCGCAGCCGACTTGTACACCAAACTACTTTTACCAGAGCGCGCAAGTATCTGCAGAAGGTGTTATGAATGCCGAATGGTTATGAATGCTGTATATATGAGAGTATGGAGCAGGTATGAGCTTGTATGAGGTGAGTGTGACTGTGTGAGTTGCAGGTGAGTTGTGTGTGACTGACTGGGCTATACTCCGTTCAACTTAAGAATGCCTAAAACGGAACGCAGTTTGCAGGGCTCCGGGGAGAGGAAAAGGTACTCGTTCACATTCAGCAACAATATTTGGCTACACTTCCGATTTTAATTTCTTGTTTCTTATCACACATCCGATTTTTATATTGTTGATGAATGTGAATTTGACGTTCCGTTTTAGGCATTCTTAAGTTGAACAGAGTATAGCAGGTTTTCAGACAAAAAGTAAAAATCAAGTTCAAATTGAAAAAAAAGCTCTATCTGGTGTAATTTTTTAAATCATTAATAATTAATAAATTAATCTTGAATCTTCATTTCGTTTCACTGGTGGGAATATTTCATTCACCAATCAGCTTTACCAAACTTATCATATATCGAGATATCCACCAATCGTTTTGAAAATCAATTCCCACCAATAAAAGGTAAACAATAATAGTAATAAAAATTCTACTCTTTTTATTCTTGCTGAATAAAAAATATTCTAGAGTACAGTAGGAGTAGTGTAGCTGTAGCTAATAGAAATCCGGTACAGATTCATCGAGGAAATGCAGGTAATTAATTTCGGTTGATATTCTGGATGATATCCTTAAAATTGCAATTTCAATAATAAGTTATTTCTCATTAGACTCTAATCGTGAAAGGAGATTAATCGGAGAATTTTCTAGCAGTTGAAAGAATGAATGAAAATAGAAATTATGTGTATGAATTTGAATCATGAAGCATTTTGTATGTTGAATGAATTTATCGAATTTATGTCGATATTTTTTTAATATTATTGTTATTTTTTCAACAGATATTTATTTGAACATGCCATTCAATCTGGATCATGATGTGTTTCCCCTGCACTTGGAAAACCAGAGACAGGTTTTCTATTCACCCCTGAAAGCCAGTCAACGTATAAAAGTAAGCATTTTCTAAAACTTAAAAGTGCTGATACTGTTTTTATTTTTATGTACTCTTAAGATTTTTCTCTTGATTATGCGTCTTATTATTTGATAAATTTTTAAAAAAGTCTTCCAAGATTATATACAACTGTATTATGCACCCTTAGCTGCTCTATCATCGTATTCTTAAAATAGTAAAACTACTATATTGAATTTGTCACACCACATATGTGACGCGAAATTTTTTTGTTTTTAGTATACCTGTTATGCAGTCTCAAAAAATTATCTCATATTCGGAGCCACTAGTGGTGGCTTATACATTTTTAAAAGGCATCCGTATTCCTTTTATCAACTTATTCCCAGTCAGGTATCAAGTTTCAACTAATTTATATTGGAAACGAATTGTTCCAACCGATTTGTTTTTCTATATTCATTCTTATTTTGACAGGAAAGTGCTATAACATCGATAGTTATTTCACCTTCGCAGTCTCTAGTTGCATGCGCTACTAATAAAAATATCGTCCGCATAATAGAATTAAACGAAAATTACAATGGTAAATTAATAACTCGTACAGAAGAATTATCTGAATTCAATATCACAGCCTTATGTTGGACAGAAGATCGTGCTAAACCAACATTATTCATCGGAGATGGCAAGGGTCGAGTTTATTATCTAAAATTATCGTTTTTAGTAAGTTGTTTACATTTATACACTCACCGCGAAAGTTATTGAAATCCATACTTATTTAAAGACTAATTATTTTTCAGAGCAAAAATATTTTAAACGTTCCCATCACGTTATTCATGTCGTTAGACTCACAAATTATTCAGTTATGCTGCGACAACAACTTATTAGTGATTTCGACTTTGACACGATGTTACATATGTGATTTAATCAGAGAACATTACAAACAAATTGGCCAGCAACTGAGAGATGGACTTTATGGAGCAACATTCTTGAAAAATCGGAAGCGAATCTTCTGTGCCCGTCCAGGAAGTCGACTGTGGGAAGTGGATCTTGCAGGTGACGTACACAGCACTCATCAGTTCAAAAAAAAATTAGCCGTACCACCTTCTACGTTTATTTCACTGTTTGATGAACCAAAGATTAAAACTGCGACTGACAGCACTCCTTTGACGATTACATCCTTTAATTTTATTAAGCTTCAGGACTTACTAGGCCGTTATATTGTCACCTACAATAGAAACGGAATTTACGTATTGAATACAGACACAGTGGACGTACTTTTTTGGTGTAGTTGTTTCGGAAACATCGTTGACGTGCAATGCTCACACAGTTCAATTTTCATATGGAATTCCAATGGTGATTTACATGAACTGGTATTTTTACCAGCTGAGAAATATATTTTAACCCTATATTTGAAGAGCCATTACGAGTTGTGTATGCATGTTTTGTACATTTTTTACGAAAAGCTTGTTTCATCCTCGGCTTTTCACGAACTATACCCCCTGAAAGATTTCGCATGGTCATGTGAACAGAACCTCGGTGAGGACCATGATAAAAAAATACAAATTTTGACTAAAATCAAAGAGAAGCTCAAGACGGTGGTAGCGAATGAAACAAAATTACATTCAGGAATACACGTAGTTAATAATCGATTTCATTCTCGTCGTTTGTTGGACGACTCCGCTATAGGTGTGCATCGCCCAGAAATTTTTATGCATGCCAATGGTTCCAGTATGAACGAAAATGGAGAACACCGAAAACGATCAAATAGTTTACCAACTAGCCTGAAGAAGTCGATTTCAGAAAACCTGGAGCAAGAAATAAATGATTCTGACGAACAGCCTTACATGCCACGGAATTTATATAGTGGTACTGATACCGATAGTGAACTTTATAGTTCTCCATTTGTTGCTTTCGCCTCTTACCATATATTGCGCGAAAATTTTAGCGAATTGGGCGCTAATTTTTCACAAATATTCAACGATAGTTCACGAAATCTGAAACAAAAGTGGCTAACGTTTGAAGGTAAAATTACATCTCGCGTGGAACACCCAAATTCAATGGCATCTGCTGTCGCACGAGCGCCTACGTTTTACCAAGATGAAGAAATCGTGGAAATAAATGACAAACCAATTGTAGAAAGGCGTCAAACTAATCATGCCGAGCCAATAGCGAATGACTTGAACAAACTTCAACCACTATTTGGAGCTCTCGAATCAAACTCCGAACTTGACGACGATCTATTCGACGCTTTAAATGCAATATTTCAATTATCATGGGAGGAAGATTCGCACTTGCCAGTTAGTATGACTATGGCTCCCGTTTTGATTAAAGATGTATTTACCAGCCGTTGTTTTGTGAAGCCATTTCTTTCTGCTTGGTTCGACTCGGAGAATTTTCCATTAAATTTACCTTCTGATTTTCTGAGTCATTACCCGCCTATGTTGGCCCATTTGTATGATGAAGATGAATTAAAATTTGATTTTTTCCTCAGTTCTGTTCTTGCCTTGTTTGGCTCTTTACTGGAAGCTCGTAGTCTTTTGGATACCATCAAATCGTTTCAAATGCCTTGTTATTACAAATCATTTTGCTACGTACTGAAGCATTTCCAGAAAGACCAACCCAGTGGTTACGAACATGTAGAAGGTGAACGTATTGACTGGCCCACCCCCGTTTATTTGAACACTATGTTGCTGATGATAAGTGTCGATCGTAAAGATGTTTTTTGTGAGATGGGGATCAAAAAGAACGTAGATATCATCGATGTTCTTTACTTGCTGCTACATGCTGTTCAGATCGATTCAAAAAATGATTCAAGCCTTTTACTGCACGATTACAAGAATGTGTGGCTAAATTATATCCAGAAACAGCATTGCGAATTAAATATTAATTGTTTGGAGAATTCGAATGTATTTCGTCTAATTGTCCATGCTCTCATATCATGCAGTGCTGGTCTCCAGGATTTATGCTGCTCAAATTGTTGGTTTTTATTGCCGCAAACCTCGACCGACCAATTTGTATTAAAACAACTGAGCTACGCAATATTGGATACTTACTGGTCTATTTTGACTGAATCGTTAAATTCCAGTAGCATTGACTATGCTACCCTGCTTTCATTTCGCTGTGCAATTAGCGATACGTTCAAGTATCAGCCTTGTTCCAGTGTCTGCTATAAAGACATCGAAAATTGTAACCATTTAATTTGTAAACAGTTCAGAAAAAAAACTGAGCAACTACACCTCAACGCAACGTCAGTATTGGCTTTCGATGCCATTTGTAACTTGTGTTACCGAGTACCTTTTTTGTGGAAGTATTTATCCACATTGCAAGCCAACAGTAATTCGATACAATTGTTGGATGTGTCTCATTTCATTCAGCTGGATAATATGCAACAGCTTCACATGTTGTATCCTTCTTTGATTGGTACGAATGAAGGACAGATGATTTTCGATAGTCTGGCTTCTATATCAGAGGGCCGATGTACAAATTGTAATGAAAAAGTTTTTGATAGCGGTTCTGTGTCGTGGGATAATGCTAGCACTTTTGTACTGCAACATTTAGGTGCTGCCCAAACGCTCAAGTTACTGCGATGCTATTCAAGCGCCAAAATAAACTTGAGTAGTAGGTAAGTTATTAGTACAATATTTATTTTCTGATTTGAATTTCTAATGTTGAATGTTTTTTAATCAGATTTTTATTTTCTCCTAGTTTTTACTCTTCTGCATTGTTGATTTCGTTGCCCAAAATTGGTTCTGACGTTGCGGATCGCGCTTTATCAATTGTGTCTAATCACTGCCGTAGTAATTACACTTCCTTAAAAGTAAGTACCAGCACTGGTTTCTGGCGAATTCGTATATTTCCTAAAATTTTTGGCAGTTTCAACATAGATTTATACTTTTTGAATAAAAAACATTCCGAAATTTGTAAACAGTGTGGTCTAGGGTTTACTATTCCATCTTACTATTTATAAGATTTGGCTATGAAATACAATGCACCAGGTCAGCATTGAATAGATGACGTACCTAATCTAGAGTAGATCTAATGTATGTAAAAATTTCTATATGAAGTTGCCTATGCAACCTAAACATATTGTTTATTGATTTTATTTTTTCGTATCGTTTTAGTTCCAGTTTTTTAACTACTCAGGAAATTATATCGGGCCAAAAAAATTTGTTTCCGTTCTATTTTAAGCTTAATCAAATATCTATTTCAAAAATTAATGTCAAACCCAATTTTTTTAAACTAAATCACCTTCGATTGTCTCATAATTTCAAATTCATTCATTTTTTAGGATTTTACTGAATTAAATGCTGCATATGATCGCGATAATGTATCTAAAAAAGCACAAAGGATTACAGCACCTGTATCTGACGCTTACCATTGGGGCATTTCTGTTCAAGCAAGTCATACCAATCAAGCTATTTGTTATTGTTGTTCCTTACCACTGTTCTCCAAATCATTGATTAAGGAATATAACGGTGGCATTACGGTATTTTCATGTAGTCACACATACCATACCATTTGTTTAAGAAACAAACATTGTTCTCTTACTTGCATTGTATGCGATAGATTTTTGCGATAACATTTATATCACATTATGCCATTGATTTTTATTTTCTCCTTGGAAATTTACCATTATTTAGTTTCCAGATCTCACATTAATTAGAATTCGTTCAAATTTTATGTTACCTTTTTCCTATTTTTACAGTCCATATTTTGCATTTTCATTAAATTTTTTCTTCAAAGTTCAGTTTTTGATTTGAAAATTACTTCCAAAATTTTCAGTGACATATTTCAAAATGTAAAAATAATAGGACTTTATAATGATAGATTCATTCAGTTACTTTAATGAGGAAAAATTTCGTAAACATCAAAGTTATATTGTTTTGGGCGTTCAGTTTTTGCTAATTGCTATGAATTACGGAGTCAAACTGGCTCATTCTCTCTGTAATGCGTAAATTGGAAGGGCCTCCTTGGATATTCTATACGGAATGCATTTTTTCCTCCGAAGATTTTATACTTACTGAAACAAAAAATTTGAAGAAATATTACCTACCTACATAAAAATAGATGAAGGTAGGTTTTAATGAATGCCCGATGAAATTCAAACTGAAATGAAATGTCTAGTTGTAAGCATTCTGAACAATAATTTTTTCGAAATGACACAATTCCTTTTGTACATCAATTATGATAATTTTAACAATCGTTAGTGCTTAGTTCTTTCAATACAAGAAAATAATTCTAAAAATTCTGAATCAAATCTAAGAAGTTTACTAAAACTAGAAACCGACCTCGCTTTTATCCAGAAGAGGAACAAACACATAACTAACCAATTAATCGATTATATGATGGGTAAGTATTGCTTCATTCTAAAATTTTGATCATATGCTCAATGTTTCTCTATTGAAATTAAGATTAGAAATATAAAAATTTCAACGTCATAGTTCTATTACAATAATTATGTAATTCAGTTTCTCTATTTAACATAAACATATCCTCACCTTATTAGAAAAATTTAGCAATTTCAAAGTGCAATGAGAGGAATTATAATTTAAATCGTACATTACACGTGAACAAAAATATGCAAGAAGGGGATAAGTCCACTTTTTCCAAAATTTGAGTTTTTCTAATGTTTAATTGTGTAAACTAACCCCAACTTGCAGCAAAAATATCATGTTCCTAAATGCCAACATCGCTGAGTAAATAGAATTCAAAGGGTGCTACATCGGAAGGCTATAAGACATGAGTGCCCTCCCATCAATTTTGAAAAATTAGACTCCTATCCAACACATGTAAGTTTCAACACTACAGAATAGTTATTACACAAATTATATTTCACAATAAAGCGACGAAAAAGTAACAAAAAAAAAAATTAAATTCAGAAAATGAAAAACATGAGATACAAGAAAAAATAATTTCAGTTGATATACATTTCCAACAGTACAGAAAATAATTTATCGAATTCCGAACAGCTCTTCGGGTTTCTTTTTCATCATGTTTGAAGAATCCCATCACCATCTTTTTTAATGATGCTTTTCCCTCAATTACTATACATTTATTTTGTAACAAACTTATTACAAACCCGTTACTGCCCCTGATTCAGTTAAGCTCTTACCACATTGTAAGAATGGTTAAATAACAATTGAATTTGAATAATTTGAAGTAGATCTTCGTAAAATACGTATATTACCGAAAATCACTTGGGATACGATATTTTAATGAAAATATTTCGATGAAAAAACTGCAGAAAACGAAAAGCAAAAACTAGAGCCAACGAAAACTTCAGGTTAGTCTTTTTTGACTAGTTATATTATTCAACCATTTATTAAAACATGATCATAATTAAAGCAAGAATATTATTGCTATTAGTTCGCATAAATATCTCACTCGATATAAATGACCTACATGATTCATGTATTTGACTGGATATTGAAAATTTAAAAAAAAAAAAAAAAAAAAACCATGATCAGAAGATAATAAATAATCTGTCGAAAACAAACCAACGACAAATAAAATAGATTTTCATTTCAAAAATACCTTCCCAGAATATGTTGCTTTTTGACAAATTTTCAGAGTAAAGAAATAATTTCCTTCACTCCTTTCGTCAAAATCTCTGATGATATTCTAGACAACCAAAATAATCCTAGTCAAAATTTTCAGTTGGGAATTATTTGCAGTTGAAGATTTTAAAATAGTCCTCCTTTTAATTTTAAGAAAATGAAGGGTTTTTCTGCTACATTGAGGTAATACAATGAAAGTGCGTGATAAACGTGATTAACGTGATCGAAAATAGTCAATTTTCTTTCATCGCCAAATTCAGATTTTGGTCTTTCTGATTCTCACGTCTAGAATAAATTGTCAGCATTAGACGACTCAATTCAAAAACTACCATTTTTCAGAACTTAAACAAATGAATTGTTCACACAAAAAAAATATTTCAAGGCAATAAAATCAGGAAAAAGAGTTCGATAAAGTACCGAAAATTCGAACAGCAATCACAATTGAAACCTTTGAAGAATTCAAAGAAAAGAGTACAAGGCAAAATTGGATGTTTCCATACTAAATACCCCTCTATCATCGCATTAATATAATATCTACAGTGAACGTAAACCTCAGTAGACATACTGAAAATAGAGTTCCACCATAAATTCGTAGAATATCAATAACAAAAAAATTGATGATAAAATATAAAAAATCCTATTACAGATAGTACACTCGAATTTAGATGGCCGTCAGCTACGAAGACAGTCTTTGTCGACAAATTTAACCAAACTCAAATATTTACTCGATTTTTTGCGAACAATATAATTCTTTCAACGACTTGAGTTCGTCAATTAATGCCTTATTTTGAGCTTCCAAAACGGCTACACGGTTTTCCAAACATTTAATGTACTCCTTTTTCTTCCTGCGGCATTCACGAGCCGCTTCCCGATTCTTCAATAACCTTATTTCTCGTTTTTTGACCTGATCTTCAGGTAAACCGCTGTTCGAGTTTTCATTGCTAGCGTTTTGCATAACGACTATTTCGCCGGGCACGAAAAATTGGCCATCTTGACCGGCGTAATGTAAAATGGTGCCGCCAGTTGTGGAACCGGCAGATGTCATCGTTATCGTAGGCAAGTTTTGAACATCTTCGCCGCTTTGACTGGTCAAATGAAGCGCATCGCTGGGAAGTACTGACTGGTAATGGCTGGACATGGAAATCGAGTCCGACGACAGCTCGCTATCTAGATTCGAGTCGCAATCTGAGCCAGATGATTCGATTTTGGGGAATATATGACCGGTCGCGTTCATACTGTCATCGAGTTTTCGACGCGACGGACTGTGAGACAAAATATCGCGCCTTTTTTTACTGTGAAAGCGCGGAGAAAGGCTACCCTCATCGTCGCTACCGCGCGCTTCAACGACTACCTGCAGCGTTTGCAGGCTGCCTTGAGGCGTTTGTATGACGGAATTCGGTTTACTGACTAAAATTACATTGCCCTTAGTCAGTACAGTCGGTTGGATACTTCCGGTTGCACTCTGAATGACCGATTGCTGATTCGGCTGGATTACTGACTGCACGCATGTGACAGCTATACTCTTTTGTTCGTTACTTGGCTCTAGAGGATCGGTTTGAGGGTTTCCGTTTTCCTCTACCATACTGTCCATGTCCTGCAATAAAATACGACAATGTCAAGATTACAATGAGATGTCTACAAATATAGTAAGAAAGAATCAATGATTTTTCATAGCACGATAATATTAAAATCAGTCAACTTTGGCTCACTGCTCATACAATAGAAGCGAAGGAATGTAAAATAATTTATGAACGTAACATTATGCAGCAAGTTAACAAAATGAAATGCTCGAATGGCAATGACAGCCAGATTAAGAATATCGAACGTTCTATATCCATAACAATGAGATTATGAGAACCAGTTTACAGCTTTGGTTGTGTGCTGGCAAGCTCTAAAGATGGATACCATACTTATATAATTTTGTCGACTATAGAAACGATTTCGACCAATTTCGAAAATTAATGCACTAATTTTAATGGAAAAATGAAAAAATTTGAGTTCGAGCTAATAGACATCAATGTACACTCACTAAAACATGATAAATATAAATGGAATTTATAAATATCCAATATGACTCATATACCCACGAAAACGAAATTCTTCAGATTAATAGATAACTGAAATACAAATAAACTAACCTTAATGGTAAATCTCATGTTCTGTTACGTTGTTTCAGGAGACAACATACCGTTTCAATAGCAGCTGAAGGAGATCTTATATTTCAGAAATAAGATTCAAGAGTGAGTGAACTCTGAAGAATACCTCAGTATCAATGACGAATTCACGAAATATCAAATAATATGAGAAAGGCATGCGCCTCCATACGATGATCCGAATCCGATGAATTGAATTGTAAATAGAAAAATAAATGGGTGAATTGAGATGAAGTTGAAAATTGAAATAGAAATACTTAAAAATTAATTGTAAAACTAGAAAACTGTGAAAGACGTTGATGTTATGTTATACAAATACTATTTTTTTATTTTTTTTTTTATTGAATTCCATTCTAGGAATCCAGTGCGTTCAGAATGAGAATGGATTGGCATTCCGTTCCGTTCTGTTTCAGTAGTTTCAGTTTAAGGACTGACGTCATAAATCATTGATAGACGTTCCAGCAGCAATTTCAAGAGGGGCCATCTTGCTGCTTTGCAAATTGCAAACAACGCAAGATTTATAACAGCGCAGCACTTTGGATTTTGAACAATTTGAATATCACATTATCAATCGATTTGCCGCCAAACATATGACATGATGACATACGAATACTATGTTTGTAGCCTGTGGGTATATCATTTGGTCTATCAAAATTGAAAAACATCATTATAAATTCGTAAAAAAATGACTTTACTCGAATGTAGATAGGTACATAACAAACAAATATCAATAGGTAATTGAATAATGTTTATAATTTATCATTCAAGTTGTGTGCATGATTTGTTCATCATTTCCTTTTATTATGTGAGTATATGAGTAACTCATTCCAAAAATACAATATAATGGGCGCAGACGCTTACATATTTTTCATGTGTTCCTGCTAACTAGCCAAAATAATGAAAAGTAACTATACTAGTCTTTAAAGTAAAAAAGAAATTCCTTTTCGAAGGCTACAGTACTAAATGAGATTAACCGTGTTCTATTCTTTTTTTTTCAGTATCTGTGAGAATGCCCAGTTGTGCGACATAATGAGTCACCCTGGTAACAATAAAGTTTCGACATAAATATTTCATTAATAAAATTTGAAGAACAAAAACTTTAGTATAATTGGCGAGTCAAAATCGAATGGCGAATCCTCTGAATTCGGGTTTTACAAGGTACTCAAAATTTGTTATTTCACATCGTTCTATGCGGCTTCCAGGGCTACCCTCCTTTGATAACCACGTTATCCTGCAACATAAATTCAAATGCCCTGATTTACTTGATGATAAAAAAACTTAAAATTGATATGCTCGATTGTTTCTGCAAGTTTGCTTCAAGGTAACAAAAATGTTCACTTCGCAAAGGATCTCATTTCAAAATTAAGGTTTCTAATTGATTGCCTAAATTCATATCGGTGGAAGTCAAGTTCAGTTTCGTACATAAATGTTAAATTTTCAGAAAATAAAATCATCAAATTTTTTTGGGGGCCACCATTTTAAATTCTTTTCCTTGGAAGTGTCAGAATAATACAAAGTATATCACCAATATCAGACATACAGGAGAACCCTTCAAAAAGCAGTCTAAAAAATTTCCAATGTTACTGCCCATAAGAAAAAGCTTTTTAGACGGGTCAAAAGACACAACAGTCAAACAAATGACTCACAATTTTCATTGCTTTGTTTAGGGCTCATTAAAACTTTTGGTACTTGCATAAAAATATTGTCATTATTTATGATCCCCACAACAAATCTGTATGGTTTCTGGCCTTTTCCAACAATATAAAGGCTGTTTACAAGACTTTTAGAGTGGACAGGTCGAAAGACATTTTGATTTACTTTCGTTATGTTTTAGCACAAATGTGTGTACAGAGACCCCCTAAAATATTAAAAACAGAGGCATGGTACACCATACAGGTAAACTGTGAGGATCAGTAGGAAATTTATTGTAGCATAATATTAAACAGCTCATTTAATATTTCGGCTTTTTTTTTTTGGTACCTAGTTTGACAATTAATTTGCTCCAGTTCTTCTTATAATTATTGCTATCTCTTTTGAAGCTATCTCTCTGTTAGAAAAGCAAGCAAATCTATACATCTACCTACCTACTTAGAATAAAAAATTCAATAATTTTGAAATACGAAAGATGATCATCGATTGTACTCACATTTTGTCTATGTTACTTTTCTCTCCTTGTATTTTTCCCACTATCGTACCTCGTTTGCTATTTTTAACCCAGCCAACGATATTTAACTCTGTACTTCTATCCCGACAATATTTCGTGAAATAGACTCCTGCAAATAATAGTATCATTTTACATACATGGGTAGTCATAGTGGCATTCAGTGATTAGTGAACATATTACAAAAAGTTGACAAAACATTTACAAATATTTATTTATTTTACCTTGTACTTTGCCAAATACTTCAAACTCAGCTGAGACAATGGGTTCCAGTGTGTCTTCGAATACCATAACTTTTATTGCTTCAAAACAGCCAAAAATTTTAGCCTGGAAACTAATTTAAAATAAACTCGACTCAATAAAATAAATTTATGCACTATAACGACAATGAATTTAATAATAACAGTTTTTTAAGAGTTGACTGAGAATTTTTTTCGGTTGTATTTTCGACTGCACGCAATTAAATACTTTCGTAAATGAAAAAATTCACTTTACCTTTTCAAAGCAAGTATGAAAAAAAAAAACAAATACGGTCGACGCGTATTCCCTTGTTCTCAACTAAACTCGAAATTCTATTTTGGTTTTTTTTTTCGTTTTTGTTTTTTGTCTCAACTTGCCCTTCATGCAGTGATTGAGAAATCTATTTTTTCGCGCTCTGCTATTCGTCTGCATTGACTGATGCATTTCGATTTATTCAAATAAAAAGGATTTCGCAACAAATAAAAAAATGTAGACTTATGTTAGATACTAATAGTTATTAATTGTTGTTTTTCGTTGGAAATTTGTATTTTTACTAATTTATTGTTTTCCTCTTATTGATATATTTACTAATGTGAGTTGATTATCATGCAAGGTGTTATTTATTGGTGTTTATTATTATTGTGCGAATACATTATATTGTTCAATTGTGGGCTAACGACTCATTAGTTAATTTTCTGGAATTATAATTTGAGCAAAATGTAAGAGATGCAGAATTTGTTTGAATTTTATTTTATTGTGTTTTATCCGCGTACAAAATATTCTTAACAATTATAATAACTTTTATAGTTCATAATTTCTTTGCTCCTGGTATTAGTAAATAAAAAAGTAATAGACTTAAATCACGAGTTATAATTTACAACAGGGCACTAACAAAAGAACGAAGGATCAACTATCAAGAAAAAAAAATACTTTGAATCGAATGCGCCAGCAAGATTCAACTTTTAAGCTCAAATTAATCCTTCTTTTTGGCAGCGATTAAACTTCGTCAACTTGAGCGTTTTGTGTTAGCTTTAGATTGTACAAATCACCCTCGAAATTTCAAAACAATGCTAGGTAATGCAATTGAAGGAATAGGATTTAGTTGCAGACTTACTTGAATCGTCATTTCATAAAAATCGAAGCATAACTAAGAAATTCAGATAAACCTACAGGAATTAATTTTACATAAAATTTGTATCACATTTTTAATGGTTCTGAATGTGTTATAATAGGTTTTGAAGTTGATTCATCGTCTTTGTCTCCTTCATTTTCTTTATTTTCTATTAGCGAAGCTGTATTTAATTTTACATCAACATCAATGGTCAGTTCTATCGATTCTTTAGTATTTTCAGACCAGGAAGTTGCATTCTTCGAATTTTCCTGACTCATTAAAATGTGCCGGGCGGTGTTTAGTTTATCCAACTCTTCAAAAGTATTTTCTTTTTGCTTAGCCTGTATAACAGAAATGAAAATGAATGATCACTTGAAAATTACTTAAACATTACAAAAGGTTCGTCAGACTATAGGAATTATCATTACAATGACCGAGGTTTTGAGAACGATCATAGTTCAACATTTGTTTTAAATTATTACTTATGCCAAAGTGGACAAAAATGAAGTTTTCAGACATCATAGTTTAAAATTAATTAAGAATATTTTTAGCCTTTACTATCCAATTTTATTATTCGGTGCTGAATATTTTATAGCTGTTTCTGAAAAATTTATAAAATTGGACTTTGAATATGCTTAAAACTATAACTACCCTTGAATCGATAAAATTGTAATTCGAAGTAGGTCTTAATAAATAAATTCTGAAATTAAAACTTGTACTACAAGATTTTTCAAAGATTATAAAAGTGACATTTTGGTGTGCATGCGTAACTGCTGAATAGGTACCAAAGTTAAGTTGACTTTTTTCTGCGAGTAAGTAGGTTACAATCATAGTGAGCTATTTATCATTCAATGCTCATAGAATATCTCACAAATATTTTTTTTTTCAAGTCAAATGTGTAAATATGAAACTAAAATGTCTCACCTGAAAACGTAATCGAAAATAATAACAGGGGAAATCAAGACAATCATCTCCACTTCGGTCAGCATCAATATAAACGCCACGCACTAACAGTGTATTAGATGCATTAAATATGACTAGAATGAGAAAACTGCCAAAATGCAGAGCAAGACAGATCCGAGGGTTTTCTGAAAAATTTAACCACTGATATTATTTGAATTTGCTAATCAAACCATCTCTCTAACCAAAATAACTCAGTCTTTTGGCCAATGGTCTTATATTCTATAAATCAATAAAATTAATAAAATAGCAAATTTATAAGCATTTTAAAAATATTTATTCTGATATAAATTATGCGATATACTGTCCCTCCAATACCTAATAAGTAACTGGAAAGAGTATAAAAAATGAATTAATATCTTCGGGAAGGAAAAAAAAAGTATGTACTACCTTAAATGCTTACTTAGATCAATGTATTTTTCCAGCAACATCCAAATCCCACGCCATACGTTGATACTACCACAGAATGAGACTACAATGTATGTGTTCAAAGCACTTGATCGTTTCCATCCATCATTCTTTCTTACAAATTTTTTAATAAATGGTTGTAAAATGAATGTGAGAATGATCAAAGCATATCCAAAACCCTGCAAATTAGAAAAAAAAGTTAATTACATTTTTGAATTAATTTTTCATATAAGATCGATTTTGATATGCATATCGTAAACGACTGGGGTCAGTCAAAAATTTCTTCTATCTCTATCTTCTATAATATAAAATCAAAACCTATTCGACTACTTCCTGGAAACGAAAAAGTGCGAGGCAGTAGATGTATTTACATCCTTAGTATGTATTTTTTTTAATCGGTTTGATTTTTTTCATGAGTCAGTTTTTCACATGTTGAACTTCGTTTTCAATTATGTTACATTTTCGATAAAGAGATATACAGTAACCTGAAAATATCTAACAAACTGTTATGCATAATACTCGTATTTGAAAACTTGAAAAAAAGCAAAGTATTGCTCTTCTCTTTAATGACACGACTGAGACATTTACAACTTTTTTATGTTCGACGCGAACCCGCGAAAAAGTCGCCATTTCTATGCTTGTAATAAAAGTGAAACTCACCAAAGACACCAATGCTGATTGTAACTCATCCGATGGAATTATTAATTGATCGAGAATACTCCATGCACCTTTCCATGCTAAAATAACCAGAAATCCAATAATGAATACACTGAAAATGCTATCCAATAAATAAAGAAACTTATTTGTCTTCCACTAAAAAAAAAAAAAAAAGTGATTTACGCGCGATCACAAAATTCTGGAACAAATTAGAACTTGAAATGCAATACAGGTATATATAGGTAATATATTGTTTAGAAAGAAACATCCTTAGCGGTGAAAAATGTCGCAGTTAAATAAAATTTTTATCAAAATTATGAAACAAATAGACGTAATGTACTCACCGTAAATAAAATGAGGAATAATCTCTCCTGAAAAATCATTTTTTTTCACTTAAATGCATTTTGGAAAGTTATTTTTCATCCACAAATCAAAAAGTATGAAGAATGAAGATATACCCAACTTTTTCAACCAAAATCTAGTCCTCAACTAATCAAATCAAATTTATTTATAATTGAGGCACCGGTTTCCAAACTGCCCTTAGTCCAAAATTACGAAAATCGAGATAATGGCGCCATTTTTTAGAGAGTCAAGTGTTATATGTTAGAGTTGTTGGTCCAGCCATATCTTGATTTTTCCCTCTGTTTTCGGTGTTGAAAGTGTCAAAATGTACAAAATACGAGTATGATAGTGAATAACACTACAAGCCTTTTATTTTTCATTTTATCGAGTTGAAACATAAACTTTTGATGGTTCATCAAAATCCCTATGTAGTTAAAATTGAAACCCTGCTTTTCTAGCGAGGCTTGCTGCGCTAGAATTTTTGTTTAAAATATTTTCACATTTGGGAATGTTTTTAACTGAGGGAGCAATTTATTGAATATTTCTGAACCCGTAAAATCAATATCATTTGACCGGAAATTAATAGGTTTTTATATAGCCCACGTTTTTACAAATTTTTCAACCTACGGGCTAGTTACGTATCAAGCTAAAACCCAAGCCTAAAAACGAATAATTTTTTTGTTTCAGCTGAGATAATGCGGAAGAAAGAGAAAGTACGTTTAATAACGTAAAAGAAGTTTTCTTTTCTCATACATTACTAATTATTTTTACAGCAAAACAGATTAGATATGAATGTGCACGACTATCTTATCATTTCTTTTCACAATTACACTGAATTTTAAGAGCAGCTCGCAAATATTTGGGACAGATAAGTTTTGAGAAATACAATAATGTGTATTCCTACCACTCTGCTTAAAAAATATGAACTTGACTGAAGGAAATTCATTAACTAGGCAATTTTATTTAAATTCACACTCAAAAATGCCTACAGCATCAACGGCTATTGCGAGGTAATTATTATTCTCGACATGCGCATTAATCAAACCACAAAAAATTATACATAGCCTAATATACACGCCTCTGATCAAAAAAGTAAAACTTAACGCGTAGAGGGGGAGGGGGATTTAAAAATTCACAAATTAAAAAAAAATACTGTCGTTTCATGAATTTTCTAGACAATCGGCTAAATTATGGCTCTGTATAGCTAGGAAAAATGCCAAAGATTATGAAACTGATAGGTTTCAAAAAACAGCCTTAGTCGATTTAAGCCCCTCTTTTATATTATCCAGTTTAATCTTTTGACATAATATAATTTTCATGAAAATATAAGAACTTGAATCACATCGCCATGTATAGACCGCAGTTTGTAGGTATAAAATATTTGAAGGTTAAAGTCAAAGAGAAAATATAATGTGAACAAAATAGAATTACCTTCTGTTTGATTTTATTTAATCAATCGCCAATAGATTCAACTATAAAAACCTGTTACAACGCAGCAAAACAATCCTCCTTTGCCATTAGCAATTTTTTGAAACTGCGTGGGTAAGGTACAAAATAAACAAATAAATTTCTTGGAAAGAAAATTTCACCTTGAGAAAAACAAAATATTTTGTTCTTATACGAGTATTAGTTCAATGAAAAATCGTGTTTTACCTATATACGCTACAATTGCCACACATCTTCTAAGCCACAAAACATGTAACCTGATTGAAGTTTGACCTTTGATTATTTACATCGATTAAGTTTTGTTCGGCTGGCACCCAAGTATCTAATATAAGTCTGTATTGAAGCAGAACTGACAAAGTATATAGGATATATCAAATGAACGTCGAAATAGATCAGAAACTTGCATGTAATTAACTTAATGAATAAGTTTATGCTTCGACGAATATCGTGATTAGATTTTGTTTTGAACAATGATCAACCTGACTAGTATGGAGGTATTTTTAAAAATCCATTCTGATGAGTTGATCTTAAAACCTCATTCTAAAATACGAGGAAAAGAATTATTTTTCTTAACATTCCTAATGGGTGAAAAGAAAAAATAGAAATTAGTTGTTATTGAGTTAGTTTTTATTGAGTTAGCCGTTAGGATTAGATTAAATAGAGAAAACGTATTTATAAATATTTCGAGTTAAAATATGGACTACAACAAACCGCAGACTTTCATTTTCAAAAATAAAATTCAATAAAATTATGTTAATAAACGATTGATTTCAGTCGAGTGGTTAGACCTGGATAAACTAGAAAGGAATATGTTTAAACCTACCTACACTTTTTACGAAAACAGGTTTTAGTGGAATAAATTTCAGTACGAAATGACATCAAGTATTTTCCAATCAAAGTCTATGAAAATAATCTTAAATACGATTCTGAATTTCAGGCTCAATATCTACTTGATTAGTGCAAATTGCTAAGAATTCTTTTAAATGAAAATTCATTAGGTATAAAAAAGTTCTAATTATCGGATCAAGGTGATTTATCAATGTATCACTCCCTCCAATCTTATTCTACCAAAAACAACCAAAATCTGAAGAAAACATTTTTACACTTACGTTACGCCAAATGTATATTATGCAAATTTTTCATTTTGCCAACCTCTGTATAAAGCGGTAGTACAAACGAATGTAAGAGTTGAGGTTATTTGGTGATTAAGTTCTAATAAGGTATGTGTCCTGTCCCTGGATTCGAGAATACGTATTGAGGTTCCCTTGTTAGTAGCACAAAAATTACCAGTCGACTAACATGTTTCATTTGCCTCTGAGGGTTGTTTTTTATGACAGGCAAGCCTACCACTTTCTATGGCGGCTCCATCATAGAAAAATATAATTTAAATTACTCGATCAAATAACAACTTATGTAGACTAAAACTTTGAAAATTCAGATTTAATACAGACTTATGTTCTTCAAACCTATTCTAGTTTTTGTCAACTTCGGATTAACATAGCATCTGTTTAGGGTTCTAGACCAAAAGTTGCTACCCATAATTACTTTATTGCTTAAAATAGTTACAGGCATTATAAATCATTACAGTGAAACCGAAGTAAAAGGGTTACGTTTAGGGCGCAGAAATTTTAACTACACTTTCGTTGACCTCTTCTCTCAACCCCCTTGACTGTTCTTAAGGCGTCTGTGAATCAATGAAGTATAGACTTTACGTGATAGCAGTAATCTGATGCGAGGGAATATGGACTAGAGGAAAAATGATGGATACACAGATCTCTCAGACCCATTAAATGAACAAAATTTCAAGCAACATCCGGCAAAGTGGGTGCAAAGTATTTTATTTGTCCTCAACTCTAGAAAATATTCATATTTCAAGATATTTTTTGGGATTTACTGAAACTTTTTAACTTTCTTTTTAGAAAATGAAAAAATTTAAGGTAAAACAAATTTTCTTTCCTACCACACGGGAACTTTCTCGAATTAGCATATTTTCATATGAACAATATTATTGCAGTCGGAAAATAAACCGAGATTTATAGGAATGAAATAATGATATACGGTACCTAATAAGTTAATTCGAAAAATGTAATTAAAGTAGTTTTCCGTTACCTATATAGCTATAATTATTCACTATCAGGACCATTCAGACACAAAACATACTACACGTTTGCTTAGATAATTGGTATTTATTTTAGAACCAGTGATTCAACCAGAAATTTTCTTATAGAGAAGCTAAATTTAGTGACATAGATCTGAGGAAGAACCTGAATGTATTATCCAAAAACGGAAATTTCGGTAAATTCCCACGGATAGCAGGTTTTGATTTTCTCAGGTGGTGCATGGTGCAAAATAATTGCAAAATTTTCGATCTTTTTTCTCAAAAATCAAACGAGAAGCTCCTATCTTCCTCTCACCGTAATCAGGTGGTGCAAATATTTTTATGGAGGTGCACGTGCACTCTCAACTTGCCACCCATGAAAATCCCTGAACCCCGTTAGAAATTCTGAATTAAAATATTGTTTGTTACAATAGAAAAATCAAGGTTTTCAAATTACCTAATCCTCCCCTAGGGGATGTGACTTTTTTGGAACTGCGACATTTTTTTAGGGTAGTAGGAGAACATAGGTAACCTTAAACAGCACCAAAGAGTAAGTACTTACTGACGATTCAAATATGCGAAAGGGAAACAAAAAGACTTCCTCGGGGGTAGATTCTTGGTCAACATCATTTCCAAATCCTGCGAGGTGAACGTAACATTTCATCCAGAATAACATCGTGAAACCAAACACAACCATGAAAGCACTGAGCCAAATATTCTTGGCCCAATCAGCATCTTCGGAGAACCCATCGACTCCATCTATTACGACGACACCCGATATTGCGGACACATAAATGTATGTTTTGGCTGCAATATGAAATCGTATTTTCGACTGGTAGGCAAATTTTACAGCAAACCTGTAAATACTTTTGCTGGCAGTATGTAAAAATATGTACAAAATGGCACTAACTCCAACTGCAATGCGATTATCAATGTTATACAAATAAATGTAATCTACTGAGACCCAAAACGCGGTACTAAGAGTTGGTAATACGAACAGAGAGAGAACACAATCGAAAACGTATAATATGAGTTTTGAGGAATACACATAATTTTTAACCGCGACAGAACCTCTACGCACCTGCATCATCTTACTTTCTCGGTTTTCGTTTTTTTCCTTCATCATCGGAACAGAGACTCGAAGATGAATAAAAAATTTATCTTAAGAACACGTTACTCGCATTTTTTACTAACATGATAGTAATTAATCTTATCGTTGGTCTCCGACTTGTCGTTTGATTTGTTTTTAACTATACATTTTAGCTCATACACCGATCAAAATAAACACGCGTTCGGTATACAAGCTCATTTTAAAATCGAAGGTAAGCCGCTAACTAAAAAAAAAAACTAGCAATTTCTTAAAACTTAATGCGAGCCGACAGAAGTTTAATTTGCATTAGTCTGCATCGACGCGGTTTGAGAACTCGATGAATGGATTTTCGACCCAGATAATATTTTTCGACGCCATGATTCAACCTTTGAACGTTGCTTCAGCCTGCCTATTTTCTTCTTTTGTCTTCACTTCAACGAATTAAAAATAAATAATATTTTTAAATGAAGCTTGAAGATTCACAAAGTTATCTCATTCAATACTTTCATAAATAAAAATTGAGAATTACTAAAACAGGATAATTAGTTTAAAAAGTACATAGTTGATTAGACTTCAAACAAATTCAGTTCAAAGTACCTATCTAAAACGATGTAATATTTTGTTTTTTGTGCCGATGCCTACGATAATTGTAAAATACACGTCCTACAGGTAGGCGTAGTTCATGTGTATTACATAGCATCAGGCAAAATGAAATATTAGGTAAGTTCTTTTTTTTTTCAATTTTACATTCTCCAATAATAAAACTTGTTATTTTTGCACGGAGAAATAGTAAATAATAAAGCAATAAAAACAAAAGTTGTTGAGAAAAATTAACAATGGTTTCTAAATTTACGACTATACTCCTTTATTCATACAGTGGGTAATGGAAATGTTTCAATCAAATGAAAATTTTATTTCAAATTGTTTGCCATTTGATGAAATATTATATTGAATTTCATTGGTAACCCGTCTCTTCGAACGAAAAGGACTTTTGAAGTACAAATTATTTCTACGAAATGTGGAGCCCATGTAAAATCATTCAATAACATCGAATGTCATGAATTTGACTGATAGCTTTACAAGTGTCAGCCAGAATAGCCATCAATGAGGGGTTCATTTGAAAAGAGAAGCCAACCAACACCATCTCCACCATAATAAAACATACAATTACCCCACTCCTCAATTCATCCATACGAAAAAAAAAAAAAAAAAACTAACCCTTTTGCTGAAAAACTGAACAGATTTCAATTTTTAGAAATGAATAATTAATTTCAAAATCTTCCCATTGAGAACTGCTTTTAAATTAATATGTTAATTCAAAAGGGCAGTTCGACTAACTCAAATTTTTGATATAGCGACATGTGAATAATTGAATGCTCTGACAAAAATCTTGAAAAAAGACAATGCACAGTAGTGGACTGGATCATCAATTATCTAAAATTCAGGAGTTTGGTTTTGACTGGGTAGCGAAAAGCAAAAAAAAATTGGTTAAAAAATTCGGGATTGTCAACTTTTTCATAGGCACTCTAGAGTTATATTAAAAGCAACTAAACAATCCTATTGCTGCAACTGTAAATGACATTATCTTTTCACTGGACAGACTGTGAACAATAAAAACGTGTTTAAAAAAATATTTGTGAAATTATATTATTCTTCAGATACAGAATTTGATACCATCATCTCTAATACGTCAATGTATAACGAGTCCAATAATCTATATTGTCTTTGAAAAAGTCGTCTAGTAGGTGAAATATAAAATTCAATTCGAATTTTTCGTTTCAGCATAATTTTTACTAAGTAGTTTCATTATTTCACCATGTTTTAAACTAGCATTATCCGATTTAATTTTTCCATAATTGTCTCTCACGAATAGAGCAAATTTCGATAATGGTCTAGCTTTTACATTTTTCGGAGAGTTTCCAATAGAATCACTTTTCAGCTCGTTATGAAGGAACAATTCGAATTTTCCGTAGCAATAACCGCATCTCTTCCTTTCCAAGTTCAACGATTTAGAATGCCTGCCAATTCTACATCAGAAAAATTGTCAAACTCAGAAAACACCAACAACATTACTCTGAGATTTCAAAATGGGAAAACTAATGAGAAACGAATGAACGGTATTACAGAAAATTTAACTAAAGTTCGAACAAGATAAACACGTGACTAAGTACTCAATTACTATTGGTTTTGCAAATAATGTTCGTTCAGCCGCGTAGTCAGTCAGACACTCGTTTATTTTTTTCTGGAACGGAGTATAATTTTTTGAATGACATGGAATAAAAAAACCATCGTGATGCCAAGGAAAGTAAAACGTTGAGGAAATTTTAAAATTTGCTTGGAAATAATATACGAATGGAAATATTAGGACTATCTAGCCCCAGTCATCTCTTTATGATAGTTGGATTAAATTTAATCTCTCGGGGGAATAAGGATTGCCTGATTAAATGACAATTGTGTAATTTTATTCAGTTTTGTCTCACTGCTATAATTTAGCAATTGTAGCCTTACACTAAGAACAAAAATTTACTATAAAATTGTTCTACTCCTTAATAAGCACGGAGCGGTTACCCTGTACAAATGAATTATACCAAACCATAAAAATCGGCACGCCGTTTCTGACATAGATGCACAAATTTTTTTGCATGTTTTTTTTTAAATTTTATGAATAAATGATTAGGATTTGGATTATTATTCACCTGGATCGAAACAACGCTTTTCATATTGCTAGTAATGCACAGAGCATCGTTTTTAATTTAGTCAGCGGTAATAATTTTTTTTTTATTTATTTATACCAGCTATATTAACAGCGTCGTTTTTTCATTGATTTTAGCTGATTACAAAGCGGACTCTCTGAACTGAAGGGTTCATAAATAGGGAGTATTTTTTGGTGAAATTCGAGAAAAAACCCTTACAAAAATAATATTTTATTATTTTGAACTTCATGGCGGGCTAATATTCCTAACCACCCTTTTTGTCCCTCCACAGACCAGCCCGTCACTACGAACTCTATTCAGATGAAGATGAGTTAAACGAAATTTAAGAGGACAACATTCAGAAAGATGGAAAAAATAACTGTATCAGATTCAAATGAAGATAGATTAGCGAACTATCGAAATGTAAAAATGCATAGTTTGAGAATATTACTACACAACAAATAAATTCAATAACTTACGTATAGCCACAATTGACACATCGATACTTGAATTTAGTTTTTATGGAATAGTTATGACATACTTCTACGGGGGGTAATTCAGGAAATTTTCGATGAACTTTTACTGCCCTGGATAAGAATTTTTGATGATATAAAGCAAATCAAAAAAATGACAAATGGTATTCATCACACGAATGAAAAAGATAATTACCAAGATTTCCAACGTGACCCATGACCGTCGTCCTTATTATCGATAATCCAAGTTGCTGCATGACACATTTCATGGATTAAAGTATCTCTCAAACGCTCAGGCGTCTCTATAACCTAAAATTTATGAACTAGTTAACCTACAAAATATTTTCGAATAAAAATCATAAAGAAAAACTGCACTTTCTTGACAAACCTTGGAAGATAAAACAATTATTGAGTATCTAGGGCATTCATTATTGGGACCAATAATGGTTTTTATTCGTTTTAGGCGACAAAATCCGGCTGTAGATCTCATTCGAGCACTCCATTCGATTTTCATATCTGATGGTAACTGAAACATAAGATTTGTGAGTGTCAAAAAGTTGTTAATCTCAAAACTTACTAAAAACAAAAAGCACATTTACTTTACTATCAAAAATGTCTTCATTGAAAATACGGAATAACTTTTCTGCTAACTGCCCTTTAAGTTTCTTAAACTTTTTTTTATATTGTTCGGCTTGCGGATGTACCCGCAGGGAACCAGTGCAATCTAAAAACAAATAGATCAATTGTATGAAATAGTTAACCAACTTCAAGAATAATTAAATGACTAATGGGTAACATTTACCGGATAATGATCTCAGGAAGAGCCACGATTCGTGTCGTTCATCAGAGGTACTCAGGCGTTGCGGGATTGGAGTAAGTTTTTTTAAATTATTCAAACGAAAAGTGATAGGTGTTGAAACAGAACTCTTTCTGGAAGAGACATTCACGGGAGTGCTTGGGTCAGCAGTTTTTTCATCATCAGCTTCACTTTCACAGGACGTTTCCTTCTCAGAGAAACACCACGATAAGTCCTTTTCTAAAATATTACGGCTGGACGGTTTGAGGATTGGCGACAACTCATCGGTAGCTGACTTGAACGAGTCCGTATCAGAATGGTAGCTGCTGCTTCTACAACTTTTCTCCGAATCACTCGAAAATTTGGGTTTGATAGTACGGTCAACTGAATACTTTTTTTCAATACGAATTGGTGAGTGATTATTTTCTTTGTCACTGGAATCTGAATAAGAAGTATCACTTCTTCTCGAAATTATGTAGGGAGTAAAAATGCCATCATCCAGTTGATTAATTTTTTTCCTTTAAGAAAATATGAATAATTTTATTTTAAATTTTAAGCAAAATGATTAAGGCTGAAATGAAGGAATTTTACTTGACTGAACGGCGAGGCGTTAATTTGGCTACATCTGCTTTGATTCGCTCCGTTAGAACACGATGATACACGGTAATTCCATCATCTTCAGTGACCGAAGATGAATCAGACACTATAAAAGAATCTTTTTTCTTATTTTTTTTGACTGTAGACTTCGGAAGACGCGTTGGTTTTTTTGCTTCTGAAATGAATAGCAACATGGCAACATGAACATTAAGTAACTACGAAGAAAATTAAGGCATCTGTCAAACACTCACTTTTCAAAGTGGATTTTCTACACGTACCACTAGAAGGTTCAGTTTTCCTACAATCAAAAACTTACAATTGAAACTAAACAACGTTATTAAAAATAATGTATCTATGCTAGAATTGTTCATACTTTATTTTCTCGAAGTTAAGATCGCTGGAAAAAATTTCAAGACGCTCGGAGTTCAAAGAAACTTCTTTTAATTTTTCAACGAGATCCAGAGTATTTTTGTCAGAGGTTTGAAAATTTTCGATACTTTTTTTGCATTCTGCGCGCGAATGATTTTCACGGATTTGAGTTCTCACTTTATTCATTTCAAGTATTGTCAATTTCTCATTGAAAGCTTCTGAGTTCTGACACGTTGAAAACTGATCGTTAGAAAAATAATATCAGCTTAATAAATATAGCGATCAGCGGGACAGAAGTTGTCGATATAAACACGAATTAAAATGCAGGAATGAAATGAATTAATGGAATTCTAAAATAAAAGAAACCTGTACGTGTTCAAGATTTTAGAAAAGTCGTAAGTCAAAAACAAAACAAGTAACAAGAAATAAAATGAAAAAAACGACTTTTATTTTGAATTTTGATTGAACACAGCACAGCATTAAGCTGGGCTGGGGACTAATAAGATAATATTATCATGGTTTTTAAATAAACTGGAAGGAAGGACCGAAGGAGCACTGAGCACACTCACCTCACCGACACCACTCACCCTTCGAAGCACTCACCGGCTCACCGTTAAAAAGAAAAAACGCAACGAAACGAAAGACAGAGAAAGAATAATACCGCGGTCCGCGAAATTTCATACTTATTCTCTCTCCCACTCATTACGCTTGCCGTATTTTGAACTTTCGAAGAGCATCAGTTCAGTCAACTACGCATGCGCTGCGTATGAAACGTAAAGACAAGGACAACTTATTCCTTGTCCTCGCATGTCTTCTTTCGCTTCTTTCTCCATCTTTCTCAGTAATCAATGTAAATATTCACAAATCAATCAGTTCACTGAACTTTACTTAAATAAAATAAAAATTAGAGTTGTACAAATAAAAACCTTATAATACAAGTTATCCAACTTTAGCCAAAAAAATAAGGAATTTGAAATGCGAAGTACCATTAGGAGCGTTAAACAGCAACCGGTAGACCGATTGTCACAGCCCGCTGGTTTCGGGTTCGAATCCAGGTGGAGACCAAAATTTTTTTTATTTTAATTCAAATTCAATTTTTTTCACGTATCCGAACATAATAATTGATTGTAAAATGACATTTTAATGACGACCATAATATTTTTTGTATCTTGATAACTAGTCCAAAGTCCAAAGATTAGATTACTCAGTTCAAAGCTACAAAAAAAATGGAATACTTATAATTTTTTATGTTGTAATGTCATTTTACCATCAAACTCTTCATTAATTGCCTATCTCTACAATTGACAGAGCTATTCCCATAAAAATGATGGATACGAAAAATTTCCAAACGAATTTAAAATATTTATTGGTGAGGTAGCCTATTGAGCGGGAGATATTGAGATAATCTTATATTTGGTCGAGATTTTTATGGGCTATAATAAAAAAGGTCCTTTTCCTTAATGCATAGCTCTCATATTGAAGGAGCCATTCCAAAAAAATTGAAAAATCCTAAATTTTTTGAATAAACTCAAATCATGTCGTTTTGTTAAACCGTGTATATTTTTCAGCTGAATGTTAATTATTATTGTTTGTACCTGTTTTTTACTTTTTACTGCAGTCTATTTTCTAATAAAAAAATCGAGAGCTCCGAGGTATACGTATACTAATGAATTGATTTGTTGTTTGTGGTACGCTTTTATTTGATATTCACACTCGCTGCAGAGGCGTCACGGTATTAGATTTCGTTTTTTGTTTGATCTCAGCAGATACGAAATTAATTTATGTTCTCGTGTCGGAAATGATCTGCGAAGGTCGAATGCATACAAAAGTACATCCTGTGTGGACGGATGTCCGGTCTGTCACTTGAATTTGTACCAAGTCCCAACTTATTGGCATCTCTGAAGAACGTAAATACCGCAGTGTATTTGTATTTCTGTGAGTGCTGGACTGCTGGTGCTACCTAGTTTTTAACATACTTAGCCAGAAAGGGTGTGATGATGATGAAGTTCTCGACTAAAATTGCTTGAAAAAACACATTTATGATTTAAAGAATTTTGTGTCAATGGAGTCGCAACCATCAACCTCTACTAGCTCTGAGGAGCTGCCACAGTGTTTTAATGTGCGTTATTTAGGCTTCCGCGATGCAGACGGATTATGGGGTATTAAGTACACGCGAAAACCTGTCGATAACATGGTGACAGCCGTTAAAACGTCGAATTCCAAAAATAATTTACATTTAATTAAATTTATAGTTACGCAGAAAGGGTGTAAACTCGAGTCGGTTTTCAATGACAAAATTGAGACCAGGTACGTAATAACCTATTATATTTTGTAAAAATGTATTATTCGATCAATTTAAAAAAAATGAACTTCATTAGCATTAATATTAGGATACAAAAGTAAATTATAAAAGTTGGTAACCCTTTGACTTTCAAGAATAATACTTTTATACACAGCGCTGAGTTGGCCCAGAACCTGCTCATCTGCCCCTTTTTCAAATAGTTTACAAATTTTTGTTTTGGTAAGAATACATTTCGACTGTTACGATAGTCCCAAACAGAAAACTATAAACTAATAATTATATCGAGTTTTTCTCAACAATCATTATTCATTAATAGATGAACCGCTTTTTTTCTTTTTACAAATGCTTTTTCAGTTGCCTGATCGTAAAATAAATATATCAACCACAATTTAGCGTAGTGTAGGAGGAAATTTATTTGGGTTTGGCATATCAGGGTCAAAAATTGAATCAACATTTTGAAAAATTTGGAAACTTGTGCATCCTTCGAATATCTTGTGCTCACATGAAAAACATTTTACTTTATTTTCAAGCTTATCGTACAGGTATCCAAAATTCCTATCTTTCTCACGCAAATTTAATTCGTGCAAATGGTTTGTTATAGATTTTTTCCAATTGAAAGTATTTCCTATGGCGTCCAGGATTTGGTATATACTCGAGTATTCGCTATGATAATTGTCAAAGAAGTGGCAGATCAGTCGAATGAAAGTGTATTTGAATGTCACGCCTTTGTTTGTGACAGCAGACAATCAGCTAGAAAATTGACTTATTCCTTGGCCACGGCTTTCCATCAGTACAGTCGTCAATTACGAGCGACTGCTATTCGACCCACCCTTCAAAAACGGAAGTTGTTTGCCATAGATCTACGTACACCCGAAGAAATAGCCAGACAGATAAAATATCAAGATTCGGAGGCTTGAGAAAAACAACGAAGATAGTTCTGAATATTTTTATTTTGTAATAAATTAAGAATTGACGTGCATTTAATTGTAATAATTTTCGACAATTTTTTATATTATAAAGCAATAGAAGCTAGGAGAAAATTGACCGGAAAGAGAAGTACATAAGGACTAAAAATTCTTGGCGAATAGAATAAATCGAAATGATTATGATGGAAGAAATACACTTATTTGGAAATTCGTGAGTACTTTGATCTCCAATATGCCAAAAATTTACGAAGGAGCAGACCCTATTGAGAAGTATTATAAGTAAAAAATTTTAAAAATGTCTATATCTCATCCCTTATAAATTTGGATTAGCCTTATCAATATGGTATATGCTTAAAAATATTTCCTTGTCATGGCTCTATTTTTCAGTGATGTTTTGAACGTGTTAGAAAAAAAATTATGACTATAGGTAGCATATAAATAATTGTATAAAATATAGTGGTGAGCAGATCATGTAATCATTGTATAGATGATCTTATTTGGACAACGTAATTTAAATAGGTAAACAAAATAATTATTAGGTATTACAGGTATTACCATAAAATTAGCGTGGAGTACCTATAATATTATTCGTTATTTCACGGTCCACTGGAAGCTGAAAAAAGTGAATAGTAACACCTTCGTCACAGAATCAACGAACAGTTGCAACGCATTGTCAGAGCAGACAAAAACTAGAAAATAAAGTTTCTTAGATGCGAATCATTTTGTTTGGAAACCAATATGAATTTGTAAGATTTCGCATTATTTTATATAGTCAATGAGAAAAACTTTAGTTACAAAACGAAGTTATGCTTAAAATTATAATTATCTATCTTCATTGTATTGCAATGGATCACAGAAACTAACAGGTGTGCAAGAGCGAAGAGTTTTTAGCCCTTGTAAGTTTTTTACAGACGGGTAAGATAACCATAATTACTTGAAATTTGTCTAAAAAAGCTTGAAGTAAAAATTGTGGAAAGATGAAATCTTTTATAGTAAATATATACGAAATTATCAGATCTACATTATCCAACATAACTGTAGTCTAACATAATTATTATCTACACGAGATTATTTTACATTCAAAAAAAAAAAAGAGCTGAAGATGTTTCTTATAATTATTATAGAATACAAATTCAAAAAAATTATTTTACCATGAACTAACCTTAACTACACTGCACTGGGAGAGAAAAAGACTAGTTTAAATGCAAATTATCTTGCTTTTTACCTATGACCGAGGAATGAGGATATTCCTCCAGTGAATTCTTCGAATTAAATATTATGTAAAAGAAGAAAAAAAATTTAAATAAAAGAAAACAAAAAGGACGCAATAAAAAATGAATAAATAATTAAAATCAATAAATCAATAAATCAATGACATGAAAATAATCTTGCAGTTATTTATTATTATATGCACCTAATTTTCGACAAATAATATTGTTTTTCCTCTAGGCTGACTTTTAATAAATTTTCGAACACCTCTACATAATTATCAATCATTAAGTATGAAAATTTTATAGAATTTGAATTTAAAATTTAACTGCTCTCTATATAATTATAATTATTTCATAAAATATTGCTCTTTGAACTAATAAAAATAATATTTTCTCGGTGCAATCAAGCTTGCTATGGATATAAAAATTTTTAGTAACGAAACTAAAAAATAAAATAATTAGTATTGCCTCAGGTGTTTAAGGCTAATTCATGTTTACATCAATTTCCCTTCAAAAATTTATTTTAAAGAATTAATGAATAAAATAGGTAGGTACCTTACATGACAGGTATCTCAATCAGATGGTAACCATGGGAACTTGGAAGACAATAGGTGTTGGAATGATTTAATTTTATAGATTTTGAAGGTGCAAATCGAAGATTAGCAGAACTATGAAGGCTCAATTTACATTAAGATTTTGCATTTCCAGCAAAGTCACATCTAATTTCCGTTGATGTAGATTTAACCTTCGGTGCTCCTATCAAATTAAAATAAATCTGATGAAACTTGAGGGACAAAAAAAATTTTCAACTTGATAAATTTATTCAAGAGCTTACCTCCATAGTTGTAAGAAAATGGTAACTATCTTCTCCTTCCTGTGTTGTACTCGAACAGTCAGCATTCATCGGTGGTGGTGGTGGTGGTGGTGGTGGTGGTGAAGATGATGATGATGATGATGATGCTGGAGTTTCACAACTTTTATGTTTTTGAATTTTCCTAAAAAAAGAATAACTTACATTGAATATGCAGTGATTGCAGTTAGTATAACTAACTGTGAATCAAAATGTTGAAAATAATCGCATACATGATCAAAATTAACTTACACTGTATAACGAATTTGTGGCTGCTGTTCATTAGGATTTGATGATTCCTTGTCAAGTGAGACGTTTTCACTATCCCTGACATCAGGTGAAAATACTTTGAATTAGTAAAATACTAAAATTTCCAAAAAAAAAAAAAAAAATAGTACACGAGGGTAATCCCAAAAGTATTATTTCACAGATTTTTGATTTTGGCCCCTGCTTGGTAACATAAGGAGACTATTTTAATGGAAAATATTCGATTCAAATTTCGACGCACCAAATGCTATTTCCTTAAGTGCGTCAAAATTTGAATCACCCTGTATATATACGTATATTCATAAAAAATGAATCTCAATTTATTTACCTCATTTGTATTAACTTCACTTGATGTTTTTTAATCTTACCAAGTAACTCAATTGACTGTTGTTTCAGTTTTACTTGCAAAACCTATCAAACATTGAATGTATTATTAATTATTTAATTTACTGCTCACATACCTACTTTTTTATTCTACATTATAATGAATGATTTAAAAATTGAAATACAAAATCGGAAATACCAAAGGAATTTGAACCGATTATTCACATAAAAACTACTTACGGGCAATGAGATAGCTCTCATTTCTCTCAAATCGATATTGCGAAAGAAATCGTTGATTAACAATTCTTCCACGGATGGTATTCGTTTTTTTGGATTCTTAAATATGAAATTTAGCACGTCAACAACCTGTAAAATTTACACCCTCGCATGAAGCACAAAATAATGAAGCTTACACGGATAAATTATGTTTAGTCATATTTAAAGTTGTACCTGTTTCAAATGACCTATATCGACCATGCTAGCAGCACTTGGTTCTGGTTCAGTCAATTCGTATCCAGCAGCCATTTCAAATAAGATATGTCCTAGAATAATAAGTATAGAAATAGCCCAATATAGTTCGTATCAATTCGATATAAGTGCATGCAAGGCCAGATTTTCTAACGTAGCAGGTCGGCCAGAAGACAAAAAAGTTGAGCTGACACTTACCAAAGCAAATAACGTCAACTGTGAAAGGATCATTTTGCAATAATGGATTTTTTACAATAACTGGGTAAATTCGAGATACAAAACCTAGTAATGGGTTTTCCAGTCCACTCAATCTGCAGGGAAAAAAATTCATAAACACGTTAAATAGTAATAAAAGAAGTTATTATTTTCATTCACAAGAGGTTTAGCGAATCGTACCTAGCAACTCCATTTTGCAAAATAACATTACCGGAATGCAAGTGAAATGAAAACGAATAATCTCGTTCATGTAGAAATAAGAGAGCTTCTAGAATTTGCCGGCCTAATCGTTGTATTTGAGAAATCGGCAAGCCTTTACTGCGTTGGCTGTATTTATCTGCCCATTCGTCATGCCAACAAGTCTAAGCAAAAGATGATAAAAAGCAAGTAACTCAAATAATGTAGGGTGAGATTTCAAGTTTGAATAAATTATTATTGACGTTTTGCGTACTTTGTAAATGAGATCTTTCAAACTTCCTTTATTGTTGAAAGGAAGTACAACAATTATATTTGCATTCTTCTTTTGCACATTTGCTTCAATAAATTCCAGATCCAAAATGGGATAAATGTAAGGATGTTGCAAGGCAAGAAATAAATCCATAATCACATGACGCACAGACTGATCATACTCGATTGGAGAACCTTGACTTTGAGGAGTCAGTGTGAGTAACCTCTCTGTTTTAATTGATGAGTCTTTCACAACGAACCAGTGTTTGCCGACACGAGAACCTTTAGAATTAATTTGAAACAAGTAATTAAGATTTCGAGGTTCTAATGAACACCCTTTTCTTGTAAGCAATAGATTCTTTTATTCCAAAATGGAATATCTATTCCAGGGTTTTAAAAAAAAATTAATAAGTTGATGATATAAAAAAGAGGAAAAAGCTCATTATTTGAAAAAAATCTAAACTATAAACTGAAAATTTTCATTTGAAATAATTAGAAGTTAAAACTTGATTTTTAAAAATTTCTGGAAGGTGAAATGAGAATATTCGAAGCCGGGTATAGCTATTGAGTTGTTCTTTTAGATAATGGAAATTCAGTTATAAAGCAAAATTTTTGCAAAAAACAATACTAAATTAATGCTGTTGAGGTTATATTTTTTACTAACCAATATCATTTAAATGCTGAATAAGAGCATATCGAGGACAAAATCTCAAATAATGCAAACATGCGCTTTCTGCTCTTTGCCGAGCTTTCCTTTCCGATTCCAGACGTTCGTGTGAGTTAGTATCTGCTTCCAAAGCAGTGTACTCGTATCGATTTTCATGTCTGTAAGAAAATCACAGAATTTTCAAGAAACAATTAACGAATAATCATAAAATGCGAGGAGCTGACATTCACACCTTGCACAAAAGCATACTCTCATGTCTTTGGCACTAGATTTACTCCACCAGTATAATAAATTAAATTTTTTATGCGTTGGCAAACTCGATTGAAAAGTGTAAAATTTAGGACCATCAATACTAATGCAAATATCCTCCGAATCACGATACGTGAAATATTTCATCAAACAAATACTGGAAGGTACAGAAATTCGTTTTCTCGCAAATCTATGGGGCTGCATTTTTATTTTTTAACCTATACGCAGTATTTCAAACAGCGCAAACTACACAAACTGACGAATTACTGATCATAACAAATCAACAAAATTTTTTGCTTTTTTTCACCACTTAGGCCACCCACAGAGTAAACGTTTATTTTTTTTTAATTAAAGAACAACAACAAACTCATTTTAAAGACTTCATTTGTTAAAATAGTTTTATGTATTGTATGATTTGGTTAAGCGCACTTGAAAAAATCTACTACGTCAGAAGAGTTTGAAAAAAATACTACTTCCATGATATTATTAGTGCTATTCAAATATAATTTCGTAATTATTCGAAGAAAAAGTGCGGTGTATCTATACAAAAAGATTGGCACGATAACCTTCATATTAGAGACATACCTGGTTAATTTTGCACTGATGAACCAAGAACCTAAATTATTGCCAATTTTGCTGATGAAGCTGTACAAAAATGCGGGAGCCGTGTCACCACGAAGATCGTTACTAGTTCGGGAGCTAGATTTTCGATGAAAAATTAGTAAATAAATATATTTAAATGGAGAAATCCAAATCAGCTGGAAAAATGTTATACCTATCTCCAATAGGTGTAATATAAGATTATATAATTAAATAAGCTTGGAATGTCACAATAAAAAATAATTATTAAAATCGGCTTAAACTAATTTCACTGGTATAACTGGTACAATCCAATCAAACTTTGACTCATTAAGACATAATTTAAACAAATAATCATCTGTCATATTGTTACACTTTTTAGATCGAGCAAATGGAGCCTCAAAAGACCAAAATAAAGCAGTTCTCGTCTTATTTCACTAATTTTTGATTTATTCATCTTTAGAACAAGTAGAACTGGTAATATACCCACCGATATAATGAAAAAGAATTCGAAAACAATAATAATGGAAGAATCAACGGTAAAATCGTTCCAATATTTTCAAAGACGAGCAAGGATTAATGAATTATTTTGTTGTATATTCATACGGTCTGAAATTGGTCGATAATGTACTAGAATGGCTCAATGAAAACGAAAAAAAGGTCTGTAAGGATAATTATGCCCTCTAACGTAGACAATAATAGAAGAAAAAGTCAGTTTTTACCAGTTAGGCTTGTAAGAATTACTTTTTTTAAATAAATAATATAATGATCGGTTTCTAATTTTTTTCAAAATATTTTAGATTCTCAATACAAAAAAAAATTAAAACTGACATAAGACAAATTCTGAATTAATCAATACAAACCTGCATATTCGACAAATCCAAAATACAATTATGGCAAATATTCCAATAGCTGTTGCTAATAAAACTGCAATTACCTGTTTGTAAAGAAAAAAGATGTTTCAGTTTAACAGATTTTCATTTATTAAAATTCGATAACAATTCCTATAGTTCATATAAACTATTTGATCAAATTTCCCAAAAACTCTGATGAGATTTACAAAGCACCTACTGAGAAAGATGTGTAATGACTTACGACTTTCTTAAGATCGATAATTATTTGAATGATGAAGATATTCCAAAATGATGTTGTATAGGTAGTTCATACGCGATCAAAAACTTGCTTTAGTAGGATAACATACCTTACAAGAAATATTTTTACTACGATTTACTTGTCGTAAAGAAAACAATTTTAATTTGTTTGATCATCATAAGGCATTTTATTAAACACCACTGGGCAAATTATAGAATTACCCAAAGGACCTCTATTATGATTCGCCAGCAATATAATAAATATAAAATATTTTTCATTCGTCCACAATGAGATAAAGCTATAATTTCTTTGTAAGCATAGGGTCAAGTTTTTTATATTTTGGGATTTTAGAGCACTCTTTAAGCAGCCTGTACTTTTTTCATTAGTACGTTTATTGAATGATGAAATTTAATTATGAAATGAACAATAAAGAAAATGATTTCTAATGGCATAACTACATTATTACTGGACTACAGTTACAGAGATAAAAGAAGGAAAAGAAACTTCTTGAATTTTTATTAAAGTAATTTATACAATATTTTACTCACCGGAGTTAAAGACGATTCAGAATTCCAAAATGCTATACTGGTACCTTTACGTTCATTGTGTTCCATTACACTCAAGTATTCACGACATTAAGCCACGACTAATCAATAAAGCCTACAAAAAGAATGATGTAAAAATCAAGCTTACGATTTTTAATACATAACATCTCTTACTCGGATGCTATACTTGGAAGTTTTATGAGATCTGAACTGGGAAAAAAAAATCGTCGATAAAATTCTCATGGCCCAAGGAAGATAATCATGAAATGAATATTTTGGTAACAGTTTTATCTATAACACGTATGAATTCACAAAATAATACGTACCTCAAGAGACCTGTATTTGAATTAATTACATTCATTAGCGAATTATGGATCCTGAAGAAATGAATTATAAACTAATAAGTAAAATTTAGTTAGATTTACCGAGAAAAAGTGGAAGTTTGGCGATAGTTTAGCAATGTAGCGTTTTTTTTTTCATTTCGACATTGATAAAGGTTCAGACATGCGCCCATCTTACGCCTTTGTTTTTTACAACGTTTTTAGACGAACATGTGATTTGTATTTTTCCGTCTTTTTTGTGAAGAACTTGAGGATGAGGATCGATCCACGAGACCGCGACGCGACAGTGGAACTAGAAGTTTGTCTTTTGTGGCACTAGTTCCTTCCTTGCACTGATTCATGCAATATGCAATACTGCTCACGAGTCACGTTTTCGTTTCTTCAGCCTTCAGCCGGCATCAGGTATCCCGTTTCTTTTCTTATCAATTCGTAAGTTTTTTCTTTTTTTAAATAAAATTTTAAATCATTTCATATAGTTTTACTAAAATAATTTATTAAAAAGTAAGTTGAAATTGTTTCTTATTTGAATTCTGTGAAAATACGTGAGAATCGAAAGTTTTTCTATTACACTCTGAAACTGAAAAAATCTTGTGAGTATTTTAAATTATCATGTTGAGTAGCTTTGAATATCATAAATTATCTTTTTGTTGAAATATTTCAGTATTTTTTTTCGTGTCACTATGGTACTTGACAAAGAAACAGGCGAGAAATCTTCAGCCAACAATCCGCTAGAGCAATTTGTCCTGCTAGCAAAAGGAGCCAAGGGTGCTGCTGTTGTCGAATTGGCTAAGCAGATGCTAGATGCTCCTGGTGTTTACGTTTTTGGTGAGTTACTCGACATGCCTAACGTTAAAGATTTGGAAAACGGCAGCCAGAAGAATATCTATGAGTTACTGCAAATATTCGCTCACGGTACATATAAAGATTATCTGCAGAAACAAGATACTCTACCATCTCTGACCGAATCACAAAGAAAAAAATTGCAACACCTGACCATTGTTTCGCTTGCTAAGAAAATGAATTGTATACCGTATTCTTTATTACTGGAAGAAATAGATATTAAAAACGTTCGTGCTCTCGAAGACTTGATAATTGACGCTATATACGCGGATATCATTAGAGGCAAGTTGGACCAAAAGAATTCCTGTTTAGAAGTTGATTTCGCCATCGGTAGAGACTTCAGAGAAGATAATTTGGTCGAAATGATCTGTACTCTTGAAGCTTGGCATAATTCTTGCGAATCTGTTCTTTCTGAAGTTGAGTCACAAATCACCCGAGCTAACGCCGAAAAGTCTAAAGTCATGAATCACCGAGCTCAAATTGAACACGATATAGTTGAACTGAAAAAAAATTTCAAAAGTCAAGCCGATGATATGGATGATATAACGCAGACTGAACGTTTGCCATCGAATTCGGATAAATGTAAAAAAACGTCCAAGTTACCAAAAATGAGCAGAGTGAGTGGAAAGTTTTGGCCACGAAGTGACTTCGCGAGGAAATGATTGTTCCTTCAATATTCGTATTTATAAAACATACCTTCTCAGAACTGACTAAATTTGCTTTATTAGCATTTAGCAGGTTTTGGATGACAAACTTACTATGCCCAATGCTAGTAAGCAGGCAAGGAATATAACAGTTTCTCGTTTTACTATAAATTTCATCGCATGAATTGAGGTGGTGTGTAAAAAGTTGTAGCCAAATATTGCAATTCTGTAGTATTATTTTTCATTAGTCTTTTTTGATTATTCGTTATAAAAATATTTCTAAATTTTGTGGAAGGAAAAATTGTTACGAAGCATTACCATTCTGTTATTATAACATTCCGAATTTTAAGAACTAATTCAAATTTATGATCTTCTCTATTTTTTTTTTTTCATGTTATAACGAATGAAAAAAAGTAATATCGTTTTGAATTTTCTTTTTCTGTTAATGAACCATCCCCGTTTTGTAAATGAAATTTTGTTAGCATATTTTAATAAAAGGTCTTCAATTAATTTTCTATAATGTTTTCAAATTCGAATCACAACATTGCCTCAAAAAGTTGCCCGAAAAATGAACAAATAAAATTTCATTTTTTATTGTTTTTCATTTGATGCGCTTACAAAAATTACTAGTGGAAGCTGAAATAAGTAATTCATTTAGTCGACTCTTAAGTTAAAAAATTGTCTCTATTTTATCTGAAATAAGTAATTCGATCTGGGGTGTGTTCAGGAACTTTGTCCGGACAAAAATTTCTTGTCGTAACGTCGTTGTGCGTCGTTGAAAAAAGTTGTCTGGACACACAGACAACGTTCCTAAACACACCCTTGTCATTACTCATATCTTATTTATAACAATTGACTGGAAAAGTTCGAAAAACTACAATTACTAAATTCAAGTTCGACATTATCCAAATACTTGTACTTTGATCAAAATTGGCTCAGGCCAAATCATCGCACTCAAGTGTAACAATAAAGGAGGCTACTTTTACTGCAGTTTGGAAAATTTTGGAAGTAAAAATTAGCATTGTCCTTGGTAGTTGGATTCAAGTATAATAAATTTTACTCGTAATTTATGGTAGCCTTAGTCGAAAAGAGCTACGGACGCCTCAAATTTGGACATTAACAACACAGCTGATGTGAGTATTCTTATAATGCATTTATGTTGAAGAAAAATTTACAGGAAAGAAAATAGTCTCGTGGGATATTTTTCAGGTGTCCATAAAGCGAGAAAAGGACTGAAAATGAGATTGAAATTGATTAGAAATACCTCTCTTCCCTTACTAATCAAAAAGAACTTCGGTTTAGTAATTTTGGAGGAAATATTTAATGCTATGTCATTTAAAATATTATTTCTCAGCTGTTGTTTTTATATTTTAATTTTTTGTCAGTTCGGAGAAGTATAAAATTATAAACCATACTCCAACCAAAATAATGGTTAGCAGGTAGGCTATAACGAAACCAGCGAGACTGTGGAGATCATTAATTGAACATCTGGTGCAGTGAACAAAGCTGATAGCTGATGGTCGAAGGATAGTGTGATGAAGAATAGGAGAGAAAAAAAAACTGAATGTAGTCTTAAATTCTGGCTGGGATGAATTTAGATCAAATCTCTTCAAATTATTCGCCTTCGCACCTGTTGACTGTTTTTTTGTTTGTTTTTGTTGTGTGTGGCGGGGGGGCAGGGTTCCCGATTTATCTTTGAATGAAAAAACTATAAGTACACTATAGCGAAATGGATAGTATCTATACTATAAAATCATGGACCCCTTTTTTTGAAATCGAATAGGGCTCGGACGGATGAGCGGACCCCTCCCAGGATTAGTGCATAAGGTTTGTGTTTATCCGTAGATGGTTTTAGCGAAAATTGGGGGCAAAAGGACCTTTTTGAAGTCCAAAAGCCCTAAAAACTGGTATATTTTCGATCCTAAATAACTCCTTCTAAATTTGATAAATTTCTTTGTAACTTGGATGACAGTACCTTAACATCAATTGGAACAAACTGTCAGAATGAATTTTTGCTTGAGTGCCCCTGACCTTCACAATCGTAAATTCAAATTTTGAAAAATGCACAACGCGTGATGCTTATTTTGCGTTGTGACACGTTGTTGAGCGTGTAAATACGTTCGACGTGTTGTAGGTGTGTGTTTGTAAGCGTTTCCGAGTTCGTTTAGCATGTTCTCCCTCTTCTGTTTTCCTATTCTTTCTCTCTCTCATATTCTCTCTCACTCTCTCTCACTCAGCGGCCAACTGCTTTTTTTTTCGTTTTGGTAGTTACAGTGTTGTTTTTTTATTAGTGCGAAAATGAAGTTTTTTTTTTTTTGGTAACTCATTCGTCCTCGCGCTGCGTAAACTTCTATTTCTACACTTGAATGTTGGCGGTTTGTATCTGTATAGAGGTAAAGAATGAAGGGAAGTTTTTTCTGATTTGTTTTTGATTTTTTTACTTTTTGAAGAAGTGAGTGAGTGAATGAGTGAGTGAGTGAGTAATTAATTTAAAAAGTTGATTTAAAAATTGATAGATAAAAATTTAACGAGACATAGAAAATTAAATTGATAAAACATGATAGTAAAAAAATTGATAAAACTAATAAAAAATAAAAGAATAAATTTGAATGAATAGGAAGAAATGAATGAATGAGTGGATGAGTGAGTGAGTGAGTGAGTGAGTGAGTGAGTGAGTGAGTGAGTGAGTGAGTGAGTGAGTGAGTGAGTGAGTGCGTGAGTGAGTGCGTGAGTGAGTGAGTGAGTGAGTGAGTGACTCAGTCAGTCAGTCAGTGAATCAGTGATTCTATGAGTGAGTAATTAATTTACTAAAAAATTAATTAAAAAATTGAAGAATAAAAATTTAACGAGAAGTAAAAAGTGAAATTAATAAAACATAATAATAAAATAATTGATATACGTAATAAAAAATAAGGGAGCAGGTTTTCTAGGAACACCCGCTAATAAAAAATAAATAAAATATAAATAAATTTGAATGATGAATAGGAATAAATGAATGAATGAGTGAATGAGTGAATAAGTTAATTTATTAACGTAATCAAGAAAATAAATAAATAAATAGCAAATAAATAGGTAAATAAATGGGAAGTAATGAATGAATGAATGAATGAATGAATGAATGACTAGATGAGTAAATAAATTGAAAATATGAAAAGAATGAAAAATAAATAACTCCGATGAATAAATAAATAAATAATTTTGGTATCTTGAACATTTTTGCTGTTTTTCTCAGATTTGTATTATTTAGGCTCTTTTTTTCAAAAGTTTTGGTGTTTTGGTTCTCTTGCTCAGTTTTTTAGGTATTTTTGGTTTTTTTCCTCGGATATGTAGGTATTTTTCTCTTTTTCTCAAATATGTCAATGTTTTGGCACTTTTCCTAGAATTTTATTGGTATTTTGGCTCTATTCCTTCATTTTTTAGTTATTTTGGCCCCTTTTCTTAGATTTGATGGAGTTTTGGCTCTATTTTTTTAATATACTGATATTTTGGCGTTTTTTATCCAATTTATGAGTATGTTTGAACTTTTTCACGGATTTGTTGTTCTTTTGGCTTCTTTTATCAAATATTTTGATGTTTTGGCTCTGTTTAACAAATTTCTGGGTATTTCTGCACTTTTTCACTGATATTTAGGTTTTGTGCCTTTCTTTATTGAATATTTTGGTATTTTGGTTCTCTTTATCTCGGTTTTTTTCTTTTTTCACGGAGGTTGTTATTTTTTTTACTTTTTGTCGAATAGTTTGGTCTTTTAGCTCTTTTTCATACAATTTTAGGTGTTTTGGCTGTTTATCTCGGTTTTATATATATTTTTGCTCTTCTTCTTGGATTTTTTGGTGTTTTTGCTCTTTTTCTCAGATTTCTTGTTATATGATCTTTTTTTCTCAAATAATTTGATATTTTGGGTTTTTTAGTCAGATATTTTGGTAACATGGCTCTTTTCCCCTGCTTTTTAGGTATTTTTCCTTTTTTTTCTAATCGAATATTCTAATTGAGACATCTGTACAAAAAATGAGACATTTAGATGAAAAATATCTTTACAATGAAAGTAGATAGAAAGATGTGTTTTTAACTGTCAGAAACAAGATGAATAATAAGTTACAACATTTTTTTCAAACTTTTTCAAGAACAGCTCAACTTTTGAAATATTCTATTGTTCATACCTTCATTTTTTACCAATGGATGAGCAAATTTTTGTGTTTGATTGCTACACTTTTCTTTTATAAGAATTGCTATTGAGTTAGTAGGTTACTTAGCAATGATGAAAATAATATTTAGCTGCAGTAAATGCTCTGATGGACTCCTCACGAAGAAAACTACTTTTTTTTTTAATTTTGAATACCAGTACTTTGAAAAGTTTGAATGTTGATAATGCACAACATATGAAAAAATGACTTGGGTAATAGGGCTACATACAACATGGTATAGTTTCTCTGACCATAAAGAAATTGCTGATTTCATTTTTAACTCAATTCTTAATTGTTGGGGGAAAGTTAGTGGCTAAATGAAAAACCCAGCTTTCCACTGTTCAAAATATGGAATTCTTTATCAGAATGTATAAAACAGTCATTTTGGGCGTATTTTCTTCTATAAGATTTGCTAATGAGTTAGTGGGTTATTCAGAAATGGTAGAAATAGTACTCGTATGTGGCTGGAGGAATTGCTTAGATGAACATTTCTCAAAGAAATCTACTTTTTTCTCATTTTTAATGCCAGTAATTCAAAGAGTTTGAATTTTCATTATGCAAAATACATGAAAAATGACTTTGTCAATAGGTCTACAACATGATAGTCTTTTTATGACCATAAATGAACTGCTGATGTCATGTTCAACTCGATCCTTAATTGTTGGTGGAAAGTTGAGACTAAATGAAAGACCAAGCTTCCAACTATTTAGAATATGGAATTTTTTGTCAGAATGCATAAAAAATTTAATTTTGGGTGACTTTTCTCCTATAAGATGTGCTAATGAGTTAGTGGGTTACTCAGGAATGGTGGCAACAATATGGGGTTGTAGGAGGTGTGTAGGTGGGCTCTTCTTGAAGAAAACTACTTCTTTCTAATTTTCAATGCCAGTACCTACTTGAAAGATTTTGAATGATGGTAGTTTTTACAACTATACAAACATGCTGAAGACATTTTCAATTCAATTCTAAGTTTGTTGGAGGAAATTTGTTACTAACTGAAAAATCAAGCTTTCCATTATTTAGGATATGGATTTTCATCAGAATCTATTACAAAATAGTATACTATTTGGTCAAAGTGATTTTAGTTCAGATTTTTAGTTTTTCACTGGCTATTCTTGAAATTTGTGCGTTACAAATTACAAAAAGGTCAAGATTACTGCTGCTTTTTTGTAAATATCATTACAATGATATAAGATAGAATGATGCAGTTTTCACAACCAGAAAGAGGAGGCATAATAGAATAATTTTTTGAATTTCTCCAGGAAGTGCATATTGTGTTTTGAACTATTCAATTTAACATAATTCAAAACTGTTTTGCCAATGACTGAGAAAGGAGCAAATTTTTGCGTTTATTGCTACATTCCTTTTTTTTTTAAAAGAATTGCTAATGAGTCAGTGGATCATTTAGCAAAACATGAAATAATATTTGGCTGTTGAAAGTGATCAGCAACACCCTTTATGAAGAAACTTAATTTTTCCTCACTCTTAATGTTTGTATAAAAAGCCTCAAGTAAAATAAAATAAAGAATAATTTATACGGGGCAAATAATTGTTTTGACTAATTTTTTTTGTTTTCTCAATTATTTAAAAATGAGTCAGTGGATCCTCAAAGAGAAAGATATCCATAATATGCATTGAAAAAAAAAAAAGATTTTTGAAGAGCTAAGAGCAGTAAAAAACTGGTTTTCTTCTCAAATATTCAAACTAAATTGATGGCATTTTGAAAACTAACAAAACAAAACTCGTGAAAAATGACTTAGGCAATTGAGCTACATAGAACATGTTAGTTTTTATAAACAAAAAACCGGTTGATGTTACTTTCAACTCACATCCGAAATGTTGATTGAAAATTTGTTGTCAAGTATATGAAAAATAAAGCTTTTTACTGTTCAGAATATGGAATTCTTCATTAGGATTCATTTTAAAAAATTACTATTGGGCAAATATGACTTCAGTTCAGATTTTTAGCATCTCACAGGCTTATCTTGAAAATTTGAAGGCCATGAATTACAAAAATATAAGGATTTCTGCTACTTTTTACGACAATATATTTACAATGATATTAGATAAAATGATGCAGTTTTCATACCCATAAAGAGGAAATATAATGGAGTAATGATGTTGAATTTCTTCAGGAAGTGCGTATAATTATTTTGAATTCTTCAATTAAGTAATCATAACTTTTTTTTTTCAACCATGACTGAGAAGAGAGCTAAATTTTGTATTTGGTTGCAACATTCCTCCTCTTTAAAAGTTGTTAATTTAGTCAGTGGATTATTTAGTTAAGGTGAGAATAATATTTGACTTGAAAAAAAACGGGGCGAAAAAAGGATTTCTCCGGTGGACCAGACAATTGTTTTCTGCTCTACTTCAGCAGCCTTTTTTGATTTACTCACCTTTCTTAATTTTTTCAAGAAAGATTGAGAAGAATATAAATTTTTGTGTTTGAATGCTACATTAATTCTCTTTTAGAAGTGCTAATTTAGTCAGTGGATTGTTTAGTTAGGGTAGAAATATTTGACTTTAAAAATGAAAGGAAATGAAGGATTTTTAAGGCGGGTGGTCAGTCAATTTTTTTTTTCAACACTGACTGAAAAGAGAGCGAATTTTTGTGTTTGAATGCTACATTAATCCACTTTGAGAATTCATAATTTAGTCAGTGGATTATTTAGATGAAGTGGAACTAATACTTGGCCTAAAATGAAAGAAAAAAAGATTTTTCAGGTGGATCAGATAATTGTTTTGTACTCTTTTTCAGCATCTTTTTTGTTTCCCTCAACTTTGTTTACTTTTTCAACAATGACTGAGAAGAGTGCTAATTTCAGTTTTTGAATGCTACATTAATACTCTTTGAGAATTGTTAATTTAGTCAGTGGATTATTTAATTAGGGCAGAAATACTATTTGACTTTAAAAAGAAAGGAAATAAAGGATTTTCCAGGTGGGTGGAGAGCCACTTTTTTGTTCTTTTCATCAGCATTTTTTTTTGTTTTACTTAAACTTTTTTTTTTTTTCAACAATAAGTGAGAAGAGTGCTAATTTCTGTTTTTGAATGCTATAATTATACTCTTTAGGAATTGCTAATTAAGTTAGTGGATTATTTAGTTAGGCTAGAAATAATATTTGACTTTGAAAAAAAATGAAGAAAAAAATTTTTCAGGCGGGTGGACAGCCAGTTTCTTAGTTCTCTCTTCAAGTATTCTTTTTTGTTTCACTTCTAACTTTCTTTTTTCAACAATGACTGAGAAGAGTCCAAATTTTTGTGTTTGAATGCTACATCAATCATCATTAAGAATTGTTAATATAGTCAGTGGATTATTTATGAAGGGTTGAAATATTATTTGACTTTTAAAAAAAGGAAATAAAGGAATTTCCAGGCGGGTGGAGAGCCACTTTTTTGTTCTCTTTATCAGCATCCTTTTTTCTTTCACTTCTACTGACTTTTTATTCCTACAATGACTGAGTGGAGAGCAAATTTCACTGTTTGAATGCTACATTAATACTATTTAGGAATTGCTAATTTAGTCAATGGATTATATATGAAGAGTTGAAATATTATTTGACTTTTAAAAGAAAGAAATAATGGAATTTCCAGGCGGGTGGAGAGCCAGTTTTTTGTTCCCTTTATCAGCATCCTTTTTTTTCACTTGTACTTTTTAATTTTTCTTACAATGACTAAGAAGAGGGCAAGTTTTACTGTTTGAATGCTACATTAATACGCTTTAGGAATTGCTACTTTAGTCAGTGGATTATTTATGAAGGATTGATACATTATTTGACTTTAAAAAAACAAGGAAATAAAGGATTTTTCAGGCGGGTGGAGATCCAGTTTTTAGTTCCCTTTATCTGCATCCTTTTTTTTCACTTCCACTTTTTAATTTTTCCTAAAATGACTGAGAAGAGAGCAAGTTTCTGTATTTGAATACTACATTAATACTCCAGAGGAATTGATAATTTAGTCAGTGGATTAATTAGTTAGACTAGAAATAATATTTGAGTTTGAAAAAAAATGAAATAAAGGATTTTTCAGGCGGGTGGACAGCCAGTTTCTTAGTTCTCTCTTCAAGTATTCTTTTTTGTTTCACTTCTAACTTTATTTTTTCAACAATGATTGAGAAGAGTCCCAATTTTTGTGTTTGAATGCTACATCAATCCTCATTAAGAATTGCTAATATAGTCAGTGGATTATTTATGAAGGGTTGAAATATTATTTGATTTAAAAAAAAAGGAAATAAAGGAATTTCCAGGCGGGTGGAGAGCCATTTTTCTGATTTCTATAACTGCATCCTTTTTTATCACTTCCACTTTTTAATTTTTCCTAAAATGACTGAGAAGAGAGCAAGTTTTACTGTTTGAATGCTACATAAATACTATTTAGGAATTGCTAATTTAGTCAATGGATTATATATGAAGAGTTGAAATATTATTTGACTTTTAAAAAAAAGAAATAATGGAATTTCCAGGCGGGTGGAGAGCCAGTTTTTTGTTCCCTTTATCAGCATCCTTTTTTTTCACTTGTACTTTTTAATTTTTCTTACAATGACTAAGAGGAGGGCAAGTTTTACTGTTTGAATGCTACATTAATACTCCAGAGGAATTGATAATTTAGTCAGTGGATTAATTAGTTAGGCTAGAAATAATATTTGACTGAAAAAAAAATGAAATAAAGGATTTTTCAGGCGGGTGGACAGCCAGTTTCTTAGTTCTCTCTTCAAGTATTCTTTTTTGTTTCACTTCTAACTTTCTTTTTTCAACAATGACTGAGAAGAGTTCAAATTTTTGTGTTTGAATGCTACATCAATCCTCATTAGGAATTGCTAATATAGTCAGTGGATTATTTATTAAGGTTTGATATATTATTTGGTTTTAAAAAAAAGGATTTTTCAGGCGGGTGGTGAGCCACTTTATTTATCTCTCTATCAGCATACTTTTTTCTTTCACTTCTACTGACTTTGTTTTCCTACAATGACTGAGAAGAGAGCAAGTTTTATTGTTTGAATGCTACATTAATACTATTTAGGAATTGCTAATTTAGTCAATGGATTATATATGAAGAGTTGAAATATTATTTGACTTTAAAAAAAAAGAAATAATGGAATTTCCAGGCGGGTGGAGAGCCAGTTTTTTGTTCCCTTTATCAGCATCCTTTTTTTTCACTTGTACTTTTTAATTTTTCCTACTATTACTGAGAAGAGGGCAAGTTCTACTGTTTGAATGCTACATAAATACTCTTTAGGAATTGCTAATTTAGTCAGTGGATTATTTATTAAGGTTTGATATATTATTTGGTTTAAAAAAAAAGGAAATAAAGGATTTTTCAGGCGGGTGGTGAGCCACTTTATTTATCTCTCTATCAGCATCCTTTTTTCTTTCACTTCTACTGACTTTGTTTTCCTACAATGACTGAGAAGAGAGCAAGTTTTACTGTTTGAATGCTACATTAATACTATTTAGGAATTGCTAATTTAGTCAGTGGATTATTTATGAAGGGTTGAAATATTATTTGACTTTTAAAAAAAGGAAATAAAGGAATTTCCAGGCGGGTGGAGAGCCATTTTTCTGATTTCTATATCTGCATCCTTTTTTTTCACTTCCACTTTTTAATTTTTCCTAAAATGACTGAGAAGAGAGCAAGTTTTACTGTTTGAATGCTACATAAATACTCTTCAGGAATTTCTAATTTAGTCACTGGATTATTTATGAAGGGTTGGAATATTATTTGACGTTGAAAAAAGGAAATAAAGCATTTTTCAGGCGGGTGTAGAGCCACTTTTTTGTTCTCTTTATCAGCATCCTTTTTTCTTTCACTTCCACTGACTTTTATTTCCTACAATGACTGAGTGGAGAGCAAATTTCACTGTTTGAATGCTACATTAATACTCTTTAGGAATTGCTAATTTAGTCAGTGGATTATTTATGAAGGATTGATATATTATTTGACTTTAAAAAAACAAATAAAAAAAGGATTTTTCAGGCGGGTGGAGATCCAGTTTTTAGTTCCCTTTATCTGCATCCTTTTTTTTCACTTCCACTTTTTAATTTTTCCTAAAATGACTGAGAAGAGAGCAAGTTTCTTTATTTGAATACTACATTAATACTCCAGAGGAATTGATAATTTAGTCAGTGGATTGATTAGTTAGACTAGAAATAATATTTGAGTTTGAAAAAAAATGAAATAAAGGATTTTTCAGGCGGGTGGACAGCCAGTTTCTTAGTTCTCTCTTCAAGTATTCTTTTTTGTTTCACTTCTAACTTTATTTTTTCAACAATGACTGAGAAGAGTCCCAATTTTTGTGTTTGAATGCTACATCAATCCTCATTAATAATTGCTAATATAGTCAGTGGATTATTTATGAAGGGTTGAAATATTATTTGACTTTTAAAAAAAGGAAATAGAGGAATTTCCAGGCGGGTGGAGAGCCATTTTTCTGATTTCTATATCTGCATCCTTTTTTTTCACTCCCACTTTTTAATTTTTCCTAAAATGACTGAGAAGAGAGCAAGTTTTACTGTTTGAATGCTACATAAATACTCTTCAGGAATTTCTAATTTAGTCACTGGATTATTTATGAAGGGTTGAAATATTATTTGACTTTTAAAAAAAGGAAATAAAGGAATTTCCAGGCGGGTGGAGAGCCACTTTTCTGATCTCTCTATCAGCATCCTTTTTTTTCACTTCCACTTTTTAATTTTTCCTAAAATGACTGAGAAGAGAGCAAGTTTCTGTATTTGAATGCTACATTAATACTCCAGAGGAATTGATAATTTAGTCAGTGGATTAATTAGTTAGGCTAGAAATAATATTTGACTGAAAAAAAATGAAATAAAGGATTTTTCAGGCGGGTGGACAGCCAGTTTCTTAGTTCTCTCTTCAAGTATTCTTTTTTGTTTCACTTCTAACTTTCTTTTTTCAACAATGACTGAGAAGAGTTCAAATTTTTGTGTTTGAATGCTACATCAATCCTCATTAAGAATTGCTAATATAGTCAGTGGATTATTTATGAAGGGTTGAAATATTATTTGACTTTTGAAAAAAGGAAATAAAGGAATTTCCAGGCGGGTGGAGAGCCACTTTTCTGATCTCTCTATCAGCATCCTTTTTTTTCACTTCCACTTTTTAATTTTTCCTACAATTACTGAGAAGAGGGCAAGTTCTACTGTTTGAATGCTACATAAATACTCTTCAGGAATTTCTAATTTAGTCACTGGATTATTTATGAAGGGTTGGAATATTATTTGACGTTGAAAAAAGGAAATAAAGCATTTTTCAGGCGGGTGTAGAGCCACTTTTTTGTTCTCTTTATCAGCATCCTTTTTTCTTTCACTTCCACTGACTTTTATTTCCTACAATGACTGAGTGGAGAGCAAATTTCACTGTTTGAATGCTACATTAATACTCTTTAGGAATTGCTAATTTAGTCAGTGGATTATTTATGAAGGATTGATATATTATTTGACTTTAAAAAAACAAATAAAAAAAGGATTTTTCAGGCGGGTGGAGATCCAGTTTTTAGTTCCCTTTATCTGCATCCTTTTTTTTCACTTCCACTTTTTAATTTTTCCTAAAATGACTGAGAAGAGAGCAAGTTTCTTTATTTGAATACTACATTAATACTCCAGAGGAATTGATAATTTAGTCAGTGGATTGATTAGTTAGACTAGAAATAATATTTGAGTTTGAAAAAAAATGAAATAAAGGATTTTTCAGGCGGGTGGACAGCCAGTTTCTTAGTTCTCTCTTCAAGTATTCTTTTTTGTTTCACTTCTAACTTTATTTTTTCAACAATGACTGAGAAGAGTCCCAATTTTTGTGTTTGAATGCTACATCAATCCTCATTAATAATTGCTAATATAGTCAGTGGATTATTTATGAAGGGTTGAAATATTATTTGACTTTTAAAAAAAGGAAATAGAGGAATTTCCAGGCGGGTGGAGAGCCATTTTTCTGATTTCTATATCTGCATCCTTTTTTTTCACTCCCACTTTTTAATTTTTCCTAAAATGACTGAGAAGAGAGCAAGTTTTACTGTTTGAATGCTACATAAATACTCTTCAGGAATTTCTAATTTAGTCACTGGATTATTTATGAAGGGTTGAAATATTATTTGACTTTTAAAAAAAGGAAATAAAGGAATTTCCAGGCGGGTGGAGAGCCACTTTTCTGATCTCTCTATCAGCATCCTTTTTTTTCACTTCCACTTTTTAATTTTTCCTAAAATGACTGAGAAGAGAGCAAGTTTTACTGTTTGAATGCAACATTAATACTATTTAGGAATTGCTAATTTAGTCAGTGGATTATTTATGAAGGGTTGAAATATTATTTGACTTTTAAATAAAGGAAATAAAGGAATTTCCAGGCGGGTGGAGAGCCACTTTTCTGATCTCTTTATCAGCATCCTTTTTTTCCACTTCCACTTTTTAATTTTTCTTAAAATGACTGAGAAGAGAGCAAGTTTTACTGTTTGAATGCAACATAAATTCTCTTTGGGAAATGCTAATTTAGTCAGTGGATTATTTATTAAGGGTTGATATATTATTTGGCTTTAAAAAAAAAGGAAATAAAGGATTTTTCAGGTAGGTGGTGAGCCACTTTATTTATCTCTTTATTTGCATCCTTTCTCTTTCACTTCTACTGTTTTTGTTTTCCTACAATGACTAAAAAAAGAGCAAATTTTACTGTTTGAATGATACATTAATACTCTTCAGGAATTGCTAATTTAGTCAGTGGATTATTTATGAAGGATTGATATATTATTTGACTTTAAAAAAACAAGGAAATAAAGGATTTTTCAGGCGGGTGGAGATCCAGTTTTTAGTTTCCTTTATCAGCATCCTTTTTTTTCACTTCCACTTTTTAATTTTTCCTAAAATAACTGAGTAGAGAGATAGTTTTACGGTTTGAATTCAACATAAATACTCTTTAGAAATTGCTAATTTAGTCAGTGGATTATTTATTAAGGTTTGATATATTATTTGGTTTTAAAAAAAAGGAAATAAAGGATTTTTCAGGCGGGTGGTGAGCCACTTTATTTATCTCTCTATCAGCATCCTTTTTTCTTTCACTTCTACTGACTTTGTTTTCCTACAATGACTGAGAAGAGAGCAAGTTTTATTGTTTGAATGCTACATTAATACTATTTAGGAATTGCTAATTTAGTCAGTGGATTATTTATGAAGGGTTGAAATATTATTTGACTTTTAAAAAAAGGAAATAAAGGAATTTCCAGGCGGGTGGAGAGCCACTTTTCTGATCTCTTTATCACCATCCTTTTTTTTCACTTCCACTTTTTAATTTTTCCTAAAATGACTGAGAAGAGAGCAAGTTTCTGTATTTGAATGCTACATTAATACTCCAGAGGAATTGATAATTTAGTCAGTGGATTAATTAGTTAGGCTAGAAATAATATTTGACTGAAAAAAAATGAAATAAAGGATTTTTCAGGCGGGTGGACAGCCAGTTTCTTAGTTCTCTCTTCAAGTATTCTTTTTTGTTTCACTTCTAACTTTCTTTTTTCAACAATGACTGAGAAGAGTTCAAATTTTTGTGTTTGAATGCTACATCAATCCTCATTAAGAATTGCTAATATAGTCAGTGGATTATTTATGAAGGGTTGAAATATTATTTGACTTTTGAAAAATGGAAATAAAGGAATTTCCAGGCGGGTGGAGAGCCACTTTTCTGATCTCTCTATCAGCATCCTTTTTTTTCACTTCCACTTTTTAATTTTTCCTAAAATGACTGAGAAGAGAGCAAGTTTTACTGTTTGAATGCTACATAAATACTCTTAAGAAATTGCTAATTTAGTCAATGGATTATTTATGAGGGGTTGAAATATTATTTGACTTAGAAAAAAAAGGAAATAGAGAATTTTTCAGGCGGGTGGAGAGCCACTTTTTTGTTCTCTTTATCAGCATCCTTTTTTCTTTCACTTCCACTGACTTTTTTTTCCTATAATGACTGAGAAGAGAGCAAGTTTTACTGTTTGAATGCCACATAAATACTATTCAGGAATTGCTAATTTAGTCAGTGGATTATTTAGTTAGGCTAGAAATAATATTTGACTTTGAAAAAAAATGAAATAAAGGATTTTTCAGGCGGGTGGACAACCAGTTTCTTAGTTCTCTCTTCAAGTATTCTTTTTTGTTTCACTTCTAACTTTATTTTTTCAACAATGACTGAGAAGAGTCCCAATTTTTGTGTTTGAATGCTACATCAATCCTCATTAAGAATTGCTAATATAGTCAGTGGATTATTTATGAAGGGTTGAAATATTATTTGACTTTTAAAAAAAGGAAATAAAGGAATTTCCAGGAGGGTGGAGAGCCATTTTTCTGATTTCTATAACTGAATCCTTTTTTTTCACTTGTACTTTTTAATTTTTCTTACAATGACTAAGAAGAGGGCAAGTTTTACTGTTTGAATGCTACATTAATACTCTTTAGGAATTGCTAATTTAGTCAGTGGATTATTTATGAAGGATTGATATATTATTTGACTTTAAAAAAACAAGGAAATAAAGGATTTTTCAGGCGGGTGGAGATCCAGTTTTTAGTTCCCTTTATCTGCATCCTTTTTTTTCACTTCCACTTTTTAATTTTTCCTAAAATGACTGAGAAGAGAGCAAGTTTCTTTATTTGAATACTACATTAATACTCCAGAGGAATTGATAATTTAATCAGTGGATTGATTAGTTAGACTAGAAATAATATTTGAGTTTGAAAAAAAATGAAATAAAGGATTTTTCAGGCGGGTGGACAGCCAGTTTCTTAGTTCTCTCTTCAAGTATTCTTTTTTGTTTCACTTCTAACTTTATTTTTTCAACAATGACTGAGAAGAGTCCAAATTTTTGTGTTTTAATGCTACATCAATCCTCTTTAAGAATTGCTAATATAGTCAGTGGATTATTTATGAAGGGTTGAAATATTATTTGACTTTTAAAAAAAGGAAATAAAGGAATTTCCAGGCGGGTGGAGAGCCACTTTTCTGATCTCTCTATCAGCATCCTTTTTTTTCACTTGTACTTTTTAATTTTTCTTACAATGACTAAGAAGAGGGCAAGTTTCACTGTTTGAATGCTACATTAATACTCTTTAGGAATTGCTAATTTAGTCAGTGGATTATTTATGAAGGATTGATATATTATTTGACTTTAAAAAAACAAGGAAATAAAGGATTTTTCAGGCGGGTGGAGATCCAGTTTTTAGTTCCCTTTATCTGCATCCTTTTTTTTCACTTCCACTTTTTAATTTTTCCTAAAATGACTGAGAAGAGAGCAAGTTTCTTTATTTGAATACTACATTAATACTCCAGAGGAATTGATAATTTAGTCAGTGGATTAATTAGTTAGACTAGAAATAATATTTGAGTTTGAAAAAAAATGAAATAAAGGATTTTTCAGGCGGGTGGACAGCCAGTTTCTTAGTTCTCTCTTCAAGTATTCTTTTTTGTTTCACTTCTAACTTTATTTTTTCAACAATGACTGAGAAGAGTCCCAATTTTTGTGTTTGAATGCTACATCAATCCTCATTAAGAATTGCTAATATAGTCAGTGGATTATTTATGAAGGGTTGAAATATTATTTGACTTTTAAAAAAAGGAAATAAAGGAATTTCCAGGCGGGTGGAGAGCCACTTTTCTGATCTCTCTATCAGCATCCTTTTTTTTCACTTCCACTTTTTAATTTTTCCTAAAATGACTGAGAAGAGAGCAAGTTTTACTGTTTGAATGCAACATTAATACTATTTAGGAATTGCTAATTTAGTCAGTGGATTATTTATGAAGGGTTGAAATATTATTTGACTTTTAAAAAAAGGAAATAAAGGAATTTCCAGGCGGGTGGAGAGCCATTTTTCTGATTTCTATAACTGAATCCTTTTTTTTCACTTGTACTTTTTAATTTTTCTTACAATGACTAAGAAGAGGGCAAGTTTTACTGTTTGAATGCTACATTAATACTCTTTAGGAATTGCTAATTTAGTCAGTGGATTATTTATGAAGGATTGATATATTATTTGACTTTAAAAAAACAAGGAAATAAAGGATTTTTCAGGCGGGTGGAGATCCAGTTTTTAGTTTCCTTTATCAGCATCCTTTTTTTTCACTTCCACTTTTTAATTTTTCCTAAAATAACTGAGTAGAGAGATAGTTTTACTGTTTGAATTCAACATAAATACTCTTTAGAAATTGCTAATTTAGTCAGTGGATTATTTATTAAGGTTTGATATATTATTTGGTTTTAAAAAAAAGGAAATAAAGGATTTTTCAGGCGGGTGGTGAGCCACTTTATTTATCTCTCTATCAGCATCCTTTTTTCTTTCACTTCTACTGACTTTGTTTTCCTACAATGACTGAGAAGAGAGCAAGTTTTATTGTTTGAATGCTACATTAATACTATTTAGGAATTGCTAATTTAGTCAGTGGATTATTTATGAAGGGTTGAAATATTATTTGACTTTTAAAAAAAGGAAATAAAGGAATTTCCAGGCGGGTGGAGAGCCACTTTTCTGATCTCTTTATCACCATCCTTTTTTTTCACTTCCACTTTTTAATTTTTCCTAAAATGACTGAGAAGAGAGCAAGTTTCTGTATTTGAATGCTACATTAATACTCCAGAGGAATTGATAATTTAGTCAGTGGATTAATTAGTTAGGCTAGAAATAATATTTGACTGAAAAAAAATGAAATAAAGGATTTTTCAGGCGGGTGGACAGCCAGTTTCTTAGTTCTCTCTTCAAGTATTCTTTTTTGTTTCACTTCTAACTTTATTTTTTCAACAATGACTGAGAAGAGTCCCAATTTTTGTGTTTGAATGCTACATCAATCCTCATTAAGAATTGCTAATATAGTCAGTGGATTATTTATGAAGGGTTGAAATATTATTTGACTTTTAAAAAAAGGAAATAAAGGAATTTCCAGGAGGGTGGAGAGCCATTTTTCTGATTTCTATAACTGAATCCTTTTTTTTCACTTGTACTTTTTAATTTTTCTTACAATGACTAAGAAGAGGGCAAGTTTTACTGTTTGAATGCTACATTAATACTCTTTAGGAATTGCTAATTTAGTCAGTGGATTATTTATGAAGGATTGATATATTATTTGACTTTAAAAAAACAAGGAAATAAAGGATTTTTCAGGCGGGTGGAGATCCAGTTTTTAGTTCCCTTTATCTGCATCCTTTTTTTTCACTTCCACTTTTTAATTTTTCCTAAAATGACTGAGAAGAGAGCAAGTTTCTTTATTTGAATACTACATTAATACTCCAGAGGAATTGATAATTTAGTCAGTGGATTAATTAGTTAGACTAGAAATAATATTTGAGTTTGAAAAAAAATGAAATAAAGGATTTTTCAGGCGGGTGGACAGCCAGTTTCTTAGTTCTCTCTTCAAGTATTCTTTTTTGTTTCACTTCTAACTTTATTTTTTCAACAATGACTGAGAAGAGTCCAAATTGTTGTGTTTGAATGCTACATCAATCCTCATTAAGAATTGCTAATATAGTCAGTGGATTATTTATGAAGGGTTGAAATATTATTTGACTTTTAAAAAAAGGAAATAAAGGAATTTTCAGGCGGGTGGAGAGCCACTTTTCTGATCTCTCTATCAGCATCCTTTTTTTTCACTTGTACTTTTTAATTTTTCTTACAATGACTAAGAAGAGGGCAAGTTTCACTGTTTGAATGCTACATTAATACTCTTTAGGAATTGCTAATTTAGTCAGTGGATTATTTATGAAGGATTGATATATTATTTGACTTTAAAAAAACAAGGAAATAAAGGATTTTTCAGGCGGGTGGAGATCCAGTTTTTAGTTCCCTTTATCTGCATCCTTTTTTTTCACTTCCACTTTTTAATTTTTCCTAAAATGACTGAGAAGAGAGCAAGTTTCTTTATTTGAATACTACATTAATACTCCAGAGGAATTGATAATTTAGTCAGTGGATTATTTATGAAGGGTTGAAATATTATTTGACTTTTAAAAAAAGGAAATAAAGGAATTTCCAGGCGGGTGGAGAGCCATTTTTCTGATTTCTATAACTGAATCCTTTTTTTTCACTTGTACTTTTTAATTTTTCTTACAATGACTAAGAAGAGGGCAAGTTTTACTGTTTGAATGCTACATTAATACTCTTTAGGAATTGCTAATTTAGTCAGTGGATTATTTATGAAGGATTGATATATTATTTGACTTTAAAAAAACAAGGAAATAAAGGATTTTTCAGGCGGGTGGAGATCCAGTTTTTAGTTTCCTTTATCAGCATCCTTTTTTTTCACTTCCACTTTTTAATTTTTCCTAAAATAACTGAGTAGAGAGATAGTTTTACTGTTTGAATTCAACATAAATACTCTTTAGAAATTGCTAATTTAGTCAGTGGATTATTTATTAAGGTTTGATATATTATTTGGTTTTAAAAAAAAGGAAATAAAGGATTTTTCAGGTGGGTGGTGAGCCACTTTATTTATCTCTTTATTAGCATCCTTTCTCTTTCACTTCTACTGTCTTTGTTTTCCTACAATGACTAAAAAGAGAGCAAATTTTACTGTTTGAATGATACATTAATACTCTTCAGGAATTGCTAATTTAGTCAGTGGATTATTTATGAAGGATTGATATATTATTTGACTTTAAAAAAACAAGGAAATAAAGGATTTTTCAGGCGGGTGGAGATCCAGTTTTTAGTTTCCTTTATCAGCATCCTTTTTTTTCACTTCCACTTTTTAATTTTTCCTAAAATAACTGAGTAGAGAGATAGTTTTACTGTTTGAATTCAACATAAATACTCTTTAGAAATTGCTAATTTAGTCAGTGGATTATTTATTAAGGTTTGATATATTATTTGGTTTTAAAAAAAAGGAAATAAAGGATTTTTCAGGCGGGTGGTGAGCCACTTTATTTATCTCTCTATCAGCATCCTTTTTTCTTTCACTTCTACTGACTTTGTTTTCCTACAATGACTGAGAAGAGAGCAAGTTTTATTGTTTGAATGCTACATTAATACTATTTAGGAATTGCTAATTTAGTCAGTGGATTATTTATGAAGGGTTGAAATATTATTTGACTTTTAAAAAAAGGAAATAAAGGAATTTCCAGGCGGGTGGAGAGCCACTTTTCTGATCTCTTTATCACCATCCTTTTTTTTCACTTCCACTTTTTAATTTTTCCTAAAATGACTGAGAAGAGAGCAAGTTTCTGTATTTGAATGCTACATTAATACTCCAGAGGAATTGATAATTTAGTCAGTGGATTAATTAGTTAGGCTAGAAATAATATTTGACTGAAAAAAAATGAAATAAAGGATTTTTCAGGCGGGTGGACAGCCAGTTTCTTAGTTCTCTCTTCAAGTATTCTTTTTTGTTTCACTTCTAACTTTATTTTTTCAACAATGACTGAGAAGAGTCCCAATTTTTGTGTTTGAATGCTACATCAATCCTCATTAAGAATTGCTAATATAGTCAGTGGATTATTTATGAAGGGTTGAAATATTATTTGACTTTTAAAAAAAGGAAATAAAGGAATTTCCAGGAGGGTGGAGAGCCATTTTTCTGATTTCTATAACTGAATCCTTTTTTTTCACTTGTACTTTTTAATTTTTCTTACAATGACTAAGAAGAGGGCAAGTTTTACTGTTTGAATGCTACATTAATACTCTTTAGGAATTGCTAATTTAGTCAGTGGATTATTTATGAAGGATTGATATATTATTTGACTTTAAAAAAACAAGGAAATAAAGGATTTTTCAGGCAGGTGGAGATCCAGTTTTTAGTTCCCTTTATCTGCATCCTTTTTTTTCACTTCCACTTTTTAATTTTTCCTAAAATGACTGAGAAGAGAGCAAGTTTCTTTATTTGAATACTACATTAATACTCAAGAGGAATTGATAATTTAGTCAGTGGATTAATTAGTTAGACTAGAAATAATATTTGAGTTTGAAAAAAAATGAAATAAAGGATTTTTCAGGCGGGTGGACAGCCAGTTTCTTAGTTCTCTCTTCAAGTATTCTTTTTTGTTTCACTTCTAACTTTATTTTTTCAACAATGACTGAGAAGAGTCCAAATTTTTGTGTTTTAATGCTACATCAATCCTCTTTAAGAATTGCTAATATAGTCAGTGGATTATTTATGAAGGGTTGAAATATTATTTGACTTTTAAAAAAAGGAAATAAAGGAATTTCCAGGCGGGTGGAGAGCCACTTTTCTGATCTCTCTATCAGCATCCTTTTTTTTCACTTGTACTTTTTAATTTTTCTTACAATGACTAAGAAGAGGGCAAGTTTCACTGTTTGAATGCTACATTAATACTCTTTAGGAATTGCTAATTTAGTCAGTGGATTATTTATGAAGGATTGATATATTATTTGACTTTAAAAAAACAAGGAAATAAAGGATTTTTCAGGCGGGTGGAGATCCAGTTTTTAGTTCCCTTTATCTGCATCCTTTTTTTTCACTTCCACTTTTTAATTTTTCCTAAAATGACTGAGAAGAGAGCAAGTTTCTTTATTTGAATACTACATTAATACTCCAGAGGAATTGATAATTTAGTCAGTGGATTGATTAGTTAGACTAGAAATAATATTTGAGTTTGAAAAAAAATGAAATAAAGGATTTTTCAGGCGGGTGGACAGCCAGTTTCTTAGTTCTCTCTTCAAGTATTCTTTTTTGTTTCACTTCTAACTTTATTTTTTCAACAATGACTGAGAAGAGTCCCAATTTTTGTGTTTGAATGCCACATCAATCCTCATTAAGAATTGCTAATATAGTCAGTGGATTATTTATGAAGGGTTGAAATATTATTTGACTTTAAAAAAAAGGAAATAAAGGAATTTCCAGGCGGGTGGAGAGCCACTTTTCTGATCTCTCTATCAGCATCCTTTTTTTTCACTTGTACTTTTTAATTTTTCTTACAATGACTAAGAAGAGGGCAAGTTTTACTGTTTGAATGCTACATTAATACTCTTTAGGAATTGCTGATTTAGTCAGTGGATTATTTATGAAGGATTGATATATTATTTGACTTTAAAAAAACAAATAAAAAAAGGATTTTTCAGGCGGGTGGAGATCCAGTTTTTAGTTCCCTTAATCTGCATCCTTTTTTTTCACTTCCACTTTTTAATTTTTCCTAAAATGACTGAGAAGAGAGCAAGTTTCTTTATTTGAATACTACATTAATACTCCAGAGGAATTGATAATTTAGTCAGTGGATTGATTAGTTAGACTAGAAATAATATTTGAGTTTGAAAAAAAATGAAATAAAGGATTTTTCAGGCGGGTGGACAGCCAGTTTCTTAGTTCTCTCTTCAAGTATTCTTTTTTGTTTCACTTCTAACTTTATTTTTTCAACAATGACTGAGAAGAGTCCCAATTTTTGTGTTTGAATGCTACATCAATCCTCATTAAGAATTGCTAATATAGTCAGTGGATTATTTATGAAGGGTTGAAATATTATTTGACTTTTGAAAAAAGGAAATAAAGGAATTTCCAGGTGGGTGGAGAGCCACTTTTCTGATCTCTCTATCAGCATCCTTTTTTTTCACTTCCACTTTTTAATTTTTCCTAAAATGACTGAGAAGAGAGCAAGTTTTACTGTTTGAATGCTACATAAATACTTTTAAGAAATTGCTAATTTAGTCAATGGATTATTTATGAGGGGTTGAAATATTATTTGACTTGGAAAAAAAAGGAAATAGAGAATTTTTCAGGCGGGTGGAGAGCCACTTTTTTGTTCTCTTTATCAGCATCCTTTTTTCTTTCACTTCCACTGACTTTTTTTTCCTATAATGACTGAGAAGAGAGCAAGTTTTACTGTTTGAATGCCACATAAATACTATTCAGGAATTGCTAATTTAGTCAGTGGATTATTTAGTTAGGCTAGAAATAATATTTGACTTTGAAAAGAAATGAAATAAAAGATTTTTCAGGCGGGTGGACAACCAGTTTCTTAGTTCTCTCTTCAAGTATTCTTTTTTGTTTCACTTCTAACTTTATTTTTTCAACAATGACTGAGAAGAGTCCCAAATTTTGTGTTTGAATGCTACATCAATCCTCATTAAGAATTGCTAATATAGTCAGTGGATTATTTATGAAGGGTTGAAATATTATTTGACTTTTAAAAAAAGGAAATAAAGGAATTTCCAGGCGGGTGGAGAGCCACTTTTCTGATCTCTTTATCAGCATCCTTTTTTTTCACTTCCACTTTTTAATTTTTCTTAAAATGACTGAGAAGAGAGCAAGTTTTACTGTTTGAATGCAACATAAATTCTCTTTGGGAAATGCTAATTTAGTCAGTGGATTATTTATTAAGGGTTGATATATTATTTGGCTTTAAAAAAAAAGGAAATAAAGGATTTTTCAGGTAGGTGGTGAGCCACTTTATTTATCTCTTTATTAGCATCCTTTCTCTTTCACTTCTACTGTCTTTGTTTTCCTACAATGACTAAAAAGAGAGCAAATTTTACTGTTTGAATGCTACATAAATACTCTTCAGGAATTGCTAATTTAGTCAGTGGATTATTTATAAGGGGTTGAAATATTATTTGACTTTTAAAAAAAGGAAATAAAGGAATTTCCAGGCGGGTGGAGAGCCACTTTTCTGATCTCTTTATCAGCATCCTTTCTCTTTCACTTCTACTGTCTTTGTTTTCCTACAATGACTGAAAAGAGAGCAAGTTTTACTGTTTGAATGATACATTAATACTCTTTAGGAATTGCTAATTTAGTCAGTGGATTATTTATGAAGGTTTAAATATGATTTAACTTTAAAAAAAAAAGGAAATAAAGGATTTTTCAGGTGGGTGGAGAGCCAGTTTTTTGTTCTCTTTATCAGTATCTTTTTTTCTTTCACTTCCACTGATTTTCTTTCCTACAATGACTGAGAAGAGAGCAAATTTTACTGTTTGAATGCTACATTAATACTCTTTAGGAATTGCTAATTTAGTCAGTAGATCATTTAGTTGTGGTAGAAATATTTTTTGACTTATAAAAAAAAAGGATATGAAGGATTTTTCAGGCGGGTGGAGAGCCACTGTATTTATCTCTTTATCAGCATCCTTTTTTCTTTCACTTCTACTGACTTTTTTTTTTTAGCAATGACTGAGAAGAGAGTCAATTTCTAAGTTTGAATGCTACACTAATACTCTTTAGAAATTGCTAATTTAGTCAATGAATTATTTATTTAGGGTAGAAATATTATTTCACTTGATAAAAAAAAGGAAATAAAAGATTTTTCAGGCGGATGGAGAGCCACTTTTTTTTCCTCTTTATCAGCATACTTTTTTGTTTCACTTCTACTTTTCTATTCTTTCTACAATGACTGAGAAGAAAGCAAATTTTACTGTTTGAATGCTACATTAATCCACTTTGAGAATTCATAATTTAGTCAGTTAATTATTTAGTTAAGGTGGAACTAATATTTGGCTTAAAATAAAATAAAAAAAGGATTTTTCAAGTGGATCAGATAATTGTTTTGTTCACTTTTTTAGCATCCTTTTTGTTTCCCTCAACTTTTTTTACTATTTCAACAATGACTGAGAAGAGTGCCAATTTTTTTTTTTTGAATATTGCCTAATTCCCCTTGGAGAATTGCTAATTTAGTCAGTGGATCATTTAGTCCAAGTGGAAATAATATTTGGCCTAAAATAAAGTAAAAAAACGATTTTTCAGGTGGATCAGCCAAATATTTATTTCTCATTTTCAGCATCCTTTTTTGTTTCACTTCAATTTTTTTTTTCTTCAACATTTACTGAGAAGAGAGCAAATTTCTGTGTTTGAATGCTACATTAATCTTCTTTGAGATTTGCTAATTCAGTCATTACTTCATTGCTATAACTTTATTCATACAATAATTTGTTTCAATATAACAATTTCCTTCGTTGTTTTTAGAGAGGAACATAGCTAATAGAATCAACCCGCACGAAGTGCGGGTAGTTAAGCTAGTTATTTATAAACAGAAGAGACCAGTAACTTTTCACATCACAGTTGTGAAAATTACTATTGTAAATAGTCTAATATTTTTAGTACTTTTTAACATCTTAGATAATACATAACTATTTTTGTAGTAATATCTGTTACAAATCTCACTGTCCCAGTTTTCCTATCCAAATTTTAAAAATTACCATCCAGATTTTTCTCTATGTGCACAGTCTTCAGGACAGTTTCATTAAGCTCAAGAGAATTTTGTGCCCCTAACTAGCTCGTTGTCATGAAAAGAAACTATTTTTCTAAAAATATGTTTTCGTATCTGAGGTATTAATTGACATAGTTTCGTAGCAAAAAAGATAATAAAAACGAATTTTTCCCGTAGTATTTTGAGAAATCTCAACTGCATGGCCGATAGCTTAGACAAATTTCTTTTTCTCAGTCTGCCTTTATCAAAGCGAAAAAATAACTGCAATGCAACCATGAGAGAATAATAGGTTAGTGTTAGTTCTTTTTTTTTCATCTCACTACCATAGTTGACAGACACTCTCCTTAAGGTACCTCCTGAACAACCCCAAGCATTTCCTTTAATTTTTCTCCTTAATTGATTTAAGGAATTTTTAGCGTACCACTTTTTCCTTAAATTTTTCCTTGTTCTTGACTTTTTTTGCCTTGAGGCAGGCTCGTGCCGCCCGTGCGGGCAAACAGGTATTTGCCTTACCTAATGAACATTTTACCTTACCTAGAAAATTTTGTCCTGCACAGAATTTCGCCCCGAAAAACAAAAAAATGATGAAATAACCCCTCAATTCCTAAAAATCCAAAGAGCCTAAATTCCTAAGAATCCGAAAAAAAGAGCAGAAATTCCTAAAAATTCCGAAAAAAGCAGATTTTTATAGATTTTGGATCTTTTTTTCGGATTATTAAAAATTTTAATAATTTTTTTCAAATTTCGAGGAATTTTGGATTTCTTGGAATTTTGGCTCTTCTTTTCGAAATTTTAAGAAATTTTTGCAATTTTTTTCAAATTTTGAGGGGTTTCGGTCTTTCAGATTTTTAGGAAATTTAGCACTTTTTCTAAAATTTTTAGGGATTTTGGCCCTTTTTTTCGGATTTCTTTGGATTTCGGCTCGTTTTTTCGGATTTTTAGAAATTCTAGTGATTTTTTTAGAATTTCTTGGAAAAATTTTTGCCTCACCAAGAATTCTGCTTGCCCTACCTGACGAAGGCTTCTCGGTATACGGGCCTGCCTTGAAGTGATTTCTTGTATACGGACCTGAGTGCACAACTGTATCGAACCACGTGGGGCTGGCCAAACGCACGAAATCAAAAAGGTGAAAGAAATAATCGTTGAAATAACCATTATCATTATTCCCTATTCACTTGTAGCTTATTTTGCAGCTGTTCAATACTAAATTGTCAGTCTTGAAAGAACTAAGAACCGATTCTTTTCTTCCTTTTCTTCGAGAAAATATTATGGCACGCGGTGTCCGCCTATGTTGAATCGTAAAACAGCTGCTCACGGGATTTAAAGAGAATCAATGCAGGTTTTTAGGTTTCCAGAAGCGAATCTCTAATCTTTCCTCTCGTTCTCGAAATGAAATTTCCCTCCAAAACGAAATGAGACCAGCTGCCACCTGCTTCTTCTGGTCCGTCTTCGAACGTCGAGTACAACACGTTCATTCAGCCATTCTGCCTGTTTCTCCCTCTTTTCTTGACTAACCAAAACCTTTTTCCCCTGAAGTCACATGTTATAGCTGAAATTATCTGGAATTGTCTTGAAATCATCGCATTTTCTTCTAATGTTATTATAATTTCTTTCTTTTTTTTTTCTTTTTTGAACCAAATTTAGTATGAAATTAAAACGTCATGTAAAAGCAAATCACTAATAGCAAGGCTAATTTTTCATAGAGCTGATTATTGAAATAGGTACGAATAAAAGGTCCGTCATTCTAAAAACACTAACACTTTCTTTTCGATTTATTAATTAACAATTATTTACAAGTCATATAAGAAATGTTACATGTGACACTTGAAAAATTATTATGAATAGTAAAATAATATAAGAAATAAAGCAATGGAAGGAAATATTTGTTAATATAATATCCGAAAGGCATTATTTTTGAAAGTCGATCAAAAATTCTATATTGCACGATCACAAGCCTTTGAAAAACGTTCTTAAGCACTCAGTTTCACAAAATGTTTCATTCACTGGTTACTTGATCCTTTCAATTTTCGTGTTACGGACTAGTTTTGTTGATGCGGCCAACTTTTCTGTGAACATGAAAAATGAAAAATATTAGTGTTTTTCACTGGCACAGCACATTTGCGTTCTTATTTTCTGAGAAGAAGGGGGCGTGTAAATAAATTAATATTATCTTTATAAAATGCAATTTTGAGTTAATGATGCCCAAATATCTGAATTAGACCTTTGTATTGATGAAAATTTCTCTCGCAGAGAGGATTACTTCTTGAAGAAGGTATTTTTCAGACAGGTTCAGCTATTAAACGGGAACTTGACCAGGGTGCTTTATGAGAGAGGCAAAGGACATTCTTGGAGAGAGGAATTAGTTTTTCATTTACATATTTGTTATTACCTCGGGCTAGGAAGAATGGACAGTGGTGCCCCCAGAAATTTGCCAAAAGTAAGTATCCGCACGAAGCACGAAAAAATGTTTATTTAGTCTTTTTTTGATGAAATTTGATTTTATTCCTCTTAGTCCCTTCTTGGTTGCGTAACCGGGGGACAACTTTTTCTAGGGGGCAAATTTCGCGGAGCTAGGGGGACAAACGGGGCTGAGCCCCCTTGGCTCCTCTGGTTACACCCCTGCTGTATAATAATTTATAGCTGTGCTTGTATGTTGATTAATATTTTTGTTCACCATTCGAGAAATCTGAATAAGAGTAAGAATTTACTGAAAACTTTTGAAGATCATTAACTAATTTAGAAAAAAAAACAGTCAAATGATTTTTAAAGTTTTCATTACTTCTTCCCAAGTTACACTAATGGGTTTTTATACTTTCATATAACCTAGACAAAAGATGAAAAAAAAATGGATACGAAAGTGAAGTTGAAAATGAACGTTCTTGAGGCTTTTGTCGAAGAGAAGGAGTGGAGTGCAGAAGCAGCGATAAGAACAGATGTTTTAGAGTAATCTTTCTCACGTATGATTTTGGGATGTTTAGTTATCTTGCTGTATTTTTCTTTTTGCGAAAAACCTTTATTTTATGAAATACGAACAGCGAACTAAACACCTGAGGGTTCGCCGAGTATCAGATGTTTTAATTCATTCGATGGTGTACCTACCTAGTTATATACCTGTTTCAAAGGGTCTTATAAAAGAAGAAAAAGGCATCTTGCAAACCTATACTCCCAGCTGAATAGCATCAAAGGATGGTATTGAGATGAAATACCTTATGTTCTCCAACTTGGCTGCCTTTACAAGCAAAACATATTAGACTAGAAATTATTCTGCCCAAATCGTAAGCAAATAATTATTTTCATTTTTAATAATGCTTTCGTATAACTACACGACATGGAGCAGAGAGTAGACTTTATTTATCAAACTGAAGTGCGCGAGAAAAAAAAAAGTTCGATTTTTAGACTTTGAAAACATGTAAACTGGAGTGTGCGTAAAGACGAAAGCATTTACTTTTAACTTTTTTTAAATTTATATATTATTCAATTTTGATAAGAGAAAAAATACGAGTACCTATAGCTCCATTTTCAAATAATGAAGGTTCTCATTTTTAGAACTTATAACTTTCGGGCTTCAAATCAAATAAGAATATAATTCTTCACAAAAACATACAAGTAAAATATTTATTACATATTTTTGAAAATTTTGAACTCCTATAGGTGTTATTCTACTTATACACTAGTGTATGAGATATACAGGGTTATGCGTTTCACCACACAACATAGGAAAAATATCATTGTGTTACGTGCTTTAGTGAATAAGCTATGTGGTAATCGAATGTCACAGATGCATGCAACAATAAAAAAATTCCAAAACATACCTCTACTAGCTCCAATGTAAGAGACGATTGAAATATGCGCCCATGCGCGCGCCCACACATTTCATTCATAATGTATTTTATTTTAGTAATATTTTGCAATTTTTTGCATGTATCGATCCAATTCTCATGCTTATAACCCAAATACAGCTTATTTATTTAAGCACGCAACACGATGATATTTTCCTATGGTGCGTGGTGAAACGCATAACCCTGTATATACCTGCCGAACAATTTCTAAAAATTAAAATTATATTTTGTTTGCATCAAAATCCTTATAAACATAACTGATCTTGTAAAACCCATATTATAGATAATATTTATGGTATTCCATCAGTAGACCATTACGAGAGGTGTATTTACACGTGCCTGTATTACAGCTATAGTATTATTTTGACTAAGTTACATCAATAAAGGTATTTTGGAAAAATGGAATTTCTTTCCAAACTAATTTCTTTTTTTAGATTTTTAAACATTCAGAGATTATTAAGATTATTTAATATTTCTTAGTAAGTAAAAGACCATAAAAATAGTATTACTATTTTTATGGTCTTTTACTTACATTACGAAGAGCCTGCACCCACTTCTCCTTCCGCACCCTCCCGCCAGTAGACAGAAGTCTCACACAAAAGGGACTATACTTTATCGGTCAGCTGTTTTTTTGGGGGGAAAACGCAAAAAAAAATTTTTTCATTTGCAAATTATTCATTTTTAAGTTTTGACGAACATCGAAAATTTGAATCCTCCAGTATCAAAATCCATCGAGTGTTAGTCCAAAATAAATGCTCGTTCGATATAGGGCGACACACTCTATAAGTAGTGAAATAATAAGATGCATTTAATTTAAACGGGTGGGGGTCCAATAATCCTCCAATGTTGCCCGAAACTCCTGTCACTCTATTCATCTTAACTAGAGAAATCTAACTATACATAATAATTTAGCTATTTTAGTAACATAACATGGAAATTATCGAACAATTTTCAATAGATAGGATCAATTTTTAATGTAATTTTCCTCAAAAAGTGGTTTTTCAGTTTCTCAACTTGAAACTATAATGTAATTACAGTGCACATTAAATTTTTGAGCCAGAATATATTACGAATTTCATTTACACTGACTTGGTAGGTATAGGTATGCTGAAATCATTCTTCATACAGCCGACAAAGTGGTCCTTTTTTGTGTGACAGTGACATTACCAATTTAAATTCATAAGTATCCTTGTACATTTTTACGAAGTAGACATTTGAAAAAAATTTTAACTGTCATAATTTCAGCCACTTAATTTGCCTCTTCTTCATCATCAAAGTCTTTTTACACAGCCCATTGACCATTCCCTTGTAAAAAAAAAAAATGTACCAAGAATATGATACATTGTGCATTTAAGAGTAAGAAAGTTGAAAGCAAGATATCACATACTTGTGAAAGTATTTCGAGATTTAATTTTCTTGCACTTGCTGAAGTGACTAGTGAGAAGAGTGGACGAATTACTGGAAATATTGATTTTGGTAACATTATTGTTGTTCGGCGTCTTTTCCTTGAGGATATCAGCTGAAGCCATCTTCTCCCATACGAAGCTGCCACCCTTTATTGGCTGTTCTTTGATGAAATCGAAATTCCACCTGCGGATATTTTCGTTCTGAATTTTTTGGAGTTGGTCTTCCAAAAAAGCCATAACCTCCTCGTGGTCGACTCGTCCAAACAGACTTCGCTTGACCGGAGTGTACGTCTGCTCAGCTGTCGACGATTTGTGAATTATAGTTGGACACATTTTAAGAACTATAATTTGAAGAAAAAAAATTGATTTTTTTAAAATAATAAACAAAATGTAAAATGCAATGCGAAGTAAATTCTATTAAACGTACTGAATACGTAAAATTAAAAAACCACATTCGGTATTACGGACACTCGATGGCACACTCCACAAGGAGCATCCAGAAAACACCAACTTCACACTTCGACCGATGAGCACGAACTGTCTGTCTTGTCTTCAGTTTTCGTAACTTGTATTTATTTTCTTCACTGCTGAACTCCGAATCCGAAGTATTTTACCTCATCTGGCTGCTGCGAGCCTGCGACCACAAACTCGACCTTCGCAATGGCACCCTTCTCTACCTTTTTTTTTTTTTTGGACGTGTGGCGATTGGTGTATTTTTGTTGCATCACTGCACCCCTCCCCCCTTCTGGCACGAGCACAACGAGCCGTATGTCAAAGTGGTCGCGCGTCATGGCTATCCTTTTTTTTTTTCTATTTAGCGGTATAGGATCGCCGATTTCGGAGCATTTTCAAAGTATATTCATATACCTGAGCTACTGACTTATTGCCGCGTATACCAGAAGATCAAACTGCCTTTACCTGAAGTTTTTTTTGGGGGAGTTATTTCATTTTCAGTGTCGTGTGGCGTAGCTAGCTGAGAATTTGACACCTGGCTTCAAAGGTTCATTTTTAGAGGAAACAAACTATGTCAATTTTCCTGCTCTTCAATACAATCTCCATAAATAATCACGATAGACTGTCGGTATTCGTAGAAAAGACCATCTTTTTGTTCAAATGTATTAGCTGCGAGAATAGGTATTTATTTATGTTTGATAAAGTGCATGGCGTTCGATACACGTCAAATTCCTCACAAATCTTCTCGTCCTAGAAAACTCACATGGATTTGCATTAGGAAAAAAAAAGGTCGCTCGCTAGAGATGGGTCTCTAGCTTCTTCTTCCGACGAATACTGTTTATCACGAATTATTGTGAACTAAAAGTTAATGAAACTTTGTTTTTTAAGCTTTATTTCAATTTAGACATACTGTTTTTTGTTGTTGCAAAAACATAATCGGTATCATTGGTGTACCTAGAACAACATGGGGAAGGGGTTATATAAAATCAAAGTACTGTAATGTTTCCTTTACCGTGGTAGCAAGATTGCTTATCATGAAATGCGACACCAACAAAATAATAAGACATTTAAATAGAAATATTGAATATGGTGCAAAATATTTTTTAGTTTTTTTTTTTTTTTTTTTTGTAAAATTTGAATTTTTTATGAAAAAACGCCAAAAAGAAGACACTAACTTGATTATAAGAGAGAAAAAAATCATTAAATCTAACCATTTCGTTAGAAACTTCAGTGTAAAAAATTATATTCGAGTACTCCAGCAAAATTGTCAGAAGTTTCAAAACAAAGTTTTTTTTTTCAACACACTAGTAAGAATTTGCTCAATGCTCATGTAAAATTTTTTACACACGTTACTTTTGATGCATGTAGACTATATTATTTTCCCCAAACAAGTTACATGTTTCTGTGTCTGCATTTTTTACTCTAACCTGCAATTTCAGTTTATGAACATCGTACTAGAGGATATTTTATTATTCAAAAGTTCTGCAGGTTCGGATTCAGTGTGAAAAATTGAACGTATTGGAGTCAATTTGATGACTGGTACCTGATGCTGATTTTTATCCGGAGATTATTTTGAAATATGCAATGTCCGAATGAACACTGTTTTTTTAGCCAAATTTTTTTTTCATCATTCAGTAGCTTAGAGACAAATAATTCGATAAGCTGATATACTCGTATTTCAATTGAACGAAAATTTATCCTAATACAATATGCTCAAAAATTTTGCATTTTCTGATTTCTGTTTAGGGAATAAATTTGTAAGTTGAGCACTGGTACGGGGGTTTTCGAAGTCGCTAAATACGAATCCGGAAGCTGTTTTTAGCGGCGGCTCTCGCCCAGCGAGATATGGCCGAAAAAAAGTGAAAAATGCTCCAAAATGGGTTTAAAATGGTGACGTAGAGCGAAACGGCCGCTGAATCAAAACCTATGACTGCATTTTGTGATATGAAATACAAGAGCAATAAATTTTTTGGTGGTGCGGAAAAATGAACTACAATTGACGAAATAGACTACAAATAAAAGCTTAATTAATTTCATATTACGGAAAAAATCGCTCGTTGTTTTCCTCTTTGATTTCTGTTACCGTCTGAATGGTTCTTTTGGTTGAGTAATGAAAAGTAAATAACGCGTTTTCTGCATGAACGTGTATCACAATGGAGAATTAACTAATGATAGAGGAAGAATAGACCCCTCATAAAGATGTAAGCCAACGTTGGTTATTGATATTTGAAAGTATACCTTCGAGCGTATATTATAAGCATTAAAACTACCTGCTGTTTCGGTCTTAATTTTTTTATCTATGAATTGGTATACAAACTCAAAGAGTAGATTATTGTTTTTAGGCACGTGCGTAGTTCATGATCCTCAAACGCGTTATTTTGCCATTTCAGTGTTTTCAAGCAAATTACGCTATGAGGATCGGATGGAAGATTGATACTCAAATACATACGTATTGACTCACGTCAATAAAATAAAACTTGAGTATGTTGCGAGTCCGACTAGTAATGTAGATACTGAAGAAAAGGAGAAAAAATGGGACGCAGCCTCTCCCTATATCCCTGGCCATGTAGGACTAATTTTCTGTTATTACTCGTATTTGAATATTGTTCCACCATTACATGGTCGCTAGATACAAAATTCGAATGAGTCATCAGACTACGAATGCATGTCGTTGCTATAGTTCGAGATAAGACTGATGAACATATGTAGCACGTGCTCAGCTTCGAATATTCCATATTTTTTCATTCGTACGGTGTCCTGCATAAAAAGTAATGCAGAGTTCGGAAAATCGACTTCTTGCATAAATTATTCGTCTCAACGAATTAGACCCATATGGTCACATTCTTGATGGCTATAATTCGTGTATAGTTTCTCGGTACCGCCCTGAATTTTTTTTGGCGTCATATTTAGTTGCTTCTATAACAATAATTTCTACCTGATATACCTACCTATTTAAAACCGTTTCGATGAAATTGTATCGCGTGCTCTATTTTGGTGTATAAAATAGGTACTATATCGACTAAAAATAACAATATGGCTTATTAATGAAGCATTGGCACAAGACCCGTTGATTCACCCCTACCATCATCATCTGTTGCTATCTGTTTTTTTTTGCTAATGCGAGTTATATACTATTTTATTAGTGGCTATAACCGTTCGATTTTGCTTTTCCCAATCTGCAAAGGAGTCAGAATAATATTATAGTCCTTTGAATGTACCTAGATTGCCGAGAAAAAATTTAGTCATTAAAAATAAAATCGTTCAAATTTCGAACCAAAAATTTCAAATTTCTGCTATCGTAAATAAAAGTTGACTGCATAAAAAAAATTTCCTTTAGATGATAATACTATAAATATACTCACTTTGTAACTAGGTATTTATACTAGCTACTTACACGACTATCTCACAAAAATATACCTAGTTTCGTATAAATCACTACTAAAAAAATAAATGAATTTAAAAAAAAGTAGCAGATATTCTATGCATTTAAACCCCTTTAGATGTAGTACTCTCAACTTACCACAAAATACAGACACGTTTCTGGCGAGTGCCTATTGCTGGTCCAACATCGACTACTTTTTTTGTCACCACCTTTCAATACAACTTCAAATGAACTTGTCAAACTAGTAAATTACGAATATAGTAACCCCTGCCTGACGTTAAATTGAGAACATCTTCATAATTAGCGGTCATTGCAGACATTAAAGATTTATGTAGCCATTACAAGTCACATTATTTGTCCTACCTACTTCATCAGCTAAAATACAGAAGAAAAGGATAATTAAAAAAAAGGTGGACTCTCGCATATATATCAACCATATCTAATTTATATACCCCCTTTAATTAAGAGGTATTTGTGAAATTGTCGAGTGGGTCGACTTTTATGTACCCTTTATAATGTAAATTTTAAATTCAAACCAACGCACCTAATACCCTTATTTTACTAATCGGTAACCTCATCGTATTCAGGCGATGTGCGATGTAAATGTCCCTTTTTTCTTTTGTATTTTTTAATTTCTGGTTTTTGACTGTTGTACAGCACGATGCTTGAGGCGAGTATTTTTCTGTTGAATCCATCTAGGTACAATAATATTTGTTACCTATTGAAAAACGTAGCATTACGAATTCAGAAAGTATGAGGTAGTGTATTTTTTTTTTTTAGTAACGTCAACCCATAGCCAGTATTTTCTGTAAGAGAGGACATTACGGTACTTGAGGAGAGGAGATAGTGTTCCATTTTCGAATATTTTTGTCTTTTCCTTTCTCAAGAAGGAGGGCACATCATAACCAAAGATGGACATAAGTGGACTTTGTTTAAAATTTCGGTGGTATGCAGCAAGAGAAAATTTTCGTCCTTACTAAAACAAAAGATACATACTAATGACTAAAAAGGAAAATAAATGAAAAAATTATCAAGAGTTTAGCACAAATCAAAATTTTAGTTCTTTTGCTTGAACCGAGGGTGAAGATCTAACTTGATTTTCTCTGGGGGATTAATTTCAGCTCTGATGAGGGCTTAGCCTCCTGTTATCCCACATAGCCGGCTCCCTCTTTGGCTAAGAATCTGAATAACAGAGTGAGCAGAGAATGTTTTTTTAATAGCACTAACCCAAATAGACACTCGTTATTTTTTTAATTTCTCTTTTTTTTATTTGCTAAATTATCAAGTATTTTAAATTTATTTGCCATTCGCAATTTCTGTTCGAAGACTAATTTTATTTTTAGACTATAGGTTGCACAATTAATGTTTTTTCATTACCTTTTCAGAGAAAACAACGGAGGGCTAATTCTTGATATAAACATTCGTAATTATGTCTCTCTCTCAGAGACAATCATTATTGTGTTATTATAATCACTTCGTGGACACATATTTTCTCACTTTTTAAGGATCTAGTCCTGAAAATTCCATACACTCAACATGTGTGGAAAATGAAACTAAAAATTAATGGAGGAATAGCAGTGTTTCATTTTCAAGAAAAAAATTTGGTCATAGAATGTCATTACACACTTTTATTTAACTTCACTTGCTTCGTTGATGTCCTCAAATCTTGAAACCTCAATTTAGGTGACTTGTAATTATCCTATATTGATGAAATTTTACAAAATGATAGTTTATGCATGACAATTCAATATTATCCATTAATCAGCTCAATCAGATCAAAATTGCGCCTCCTATGACTAAAAACAATTTTTACCCCTCCTCTCTATCGAATTCTTGGATCGAGTTTCCGTTTTTGTGGATTAAAACGAGACAAATAAGACAACAATATAGCAAAAAAAAAAAAGGTGGATGAGAGGGAGTTCAGAATTTCATCGGCTTTTGTTGTAAGAAGGTAGCAGGTATCTTCTCTCGTCAAAACAAAATAGAAGAAGGAAAAGAAAATATGTAAATTAAAAGTATCGCATTTTCAATTTTTTTAACTATTAAATAAAAGTGTGTTTTTAAAAAAAATATTTTTTATATATTATTTTCGCAATTAGTTTGTACGTAACGATAAGGGAAAACATATATTAAAAACTTTTATACATTTAAATAATACCTGAATACAAGCGAATTTGATTATTTGTTAACAAAACTATACAACTGTTCATATTATCATGATTGTCATGGATAGTCCGTAATTTCAAAATGGAAGAACGCATCATTTGGACCATCCAATCGCAACAACTCTCAAATTTCACTGTGTGTTGTCCGCGATTTAGTTAATCGCTTCTGAGGATGCCTGGATTCGTATTTAGGTATTTTGTCAAGTTCTTTTTTTATAGCCGAAATTATCGGCACAGCTGGATCATCAGCTGGCAGCTGGTTATCGGTTAATATGAATTCTGGATTTATCGTAGGCCGATGAAATGGTCCAGCACTGAGGGGTCGAGAATGCATTCGAATTGGAGTCGATGGAACATTACTGCACCAAGCATTTCGAGCTCGTCCTATGCTACTTTCCTGTTTGTGAGCACGTTGATCTTTACGTTGGTTCAGTGAGGTATAAGGTCGAATTTGAAGACGAGAGCTGTTGGGCTGCTGACTGATACATTCCCTAAATTAATCGAAAGCATGTTTGTAGGGAAAGTATATGACATCATACATAAATTTTCAAGTACATGCTTAATTATTTGTATCAATAAAATCTGTAGCTTTCTTGATGAAATTCTTTCAAAAGAATCACCTACCTGGTCAATATAAATCAGAGAACCCAAACACCTCTGGCGTAGAGCTTCAGCCATCCCAGAAAAAAAGTGAAATCTTAGTAGTGTTTAGTCATTTGCAAAGGAGATGAAAAATAAAAAAAGGCCTAACATAATGATATTTTAAAGTCCCTCCAAATTTTGCAGCCCTCTGGGTAGTTGTATGCGTATAAATATAACGATGACACAGTGCAAAAAAGTCGTATCTCCATTTCATTAAATTTTTCAGGATAGCAGGATGAAAGTTGACATTCACTAAGGTGTTTTGTGCGATCGAGTAATGTATTTATGAATTTTCTTTTTACTGTTGAAAGTTGGTAGCATATTTTTTATACCAGGCCAGATGATAGAGCTTGAAATTTTCTTTCCAATAATTGCAAAAAGTCAAAATAGTGGGAAAATGGAGATACGACTTTTTTGCACTGTGCCTGTATAAGTATAATATGTAAAATGTCAATATCTACCTATTACAAAGGATCGATTTTGATGTACCCGATTCATAATGCTCAGTAATAGTTCGTCGAGTAGAAAGTACAGGTTGCTCATCTGACAACTCTTCACCACTGTTCAAACTTAATGCTTCGTCTAAAAGTCGATTAAATCGTTTTCTTACGTCTCTTAAATCAATATCAACATTTTCATCAGATGAAATATCATCAATCGGAATGGCTGAATTGTCTGTTAAAAAAATGACAGAATTGAACATATACATGCTGTAGATACATTTATTTTATTTACCTGTGAATGCATTCATTTATTCAAATAATTTAGCTTGCCTCGTAGCTTGTTGCGAGAATAATTTTAAAGCGACGAAACAAAAGTATGGACTTGCACAGCGCTGCAAAATTATTTTTTATTTTGCAAAAATATCAGTCTCGCAATATTTTTAAATATTAATTATTCTAGAACATGGCGAAAATATTGTGGGAATATTTTCTTAGAGAATTTTTTACCCGTGAAATGTAACATTTTTTTCTCTTATATCTCGTAAATTTTTGCAAATGGACATAGAATTTTTGGACTTTCAAGTACCGGTAAATGGCATGCCTGCAGTCATTAATATTCTCAAATACCTTGTTCATCCTGACGTTGATGTTTGAAAGTTCGCCAGACCACTGGTCCGACTACCCCTGGATCATCATCTCCCAAACTGCTGTGTCGACTAAATTTTGAAGTGACTGTAGCTGGTTCTTGTTTGTCATTACTGTTTTGACGACTGTGACTCAACACACTCGCTAATGATTCGGGGAGCGGTGTTCTAAAACATAAAATCAAGATTAGATATAACTTAAATATTACACATTGACTAAAATCTCATTAATATGATAGCCTCGTCACTTCGATATTATTATCCTATAACGTACATGAGTAGTGGAAATAGGAACAGCTAGGGAGAATACCAAACAAAAATGAAAAAAAAAACAAAAAAAAAAAAACGAATTATACATGAGAATTATAGGTAGTTTGTATGTCCAAATAAGACTTTGCGGTTTCTATTAATAAAAATCAACTTCAGTCTACAAGAGTTCCTCATTTGCACATATACGGTCAGGTCATGTTTTTGGGGGAGTATAGGCATCTAATTACATATTTATTCGTACCATAGTGAAAATTTTCAGAAAGTTGGCAACTTCTGAATAAATAAAGATTTTTATTCTCCTGTCGACGAATACTATAGAAACTAAATCCATATGAGCCCTCATTACTCATTTCAAAAATATCTATGGAAAAATTAACTTTTCGTATGTTTTTAAACATGATAATTATAGTGAGATAAGCTTCTACATTGTACTGGTGCATAATTCTTGGTTCTCGTTTATTTTCTTGAGTAGACACCTACATAGGAAATTCTTTGACCGATGGCATTGATAAATATGAATGAGGACTGGCGATTGGTCTGCTAGAACTATGAACACGCAGGTGACTTTCTTCTGGTGAATCTTCGGTGCTTGATCTGGTAACTTGCTGAATTTCGGGAGATTTTTCTCGAAAATTTCGCCGGTTGAACTGGAAATGCAAAAATAGCTATTAGAACTTTTAATTTTTCAAACTAAATTGAAGTTGAATGAATATTCTCGAACCTTTGCTGCTTTATCATTGGCAGTTTCGTTTTCTCTACCGTTTGAGCCAATGCCTTTATATTTTGATATTGGCCTACTGCTGGAAGTCTGTAGATGACCTTCATCTTCGCTCATGATTGATTTGCTCGGTTTCTTTTTGCAATTCTTCACAACAACGAAGATCAACAAACAAAAAACCAGTGCTATAATAGCAGTAACTGATGCAGCCAGTAATGAGTATTTGGTCTTCCACGATACACCCGGCACAATTTGCTCAGAAGAGGGTTCGTTTGATTTTAGAAATGCTGTAAGTAAATTATATATGAAACGAACATTTTTTTGAAGGACATTTTAGAAAAATGAAAAAACAATAAAAGTCAGATGTGATTATAGGTATATCTTTAAAGTCTATCCTTTTATAGTGTTCCGAAAATGACGTCTGCAAAGTTGGTTTACATTTTATCCAGTGGGAAATGTATTAGTTTGCTATGAAAAATACATTCGAGTTTCAGTTTTCTAATAAATTAGTCTAAATTCAGATGGAATGGAATGTAATTAGTAAATTAGTAAAATCTTTGTCATCTTATTCAAACTTGTACGTACTCTATTTTGGAGATGAAGAGAGTGAAATTTCCTAATTTTATGTCTTAATCTATTTGCTCTTGTTCCTTTTCCAACGTAAAAATATGCTCTGGGAGGCGATTCCACTAATGTTTATTGACTTAAACGGCATAAAGGTAACGTAAAAGAGCATAAGCAAAATCTTGCTTAACTGACTTAATGGACTTAATATCCGGAGTAGTTGTTGATACTTATTCTACTATTTTTTTTCATCTATTGTAGTGTACAACATTGTCACCTAGGTAGCGCTAAGATTGCATATGCTAAAGAATTGAAAATTCCTTATGAAAAAAAAAACCTGGCATAGCAAAAAGGACCTAAGGTAAATTAATAACATTCATTCTAATGAAACTTTGATTTTGTACCTTAAGTCTCTTTAGTTGTGTGATATGTTGAGCCAAAAATGCAATTGTACTTCAATAATCAAGCATTATCATCAATTGTTTTATTGAGATCATCACAGGATTTATGTTAACACTGTTTTCATCAACCATTTAATGTATTCAGCTATTAGAATCGCTGATTACAACGAAACAATGAAGATTAAGGATAAAATTAGGTTTCCCATTGTTAATTCAATCATTGACGAAGTAAATAAACCCACTTTTATGAACTTGTTGCGTTTTTTTCATGATGATATTTCCTTTTTTCTAAATGACTAATGTTGATCATTTCGCACAAAAACAACGAAATTACTCGCGATTGGGACCTGATGAAGAAAAATGAAGATCACCATTGAATTCAGCGTGAAAAATACTTTAAGAATCACATAGTTTGATTTCAGTACATTTTTCTGTGTTGACTAGTGTAATATACTATCACAGTGTTATCAATCAAAAATAGTTTATTTTTTGTTGCAAAAGCACTTTATGCTCTTAACGCTAACTGGGAGTTAGCTTAAGGAGGCGTAAAGAATAAGTTGTTTAGGTCGACTTTACGCCGATTAAGCTAGCGGATTAAATAGTGGAATTAGTCCTTTATGCTCCTTACGCCTGCCTTACGCCGTTTATGCCTTGGCGCTTGGCGTAAACGTTAGTGGAATAGCTACCCAGTTCTCCATTTTAAAAAGTGTTGTATTCAGGCCTGAAATGAGACTTGTTTTCTTGGGTAGGCCCTTATTTTTTCACATCACTTACCCCCCACCCCCACCACTCCTCACTGTCACCAAAAAATTGCAAAAAAATTTACACTTTTCTGAACGTGAAATTTTCAGTTTTCTAAAAAATGTCTCGGGCTACCCGGGCCTACCCTTCATTTCAGCCCTGGTTGTATTAGCTTCAATAGAAGATTTTTTTTTAAATACGAACTGAGAGAAAAAACGTAACGTACAAACGAGACGAAAAGTAGAGAAGTAAAAAAGAGAAAGACGGATAAAGAAAACTTGCGAGGGTTAAAGTTGTCCTTGTTTTTGGTTTTTCATTTTCGTCCGATACGCAGCGCATGCGCAGTGAACTAGATGGTGTTCAATCGGATTCACGGCAAGCGTAATGACGAGTGGGAGAGAGAAAAAATATTTGTCGCTATTTTACCTTTCTCTGTCTTTCGCCTCGCTTCGTCGTGTTTTTAGCGGCGAGTGCTTTTTCCAGCTTTTAAAAGCTGAAGGGAAAGCTTGAGAGTTGAGGGTGTCAATTTTACGTATGTCAGAGGGTAGTGTAGTGAGTTATAAGTATATATCTAGCTACTTGAAGACAAAAAAAAACAAAAACAGCAAAAGCGTACGTAAATTTTTCATCTTGTACCTGTTTCTTATTTTGTTTTATTTTTTCGAAAGAAGGTGATAAATTGGTTTCAAATAAAATTATAATTACGTTCTGCTTTGGTAAAGATTGGGTACCCAAGTTCAGCGACAACTTCAGCATCTGAGACATAGTTCATATCACGTGCAGCTGTTGTGGCGAGGACTGGATGACCAGAAACACTAACCGAATACACAATCCTTAAAAATTGATCGCTGGTAACATTGTGCAGATGAACTAAAACATAGTCCTGATTTTCTCGTCTTTTACGTGAAATGTACCGCGAGCGTAGCTTAGCTTTGTTTCGCCAACGCTCATTAACCCCTAAATGTTGTTCTTGATGTCTGTAAAATCATTACACAATTGATTAAATCAATTACGATTTTTCCAAATTAAAGCCATTCGGAGCTAAGGACAAAAAAAAAAGAATCTAATAAATAAAAACCTGAAAAAATGATTATTATGGTTTTTAAATTACAAAATAAAGTTATTTCTATAAAAGTATAAAATTCAAGAGAAGTTTCCTCCACAAAATAGGGTTGCTATGTTGAGACAATTGGCTGTAGTTATGAAGTATCAAGTATAGCAGTAGCTAACATGGTAGCAGAGTCGTATTTTAGTTACAAGTAAATTAATATATACGTCCGACATCAATCCCAATGAAACCCCCTTCATAAATTATGTCCTCACTCAAGTGCCTCAACGCCGTAATTCGTTTATTTTCTACCAGCCTGTGAAAATTTTTCGTGTGTAACTAAAATTTAAAATTTGCATGTAATGGCATTTATGAAAAAAATTTTTCCGACTGGGGCATTCTTTCAGTGGAGTGAGACACCATCACTTAAATGCACACGTAAAAAATCAGCTTGATCAAAATCATAAGAAATGACTGTAGACGAAATTTCGTTTTTTGAACTTGGCATAAAATTATAAGAATTTTCTGAAAATCAAAAATTCTTCTAAAGTAACTTCTACCAGTCCACTCAAACTGATTTTTTCCATGTTCATTTATGGGATAGTCTCCCACTTAATCGGCTGAAAAAATCCCCAGAGTCGAAAATTTTTTTTCATATTTGCCATTACTTATATGAAAATTTTCAACGTTACTTGCCCTTGAACAATTTTAACAGGCTTGCAGGCTTGTTTCAGATAAATGAAATACGACATTGAGGTACTTGGGGGAAAGACATAATTGATGAGAGGGTTTCATTGGGATTAGCGTCTAACAATTCTGGTAGTTTCCTTATAAGTACTACACAAACCGCAGAATCGTTCAAATGAAATAAAAATGTTGGAACATTCAACTTGAAAAATCTTTCTATAATATAATACACAAATTCTGTTAAATAAAGAAGGTCTCTGCCAACACACAATTGGTGATAAATTTTTACAGATTTTTTCTGCTGCGCTTAGACATTAGGTATAATTTTTCTCGCTATCCATTTTTTATTCCAACTTTTGACCTATTTTCAAACAAAATTTCAAAATCTCGAAGTTGAAAATTTATACCTACCTTTTGGTAACACATTATTGGCTCAACCATATTGCTTGGGAAGAAATGTTTTTTACTTCAACGAAAAGTAATAAAATTGATTTTAAAATAGAAAAACTATTTGAGTAAACGTTACAGTCTCAGAAAACACAATAAAATACCATGTAAATGATACAACACAACTTTTCAGGCATTATCTTTGACGATTATTGGATTTGCCCGTCTTCATAACGTAGACTTTTGCGTGACTACAGTTTGTTATGACGCCTTCTGTTATAACCCTATTGATCAAACAAAATACTCTATTCTTTGTTCGAATATTTCCAGGTACAGCCCATAAACGGTAAAGACTGTCATAAGAAATCTGTTTCAAAACGCTCGAATTCAGAGCGCGTGTAGCCTAGTTTTATTTTTTTCAAACACCTGAAGGGTGTGTAGAATTAAGGATCGCCCATATATTGACAACTGAGGCGTATATTAATTTTGCACGTTTGGCAAAATAATGTCGTAAATAAAAAAATTGCCCAACGTGACAAATATTCTTCTTATGAGTGGAAGACATTATAGTTAATAGAAATTATAAAATAAGTATGTCTGTTATACAATTCTTTTCACAGTGTTCAGTCTACATTTTTAAAATAACTAATTCAATTTAAAAGCTACAGAAAACTAAAGCATGGACTTTTTTTGAATTTTAACTGTCCATCAACTTAACGAGGGATGAGAGATCTGCATAGGTCCAACTTACCTTCGGAATGCTAGCTCATAAAGATTGGCCAAATGACGTGTGAGATCTGCTGGCACAAATTGAGTAGAAGTAGAATTTGGTAGTTTTAAAATTGTCAGAAGCCAGTATCTCGGATCTGGAGGTACTTGATCAGTGACTGGGATTTCTGTTTGGATAGGAGGTGGCCAAGGTGAAATAACTGAGGTCACTGTAGGTTTTCGAGTTAATGTAGGTTTGATACTGCATTCAGTGTTTTCCGAACAGTTACCATTTTTGATATCGTTTTTCTGAAAGAAAATATTCATTTCGTATAACAAAGCAAGTCCAATTTAATCCTACAGACCGGGACTCCAAATGAAGAACACTTCCCATGACAAAGTAAAAATTGGTTCACCATTGACAAGATTCGCATATAGATCTTTGACTATTCAGTGTATGGAGAGATGAAAGTGGTTAAAAAAAAGTACAAAAATATAATAAACTTGTAGTCAGGTGGCAGTATTTATTATTACAAACATTAAGATATTAGGAACCGATTTCGAAAACAGATTTAGAGTTTTCTTCGTGGCTATTAGGTCCTTTTTTATTTTCGACTGATGAATTTATTTGGAAGCCAAATAACTCACCTGTATATAAGGGTGTATTGATATTACTAAATGCCTCGATTTTAAAAAGCAGGGCAATTTTTTCAATATTATATTTGGATGAGGTAAACAGGTAAGCAAATATGTCCCATAACTCCTCCACTAAGAGTCATTAAATCAAAAGGAATCCATAATACTTGCTCTGAGAGAATTGAATAGTATTAATTTCATATATCTACGATCGTAACTTTTCTCCTCACACTTGAGAAAATTATCATTTATTGTAGATATTCTCAATATTTATAGTAATTTTTATTATCTTAGATAATATATATTACTACTTTTTTTTTTTAGTAGGTAATTTCTGCTACAAATATTGACTTGTCAAGTCTATAGGTTTATTCTCCTTCTATAAGAATCTAATCAACTGTTATGAGTTTATTTTTCCTTGACATTTTGAGGTCCCAATTTCTAAACTTAGAAATATGCTTCATTTCTAGGTATGTACCAATATTCAACCATAAAAATAGACGTAGGTGACTTCTCACCGGTGTTGTGATGATTGGAGGAGAAGAAAGGTGTTTACTGCGATACACTGTTGCTGTACTGGTCCACATAACTGTTGTCGTTTGAATTATAGTTGTCGTGTATTGCCACCATACATCTTCATCGGCAATATTTACATCCGTTTCATTATCACCATCTCCGGAGCCAGACCATAAAAAATCTTCAACCTTGTAATTGGTGGTTATATCTTCAATATAACCTATAAGATACATTTCGTCCTCAGTTGTAAATTTTATATTGATACGAAGGTGAGGATACTAATAACGAATAAGCAATAAACTGTAAAGCGAAATATTATAATTACTTATACGTATTCTTACTCATATGCTTAACAATAAGTTGACCCAGTGGCGAAACTGAGAGGGGCTAGGGTGAGCCACGGCCTCCTCAGAAAAAATTCTGGCCCACCCGAAATTTTATCAAAATGAACTAAAAACCAGTAAATAAAATTATTGAAAATTAATAAAAAATTAGCTTCTGTTTTTCGGATGTTGAAATTTTCGAATAATTTTTCTTCCCCCCCCCCCCCCCCCCCCGGCACACCATAAAACAAAACTAATTCCGCCACTGACGAGTTTGTTTCGTTTAAGCGTTTCCCTATGCGTAGTTTTTGTTTTTAATAGTTTCCTATAGATTTCATGTTTCCAGTTTTTTCTGGTCATGCGAGCATTATAGACTACGACAAACTTTCCATTTTTTGTAACCTCTCTTCTTATCAACGCGATTTAAAATAAATAAAATATGAGAAAGGGATGAGAAAAGAAGCGTAATCCGTTCCATAGGTAGCCACAGTAGTCGCGTGATAATATTTTTTGGGTGTTCAACTCTGAGGTTCAACTGCAAAATTTAAACCCTTCTTTCTCCTCATATTTCCCCCTCCCCCCTAAAAAATGATGAAAATTTAAAAAAATGGAAGGAAAATACAAAACTGAAAACAGAAGAGAAAATTCTAAGCTATGATAAAATGTGAAGAAAGTACTGCCGTTTGAATACCCACACATACTCACACTCCATCTTCAGCTGCTAACAAAAATTAAAGGAAGGAGAAAAAGAAGAAATGCAAGAATACGTTAATATAATGTAGTACACACGTATTTTCTTCACTAATTAACTAAGAAGTCACCTTTGAACAGATTAATTGTATCAGTTGGTAAAAAAGTATTTGTGTTGCATTTCTTTATTAGTAAAAAAGTTACCTTACAGTAACTTTGAAAATTATTGCAATAATGCACTATCGCACTCATACATATATTTTCTTAGTAAAAAGATCATTGTTTCAACCTTATCAACTTCAAAAGAAAGAGAAATTATTTAAAAAAATACTATGTCTGTCTCTGATAAATTTCATTTCAGTATATTTAATTTATTACGTTGAACTTCAAACCAATAAATATATATGTGTAATATACTAATTAGTTATTTATACGAAAGTTCTAGGAAGTTTAATGAAATAAAGACAACATAGTAAATTATTGATAATAGATTACACGATGGCAGAGGAAAGCATACAATTACCAAGTGCAATGTTTGCGGCACCAAGTGAAGCTAAGGGCTGTAATTGCACTTGGTAATGGCGTTACTTTACGATGCCATCGTGTATACTATTTTAATTTGAGATGATAGGGAAAAAAAGTAGTAGGTATACACAATGGCATTGGAAAGTAAGGCTCGATTGAACCTTTTTGCTTTCCACAACTGCACTTTTTTATTTTCCGCACTTGGAGCATTTTTGTTTTCCCTTCATTATGAGATCATCAAAATAAATGGTTATTTTCCAACTCAAACATAGGGTGGTATGGTGCGGTTTTTCTGTCATCTTAAATTAAAATTTATTACGTCGAATTTTCTGTCACAACACCATCTAATATATGCCATATGTTTACAAAATACACATATTATTTATCACCATAATCACAGGCCAATTTTTTTTTGAATTTCCTTGGGTGTGCAGTGAACACCTTGGACACCCAGAGCAGACGCCACTGGGTAGCCAGAAGCATAACATTAGCTGATTCTGTATGAAAAATATATCTTATATTTTTTTCAAACATAAAAAGCAGTCTTGAGAAGTATCCATGAAAAACTGATTTTAGGAACTTCTCGATTATCTGCTTGTTAAATCTTTATTGCTTCATTTCAGTTTTCAAAAAAAAAAAAAAAAACAATTCAAATCATTCAATATAAAATTCCTCAAAAAAAAAATAAAACTTTATTTTTTTTATTTCCAACGACCTCATTTTATCCAAAACAGCTTAAAATATTGAAAATTATTTCCTTCGTCGGTTTTATCTGCTTTTGTAAAAATTCAAAATTCGCTTTTCCGCTGTGAAGAGACTAAAGGCCACCAATATATCCCAACTGGTTGCAGATATTGCCTTATTGACAAAGCTGATATTGATGAAATACCTACATAGAGAAATTCCCTACATAGACTTCCGATATCGATACGAGGACGAATCCATCACGGAATAACCTATGAACAGAGAAATACAAAATACAATCGATATTGTATTTCTCCAAAGTACCTGGGTTATTCCATGATGTATTCGTCCTCGGATTGATATTGTTTTTTTTCTTTCTCGAAAATATCTATATAGAATGTTTGTCCATAGAGTAGGTTGCTTTGCTTGCATGGTTGGTTGGCAACTGATATATCGATGGCACAGTGCAAAAAATTCGTATCTCCATTTTATTAGAAAGTTGACATTCACTAAGTAATCGTGTAATTTATTTTTGAATTTTCTTTTTGCTGTTGAAAGTTTGTAGTATGTTTTTTATAACAGAATGATGATAGAGCTTAAAATTTCCTTTTCAATAGTAGGTACAAAAATGTCAAAATAGTGGGGAAATGGAGATATGACTTTCTGCACTGTGCCATCGATATGGTCGATGCTCCAGTATATAATTACTTAGGAATTTAATAATAAAATTTCAAAAGCGATATAAGTGGACTTGAGTATTTGATTTTAGAAAAACACCCCTTAATCGTGATAGGTACCCACCAACTTCGCATGCACTTGTTTGAATATTCTGCAATATTATTTAAGCGTTCAAGCAAGCTTTCAAGAAGTGCAATATATTTTATAACATAATATCCAACCTTTTCTCTGTAAAATAGCCATAACAGCGTAGCTACGGGTCAACAAAAATGTAATAAACGCGTAAACAGAAATTTCATTTTCTGTGTTACGATTTGAGGCCATTTTTTAAAAAGTTATAAACGACGGCTCGACACTGAATTTCGGCCACAAATGTATGAAAAACATGTACGAAGCAATAACAACAGAACAACGCCAATAATACAAACTGTAGAAAAACTAACATGCACGCAAACTCCACATTTTATGACCCTTCAACCTGGGAACTTGATGTGGCTATGAATTTTCTCACATTGCTCATGATCTACGTCTACCTAAGCCTATATTCCACTATTACGCGCAGTAACGGTCAATGAACGTTCATTATTCATTCTACCCTAAATTCGAATTATAGCAGATTATTCCTCCCTCTGCTCCGCACCACAGATATCCGTATTTTTGCTCTTTGTTTTTCATATGTTTCTTTTTTTTCTCTCGTTTCCATGGCCAACAACGACAAAAAATTCCACATTTATTTCCAATGAATACGCCCACATATTTTGGTATGTATGCAATAATGTATTTTGGTTTTCTGTCAAATTCGTTTTCCTCATCTTCGTGGATTTAGCGGAAAATCCGTCTCAATGTGTCCGAATCTGCAGGCTCGAGGAAACAAATAACAAATCAAAACCATAAAAAGTTCGACCACACATTCGTCTTAACCCGAGCCAAGTACACGGGAATTTATTAATTTGCTAGTAGCAATTTCATAAATTCACGTGTATTATGTGGGTTCATGGCGCGTCAGTACCTGCTTTTTGGATAACACATTCAAATGAGCAAATTCGGTGCAAAACTCAATGGAAAAAATGGTGAATTGTACTTTTGAGCTAAAAACTCGTGACAATTGTGATTTTGGCTACCGAAACACAAATCCACGACGTATGTGTCAAAGTAATTGCCTATATTCAACATTTTCACGCAGTTTCAAAGAAAATATACAAATACAAAAGGAGTCGATCAAATGCTTAGTAATTCAAAACGTGAATGCGGCTGGTACATTGGTATTCTTTGGCGCATCTCATCTTTAAAATTTTCACATTCAGTTCAGAAGATTATTTTTCTTGTTTAAGCGTTATAAAATTTTCATTTCGATACTTGTACTTTCTATTTTTCTAACTAAACAATTTTTTACATTGCGATAAGCTTAGTGGATTCGTTTTATGCAGTATCCTTTAAAAAGGGGCTGGAGGAGGACAGTCTTGTAATAGATTAATTTTTTCCTTCCTAAACAATTATTTGGTCTGAAAAATGAATAAAAATGTTTTCGACCATAAAATAATATTTTTAATAAGAAACATAAAATTATCTTCTTCTTTTATTCTCTCATTCATTTCATAATCATGTTTTCAAACATTATATTTTTGTCAGTTCCTTGCAAATGAAGCGAATTTAATATTTCTATTTCATGGAGTAAATTACCTACTTGAGTATTATTATAATATTTATTAGGTATAGTAGATTCTGGTGGTCTGAAATTGAATTCGTTGTAGTAGCTCAAGTAAGATTCTAAATTAAAAAAAATATTCCTCAAGTATACTTATTCGTTTATTTAAATAATTCGAGTAATAAGAAACAAAAAACAAAATACGAGTAAAACCATTAACAAATGAAAATCGGAATGAAAGACAACTTAATATCTACCTACTAATCGTTTTTCTGATTAATTTTCCAAGAAAGATAAGCATTCCACACGACTGCAACTGATTGTGTTACTAAGACTCTGTAACCAAGAGGTACCATTGTGAAATTAACGCTCTGTACTACAGGCCACACCTGCAATAAATTATTTTAAGTGATATTTACCTCGTCTGTTTATTCTCAAATAATTTACGAGTAGTTTAAATTGGATTTACTTACTTTGTAATTTGCTAGAAGAACGTTCAAATAGTCATGTTCAAGTTTATTCTTAATTTCTTCTTTACTTTTACCATCTATCAAACAAACTGCGACCAAAATACCGGCGAGAGCCCACGGTGCAAAACATAGCTGGTCCAACAATATTTTTTTTACAACTACGGTCTTTTTAGAACCTGTATTGACTTTATCCAATACTTTGTACCACTTTCCCAGCGCAGGTCCCTATTCAATAAATTTTAAAGTTCATCAGTACAAAATAATATCAGTTGAAATTCATAAAATCTGCCATCTACTTTTGTAATTTAGCAGAATTCTTAAAATTAGCAAAACTAAAATGGAATATTCAAATATCAGAAGAATACAAAATGAAGCCATTGATAAGTTCAGGGTAACTACAGGAAAATATTAACGAAAAATTACGATTCTATTTCTATCATATTTCTTTTTCACGACTTCATTCGTGATTCATTCCAATAGAGATCATCTGTAAAAATTTCTTTTTAATCACATTTTTTTTTTTTTCAATCAAAAGTGGTGTTCATCAGACACTTTTTGAGGGTAAAAATTTTTTCCCATAAAAAAGTACAATAATATCTATTTTTGTCAAAGACCACGACTTTTTCAAATTTCTAATAATAATTTAAGACTTAAACGGACTATTAGGGCAGGTTTCCATCAGGAATTATCAGAATTAATTATCAGAACCAGTAGTCTGAGAACCTCTGTAACTTCATTAAATTACTTTTAAAAAACATCATATTCTTACAAATTACTTAAGAATTCTGCTTAATTAAAAGAAATAAAGCTTGAGAATAGTGTCTCACTAGTATAAGTCCAACTGATCCAAATTTAATAGATCTGGTATAATTGATTTGCGAATGATGTTGTTTTTCCGCAATCGTCTGGCAAATTACATCTCCAACTGTCATTAAAGTTGCTGAAATAAATTACACGTCATTCAATTGAAATAATGCTAAGCAGGCTCGTAATTGGACTTTTTATTGTAATACCAGGGCACCGACTAATTTAAAAAAAACTCTGGCCCCACATGAAGACATAACATAAAATAATAAGACTGATCTAAAGAACAACGTCATAATAAAAATTTCAATTTTTTTATTTAAACAAGCCAATCTATTGGTAGGTTTGGGTAAAAAATCGTTTTGAAAGTTCAGAAAGAGAATATTTCTTTGGAACTTACGGGTACATGTCTGATAGAATATTACTTTTCACCCAATTTTTGCATAATTCTAAAACATAAACTTTTAATGATTCATCAGAACCCCAATAGCTCCATTAGAAAATCTACTTTTCTAGCGGAGCGTGCTGCGTCATTAATTTTTTTTTCAGTCTTTAATTCACAATTTTTCAAACAAGTCTGTTAATTAGCGATAATTCAGAACACATACAAATACAATTTTCAAATAAATTTTGTTTCATCGAATTAAAAAAAAAAGAGAAAATAATATTAGGGGGTTATTAAATATTTTACCTGCTTGGAGCGAGTGTGTGAAGAGTAATCGTTTGTGCCAAAGCTTTTCATAAAGAATGTAAAATGTTCTTCCGGTTGACATTTTCGCAAAAGTAATGAACTCATTCGCACTTCTTCAATGTAGCGATAATTTTTACTGAATGTAATTAAAAATAAAGTCGGTTGAACCGTTCGAGGTAAATTCTATACGTAGTAGATTGTTCCGAGTATGACCTTCGAGCTTCTTTCAGAAAAGAGGGACTAAGAGAAGCAACACATCTTCATCACGTGTGATTAATGACATCTCGCGGGCACACTAGCTTCAACATTCAGCTTTAAAACTTCAAAAGTTCAAGTACATGCAGATGCAGAAAGTAATTTCCTTGATTTACTGCACATGAACTTTCTAGTAACATTTGAAATTTGCGCGAGTCGCGAAGATGCGTACCGGGACGTTGTTATCAGTAAGCTTGTTAAATTATCAAAAAAAATGAGTCCTAGACCAGTGTCGTAGACTCGTAGACACCTCGTAGATGACAAGTTCTCAACTCACGAGAGCTCACGAGTTCACGACCTACTGGGAAATGGCCAATGGGAATTGGGAATACAATACAAAGCACCGTTTGGAGCGCTAAACAGCAACCGATTAGCGATTACCGAATCAAAAAAAAGCTCAACCCAACCTTGACTCGAATCATTCGAATACACTCGAATGAAATGAAAAAAAAACACCTTCGTATTCACTATATTTGATAATCATTCGTATCGTATTCGTCTTCGCGGCCCTACCTTGTGAAATTATTTTCATTTTGAATTATTAATTTTGGCTAATAATTAAAAGTTAAAAAAACTACATTTTTAATTGTTTTATTTCATGTAAGTTTGAAGTCAGACAGACTTATTTCGTCGATGGTGAAGTGAACACTGATTTGATTTAATTCATCTTTTGGCATATCTGCATTAATGCTCTACTATTAGAATTTAGAAAGCTCTATGTTCATGTTCATTTCTTTCTTATTCTTGGGTATTTACCAGTAAATTTCTGTTTTTGCGTCCTGGGGTCCTGGATGTTTCCATTTCCCCAAAGTGATCAGTTATCAGTATATTTCTTCATCTTAGATCTTATATAGTCCATAAGGCTATTTCTATACGAGCTCATATCCTGGCAACCTATTGAATGAATCCTTTTCTTTATTATGTATCACTCACAACTTGACAGTTCAATATTATTAACAATTCTGTTGAAAAATAAAATTATGAATTATGAATATTTTTTTTATTTCATGGTTTCTAGTTCTCACACAGCCAGCAAATCCTCATAGTTAACTACGTAACATTAATTATACTTTCGTTGCGGTACAGCTGTTTGATACCAAAACCCCAGATAACTCACTCAATAGTGGGGATACGGTAAGATGATGAAGTGCTTTTGATTATTTGACAGATTTTTGATCATCAATAATAGTATTGGTGTTCATCGCCCTACTAGATCTTCTGTTTTCGTTATTTTCAACTTTCTTTTGATTTGAATTTTATTAATTTTCAGTGCTTCTACTAACAACTAAAGCCTCCAAGATGGAAGACGATTTACCTTCTGAGCACGATGTTATCGTTATTGGTACTGGTACGTGTTTACGAATGTTGAGAAATTTCCCATATGCTTGGCCATTAGAATATAATATATTCGCTTTGAATTCGCTTTTCTCAACTTTTATGCTCATCGATCGATAGTATTGTAAGTAAAAGTTTGCCAATCTTCTCACAATGCTCAAATTATATTCGTGAGCTTATAACAATAATCCTTGTCTGGCATATATTTTAAAGTTTTTGAGCAATAACTTCTCGAGTGCCTGAAATTTTTATCCAGTCTAATTCAAATTTCTCTCAAATGAATAGTACAGTTGATTCATATTATGAATTACTTGAAAAGGATGAAAAAATGTGCCCAAAGGGTAGGTATATATAGTATGGATGAATTCCTTCACAAATTTCAATTTCACGGGATTGCTGAAAATTGACGGAGCACGGAGGCTTTCAACTAGATCAGCTCTTGATTATTTTTGAGGCTTGGAAAAATGAAATAAGAAATACATGAATTATGAAACTGCTGTAACTTAAAACTCATGGGTTACTGATGTTCAAATCATTTATACGTTGATAATTGTTCTCGTATTTTGAAAGTCTATTTTCTACTCAACTCATGCAATTTAGTGTCTTAAATCACCTATGAAATTACTTGAACTATGAAGACTTGAATTATAATTTGCCCAACTTATTCCATTTACTAAAATTCGAGCCTCATAATTTTTGTGCTACGTTTTTTGTTGATTGAGTTCAAATTTTACCCTCTTTCATTTTAGGTATGACAGAGTCAATCATAGCTGCTGCTGCCAGTCGAATTGGAAAGAATGTTTTACATTTGGATAGGTGAATATTTGTATTTTGAAATTTTCATTAATTTATAGTTTGTAATTGAAGGAAAAAACTTTTTTAGGAACGACTATTATGGAGGATTGTGGGCATCCTTTAATTTTGAGGGTTTTCAAAAATGGGTAGAAGAATGTCGTACTTTGAAAACCCCCAGTGATTCCGTATCCAAGAACAAAGATCTACTCAAAGATAATGAAATTTTGGTTTCATGTGGCGATCAATTCTCAACCGTCTCTAATATTCAGGAACAGTGGCATATTCCTGAGTAAGTTATTTCTTATAAAATCTTTCCAAACTAAGGTTGTATTTTTCCACTAGCTACGTACTAACTGATTCTTTTACTTTCGTAAGTTGGCAAATAATATGCTGCCTTCTAACGACTGATATTATTTACTAAAATAGCGAGGAATACTTGAAAATGATTTTCTGTAAAAAGAAGATTATATCAGCAGATATGAAATTAGATGAAACAGTTTTTATTTTATTTTGTTATAAATTATCTATATTCTGTTCCAAAAGAAAACGTACAACACGTGTCCAGCTTTTCAGTTATGATTGATTGATTTTAAATAATCCATTCATTCATTCAATTATTTGATCATTTCTGTTTTATGTCTTTCTTTTGAAACAAATTATAAATACCTTTACATCTTGCTTTGAAAAAGGGTAAATTCTTAGCAATGATGGCATTTCCAAGTGACTAGTTTTGGAGCGAACAAGAATTGTAAGTTTGTAATCCCTTAAGGTTGTTACTGAATATCTTTCTTTCTCTTGGCTAAGTTAGTTACTGATCTGATACCCAGTGTTGGTTAGGTGATAAGCTGATGATAACAAATGAATTCCATATTTCACGTAGTCTTAATCCGAAAAATCATTTCAGAACTATCCAAACCTACCATCTATACCCTTTAAGATGAAGGTATATTAATTCTATTAGATGAAAACATTTTGTATCAAAGAAACCAAAATTTTGGATGACTTATTTTTGTTTAGTTTTGCAAGTGCGGGTGATAATCAGTTATCTGAAGTGAAAGAAAAAGATAACAATTGGGATCGATCTAAAGTAAAGGATTTATCCAGAAAATTCAATATTGACTTAGCTCCTAAGGTAAGTGTTTTGAATTTGATAAATGTGTTTCCTCTACTGTGACGTAAAAGATTTTAATTTTGTTCCGATTTGCTATAATAGCTCCTTTTCTCCCGTGGATCATTAGTGGATCTTTTAATTTCTTCAAACATTGCTCGATATGCTGAATTTCGTTGCGTGACTAGAATTTTAACGTGGTTTCACGATAAATTGGAAACAGTTCCATGTTCACGAGCCGATGTTTTTTCAACAAAAGATGTGTCAGTGGTCGAAAAGCGATTATTAATGCAATTGTTGCAGTTGTGTGCCGAGTATAAACCTGAGGGAAATGAGTTTAAAGGTATTGAATATCGAATCTAAATTGAACATAATATATTTCACGTGGAAATATATTTCTTATTCATGCTTTATAATTTGTAATTTCAGGATTTGAGAACAAAACTTTCGTCGATTACTTGAAGAGTAAAGACTTGACGGATAGTATAATGCATTACGTACTTTATGCAATTGCAATGGGTAGCGAAAATACGCCCTGCATGGTTGGTGTGGAAAAAGCTCAAAAATTCCTGAGCAGTCTTGGCAGATATGGTAATACTCCTTTTCTATGGCCCATGTACGGTAGTGGCGAATTACCACAATGTTTTTGCAGGTATACATTGATTTTGAATGCCAATATTCTCTATAGATATAAAGTCCTATGAAATGAATTTCTATTGAAATTCCTAATTTTTAAGGTTATGTGCTGTTTTCGGAGGTGTCTATCATTTAAAACGGTCGAACAATGATATTATTATTTCCAAAGAAGGCGACGAAGCTGTCTGTGACGGAATTATATCCGATGGTCAACGTCTGAAAGCTCGACATTTGGTATTAAGTGTTCCTGATGCTCCTAAAACATTCCTCCAAAAAACAACTGCTACTGGTATTTCTCGAGGAATTTTCATTACCAACGGGTAAGAATCATTTTAATACCATAAACATGCATCCATTAACGACGAAATAGGATTCTATTTTCAGAACCAATTTTATTTTGGTTATAATTTCATTTTCAGGTCCATTTTGCCTAGTGAGAAAGAATCTCTTACTCTATTACAATTTCCTGTTGGAAAAGATAGAGAACCTATCACTGTCATTGAAGTTGGCCCTTCTACGCACGCCTGCCCAAACGGTCTCTGTAAGTTGGTTTTTCTTTGTATAATTTCTTTTATGAAACCTTATTTTTTCTATTTTATTTCATTAAGTCGATATTTTTTTTATTTTTTTTTTGAAGATATCATTCATATGACGAGCAAGCAATATACGAATGCCGTTGATGATCTAAAAGTAGCTGTTGAAAAACTTTTAAATACTGATGAATCGGATGGACTTTTCGATGTAAGTTGTTTATTGTTCGAGATTTAAGTTAATTAAGGTAGTACATATTACTACCAAAAAATACATAATATAACATGTCTTTGCTCAAATTTTGTAAATTTTATGAAAAAGACATTGTACATTTTTACTTTTCGGTAGATATCGTAAAACGGTGGTAACTTGGCACAGTTTTTTTTAGCATTTTTCTGTTTTCCCGAAAACAAGTTTTGGGCAAATGAGACTTCTGATTCTCCAGTCCTTCATATAAATTCTACAAATTCACCGTTTAAATGTTTCAATACCACTATTTAAACGAAAAAGTTGTACTGAAGGCGATGGAACTGACTGGTACCGCGTAAAATTCAACAAAAGTAGGAACAATACGTTGTGTGCCAAGTTACTCTCCAAGTGTTGAGTTATCCCAATTCACGATATTACTATATTATTTAAAAAACTATTTTTATGAGTACCTAACTTTTATCGGTTCCCATCGTATTTCGCAGAAAAATCAACTTTCTTTAAAGATATTGAAATATTATTTACCATCATTTGCTGAGTCCATTTTTGTTAGATTTGAATATAATGTTGGAAATGCTCGTATTTAGCCTCAAATAAATAATAAATAATGAAATGTCATATTTTCTGCATATGTAAAACAACGTTTAATACGTAAAATTTTGTGCAGGAAGCAAAACAGTCGCCTCCACGTGTACTTTGGTCTTTATACTTCAATTGTCCGGATACTTCTAAAAGCGATTTATCCGGCAGCGTCCCAAAAAATGTTTACCTTACATCTGGTCCTGATCTAGATATAGACTTTGAATTCGCCGTGAAACAGGTGAGTTATAAAAATCTTATTACACTCTTCGATTGATTTATTATTCAAGTTTAACGATTTCTTTCATCTACAGGCAAAAGAAATATTTTCAAAAATGTATCCAACCGAAGAATTCCTTCCACGAGCTCCTGATCCAGAAGAATTAGTTTTAGACGATGCCGAAGAAACCAAAAACGAAAGCAAAGAAGCGGAAACCGAGAAACCAGACGAATGATCACTTGGTACTGCGTTTCGTGAAAGCAGCTGGCCTCATTGAAAAGGCTCAACGATAAAATGAGCTTTCGCTTGATAATCGGTGCATTGGCTTTTATTCACTTCTTTTCTATTATTTTGCATGCATTTACCTTGCTTTGTCGATTATGAAAATTTGTATGAATTTTAATGTTGCGAACAAATGGACTCGTGTATGCCGTGCATATTACTGTTTTATTTCCTACACTATTAGATGAATGTGTATCGAATCTTATTCTATTTTATTGTACGCCCAGTTTTCTATTACTGTGCACCTTAATTTCTAAATAAGTTGAAAGAGTATTTTCAAATAAACAAGAAATTAATCTCATGTGTCATTTACTTGTTTCCTCAAACCGTGTGGAGTTTCTTAATGCTAGCGATCGTGAATGAATGTGTTCTGCTCGTGCAGTGCTATTATAATTCGATTAGTATTCTCCGTTTCTCCCCAGCAAAATATAATATTACAAATAAAATTACTACCGTGAAAGCTTCATCCTTCATAATGTGAGTCACGTAGGATTTGAGCATACGTTGCAGTTCTGAAAACTAGGTCAACTGGGGTCAAGTCAACAAGTGCATTATCTACTGTATACTCTAAAAGTTAAAAGATTGGTAAAAGTACATGCAACTAGGTCTATATAATTGGATGTTCTCAAAATATGTATCCCTCAAAGTGGTATAGAGTAAAAAAGTCTATTCCACTCTGGTATCCCTCATCTTTCTTTGCATCTTTATGAACAAGTTTTCTAGGAACGAGAATATTCAATTTCGAATCATAGCGCCAGATGGAATTGCCTCCAAAATTCACCAATAGAAAACGAAGTTATTTTGCTAATATCCAATAAAAGAATCTCTTCGATGGCCTTGAAACAAAAACACAGTAAAGTCTGTCAAGACCTTGTTATCAGTGAGCCTTTTTTCTTTTCTCTCTTTCGAAAAGTTATTCCAATCAGAATTTTGTTTAGTATGTTTTTTGGTGAACTTTTATTAATTTTTTAAAATAATAATATCTTTCGGATTTTTTCTTTAAAGTTGCTGTATTTGAGTTTGTTCTAGCCTCCAAAGACTTTAGAAGTCTGTTTATTGGGTAAGCCATATTTGCAGAACAGGAAACCATGATATTAATATTTTACTTTCGAAGTCCTCCATGATTTTTCATCTACGTCTTTTTACATTACCATGATTTGATTTTTTCGAAATCATATTCATCCAGAAATTTCGAATTTTTATCGCTTTTCAATCAGAGAAATTTCTAAATTGATTCATGTTCTCTTTAGTGTACAGTTTCATTTGAAGTGCTCTTCATCAAAATGTTCTTATTTTTGGAAGTGGACATTTCGTCTTCATCGAGTAATTGAAAAAAATAAAACTCTGACGTCAAGTTGATTCCAATATGAGTGCAGCATCAGATAAAGCTGGTCCGTCAGGAATACAGAATGATTCAAATTCTGTAGAAGTTCTCGGTTCTGTTACACAAGAATCTCACAGTAGTGATAAATGTTTTCCAATACAACTCAGAACCAGTGCTAGAGTTTCAAAAAAGTTGAAGCTTGATTCGCAGAATGTAACGTCTACCAGTCCGACCGAAAGAAAAGGTGGTTTTATTTGTTTACAAGAAGGTTTTATTAATTTGTATGTACCTATAACGCCATTTGTTTTAATTTCAGAACCGAAACCAGAGGAAAAGACTGCAGAACAAAAATCGAATACTGTACGTCGAGTTCATGAACTTTGGTCAACAGAGGATAAAAATGCTTTCTTCGAAGCTCTGAATGAATATGGCAAAGATTTTGACGCTATACAAACGCATATGAATAACAAACGGAAGAAGCGTGGCATAAATCACAACATTGCTAAAAACCGAGATCAAGCTCGTCATTTTTACTATCGTACATGGCATAAAATTTCAAAATATTTGAAATTTCCTCAAGGTATGTATTGTATTAATTTTGTCAACAGACCTATTGTCGTGGCAAAAACAAAATTCTTGATATGTTGCGAAATTCATTTCTCGGCTCATCAATATGAAATAATGTCTTTGTATTTTCCCCTAATTGTTGACAAATCCACCTTTACTTTATATTTCTCGCTCACTCGCCTTGATTGTATTCTTGGAAAGCTATAAAATATCGTACACTCTAATCAGTAGTTTTTGAGAAAAATGAATTGAAATTTTATTATTCTATAAGGTTTGTGTAATACATTTTCTTATTTTTGCTGCCATCATCTAGTGCACAGTTTTAGGACAACTTTCTTATCCACGAAATGACGAAAATTCGAAAATGCAAAAATTTCATTTTTCAATTTTCTGGACGTAGCATGTTTATTTTTTGAGGAGACGATGTTATCTTTATTATCCCTAAAATCCATTTCTGAAAATAAGGTAGTAGTGTAGTAGTTTTTTTGAGTTTTGACCAAAAAAAAGAAATCAACTCATGTTATTTATTTTGTATTTTAAAAATAAAATAAAATTCTTTTATTGATGATTGATTTTTTTATTTTTGCAGAAATGAAGAAAGTCGTTCGAGAACAATATGGTTTGATAAATTTTGGCGAATTTCGCAGAAAAATTGGATTTCTATCCGAGAAAAATGCGGTAAAATTAAACGAACTCATTTACAATGGTAATACTCAAGTACGTGTGAAAGGTAAAACAATTCGCATAAAAACTCCAGTTTGTCGTGCTTTGCGAAAAATCAATCAATTACAAGGTATTAAAAATAATTCTGTTTCAGTACAAACGCATTTATTTTTTCTCTCTTCAAGTATTTCCAATTTTTTGCAGAAACTTCGGCGGATGTGAAATTGCCAACAAGAATACTTGTTGAATTACGCCCTCGAAATAATGAGTCGTGGTGCCATGTTCAATCTTTGGCCATGAATCCTCGAGTTCGAACCAGTTTACCATTGCAACAGCTATTGGTTTCTCTAATATCTTATTTGGATAAAAAATGGCAACTTCCCCTGACAAAAATTGTATCCTTTTCATTAGACATTGGGTCGTGAGAAAATGCAAAAAAAAAAAACTAGAATGCTTTTTATGTACTTCAACAAGTTCTTTCCTTAATGCGTTACTAAAGAAAGAAAAGTCTTCATCCACTGATGGTAAAGAAAATGTGACAGTAGCTAACGAACAGGATGATTTCTGTGGAAAGTCATTTCTGAGACTGGCTCCCCGCGAAGGAATCAATATTGTTGCTCCATCCATAAGAAGTGGCGAATTTGTCACAAGCTCAAATATCAGTTTGATGGCGTATGAAGAGAAATTCGGTTCTGATAGCTCTGAAATTGCAAATCATTTAAAACAGGTTGATAAATAAAAAAACTAGATAGACTTGTGATAAAAATTGTCTTAATTATTAGTTGAAAAATTTTCAATAGATGCAGATGGCTAATAAATCCGGAAAAGGGAGCAAAAGTTGTAAAAAGCAGATGGTAGAGGATGAAAAGCTGAAAATGTCTGAAAATGATAATCAGTGTACTGGAAGCTTCACAAATGATGGACAAAAGAGTTCACTGAATGAAGGCGTTATTTCTCCGGAATCTGATTTCGTGGCGTCTACCATAGATCAGCTGTTGTCGGCATGCAATGATTATGGTTTGTATTTCTACTTTCGAAACACTATTAAATACATTACGTGGCATACTCAGTCAGTAGGGATTACTTTGTCGGTTGAATGATTATATGAGTTAAGCACACCACGTTGACAGCGTTTCTGAGTTGGAAAATTGGAAAACAACTTTTCAAGAAAAATTACATAAAATCACTGAAGCTCATCGAAAATTGTCTACAAGTTTTATTTCATGCCATCAAAATGGATACTTATTATTCATTCTGGGCTAGGCATTTATAGTAGCATAAATTTTGGGTAGAATTAGTGGAGGTGGTTCTTTACTGATCAACAAAGTAATCCCTTCTTGAATAGTACCGCATTTAAAAAAAAAAATTCTGACCGACAAAGGGGTTCTTTTGGAATGAAGAATTTAACTGTATTTTCTGCATTTAGAAAAAGATAACGTGGAAGAATCTGACTGGAACAGTCCAGCAAAAGAAGATTTTGATATTGAATCAGAGATTAGTAATTCAGAAAATAAAGAACTAATAATTAAGAAGGCCAAAGCTGGTTGGACTTTTAAAAATGCGGAATCAGTTCGAATAGGTGATCTATACTTAATGGTGAGTTCTATTATAGTTATTGTTGGTACTTGTTTCAAGTTTTTATATTTGGGAATTTTGCGTGATGTAAGAATTAATACGTATTTTGATTACATTTAAAAGCAAACCAAAGCTCAGCAGCATGACGTGTATCGACCAGTCAGGAATAGGATACGAATACGTTCCATGTGCTTACTTTGTTTTCTACTTTTTTATGAATCTTATACCCATTTCAACATTTTCATCAAAATCGATCTATTCCATAAGCACATTTGATCCCGATTACAGATTTCGAAATTTAAATTATAAAGCAGTTAGTTTTGCACAAAAATGGAGGATCGTGAATTCCGATACAGTTTTTTTTTTTTTCATGAATTTTTGAGAAAAATTTTGCAGGATTTCTACCGGTTATGAAAAGTTATGATTTTTGAAAGTTGCAGGACTTCGTATTTTTATGAAGAATCATTATTTCCCATTATAAAAATAAATGTAAGATATGAGCATTTAAGAAAGAAAGTAAAAATTTTATTCTTCTTTTTTCAAAATATTTTAGTTCGGTGTTGATTCTCGAGTACAACTGGATTATTGGTGGGATCACGAATATAACGACGAAAAGTGTAGCGCTGAGAAAGCTTCAAACACTGCAACGCTTGTTGAATCAAATAAAAAACAGAAGTTATCTCAGTCACTGAATAAACTGATTTCTGTTGTCAAGCTGTACTTGAATAAAGAGAAAGTATGTTCATAAATTTGTATGTCATGTATTGAATTTTAACAGGATATGTTCATAAATAATTTTATAAATTCTTTAGGAACGTTGCTCATGTGGACAAGTCAGCAAGCCGTCTAATAAATTTGTTAATGGCCGAAATCGAGTTGTTAATAAACCGAAAACTCCCGTAAGTTTTCTTTAAAATTGTATCAGTATTTCAAAAATTAATTTTTCTTACATTTTGTTGTGGTAAGAAATTTTATGTAAAAATTTTCTAATGTTTCAGCTCTATCTCGAAAAAAATATGAGCAATACACCATTATTGGATGTTTCGCATCCTAAAATTTATCCTTCATCGTTAAATCGTACCAATGGTATTTCATATGTTAACCCACGAAGTGTGAGTTCATTTAAAGAGCAGCTAGATGTGAGTTCATTTATATTATGATATTAATCGTTCCTCGAGCAACCTTTGTTCTAAAATAATCAGTGAATGTAATGATTGTTTCACGTTAGTTACAGTATTATAGACGAAGAAGTGGTGATAAACAACGATCTTTGCAGTCTCTTTCTAAAGTTACTGTCCAGTTGATTAAACCAAAGCAGGACTCTATTGCGGATTCTGTTGTTCCTGGTATATTCATTTCTATAATTTTTTTCACCCCACTGAATGGCTCAAATTAATTCTGTTATGTTTTAATTACGTACAATAACATCACACTTTTTATTGATATGCTTTGTCACCTGTGACCGAGCCGATGAAAATCTAACGATAATCATTTTATTGTACTTTTGTTAATGGGGAATTGAATTTTGGGTTATTATAAATTTAATCTATGAAATCCTCAGGTCTGTCATTCTCTTGTTATTTATTTGCAGGGAATGAGATCTGAAAAAAAAAAGCGTAGAAATAATTTTGATATTTTTCAGCATTATATTTTGATCATAGAGATGCATCCATGGTAGGGTTGAATTCACTCCCTTTATGCATTCAATTTCGCCTAAAAAAGACAAATTGTTCGCTTTTCAGTTGAATTTAGCTGTCTTTTGACCAAAAATTAGAGACTTGGACCCTCCTGACAATTTCTGCTTGCGCTACTGTTTGATTATTTCGTAAGTTTACAGCAGTCTATCTGTATCATATTTCAGAAATAATTGAGTCTGTTGTTGAAACACCGGAGCATATTGGAAAACGCATTAGTTCAAATTCGATAAATCCTTGTGAAACATCTGTTTCTCCGCTTGACTCGTTCAGAGATGGTAAACTATTGATATATTTTACTTTCCTTTCTCCATGTATCATCTCTTTAAGTTACCTACTAATATTTTTTGCAGACTTGGTGGGAGCTAATGATTTGAGCTCTTCCTTATTGTTACAAGATGAAGATTCAAAATCCAGTTGTTCAACGATTACCAGAATTTTGAAACAGGCGTTACCAGAAGTGATACCAACACCACTAATTCCTAGTCACGATGGTATGCTGTTTAGTGGATGTCTTTTTTTCTACGTCATTTCTTAGTAATCAAACTAAAATTAATTTTTTTGTCTAGGTTTATCCACTCCAGTTATTCAACCCTCGAATTTGCTTGAATCCAGTAATTTACATGGTGGTAAAGCTGCATCACCCACTTGGAGTATGTCTGAAGTAAGTTAAAAATCTTGGACCAAGTAATCTCGCTGACATAATACGAAATTGATTGGATTGTTCAAGTTTATATTATTTTAAATCATTGTTTCTATTTGTTGATAGGCTTCGAATTTTTCTCTTGGTAATTTACTGGCTCAGTTAGATGCACCGTCTAAACCCACCGTTAACGTTATTGATGACGAAACACGTTTTCCTTCTGACGTAAGTAAAATAATTTACCGAAGATCTATGGAAAAATCTTACACTTTCACTTTTTAAACTTCATTAGAAATTAGAGAAAATTTTCGCGTAATCTTTCAAGTTTGAATTCCAGTTGTTTAAGAATTACTAATATGTATAGAGCTTGGTTTTGAATATATTAATAATTCGTTTTACGTTGCTAGTCAGCCAACTTCCAGTTACCGAATGAAAATAACATGGGCTCGGTTCTTTCGTCTGCGGTTTCTCTGAGGAAATTTTTTCTCCTAAGCAAATTTTTGTTTCTGTAAAATTTTTTTACCCTCTTTTTTTCTCAGTAATTCATTATTATTCCAAAAACACTATTAGTCAATTTATGAAGACGCGAGTAAAATAAATATTTTTACGGCGTGAGCTGTAGTTTCCCTTGTTTCTCTTTTCTTAAAAATTTTTGTTTCCAATCTAATTACGTATAATCTTCCTTTTAGGTGGAAACTCATTTCCAACATCTCTTCAACGAAAGTAGCACGGATTATACTGAAAAATTCGCCCATTTAGCTGCTCAGATTGCATCAGAAACAATCAGTCCAAAAATGTAATTCATTGTCGCTCATATTTTTATCTTTAACTTTGTTTTTGTTGTTTTAGTCGCCAGTCAAATGTTTTGTTCCCCATAACCTCATTTTTGCTGGCGTTTGAATTAGTTGTTATGATTAAGTTTTAGTGTCCACGTTGAATTTTGTATTTTGTTCATTATCAATATAATCTCTGATAAAGTATTAAACTGTTTAATCTCGAGTTGTGGCTGTTACCTTTTTTCTATTTTTAATTAAAAATGACCGTCTACATTCTCGCTCAAATTGAATTTAAAATACAATTTGGCTAAGAGTGAAATCCCTTGAGGAATATTTTCTTGAAAATATTTCCACATTTCTTTTCAATGGTCAAAGGTGATCTATATAATATAACTTTAACTGTGGACGATTTTCGGACCAAGGGTATAATCGCATAAAGAACTAAATTCCTGTGAAATAATTCAAAAACAATGAAAAATAATTTTATTGTTCATATTCAAAAATTGTTTTGAAAATTCACAATGGTGAAGTAGGACGTCATCACAAAAATTTCGTTCCTATTAATGTTGAAAATTGCAACGAGTTACCTTTATCCCTAGTAAAAGACGAGGCTAGAAACGTATGACACAGCACAGCAAAAAAATGCACCAAAAGAAAAATAACCATCAATACTACAACAGTGAGGAGACTATTAGAGCGTTGGAGCTCTGCATAAATCGAAATAAGACGTGAATTTTCATTAAAATGATTTTTCCCAGTTCGTGGGTGCTGTGCTACACCACATTGGGACATATTGCCGTATACGTATTTATCGAGTTTTCATTTTTAAGGCTGCATTAAATGTATGTTTCACCGTTCCATTTGGTATAAAAGAGTATTCCAATCATTTCACGAATACCCAAAAAAGAAAAGAAAAAAAAAAGAAAGAAAGAAAACGAAGAGAAAATACACTTCGAAGTTCATTTTCGAAAATATGCAAAGAAAAATTACTCCTCGTGGATTTCAAACAATTTGGCGACTTCATTCAAATCTTCAAATTTTCTTTGTTCTTTCAAAACCTGAAAAGAAAAAATGTTTTACTGACTAAATTTACGTAAGTAATTAAATGACAACACTTGAATAAAGCAGTACCTGTCTAGCTAGCGAAACTTTTCCATACAAATTCCATAGTATGATTCCAATAACTATATCGTCACGTAAATAAAAAATAATGCCTTTACTATAATCTTCACCTTCCTTGGGTGTTGAAGTGCTGATTTTTGAAGATGTGGTTTGTTGTGCTACATTCTGAAACAATGTAACATTTATTTATAAATGAAAGAAAAACAGAAAGATGCTTCAATAAAACAAGTTTACGAACATTTTCTGTCTCTTGACTTGGTACTTTCTCCGACGATGGCTCTAATTTAGCGTACACAGCTACGGTGGGCAAAGAAGGATCAATGAGACCAATAGCTTCGAAACCAATATTCGCACCAAGTTCACTCCAAAACATAGGTTGATGTGTATAACTTTTTCCTGCACAACCAATTAGGATTGAAAGAAAATTGATCGAGTCAAAAGCATTTCTAAGCTCAGTTTAATGAGATTACTTACGAGCTCCAGTCATATTTTCCCCAACAAGACGACCCGAAGAGACAGCATGGTCATGATGTTCAACACGTCTTCTACCCAATAAAACATCATAATAGCATGCGCAGTCACCAGCCTATATCAACGGGAATTAAATAAAGTATAATATAGACTGAAAACGCTATGTTAAAATTACATCTACAGCCATCAAATATTTTATATCTTTCCATGTCAAAAGACATTCATACGAAGTAAAAAAACAAATTGAGAACACATCGACTCACTGCGTATAAGTCAGAGCGAATGGCTAACTCATTGTTCACTAAATATCCTCCCGAAACCGAATCGATTTCCAGATGCGAATTTTTAGCTAACTCTGTATTAGCATTCGAACCGGTAGCTACAACTACGTGATCAACACTAATCTATGAAAAATATAAACAAAAGTACCTATTTAAAACTTGAAAGGTGATTAAATATTACCAGAAAAAAAAAGTGAATGCTTTCTGATATATTTTTTCAAAAAGAAATTAACAAAAATCACGTTGAATCAAAAGCTACCTTCTTTCCGTCGCTAAGCGTCAATTCCACTTGTTTATCATTATTAGTCAATGCGGCTGATTTTAACTCTTGTCCTGAAATGATGTTAACTCCTTGCTCGCGAAGTTTTTCTGTAGTCCATTTACTCAAATACTCGGGTAATATTTTAGCCAAGCTCCCTTTTTCTGGGAATATTTGTACGACTTTAAGTTTGGATGAACCTTGAGAAAAACAATATCTATGAGTATACCATGAAGTCCGACAATATTCATCAGCTACAAAGTTTTACCACAAGTCTCAAAAAGTCTCACCGAATTTGGATAAGGAGCAAGCCAATTCACTACCCAATAAACTACCACCGACAATAGCTACAGATTCAACTCCACTATCAAGAGCTTCGCGCAATTTTCTGAAATCGTCAATATTTCTGAACACAGAAACCTGCAATTTGAATATAATTTTCATTCACACAGAATTCAACCATGGAAAATAAGTCGTCATAAAAAAACAAAAATTACCTTATTGTTGAAATGTTTTAATTTATCGAATGGCGGGACAACTTTAGGATGAATACCCGTTGCTAGCAAACACTTTCCATATTCAATTTGAGTACCGTCATCCAGAGTAGCTAATTTTTTATCTGCATCAATTTGTGTAATTGACCACCCACGAGCGACTGATAATCCTCCTTTAGGTTCTTCATCAAATTTTTCAAGAGGGAGGAAAAATTCTTCTGGTTCAAAAAACAAACTGAAAAATCGTTCTTATGAAACACGAAATTACTGAAACTGACAAAGCCGAATTAAAAATTATTATTACGTACCTTCTTTCAGAACCATTCCATTGCTTGAAACTCAATTTCTCAACAACTTCAGGATTATCATCTGACCAAATTTCCTTAGTAAGAGGGGGCCTCATATAGGGATAATACGGTTCACTGGATATTAATAATACCTGGACGACCAAATACTAAATTAGTTTTGCTTCGGTATTACAAATGATTAAAATTCAAAATGAAAAAAATTCATTTAAGTAAGATTTTGTAAAGACAAAACAAAATAAAACATAATTCGGGGGAGATCATTATGAAATTTCGTCAGAATTTTCAAAGAAGAAAAATAATTCGGTACTGAAGTATAAATAATAGTTCTATAATAAATTTCTTCCTTCATTTTTCTGATTAAATTTTGTGGTAAAATCTTGATTCAATTTGCTAATAGGATGAAAACGAAAGAACTAATGTTTCAGAATTCATAAATTTCAAGACTACACTTACTTCACGTTCATTTTCAGCTGCAGGAGGCGTTTAGAGAATTTTTTTCAATAGAACGTTCACAAATAATGCCAAATTATTATTTACTTCTCACTGGTGGAAATTTATCTTAAAAATGATTGGGGAATAATTCGATATTATAATAAAATGAATTCGGTAATAGCTTATTGGTGAACAATAAATTCCCACTTGTGAGATGTTAACAAATGAACGTTTTATTAAAACATCAACATAAAAAAACAAAATAATATTCTAAAAAATAAATTATACTCACTTTAGCAGTAGGATCATGAGATTTAATAGCGCGAAATGCCGAAAATGAACAGGTTCCGCCACCGACTAGTAAATAAGGTACTTTTCTCGGAATGTTTTTCGAATTCTGAGGTATTTTCAAAGGACCAACTAAAGAAACTATTACAATAAGTAAGGACATGAGATTTTATTCCATTTTGAATAAAATATTCTCATGCAAAAACATCGAGACACAGTAATAACCCAAAATGAAAATATTTCTTATGATTTCTTCGAGGTGTACCGGAGAGACTAAAAGGTGTCTACAAGAACTCTAAACTTAAAATAACTGAAAATTGAAAAAAAAAATCAAATTACTTATGAAAAGCGTATATTATTGTGAAATGTTTTTTTAAAATTTCATTTTAAATAGGAAAAACATTATAATTATTTTCATTTCTTCATACACACCTATCATTTCTCTGAAAACTAAACTTTGTTTTTGTTACAGCCGATTGGCCATATCAGAGATAAATTATTCTTATTTTAAATTAAATCGAAGGAAATTTGAATATGAGCATAAACTTTTGAGAATTTTCACATATCACGGTCTGTTGATTTAATAGACTCGTTGCTTTAGTTTGATTCAGAAAACCAGCTTAATTCTGAAAGGTCAACTGGCATTAAAAAATTATAAGGGTATTCATTAAGGTAAGGTTTAGTGGGGTAATTGCAACACCGGGGTAATTGCAACAATTGACCATTTACTAGCCCTGTCGTATTTTGGAACATAATTCTCTCTAGTGGTATGAGTAATGTAACAACTGAACTACAAGATATACATGGCTGCATGAATATCCGGACCTCGTATCGTGATGAAAATTTAAAATTTCTTGAAGATGAAATTTTATCAAATTTTATGAGTGACTATCTGTATTTTCGTAAAGAAATATTTCATTCAAAAAATACGGTAAATTAATGATTTTTTTTTTATTCCTACTTATTTTTCAATAAATTTTAATATTATGGCTAAGAAATGTACAACAAACGAAAATTTCTGCAAAATTTTTGAGTTGTTGCATTTACCCCGATTTAAGAAATTTCGGGGTAAATGCAACATACTAAACATGCTATGTTATTACATGGTGTAGTTCAGGGACGGTGTCTTGCCGTGTCCAGACAACTTTTTTCAATGACGCACAAGACGTTAGGACAAGAAATTGTTGTCCCGATAACTTTCCCAAAGACATCCCTTTATGTTGCATTTACCCCGAATTAAAAAAAAAAAAAATTAACTGACAAAAAATGGTCAAAATACAAGCCTGTACAAGCTTTAAACGAATTGATAAATATATTGAAGAAGAAATATCAATATATATCTATTTACATCGATATTTTTGGCTATAATAAAGTTGATATTATCGATATTGAAATTTCAAAAACGCTCATGCAATAAAACAAAGTTCATAAGTCAAATCTGAATTGAGATATCGCAGCCATTTATTTGTATAAATATAGGTAATTCAGTCTACTCTCATGTCTGAGGGATTGTTATATAAAATACAGCATAATTAATTAAGTAAAAAAAAATTGTTGCAATTACCCCTATTTCCTGGAAAAATATTTTACACCAACACACTTTAGTAAATCAGACAGAAAATCCGCATGAGTGCTTTACTCATAAAACTTATACATAAACCTGAAGTTAATGCTTCAAGGTATTTATGTTCCAAGTTGCGTAAAATTTGGTTCATAAATTTTGTCGTTAGGTGGTATTGAAGTTGAAAAAAAATATTCTATGTTGCAATTACCCCACTCCACCTTACTAAAAAAAAATTAAAAATAATATTATGATCATAATTTCATAGTACGAAGGTGGCTAATATTTGACAGGTTGGAAAAGGGTTGAAAAAAAAAAATCAATCCCACAATTCTGAAAATACTTTAACAATGGGAAATAATGGTCACGCAATACTTCGAACATAAAACTAATACAGAAATAGAAAACTGGAATTAAATTTTTGTCAATACTGATTACTTGTCTCAATGTTAAAGAAAAGCAAGAAAAAATATAGAACCTTTTTTTTCGTTGGTTTCGATGGTTGAACTAGATTCACCACTTAAATACCGTATCTAGATGACAGAAATACAATTAGAGCAAAATTTTAACCACCGATTATATTGTAAAGTTTAAGATATACTACCGCTAAATAAGAGGCTCCAGCAACAGCAGCTGCACTGGCAATTAAAACGTATTGTTTTGTTCTACTGTTTTTTGCATCATTACTGCCCTGAAAGTAGTAAAATGTGAATAAGACGAATCAAGATCTATTTTTTATAAAATATTATCATCTTCACTTGCCGACGATGATGATTGTTCCTGAATATTTCTTCGAATGACTTTATGATGCGTGGACGATGTACTTTTCAGAAACTTCAAATTACCTAAAACAAATAATGGCTGAATTGAATTATAAAATAAGAAAAAGTCAATATTTCGGATCTTAACGCTGTTCTTATTTTTTGTGGTACCCATTGGTTACACTCATAACTTGAGAGAATTTTGAAATTGTGTTGCTTCAAATATTGCTATGATAAAATATAATCGTTTCGTATGAACTGACAATTTGAGGAAAACGGATGATACAAGTCGTAAAGTAATTACAAACCATTATTGAGAGAACTACTCAATTTCGAGGATGAAACTTTGGCAAGCGAAAATGAGCGCGATGACTGCAATATTATTTTAGTAGTCAACATCATGGGTTGTAGAATAATTCAACGCTGATTAAAACATCAGAAAACTGATGAACATACTCTTCAAATGTACGTAATGTAGGTAAAATTATGTAAGAATTAAGATTCTTATTAACTTATGCCGGTAAAATTGAACAAACTATATAAGATAGAGACTTTTTTACAAACACATTAAAATCATTCAAAAATTTAAGAAAACACAAAACAGGTTAACAGGAATGACTAGACTAGAGGAAAACATCAATGGCTTTTTTTTTTAAAGAAAACGTTTATATTTTATAGTTTAAATTTATACTTTATAGTCAAATTAAATATTTAAAAAACCATTAATCAACTTTCGGGAAAACACTTCATTATGACCATGCTTTGCGGCTTTCGTTTTCTTCTGATCTTTTTTCTAAATCTATATTCCACTATATTCCTTTCTGTACAATCTCTTGTCAGTAAACCCCGTCATCCCATGGTCTGTGAGCACGCACAGACTACAGAGTCCGCACCGGTCTCTATAGTACGGACTGTACGGTGCGGGTGTTACCGGACTACCGGAACCGATATCTCTGATGGTCTGTCCCACTCCCAAATAAGAATGTATAAACACGTGACCAAATAAACGAATGAACGAACGTTATTTAAACAACTAACCAATAGTAATTGGATAATTAGTCATCTGTTTATTCTTTCTTATCAGATTTCTGGATTTCATGAATTTTCATTTCGGTTGCTATTTAGCGCTCCTATTGATTGCTTTACATTCAAAATCAGTTTTATCGTCCATATATTATATATAGTCATTGATAATGATAACGTTTGTAACGTTCAGAAAAATGCTTTATCCAACTAAATTAAAAAGTCGATAGCTTCCAAATAGCTCTATCTCAGAATTTCCGATTTCGTTTGGTTTGGTTTGGAGAGTTGTGACTAGCTGCAAAATGTCGACGTTACTTGCGTTTGCCACAATTAGTTCATAAAAATTTCTTTAAAGTAATACAAGAAGATTCTCAAATTAATTGTTTATAGTTCTGTGTCAAACGTATTCGTTTCCATCAATAATTGTGTTTTTACACCAATTTTCATATTTGGATCATGTTCCAATGATCTTGATAGTAATAACCGCTCAGTTCGTGTTCTGCGGGATGATTTTTCCTATTAAATGCTATTACAATGTCAAATGAAGATAATTGTGAGACAAAAAAAGATACAACCTCCGAGAATAAATGCTCCTTATTGCAGAAGCTCTTCTCACCTACTATTCGGTTAACTGTTTCTCTTCGTGAGCCCGATGAAGAATTTTGCTCTGTGTTCAACTACATAACTTTGATATCCGAAGAAGTAAGTGAAACATATTTCAAAAATTGACGTAATTTTCATTAAATTTGCAATGATAATCCTATCGATAAATAGAACTTTGTTGTGTCCATAGTTTCCGCCGTTTTCTCCTAGTCCTAGTCAGGAAATTCAAAAATTTAATTTCTGATCTGTTTTATCTTTCATGTTTTGATAAAAACCATCTTTCATGTTTTAACAAAAACCATGTTCATCAATACTTTATTGTACCTTTCAACTGTGAAATTTCATTTCTATGAAACATATCCTCAGCAATTTATTTTATAAACCTGATTATAAGAATCATTCTGCATGAGCTATTTTTCCCGTTTAAGTAATAAATAATTTTAACTGACTTTTTAAAATTTACTAATTATACAGAAACGAAATCGTCGATCTGAAAGAGAGAAAATCGGTGGAAAACAAAACGTTGATAAAAGTGAAGAAATTGACGATGAAGTAAAGAAATTGGCTGCTCATTTTGAAGAAAAATATGTAAGTATAATTTTTAGAATTATTTATTACAAGGATATATATTATTTGATGGAAGTCACTAAAACTGAAATATTTTTACAGGGAAATGGAACGTCGAAGAAGAAGAAGAAGAAAAAGGTAACCACTTTTTACAATTATACAGAATTAGCATCAGGATACGATGAAAGTGATTCGTTCATCGATAATTCTGAAGCGGTAAGTTTCCGATTAATGATTCTTGTTCATTGAATAGTTGAATCACTATTTAGACACAGTTTTTTCATTAAGAAATTCAATTATTGAAAAACAGTGCAATGGTTATTTAACACGATGGCTTCAGTTTTATGAAGACAGTTTTTCAAGGTTAAACTATGAAATAAATTTTTACTTTGTCTTGATTTTTTTTTTTTCCTAGTTTGATGAAGCTCTACCAGATGAAATGGAAACCTACCATGGTGGATATTACGTAAATTGTGGGCAGTTGGAATTTAAAAAAGTTGAACCGAATGATGAAAATTCTGAAGCTGAAGAATTCCGTGTCTCCAAGAAAAAGGTACACGTCTTTGAATGACAACATAACTACAGTTCATCTGTTCATTATGCTCTTTTGACTTTCTTAAAGAAATATATATGATGGCATATTTTTCACTCAAATGTTAAGTATATTTTTTTTAGTGTTGCGTTCCAACATTGGCTTTTTTGTACTATTCCATCCGAATTCCGGGTGGAGGAAAATGTTCAATTTCATAAGCTAACATGTAGCGATCTAATTGATTCGTTGGAAGTATTTGAAATTTTTTTTTTAAATCAAAATGTATTTTATATTTGCAGACTAGTCTTCTAAAGAGCGATGATTCTAATGATGATGACTTTTCAAAATCTGAATCCAGTAGTGCAGAATCCGAAACGGAAGACGTCGTTAATGAAACTAAAGTAATGAAATTTTGTCAGATATTATTTTTTTATTCATGGATAGCATATAAAATAATCCTAACAAAGCATACATTTTTTAATTGGGTCGCCTATTGAATATATTCAGTGATAGTAATAAATCCAAGTGAGTTGTCTTATCGGCAACCCAATTTTTGGAAGAGCTCGCAATTCCAGAATTTTTTAAAAGATAAGATGAATTGGAATGGGTTGATAAAAATTGCTCCGTTATGTTGTAGAAGTTACCAGAAGAAAATGATCAAAAAGCTGTTGAATGCGAATCAACTAAAAGTACTGTCGTATCGTTGCCAAAGAATCAGGATAAATTACCAACTGATAAGTCGGATTCGAATAACAGGACTGCATTAACAAATGGCGATTTAGCTCTTAAAAAAAAGAAGAACTACAAAAAACGACATATAACCGACGATTCGGACGCGAGACCAAAGAAGAAAGCACGAACCGTCAAAATCTTATTGGAAGAGAAACGAGTTGTTGACAGTAAGTACTGTAGTAATTACAAAAAAAAATTTTATCGAATTATTCATGTTGGAGTTTTTACTGCAGAAACTTTGTTATTGAAATATCAGCCAACATTGCATTCTAAAGTCTTCAAATCCCTGTTGTTTCTGATTCATTCATCATCAGAGCTGTGCTCTGTTAAAATTAATTTTTTACCGTGTATTGTATTCACAGACGATGAGAATGTCAGTGGTAGTGTGGGGAAAAGCGTTGAAAATTATTACAGTTCCATTAATGATGTTATCGAATCAGTCGTTAACGCTGCTAGAAATCATTCGGAAGATTCTAGAGATAGTTCTTCTTCCTGTTCAGAAACGAAGTCAATTGGTAGGTTTGGTTTCCCATTTACGTGTGTGCGTGTTTTTATGTGCAAATTTGCTGCTTGCTGTCGATAAACTTTTTCTGGCAGTGTATTTTCCTCAGGAAACTATAATCCTAATTCAGTCTGTCTCCGCCGTTTTTAAATTTTTATAGGACTAGTTTGCGTTATGACTGATCTATTTGTTCTTGAAAGTTTACCATTATATTTGTCAGTACTCTGCTTTGTTGCTCCAACGTGTCTGTGTCGAAGTATACAATTTCTTCATATAAGTTCTAATGAATGGATCTTGCACAGATTCGAGAACAAGTTGTGATACTGAAAAAGAAAATCATGTGGAAGAAATGGACGTCGTAGAATCAGTTGTGAATGATAGTGTTGTTTCTAATATTACCAAAGAACTGATCAAGTTACCGGAAAATTTGCCTCCAGATATTCTAACTATTGTATCCCAACTGAAAGCTGCCGCCTTTAATTCTGAATCTGGCGCGCGTTCATTTTTCAATACTCCTAGTAACAGCAAATTGCTGAGGTACGTTAGTCTTCTGGAGGACGTATGTCATTCCATTTTAGAAATACATTCATTTCTTCTTCTTTTTTTTGTTTGTAACAGCAAGTTGGCTGAAAAAGCACGATTATTAACTACCTCATGCAGACTTGGCGTCTACACTTATTTAGCAGATTTTCTTCCTTGTTCTAAAGATACACTAATGAAACGAGGCAGGCAATTATTAATTGAAGAAGAAGAGAAAAAAATTGAAGAATTGCTGAACAAGTGAGTTTCTCAGCTTTTATTTCGACCGTTATACATATTTTCAAATTGTGCATTTTTCTCTGATTTTTGTTGGTTTTTTTAGATTGAAATCATCGATTAATAAAGTTATTGATAAAAATCCCGCATCTCATCCGAACGCAGAGGAGAAGTAGGTGTTCAACTCTTGATTATTTTCAAAATATTATTTGTTTTCATTTTTACTGATAATTTTGTTTGTGTCGTTCAAGAAGTATGAATGGTACTTCTGAAAATAATCAATTTGAAGAAAATGATTCGTCGCAACGTTTGCTGTCAAAGACATTTGTTTGGTCCGATGAAATCAGGTATGTTGATCTAACTCTATTTTTGTTAAATCCTCCGTGGTAAACTATCGTACTGAAATTGTGGATAATTTTGATTATGATTTATGCATATTAATACGTATCTTTGATATTCAGAATTCCTTCCGAGATTATGGTTTGACTAAGTTCTCGTTAGAAAAATTTAGAGGCTAATAATGTTTAAAAGTGAAGAAAAAGTGGAAAAACGAACGTTTTTTACCCATTAAAATTTACCTAAATTAAATTGCTGCGCCATCCATATTCAACTTTTTAAAATTTATTACTCCTTCGTTGTGACGAAGAGGCTCTGCCACCCTCAGAAGAAGTTAAGATCTATGGGTAGTATTGATAGGATGGTAAAATGTAATTTTAGACTTTGAATTTATTATTCGACGGTAAAAATTTCCAAGAAATGGCGCAAGAAATGCCAAATTTACTACGAATAGTGCTTTTCAGCTATCTTTTGTAGTATGGGGTTTCTAGCTGGTCTCACCCTAACCTCATCCTTGAATGCATCTATTTCTTTCATTTTTTTTTTGTATTGGTATTTCACCTTTATTTTGAAACCCATGAGTTAAATACTGCAAATTTTTGCAGAATCATTTATTTTATTTGAAAGGTCTATCGTTTGGAGTTTAGAACTTTGACAAAATCATCAGTGAATTTTATGCCCCAGCTCCTCCTTGAATGCAAGAGCTACTGTCAAATTTTAATGTCTGCTTACTAGTAGAGTGTAAGCCTTGAGTTTATTTTTAAGTAAATATTGTGTCTGTATAATATAGCAGTAATTGTCAATCTTGTCATTCCAGAAATCAGGTTCGTACATTAGCGATGTGCCGTATTCGTTGCCTAAACATGCTGAAACCTAAAAAGGAATCGATTGACGAGCTTGTGAAGAAATTCCTTGAAACAAAAGTGAAACCATTATGGCCCTCAGGGTGGATGGATACGCCAACTTTACTTGCAGAGGCCGGTATATTGAGTGACTCGTAAGTATCGCCCTGTTGATTTTTTTTTTTTTAGTACTATGGTTTACATCAGAGAGCTTCATTTTTCTTTCTTGACATTTCTAGTTCGATGACGAAGAAAGCAACAAGAACGAATAACGCACATGTAAGCGCAAAGAAATCGCAACTTCCAGTTCCTAGTAGCAATAATTTAAGCCCAACTAGTGTAAGTGTGTCCTCAACCGCCTATAATCTACTCACGAACTCATTGGCGTTTCAGACGCTTTCCATGCAGTACTCCTCGCAGCCAGACTCGATTTATTCGGCTGCGGCTGCGGCTGGCTCCATCACCCCTAGCATTCCCTATCGTTCTGATCTCAGTCTCATTTCTTCGGCCAGTGCCGCCACATCAGCGCTACCATTTACGCCGGATGTACTGTCGCGTATTGCCGGCACCTTAGCAGCCAACCATGCGTATCCCATCACGTCCACTACCACCATCACGACCACAACTAACGCGAATCCGTATTCCAAGTCTGTAAGTCCCACAAAAAAGCAAGCGACGTCGCAGTCGGCTGTTTCATCCTCCTCGATGTCACACCGTGCTCCGACTTCTGTCATTTCTAATGCAGCTAGCTTGGCTGCAACACTATCATCAAGCGGTTCTGCAACAACTTCTACTGACTTGCGGAAAAGCGCCGAATCTTCCAGCTCGAAATTAAACGAAATGTTTAAAATTGACTCGTTAATCGGTGCACAAGCCAAGCTGAAAAAAGAGCACCATCAGCTTAATCACGTTTCACAATATAATAAACACTATAGTCATAAAGTCGAAAAAAAGAGAATGCAGAGTGAGAAACGTGAAAATAGTTACATATCGAGTAAAAGTCCTGTTAATCTACTTCTTAACGCTAGTAACGTCGTGTACAGTAATAATAAGAATAACGGCACCAAAAACCGCAATAACAACAATAATGGTCATGCTAGCAGCAATCACAAAAACATCAGTATTACTACTAGTAGTGGGAGTGTTATTAGTAACAGCGGCGGTAGTAGTAGTAGTAGTAGTAGTAAGCGGAAGCAAGGGAACTCGAATTGCAATGGCGTTAATATTTGCTCTTCGGACCTCGCTGAAATTACTACTACTGATGTGGTATTAGACCTATCGCCTAACAAGATTATTAAAAACGACAAAAAATCCGATGTGATGGCCATTCGAATGGACCATCAGTTGAATTATAAAAATGAGTCGAACATGAAACACGCAGCCTCGGCTAACGTGACTGCCAAAGACCATAATTACTGGTCGCATGTAAAAGAAGAAGTTGATGTAAAGGAGGAAAAATGCGATCCAATCGTCTGCTCCAGTGTTCCTTTGTCGGTGAGTTGAACTCTTCAGGCTTTTCACTCCCTATCACTTTCTCGCTCATCAGTTATCACATTGAATTTAATTGCGAGCACCACTTTCGAATCTTACGTCTGTTTTAATGTTATCATATCTTTGTCATTTGTCCGTTTCCACACGCTTTTTACATTTATTTTTCGCATTTTCCTTTCACGTAAAACTCATTTTCTTCCGCGGTAATTGCCGGATTTTTTTCGTTGTGTTCTTTCGTTAGTATTGAATTCTCTTATATTTTCTCATTGCAACTTTGAAATGCCTAATTGTTGCGTGTGGTTTTCATTGTAGGATAATTTTAAAAATCAAAACGGAACTGTCAAGCCCGTGCACATCAGTAGGAAGCAACGTATATTGCAAGAGAGTATCAAGTCGGTCAATCAAGAAGCTATGTCTCCTTCTTTCAAAGAAGGTAGTGCGAAACCGCAGATTAATGTTTTGCCGAATCACGTTCAAAACGATTCTTCGGTGAATTTAGTGTCTTCTAAGGTAAATTTAGCATAATTTTCAGTTTTATTAACAGTATTATACGTACTCGCAGACGTGAAGCTTTGTTGTGGGTCGATTTTTTTTTAACGAAAAGATACCATAATTTACCAGTCTATTTTCCTGCTAATTTTCAGCTGAATTGCATGAATTTCTGGTATTCTTTAGACAAGGGTTGACCTGTCGCCGTCATAGAGTTAGAATACCAAATTTCAACTTGGTTGGCTGAAATTTCGTTCCGAAATTATCTGTTTTTGAGAAAAGATAATTATGACTGGAAAACGAAAATTTGATATTCTGAGTCTTGAACGCAGCCAGGCAAATCAACCTTAATCTACAATTTACCATCCAAAAATCGTGGAATTTCAGATGACATTAGGGACGAATAAGTTGTAGCAAAGAGGAGTATTTTTTATATTTTCAACAAGTTTTCTACAGAAAACCTTGTATTAATTTTGATCTGGCTTTCACAAAGAGGCGTGGGACCTACATAGTTATATGTTTTATGATCTCAGGATTCCAAAAATACCCATCTCGCATATTTTCCACTAAGATATTAGCAGAAGGTCGTTATTATATTTTATTCATTTTGCCAAAATTATTTATTAGAGTATTATTGAAGCATTTTTGATTTTTTTTTTCTACTCAAAACGTTGACTTCCGCTGTTCGTTTACTTTTCGCATGGACCAAAAATAGCGTATTATCATTCCCGTATCTGCAGCCTCCTTACCACCCATAAGACATATGCATTTCCAAACGATTATACTCTATACTGTCTTATAGATTTAATAAAAAGTTTCAATCTTGTTCATATTGATTTATAAAAATTTTATATTTTGCAGAGCCTTGATGACAGAAGAGGGAGATCTTCTCCAGCAATACGTGAAGAAAAACGATCTTCGTTACTGGAAGGAAAACAAGTAATTAAGGATCATGAAACGCGCGCATTCGATAGAATATTAGAAATTTTTCAAGAGGGAAAAAAATCGGAATCCATTTCCTCTGTTGAATCTTCAAGCACCTATTGTGAAACACCTAAAAGAATGATTTCTCAAAAGAAGTCGAGGGTGGTTAAGATGAAGGTATTTTGAAAGCGAAAAATTATTATTATTTAAAAAAAAAAATCCAAAATTATGGTTTTAAGGTGTTTCAGTTTTTGTGTGGGAATGATGTTAGAATGTTTTTCGTGAATTTTATAGCTTTTCGTGTTGAATGTACCAAAATTCTGTCAGGATTTTTCGTTTGTGTATTTTTTAATGGATCTGCTCGTTTGTGTTTTGATATGGTACTAACTTTCTTTCGCTGTGGGGCATAAACCATACAGTGCTGGACAGCCAGCAAAGGCATTTTCGAAATATCAAGATGCCCAATTATTACTTACACTAAGGAATGCCCATGTAGTTGAATAACAGTTGAGTTCAATTATGGAAGTATTCTGTTCGGTTATTTTGTGACCAACCAATCGAATGTAAATTCAATCGGAGCTAATTTAGTTTCATTCGACTCCTTTCATAATTCTCATCTAAAATTCGAAGCCCTTCCTCCTTTGCATCTCTTAATTAATTTTCAAAATTAATTTTGAGATTTCAAACCAGTAGAAGTGCTTTTAACGTCTGCAATTGAAAATTAATCTTCTATTAAACGCAAGGTTTGAAATGAATTTATTGTATTTGCTCGAACTCCCTACTGCAACATTTTTGAACAGTATACAAAGAATAGAACTTTTCCTATTGGTCCCTTGTATTCCCAATTTATGCTCGTTATGAAAGTAGGTCATGTATAATCTGTCCCAAATGATAAAGGATAATATTCGAAAGGCGCCACAATGTATACTCAGTTTTTCAGAGAATTACCAACTTATACTCGCGTGTCTTTGTAATTAACTTATTTGTGCATGATAGAGATGATTGCGGTCTGTGAAAGTAAATGGTCACTCTTTAATATTAAGACTATCAGTCAGTATTTTTTTTGTTTTGTTTTGTAGGTTCAGTATAAATTAATCAAAGTCTGGTCATTTATCATGCATGTAAAATAATAGACCTTAGCTTATAATATTTTCATGTTAAATCGTTCGTGTCATTGATTTCAGAGTAAGGATGAAAAAAAAAGGATATCTCCTCTTCCAGGCCGTGAAGAGAAGCGATTATCGTTACCAAGAGATTTGGAAATAACCGAAACAACTTCAGCGACTGATATTATTAGTAAAATTATAAATGATTCGTTACAAGAGGGCAGTAACCTTTCTCGAAGATCTCCATTTGTGAATTCAACTTTTGATGTGAGTTATATTTAATTTGAATACGTTATAATGTCATCACCTTGCATTGTCTTTTCAAGTTCATATTTTTGAATTAATCTTGAATCAAAAATTATAACTGTAATCCGTTTTACCTGATACTTGGGACACAAATCATCCACTTCCTCTCAAACTGTGTTAAAAAGACATTTTTAAAGAACTACATATATGCTCCTAAATTTGAAAATCTAGTAAGTTCTAACGTGATGGAATTTATTTTTAGAAAATTTGAATTTACGTACACGAAGATCATATTTTCGTGCAGTTTAACACTCTTCGTGTAGAGTGCGAACTTTTGCCTCGCTTTCCCAATCGTAGACTAATAATCACGTCCGCAGCTTGACAAGAATGATATTCATGCGACGCAAACGAGTAATTCAGTTTCGGTGTTCATTTTCAGAGCTTAGAAAGAAAACTTGATCGCGAATCCCGCGAAAAAGAAAAGAACTACGAGGCTGAAATTCGGTTGCTTCCGTCTTTGAAAGAATCTCAGTCGCGGCCTCCGGAAAAGGCATTTGTCGCAGCTGGTGCCGAACGGAAGCAACCCAGCCCTTCGGATCGAGTTTGCGGCCAGAAGGTGAACGTTAATGCGATCAAAAATTTGTCGGTGGTGCTGCCCAAAAGCCGCATCGGCGGCGATCATCGGCCGGATAAGAAATCAGACCGCGACGTGCGCGATAAAGAGAGGTCGCTGAACTGCGAAAGCGAAATGAAAATGCATTTCGCGCCGAAAGAATCTCAACGCCATCACCCGGAGAAGAAAGTTGGTTCCGCGAGCACGGATCGAAAAGTGGCAGGTAGCGTCACCGGTTACAACGACGACGTGATTAACGATTTGTTGGTGCTGAACAAATTCGGGGGCCATAGCATTCCTCGACGGATGGAGCAACTAGACGCCACTTACAATACGTATAACTCGGTGAGCAAAGATTGTTCCCTAACTGATGATACGGATTTGTGTCGAGGCGGCCGTTCTAAAGCGTGATGTGTACGATTTGTCCGTAGAACACGAACGAATTGAATGGTGCCGTTAGTGAAGCGCTAACTCAGTCTAGTCTTTCCTCGTCTTCCAAGCCGAGAAATGCCATTTCCCCGTTTCAAGACGAATTTCGCAAACACATCCTGAAATCGGATCTCGGTAACTCTTAGTGAGTATTTTTATTTTATTTTAATTTTTACGTGCCGAACAGGCTGCGAGAACTTGGCTTATGAAATGCAGCATTTTGCAGTTTGTAATGTTTTCCTACAAGCCAGAGGGGGCACACACCGCGTTCTAACAGGTGTGGAAATTCAGCGTCGGTACATTCTTTAATAAAAGGCTACAGTATATCGTGGGCTACGTGTCAAAAACAGAACTCTACATTAGAAAGAAAAAACACGCTCAAAGAATAAGTGAAGCTGAAATTATTATCGTAAAAATTTCCAACCTTTTCAAGGAATTTTTGGGTGAAAATGGCATTAATTAATCGGTGAAAAATCAGGAGGAAGGTTTCTAAAATGGTGGGTTTTCTGAGTTTAGCATCGAATTATGATTCTTCTTACTCTGAATAACATTTTACAACCCGCCACTCCTCTTGATCAAACTTTTTGAAGTACAAAATTTTGTAATTTCAATTTTTTAAGCTTTTTCAATATTCCAACTTTGAATTATAGTATTTCGACCAGTATTAAAGATGTGGAAAGCTGCGGCTTGCACCATTGCAACTAGTATGAAATTTGAAGAGCCCAATTCTAAAGTGAAAAAATTAAGAAGAAATGAGGAAAACAATTAAGCTCCCAACCTGTGATTTTTGAAAGGTTGGTTTCTGTGCAGTTTTTTTTTTATTCCACGATATTTTTACTTTTTACAGGATTCATGTCATCGCAGTAAATATTTATTAGCACACTGCCATTCAATCGCAAATTTTAATTATTTTGTCAAGTTCGTGTAATTTGTTCGTTCATTCGTTCACATTCTCTTGTATTAATTTATATACCAAAATGAAAAAATGTATAATCGTTTAGAATTTATTAATGAATTTATTTATAATACTTTTTTTTTTCCAGTATTATTTTTGTCAAATATATTTCTTCAAGGATCAAATTTTCAACTATATTATTCCACGCAATATATCATTTAGAATAACATCATCCTATTCGCTACTTCCATTTTGGAATTATGGTCTTCTGAAAAAAATATTCAGGTATGGTAAGTTCCCGATTGAAGCGAAAATGTATTCATTTTATTCGAGTGATTAGGTTTCAGCTTCTCATTTTCGAAGAATGAGACATCATATGGCCGAATTTGTTGTGAATTTGAGACATCTAGCCGACAGAAAAATTCGTTTTGAGAAATATAGTCAATTGGCTGGATGTACTGAAACATCTAGCCAACAATGGCGCTATTCACATGTCCAAAATTCCTCCATTTCAAGTTTCAATAATGCCCCCTTTGAAAAGAGCAGTGAATAATAACGCGGAATAGCAAAATGTGTTGATGTTGAACCAAACCAGGTCAGATTTCTATCGCTGACCGTGTTGTTGTATAAAGCACAGAAGTATAATTTCCTTATGAATATTATTTTCTTCGCTTTTAAAATTTAGCCCCTATCTATTCAGGAAATGTACAAACATTAAATGTTAAATAATCTCGTCGCGACGGCGCGACGTAGCTGCAGGTTATACTGAAAATGAAAAGACTATTTTTACATTAGAAAAAAATTAGTATTATTTTCTCACAGTGTACAACAAGCAGAAAACAATAATTTTCATTGACGTATTTCAAAAAATAAAGGTTAATAATACACAAACGAATGAAGACGAGGAAAATAAAATAAAAAGCATTAAGATAGTTAGGTAAGTACATGAAAAAAATGAAAATCGTTTTTTTTTTTTAATAACAAATAATAAAACGCGATAACGAAGAAAAGAGATACAAATAAAAACCATGGGTCCTTCCCATTAAATTTTACTTTCTACAAAAATCCGAGTGCTTCAGTCGAGGAATTTATACAAAATTCGACTATATTATGTCTGTCCAACTATCAAGGTCATATTGCGAATCGAATTTAAATAAGAACAAAGGTTGAAGTGAAATGATGCGAAAATTCGTAATAGTAATTAGTGGTCTAATATACAAGTAAATTTCTATGTACATATAAAAACTGATGCGAATGCGAGTTTTAAAAAAAGTCAAAAATCTAGTCGAAAAATAATATGATGTTTTGAAAAATCAAAACGTTTCGAAAAAAACTGGGACTTGAACATTTGACTAGAATTCAAATTCGATCAACTACCTAGCGGATATCAAATCAGGTCCTTCATCAGCCGCGACCATCCAACTCGAAGAATAAAGAAAATAATAACATCCAAGAATTGTTTTTTTTTTTTTTAAATTCAAAATACAAAATTATATTGTCAAAGCTATTCATGTTGAGAAACTAGATAAATTTACGGGAAGTATTATAACGGGGGGAAAAAAACAAAAGAAAGCTTAGACGACCGTTATTTTCAATTATTCATTTTTTCAAACGGATAAACCGGGTCAGAATCAAAATGTAAAAAAACTATTCCTTTTCAAACTTGGTAAAATATGTTTCTTCTCTCACTAATCACGCAGATTAATATTTTTCAAAACGCATAGAAGATAATACATTTACAAGAATATCTATCCTAATATTCTATACTCTACAAGGTACAGTTACTTCTCAAAAACAGAACTAAATTCTTAGTCGGTCAAAGTAGAAAATTAGAGCTGCTTCAAACGATTAAATAAAAGAAAATAGGTAAAAAAAAAACCATTACATGGTCAATTTTTTTTCTTTGATAGGTAAGCGAAAGACGTGAAAAACTTCGCGAATACCTTAAATGGGTAAAAAAAAAAAAAAAAAAAATCGGAACAGAAATTACAAATTTTGCCATTGGGTGACGGCGATCGTGTGACTCGACTCGAGCGAACGAGACACTTCTTCGTGGATGGTGTGCCCCAGCCACATATTCTCCAGCTTTTTGTACCGTTCCGGACACAATCTGAGCGGATTACCGCGTCGCAGGCCCTGATCCGTCTCGCCGTACTCGTCCAGATAGGGCGGCGGTAAGAAACAGCCCCGCGTCGGGCATGACAGCAGCAGAATTTCGCATTCGCGAACACGCAGAAAGATGCCGGCTCCGGAGCCGCAAACGTTGGTATGGTGGGCGCAGGCACCGACCTAAAAGCAACCACACAAATTGAAAAATGAGCCGTAAAATCAAATCCGAATTGCCATAATATAATGAAAGCCTCAGTTCTCAAGCGGGTCGAATCTAGTATAGTCCATTTTTTTTAAATTTCAAATAAATTACATTCTTAGCACAAGGACCCGTCCTTTCGGCTGAGTAGCCATGTACGACTTCCAATGTCTTAGTAACAGCGACCCAGGTAACAATTCTATGGGGTTAGAGATCTTTGTTAGTCTAATTTGATTGAATTATACAGCGATAAGTCTCATAAACGTTCCAAATCTACGCAGCAACAAGTTATCGAACATGAAAAAGGATTTTTTGACTTCTAGTCCAATGCAGACAGATGTTTCAGATAGCAAAAAATCTTGCCAACAAAATTTTTGGGCAGAAAAATCAAGGACCGCCTCTAAAATCACCTTTCAAAAGTCCCCTAAAATCCCGTCCGACGGGGGGGGGGGACAATGTTTCTATATTTTTGGTTTTTTGGCTATAGCTCACAAATTGTAAACTCTACGCAAAAACTGCTTGAAACAAAAAATATTCTACATTAAATTAGCAACAACTTTTATTTTTATCATTTGTTTCGTATCTATCAGAGGAACAGAGATAGAAGCGCCGAAGATAGATACTTCTAATTTTTGAACAATACAAAGTTATAAAAGTCTATTGGTTTTGGCTGTCATTTTTTTTTTCAACTATTTCACGTTACCAGAACCTTGAACATGAAAAAAATTTTGTTCATCAAAATACCTTTCTCCCGATCCGCTCGCTTGTAATTTACCTCATAATTATGAAACACTCTTCTCCTTTCCTCTCACCACCCAAGCTTTATTAATGGGATAAATCAAAAGGGAAGGGGATTATGAAAGGATATTTCAATGAGTAAAATTTTCTACATCATGTCTGACGTCGAGGTAACATAAAGTTATTGAAAAAAATAACAGCCATCAGTTGTAATTGCAATGATGGAAAATTAAGATCACAAAATACGCTCGAATTTTTCTAAGAGTCATTTAGGAAAAAATAACACTTATTAAACATTCACAATGATGAGAGTATTTAACGAAAATCTTGCAAATACGACGCAAATTTCGTGCTGTTTGGTTTCATTGTTCGAAATATATATATATATTTTTTTTTTGCTTTATTTCATCTTCAATAATTTTGGCACGCGCTTTTATTTTTTCTTCTTCGCAAATAAAATGCGTCAGACGGAACACTATATTATAGTTCGTATTTCTCGCTCGATTTTCTGTTTCCTAGCAAAATAATAATAATTTTGTTGAATTGACGGCGTATTTCGCTCACGAAGGACATTCTTTTTCACATTCTGATTTCTGGCAAATCGATATACGGGTTGAAATATTTACAGAAAACGAAGACTTTTCTCCGATTCCAGTAGTAAACCAAGTTTTGAAAAAACACAAGCGAGCACTTAAAAGTACAGGCACCCGAAAGATAGAATTTTTTTTTAATTGTGGAAATATCCGAAGAGCATTTATGATACTTGTCAACAAAGTATTCAGTTCGGCAAATACATGAAAAAAAATTAGGCAATTTTAGAAACTACAAATCATCATGGGGCTGATGAATGATACGAAGATGATTTCTACATAAAACATAAACTTACACGTGATATTTAGGCATTCTTCTGGATATCAAATTATTCGATAAACACACGTGCTAATCCTTAATGCATGAATGTCACTCATTATTAACTATCAAACTGTGTAATGTACTGGCATTAAAAGTGACAAAAGGAGTAGTTTTCTTCTAGCAAATCAATGTAGAAGCTCCCGCCACCCAAACATTTTTCTACTCTTGCTAAGTAAATCACAAACTCATTGGCAATTCATACAAAAGAAAATTTTAGCGATCAAACACACAATTTTGCTCGTTTCCAAGTCATTGTAGAGAAAAGTTATGATCAAATTAATATTTTATCATTGAAGCCTTTCTTGAAGAAATTCAAAAAGAAAAGTTCTCTTATTCCTCGTCTCTCTGACAGTAAAAATTGCATCATTATATTTTGTGTCATTGTAACATTTACGAAATAAGTAGCAGAAATCCTCATGGTTCTTCAATTATGGGCATACAAATATTCAAAATAAGCCTTTGAGAAGTTCAAAATCCAAACTGCAGTCACATTTGCACGAAATTTCATTTTTTTAATCATTTTGATGAAGTATTCCACATTCTGAAAAGTGGGAAGATTTTTTCATCATTTAGTAACAACTTTTATCCCAACAATTAAGAATAGAGTTACAAATGACATCAGCAATTTTTTTTTGGTCATAAAAACTACAATGTTTTTTATAACCCTATGTCCCAAATCATTTTTCATGTAATTTGCATTATTAATTTTCAAACTCTGTATAGTAGTGGCATTGAAAGTGAGAAAAGTAGTAAATTTTTTCAAGAAGAAAGTATCAAGGTGCTTCCTCCGCCCAAAGTTATTTCTACTCTTTCTAATTAATCTACTGACTCATTAGTAACTCATATAGTGAAGAGGAATATATAGCAATCAAACCCTAAAATTATGATACTTATGTTTTTTGTACCAAAGAAATCCAGTTTTCATAAACAACCGCGTAATATTGTGCAATTCAGAAGCATTAAAATAGTTCGACTGATAAAATCTATTTTTATAATAAAAACAATCGTAATTAAAGTGCAAATATTTTCAACAAAATAACTCGTTATTTTTCCCCAATTAATCATGGCCAATTCTCCTTCGTTTTTTTTTTTTTGCAATAAATTCCTTATCGTAACAAAATAAGACTGCAGTCGGTGGAAATTGAAACCAATTTGACAAAAATTAATTCTATTGAGACGCGCCAACGTAGAGGAGCTGGCATTTGATGCATTTTCAGATAATAAAACGAACTGTGAACAGGGGGGGGGGCCCCTTTCTGTCTCAATAAAGAGCAATATTGGTGAGAAATTTTTTTTTCATTTCCAAAATACGTATGTTAATTAAATACCAAGTTGGTAGAAGAGACAAATCACTTACCAAAATTCCATCTTCTTCGCGTTGACAACAATAACTCTGAGAACATAGCATCTGACCACAAACAAGGCATAGAGTTGGATTTCGGGAGTCTTCTTGATCGCTATTGGGGCAGGTGAACGACGATACCGAATTAATCAGCTCGCTGTAATCCTCTGGCAATGTAATCAGTCCTTTGAATTCTAAATACGTCTTCAGCCTTATGCGCGAGCCAAAACGTTGCTCCTGGCAGCGGAAGTTCTTCACCCAATTTTTGAATACATAAATAATTAGATCGTTGTCCAATAAGTCACCGCAGGATGACGACAGTCCTAGGTACTGGCACATATTCTCATACGTATCACCGCCAACCTCTTTTAGACAATCTGGTGCTTTCACACCAGTCAAATAGCGGAAAAATATGCAAGAGCAGCGTAAGAATGGTAAACAATGCTGTCGGATGCGACTCCACAATGATTTGGTACAAATTCTGTCACTATTGCTGATTGACAGCGCCTCCAAGTATGACCTCAGGCACTCGGTATCATCTTTTTTGTTGTCTTCGCTATCCTCTTCTACCATTTCGTCCATTTTCACGTCAAGACCAATCAGTATTTGGGCAACCGAGGCAACCAGCATGAGTTTCAACGCGTGCTGCTCAAACACAGTGCCTGTTGGGAAAGGCGATGGTGTTTGCAAGAAGAAGAGACTAGGCAAACACATAACCAGCGATACAAGCATGCCAAAGAGGTCCCAGTCAAGAATGCAGGTATCATTACACGAATAAATTTTGTCAAAAAGCAATCCCAGCAAAGTGATTGCGTAGTGGTTGACAATACGCTGATTCTTGCAGATCTCCTGCAACGCTGACAGTCGAATGAGTGACTTTATACACTTTTTCTGACGAGTGGGCAATTCACCAAGCAGCGACCGATTTTCATTGCGCAGCAACATTTCAACCACATGAATGGTGTACGAGCATGACTTCAAGCAGTACAGCATCAGCCGATTTTCATCTTCGACGGCACCGAGAGCCAAGCCTTTGGTGTACACTGAACAAGCGTACTTCATGATCATATTCAGCACACTGTCAGACATGGCCGGAGCTATTGACGAGGTGCCCGTTTCTTTGTCATTGGGCAAAAGCATTACTTCCATTTCGACGTTACCAGGCACTGGAGTGGAAGTTTTCTGCAGTATTGCCGCATCCATGCCCAGCATTGTGCGACTCAGCAGCTCTATGCGTTTCAACGTAGATGACTCATCGCCACTCTCGTCCTCGTCGCTGAACGCATTTTTCTCTTCAATTTCAGTGTCCATGGCTTCATCGGCTGAATTTGAAGTGGAAGACCTCAGTTTACGATCGCTGGTTTTACTGCCGCCACCTTTTTGCCGCTGGCTTTTCTTCATCTCCAGTTCCTGGTGCTTCTTCTCAGTGGCCAGAATGACGCTTTTAAACCAGCTGTCAAATGACACTTCTTGGTCAACAGGTTGTTTCGTCGGCATTATATTGGTTAACGGCTGCAACAATGGTAACACTGTGTTACTCAATGACTCGCACAATGGGCACAGGAATTCTTCCTTCTCGATATCAAAACTAACCGGCTGGCGGAGCCGATAAGTGCGCCTACTTTCCTTAGTTGAAATATTATTCAAGTATTTCTCAAAGCAATTACTGTGCATTACATGGCCACAAATACTTGTAAACGGGCTGGGACTCATGGCAATTGGTAAGTAATACAGATCAGCTGATACGGTTCTTTGGTCTGACGACGTGAATTCATTTATTAGCACCGCTGATTTCTGCACGAAGGCACCAAAAACCATAGCTGGGCCATCTATTTTAACGGTTTGCTCTTCTTGGCACAAAATACAGGTATATGTTTTGTCCACGGCAACAGTTGGCGTCTGTTGGTGGCCCAATGCAACTGGGAAATCGACATTTTCAGCAGACTTCCACGCCATAGAGGACTCCGAACAACGCCTGTCCACAGAACTTGCTTCTTCGTAAGCTTTGGCATTCTGCTTGATGAATGAGTTTTGAGCCTGCGACATTTGAGCCATCAACTTGAGACGACGTTCAGCTGCCAGTTTTGCTACGCGCTCCTTCTCTTTTTTCACATTGTCCTCATTGGTTGCCTCATCTGCGTCAATCTCGTTGACAGTACTGCTAGTTTCATTTTCTTCTTTCTCATCAACCTCCATTTTTAATGTATCACTATTACGTCTCTTCTGCTTTGAAAACAGATACACTACTCTGTATTTGGTCATCGTCCATTTAATGAGATCACGATAGGCTTCAACACGAGGATTCTTGTGCAGAGCCTCCAAATACATGTAGAGTGCTCTACGCTCAAATCGCTCGGTGAATACAAAGTATTCGCAGTAGCCACTTTCCTCTTCATGCAGAGCGTATCCAATGAGGTGCAGAATACGATGCAACTGAGACTCGCTGAAGCTACGAGCACTGAGATCACAAGCACGTTTCAGCACCAGTTCAATGATGTAGAACATGACGTCGCACTGGAGCAGATTGATGAGCATATTAAAGGATTCGGTTAGGGGAGGCAGGGGAGGAGGTGGACAACAGTCCAACAATTTTCTTGCTTTGCGACGTTTACGCTGGGCCTCTTCCGACTTCGACAGTTCTTCTTTGGTATAATGGTAGAAGAAAACGTTGTATTGATCGTAATACTGGGATTTCAGGTGGTAGAGACCTTTACCAGAACCGGAGGTTGGTTTTTGGAAAGTAGCAACCTCGTCAATAATCGAATCAATATATACATCTTGATGGTCATTGTCAGGCAAAGCTTTGCTCAGCTCTGAGTGAGACAGTGGCTTGATGCAGAGCTGCTGTATTACCTCCTTTTTGGCACAATCTCGTTCGGTTACTTTGCCAATTCCAACCACATATCGCTCGCTAATGATGGTCAGAATTAGTGCTAGAAATTCTTCAACTAAAATAATTTGCTGACGCATTGTATCTTCTTCACCGCGTTTGAGGTTTTGTTCGAAGTTTAGGTCGCACCAATCGATGAGTTTGAATTTATTCAGCAGGTGAATAAGAAAATCGTTGCTCTCCACCAGTGAAGCACCAATCTGTAACAGGATGATGTCTTTGTCGAGCATTTCTTTACGGCAGCGCACATTATGGTAGAAATAAATCTGATGTAAAATCGAGTAGCCATTGCGCCGCCATAGGCCAGCCTGGACTTGGGCAATCATGACTTGCGTGCGCAGCACTGGCTCAATAATTTGCTCGGGCGACTGCTTAGTTGTGGCCATAAATTCCGAGCTGAAGAAATTCAGGCCATACCTTTCAAGCTGCACGTGTAAGCCGGCTAAAAATCGTGAGAGAGGTAGATGTATAGAAACTGGTTTTTCACTCACATCGTAATTATTACAAGTGGTACTGTGGTCGGCGATTTCACGGACCACACCCGGATCATTGATACCGGGGCAGGGGTTTTCTAAAAGCTTCTTTAGCGTATCTCTGTAACATTTGATCAACACCAATTTATCAGTGCAGCACCATCGAATCATGGCTGTTATTACACTCGACAGTTTAATGTGCAGATTGAACGCTGTCTCCCATTCAGGTTCGTATTCCATATGCTGACCCACCTGTCTGGTAACTGCATCCATTCCTTGCATCGCCGACAGCAATTTCAAAAACAGAAAGAAGCCTTGACTGAAACCTTTGCGCAGCTCAGTCGTCCACTGCTCAGGCACGGCGCTCAATAAATAGTGCAGGTCGTAGATGATGAACTGGGCACGTTTGAAGGCGGTGCTAGACTGATGCTCGCTGCGTTGAAATTCTAACCGATCATCCTTCATATACGGCTTGCACTCCGAATGAAATGTGTTCAACAATATCATGAGAACGTCACGATGGGCGATCAGGTAATGGGCGATTGTGGGTACCGTGTAGATTTGAACAGACAGTGCAGCAACAGAAACTGAATGTTCGTGATCGTCACGAATAAAGTCTTTCATCACAGATCCGTAATTCTTGGTGAAGACCTCCGCAAACGATTTCTTGTGCTCGTACTCTTTGAGCATGCCGGTAATGAATAAGCGATGCCAGTGGTTGCGAGCTGTCTTCCACAGGGTGACGTCACGCAGCAGAACACCTTCAAGGATGCACACGTCGGGTGGCGGTTTATTGGTGCGCAACATCACTTCGGAGAAGATTCTGCGAAAATGTTTCGACACCATCAGAATATTCTGCAGCCATGTGAGCAACTTGATGGCGTATAGCTGGTGTGCGATTACGTGGGTGTGCATTACCTGCACCTTCAGGGATCGAGGGGTCGTACGCGAGGTAATTCGTTCGACTTCAGTTCGTACCTCATTACACTGGGAAAATGGGGCGCACTTGACTACAGCTCGACCTTCACGATCGATATTTGTCACAAACTCCATGGCGTCTTTTTTTGAGCACTTCAACACCTTCTGCAAGGTGCTTATCACGTTTTCAAAGGTGTGTGTCTCATCATTATACAACACTGTGCAAAATGTAGGCGGTATGTCGGGAATGCTGGACGGATCGTCTTCACTTTGCTTTAGCTGCAAATCAGGTGGCAATGAGATTTCGTAGTCATCGGTTAGCAGCTGGTAGGCATACTGCAGGACGGCTTGAAAGGTAATTTTTGTACGTTCTTGCATATCTTCGGGAAACTGTACCTCTTGGCTAGTGCCCTCTAATGTACCCAAAATATGCGTTTTACAGTGGGGATGGCTTTTCCATGCTTCGACATCGCCACAATCGCAGCAACCGCCACCACTGGATGTCGACATTTTGTATCGATGATTACGATGTTCGGATTTTTTGAAACAGTCGACGCATAAAACGCAGGTCGGGTCGGTGCCGCATTCGCGACAATTGTACGTTGGTTCGCTCAGCTTGAATACTTTTCCGCAAATACTTGGTGGATCATCTAGGCGGCTGATTCGATCGAATACTTCTTTCGGGCTACCGCCGCAAATAAATTCTTCGAGCGGAGCGAATAATAAATTTTGGATATTCACTTCATCGAATACGTTGTCTATACAATTAACACTCGGATCTGAACAAAAAACTTTGGGAACATATAGTCGCCAATGCTCTCGAAAATGCATGTTGCCCAGTATGCCTTCCTCGAACTTCTCCCGCCAAACACCAACCACTCGTTCGACGGTAGGGAATCCCCCAAATTGGTTTGGCTTGGCATATTGATGCTCGAGTCCCATCGATTCATCGTCACTCATCCTGAAGCACTGAAATCAATAACGATGATATTAAAATTTGTGACAGGTGCGTCAGGATCATGTCACGGTAAGCTCTGTTGAAAAAGCAGGTTTCCGATAGAGCCCTGAGTGGACGTCGATTTGGAAAATTTTAGTGTACAAAGTTTAATAAGCTACTTTAGATTCCAACTTTCACACAACTTTGTACAGGGTCAATGTTCGCACCAGCATGATCTTCACCCACATATTGCAATCTGAGCTAATACTGTGCAACAAAATTTCAAACAAAACCCATATTGTTCAACCACACACCTTATAGCGGGCAACTGAACCCGAATTTAAGTTAGATCCAAAATACATTTTGGTAGAAAAAGAAAAAAAAACACCTTTGAGTTTTACAGTCTTTGATTATTCATAAAATTTTCCCTTTAAAATTATATTATAATAATTCATCATCGTCATTTTTTTTTCCATGTCATAAAACTGTGATTATACACGAGAAAAAAATATTGAAAATTCAAGCAAATAAGTACTCAGCTGTTTAAGATCGAGCAAACTTCATGCCAGTGCCATCTATAAACTATATGAGTTGGAAACTGATCAAAATTAACCATCTTCTCAGTACGTTCCCCATTTATTATATTTCCGACAGTAAAATTTAATGCTCTAACTTTCAACTTATTTATCAAATTGTATATTTTCTTTCACAATTATGTCCCTATTTCAAAGGATTGACTGCTTCGATCAGCAGGTAGCCTTTTTTCCTCCTCCCCCAGTTATGCTCCATAAACAAACACCAGCTTTTTTGCCAAACACATACAGAAGGCGCTAGATATTTTTGTACTTGCTGTAAAATGTTTTTTTAAAAGGGCATACTCAAAAAATGGCAATAATTATCAATTCAAAACACATTATTTTAAACTCTTCTTAAAGTCGGATAAAGAATCCCTTAAAGTTTCAGCTCTCCAACTCTGAGAAAAAGGAACATGAAAAAACGTAAAAAGTATGATGAAGATTTTCATATATCCTCTAAGGTTGGTTCACAAAGGGAATACGTCCTTTACTTTGATTTTATAGTTAAACCAATGATATGGAATGTTCATATGCCTACCATAAATACTTTTACTGCCAACATTCTTCAATGTTTTATTCAAGTTGAGGAAAAACGAACAAGCAAAAGCAAAATACATATTTTAGCCAAGCTTTAATCAACTTATTTTGCACCTTGAACTCAGAAAGTTTGAATATATTTTGGTTTAATCTGATTAAAATTCCGTCGTTCGTTGCGTCAAAACAAGAATCGAAGCATCCACCCTGACGTCAAAACGCGAGATTATACTAAGTATCAATAAAATATATCAAAATATATTGTAAAAGGCTTTTAGATAGCCTCTATATTGATGGAAACGTCCAAAACACCAATCAATTAAAACAAATTTTCATTTATATATTGTACATCAAAATAATCTATAAGACATTATTATTTTAAATAAGGAGTCTCTAGTTTTCTTCTAAAATGTATACTAAAAATCTTGAATGTGAAATTCCGATTTCATATTACTGATAAGAACGTTTCTAACGAAATTAGATGTGTGGCAGATAGTTTGACTCAGCGAGGAATGGCCTCTTCCACAGTCTGTGGGTCCTATACCATTTGGCGAGTGACTATAGCATACATAATGTCAAAACATACAGAGCCACTGAATGGGCAAAAACTGAATTTTCATCAAATTTCTATCGTACCGTTTCTAACCATTATTAGGGCCGTAAACAAGAACGATTGTTGAGTATTGCTTGATACACAACGGATACTTATCCTATCTCAAACATAGGTCCTAGAACTAGTCATCGTTTAGAATCATTCTTAGATTCAGATATCATTCATACCAGAGCCATTTAATAAAATAAATAAGAATCGTAAAATAAAATAAAAATTGAAGAATCAAAAACCATTTGCCCATTCTCAACGGATTACAAAAAGGATTGAATAAATTACTAAAAACTGGAATAAAGTAACCATTTTCATCCAAAAATTTCCAAAAATATAGTGTAATATTTAAAAAAAAAAATATTACAGTTAGTTTTTACTTTGTATGTATGTTTTTTTCAATCTTTGCAACTGAATTATAAAATTTTATGTACCTATCTTCATCTTTCATTCTTATTAATTTTCATGATTATCGTGAAATGGTTTTTAGCAACATCGCTCGGTATTCAACACATCTGAGTGATTAATGCAACAATTTTGCAAATTTCTTCACCGGCCATCATACTTGCATCAGAGTATAATTATTAGTTTTATGATGTCAGGATTCTAAAAATACACAAATCTTGCAATTATCTTTATTATTCCTAAAAAGGGGGGGGTATGGAAATCGCAAATTCAGACTTGAGTAATTACAGAAAAACTAATAAACGGATCGAGCTGAAATTTAAACTGTGCATTAATTGAAATCCTCAGAGTTCACCCTTAAAATTCTAAGTCAATCCGTATGTTGGTTCTTGAGAAAAGCGATTTTGAACCTTGAAAAACGTAGATTTCTCTTTGCCACGCGAGACAGGACGAACAACTGAACCAATAGGCTTCAAATTTGCACCAGAAGTTTGATATTAGGAAGTGCAGTTGAAAATTTGGTGTCGATTGGTTTTGTGGTTCGCTAGATATTAGCTAAAAATGTAGCTAAAAAGCTTGATTTTTTATGAATTTTCAGAAGAACGGATTCTTTTGAATCTAGATAGATTTTTCAGCTTGGATGGCTACTAATAGCGTAAGTACGGACCCGATTGGGCTGAAATTGATATGGTGGGCAAGTAGTAGCTTCTAAACCATACCGTAATAAGCTTTAAGCCAATCGTTTGATAGGTTTTCGTACGAAGAGGTTTTGAAAATTCAGAACTGAATTTTTCTTCAGAACTTGCCAACAGCTTTTCGACAGAAATTCATTTTTTACCCAATAATTGCACAGTCCAAAAACAACAACTTTCAATGGTTCATTAACACTACTATTATTTCATTCGAAAATTTGCTCTACTAGAAGAGCTTACTGCGCTAAAATTTTTCTTTTTAATTGACAGACGAGGTTTCAGCCCCCTACTCAACAAAACACATTCAATAAATTCCACCTATGCCTTCATAGAATTTGGACCTAAGTCTCATAGTGAATTTCACCTCGTAAAAAACTCCGAGAATGATTCAAATTTCCCCTCCCCTCCAAGTGATTGATAATGATAATTAAATAATTTATCAACAATAAATCTATACATCAATTTTACTGAAATTGAGAGATGGAAATATTTTGGGAACTACTTGTCATAAAATGAAAAACTGTATACGTCCCATACCTACATACATTCCGAAACTGATTGCGAGACAAATTTTATAAATAAATTTATATCGAAACTCGGCTCGAAAACTAGATGCAGAACGATTCGAATAATTCACTTAATGAATAAGTAGTTCACCATCCGTTCTTTGTTTCAGGCATAATGGGAATCGAATTACATGTACTTGCACAGTCACGTCAACATAATTGAGACAATGGAGGAGCCTTATTTCGACACTATTCAAAAAATTGAAACGTTCAGCAAGATAAACCTTTTTCTTAAATAAATGGAAAATTTTGATTAGAAATATGAAACATCAGGTTTGTAAGGTAAAATTGTAAAATACTAACCTTCAAGTACGATGGTGAGGCGATTAATTCAGTTTCATTATTTTGAGACCGAAGAGAAAATTAGTCTTCCATACGGCAGCAAAGAAACAGTTCGACGAAAGGCAAATAGATTGTTGTAAACTTGAGAAAAATTATAAGGCGAAGACAGCACAAAAACGCTGAGCCACTTTTTACAACTGAGAAAGTACAATCTGAAAGGCGAAAATGAAATTCACTTTTTTACGCAACGAATTTTCTCTTTGATGATGATCAAAGAAAGATGATATTTGATTTTGATAACATGACTATCGAATACGGAATGGAATCGACTATCGTTTTATCGTCTTTGTGGATCGAGTCGAAGATCGAGGCCGAAGCCGATTTCCGAAGTTTCCAAGTGGTGGACCATGGTCTTGGTTTTTACGTCTGAACTTTGGATTGGATAAAGAAGTGGAACCAAAAACCGCTAGAATGGAACTCATGGACTATTGCCGTATACTTAGATAATCTAGCATGGATAGCCAGCGTACGAGATTTCGGCCTGTCAACACGGCTAATGTAGGAAAAATATTACGCTGGATCGCATGCGCAGAAGTAGTCGGTTGGCGTTGGTTGATACGATTTACGAACGGTGGACAACGCACTCGCTTCGCGCAGGGCTACCTTAGGCCGTATATAATTTACCGTAATAAAACTCGTACAGCTGTTTTGTGTTTTGTTTTCCAGCTGTTTTAGTTTTTTGTCGAAGTTGTATTTTATTTTTGCTTCACCTAATCTTTATATCTGTGGGTATCTCGTTTGCCAGTGTCATTGTCGTCTCACCATAATATAATGTCAAATTATCCATCAGAGAATCGGATTTATATTCAAATTTTGAACTGTTAATGTAGCCTGTAGTTACTAGGTACTTACGTGAACTAAATGCCGAAAACATTGGAATTAGAAATTTGAAATGAATAAGAAGTCAGAACTACATTAATTTTAATCAGAATTCCGAACAAATCCATGCCCTGTGGAGACGTACGTCATTCGGAGTATAGTATCCAAAAAGTACGTTTAGAACATTCCAAGGAGTATTACACATTGTTTATTACCTACTACTTAACAGAGCATCGTTTGAGAAAGTGTAGGACATTTTCCGTTTAGATTTTTGGTTATTATGCTTTGTCAAACCAGTAACCAGTTTGTAATATCAGCCATAAGTCGGTTTCCAGTCCTCCAATTTCACCTCATTTTTTTTTCTTCAAGTTTTCAGATGAATTGACGTAGACGTTAGAATGTACAATACGATAAAATTTCTCAAGAATTCTCTCAATGGCATTCCGGCGAAAAACAGATCACGTACCGCTACTACTTCGTGTATCGGTGACGTTTTGGAAGCTTGGATTACCAAATTGGAAGAATATAAAATTCCTGATGCTAAAACATCCGTACAAATCATTGCATCGAGCGTTTTGAAAATTGCTAATGTGACTGTTTATTCATGTAATACTTTGTCCTTTCAATCTAAAATATTAATTATACTTTGTAATCAACTTTCATCTTTACAGATGGATGAATTACCCAGATTTTATTCTCAAATATTAACCGAAGATCAGCAACGTAACATTGATCAATATTGCGAGTGTAGACTCGCTCGGTAATTATCTATTTATTTTTGATGTACTTGTCTTTTCTTTCTCCAGAAATTCAATTTAAGACCCCGTGATTTTGAGAAAATTCAGCCACTTCTTTAATAGCTGATCAACATTTTGTCTTAGTCAATACATGAATTCTTAGTTTTGCTGATCGGTGTTTCATCGATTTATTCGTATTACTGTGATTCATTCGAGCTGATCTCCTGAAAAGCATAATATTACTCTGGAGAAAATTTTGGTTTGTGTAATTATCATGTTGGCTTTTCTTCCCTTTATTAAATTTTGCAGCTCTTGAAAATTAAAAAATTTGTGGAACACTAAATGTTTGATTTAATCCCATTCTAGGATTCTATTCATATTTTTGACTGTTCAAGAATTTTTATATTTTTTTGCAAAATTTTTTGTTTTAGCGTTCCAGTTCAGTACATAGTTCGCAACTGGGATTTCAGGTATACAAGACTGCAATTAATTCCTCCCGTTTTCATTCCTCGGCCAGAGACAGAAACTCTGATCGATATAGTGAAGCAAAATGTGAAAGTACTCAATCGAGTTTTAGAAATTGGCTGTGGAAGTGGCGCTATTTCTATTTCAATGCTGCAAGAAAATGAAAGTGTAAGTAACAAAAATTTAATTTCACAAGTCTTCGAGTTCTTTTGAATTTTGATTGCTGTCTTGAATAGACTGATGAACTAATTTTTCATATTTTCTTCAGTTAAGAATGATTTCTATCGACCAAAGTAGACTTGCTTGTAATCTGACCCGACAAAATGCCATCCTGAACGGAGTTGATGACCGCTTGGAAGTTCACGAGAAGAAGATGAAAGATGATGGGAGTGTTTCAGATTTTGAAGTTGGCGAAATTGATGCAATTGTTAGCAATCCGCCTTACTTATTTTCCTCTGAACTTTATGAGTTGGAGCCAGAAGTTAAGTTGTAAGTAAAATCAGTTTTTCTGAATTGGTTGAAGTGTTTTCTGTACTAGATTGCTTTTCTTTTGTCGTTGATTACACTGATAGAAAATTTATGTATACCGGGTATTCATTTATTTATCGACAGGTACGAAGATTTAAGAGCTCTAGATGGCGGCGCAGATGGATTACGTGTTATCAAGGCGATATTAAAATACTCGTCTGTTACCCTAACGTTTGGTAAAAGTTGTTTTCTCGAAATACACCATCAACACGTGCCCATGATAGAAAAATGGCTATCGGACAATGAAAATATTGATTTGCGGGTGACAGAAACTTTCAAAGATGTATTCGGTTATGAGAGATTTGTGTCTGTAACTAAAGTCAAATAAAATTATTATTTTCTTCACTAGTTGTTATTTAATTAGAATCAAGTACCTAAATTTTATTTAAAAAAGAAAACTGAATAATAGATACTCGTTTTTTTTTTGTTTTTTTTTTAGAGATTTAATGCTTGAAAATTAACATATTTCATTACTTTTTGAAGGGACAAAAATTAAATCATTTCAGTGAAAATAACACGAGTGAACGATTACATAGGTACAAGCAGAATTGTCAGAGCTTTCAAAACAAAACTTCTTTTCTTCGGTTATTATTTCATGAAAAAAGTAACTTGGCATTTACTCTTTTGTTATTTTTACGAATTATGTAACTCTTCATTTGGACAAAAGTGAGTGTAATTTTTCAACCCTTAACTCTTTTCGGGTTCAAACAAAATAAATACACTCATAAATTTGCTGACTCGCAATAACTTATCTACATTGAATTTGTAAAATTAAAAAAAAATAAAAAAATACCCCTGTTAATACTAATCTGAACAATTCAATTTTGTTGAAATACACTCCTTGTTAAATAAATTAGGGCCCATCGAAATTCATCATTCACAGCATTTGAAACAGCTTAGACAGTCAAAAATGATGGTATAACTTCGGTATATAAGTTTACTCAAATAAAACAAAAGTTAAGTCAACTTTCATTCAAAAAAGGATAATAATTAATGAATTTGTTGAGTTTTGACTCAATTTCCAATGAATTTGTTGCGTTTTGCCACAAAACACATTTAAAAATGCGTAAAATGCGTTTAAAAATTTTAATTTATTACGTACGGAAAATACCACCATACCGCCCTATTTTCGGATTGGAAAACCGCAAATTATCAGAAGCGGGATTTTTTATTTTCCGCGGCGGGATTTTTTGCTTTCCGCGGCGGGATTTATTGTTTTCCGCACCTTTATATTTCTGTTTGCCGTTGATTAATTCGTTTATCATGATAATTTGCGGTTTTCCAACTCGAAAATAGGGCGGTTTCCGTTCGTAATAAATTAAAATAGTATACACGATTAGTTTGGAAAGTAATCGCGATTGCCGCACCAATCGTGTAATCTACTATTATTCTTTGACATTCAGAATGGACCAGTGGATTCTTTGTGAAAATTTTCATAGGAAATAATATGTAATTCCAAATTTTTTATAATGGCTTTTGTGGCATTTTGCAGTTGCACCCAAACTCCTCAAATGCCAGCTATACGAGCACAACCGAAATTCACCCTTCCCTTCATCACAATAGACATACGATTTTCTATAGTTGCAAATTGTAACTGTCAACTCTTCCAGATTTGTTTTTAGAATAAACTGATGTTTTGCTCAGACCTTGAAAGTCTGAGTCAAGATAGATGAAGAAATTAATCTGACTTTTATTCATATTTTTCGAGAGGGCGTAGGATTATGAAAAATCATTTTCCTGCCCCTTGATACATCATGTTGGGGGGAAAAAAAGAAATCAAAGACGGAGAAGGTAGGTAGGTACTTAAAATACATTCGATAAGCATAAGGAGTTTTTTTCTTATCAAGTGCTTTATGAATAAGTTGTAACAGGTTGTAACTAACATACCAACATAAAGAGACACGATATTTTCGAATAGAACAATTGATACATAACTAGCTCACCTTAAAATATTCTTTTCATTTTCGTGGTACATACCTGGGTGACCAGGCACACCTATTGAAAAAATAACTGAAAACTCTAGTTCGGTACTAATATTCCAATCACTAACGTACATTTAACATGAATTTATTTAGAACCAGCTTCATTGGAAGTATGAATTCTATTGTTATAATCGGTTTTTTGGGTCTGACAGGTGAGTAATTTTTTCTGTCAATTAGGGTAGTATTATAAGATTTGGTTTATCGGCCTAATATTGAATTTTCATAAAAATTTATGATTATGGAGCAGATTTATATGCGCTTAAAAATGAACAAGTGCCATCCTACCTCACAGACTCTAAAAACGTATAGAATATGCATTTTTAAAAATTATCTAAGTAAAAAACATGCATATGTGAACGTATGGGTTGGTGTCATTTTACTCTCCTTACTGAGCTAAACTTGAGTTTTGCTTCCCTAGCTCCAAAAAGTGTGATTTTCTTTGAAAATAAAAAAGATTTTATTTAATTATGGGTCGCATGAAATCGTAATGTCAATCTTAGTCATAATTTGTAAAATATCTCTTGATGTTTTTTTCTACTTGAAAATGTCGAAATAATATACTTTTTTTTTTTTTTTAGTGAAATATGCATGTTTTTCAATACAATATGCTAAAAGCATGTTTTTTTTTCTCCAAAAATGAGCTCTTATGCCAAAATAATGCTAAAACTAATTTAGCGTATTTAATCAGTATGACGTGAAACGAAAAACTAGCTTATAACTATTACATGGCTAGCGAAACGTGTATTGGTGCACTGCACAAAATGCACAACACGAGAAATTTTCTTTGGTGCAATGCTTAAACTGGAAAAAATTGTAAAAAATTCAACAAATTGGATAAAATTGGAAAAAAATTTAAAAACATTGACTTATTGGATAAAGCTGGATAAAATTGGACAAAATTGGAAAAAATTGGAGGATTGGATAAAATTGGAAAAACTGCACAAAAAAATTCGAAAAAAGTTTAAAATGGAAAACGCAGCCAGAAAATTAAAACAAAAATCAATAAACGAAAGATAATTCTTACTATTCATCAATTTTGTTGAAATTTTTTTCGGAGCGGTAATTAAAATTTTTTTAAGGGCGGTTGTGGTTTTGTTAGTGAGTGAAGGAGCTCTGCACCACGCAGGGAAAATGAAAATCGCCAAAATGAAGCGGAATTTCTTTGATGTTGTAATTAGAATGAGGTAAGCCGGTGTGGTAATGCCTCATAACTGCCCCACCAAGAATCACTCTCCAAATCAGACGAAATTCATAATGCTAGTCAAGTACATTTATAGAAGTCATAATGGTAGCCATATTTATATTATTATATTTTAATACGGAGTAGGGTCATGGCATCCGCCAAAGACTTGCCGGACGCTGGGTATAGGAATATTTTGAATGAAATAAGCATCTTGGAAAATATACACTCATGTACGAGTATCACTTCATGTAATTTATTTTTTTTACTAGTTTTTTTCTAATGGCGAGGTTGTACAGATAATATGGGTCTATAAATTCAAATACATGGGAAAAAATTGCTGACAATCGTAAAATCATTTTCAAGTCTATGGTTTGAATAACTTGAGCTCTTGACATGAAGTAATTGTCATAAATTTTCATTAACATGACCAATATACCTATGTACTTGAAAAATTTTGGAGAGCTCCCAAAAATTTTTTTACAAACAATAAGTGGAGGATGAAATTACGTGTAATGGTTTGATGTCTATATACTTGTAAATAATGACTTTCTCCAACTCGTACTTTTTCAAGTACCTAAGTTACCTGTCGTACTTTTTTTTGAGCTCAAGAACGTAGCCCAAACCTAGTAAAACATGTTACTTTTCCAGGGCTAGAGGAGTTCAACTTTTATAAGTTTTAAAACAAATACTCAAGTTTAAAATAGTCAACAATAGCCATTTATGGGTATGGTTACTTTTTGACCTATAGGTATGTCATTGAAATTAGAATAAAAGAAGTGATCAAGGGTGTGGAAGTAGAGAACAATATTATAATAATTTCTTCTGAATAAATTTTGAATTTCACAATTTTGTAAAATACCTGTGAAATAAGACCTCATAGCCTATTCCAACCGAGCGAATATAAAAAAATAATAATTGAAAAGTTTAGTGACAAAACGCAACAAACGCTAGGAGTATAATTTTGAGAAAAAGACAAAAAACTTCTCTGCGACTAGTGGACTATTCTTCATGCTTGATGAGTTAAAATCTTCCTATAAATGAGTATAATCTGAATTTCAGCGAAATTTTTCCTCTCATAACCGCAGAATCATGGATTTGTTGCGTTTTGCGACTAAACACACTAGTTTTGTTCCAAAACGCAACAAATCCAATCTAATCTGACACAAAATTCGATAAATTTCAAGTTTTCTGTAATAAAATTTACTACAATTTTTATTTTGTCTCTAAATACCATAAATCTCACACATTCTGTAACAAAAAAAAAAAGCAAATTCAAAATTTTTCAAACAAAATGAGACAAATTTATGTTTCCAAACATCAGAGCAAATGTGAATTATTTTTATTTTTTAGCTATTTTTTAGATTTGTAAATAATACATCTTCGTTAAAAACACAATATCAGAGCCACACAAGTTGAAATTCATTGAAATTTAAATTTCAAGGGCATGAAAATGGGAAAAAAATTTCAAAAATTCAAATTATGACAATTTTTCACCTTAATATGAACAGAAATTGATGAATTCTCAACCAAATTCATTGTTTGAAGATTATTTTTACTGCCCAAACACTCACACATGATGGCATGACCATGGAATGAGGTATTATCCTCAATAGAAAATTAAGCTTATTTTTCTTGAAAAATATGCCCTAAAAGATGGATTTGTTGTGTTTTGCGGCAAAATGGATTTTCAAGGACTTAGAATGGCTCTTAGCAAGGTTTTTCTTGAAAATCTGATCACACCAGTTGATTCTCTGCTAAAAATCCTATAAGAAGCATTATGCAATTTGAAAATTTAAAAATGGCGTTTGTTTCGTTTTGCCGCTTGACGCCTCAATTATTTTCTGAAGATACGGAATACAACATTTAATGCTCCAAAGAATTAGGTAGGTACTTCCCAATCAGTAAATATAATTTTAAAATGCAAGTAATACCCCGAATATAATCTTATCTGAACTTCAAAAGCTTATCCTGTTTTCAAGTAAATTACCCAGGTACATACGAGTTAATTTTCCTTTGTGAAACGTTCATGATTATCAGTAAATCGATGTAATGGGCTCTCGAATAAGTATTAATTCATCATTAGATTAAACTTGAGTTTTTAATTTTTTGGTAGGTAGTTTATCTTAGCAATCGTTAATTGTAAGATCAGTTTATTAAATTCGTTTGATTAGTTTGAGTTTCTTATGGTGTAATAATACTTCAAGTAGCGGTAAATAGTACATACTACATTATTTACCATTTATTGTATTTAGGCAAACTTCAGACAAGATTGACATGGTACTCAAATCGGGGATAATAAATTGATAAAATTTTAAATGATCAATTTCGAATATTCAACTATCGTACACTTACTTTTTACAAAATGGCATCCAAACATACATAATAAGTAGTCCTATTCTTAATCATAGATAATAAAAAATCGTACATAATTGATGATTATTTTATTTATATTTTGAACATTCCATTACAAATATTTCCAATGAAATCTTTCTCAACTTGATGCACTCGGAACTTTTTTGGGAAACGTTTGAACTGTTTTATCGAGAGGAAAAAAATTCTATGAAGGTATTTCTATACCTACTGAACTGTCTCATCAATTCTCGTTGAAAAACTTTGTGGCACCAATTTTCGGTGCCATGAAGTTTTTTTTGGTGTTATACATTGACGTCTTCCTTGTTCCTAATGAAATTTCCAGTTAGTACAAATAGTTTAATATTATAAGTACTTACCCTCCGGCCTCCAGTGAAGTAGACCAACTAGTAAAATTATACAAGCTAATTTATTTTAAAAAAGTCTGTATCACCATAATTAAAATCGAATAAAAGTTTTGTAAAGCAGTTACACAAATTCAATCGTTTAATCCCCATTGGTGATGATTTCAGTAATTATGCAGGCTTCAGGGTTTCCGCAAATGACAGAAGAGGCTTCCGACCCTTGGAAGCCAGTGCCAATACCAAAATTAGATCCAAAAGAAGAAGGTACAATAAAACATTCTGTTTTTTCCCTCGGTTTTTTTTTTTTTTTTTTTTTTTTTTTTTTTTTTCGTATAAATCGATATACAATGCCAAGGCTCACGAACGAAATTTGTTCAAAAACTACAGATTAAAAATAAAAAGTTCTAAAAACTTTTTACAGATCCTCATTATTGGCAGAATCAAGGGTTACACACACTGAAGCATAAAATTGACGCAGAATGTAACAAAAACAAAGCAAAAAATATTATTTTCTTCCTAGGTGATGGTATGTCAATCGCTACCATTACTGCAGCCCGAATTTATCAAGGTCAGCTGCAAAATAAAACAGGAGAAGAGAACAAATTATTTTTCGAAAAATTTCCTTACACTGGACTATCAAAGGTATACCTATTCATTCAAAATAAAGGCTCTCGTATCTGCAAGCCAACAAAATACAACAAGCAAAAACAAACAAATGCGAATGAAATGGGATCGCATAAATACATGTTTGTTTTACTAGACAGCACAACCAAGGTTTCCAAATAATTCCAGCCATTGATGCTGATTTGCTGTTGTTGGGCATTGTATATGTACATTATATGATAAACCGATTTATATTGCTGGGTTTGTTTGTTGAGCATAAGCACTTTTCTAACAAAACTTACTGGCCAGTTGAGTTGGTTGTGTTGATTAGCTGTCGCGTGCGAGAGCTTTACAATACGCTAACTATACTCGCACAATCTTTACCCTGCCCCTTTTTTGATGGAACGGCGCGGCGTAGAAAGTGAAAAATAGAAAAGCGCAGTAAATAAAATGCTAATTGTGCTTGGTTTTTCTGGTTTAGAACGCATTGTACTAATGTACTTGAAAGTAACTCATAAAACCTAGAAAAAATTGGTTGACGCAATTTATTGTTGGAAACACCTTGCACATAGCCAATTTAGTTAAGAACCTTGAATAGGTACAGTTTCTTCTCTTACCCATATCTCTTTAATCCTTACACCCTAGAGGAGCAGTTTCCTCAAGAGCGAGCGTTTTCAAAAAATTTTTCAAAAATTTTGACAACCAATACAGTTATTTTGCAGCATGTGCAAGCATCAATGGAATTAACCTTATATTTTTCTTCTATTTTGCAGACATACTGCGTAGATAAACAGGTTCCCGACTCAGCCTGTACAGCCACTGCTTACATGAGTGGAGTCAAGACAAATTTTCGAGCTATAGGCGTTTCAGCTAAAGTGAAATCGGGTGATTGTGAAGGTGCCAAGGTCGAAGGCAATCGAGTTGAATCAATAGTTCAGTGGGCCCAAAAAGCAGGAAAAGCAACGGGAATCGTGACAACAACGCGCGTGACCCACGCTTCTCCAGCCGGTTCTTATGCCCATGTGAATCATCGTGATATGGAATCCGATGAAGACGTCAAGATTTTAGGATTGGATCCAAAAATTTGTGATTTTGATATTGCTCATCAACTAGTGCATGAAGATACAGGGAAAAATATTAAAGTTAGTATTCTAATCTTTGCAAAAATAAAAAAAAATGGGCCGAGTAGGTGATCAAAAAGTCAATTGCTTGTATCATTATAGATGTAATTGTATTGGCTTTTAATCGCTTAAGCATTGATTTAGAAAAATGAAAACGACATCGACGATTCATACTTTAACCCGTAAAAGGTATAACGTGTGAGAAAAATAGCACAATCAAATTTTTTCTATTAAAGGTAAAATATGCAAAAAAAAAAATTAGTGTAGCAAACCCAGCTAGAGAAGCAGGTTTCCCAATCAAACTGCAGACGTCTCACAAGAAAATGAGAAATATGGGTATTATTTCTACATTACTTTTTTGTTTTCATCAGGTTATTATGGGGGGTGGCAGAGCAAAATTCTTACGTCCGACAGGTTCGCCATTTGGAAAAGGAATTCGATCAGATGTGGACTTGGTTGAGGAATGGCTAAAAGATAAAGCCGACAAAAAAATGAATGCAGTATATGCTTCAAGTGCAGAAGAACTCAGACACGTGGATCTGAAAAACACTGATTATTTATTGGGTAAGGAAAGCTATTTTTTCAATCAATCGAATTCTATTGAAAGATCTGTGGTTAATTATGTATGATTTTTAAGCTGATGCAAGATAGCTTTTAAAGATGACGTACTAACAAAATAAAGTGTTCGTACAGCATAACATCTCTAAAAAAAAAAAACTTCAATTCCCAAGAGTCCAATTCTGTCAATTCTTATTAAATAATGCTTTTATTTACATACGACACTGAGCAAAAATGTGCCTAGACTTGATGTAACAAACAGGAATTGCTCGGGAGAAAAAAGTTTGATTCTTCGACTTTGAAAACAGTAAACTAGAATCCACACGAAGATAAAAGCATTTACCAACTTACATTTTTTTTTTTTTTTTGGTCAACATTATTTCCTTTACTTTCTCATATACAGAGCTACCATCTATTGTTTTTCCATGTCTATATTTCCAAGAGCCGAGATAAGTCTTAGCTGCATATTTTTCATTATTTCATTGATGCGTCAACATCTTTCTTTTCGTTACAGGGGTAAATTCTGAAATTTCGAATCGATGGGGAGAATAGGAAAATGTGACAATATTTTTCAGCAAAACTGCAAAATAGATCCTTTTTATTTCAACCTCAAGTACCTAATTCGTTATTATTTTTGGGGATAGAACATGCGATCTCTAGGGTCCAAGCTCTAATTACTACTAACTCCATTGTTAGATTTTATTTCAAAATTACATTAAAAAAAACTTCATTCACCCTCGCCCCTGAGTGGAAGCTAATGAGATGTTTTTTCAAAAAGTGATCATGTAACAACTCAGCAATCTTTTCTTAAAATCTAAGTTAATTCAATGAATCTTTTTGAAGAAAATTGATACTAGTTTCACTAATCATAACTTCATAAACTGTAAAACTGAAAAATAACTCAATTTTCCCATTAATTAGTCACGGTTACAGACTTAACGCTGATTTATGAATTGACTAATTTTGCTGATTTTACGCTGCAGGACTTTTTTCTCAAGACCACATGCATTATCACCTGGAAAACCAACCTGAAGAACCAAGCTTATGGGAAATGACGGAGAGTGCTATAAAAATGTTACAAAAAGAAAAAAATGGATTCTTTTTATTCGTTGAAGGAGGTAAAATTGATATGGCTCATCACGAAGTTCGCTCTCGTCTAGCATTGGATGAGACCATCGAATTTGCAAAGGCCGTACAAAAAGCTTACGAAATGACCGATGAGAAAGATACTCTTATTGTGGTTACTGCTGATCATGCTCATACGATGACAATGAGTGGTTATCCAGCCAGAGGATACGATGTTTTAAACATTTTTGGAAAATCAGCTGATGGTTTGCCATATGCCACATTAAGTTATGCCAATGGACCAGGATACCATCCAGATATGTCGAATAGGACAAGATACAATCTCGAATACGACCATTTTGGTAAGAAATTGTGCCACACAGATCAATAATTTTCATCTTTTTCTAAACAAAGTGAATAGGTAGTTAATGCGAACTTATTAAAATTTGGACAATGTCAGAAAAAAAATTCAGCGGGTAAATATAAAATTGAGGCAAAAAGAAAACCTATAGCTTGTGAAACTTCAAATCGCATCCATCTACTCGACTTGACAAGTACGAGTATTATGGAATCCGCCCGTGTCGTTCTACTTAAGCTTCTTGGATTATCAGAAGCGGAAAGAAGTATCAAGATCCACCTTTTATAGACTCTCGTGAAAATGCCTGAAATCCACTACGTTAGCTATTCTTCAACAATCAACTCATGATAAATAATTATTGTGAATGAAATGAGACAGAATAATCAAATATTTAGAAAATCGGATCTCAATACATCTTTCCTCTAAAATAATCTGAAGAATTTGAATTGACAAGATCAAAATTCATGGAATGATTTGAAAGCCCGTGGTAATCCTTGCAGGAAAATAGAAAATTATAGCCAGTTCCTTTAATTGACTTTCATTGAAATATTATATGACCTTTTCCACTACTGCATTCAGAATTGGATAAGTACGATCACTCTCTCGAATGATGGATTTGTGAATTTTGGTAATAGGTACTAGTTTTCAAATAAATCCAGAAAATCTAAAAAATTACAACTAAGCAAAGTTTAAATAAAGACTTGAGAAGGGACATTTTTAGGGAAATGACTCACACAGGAAAAAAATATTATTGACCTCGCTTTTGCGATTAAAATTGAACAATTCATGTCTAAATGGGTGTATGTAGTTTATGCGACAATGGTCAAAATCGTACAAAAATCAGAAGACGGTGGGGAGAGAATGTATCCAAGTGTGTCACTAATCGGTCCACAAGTGAAAAAATAAGATAAATATGTTTTTTCATAACCTCTCAAAATGGGAGGACTTCATTCTAAGCACTCGATTTTGCCTTTCAATTTTCGTAGGGGCTTCGTAACTTGTTTTATCTCTAACTTACAAACATATTCTTTATAGTCACAAAATTACGATTTACACCACATCAATCATACAAACATACGACTCATACTAACCCAGTGCAGAGTTACACTACTTTTGACATAAGAATAAATTATTTATCATCTAACTTTTTACAGAATTTTGGAATTATACTTATCCATCTATGGTCCCAAAAAAAGATGAAACTCATGGTGGGGATGATGTAACTGTTTATGCAAGTGGACCATGGTCGCATCTATTTACTGGTAACTACGAACAAAGTTTCATACCACACGCAGAAGCCTTCGCAGCTCAAATCGGACCAGCTGGATCGAAAGATAATCTTCCAAGCAGTGCTTTGACAATAAATTCATGTTCCTTAATTTTATCTGTTCCAACTTTGTGGATATTGTACGTGAAATTTATTTCCTGAAAGTTTTCATTTCAGCATTACCGGGTTTAAAAGATGATGAACATTTTTTGTCTCTATTTTGTTTTTAAAGGCAAAATGAAAAAAAAAAGAAAGAAATAGGGCTGTTTTAATAAATGTGCCGTATATTATTAATAAGGCGACTAATTTATGTTAAATGAAGATGAAGACGTTTGTTTGTACAGTATTTTTAATTTATGTAGCAGAAGGTACAACATATTTTTAAAAAGTCTCCTTTGATTGTTTTCCCAACTGGTGATAACGAACTATTTCTCTTTTCTAGAATGGAATAATGAATATAAATGTACGATCTAGTTTAAAAATTTCAAAACTCAAAAACTGTTTTTCTTCTCAGTAATTATGCATTTCTTTTTTTTTCTTTTTAAATATTGTCAATTGATTAGATTTGGAATGAAGATATTACAACTTTTAAATGTAAATTTAATCATCAAAATGTAAGATCCTTTTTGTGGGTTTCGGATGTCTATGACGAGGGGGTCTATGTATGGTTTTTCTCATGGCTACCTAAAAAGAAAATTATCACATTAAAAAAAGTTGTGAAATTCTCAAGATGTAACTATAGTATTATTGAAAATTTCAACTTCAAAGTTGAATTCTTACAAAATTTCTGAAGCAACGGCCCCCTGTAACGAGAGTGGCAGGAGGGGGCGTAGCCACTGGTATATATTTATCCTAGAAATTATATGGAGAGTTGTAAAAATAATGATGACCTGCTTTGGTATAGTAACAAAGTAAGATCAGATAAGGTACTTTACTTAAGCGAATTTTTCACAGTAAATCTTACTTTTTTGAGGGTGGAAGGGCGGGGGAAGAAGAATCATACGAGTAAAGTACTGTGAAACGCCGATACACTTTTTAAAAAATTCATGGAGTATTGGATCGGCCGAAACTAAGCGTCACTTTTTTTGGCAGGACTATAATTTCTAAAACAAAACAAAAATGTTCCTTCGTCAAAGGTAAGAGAGGCTTTAATTTGACAGCATACAATTACTTAAATCACTTTAAAGTACAGACCCATTATAGACTATACCTATTGTTTTCTAACAAAAATTTAAATCTGGAAAATGTGACGTTATTGCCGGGAAAAGTGTGAAGTTGTTATCATTGGCTGGTGTTCGTAAAAAATTGAAAAAAACATTTGGAGGTTCCTTGAGTTGAAAAAATTTAAAAAAGGAAAAAAAGAAAAGTTCGTAGCAAAAATATTTAGTTAAATTCCTTGGTAACAGCAGGACGAAATACCTTTAAAATCGTTTACACAATATGGGCCCACCCTTAAATGTGAAATTACCCTTTCCTGCAAAAGTAAAAATCTCATTTTTTTCTCGCCAAAAAAATTCGATAAGTGAAATCAGTCTGTTTTCAATATCGAATCACTAATTCCACCTACTTTACAATTAGTTTCTTCTTCGATTTCAACCATATTATTGTTATCGTAAAAAGTCTTCTTCGAGGAAAAGGAAAGTTTTTAATAATAAAGAAAAGATCCTTTAAATAATACACTTCTTGACAAATGTTACCGTGTCGAATACAAATGCCCTCGTGACAGGACGACACGTTGGGACAAAAAGAAAATGGAAAAAAATGACGCGGGATTTCTATTTTTTTTTCTCTCTCATTATGGGCAAAAGCTGGTGGGTGTTGAAATGGTTATTTTTCCCTTTTTTTGCTGATGGTATGAAAAAATGGTGATATTATTATCGTCACACATGCAACAATTTGCAATACCCAGCAGTTATGTAACGATTACGATGCCGATAACATGTCCAATTTGTGTACACCAAAAGTGGTTTCTAGTTTTTCATCGGGTGCATTCTGCTTCAGTTGGAAAACTTTTCTCATTTTTATTTTCTACGATTTACTAGCAAGTTGTTATCCCCCAAAACACACTATAATTTTTAAATAACAGCGGATTTTAAACACAGTTTGTGTCCGTTTTCTCATTAGAGACGTTCTACGAATGTAATTTTGTTTTTTGCTTTCATTTTGTTGTTTTGTTCCGGGGTGCGGGGCGATATCTCCTTCTCAACGAAGATGGAATAATTAAATTATTGGATCTTCGCAGAGCCATCGTTATATTTCACTAGTCAGTTGCGTTGTATGTTTAACCCGGACACGAGGTAACTTGAATGAGAAATGAGTTTGATGGTCGTACCCTGTTTCGCATTCTCAGTTTTGCTAGCAACCGGTAAGTAATAGTTTTTTATTTATTTTTTTCTCAGTTTGTTTACACTCAAATACTTATCAAAATTAGAAATTTAGGTAAATATTTAAAAATTGTACAGTCGAAAATATGTTATTTCACATAAACACGGTTAAAGTAACCTTATACCTTCTTACTTATTTTTATGAGCTTTTATTTGAACACTGCTATGGAAGAAGGCGATAAGTCTAGTTTTTAGAATTTTATAGGATAACAAAAAAAAAAAAAAAAACACTTTCACCTAAAATCCTATTGACTTGGCTGTGGCTAGCACATGATTGAGTGTATAAAGTTGTAAGGTCAACCTTCGGGAATATATCCTAGCAATTTAATATTTGTATCGCACTTCTGGAGTTGAATAAATAAAAAAATGCTTCGACTGGAAGGAAAATATTTCTTCAGAAGCAATTAAAATTTCAAGTAAAAAATTTCAAAGGGGATAAGTCCAACATTTTAAGAACTCTGCAGAATTAAGAACAGCATGATCAAGTATCAAAAGTCTTGGAAGATCTATATGTCAGTGTAATACAATGAACCCAAGGGAGAATCCTAGGGGAGCTAGACGGGAAGCCCTCCTAAGTAATAATGGGCACAACCATTACTGTATTTTATTAAAAAGTTATGTCAAAACACAGGTACTTGCATATTAATCAATTTATTTAAACTGATTTTTTCCCCTTTTTTTTGTGAAAGTTTGATTTTGTTATACCTATGAACAAAAATCTAACGATTTGTTTCAAGTTTATGTTTGACATTGTCTCCTGTCTGTAGACAATACTAGGCTATTGTTGCAATTCACCTCTTTACTTCTTGACTTACCATTTCAAAAATGAGAAGATATTACTAGAAGCCTTCTACTAGGTTGCCAAGCATTGGATAAAACAAAAGTTTATAAAAGCCAATCATTAAAAAAAAAAAATATGTGAATAAATGAATAAAATAAAATAAAAATCGAAAAACTTCGAGGTAAACAATTTTTATCGACACGGGTTATCTATTTTTACTTTTCCTAAATTATCTATTTATCTAAGTACGATTGAAATTTATTCACTTATGGTAGGCCTAAGGTCGCATCTCTCGTTATCAAGACTTGCTACATATTCCTCGTTTGTTATCACAGCAACCGTTAATACGAGTTTATGTAGCTGGCGGCTGTACGATTTGAAGAATACCTAAGATGAATGACCTTACACTTGAGTACTGTATTATATCGACGGATTTATTAGCCCGTAGCAAAGACAAAATATTCAGTGGGTTAAACAGTGTGAGAAAAATGGACCCTCTCCCATTCCAAAGGAGAGAATTTTTCTTAGAGATGCGACCGACTACTTGGGTGGCAATGCCTCCTTCTCCCTTTAGGTACATCCACGATTAAATCAGAAAAAAAAAAAACTTCTCCAGCGAAGAGTTATAAATGGTTAATACATATTTCAAACAGAAGAGCTGAGGTCATAAGCCGAAAACAAAATGCCATTTCTCTTCGCTTGAATGAATTTGTCATTCTTCTACATTATACCCGGAAGCAAACGAAAATTATTGCAATCATCGATAAATTCATTTCCCGCAATCTTATGTCATTCAATTTAGTGAAAATTAAGAATTTTATCATAATTAAATAGCTGCGTATAGTCTTTTCATCAGTTTTTGTTTACTTACTGACAATTAAAAGGTTTGATAGGGTTTAATTGACAGTGACAGACATAGCTTTGGATAAGTATCTAGTAAACAATTCTGTTACAAGCGATTAATGGAATCAGGTATTTTATAAAATGTCTGATTTCACTAATTTTGCCTGTAACATATTATAATTCAATGAAGATGATCACATAATCATGCAGTTCATACTTCCACTACCAGAGCGTGAACTTGGGTACCTATTACATTCCCAATATAGTTTCGAGGACTCTCTAGAAATATGTCCAACACATAAGTAAAAATTGAATCTCGAGGGAAGAATGCGAAGAATATATAGGATTTTGAATACGTAAATTTCAGCATATTTCTTGTCGAGGTAGTACCACATGAAAGCACTCATCTTTGCACTTTATCTAATTCGTATAGTTGATCCAACTATTTCGTCATTATTTGAGATTGCGCAAGGTGCTTGAGCAATTCGTGACTCTCAAATCAGAGAATGAGATTATGGTACAAGTGGGTTATTATATATGAATGAATACCTTTTCTCCATTACGTTGAAGACGCGCGTATCCCTTGCTGAGAAGAATGAAATAGAGTGGCGAATGAAATATTGTACTGTTTGCTGGATGCCATGTTAGAAATTTCACCGCGTGATTACTCACCAATTTATTGAAAGAAGAATGGAACTACAGGTGGAAAAAAGTTGGGAACATTGTCATTGAGAAATCTGAACATCTGAAAGGGTATTCGGTTGCAAAAAACATGAGATATAGGTGAATAAAATTTTTGGGGCGACAATTGGGATTTTACGAAAAAATTTGGGACCATACAAGTTACAAATTTTCAAACAGGAGTATTAAAACAACAATTTTATGAAACATGAATAGGTATTATGTTCTCCAATGTACTGCAAGTGACTGATTGATGTTTTCACTTTTGGTTTTACTCGCATAAATTCAGAGGTAGGTATAACAGGGTTGGCGAAAGGTGAAAATGCTGGCCATCGAAAGATAATACTCTTATCCAGCCTCACCAATTGAAGCAGAGGGGCAATAATATTCCACCGGTAATCAAAAAGACTGCAATGGGTTAATCACACTTATAAATCTCTAATATCGGATTAGCCTGGTGAGCTATACAGATTGGATGTAAGGTATGAAGAAGGAAAACTCTGGCATAATCATCCTCCTGGAATGGCTTATTACCAATGGAGAATAGATTGAAACCCTTGCATTATCACAACTGTAAATAATATGCTGTTTTAATGGGCTTATCTAATAAATAGGTTGATAAAAATGCTTAGCAATTTCAAAAGTGCTATGCACTGAGAAGATAAAAATAGGAAATAATTCTCCACAAATACTTTTTTTTTAATATTGGTAATCCATATTTTCAACATTACCTATGTCGCGTATTTTTTTCACCAGCTTTTTTTTTTTTTTCATTCGTTTTTTATCCTCATACACCTCCTGCATATGCAGGAAGTACAGTATAATTTAGTAGAATCGACCCAGACATACATTTTTCTCAGCTCTGGTTTTCACCGTCGTTCTGAAAGCACACATGTGATGCCCAAACATATTTTTGAACTCAACTCGAAGCATTCTCTAAAGTAGTACAAATAGATACACGTGTGCTATTTGACTCGCCATCTTCATTCTTCTGTATAGAAAAACCATAGGTATCTATAAATTGTATGACAAACCGCTAATTACATGCAAAGAATAGGTAAGCCACTTTATTTGTATTTTCAACCGTCATATTCTGTACATATACTCTGTTCAACTTAAGAATGCCTAAAACGGAACGCAGTTTGCAGGGCTCCGGGGAGAGGAAAAGGTACTCGTTCACATTCAGCAACAATATTTGGCTACACTTCCGATTTTAATTTCTTGTTTCTTATCACACATCCGATTTTTATATTGTTGATAAATGTGAATTTGACGTTCCGTTTTAGGCATTCTTAAGTTGAACAGAGTATAGTCATGAATTAGTTGAACATTATAATGTACCTAGGGGAGGGTTGGGCAATAGGAACCAATTTTTTAAATAATCTTGTATTTCAGCAACTATTATACTTAGAAATCTGAATATGGTTTCATTTTAAAGAAAAAACCCTCCTCTTTCCATTAACATACAGTAGTAGGCTATACAAGAAATTTCTTTTACTATGAAAATCTAATATTCTAACCCTTCCTATTTCAACTATTTCAAAAATGCCCGGGCAATAGGAATCATTTTTTCTTTTAAATCTTATATTTCAGGAACTATTATACTTAGCAACCTGAATTTGGTTTCATTTTAAAGAAAAAACCCTCCTCTATCCATTAACATACAGTAGTAGGCTATACAAGTCATTTTTTTACATAAAAATTCTTTTGTCTGTGATTATGGTGATAAATAATTATGTGTATTTATTTTGTAAGCATATGGCATATATTAGATGGTGTTGTGACAGAAAATTCAACGTAATAAATTTTTATTTAAGACAACCGAAAAACCGCGCACCATACCACCCGATCTTTGAGTTGGAAAATAACCATTTATTTTGATGATCTCATAATGAAGGGAAAATAAAAATGCTCAAGTGTGGAAAACAAAAAAGTGCAGTTGCGGAAAGCAAAAAGGTTCAATCGAGCCTTACTTTCCAATGCCATCGTGTATACCTACTATTTTTTTTCCTATCGTCTCAAATTAAAATAGCATACACGAGTAAAGTAACGCCATTACCAAGTGCAATTACAGCCCTCAGCTTCGCTTGGTGCCGCAAACATTGCACTTGGTAATTGTATGCTTTCCTCTGCCATCGTGTAATCTATTATTAATAATTTACTATGTTGTCTTTATTTCATTAAACTTCTTAGAACTTTTGTATAAATAACTAATTAGTATATTATACATTCATTATTGGTTTGAAGTTCAACATAATAAATTAAATATACTGAAATGAAATTTATCAGATACAGATGTAGTATTTTTTTAAAAATTTTTCCCTCTTTTGAAATTGAAAAGGTTAAAACAATGATCTTTTTACTAAGAAAATATTTGTATGAGTGCAATAGTGCATTATTGCAATAATTTTCAAAGTTACAGTAAGGTAACTATTTTACCAACTGATGCAATTAATCTGTTCAAAGGCAACTTCTTAGTTAATTAGTGAACAAAATACATACATACAAACAATGGATGATAAGATAAGGTAATCCTTTTGTTAAGTAAAAGCAGTGTAATAATATCTTATCACTAATTGTTCTGCAGTGCAATGTGTGGTTTTTTTATCATATTTTTGAATCCAGAAATGTTAGGTAAAACTAATTTATTGTGATTTTCACCAATTGGGATTTCGAGGAATTTTTTTCCCAAAAAATCCTGGATTTTGAGGAAGTTTTTTCCTCAAAATCTGCAGGGAAATTAAACTACAGTAAGGATTGGAATATTGAGGAAACATTTTCCACATAATCCAATAATTGGATTTTAAGGAAGAATTTTCCTCAAAATCCGGTTGAATGCCTTGGCATAACTGCAATGGGCAGAAATTATATCGAGAGGAAAGAGGAGTTCTTGTTAGTAGTATATGCCAGGGTGTTCAGTCAGTGTATATGAACGTATGCTTGCATGTCTTATTTTTCTCCTTCCTTCAATTTTTGTTAGCACCTGAAGATGGAGTGTGAGTATGTGTGGGTATTTAAACGGCAGTACTTTCTTCACATTTTATCATAGATTAGCATTTCCTCTTCTGTTTTCAGTTTTGTATTTTCCTTTCTTTTTTTATTTTCATCATTTTTTAGAGGGGAGGGGAGGGGGAAATAGGAAGAGAAAGAAGGGTTCAATTTTTGCAGTTGAGTCTCAGAGTTGAACACCCAAAAAATATTATCATGCGATGCTACTGTAAAAATTGAATATTCTAAGCCTTCCTTTGAACTAATTCTAAAATGCCCGGACAATAGGAACCAGGTACCCGAGCAATAGGAACCATGTCTAATTTTCCATTTTAATGACAGAAACAACTTCCCAATCTGCAACAATCTGCAAGTGACGCACATGTTGAGGAGAAATGAGATTTTTGTGACACTGATGTTACCTATAATTTTTCCAGTGTGTCCCATCAGAGTGCAATTACAAAAATATACATTCATGATTCAAATTTATCATTGGTTCCCATTGCCCGGTTCCCATTGCCCGGTTTCTATTGCCAGAGGTGTTAACCGTAACCGATAACAACCGCTTATTTTTTAGGCAAAAAATGTAACAACAGATAACCACAACAATTTGTGTCAATTACCTGAATAACTGATAACTTTTTACCAAGACTCAGAGAAAATTAAATACATACAAATGCATCAATTTGAATCAGAACTGATGACAGTACAGCATAATTTTTTGTAAATTGAGTGACTTGAAACACAGAGATTTATAGTAATCGTATTTCTGATGCAGAAAAATTTTAAGAGATGTGGGAAAACTAAGAGTTCAGATATATCTATTACATATTTTTATCGTTGGCAAAGCAGCTCATACCTAACGAAAGCGCGTATGCGGCTCTACAAGATCTAATATAATTTTTTTTTTCTCAATGTAGCTACATAGTTTATACATGTTTGAGATGTTACTATTCGTTTGATAGATGTCTAGCGTCTGACCTTAAGTAGCCACAGCCTTACAAAACAAGATTGCAAAATTTTAATAAGACATATTTCTAATAATTTTTTTAAATCTTGCATCATTTTTGATATAACTCTTCCTTTATAATTATTTTTCTCTTAATAATATTACTCAAAACACGAGAAGAGTGACAAATTTATGAGAAAAAAGTTGTCTTTGTAAAAACACTACTACGTATTAAAATGAAATGATAAATAATACAGTCAGATTAAAAGTACCCATAATTTTTAAAATGTCAGACAAGTATGTGGACTTGAACCGATTAAGTCTGAAACTTACATACGTAGGTACCTGATAATGTGTAAAAAAGTTAAATTACTCGTATTATCAAATGAATCGTCATATTACTCGTATTTAGAACAAAAATCTTATTGATATTTTAATCCAACCATCATCATGTCTCGATATGGAATATATTTTTTGAACAAGTGAACAAAAAGTCACTTTATTTATTTGCATTAGAAATATTTTTCAAATTCTTATTAAATCATACTATCTTAATAAAACTGTCGCTGTTAATAGGAAATCGTTTTAACTATAAGCTCAATATCACGCGTAGGTTCTAAAAATGTATTTCTAGTATGAGGCACATATGCATCCGAATGCGCTAATTTCCTTGGGAATGATTTTTTGCTCATAAAGGCTGCTTTCCTATAATGTTTTAAATGCATATAAGTAGTTATAAAAATTTCCATTATTGCATATAAATGTTATGAAATTGATTTGACTGAAAGCCATGGGTGCGAGACTTCAGAGTATATTGGCTCAATGTCGCAATACGATAACTTTCGGATACACTTTCCGAAAAATAAAAATTGGTGACTGAAAGATCGAATCACAATTACGTAAGATATCTAAGCAGCGTGAGGTTATTATAGCTATAAATACCGTTCATTACAGTAAAACTGGGAGGGGAAAAATTGATCAAATTCAGGAAATGGCGATACTGAGCTCTTGGCCTCATTCTAAAAATTTTATTTAGAACCAGAGACGAAAATGTTAACAGGTTAAGACAATTTTTTCGTCAATCTTTATGGTATTTTAAATGTTAAAATATTCCGAGTGAAGTCAAACGTAACGTCGTAATTAGGAAAATCAGTAAGGAAGAACTAAGAAGATAACAAAATGAAAGAAACAAGTAATAGTTGTGAATTTGCTAGAGAATCGAAAAAAAAGTACCATTGATCTATGATTTTCTTTGGCGAGAGGAACGTTTAAGTTTGTATCGTCTTTTTAAATAAACGTCAACACTCGACTCTTCAGTTACCTAGGTATTTCGTACTTATCCTAATAAGCAAATTGTTGATCCCTTCCAACCTCTTGGATGATGAGCCAGAGAATTCAGATTCAAAGAAACTTTCGAAGTTTTTAAATATCCTTCCCAACTTCAGTTCATGAAATTACGTCACAAAAGATATAGATTAGAACTCTCTCAATTTCGAACACAACCAATATTAGACCCACAGATTATTAACAATAGGATAGAATAGATACGTCACTCAATGCAAATTTTAAAGCCATCTAAAAATTGTAATGGGTTGTTCAGGTTCCAGACACCTGCAGCACTAATGCTGCAATAAAGGGTCTGGCCTCTTAAGGGGGAGGGGGTTAAAGGTCACAAGCCGGATTTCAAATTTTTTTGGTTCTGCTGGTAATTCATATGCTATTGATTATCAATCATGACGTCTGACGTGAGTCATTTAAACTACTTGTATTCGAAAAATCAATCTTTCCAATCCTTCCCTCATTTATATAGATTTTGATAAGTTAGAAATTATTATTAAAAACAATTAATGTTCTCACTGTATGTACGGTATGATATGAGTAATACTGTAATGAAATATGTAGTTAGGGTGTCCCTCATGCAGGCACAAATCACAATGCTCATGTTATATAGAAAACAACTGAAGTAACAATTATCATTATTTTTCAAAATTAATACATAATTACACTTGGGTGAAGAATAATGTTGAAAAAAACAAAGCCATGAGCTGACTTGTCCACGTGGAACAAATGCGTGAGTCAACGAGTATTTCTTTTCAAATATCATTTTGTTTAATGAACACTCTTGATGAGGTGTGCGTGTCGCCTGAATTTGATTTTTGGCGACAGTAAAATGGCTTATAATCAAAACTTTTACCACCAAAAGAGCTTATGTATACCTAATTAGAAGTAAAAATTCCTCAAACCTAAATTCTTCTTTACCATTTGGCAGCAAGTTCATTACATAAATGAAATCTTCTGCTAAAGTTAAGAAGGTCAATTAAATACTTATCTGCCCTATTCAAAGTGACGTATCATCACCATTCAGCAAATTGAAAGTAGAAAAAAATAATGTCCATTAATTAAAAATTAACAATTAACACACTTAATTTTCGATGAATAGATTTTTGTAGACTCGTTTTAGACGATGTCTTCGAAAAATTTTGCATAACACAGACGTAATTTACGTAGGGTGAACATACCAGTTTGCAACACCCCTCCAGTTTGCAACACTATGAAAGAAAAATAATGATATTAAGAGCTCACATGACTTTTAGCATCATCCATTATTTTTAAATGAAAGTCTTTGAGTTGAAAAAAAAAAGTGTCAATTCCTTTACTTTTCATTTGTGATATTTGTTTTCTTATCGTTTTTCAAAATGTGCATCATCCAGTTATCACAAGGTATTACAAATTTTTAATAACAATGATCCAAATTGGATGGATTTAAAATTAGCGCCTGCAACAGAATAAAATGGAAAAGAGGGAAGGAAATGGTTCTAACATGGTAAGTAGACCTTTAAGGTTCTGTTTTCAATAAAATATTAATGAATTCAATTAAATTTTTTGCAAATTTTACCTAAATTGTGTGTTGCAAAGTGGGTCCTAAATTTACTCCACTAAGCCAGTTTGCAACAGATGTTGCAAACTGGCTTAGTGGAGATGAATTTCACCACCTAGTTTGCAACACATGCATTTTATCATTTTATCAATCCAATTTGGTGAATATCATTTTGACAAATATTAAGTTAAAACTTTTAAAAAAATTATACCAAGGCACTTTCATGTGGAAATGGCCAGATAGGGAAGACAAAGTCTTCTATGAGAAGAAAAACATCATCAGAAAACTACCAAGCCCTGTTATTTGATGTGGAAGCCAACAAGGATCTGATCTATTCAGTTTTCAAAATTTATCCAAGTTTTCTTTTCCTTTATTAAAAAAATTAATTCCTAATATACTCGTACCTACCTACTTGTGTCCGTTATTTTTTTAATATAAATCAATAGGTATCAGAGAATAATTTTTTTAATGTGTAAACATTCTTGAAGACGGTGTGTGAAAAAAAAAAAGTATGACAGATTACCTACTTTTTAGTATGGGGCAATAGGAGATCCCCCCATCCGTTTTTTTGTAATAAATTTAGACCTAAGCTATATGAAATGCAAAATTTGGACACTTTTAGAAAGTTACCCATAATAGAAAAGTGGTGTTGCAAACTGGGAAAACGGATGTTGCAAACTGGCATGAAAGTGTTTCAAACTGGGAATTTGAATATTTTTCAAATTTATTTAAATTATGGATGAGTAGGGGTTCAAAATTGTCGGGGGGGAATTTTTTTGAAAAATATACATTCTCAGGAACCTTGAATATCCATTATTTTTCGGATTTTCACAATTCCCTCTTTTTGAGAGGACTTCAAAGTTGGATGTAGCCTTAAACTGTTGCAAACTGGTATGTTCACCCTATTCGTTTCTCTTGATAATCGACTAGGCTGAAAATTACTGCCAAGGACGCATTAAATATTACATTGTTCACCACCTACATTAGCAAGACGCCAGAAGACTGCAAGAGTATTATTAAATGAAAACTACAATATACAAAATTTCATTTCAACTAGGGTAAACAAAAAATGATCATAAAACTGAAATAAAAACATTGTTGTAGGTAGAGTTATAAATGCCATCGAATAAAAATGTGATAAGACGAAATGAAACCTATATTGTAGTCATTAACGTTGGCGAACTGAGTAATTTTCATGAATTTAATAAAAATTTTGATAGTAGTTTCCAGGCAGCAATGCTACGCAGGTTACAGGTATTTTATAGATAATAAGGTAAAATTCAAACATAAATTACCTATTAGCATTTTATGTTTCAAGGTTTATTTCAAGCAAAAATTCAACATAATTATTTTACATTGTTATGAGTAAATTGAAGTTTTTCTTTAAAGTTGAAGCTTATAATTTTTTATGTTTCATATAATATTATTAAATTTTATTTTCACATTAAATTGTTTATTAAGTTTGGTTTAATGAGCTTTGCATTTAATGTTTAAAAGTTATAACCAAACAAAATGTTCGAAAGCATTCTATATTAGGCCTACTAAATAAGTTCAAGTTCAAACAAAAAATTTAAGTACTTATTTTATTTTTCAAAGTTTTTTAGAAGTAAAATTTTAATATATTATGTCATAAAAAGATGAATAGATAGATGGACAGACAGATTCCTTGACATATATAAAATATACAAAATTATATGCTTTAATTTCAAAGAAAAACTTCAAAAAATATAAGATAATATGTCAAATTCTCTCTAACAATTGTCTTCTCAAGAAACATTTATTCGCATTTTTAATTGTAATTGGTGTAAAAGAGAAATGATATTCGTCTCACAACTCCTCGTGATATGGCTACCTTCAACTATTTTACATTAAAGCGAGTAGCGACAACTAAAACAAAAAACGTCAACTCCGGGTTATGACTATTTTCTAAATAAACTGCTGAAATATTGGCCGAGAAAAATGCGCTATAGAATTGGTCGCATAAACCGAATAGGTAATCCGATGTTATTAAACTCGTAAATTTCGAGCTTTATTTTGAGGTTTGTGCATTACGCCAACCTGTGGGGGACGGCAATAACATTTTGTTCATTTCAACAGAAAGTACTTTCATTTCAGTTTCCCATTCCAATCATCTTAATTTTCAATGGAGATTTAACTACAGGAAAAAATTGTACTTTCATAACATCATTTAATGAAGTATTTTTCTTCACGTTTCAGCTTTCTCACAATCTACAGAATTTGTACGTGTACTTGATGAAGATTCTGAACCATGGAAATCGGTACCGATCCCCAAATGGGATCAAAAAGAAACTAGTACGTATGAAAAGCGAGGATTAAATCCATTTGTTACTTCTCAGTATGTCTGAGCTTCTGAGAAAACATTCAAAACATTTTACTTCTATGCTGAAAATATTACTTTCTTACTGTAAAATGGGCAAGAAAGTGATTTTCTGTCATTTCGGCGAAGTTTGAAAAATTTTATTTTCGAATACCTAAACAGAGAATGTAAACGTGTACGTTCATGAAGTATAGAATGTGGAGACAATTTTCAAATGAAACAAAAACTTTGAAAAATGTACTAATGCTAAGAATTTTTCAGATTCCCAATACTGGCGGGATCAAGCACTGAAAACGTTGGACGATAAAATTAATCACGAACTGAACAGAAACAAGGCAAAAAATATAGTGTTCTTTTTGGGTGATGGCATGTCAGTTACCACAGTTACTGCTGCCAGAATATATCAAGGTCAGCGACATAACAAAACTGGCGAAGAGGACAAATTGTTTTTCGAGACATTCCCCCATACTGGCTTATCGAAGGTATGATAAATAAATACTTGTAGATTCTTCAAGCATTAGAGTGATACGTAAATTAGTTATTGAGGTTGTTGAGGTACCCATTCTAATTATTGTAACACACTTCTTGATTGAAAATGCTTTTTTTATGGCAGATGCAAATTCATATTTGCCTCAACTGGACAATTGAATATTTTATACCAACACAGCGTGCAGGAGTTGACCATACAAGGTACACTACATACAAATTTGAAAAAAATAGGTCTGACCATAAGATCTTGAACTATCCGCTCGACCTTAGGCTGTCTGTAAGTAGGGTACAAAATTTGAGGACAGTTTGAAACATGATTACAAAGTTTGTATATTGTAGCAGTTCGTGTAATACATTTATGTCAATAAAGATCTTAGAGGATGATTTTTCTATGAAATAAACTCATCTCCAAAAAGAATGGTTCGAAGTCATTCCATTTACTGATAGTTTAAGACTACACGAACTTCTAGGGATATCTTTGTGGTTCACAAAAAATTTCTGTACAATGTGACACCAAAATTTGATAACATATGGTACCGCAATGACATTAATAACTAATGCATACGTATGGGTGCCATAAAAGCATTCAGTCATGATTGGTCATAAATGCATTACCTTGAATTTTATGAAAAATTACGGGTGCCACTTCGCTACGTGTCCACGTAAATATGCATAAATTTCGAAGCAGGCCCGTAGCCAAAGTAAAATCCCAAAGGGACAAATTGCAGACCAGGGCAACATTTTTTCATGAATAAAAAACGTCGTTAAATGGGCTTCTTTCCTTTTTTTCTAATTCAGAAAACAGTCTCCTGCTCCGCACCTGACTACAGGCCGGGTTCAAAGCAAATACATTCCAAGTTACTCATACAGAAAATTTGTGTTTTATTGCAGACTTATTGTACAGATAAGCAAGTCGCTGATTCTGCAAGTACAGCGACTGCGTATATGTGTGGCGTAAAGGGTAACTATCAAACGATTGGCGTTTCGGCCAAAGTTGAGGTGGCTGATTGTGAAAGCGCAAAAATTGAGGCTAATAAGGTCTCATCGATCGTGCAATGGGCTCAAGAAGCGGGTAAAGCGACTGGAGTGGTGACCACAACGCGAGTGACTCATGCTTCACCGGCTGGTTGTTATGCTCGTGTACCTTTTCGGGGAATGGAATGCGATGATGACATTAGATATCATAAGTTGGATCCCAAATCTTGTAATTTTGACATCGCCAGGCAGCTAGTGTACGAAAAACCCGGACGCGATATAAAAGTAAGGGCCCAATATCCTCTTGGAATTTATCTATGCGTTAACACTAGAAAGACCCGACACCATTTGAATTTGGATGCGCCATTCCTCAAAGGACCAGGTGGTGTCATATATGACATTCTCCGGTCCTTTGAGGTTCTTTTACTGTTGAGTCAAATATGACACCACCTGCTCCTTTGAGTAATCGAGTAAAACCTGATTTTTCTAGGGTTAAATGTCCTCCGAGAACGATAAAATTAAGAAAACAAGTGTAAGCACTAATATTACCAAATTATTTTTTTATATTAGACATTGGAATCTACTAATTTTGAGTGATTCAATTTCGAGCGTCAAATTTTTACAATTTTCTATGCCCTTATAATATTCTTAGTCAACCAATTCAATAATTATTTGATAATATTCTTAGTCAACCAATTCAATAATTATTTGCTCCATTTTGTAAAGATGGCGATGGGAGGAAGAAGAAAGGGTTTATAAAAAGTACATTAATTATTATTCCTTGGACCTCAAATGATGACAAATATTATTCTGCAAGTAGTTTCTCGAAGTCTATGATGTGCCACACAGATAATATTGAAACTCATTTAGATATAGAGAACGTGGGATCTATTTTCACGTATTAAAATTGTAAAAATGTGAAAATCATTCAGAAAGTGGTAAGATTTCAAACTAACATAATATGTATTTTTCTCATCATCATTATTATTAATTTTTAGGTTGTAATGGGAGGTGGCAGATCGAAATTTCTACCCGCAGCTGGCTCAGCCTATGGCGAAGGAAAGCGAACAGATGTAAATTTGGTGGAAGAATGGCTGAAAGATAAGAAAAGCAGAAATGCAAATTCTAAATATATTTCAAACGCTGACGAACTGAGAAATGTAGTTCCTGCTGAAACCGATTATTTATTTGGTAAACATAATACACATAATATACCAATTTAAGTAATTTTTTAAAACTTTTTTGAACATTTCACTACTGCCCATCAAGACTAAAGGGAGGAAAATATTATTTAGGGACTTTTTTTCAAGTTCATATTATTATAATAAATTATAGTCACTATGATGAATTTTATAATTTTCATATTCTGACTGAGAAAAATACGAATACTTCGACGAAAGAAAAAATTAGAAAATGAAAATGTAAATCTTTCGCCTTCAACAAATGAAAAAAAATGCCAATATTTGTCGAAAATATTCTTCTCCCAACAACCTATTAATTCAATTTATTTTATTGAAACCAATAGCAAATGAGTTTCCATTTACCCTCATTTTCAAATGTCAATTAAATAATTTTTTAATAAAAATTTAATGATGAAATCATAATACCAATTCTCAAAAAATTTTAGGTAGTTTCATCACTATACATACCTACCTATGTACAAGTTTTTCAAGGAAGTGATCATTTCAAAAACTTTTTCCCCATCCGTAGTTAATAGTTATTGCTACCCCTAAGAAAGTGTAATTTTCTACAAAGTTTAATATACCGATTCTTTATATTTTAGGACTTTTTTCAAACGATCACTTGCACTATCATTTGGAAAATAATACTCAAGAACCTACCTTGGCAGAAATGACTGAAAAAGCAATTCAAATACTTCAAAAGGAGAAAAATGGTTTTTACTTGTTCGTCGAAGGTGGTAAAATTGATATGGCTCACCACGAGTCAAAAGCACGAGTTGCATTGGACGAGACAATTGAACTCGCAAAGGCCGTGCAAAAAGCATATGAATTGACAGATGAAAAAGACACCCTCATTGTCGTGACTGCTGATCACTCACACACGATGACCATGAATGGTTATCCAGCCAGAGGATACGATATCTTGGGCATTTTTGGAAAATCTAACGATAGTTTACCCTATGCGACTTTGAGTTATGCGAACGGACCCGGATATCATCCAGAAACTTCGAACCAAGCACGACATAACCTCGAATATGATCATCTAGGTAAGTACATAAGCATTTATTAAGCATATTTTCCATTCGAGCTGTATTTTATTTTTCAAGTGATGTGGAGAAATCGAATTTTCCGAAGACATCGAAGATCCAATGAGGAAGAAGAAAGCGATTTTAAGGGAGAAAATTGCTTCAAACGTGAAAAGAAATTATTTTTATATCACATTTGCTCCCGTTCTAGAATAACCGAGACTGCGAGATATTTAATTTTTCATCAAAGGAGGCTCTAATTTAAAAAATGTAGGATCTGATGAAATGAAAAAGGTTTGATCATTGATTTTTAAATGAAAGACAATTATATTTCCCACACAAATAGAATAAAGCGCAAAATGTTTTCTGAAGTAACCCCCCTTTTTTTTGTGAAATTAAATGCCGACGGGGAGCCTCACGTCCTCTTAGTTTTTTTTCTGAGCACCACACTCCCACGTTTCTTACCTGTGGTAGTATTCCATAAAATTTCGGTTAGTTCCTAACAAAGTACAGATTTGAAATAGTTTTACCTTCAAGTATTACGTACTGGTACTATACCACTAGCAATATCTTGAATCATAAGAAAAGGGTAAGAATGCCTTGTTCAGTTCATAATTCTTCATCATACACGTCAAGCTTTTTTTTCCTTGCAGATCAATGGGATTATAAATATCCTGCAATGGTTCCAAAACCGTATGAAAGTCATGGAGGAGACGATGTACCTGTGTACGCAAGTGGGCCGTGGTCTCACTTATTCAGTGGTAATTATGAACAGAATTTCATACCTCTAGCAGAGGCCTATGCAGCACACATAGGACCATCAAACTCTAAACCGTCTTTACATAATTCCTCTCCTGCAATAAAACCCTGTTCCTACATGTTTTTGACTTTCCTCTTGTCTATATTGTGTAAATACAATTGTTAATTTCGTTTTATAATTCTTAATTTAACACTCAATATTAAAAAATTTGGTACAAAATGGATTAAAATACGAGTAAAAACATCGCCTTAACTGAATTTGGAGGTCATGACTCATCTACTCACCAATACTACTGTACAATTTATCAGTTAATTTCCCATTTTTACTGTTATCAATATTTTAGAGGATATGAGTAATCAGTATTTCAGTTTAAGTATAGCGTTAAGATTGAGAAAAGAATGGAAATAGTAGATTTTTTCTCTGAAATCATACAGAATTTATAAAAAGGAAATTCTCTTCTACCATCTTTCTCGATAAAACAAAAATTAAATGAGAACTTAGTGAATAAAATGCATAAATTAATGTGAAAATACACAAATACTGTAAGTAACTGTAAATCAAAATATTATGTTTTGTGGTTATTCCTTTTTTACAGCTTTAGTGGATAGGTATTTTCATTTTAATTTGATATTCATTATATACTCGTATTAGTTATAGAAAGATTCTGTGATATAAATTTAGGTAGACTTGGTCTTGAAATTATTTCTTTCAAAGAAACATATATTAGCAATATTTTTCTTTGTAAAGTATGTATTTAAATATGGACTTGAGAACCAGAAGGATGCAAGTTCAGATGTTCAGTTTTTATTGGAAATTTATCTAATGAAATACTGCACTCAAAAAATTTTCTTTCTCAAGTAGCTACTCGAGCAGTTTGAATATCCAAATTGAATATTTTTCAGTAAAAGCTAATTGTTGAAAAGTTGCTGGGGCTTAGTTTTTCCTTAAGACAATGACAATATTCCAACTCAAAGAAATCAAGCCGAAATTAATGTGGCCATTAAAACATTTAAAAACTTAAATACCGATTCAATTTTGGGTCAATGCCTATAAGTATCAGATTTGTAACTGTTTTATACTTGAAGTGCTTCTTGGAAGTCAAGTGGTGTGACACTTTAAATAAAACTGAGATATTCCCAAAAATAAATTTGCATTCGCGTCAAAACAATATAGATTCCGAGTACTTACACCTACCTATAACATTTTTTTGAAAATTTTACTTACACGGCTCACACCTCCTTGGATTTACGAGTCGCAAAAACAATATTCTACAATTTTACAGTGTTCTGTTACCCTATAAATTATTTAATTTACAATTTTTTTTGTTTTTATCATTGTTACTTTTTTGAATTTACTTTTGAATTGGTTCATTATTAGTCATTATTAATAAATTACAATAAATATTGTAATATTTTATCATGCAAAATTTTAATAGAAAAATGCTATACTCAACGAAATGTAGAAATAATTTGAAAATTGTACTTAAATAGAATATGTCACGCAACAAATTTTTCATTATTCTTATTCATAAGTCAAAATAATAATAGCAATTTGACGATAACTCATTGTTACTATTATTATAATTATTATTATATTATCAAGGATGAAATTATTGAGAGGTTAGCACTTAGAATTCCCCCGCCCACGAAACAATTATACAAATTATTACATTAAATTAATTCAATTTAAGAAAATAAGATACATACTTGGACCAGTATTTTTTAAGAATCTGTAAGTATACACTTTTAATTGGAACGATCAAGTAAATTCGCGGTCATGTTACGTCATTACGAGGAAACCGCTAACTGAAGATAGTGAAGTGGCTCGTGTCGGATTGCAGAAACAAAATCATATTTACATTATTATAATATTGAAAACGTGCATGATGACTTCTACCAAACCTTTAATCGTTTTGAACACAGTGGTAAAAGTAATAATCATGCGAAAGAACCTGCAAAACGCGAACTTCACTAAGATTCAAAAAAATTAAAATAAATTGCAAGTTTCAGTTAATCACTATTACATCGTTAATCAATGTGTTATCATCTGTCGTGAATTCGTGATAATATACCTAATGCTTAAAAAATAACAACTACTTACAACACAGAACACAGATTAATGAAAATTAGAAAATTGAAACGATTAACGAGCCATCAAGAAGATTAATCAAGGGAGCTTATTGATAAGAACCGTTTGATGACAACAGCTGATGCCATTGCCAGAGATGTTTCCAGAATGGAGTGAAGTCGACGACATGCTCGCAACACTAATTTCCTCTTGAACCGAATCCAATCGGATTGCGAGATTGATGTTGCGAACATGTTGGCAACATAGATCTATTTCCAACATCACTCGACATTTTCGATCATCGAATATGGAGGAGTATTCGAATGCGAAAAAAATTCGAAAAAAAAGTAACAACGGCTTACAACGGCTGAACGGGCGCCTGCGTTTCACTTTCACGTTTGAATTCTCCCTTCAACGCGTTTTCTCACCAAATGTTCGGTGCAGAAAGTGTACCCAAAATAGTAAAAACGAGATAGGAGAGTTTGCTATTCGCAAGTAGTTGGAGTTGTTGTTCGCAGTCGTGATCGTTTGATTCGTTTCCCCAAAAATTTTACGTACGAATTTTGAAAAACTTGCTAACTTTGGCACTCATTTATGTTTAGTTTAATTCATTTGACTTGCAAGTATTTTCACGGTAACGCTTCAGTAAAAGTAATATCGTTTTTAATTTTTATGATTAAAACTTGCACATAGTTGATAGTGGCCGAAAGTATTGTGTCTGCGGTATGGTCTGCGGGTATTTGGTGAATATGGAGCAATAAAGAGGACGAAGAATTTCTTTCGATTGTTTTATTGGTAAGTTTTTATTAGACGTGTTGATTAATATTAGTTTTAAATGAGGTGGTTGATCCCTTAATCGGTTGACGTAAACGTTGACGCGGAGAGATGAACTTGAAGCTTGAAAATACAGCTGATAGAAGGGGGTTACGTTATCAAAATCAATCTAGATATAACGTCAGTTTTGAAATGTAACGCAGATTATTTGATAGAATTATCATGAAAATTTTAGGACAAATTGAAGTACAAAATGATTTATTTGATAGAATTATCATGAAAATTTTAGGACAAATTGAAGTACAAAATGATGAGGAACTAACTACAACTTGAATTTTCTAAAAACGTAGCGAGTTAGTTTGCAATACAACCTACCTACGTTAGTGATTACATCTTTCTAGAGACAGATATTCTTGCCTTGAACCTGGTTTAAGGTTGAACCCCATTTAAGCCAGCATATAGTACACCCCGTCCTTAAAGCCGGTTTTATTGAACTGTAAACCAGTGAGGAATTAAAATCATGATATCATACTCATAGATTGGGCAACTGCAAACTGTGTAATTACTGTAATTGAACGCCTTGTTCGCTGTATTCATAGTCGATGTTATTTAATCCTAAAAAGACCAGGTGGCGTCGTATACGACGCCGTTTGAGTATGGATGCGTCACTCCTCAAAGGACCAGGTGGCGTCATATATGACATTCTCCGGTCTTTTGAGGATCTTTTACTGTTTATTCGAATATGACGCCACCCGGTCCTTTGAGTAATCGAGTAAAACCTGGTTTTTCTAGTGTTAAAGTTGAGGTATCGAATAAAAGTATAGAATAATGATAATGTGAATTGTCTCAAAAAAAATTGGCAACTCAGGGGAACTTTTTAGTACTTAGTTTTCTTGTTTTTCTACTCATTTAGTTTGTGATCTTCGATCACGGCTGCCACTGCGTCCAAGAGCAAGCAGTTTTACCTTTTCTATCCGTTTGGTTTTTTTCTTTGCACTTTTTGGTGTCATGTGGTGTCGAGGTAAACTCTGGCTCAAACACTTCACAGTGAATATTGTCATAACAATAAAATAATTTTAAGCTGAAACATCAAAACCATTTAATTTTACCATTTTAAAACCAACTATTGCAGATAATTGAATGTATCTATTCGTTGAATAGAAATATGGCTAATGTTGTTGTATTAATTGACAACCTAAATGAATTATTAATTACAGCTTTACCTAATCACCGACGTTGTAAACGAGAGCAAAATTTGACTTATCCCTTTTGCCCGGTAAGCTCTTTTACCCGAGTCTGTCCTTGTATTGTTTGCTATCACACATTATACTCGTAGGTAATTCTGAAATAATCTTTTTGTGTCCTGAAAACGATTACATAAGTGTTATATCAATTTTCAAAATATTTTTAAAGAAAAAGTGGGCAGTTTCTATAGATTTATAGGTTTCTAACTTTTAGAGTCATCATTTCTTATTTTATTTCTAATATATTTTTTTGAATCTCTGTTAAGTTCTATAGATTCTTCAGGTGAATAAAAATATAGTGCACCCAAGTTACTTTTCGTTTCGTTTGAACAGTCATATTTCTTCACACTAAATTTGATAAAAGTCTTCAATGCGGATTCTACCTTTGTTGCAGATATATTTTCGAGTCAAATTCGGAACACTAAGTATAATTTAAATTTGTATACCCCAAGAAATTTAAGCGAAGTTTCATTTCTTTAGTAAACTTTTCTGTATTATTCTGTTTCCACCCGAAAGCAGTAGAAGAATAAATTAAAGTCTCATTCAAAATAATACAAAGTTATCGCTTTCTGGAGGATAGTAAGCCTATTGTAGTTTATACAGTCAACAGAGACGTATCATAGGGCTTTAATTTCCTTCCGTGAAATGTTATTTATGTTTGAGATTAAGTAGGTATAGTTGAATAGTTAAATTTTAAAAATGATTTGAATAATTTATTCTAGATGAGTACTTAGTAGAAGTTCCTTAGAGAAGATCGAATAAATTTAGTCGAGTGGTGCACATGTGCAACTAAAAGATATTAATCAATTTTGTTTAGAGTGGGAGTTAATTTGATTCCTATTTATTATCATGGCGGGCGAAACGTGTGCTGCGGAGCACAAAATGCACCACACAATCAATGGGAATGAATGAATTAGTGAATGAAGAAATGAATGTCAATGAATGTGAAGGAGTTTGAAGGAATGTGAAGGCATGTGAAAAATGAATGTAAATTAATGTAAATGAATGGGGATGATTTCTTCATTTTCCCTCCCGTCAAGATATGAAAATTGAATGTGTAGGTAGGTATAGTCTATTGAATTTTAATTATTGTTGCTCTTTATTTTGTTGCTTATGTTTGCAATTTGTGTACCTACTTGCTCTTAGGCGTAAACTGTCCATGTCCTGTTCCCGTAATTATGAATTCATTCTACGAACCCACATAACAATGTTAGAAGTATCAACTTGCATTTAATAGGAAGTATATTGTATCGAATATAAATTAACGCTAGAAAAACCAGATGACGACGCCGTTTGAGATGCACCATTCCTCAAAGGACCAGGTGGCGTCATATATGACATTCTCCAATCCTTTGAGGTTCTTTTACTGTTGAGTCGAATATGACGCCACACGGTCCTTTGAGTAATTGAGTAAAACCTGGTTTTTATAGTATAAATCTATGTACGATTAGATTAGCTGGTACCTATTCTGGATCAGTTATATTACCTGAAAAGTTAGAAAGAGTGTTACCCAAAAGGCTTTGCTTCTCTCGTCTTATTTACTTTCTCTGGTTGCCTACTCGTATTACTCACTTAGTTTACTTCAACCTGGTTGAAAAGTAAGTTTCAATGAAGTACTATCTTCATTCGTAGTACATCCAAATGGCAAAAAGCTACAGAGAAAAAATTTACTTGACTGGAATATTGTTCAAACTGAAAAAAATTACCATCAATAGCTGTAGATAACTTACTTACATTTTAATATTATACATGTATAAAAAATTATTGGTAATTTTCAGTCGAGCTGTAACTGAAAACACTTCATTTTCATTTAATATACAATATTGATAACTTCATGGTTCCGAAGCTCCAGACGCATTTTCATCAACTTTAGGGATCGAATATGTAAATTTTCTTGCCAATCAAACCAAATTTAATTTTTTTTCTTTTTGGCATTCATTTATAGTACTTGTACATTACAACGCGTATGTTTTTATGAAAATTTAATCGAGTTTTAGATGAAAGTTCAATTTGACAGAACCGTCATTGTTTGATACATAATTTCACTCTAACTTCAGTAAATTTGCAAACGTTGTTCTCGAAACTTTCTCCTCCTTTTTTTTTCTCTCTAAAAAACGTCAGTTTTGGGAATTTGGCGATGAATAATTGAAGCATATCCATATTTTTACGTCACAAAGCGTACCACTTTAAATTAACTTTATTTTGAAAGGTCTGCTGCCATTTTTAGGGTAATTAGTCAGTCTTCCTCGTTTATATCGTTTAGTACAATGTACGTCAGCTGTCATCAAACGAAGGGTGCTAATGGCGACTTTCACCTAATGGTGGTACAAAAATTCGTTTTCGGATGATTTACACAAAATTATCGTCACGTTTACGCCATTTTACGAGTGTTAAAAATTGTTCACCGCTTGTATAATGATCATTTATTGCCTCCGAAAATGGGAAAGTGCCTATTGAAAAGTTTTGAAAACGATTACCGTGGTCTCCTGTTTCACATTTTTTAAAATACCGAGGAAAATAAAATGTGACGAGAAAAGAAGGATGGAAAGTAGGGAAAACAATTTACCCTATTTCTCGTAAAAATTAGTTCCTGTATAACTTTGACAAAAATAAAAATTACCATCTTGTATAAGTTGAAAAGTTGCGAAAAGGAAAAACGTTATGTAGTTTTCTCGCTTGCATTACTCGTACGTAAGGTCGTTATGATTAATGTCCTCTTATTGGCTTTTCTCTGTTATAACGTCGCTACTTCTGTCCCGCTGCTTTCCAAAGGTAGGTATTGAAAGAAAATGGCATAACTACGTTTGGTGAAAGAAAATGTGTTCAGAATAAAAATGGGGGGAAAAATTAACTTCTGAAGGCATTATTCTTTTTAAATGATTTTTATTCGAGTACAATACATAGGTTGCACAAAGAAGATTTCATTTATAACAAACTGGAGTGCGCAGGAGAAAAAAAAAAGTTAGATTCTTGGACTTTGAAAACAGTAAACTGGAGAGCGCAAATCATCTACCTACCTCAAATTTTTTTTAATTTAAATATTTTTATATTGTTATCATCACAATAAAGTATGCAAGTAAATTAGAATGTAGACTTAGGAACGGTGAGAAGTGATGATCTGTTTTGCATACCTGAGAACTTGATTCTTCCTCCACCTCAAGTATTTTGCCCTATAGCTGTTAACTTCCTCTTATGCTTCAAGAAACAAAAAGTAATCAAATAAATTATTCATAATTTATTTCAAACAATTCAGTTTCATAAAATAAATACTTTATAAAAAATAGGTCAATAAATAAAATGAGAGGTGAGTGCGTTATCATTCGATTTGCAAATGGAATTAAATAATCGCACAATGAGAAAAGGAATAGAGAGACAAGAAAAATAATAAATTAACAAAATTGTAATGACTACACAACGTGAGAGAAATTAAGAAAAAAAAAAACAGAGAGATGAACGAAAAAAGTCAGACTACGAAGATATCCAATTATATAGGTAACAATGGTCGTAGCTAAGACTTCGTGGGATTCAACACGTCTTCATTTCTAGGATTGGGTCCTCAATATTGAAGACTGTTGATTCTCAAAACATCGAAATTCTCTCGAACGACCGTTTATATACCGTAACATTTGCCCATTTATGCGGGAAAGACTCGGTCAGCGGGTATCTTGGCTAGGGCTTTGCCGACTATATCCTTCACAATGGCTATGATGGCTTCTTCAAAGGCTGGTTTCAGTTCATCGAATAACAATTGCCAGTTCTCATTCAAGAATACGTTCAAATTTTTGCCTGTAATATAAAGTCTTGGTTAAAATTCATTGTTGGGAAATTTTGCTGGGAATCTAAAGTCTTCTTAAATGAAGTTAATGTGTTTAAAATATTATATTCTCAGTCCGAATATTTGTTATATGCTACTATTTAATCGTGGCTTGTTTCAATAAAATAATTTTATCGTGGTTCCTCAAATGATGGGAACGAATATTGTTTAAAAAAAGTGGACATTGGTCACTCACTTCAAAGAAAACAATCTTCATTTTAGCCTCGTTTACAATGCTGGCTTTTTGCTTTTGTATTTTTGCGTTTGTTTTTCCATTTATTACTTTAACTAATCATCAACGTGAAGAGAAAGTAATCAAAAATAAAATTGCTTCGTATTGATTGGCTTGCTTAAAGACCATTGTTAATGACGTGAAAGTTGCATTATAGTGACCTTTGTGACTGCAACTCGTAGAAAATCGTTTTTTTGAAGAAAGGTATAGGTACAATTATTTTGTACACTTACTCAGTTCTGGATTGCCTTGGAACAAGTTTTCAAGCTGCAGCGATATTTTACTGACTTTGGTGACTTTTAAGCTGGCACTTTTGATAACGATGTGTTTGATTCCATTTTTCTCGACTACTTCTCCTTTCAAGTTGTACAGTTCCAGTTGTGGGTCGACTGAAAAAGTGAGAAAAAGGAAAATTAGACATTCGATGTCTGCTAAATGTGCGAAGAATCCTAAAAATGTGGGGATAAAAAAGTGAAAAACGAAAGGAAAAACGTGATGCTATCGCGTGTTGGTGGACAGAGCAAATATAGTTCCAATCTCTCGTGGAATTCGTTAATTTCATTTCGGCAAAGTTTTTTACCCTACATCCTTCATGTTTTTCGATGGAATGATTTTAAATGGTCGGAACTTGAAATGAGAGGAAAGAAGTAGAAATTAAATGCAAGTTGAATGGAGTTTATTTTGCTCTCCAGCTCCCTAAAAACAACTGCATAAAAGTTCAAAAGTCATCGCATTAATGGAATCTGCTGCGGTGAAGACATCGTCGTGAAAAATACGAAAGCTAAGTTATGATAGTAGCCTTTTAACAGATTTTCCCCCGAAAGTACAGCTATGTAAATTAGATTAAGAGGCGAATATAGGGAAAAAAAAGAGGATTCTCGAAAAGGAAGGAGAGCTGGTCGTGACAAGATTCTAAAGGTTCGTCATTTCATTTTTGTTAATTCTAATGAATTATACGCGCTGTGCCAATTATGATGACCTCAGAAAAACTTGGAAAAGTTAGCATTAAGTTATCCGATATTTTGAATATTGTGCCGTATTGCCAGAAACTATAATTCAGTAAAATTTCAAAAATGAGGATGAAAATAGATGAAAATGAGTTATTTGGCAACGTTCTATCAGAGTCATCGGCCATCATAATTGGAATAAAGTATAACTCACAACTTGTAAATATGCTGAAAAAGTCAATTGTTCATTCTCAGGGTTCAACCTTTGAGCTTACAATTAGTGTGTAATGTATGACATCAATAATTGAATTAAGGTAATGGAAATTGGCGTTTCATTTATAGAAAATTATTTTTTATTTTTGTGGTGGGGGGGGGGCGTGGTGTAATCTAAAGAAGTTGAAAACTTTTATCTACACAAGTAGACAAAAACGACTTCAACGTTCCTAACATTAAATTACTGCCTCCAAGCAAACTTCACGTTTAGGAGGAAAATAAAAAACATCTCGAGCCAATTTTCATTCATCTCTTTGAAATAGGCCTTTACAGTACTTTACGATATTACAAAAAATGCGGGAAAGTTCTTCTTGAAAACGAAACTAGAGAAAAGTAAAAAAAAAAAAAAACAAGCTTTAGGCATCAGTAAAAATAAACGTTGATACAACTTATTTTTTTGAAAAAAAATGAAATTCCTTCTTGTTTTTAAATTTCAGCTTAATACTCGTACATTTCACCGAACAATAATTTTTAGTGTGGATGGAATTAGAACTTGTTTTCTTATACGTCCTCTGTTCAAATTTAGTTTTCATGCGTTCCGACTTCTTCCCCCTCCCCCTTCCCCGCGGTTGTGTAGGTAAATTAAATACATGTTTATATTTTAGAAAATTTTTCGAATGTGAGTTGAAATTCTGTAAATAAAAGAATAAGTTTTTTTGTTGAACAAGATTTCAGCTCATAAAATACTGCAGTCTGCTCGACTTTTACTGTAGTTAAAAAAAAAAGAGTCGGGCTAATTAGGTTGGTACTATACTTCATTAAAATTCGTACCTAGGTATATGATTTGAAGTAAACAAATATTTGGTCAACAGAGTTACGATTATTTTATTCGTTCATTTATCGCCATTAGGCATTAATGCACGTATGTTTGAATCAGAGTTTATCTGATTTTTCCATTATTTAAATCGATTTGGTTTCATATACTCGTAGCTAATTGCATTTTATTATGAAAGATCTTTGATTTGCTTGTAACCAAGGAACAAGAAATTATTGTAAATATTTAGTGTTGGATTACATTGTTGAAGAAATTTATTTTCAATGTCTAATTTGGTGTAGATATTCATCTTGCCTGGGCAGACTTTGGGGGGTCACAAGAGGGCTATGCCCACCCAAATTTTAAATTAGCGCCTCCCTCAAATTCTATACAAATTTCAAAATTTTAAAATTATTAGCAGATATTCGTTCTTAGCTCTAATAGCCAATAGGTACTCGAAATTTATTCATTTTTTTCCATTTTACTCTTTATCGAGGATAATTTTTGGTCTTTTTAGCAGGTTTTCGATAGCTTTTTTTTTTTTTCCCAGTGACTGATATAAAAATTTTTAGCCCTCGCAAACACGTCAAGCAAAATCCGCCTGTGTCATCTTGGATCAGGGAAAATAATTTCGATTCAAAATTATAATTCTAGCAAAACGTATACGTCATTTCATAAGCTTTTATTATAATTATTATGTATAAATATGGCTGGCCTTAAGGGAATTTGAATTTTAGATTTAAAAAAAAGAGGAGCTGGCCTTGGGGAAGTTTGAATTTTGGATGAAAAAAAAAAATGGCTGGCTTTAAGGGAATTATACGGATAAGAACAAAAATGACAAGTATGCAGGGTCTCTCCAACGTTGCGGTCTTCGAAAGTAATGAGAGTACATACTCGTAAGTTGAATAAAACCTTAAATTAATAAAAATTATCAATGTTTACCATTTTTGTATATTTTTTTCGGCATTGAAATTATAATTTCGATTTTTCAATAAAATGTATTCGCCCATTTTACCTCGGAAAATTAATAAGCAGCTGTATGGTTCAATTTTTTGTTAGTCTTTTAAATAGCGTATCTAGGCTTTTATTGTTGGACTTGAAGATTCACATATTCACCTTATTATGGTAAGTGGTTGGTATTAGATAAATTTAATGAAAGCGCAAAGAAAAATATGGGAATAATTGATAAACAACGTTATAGAAACATTATAAAAATAGAAGAAATTCAAGACCCGTGGTGGTACTTTTTATTTACGGATGAAATTTTTTTCTTCTCTTGGCTTCAAATGTACTTGTAATTTTGACGAATTCTCGTGTAATTTGGACGAGTGACAAAAATCTACCGATTTTTCAATCAAACTTTGTTGGTATGAAATGTTTAGTTGTTTGGTATGTCAGACATTATTGTGATATCGAAAGACTGAACTTCTTTTTTCTTTGTATAAACTATTCCAAAACTGTTGAAATTTTGCAGTTTCTTTTGAAATTCGATTTCGACCTTGAGTGCACTTTTTGTATTGAATGGAATGATTTTTTTACTTTTTTGCTTTTGAAAAGTTTTATTAGTTTTTTGCTGAAAATCATGTTTTCACAACTTACCTATCTAATGAAATAAAATTTTTATTGAAAAAATATTTTTAACCGCGGAGTAGAAAGGAAATTTTGAAGCCGTTCGTAATGGAGGTTGTGAGAGTTTAGTTTTTGAAGTATTTTTATGTAAGTTTAAGTTGGAATACGTAAAAATGCATAGGACGACAGAGGGGTTCTGAGTCCCTGAAGCTGAAATTTTACAGATAGGTTCATTTTTTGAATTTTAGGAGTTCTCGTCGGGTCAGTAAGTCTTTTTTATTTGCTTTTTCACCTCGATGTTGAGAAAAATGAATTTCGGCCCCCTGTTTTCGAATTTTTTTCTTTATTTTCGGATCTCTTCTCCCACCTCTTCGCAAAAGATTCAACGAATTCTTTTGCTGTTCGAGTTTCTTCCTGCTACAAAAAACCATAACATAACCTTTCGTTGTAGATATTGATTCACGAGTGAATGTGTGTTTTTTTCCCCATCATCTTGTCATTTTGGAAAATGGTATGTGACGTAAACCGCCATTATAAATTTCACATGCTCTCAAAAGATTTTTGGGGAAAAGTATAGGCTTAGGAAAAACTGTATTAAAATTCCGCTTTTCATATTTTTTTTCCGAAAAGATTGAAAATTCGTAAGCCAAAGGGAGACTAATATCGTGTGTGTTATTTGTTTTCTGTGGTAAAACTTTCGGTAGCGGAGGCATTTCAATATTATACTCCATCATTGGTTTTCAGAAAACGTATAGTTTAAAAAGGGGCAAAGAAGATTGTATTTGCGTGTAAATGTGTAGGGGCTGTATAGTGTTTAAGTCATTTTGCTCCAGACTGATTCAGATGACTGTTTTTAAAAATTCATAAATTCATTACTATGATAGTTAGAAACCTCCAGTTTTTGCTGTTGTAGGTACTTTCTTAGTTTTAAAAATTGAAGCAATCAAAGTACGCAGAGAAAAATGATGAATAAAAATGCGAGAAATTAGAAGTAATAAAGTCTTCAATTTCTTATTTTTTTAAAAACTGAATGAAAAAATAGTATTTCAAAGGGTGCTTTAAGAATTTATTCTTGAAAGAAGACCAACTGCCGCATCACATGACATGAAAAAGATTTCTCGAAGAAATACGTTAGTCAAGTAGTTTGAATTTTTTACATTTTTAAGGAAAAGCCGAAGAATTTAATGTTTTTTTTTTTTTTTCTAAGCAATGGACTGTATACTGAAAATAATTTTCATGCCGTATGATACAGCAGTTGATGGTCTTTGAAAAAAGTAAAAATTTTCATGTATCCTTTGAAATAATTTTTTTTTATTCAATTTAAAAAAAATGAAAAATCGAAGACATTTTTCATCTCAAACTTCTCACATTTTCATTCATCATTCATCTCTGCATGCTTCGATCATTTTAATGTTTGAAACCAAAAAAATACATCATACATATTTGCCAAATAATGGCGCAAGCCAGAGTTCTTAAACTATTATAGTTTTGAATTTATTAACTTTGAAGAGTAGTACCCGATATTGGTTTGGAGAAGAAAATAATTTTAACCTTGACCCACCGAAGAGTACAGGCAAACCATCATAAATGAATGTAACTCATGTTACTCTATCTACAGTTGCGTGGTGGCGAACTCAAGACAGAGCATCCTGTATAATAACGAACTGTGTTCATAAATAGTAAATATTGCCCATAGGAATCGTCATGCTTTAGGTGTGGAATGCTATTTCTATAAGGGTGGAAAAGAAAATGAATGAGGGGGGGAGGAACAGGTGACGAAAATGTGCGACCAAGAAAGCTACTGAAAAACGGATGCCCCTTGTTCGTGCTGCTGTTGTACGTGCTACTAATTTTGCAAGTTTATAAGGGCCGCGGATACAAGAAGTGAAAACTCTGGCAATTTTACGGATTGAGCCGAAAGGATGCCGTCGATAAGGAAAGAAAACCAGATGCTCTTTATGCAGCAGTCTCCGCAAACGAGCTGATATTTCGCTCGCTTTATGGCTGGAAATTTTGTTAACTACAGCTCTTAAAAGAAAGTGGCTGTAATATTGTACGTAAATGTGGAACTGAAAGTCGTATAAAATGCTAAAGATGTGTAACCTTTTTTTATTTCCATCATACTTTTTAGCAGGTTTTTCCTTCTGTCGTTATAGCAAAGTTGAAAAAATAAATAAAATAACACAAGAAATAGAAAGCACGCAGTTGAGCGAAGGAAATAAAAACTCATTTTTCGGATGGTGGAAATGAAGTCGAGTGTAGAGCAAAATATGAACAGGTGAGAGCCGTATGAGCCATTTGATATTGCTTTTGTGTTGTTTTTATTAGAAATGAAATTCTATTAGAAGAGGTGTTATAGAAAATATTCGAAAGATTTTCAAATGGGAAAGACAGATTTATATGATGCTTAGCCTATCGCCCAGATTCTTATCTTGCTTTCAAGAAATCTTGTCTCGTCTTAGTGGGTGAATTCCGTCAATGTGTTCACACTTTTGAAAAATTCCATTTTACGATCATTAATTATAGAAAATTTTGGTATTTTTGACCAGGCTGCCTGTAGGTTATATTGCAGCAGATAGTTTCTAGTCAGAAAGTATTCAAGAAGCCAAATACCTTTTGGTGATGATGTCCGCGTGTAGTATATTTTTTTTTATGTATAGTTACTTTTTTTTATCTTTTAAAATGAAATCTAAATTCTATGTAGTCTTCATCCATCTATAATTAATCAGGAGGCTGTCAGATCCATAGTCAAGATATTTAGTTAGGGTTGGTTCACTTGGGGCATATTGGGGAGTAGGGCTACTCGTTTCTTCCCTCCTCATCCTTTTATTTTCCATAATTGACTTGGTCTAAGGGAGGGGTCAGTCCCTTCATAGTATTAAAATATGTTCGTCTTTTTTGAAGCCGCATTCAGTGAGAATATCTAAAATTGTGTATATCTAGAGGTTGAATAACAAGTATTGTGATGTAGGCCAATAAGTTGGGATTATCGGCAATAGTGAGATGAAAATTTTCGAATTTCTTATCTCTTCGTAAACATCTTTCAAAAAAAAATAGAAAAATTTTTTTTTATTGTATACAGTACCGTTGAATGTGGCGACTTTACACACTTTTTTCATGTTTTTCAACTTTGTCCTTCAATAACTCCTCCAATTTTTAAGCTACTGAAGTGAATTTGGTTTTAAAATTTTGGTCTAACATAAAGTTTGAGTTTGCAGCCTTCCTTCTATTTTTTATGATTTTTCAAAAGATTTGTGTAAAGTCACCCCTCAATGGGACGACTTTCCCCATCAATTTGTTACTGATGGGTTATTGATGATGGGTGGAAGGCAAAATTTGAGGATGTTTGTACTGGGATATACGATTGGAAAGAAACTAGTCTAGTACAAACTTCAACCGTGTGAAACCGAACTGAATATTTTGAGTGATTGTGGTTAAAAAGAAAAGACGAATAAGAAAAAGCAAAAAAACCATATCGCCGCTTCATTTTCTTGTTCTGTTACTGGGTGAAGTGAGGTAGGGGCGACGATCTTTTTTTTCTTTTCCTCCTTCTACCTGCTTCGATCCAAATCGTATTTCGGTTTTAATTTTTGCCTGGCAATTTATTTATTGGGCTAAAACGAAGTGGGTAAAGTCGCCCCTTGAATGTAAAGTCCCGTTCGACGATAGTCTAATAAATTAATTTTTTCGCTTTGCGGAAGTATAATTAGATAGGCGAACACCTACTTATATACTTATAATTATTATACTGGGATTTCAGAATATATAACTGATTTACAGTCATGAAATAATTCATTGATCTGATCTTAATAAATATCATACGCAAAAAAATGGCTGAACATATTTTATACTGTCTCAAGTCGAATTATACTAGGTAGGTAGATGGAAACCTTTCCTGGTATACAATTGAGATTTTGATTTTTTTTCCTTTCATGGTGCACAGTGTTACAGTCATGTTATTTTCTTTCAAACTTTCACTATACTCGTATGTCTTCATCACAAAATTGGATAAGAATAAATGCAAGAAAATCAGATATTTCCTTTCTGTTTTCCATTCTCGTACTCGTCATTGAGGTGACAGCCGTAAGAACTCTACAACTCAAGGAATTTCCAACTAATTTTTACTTTTTGACATTCGTCATAACTTCACGCTTCTTCATCTTCGCCACCCGGTCGTACAGCTTATTTTCACACAGTTTTTTGTTCGCCTCCAGTCGCGGAAAAACCACACATTAATAATAATGAGAAAAAAAATTCTCAACCAGTTTCTACTAATTTGACTTTAATAGCTATTTTCTGCGCAGTTTGAATAAATTGTTGTACAATTTTTTTTTTTTCATTTACCCCAACATCGTCTGACCGGTTGACCTCCTACATTCACAAATTTGAAATGGAATTGCATGTATTTATAACTTGACTGTTAAATCCACTTAAAATGAAAATTTTGGAGATACATTAATGGCCAAGGATATAATGTATGTGAAGATATCTGGTGTGCAACATTTCACTTGTATGAAAAAAAAAGTGCATTGGTAAAATACTTTGGACGAAGGGCAATTGTTTAATATATGGGTACTGTTATAACTTGAATAAAAGCGTGAGACAGATGGAAAAATATCCCTGGCTCAAATTTTTTATATATTATGTATTTTCAAAAAAAAAATTATTTTTTAAATAAGTACTCGTACTTTCATTTTTATTTTTTGAAATAAAAAAACCTTACTCAAGGGTGTAAGAAAGTCTATTAAATTTAAAAAATGAAACAGAGAATGAGCTCATGTTTGGCTTTTTCTCATGAATCAAGCCACCAGTTTAATTTGAGAATAGTCCAAGTCGACCATTCTATTGAGGAAATTCGTAAAAATAAAAAACGAATTAATTAATCTCATGTTGTACATTTAAATTCTTGAAATTATCAATTCTAGTACTTATCTTTAATTCTAAGAATTTTTTAATCAGAGATTTAAACTACACAACAATTTCTTTTAGTATGGGTCCTCATAGTTTTCTATGTCAAAATGGAATGGTTATTTGGAAAAATTATGTTTATCGTATAGAAGTAAATGGTCAACTACATGAAAAACAGTCATTACTATTTTATGGAAGATTTTTAAAAGAAAAAGTTACAAATGACTAAAACGAATTTGTTCTTCTGTAGGCTGGTGTTGAGAAGAGGAATGAAAACAGGTCTGAGAAGAACAGTAATCTGTTTATGTATTCGTAGTAAGTTTGTAGCATTTCATTATTCCCTCTAGTAAAAAATCTCGAGTGGATAAGGAAGGAAAATGAAGGAAATGTTATTACTGAATCGAAAAACAACATTAACTTTTTCTTTTTTTGTCGTCTTATTTTAAAAGAAATTGACGCAGATAGAGATTTTTTCGCGAAAATAATATACATCGTAACTGAATTTGTAGTTTTTTTCCTTTTTTACTCGCCTTTTTTCTCTATTTTTTTCATTCGTTGCCAAATTTACTAGTCTTTTTTTTTTTTAAATATTATAGACCTATATTTTCTTTTGTCCAGGAATGAAATGTTTTCTTTCAGATACTCCATAAAAATTATTTACATGACTAAAAGAATTTCAAATTTAGTGTTTTTCTTACCTACACTACCTTCGTTGAAAAACATCGTACCTTTTGTGTTTTTTTCTTGACGTTTTTCAATGGATGGGCTTTTTGGAGTTTCTGAAATACTTGTAGTTCGAGAGGATTTATTCGGGTACACTTTTACTGTACTGGTTTTGACAAATTTGTTTTCGTTAGAAAGGTACCGAAGGAAAAAAATGCTAATCATATTTTAATGGTCTTTTTTTTTCTCACTCAATTATATCGTATCTACAGCCTATATAATTTGCTGCAAATTCAATTATGAAAATTCCTGAAAAATTTTAATGGAGGTGGGTCGGTGAATATTGCGTGGGTCTCGAATGACTTCGCTCACATTCGAATTAGTCTGAAACATAATATTTTTTTTCAAACTATATATGTACATTAATTCAATTTTAATGCACTCATTTGGTGGATACATTAGCGTATCTTGATTTGTAGAGAATTTGAATGATCTATTCCTGAAAGAAGCGTATTGTTTACGCTGAGGGAAACAAAAATTGTTTCAATTTTTACTAACTTCAGTCTTATTTTGTTAAGATAAGGAATCTGTAGCAAAAAAAGGATTGGTCACATTTTTGACTGAAACAAATGATCAAGATGTCATAAGAGAAACTTTTTTTGAATTTTTGTAAAATGTGAAATAAATTTAGACCTAGGTATCCCTTTTTTGAAAAAAACTGTTCCGATATTTCAGAGATTCCAAAATTCTTTAAATACCTGAGGATAGAGTCAAAATGATATGTATTTTCGTTTTACCTATACATCCCCCGAATACGTTTGCGTCAAATTGCATGAAACGCATAATTTCCTTTTCTAATGTTGTTTCTGTCTATATTCTTTTATTTATTTTCAATAAACACGGTCTCTTCTAAAAAGTTCAACTCCACCCATCACTGCTGCTCTAAGTTTATTTCAACCATCCCTGCATTCAAAAAAGGACGAAAATTCCTTGATTGTGGTTTTTTCAAATTTTGCTTTACTTTTTCTCGTTTTTCTCTTTTCCAGGAAGGTTTTTCTCGGGAAAGTCCTGTTATTTGTTCTCCTTTTCTCTCATTCAGAGCTAGTAAAATTCATCTGAGCGTAAAAATACCATTTCATTAACTTTTATATATCGAGTGCTGAAAGACGGCGCCGTTAACTAAAAAGTACCCTCCTCTTCTCCCCCACCACCCCCCCCCCCCAAAAAAAAAAAAAAAAAAAAAAACCAACTGTAAATATTCGAGACGGTACCAGATTTCAGCGATAAAAATTGTTAGTAAGTCCTTTTTCCAAAAACACCACGTCTCAATAATTATAGCTGTGTTTGATTAAACAATCAGTTTCTGCCGAGTGACGAATTTTACCATAATATTATTATTTTAGGATAGCGAGTAAATAAGGACAGCGAAAAAAATGAAAGAAATGAAAAGAGAAGAAAAATAAGCTTTTAAAAAAAGTTGTGTATGACCTTCGATAAAATGTGCGTTTACGCTTTGAGGTTGCGAGAAATTATTGTGTGTTGCAGAATGGCAAAAAACATGTGAAAATTTTGAGTCGATTTCAGTTGGAAAAAAAAAAGTTTAATCTTTGTTCGCTGGTTTTGGTGAAGATAATATAGGTATTTTGCCAGGGTTCGAAATCATTGTAGTGGGCCATCCCTCCTGACTTTTTTTTCCACTATCCGATTTTTGTAGAAAAATGATAGTGTAAGTATGGAAAATGAAAGTACGGGCCACCTTGAGCGTGTAAATCCGATTAAACTGAATTTACAGTACAATAATCACCATCGAGTAAATTGTGTGGGATTCTCTACGACTATTCGAAATAGTTGGAGTGTGAAGGCGTTAAGATTACAAAAACGATGCGGTTTTGTGGAAAAGCGCTGAGGTATATTTTTTTGAAAATAACTCCTTATGGAAGGCGCAATTTTTAGTTACTTCAGCAGGGATATTCAGCAATTTATTTTCGCGTGAAAAATAAAATAATGAATCCTGCGGTCCTGGCTAATGGAACAGGTATTCAAACTATAAATTTAAAAAAAAAAAAAACGAGCGGTGTTTTTCTGAGGAAAAGTAATTTAACTGATTGTACGTCGTATTTACGAGGTATATTACATAATGAAAAGTTGTCAACTTGATTCTACCAAAATTAATTTTCGCAACAATGAAACTATTCTATGGTTACTTTTTTTTAACGTTCAGGAATTTGATTATTTTCTAATCGAGTTTGAGAAAAGAATAATTATCGAAGATTGTCTGTATCTTTACTAAAACAGTTTCCAAAGAAATCTTGGGAGTTAGTTCAAGTCTCAGAATAGTTTATTTTGACTCTATTGAGAAAAACTAGTAACTTTGTCATTGTTTAAGTAGTTTTACAAGTTTTTCATTTACACAAGTTGGAAAGTCATCAAAATGTTATTGATGAAAGAAAAGTTGTGAGTTACTTTGGTAATAGCACATTATAGGTCTCGCTTTTTTATTGTGCTCTATTTTTACTTCTATTATTTCAACTTGGTTTATGAGTTTTCATTCAAAAAAGCTATAATTTGAATTTCAATGATGTTAAAAACATTTGGAAGGTATTATATTTTGTTTTCTTTTTCTATAACTATGGCGTAGTATAATTATGTCCCCGTCGAGGATGAGTTGTTTGGCAGGTCTTCTTTTCGTATTCTGAATCTTTTCGAATATCAGATTCGTGTTCATTATGCGAGGGTTATTTAAAAAGTAAGATCCAGTATAATTTTCTTTCTTCTTAAAGCAAAAATGATGCACCCGTACGCATCAAGCATCAAGAGTGTGAAAGAAATTTTGTCTGATTACATTTTTATGCATTAGCAGTGATTAGCTTCCTGGGGGGGGGGGGGGAATAGTCTACGCTTATATTAGTATTTTTTAATTTTTTTAGGAGTATTTTTTGGCGGCAAGTATTTTTTTCTTTTTAGATAATTTGTTTTTTTTTCTGCAAATTCTAAGTTTATTTCTGGAAAAACTTGAAAAATATTTGGTAGTGGAATGTGGTTATTCCGGTTGCAAGTATTAGGGAAAATGGCGTTGGGTAGAAAATTTAGGCATATCACATTCATTCAAATAGTCGTTCGAAGAAATAGTCTGGAGCGGGGTCAGTCCGGTAATCGACGCTAAAATTAATTTTCGGCAATGAAAAATTTTATTCAAGAAGCATTGAATGAGAAACGATGCAGTTCTAGTGGGTCTGGGAAAGTGTATTATCGGATTTATTTGTTTTCTGAAAACCTTTAAATCAGCTTGGCTATCATACGGTGTATTGAATGTTTTCATTTAAAAAAAAAAATTTTTTACGCCAGATTAGGAATGAAAGTTTTGCAAGAAGTAGGATTCGAACGAACCTTAGGAGTACTAAGTTTAAAATTTTGCCGACCTTTCATTGAATAAAGTTGGGTAAAAATCAATTTTGACCAAAAAAAAAAAGATGTGAAGAGGAAAAGAAAGAAAAATTAAATTCGATTTCCAGGTGAGCGAGAAGATGAAAAAAGGAAAGTAATGGCTGGCGAAGAAAAAAAGAAGATGGAAAAGTTGAGTGTAGTAAAGGAGATGATGAAGATTTGGTTGGGTGAAGGGCGCGCTGAGGGGATCGGAGTAAAATGACACGCATTCGTAAAAGCGAAATACCGTGTATTAAATTAAAAACTCGAATTTCGCCAAGTGTGGAGAAGTATTTTCAAATAATAAATCACTTCGGGCGTTTCTTCTCTCTCATTTCGGAAGGACGCAGCGAATTCTTTTCTTCTTTGGCCACCCCGTCCTGTTTTCAACTTTTTTCTTTTTTGGAGGTGGAAGAGGATACTTTGTCGCGTAGCCTTTTGTTGTGAAAGTTTTATTGGGTGAAAGGGACCAAAGGGTGAGGTTTTTCTCAACACCCTCAAGTGCTTAACACCACGTATTTTCCTCTGCTGGTCAGTTTGAAGTAATAAATAAATATTGTACTCACATAAGGTGATGTTACAGGGTCCCTTGCCGTTGATGGCCAAAACTTGTACTTTTCCTTTGGCCGTGTAAGATCCAACAATATTGATTGGTTTGCTGAATCCTAATCTGGCTGATCCTTCGAGTTTGTTCGGATCGACTCTGCAAAGAAAAAAAATAAAAACATCGAATTTTATTTTCGAAGCAAATTAAATTCTGTCTGATACTATAAGTCTCTGAACTCTTTGTTATATTCAGGGTATGTTCTACCAGGTCCATTTCTGAATGAAAAATATAGCATTTTCCCCGAGAATTGTATAGAATTTTGAACAAATAATGGTGGTTTTTGGATTTATTATGTACACCAGATATCATCAAACTTGGATTTATAATTTTCTACTGTATTACATTTTGGGTTCTCCGTCCCTCACGACTGGGATTTCAGTCACTGTAAAGGTGAAATTTAGATTTACCATGTATACTAGTAAAAGCAATTCTAAATCCGAGGAAAAAAATAGAACTCTATAGAAATTTAAGTTCGGTATTTAAGTGTAACATAATTATCTGAAAAACACAACTTTTTTCAGAACTCAAGCTAAGAGGAGAAACAATCGCGAAAAATACCTTATTTTATTAAAATATTTTTTAAAGATGAATTCTTTTTACTGGACGATAGTAAAAATTTTGTATGTCCGTATGTGTCCAATGTTATCGTATGATGACGTCATCAAGATGTCTGTCCAGACTCCAGACGAAGCTTTTTTTTTGCTCCCAAATTGAGCTTTTAATTAAGTTTACAACCTTACAAATAGAGCTTACTAATTGAGCCTACAAATTGAGCTACAAATTGAGCTTACAAATTGAGTTTAGGAATTGAGCTACAAATTAAGCTACAAATTAAACTCACAAATTGAGCTAACAAAATGAGCAGGCGCGGCATTATATATTTTTTCTCAAGAAAAGTTGATAAACCTTTTTTATGTAGGTAGGTAGGTATATTATACAATTGATGTAAAAAAGAATTCATCTTCGTCTTCACAATTCTTCGTGAAGGCTACAGCTATCCCTAACATAATTTCATTATACAATTTAATACTATCGCTAATATAATTTCATCATATAATTTGATGATAACAATAATTGTCAATTTCGAATTGTTCTAATTAAGAAAAGTTAAATCCATATTTTTCCATATTTTATTATCAGAAGTACCTTTATTCAGATATTGGTATTGCCAAGTCATGAAATTTAGGCTTTTAGAGGAGTATACTTTAAAAAAATTTTCATTTACATATTCTAGGTTGCTTAGGGGAAAGTACAAAATTCTGAATTTTAAAATTGAACGAGAACTTTGTTTTTTTTTTCTTCCAAAAAACAAAATTCAACAGTTCGAGAGATACGGTCTTAGTAAATAAGCGATTTTTCATCAATATAATGGGATAGTGACCAATTGACCATTTTAAAATCACCTATACTGCAGAATCACTGAATAATTATTGTATTGAATATTTATAATATAGAGAGATTGACAGATCGACGGATTAATATCACCTTCTTCGAATTAATTTTCGATGAAATTGCATTTTTGCAATTTTAATGGTTACCTATTTATAATTACAAATGAAAAAATAGTTTTCTTACGCATGTTTGTCCATTTTTCATTTTTTCGACTCTTAATGGCTTGTTTTTCCAAAAAGAAAAAAACGAATGAAAAAAAAATTACTCGTGCCACAAACGATAGTAAATGATGGTAAGCCTCTATATTACCTATGTTTTTATTTTTATTTTTGATGTCTTAAAATTACAAAATAATCTTTCAAGTCCCAAACCACATCGCATACTCTAAAGGAATGAAAAACTTTTTTCAAGCAATGTAAATCCAATTTCACAACATCGTTATTTTTCCAATGTAACCGAATAAGGCTTCGAATATTTATCAAAATTGCTTCATGAAGTAGCGTCGACACATAAAAGCAATTTCAGAGGAATATACAATTTTTTTTTTGCCTTCGGTCATTCACGTTTGACTGGCGTTGCAGAAAAAATATTCTTACTCATTTTGCTTAGCTAACTTGTTTTCTACCATCTATAAAAATAACTCTCTTTTTTAGTTTATTTTTTTATGTTTTTTATTTTTTTGAAAAGCATGGAATAATAAATCAAAAAAATACCCCCATAACCGGAAATAAAATTTTGTAGGGACCGTTCCGTTGATGTTTAATAATTCCTACTGTCAGTGTTTTGCCGTGTTGAATGTGGAAAAAGTGAGGGAAAAAATATAATTAAATTATATTTTTTGTGGCATTTGGGCCATTAAATGAATAAAAACCTAACAACTAGGTGGAACGAAATAAATGTTACTTTGAAAAAAGTGAAACAAAAGATTGAATTATTATGACGGGTAAAACTACCTCTTATTCTGGCAAGTTTTACTGCACAGAAACGTGAAGTAGAACGTTTTTCGTTCAGATCTCAAGACATTGTTTCAATCTTTTCATCCGATATAGGGTACAAAATTTTGTAAGGCCAAAAATACGTTTTCAAAAATGCGCATCATTTTACGATCGGGATTAACTGTGACTATAATGTGTAATATTAAAATAATTAAATTTCCAAAATTATTCCTAAAAACACAAAAACTGGTTAGAATGTTTTCTATTCATGAGAACAGTGAGAGAATATAAGACGCTTTTTTATCAAATAGAGAGTCTTTATCTAAGTTTTATATTGAAATTTTATACCTAGTACCATGAGAAAAATTTTGTTGGTACGGTGCTGTCTAATGGTCACCATTGTCACTGATTGATGTAATGATTAAACTATGTTGATAGGGGTTAGTACAAGAAACAAAGTTTCATATAAAAGTAGGGTAGGTGTATGAAAAGTATTTTTTGAAGTGAATATTCATTGCGCTCGATGTGTTAAAGTAAAACGGTTATGAAACGAATCACCATTTATATGCTGCACTTTGAAGTGTTACGCCTGTAGATAAATTTTGAAATTTTTTCGAATTCACTCTCATGGAAGTTCCACCTGAATTGTTCGTCCAGGTACACAAATAATTTTATACATGAGTGTTACTACTCTAATGATAGATGGGCCCACATTCTGTCCTGCCGGAAGAATGCCAGACGCAGTACTTTAGTATACAAACTGTGTTGAAATTTATCCTGTTTCAAGGCTCTTTTTTTTTTTTTTGCGCTGCGTATACTGAATGCACTGATTTCTTTACAAACAGTGGCGGAACTCTAGCTTTTTTCAAGGGAGGCCAGGGACGGCCAAGGAAAATCATTAAAAAATGTCAACATCCACAAATTAATACTGAAATTGACTTTTTTTTTGATAATTTGCTTTTTTTTACTAATTTTCAGTTTATTATGAGAAAAATTTGAAGTATCCTGGACGAAATTTTTTTCTGTACCTAAACTCAAACAACCATTAATTACACTCGAATTGAACTGAAATTGCTTCAACAAGCGTTTCTAGTGTTCGTTTTTTTTCTCTTTGCTGTGGTGGACGTATACAGGAAAAGTGTAAGCCAAAAAGTAAAATGCCGTCCAAACGTGAACATTTTTAGTAAAAAGGGTAAACTCGAAATGAAAGCTGTCTAACTTTTCCGTTGCGAACGATGTACATGAGATAAGTTGGTGGTGGTTTTCCACTTTTCGAAATTACATCGAATTAAAATGATCTGTCCCTGAGAACCTGAACATTTGCGCCGTTTAAAATGTCGGATGTACTTTGTTAATGTCATTTATAAGAAAAATACGTAGCCGATATCTGGAAAGGGGATTAAGCGAAATGTTGATGGAACAATACTTTTACCAAAGTTTTGAATAATAATTATAATAAAAAAAAAAAAAAAAAAAAGAAAGAAAGAAAGAAAGAATTATAGTCTATAGATTGAAATTTATGCTTCGATAACGATTTACTTTCCATTTAAAATGAAAATAAAGAAAAAAATAAAATTATTGAGAAAGGAAAGCAAAAAGAAGAAAAATAAACGTATACCTAGAATTAATCAGAGGAAAGAGCTTTGTTTTAAACCTGGGTAGATCACTAACAAATTAAGAAAGTATAAAAAATCTAAGCTTTTAAAAAAATATTTCACGCCAGGCTTTTGTTTGTAAGGAAAAAAAATTTATGACAATTCTTTTTCTATACTTATTTTGTCGCAATTTTATCGACTAAAATTTCTACTCATTTCGGACTTGAATTTTTGTTTTCATTCTTCAGTTATTATTATTTTTTCTTATTAAATTGTAAGCTTATTCAATTAGTCTTCTTCGTTTTCATTTTGTGGATGTATACTTTTTCTATTAAAAACTTTTTATTATTATTTTTTCTCAGCTATAAATTACAACGCTGAAACTTTGAAATAAAAAGAAGTGGGTGAGAAAGTTGATTTATGTTTTCAAGCTAGTCTGTTGGCATTCAGGAAGAAAAAATGTTTTTGGATATAAAAGAAAGAAAGAATTTAGATAGATGATAATATAAAGGTAAAAATTTTTTTTTCTGAAAGTAGAAATGTTATTCTACAATGTTTGTGTTGGTGAAAAAAATTGCTTCCTATTTTCTCTCAGCAAACTTTTTAAAATCCATAGTATCAGTATTTGGTAACCAATTTCGTATGGGTACAAAATGTTGAATAAGTATTGAAAAAAATACTCACTGCAAGTTCAAGATTTGAGCCGATGAAAGACCTCCAATTTTTACTTTCTGTAAATTGAGATCAATGGCAACAGCACCGCTACCTTTAGCGATTTGCAATCCTGGTAAATCGAAAGGATCGATAGGTGGAATTCTGAATTTGGCAAATCCTAAAAAGCAAAAATTGAATTATAATTAATGAGGGTTTATTGTTTCCGTTTTGACGTTAATAGGCTGCTATTTTTTTCTCTGATCGTTCATTGACTGGCAAGATAAATGAGGCTTCTTCACTCATAAGTCAATACAACTATATTTTAAATTTTGTTGAACAAAATTTCGCTACTATCTCGATCCTGTCATTAATTAATTAAATATTTCTCATCGAGTGCTAAGTACATGAGAAACGTGAGAAACAGAGAGTTGAGGGTTATTGGAAAAAGAATGAAAGAAAAATCAATTCGATTTCAAGACGAACCTCTTTAAAGGTGATAAAATTGGCGTAATTTCTGGTAAAAACTGTTTGAGTTCGAAGCAGTTTTTCGACTTTTCTACTTACTTTCAACCGTTTACGTATAAATTGAATTTTCAAAAACCGTTAGCGAAAGCTTTTAGAAAATTTTATTCGTGTATGGTTGAGTTGGACGGTTTTGTTGTACAGCTGTGCAAGAAAGTATCCCAAATCTACAAATTCATCCTTGCTATTTGTGAAAGCATGCAAGTACATAGTTGACGTCTGATGAATTTTTTGTGAGGTATTAAAAGGTTGCCTGGGTACATATTTTTCATTTGTTTTTGAATCATCTAACTATACACTGAAAGAACTAGTCAGAGAATAGTTCCCTCAAAAGTTAGGTATAATAGTCACACGAAAAAAGTTAACGAATGATTACCAAACTAAAAAATAAGCCATTGCCTACTTTACTGTTGATAAATCATTCAAATATGTAACCATATCCCTATTAATCCGTTGGTAACCATTCCTGTCCAAAAATTTATATCAATGTGCTTTTTACGTTCTCTTGAGGGGAAAAAAAAAATTTCGAAATTTTTTCAAGACTCAACCGGTTCTTTGCAGTGGTAAAGGCTTTTTCTAGAATTACGTTTCTGGATTGGCCAGGTTCTGTTATACAATGGGCTCAAATATGTGTATGTTTCACATAAGCTTATGCCAGGATTTGAAAAAATTTATCTCTAAAAAGAGGTTTCCGCTGTACACGTGGTCGATTATAGACAGGTTTCACACGTATATTTATATTTTGATTTAATATAATATTTTCTTTCATTTCTATGTATCATATTTCATTCATAAAAGAAAGAAAACAACGCAGCGTGAATATGCACGATGATTTTGATCTCATTCGGAGAAATAGTAAAAAAGTTGCAAAAACGAAAAAAAAAATATCAACGTTGAAAAGGGTGTACCTAAAAAAAAAAGAAGTGGTGTATGAAGTCATAGTGTGTCCCATAGAAATGCAGAGAAAAATGAACTTCAAAGTTAGAAATATGAAAAACATCACAAAATCACACCCCATAGTACTGTATCACCCTGTTGTCATGCTAAGCCAGATTTATCACTAATGAGATAAAAATTTCTCTCGAGATTCATTAATGAATTCATTATTGAAAATTATACCTATATAAAGAACACAATTAAATATCCTTGCAATATTTTCTTCCAACTTTCTAAGTTAGTCGCAAATGTTAAATACTATTATTACTTGAGTCATATTACTTTGTAAAAGTGGATGGAAAAATATTCACCTTTCAACCGTTTTACCACAATTCGATGCTGCGATTATTATTGCTAGGGCTGGCAAACGTTCAATAACCGCGCAATGTTCGGATAATTCAACTTGTCCATTTTATATGTACCCGGCGTATTTTAAATACATTCAAACACTTTCATATAAGTAATTTCTGCCGAAAATCGCCGTCAATACGGAATTACATTGTCCGACCTTGTTCGAAGTGTATTTTTAAAACACAGTCTTTCTCGAAATTTATAATAGATAGGTAGGGATTTAGGGCATAAAACTCATTAGTCATTGGGCTGAGAATTGGTAAACAGTAATGTATAGGTATGTAATCTCGCAACTGGCCCACGATTAAAAATGAATAATTATTTTATATTCGGTTTTTTCCATACTTCCGCCCCCACCTCCTTCCAGTAGGTTTCCTAAAACTTGCGTATGCTATTTCACTAACTTTACTAACGTTAGATAATCGGATATTCGAAAACCGGATTTTAAAACTCAGTGGTGCGAAGTTTTTTCAACTTGATTTATTCGCTACGATTTACGGAAACCGATGGACAATGGATGACCATGAAGATACATTTTATATGTAATGAAAGCTCACTATTATTGCTAATAAATAATGTTGCGAATAAAAGAGAACGTTTTTGATTATTGGTTTATTTTTATTGTAGGTATTTATTTTTAGAGTAAATTTCAGTTCGTATTTTTTGTTTTTAATTTTTTTTAACATGCCGTTATGGCTAGTGGCACCAGGGCTGTAATTACCAGAAAAAATTGATTAAAATTTGATTTTATGGTGAATAAGAAATTATAGATGCTCAATTTTTTTCTCGTTAGTAATTTTTTCAGATGTGCTCAAATTTGTGTAGGTCATAGTTTAATCCAGAAAAGGAATTCTAATTTCGCCGTATTACCGTATTGCTGAAGGCCTATATTTTTTACCAATGTTTCAGATAGGTAGCATCCTCTATTTAAAAAATTATAATCGAAATCTTACAACTTTTTCATATTTTGAAGGCTTGATGAATTTTGTTAGCTGTAAGCTTGAATTTTAGAATAAACTGCTTGGTTCAACTATTTTGAATTTCATGAAGGTTTCAGATTTATACTTTACAATACGTTTTTTTAAATTTAAATTTGTAATCGAAGAGAAACTCGAGTTTTTTCCTTCTCATCTGAGATAAATTCAGTTTAGTCATTGTTTTTGGCTTGAAGTCGTTCCAGAAGTCGAATCGGTGATATTCTTGCGATAAAATCAACTTTTCTTTTCTTAATGCTTCATTTCATCTTCCTTATTTGAATTTTTTTTTTTTTTTTGCTTGAAAAAACTAGAAAATTGAAATATTTGGTCTCTAATGTAAATAATTTAATGAGAAATCGATTGATAAAAATGAATTAATGAGAAGGAAAAACGTACTGCGTAGATCCGAGTGAGGATATTATGTGGGTTGCATTTTTAGTCACCATTTTGTGTTGATTTTTGTTTAGAAAAATGTTCTTGGAGGATTATCAAATCAAAGAACCAATCAGCTTCGATGTTGGCAGTTTTTTAATGATGTTTTTTGTAGTGTGTTTTCGACTTTGCGTTAGTAAAATTTCATACATCCCTGTATCTTCGTAAACTGATAAGGATGATTTTACGATTTTTGAACAGTTTTATCAGTCCATGTATTTTATAATCAAAGGTTGGAGTATATTATTTTTTTGGTTAGTGAGGGGTGTGGAAGGGAGGGCGGGGTTGATGAAATTTGTCCTGGATGCCATAGTGTTAGCCACTCAAACGCATACTTTTGCATTTGTTTTTTACTTGACTGATATTATGACTTCCCATACTATTGGCACATTATATTTTAATTATTTTTTAAAAGAAATTCTGAAATACATCCTGTACATTCATTAATATACCTACTCATAAGTTATTAGTAATACTATCGAAACATTTTATCGAAAAATTAATTTTTCTTTTATGGATGCCATAATACCTGTCAAGTGGAAGGACGCCATAATGTTAGTTATGTTAGTATATTAGTATATTCTTGAAAAACATGAAAATATAATTTTTCAACTGTTTCGCTCGTTACAGTGCTGCGGATTTTTAGAATGATTGCGATTTTGAAGAAATTTTTGTTTGAAAATTGACAATTAGTTTTTATACTTAGTCGATATTTTACATGTATCTACAATAATTTCAATTTGTTTTCAAAGGTTACTGCAGTTACTTATATTGACAATTTTCAGCTCAAAAGTTCATTCTAGCGTTGAGTCTGAATTCGACTACCTATACTTAATGTGATTCATTCATTCATTCTTCGTAGGAGAAAAATTAATTTAAAAAAACTTAAACTTAAGCATAATAATTGTCGCGGGAAAGTCTTTTCGATTGAACTTTTTTCTCTAATTTTTTCTATTATATTACGCCAATGAACTGTAATTTCGTCAAATATTGGTGCGCTCTTAATATTTCAGTTTGAGAAAAAATGACGTGAATTATTGTTTTCCCTAAAAATTATTGCAAAAGAGAAAACGTAAAACAGCTATTTTAGGTTTCAAATTTTTCCGCCCGCTAGGAATTCTATTTACCCTCCCCTCCCACCGTGTATTTTGCTTTAGCTGCGGTCCGGGAGATGTATAAAATTCGTTTGAAATTTCTGAAATTAATATTTTTTAAAGAAAGATTTGCCACCATAGGAAAACTACTAGGTACATGCATCAAATTTTTAAATTTGTTTTTATTTGTTATACAAGTTCGGAATAAAAATTTGCGGATCATATCAACTTCATGTTTGTGGTTGATAATGCTGACGAGTAAATAAATTGATAGGGTCTATGTACTGCACGTAATGCTTGGTAGCTTTATAATTTTATAAATTAGATAATAATTTTGACCTTCAAAACCTCAAACAATCGAAATAATTGTTTTTCTCAAACGTCTTATTAGGAACGTTAGTTGAAAAAACTTGGAGTTAATAATAATAGTAAAATATTGAAAAATTAAAAAGTGAAATGAGTCGAAAGAACAACAACAAAAAAGCGAATGCAGTCCTTGTCAATTATTTTGCAAGCGCTAAATTTGAGTAAAATAAATTTGTCAACATAACGTATTTTTGGTGACTTTGAAAATCCTATTCTCATAATTACGTAGTATAGCAGGCATGCACAGCTATGGGGAGGCTATGTGATGTTCGTATAGAACCTCTCAACGACCAAATCTTACCTCACATTTAATTGGTATGAAAAATAAGGAGGGAGGATTGGGAGAAGAATCATTTCCTAGTGAACCCTAAGTGAGCCGCACCCTATACTGGCTAAGAGCGTGAGCATGAGACGGTTAATTTGACTTGAATGATCTTCCTGACCTTGAAAAATATCAACTCATTTGTTTGACAAAGGCGCTACTATTGAATTTTAACAGACCGAGGAAATTATAATGAATAATGAATGGGTACATAAATTTCAATAGAATATTTTCTGTGCGCCGTGTAAAAGTATTCTATCTCCATTTAACTATTCGTCGGTCTATTGCGAAAAGGTTTCTCCGGGAAAAAAGTAAATTTTTCAGGAGAGTGAAATGAAGTTTTCAACACGATATTTATGGTGGAAGGTTGGATCACAGCTTCACACCGGGAATTATTTGATGCGAGCAACTATCTACTTTGAGTATGATTGAATATTTTCTATTAAAAAGACTTGGAGATCGTAGAAATTAATAGTTTGATTAGAAAAATTGCGAGGAACCTTTTGACTCTGTTATATTTTTCGGACCCTACAAAATTTTACAAGTACTTTTTGGTAATTTTTTTTTTTTTGATACATTGATTCTCTATTATCGAGGAACCTTTTCTCTTCAGGAACCTTTTCGCTCTACAAAATTTTCGAAGTGCTTTTAAGAAACTTTAATTTTTTTTCTTCGAAAGTTACCCCCAAAAAATCAAAATCAGTGTTACCATTGGAAAGATCGCAAAATTTCCTATAAGACAGCATTAAATCTCCATTAATTTCAAAAAAATCTGTTTTGGGACCTATTCGCAATAGACCGACGTATTACAAATATTATTATTTTAGAATAATATTCGGTTCAGCCATCACGTATGATATTGCTTGTATTCAAATTTCAAAATAATAATATAGCCTTGATACGAAGGAGTGAAGGAGGAATGAACGAAAATAATAGAAAGAACGAAAAGCCAAACAAAAGTCGCATGGTTCGAGAAAGGAACCTATAGTTTGGAGGCAAAACTTTTTTGTTTAGATAGTGATACATATTTTTCGTGCATTTCGGGAGGGAGCGACGAAATTTAATTAAATTTTGAAAAGATTATTATAAGCAAAAGATGTGTACCACGTTCTGGTTCGGTTCTGATATTTTAATTTTTTCGCCTGCCTACGAAACGCTTTAAAATTAATCTAAATTTCGCCACGGTCGTAATGTGATTTCGATTCATATAGCAGGCTTGAAGAATACTTAATTTCAAGCTTATCAATTCTAGACAATTGACGCACAAATTATTTAGTTATAAAAAGAACTTACCGTCTTTCAATTCAGGAATGACTCGTTGCAGTTCAGATTGAAAACATTGTAAGAAGTTTGGATCACTTTTTTTGCATTCGCGGAAATGAATATCTGAAACGAGAATAAAATATAATTGTAATTATCCATGAATGATGAGAAAGTTAAGCCTGATTAACCTTATAAAATACGTTTTAAAAACGGATAAATGTCGACTTTTTAAAACTGTTAGTACAAATAATTGCCTCACTTTTTGGTACTATTTTTACATAATATAGCCATTAACAGCCATATATTTCTCTTCCGTTTATTGATAAACTTTTCCGCTCTGCTTTCCTGCACAGGCACAAAAAAGTTGATCGCTAATTTATTCAAGGAGTTAAGTAGTCCACTTTTATGAATTTTACAGGAGAGCGAAAAAACTCATTCACCTCAAATCGTATTGCACTGGGCTGAGCTAGCACATGTTTGGGTGGATAAAGTTGGAGGGTCAACCGTTTGGAACACATTCTAGAAATTTGGTGTTTGTATCTCACTTCTGCCTATTTTAGAGATGTAAACAAAAATTGAGCCTTTTTTAAATGCTTTATTCAACTTGTATTTATGTTCGTTGAAAGCAGAAAATAAGCGTCAGCTATGCAATTCGCAATCATGTATTTGGTATTTTTATACGAAAATGGAAACGCTCTATAACACAAACTGGAGTGCGGGGGAGAAAATAGTCGAATTCTTAGGCTTTGAAACTGAAATGCGTATAAAGATGAAAGCATCTCCCTGAAACCTTTTATTATTTCAGGTTGATTCTGATACTTTCTGGCTTCCCCCTAATTACGAATATCCTAGAATAATTTTTCAACAAAAAGAAAAAAGTAATTAGCTCTTCCGGCCACTTTTTCTTTTATTTTTCTGTATATTTTTTGAGGTATTGAAGAAAATTTTTATAAAACATGAAGTCGCATCATTGTATTGTGATGCTTGATGAAATATTCTAGCTAAACGGCTAAACCACGTTACACTAACCCTAATCTGGTCTGATTTTTCAAGCTATTCTTCTTATTCGACCATGTGCAAGGCTATGAAAGATTCAACACTTTGACAAATTTTATTTTGTTGAGGCGAATTTGACAAAAAAAAAAAATGCCTTCTACATAATAAAAATTTTATTCTTCCAATCCAACTGACGCAACTTTCGTCCTCAAGTAGGCTATTCTTTAGAAGCAACTTGAAAATATTTTTTAAGCTCAATCTGATAAATTTCGTTTTCACTTCAATTTTTCTCTTTCGTGCTGCAAAATAGTGCCGTATCAAATTTTTGTTGCAGATGGCAAAAAATGGCTGCTCAAACTATAATAAATAGGAGAAATACATTTAAAAACTGTAGCACTGAAGTTTTCATACTTTCTTGTCCCAACTTTTGTCCTCGTCATGAGTCTCGCAGAGAGATGAAAAAAGTTTTTTTTGAATAGCATCATTCTTATTTTCTCTCACGAATCACAATTATGTTCCTATATTGACTTTTTTCTGGAGGCAAATTTGTTTATAAAAATAAAATACGAAAAACTTTAAAGATGCACTCGTGTATATTATTTTATTACTTCCATTTGGTTCGAATGGAAATTGTTTTAGTTAATGGAAAATATTACAGAAAGGTTTGGAAATATATGCGCTGAATTTTCCTATTCACTTTTCTCATAACTAATTCTTTCAAATTTTGAAAAAAATGATGGGTCGAATAGAAAAAAAATTTTATATTATTAAAAACTCTTTTTTTTTACAGTAATTACTACCTATACATATACTTGTAAGACTGAGATGAAAAAACGATGGGTGAAGAATGATCGAAATTAAATATGTGCTAAGGTACCTACATAGTATTATTTTATTGCTAAGAACTCTTTATCTTTAATGGTCTGCAGAACCTGATTTTTCTTTCAAAAATTGATTATCGACTACTAAAAACAAGATTATAAGAAGAAATTTAATCTGTGTTTCACTTTCGTTTTGAATAAACATCTTTATACTTTCCATAAAAATTCATTCTATGATGTATTTTTCAGTTTGCATTTAATTATTGGAATTTTAAATGAAACACGACTTTGAGCCAATCCAGGTTTGGCTCTATAAATATAAATTAATCATGAAACATGAAAAAATATACTTAACTAATATTCAAAGAATTTTCCGATTTAGGATGAGATAAATATTTTGCTGTTTTTTAGACATCACAAGCATATCAGTGCATGTTTTTATGATGATGAAAATTTTAATTTATCTAGTCGATGTCAAATTTCAGAAAATCGAGAATAAATTATCATCTTGAAAATAAATGTTTTCCATTTGAAGTCTACTTGATGAGAATATTTTGAACGTAATGTTCTAGTACTTGCATTTTGTGATTCAATTGAATTATAAAATCTCAGTTGCTCGGTGAAGTATTTTTTATCAAGTAAGTAAGTACAAAAATTAATGCAAGAATCATGTTTTCTTATATCCTTTTTCTACATTTTTTTGGCAATATTTTCATGAAGTTTCACACCATCAAATGATTTTATAGTTATTATAATATTTTATGCAAGTTTTCCAGAAAAATGGATCTATTTTCTTTACCTTTCTTCCTATTTCAATAATTCCTTTTAAATATTATTATTCAAAAACTACCTGATTAATTTTATCCAAATTTTTACTTAGATACATTTAGGGTTTTGCGTATAATAACGTATGAAATTTTCATTAAAATCATTCCAGTAGTTCTTAAGAGAAAACATTCTAATTTGGAGAGTTATATGATTTAAACTTTTAACTTAATTTTCTCAAAAGTAGGATTTCCCAATTCAAAAGTTGAAAATTGTCTTTTCTGAGTCAATTTCTAATAAACTGAGATGTTTTTCGCAAAATGCTCACAAAACCTATCATTGGCTCTAGAATGAAATTACCGACTTGAGGTACCTTTTCATTGATCACGAATAATTAAAACAAAGCGTACAGTTCTAAAATCCAATAAACTTTGTTTGCTGCCCTTCACTATTATGATTTATTAAATCTCTGCAACCCAACATTTTCTATGTAAATTTTTTTCAGTGAATCTAGCTAATACATCCATAACTACAGGACTGATAAAAACATTATTTTATTTTAAAAAATGAGTAAATCTAAATTAAATAGTAGTATAGTATAATTTACTCTAAGAAATAAATAAGTATTTATTACGAACAGGATAGTAATTTTTCTAATTATAGTGGAGAAAATTATTAATTATTGTAGACATTCTTGATATTTATAGTAAGTACTTTTTACTATTTTAATTATAATATTATATTTCACTATCTTTGTAGTAATTTTTGCCACAAATCTTAAATTGTCACTATTTCCTCATTCAAAATATAAAATACTTCCTAAATTTTTTTCAGTTTAAATTGATAGTAACTTTTTGAAAACTGTCTATAATTTGTTTAAGGGTTGGAAAAAGTAGCGGGCAGCGAGTTTATTTAATCAACTATTTCCACTCTTCGACTAGTACTGATTCAAAATCAAAGATTTTTTATACGTATTTACTTAAAAAGAATATAAGTAGATTACTCACTTTTTTTGGCGGGTGCAGCAGAAGTGCAAGAAGCAAATACCAGAGAAATGAGAACAACTTTATTGATTTCAGCATACATGTTTAATGTGTTCTGCCGTTGCTAAACTCAATGAAACAAAGAAAACAACAATGGAAAAACAAAAACAGAAAAACTCACAAATATAAATACTGTGAAGAAATACTCTCTAAAATTTTAACAACTTTGTTTTATTTCGAAGAAAAAACAAAAATGTTATAAAAATTTCGAAAAATTTCCTTGCTGAAGCCGCAACGGCCAACACAAACTACACGAAAACTTGAATTTGAAATTAACTCCAAAATACTACTGGTTTATATACTGTTAAGGAAGCGGTGTTTAAGATTTGTGGCAGGGAACTTCAAAAACAACTCTTTTACCTTGTACAAGGTTTTCCAGGTTTTTTGCTCAGCCATGCTTCTTTTTTCTGTCTTTCTCGCGCTTCTTCTGCAGTTCCTGCCATTGTCAGTGTCATTGTCATCGATGTTAGGAAGTAGCACTCAACTAGTTATCCATTATCCGATTGTATTCCGGAAATATTGCTCCTTTTTTTTCCTTAAGCGTGCGCCAGCAAAAAACGTGATTGCATCTTCGAATTACGACTTAATTTTTTTATTTATATTTTTCATCTCCTATACACTTGGTATCCATACATGTGTATAAAGTCGACTTTTTGTGGCGACTAGGTATTTTTATTGCATCGAGGAAATAGTAACTTGATAAATTTTAAGACGTTCACCCCGTGCAAGTATATTAACTGCATTTCTGTCTGAAAACCATGACTTTTTCAATGCCACTATGCATTTTTTTAGCAGATTTTCGACAACAAACCTGACTCTGTATTAATTTTGATCTGACTTTTCGCGAATAAGCGTAGAACATACTATATTATATAAGTTATGTATAGTTAGTCATTTCATCATCTCAGGATTCCAAAAATACCCATCTCGCATTTTCATCTTTATTTCTTCCTTCCTTTTTTTTTTTTTTTTTTATTTATTTATTTATACATACTTATTTGTTTATTTTTCCCGAAATCCTGTATTTTTATGCACAAAAATTTTACATTTCGAGTGGGATTTGAATCTCTGCGTTCGATCGAGTTGGAACGCAGAGCGTTCGAATCCACTTGGCCACCAAGTCACAGCTTAGGAAATTAATTTATTATCTAAAATTTAATTAAATTCTCCAAAATTTCCTCGTTTTTCTCCCGAAAGTAGCCTTTGTATCTTATCAAAACATCAAAAATCGTCCATTTTCAGTGTATTAATTTATTTCTCAACTCGTTGAAAGCATTGAACTCAGCAGCGATGAATTCGACTGTGTTTTTACCAATTTAATTGGCTGCAAGGTCTTTTTATTACAATTTACATTTTTGTTTTCTACGAATTATTAAAATTACTCGTATTACCTGCTACCTTCATTCTATTCATCTTTACCGGCTAAGGAAGGTGTCATTCGGAAGGGAATCCCACTTTTTCCTTGAACAACCCGTCACTCTTCAGGAAAGTTGATTTAGGGCTCCTGAAAACTGTGGAGGGGCGAGGAGAAAGGAGTGCATTATGAAACTTCGAGTACAATTAAGGTCCCTCCAGGGACCCCGTGCGACCAAGAAAAAAATCAGAAAGGTATATAGAGCCGCTCTTACCTAGAATTTCCTTGTATCCACCGCACTTATCGGCATTCTTCTGAGTGATTAATTTAATATTCAACTAGCTCTGTGTTGGATGTATTCTTTCATTTCTGTTCCGTTATTCATTTTTGTGGCTTGGCTGTATATGTACACTCGTATTTGTGTGTACGTTTGCTAATTGCAGCACCTATTCCTGTCTGATATTACCTGTTTCTCTCATCTTCCGATCTCCATTTGCCTTTCCCTCAACCGGAATATCCTTTGCTGTGCAACTTTGAAGTTATAGATTTATCATAATTCATCGCGCGCCAGGGGTTCCCAGTCCCACCCAATTTCCCGAATGGCTTTTTCCCGAATGGCTTTTTCCCGAATGGACTTTGCCCCGAATACCTTTTTCCCGAATCCTTATTCCCGAATTTGGGAACCTACTTTTGAGAGTCAAAACCGGATGTGCCACCCTTTACATATATCATTTATTAGAAAAATTGCGAGGACCCTTTTGACTCTGCTATGATATTTTTCTGGAACTACAAAATTTTACAAGTACTTGTTGGTAATTTTTTGTTGATACATTGATTCTCTATTATCGAGGAACCTTTTCCCTTCAGGAACCTTTTCGCTCTACAAAATTTTTGAAGTGCTTTTAAGAAACTTTAATTTTTTTTCGAAAGTTACCTCCCAAAAAATCATTGGGGTCAAAATCAGTGTTACCATTGGAAAGAGCACAAAATTTTGTATAAGACAGCATTAAATCTCCATATTTTTCAAAAAAATCTGTTTCGGAACCTTTTCGCAATAAGCCGATGATTGTTCATCGTTCACTCTAAAAAGCTGTACGCGCGCATCCTCCATTAATATTATCTGTCTCTCGTAAAAGAAATACAAAGCATTTAATTAAAAAGTAATTTAACGAGAAATATTCGTAACGACAGACGTGTATACATGAAAAATTGATTCGAATATGCGCCTAAAGTATGAGCTCTCGTACCCTTCAAAAAGTTTTATTCGACTCGTTTCAAAATTCGAATTCTTATTTGTATGAAATCGTGAAGATGAACCCTGTGTTGGGAATGATTTAGAGGCTGTATACTCGTACGTCAGGCTAATGTATTTTTGACGTTGGCCCGTATCGGATTTTAGCGCTTCAGTTGGCTTAATGCGTGAGAATTTCATTGTGTTCTTGTAGTTCAGCGAATTAATGATGAGGATAAGCTTACCTATGAAAAGTAAACCCAGACAGCTGTTGAGGAATTGAAATACGCGAATTTGTTGTTGAATTTCTGCTTTCCACTAGAAATGTGTGGCTGAGAGTTGGGGGTATAAGGGAGATTGCTGCGGTATTGTGTAATTCGAAAATCGAATATGTACTTTTAGTAGAGCATTCGATTCTTTTCTCAAAGAAAGTCTGGAATCTATTTTGGTCTAAGAAACCAAATTTTAGTTTTTCTTTGTTTTGAATTATTCATACCATTCTCTTTCAAATGATATACGAGTACATGTTCTTGAAGGTATATAATTTTATTAGGTATACCTATGGATTTTTTCTAAACTTGAAAGAATTGTAATTTTGTGCAGCAAAATATTCTCAAAAATCCAAAAATAAAAACAGAAATAGGTATACATCGAAAGAAATGAATCGTATTAATTATACAACCAAACAATTCTGTATATTTTTTTCTCATCGCATTAATAATGAAAATTATTTTTGATTGTTGACATTTAAAAAAATTTTTTAAAAACCATCTTTGCTCATTATTTTACTATTTCCGAAGTAATTTCTGCTATAAATTTTGAATCATTAAAGTTTTGCAATTCAGATTGTGAAAATTAGCAGGGACTTTTTTTTTTCAGTGTACTCTAAACTCAAGTAACTACACTACATATGTCACTGGCGGAAATGGGGGGGGCTTTGGGGGGCTAAGCCCCCCCAAAATTAAAATTAGCCCCCCCAAAAATTTTTGAAAAAATTTTATTTACGATTTTTTTAGATTTATTCCGGGAGGGGGGAGGTAGGACCGTGTGAAAATTTTTTACGAACAAACATACGTGCAAACGACTAATCTTCATCGGGGCTACAGCCCCCCCAAAATCCCGGGTCTATTTCCGCCAGTGCATATGTTTTCAATTTTTATGAAATTCTACTCATTAAAATGCACTGACTATATCAACTTCAAAATAACTACACTGTCTTCAACATACCTTTCTCATAAAAATGGTTGGGGGGGGGGTATCACAATATTAAAACGACCAATTTGTTGAAATTCTCTTAACGTTTAAAGTTGAATTAATATTTTCCTTAAACATAAGTATGGAAAATTTCTATGATGAAATTGAGCAAACGACTCATTTGGCTAGTAATAATTAATCAATACTAATAGAAAATTGCACCAGTTTTCAAAATATTTTCAAAGTCAAAACTTGGTTCATTTAAACGAAAAATACGAGTATGAATGAAAAACTGAAAAAAACCAAATATTTTTCAATAGATTTTAAGAGATTCAATAATGAATTTTGTCAGCTAAAACCGAGCCAAGGTCGAACTAAAACAAAATTTGTGAATTAGTTTTTGTTTTTGCCAAAGTATTTTCTAAAATTGGTCAAAATTATTTTTTCCCTGTTGTACCACCACCTTATATAGAAAAGTGCAAACAGTACACCCTTTCTCCACTTGTCTGAAAGTATCTCAAGTTATGAAATATTCTCAATGTGTTGTGCCTGATATCTTTTTGTGATAATATACGGCCCTTAATATAAGTTCATTTGGATATTTTTCCAATAATTTTCACTATTTCTAGGATAAAAATTTATAATGTACCAAGTTTAGCATTTTGGGGGTAACTTGGCACACTTCGGAGAGAGAGAATTATTTTTTTCTGGTATTAATGAATCGTATTTCTGGGAGCATGCAGTTAAAATAGGTAGACACTTCAACGAACGCACATTTTGAGATATTGGAAGTTTAGATTGTGATAAATGCCATTTGAGTGAATTATGATTTTCAAGGAAATTCAAGTAATTCATAAGTTGAACTTACTCTGATTTTCTAAAGGACGCTAATATTACGTTACTTCACTTTTTTATTAAAATATCCTTCAATTGTCAGTATTCCCAGATTGCATTACTACGTCCACTATTAAACCGACTTTCTTCCGACTGTCGTCTTCCTGGTGCTTCCAAGTTCCATGTAAAGTACTTTTTGGAAACGCGGTCGTTTCTCTAGCTACAGAATAAACTGCACTTCTTCAGATGTTATCTACCTTACTTTACAAGAAGTTGACATCAATTTCTTTCTACAAAAAATTTCAAGGAACTCTGAGAAATCTATCATAATTCAACATCAAATCATTTTAATTATATTACTTTATGACCGCCCAGAATGTTCTCCTGCATGTACATACTAGCGTTTACAGTGGGTACAGTGTCTGATGGGGAAAATATGTTCTTGATGGAAAAATTATTTAATTTTTTTCAAGGAAATTCATATGATTCATTCGTTGTTGCTTATAGTCAGGTTTTAAATAATATTGATATACACCACATTCGTTAATTTTTTCTGTATATATTCTCTTCATTTAACTTCGGACATTAGTTTAATCGAAGAAAAATTACTTCAAAGATATAAAAATGCTGTAATACAGTACAAATTTGCAATAAGATATATATCGCAGAGTTTTCTCCTGACAGTTGTTAACCATGAAATTCATCTTTGCTTTTGACTCTTCTTCGTTTTATACAAAAATCATTACAGGCTTTTTTATTTTTGTTTATTTGTTGGTGTGCTGCACCCTAATGTTTGACATTTTTGTATTGATTATAGGTACTAATTTTTAATATTTTATTCCAATTGTTCACTCATTTTACCAACTTTTGATGTAAGTTATCTATATTTATGTTGATTTTTCATAAAATATTGATTGTCGTCCTGTTAGTGTCCTATAGTCCTACGTTCAAATTTTGGACGAAAATTGTGTAAAATGTTAACGAATCAAATAATTCTATACTCATCACGTAAGTATAGGTATAGGCCGATCCATACTCCTATGTTTTGAGTATTCCGATATTTGTGGTCCTATAGTGCACACAACTATTGATGAAAAATGTCGAAAAGTACCTCACAACTGTATAAAGTTTCCAAGATTTCAAAATTGAATTTCTAGATCGAATCTTTTCAAGAGTTGAAAATTTTAAACTACTCGTCCTTATTTGGCCTCTCCTCTTATCTTCACAAATTATTCAATGTCATAGACAATTTTTACGTAAATGTCAAAATTTAAGGAAACTAAATGTGGTTTCCACGTTCTCAAGTCACCGCCACGCAATTGAAATCAATTCCCTTGTAAGAGACGGATCTCTTTCGCAAAGCATATTAATTTTTTGTAAGACAAGTTTTGATGAAGAAAAATTTAATCCTAATCCGCCACGGAAGGGCAGATGGGAAGAAAAATATATACTTACGTCTTTAAAAAAATTTCCTTCGTTATGACAATATCAGCTTGTCAAGTGTGTTACTTAATCGAAAATTTGCACATCCGCTCGAGTTGACGTGTGATTTGAAAAGTGGTTGATAGAATCATAAATATGTACCTGTATTTCTGTTACATTTATACGACGCAAATCAAACTTAAAGGATTGAAAATACCTTCACTGTTTTATTTGTGCTGCGTATTTCACGCAAACACATAACAAGATCACTAATAATGGATTTATAGAAACACTTGTACATTATGTGTAGGTTATCACTAAGAAAATTTTGAAGCTTTATTATGGCTTTAATCTGTAATGAATCAACTTGATGAGTAAAAAACATAGTAAAAAAAATATGTACACCTATCTACCTATGGATGTAATACGTATATCTATAGATACAGCTTATGCCCATCATCTAGAATCTGGGAGGGCTTAGTCCGCCAATCACCCGCCAAGTCCGTCTATTTATGAATGTTTGAAAAAACCTGCTAAAAATAGGTACCTATATGAAGATGCGTCTGGTTCTGCATTTTAGTTAACATTTTGGTCAACTGCGTGATTTACTTTTTTTCGTTTTAGATGACGAGTATAAAAAATATCTTCAAGCAGATCATCAATATACCTACCTACCATTATTTACGTTGATGTTTTCTAACGATATTTTTATCACATCGAAATTTTCTCGCCTATCGTAAGAAATAAGATTGAAGTATTATTTGATATTTTCCAAATTCTACGCAGCTGCAGTAAATCTTGTTGCTGCGGCGGTCTAGTATTGTACATGCTTCAAGGTTTAACCCATTTTCCTAAATTGTTTTTCAAACTATTGTAGGCCATGAAATTGAAATTGACAAGTTTGGCCAGAAAGTATTTTTCCTCGCCATTATTGCAGTCTTATGGATAGATACTTACAAAAAAAGTTGAAGAAAAAAAAGAAGAAAAAGATCTGAACTTCCGTGGCCAAGAAAATTACAGTCGAAACTTTTTCGAAGAAATAAGAGCAAAGAGAGAGGTCTACGAGAATAAAGTGGCTAAACTTTCGAACCGAAAACGTCAGTTCCACACTGCCAGTACCCATATATCTACCTCAAAATAAACCAGGAACTCCAACACGCTGATAACGTTTACATTGTATCTAATGTAAACGAGTGCACAAGACGTTGTGAATTTCGAAAAAGGGTCAGTTTAGTGGTAAAGAAGTAGAGGACCATCGAAATGAAGTCGACAAGTTGTATGTATAGTTCTTGTAAACTGGCAACGTTTTTGCTAACGTAATCAGTCATTATATGGCAGGCTTTTTGAAGGTGGCACCCTTGTCATGGCCGGCGACTTTTGTTTTCTCTGTGTGTAGCAGATCTCGCCTGATCTTTACTTTCAACTTTACTCCGGCCCTCAACAGCTTGTCATTCGTGGAAATCGTAATTGTGTTTTGAGCAACAAAAAAATGCATCTAAATGATGAGAAATAAAGGAAGAAAAGGGTAAAGACAATGGAGAGTCACAGAAAACGCGAAACCGATCCCCCCCATTTCTTAATCGATTTGTTTGGAGGAGTAGGGAGAAGAGACCCTTGACTGAAAAAATGTATCCATCCAACATGACGAGTCTCAAGTTCTCGGTCGACAGTTGACTTGCTAAAAAGGCATTGGTGGAACATACATATTGGTTATAACATTCTTTCATGATCTCAGGATTCCCAAAATACCCATCTCTAATTTTCATGTCCTTATCTTTATTTATTTATGTATGTATGAGATGGGGGAATGTAAATCACAAATTTCAATTTTGAAGGCTAATTACAAGGGAACTACGTAACAGATCGAGCTGAAATTTGAACACTGTACTTGAATTCAAGTCTTCAGAGTTTACCATTAAGATTTCAAGCCAATCCGTTCCGGTTGGTTTCTGAGAAAAGTTTTTGAACCTAAAAAAACGTGTATTTTTATTTTCCACGCAAGATAGGACGTACTACTGAACCGCTGAAATGTAATTAAACCTTTCAATCGAATAATATATCGTGTGTGAATGTACTTTTGAAACGTAGTTTTGATGGTTCAGAATTTATCAATACCTTAAAGCCATAAAGATGCCATCTCCATTTTAAAACATTCACGAGATGCGAGAAGAAAAATGATATTGTTTCAAATGCAATTTATTTTCTGTATTGAAACAAATTTTCTTTCTCATCCCTCGTAAATTTTTGAACGAAGTAAGTACGTTTTGGCTTTAAGGTAAAATTATGTAATTAATATTTTGTTTTGAATGAGGAGGTGTGCGATAATCTGATAAGTATACTTGCGCATGCGGACAAGAAAAGAAACGATCACCTATCCTCTTACACTAATTAGAGCATTTGCCAGGGCAATTAGAATGATTTTTTCATTTTCCAAAAAAAAAAGCATTTATTACGAGTATTTAGGTAGCCTGTTGTTTGCTAGGTAAACGCTATAAATTATGCTCGTGTTGTATTTTTCCGCATTTTGTATTTTGCCTAGAAATCATCAATAATGACGAATATTCTGCTTATATATCTGCCTGCGAGATGTGTAGGCCTAATATAAAGTTCTATGAAACTGAGAAATCAGTATATTTCGAATCAGGAAATCATGACTGTATATATGTCACATGTCTATATTTTCCCGAGTTGGGCCGAGTCTACTCGAAGGTTTTCAATTGAAAACCTACTAACTACTCCAATTCTTTATCTAACGCTTTCTTTATCTTCGTTTGAGTTTGCTTAAACCCGCGCTTCAAGTGGCCTCGCCCCATTCCGCCTAAAATTCCCATAATTTCAGCGGATTTGCACGTATCCGTGACATCTCTCTGTTCTGCATGCACACTCGTATACTCGGTGAAACACTTCGCTGTCACTATGTTTGAGGCAAAGTGCGAAGAAAACTGTTCACGTTTTCCGTTTAACCGAGGCGACGTGGGTAATTAATATAACTATATATAGGTACTTGAGAATGAAAAACGAAGCCAATGTGTGGAGGCTTTATAATGTGTAAAATATTTTACACGATAAGAAACGAACAAGCTTTTGAATTAACATATATTGATTCAGTTTAGTCGAAAACAAATGAGTTATATATGGTGCAGGTATACGCACATGTATACGAAAAGTAGTAGGCAAAAACTTACGGAGGTGTGTAAAGCTGAAGAAAATTCAAATTAAACGCCTTGCTGCCACCGCTACCACCGCCCATATGCCTCGGATAGTCCTTCGAAATATTATGAAGACGTTAAAATCGTAACCGAAAAGCTGGAGAGAATTTTCTGTGGGTTGCGGTGAGTAGACAGGAGGAGGTAGAAGTGTCAGAAAGGCAATTAACGCTACACTTTCGCAGGAAATGGAGTTTTTTTTCGTCTTCTTCGCTTTTTAATCGCTTTTTTCCACTCTTTCTGTCGCCTTTTTTCACTGTTAGATAAACGACGAAAGGGCGTTTTACGGTTAATTAACGAAATTTATCTAAAAGAGGTTTATCGAGGGAGCAGGGGTCGATGCTTTTTATCGACGTAGGCCTAATTATTCGTATTTTGTTTGTCGACAGCAATGCAAGAATGGTAATCGTCGTGGGTTTATATGTGTAGTGCCATTAGTTTTTAAATTTGTAACGGTGAAAGCGAAAACAGGTCTTCGGATGAGAAATCAAAAATGTGATTTTGTGTTTATACAATGAAGAATCTTCGTTGTAAACACTGAAAATCGCATTTTTGATTTTTCACCCGCAAGACCTGTTTTCGCTTTCACAGTCACATTTAAAGAAAATGTCGAAGGGATTAGTGACCACATTTTCCCAGTAGAACTGCTGTTCGATTATGGATGAGGTTAGGGATTGATAAAATTTTATTCCTCACTTTCTTCTTTGGAACATTAGTGGGAAATGAGAATAACACTACATATGGCGCCTCAAGCTTCGCTAGAAAAGATGCTTTTCTTATTCCTTTACCTTCAGTAAATTTCTGAAATCGAAAAGAAACGAATAGTAAGAGTATTATTAACATTATAATAACCTTTTAATCATTGTGAGCAAAATTATTCCTAATGTTAGTAGTACATTTTACTATCTGAAATAATATGTTTTACTATTTTTGTAGTCGTCACCGGAAAAACGCGGGGTGCACAAATGCACCCCACGAGAAATTTTGTGTAGTGCATCAATGCATTGGAAAAAAATTGAGAAAAATTAAATAATTGGATGAAATGGGAAAAAATTGGATAGAATTGGAAGAAATTGGAAAAAATTGGAAAAAAATTTGAAAATTGGATAAAATTATAGATAAAATTGGGCAAAATGGTACAGAATTAGATAAAATTGGAAAAACCACAAAAAAATTCTAAAAAGTTGAAAATGGAAAACGCAGCCAGAAAATTGAAAAAAAAAACCACCGTAGCAAGCTGCGCTGGAAAAGCAAGTTTTCGTTTTAATTTTATATACTTACTAGTAATTCTGCAATTTTTTCCGATTTTTCCAATCTTTTCCACTCTTTCTTTTCCTATTTTAAAATCTATTACTAAATTTCTTTTCCTATATTTTCTAATTTTTTCTAATTTTTTTCTATTTCATTTTTTCCTTTTTTTCCCCGCATTTTTATTTATTTTTTCCTATCTTTTATCCTTTCCTATTTTATCTTACTTTTTCCTGTTTTGTTTTTCCTCATTTTTAACAGTGTTTTACAGTGTTGAAAAGAATGAAAATAAGTAAAATCAGAGGAATAAGGAGAGGAAAAAAAGGTAAATGAAAGAGGGTTCAAACGGTTTCGCATGGAACCGTATACATTCTCTACTTCGTGATTGATGTGAAACAAAATTTCGTAGTCTAATGAAAATTCGTCCACGTTTCCTTTTTTCTGTAGTTTATACCAGGTTGAATCGATAAAATAATTGGGTTATACGTGGGTTGTGCGGAAGTTTGAGTAAGATCCCTGATAGAGAGTTGAAGTTTTTCTCGTTGGTAACAGCCGTACAATTTCGTATTACTTACCCACCTAGTATAAGTTTTATTATTCCGTTAGAAATCAGATTTTTTATCAGTTTTCTCTTAAAGGATAATTATGAACTCTTTTTAAACTTTCGCATCATTACCTATAATTTTCGGTGTGAGTAAACTATACTACTTTTCCAACTTCCGAGCTGAATGTGAATCGCAGAGAAAATCTTATGGAATGGGAACTTTCTTCTTTTGTTCTCAAGATATTGTGCTGTAGAAATGCTATAAATTGAAAAGAATGTAAGAGTAATATATTCAATGTTCCATTTCATGTACAAATCTCGATAAATACTCGTATTTTACTCGTAAAAATTTAGCCCAGGTGGACAGTTTTAAATTTTCGTCAACTGAATAAAGTTTTTCATTACTCTTTCGTTAGAATCAATATAATTTACCTAAATTATTGAGCCGATTAAACTTGAGCTTCGTGTACTCTCTTATCAAACAAATTAATCCATCCTCTTGTAAACATATGCTTTTCATTCTTGTCTGCTGACTGTTTTAAGTTGGAACCTACAGGAGTAAACAGGTGGCAAGTTCGATAATTGAGCTCGATATGAAACAAGTGGTACCTACCCAAGTGTTTTATACTAACTTATATATATTTTTTTTTTTTGAAAATGGTGTCAACTCATGGGTGCAGTTTTGCTCAATACGCCGATATGTATTCGCAATTAAATTTAAAAGAAATGCGATACTTGGGTCTCAGAGATGTGCCAGGTCTTTTACAAAAGTACTCGTATGTAAGAGGAAAATTAGCCCTAGATTACGGGTGCGGTGAAGGAAGATCACCAGCTTTCTTAAGATCACTCGGCTTTTCAGTTGATGGTGTCGATATCAGCGAAAGTATGATAAATCTAGCTCGGCAGGCAGTGCCTGAAAGTAATTTCCAGGTTTTACATGAAGGTAAAATTCCAGCAGAAGATGAGCATTACGATTTAGTTTTTTGCAGTTGGGTGCTGCAAGAAATTGACTCAAAACCTAAACTTGTTTCAGTACTTACCAAAATTTTTCGAGTGTTGAAAAAAGAAGGAATCTTAGTAGCAGTTGTGGCTAGCGAAACATTGTATAACAAAGACTAGATTCATACAAATGCAGAATTTGAAGAAAATAAAAATTTGAAAAGTGGCGATAGAGCCAAAGTTTTGGTAAAAGAAAATAATTTTTGTTGGCGTGATTATTTTTGGACTGAAAATGATTATCGAGAAGTGCTGCGAGATGCAAGACTGGATGTAATATTGTTGCACCATCCATTTGGAAAATATGATGATGGAATTGCTTGGGTAAATGAAAAATATGTAGCACCGTACGTAACATATATTGCCCATAAAAACGCAGAAACTGTTCCCTAAGTATTATGGAATTTAAATTCCAAGTGGGAAATAATATCGATACTTTAAAATTATTTACTAAAATAAATTAGAAAAAAGAAATCAAAATTCTATTAATTAAATAAATACAAAAAAATTTAAACTTGCAATTTAAAAAAAAATATTTTTTTAAAATAAAATACCTTAAATATAAAGGATTACTTTGATAAAGTAAATATGTTATAAATCTTTTATTAATATTACAATTAAAAATACTAATAAAAACATTTAATCCAATAATAATTATTATATCTCACTTTCAAGAATTCATTTGGTTATAATTTTTTGCTTTTTGTATACCTCGTACAAATATCAAAGATTTTCACGGCGCAAAAAGGTGCCTCCACAATCCAACAAAGCACTACGAATTTGATAAGTGCCAGGGTATTTTAACCTTGTCACAAAACACTTTCACAGTAAATTCTCTCCTCTTATTTTACCCCATCCTCTTACGAATTTGTTTCAGGTTGCATAAATACTATATTATCCTTAACGTGAATAGACTATAATGATTGTAACCTGATGGCGAAATAGCAAAACTGTCCCTAAATTCAGTAGAAATTATTTCTTAGAAATAATCATCTGTTACTTTCAGAGAAAAAATATTGAAAATTAGTATGCTGCATACTAATTTTGGCACAATTCAAGTTTTACTGTACGTGAAAAATTAATAAAATATATAAATTTTAGTATGCAGGACACTAATTTTCAACATTATAAACAACTTAATTGTAAGTATAAAAAATAAACTGAAAATAACCATTGAATGAAATTTTACTTTGAATTGTTTTGCAACTGACTTAAATCAAGTATTTTATACTAATTTTAAATATTTTGCATTTATTTTTAATATTTTGTAGGTACTTTTTCTTGAAAAAATTGTATTAATTTTTCATATTATAAAACCTGCATTCTTCTAAAATTAGCATGCAGATATTAAAATTATTTAATATGCAGTTTTCTCTCAGTGTACGCGATATAATTCAAGGGTTTCGAAACCGTAAACTATTTTGTTGATATCATTAATTTCGATCATTGATCTTGTAATTTGCAAACTAGTTTTAATACAAAATAATGAAAAATGTCTAGTAAGGGTTTTCATAAAGAAAAAACAAAACTGACTTCATTATGTAGATATATGCATTATATATGTGTATTATGCTTTCTATTCCTATTGTTTGTTACTTAAAAATGTACCTAACCTAATACCTTTTATATTACATGTACAATTCGTATTACCTTGTCCTATTCTGTCGCTCAGTTTACGGCTTGAACCATTGAGTATAGCCTGTTGGGTAGCTAACTGAATTTTTTGTGGTCAACCTGGCTTATAATAACCCAACTAAATACATATTCGAATGGTTTTCTGAACCCTATTTCTCATTGTCACATCTGTAAGTTTTTTCACCAAATGGAGTATAGTGAACGGCAGAAATTTCCTTTTTGATGTTTTCGCTGATTCAAATTCGACGAACTATCCTGAAGGTGGCCCTTTTTATCAAATCTCGATAAAACTGCTTTCCTTCTCGAGATATGACCAGCTGAAGTTTCGGACTTGAAATATTTAGCGTTATCAACTACCGTAACCATACAACTAACAGAAACTATAACACCCTTAAGAATAAAATATTACAAGTGCAATTATTGCCATCGTTTGAAGACGAATGAAATTTGAAATTTTCAAACGAACAAATAACTATAATTCTTATTGCGAGGGTAGATGGGTGCACATAGCCTACATAAAAGAACTATTCGGGCAAAGGTCTAAATTTTATTTATTCATCCGTTATGTTCGCTCATTTCTTTGCTGTTTTACGCGCTTCTAGTTGGAATGAACGCCATATAGAGGACCTTTAGTTTTAATTTGAAAATTAGAACGTGATTTCGCAGAAATTACGACATTTTACGTTAATATAGTACCCGAGCGGAATTTTTAATTGGCTTTGGGTAAACGGAGATAAGTTCTTGTGAAATTGGCGCCAAAAACGGTTGGAAAATGAAAAGTGACAGCTCTTTTTAGGAGCAAAAAATCGTACGGTTGGACTTTGGACGTAGGCGAACGTCAAATGAATTTCTCGCGAGAGCGAGAGAGAGCGAGAGAGAAAAAAAAAGGATTGAAATTAGAAACGTTGTTACGAGAAGGATGACTTGCATGTACTTTATCCGTTTATTCTGCAATTATTGCTTTCTGCGTGTTCCTCCTCGACGATGATAACTCTGAAGGCAAGTTACAACATCACTCCCAAAGGAATACCAACGTAACCCTTTTTAATTTTCCTCATTTTTCAGTTTTGTTAATTTTGAGGGAAGTAAACGCGGTTTTCATCTCTACGGATAAATATTTGTTGTATGCACTGCAGCATTTCCAAACATAGATTACTGAGCTGCAGCAAAAATGGAAGTCATACACCCGTATAGTTCTATAGTTATGCAGTACCTAAGGAAAAGCTGACTCAGATTTAACGGAAAATCACCCCCTACACCCTCACTTTCTAAAAATAGTTAAGAATGTTATTATCCATAAATTAATATTTTAAAACTAGTCTTCATCACAAAGTCAACAATAAAATTGGGAATGCGAAATTAAAGTGAATTGTGTCAATTACTCCTGTCCTAAATGATGAGTAATTGTAGATATCTTCACTACGAAATGAGGATCAAAAGGGTTAAACTAACATACAATTTATGCAAACTCACTTCAGCATTTAATGTACCTGTAAGTCATCTTTCGTTATTCCATTTTCATGGGCCCCTTGAAGAACTATGCAAACTGCTTTGCTGACGAGCAAATTGTTTGGCAGGCTAAAAGCCGCTAAGTTCCACAAATTCGAAACTCGACATTTTAAAAAAATAGGAATGTTATCGGAAATGTGATTTACACATATGTTTGTAGAATAAAATGGCCTTTGAATCGAGACAATAAATTAAGCCATATTACGGTTAAAAAAATTGGTCTGTTATAGCTTATGTGAAGCTAAAAGTGTTAAATTTATGATAATGAACTTAAAATTTCTCATTTTTCCTTTATTTTTGATGTATTTGTTGATTTTCGAAGTAGTAGCGCAAACGTATTTCGAAATAGGTGGTGCGAGATCACTTGTGGGGCCCTTTTCAGCAAAGAGGTCCCCTCATAATTTTTTTTTACTTCAATTTTTTTTCTTCAAATTATTTGGTAGTAAGGGGGCGGGATCAAAATTCCCATATGATGGAGCCCCTAAATTGTGAGGCCCGTTGCGACCGCACCACTTAACCCCCTAGGTGGGCGTCACTGTTTAGAAGGCTATTAATTTTCTTTTATGGAAAGTCTTATCGTCGGCGGTCTACTAAATACCTCCTTTATATGTGTTGGAAATTTTGAAAATCATGTGTTTGGGTTCGTTGAATTTCTCTATTCAAGACAAGTCCAATGAGCCCAAACACATAATTAAAAAAAAAATTTATCACATAGGAGGTATTTGTCAGACCACCGACGTTTGGTAAAAAAACTGTTTGTTTTTTTCTGGAGACATCGATCTATTTTATCGATTGTAATCTATCCCTTATGAGTTACGACGTCCCGATAACATGGCTCATTAAAGATGTGCATCAATAATATACGTGCTTCAACATGAATGCAAAAAAAATCAATACTGATATCTGTATAATTCTTTATAAAAATAATAATGAGTTGGTATAACTTTTGTATTCCTTTACTTCTCGCTAAATGACGCTCTTATAGCTTCTCGAATTCACAATATTTAAAAACAGTAGAGAAACGCCCATACCCATATTTTGCAAAAGCTCGTTGGTAATAGTCAAAGTTTCAAATGCCCTTGGGCAAGCCATAAGTCATATTCCAATTTTCATCTTCGTTTTGGCCAGGCTTTCTTGTTTTACGTTTTTCTCTATGAAAAACACGTATAAAATATAGTATACAGAAAGAAAAGAAGAATGTCCTTTTTTTGTTTCACTTTTTTCATGTCCCTTTTTTTCGCCAACACTAAAATATACGAATGTCGACACACAAATCGATAGAAGCGTTGGCTGAAGAGGCTTAGGCCCTCTGTGGTACAAAAAAAAAAACACCTCATTATTTTTGAATCGTTCCAAGCTTGTTCATTATGATGAAGACAAAAATTACTACATCGAATTATGTTATCAGGATCATTTTACAATGCTAAAATTGAAGTACCGTCCTCTCGAAAACATTTATTTCTTTCCTTCGACGAGAATTATTTAAAAATATAAATGTTTAGATCTTTTATATTAGTTGATGGCACAGTGCAAAAAATCGCCTCTCCATTATATTAAATTTTTCTGGGGAGCAAAAAGAAAGTTGACATTCACCAAGGTATTATATTATGCAATCGAGTATAGTGTATTTTTGAATTTTCTTTTTGCTTTTGAAAGTTAGTAGTATATTTTTTATATCAGATGATTGAGCTTAAAATTTCCTTTTCAATAATACTGAAGTGTCAAAATAGTGATTTTTGCACTGTGCCATCGAAATGTTAACTTAATACCGTAAACTATAGTGAAATGAAACCTTGTACTTATTACGAATTATCAGGTCTATAGCTAGGCGAGGGTGCTCTTTATCCCTTGGCAAAATTTTCATTTTTTTTTTATTGAATTTTAAAAAAAGGAAAGAAGCTCATTTAACATATTTTTTATTTACTACATTTTGCCGTCCCCGGTCTGCAGTTTGTCCTCCTGGGATTTTACTCTGAACTACGAGCTTGCAAATCATGTTGGTAACATCGCCCCGATCTACATAAATTGTTTATGTACTTAGCCCACAGATGATGAAATTAAATAATGCTAAGAATGCCTACCTTTTGTGAAGAGTAAATTCAGTTCGACAAAACTCTATATTTAAGCCTTAATTCGTCACTGCTGACCATAATCTTGGACGATTAAAAACTTGTACCATTGACTCAAGGTCACCAGTTCAAGGTTAAACGTTACAAAAAATGTTGATTATACTTGGTAAATTTCATCGACTGACCCCCCAGCTATAAAATATTCTCATGCTAAAACGAAAATGATTTCTCCCTCGGTTTGAAAATTGAATAATTGGAACCTTCCCGTCTAAATAATGAAAATGTGACAAACAAAGTTGCCTGTTTTAATTAACATGGCCGCTTTTCTCCGACTGAACTTATAAAAACTATACACGTATATTTCCGAAGTCTTTGTAAGGCATTTCGTGGGCTACATTTGTGTACACTAAATGAGTTTCAATTTATTTTATTTTTCGACGACAATTTAAGACGTTTCAATTTTTTTCAGTCTAGTCTTACATCACCGTTTTTTTTATTAAAGCGGGTGGAGGCTAGCAAATTTGAAGGCTGAATTTTTTAAGCTTAGCGTGGGCATTCTTTTGATAGTGTCATCCGTCACATTTCTTAAATAAGCCCAAATTGAAACCATCGAAGAATAGTGAAGTAAGATAAAATGTCATCAAAGATGAAGGCTGAAGTTTTAGCTATAAAGCATTTCGAATTTAATTTTAAAACTAATTCTGGTAAAAAATCAAATTATAATTAGTTTCATCTCCGTCTTTTGAAAAGGCAACCTGTAGCTACCAAATAATATATTTTTATAATCATAAGAAAAATTAAATAAGCTAAATTACTTATTGTTTGCACCCAATTGTCATTATCAATTCTGCTAAGAAATCGTCGAGTTATCTATCATCTAAATAATTAAACTTTCCAACTGCAAAAACTGATACCTTGACGTAACACTTACCCTTTTTGTATTTTTGAATGCCTTGAGAAAAGTTGAGAAAGGATTTCAACAATTTACTTTTGACAAGCAGCTTTGGTCTGGCAACTTTTTTATCTATATCTAAAATTCAAATTTAAAAATTTATTTACTTTGATAATTTTTTCAAAATTTTTGAGGTTTTTTTAATTTGTTTTAAGAACCGGTTGTATTTCTTTTATTCCAGTCATATAATAGAGTCAATTATCCATCATTTGAGTCCAAGTTTGATTTTCCGAGTGCCCTTGTAAATCTGAAATTAGAAGTCAAAATTTCTGCCAAAGTTGAATTGGATTTCGAGTAGCTTTGAAAAGATCTACTTTTTTGATTGATATTGAATGGATATAAAGTTATAAACTAATTAGTCATAAAAACCCTACGTTATGAAAATTAGCTCAGCCAATTTCGAGAAAAATGGAAAAGAGTATAAAATTTTACCTGGGGTAACTGTGATCAAAATTTAATTAAAAAACGACATTTTCCTCACCTTAATACTCTCCCACTCTATTTGCTTCTCTTTCACCTTTTTTCACCTTAAGTATGAGGAAAAAATATAGTTGAAAATGCTTTGAGAGTCGACGTGAATTTCCCTTGAAAGGAGGACATCCCCTTATCTAAATTGCAACACCATGCGTACCACCATATCTCTATGATATTTCTTGCTTGTCGGTATTGACTTTTTTTCTTATAAAAATGATTTCGATCTAATTTCCTATACTTGGCCATCTTCACGTCATGATGTTGAAATGAACTTTTCGCAGCACCATTATGCCGTATGTTAACCTTTGTCAATGTATGAGCTTCGTTTTGTTTTGTAAAGACGATGTCGACGCGGATTACGTGATTGGATGTGCAATAAGATAAAGGCGAAGGTGTATACTGTATATAAGTATAGCAGCTTTTAAATCAAATTTTACACCCTCAGCCCGCCCCTCCCACCACATCAGGCCGCCTCGGTGTCGTCGAAAACCGAATTAGCCAACAAATTATTCGGCAACGCTTCCATATTAAAAATTAATAATTCGACTTGCCAAAGTTCGACTTTATACGAGACTTGAATGCGGTGAAATTCATAAAGCACTTTCGTTTGTTGCTGACGCAGTGGATGTGGAATGGAGCGGGGAATGAAAAATACGTACACGCGTTGCACGGGAGACGGGTTGAAATCCAGTGAATATCGAATTTCCGCCAAAAAGTAATAATTTTTCATCTCGATTGACACTCGTTCAAAGGCACGACGACGAACTATACTAAGCTGAGAGAAATTGTGGGTTATGACATTCCTCTGGAATGCTGTTCACGTGCGAATATCGAGTATAGATGTATATGTACAAAATGTTGCGGTAAAAATAAACCACAAGTCTTAGACGCCTTAAACACAATTTCTCATTATTTCTGGTAACATTAAGGCGAACTCGGTGTCTCCTCTGATACCCCACTGTCTCAAAAATTCGTGAAACTACTGCATTTTTTCAATGGCACGACCAGCTCTTTTCACAGAGTCTTTGCCGAGAACACGTAGATGCGTGTGGTCCCAGCTTTAACACGGACGAACTTTGCGTGCACGAGAGAAAATTTTAATATCTGCATACTAAGTGGAGGATAATTCTGGTTTTATTTATGAAAAACTAATATTTTATGAAGAATTAGTAAAAAATATTGAAAATTTGTGCCCTGAAAATAATTTCGGTGGTATTTTCTACTATATTTTTATGAGGAAACCGGGACGATTCGAGGATTTATACGAGAAATTACTACAAAAATAGTAAAATATACCACCTAAGATTAAAATCTATGTACTATCTAAGATAGTGAGAAGTATTACAAATGCTAAGAATATCGACAATGAATCTTGAATTGTCCCGGTTTTCTAATAGAAAACAGTAAAAATTACTATTTCTCAGCGTGTGCTACGTACTAAAAATTTAATGATTATATTTTATAATACTTTCTCACGTAAAACACGACTCGTCCTAGAGTTCGTATGCAGCATTCTAATTTTAAATATTTTTTCTCCGAGTGTGTGTGTATTTTTTTCGGCTCAAGTTTTCATAAAAATTTATTAGGTCACCTACTATTACATACTATATACTCGACCTGCAATTATCGACCAATTAACATAATTACAACACGCAATGTTCGTTTTTAATTTCATTTATGAAACGAGCAAATGGATATAGGAAATCGGGATAGTATATAAATGGGGGAAAATTATTGGAATAAATAAATAAATAAATAAATACAGTCGAAAATTGTGCGGGCGTTACTTACAGGAAATGGACGACGAGGACAATGTACTCGTATAAGGAAGGAATGTTCATTCAGGGTTGAAGTTCTGCACGATTGTTTTTTTTTTTTGGAATCGTTCTCATTTTTTTTTTTTTCGACAAGGTACCATAAAAAATTTCCATGAGCGTACGCTTCGATCATAATATACTGAACTAAGCTGGAAGCGTATTTATCATGTGGAATGTGTCTCTTAATACATGTAGGGAGGGGGCCGGAATAAACGAATAACATTTTTCTAGATAAACCAGGAAATACATTTTGAATTTCATGTTTTTTTTTGTTTTTTTTTGACAACGAACTATGAAACTTGCCCTGAACTTACGATTTGTATGAAATATTAATGAGATGCATTGCACAATATTATTGACGTTTCGTGACGTTTTTTGCTTGCAGATGACTTGCCATCACTAGATGCAAAAATCATTTTCTGTCCATTTCCATAATGAAAAGCGATGCAGTGAAATGCTGGTAGCGAAGCCATAAGCTCAAAACAGATACTTCCGCTCTCTAATTTTTAAGTCGGTAAGTAGCTGTTACTTTTAAAATGAAGATATAGTAAAAAATTGAATTTAAAACTATTCTAAATAGTAGAATTAATCAAATTAGACTTAATGAAAGGTTGCCAATTTTTATATTGAACTTCTTCCTAGAAAGACGGTAATATTTCTCAGAAGAAACTAAAGTTATCTGTATTTTATTTGCAATTATTTTAATTTCATTTCGCCTTCAGAAACCCATTTTATAGTGTTTTTCAACATGAAACTTAATACTCACAAACATGATATTTACTTGTCCGTATTTTTTTTTTTTATTAAATTTTCATCGATTTTTCATTCTATTCAGTCATCTGATCTTTTTTTTATGGAAATAAAAAACAATTAAAAGCGAGTTAATTAAAAAGTGATCCGGTTTTATATTTTTCTGAACAACATTTCTCGAACAAATCTCACCTATTTCTTTAGATGATGAACTGATTTTTTTGTTTAAGGGACGTATGTATAATTATATCTAACTACTTATTAATCAAAATTTTGAAAACTGCATCTAATTCCATATCAAACCAAATTTGCTCTCGGTATGATTTTCAAAGTGATGTAAATATATTGTTCAGGACTAAAAGAAAGAAATTACTAATTTGTAGACATTTTCCCGTAAAAATCCAATACACCCCCGCTCGCCTTTCAGTATGTAGGAAGTATGAGCATTGCCCTATAATACTATGAAATTCTCGAATGAAATTGATAGTGTAAAATTTCAGTGGATGATATAAAGTACCTAACTTTAGTGTTGAACGTTCATTTGTTTATATTTCACTGGTGGGAATTTTATTATTCACCAATAAGATATTTACCAAATTTATCATACATCGAGTTATCCACCAATCATTTTGAAGATGAATTCCCACCGATGAAAAGTAAACAATATACTTTGACGTCATAATTTCGTGAATGTATCCTATTGAACAAATTTGGCTAAAAGCAAAATTGCTGAAAGGATTCTTCTTTCTCATAATATTATGTACTTATAGAAGTATGATTGGATGAAAATTTTATTTCTTTCACAGGTTTCACTTTGATTAAATTTGTGAATGCAAATTTTCATAATTTATTGTTTTGTTGATTTATCATTTCAACTAATAGCTATTTCCCCGTAATTATTTTAAATATTTACTTAATTTTAAAATAGGTACCTAGAAAATTCTTATTCATATACACAGTGTCTAGGTACTTGATAAACTCGATATTATCTTTAAACCATTAACCAAGAATATCTATTTATGTGTTCAAATTCTCAGCCTGTTTTAATTTTTCCCACAAAATTAAAATTGTTTTTAAAGGATGCGAAAAAATTTCATGACATGACACGACAAAAACTTTTCTCCCTTCATTCCTTTTTCTCGAACTTTTTTTCTCTCTTCAATCGTCGCATAACATGTACTTGTATTTCTTTTCACTCGCACATTCTTAGCATGCTCCCTTCCTTTTTTTGCAACCTTCGGTATTGGTCGGAAGGAACAAGTCACAAAGTGAATTTAGTAATTATGACTAACTATAAAAGCTTTTAGAATTCAAAGACAAAATAACAAAGCAAGTCTGACGAAGTTTTTAAAAAATTTATGGCCAAGCAATTAATATGAAAAATTGGGAGAAAAAAAAGATAAAATAATTTCAATTCCATTAGAAAATTAATAATTTTTCATTTTGTAAAAAGTAAACAATAATAAGAAATAAACATTCCAAGAATTAAAAAGAAAATTTGGAAAAAAATACGTTTGTACGGGTAATATATTCAATTTAACCCATCTAATTTTTTTTTAAATACTGGTTGAAAATTAATCTAATATTCTTTCAGTAATTTTGTGGAAAATTACAAAATAATAATGAATCATAAATCTTCGTCTCCGACTATTTTAGCAATTGGCTGGAGTTAAAATACATAAATATTATGATGGAAGGTGAATTTTAAGCTTCACAAAGTGGAGGGTTTCCAGTTTTCAGAAGAAAAATAAATAAATAAACGATCGTGAACTGTCTATAAACTGATGAAGATTCCTAATGAGTGAGTGTCAAAAGTACTGGTTGAAAATTTAGGCTGATGCATCTGAAGTGTGAACTGGTAATTTTCCACCGAAAAAACAAGTTATTTTAGCTCATAAAACTATCTATGAATCTGCTTTTTCCTTTGTTAAGATGTATTTATCTGTTTGTGTGATAAATCAAAAATTAAAATCGATAGGAATGTAGGAAATTCTCAATTTCTTCAATTTCGACAGTTTTCATTCGTATAATAATTTTCTTACCCATTCGTGTAGTGATCAGCTATAGAAAACGATATGTTTCATTAGCCAATAACTTTACAAGGAAAGTACGTCAAGTGTAACTCGCCAACTAGAATGCAACCCTGCATAACTTGTGTGCCTCGGCGGTTGTATCTACCCTCAGTAGCGTGTTTTTTCCCAATGGCCCCTTTAAGTGGAGTTATGGGGGAAATGGTATTTTCCAATATGAATTTTTATATAATGAAAGAGACTAGGGTTTTAACCTATCCTATGGGCAAAATATTTTGAAAACGGATCCGTTTTATTCCTGTTTTTCGGCTTCTAAAACGGATTTCGAACGGATTGTAAACAGTCTTGCCGGAAATGAGTCCGGATTATTTTCCGTGAAGGCTGTTTTATCATATTTGTTGGCCCGGGTTATAATCCGTGAAACCGTTTTACAAACGGATTTAGAAAAATTGCCCAAAAATTATCACTGATTATAATCAGGAAATCCGTTTTACAAACGGATTTGGGAAAATAATCAAGATGACAAAAATATCTGCAAATTTTCAGATCCGATGGTCGAAAATAAAAATGGACTGACAACGGATAAAATTCTCATTTTCCGGATCATTTTCTCATTTTTTGCCCATCGGGTAAATATGTGGTGTAAAATTAGATTTTATGGAGAAAGTGATAGAGTACTTTTTTATAGTAAATTGAAAGAGGAACATGTTTTGTTTCAAACATTTTCCTCTATTTCTCATGTAAAAAAAATTATAGGTAACTGTTGAAGACAGAGAAATTTACCTACATGAGAACATTTTTTATGAAAAATTAAATTTTACATTTTTCGTCTAAGCACTTTTTCCCTAAAATCAAAATTTACGAAGATATAAGCGAAGATCTGAATTTTAGGGTGTATCAAGCCCTCTTATGTCCCGATATGGGTGACGGTGGAAATTTTTATATAGGTAGTATATGTTATTCGGGGCGACCCACCTAACAATCCTATGGGGTTAAGAATCGTGTGCTAATTTTTTTTTGTCTCATTTGACTGTATTAAACATGTTGTATAGTCAATAATAAGTCTATTTTATGGGGTTAATGATTGATCGCATATAAATTTGAGATTACGACACAAATTCGCGAATAAATTCCACGTAAACATCGATGAGACCTGAAACTTCTTACTCGTATTATGATTAATGGAGCTGGATTTCCATGGCACTGTACTCGTATGTGATGTATGCGGAACAAAAGCTCCGTGAAAAAAATATATAGGTAGGTACGTCAAAAGTTTAAACACGTAAAATGGAACTCATTTTTTCCTTCTCCAATATTATGTACTCGTACTATGCATAAATGAATGAAGGTAGCATAGAAATTCGTTCAGCCTATTCTGTTATGGTACCATACATCTTCTTTTTTCCAAGTCATTTTTCCCCTTCTTTTCTTTCTGGGAAATGTCAATCTTAGTCACCTTGCTGAACGAACTTTTTTTTTACTTCCTGTGTCAATATTTACACGATTCCTTATTTTATTGATGTTTTTATTTCCACCCGATTATTTTCGCCTTTTTCTAACGATTTTTGTTTTTTTATTGCCAACCTTTTTGCTGAATCTATATCACCTTGGCTTGAATTATTTCGAGATTGTTTTACTCGTATCTAAGATTCGATTCCAATAATTATAGAGTACCTATACGTAAGTCGAATGGACGATTTTATTAGATTCTTATATCCATGGCCCATGCATACATAGTTATTCGTTTCATTATCTGCGGATTCCAAAAATACACATCTCGTATTTTCATATTTTTCTATTTCTTCCTTTATGAAGGGGGGGGGGGAGAACTACCGAACCAATAGAGCTGAATTTTGCACCAGAGGTCAATCTCGATGAGACTGAAGTTTATAATGTTTTGAAGTTCTTTTCCTTTTGGCCGAACATTTGGGCAGAATCTTGCAAGCGCGAGTATGGGGCTCTACATTGTTTTTTTCTTCTTTTTTGTTGAAAAGTGATATACTTACGTATATGTATAAGTAAAATAACTCCATGTTGGCATTAATGTGTAAACATTTAGGTGTGATTTTGACCCGCTTAACCCTTCTTTCCTGCATGCACTCGTACAAATCAATTCCAAAACTTTACCGAATGTTTTTTTTAAGTGAAAATTGTTTCAAGCTTATCTCTCCTAGTATAGGGCTTCTTTTACTGAAGAATAACTCACGTTTGAAACACTTTTCAGTCAAATTAGAATCAATCGTTTTTATACGTATACGTGCGTACCTATAGCCTATACCTTAACATATTATGGAACATTCTATACCTAGCTCTCAAAATCCATGTCAGAGACTTTTATTTTGCTGATCGCATTTCCCGACTTCAAATGTTATACGTTCGCATTTCCTTCGAACTTCGTCAGTTTTAATTATACTCGTAGTCTATTTCATTTAAGCAGTGCGTGATGTCATGAGCGATTTGCAGAAGGCAATTGCTGGTGGAAATCCAAAATACTGTCTCCTCATTTATTGAAACCTTATGACATGACGTTATAGGTAGACTAGTCTACTTCTTAAATGTAACAGACCTTAGCTGAGGCTGGGCAAAATCTACACGTGCAGTTCTGAAAATTGACCTATCGTCTTGGTGGATGTGTTTACTTTGCTGAGTCGCTTGTTGATTCAAAGAACCGCTCAATAAATGCCGAATTGTCATAATATGACGAGTATCGATTGAACTCGGTGGGTAATTGAAATTCTGAAGATCCGGTTCGATGTAATAATTATCTGTCCGCTTGCTGTCATTGAAAGACTGTTTGTCTCATATAACAATGATTTATAATATTTGCCTCGAAAATTGATTCGTAGACGTACATATACTTCACTTTTGACATCTAAATTACTTGATATAAAATATTATGACGATGGTGATATGACCTGTACCTAACATGACTTCAAAGACTTTGTTTTTTGAAGTAGAAATTGAAAACAAAAAATTAAATCAATCAATATTCTCGCAAGTTAGTTTGATAATGATTTTACTGCAGTGTTGTGGTATTAGTTATAACCTATGCAAAAATTCCGAAACGTTTGTATCCTACAGTTTGACACCTACCTATGTACCGCTGCTATGACACAACCTTGATTTACCTGGCTGCTGGGTGCAGTAGATAAATCTTCAGATGACCGCATGGTCATCTGCGTGTTGTGTTTATTATGCATTGTCGGTAAGTACCTGAGATTTTTTTGAAGAGGGGGGGACATGGATGAGCCAGCTAACTATTTTGGCTAGTCCTGGCCCACCCGGATTCGCCCTCTGGTTACGTCCCTGCTGTATAATGCCCTATAAATCACTTTTCTTATCGAATTTCATCCATTTCTACGAATGGAAAATTACAGTTACAGCTAGACTTGATATATGATACATTAAAAGCATTTCCCGTATTTTTACACAATTAATGAAATGTTGATGACGTATCCTCGCTCATTTTACTTGCGGTGTACTGGTAAATCAATGGATGAAATCATTTCAACCGTTGAGCTATCGATAGGTAGATATTTTTTTATATTTTTTATATTTTCTGTATACCATCTTCAACGGGTTTTTGGTACGTAGTAATTCAGAATGTCACCAAATGGCAAATGCTGGTACATCTCTTTGCTTTTGGTATAATCTAAAATGAATTTGGCAGAGCTGATGGCAAAGGCAAAGTCATTGATATTCATCAATAAATGACTTATCGTTAAAATATCGATGAATTTTATTGTTGAGTTTAATTTTTTCGAATAAAAAAAAGAGGAAACCAGAAAAAATAAGTGTCTTAAGCAGATTTTTTTTTTTTAGCTACGTACAGCTAAACTAGACGGATAAAATAGAGATGGCAAAGATATCGATATTTGTCGATAATTTTAACAATAAACCATTCTTCGATATTTGCCATCCTACTTCGTAGTTGGCATAGACATTATTAGAGTATATAATAGTTATATTAGCTATTAGCAACTGACTGCGTATTAGGAATAGGAATTTATCGGGAATTGAAAGCACACTACGCCATATTTGGCGAAAAAATTTTCAAGTTACCATACAGTTGAAGACTTTGAACCTTATCTCCTTCTTCCTTTACGTATGAATTTATTCATTATTAATCAGAATAATTATATTAGTTTTTATATGAAAACATAATTACCAACAAACGAAGAACATAACAATAATATGTTTTATCTACTTACATACATGTATGAAGACCTTCTACGAGAGGGCCGTGCACAATTTACTTTTGTGTTTTTGTCATTTGCTGTTACTTTTATTGATCCAACCAAAATGTAATCAAAAATAAAATTGCTAGATTTGATTGGTTAAAAGCAAAACCGAAAGACAAAAGCAAAAGTACAACATTTTTGTTTGTCCCCCAAAAAAATCGCTGTGCCTATAAGGTAATGAAAATTAAAAATTTTGGAATTTTTTCTGAACTCGGGAGAGGCCGGATTAAACTTTCTTGGGGGTGATTTCATCTTAAGGCGGATTCTCCTATTTTTTATTGCGTAGAAAATTTCATCCTTTTTCCTCATTCGGGTCTATGGAACACCGATGTCACTGCAAAGCAGCAGTGAAAATAAGGACTTCACCTTAGTGACAGCTCGTTCGAGACCGCCATTTTGTATTATTTAATTTCGAGTAAATTTACTTGATTTTTAAGCATAATTATTGGGCCGTCTTGTCTTGTGAAGATCAACTTATCGGCTCGTTGAATTGAAAAAACTTATCAATTGAATGGATTCGATTAAAAAGACAGCTCGACGACGAGATTCGAATTTTAATGGTGCCCGACCATGTAGATAAATTGTCCATCAAGAAAATTAATTTCGGTTGCCCGTGGAAAAGCCATAATTGGAACATTGCTTCTTTCCTTTCCTCAGTTTATAAAGTCGAATGACATCCAAGAAAATAATTTCTTACCAAGGCATAGCACGCTTTAAACCTATTTCCATCAGCTGACAAAATTTTAAGGCAGTCTAATGCAGATAAACATGCCAATACACGAAGGAGGCAATTAAAAAATGAAGAATCGAATTTTGTTTCTGCAGACTATGCGTAGGTACTGAAAATTTTGGAAAAAGGCTTATACTCCCACGTCATTTCGATTATGAAATTCCTTATTCTTCACTGCTGGAGCCCAAGTGAGAAATCACTTCGTGAGTGAATGAGCATTAAGTCGTTTTTCACTTCTACTGCTCATTTCTAAAACTAAAATTCTTTTGGCAGCTGAAATTGACGAATTCTTCACTGTAAAATACCGGATTTTCCATTAAATAAAATTAATTTACGGGGCTGTATAACTACATATCATCCAATTTGACTTTTGGTAAATCTGCGTCGATTCAATTTTTCTCCGACAATTTGATTGATTTGGTCTATTTCGGAGAGGAGGGAGGGGGTTAGAGAAAAAAACAGGTATTTTCAAATAACTTCGAACTTATAATTACGAGAGTTTACTATACACTAAATGAGGCCTATTTCGATTATACGAGATACAAACCTTTCTCATAATAAGTATCTACTTGTACCTGCACAAGGAGGGGTGGAATTTAAAACTTTTTGAATGGCACAAATATAGTAGAATCATATACTCAAATCTGGGACCATACATATGAACCTTTACGGAACCGAATGGTCTTTATTTTTACGAAAATTGAGTTAATGGGTGAAATATTCAATGTATATTTGTTGTGACCTCTTTCATCGAGGTGCGAAAGGATTTGTCTCGAACTCAAAAGAAAATGCGAAATTCTGTAGAAAAATGCCAGGTGACAGTTTTTTTGCACTCATGCTATAAAATTATATTTTTGGCACTTAGCCCATTCGGTTCTGTATCGTGGTTCATATGCACTGAGTGAAATTTCAATAGTAATTTTCTATACTATATTTTAAAGAAGAAAACTGGGACGATTCAAAATTTTACGAAGTACTTGAGAAGAAATTGCTAAAAAAAAAAAAAAAAGTAAAATAGGTATATGTACTATCTTTGTAGTAAGTATATTTTTTTATCGTATAAAAATTTATTACTACAAAACAAGCCCGTACCGTCCGTGCGTGCATACAGGGCATCGACCTACCTAACGAAAATTTTGCCCTACACGGAATTTTGCCCCGAAAAACAAAAAACGACGAAATAGCATCTTAATTCCTAAGAATCCGAAAAAAAAAAAAAAAGCCAAAATTCCTAAGAATTCGAAAAAAAGTGTGAGAATTCCTAACAGTCCGAAAAAAAGCTAACATTTTTAGAAATTTGAAAATAATCGCCAAAATTTCTAAAGATTCGGAATAAAGTGCCAGATTCTAATAAAACTGAAAAAAGAGCCAAAATCCCTAAAAATCCGTTTTTTTCGAAATTCTTGGAATTTTGGTTCTTTCTCCGAATTTTTGCGGTTTTTGGCTCTTTTCTTCGGATTTTTGGGAGTTTTGGCTGTTTTTTTCAGATTCATGGGGTTTTTGGCTCTTTTTTCGGATTTTTAGGAATTTTTGCTGTTTTTTCTTCGGATTTTCTGGCGATGAGAAAAATTATTATACCTACTACGTTTTAAGTATTTACTACGCTTTTATCTCAGTGTGGAAGTTACCACATGTATATACATAGACTGCAGCTTTATAAAGCTGAATGCTTTTTAAACGTTCTCGATTTATACAGAGACTTCACGGGATCAGCTATGCAGAAAATTCTACGAATAATAAACTTTGGTTGAGGAGGCCATTGTGCATTGCTTTGATGTGTATTTTTGGAGAAATACGACACCGACTTTATTATATGTGTATTTGTCTCCAAGTGAGCGAAATAGGATACGAGCAGTGACGTCTCTTCTCGACATTTATTTGTTTTTGAAAGAAACGCGTCATATCATTTTCCTTTCTTTTCGCATACAGCCTTTCCATAAGATCGTTTCTTGGTATTTCAACGGCAGTTTAATAGTAGTAGATACATGAGGAAGAAATTAACTGAAATTCGTTGAGAAAAAAAATCGAATTTCGTAAATACGAAATACACGTACTCCGTACGTAATCAAGGGCACTGTGCAATAGAGTCGCGTATCTCCATTTCATTAAATTTTCCAGGAAAGCAAAAAGAAAGTTGACATTCACTACACGCTCTATAAATAATTCATTAATTTAATAGAAAAAAGATCTCTGTTAGTTCAACCAAAGCACTGTGCTTTAAGAACGACAAATTGGGGTAAAAAATTTCGCCATTTACCTACCTCTTATACATTTGCCTTTTACAAAGTAAATTAATGCGAGTAATTTTGTGTGAAATGAACAGTTCGAATCGATGTACCAGCGAATCCAGGGTGCAATTTTCAAACGCTGTCTATAACACAATTTTCTTCGCTTTTTAGCCTGTATACAGAGCCTTTTGTGCGCCTCCGAGGCTTTTAAATTTTTTACGTTTGTGTGTACAATATTCATTGACTGTCAAAAGATAATTTATTTTACAGGCATTCAGTTTTCTTGATGCTAACCGAGCACAAAAACTTTTTCACATTTTCCTTTGTGCGCGTCGTCTCCTTTTCGCACGCACTAGGTCTAGTTTTGAAAAATGGTCTGTTGATAAATATGGCAGTCAATTAGGTGAATTAGGCTTCCATAAACTGTTTTTCTTTTGAGAAAGCAATTTCATTTGTGGTAGGTACAGACTATAGGGGACATATTGACATAATCATAGCTTCAATTTTTACACTGCATCCGTGGCTTTTAAAATTTTCATATTTAGGATGTTTGGGCGCTCAACTTCCTATAGCAGGACTGCTATAGGACTTTTTAGCAAAAAAAAAGGAAGGAAGCTGTTTGGGCGCTTCACTGCTAAAGTGACCTGTTTGAACGCTTCTCATTGAAGTAGGAAGAACAATTTCTTGATAAAAATTACCAGGTGGCTTACTACTTTTCGGCAGCGCAATTTCTATAGCTTCATAACAAATAAATTTTCCTACTTACTTAACGAGGAACATGATAATTTTATCAGGTCCTTGAAGCCCCCAAACATACTAATTGCCAACTTCATTAGACAATAGCTGTAAAAGTACTTGAATTCCAATTTTATAGAATGAAGAAAATCAACTCCGTTCTTCTAAAGAGCAAAACATTTTTAATTGAAAACATTCGCAAAAAAATTAGTTCTGCCTTGTAGAAACTTGATACCAAATTCATTTTTCACTACAGCACAGTCATGTACCTACAATGGGGCAAAACATGTCAGTTCTTGGTTTTCCCCGTCTCGTTGTGAAAACAGCCTTCAAAGTTAAGGTGTTACATACAAGAAGGCTACGAGATATCAAATTGTTTTTTTCATTTGAAAATCTAAGGTTTTATAAAAAATCTAAAAGATGTGAACATACGAGTATTAAAATATGGACGGTGAAATAATGAGATTCGAGTTTCTTTTTCATTGCTAGAAAATTCGCATTTCCTCGAGAATTAATAGAGCTCACTCGATAAAAACTATCTATAGGCATATTATGTTTTTCTTTGATTTGGCTGTATTTTAGAAGAGTTTGTAGTACTATGTTAGAACACTAAACACTAGAAATACCAGGTTTTACTCGATTACTCAAAGGACCGCAGGTGGCGTCGTATGACACAAGTCAGCGGTTCTCAAAAAATTGGTCCTTTGAGAAGAGGATCTCAAAATTTTGAGTGGTGTCGTAAATGATACCACCTGGTACTTATAGTGATAATATGAGCATGAATGTAATTTTGCGTGTTGTGCTGGGGACATTCGCTGAAAACATTGAAAAAAATACGTCTATCCTTGACATTTACACCCGTATAAGAACGAGTTCCACATAAATATGAAATTTGTGAAGGACATCTGCCTCGTATATTCCTGTCTGATTATCAACCGCAAGGATATTCATTATTTTCTATTTACCTGTGGCGCTTTTCTTTGCACTAATTTTTCTCTCATTTATGCTAGAGAATTATGTTTATGGAGACGCTAATGAGAGTCAGATGAAGAGACTGTGAGAGAGAAAGAGAGAGTTAGAGAGAGAGAGAGAGAGAGGAGAAAAAGAGAGGAGAGAAAAAGAGAGAGAAAGACGTCTGTGACTAAAAATGGGAAAATATTGAAGAGGAAAAAAAAAAACAACCGCGCAGATACGGAGTTTGAAATCCGCAATCTTTCCTCCCAAATTATACCTATTTACTACCACCCCAAATTATGACTGCTATACGGACGCCGACATTGATTAATTTGTGTCCAAACATAAAAAAACGATTAAGATTTACGATGCTTCGCGCTCGACAATTTGCGTTTAATTCTCCCCCGTCGAATGAGTTGACGGGTCGAAGAGGAGCTGAAAAAGAAAAATGAAATCGGAGTGCTTAGAGGAAACTGGTTTTTCTATTTTTACTGTCATAAATATCATAACTTAAGAGCATGGGTAATCTTTTTTGTATACAAGGTGGTTTAGAAAGTTTTGCCAAAATATAGGTAGCCTTTTTAGAATTTTCAACGAGTAAATTTTTTAGGATGCCAAATGTTGAGGACGTATTCCAAAATTGCCTTCAAATGACCTCATTATGGCTGTTCTACAACACCGTGCCCCCGGTGAATGCTCTAAGAATGGGCTCATCGATTGGGGTTATGTTTAAAATTGGAAAGTTGAAGAAAAAAAAATCGTAGAGATCTCATACGAGTAAATTACCTGAAAATTCGAATTGCTTATGTTTTTCGAAAATTATTTTTAAATAGGAATGATTTTATATTTCATCTTTTCACTTTTCAGAGAAACCATGTCCTCGGGACTATCGCCCATCTCGTCCATCTGTAAATTTAGCCTGTATTCGAAACACAAACCGTTGAAAGTAATGGTGATGGGACAGACTGGTGTTGGAAAAACAGGTAAAAATGCTATCATACTTATACTCTAAATTATTCACATTTTTTTATTCAATTACAGAGCTAGAGTTACATTATACTCGTGTCATGTTGACAATAATTTTTTTCCCTTTTTTTCAAACACCTACCCGCAACCTTGACAAAGCCATATACTCGTAGTATTAAAATTTAAAACCAAAATAAAAAGCTACTAATTCGTTTTTCATTATACCTACAAATTTTTTCAAAAATTATATGGATAGGTAGTGAAACTTGAAGCAAGTTTGCTTGAGGGAGTCAATTCCGTGTAGTTTTTAGTCTTTTTCCTGTTTGGTATTTTTTGTTAAGTAAAATCAGTTCTTTCGTTGTAGGTACAGCATTTTTAAAATGATGTCAATTAGTGAAATAATTTTTTTCTAATTTTCCCTGGAGCCTGAATAAATAATTCACGATGGGTGTCTAAGTTTTCATTATTGAGAATGACAAGGGTCGGGTACTATTTATTTAGGAAAAATACAGTTCAGTGCTGGGAATGATGACATAGGAAATTTAACAATATTTTGAAATTATTTTTCAAATTATTACTCCCCACGCACCCGCTTTACTGCGGATAGGTAAACATATTGTGAAACTGCGAAATGTGGCCTTGAAAATGACACCCCTTTTGCCAGAATGGGCTATAATAATTAAATTCGCTGTTGCCGCTGTTAATTCATATATTTGCCAATTTCTTGTTTTCTCTCCAGCGTTAATCGTTCGTTTCATAACCAAACGTTTTATTGGCGAATATGATCCGACGTTAGAGAAACTGTACACATTTCATACCATCATTGGAAATGATTTGGTAAATTTTGAAATATACGATACAGCCGGACAAACTCAGGTTCGTTAAAATGTACAATTCGTATCGTTCTCATAATCGAATTATTCAACCTCGAGCAAGCTTACCCCGCCAAAAAAGATTTTTTATAAAAATTCTGTGTTTATGTAAAACGTAGGAATGCTTTGACGCATGAAAAATTTCAACTCTGTTGAGGGATTTGGGTGAGTTGTAGTTTTTCTACGTGAAATTTATCCCATAGAACAATTGTTTGGTCGCAGTGGCGGATCCAAGGGGGCCCCCCCAAATCCAAAAAAATAGACCGATAATCCACAAAAAAATCAATTTTCTTGAACCCCTCCCCCTTTATGCTGAAAAATACACAGTCTCACAATTTTACAGGCCCGTAGCTTAGCGCTCATGAATGTCAGGGCATATGAGATATCAGCCAGGGCGAGATTTTTTGAGCTGAAAAAGCACACCCCCAGCCCTCCATAGCAAATTTTATCAAAAGTTAGTCGTCACTCTTGCCTGTGATAATATCACTTTCCGAATATTTTTCATTAATTTTTTTTTATTTTAATCTTTTCCTCCATTATTTTTTACTTTTTTTCACTTTGAATGTGTTTATCTGGCTCTTTTTTTTTTTGAAAAATGCTAGCCAGGGCGAACGCCCAGGTCAGCCAGGGCGGCGCCCTGACTGCCCTGGCGCTAGCTACGGGCCTGCCATTTTAGCATTTACCATGCTTTGAAAAAATTTGGATCCCCCTCCCCCAATGGAGCTCTGGATCCGCCACTGTTTGGTCGTGGATGTAGGTATATCTTCAAGTAAGTAAAGTATTGAATGAACATGTAGAAACTAGGTCTTTCTGGAGAATAGTGTCCTATAGATATAAAAAAATCTGGCTCAGGAAATTTTAAAAATTTATCCTAACTTAACCATTTCGCTTCCAAAGAAATATCCATTAGGTAGGGAGTAACGTTTTCTATTTTTTGTAAAATAAGTATTTTATTTTATTACTTGTTTCAATTTATAGGAAACAGGATTCTTGAATTTAGAAACAAATATTCGATGGGCAGAAGTTTTCATACTCGTATACTCGGTGACTGATAAATGCTCATTCGACGAATGCAACAGACTCAAATTTCTAATAAATTACAACAAACGGAGAAGAAAATTGGGATCAACTAATTCGAAGGTTGGTAAACCTATGTAGTTTTAAGCTTAATATTTTGTTATTGGTTATAAGCCGGGAAATAAAATAGACGGGTGAAAAATGAATATTACTATTACTAACTTGAAATATCCAAAAAAATTTGAAAAATTTTAGTGCAACAAGCCCCGCTAGAAAAGCAGCTTTTCGATTAATTATAAAGGAATATCATGAACTACGAGTATAAAAAGTATTGACTTTAGGATTAGGGCATACAAAAAGAATGGTATCCTTGAGAAACTCAATCGACTCATTCGGTTCCATATTTTCCCTATTAGAAGCTTTCAATGCCGAAATAGTCCTTTAGAATTCCAAGGAATCCGTTCCTTCAGAACTTCATCAAAAAAATCATCCTTTTCTAACTACATTTCTAGTACCCTATTGACAAGGCCGATGTCGATGAGATATCGGAATTCTCTATATACATTTTTCTAGTTTTACTCTTCATTAATATGAGGGAAGAAGACAAAAAATAAAATTGTTTGCCCAAATTAATCATAATTTATTACAAAAAAAGTTACTACAATCAAATTTTAGGACTTTTCACAGATTGATGTTCCTGTAGCATTGGTTGGCAACAAGAACGATCAAATAGCTGATAGAATGGTCTCGTTAGAAGAAGGACAACGAAGGAGTCAGGAGATTGGCTGCGTATTTTTCCATGAAATTTCCGTCAGAGAAAGTATAGAACAGGTATAAACTGAATCCTTGAAGGAACCTGAAATTGAATAATGCGATAAAATTGATTGAATTTACATTTAACGTTATTTCTGCTGCAGGTTTGGGCCGTGTTCACCGATCTTTGGCATTTTAGAAAAGTGCATATGAAATTTCCAAAACTGAGAAGGTCTATAAGCGAAATGCAAAACCCCATCAGCTATTCATTCCATAATTCGGCTCAAGCTTGTTTAAATCGCAAGTCAATCGCTACAACGTCTGTCTTGGGTTTGTGCTTAATTTTACTTTGAACAGCTTAATATCATCTAACTTTGTATTCTGTATAAAATTTTTTTAATCGAAAAAATTATTTGTCTTTGATATTTTGTCCGCATTTCAAACAATCCTCAGAATAGGATAACTCTGTCCCGTGACAATATTCAGTGGCGGAACTAAGGACGGTGAGCGTGGGCTACGACCCCCGCAGAAAAAATTCTGGCCCCCAAAAATTTTTCGAAATGAACTAAAAACCAGTAAAAATGAGAAATGATTGAAAAATAACAAAAAATCGGCTTCGGTATCAATTTTTAGAATGTTGAAATTTTCGAATGATTTTTCTTGGTCCCCCAGCTGCCGCTAAAAAAAAACCTGGTTCCGCCACTGACAATGTTATTTATCCGCAAAAATTTGCACGAAATAACTCGATATGCGTAAGGAAAAGAATTTCATAAGCTACATACTGCGTATCCAGTTATAATCGTTAAACTTGGATTCAAAACTCTCATTTGCCAAAACGTCGTTCTTTAGAAAAATTCGAAAAACCATTTTAACATGTTCCCAACAACTGAGAATGCCTGTAATGGGTTCTGGAGTAAGAGCAAATTTTAATGAAATTCTAATCGAAAAATCAATCAAGTGCTTATTCGTTGTTGAAAGTGGAGAGGTGAAGTGGCAAATGAATATTAGTTGTGATTTATCAATTTTTTCTTCCACATTCATAACAAAATCAGTCAATGACGAAACAAAAAGGTACCTATATAATTTGAATCAAGACTGTATTTATGGTGTTTGTAAAATAAGTTTTTTAAGGTTCACGGCATAACCCATTTTTTCCATCCCATAAACTGCGAAGCCTTCATTTCAAAACTAGCCCGACACACAAACAATTCTTTCGCATTATAGGGCGACGATGGACAGAAATTGACTTGGACGAAGAAGAGAAGGAAGAGAAAGAATACCTTCCGGAGTACGATCCGAGTCTGCCACCATTTCGCGATCGAGCGTCCACAGACAGTCAGATATCGACGAAAGCGACGCCAACTTCGCTGTGGCAAATTTCGCCCGTCACTTCTCCTAATTCAAAACTAGCCGACCGCCGTATGTCGTTCTCCATGCGTGGAAATGACTCTTCCTCAAATTAAGTTACTATACAAATTGACTTGTCGTTGATTTATAATTCTTCTATTTTAATAAATCTGTTGTTTTGTCGCAATTTACTCGCAGCTAAACACATCTTTATGCGAAAGTTTTGGAGATTTGAGATCGTGAGGACAGGTCTGACTTCAACATGGTAACCAAGTGCGACATTTCCGACGTCATCAGCAATATTGAGCTATCGTATTTTTCGATTTCGCTGATGGGTTTCAAATGCGTTGGAGAGTGGGACTGATCACTGGCGAGAAACTTCAAACCATTGTCAGTATTTGTATATCTGAGAAAAGTTGAGGAATTTCATCTTTCCTATTTGTATTAGGAACGTGTGTGCAGTGCTGAGTGAATACTTTAGAGCTAAACATAGTTGAACATTTCAGTTATCAATGGTTGAACCAGAGATTCTTGCATAACTGAACCGAGTCTCGACAATTACTCGTAGTATTAGTGAGGCAGTGTAAAAAAAAAATCAAAATTTGGAATGAATATAACCAGTTTTTACTTCAATTCTGTTTTTTCTTTGTACTCAAAATAAGAGAAATGAAGGAGCATTTTTCGATTCACAGTTTGGTAGAAAAAAATAATGTGACGGTATTATCCACAAATGCAAGAATTGGTTTAGTTTACGGTAAACTGTGGCAACTTTTTAAGCAGAATTGAAAATTTCTGAATTATATTTTTCAATAATTATCTTGAATTCTATTGCACAAAGCCATTCGAAAGGATATTTTTGGGAAGAAAAATTAATAATTTCAAAAGGATACAAGAAATATAAAGTTTTCCAGCATTCTTCGGTCCATTCTAGTATTCTGTTAAATACAGTATAGTAAGATATATGCTGAGACCAGTTCACTTCATAAGTTAATCTTGATATTTTATCTTGTGACTTTCTTATTTCTTTGATGTAGTCGTATAACTTGGCTCTGAAATGAGAAAACTGGTAATACAATTGAGACACAAGTACGGAAGTCACATAAATTTACCACAAAAAATGCCAAAAATTTTATTTTAAAAATAAATTGATAACAAGTACAATATTTCAGATGTGAAAAGTTCGAATCCTGTAATCTGGTCAAGGGAGAAAACATACAATAGAAAAGCCATAAAAATGATAATTTCAATCAAACCTGTCTCTATCAGAACCATGTCAGAGAGAAATCCTGTCCTGAAGAGACATGTCGTTTGGTCCCAAATTGCACTAAAATTGAATTTCATCTCTCAATTTCGCGTAAAATTGTTTATGAAATACAAATTTCTAGGCTCAAGGAGCTATGTTATAAGCAGGTTTGACCATATTTCTAATTATTGATTTAAGGTTTATACGTGAATAATTTTCATGACAGAATCTAACAAAATCATGAGAATTTTATGATTTCAGACTACTGAAAGAAATTTGCGTTCTCACCCAAGGTGCTTGAGTAGAAAACAGAGAACAAAAATGCATTCTGTTACCTTCAGGAAGAATAATTGGAAGAAAAATTTCCAAGTTCGTAATGAATATTATTTAAATTTTCTAAATGAAGAAGTACCTAGGTAAAATAAAGATTATATTTCTGAATTTCTACAATGAGAAATGCGTCAAATCGCAGTTTGCAGAACTTCAAAATCGCATCAATGAGAATTTGTGGTCATACAAAAAGCTTAGGTACCATTGAAAACCGAGACCAATTTCTTAATGACTGTTGAAAATTCATTAAATTAAGATCATAACTGACTGTTGCATTCACTTACATAATGTCTTCTGAAATTTTGATCTTCTCATTTGTAAGATCGACTAGATTTACTATAACACGTCTCTTCACATCTGGAAATTCTTTCAAGATTCGAGAAGGTAACGTACATCTGGACAATAAAATAGTAAAGTGAGACAGTTAATAATTGAAAGAACATATCAGATAACAAATACACAATAATACTAACTGATTTGCAGAAGTGAATTTCTTCAACTGGTCGATGATCGAGTCAACTTCTGTGGATAGATGATGAATGATTTCCAAAATATCATCTTTTTTGGCATTTATTAGCTCGATAAAATTCTCCATCTCAATGACCAGCTTGGAGAGTTCCATGGTGAGGACAAAACCCAGTTTTGCTGATCCGAAAAGGCATGCAAAAAAGTATGAAAAGGAGAAAAGGAGAATTTCTGCTCTACATTCTGCCAATTCAAAATTTTCATGCACTTGTATATAAAATGTTTAGGCAGTTTGTTTTTATGAAGTGATAAAACCAAAAAACGTCATCAGAAAAAAAACACCCGGAATGGCCGGATTGTGAAAAGAGAAAGAAAGAATGTCTCTGGAATAGACTATTCTTGTCTTACCTTTTTCGATAGGTAGTTGCGTGCGCATATGTATGCAGTGCGCACGCAGCAACAATTCCCGACTGACAAGGAACGAAGCAGGAACGAAGTATAAACAAATTATCAGTTATCTTATCACTTATCATAATCACATTCAAACCTCAACCTCAAGGGCTAAAGGTTTTGCTTATACATACGTAAAGGCGTTACATCACCTCAACTTTTCAACGCCAACGTTCTGATTTCTGAAATCCAGCTCAAGCTCTAGAACGGCAGTTCAAGAACGTTGAAAAATATACGCATATTTACTATAAATTCTGGTGAATGTGAATGTGACAGCTAATGAAAATAATGTTTACCCTACGAAAGAGCACTGTATTATGTCCAAAATTGTTTGATGATCAAGTAAGTCTTATATGAATTGATATCTGCCGCTTTTTACATTTTACTGTAAAACTCTGCATTTCAGATTTGTCGATGTAAATCAACCCTAGCTGAGAAAATCAAGGAACGTATAGCTAATGGTCCTGATCTAAAAGATTTTATTGAAGCTGCTGAAGACAATAATGATATTCAGAAAGACTGGGACGTGTATGAAGGTAAATTGCGTCGTGAAAAAAACGAGTCGGAACGTTTGAGATTACCACCGTGGTTGAAAACTGAAATACCAACAGGCAAGAATTTCAGTCGAATAAAAGAGCAGCTAAGAGGACTGAATCTACATACTGTCTGTGAGGAAGCACGTTGCCCCAATATTGGAGAATGTTGGGGTGGTGGAAAACACGGTACTTCCACAGCAACTCTTATGGTAATTGTCGTACTTATAAGAGATTGGTATAAGTGTTTACATCTATTAATAATTTTATTACTTGCAGTTGTTAGGAGATACATGTACCCGAGGATGTAGATTTTGTTCGATCAAGACGTCACGAAACCCTCCACCACCTGATCCTGATGAACCAACAAAAACTGCAGAAGCTATTGCTTCGTGGGGCATTGATTACATTGTTCTAACGTCTGTCGATCGCGATGGTATTGTGAATTTTCATGTTGTAGACTTATAGTGGCTCACAATCGAAATCTGGACGTAACTTTTAGTAGAAAATATTTATGGAAAATAATTACACTTCTTGTTTGAAAAAATTACCTTCCATTTCCGATTGATGATTTTATTGCCGGATTATATTTTTTGAATTCGAGAAAGGCCTTTGAACCATTTACTGAATGAAATCCAAAGTTATTAAACTTCATATGAAAATCATGCTTTTGTAGCTTATATTGTATCATCAGTAATAAGGTTATTTCTCAGAGCATAATGTCCTGGTTTCAAATTTCTTATGTTGCTATACTGAATACACCCAAAGTAAATACTGTAAGTCTTTTTATGATTCAGATTTACCCGACGGAGGTGCTGAGCATTTTGCGCGAACCGTTCGAGAAATTAAGAAGAGGTAGAAATATTATTGATCATAGTTTCACTCGAGAATTAACGCCAACGATATTGAAATATTTTATTTCGGTAATGAGACACATAATTGTCAAGTATTAAAACTCACCTTGATATTTTAGGAATAATGACATAATGGTAGAATGCTTAGTTCCTGATTTTCGCGGAGAATATGTATGTATTGAAACGGTTGCCAAGTGTGGTTTGGACGTTTTTGCTCACAACATCGAAACTGTAGAACATTTAACTCCATATGTCAGAGACCGTCGAGCAAACTACAGGTATTTCATTTAAGTCAAAGATTGATGATAATGTCTTGTAATTCTTGCTATTTTTATTTTTTTATCCAGACAGACTCTTCAAGTATTGAAAATTGCCAAAGAAATAAATCCTAACCTGGTTACGAAGTCATCTATCATGCTGGGTCTTGGTGAAACTGATGAACAAGTCAAACAGACATTACTCGGTAATTTACTACTAGAATTTCGCGTAACGTCTTGAGGATTTGTTGAAGTAAATTTTTTAAGTACGAAAGAAATGAAAAATAATCGTAAATCAAATGATAGCTAGGCGTGAATGACAAATTTTTCTTTTGAGGAGCTGTTCCAATTTTTGCTGTAGCTAGAGAGAGTGATGTTACTTGAGAAAAATAAACAAATAAGTTCAAGTTTCAGTTGCTCTGGTACATTTAGTATCGTTGACTCTTGTAATAGTTTTTCCAAATGAACACGGCTATAGAAGAAGGGAATAAGTCCAGTTTTTTCGAAAGTTGATTTATGCTGGGTTTCATTGTTCCTATCGAGCCCTCCTCCTTACAGTAAAAATACAAGTCGTACCTACAGTACAGATCAATTTAATTTATTATTTATAAAAATGTATGGAATTTGATGATTTTAGATTTACAAGCTGCAAACGTTGATTGTGTAACTTTGGGACAGTACATGCAACCTACTACAAAACATTTGAAAGTGGTTGAATATGTTACGCCCATGAAATTCAAACACTGGGAACGAGTGGGTGAAGATATGGGTTTTTTGTACATCGTTAGTGGTCCTCTCGTTCGAAGTTCCTACAGAGCTGGCGAGTTTTTCATTCGCGCTGTCGTTAAAAATAGGAAATCCAGTTTACCCGATTGATTTTCTAGATAAATTTTTGGCGGTCAAGTTACCTGTTACCAAGTTGAAATTTTTATTTTTACGATAAAATAAAATGCTTGATTTTATGTTGATTAGTAATAAATTGAAATTTTTAGTTTTTGAATTTATAAAAATGTAAGGGTTTTATTCTTAAATTCCAACAGCTTCGTAAACGCGAAAATATGACTTGAGATTGTAAATGAACAAAATATTTACTTATTTATTTGAAACAAGGTGACATTGTTGGTCAACTACAGTATTTTCAAAGAACATTATTAAAACTTTTTTTCATAAAAGGAACTAGGTTATTAGATGTTAGAAAGATTTTTTTTTTCAAACTTATAATTTAAGAAAATTGTTATAATTACGAAAATCAGAAGTTATGAGTATCATATAGTGGATCAATGAGTATTCTAATACTAATTCCCTGCGACGTCTGTTCATTATTAGATCAAATTAGCATCGTCATACACTACTCAGGTGGATCGCTGAGCTTTTCTTTTAGTGCAACAAGGCATTTTGAGAATCCTGCCTCTGTGCATTTAATCGGAAAAAACTCTTCTTCATTATTAGACATCATAAAAATCGTTGATTATGTTAAATAAATTGGTCGTTTAATTAATTCTGAAGGTATTCGAATCGTTATTATTCAACTCGAGGTAAAACGAACAATGAGAATATTTATACAACCTCATTATAATGTATTTAATGGGAAAAGTAGATGGTCTTCAGGGCTGGACGCTGCAAAAAGTGGCGCATATCTCTATCTCTCATAGGTGTAAAACTAAAGGGCTCCAAAGATTTACAACATTTTACAAAATCCAAAAATTTTGAATCATTGGAGCCTTCTAGCTTCACTCTTATGGGAGATGGAGATATGCATAATAACCGGCCTTAGATGTATATTAATCAGATGACTAACTTCCTATTTACTGAGTACAAAATTTCGGTACCACTACATCTGTCTGCGGACTGCGGTTGCTTGTGGAGGAAACAAGTGATACACGCCACACGCGCACGGACGGTACACTTCTTATTTTTGAAGATGGGGAGACCAGTGGGGGAGACGGGCAATGGAGGTGGTCGGGTCTCGGGTGTGAGCACAAAAGGCCATGAGACGCGTGAAGGAAAAAGCCTGTTATGTTTCGGATTCTGATAAGTATAATCATAAGTTCGTTATGGTCAGGTTGATTGACGAATCACGAAACGAAATAATTTTCTCATTTCTCACTTCTGTGTTGACAGTTGAGGTTGACACTGCAGGCAAGTTCCGGTCAATCATACTGTAATCGTAATGTATTTTCATAACGTCAGGAATGATGTATCTGAATTCTGAATGAATAAAGTAAGTATGATGAACATTTTGCTTTGCTAGACTAAATGATTGGATGTTGGGTGTTCATGTTAGTTCTAAATGAAAATACAAAGACTTCTAAAAATGATAGCAGTTCAGACGAAAGATAAGCTTTAATTCGGATGCAGGTGACACGATTGCAATTTTTGATCATTATTGGTCATACCGGCAAAATTATTACTGGTTAGGTGACCATTTCGACTAATTAATATCTTCCTCCAAATCCCTTGAGAGCATATATTTCTCTATTGAGGCTCGATTTTGCTCAAACAAATCAATTGAGATAAATCTGCATGTGATTTATGTTGAACGAAGTGTTTTAATAGATAAGTTACACATTATTATTTTCCATTCCGGTCTAATAATTTAGACAATATTTCCAATTATTTTTGAAATTTTAATATTATTAGTTATCGATATTTTTTTTGTAGCATGACTCATTCAAGGATAGCTGTCAGTAATTGAAGTGCTGATCTTCTTAGAATTCATTTTGGTAATTTTGAAGTGCTTGTGCATGTTCTGAACTATCAACGTATGTCTCCACTTCTAGCGGTGTGCTGTGGGATTCAGTTTTTGAAGTTGTTAGTGTATTTTTATGTTAATTTTTTGTACGAGTATTTTATTACTGACCTCTTGTTCCTCAATGGCTATGTTGTGTTCCAGTTGTATTTAGAACGCTGACTGACTTTATTTATCAATCAGTATGCGACCGCTAATTCGTTCATTTCCTGTTCGGCTGTCCAAGATTGTCATCGGTTGTTGCGTTATCGTTTTTCTCACAGTTTTCAGCATAATTTATTTCAGTGATTATAACTTCCGACTTGAAGCGGAATTACTAACCGAGTAAGAAATTTGTTTCAGTAATCAGTTCTGTGTGCAAATTTGAATGTGAATTCTGTTTAAAAAGAAAAGAGTTTTCATAAACCAGCTGTCTGCAATATTTTCTGAACCTACAATTTTTTGAATTGGTGACTGTCTGTATAAGTTAGTTGAATTGAAGAGGGAAATGATTTTGATACTGTATGCGTAAATGTAAACAGATGAAAAATCTATAGTGAAACTGGTGGATGTTGCGTAATGATAAGGTAAGATGAAGAAGAGTAGGATGCTCAAGTTTGAGAGTATTTGGTTTTTGACCTATTAATGACTATCAAATGGGTAAAAACTTAATTTATACTCGTAATAAGTTTTATATTTGTTCACAGCTACGAAGAACAAGTTTGTCATCAACCTAAACTGGACATCAATAATACTGAAGTGCTGAGGTTTCTGAAGAATGTGCCACCTCTTGAATGTGACGACGAAAAAGATTGGGTAGAAATTGAAGGGAGCACCGTACGAATTACTGCAGAGGCCAAAAAGAAATACGGAAACATAATATGCCAGTTTACTGGTAACTTTTCTTTTTATTTTCTCAATTCAAAGGAGGCGGACAGCTTTAATACTTAATGCTGCGTGCTGTTATTCATTACTTTCAGACGTCGTTCGATCCAGCGATTTTGGCACGTTTCTGGGGCATACAACTAAGACACACACTGAATCTGAACTAGAAGAAAGTGATTTTTTTCGCGCTAATTGCGAATCGGAGTCTGGAAAAAAGTGAGAGCTCTTACGAGAGATCTGGTCATTGTTTTTACCATGCTTTTTTATATTCCTTTATCGAAGAATTAACTTCTCCGATGAAGTCGTTCAAAAAAACTTTTTTCATTCAGTTGTGCACTTGTGCTGTACAATTAGACGAGGATTTTTTATTTGGCTTATTTTGAAGTTGCAAAATATTTTCCCATCTGCTGTGAACTGTGTTATTGAGAAGTCATAGGTCAACTCGATAAATGATTATAATTCTTTGAGTGAAGCTAAATTTAGAATACCGAATTTCAGCTACCTTCCTATAATAAACTCAGAAAAAAAATTTTAAAAGGCATGGTACAAAATAAAATTCAGACTAACCTAATAATTTTATTTTATAAGACTTAGTTTATTTTGCTTTCTATTTTCAATGGAAAATTTTCAATTTCAGATGGGAAAATCGAATGGCTGGTATTCGGTTGGACGCTGACATTATGGGACGAGTTGGTTGGGAATATTTGCCGAGTGAGTCATTGAAACTAAACGTTTTAATTATGGGGTTTGACTCGCTTTCTCGAATGACTTTCATGAGAAAGTTGCCAAAAAGTTATCAGAAACTACAGTCTTTGGATGCTATCGTACTAGAAGGATATAACATTTTAGGAGATGGTACGCCGCAAGCTCTGATTCCATTACTAACAGGTATATTGAACTGCTTCGATATTCGCTCATTAAAAACTTAATTTTAAAAAATGCATTTTTGATGCAAACATTATGTTTAATATATTATTTTGTATTTGTACATGCTGAACTGAACTATTTTCGTTTCATATTATTTATTTTTTCAATCTATCAAAATTATGAGTATTGATGTCCAATTTTATTTGTTGCTTTTTTAAATTAGCTTGAAAATTGTTTCATACCTCCTTATACAAATCTGTATTAATTGGTCAAATCAAATTTTAGGAAAAACTGAACTTGAATTACCAGATACCAGAAAGCGAATGGGCTCCAGAGCTTCTCACGTAAACGTTTATCCTTTTGTGTGGAATGATTTTCGTAAATTTGGTTATGTAACAGGTAAAAATCTTTTTTTTTTATTTAAAAATTTATTATCAACAATTTGGTGATTATGTAATATATGCTGTGGTTTTTTTTTTTTAACAAAAGCTTTTATGGAAGATTGCCCCAATGCTGGTATATTTACTTATCGATTGAAAGGTTTTCACACTCAGCCTACTGATCATTATATGAGAACCTGGTATATTGACGCTGTTGACACTTTCAACGAGCATAAACCTTACTGTATGGGGTCAAAGCCTCGCCACGACGTAAGTCGATTTACTTTATTTTGTATTCTACAAAATTAAGCCACAACCAATAAATGGGTACAGTGTGTCAGAAAATTACCGTTTTTAAAAGAGTTATTTTTAGCTATGGGTGCGACATTACTTACGCTTAGATTTTCTCTAAAGTAGGTAATTTACTAAAGTTGATCGCGTCTATTTTTGTGTCTATCTGCATTTTGTTAAACTTATTACTTATACCCCCTTGGTTTATAATCATCTTTATTTTTATTGCTATGCTATTGTAAAAATGAAGAGAGTTCTGTTTTTGAAAATTTTAAAATTCTGTTTTTTCTCCGTATACTTGACTATAACCTTCAAAACCAGTACAGGTCATTTTTATCTGTAGGTCATGTTAGATTATGCACGTCACATTTTCACAGTGTATAAGTCAAAGCCAAAATTCATATTTGGATTTCACGGAGAGCTATCTCATGACTCGTACAATCTGATCGGCGTTGCAGACAACGACTTGGTAAACTGGCTCAATTGGTTTGAAAATAATGGTCACTTGAACGATACAATTTTAGTACTTATGAGTGATCATGGTCATAGGTGAGTCAATGCCAACTAATTTAATAATAAAAAGGATATTATCATCTGAAAAACGTTCTGAATATTATAATATGCTTGAATCAACTTGAATGTATTGAAAAAATGAAATACTGCAAGGAATAGAATCCAGGGCTGAAAAACCTTTATGATTTAGATTTTGGTAACCCGTATTGGTATTGGAAAATATTTCGGTATTTGTTTTGATATTGGTTTGGGTTTTCTATTAATTTTGGTTTCGGTTCTGGTTTTGACATTCTTTTTTGTTTTTCTTATCGGTTTCAATATTTTATTAGGTTTCGGTTTTGATCTAATAAGAGGTTTTGAATAGGTTTTGGATTCCGGTTTTGGTATTGGGAGTGCCCTAGGAGTGAAATTTTTCACTTGATTTCATTTATTTTGTATGATTTGGCCTCAGAAAACTAGTTTTAAATTTTTTTAGTGCAAAGGAATATGTAGGTAGTGATTGGTGCAACTAAAATTCCAATTGTGGGCAACAAAATTCCAATGTATTTATTTTAATATAATATTTCCTGTTTGGAAAATCGGAAATAGCTAATTACAGGGATACTATAGATCGGATCGAATTAAAATTTCAACTGTATATTGACAGAAGCATTGAAAGTTGACCATTGAAATTTTGCCGATTGAGCTGAGATTTTATTCATCTGTAGTTTTTTTTTTACATAGTGGGTAAAAGTTATTTTTTGTTGGCATTCTTGTGGGGAATTCGCAATACTGATGGTTACTAGCGTAACAGTCACAGAAAAACCACGATTGGACCGGTCAATTTTCTAATTTTGTCAAATGACTCACTTTTTAATAATTTATCAGAAAAAAATTAGAATCTTATTCTTAGACTCGGGAATTTAATATTTAGACTCTCTGTTTTACATTTTCATTTTTTTTTCAATGCTGAGCTTTGATATTTTAAAAGTATATTCTCAATGCTATTCTTTTTTAGATTCACTGGTATTCGCAGTACGCAACAAGGCAAGCTGGAAGAGCGACTACCATTTTTTTCATTCACTTTTCCTTCCTGGTTTAAAAACAAGTATCCTGAGGCGTACAATAATTTTAAAGAAAATTCTCACCGCTTAACGACACCATTTGATGTCCATAAGACATTAAAAAGTATTTTGAACTTCGATGGAGCTGGAGTTGGTACACTCGATGAGAGAGCTATTTCGCTCTTTAAAAAGGTGTTTTTTTTCATAACTTTCTACTAATTATTCATTTAATAATATTAATAAGCTTTCATAGGTAAATTCCTTTTGATTTGATTAAAGGCATAATACAGAAAAAACAAAATCTAAAAACGGTTTAGCACTGAGTTGGATATACAGACGTCCCCTTACTTTTTTCAATACCTTGAAACAGATATTTGAGTTTCATCTTTGGGATATAAGCCACTCTACACAAAAATTAAAAAAACACAATAGTAATGAAGAAACACCAAAGTTCCACTTATACAGACCTAAGCTGTAGAGGCAAAACCAAAATATTTTAACAGAGCTTGCTGTGCTGATATTTCATTTTTTTAAATGCCATTAAAATTCATATTAAAAAAATACACAATTGAATTTGAGATTGTCAAGTACGTATTTGAAGAAAAAAAAAATTTTGAATTACTAGCATAGAAAATTGAAAAAAATGTAACTCGACACCTTGAAAAAAAAATCTTTACGTTTTTGACGCAGAGCCTGCTTATATCACTTCAGACTATTTCTATTAAATTTCATTCTATTATTTGATGTATTTGTCAACAGATACCGAAGCAGCGATCGTGTGGTGATGCTGAAATTGAGCCGCATTGGTGCGCCTGCCTTATGTGGCAGAATTTGGACATAAATTCAAAACAAGTTCGTCGTGCTGCCGCAGAATTCGTCAATTTTTTAAACGCATACGTTTCCGAGTACTCGAATGCGTGTCACCGACTCGAACTTGTTGACATATTTGAAGCTGCCAGATTACTTCCGAACAAACGTGTCTTGTCTTTCAAAGGATCGTCCGATGCCGATGGTCACATTCCAGACTTAACCAGTAAAATAAGACTGAGCGATGAAGTCATTCAAGTCAAAGTTAGCACATCGCCCGGCGGTAGTATATTCGAGTTCAGCACAATCTACTACTTGAATAACGATCGCTTCGTATTTCAAGTGCGTACAGTATTTTTTTATTTATTTTTTTCTAATTACCATTATTAAATCAATTATTTTTTATTACTTTTCCAACTTAATCGATTCATAAATTATTAATTAAATTCACACCGACGCAACGCAAAGTTCGTGTCGCCAGTAAAATTTCTTTTTTATGTAAACGAAAGTTGACGCATTGCATTGTACCGTTCGGATACACGTGTCTTGACTTTTGCGAAAAAACTATGTAAAAAAAACTGGTTGGTTGCGGCGTTAGCTTCTTATTTTGAACGGAGTATAAAGTTTCTTGTTTTTTTTTTCGTTTTCAGATACCTGATGTTAGTCGAACGAACGCTTATGGCAACACTTCCCTATGCGTTGAAAATAATCAACAAGATTTACGTAAATTCTGCTATTGTAAAAACCAGCGAAAATAATTTGCTATTTATAGCGCCATTTTTAATTTTCAAAAGTGAGTCCTTATTTTTTCTATATTGGTATATTAGTGTGGGTATTTGTATAAAGATGTAAAGTCAAATTCATCGTTAGGATATAGGAGCTGAAACAATTTTTCCAGTAAAATGAAATATTCATAAAATTTTTCATCCACCTTTTTGAAGTGTTACGAATTCTTCAAAAATGAAATATCGTGTTTTGTTGGTAACGAGCTTCGGTGGAGTAAGTAGTACAAACACTACCTTCGTAGTTTTCTCAAGGTCATGTAACTACTAAATATTTTATTTCTAACGCCCTGATGAAGCGGAGAAGGTAATAATTAATTCCCTATGCTTCACAATGATGGGAAATCAGTTCACCTAAGTGAACATAACACTCAGTTCCTTTTTTTAAAATTATTTTTTCAATAGTCTACTTAATTAATTGTTGTTCAGTTAGGTACTAATTGATCGCGTAAAAATTGAAATTTTTGTTGAAGATTCTCAGAACTCAGCTTACACGAAATAAGCAAAATTTAATATACAAGGGAAATAATTTTGCTAATGCACCTAATAGGATTACGAGTATATTCGTCAGTTTGCCATTCTGTTTTCAGAATTTTGTATAGTTTTTTTTCATTTCTCAACCGCATTTTTATCAATTTTTTTACGAATTTATTGTTTTGTAAAATTGGAGTTACGAGTACGTTTGGGCAACGAAAGAATTCGTGTAGGAAATTTTGCAACGAGCCAAGTCAAGCTAGAGAAAAAATACGAAAATTATCATTTTTGAGGCGATTACCCGTGAACATTACTGAGGGTGAAAAAAGAAGAATTGAGACGGTATATTCTTACTTACATATTTTTATAATCAAAATGGCGGTTCTTTATTTGAGTCATGAACAAATTGCATTATTGTGATCTCATAAAATTTAAAAATTTACTTAAAACGAACTCATTTTTTTTGAACTTTTTGTTTTTTCTCGCTTCACACTTCAACTGTCTAAGCGTTCAAAGTTAAAAGTTCGTTGTAGCATTTATTGATTCAAAATGTAAAAATATTATTCTATTATTTATTAGTCTTAGAAGAAAAAAAAGATTGAGAAATGAAGCGTTTAAAAGACAACGGGGGTGACGTTTTTTATTAATTGAAGAATTTTCTATGGAAGAAAAGTTGTCATTGATGAAAACCAATTATTATGTAATTTTATGTTTTGTTAAAATTATCACTTTTACCACCTTGACTTCTAAGCGCTCGTAAATGATTTTTCACGAATAATGAGGAATTATTTATTTGAAAATTAATTTGAGAATTTTTTGTTGAGTTTCGAAATTTTCATTGAAGCCTTTCTTTCATTTAGTGAGCTTATTCGGTATTGTTAATTAAATGGCGAGCAACTTGAATAATGCAATGAAAATTGTTTTACCGCTAGCTCTTCTATTAATATTAGTATTTATTATATTATTAGAGTTATTATTAAAATTGTTATTATTAATTTTTTCAAATACTTTCCGTAAGATTAAGGGGAAATGGGAATGTGAGATTTCGAACGACTGATCTAGTCTATTTTGCTCGATTAATCAAAATTGTTTAATTTTAACGTGTTGATCCTTTTTTGTCGAAAGAAGTTTGTAAAATATACGAATGAATAGGAGAGGACAGTTAGTTCTCGATTTCGAAGTATTTTTTTGGGTCCAAAAGTTTTTTTCTCTTTCTTCATAATCCAGCTCTTTCGAGAATAAAATTTTAAAACTAGTGGGCTTGAATTTTAAAACCTGTAAAATAGCGTCGTTTCTGTTCGTACATTCACAGCCCTCAAACATTTTTTTGGTATTATCTAGATAAATTTGACGCGTTTAATTCTGAATAATCATGCTACCCTACCAATATTTTCCACTAGCAAGTAGCAAACGATCACGCATTCGTTAGATATTTTTATTTTTACAAAAATATTACTCAAATTGCTGTGATTTACAACTGAAATATCATGAAAAATAATGGCTATTTTTTTTTCAAAGTTCGTGAATAAATACGTGAAGCCTAAATTGAGATTAACTATAATAATAATGTTGAAATGCGGGCATCTTCTGTAATAATAGTTATTTTGTTGTTAGATTTTTATACATTGTTTTAACTTTATATAGATAATAGGTATTCCTTTGTTTTTCACTATCGCTTCATTTTTATTTTGGAATGAATAAAAAAAAAAATTGATACCTATACCAATGGTACCAGGTTATTTTTTGTTGAATTTTATAAGAAACAAGTTACCAATTTTGGAATACGTGCGAACATTTCTAAAATAGATGTAATAAGTTTTATTTTATTCGTTAAAATTCAATCATTTCATATTTTGCTGATTAATCACGGTTTTTAGGTGTTTTGGGTTTCCTAAATACTTTATTGTGCTTTTTTCTTGTTCTATTATTAATTTTATGAGATTACTTATTATTGCCTATCATTATCAATTTTGTTGATTTCTAGTCAACATGTCCTTCATTTTATCGAATTTTTTTTCGTCTTGGATGATATTACTTTTTCAGATGCATTTAATAACAGTGGTTGCTTTTCTCTCGTTTTCTTGTGATATAAGTAATAAAGTTTTTTTTGAATGTAATACAATTTTTCATTTTTCTCAATCTCAGAGTGAGGGAATAGGAAAAAAGGTAATCAAAAACAAAATTTGAAATTGCTTCGTATTGATTAGTTGATTTAAGTGAGCAAAAAACAAAAATAGAAAAACAAATTCCTACTGTAAAGTGTAAACCAGGAAAATTGGCTGATAAACTAGAGAAGGAGAACTGGAATGACAATGAGATGGAAAAAAAAGTTGTATGAAAATGAAAAATGTTAGAAAACAACTAGCGATTCTAGCGGTAGATCGATGTTTCAAAAGAATCGATTGAAATTTCTCAAGTTCACTTGCACAGCCACAGACTAAAGAGGGTACGGTACAAAATGATAACGAATTAACAACAAACTGATAAATTATTAAATTTTCTTGCAGTTTACGTGTGTTTCAGTAGACTCGGTGAAATTGTAATTTAATGCGAATCGGTTTTATTCCTTTTTAGTTTTTCAGAAGTTCTAATAATACTATGCGCAATTAGTTGTCTCTTGTTTAGTGTAAAGTAATAGTTTTAGTGCGGGTAAATTATGTACATGTACAGTATTCGATAAAGATGAAGAATTCGGAAGATCCAGAGGATCACACGGTCCCCATGTCGGACATTAAACGACCGGAAGAAGTTGTCTCGATGGAGATGAAGGATAATCTCAAGTTTGGAGTGCTCATCGGGCTAATCAAAGTCGGTGAAGTATCGAATCGCGAAGTTGTAAATACTGTGCTGCATTTGGTAAGTTATCCATGTACCTGTCATAGTCTGTCATCTTATTTTTATAACTCAGCATTCCTTGTATGCTCTGGGCATGCAACCGTCGTAATTTCCCAAACTCTATAATTCCGATTTTAAGGTGCGTACTCGCTTGAATATTGTTGTCGAAACAGTGAACAAATATTTCTGCCCCATCACGAAGAATGATCTGAAAATGTTTGGGGAAATTTTAATTTAGTCGCATTTGATGTATTTGCCTCATTTTTCTTTGGTAGGGCATTAACATCGTCCGCATTTATGAAAAACAAATCATGTTTGTCATCATTTTTCGAAAAATTTTGACACGTTGGTTTCTTTTTCGATCTGACGTCTACAGTCTACTCTACCAAATTTTTTCGCCAAATATTGAAAATTCTTCGAATTTGGGAAAAAATGTTACTACATATATTATGTTTTATTAAAAATGAAGCAATTTGAGACGCTGATTGAAATCTCTCATGTGCTCTAAAAAGTCAAAAATAGTTTTTCATAAATACCTTGTATTTATTCGATGAGAAATACCTCTCAACTGCACAACGTGTGCTACCTGGCGTTCTTATCGTAATATGTACTCAACTATACTTTGAAATTCTCTTCACGTGCTACAAAAACCCTCTCTTGTGTTGAATTTATTTGAAAACGAGGATTATGAATTATTGTAATTTATAATATCAGGAATACCCCTCCCAATGTCATCATAGATCATTAACTGACAAAAACCTGCTAAAATATTGGGCCAGAAATATTTTTTTCATTATTTGCTTCATAAAGTAAGCAAATTAATGGCTTGCTTAATCATAATCAGGCATTTTATGAAATGTCAAGGCAGATTGTTGAATTATTTAATGAACGTTTATTACCTGAATTATGACTTAGCTGTACTTGTATGAAAGTGTCAACATTGAAAATCGTTCGTATGCTTGTTTGTAATTCCGTAACTTCTGAGCTACTTGATCAATGTTGAAAAAATCTTAATCTGAATATCCCTTATTGGGAAATTCGGACATTTTTTTAATGCTATTTCTTATCTTAGGACGATAATTATTTCTGATTTTATTTATTACATAATTTGGGAGACCAGCTTTCGAAATCTGTGCACTCAGTTGTGATATCATTTTGCTTGTTCTTCGATTGATTCCGAGAACGGGATAATGTCGCCAGCAAATCTGGGATTTGTTAATTGTTTCCCATTTATATTAATTTCCTGCCCTTCCCGGTCCCTAAATTTTGGAAACTTTGCTTTAGAAAGCTTTCAGAAAAGATTGTCAATAAGGGGTTGTCTTGGCTGACATTATTTATATTGTTCCCTTAAGCTCGGTTTTTATCGTGGCCTTCAAGTTATCATACATTTCTTTCGTTGGTTCAATAAAAATCTGAGAAGTGCCTGCCTTCTTGGCTTTTCAATGCTGATAATTTGAATTCATACTTTATAGAAGAACCTTTGCATATTTGTTGGCTTTCATTTCCTATTTTAGTTTTGATGTATTTGTATTTGAATTTGTCTAGTTTTTTTGTTAATTTTTTAGCAGGTTTTCACTTGGAAACCTGCTTATTATTTTGTATTGCTTTAATGATTGCTTCATTTAGTATTTCCTCTACATTTTCATTGCTGTGGTCAAGATTATGTTATGTTTATTTCATCTAATTGCTTGGTTATTTTTTCCTGATATTCTAGGGATTTAATATTTTGTTTGACTTTCGTAGATTCCCATATGTGATATGTCCGGATTGTATAATTCAAATTTTATTGTTAGCAGACGGTGATGCGAGTGGAATTGGAAATTATTATTTAAATTGAAGTCTATTATTGATGTCTTTTGTTTTTGGGTGTTATGTAGTCTATTAGTGTTTTGTACTTCTGGTTTGGAGAGATCTATGATCATCCTTTTCCCTTGCACTTTTTTGAAGAGTCTGTTCATTACTCGTAAATTTTGAAGAAAGTATTCACGTTAAAAATTTTTGTGCTGTGGCCAGGATTTCAAAGAAAGTAAAGAAATGTTATCTAGTCTGTGTTCTAACCGCTTGTCCAAAGTCGTGTTTTATTATGAAAAAATTTTACCTGTGAAACTTTTTTCTACTTTACCTAATTTTAAACTTTGTTCAGATAATTTTGTATTTGCATTTCGATACTTTTTTTTCGGATTGCCACGTAAATTCTTGGGCTGACCACATTGTTGATCCATATTCGTCGTCCGTGTTTTTCTATTTTGTACGGAGTTTTTGTTTGCTTAGCATGAAAAAGAAAAAGGGTATTGCAACCGTCAGCTAATCGCGGTGTCGTATTACCACATCGACCAGCAAATGGCCAATTTGCTAAAGAACGACCAAGGCGCCCTGAAAGGGCTGGATGTTGTGCGTGACGTAGAGTCGTTTGAGCACGTCTATGCGGCGGCCAGCGATGCCAAAGGTGCTCTCGGTCCGCAATTAAATATTGTGAAACCGCAACCGAATGCTGGATGCAGCCGATCGAAGGTGGAGGTGCAGACCAAAGAAGTCGAGGCAGGAGGATGTGGTTTGTCTGGTGGCCTTCGCGATGAGCAGCTACAAATCGATTCGGAAATGTTGAAAGGCGACCAGGAAAATTGGCAGTGGCAGCAGCTGCAGCGCCAGCAAATTAATAATGAAAATGTTAAACTGCTCGACGACGGCGGTTACGAAGAATTATCCTCGGAGTTCTTATGTAATTTTTCATCGGACGATTGCGAACGTTTTGTTCGCTATTACTGGGATTATAAATCAGGAAAATTGCTTTCGCGTCGAAACAATCGCGAAGATGTTCAAAAGGTTTAACCGTAGAAATTTATGGACACGTATTATTCTTCATATTTTCTCGCCATCCATTATTTTTTTGTCGCCTCGTTCTGAATGGGTTTTAATGGTGTATAGGGAATGTGTGCGCGCTTGGTGCGGCAAGGTCGTGCTAAATTGTCTTTTTTATGGTGATGGATGTTACCAGATTGTACATAATATTTTGGTGTGGGTACTTGTGGAGGAACGAATGTATATGTAAATAGACGCGTCGTATAATGTTACCTAATTATTGGTAAATGAAATTCGTCGAAGAAATTTTGATGCAATCGAAATTTACCAACCTGTCATTTTTTTGCGGCTGTCGTACTTTTTATGCTGAGTTTATAATTGCGAGTAGTGAACAGCAAGAATGGGATTTCTGCAAAAATACATTTTTGAGGAAAACACGTACATGAAGTTTGCATGTGAGCAAAAGTGATGATAAAATTGAGCTAGGTCAATGAAATATACATAGACGGACTGATGAACTTGAATTATGCCAAAGAAAAAGGCTGTAGAGTGCATAGAATGGCCAAGAGAACAGTTAATGTGCCAGTAGAAATCCCTTGCTTGGCTTCGTGGACTTTTTTGCTAACTATCAGTCTTTATCTGGTCTATTGAATCCCTTTTTTGTCATTCTTTGAGTCTATAAGCTACTTAAGTGGAACCCAGGTGCATTTTTGCGGAAAATCGAATAAACACAATACTCTCGCAATTCTACTGAAACGAGTTAAGGTGCGTTCACATACGTGTCTAAAGTCTAAACATGCCAAGTACATCTGACTTTATTAATTTGCTTGGCAATTTAATGAGTTAATTTATGTAAATTCACGCGTAATTATTTTGGTAGTACTTTGCGCGTCAGTACTTGGTTAACACCAGAAAAACCAGGTTTTACTTGATAACTCAAAGGACAATGTGGCGTCATATACGACACCACAAGAATAACCTCGAAGCACCAGGTGACGTATGACACAAGTCAGGGGTTCTCAAAATATTGATCCTCTGAAAAATCCATCTCAAAATTTTGAATAGGACGCCACCTGGTACTTCTAGGACGCGTATGTGAACGCACCTTCAGGTAGCCAACCCCATCCACTCCGTTGTCAACCGTTTGCAAATCATACCAACCGACGCCAACCGACTATTTTCTGCGTATGCGATCCCCCGACTGCACTTGAGAGTTGAGAGTTGAGACATCTTACTGCCTTCAAATGAGGACAGCCCGAAATTTCGTTCGCTTGCTATCCTATCATTCCTATCTAGGACTTAATTATCTAAGATCACCCCGCATGATATGACCCAAGTCAAATAGACTCCATGGTGAACCCCAGTCGAAACTAGGTCTATTTTTGTGGCAAATCGAACAAAGCTAATGATTTAAAAGTTTAGGACCGTGAAAAAATTTTGCGCAAAAACACTTTTTTAAATTCATTATCTAGCAACACTGCATTCAGTCAGTCAACGACTCAACGTCGGTCAACCCTCAACCGTCGCGTCAGTTCCGGTCGATTTTATAACAGATTTTTAGAAACACTGCGCTATCAGATTATTCCTTTTGTTCACTATAGGGGCGCACGATCGCATCATTGATACTGCTTTTTTCTGATTGACTGAATTTTTCACATGTAGAAAATTCAACCAATCAGTAAAGAGCAGTATCAATGATGCGATCGTGCGCTCCTATAGTGAGCAAAAGTGTTGATTGTATTTTCGACCACAAAAATTTGTTCGGCGTTTAGCGGAAGAGAAACAACTTGGGTATTCTATGCAACTGTAATGCAGTTCCATGACATTTTTGAAGTTTATTCGTCGATGAGAAGTTCGTTAGTAAATCCGAGTTATTTGTCATTTCTGATTTTGATGATTTCATTCCATGAATCCATTCGTATTTGCCTCGTTGTGCCATTACAGTTTTAATTGCATTTCGATTTCGGTCAGCTATGTTTCCTAAATTTTTACATTGTCTGTATTTGTCGCAGTCGGTATAGTTTACCTAATCTCGCGAGTAATGTAATTTTGAGTGATCGTCCTTTGAATTTGTGCTAATTTCTGACGAAGATTTTCGCTAATCATTGTAAAACGTTTACTACTCGTAGTTGTACTTTTGAAATTTGGTGTTGAACATGGCGTGAAAGTACGAAGTAATGCTTTCTTTAGTTTTGGTTCACGACGGCGTGATCATTTCGGGTAGCCATGCATGACCTGATTGCTGAATTTATTGGCCGAAGATGTAACGGGCTGAAGTATCAAGTATGGATGGGTTTTCTAGCTCAGGGTAAGTGAATTTTCTTTAATTTGTTGAGCGCGCCACGTACTCGCCCCACATGAAGTTGTCTAATTTATTCCCTTTGCGAATATTATTGTGTAGGGTGGAGGTGTACCTGTTTTAGTTCTTTCGCAACGCTGAGTGAATTGGATGATAGTACGGGGTGAAATTCATCGAAAATTTCTGACCTCTGTATTTGTAAAGGCGAGTCTGATTCTGATCCTTCTAGTTTCCAGATGATGAAAAAGAGTTCATTTTAGTAGTGTATCAGTTCTTTGAAATGATTATGTGGATTGGTTACATGTCGTTCAAATGTAATACTGTTAGTGTGGGACTTTACTTTTTAGAAAGTATTGTCTTTTAAGTAATTTTTGATGAATGTTTCTGTTCATGTACTCGTATCATGTTGTTTTAGTGTTGAAATTTGCGAGTTGTATTCCTGAAAGTATGTTTTCGTTGAAACAAGAATACTCCTACTTATGTGTAGAAAAGGTATTTTTGAATTATTGTGTAAGAAATGATTTTGAATTATTATTGATGGTATAGATTAGAGTTATATTCACTGTTGATGACCTGGTTTAATCGATGAGCTACATTGTTCGATGAGCTTGTAGCTGTTTATTCGAAAATTGTTTAATGTAAAATTAGAACGCAAATATTGAATTTATCAATTCTTCAATGAATCTGCCCTTATCGGACTTTAAATGTCTACTTTTCAATTTTGGTGGAAATTATTTAAAAAATTACCATTTTAAATCACCATTTCTTAGAATGTTGAAATTGTAACGATGGTATTAATGTGGAACTTTTATTCTGTTGAGAGATATTGTTGAATCGATATTATTTTGATGGCTGTGCATAATTTTGAAGAAGCGTCATCGAGAAAGTTGTTAACGCATTAACGAGAATACACCTCAAAAAGGGTTTTTCATAAGTACAGTTATGATTTAATCGAACTGAAATTTGTACAAAAGATAATTATTGGTTCGAAAACTGATCCATTGACGTTCGATGCCAATCCTTACCGTGATTTCCCTTTTAGTTTTATTGATTGATTGAACATGTTTTCATGAGCCGCCGATAGACGTTCAATATTTATTACTCAATATTTTTTATTAATATCAATATTTGATCGTGTAGATCAAGATATTAATTAGTCTTCAATAAAATTCAAAACAGCTTGATTCTGTCAGTCGGTCAATAAAATATTCCAAAATGACATCACCATGGGCTCCTAACAAAAACCTATTTCTGAAGTGAGATTTGTTACGTTGTACTTTTTTCTCATTAATCGAATTGTTGACCATCATCATTCGCGAGTGCTCGTAATTTTCGGTGGTCTGTGCGTGTAAACCTGTCATTTTTTTCGAATCCTGGCTAAAACTTTTACGCGTCCTTATCCACAACACAATAGCTTTAAGTCATGGGCTGTAAATTTGCTGAGGAGGGGTGTTTTAGAGGAGCAGCAACGCGAAAGTAGAAAATTCTTGACTTTAACAAACGAAACGAAGGCAGCGAAATAAATTTGGTGTCGGTTGTAGGCTCACATATTATTCGGCTTTGCCATCGTCTATGGCGATGCTACCACACATACAGCCACAAGTCAGGATAACGAATAGCCGGAAATAAATTCCTCCTCGCTTTTTGTTTTTTTGTTTCGCCCATCGCCCTTATTTGGCGGAAACATTGCAATTTAGGTGGCACCGAAAGTTAACAGAAGGACGCTCACGCCGACACCAACCACCATTGCATTAAATCACTTTTGCACAATATTTTAAAATATCACCTCTGCGATGAAAGCTATCGAAGTCGACGTTTTCGCGAAGAGTAAGATGCAGTTGCTTCACTCATCTATGGCTTGCTCCTCTCATTTCATCCCCATTCTGCAATTACTTACTTTCGGCGCTTCGTATTAAATAAAGTACCTATATCAAGTCATTATTTTCAAAATGAGCTTTTTCAGTTAACAAACTCCGAAGTGCTATTTCTTGGAAAATTCCATCAGTTTTGGAGTAATTTTTTCTGAATGTTACCGAGTGTTTTCCATCTGCTAACCATCGAAATTCGAGAAAAATATTTTCCCTCTGTGATTATATCAGGATTTGTGTTAATTTAAATTTGCTTGACTCAGATTTTTGTCGATGATTACCCACGAGTCCCTTTGAATTTTAAACGCTACGCAATCAAGGCTTAAGAAATTGTGAATTTGTATTTTTCGGTTTCTATTTATCATGAATTATGAATCGAAAAACTGTTTCATGTCCAACTCCCATTTCTCCCTGTTGAGACTGTTTTCTGTCGAATACCCGCTTCTACTAAAACGATGAGGATTGGAATGGATGGAAAGTCTTTGTCTTGGACATAAAGGTCGAGCGAATGGGTTTGAGATGCGATGAGAGGAAACGTGCGGTTGAGGAGAAATTAATTTTGCATAATTACTTCACTTAAACTTACAAGGAAAGCGACGATGACGACGACAAAAACCTTCATTTAATGAAGAATAAACTCGATTAAAGTGTAGTTCGCTTTTGACGATTAGTGCTAAAATTTGACGCAGGTGTGAAACTGATAGCATTGAAGTGGCGGTAATTGAGTGTACCACGCCTTTCACTAACACTGGAAATTAGTAACAGATTTCAAAAGGCGCAAAATACGCAGACGTGTACTGCTTGAAATGTATTTTTTATTGGAAAGGGAGCGGGAAGGATGACCCTAATTACTGACTCTTTGACTAAGTAACCTGGCCCAATTACGCAGCTAGCAAAAAAATTATAGCACTTGATAGGACTTTTGACTAACTATGAACTGTATGTTAGAAGCTTCACTCGGGGGAAATCTGAAGTTTGTTTTCATATTCTCTCCCAAGTTTATATTTTTGATTTTTTCTGTTTGAAAGAGAAGAAAGAAACCATTTATTTTGAAAGTGTAACGAAAAATTTGAACATTTTTCCGATCTTTTCCTCATTTCTTCATTCATTGTCGTTTTCCCCCTACTTTTTGTTAATTATAAAAGCGGAATTTAAACTGACGATTAGGGTTCGGTTAGAATTCTGAAAAATAGCTGCTGTTGGCAGAGAGTAAAGTGCTTTCCGTGGTGGATTTACAAAAATAATAATAATTGTAATGAAAACGAATGAAAAACGTCGACAAAGAAATGATGAGAGAGCCTTACAGGGAAAGAAGTGAAAGAAAATAAATGGAGAAAAAAAATTTTTTTAGTTTGTTATCTCTCTTACTGCCTCTGGCTTTGAGTATCGATTGGTAAAGACTGAAAAATTATTTAAATTATTCGAATATGAATTCTTTTAATTTGTTTTTGGATTTTAATTTGAATATTTCATCTTGGAAATTATTCATTTGCGAGCGGTTCTTTTAGTGACGATGCAGATTAAAGTGTTCGTTAGAATGAAAATCGTTAATTCAATAAAAACCTTTGATGGATGGAATGTATAGTAGTGAAGGCGAGAAGAGAGAAAAAATTGATTGAAATTATCGTTAAAAAAATGAGAAGAAGAAAACAATCATTGTTTGCCATATCGACTTTTTTCCTCCTTTCCACTCTTTTTGAACGGACGAAAATTGAAAACAAAATGAAGACTGCGTTAAAAGGCAAAAAGTTGTGTACGCTAATTTTTTGTCTAGTTTTTTTTTTTTTTTTTGGAAAAGCTGTTTTTTCTTGTGTTTTTGGTTCGTATTGTTTATTCAGGAGGAACCTCTGCTTTTTTCTCTGTATTTTTTTTTCGTATTATTATTTTTATCAACGTCATGGTAAATAGGCTGAACCGAACCTGTTCCAACTTTTCCATCAAGATTCAGATCCGATTACCATCAGTCCAACCCTGGCAAACTTTTTAGCTTTTTGTTGATGTTTTGTCGACATTTTTTAGTTTCCTCTGGGCTCTGATGCGTGAGCGGTGGCATTAAACATGTATTTCATTTTGTTCGATTCGCGATTTAAATATTTTCGAAGTGAATAAACTATAACGCTTTTAAGCGTTGCCTGATTGAAAGTTTATTCGACTTTTCACGGAGTTTACGTACTCGTATTTTCATCGTCAATCAGGTCGTTCTCTGTGAGTTTAGCTCTCACGGAAGTACGAGTAATATTGCGAAAGTGTTGCTTAAAGAGGCTCGTTTCCTTTATTCCTCTACCCTGCATTACAGCCGTCTCTTCATAGTATTTGATTTCGTTAATCTTGTTTGAAATCGAGTATACTGAGATCGAGTTGGAAGGAAAAGATTTAGGCCAAACATACGTTATTAGATTTTGCGTCGAGTATCGCCTACTGTATATCTTCCGCAGTGATGTTAAAGAGCAAATATTATGTTCTTTCAAAAATGCTCGAGTATGCTTAGAATAAATGCTCTCGGAGCATTTTTAAGCATTTTTAAACTAATTTCTTATTTCTTATCAAGTTATCAATGATAACAATGGTCATACTGCTGATCAAGTTTTTCTTTTAAAATTTTTTTTTAAACATAAAGTTTATTTTGAATTTTGTTAAGTAAAAAAATTGTATATTTTTGATGAATTTATGAAATTGTTTTAAAATAAATTGTATTTTAAATTTTGATGAGTTGAAAAAATTGTTCAGTTTTTTGTGACTTCACATTTTACTTTAAATGTCTTGAAGCATTTTCTCATTTTCAGTTTAATTGGTTAAATCAAAGAATTTATTACCTAAAAACTTTTATTATTTAATTTTTTTACAAAAAAAATATAAATGCTCAAAAAATGCTCAGAATTGCTTGAGCATACTCGAGTATTTGCTCGCCAGGAATAAATGCTGAGCATTTAACATCAGTGCTTCCGCCCCCCCTTTTCCCCGGTGTATAGAATGAGAAAGAAGAAAGTCTTTTAGATGACGATGTGAAAGCGATATTAAAATGTTGACAAATAGAAAAGCTTACATTGAACTTATTCGAGAAATTATTCGTCAATTTTCGAATGAACTGATCGACAGGTTTTTCCATCTTACACCGAATGATGGAAGCTAGTGATGTTAATATCGCGATAAGGAAGAAGATTATCAACTTGGAGCCTCTCCCCCAAGAGCTTACTCTGAAGTCAAATAGATGAAAAATTGAACGCCTATTGGCTTGTCATATATTTACTCGTAGGCCTACGTCCTCACGTATTTGTGTACACCTGAGACAGTTCAACTTTCAATTTTTTTGAGTTTTCATACCTAGTACATTATTATTGTTGGTTATTCTTGCTTTTATTGACATCATGCACCCTGATGAGACGTATATAGCTTGTGCTCTTGGTTAAACTTTTCACCTCAGCTGTATTATAAAATATTCCTTACTACGAGTTTTTGTCCGTACGATGAAATGAGAAAAGTTTCGTTTTCTTCTATCCGAGTTAGCTTGTGCCTGCGATGACTGGAGTTTGTTCGTGTCATTATTATTTGGATGATATGGTCGTCGCATATTCAAAGTTGTTTTGCTTCAGTGGTTCCTTATCAATCTTTCAATCTTTTTTTTTCACCCTAAAACCTAAAAAAGTAATGCTTGGTGGCAACTCTGAAAATTATATCGTTATTAACCGTTCCCACAGGATAGCAGAATGAATCCGGTGACGAGGAAATTGGAAAAGGAAAATATGATAAAGACGTCAAACTGGGGGCAACAACAGAATTGAGTTTTTCCTGTAGATGGAGCTCGTCCCCATCATTTATCATGCCTCCTTCCTTTTTCCTCTGCGCGCTGGTTGCTATTGGGCGGGTAGAGAAAAAGTGCGTCGCGAAGGAGAGCTCTGTCAATCTAATAATGAAGACTGTAATATCGAATATTAATGGAATTATGAAAGGGAAGGAAGTATTCGTTGTATTTGAACTGGAAACAGGAAAAAGGTGCGCAAAAAATAACTTCCGCAGTTGAGAATTTTGGTTTGGCATAGATACTTTAAGGCGATATATAGACTTCTTCGAAGGGAACTGGCAATAAAGTGAAGCTTCTTGTAAGTACTAATATCAAAAATTATGGATGGATCAAAAAATTTCTCTCGACTCAAAATTAATGATTTCCATAGATATGTTTTATGTATTGGTGAGGTTGATGTGATGAAACGAAATTATGTGTAATTTAAGGACTATAATTATTCTGTTCATTTTCAGATTGCCAAAGATGGATCGTGGCTTACAGGGCTTTGGGGAGAAAAGCTTCTGATTTTATTTTTCATTTTTCTTTCGCGTCTTATTGCACTGATCGATACTTACATCATCGATGAATGTGAATTTCATGTTCCGTTTTTGGCAATCTTAAAATGAGCAAACTATAGCATGTCCAACATGGTTCTATTTCCATGATGTAAACATAATGTGCTTACCTCTGGCGGTCAAAATAGAAAAGTTCAACCTTTTGTAATGGAGTCTTATGTAGGCTTAGATGATGAAATTTGCTGTGCGTGGACGGTAACAGGGACCTTAAACCAAATTTTCTGGTTCTGGTCAATTTCTGGCTCATGTGAGAAAACTTTGTGAAGAATCTGAGTGACATTCTGGTAATTCGAACTAGAATCTAGTAGTTTACTTTTAACGCAGATTATGCTAATTTAGCTCGAAATATATATTCACTAGAATTTTGTAGCTTTATTATGAATCATATTATTTCAAATCAATAATATTGAACGCTATGAAAATGTTGAATATGCTGATCCGTATTTTCAAAACTACAGTAACATTTGAGAAAACAGTCTAATAATAAGCATAAGCATCACTTCAATTTCAAGTATCAATGAAAAGGAAAAGAAATACTATTATAATTATATTTACAAAAATGAGTCGTAAAGTATTTTTCTGGTCAAGTACTATTGGTTCTTGAGCTACTGAAAAAAAAAAGACAATTTCAGCCTCCATTTTTTCAGTTAGAAATCGGAGCTTCGCATCGCTCATGACGAAAATCTAGATCACATTACTTACTGCTACTATGTCTTAGTTTGACTAATGAAAGAAAATATGAAAATTTTGGGTAGTGAATGATAATCACATTTTCGTTCATTTCAGTGACTTTTTCATTGAAAATAAGTACTGTTTATTTCATTATTGATTCAAGTTCGTATCTTCTGTTCTCTAATGAAGCTATTGATATTTCTGTCGACATGTGTAACATTCGCGGCTTATTTTCTGAAATATTTTGACAAATCTGTCTACAAATCGCCCTCTCTCCATTGTCCATTCTTTTCAGTCATTTTCATTTCGTTTCGTTTTGATTTCTGAAGTTCATTAGACAACTCATTCATCTCCCTGCTTCGTAAACCAACAGGGGCCGCGTGAACTATTTATTAGGTCGAGCAGACAGCCTTCAAACTTTTATCAGTTACGAATTTTCGAATGAATATTAATACATGCGAGTAATATAGTGTGAAATTTGTATGAATAATATGTGTATTTGAACATTAATTACTTTTATTTGTTCCTGTTGAATCTAAGTAGTTTACTTTTAATTTAATTCAATTTGAGAATGTTTGGTTTCAACTAGTCGTCTCCTCCGGTCATTACCTCCATAAATTCTGAAACAAAATTAATTGCAATTATTTTAAGTTTGTATTCTATTTGCTATCGCTATAGTTCCTTTTATTTGCCACAAGAAACATAACATGACGAAACTATGATAATAGCTAGATTTGGAAATATATCTGTCGTTTTATCTGAATTATTTCAAATTAGCGACTTATAAAAATTTGAAGCTATTTCAACCTGTCTGTACATAGGTAGGCTGATTCATAAATTTCCACACTGCTTCCATATATCTCCGAGAAAAGGTAAAAAAAAACTACCTGCATAGGCGTGTATAGCAGAGATTTTTATGTTAGTATACCAAATTTCAAGTCAATTGAACTATCCAAACGCCTATAAGGTCTATTTATACCCAAGTCAATCAAAATTAGCCTACGGAAAAAAAATTGAGGGGAAAAAATTTTCAAGATGTACTGAAGCACAAATTTACAAATCAGTTCACTGAGAAAAGTACATCTGAGTTGCGAGAGGAAGAAAATATTGCCAACCAGCAACACAGACAGTAAATTGTTTATTATGTCACTATACAAACTGTTTCTGGTTGTCCAGACACCCAAATATGTTTAGTTGTGACGTGACCGCTCAAAAACTGTTTTTACCACTCCAATACTTGCCTCGTGTACATCGGGCCTCGCCACATACATTTTTTCATGTTCTCTTAATGTTGTATCCGAGTTTTACTAGACAAAAATAAATGAAACGGTACATGACTCTGCTCTGGCTTCAAAGAAGAGGTGAGAAGGGAGAAATTTGCCTTTGACAAAATCATATTTTTTCCATCGATTGAAAAAAAAAAGATTTTTATAATTTACACTGTGCAAGTTAGAAATGAGCTGTCATCACAATTTTTTCACCACAAGTTACATTAACAAAGTCAACTTTGTGTTTGTGGGCTCAATTTGCAGTGTTGCCACTGCATCAAGGATTTTTTCTCTGGGATCCTTTTTTCCGTAGGCTAATTTTGTTGAGCATTGGTATAGATTGACTGTACAGGCGTCCGGATTGTCCGATTGATTTGAAATTTGGGTTACATATGCAAATACACTTCACCCTACACGCCTATGCAGTTAGGTTTTTTTTTGGACTTTTTACTGTAGACATATCGAGATAGTGCGGAAATTTATGAATCAGCCTATGCATATAACATAATAATATGCTGAAAATGTTGGCCATTTGTTTATTCCGTTCATTATTATTTATTACTATGTAACATCGTAAAGAATTACATACTCCTTGAGGCAAAAAAAGTTGATCTCGCAGTTTCTACACATCAAGAATGTGTAACTTCTGAATCCCTTACTTTGTGGTTGATGAATAGAAGATTATTGAAAGGTAGAATAAACAAACAAAATAAGAACTTACTTCTAGAGTGAGTTCGTAAAATGCAGACTATTTGAGAACTGAAGTTTTGAACTGATAAAAAGAACGCGCTTATCAAAAAACTAGTTCTGCACTTTTTCAAATAGAACACTTGTGTTAGCGAACTTTTTTGAACAAGTGCTAATAGTGCGGAACTTTTTTACGAGTGGAACAATTCTAATTTGCCTCTTAGACCAGCGGATTCTTTACCTACTCAATATTGTGTAATGTGTATATTATTCTCACTCGAGTAACCTGTACAATTTGTGAACTGTTTCGGTTTTTTTACCTAGAATTATTTTGTCTCTCTAGTCTTTACTTACCATCAAAATCGACAGTTCCAGAACCGTCTGCATCAATTTCTTCTATCATCAAATCTAAATCTTCGTTCGTGATTTTATCATCTAATTCTTTCAGTATTTCTCGTAAAACAGCGGTAGTTATGTATCCATTACCTGAAAAGTAACAAAAAAGAAAAAAAATTAACTTTAATACCGTTGGCGGATTGATGAAAATATAATCCTCTCGGAATTGATGCTTGCGCTTAATTGGTAATGGGGGAAAATGCTTCCTTACTGTCTTGTGTTTCTCAATTCTGTGTCCGTCGTAAAAAAAAAAAAAGAGAAAAGAGTTGAATGAAAAATTGATAATCCATCTAAATCCATCAGTGTTGAATTTAGTGTTTGTAAATTGAGCTTACGGCTGTGCAGATAACAAAAGCTTTTAGTCGTCTTGTTCTGACGACTATCATAGGGTGTGAATTTTACAGCAGGTCAGCAAACCCTGTAGGCTGCTGTTGAAATATTTAGTAACTTGGTGCGAGTCGTATTGCACGTTATACATGACTCTTAGCTGAGCGAATGCAGAAAAAAAAAGAAGAGATGACGTGAAAAAATAACTGAAAAGACATCGGATCCATCTCAAATAATATCACTGTTTGGATGGATGCCACGAAATATCTTTTTTTCCCCATTTTTCAATATTTTTTCATGTAAAATAAAAATAGCTTCAAAAGGAAAACGATATCTGCGTATACCTATACATGGTACCCATACGATATTACGTAGGTAATGTATGTAGTCGATAACGAATTCTGAATATTTTATTTTGGCACTATATATTTTGGTGATAAAGGCTGATCGCGTTGAAATGTTTCTTTGCATGCTTTCCTTTCGATGCTTATTTTCAGTGTTCCCTATTTTCAGGCTCTATACACTACGAACATTTTCCTGCGAAAGGTGTCTGCCCTAGTTTCATTTTGATTTGAGGTCATTTTGTAATAAAAAGAGCATACAGGTTCAATGAATTTAAGAGTAATTGAAAGTGAGTTACACCTATAGGCTCCCACCAACTCCATATACCGCTTTTCAATGCGTTGACTTATGTCGAGAAATAAAATACCTGCAATGACGTTTGGAATGTTTTCAGTATCTGCGAGAGTGTATGTACTATACCATGTTTGTATGAAAAATTGCATAACAAATTTTTACTGGTGTCATTTCTCGCCTCCAATATACACCAGCAGCCACTTTTTGAAATCGGACTCTTCAATTCTTGTGTTTTACGAGGGAAATGAGATATAATCTATCCCTTGAATATGTCGTCGTTGTAAAATGTGTTGGATCAACCTTGAATCTGACTGAAATTTTCTTTTTATCTTCATAGCTTTTTGACGGATTGGAAGAAGGAAATGAGAGGAGGACAGAGGTAATGTTTCTTATCCAATGCCAAATTCTGGTTATGCTACAGTTTTGTTTTGCTTTTCTAGCTATGAAAAAATACAAATCGATCTCATTTTAGTGATAGTTCGCCAACGTTCTGAATTCCCATCTCCTTCTTGATTTGAATGCGGTATTAGCTTATCACTGTGTAGCAGGGATCTCAACGTGCGCCAATTATTTCTTGTAATGTCTTCGACAAGACACCGGAATCGGAGCTTTGCGAAAACTATTCGATCAAAAACGAATTCCCTGCGTGTCGTATTTTATTATCGTCTGTCGAATTATTTTGGATGAAAACGGCGGATGATATTCGCCAAGAATGCGTGAAATTTTGTAATATTGCTTCGCAGTATTCTCTATTACTACAGCTTCTGCCTTTTTTTTTTTTTTGTCGATATCACTCTTCACCTACTCTCGTCTATTTCAATCTTCGCTCTGTACATGTTACGTTGGATATTGTTATAAGCTTATCGACCATATTATCCATGCAATAGTTTGAAGTTTCAGATCGCATTATTATGTTCGTTGAAATTGCGAGTAACAACCGTTCATGTAGACTTTTGAAAATGCTGACTTCAGCTCACTGTATTTTTCATTCTAGCTTTTTGCGACGAGCTGGGGCGAGATATTTTTCAATTTTTGCAATCGGTTTTTCTGTGCGTGGAGTGGTTTTCATTTTTCTTCATATTTCATATTATTTTATACGGAAGTTGCTGACCCTACTCGTATGTCTGGCTTACCTTCTTTGTCGTACAGTCGGAAAGCTTCTTTTAGCTCCTCTTGCATGGCTGCAACATCTTCGACTTCGTCTTCGACTAGAAAACCCGCTGCTAAGGTCACAAACTCTTCAAACTCCAGTTGACCCGATCCTGAAACGGGGAAGGAAATAAGATCAATGTACTCGGCTCCCCGTATATTATACAGAATCTTACATGAATGATATTAAAAGTTGAAACCCTCTTCCTTGCCACAGCTTCTATTTTTGGTTGTTTTATGAAATTAATGGATTTCAGTTTTATCAAACAATTTTTTGTTTTAAGCCGTCTCTCTCTGAACAGAATTATTAGAGCCATAATTGAGGTATTTGATGCAACATTTGCAATGTTCAGCTGCTATAATGATTGAGATTTTCTACGTTGTATAATAGAAATTATCTTTGGGGATAAACTTATAATAAGGTAAATACTCCGTTGCAGTGTCTTCGGCAGTTTTAGAATCGAAATTTCTTCAGTATTCTCTCCTCCTCCCTTCACGCCCGAGTAGAATGAATTTTAGTTTTGTGTTTTCGCGGAATCGGATTAGTCGTCTTCATTAGTGATTTAAGGGGCGAATGAGGAAGGAAAAATCTTTAGATATTAACTCGTTTTAGAATTTTCGACAAATTATTCCATTTTCGAGCTGTTTATTTTTACTCACAACGGTACGTTTGCAAATTAATTAACCTAACTGACGAGCCCTATAATAAATTGTCATTTTTTTTACAAACCGCGGAGCGGCAGAAGGGCGTATTTTAATTTACGAGCATTTATTCTCGCCGTAGCACACGCGTTCGAATAACGATTAAACTCGTAAATTCGAAATGATATAAAATCGGTACGGTTACCCAGGACCCAGGTTACTTGGTGGATATTTGCCAAACTAAAATCGGATTAAAATTTGTTAGCACGTTTCTGGTACGCCCGCCCCTTAGCGTTTTTCCAAGAGGGTTGCTGCTAATTTCCTGCGCCCCCATCCCGTGGTACGCATCAATTTCACGGTCGTACGCATTTCTGCAGTTTGTTTTGCTTTTTATTAACTGCTCGCAGATGAGTCGGGTTTCATGGCGAATGTGTGCTATAATAAATTTTCGCACTTAAACACTACCCCTGCAGTTCTTTTGTCCGAGATGGAAAATTACATATTATTTTGTTCCAGCATCGTGACATATTTTGTTGTGAGCATCGCTCGTGGAAACGCGATGTTAGTCGTGTTTTAATGGAAGATATGTACATAAAAAGAAAATCTGCAAGTTGAGGCTGTGGTTGTTAATGGTCATTGGTCAGTGTCATAGTAATTGTAGCAAGTAAAATTTCCAACTATGCGTTAGTTGGGTCATAAATGATGTAGTTGCGGATGCAAAAACCAACTTGTGTAAAATACGATAGTGTAATGTGAATTACATAATATAGTAGTTTTGTAATTCTATTCGAAGTGGAGCAGGATGTAGCATTTGAGAGGAAGGACCGGTAAAAACACTTTCAGATTCGTTGCCAAATTGTGAAATTTTTTTCAACTTGAAATTGAATGAAAACTGTAGTACGAGTTTACGCAAATGAGAAGAGCGTTAGTAGTAACGTAACAAAAAAAAAAATTGGATAGCCCAAACGAGGGCCATAAACTTTTGGGATGAACCTTTTGAAAAATGATTTGTTGAGATTTTTTAGGCTGTGCAAACGCGGGGGAGGCGACTGAGATTTTATATATAGGCGGGTCTACCCAGCGCCGCCTCTCTTTATGCCCCTGAGCCTAAGTGACCCATATTGTTAACTAATTTAGAGGGGTTTGCATCATCCCAGAATTTAGGAGCGCCATTATAGCCGCATTTATTTCTTTTAGCAAAAGTGTATTAAAACGCTTTGCGTTTTACCCGAGTTGAAAAGTCTTAATTTTTTGACGAACAGATGAAGATGTAGGATAGAAACTTTATTATATGAAGTGCTTCAAGTTAAACTTCTTGACTTGAGTAGAACTGAAGCAATTATGGAATAAACCTATATTCTTTTCAGTTGGCTATCGCGAATGCATAATTTTTCTCTAAAAAAGCTTTTCTATCCTTATTCCTTAATTTCTGAGTTATAATAGTAGAATATTATTATACTGTTTATAAGTACTAGAATCGTCATATTCTCTACTTTTCAATGGTTTCCAGTTCAACTGTCTAATCGTGAATAGATATTACTGAATGGACCTTCAGTCAGTGCGCTGAAAACTAATATTTTATATGTTGTTTCTCGATATGAGAACAGTATTTCGCAGAGAAAAAAAAAAGGATATGTCAAATTTTCTGGCCAATCATAAATAAAACCTGTATGAAATGTTAGAATAAAGTTATTTTGCACTTTAGTAAAATGTGCAAGAAAATTGGACGTATCCTCTCCATGCAAGAAAGACTGTTCGTTTGTGGATAGATTTATTAGAGAATGGAATGTTTTTTATACGAGTCGAAAAATTTATTATATTTCTACCGTTTCTTTTAGGATTTTCACGAGTGGTCGAATTTTACGAATTATTCATTTTTGGTGACTCCTATTTCCCTTGTTAACTCGCATAATGTTGAAAAAATAATAAGCGTATTCAGGGTTCCCTTAGTCCCTTATAAATATCCTTAGAGATGTTCGTATATATTCTACAGATTTATCTGCCGGGCCAAAAGAGTTCATCGCGTTTCCGACAAATATCGAGTTAAGGCCATTAATATGAGCAGCTCTTTTTCCTATTCCGTGTGGAAATATACGTTCTCGTTCATTAATGAAGTATGCGGGTTTGTTTTGGTGGGAAAAGGACGTCCGTAATATGAATAATGCTGGCGTCGAACAAGCTGCGAACCACCGAATGAGTTTGTACAAAATATTAGAATAATAATCGATGCGAAAAAATTATGGCGACTTACCATCTGCGTCTACCTCGGCTATTATTTCTTGTAATCTTTGTTCCGAAAGTTCATGACCGAGCATTTGCAGGATGGTGCCGACCATGTGCTCCTCGATGTAACCCTTGTCCTGGGCGAACGCATCGAAAGCTCGTTTCAAAACTAAGTAAACGTGAAGAGAATCGCTTTTTAATTCGCTCGTTCGTTCTTTATATTACCTGGAAAAAATGTTAACACCCTAGGCCTTGCGGTTCTCGAGGGTGGCGAAGGAATTAGCTTTTTGTTTGAAATGAAATTGGTGTCGAGTGTTAACTTTCTACATTTAATGCGAGTAGACCTAAAGCTATAATTTTTAATAATGTCTGCTTACACCGCCGGCGACCGGTGTGTAGCGTAGCACAAACTGCTACACACTGAAAAAAGTCAAAAAGGGGAAATTTTGTATGCACTCGTATCGTTGCTACACACAGAAAAAAGTTGAAAAAGGAAAACATAGCTAAAAAATGTGCTTCCCAATCACAAAATATTACAAATTTTTTTTCTTGGGTGGGGGGGGGGGAGTGTAGTTGGTGAGTGAAGGATATCAGCTATCAGAAAAACTCTGCTACACACTAAGAAAACAAAAGTCGCCAACCATGTCTGCTGAGGTCGAGGATGAAGACCTCGTAAATTGATGTTTTTTTTTTCATTTCAATTATCAATGGGTTGGATCATTCGACGTAAAGAAACACCAAATTTTTGCCCTAAAATTTTATCGTCAGGCCGTTCATTATGCTACGGTGAATATAGAAATAGATCGTCAATCGAAAAATACATTTTATTTTCCAACATCATGTTTTGCAAAAAGGGGATAAGTCACATTTACTTACCAATTTTAATAGCGTCTTAATCCAATAAAGATACCACGAATGTAGTTTTCTGGCACTCTTGTTGAATTTGTAAAAATCGGACTTATTCCCTCGTTGTTCATGGAAGACTGTGCACTGATTTTTGTCATTTGCAGTAACGACTTATAGTATTTGCATACCAAATTTAGAATCTTACTGACTCATTCGGTTTTTCATTTTATAAATTTCTTCAGTTTTTTCAGTTTATTAATAATTCAATTTATTTCAAATCCTTACTAATCTCTATACATTTTTCTGCCTTAATAAATTTTATTCAAATGAATTATACTTACTGGCTACTTGATCTTTGTCCAAATCTTCCTGTTATACGAAAAAAATAAAATGAAAGATTAGGACTTGAAAAGAAAATTACTACAATAATTTTTTTTCCGCCGAAAATATGTAACAGGCAACACTTACCAGCGCTCCCATATTTTATACCGGGTTCTAGTTCGTGTAATTATAAAAATAAAAATAAAAGCGTTAATAAACTAATTAAGAAAACACTCCGCACTTGGTAAAATTTGGTACCTTTCTAAGCACATTGATAACGATAAATGTATATAATAATGGTTATGTCTTCGTGAGCGCCAACAGATGAGTGTTTGTTGCCAGCCAAAAAGAAGCAGCTAAATTAGTCGATTCCCAGGATTCAGAAATGTATTGGCGACAATGTTCGGTGATATTATTAAAACGCAATTTGTATTTATATTGGTGTTTTTCATTTTTTTTTTATTACGACTGTCTAACGTCTGTACGCTGATATTTTCTTAGATTTTTGACCTCGAATTGCATTAGAAACTTCTGCACATGTACGACAATTTTGTTGGCTCACAGAAAGTTAATTTTGAATGTCTGAACTGACGATCGAATACATATTATATGAGTTCAGGACGCTTGTGGAGGTGTATGAAGTTAGGTCTCGTATCATTCAACGCTCTCTGTGAAAAATTTTATGAGTATAGGATAGTAGATACTAGATACTATTTTGAGCTTAAAAATTGAGCCACAAAATGAGCTACAAATTTAGCTACAAGATGAGCTAATATTTAACTACATAATCTACTAAATGAGCTATGAATTTAGCTACAAAATGAGCTATAAATTGAGATTACAAATTGAGCCTACTTAATACTAGAAATACCAGGTTTTACTCGATTACTCGACGGACCAAGTGGTGTCATATATGACACCACAATAGTAACCTCTAAGGACCAGGTGGCGTCGTATGACACAACTCAGGGGTTCTCAAAATATTGGTCCTTTGAGAAGTCCATCTCAAAATTTTGAGTGGTGTCGTATATGACACCACCTGGTACTTCTAGTATTAGATGATTTTTTTTACCGTTGAAAAATTAATGATACCCACTATCGCCAACAATTTCGCAAATTGGAAAAATTTTTGATTGTACTCGTATTTCCCGGCAGCCATTTACAAAATGGTCGTCCGGAAATAAATTTTTGGGATTTTTTGCTTTCAAAAAATTGAGCAAACTTGTCACTATCCTTTTTCCAAAATCTTGAATTATGAGATTTATTTGGTTCATGACAACACACTACTGTACGATTAATCGAAAACCTGCTTTTCTAGCGAGGCTTGCTGCGCTAGAATTTTTTTTATTTTAAAATCGAAATTAGTAAATGAAAGAGATTTATTTAGTAGACTGTTGGTGTTTTTTTGTGGTTGCTTATGCATAGGTATGTGATTATGTGATAAGCTTTGAAAAATGGATTTCGTTTGGATTAAAGTTTAATTATCTCCATTTGGATGCAGTCTAGCAGACGTCGATAGTTCATTAATGAGTCGAATCCAGCCCCTCCTCTGTAATTTTGTTTGCTATTGGTAAATATGCCGAAAAACGTACTGGGGGCTTTGTGAAGCTTTTACTGGAAAACAATATTGTTCGCATGCTTCCTTTCGGTCATAAAATAAAGGGTCTTTTATTTTTCTGCGTGTTTTCTTTTTTGGCCGTTCCCGTCGTTAATCCCAGAAAGTATCGCCGTAAATTTTGTCTTTTCGTTGACTAAACGCGCCATTAGTGCTCGCATTTGTGTTCCATATCTGTTCCGGGTCTTTGGCCAGCGAGGTTTCGGAATTTAGCATTCCAGGTACACTCTGACTGATTGAAGGTTAGAGTTTTCAAATCGGAGAATATTGTTGGCGAGTATAATATGATATTTGATTCAACTGACCATAATTATGTTGTCGAAAACCTTTTTTAAAAAGCTGTTAAATTTGTCTATGAATGCGGTGAAACTTTTTCAACTCCTCCCCTCCATGTTTTTCTCCTAACGAAGGTTATGAAGGTTGGTCTTGTCTGGAGGCCAGTTTTTAAGGATTCGTAAGACGTAACTCATCTTAAAGCGAAGAAAATATTTTTTTAAATTGAACACGAATGCAAGGCAAGTACGTTGTTGAATAGGTTAGAATTTTTCAAAAGTTATTGAAAGTTTGATGAACAGCTTTTGTATTGTACGCTTTTGTTTATTTCCGCCCATAATAGATCTTCTTAGTACTCATGTTTTTTTTTTTTTTTGAATAAATACTTTCATTAATTTTTTGAACGCTACCTATCTGAAAATTCTATAAAAACGAAGAAAGAAAGAGATGTTATTATTTTATACGGTCATTATTCGATGTACCTGCAAATTTTTAGATGTTACGTATTTTAGGGGCAGGGGAAAGTTGAGAGTCTTCTTCTTCTCCTTTTTTTTTTTCGCCTGTGAAATGAACTCCCTTATTTTTTCCCGTTCTTAAATGCGTTAGAATTTTTATTTTGCAACATGGAACGAGGAAAAGTAAATGGAAGTTAATACGAAACAGAAAATTAAGTACGATAATTGTGTACATTTTTCACTTCGTTTTTTGGTCCATGTTCCCCTCCCAGAGCGTGCTTAATCTTGCATTTAAAGGTGGAAAAGAACTCTTCATTTGCGTCGCGTCGTTTGTATTCGTATTTTTTCCCCCTTTTTTTTCCTCCAACCCTTCTCTCTTTTTCCCTCTCTCGGAAAAAAAAAACTTCTCGTAATTTGACAGCATTCGTAAAACTTGAGAGATAATCAAATGAATTTTATCATAAATACGTTCATTTACACTGTAGCATGAAGAATTAAGCTTCCATTTTTTTTTTTTTTTGGTATTCAGAGGCTTGACCCAGCTGTTAATGAGCTATTCAAGATGTTTGGAAACGTTGATTTGTTTGTCTAGCTTTTCTGAATTTTACTCGCGTTGCTACAAATTGATCTGAAAATTGAAGTAGGTACTTCTGAAACAGGTATGATCTCGGGATGAAATATTCGTGAAGTTCATTTTAGCACTTTTTTTCTCTGGTAAAGTATTCAAGACATTCTGAAAGAAAAAACAATCACACCAAGAATGGCCAAAAGGGCATTTACTCGTAGTAGACTGATAATATTTGGTGTAAAAAGTCGAGAACGGCCAGAAGAGGATTTAGAATTTTAGGTAGCTTCATTTGGCGCTCTCTAGCGGCCATTCTATGCACTGCACGTACTTCTCTTTTGGTATACACATATACTTGAAGTTCGTATCTTCGTCTGTATGTATACATTGTTATTTTACGTTTCATGTGAGACCCAAGATAAAGTATGACACTTGCGAGACCCCCCTTATAAATACTCAGAAATGAAACCTTCGTTTTCACATAGCTTGGTGGCTATCTGTAGATATCTTAGGCTATGTAATGAAGCCCACAGCTATTGGTTAGGGGTACAATACAGTTTATAGGGAGTAAAATGAAATGAGTGAACCACAAGTGTACATACAATCGATATTTGGGGCACTTGAGAGTCCCAGATAAAAAATGCAGATTTGTGGTCTGCGGAGTGGGGGGGAGTAAGAAAAACTATACATACACCTCATGGACATGCGAGACCCACAAAAGGGTCTCACAAGTGATATGTATATTCCAAATTTCAGTATCCTAGCTCGATTTCAACTCCAGTTTTGCTCATATATATGTAGACTTCAAATGAGTTTTTCTCGAAAGTAAAAAATGATGGAAATCGCTTTCTTGCTTTTCACTTATCATTATTTATGTATGTACTCGTATAACAAAAATTATCTCGCGTTTATTAATTTTTTTTTTTTTTGAAATTTTCCGGCTACGCTTTTCCTTTTCAACTTTAATTAGTGTGGTGCATTTGGATGTCACAAAATTTCTCGTGTGGTGCATTTTGTGCAGCGCGCCACACGTTTCGTCGGCCATGGGTATTATAGACTATAACAATATTATTTTTAGATTTCGATGCATTTTAATGCCTGGTGGTCTCAAGTCTGCAGTTGATAACAAAAACCGAAGCCGACTGCTTTCAAAATCATTGGCAACTCATATGTTTATCGGTAATTGGCAAGGATACATGATTATAATGAAGGAAAAATTGTCTATGCGTTAACAGTGCATCATGTATTTTGTTTCATTTTATTCGGAACAATAATTATTGCTAGTAGAGAAACAGAATGTTGGTGGTATAGACTTCGGGTAATGGTCGAGGGGAGTGAGGAGCGAGGAAAAATTATTCACTCATGCCAAAATAGTATATTATGCTTTTAAGCGCGCGTAAATTTTAATTTCAGAAAAGGAGGAAAAATTTAGAAAACAGCTGAAGCAAGAGCAAAAATAATCGTAAATTAAATTGTCAAGTGTAGGGTCGGAAGCGCTGTTAAAAGGTGCGCGAATTCAGACAAAAAAAAAAGCAAGTGACGAATGAGGAAAATAGAAACAAATACTACGCTATTGTGAGGAGAGAGAAGAGAATCTATTTCATATGTGTGATATTTACGTTACACTTCAATCAAAAATTGAACACTTTTTGCTGTTGGGGTAAATTATTACATTCGCTTGGTTTGATTTTCATAACAGAGTGAAAAGTCACTTTTTTTTTTTTTTCCTCAAACAATCGGGAATATATTCATTTCCTGAGTTTTTTGTGATTTTGTTTTTTTTCTACCCTCATTGTAACAAATCGTTCACATACTCGTATCCTGATTATCAGTGCTCTCATGAAAGCAGCGATGAGGTCTTTTTTGTCTTAGGGGAAAGATGAGGGAAACTTTTCGTAATTATTTCGCTGTTGCTAAACGAGCATATACATATATACAATATATATGACTGAAATGTAATAAATTCGAATGAACGGTAAATATTTGAAAGTATATAGTGAGCTTAGAGTAGGCTTTTGCTCTGCTACCACTTTTTCTCCCGGTTTGATGATTGGAAAGTTTGCAAAATGAGGGGTAAAACTTACAGCAAATACGGTGTGGCCGCGGCGGAGAGGAAGGGAAACGGTAGTATGATTTTTTGTAGCCTTCTATCTGTGGCACTTGAAATGTTCACTTTTTGCTGGTTCATTGCACAAAAACGAATAATTAAAACGGATGAAGAAGTTTTTAGCGCAGACATACTTGTACATTTTAAAAGCTAAAATAGATGAACGTAAAAATCAGATGAATAAAAAAAAAAGTCGGTAGATGGCAAGAAAAAAAAATTGCTGCACAGGTCAAGTTTTCGTTCTCGCCGCTCATTTTTCTCATTTGAAGATGATGTACCTAGATGTTATTTTTTGGGGTACCTATGATATTTTGTGGAATGCGAAGTGTTTTATGTTCGTGCTACTATACATAATATAAATAGCTTAAATAGTTACTAAAATATTTCTACGGTTTTTCGGTAGGTTGGTATTTGCCATTCTTCTCTGGTCATATAAATTGTATATTATACCTATAATATGTTGCTGAAAATGTTTAAATTTAGTTTACGTTTCGAAATTGAATTACGAATTCTTCTCTGTGCTCTGAATATGTTTTCGGTATTTCTTTAAATGTTGACTAGTCAGTGATAAATTGAACATCACGTTACGATAATAAATATTTACACTGTATGAGAATTTCAGATGAAAGCTTCGCGTGCACGAGTAATATGTGCGTCACTTATTCGGTTCAATTCGTCAAAGTTCATTATAGTTGCGAGTTCAAGATGTAAGGTGCATAGTAGTTAAGTTCTTAGTCAATAGTCAAAATGAATTTTTTCCATACACCGAGAAGAAAATATGAAAAATTTGTGTAAAATAAATTTTAATAATTAGTTGAGAATACTAAGAATTATTTGACTGTGGCCCCTTCTTCCCCAATACGTCGTATATTTCGTGGGGAGCCACTCTAAAGTGTATCTATTAAAGGCAAATTATGTAACTCAGGCATTTCATGAAATGCTCAGTTTATTGTCGACATTTTATGAAATGCCCGTTTTTTTATTTTATTAGAGGCAAATAAGTGATAAAATATTTATTTATTTTTTTCCAACCAATGAACTTTTTAGTGCAGATGAAATTATTCGCCAAAGACCTGTTGGGCGTGAAAAATGTCTGACCTCGTTGATAACTAAGTTATTATTTGTATGCCCAATTCAGTTTGTGGATCAGTCCGTAGTCCGTACATAATATGTTTTAGTAGTATATAATAATGTATGTATAGTCAAATGACAACTATTCATTATTTTATTTGTGTAAAACTCATACAGTAATGACTATGCACCATGTTTACTTATCAAATTATCTAATGGGTATTGGCTCACATCCAAGCAGTTGGCTACATTTTCTATAATCAATTTCAGTACTAACTATTGATCTAACCTGTCATCCATTGTCCATGAATTACACATCCAGTACCTACGTTCAGTTTATGTCGTTAATGGGATACTATACGTGATTTCGAATTGAGTGCAGCTACGCGGTAAATCTATCTTTGCCCACTTTTATAGGTGTAAGTGCTTTCTCTCGGGAGAGTGAAGGATGTTCGTCTGTGGCACAGAAGCGCTTCCGACTTGTCATCTTGTTTACGTCCGACTTTTATACTAATTTATGCGGCTGGTAGCCTTAGGTGTATACCTGCTTTAATGGTAATGTCAATGGTAAGGGTGAGGAAGATAAGAGGCTGTTCATGTCGATGTATTTTAACTGCGGTTCATAGTTCGCACTTAGAAACTTGTCAGTGGTTGAAAAGGGTTGCTGGTGCGTGCTGTGTTTGTCAAGTGTTTCTTGAAAGCCTAAATGTTCCAATAAAATTTCTACGTTGCTTCACATTGAAAGTTTTTCATCTTCCGTTGATAATTGTTGTTTTTACCCTGCAGTGCTTGTTTTTTATTTGGCTCATTATTCTGCCCAATTAAGAGTTCCGCTGCTATTGCTAACAGTGCATATACGTATCTGGAAAAACTTCGTTCAGCGGATGCAGCAATTTTATTGGGAGTCTACTTTTCTGACTCAGCATTACCTTCTTTATTTGTTGTCTCTACGTAATTTCTAACTTACCGGAGAAAGTGTGAAAAAAAGATTGAAGGGGGCTCAGACTGGTCGAATGAGGCTCAGCCTTCCAAGTCGCTTTGGCGACGGGCCCGCATTCACTTATTCCTTTATTGTTGTCTCCCACGTGACTAGTTTGTTTTTCATTACGTTGTAGTATCATTTTGTGTTTCACTTGGCTTTGGCTGGTATCGTTTTATTTGTCGCAGTGTTGATACTGAATATTGACTGGCCCTTCCAATGACACGGGTTTTATATCACGTTTTTCTTCTTCGGACCCGCAGTCTAGAATGAAAGATTTAGAAATGCAGGAAAAAAGTATATTATAGCCATCGAATTATAAAATATATTGATAAAAGTTTGATAAAAGTTCGGACTTGAAAGTACTATATATATGCGTATATGTAAGCGGCAATATATATAGGTTGAAAATGAATCAAAGATACATGCGAAATATATGAGAAACTGTTTCTCGATTGATGAGAGCACGGCCCCATGGGGTCAAACTTTTTCCGTATTCAGCATAGAAAAATGGACCCAATATAACTCGCCCAACCAACATGTCTTTCTTTAAAAATGTTCGCATTTTCACACTGATTACTATGAATGAATTCTGCAATGCGCTCGAATCGACTTTCAAATCAACAGTGAATTGGTAGCGAAATTGTTGAGTAGCACTAACGTATGGTGAGTAAATTTCTTTCACTTTCCTTCCAAAATGATGTTGAGTCAGTTTCAAATAGCTTTTACACTTTCCTTGAAATAAAATTCAAACATCAACAAATAAAATTGAAAGAATATATGTATTATGTTGATAATGGTGGGAGAGAAGAATTTCTTTATTATTCTCTAGGTTGTTCAGAACATTATTAATTTGATAATATTTCTCTTGAATCAAGTGGGCTGTGAGACATTCCATTTCAGCACTGCAGGTACCAATTAATATTTGTACTTGGTAAAAAATAATTGAAAGGTGTTTTTCCAATGTAAGATGTCAGTGTCATCAATTTTTATTTTATTTTAATTATTTTGCTGCATTAATTTGTATCATTATTATTTGATGTTCCTTCCGACCCTGCATCTGTCAGTAATCAGTTGTGTGGGTCTTCAAATGTAAAAGCCGGGTCAAGTTTGTTATTTTTGATTTAGTAAATTTTATCTTATTCTTTCCACTTGATTATATTTTGGTTTCAACGAGTATCAGTGCAGCAAGGTTTGGTCTTGCCGCGGCCCAAAATTCGTGGAGAAATGCGCACAGGCCTGTTTGAGAAGAGTTTCTTCATTTTAAAAAAATCACTTCTATCAAACTTATTCGCAGAGTTGGGCAAATTTTAATTAGATTTATGATTGATATGGTTGAAAAATTATTTTCAATCACGATTAATTCAATCATTAGTCACTCAATCACGATTATTTTCAGTCAGTATAGTGATCACTGATCATGATTGAAAATATTCGATTCTGGAAAAACGCCTTTCAATCAAAATAGTTCAACTAACTTTTTGCAAAATATTATCTCATTATGTGGTACCCAAGTTGGTTTGCATCAGTGGTTTTTCAAAGTAGTAAATCGGAGAAACTTATTTTTCAATGAATTAATAACCTGTGCAGGAGTAGGTAATAATTGCCTGGAAAAATTTATTATAATTCTGTGTAAGTATATATTCTCACGTTGTTATAGTTTCAGAGTTATCGCAACGGGGAATAGGTATTATTTACCAGCAATGACTTTTTGAGTGCAATTATTTATAATTTCATAAAAAGTGCATAACTCATTTACCAGATAATGCAGGAAGATTGTATGCTTCATTAATGAATACATTCAGCAATTCAGTATCTTTGTTATAATTAAGAACAATCTTTATACTTCCTGCTTGAATATCTGGCTGAATTCAATTAAAAATGAATTAATTATATTGTATTTGCTGTTACATAATACATAGTTAATTCTGGATCTAACAACTGTAATGACCCACGACAAAATTTTAGTGATGAAAAAATACTGGCTTGTCTGTGAAATTGATTATGTATTTTTATCTCAATAACGCAGTGTTGCAAAATAACCAGTTATTGCCCTCAAGGTGAGAGTCAAACTGACTCAACATAATTAATTAAATTGAAGGCAAAAAAAAAAAACTGCAACTAGAAATCTCTCAAAAATGGTACGTATAATTTGGACATGGGTATTTTGAGCTCTCAGACCGAGAATTTATTAAATATTTTGGATTCCGGCACATACCATTGATTGTCTGTAAAGTTTCAAAGCGTGAGATTTTTGTTCTAAGGCGTCTTCAATATAGAACAGTGCATGGCCAACAGCATCATATTTTCCAAGAAATTCGGAATCGTAAACTGATATGCTGTAATCAAGATCAGAAAGTGATGAGTGGATTGTTGGAAAGATTGTAGATGTGATCCTTTTAAGTACATAGTCGAAAAATATTTATTGGCAGTGAAGAATACGGAAAAGTGAAAACTCGCATTTACCGCAGGACTTTCTTCGAAGGATCTTTGACACTGAAAACAAAGCGTTCTTTGAGGTCCAGCGTAGAATGAGCTGGAATAGTTTTGCTGAATTTGATATGCTTTTCATGCGGAAGCATTGTCAGTTTTACAATGCAGTCGTACTTTGAACGATCTACTCCTTTAGGTGCAAGACCTTCAATTTTTTCAATCTGAATCACCAACCTTAAATTGGAATAATACGTGATAAGTATGGGTTCAAAGATCAGAAGCAATGGTGGCCAGCTGAGACATTTGACCTAACATAACAATACCTGAATGCCAAAAAGTGCTATGTCGATTTTATACAATTGATGAGAGGTGAGCAAAGAAAATATGTTACTCGTATTTCACGCATTACGTTGGTAGTACAATTATTGCGCTTTCCTTGACTTAGATGAGGATTCTACTAATTGTGGTGATGATAAGTGAGGTGTATACCAACTGAACATATAACCATCTTTCTGAGTTATATATCTGTAAAACTTACTTTTTTGCACTGCCACTATAATTAGCAACAAAATGTATGGCTCCGTTAGGCAGATCAATAAATCCATTGTCATTCACATAGTCGTCCATTGATTTCCATGCTCTATTCACGGCTTCCATTGATTTGGATAAATGTGTATTTCCGTACAACGATGCATCTAAACCATACTTTCGTGCTACATTATCTGTACTTTTGCTACTTTGGTCGCTTTCAATATCCGATGTGCAGGTCACATTCTGTATGCATAAATACATTATAAGATTCAAAATTGTAACAGTTACACTGAAAAAAATGAATCGTAATTTTTACTATTTTTTTTTGAAAAAAGTGGAAACTTTTTAGATTACAGTAGAAATTACTGCAATAATAGTACCTAATATTTCTAATAAATCTCATAAAAATATAGTGATTTTTACTATAATCTTCGAATTGTCCCATTTTTCTTTTACAAAATAGCTAAAATTACACTTCAATTTTTTCATTGTGTGAGGACAGTAATACATACAATTGTTGCAAGTTGCTTCAAAAATACTAACCAGCATACTTTGCGATTTCAGCCAACCACCAGATGTTTGTGGACTTGATGATAAGCTCTTAACTTCTCTTTCGCGTTTGGACAATGTATTTGTTTCAGGATTAGTTGTGTCTTCTGAGCTACCCATCTTTATTATATCATGTATAAATATCAAAACAAAATTATGTCTGACATATACATATAAGATTTATCAGTCTTTATAACATCTCGTAAGATGCATGAGGAATCAAGAAAATTGAAAACATTCAAATAGTACCTAGGTATAAGGTACCGTAAACCTCAATTCAAAGGCATATATGTTGAAGTGATATAAAGAACCGGTATATATTCCATTTTTGTTCACAAATAAAGTACCTTAGTGGTGTAAAATCTTTCAAACTGCGTTGGTTGCGTTGTGAGGGATTCCATTTTTGTTGTCAAAATATGAAAGTAATGAAGTGTAACTATATGGTGTGTAAAATCTTATAAATTGGAGTTGACCTACTTATTGCCAATTGAACAGGCTCCTAACTAATAAGGGCTGTGTGGTGTTGAGCCGCTGCTCAGGTATGGAAGAAAAGGGATGAATAAATGGTCCCTTAGTGTGGCACTGCTCGATTTAAAACATTCAGATACGCACAGTAAAGAATGTAGAGAATTGAATTTTTTCAAAAGTCTACATCAAGGACAAGGTCATTTTAAGGGTCAAGGTCATCAATTTAAGGTCAAGGTCATTAAGTGATAACATTTGCAATCAAATTAGATCAATATCAAGTCTCTCAGATGCAGAAATACCATAAATATATTGAAGCGTGTTTGTTATGTATAGTCCATTATATTATGTATTCATGTTTTGAGGGAATGCGAATCATGAAAATGAGAATTCATCTTAGCCTTCATGTGCTTCGTGAAGGCCGGCTGCTATTTTTTACACATTCCATTTTTGACACGGATATGTCTTAAGGCTGGGGTTGATCTGTGCAGCGCGTTACGATTGTAACCTGCGATCCTTTTAAGATTTGCTTCAACTTTTGTCCTTATCGTCTTTTTAGAGACCATTCATCCTTCTATAACTCTTCTTCGTATTCTAGGGTCAAAAAGCGCTGAAAAGTTGAAATATATAATTATTTCAACTCACCACAGAATTTGATGAACCAGCAACTGTTATAGTTGGAAGCATCATCATGCTAACACTCGCCATGGTTTGAAGCGATGTGGGATTTTTTGTAGTTTCTCGTTTCGTTTTCATTAGAACCTTCCCCCAATGGCCTCGTTTCTTTACAATTGGACTTCCTTGAGGGGTTCGAGCGATTGATTCTTCCAAATCACTTGCCGTTTCTGTGAATAAAAATTCCGATAGTTTAAGAATGAAAGTATATCATCGAAGATTAAAGATGATGGAAATTTTGTTATAAAATATAGCTAGTAATGTCCGGACGATCCTGATTGATTTGTGGGTAATATACATTTTTTTTTTTGTATTCCTTCTACCCACCCCGTCTACTTTTCAGAAATATCCCACTTGAAAAATTCAGATCACACTATAGGTTCTTCTGTAAAAACTTAATTTGTTTGGCTTCTAGGAGTTCTAGGTCAAATCTGAAATTTGTTTCTGAAATATTTTTATTTGATATTTCTTTTTACATTCAGACCGCTGCAGCTGGCGCCATGGAAACTTTCTTCATCTCTCATATCTTGGCTTGGGAAGATAGTTCCCATGTCGCGCCACAAATCTATTTGAAAAAAAAAACGCGAGCAACTGCGGGTTTTAATCACATTTTCACGAAAAATTGAAATTATAATATTATTGATACGAGTATATTACCCATATATAATGTGATAAAATTCACTTGTCGCTTGTAAAAACCAAATCAAAATGTTTACTATTTTTGCTCATTTTACAGCCCACTACATTTATCGTGACTGCGAATCGAAATAATGCCTTAATACCTTCATCAAACTATAACGAATAAGTCGAATCTTATTACTTTATCTATGTTATAAATATTAATTGTCGAAGGGTTATCCTTGTACTTATAAATAATGAAATGTCTGGTTATACATCATGTACCATTGTCAGGATTTGGCACCGAATGAATTATTTGTCGGCCAATATTAGTTTTATTCCCTGTCAAATTGGGCTTTTCCGCTGACAAAGGGGCTTCGTAGTCACTGTAAACGCCATCGTCATCGTGCGAAACGTCTCTGCCAAAACTGCAATAAGTAATATGAAAATAAATTAATAATTTTTTTTTGTGCATTATGTGCGACGCTCGGGTGAAAGTGGTAATGATTGCGCTCATGTATATCTTACCTTTCAGATTCATGTTATTTTAATAAATAAGTGTTATTATTGGGTATCAGAGAGATATATGAATAGTACTGCGAATTTTAGAATGGACATTACCCGGAGGAAATGAATACATAATTATAGGTAACTATATAGAAGAAAGTAAACAATGATGAAGCTAGGATAATCAGGGATAATCATAATTAGATTCATGGTTAAATGCGAAGATAATCCACTTCCTTTTCCAAAGATTTAATGCCAAGTGATTTCGATATTTAGAAATAGGTACGGTATATAAAAACCCACCTTGTGGTGCCCATCAAAATTTTCGGATTTGAACTCATTATTATCATTATCTGTTGCAGATATTTATATATAAGTATGGAAAAGCCTTGTGGCACCCATTTTGGGCGCCACAAAGTCGAATATGAGCTCTACAAAATTGCATATTACTTTCAAATGGGTGCTATAAAACTGTAAAAATGAATTGATATATGTATTCATTTACCTTGTAACTTTATGGACTGTATAGAACTCGCGTTGTTTGTTAGCATTTGAAGCCCACTGGTTGGCTAAAAGACGTTTTGAGTCATTGGGCGAGTTTTTATTGAACCCAAAACAACAAAAACAAAAACGAAAAATCATCATTTATGATGATCCCATCTAAAAATTTAGATATAAAATGAGCACAAGTCCATACACGACGAGAACAATATCAGTTTCCACTTTCCTCTTATATGCTGTAGAAGGATGAATGTAGCTTTAGTTGATTATGCGAAGCAACGAAATTTCTCGAATTATCTTCAAGTAGGGAGCTGTGGGTTCTTCATTTTGTTCGTAACAATGCACGCAAACCTTCGATGAATATGAAACAGTAAATTCGACGTAGAGTACTTTGAGACAGGAGAAGCCAAAACAGATGTTGAATTCAACTGTGTCAATAGAATGTTATTACGTATTTTTAATTTATTTTTTTTTTTGTCATGTTCTCAACCCACATAATATACATTGGAGTAGTGCAATATTCGAAGAAATACATGTAAATATACTAGCTCCCTCATAATGGTGAATAAAACACAACAAAACTCATGCATATTCAAATTGATTAATTGTGGAATATCACGAATGACAAAATGTTAATGTTCATGTTGGAGAAAAAGACATGCAATCGATTATTTGTCCATGAAGTGCATAATATAATTATATAGGTAGCTTGAATTTATTTGAAGTAAGTCCAAATAGTTTTCTTTCTCTTTTAGTAGTATTTTAGATTTTAGAGGTGAGAAAGGAGAAGGTATGATGTATCTAGCTAGGCTATAGTGTGTATGTGTCCCAAGCTTGGAAAATAATAGTTGGCGTATATTTTTCAGAAGAGCATATAAATACCTGAAATCCATTTTTTTTTTAGTTCGCTATAGTCTCGCAATCAGTTGAAACTTGATATTGAAAATATGTATCGACTTATAAACGCCCTCAGCCCTCCAATTCTGTAATTTGATGTCAACGCATATAGCGACAGTTTTTAAGTCCACAATGCGTGAAAAAATCGTCCATAACGATTGAAAAACTGTCGCTATGCGTCGATAACAAATTACAGAATCGGAGGACTTCGAGTAGACTTTTGACAATAGGGAAAGAGGAAACTCGATAATTTAAAAAAAAATATCGATATGTCGATGATTTACACGCGAAACTCGCCTTATCTCCGCGGTCCAAACAAAAGAATGAATTTTTGTGAAAAGATCCACCTTCACAATTAAATTTTCCTGTGAAAATGTACGGAAATTGGTTTTCAAAATGATTATTACATCCTCCAAATTATGTTTTTCACAAGATTTGGTTTCTAGATATTTATTTCTAGTATTTCCTTATCACTTGCCTTGCTACAAATCTTGAACTGTCCCAGTTTTCCCATTTAAATTGTAAATATTACCATGCAAAATAATTTTCAATGTACTAACACGGAAATAGGTACTTCGAAAATATTGCGAAATATTGTGAGAAAATTTTTAAAATTGAGTACCTGCTATTTATTTTGTGACATAAGCTTAAATCCGCTGTATTGTCGGATTATATTTTTTAAAACATATTAATTTGCAGTATTTATAAGATATTTTCATTAAGTACATTCAATCGTAGGTATATTTCAAAATAATATTAGGCTCTTATAACATCATATGGAAAGGCTATAACTAAAAGAAAAGACGAAGGAAATAGTACGTATTGTCTTTCTTCATTGTTGTATCTTTCTGTATACTGACGTAAGTCGCGAAGAGAGCAGCCAGAAAAATGATCGTTAAAAATTATACGAGTATACCCCCGCTTTGAGTAATTTCAAAATGCTTTAGCCGTCGGAAAATAGTGCAAAACAAAAAAAAAAAAAAAAGCAACCAAAAAAACGAGGAAGGAAGTGGCGAAGGAAAAGAGTGCGGAGGCTTGTAAAATCCGCGCGCGCCCACCCATAAAGATTATATTTTCATTAATTTTTCAAAGATACTCGTATTTTATATTATTATTATTATTTTGAGAGAGAAAAGGCGCGCGTAAAAATTTCATCGCCTCAATTTTGACGGCTTTTTCTTTTCAGTCGCTCGACCCTCTCCCTCCTCGCCACGCACCTATCATCATTTATGTTCGCTCCCCCATTTCTTCTATACTTATAGTTATATTCTTCCCTCACGGAGGGTAATTAATGAAATTACCCTGGCGTTTTTGCCATCTCCGTACAGCCGCCATCCATCGACGATGCGCCTCTTCGTTATAAGTAATTTAAACGTAAGTCCAAAGCGTGGCTCGATATTTCGGCTCTTTATGGTGAAAGGGGACTGCGGAGACGAGCGCGAAAAAGAGATTTCAATCGCAACAGGTGCCAGCACCTCCGCACCGCTCGTCCACCGTTTTCGTCTCAGCAGAAAATGAAAATATTATAATGCGAACGCTGCGGACGTCGAATATGCGATCCCTCGAATTTATTCGCGCTAAATCCAAGTCTAAGCGGGTTTTTGGGTAGCCATCAGCTTGTGTTTTTGACGCGCGTTTCATTTTCGTAAATGTGAGGGAGAAGTACCGCTTGCCGCAGGGGCAACGTAAAAGCAGGTTTTCATTAGGGGAACCTTATATATAAAACAATTTGCATCGACCTCGTTCCTATAACCCGCCGAACCTAATATTATGAAGATGTACGAGTATAGCTTTGCTGGCAAAAATCGAAGCAGTTTTGCCAGATTTTGAATGATACACTGAGTTTTGATCGTATCCCAACTTTCCTTTCTTTTATTTCTGCTTCATACATACCTGCATGCGGAGCATATCCACGGCCGTTTACGCTTTTAGCCAAGATCAAACTGCCTAATCTTGTCTCATTACCCATTGCGTGTCTATTAGGATAAAATAAAAATCAAAAAAAGGTAAAGAGACAGGTAAGAGACAATGAGCAGAAGAAGTGCACTAAGTAGTGGCGAGTTACTTTCAATTTCATTCAAACTATACATAAGGCATTTCTTGAGAAAAGAGGGTTAACAATGTCATATCGCTACCCTAAGTCCAAATCCTGCTTCCTGCTTATACTTGAGATAATCGTGAAAAAAGAGGGTTATTAGGTAATCCAGGTTCTACATTATTGCAATTATTTGAGTTCGAGCATCAGTACATACACTGACAAATTGAAAAAGTTTGAAGCAACTTTGAGAAAATTTTGAAACTTTTGATTTCAGCATTAATACTTGTTTAAAACAGTGAATTTGAGAAAGGATACGTGTATAGATAGAATTTTTGAAATGGGTGCAGAATTGAAGAATGATGTTGACCGAAGTCGATGATATTTTTGACCGCTGAATTTTTGTTTCTTTTGAGTTTTGAGAATTTTTCAAAATGAATGTGAACTGTGTTGTTCTTATTCGAGGGGTCTGAACTATTAGCTGTATCACCCGCTCGGGAAGGGAAAGAAAATCATAGTTTTCTCTACTGACCCTCGACAATTAAATAAGTATACGTATTTTTCAGTGAAAACCTGTAGAAAAGCGAACGAGAAAAAGGTACAGCGATTACAGTACCTACAGTGGTATGGTATCGTTGATGACGTTGGGTTTTCGTTTATTTTCGAGGATTAAAAGTTTAATATTTTGCCAGTCTACAAATTTTACGAGCATTATCCGAATACGCATTAATGAAGGTTCGGGAGGAGCGCTGAAAGATGGAAGGGATACCACAAGAAGAGAAATGTTGAGGGGGGGGGGAAAGAAGTGGTTGTAAAAAACTTGAGCTTGATCTTATGATCCATTCTGTCATCTGTGGGTCGCCGCCGTCGCGTCGTAAAGTTTTATTAAAAATTTTGAACGAATTTCGCTTCTCGAGCATCTAAAATAGATGGTGCCTTTTTTCCGTTTTTTTGAATTGAATTTTCATTCGCATCTTATTTTTGACTGGTAGAAAAAGAGCGAGAAAGACGCGTGCCTCATTAAATCCCAAATTCGAGCTTTGTGGTGGGCTGCGTGGCAAATTGAATTGAATGAAAATGTTCGTGGGGGTTTATTATTAATCGTGCGTCTCACTCTCAAATTCTTCTCTCACTCTGTTGAGCTCTTCCTCTCTTTTTGTGTGTACATAAAATGAGAATAAATAAGCGCTTTTTAGACTCGGGACGAGGAAAATTGAATAAAACGCTAATTTCGTGAAGAAAAGACTGTTTTAGGCGTGAAAAACACGGCTAATATCACGTGATTTGAGGTCGTGTCGTCGTTGAACGCTGAAATAAAGCGTTTATATCGAATTTTGAGCGACGGTGAAGAATAGGATACGTAATGATAGTCTGATCCATTTATCGTTCCCATCTGTGCTCGAGTGTCACTTATACATGTAAATTCCTAAGGATTTTGTAATATTTGCCTTTTGTATTTTCTGGATTTATAACCCTAAAAGTAAATGAAACAGATTATAAAGCAACAAACCTAGTACGCGAATAAAATAGAATTATAAATTAGTAAAACTGAGCCTTGATTAGAGAAAATTAGCACACAGGAAAAGTGAGCCTTGATTATTATAAATTAGCACATGAGGAGAAAACAGACGAATGGTTTGAAAATTATGACTCTGCATCCTCTTTTTATAAGAATATCTTTACCTAGTCTCAGAAAGAAATTTCTGACCTCTATGTAAATTGAGAAAGTTGAGAAAAATCTTTCATTTTATGTTTATGACTACCTTTTATAATTTTTTTCTTTTAGCTGTTCCTCGTTGAATAATTTTCCGCTATCATCAAAGGTGTCGTATGGTTTTTGCTCGAAATAAATTTATTAAATTCACTACTGCTATGACTATTCTCTTATTATTGTTTTGAGGATTCTTGGTTTTCAATCATTGATATCTATTGTTCTTTGAGATTAATTTAAAATCCACGCATATTCCTCAGAATTTTCATTTCAGTCATTTTAAATGAGCACTGAAGAGAATGAATATGATTTTTAGTATCATTCTTTATCTGGCGCTTCGGTTATAAATGAATGCATTTCATCTTCAGCAAATACTTTTGATTTTTTTGCACGATAACCCTCAGATTGCCTCTTTAGAAATGATGTCAACTTAGCATAGCTTGAGATATCAATTCCATCATGAATATTCGACATACTTTCTACTCGTAACATTGAATAATAAGCTCACAAAGTCGTGGGTTTATTTCTTTTACTCAAGAATGCAAAATATGCCAGAATAGTTCGTTCTGAGAACGAATTAGCGTTGTTTGTTTTTCTCCAATTTTGAAACTCCGTGTAAAGTCTCTCATAACGTTGTTTTGATTTTTTCGGAAATAATTCATCGTTAATTTCTTGTGCCGCATTTCCTAGTTCCGGAGGTGTGTTGATTTGTTCTTTTTCATTCATTACGAGTATGACACAATTAGAAAAATTCACTAGACGAGATCACGATTCACGAACACCGGTACTGAGAAATGAGAATGACAAACAAGTGACATTAATCTTATCAACGTGAAAGTTTGTGAGTTATCACAAGCGGGATTTTTTGTTTTCCGCGGCGATATTTTTTGCTTTCCGCACCAGTATCTGGTAATTTGCGGTTTTTCAATTTGAAAATAGGGTGGTTTATGGTAGTATTTTCCATAACATCATCATATGTAAAAATAAATATAAGGCACACAATGAAGTGATTGAATGAATTAGAAGACATTAGGTAATATAACAATTTTGAAATAAGCTCAAGCAAAATGAATTTTAGTCTAGGTATTTTTTGAACAATTTGAAACGTCTTTTAATTGTTTTAAAAAATTACAATAAGAAAGGATTTATTTAGCATACTATTTTGCTTGGTACTTCTCGTGAAAGATTTTATATAATTATTTACGTTAATTGTGTATACAAATAAGTCTTACCGGTTTCATCTACAATCAAAATGTTGTAAAATGAATCCTTCACGACGCTTGCAATTTTATGAACAACTGCATCAGTATGAAATTTCATAAGAATGGCTTGCAGTACCATATTTATTGTTGTAGTTTCTATTTGAGACATTCTGAAAGTATAAATTATATTTATTAATAATATATTGTGTGTAATTACCAATATTTGTTTTTACAAAATAGGTATATTACATTTTCTTCTTATTTGGTAATAAAATGTGTCAACTTTGTCTGTAGATGAATAAAACGAAACACATAATTATATTTTATCTGGGTCAAGGCAGCATTTTGAAATTATGAATTCTCTGTATTAAAATTAAAAAAGGCAAAAGTATTAAATTACAGTTATTCATGAAAGTAAAAATTAAAAATTAATGTTCTTAATAAATGTTTGAAATCTTTTTAGAAAACTTTTCTTCATCAGACTTGATACTTTGATCGTAAGAAATAGTTTTTATAGAGAACAATTCATCTGTTTTATCATTTCTTGCGATCGAAGTATCAATTCTGATGATTAAAATTTTGCTAAAAATATTATTCTTCAATAGCTCCGTACAATACACAAAAATAACGCATCTCCAAAACGTAATTTTTACATAGGTATTGGTCTGAGGATTTTTCAAAAATACTATTATTTCTTAGGGTTAGTTGTATAGTCATTGAATTAACTCAGTGTTACTTATCTCTGATTGTGAGTGAGAGTTTAATTCTAGGATAAATCGGTTTTTAATTTATATTATGAAAATTACAGCGCGAATTAACTAATTCTGTATTAACGATTATTTATTTCCTCCAGGCGAACTTCATTTGAGATCCAAATGATTTTATTTGTGGTTTTTAAGTTTATTGTTTAAACATGTTTTACATTCTGTCATGAAGTTGTTCTATCTCACTGATTTTTGGGCAATAATTGACTATCTGTTAATACATTTATTCAGTATTCTAATAATTTTACTCATAAATATTTCATACTAACAATTTCTGTGAATTGTTTGATGACATCAATATCAAGTAAAGGAAGCAAAAATTTTAGTTATCGAGAAGATGTTAAATTATGTTCGTTAATGGAGAAATATAATTATCTCATTTCACAAAAAAATACCTTTCATACCAATTACGATAATTATTTTAACAGTTCATTATTATTAGGAACATTTCATTTTGTTGTAAATTTTGATTCACTGAAGTTCGAATTTGGGATTTGAATTTTTGATAATATTATACCCGATGGGCAAAAAATGAGAAAATGATCCGTAAAATGAGAATTTTATCCGTTGTCAGTCCGTTTTTATTTTCGATCATCGGATCTGAAAATTTGCAGTTATTTTTGTCATCTTGATTAATTTTCCAAATCCGTTTGTAAAACGGATTTCCTGATTATAATCAGTGATAATTTTTGGGCAATTTTTCTAAATCCGTTTGTAAAACGGTTTCACGGATTATAACCCGGGCCAACAAATATGATAAACAGCCTTCACGGAAAATAATCCGGACTCATTTCCGGCAAGACTGATTACAATCCGTTCGAAATCCGTTTTAGAAGCCGGAAAACAGGAAAATTCCGGGTTATAATCCAGAAACGGATTATAACCCGGAATAAAACGGATCCGTTTTCAAAATATTTTGCCCATAGGGTAGATTTGAATGTTAATCTGATTGATATTATCTTCATCGATCAGATTGACGTTCAAATTCAAATTCACGATTATCTAATATTTAATTTAATTTTAATTTCGACGTTGAATCAAAATTAGAATATCTTCAAAAATTTTGAATTGAATATAAATTTCATTTTTATATATTTTGTTATAAATTTCAAAATTTTTCATGACTCATCATAGCAAATCTCGAATCTCCACTTTTCAGACAATTTATCAATAAGAACAACAACAGCAACAACGTTCATTCACAAAATTCCAAGTTGACCTACCAAAATTGGAGAATTACTTTTGAGTGGGTTAATTTCATTCTAGACCGGAGTTAAACCATTGTACGATCTAGTTTTCACTGTAACTCGCTAGCATTAAGTTAACTCAGAGTTACTTTGTACTGTATAACTAGCTTTTATAAATAGCTCTAATTTCGTCATTTATTATAATGAAAAGTACCTACCTACGTAAAAATTTGAAACATTTTTCAATTTCTACCTATAATTTTTTTAACATGAGAAATAGAGGAAAATTTTTTAAACAAAAAATATTCCTCTTCCAATTTACTATAAAAAAGTACTCTATCACTTCTTAATAAAATCTAATTTTACACTACATATTTAGGTCAAAACTATAGTCTCTCTCAATTATAAAAATTCATATCGAAAAATACGCTTTCCCCCGTAGCTGCACTTAAAGGGGCCATTGTGAAAAAACACGCTACTGGGTAGATATAACTGCCAAGGCGCCCAAGTTAAAGTTACAATTTGACACTCGTATCAGAAATATAGTGTTTTTTTTTTCTTTGTTCAAAGCTGTTGAAATGACCCCAACCTAGCCGTTCACGAATGAGGCATTCTGGTAGGCGAAACCGAATAGATGAGAGCCTCGTCAGCTGGGTTTTGTGTAATATTTACTCACTTATAATCGTCGAACTATATCAAATTTCGACAAATATTTCGAGCCCTTTCAACGAAGACTAGCATTGACTCTCGGTAAATTATCGAAGCTGCCATTTATAGTTTTTCCTTTGTGTATTCCTTTCTTCTGCTTGTTTCCTTTTCAGCCACTCTCTCCCCTTTTTCCTCTGCTAAACAACTTTCTTAAATAGAAACGTAATAATGCCGGCCTGATTACAAATCCTGGCTACCGGCGCACACCCTCAATAACTGCGTATGAAAAATGAATGGCAAAATGTGCCAGCGAAGTCCAAATGAGCGCAAAAATACCGCTTCCAGGTTAACGTAGCGAAGCATTTTCAGATATTCTGGGAACGTATACTCGAAGATGAAATATCATAACATACCCCATAGCAAATGTATGAGAGTGAATGAGATAGAGAGCGCAAGGATTGAAGAAAGTGTGTAGAGTATAGACTATTAAAGCCGGTAGGAAGAGTGGGGGTGGGGGTCAGGAAAAACGAAAAGGAAATAGACGGCTGCGGCAGCTGCGAATAAAACTTCGTGATGTGTCCAGATTTTCTCATGATTTTCCGCCGACAATTTCTATTTTCGTTTTATTATCCTTTTTCATTTTTTTTTGTTGTGTGGGCAGAAGGTGGTTGGAAAGAAGCGAGAGGATAATTTTGCCTTTTCCTTCAACATTTTTAACGCGTCTCTTAGTTTTTATCGCCCCTAGCCCGGGCACGTTCACCGGACCGACGGATTTTCATTAATTAAAGCTCCGGTAAAAATGACGAGGGGAAAAAAATTATGAAATTTCATCGACAACGTCGACAAGAAATGCGGAAGAGAAATATCGTAGGACGTGATGTATTTTTTTTCTGCGCCTGTACTTTTTACTTGAGAAGATGTATCTTCGAATCGACGTTTATAACTGCGGTATATTTTCTCGTGGAATTATTCTTTCACTCGACTTGCTGAGGCAATAACGATTTGAAACAATAGCCCCTGAGGTATACGAGCATTGAATTTCCGAAACGATTATTACATTACAGCCGAAGTGAGTTTTTCTTTTGCTCAAAATAGTCTGTCGGATTTATCCATCTTTGCGATATATTAATATTGATTTAAGCCGTCTCCTCGGAAGCTTTGTCTTCGAGCAAGTATAGATATGATGGGGATGAGTGGGAAGTTGCGGGAACTGCTGTATTTCCATGGAAGGGTGGTACGCGGCTAACGAAAAGCAATCTGTGGTGAAGGATTGGTATTAGAATGAAAATGGAATATTTTCAATATTTTGAAACTTGATGCCCGCTGTATATTGTTTTTATGGGTAGTTATTGGATTATTGAGACTTTCTTTTTTCTTGCTGATTCTCGACAGAAAACCTTGGATCAATCGCGGTGAGATTGAAGTCTGATAGAAATTTCATGATGATCGGTTTTGCGATTCTCTAGATGCTAGCAAAAATTTAGCCAAATGACGATGATTTCTGAGGGACCGGATTCCTTCGAATTCTGATGGTTTTTTTCCGCTTGAACGGGCTTCTAATGGGAAAATTATTGAGCTGATTTAGCTGACATTGATATGATGTGCCAGTAGAAGCTTATTAAATTATCATTCAAGTCTCAATCGAATCTGTTGATTGATGAACTTTTACTGGTTACTGAGACTCCTGTATAGTTCCATTCGAAAACCTCCTTTTTTAGCGTAACTCGCTGCGCTGAAATTTTTATTTTCATTCATTTAGCCCTCTAATAACTGCAGTACCATATGTCCTATAGAGATAAAACTTTTTTTTCCCGTAGCGTCCCTCATTTTTTATAATTCGCTGTTTACTTTGCCATAAGGTTAAATTGTTTTAGTATTTTCTCTGTGAAAACTACGTTGTAATTTCAGGTAAATGGAGCATGCTGCAGAGGAAAGAGGTATCACTGAATATAAAACGTATAATATGTAAAATAATTTATTCGAATTTCTTTTGTCGAGCGTAAGGGTATTCGGTTAAGACCTTACTTTAAACGAGCATTCATTTTTTTCCCTCTTCGCATTCACTAAATTCCCGCCACACAAAGTTAATTAAACGTTTTGAAATTCAAATGAAAATTTAGAAAGCTTATACACATTGGGTCCAGTCCACCATAAAGAGTGGTACTTACTGGATGAGTAAATCGAATTAAGTGCGCTTCGATACGCAACAAACCCGTGCAGCTTTTAACAAATATTTTGAAATGCTTTGAAAACGGGAGCAAAGCAAAAAACAAATGGCCCGAAGTTGAATCACCATAATTAGAAAGCGAAAAATGAAGATTTCAGGTGAAAAACAGTTGAGAATGTGCTGGTATATTAGGTTTATTGGAGGTGAAACCATTTATTAGTCATTAATCTGCCATGTTCACCGATTTTCCTGTATGTATATACTCGTATGTTCGGATTTTTTGTCTGAGTAGATACAAAAAATACCCAAACATGTGCTACACTAAGAGAAATATGAATTAGTATTTTAATTATAAAAAGAATGCTAATTTTTATTCTCATCCCAGTTGTGAAAATTACTATTTTATTATGAAATAATATATTATTTTTAGTACTTTTTACTGACTTAGATAATACACACGACTATTTTTGTAGTAATTTCTACTACAAATCTCGAATTGTCCCAGTTTTCCTATCCCAATTCTGAAAATTACCATTGAAATTTTCTTGTCAGTGTGTAGCTTAGCTCAGTAGAATTGGATTTCATGTGAAAGCATTTTTTTTGCTTTCTTGTAGACTTCTCCCTGTTCGTATAATGATGACCAAATTAAATGAAATCAAAACTAATACGCATCTATTCTACAGATGTTTCAATGATTTCGAAGAGGTTGGAGGGCTGAGCAGAGCGAGGGCTTCAGTAGGGCAAAGCCCAGCTATAGTGTTATATGTTATGCAGATTTTTTTTCAACTATTTTTGGAAGTTTAATTTTGAAGTTTGGCTGAAAGTACGAAATAAAGGGACATTAACTTGCCTTTCACCGTCAGTTAATAAAACATGCCTGGAAACTTTTTTTTTTACTCGGATGAAATTTCAGGGAACCGTTTAAATAGCAAATTTAAGAGAAACTTTTTGCTGCTTTTCAGTTTCATTTACTCTTGATGATCTTTTGTTGACAAGTTTCGCAAGTATCACCATGATTTTGTCATACCTTGCATTCCTTTTTCAGCTGAACATAGCTGAAAAAAAAACCTTTTTCGACCTCCACGCCAAACCCTTTCCTTTCACAGAGTTGGCTTATACCGTCTCGCCGAATGAGAAACTTCCGTCGGCTGTAATTTTCAGATAGACAAGATCGTAGAAAAAGAGAATAAAAGTTTTGAGAATTTTTTAATTACTGTTTTCGAAATTTAAAAATACTTACTATTTCGCCTTTCAAATGAACTCGTTCTTCGTTTTTGTCGTCCTCACTCTCAAATTCAAATCGGTGAGGAGTGTTGGAAAACCTTTTCTTTCAGCTCCGCAGATAACAGCCATGCCGGCAAATCGATTTTGCTGCGGAATTTTCCAGCATTTTCATCTTCATAGGTCCCAAATCTGCGTTTGCTTTTTCATAGCACAAATGAACGGTGATTTGCGAGGAGATAAGTCCACTTAGAAAAAAAAAAACTTTGATGCCATTTAGATTTTTTCATGTAGCACCTCGCAATTTTGAAGAATATTTTCTGAGCGATGGCTGCAATTAGGGACATAATATCTTCATATATTTTTACTGTAATTATAGCTGGCTTGGTGTGTACTGTGTACTACGTATAAATTTGAACTCAGGAAAAATTCAATTTTTGGATAAAGTGGACTTATCCTTCTTGCATATCTCTAGCTGTTCAAGTATAAAATCAAAAATAGATTAATAAATGTACGAATAGTGCGAGGTTACAGTCTTGAAAAGCCAGATCAACAAGTTCCAGAGTTTCACCCCCCTCCCCCCTCATAAATAACAATGGAGGAGGTTAATGGTGCCTGGAAATTTGCGTCACATTTTGGTGATATCAAATTAATGATGGCGAGAGGTAGGACTGGAGAGATGACGTTAAAAGCGTCAGAGAAGCGACGAGCGCAATTTCCTCTTTTTATCAGACGTTGAAAATCTTTTATTTCATTTCTCGTTTACAATATTATAGAAACTTATAGTCCTTATGAAAGCACTTTTTCCTCCACTGCGGATGCCCTTTTTAGTGTTCCAGTTATGTGTATACTTATAACTTGTTACATATTTTCGTTTCGGTGTTGGCCTTTGTGTATTTTGAGTACCACTTCAGTGCGAGTTACATCGTCGACAAACTACCGACAAACTACTTATATACCGGTATAGTTTTTGAATAATGCCAGCAACCGTGGAGATTCATTTTCAATTTCGAAAATGAAATATGAAACTTTAACGATAAGCTCTCGCATACTAGTAGCAGCAGCAGCAGCGTCATCGTAGTCATCGTTTTCCCAAGCGTCTTCTTTTGTGGGTTCCTCTGTTTATTTACTTGCGTCTGTTCGGTTGTTTCACAAATTCTAATTAAAGGTGAAAGCTTTTTCGAACAATTCGACTCATTTTTCAATCGAATGGAGCACCATTTCTGGAAATGTTGAAATGAATACGAATAAAATTTCAAAATGGAGAGCTTTTATATCGGCGAAGACGATCAAAATGTATGAGCAAATTGATTCATTCTATGGATTAATTAGCTCCTCATTTTCTCATTTCTAGTTAGGGGGAGGGTTGGAAAAAAGAAATCACTTCGATTACTTTTCATACACGGTTATCTTACAAAATGGGTATGACACTGCAAAAGAGTGACCTTTAAGTGCACTATATACTTTCTAGAGAGAAAAAATGTTCCCATTCTGTCTGATATTTCTAGTGAAATTGAAATGGTTGAATGATACTTTTTCTTTTAAATGAGAAACTTCATTCGGGTATAGTGAAAGGCCAGGAGAGGATTTCGAGTGAAATCCTCTTTTTGGTGTTTTCGCAGATTTTATTTCTACAAACTATGCTATAGTGGACGACTCTTTTTACCAAATCTCGATATCTACCTCGACATATGTTTATGGGTGATTTTCCCAATAACACAAAAATTGCTGAAATCACTGTTCGTGCTCCATAAGTAAACCTTTTCAAACTTTTTTTTTGTTAGATAGCTAATGATCTCCTTTAAAATATTCAATAATTTCTTTTTTCCCCCACCTCACCAAAATTAAGGAGAGCACTCACATAGGGTAAAATTTCCATGGTAGTGGATGTAATCACTTTGGTTTTCAATCATTATCCACATTTTTGATGATATACCCAGTAATTTTTTTTCAAATTGAACAAAATGATTCCTAGAGAGAGATACCTTTTCCAAATGAATTAATGGTATTGGTTAAAATTTAGGATCCATGAACATTAATATGGGGAGAATCAAAGTCTTGTAATCAGTTTTTCTCCATGGTAGTGGAGAAAATTTAAGTCACCCTGGAATAATGGCACTGAAATATTTACAATGATGAAATATAATCTAAAAGGTTTATTTTGATACATATGAAAGTAATTAAGCAAAATAAAAAACTTTTTTTCAGAATATTGAGAAGCTAATAATAAATTTTCATCAAAAATGTGTCTTATAAAAGCTTAATGCTCCATGGTAGTGGATGCTGATACTACAGTGAGCCAAAACCTGAGAAGTCCAATAAACTTTTTTTCTATAATGATTGACACCCCTAACAACAAATCCAGAGTGGATTTGTTCAGATTAGTTATGTTGGGTTTCTCAATATTAAAATACTTGTTAATTGTCCATGGTGTGGAGAAGATTTTTTTTCCATGGTAGTGTCAAATCCTATTATAATAAACAACACAATGGACAATGTGACACCACTGGGGAAAATATGCATATTTTTGTCAACTTGTCAGTTAGTGACGGAACTAGGAGGAGGTTTAGTGAGGCAATACCCCTTCACCGCAAAAAATTTACCCCCACCCTCCCAAAAAAACATTTTCCACCAGAATAATTTTTAGTAAAAATTTCTGGCTAAAATTTAATTAGTCTATAAAAAACACCAAAAATTTTTGAAAAATGGTCAAAGAAGACATTAATTTGATCAAAACAATGTGTAATATTTCAAGTCACTACTATGGAATTCCATCGTAGTGTGCCCGAAGTATCCCCCTGCCCCCTGTGGTGAGAATCAAGCTCGACCAATGTTGGGTACGTATTCAGGGACACACCCACTACTATTTCCACATAAAAAATATAAAAAAATACATGTTCAAAATTTTCAGCCAAAAAAATAGTCAATTTTTAACTTATTGGGAGAATCAATATCATTCTCGAGATATGGCTAGTATTGTACTCGTAGTTACGCACTTGACATATTTTTTGATTAGAAACAAATGTTATCAGAATAAAAATATCTTATTCGAACTATTCTTACGACGCGACCGCGACCACATACAAATTATGGAAATTTTAATCGCTACCTTCTTTAAGATCCAAAAATTTTCTATGACCAAAAATTATGTACATTTTCAAAGCAATTCAACAATAAATTGACAATAATGCTACAGAAAAATCTAAAAAACGAAAAGGTTTTAAATTTTGTCCTCGAGCACACAGGTAGGTGAGAGATGCAAAACAAAAAAGCAAACTCGCTGTTTGTAGAACAGTAGGTACGATGTAAAAAAGAAAGAAAGACAATTCTCTGGATGCCGAAACAGTTTTAATTTTTCATTATTCTAAAATCTCGGCGCTTGTATTGGAACAACGAAATTGCCAAGTGAAAAAAATGTTTTTAATTTCATCAAAACTTTTCTTGAACACGCGAATGATTTCCGTCGCATTTAAAAGAGCGTCGATTTGCCGCAACAAGGGAATTGTCATCATTTTCTCTTTTCTGCCGCTTTTCTCTCAATTTTTCAGTACTGTGAAAAACAAAATTATTTCTGCTATTTCAAAGTTGATATTTGAATTTCAACTTTTTTCTTAGTTACGATTCTTTTTCTTTAAATGTAAACTTTATAATCCAACTTTTTCTAAGATCAGCGAAAAACCGGCAGCGCGCCTGACAACAAAATTTGAAACTAAATTCAAGGTTTTTTACAACTACTTTCTTGGATAGCCCTCTGAAGATTACCCTTGATCCCCTCTGTTACATAATTTCTTCACCTTGGCTACAAACTTTGAGAAAATAATTAGCACTGATGAGTTTTGATATGTTTTCAAATGCCACTACACATATTGCAAACACTGCCCAAGTAGCAATTTTGCTTTGAGGCATAATGTGGCACTCTGAAGTATATTTCATATTGCAAAGTTTGAGGCTTTGATAATGGCTGCCACATTAAATGCAGTATTGCAAATGCAATATATTGATTTGGGGCAAGTTTGAAGCAGTTGCTGCATTATAATTTTGATTGATCTTTTTGTTTATTTTAAAATTGAAAGCTTTTTTTTTTATACTTATATTGCAAGTTGTAACTTGTGTATTATTACAAATTAGTGACAATGCAATAAAGTAAAGAAGAGCAATTATGGGCATTTGCTCCATTATACGTTTTTATGCAGCAAATTTAGGCAAATGCTTCAAAGTATTTTGTTTAAATGAATGAAACTTGTGCTTTATTACAAATTAATTACAATGCAATAAAGCAAAATAGAGCAATTATGTGTATTTGCTCCATTATAAATTTTTATGCAACAAACATGGGCAAATGCTTTAGAGCACTTCATTGCAATAAATGAGACTGTAGCTTTATTGCAAATTATTGACAATGCAACGAAGCAAAGTGGAGCAATAATGGGAATCTGCTCCATTATAAATTTTTATGCTGCAAACATAAGCAAATGCTTTAGAGTATTTTGTTTCATTGAATGATACTTGTGCTTTATTAAAAACTAGTCACAATGCGATAAAGCAAAGTGGAGCAATTATGGGTATATGCTTCATTATACGTTTTTATGCAGCAAACATAGGCGCAAATGCTTTTCATTAATTTGAAACATTAAATAATGCTCTGGCTTTGTTGCTGTTTAAGTACAATTTCAATAGATTATAATGAGGCAAAACACAATCTTTGCTGCATACTTAAGAAAATGTGGGCATTGCTTCATTGTAGTGTAAAGCAATTGCTTTAAAACTGTAATATTTGGAGCATTTGCCTCATATTGCCTATAATTGCTCTAGTGAAATCTGAAATTTTTGCTACTTGGGATGGTTAGTTTTCTACAATACCAAAATATTGACAAGAATTCTTTAATTGTCTATAAAGTATGTAGTTATAGTATTATATAGTATTATGTCGTCATAACACAGCTCACATGAGACTGACGTACCAACAATAATTTTACTCGGGTTCAACACTAGAAAGACCAGGTACAGATGTATACAACACCATTTGAATTTGGATGTCCATTCCTCAAAGGACCAGGTGGTGTCATATATGACATTCTCCGGTCCTTTGAGGTTCTTTTACTGTTGAGTCCACTATGACACCACCTGGTCCTTCAAGTAATCGAATAAGACCTGATTTTTCTAGTGTTAATAATGCTATCTTTGGTCCAACAAAAAGTATTAGTTGAAGGGATCACTTTAAGAAGCAATTGAACGCTCGTCAAGTCTCTTTTCAATTTCGTTATCAATGAAATAATATGAACGTTTCATTTGCTGTTTTTCTCCCAGTTAAGCTAGAAATATAATTCATTAATTGCGTAGGCAAAAGCAAGTAGGGGATTCATGCAAGAATACACTTTTGAGAGAAACGCATTTGAAGTTTGTATGTTAGCAACAGTGATGTTAAAATTTAGCTAGGTCAATGAAATTTGGATTATACATGGCGAACTATTGAACTTGAAGTATACCAAAGAAAAAGTCTGTAAGAATGTCCGACAGAGAACACTGAATGTGCCTGCAGAAATCCCCTTCTCACCGTTTCGCCAAATATCTGTCTTCTGGTCTACTAAAACCCCTCTTCGCCATTCTTGGAGTCTTTAAGCTATTTACCAGTCCAGAAAATGGTTTAAAAAATATTCAAAAATGCTTCAACAAGACTATGATACAAAATAATCCAAGCATAAAGGTACCACAAGTTGGAAAACAAAATTGTACGCTAGACGCAAAAATGTTAGATCAAGTCAAAATTAACAAAAATTGTTTTATGGCGGTTTCTGGTGGTGAAACATGTAATCTTGATTCTTGCCTGTCCCAAAAGTAGAGGGCCGAACTCGGCTTGGAAGTGGGGTAAAACTGCGTTGAAACAGCTTAAAATTTGAAGAAAAAAAATCCAAAGATGAATAAATAGCCGAAATAACAGTTTTCTCGAAGTCAAAATTGGGAAGAAAAGTTCAGTAATAATTAATTGTAATAGTTTTTACGTTTTTCAGCATATTTTTTACATAATACGAGTAGATGCATTCTCGTCTGATATGCTTTAAGAAAATTAAATACAGTAAATTTTGTTTGATTTTCTTTGAATGTATTTTTCTCAAAATACAATTTTTCTTAAATTAAAGTTTACACTATCATAAAACCATGAATTTTATAGGTACAGGCGTCGTTCTGGTTTCATTTTAACGGGAATTAGTCTTACTTTTCAAAATGGCCATAAAATGAAAAATAAAATTTCCGACTTGTGGTACCTTTATGCTTGGAGGGTCACATATGGTAAAACTGAATAGAACATGATAATGACCTTCCATATTGATGTTTTAGAGGAAGTTGTTTGCACATTATTTCAAGCTACAAGTTTTCACCAGTTTGAAGGGGGCGGGGCGGTGGCGGTATTTTCATTTTCTTGACCTCGACTAAATATTATCGAAAAATATGGTCAAGTCTGAAACTTAAAATGGCCATATCTCGAGAATGAAACCAGATTTCGAGATTTGGTAAAAAAATGCTATCTTCTAGATAGTTTGTAGAATTTGAATCGGCGAAAACACCAAAAAGGTTTTTTTCTCTCAGAAATCCACTTTTTTCCGTTCACCACTCAATTGGAACGAATAACAAGCTGATGTAGGTAAATGCCGTCATTTTTTCAGCGGAATGTTTGTAGTAAGCAGCGATTCCATGAACCAATTTTCCAGGCTTCAAAAGCTAATAAATTTACACTCAACCACTTATTTAACTTGACTCTCCCTTTTCGGAAAAATTAAAATACTCGCTACTTACAGCATTTTCACTAAAAATTCCTTAGATTATTGTATCAATTTTTCGCCGTGTCCTCGAAGGTTGCGGTTGATTTTTTTTATCGGCCTGTTTTGCATCGATATCGTTGCTGAACGAGCGATAAATAAATAGGAAAATCACGCGCGCAATTTTACTCGTATACAATTTAGCAATTTCAGTTAGAAACAAGAGGGAGAAAAGTTGTTGGGTTTTTATATTTTTCACTGGAGAATGCGAGACGATTGATCGCTTTTTTTGTTCACATTATACCTCGGTACCAAAATGAGGCTGTCGAAAAAAAAAAAAAAAAAAAAAAAAACAGTTCCCTTCCGCACCGAGGGGCAAATAATGAAGGTGGAAAACGCGGCCGTCTGATAGTCTGGAATACAGAATGCGAAAACAAAAAAAAAGGAAAAAAAAGCATCGAGAGGATTGGGGTTGAAGTGGCGACGACGAATGCAAGCTGGCTGGCGCTGGCTACAGGCTGCGGCCGATGGTGTGCAGGGAAGTTCGTACGATCGGATGTGGCTGGGCGACGGTGGAGGGGTCAAAAAATCGTACGTAACAAATGGAAGAAAAGGACGTATACCATATTAACGTGTAGCGCAATTGCATACGCGTTACCGCGAACGGCGCTTCGGTCGTTTTTTCTCGGTGACAGCAGCGGCGCCAGAGCTTTTTCGTTCGTCGTCGTCGTCGTCGTCATCGCATCGGTGGCGTTCTCGCAGCATCCGATGTGCGCGTTTTTTAGTGTGCACCCCGCCCCGCCCCGTTTACTGCCACTGTACCGCTTTCTATTCTCATCTACACGAGATCGCCTTTTTTTTTTTCATCTTCTTCTTCTTCTTCCTTTCTTTCTCTATAGCCTTTCTTCACTCGTGTTGGGCTCTCTTTTTCCCTCGCCGAAATTTTTCCCATTTAGCCTCGCCGTTTTGTCCTTCTCGGTTTGATTCTGCGACTCGCCTTTGCTCGTACTTTTGCCGACTCTTTTGCTCGTTGCGTGGCTGTTTCTTCTTCCTACAGCTTTCCCCGCGTCATTTTCGGGGTTGCTGTTTTAGTAGAACAGAACAGTGAGAACGAAAGATGCGCGATAACTGTTCGTCAGTGTGCGGCTGGAAATTTTTCATCGTTGTCGTGCCTGCTCCTCGTTCGCCATTGTTTAGTCGTAGCGTGCGTGGTGCTTGTGTTTTTACGTAAAAATATCGAATACTTCGATACGAATTTGTTCGAATGAATTTCATTTTACGTCGTATTAAACTGAACAAAATTTATGTTGAAATCGATGTTCAAACGAGTAGATTAATTTTGAAGAGATTAATATAATATTAAGTATTCGCTAACAAAAAGAATACGACGCGTATCGAATTTTTAATCATTTTCATGGTGTTATCGTGTGTTCGTCAGTGTGTGGTTGTGTGAAATTTTGAAAAAAAAAAGTGTACCCATGTCTGTGTATTGCAGCGCATAGTCTGTGAGATAAATTCCTACTACACGTATATATCTCGTATTTACCCTATTCGAAGAGATAGTGTGGTAATGTGCTCTACTCGCCGCGTCTTTTTTGCTCGCGTGTGGACAGGGAAAAAAATGTGCTGTATTGGTCTGCAGAAAATGCATACTGCATACATTTGAGTACGTAAATGCTAAGGTCTTCGCACATGCAACCGAAATATATCGATAAATTTCGGCCGCATAGGCGTTTCGTCAGACGAGGGCATTTTGACCGAAGCCCGCACTGTGGTTGGAATTCGGTTCCTTTACGCTGTTTGAAAAATTGGTCACTTTCGAATTCGATTGTAATCGTTGATTTAGTTCTGCTATTAATTGCTTTGAATAAATTTGATAGTCGCAAGTTGTCGTTTAGTTGGGAGCAAATTGATGAGGATTTCAGATTTTTGTGGTCAAATGCTGGGATGACTCCCTGTGCGTCTGGAGTGGGTAACTGAAACCACCAGCTGTTCCAGAGGAGTGGGTTGAAGGATGAACTGTCTCCTATTCGAGAGTGAGTGGATTTTTTGACGTAGATTTTACGTCAAGTGTTTTCCAACAACCTCGTCTATATGCGATTTTTTCGTTAATATATGTCTCATAAATAAAGTATAGTTTTTGAAAAACTGATGAATAAATTATGTCAGTACTTGTTTGAGGGTATCATTTTTGCAAAGGTGGAATAGTGCTAAGTTGTATCTGTATCAGTGAAGAGAACTGTTTGGACAGGACAATGACCATAATAATTTTAAATGCATGAATTTGGACAAATGAAGGTTCAAAACTGCCATTTAGCTTATTTAAATTGAATATTTTATGGGTGCATGGTGCTCTTAGTGTATAGCAAATGCAGTGTAACAACTTAGTTTCATGAAATATCAATTCAGGGAGCCAATGTAAATTTTTAAGAAATGGACAGACTGATGGAACAAAAATTGCGTTACGTATCTTCAAGGGTTCTATGTGGGTCATGACTCATGTGGTATAGTTGTAGACAGTATATGAAGTATAAAGACTCATATTATATATACGAATGAAATAGTCGAAATTTTTGTTCACAAAACGATCTATTTATATCACTTTATCATGATTTAATCTGAAAAACATGATGCGTTACAAACTGAATGATGAATTTTTGACCACTTAAAACAGTGTCGTTGAAGTCGAATATAGTTATATTGGCGAAAATTCTAATTTGTACTGTAATAATGAACAGTTCAAAGTATTGAAATCTATAATATCCCAATTTTTATTATTGAATTGCTGAATAATAAACTGTACATGAAACAGTTTTTTGTTGCTACTGTTGGCGAGCAGGACTTTATTTTGAGTTGGTTCGTCGTTCTCCCAACTTCGTCTAATTTCGTGCTGTTCGATTCTTGTATTCAATTTTTCCACTCCAGTTGTTGGTTTTTTCTTCAGCGCTTGTCTCTTTTCATCAAATATTGCAATATCAATTAATATAATAAACTTTTTTCGGAGTATCAGTTTTTCTCCAATTATCTGTCAGTAGACTATTTTGTGAATGTTGGGCTGAAGAGTCGTATTAACCTACACGTGTTATTTGAACCGACACTACGAGTATAATATCAAGTTTTTGTCAACAAGCCATTTTCCAATTTTGATGATTACTATGCTGAAGATTCTAAATTAGCTAATTTTTCTGTCACAACATTCACTCCTCGGAAATGTGTGCATTAAAAATGGCATAGGCTGTATTTTGAAACGTACACTCGTTCTCAGTGATGGCTTTTTCTCCTTAAATGTTGTTGTGGAAACTCCGAGTTTCAAAACAGATGAAAATCAGAATAACCATTTTCCAAAAAGTGTGGATGTATATGTCGTAGTCACTTGGCATAATTAGCTGCATTTCGCAGAGTTGAGTCAGTTAGCGTAATGGAATTTTTATTACGTCATCTGATTAGAAGTTTAAGTCACTTTGTGAAGTGACTACGAGTATAAAAAAAGTTGATTACTTCCTTCAATAAATGCTGCACGTAAACACCAAATCTGCACTACATATGTGTGTCTACATGAACACTTTTGGGAGGAAGCGTAGCATTTTTCTATGTTAATGTGATTACTTTGCAAAAATTATATAAAAATGTTTGAACTGATTAGCAAAGTTATAGGGCTTGGAAAATTTGCACAAGCCTCTAGTTTCATAAAAAGTGGTTTAAAATGTTAACATTTAAGTTGCCTTAAAAGAATTGAGGTTTAAATGAGATCATCTCAGGTACAAAAAATTTTTTTTTAAACATCTGCATGCCTTTACTTTGGCGTTTTTTCAAGTAAATTTGCTATCAAATTAATCTTCAAAACCGTTCATCAATCTTTAAAACTGAGGAAGACATTTCATCGTTTAAATAATATAATTTTTACGTAAAAATGTGAACAAAAACTGCTCAGCTCAGGGTCATGTTGAATTATGATTTTGACGTGAGAACGAAATCGGTCCATTCGCGAAGTGACTACAGACACTTCGCGAAATGGCTATTTCTGCCAAGTGACTATTTCTGCCAAGTGACTACGACTTTTCTTCATCTTAAAGAGTACCGGATCATCTCGTGGCTATGTTCTTCGGAATTTATCACCGAGGCTCCATTGCAATACGCATATTTTACTGGTTCTTGATATCTTTTGGAACTCACATATTCAATTCTAGCTTGTCAGCGAGTCACAGCTTTAATCAAAAAGCTTAAATTTTCTTATTATTATACAAATGACTATACCATTATGACTTCCATCCACTTGACTATAGTATTATGAATTCCGTCTAATGTTGAAGAGTGATTTTTGGAGGAGGAGTAATATGCGGGGCATATTCCCTGTCCGTTAGCATCTAAGCGATCTTACACACACTCGTGTTTTATACAAATATGTATATTACCTACCCAAATATCGGGTCTTTCAGCGCCAGGAAAATAGATACTTGTAATGTCCGAAAGTTTCGTAGCTTTCATAATCCTTCAATCGGTACCACTTGAATTTTTATCCGTTCGTACTGTTAGATATAGGCATTTTACTGTCGAATACGAACGAAATATAATCAATCATGCTGTATACCCCTTTGGGAGTATTTTCAACCACCAGAAATGGTTCCCTACAAAAGTTGCTGTCAGCTTTATTGACTGATTAGGTATACCTACTTGATTTAAACGATACCGTATAAGGTAACATGAAGTATAGAAGAAAAAAAAAATAGATAAAAAAATTTTTTCATTTCTTATGTTCAGCCTTCAGATTGACTTAATTTTTCTGTCCGAAATATCGCTGGCTCACGTCCAAACCTACAAAATCCCAGAATAATTGAAGCCCATTCATCTGGGTAATCTAGTGCCAGGAAATATTATTTGAGTTCAATAAATTGGCTGACACGGTTTTTGGGACTTAGTTCACTATAGTCGCAATGATGTATAACAAAGGAATTAGTGTGTGGTTAAATCTTTCGGATGTTGACATTTTTTTTCCCCCAATTCTTCAAATGGCTTCCCTGGCCTTCTCCAAAAAAAGCTAGTTCCGACCCTGTATTGAACATCGTGGATTTTTGATTAATATGTAGCAGCTACTTTGCCTTATAAATATGTAACGATTCTTTCGCGGTCTCACTGTCAGCTGTGGAAAAATTTTGAATCTCATATGAAATATCGCTATCTCTTCTTGTATAAGTTTGTGCCTTTCGATTGTTTTTCTGTGGATTATTAATTAGTTATGCCAGTTACCGCGTTTTTCACCCGAATAATGATAACTCATAACGCTAAATATAAAAAAATTTCATAGTAAAAATAGAAATAATTAAATACAAATAGAAATATGTGCACGAAGTGGCTGGAAATACGTCTATAACATTTTTATTTTCTTCAATAGTTTCACCGTTATGAAAACACGCCATGGTAGATGGTCTTTTTTTTTTTTCTCTTTTGGTCTTATATTTGAGGGGTGCAGTTTATTTAGTACGCTTTTACGAGATTAGTACTGGTCTATGTAAAAAGTATATATCTACTTGACTCTTTTATGACGCACCAACGCACAAGCTTTTATTCGCACATTTCCAAAGAAATGATAGTATCAAATTTTTAATAATAATGATATTGTATAGCACAAGAATAAAAAGCTTGGAAGTAATGTGTGGCCGGTAGTGAAACTAAATTGTTGGATTGAAAAGCAGTGTGGCTGAAGAAGATGAGAATAGCAATTTTATCTCCAGATAGTGCTGATGGTATTCATTTCTATTCAAATTCAAATTTCTTTCTTTCGTTTTTCAAGTCTCATCATTAGACAAAACCAAACCAACTATTGAGAGCTATAATGTCGAATTTAGTTAGCACTGAGACGTTAAATAAATTGAATAGAAACAGCTTAAAATCGACTGGAGCGTTTATTCTGCTGGAAATCGTAACATGTAAAGTGGGAGAGTCAAATTAAACAAGAAGAAGAAAATTATAAAAAATCAACTATTTTTTGGAGATTTTTAGCTCAGTTACTTGCATATATTTGTTAACGAATAAAGAAATGAAAAATCTTGATGCGATATAAATTTTTTATTCTGTAATTTATTGCATATTATGATGAATCACGAGAAAACTTATTCAGCATCAACAAATCCAAATCAGAAAAAAAAAATACTTGCTAATTCTATAGCACACCAAAAATTATAGGTAGAAGTCAAAATGTTTTTTTTTCCAGTAGAGGTCATTGGAGATTGACAAAATATGTAGCTTTGTACAGTTGAGTTAACGTATTGTCACATTTAGCGAGTACTCGTATTTCCTCGAAAAATGTAAGATAGAAAACACCTTTAGATAATTAAGGCTTTTATTCTTTATGACAGAATGTTATTCGAATTCACGTTGGCGGTTATTTCGAACTTGATAAAACAGAAAATAATTTAATTAACGATGATCTTTATTCTGTAATAAGGTTTTGTTCTCGTTATATTTTTCTTTTCTGATTTTTTTTTCTCTGTAGCTGGGGATGACGTTAATTATACCCTCTTCTTTCAAGTGGTTCATTTCTTTCTTTTATCGCGCCAGAAAGTCAATTTCCTTTGCGGCATCCTTTGAGTTTTTGAACTTTCAAGAAGGATTAAAGTATTGCGTTGGGTTTAAGTGCTCTTCTCTTAGACCTGGTCAACGGATATATAATTTCGTTTACTAGTTTTTCTTTGAAGCTGATAAATTACGTTTGTTATCGTTACCACCTTTATTTTCTTCGGAGTTTCAAAATTTAATGTGAAGAAAAGATGAATGGAAAGGATGATGAAGTGAAATTGCTTTGTATTCTCGAAGCGACTTTGATCTTTAAACAAGATGGTTCCTCTGTTGTCTAGTTGTGAAACTAATGAATTTCAAAGTTTGATATGTTATGAAAATGTATAATTAGAATCATCGATTCTGGGAGTATTATACCGCTATCTATGTCAAGAATCAAAAAAATTTATATTTTTCTTTTGCATGTAGTAACTTCTGGTTTGCACACAGATTTCTTCTGAAAATGTTGAGAATCAAATTCTCTATAGATAATGTTCCGATGTAAATTTTTATATCTTTCACGGTTGCGGAATTACGTGCTTGGGAAAATTTCAAAATGAAAATTCTATAAAAATCAACGCTAATAGATTCTTTTCGAACCTGGAACTTATTATGTAACTTATGACACCTATCTGTGACCCAAGCTGCACCCTCCAGAAGATTGTCAACTTTGAGCTTCCCCCCTCCCCTAATGAGAGTACTATGAACTTGATTTTACAAATAATTTCTCTTCGAACGGTCATTTTAATACGTGAAGTTTCAGTTTGATTGAGTAAAATTTACATTCTTAACTGTATTATAGCTCTTATTTGCTGATATTCAAATAAAAATTAAAAAAAGTAGCACACGCGATTCTTAATCCTGTAAGGTTGTTGGGCTTGTCATCCCGAGTAACATAATCAGAGTCTTCACCGCTGCACGCCTCTTGGGATTTTAGTTATGGTGTCTGATAACCCCAAAATTCAGAACTCTTATGAAGGAAACGTGAATTTTCGTCTGTTTTCTGGATCTATACCCGTGGGTGTTTGTTTTCGGATTAATGTTAATTGTAAAACTTTTAATATAGGTACCTGAATTTAAAATTTAAGGATGCCATTGGCTCAAAATGGTTGTTCCTGAGAGCAGTTGAATTGAATAGCCTTTACTTTGGAAAATTTTACTAGCATCCGTACTTTCTACCGTTTCCTCTCATTTATTTTTCTTTTTACTCGTATTTTATCTACCTTCATTTTCCTGCTGTTCCTTCGAAATGATGTAAATTCATTTGCGTAAGTCGTCAGTTCGATGTCAAATAAATTTTATCTTTAAGGCTGACTCTTTTCTAGAAATTTATGTCTACTTGGCGCTCGTTTGGCGAACAGCTATACACCTTTGTTAACGATTCCTGTCGGAGTAATTTGTGTCGAATCATGAGAAATTATGTTCGTAACCTTGGCAAAAGTTTAATTACCGAAGAATTTTCGTGTCACGAGTTCGCTGACTGGAGCGGAGGAAAGAAAAAGCTTCGACCTGACGGTTAGGTAGGGGCGCTGTCAAACTGAAAGAAAAGACAAAGATGCATGAGTAAAAAATTCACGTTCCACGTGCAAAACTAATTTCACTTCTGTAAGAATAGTTTAAAAATTTTATGATAGCTACGAACTTTATCGCTTTACCGTCAAATGACGTAGCCTACGAGTAGGTTAATACTTGTACTTTTACCCGAATTCCGAATTGAAGAACATTCTTATCTGCCTATAACAAAATCAAAAAGACACTTGGATGAGGAATTTGAAGAATGAATTCACTTTGGGAATGTAGCATTGACCTCAATAATAGGTTGCTTTTAATCGAACAAAGCCTTTAATACCTACTACATACATAATTTATTGATGAGGAGCCGATAGAAAACCTGCAATTGAAAGAAATACGAAACTTGGCCTGAAGAATATTCGTATATTCTTTACAAGAATGAATTGAAGAAAAATCAAAAAAATGCGAAAATCGATTTATGGACAGTTTTATCCACGAACTATTCCTGTCTTGCTGGGTACTCGTACATTTGTAATTTTCAATTTTGTGTTTTCAATTTGGGATAAAAATTCAAAATCAGAATAAGTTCTGCATCACACACACACACACACACACACACACGCGCGCACGCGCGCGCGCGCACACACACACACACACACACACACACACACACACAAAATGAAGCTGTTCAATTATAATTGCTTAAATTCAGATTTTTTCTTAATGACCCTCTACCAGTTTGTTCCTATTCTTGAAATTCCACAGCGTCCGATCGTTGAACTGCTCGATTTTTGTCGACTGCAGTAATTGGGTTGTTAATCTTGGCTCACAGGAAATGTCCGATCGAACTGTATCGCTTGTCTGAAATGATATCGAGTGAGTGGAAATAAATAGTGAAAAGTTTGCTGTTTTTGTCGTCGTCGTCTTGTGCTTCGAAATGCGAAAGTTCTTTTTTAAACTTAATTTGCTCTCAAATGGTCAGAATGAACATTGTGGTTCGTATTTTTAGGAGGTTAACGTTCTATATTTACTAAGTTCAGACTGTTGAGAGAAGTGTGTGAAATTGGAAATTGGGATTTGCCTACCAAGCATTCAGACTTTCCCTGGCTGCTATAGTTATTCCTTTCCTCGTTTCGTTTTATTTTGTCGAATAAAATGGCGTCTTCGAATGAAAATAAAATTTTACTTTATTTCATTTTTTTTTTTTTCGTTTCTCGTATTCCTTAATTTAAATTAGGGGGATTACTGAGTGGGTTGTATACAAAATTTCTATAAATATTGTTTGAAACTCTGAAAATCCAAAATGTTTAGTTTTTATCCTATCTCTATTTATATCTTCGTTACATTAAATAAGAAGATAGATTAGTGAATTGAGCATGTGCATGATTTTTTACTCGTAAGATTAAAAAACCTTAACATTTCTAAAACTGTCCAAAATTTTTTTTCTTTATTTATCAATATTTCTGCAAGGAAATTTATTTATTTTCCAAAAGTAGCAAAAATTGCTATTTTTTTCGAAGGGAAAAGTGTGAATGTAATTTTTATGGAAAAAATTAAGTCGTGAACGACAAAAAAAAAAGGATTTCTCAGAAATCATCTTTTTGGTGTTTTCAAAGATTCAAATTCTACGATTAACTATCCTAAAGGTGGCACTGTTTATCAAATCTCGATATCTGCTTTTATTCTCAAGGTATGGCCAGTTGAAGTTTCGGACTTGACCATATGTATTTTTCGATAATATGTAGAGTCGAGGTCAAGAAAATGAAACTACCCCCCCCCCCCTCAAACTGGTGAAAACTTGTAGCTTGAAATAATGTGCAAAAAACTTCCCATAAAACATCAATATGGATGATCATTATCATGTTCTATTCAATTTTACCATATTATTTATCAGTCTTGTTGAAGCATTTTTGAATATTTTTTTAAACCATTTACTAGACTGGTGAATAACTATCAGAGACTCCAGAATGGCAAAAAAAGGATTTAGTAGACCAGAAGACAGATGTTTGGCAAAAAATCCGTGAACGGTTAGAAGTGTATTTCTGCAGGCACATTCAGGGCTCTCTGTCGGCCGTTCTATGCACTCTACAGACTTTTCCTTTGGCATATTTCAAGTTCAATAGTTCGCCATGTATATTTCAAATTTCACTGACCTAGCCAAATTTTAACATCACTGTTGCTCAAATACAAACTTCAAATGCGTTTCTCTCAAACGTATAGTTTTGTATAAATCCACGTCTTGATTTTCACTATTCAATTGCAAGTTCCATCTTCAAGATTCACAATAATGTTTCAATTTGGCAGACGTCGAGAAAGACTAGGAGTGCGAGTGCGACGGAGGGGTCAGCTGCCTCGTCAACGTCGTCTGCCGTAGAGTTTACACAGTCTTCGCGGCCACCGAGATAATATCAGCGCTAGTTGCGAAGGATCGGCTTTGCAGTGGGAATTGTGAGAGGGCTGGTAGAGGGAAAACGGTGTGTGTATGTCAAATTTAATGTAAATTCATCGTGGTTTTTGTGCGTTTGTCTCGGCTACTTATGGGTATTAAATTGATGTCACTTGCTTGTGTTTTTTATGTTACTCGTTTATATGTACGTTCTCCTACTTCCAGAATCATCTAAAGCTTCTTATACGCAGGATGGTACAAAATTTCAGCGTTTGGTTCGACGAGAGAGTTTACTTCGGTGCCTGACGAAACGCTCTGTATTTAGGTTGTTTTGGCTTGACAAAAATTTTTCATATCTGCAATAAAATAGAATACGGGAAACTCTTGGCCGATTATGAACATTGCTCATTATAAAATGAAAAAATGTTGGTTAATCAAATCTATAGTCTGACTCGCGTGACCTGCATATAGTTATTCGTCTCGTGATCTTGGGATCCAAGAATTACCCATCTCGCATTTTCATATTTATTTATTTGTTCAAGTAATGTGAGTGGCCGTGGGGGAGGAGGTGTATTGAAATCGCTAATTTCGATTTCGAAAGCATAAGTATTGCAGAAGTGAAAAATACGTGACGGATCGAGCTGAAATTCAAAATGTACTTCAACTCGAGTCTTGAGAGTTTAACATTCAAATTTCAAGTCAATCTGATTGTGATTCCCTGAAGAAAATTTGCATTTAAAAAAGTCCACTATCACAGTCCATATATACTAGGTACGTCACTTGAGATGCCTTTTCTATACCGCACATAATGCCACATAATTCATACATTTCTTCTAAACTGACTAGTCTCACCAGATATACCAAAGCTAATATCCTGATAACTTTTGCAAACGCAAGCCACAACCCCACGAGGTTAATTTACAAAATTATCAACGTACACCTTAATTCACCACAGATACGCCATTATTGAGTTATATCTACATGTATTTGTTGAAGCGCTCAGACCGCAATAATTTTGGTTATCAACTCTTCTCGCAGCGACTGGCGCGTCTCTCATTTTTCCAGCACCTTTTCACCTTTTGTAAAATAGTTTCATCTTCGCCATACTCGTATTTCGACGTGTTGACGAGACATTTACATTTCCCCTACATATAACCTCTGCTTGCCACCGTCGTAGGTTTATCTTTCAGTATAATTGTACGCCATCTCAGGCATCACCACTATTCGACCTCGATCGACGATTGTCGCGGGTATCCAGCATAAATTTTAATCAAACGTAAGACTACACGATTGCTCTTCTCGTGAGGAGCAGAGATTGTCACCCATACCCAGGGCCAGGGTTGTGCGCGTGTTTAAACGAGAAAAATAGTTGGAGCGTGAAAGAAAACTTGGAGAGAATGAGGGACAGGTCGAAAGGATGGGAGAATAGAGCAGCAGGCAGGAAGTGTGGCAGATGGAAGATAGCAGAAGAAGAAAAAAAAGCTAGCAAAGAAATGAAGGTAACTCGACGTGTCGTAGTTGAGTTGACGCGTAGCTCTAAGCGTGGAAGATGACGAAAAACGTACTTGTATCGTATTGTTATTGACGTTCTGGAAAATATGAAACGACGATGAAGTTGATAAGCCCTCACGGCGATAGCGAAATTCTCATTTTCACGGTTAAGTAAACCACGAAACTGAAATTAAATTAAATTCGTAGGTCGAAAGTGCGGCGGTTTCGGCGGAAGTGGTGCATATACCAATGTGATTGCCAATTCGAAAAAATGTAGAACTGCTCGTATGTACTGAATAAATACGCAGAGAAAGTTGAGAAAGCTAGAAAAATGTCATTTTTCCGAACGTTTTGATGAAAGATAGCTATACTAGCGGTGAAAATACCAAAATGCACTTGAATACCCTATGGGCAAAATATTTTGAAAACGGATCCGTTTTATTCCGGGTTATAATCCGTTTCTGGATTATAACCCGGAATTTTCCTGTTTTCCGGCTTCTAAAACGGATTTCGAACGGATTGTAATCAGTCTTGCCGGAAATGAGTCCGGATTATTTTCCGTGAAGGCTGTTTATCATATTTGTTGGCCCGGGTTATAATCTGGGAAACCGTTTTACAAGCGGATTTAGAAAAATTGCCCAAAAATTATCACTGATTATAATCAGGAAATCCGTTTTACAAACGGATTTGGAAAATTAATCAAGATGACAAAAATAACTGCAAATTTTCAGATCCGATGATCGAAAATAAAAACGGACTGACAACGGATAAAATTCTCATTTTGCGGATCATTTTCTCATTTTTTGCCCATCGGGTATGTTGAAGATGTGCGTATAGCTACTCGTGTATGCCATTTGAACAAGAAGCACGGGTATCTTCGGCTGTGCTTTATATGGATTGGCCAAATTTATAAAAATATATTAATATGAACATAATGCCCATCCTTCCGATTGATATATACACTGAGAGAAATTTCAATAGTACTTTTTACTATTTCAGGATAGGAAAACAAGGACAATTCAAAATTGTAGTAGAAAATGCTTTTAAAAAATGGTATAATAGTACTTTCTTTGTAGCTCATTTTACTATCGTATAAGAATTTATTACTACTAATACCAAATACTAGAGTATATTACCTACTGATGTTAACACTAGAAGTACCACGTGGTGTCATATATGACACCTCAAGAGTAACCTCAAAGGACCAGGTGGCCTCGTATGACACAAGTCAGGGGTTCTCAAAATATTGGTCCTTTGAGAAGTCCATCTCAAAATTTTGAGTGGTGTCACCTGGTACTTCTAGTGTTGATATCGAGCTTTAGGTTGATGAAATTTGGAACATAAATAGATAAATTACACTAGTCAACACAGAAAAATGTACTGAAATCAAACTATGTGATTCTTAAAGTATTTTTCACGCTGAATTCAATGGTGATCTTCATTTTTCTTCATCAGGTCCCAATCGCGAGTAATTTCGTTGTTTTTGTGCGAAATGATCAACATTAGTCATTTAGAAAAAAGGAAATATCATCATGAAAAAAACGCAACAAGTTCATAAAAGTGGGTTTATTTACTTCGTCAATGATTGAATTAACAATGGGAAACCTAATTTTATCCTTAATCTTCATTGTTTTGTTGTAATCAGCGATTCTAATAGCTGAATACATTAAATGGTTGATGAAAACAGTGTTAACATAAATCCTATGATGATCTCAATGAAACAATTGATGATTACAACGAAACAATAAAGATTAAGAATAAAATAAGGTTTCCCACTGTTAATTCAATCATTGACGAAGTAAATAATCCCACTTTTATGAACTTGTTGCGTTTTTTTCATGATGATATTTCCTTTTTTCTAAATGACTAATGTTGATCATTTCGCACAAAAACAACGAAATTACTCGCGATTGGGACCTGATGAAGAAAAATGAAGATCACCATTGAATTCAGCGTGAAAAATACTTTAAGAATCACATAGTTTGATTTCAGTACACTTTAATGAGTTGAAAAATGTTGAGTAGTGTTATTGAACTTCAAGTATGCCGAAGGAAAAGTCTGTAGAGTGCATAAAACGGCCATTACCCTGAAAAAAAAATTTTAACGGTAATTTAAAAATTTTGATGAGAAAACTGGGACAGTTCTAGATTTGTAACAGAAGTTACTCGAAAAATAATGATACGGTATGTATTAGCTAAGATAGTGAATGGTACTAAAAATATTACTCAGTCAAGCTGAAAGGCCCTCTTGGTCGTTCAGAGTACCTAATATAATCTGTATGAGAATTGTAAAATATATTTTGTGACTTTTGGTAATTTATGGAGTTCAGAATACACGGTGAACAATTCTAATTTTTCAAGAGCCACTTGCACATATATGATTTCAATTCGGATGCTTTTACTCCAATTTCCATGTTACTAGGAGGTACAAATACCATTTCACTGCCCCAGTGATACCACTGTTGGACATCAGATTTGAAACTGAGAGTAGGATACTTCGAATGTGTTTTTTGTAGAAATTTTCCTTCTTGGTGAATTTTAATTTTCTCTCCAAGTAGAGCCTCTCAGCATACCCTCGTTGCGTAAATTCGCCCATGTACCTACTTCCCACATGTCTGACGCTGCTGGCTGAAAAAAAGTTATTCTTTTACTGTGTGTATACCAACCTCATCAACGTCATTATAGTATGTACATACACCCTTTGAACGCAATATTATCGGTATTCGAAACGTGTAGCTGAGCGCCGAAGCCAAATTTGTATTCTTCGCAGCCGAAACGTATTCGCGCTAATTAAAATTGTCGGTTCGACAGAAATTTGCAATCTGTGCCGCTCCGTTTCCTTCGTCCGCGTCCTCCCGCTCGCGCAGTCTTTTCTCGCCTCCGCCGTTTGTCTTTCGTCCTTTCTGCGTGTCGGGAGGCCCATCAGGAGTAGAAATTAGGTTGGCATTCGTTAAAACCGATATTCACTTTACTTGCGGGTCGCAACTCGGAACTGGGAAACGATTTATTTGGCGCGAGTGCGCCCCCTCCGCCACGACCCTTTCGCCATTGCTTCCTTCTCTTCAGCACCCGATAATCGAATGACAGATTCTTAAAATTTTCGCGCAAATTCTCGGCTCGTATATGTACGTATATACACTTTCTATTTTATTACCTCCGGGTGTGTTTTTCCTCGCATTTTCATAGTGCCGTTGATGCGCTCGTGCACAACACATTTCCTGTATAAACGACTGCAAATTAGTCGAAGCTGCGCACTAGCTGCAGCATCACGCGCTCACACACTGTATGCGGAGTGTGGACGAGTACCTTCATAAACTGAAATACGAGTAACGGAAAATTAGAAGGAAAGCAGCGCTTTCTCCCCACTGCAGACTTTGTTGGATTCAGTGTCGTTAACCCTTTTATTTTTTTTTATTTTTTTTATTTTGAGGATACAAACAGAAAGTGAAGAAGAAGCAGCGTATACATAATATTATACAGAGAGGGTTAGAAATGGAAGAAGAAAAAAAAAAAGCGCGAAAAAATTACATCTCGTTTATTCCGATTTATTTGGCACGCACACAATTTCACGATGTGTTTATTTATCCGTTGGTAATCCGTGATATTTCTTTTGGAAAGCTGTTTTTCATATACCCTCCGAAAATACGGACCTATTCGATGCTAAAGTTTATTGAGAAAGAGGAATAAATATGGAGAGGAAAAATGCTCTCGATAATCGTCGGAATGTAAGATCGGATTTCCTATTTTGTTTGATTGAATCAAAACGTGCTGCTTTCATTCTTGTGCATTATCTTCGGTAAATAATGCAGCGGGTTCGGATTTTTCAACTCGCAGGAAATTACATTTTCTCGCCCTGCACCGCCGTCGTCGCGCATTATGTCTTCTCAACCAAAATTGAATGTGTGTCGAGGAATTTGGTATCCGGAGTGCACGCGGATATTTGTATGAACGTGTATACGCAGAGAACTGTCGCGACTTATTATAAGTAGTTCAAAACTAAAATGCGATTTGAAGAATGGATGGCGTTGTGAAAACCTTAGAACAGTAAATTTTCGAGACTTTTCGTTCCATACTATTTGCTCTCTTAGCTGTGTTGGCGGTCTGTTTGGTTGGCCTCCTCGAAACAACTCTCATTGTGTGAAGGTGAAGAAGCATCTTTACACCTTACAGGCAGTGTAGTCTGTAGTGTTTGGTGAATTATTGTCATTATTATTTTGGAGATGTACTATCTAAATTTTGAAAATATCTACCTAGATGAATACAACAAACGAAAAAAATTGTTATTCTGTGATTATTTTTGAAAACTTGGTCGATGCTTTTCTGCCGGGCGAATATCATGCCCACTAGAATTTTTATGTTCGCTCCAATAGATGAATTTCTTGGTGACGTCACATATCATGACAATTATCGTAGCCCTTGGCCGACTTTTCTTCTTTTCTTGGTTTACATTTTTTCATAAAAAGGGACTTTGGATCGTAATTGCAAGATTGTTTCTGAATACCTATGAAATTCATTTGTCGTAGAAAAATGGTATCGAAATCATGTCGATTGATTTGATTTGTAATTTAACAGAGAAAATTGAAAAATAATAATGTACAGAGGTAAAAATAAAATCGGTCTTTTCGTACCTAAGGAGAACCCATTTAAATATTAAATTTATCTACTGAGGCTGAGGCGTTACTCTCTTGAAAAAGTTGACAATTTGTTATCCATCATGGAAACGTTTGTCATGTTTTCTTCTACTTCTACATAATTATAGTGAAATTCTATATTTTATCAAATTAAAATAACGAGTTAGGTAATCTGAAAAAGATAACATAATTTTTAACGTAGACCAAAACAAAGACGTTTGGTGGTTGGCAGAATTGTCTGCTGATTATGTCCCTCATCGTTTTGCCAGTGTTACCCCGACGGCGAATTATGCTAATTTGTTTTTAATCTTTTTTTTTAATTTTTTTTGTTCGCTAGCTGTAATTTGAATTTTTGAAAATCACTTTTCGCATTACCAGCTACGTTCATTTTCTAACGTTCATTTTTTTCTTTTCGTTTTTCGCACGAAAAATAAGATTGTTTGAGAATCACGACTTCTATTTTCTCTTTTTTCCTCTTAGTTTTCTTTTCCATTTCGCCTGAATACATATGTTTCGACCTTTTTGGCGCCTTGTCATTTTTGTTCCAGTCGTTATCTTCTCGCATCCGTTGCAGAAAATTAATTTTCGAAAACACCAGTCCTATTAGTGAATAACATGTTAGTACATATAAAGACCACGAATATATACACGATAATTATTTTACAACCCACTGGAAAAATTCTAATTGTAGATGTATTATGATAAGTGGAAACAGGAAAAGAGCGAGCTGTGAGAAAGTGTGGTTAGGAAGGGTACAAAGTTTTTTGGAGTCGTAAAATTCATTTATTTCTGCGTTTTTCGCGATTTCACATAACTACGAGTACGAGTAAATGTCATCATATAGAAAATGACAAATGCGATTCTAACACATTTATGCGGTCGGTTTTTTCGTTTTTCTACTTTTTTTTTTTTTTGATTTTTTTTTTGTTTATATTCCTACTTTCCTTTAGTCTTTTATTTTTTGTATTACTGCAAGTCGTTATTGTTTTTAAAACTACGTTTATTTTTTGTTGTTTGCTTTATTTTTTGTCTAAAAAAAAAGTAAGTTGGAAGTTCTTTTTTCAATTTTTCGTGCGTTTGCTTTGGTGGAACTTTACCGAAATACCAGTTGAAGCGAACGATTTGCGGGTAGTATTTTAATATTTTGACGGCGAAAAGGTACAACGTATTTCGTATCCCTATTAGAGTTATTATTTCGATTTTTTGCGCTAGATTCATTTTAATATGTAAAATCGGATTTGCTAGGTTTTCTTCCTTTTTTTAAAATGTTCTTTTTTTTATTCAAGTGCGTGAAAGTTTTGCGCTTTACGTAATGTAAATAACAGTTTTGTTCGTCATTTTAAGTCGGTTTTTAGTGGCACTGGTTCTACAAAATTTACTCCAGGATAATAATTATTGGTAATGTGGAAAGAGTGAGACAGCGCTAAAATGACTTTCTGAGATGATGATGGCGACCGCATGTAGATTCGCTCCTGAAAACGGTGGTGCGGTTAGTGTTTGGCGTTTTATTTGACATACCTATCTCTGGCTTCTGTAATGAGTGCTGCTATTTCGTCAATTTGCTTTGGAAGTTGATATATTGAAAAGGCAAAATATGTATGTAATTTTATGGTGCTCATCGACAAACCCACGATGAGAGGGACTGAGGGAGTGTTCAAACCTTGTTTTAGTGAAAAATTATTTTCAGGGTAACATTTTCGCGAAAAAGTGTTTTGCCACACGCTAGAGAAAACCTTCGCACAAATGTTTTGCGGAGGTTTCCTGTGGGAACAGCGAGTAACAGCGGGATATCAGAATTTTATTGATTGCTTCATGGATTAGTTATTTATATACTGTTATCACTAGAAAAACCAGGTTTTACTCGATTACTCAAAGGACCAGGTGGTGTCATATTTGACTCAACAGTAAAAGAACCTCAAAGGACCGGAGAATGTCATATATGAATAACACCTGGTCCTTTGAAGAATGGTGCATCCAAATTCAAATGGTGTCTTATACGACTCTACAGCTGGTTTTTCTAGTGTTATAGATGGGAATTGTCAGAATTTTACGTGGGTCACTTTTTTAAATAATTTTTTAATAGCTCTCTTTGTAATAGCATTAGTGTTAAAAGCAGTACCTGTAGATTTTTGATAATTTTTAAGAATTTTTTACAATTTTGATGGGGGCTTCAACTCACGACATCGCTACTGGAAAGCTGAGATGATGCTAAACTGTTACACCACCACAGTATCTTTATTAAGATTAAAAAAACATATTTAAATGCTCGTATAATAAGAAGACGTTGTTCAAAAGATTTCATAAAGTTTGCCTACTAAACGTCTATTATGCAACCTGCTTGCCATATGATGACAATTGCCCTAGATTTTTTTTGTCGAGTTCTTCCCCCTCCCTCCCTCCACCCATAGAATTTACACATTTCTTTAAACAACTGTTGACTTAACTTGAATGCGCCCCTCTTGAAAATATGCGATTTTTTTGACCAACGTAAAATTTTTGTAATGAATGTAGTATTTTCCCCAAGTGCTTATGATATAGCACAATTTTTAAAATCAAATGGGACTGAAAATAGAACACAACACTTGTTCACCCTAGGATTCAGTGCAACTAGTTGAATTCCGAATGTTTGGGTTGACTTTTTTGGAATGAGAAATTACTCATCTTGGTAAGATATTGTATATGACGTCACTTGGTCCTTCTAGAGTTGGAACGAATTTGGATTACTCTTACGAACGGATTATTTTTTGACTATTTTTTCAATTTTTAAGACATTGGCTGGTTTCGTCATTCTCTTGATATGTTTTGTGATAGTGCGATCTCAATCTTCTTGATTTATTTTTCAACTTTTGAATTCAGAAAAATCAGCGATTACAATTCGAAGTGTTGTTCTCTATAATTCTATCTGTTTTGTAGCGGTCATTTCGAGCTTGCGGTTGAACCAATGAACTAAAAACAAAAGTTAACAAAACAGTTGACGTTTGATTCTCAACGTACTGAATTCAGAAACTTCCGGGTATAAGAAGGCAAAGAATAGTTTGTAAGCGAGGGGGCAAAACAAAGAAGATACAGTAGAATAAGTTGAGTAGGTATTTTATTTTAAAAAATGGGAGAGTGGGTGTGAAAGCTGCTCGATCTTGATGTGGTATTGAAATAAAATTTGTAAAAATATGAGGAAACGAAACCCGCGTCTTCAAGTTCTCATCTGCAGGTCGGGCTTTGTCAAATTCCTTCGGACGAGTACTTTTCTTTTTGACTATATTGGATCATTCTCTACTCGACCTTCAGCTAATTGTTAACGCATTCTTCTGCAGGTAAAGACGACTATTCGACAATCTTCCTTGAATAACTACTCGCTATAAGCGAACGGCTAACGCCCATTTTCGCTTCGGTGCCGACTGCCGAATCAATTTCAGTCTCTCCAGCTTGGCCATGACGACATTCGTCGCCACCACATTTTTATCAAATTACCACGCGCCAAGATATCGCCGCCTCGTGCGTGTATGCGTCCTCATAGTGCGTGGTGTTGGTCCCATCGTAATAACGTGTACGAGTAATTAATGGTATTTTGTTTTTATTTTGAAAAAAATATACAAATTCGTTTATTGGTTGCGGTATTCGAAAAACGTGCGCAACTCGCCTCCGCTTCCTCGGATCGCCGTCGCGTCGTGTAAAAGCAACATTTTTATGCCGTACGCCCATCGAAAATGAAATGGCAAGGTCGACGTAAGCCTGTCGCCGTTTAGACGAGTTGTGCTCAAAGGCTCAGACCATGGACGGATGTTTACGGTCGACGTCGGCGACCTCGATTCATCGGCCGGTCGCCGATTCGTCGTTCGGCGCTCAGAAGTGCTGCAGCACCAGCGCCTCGCTGCCCGACATTTCAATGGAGCATCAGTCGCCAAAGCCAAACGTGGCGCCGTCAAACGGCGCCTCGGAGGGTGTTGAGAGCCGCTCGCTGCTGGAGGACGACGTGACAAAAACGCTGCTGAACGTGACCTCGTCTTATGGCCGCAAAGGTCGCCGATTGAACGGCACTTTCTGCTTGAGAGGTGACACCATGGAGGGCATCATCCAGTGCCTCGTCTTTCTGAAAGCATTCGCGGTACGATTTGTAAAATGGACTTTTTTTTGTTTTGTTTTGTCGTTTTGTGCTTTTTTTTCACGCTGCTGCACTTTCTAAAAAGCTTTTTTTTAGCCTTTATTTGCGTGAGAAGGGTTGTAGAAAAGGAACGGGTTGGGGAGGGGTGTCCCTTTTTGTAAACTTTTGTACTACTTTCTCAAAATGCGTATTTTTCGCGAGAGCTTGCTTTTATAGCAGCTATCTTTGGAGCGTATTTCATCGGATTTATCTACCGTACAACGACTTCGAGAGGATCAACGAAAATGTGTCAGCGTGTATATGGAGGACATCGCGTGTGAAAATGGTTTATAGAGGATTGACTGTCACAAGTGATCGTTGGACCAAATAATTAACAAAATTCTCATACCGAGAACCAATTATTCGAGTGGAAGATTCGGTAGATTTCTTGACACTCGTTATAAATCCTGTTTTGAGTTGACTTTGTGAAAGGCTTGAGGTGAAAGCGTATTTTCACAAAATCGTTTATTGTTTTGCGGTGCCTGGGAACACCGCTGTTCTTTTTTTTGCGCGAATGGATTTGGCTTGAATTGATGGACACGTGTTTTAGTGAAGATTCACTTTCCAAAGTGCGTTATAAGCACGTTTCAGCTTTTACCTCGACGCTTCGATGCTTTTAATTTTTTCTACCGTTCGCTTTTGTAATTTGATCATTTTTGCCTGCAAGGCGAATGCTTTTATAAATACGAATCAATTTCTTCAGTACGCCCACTACCATATCCTCTAAGACTACCGGGCACTTTGGTTCCTCGTATCTATACGTTGCTGCTGATTTTATTCATCAAGTATACGCATTTTCGCATGAATCATATATGTGACAAGTTTTGCAAGCATATTACTATAGGTATCAGCAATGACATGAGAGGAAAATCTGATTAGTTGACACGTAAAATGAGATACTGTTGGCATCCATGAGCTTGAAATAAGTTGACAGTTGTTCGGAGTGAAGGTGTCTACCTACATGTCTCTTTTAGTGTGGGCTCGCATCTTGGCTATACCCATAAACTTGGGTTGTGAAATGTGGAAGCTTAAAGCTCATGTTGTCGCCTATATAATACAGTACTTACTCGTATATATCTGTGCATGTGAAAAATAGGTGAAGTAGTCATGGTATAGGCGTACTCCTTCGAATGAAAACGAATATAAATGATGATATTTCGTCGATGGAGTACGTTTTATATATATAAGCGCTGTTAAATGAAACCACGTACAGGTTACATGATGCGGTTAACAATGGAAACCGCATCTCGTCGATAAAATATTCAAAAGCAGCGCCAATCAACCGACGAAAACTCAATTTACATACGGTAACGCCGTCGACAACGGAATAAAAAATTTACTACGAGTACAAAAAAATATACCTACTTTGAGTTTCGACTGGCGCACTTTATCGAACGTTATGTTAAACAGTTCAGTTGAATGAGGTTGGGGGGGGGGGGGGAAAGTCAAAAAAGTCAGTTGTTACTCGTTATCACTAATTGAAAAAGTTGATTTACTCTTAACCCAAGCCGCTGGATGTCGACCCTGCCCTGCATGTAGTGCCCTCTCTTTACTCCGTTGTCGTTGTCGCGTCGTCTTAGTCCAACAAAAATACAGCAACTTTCTTGCAACCCTTCTCAGTTGCCCACTTACCTTCATCTACTTCATCATTCTTGCATGAAGAAAACTTTTGTCTGTTTTGAAAAAAATATTTTTCGAGACTGATTCGCTGATTCCAAACAAGCTATACTTGTTCTGAGAGATGCGATGAAACTTTTTTTTTCCAGCAATTGAAAAGTTGTAAAAAGAAGAAAAGTGTTTTGCACCAATTACCACCAATTGTTTTCCAGCACTTTGAAAATTCAAGTCAAGCATATTTTCTTCTTTTTTTTTTTTCAGCAGGTTTTCGACAAAAAAACTTTTTATTAAATTTGGTCTAACTTACAAATAGGCATGGGACCCTCGTAAATATATTCGTTTCATGATTTCATGATTCCAAAAATACCTATCTCGCATTTTCATATTTATTTATTCATCTATTTACTAGGGGCTTCGCCGCCCTGAGACCTTTGCTTTGCTCAGCCCTCGAACCCTTTAATAAAATACTGTGAGATGTAAGTAAATTAAAAATTGTTTAAGAGCACCTGGCAAACTGGTCGTGGTTCAGTATAGTTTCTAAATTCCAACTACTTTTTGTCCAGATGAAAATAAACCGACTTTAAATTTTGTATTTTTATGTAGATCTCTGATTTAGTCAAAGGAATTAAAAATAAAACAAGTAACTTCGTTAGAAGTTACAAAAGGTTTGGCAATAGAGGCTAATGCAAAGCAATTAAAAAAAATATATATTTGAGATTAGAACACCTAGACCTATTCACATTATTTTGAACCACCGACATTTTAAAAATAATACTGTCAATAGTAGCGCTTGCCTTAACCCTAAGTAGAACTAACGTTTGACTACTTACTTTTACTAATTGTTGATCTGGCAATGGATTTTAGTAACAAGTTCAACACAGGCATCTTCTATTTCTGCATACGTTAAATTTACTGTCTTTACTCGCAGTTTAAGATGTCCAAATTCTGTCGTCAGTCTTTGCCTCTTTGGCTCAAGAGTGGTACTAGGTGTAACTTTTTTCTTTTCAGTTTCATATTCTGCCCACTTCTTCGGATGCACTGTTCCCACATGCTTTGAGATTTCCAGAATGATTTCCCTGCAAAAATAGAATATGTAATTGATCAGTTCATAAATGAAGTGCCAAGTTTGGGAAGTGAATACTGAATATAGATGAAAGTCTTATTTTATTTGTAATATGATCTATGAAAAGTGAAAACTGAAAAGTGTTTCAAGTAATAAGTTTAAAATCTAATTTTTGATCTAAAAAGAGATTGTCCCTCGGAATTTTATTAAAAAAAGAATTAACTATCCGTAAAGGTACAATTCTATAATAACTGCCAGTTACGAAATGGCGATTTTTTTATACCAAAATTTTCCTTTCATAACCCTCGTTACAACAAAAAAAAAATTATTGCGCTGATGAAAATTCATCGAGAAACATGAAAATGAATTTTTTGATAAATAAGATGTTTTTTAGCGTAGCGTAGTAAAAATACAACAAACGCTCTGCAAGAACGTTCGTGATCGCACGTTGACAAAAATCAAAATAACAAGCAGCTTGCTGAAACCTGCAAGAGGTTTGGCATATGGGAAAGAAGATAATTTTGATAGTAGTAAAAAATAATTAAACACAGCAAAATAAAATTTTCAGAACATGAATGAAAAAATTGAAGTATTCAATTTTCAATAATGAAATAATAGTAGGTACGTATATAAGATAATGGTAACATTTTATGAAGACTATAACTCATCATTTATATTTCAAGTCTGTGAATTGTAATAAGAAAAATTAGTTATAATTATACTGTTCAACATTCGTATTTTTATATTATGTTTACAACATATGATAAGTTTGCCTTATAGGGACGTTAATACCAATAGAAAAAACTGTATTTACCCCTATATAAAAGATAATTTGTTAATGAAGGGATTATGTTACATTCTGAAATGTTATGCAAATATGTGGAACAGAAATAATATTTTTTGTATGATGTTTCATCATAACTAATATAATATAAATTCTGATCAAAAAGATTTACCTAGTATATTATTTCTAAGATATGCCTTTATCGAAAGAGATAAAATTTAGTGGTAACCTAATAAATATAATATATTTTTAAAATCTTGAGATCATGAAACGTATTATCCATCAACATTTAGTCTGTTTATTGCGCTGTAGATTTGTATAACCTATCAAAGAAAATTTTTCAATAAAAAATATAAAAAACAAATAGTACCATAAAAAGAATTTATTAATAATAGTAACAAATGTTTAGTTCAGTCTTTTATGAACTCAGACCAAGAAAACAAAGAACAAAATCAAGAAAGTTGAATATTGTCACGAGATCAAAAATTAGTAATAGTAATTCTGAACTTATACTACGAAAATAAAGTTATCAAATAATTATATAGGTATTTTCAATCACATTTCAATTTTATATTGTGGTAAAAGAAAGAGAATATAATAGAAATCTTGAAAGTAATTTTTCAATTTCATTTTGTTCAGTCTTTTATGAACACAGACCAAGAAAACAAAGAAGAAAATAAAGAAAGTGGAAAGAGATTTTCACGATATGATTGTTATGTGTAATAAAAAATAGGTATTTGAAAAAGAAAATCAATGTAAACAATATAAAATGAATTACATTGAATGTGATAGTAATTTAGTCTTTTGTTAGAAGGAGATCACGATATGATTATTATGTATAAAATAATCAAACATACCATACGATTAAGCAAAAATAATTTTTTGTTTATTCGTATGAAAATTGAAAAAATTTAATTTTAAATTGGTCATGTGATATTTTTGTTCAATACAAAAATGTGATTTAAAAAAGTTGGTTTGTGAATTTGGAGAACTGAATGAGGAAATTTTCGCATATTTTGATTAAATTGAATCATGACATGTGAAACCTAACAAGGAAGAACAGAGAAAAGAATAATCGCAATAGTGCTAGAAAAGAAGAATGATCATTTTTGTAAATAACACGATGATAAAAAAAAAAAAAGAAAAGTGGCCCAAATTGTATGGTATGTTTGAAAATAATAATAGACATATTAACGTGTAATACCTAATGCAAATCATCAGATTTTTCGATAGACTTATTGTCTATTTTGCTCGCAGTTTCATTACTTTTATTGACGTCTTCATTACTCTCATCCATTTCTTCCTCCGAGTCCGTGTCTACTAATTGTAGTAGGTGTAGTCTGAGTTTTCTTTGTTGTTTTTTATCGCATGTCTCCATGATAAAACTGATGATGTTAAATAGTGGCTGGTACGAATGCGAGTTTACTTGCTGTAAATTTTTGATAGCCATTTGAAATACCATTTTTGGTCTCTTTCAACATCAGGAAATCTAATACAGATAGAAAATTCAAATCCTCAATATGATTCAAATCCTCAATATGAAAGTGCTAAACACAATATATTGGCATACAAACACTTACTTATGAAAAATAACGTCCTTATTTACATCACTCTTTACACAACAGCCAGGAACACAACAAACAAACAGCATTATACAATGTGAATTTGAAGATTATAATAAAAACAAATTCAATAAATTTAGATTATAAAATGTCAATTTACAAATTATAAAAAGGAAATCAATAAATTCAAATCAGAAAATTACTTCAAAGTTGAACATTATTGCAAAAGACAAAAAAAAAAATACGCACAGCATAATAAATAAAACAGATATTAACAAAAACAAGGATAAAAGAACCAAAAAAAAATGCTGTAATTAAAAAAAATAATAAGGTAAAAATGCTGTATTTAAAAATGAAATGGAACTAGCACTCTAATGAAACCAATCAACAAGGATAAAAGAACCAAACTTCATTTTCTGTCTCTGTCTACACCATGCTAAATTTTTATTAAAAAGAGAAAAAAAATAAAGTGATATTATTAGGATTTGGCAACATTGTTGCCAAACCTAATAATTATTATTATTTTTCAATCATACGTTCATACCTGGTTGAAAACATGCCAAAATCTGTAAAGCGAGTTACGACTTGTGCCTCTTATTTTTAACGGAGTTTAGAATAAAGCTGATTCAGGTACTCTTTCTTCCTGAATGTGAACTTCACACATCGGTACCCAAACGCCTTACTTCAGATTAAAATTATTTCTTTTATTAGTAGCTCATAGTCAGCTTACAATTTATTACACTTTGGCTTTCGTGTTTTCCTTCGCGTACCAACTAATATTGAAATATTTTTCGGTTATTCTTTTATTTCTGAATTTTCACTTTGCAAAATATGGTAACTAAAATTATACCCAAATTCATTCACCATTTTCCTAAGAGTCCGTTCACAATATACTTTTCCTTTTTTTTTCAGGATGAAATAATATTTTTTATGAATTTTTCTTCATCCTCATTGATTGGAAGAAAACCAAAAGCAGAAGTACATTGTTAATGGTCCCTAAAAATCACATTTAAAAAAGTGTATTTCCAGAGGAATAGGTTATGGCTTAACATAAGGTTTTATAATTCTTTATGTGCATGGATATGTAAATGATGAAGGATTGGGGCGAGGAAAGCTGATTGAAATGCTTTCAACAATTGCAAGGGAGTAGCCCATACATGAATTAGAGAATGAGGTGGTTGGTGTGGTAGTTGAGAATGTATTATATGGTGGTTGGTGAGGTGGGTGAGAACGTATCATGTGGGGGTAGAGGAGGTGGGTGAGAACAACTAACCGAACATGTTTTGGTGGACAGGTGGGGTGGTAGTGAGAACAATTCAAAAACATGTTATGTCTGACAATCAGTTTACTGATGATTATGCACAATACCTAACTGATTATCAGACATAAGATGTTTTTAAATTGTTTTTACTACCACCCCACCTGTCCACCAAAACATGTTCGGTTAGTTGTTCTCACCCACCTCCTCTACCCCCACATGATACATTTTCACCCACCTCACCAACCACCATATAATACATTCTCAACTACCACACCAACCTCCACATTCATTTGATGTATATGTCTCAATCATTTTGTTTTTCTATGTTTTTTATTGGTTCACATTGGTTCAATTTCTAATTACTTGAGTTTTATTCAAGGTGGACACAATAAAACTTGGTTTTGAGACAAAGAGAAATTGGCAGTTCTTTATTATTCAAACAAGTGCCCATAATACTCTCATAAACTCTTCAGACAATGCATAACAAATAACCCAAAAAAGAACAAAGAACAAAGAAAACAATTAAGTCAACAGAGATCAAATTGAACATATTTACAGCAAGAACAAAGGAAAGTTTGGATACGTAAGGAATTTTGAGAAATTAAATAAAAAATCACTCGAAATGAAAATAAAATAACATGTGTGAGCGTTTGGTAGGTAAGAACAAAAATAAAAACAGTAAGAAAAAAAAGAAACGAAACAAAATAAATAGTATGGATAAAATAGTATAGTCGAAATGGAAACAAACAATAATAATGAATTTAAAATAGTATTTTGAGATCTGTATGAAATTAAAAACAGTAAAACTCAAATTGAAAATAACATGTTTGAGCGCTTGGCACAAAGAAAATGATACAGATATAAACTAAAAACTAATAAAAACTAAAAACAAATAAATTAATGCGCCCAAAACAAAGAAAAAAAAAAGTATTTTGTGAGATGAAATTTAAAAAAATTTAACTTGTATTGAAAATAATGGGTGCACTTTGCATAAAGATAAAAATACTAAGAGAAATAAAAACAATTGAATTAATGCCTAAAAAACTGGAGGAAAAATTATTCTGAGATAAGGAAGTAAACAAAAACCACTAAATCTGAATTGAAAATAACGCACTTCGCAATTTGAAAAAAACAACAAGAAACACAAAAAACAAACAAAATAAATAAAGCCAACAAGCAGAACAAATAAAACGAAAACAAAAAGCAACACAAAAAACAAACAAAATAAATAAGGCCAAGCAAGTAGTACAAATAAAACAAGGACAAAATTATTCAACATTTGGAGGATCTCCTCTTTCATACACAGGGTACATTCGGGCAGCAGTGACATAGAATGTATGTACCCTCTGTTCTAATGTCCTAAACTTATACTTAAATTTAAATTCTTCTAAATATAAATTGAAATGGTCTTTCGTTGTTTCACCAGAACGGGGAACACCAGCCCGCAGTTCTCGCCATAATCTTTCTATATTATTAGTGTGGGTCCCTGTTTGTGGGTCCACAAAATTGTAGATATGATTTACAGTTAGATGTCCAAATCCGACATTGTTCAGGCAGTTATAAACCCGCCAACAATCTGAATAGATCGTAGTACCGGGGCGGATATTGGCTCGGATGATTTCTATAATGGTTTCTGAAGTGCGATTGGGAACTGCTGTGACAAAAATTTGCTTTGAGGATCTATCAATGCCACCAAAAACCCACTGTCCCTCGATAACCCAACCACGGTTATACTTCTGTTTGCCTATTTTTGCCTCATCAATCTCTACAGTATGGTCCTCCCCGCCAATCATTGTAGAATTAATGGAGAAATAATAGAAACGAACTTCACGAGAAAAATTTGTCCAATCGGTTATCGAGGCGGCAGAGAGTTCAAGGCTGCGTAGGAGTTTAGTTCTAGGATGAGGAGATTACAGGAAAAATCGGATGAAAAACCAGAGCTTTTGAATGGGAAGATGGATGTGATCAAGCCAACTTCCCTGCTGGATACTATGGCTCCATCCACATGGCGTTGGGCTTTGTCTGCGACACCTAATAATGGTATCAATACCATTAACCCAGATGAGCTGCTGACACTGTTCACAGACCACAAACTTTGGGAGAATTTTGTGACGAAATAAAAATTCTGCAATTTCTTCGTTGCGGTACAAAAGCATTTGATAGAATGATTCATGACACATACTACAACATTCGAATTCTCCCCAGAAATTAATTTACAAGAATAATAATGGCTAGGCTACTTGTTTTTTCACTTTTACAATAATAATAGAAGTATAATTTGTTTAAGGGAGGATAAAGAATCAGTTTGTACCATGTTTTTTGCCCTTTTCATCTTATTTTTTCTCAGAGCCAGTTGTAGCTGAAGAGCTGAAATTTTGAAGGTTTCCTCCCTTCAAGATACTTTTTTTTTTAAATAGAAAAAAAACAAACAGAGCCTTGCAATGATGCTAAGTAAAAAAGCCTGTTTCTAGTAGTAGAGCACAACTATGGGGCAAAAAAATCATATCAATCGGAGCAGTCAATCTTCCTAAAAAGGAATATGAGTATAGCTTTAATTGTCCCAGTTTTCCCATTCAAATTGTACGAATTTCATAATATCATGTACCTAAATTTTTGATAGTGTTCATACTTAATACGTACATTGACATACCGTTACATAATTTTGGTTAGTTCAGGTTTCAAAGCATGATGACTACTGATCCAATCTTCAGTTGTAAATTATGTGGTGGCAAACCTGGTAGATCCTAAGAGTTCAGGAATTCAGTTGGATAGTTGGTAGCTTCATCTTCATTTGTTACACAGTTGATAGACTTGAATGAATGCAATGGTCTATCAATCAGATTTTGAATTGTCATGTTCAGTTGATCCATATCTTTGTTCTTTGCTGCAAGAATTGTTCGCTCGCTTAACCAATTGTAATTTTTGTGGTTAACAATAATGTTCGAGAAAACGTTAACAATCGATTCATCTGTTGTTGATACAAAATTGCAAAAATTTGTTAGAAATTTAAATAATCCTTTTAATTTGTCAAGCGGAACATCACCATTACCAATTGCTAGTAATTGCTTGGAGAAATCATCTGCAGATGGATCATTAAACAGTGCAACTCTCATGTTTGTTGTAAGTTTTAATGTTTTTACATAACGCCATAGAGCTGATAATTTTAGACATGCATTTATTTCATCAGCACAGGTTGACTTTGGAATTACTGGTAGCGTTTGACAAAAATCACCAGAGAATAGAATGATTATTAAATTATAATGATAATAGACTGGTATTAACTTATAACATCTAATGCAAATCATTTAGCCTTAGATCGGCAAATTATTTTTACTTGCTTTCATTCATTTCAGATTCTCCACTAGACTTATCGTCTTTCTTACTTGAATTTTTATTAGTTTCATTGATTTCTTCATCTGAGTCTGTGTCCACTAATTGCAGTAGTTTCAGTCGTATTTTTCGTTGTTGTTTTTTATCACATGTCTCGATAATAAAATTAATTATATCGAATAAAGGTTTGTACGATTGAGTGCTTACTTGAAGTAAATTTTTCATCAGATCTAGCATTTAAAAAAGAAAGGAGATTTTAATAGGTTTTGGCAACATGTTTCCAAACCTAATAATGATGAAATGATGAGAAATTTTGATATATACGTATTATGTCAAAAAATTGGTATTTCAAATTGGACCTTTGCGAGAAGATTTTGAGACGTCACTGTTGACAAAAAAAATCAGAAGTGATTCAGTCTGGTGGATCTAACCTTCATCCAGACTCATTTTTTCAAAATTAGCCCCTAGTGAAGGGAATCTTGAATTATGATGATTGAAGGGGTATCAAGTCTAAAAACCTAAGTTCTTGAAGGATTTGTGTTCTCAAAATACAATAATATGTACGTACATGTAATTTTTATCAAAAAAGAACCGAAGCATTTTTGTGCGGCATTTTTATGGAAGAAAGTGTTAGCAAATTTTGAATGGTGATTTGCGTTGGCTAGAGCAAACTCGACTAGTCTTGAGCCTGCTTTTTTCATATCGAAAATTTCAACATCCAAAATACTGATATTGAAGCTGATTTTTCATTCTTTTTCAATAATTTCTTATTTTTACTAGTTTTTGATTCATTTCGAAAAATTCTTGGTTGGTCGAAAATTTTTTCTGAGGGAGGGGGGCCGTGGCCCACCCTTTAGTTCCGCCAATGTTTATTAGGTTAGAAAGTAAAGTAATTCCTCCGCTAGAATTATCATTCTTGCGAAAAAATCAACATAAGGGTTGTTCTGCTGGGACGCTTCCTGGAGGTTATTAATTTTTCAGATTCTTCGTTGGTATGGAACAAATTTGTTGGAAATCCAAACGTACGAGTAATTATTACATGTTAATACGAGTATGTTTGCAGGTGCATGTCCCTGGCACCCCCACCAATACAAATCAATTTCTAAATAGGCTTATCAATTTGTGCTCGTTTTGTGCCGTTTTGTGCTGATAAAAGAAAATTTTGTGCCACTTCCCCCTCCAAGATAATGAAGAAAATGTTGTGAGGGTGGTCAGCACCCCCACTTTATCGGATTGACTCCAAAATGGTCTCATTATTTTGTGCTCGTTTTGTGCCATTTTGTGCTGATGAAAAAAAATTTTGTGCTGCCTCCCTTTCCCAGTTTCTACAAATTATTTAAAGGGAGTCAGCACCCCCACTTTATCGGATTCACTCCGAAATGGTCTCATTATTTTGTGCTCGTTTTGTGCCAATTTGTGCCGTTAAAAGAAATTCTCATACTGCTTCCCCTTCAAAGTTATTTGGAATCTCATAATGGGGGCCAGCACCCCCACTTTATCGGATTGGCCACAAAATGGTCTCAATATTTTGTGCTCGTTTTGTGCCGATTTGTGCTGTAAAAAGAAAATTTTCAAATGTTGCCTAATCTGAGTTATTGGAAATATTTGAAAATAGGTCAACGACCCCACATTATTAGATTGCAAATACTTAAAAGTAGGTCAGCACCCCCACTTTATCCAATCCACTCCAAAATGGTCTCATTATTTTGTGCTTGTTTTGTGCCGTTTTGTGCTGATGAAAAAAAATTTTGTGCTGCCCCCATTTTCCGTTTTTCTAGAAATTATTCAAAGGGAGTCAGCACCCCCACTTGATCGGATCCACTCTTAAATGGTCTCATTATTTTGTGCTTGTTTTGTGCCGTTTTGTGTTGTTGAAAGAAACTTTGGTACTGTCCCCCTCTCCAACTTATTAGAATGACTTGAAAGTAGGTCAGCACCCCCACTTTATCGGATCAGCTCCAAAATGGTCTCATTATTTTGTGCTCATTTTGTGCCGTTTTGTGCTGATGAAAAAAAATTTGGTGCTGCCTCCCATTCCCAGTTTCTACAAATTGTTTAAAGGGAGCCAGCACCCCCACTTTATCGGATTGGCCCCAAAATGGTCTCATTATTTTGTGCTTGTTTTGTGCCATTTTGTGCTGATGAAAAAAAATTTTGTGCTGCCCCCCTTTCCATTTTTCTAGAAATTATTCAAAGGGAGTCAGCACCCCCACTTGATCGGATCCACTCTAAAATGGTCTCATTATTTTGTGCTCATTTTGTGCTGTTTTGTGCTGATAAAAGAAAATTTTGTGCTGCCCTCCTTTCCATTTTTCTAGAAATTGTTTGAAGGGAGCCAGCACCTCCACTTTATCAGATCCACTCCGATGTGTTCTCATTATTTTGTGCTCGTTTTGTGCTGTTTTGTGCTGATGAAATAAAATTTTGTCCTGTCCCCCTTTCCCAATTTCTAGAAATTATTTAAAGGGAGTCAAAATTATGAAAAAGGGTTAAAATTTTTTTGATAAGGTACATAAATGGAATTAGTGTCATTTGATAGGGCCGATATTCCATAGTAATAATCCATCGAGTAAGACAAAAAATTTGTGGGCTTTCTGTCTTTAAGACAAATTATGAAATTTGAAAAAAGGGCCAAAAATTTTATCATAAGGTACATGATTGAAACTGGTGTCATTTTGTTAGGATGGATGTCAAAAATCAAAATCCACTCAATAAGACAAAATATTTGTGGGCTTTGGAGCTTTAAGACAAGATTTTAGGGCTCTCTGTCACCATAGTACATGTATATTTTTTTCAAAAGTACAAGCTTTTACCTGACCCTACATAAATAAAAGTAATATTATTTGATATAAAAAATTATGATAATAAATGCCCATTCAATGAGAAAAGTATATAGGGGGTTTAAAAGCTATCAGATATCATTTTATCATATCCATAGGTGACACTTAGTCTAGCAGAACAAGATAGGCAAAATGACCTTTCTTGAATTTCAACCTAAAACTTGGTGGTCAGGTTGACCATAATGAAAAACTAGTTCAGTCAAAATTTCAGACCCCCACCTCAACTGGTTGCCTCCTGGGGAGTGAAAATGTGTTTTGGCAATTTTCAAGGTTTTTTGCCCATAACTTCTTTGATAATTATTCAATCCAATTGAAATTTTTATGGTAGTTATTCTTCTATGAGCTCTATCTACCACCACAATTTTTTGATTCCAGCTCCAGTAGTTTTCCAGTAACTTTGAGTTGAAAGGGGTCTAGCAGGATAAGATAGGTGAAATGACATTTTTCGAATTTCGACCTGAAACTTGGGGGTCAGGTTGACCATGAGGAAAAACTAATTCAGCCCAAATTTCAGCCCCCCACCTCAACTGGTTACCCCCTGGGGAGTGAAAATGTGTTTTGGCCATTTTGAAGGTTTTTTGCCCAATAATTGTTCATTTGATTTGAAATTTTTATGATAGTTAGTCCTCTATGAGCTCTATCTACCAGCAAAATTTTGCGGTTCCAGCTCCAGAGGAATAGTATTAATAACTCATAGGAGGACAAAGAATCATTCTCTAACACTAGAAAAACCAGGTTTCACTAGATTACTCAAAGTAACAGGTACAAGAATAACCTCAAAGGACCAGGTGGCATTGTATGACACAAGTCAGTGATTCTCAAATTATTGGTCCTTGGAGAAGTCCATCTCAAAATTTCAAATGGCGTCATATATGACGCCACGACGCCACCTAGTACTTGTACTATCACTTTGTGGGAGATTAGGCTTAGTAGCTACCATTTAGTGGAATTGGTGCACTGATGTGCTAGTAATGTCTTTGGTTTAGTTATATAATGGGAGATTTACTATGAAAATATGAAAAAACTGATATCTCAATGCCAAAAAACTACCTTGTCCACCCTGAATTTCGGAAAACAAATTATATGGGTGTAATGTAGAGTAGATAAGCTATCATCAGTGAAAATTTCAACTTGTAGACTCCATAGGGTAAAAAGCTCCAAAATTTCCAGCTAGAGTTACTGGAAAACTACTGGAGCTGGAACCGCGAAATTTTGCTGGTAGATAGAGCTCATAGAGGACTAACTATCATAAAAATTTCAAATCAAATGAACAATTATTGGGCAAAAAACCTTCAAAATGGCCAAAACACATTTTCACTCCCCAGGGGGTAACCAGTTGAGGTGGGGGGCTGAAATTTGGGCTGAATTAGTTTTTCCTCATGGTCAACCTGACCCCCAAGTTTCAGGTCGAAATTCGAAAAATGTCATTTCACCTATCTTATCCTGCTAGACCCCTTTCAACTCAAAGTTACTGGAAAACTACTGGAGCTGGAATCAAAAAATTGTGGTGGTAGATAGAGCTCATAGAAGAATAACTACCATAAAAATTTCAATTGGATTGAATAATTATCAAAGAAGTTATGGGCAAAAAACCTTGAAAATTGCCAAAACACATTTTCACTCCCCAGGAGGCAACCAGTTGAGGTGGGGGTCTGAAATTTTGACTGAACTAGTTTTTCATTATGGTCAACCTGACCACCAAGTTTTAGGTTGAAATTCAAGAAAGGTCATTTTGCCTATCTTGTTCTGCTAGACTAAGTGTCACCTATGGATATGATAAAATGATATCTGATAGCTTTTAAACCCCCTACATACTTTTCTCATTGAATGGGCATTTATTATCATAATTTTTTATATCAAATAATATTACTTTTATTTATGTAGGGTCAGGTAAAAGCTTGTACTTTTGAAAAAAATATACATGTACTATGGTGACAGAGAGCCCTAAAATCTTGTCTTAAAGCTCCAAAGCCCACAAATATTTTGTCTTATTGAGTGGATTTTGATTTTTGACATCCATCCTAACAAAATGACACCAGTTTCAATCATGCACCTTATGATAAAATTTTTGGCCCTTTTTTCAAATTTCATAATTTGTCTTAAAGACAGAAAGCCCACAAATTTTTTGTCTTACTCGATGGATTATTACTATGGAATATCGGCCCTATCAAATGACACTAATTCCATTTATGTACCTTATCAAAAAAATTTTAACCCTTTTTCATAATTTTGACTCCCTTTAAATAATTTCTAGAAATTGGGAAAGGGGGACAGGACAAAATTTTATTTCATCAGCACAAAACAGCACAAAACGAGCACAAAATAATGAGAACACATCGGAGTGGATCTGATAAAGTGGAGGTGCTGGCTCCCTTCAAACAATTTCTAGAAAAATGGAAAGGAGGGCAGCACAAAATTTTCTTTTATCAGCACAAAACAGCACAAAATGAGCACAAAATAATGAGACCATTTTAGAGTGGATCCGATCAAGTGGGGGTGCTGACTCCCTTTGAATAATTTCTAGAAAAATGGAAAGGGGGGCAGCACAAAATTTTTTTTCATCAGCACAAAATGGCACAAAACAAGCACAAAATAATGAGACCATTTTGGGGCCAATCCGATAAAGTGGGGGTGCTGGCTCCCTTTAAACAATTTGTAGAAACTGGGAATGGGAGGCAGCACCAAATTTTTTTTCATCAGCACAAAACGGCACAAAATGAGCACAAAATAATGAGACCATTTTGGAGCTGATCCGATAAAGTGGGGGTGCTGACCTACTTTCAAGTCATTCTAATAAGTTGGAGAGGGGGACAGTACCAAAGTTTCTTTCAACAGCACAAAACGGCACAAAACAAGCACAAAATAATGAGACCATTTAAGAGTGGATCCGATCAAGTGGGGGTGCTGACTCCCTTTGAATAATTTCTAGAAAAACGGAAAATGGGGGCAGCACAAAATTTTTTTTCATCAGCACAAAACGGCACAAAATGAGCACAAAATAATGAGACCATTTTGGGGCCGATCCGATAAAGTGGGGGTGCTGGCTCCCTTTAAATAATTTGTAGAAACTGGGAATGGGAGGCAGCACCAAATTTTTTTTCATCAGCACAAAACGGCACAAAATGAGCACAAAATAATGAGACCATTTTGGGGCCAATCCGATAAAGTGGGGGTGCTGACCTACTTTCAAGTCATTCTAATAAGTTGGAGAGGGGGACAGTACCAAGTTTCTTTCAACAGCACAAATTGGCACAAAACAAGCACAAAATATTGAGACCATTTTGGGGCCGATCCAATGAAGTGGGGGTGCTGGCCCCCATTATGAGATTCCAAATAACTTTGAAGGGGAAGCAGTATGACGATTTATTTTAATAGCACAAAACGGCACAAAACGAGCACAAAATAATGAGACCATTTTGGGGCCGATCCGATAAAGTGGGGGTGCTGGCTCCCTTTAAATAATTTGTAGAAACTGGGAAAGGGAGGCAGCACCAAATTTTTTTTCATCAGCACAAATTGGCACAAAACAAGCACAAAATAATGAGACCATTTTGGAGTGGATCGGATAAAGTGGGGGTGCTGACCTACTTTTAAGTATTTGCAATCTAATAATGTGGGGTCGTTGACCTATTTTCAAATATTTCCAATAACTCAGATTAGGCAACATTTGAAAATTTTCTTTTTACAGCACAAATCGGCACAAAACGAGCACAAAATATTGAGACCATTTTGTGGCCAATCCGATAAAGTGGGGGTGCTGGCCCCCATTATGAGATTCCAAATAACTTTGAAGGGGAAGCAGTATGAGAATTTCTTTTAACGGCACAAATTGGCACAAAACGAGCACAAAATAATGAGACCATTTCGGAGTGAATCCGATAAAGTGGGGGTGCTGACTCCCTTTAAATAATTTGTAGAAACTGGGAAAGGGAGGCAGCACAAAATTTTTTTTCATCAGCACAAAACGGCACAAAACGAGCACAAAATAATGAGACCATTTCGGAGTCAATCCGATAAAGTGGGGGTGCTGACCACCTCCCACAACATTTTCTTCATTATCTTGGAGGGGGAAGTGGCACAAAATTTTCTTTTATCAGCACAAAACGGCACAAAACGAGCACAAATCGATGAGCCTGTTTTAAAAGCGATTCGTATTGGTGGGGGTGCCGGGGACATGTACCTTATGTTTGCATCAAAATTTGAATTTTTGACTGCCAATGCGCAGCTCTAAACGAAATATAGTGTTTTAAATTGTAGAAATAATTAGTTTTAAATTACATTAAAATCGCCGCGATGTAATAAAGTTTTTCACCGTGCAATAAGATTTGCGGGTCTCCGTGGAAAATGTTGAAGGGAATAAAAATCTATTCCAACCTGAAGGTATTTATGATATGCGAGGCGGAAAGGAAGAACCACGTTTAGAGGAAAAACATCTTGAAATGCACATTGTGTGAGCCGTAACCGAATTTTGCGGAACATATACCTGTAAGAGGAGGGCAGAGGCCCCCCCACAAAAAAAAAGAAAGAGGGAAAGAAAGTGTGTATATAAACCCTCCATTTTGCAGCGTAAATAATGAGCTTTTCAGGATGAGACGTCTTCGTTGATTTACAAGCAAGTTTCCCCAAATGTGTCACTAGTCAATATTTTATTTCTTGTAAAACGTTTCCTAACTACTATTGCAGCATATTCGCTTCTAAATTTGAACCTCACCCCGCGTCCCCTGAAAAGTGCTGAGGAGCAAAAAAAAAAGATAGGAATAAACGAACGACAGCATATTTATGTTAGCGATTGTGTTACACCCTATTACTGTACTAAACGAGTGATAGCACCATATATACACACACCAACACATAGCATGTATTCAGTGTGCAGAAGTAGAAAGTACCAGCTTCATATAACGAGAGAATTCGAACCCTATTCTTCAAAAAAACGGACGAGAAACATTTTATATCAGACTAACGAACGACGACGAAGATATATTTAATTTATATCCATTCTTTCGACAATTGTTTTTTTTCCCCTCCTAAATAGATATCTGTCGTTCACTTTCGAGGGAAGAAAAGCGGAAAAACGTGTGCTTCGAATTTTATTTGGTATTTTTCATCCTAGAATTCGATGGATATTGTAGATGGTTATAGGTGATGAAGAACAGAAAACGAAAAACAAAAAATTGTATCATCATTTGCGAGAAAAGTTATATTTTCTGAAATTGGCTACCTGTTTGCTATATGGGAGTAGATCTATTATTATTATAAAATCCAATTGTCCGGATATCTGTCCATACTTCGGATTCACGAACAAAATTTTTTTCATTTCATACTCAGCTTTTACTAAATCAAAATCGCTTGTTGAAGACTAATCATCAGTTTTGAATGTATACATAGAGATGTTTTAGGCACTTTGTGAGACCCAAAACAGATATTTCATAACACTTGCGAGACGCTTTTGTGGGTATGATTTTTCTTACTCCCCCCCACTCCGCAGACCCCAAATCTGCATTTTTTGTCTGGGACTCACAAGTGCCACAAATATCAACTGTATAATTATACACTTGTGGTTCACTCATAATTCATTCTATAGTGTATACTCCTTATAAAAGTATAAATTTTATTTTAAATCTAACCGATAGCTGTGGGCTTCATTACATAGCCTAAAGAATCTACAGATAGCCACCAAGCCGTGTGAAGAGAAAGGTTTCATTTATGAGTATTTATAAGGGGGGGGTCTCGCAAGTGTCATAGTTTATTTTGGGTCTCACATGCGTCGTAAAATGACAATACATACGCATATGTAGGTATACACTGATGACGCGATTCGGGTGGATTAAATAAATTCTGCTGCTTGAATGTTGATGTTTGTTTTAGAGCTTTGTAGATTAAAATTTACGCTATCGAGATTTGAAATACATTTCGGAGGTAAATTATAGCTGAATGTTAAAAATCCGACATTTTGAATTCGAAGAAAAATATGCGGAAAGTTTCAGTATAGTACATGTAAGGCTATGGTATGGAAGAATGTTTTGTTTTGGGTACTTAATATTTTTAGAGTTGAATGAGTGATTCTACTCGTTGTGCATTCAAAGGTCGTTTTTTAAGTGATGATCAAAATAAGTATCGGTATTATCGATAATGGCCCTTCATTGAAACTATCAATAACGAAATTGACTTATGGATAATATCGAATGGTTTGAAAAATTAGAAAAATATAGAAAAATGGATTGGAAAACGCAACAAATTCAAAGACGGTTCTAAAAAAAAAAACTAATATGCTCATTTGACGTATAGTTCCATAAAAATACACAAAAAAAATTAATTATGGATGGTATCGATAATGAGACTAATTTTGATCGATATTATCGAAAATGAAAGTTTCGACTTCTACTCATTACTTGTCGTTTTTCCGGTGGAAGTAAAGGAAATAAAATCAGTAGTGGAAAGGTACATGACCAGGAAAAAAGTTCCCATTTCCCTGATGGGGTTATTTCAAACGTTTTCAAATTACCTACGTTCATTACGAAATATTAATATTTGTTTTACTTTTATGGTTGAAAAAAGACGTAAAATTATCGAAAAGTTTGGTACAAACGTGTATAAGAAAGTGAAATGGTATATTGTAAAAACGATTACAATAATTTTGCAAAAGGAGAAACCAAATAATGACAAAAGAAGAAAAAAGGAAAAAGCGAGGTTAAAAAATCTGAGGGAACGGCTGTGGGTAATGACATTTCCAACTTGAGGAAAGTGTGAACGATAAATGTTTTCGAAAACTTTTGCCAAATTTGGGCTCTAAAAATGATTTAAGGGAGTGCAAAAGACGTGAAGGACACAATTTTCGGCTTATTCAGCTCCTAACACCGACGCAGGGTATGTTAGATTTATAATAAACTGCCTTCGCAAAAAATCTTTCCCAACTTATCGTGCGTTGGTCTGCAATAATATTATCCCCCTCATCCAGTGTTCAATATTATTTGTATTAGCATGAGCAATGGTCCCATTTTAATCTTTGATAAATTATTATTTTTTATTGCTGGAAGCGTTGACATTGCTCCAATTTTCGAACGATTATTGATTAAGTTTTGGTTGTATTCAGTTATTCTGTTTTACTCATGAAAATTTTAGTAAATTTTGGACGACAGCCTTAATGGTCGGCCATAATCACAGATGCAAATCTCATTTTTGATAATTTTGGACGTGCCCTTTTTTCCGCTTTAAGGAGGTAACTGAACCTATTTTTATATTGTTCGATACTAATTTGAAAAAAATTCGTTCCGAAGAATCGTTTTTTATTCTGTCTACATATTAGTTGATAGTTATTATTTCCTAAAAATGCTTTTGGAAATGTGCTCTTCAAGCCTACACTCGGCTTTCTTGTCCCATTTCATGCCGCATGTAAAGGCATTCTTCATTCTCATCTATGAGATTGAAAAAAAAAATAATAATAAATCCGGACTAGGTAATATAGCTCTCGATGTGTTCCAACAAAATTTCTTCAATATCTCCATTTTGTCTCGAGAAAATGAAAATAATGTAGAAGAGGTTCTCAAAAAGAACGAAGAAAAAAAATCAATGTCATATCATAGCTGAAAAAAAAAAAAATTGAACAAAATAAACTGAACCTAACGTGAAGAAAAAAAAAATGTAAAGTAAGTTCATTACAATTTGAGTATTAGTTAGGAAGTTCAAAATAAATGATGAGAAGAGGAAATAAAGAATAAAAAAAAATACAAAAAATGAAATAGAAACTCGGGACTTTCAGTGTGTCCCTATTCATTTTCATGTGACCACCGGCCTTCAAACTAATAACAATACCAAGAAGTAGGTCAACTCAAATAAGTTATCCAACTGTCTGTAAATGCAGGCAAGGGTGATTTTCTTGGCACGTATTCTGTACTTTGAATACTAAATTTCAGTTTGATCAAAACAATTTTCTTTGGTTAATTTAGAGATTGAAGAAATGTGTGTTACAAACAATTGGGAGGAAAATGATTTATAGGTTGCTAGAAGATACGAATTTGCGCAAAAATTGATCGAAAATCGTATTCGTTGGAATGGGATGATGGTTTTTCCTGCAGTGCCAAGTTCTCGGAGTGTTACGAAAAAGTTTGGATTGCGCCTATTTGTCGAGCAAATGATTGAAACAGAGAGATATATGTCGAATTTTGGTGACAAGGAAGATATAATATGAGGGTCTGATGCGAGGAAGGGAGTTGATGTTAGTGGCAGCAAAAGTTTTTGCATGACGGCAGATTCTTTTAAAACGATGTTTTCATAATACACGTACCATGATAGTGCCTCGAAATTTTAAGACGTAGTTATTTTTCAGTTGGTGTATGGTGTGAGAAGTATACCAGTCTTTCAAGAAATAATTTTAAGTGTAATCACGCTCGTTTTTAGACAATATATTAATAAATAGATGAAATTTTAGTTTTGAAATTTCTGTTTACATAAAATATGATAAAAATTTTTTTTTGACCTCTATAAAAGTTTACGATGATGAATCAGTTCTGTTATTTTGCCAATGAAAGCTTCGGTAGGTATTTGAAGTTAGAGAGTGGGAAATGATTTTTTAGGAAGAAAGTTGCTGAAGAATTCTTGAAATTAGTTATAATTTTTCTAGATGTATTACGTAATAATTATATTTAAACCACTTCGCAGTTTACCATAATATACCCATAGTATTATAGTGATGCACCTCGTGGAACACATATCTCATGACAATAATCCTAAAAATTGAGCTCACAGTGAATCTGCCTTAGTGAGACGACCATAATTCGTATTGATTTTTTCTAGTTTTATTTTTATTTTACTAGGGGACTTTGCCACTTTGTGGCCCAACCCCCCCCCCCCCCCCCGAGGGTGCATAGAAAAAGAATTAGCAATATATTTTCTTCTCTTCAAAGTCTTTCTTTTGCCATCACCCCTAACTTGTCTCACACGTATTTGTAAAAACCTTACTCCCACTTGTCCATTTCCAGGTTTCCCATCTATTGCAACTACAGACACAAAATACGTGTATTTGTTTCACACTTGTCCATTTCCAGAAAGTAGTCGAGTGGGTTTTGATTTTATAATATAGAGATTTTTTTCAGCCTGAAAATGCTTACATCACATTCACCTCCTAACCCTACCCTCTTGTCGCAACTAAATATCTTCAATATCAAATACATTAGAACTTCCATTCATTTTGAAAAATGTTCCGCAAGTCATTATCTGGTGATAGTTGCGATTGTAAAACTTGAGCTTTAACGAAAGCTCCTAGTGTTATTGGCTACCTCAAATTTTTTCTGTTTGCGGAGCTCCTTATTACTCTTTGAGAATCTTTCTGTTGTAGCCGCAACTATCATCAGAACTATCATCGGTCGAATTCACTTATGGCAACTTCTTTGAGATAATTTAGACGTTAAAAGGGTATATGTGACTGTCACAAAAACCACTCTGTACCACTTCCGCGCTTTTCTTGTTGGTGGATGTGGATTATAAGCATAACATTTTTCAAGGATGTCGTGAATTAATTCTAGAAAAAGCATCTATGGGAATACATCCTTTCGAGGATTATTTCCGGGACGTTAGTACCTTGCGCTGTTTATCTTCACTTTCTAAAATAGCTCACATCCATCGGATGGGAGCGAATGTCGATGGCACACGCACAGTGCGAAAAGTCTTATCTCCATTTATTTTGGTGATTTTGGCATTTTGGTATCATTGGATCGGTAATTTTATGCTAAGAATAATTTTCATCGCGGAGTAATGCTTTTTAAACAATATAAACTTTTAAAAACTGTCCTTTATCCCACCAATGGCGTACCTGGGGAGGCGTGTTGGGGGTTAAACAACCCCCCCCCCACCACGCCGGAAAAATATACAAGAAACTCTAGTACCCTTGGATTTCAACACTTAAGTTTGTAGTTTTTTGCCTCTCTTGATCAAGTTAATAATATTTTTTTCTGCCATTTTATCTAATTTCTGGTGTTTTTTCACAGAAAAATCTAATTTTATCGAGAAATTAAAAAAAAAGTAAAAAAAAGTAATTCATTTGTTTCATTTATGGCATAATTTTATCGTGGTGTTGTATTTTATGCATTTTTGATCTGGCAACCCTGCTTCTGCAGTAAGGTGAAAAATGGAATATTTTTGCTTTAAGCCCATAGTGCAAAAATTCAAAGGTTGGTGGAGATTAGTGAATACAGGATTTTAATGGTTCGTGAAAATTCAAAGAATAAATTGATTATATTCTTGTTTTACTCCGTTTTTCGCCTTATATTTACAAATATTTCACCAGTGAATGTCGCTAATAAGATTCTAGAGAGTTGAGACAATAATAACCAAGCCAAAAAATTTCGTTTAATTGGTTAAGTTAGTTTTTTTATGTCAGCAATCACAAACCTTCTTTTCGCTCTCTTGCAAAATTAAAGAAAATGGAGGTACGACTTTTTTGCATTGTGCCATCGATGTGTACTTTTAGGACGAATAAAAGAAGTATTTCCGATGTCAAAGTTACTTGACGATTATGAAACTCTTTTCATATTTTTCCTGTTTAGTGGCTAATTTCCCCCGAACTTGAAGGAATTGTCGGCTGCCTGTGAGTGTCTCCGGCCCGTAATCCCATTGGAACGTGTTGAGAATATTTTAAACATAATTTTGGGAGAGAAAACAGAGTCCCCCCAATAATTGCGCTACCCTTTAGTAGGTGTAGAAAGAAAGTAGATGTTTGTGGGTGCGTGTGTGCGTGCGTGCGTGCGTGTGCGTGCGTGTGTGTGTGTGTGTGTGCGTGTGTGTGTGTGTGTGTTCGCAAGTATTTACGTAGGTATACACACTCATTCGCTCACGAATAATAATATAAGATCCTAAATGCGAAGAGAGCGTAAGGTACCTATTCAAAATCGTCGGATAGCTAAGCGCTGGTTAACGAGCAAAACCGTGAATGGAAAATTCAAATTATTATTAATTTTCCTCGACGCTTATCCCAAAGTAATTATAATTGAACGAGTAAACACACGCGTTTCGAGGGACGATTAAAACAGTGATCCAGATATTAACGGCCTTGTCGGCGAAAACGAACGGAGTGTTAATTACTTAGGCCATAAGATGTATATAGCGATGGTTCGGGGCGCGGGAAGGTGGGAGGGCTGAGAAGGGTGTACGTGGAGCCGTTTCTTCGAGCCCACTCGACAAAGGCGAGCGCTTCACGATTTTCATTCGTATATCGTTACTGTGTACCCCCTTGACCCGTTGTACTTGGCGTAGTACTTAGTCAACCTGCATTTCTCTTACAACCCCTACCAGAAGATGTCTTTCAGTTTCTGTCTCTCTCTCTCGCAAGATCTTTCGTATCGTCTACTTTTTTTTTGGTCTAATTTTGGGTATCCAATTGTCTCACTTGCCCACTTCTAGGCACCCTCTTCTTCATTATTTCTCTGTTATCGCCGCGCCTGCCTCAGTAAAACTATATTCCTGTGCGGCTTGACTTTTTCGCCGGGCTCTTTCCCCCTCGACCCTCCTTTTCGCTCGGTCTTTTCGTCGTGAAAAGAGAAACGACGCGACGATGAGAAGAGGAAACTTCATCTTTGCGTTCTTGCCGCAAACGTATCCGCGTGCCTGTCACCGTGTTGGCGTATTAAAACGAGAGCAGCGCGGTATACGAGTACAGCAGTGCTTCACATTGAGAAATTTTCGATAAAGAACGTGATTCTGTTGAACAAGGGTCGCGTAATCGCGAGTATCCAACTTGAAAGGGACATCATTAATCTATCCGCGTGGATGAAGATGTGCTGTGTGGCGGCAGAGGAGAGGAGAGGACGGAGCGGAGGGCAGCTGGTGCGGCTGTGAAACGGATTCGTGCTGCGATTGGGGATGGGGATGGGGAGAAAGCTCTCTCTTGTTGGTTGATTACGTATTCGTTCTTTGAGAACTCAATTAACTTATTTTATTATGTGGCGGTGCTGAGGTGTATTCTGTGTTATATGGCGGACGGATCCTCAAAGGTTGCGCTTCGTATGAAAAATGATGGTGCGCGTTTGTTGTATGCCATCTAGAACACCTATCCCGCATTTATACCGGTACATTTCAATTTTCGATACGATTGACCTGTGGCTTTTTTTTTTGGCGCTCATTGTTTTAGATGTGAATCTTTGCAGGGCGTTTGGGGGGGGGGGAGTTGAAAGGGTCGATGCGTATCCTATATTCTTAAGGCACGGATGGTGAGATTATTCTCGGTGTTTTGGATTGGGGATACTGCCCCTCTATGTGAACTTATATCGCCTGTTAGTGCATCGAGACGATGCGCGATCCGTTTTTGAAGTATGATGGGTTTTCCGAAAGTTGTGTGTAATAGCAGGTTTCCTGTCGACTGAAGAAATTTCAAGTTGTAATTTTTATAATAGGAAAACTGGGATAGTAAGATTTTTAGCTGAAATTACTACGAAAGTATAAGAATGTATTATTATCTAAAGTAGTAAAAAGTAATGTGAATATTAAGAATGTCTAACTAACTGTGATGCGAAAATTTACAATCCTGCGTTTGTAATTTATAGTTCTGTTCATTTCTCCAGTGTTATCCTTTTCAGTCACACCATTTTAGTTTGCAAAGTTTTTTCGGTGCCCTTGACTGGAAATCAATTTTTTTTCCTTTTTCTCTTTGTTTTTCGGCTAGGTAAGTTGACTTTTTTTTTTTTGGCAACCGTAAAGATGTTTGATTCAGTTAACTATGGTGCCTCATTGGCCAGTTGATACGTGACCATCGACCAGCTCTGAGTTTACCACCGTTCCATAGAAACTTGCGAAAGTATCTTCGTCAACGATTTTCCACGTCTGTCTCACCCGCTCTCCTTTCCTTATCATTATTATGTATTCCGAGAGATGAAAAATGAAAACTAATTGAACATTCAGGCTGACGAAGCTTTCCTCATCGAGTCACTCATTTTTTAAGAGAGAGGCGTAATTTGGTTCACAAATTATCTTGTTAATTCAAGGTAATATAATCGGAAATGGAAAATTGGCATTCTTTTTATTTTTTATTCAATGATCAAGCTCCAACTTAGATCGCATTAATGGACTGGGGGATGTGTCGAAAATCTTTGCATTGTATAAGAGAGGACACTAGTTTTTTTTTCCCATGACTTTACGAGTAGGTATAATTGCTCATCTCAGGAGTTATCTATCTATTTGTATACGTATTGGATATAGCTTATAATTTCTTATTAGATTGTTTGGTAATTTTATTATTAGCTCCATGTCGTTGTGAGAATTGATATACCCACCAAACGGTAAGGAGGGCGAAAAATCGAGTGTATTTTCTGTTTGAGTTGTGCTAATAAATCTTACTTACAAACGTCGGCCTCGATTTTTCGCAGTCGTTGTATATTTCACAGACTAATTTATTGTCTTTCCTCCATTTTCCTCCCTCAATCTTTTTTTTTTTTTCCTTTTTTTGCCCCTTACACTTTTCCTCATTCGACAATATCGTTGTCGAGCTCTTGACGAAAGTGCGAGTATATGAGCAGAATTAAATTGTCTGGGCCCGTGGAAGAATAGATTCGTTTTGACGTCAAGTGTGGATAGAGTGAGGTTGGTAGACAATTTGTCCGTTAGAGCGTCGAATTTCTATGAATTAAACGGCACTGTTTCTTTATTGTGTTGGCCATGTCAAATTGATGTTTTATCTGCCCTCAAAAATGAAACGAAAGCGCAGTAATTTGGTGAAATGAAATGAATAACTAAATAAATTGCAATAGTCAGCATTTTCCTCTTTTTCAAATTTATCGATACGTGCGAGAAGCTATTGGGGAAATTCAAAAAGATGTGTATGTTTGTACTTTATACTTATATTTACTCGACTAGACTAATATCGCTTCATTAATCTTTATAATCAAAGTATCAAATATCAAAGTTTAAGTATATCCATGGTAAACATGGGACATCATTGCTATGGTTTCCTTTGCCTGAGTGACTGCTTCAAATAAGTTGCATATTATATTGACAACTTTGCTTCAAAGATTGATCTGACTTGAAGAAAAATAACTTTAGTACCTACTGTACCTTATAAAGTAATCTATTGCTTTGAATTCTGAAAAAAAATTAATCTATGATAATGTTGGAAATAGAATATTGACTTGCATTAAATGCCTACACTGCGCAGCTCTGCTCACATACTACTGGTTATCAATATATAATATTATGTTAAACTGTACCAACTTATATTTTGTGTTTTCTTGTGTCCTCACATTCTTGTGACGATTCTTCTAGAGTAAAGTTATTCTTATTTCGTGGTTAACCTTTGTTCATTATTTTATGTTAGTATTTTATACTTCAACTGCGACGTTGTATAGGCACTTCCCTGAATAAGAGCATAATAGCTCCAACAGGTAAAAATTGAAAATTCCAGGTATGGTTCCTTCTGCCCTGGTATTTGGTTCCTTTTGCCTGGGCATTTTCATAAGAGTTGAAAAGAAGGAGATGTCAAGTATTGGATTTTGGAGGTAGAAAACCTTGAGGAATAGCTTCCTTCCGCATATCTTATTAGGTATAGAGGAGAATTTTTCCTTTCAAATGAAACCTAATTCAAATGTCTGACAAGAGTAGTTTCTGAAATGTAAAAAGACTTTTTGAAAAAATGGTTCCTTTTGCCCGACCATCTCTGCTTAAACATGGGAGAGATTTATGGCATCCGAAAGTGGATGCCATAATAGTAGAAACTAGGAACAGACAAATGTAAGAAGTAAGAACGCGATATTAGTAGTCGAGTTAACATATTATAATTATGAATTTATTCATAAAAATCATCTTAATCGCGTTTTTATGTTCTATACCGCAATGGAAAAATATTCTATTATACGAGTACTATAAAAAAATAAAAAGATTTTTATCGATGATATATTATAATACATTAATATCGATGATTTATTTTCAATAATTTGTTCAATCAACTTTTCAACGATTTATATTTTTATAATGAGTAGGTACATACGTAACGTATGGTTACTTTTTTAACACCTCTCTGAATTGATATCTTTTACACTGCACGAAAAAATTGATGGATAAAATGATAAAAATAAAATTTATTTCGAAAGTTCGAACAAAATTGACGAGTCGACTGAAAAAGCTGAAATACGAGTTCCCCCCACACCTCCCCCAGCGATAAAATTCTTCAGCCATTTATTCTTTCGCGTGGTACTTCTTGAAGTTGAAAAAAGTCTTATAGTAGCTATATGTAGATGGGCAAAGAACAGTGGAAAAAGTGAAAAAGTTGGCATTAGTAAAAGTTGTTGCAAATTTTTCCCACCATTTGAAAGAAAGCTGGAATACTTTTCTCACCGCAACAATTTTTTTCTTCTTCATTTCGTTAACTTCGAAACTAATTTTTCATTTTGAAAAGAATGATTTTACACGATTGTAAAAAAGAAAAGATCATTCTACTTGATGCTTATTACGATAAAACTGAATTCGCCAAAGTTTATTTTTGCCGCATAATTTTCACTGGCTCTAAACACTATCGCTGAAAGGTTTTCATTTCTCTTTTCTACTCCTGTTATTCTTTCTTTAAGAATTTTGAATAGCGGGCTGCATTCATGAAAGCACGTATTCTTCGACTAAATAGGAATGTCTGCCGAGTTGATTTCGAAAAAATAAATTTGAAAATAATCATACGAATAAATAAAAATGAAAATCATTAATAATAGAGAGATAAATAGCGTAGGTACCTATAATGTGAACATTTTTCAGCTGGTATAATACGAAAAATGTGTAAATTATAAAAATATTCTGCGTATTAATGAGATTATTCTTATACTCATCGGCATGAAACTATTTCTGTTTTGTCGAGAAAACTGTAAAACAGTACTTAGTTTGATTGAAGAAATGAAAATACGTAAAATAGTGAACCTTGGTTCACTTCTACTAATGAATTTTTTTTTTTAGCATATTTGATATAGGCTATCGCGTATCTCTGTTAACCTAGCTGGTTGTATTGAGAGTTATGTACTTTATAAAATTAGAATATATTTCTATCAAAAAAGTGTAAATGAAAGCTGTTTTAAATTTAGAGGGGCCGCGAGAGTGATTCAGTATTGTAAAAATACGAAAAGGCACACTTTTGATGGTATTGTTTCGAATAACACGGCTGAGAGCCATAACAAAGAAGAAAGTTCTGAATAATGAGAACACGGCGATTCATTTGCCTTTTTTTCTTGCTTGGCATAACGAAGAGCTTTTTCGTCTGAATCGAAGTTCATCATTTCTACTTTCTAATAGCAATGTGACTGTTTATGAAAATGAGTGTGTCATAGGCGGATCCGAAGGATATTTTGGGTTATAATATCCCTCACCTGGCCAAAAATTAAAAATGACTATTTTTTGTCCTCATCCAAAAAATAATCAATAACAAACCTAACATATGGTAATTGAGAAATTAACTTACGTACAGTAATGGCTGGATATAAATTTGAACACATGTGTGAGAATGATTACTAAGGGAAATTAGAAGTAAACACTAATTTGATGAGAATGACTGCAAAAAAAATTTTTATTTTACCTTCCATTCGAGTGTGTGGCTTGATTCATCTTAGGTGAGGGACAGTGGCTGGAGAAAGGGTGCAATCAATCAATCAATCAATCAATCAATCGTTATAAATTTTTTTCAAGTTACCATAAATTTTTCCAAGTAATCATAAAATTTGTTTTTCTATGGTGAGTGTGAATAAAGAAAGACCCTGTAACTATAATATTATGACGTATGCTAAGATGTGGATTTGAAAAAATGAAATTGCCTAAATCGCATCTCTGCTTATTGTAGTCATTTTCAACGAGTTTTTAAAATGTTTTTGGAGAAGAAATGTTGAGACAAAAAGTCTTAAGCTGAATTGCCGGAGACGAGTTATCCCGTACCGCTTTATAAAAAATACGTACCTAATCTGAAAAAAATAAACTTTTTATAATTTTTAGTGTTGTTTTTTATATCTATTTTATTCATTTGAAGAAGTAGTTTTAAATTCATTTGCACTTAGTATGTTCTTTCTAGCACATTCATTATTGAGAACGTTCATCAGATATTCAGCTTTTTTTCGTCTACTTACTGGATAAAAGAATGCTTAATTCAGAAAACTTTGAATTGTTAAGCTTACTTTTTCCATTCCGCATAATTTTTTTAGGAAATCGTACGCATTCTAAGTGGCATCTAACGTGTGTTTATAAAGCTCAGAACTTTGAGACGAAAGTTCTTTTCTTTTTGTCGTAGGGAGACTTTTTTCTCTCCCACCTTTATGTAATGCATTTGAAGCGAATCTGTAGACCGAAAAAAAAAAAGGAAAGAAAAATTTTAGTTACTAAAACGAAACGTGTCGGTGAATAAAAATTGAAAAGTCTTTGCCGAGGAAAATAACCCTTTTTACAAGAAAGTTTCTAACTGGAAGCTGTGTTTTCGCCATCACTTTTCTTCCTTTCCTATTAGACTACAAACGCCGTTTGAGAAAGAAAAATATTTCTTTTTCTACTTTCATGACTGTGTGCTTTCGGTAGAGGTGAAAATTTGCTTTTAAACGTCATTCATTCGTGGAGTTAGAACTCTTTATTTTATATGGTGGCGAGGAAGGTGATTTTGTGAGACGTGTGGAAACCATATATATAATCATTGTTTTCTTTTCATTTTCACCTCTTTTGGTTTATGTTTTAACTATTTGACAATTTATCAGTATGAACTTGTCTTGCCTAAAATCATTATTACATAATTATTATTATTATACGTATTTTATTGCTCTCCCGTGAAAAAAATTTGAATGGTGATTTTCGCAATTTGGATCGGAAAACTGGGACAATTAAAGATTTGTAGCCGAAATTACTACAAAATATTGTAAGATATGTTATCTAAGATCGTAAAAAGTACTATAAATATGTATTAGAATATTCACGATAAATAGTAATTTTCTAAACTGCGATAAAAAAAGTTAATATTCTTTTTATAATATTAACACTAGAAAAACCAGGTTTTACTCGATTACTCAAAGGACCAGGTGGCGTCGTATGACATAAGTCAGGGGTTTTCAAAATATTGGTCCTTTGAAAAATCCATCTCAAAATTTTGATTGGCGACGTATATGACGTCACCTGGTACTTCTAGTTTTAATACTATCCATTTTTTTCAGTGTAAATACATATATATGCGTAATGTAGTTTTGAATTATTCTTCCCAAATACTTTGATACTTACTTGAATTTCATGTTCTGAACTTTTTGAGAATAGGAGCACTAGATTTTATTCAAAAATCTATATGTGCGTCAATCGGACTGAATTTTGATTTTTTGTGTTGAAAAGATTTAAAATTTTATAATTAGTCTAATTGTGTGTATTTCATTTCAGTTGGTCGGTGGCGAATTTGATATGGAACTGAATTTTGTGATTCAAGATGCGCAAAACATAAAGCATATGTTGGAATTGCTCGATCACTGTGTACCAACCTTACAGGTGAGTTTTGCAATAATTATAATTTTACTCGTTTTATAGTCGGTCTAATGTAAACAGGGGACCATAATCAGGCGACTGGCTAGTCATTCTTGGGAGCATTTATTTTTGTTCCACCCGAGACAAGAGAAACAGTGCAACGTGTATTCATTTGATGTGTACATAACTTAGGACCGTCAGAGGCATCTGAGTGCTGAATATTTGACCTTCGGACAATTGGCCGTGGCAACATTTGTGAATGTTCATACAGCATATCACTATATTTATTTATTAAATTGTCAAAATTTAAATATGGGGGGGGAGAAGAAATATCAATAAAATGCATGAATTTAAATCGGAATGAATTATTGACCGCAATTTAGGGCCACGGACCATAAAAAAGTATAAAAAATAGGTAGTCTATTTCGTTTCGAGTAATTTTGTTTGTACCCACTACAGTTTTCGGTGTCAAGTTATTTTTAGGAAATATATTAGAAGGTGAGATCAAACATCGTATAATTGACAATACTCGCGGAGTGGAATAAAATTGCTAAGCAAATTAATAAATTTGCGTGTTTTAGGTACATATTTTAGACTCGTGGCGAGTATTACTTGGCAATTGGACGATGTGTGAACTACCTATCAAACATCTTATCATTAGTGATGTTAAGGTTCAGTTTTTTTAAAAAACAGGAGCAGTAATTTTTCAACCGTTTGAAAAGAACCAGAGTTTTTTTCACCGGTCTTTTTTTGCTCCAGTTTTTTTTCTCAGGTTAATTGGAGTTTCCAGTTAACCTGAAAAAAAAAAACCGGAGCAAAAAAACCGGAGGACCATTAAAAAAAAACCGTAGCAAAAATAACTGAACCATTTCCAGTTAAAAACCGGTAGAACTGGATCAGTTAACCGAACCTACACCGCTACATACTGAATCAGGAAAAACAACAAAAAAGGGCTTATTGCCCAATAAAGGGCAAAATGATCGAATGAAAATTATTAACGGCTGAATACAGTTTTTTCTCCGGGTTCACTTGCTCGCCTTTCGCTTTTCCTACCATTCAAATGTTTGAAAGGGGAAATGAAAAATTTTGTACAAACTACAAACGTGCTCGTAATTAAAATTCAAGTTTGTTAATTAACGTGCCGAGTTGATGATCTGATGGTCTGCGCAGTGAAAAAAGTTGGTGAAAAGTTTGTGGAATGAGAAGGAAGGGTCTTATTTTTCCTCTTTTCGTTTTTTGCCCTAGACTGGGAGGCGTTGACATGGTTAGGTGGAAGTAAAGGTGAAATAAATTTAATTATTTTTTAGTATTCGTAACGTATAATTATAGGTCATTCTTCGAAAACAATTTAACCAAATTTTCTTGTTCTGTTCTGAAAAGAAAAGAGATTTTCATTCATTATAATAATCTCAGATGCCTTACCATCGGCTTGTCGGCTTGAATATTGAATTTCCGCGCTTCGTTATTTTGTTTCCTGGAGTGTCTATTTAAAAAAAAAATTCTTGAATGGTTGAATTTTGAACCCTTCCTCTGATGTCTGACTTGCAGGCAGAGCAGAGATACTCTGTCATCAACCTTGTAGTCTACGTACACCCAATGACAGACTTCTCTTTTAAAAATTACCTTGATATTTTATCATGTTCGTAACGCTTGTTTATGGGTACAATTGACGTGGATTTTATAAAATTAACCGTGCAAGTAACAATTTTTTGATTTAAAAAAAAATAAAAAAGAACGACTAAGTAATATAATATACGAACAACAAAAAAAAAAATGAAAATGTATTTGAGGGAAAAAAAGGAGTATCAAGTTCTCTTGGTTTCAAAAGTTTCTTAACAAGTGCTTAACGATAAACGCGACGAAAAGAAAAAGTTTAAATGTGAGGAACTACTATATTAATTTCAATTTGAATGAGTAATTGAAAGAAGGAAAAAAAAATAAGAGGAAGATGAAAAGAAATAGGAGTGGTAACGACGAAATTAATAGAAAACAATTTAAATTTTAAAGCACGTAGTCGAGTAGAAAATTGGATTTTAACATTCTTTTTGCACTTTCATTTTGCGACCTTTTCTCCTTCCTCTTTTGTTTTTTATTTTATACCATTTCCAAAAATTATGTTCTTTCATCGGCGTGGGGAAAGTTGAAGGGAATTGAATGAACGAAGGAGGAAAAATGCAAACTTAATCCTTTTTTGAAAAGAATTTCAAATATGAAAGTGGCATCACTTATTAGAAAACGGGTTGTATTTTTCGAGTTTCCTTTTGCGTTTTCACACCTTCCCTTTTTCTTTTCTATGGCTGCACCCTACAATGAGTTCATGTCGCTCTTAAAATGCGTTTAACAGGTATGATGGATATAATTATGATATTTTGAAGAACATATTTTGCTTTTCAAAAGTTTATGTAGAAGTTACAGCATATTATTTTATCAATGCACGAAAAAAGGTTGAGTTCCTATTTCTCTAGGACCAAAAGTGTGAAACTTGGAATTTATCTGTATCATCTCTTTCATTAGTTTTAGAAAGTTTTTGTCTTCATTTTTCGCTTATCTCTTTGAAATTATGGATGTTAGGTTCGAAATTTACATTTTTAAGTGCATATTTCCTTTTTTTTTTTTTTTTTATTTATACATCAAGTAGGGTATCAAGATGAAGAGACGAAGGAAACGGGTGGTCGGTTTCGGGAAAAACAAGCCTTTGAAAGCAGAGCGTGGGAGATTTCATCAAAATGTCGAGAACATATTCCGCTTTAGTGGTCGAACCTCTCTATCAGTAGGTATAAAATGAGAATGGGTGAAAATAAATAAATAAACCTATATGGCTCTTAACAGGAGCTGATCCATTTTATCGGCTCTTTTTTTTTCTTCCTTACTTTACTCTTTTCGACTACGTATTTCTTTTCTTTTCTTCCTTTTCTTTTTCTTTTTCTTTTTATTTGTTCGCAACATATTTCTTATCTCATTGGGTCTATCGGACTTTTACCTTCAAAGGAAAGTGTGGAATAAATATTTTACGCGATTTTCTCGAGCAATTTATTGCTAAAAGCTTTTGCTTTTTTTTTTACGCACCGTTATATATGTATTAGATGATTCGCATTGGTTCGCTTTATTTGTGAGCAAATTCAATGTGCTGACCAAACATGGTATGATTTGGAGATAAACACAAAATCAAACGTTGAAATTATTCAATTTCTGTAACTTTTTATCAATAACTTCCCTATAATTCAATCTTTTTTTTTTTTTTTGTTCAACGTTGCTATCTTGTTAAATATTAATTCAATTCCAATTTTCTCATGCTGTTTGTCAAGGCTGTTCAAAAACTTTTGGAGAACTGGAATTGTTGCAGAAAAACGATTTCGTTGAATAGTTTTAGCTGAATTATGGATAATATATGTAGCCATTTAAAAAAAACTTGCACCTCGCCTTAATTACTTCTTTACTTTATAGTCTCCGTGAGAGCTTTCTGGATTAGTTATATTTGATGACCTATCCGATCCGAGGTATCCTATTATCGTAGCAAAGAAATAGGTACAATTGAATTTTACAATCATATTTACAGGAAAATTATTTTAATTTTGCATTAAAAAAAATCTCGAAGGAAAGGGTTAAAATCTTAGTTTCTTTTCTGTTCGCGTAGGTATACATACAGAATTCATTTATTCGTTTACTTATTTATTTTCCAATTCTCTAAATTTTGAAAAAAATATTTCCTATTTAATTACTTATTTTCTCGTTTGATTTCTCAATACTTACATTTCTTTACTGTCTGCTAACTTTTTTTTATTCTTTCTTCTACGCCCCCTTCAATTTCAATTTATATTTACTTCTTTGCTTTTCTCCCTGTCTTCTCTTCAGTGCCAATTGTTAGCTTTTCGTGGAGTTGGTTTTTTTTTTATTTATTTTTTTTTATTTATTTGAGTCGTTCCTGTTTGATGAGTTAGTTTTGTTCGTCTTTTATTTACGGCGTTGAAACGGATGTTTTTCTTTTCTTTCTTTTCTTTTTTGTAAAAATTATAGACAATTCGTGCAATCAAATTTCCTGCTACGTTTGAAAATACAAGTTGCAGTATTCAGGAGAATTGGATGTTGGTGTAGGTTTTCTGTTTTGATTTCAGTTCAAAGATTTTGAATTTCTCCGTCATTTTTTTTTTGCTCTTCAATTTACGAAGTTGTACCAAACTGTAGGGATTTTGAGGAAAGCAAATAACTCGAGACTTACTTACGTGGACTGAAGATTGGAGAAAGATGAACATTAGTTTCTTGGGCAAATGGCTTGGCTACCTGATGACGTACCATTCAGAGTATGGATCACCCAAGCTACACAGTCACATCATTTCGCTGTTTCAATGATAGAGATCCTAAAATATGAAAGATCTGTACTTTTTATCATTTCACTTGGGGACCGCTCTTTATTTACAAACACATTTTTGCGAGACACGCGACCCCTTCTGCTACAGCAAATATATGATAATTGATAAATTTATCTGAGTGCTACATTTCCGTTGTGTTCTGTCTTGTACGCCGAAGTAATTGCTTGGTCTATTTAGCTGTTTTGAAGGATGCACCTTACTATGGATGCCTGGCAGTGATGGCAGTTTTTATGACTAAAAATGCTTTTTTTGCAAGTGTGCCAGTAAATTCTAACCGATTTCATTCTCCTTCATCAACTTTGCTTTTCCCTTTTCTGACAGCCATCCTGCGATTTCTTTGTCTCCTCCTTACAGATTGCGTGCTTTGTAAGGGCCCACGCAGTCAGGTATCGATGTGGGCTACGATATGGGTTACGGTACCTTTTTCCTAATCCAATTTTTCGAGTGCCATTTTTCCGAATTATTTTTCCTTATGTACATTTCTATAAAGGGCCATTTTTCCGTATGGACATTTTTCCTGTGGGTATATCCTGTATTGTCATGGTAATGAAAAAAAAAAAATGGAATGGTGAGCTGTTGAAACTCATTACGCAGTACAATGGCCGGATCATCCATAGTCAACAACATAACAAATTGTTGGTGGGAGGGTAGAAAAAATCAACTAAGTATTTACAAATTAAAAATAAAAAAAATAAAATAAAACAATAAAAAATGTTACTTAATAAAATTTAAATAATAATAAATAAAAGTACTTATAATATTATTAAAAAACAATTTATAAAAATTCTATAAGCCATTTTAATTCTAAATTAGGAATGTCATTCATAAAAATGGCATTGCGAAAAAGGGTTTTGGAAAGAGGGCATTAGGAAAAATGTCATTAGGAAAATTGGATTAAGAAAAATGACCTGGAATCATTGATATGTTATGTCGTTGAACGTGTTAGCAATGAAGCTATAGTGATTCTATCCTTTCAGCGTTGGACCTTTGTGTCAGTTTTATGAAGGAATTCAGGTGCAGTAACTACTGAAATTACATTACAGTCATGTTTTTTCAAACGTGCAGATTCCTACTGAAGGCACCTCCTTGGTTATAGAAGAATTGTCCACTATTGTTTTGTCCAACACACCCATCATGATGCTACGTCGCGTCGTCTTGTTGATTTCATTGAAAATTGTTGGACTGTAATAGGTTATGATTGTAATAGAAGCTCATCGTACCTTCCATCTTGTTCAAGGGGACTCGTCTCAATGTATATGGGTAAAAGATTTAAGTACAACAAAATGATATTTAACCACCAATAAGAGAGAATATATTAGAAGACTCGTCACAACAAATGTTAAGATAAAAAGTGAGATACAAATCAAAAGTCAAAACTGTAATGTTTAAGTCTTTTATAGTCGTATTCTGGGTGCTCAGAAGTTGGTCTTGGTGGCCGAGTACGAGTACATATTGGTTTATAGCAAAGTTACGTCAGTGGATAACTCCTATTTGTGCAAGACAACCAAGTATTTCCAACAAAAATTGATGAAGTTATATTATTATCTTTCAATGGAGACGAGCCTCTTGTCAGCTTCATTTTTGAAAATGAGACTATAACGAATAAATCCGAAGGAAAATTTTCCCTTCAAAAACTTCGTTATGTTACTGAAAAAGAATGAAAACGATTTTACTCACTCATTAGGTTTTTCCGCAGTATAGTGAACGATTTGGGGCGGGTAAAAAGTTTTCTTTTGATAGAATGAAAGATGAAAGTAAACGCAGGTACTTTTCGAGATTTCTTCAAAAGATAATACAATCGTGTAAAAAGTAGTCATTCTTTTCTTTCAGCTTTCCCCGGTTCCTATTTTCCTTGCAATTTTCTTCTGCCTCATTCCATCTCGAGTGTAGAATACGAGAAAAAAAATTGCAGATGTAAAAGCAAAAAAAAAAAAAAAAAAAAAAGAAAGAAAGAAAAGAATAACAAAGCTCTACGCATTTCTTTTGTACCAGATTATGATGACTTTTATAGGCATTTGTATCACTTTTTTGAACAGAAAACGGAATGAATGAATGAATGAATGAATGAATGAATGACTGAATGAAGAATGAATGAAGAAAGGAAGAAAGAAAATAGAAGGCAAAAGAAAAAAAAAATCCTGAAATGTCGGCGATGAGAGGTCATTAATGTCGGATCGGACAGAAGTTGAGAAAGTTTTGCCTTTTCTATTTCACGTTGGCGACAGCATGACTCCTTGGTTGTGTTGCTGAAGGCGAGAAATTCATTCCATCCAGTGAAGGTTTTCAAAATGAAAATAAGAAATTATTTGTGCACGAAAAAAAACTCCGTAAATTTGTATTATAGATGTCTTATTGCATTCTCTTATGGTTTGTGTATTTGAAATCAATATGGGTACCTACAGCGGGTTAATGGAATTCTTGAAATTCGATAAATTTTGCCACGTTATTCTATAGTCTGTACAGAACTCGCTGAACACCGTAGGCGTTATTGTCGAATTTTGTCGATCTTATTGGTTACTTCATATGTGTGCTGAATTTGACATTATTTTCTGTTTTCGAGTTCAGAATTATATTTTCATTAGTAACAGACAGAGGAGCTATAAGTCGTAACTTCATCACATTCATAGTTAGGCCAAATTTTCTCGTCAGCTATATTTAAATTAGGACCTTAATTTACCATGGTTTTTCTTATTTCAAGTTTGAAGTTGAATAATTTTTTCGAATTGGTCAATAATACTCGTACTTAATTCTAATTTGTAAAATGTAAAGAGTAAGTAGTAAGTACTAAGTAGGTACTCAGGATTAGGAAATGAGGAATTGGAACCAACTTGAACCATCACTTTGGGAAGAATATACGTAAAACGAACTGAGTTTTCAAAAGGGAGTTCTAAAACTCTATGCATTTTTCCCAGTTCTGGGAAATATATGTAAAATATATTGGGTGTTTTTTGTTATTTTCTTCCTTTTTTACACCTCTTGTGTATACCTCCATTCAGAAAAAAAAAATAGAAAATTAAAAACTAAATATAAAACAGCAACATCAACAAAATTCAAAATTAATAATTGATAATAATACCTTGCAATAACAATGTTTTAAACCTATACAAACATCATCAATTCCCAAATGCATGCGTATTGTGAGATGTCCATGATTTACGCGATAAAAATTTAGCTCTTCATTTGAACGCATTTTTGTGAAGAACCAAGAGGGCTTTTAGCGGATACAAAACAGAAAATTGAAAATTTTTCCATCAATTTGTCAGTTATATCGTTGTTTGCTGAAGCAGAAGATTCGAGAAGGCAATGGAATGTACATAAAAAGAAAATGTTTACGGAGAAAAGGTATGGAAAGAGACGAAACTTTTACTCGTACTTTTCTTTTACTTTTTTCAGTCTTGAATACGACGACGTAAGTAACTAAAAAGAGGACTGTGAAAAACCTCCCCATAAAATGTAGCTAAAGGGAATTTTTAAGAAAAATTCCACTCAAATCACGTACATTTTTACGAAAAAAAAAAAGAAAAAAAAGATAATCATTTCGCATTCAGTTCTCATAAACTGTACCTTCGCATATTATATTATTGCAAACGCTTCCATTTTCTCTTAGACTTCTCCAATGTAATCTACATCAAAGAACAAATCGATAAGAAACTGGTGGGAAGAGGGGGAAATCTGAGTTTTTTTTACGTTCAAACCAAGAAAATATTTCGCCCACAAATAGGTCCAGCGGGTGCATTTTAATTTAGAAGGGAGTTAGGCGACAATGAAATACGATAAACTGTAAAAAAAAAAATACAGAAACCAGAGGAAAGAATAGCGGAAAAAAGTTCATAAAATGAAAATAGAGCAGGCGACAAAATAATTATAATTGGTCTGAGATTTCCGACGATACTAAATTACGAACAGAAGTCGGTAAATAGTTGATAAATATTTGTTGAAATGCATCCTAAAAAATAAAAGAAGAAGAAAAAAGGCAGTATAGTTATACTCAGATAATATCTACTGATTTATGTAAATTTGAAAAATGAGGATGCAATGCAACACTGCCAATTTCATGAGTCGATCTAAATAATATTCGAGTTGAAAAGGGAACATCTACATTGTATTCGCTTTAAAATACAAAAATTTGCTCTTTTTTCAACCTTCGAATGCTGAGAAAAGGAAAAGAAATGTTTTTTTGTAGGATTTACAGAGGAATAAAAGTTCATCTTCTAATACGAGCAATCAATTTAATACAACACCGATAGAAATACAAACGTAAATTTTTATTTCTCATTAATTAGCCTGAAGCAGTAAAATACTAATTTATAAAAATTCAAGAAAAACTATTCTAATCCTTGAAAAGACACATTCTGGTAATTTCTCTTGGCTAGATTTATTAGAATTATAATACGAGTACAACACCAGAAACTGAAAATATTTAGGAAACACACTGTCTGAAAATTTGATTTACTTGAACAAATCGCAACGAAATACTCGTTATGTGCAAGATGAATGGATCATTAAGTTATCTACAAAATTCATGTCAGGTCGTAAATAATAATTTTCATACTTCGACTTCTCTCTCAAAATTAGGTAGCCTATCGTATTCGACGATGCTTACCTCAATCTCATTCTCATTCTCAAAGTTTAGCAACCGACTGCACCAAAAAATAAAATGGAAACTTCCCAGCAACTTATTTTACCAAGAAACTTCGAAAACATTCCAATATTTTGAACAAATATTGAGTACAGTAAAGAAATGGTTGCTAAGAAGAAAAGAAAAATTGAAAATGTAGAAAATATCTGTTTGCCGCGTTTCTTTCCTTCTCAAGGCGGAATAACTTCATGATACAGCCTCTGAACTGATTACTTTTTTTTCTCTTTACTGCGAGTAAAAAACTTTTCGTGCAATCGTAAAAAATAAAATGAAAACCCCGCAATCTGAACGAACTTCGTCATTTCTATTCCGCAGCTAATTTAATTTTTTTCCCGCCCCAAGGATTTTCATTCATTTGATGCCACATACTGGAATGAAACGAGTTAACAAATACATTTATATCATTGAGTAAAAGTGGAATGTGAGTTGCAAATAGAGAGACGCTGCTGCACAAACGCAATTTCATCTTAGAATTTCGATTAGAAAAAATTTTTAGTGGGCAAACAATATTATACAAGTACATACGTACACCTACGCAATAATAAAATGAGATAACGAGAAAGACAGATACCATAAAGCTTGAGAGAGAAATTCAAAATCAATTACACATCTAACAAGAAAAAATTTATTGGATGAGAAGAGAAAATTTTATTTCCATCCTGCCTATACGCTTTCGAGGAGGATGACAAAAAATGTTATACGCCATGAAACATCTGGGTACCTGAGAAATAAATAGAACATCATGCTCAGATGTATGGGTAATGTTACTACTCGTATATCAGTTGACAATTTTTTCACAATACCTCCTTCTTCAACTTGACACCAGCTCTTAGTAAAAAATGAGGGCGGCATAAAAATGCTCATTTATTGACCCATCGGGCTTGCCTCTTGAAGACCTTAATTATCGCACTGTGTCGTGAACTTCAGACTCGAGTGTATGAAAAGGCGAGTACGGAAAAGCCGAGTGAAAAGGATGAATCTAGAAAATGCGACTTTTACACAATAAAACGCCAAATAAAAAATTACACGAGAAAAGTGAAGAAGGGGTGAAAAAAGACGCTTTTATAAAATTGTAGACAGTGAAATGTGGAGACTGCATACCATTTACGGAACTTGTTCTCGTCTTCATTTGCATGAGACAAAGTGCTCTTGTATATTCTTTTCGCGCATTGTGGAGTCTGAGAAAAGTTCAAATTTTTTTCCCCAAGACTAGAGAGCAACTTGTCTTACCAAAAAATGTTTGCCAACCCTCAAATGCTGGAAGACTCGGAATATTTTTCGATGTGTTAACATCTTTGTTTCAATAAATTCGAAAATCTCGAATCGATAACGAACCAAAACACCAATCACGTACAATTAGTGAACTTTGATTCGTGCACGCTTTTTTGATGTGTTAACAATTATTGGGTGCTTTTCTTCAAGAAGGGCGTATCTCATAAAAGTTTGTTTTGAGAAAAATGCATTTCAAATATTCAATTGATCATGACTTTTTTTCCAATGACAGAGACAAGCGGTTTTTTTTTTGTTTGATTGCTACATTCCTCCTCTATAAGAATTGATAATGAGTCAGTGGATTACTTATCCAGGGCAGAAATAATATTTGGGTGAAGGGAGTGCCCTGATACGCCCTTCTTGAAGAAAACTACTTTTTTCTCACTTTTAATGCCAGTAATTTATAGAATGTGGAAGTTGATAATGCCAAATACATGAAAAATGGCTTGAGTAATACTGCTATAGATACAACATGGTAGTTTCTATGACCATAAAAAAATGGCTGATGTCATTTTCAACTCCATTTCTATTTGTTTAGCGAAAATTTGTGGCTAAATGAAAAAGTAACTTCTCCACCATTCAGAATATAAAATTCTCTATCAGAATTCATAAAAAAATTCTATTTATGGCGAATGTGATCTTTGTTCAGATTCTGAGCTTCTCATAGGCTCTTCTTGATGGGGTAATACCAATTGCAAAAAGCAAAACTGAAGGTTTTTCTCTTTTTTTGAGGCCCTTAAATTAAACAATTATGTTAAATTTGGTATCATTCGAATCGGCCAACCTTCAGCTACAATTTCATTTTTTTAAAAAACAGGATCGATTAATATTTACTCACCTTAAAAAACAAAATGGTGGAGCAAAGTCAAGGGGTCACATATAGAATAATTTTTTTAAATTTCTTCAAAAAGGGCTGCATATCTCAAGATTCGCCCTTCTTGAAGAAAAGCACTCAATTATAAACATCTTTATTTTCACTCACTCGGGGCTAAATTCGAAAATTTGCCCAAAACGCAAAATTTAAAAACGAATGTACATGCGCGACGCAGATACATATATATACACGCGCCGTTGTCAGTGTTTTCCTGGTGTTATCAATGAATGGTTCTCAGTTGTTATTATTTTTCTTGATGGTTCGTTAATCGTTTTCAATTTTCCAATTTTCATTACCGTCTGAATTATAGTAGTTACCTATTATTTATTCATTTTAATATTTTAATGAAGATGTTAACATATTTACGATGTAACAGTGATCAACTCTTCGACCATCTATACTAGATGGTCGAAGGATTAACTGAAACTTGAGGTTATTTTTTTCTTTGTACGTTCATAATATTGTAGTATTTTATTCAGTTTTTTATTGCAACTCGTAAGTCCAACACACGTATGTGGGAAATAATAGATATACTTGTATTTCGCTACAAGCGAGGAAAGTAAGCTATTTCATACCAGTGCGAAAATGTTTGCTCGAGCCGAAGGCGAGTGCAGCAAAATTTTGCTCAACTGTATGAAATATCTTACTATACGAGCGAATTGTGAACGATGTTCTTCACAACAAATACTTGATTAGAATTAAAATAATAAAATATGCACTCAAAATCTAACTTTCATCATACCAGAAATAAGTAAATGATTTTCCATTTTCTGGAGATTTTTGAGAGAAAATTTTTCATTGTCAAAACCTTTGGGTGTACCTATTTACCGCGCCCCAGTGACTGAAAAAAAAAAATTAATTGAAAAATCAACCCGCGAATAACCAGCCTAATGACCTAGTGACGACCAAGTGTGGCATGAAGGGTTATTCAATAACTAACGAAACGACTATTTTGGTCGGCATCTGTCGAAATTATATTTCCGACTCGACGACGCGACGTCGTTTTCAGAATGACCTTTCACTCATCTCACCCCTGTCCATTCGCTCTTACATTTCCTCATTTTTCGCTTCTTATAGTTCTCCATTCTGGGCTCACTTGTACCGTAATTTTCGGTCGGTATTTGACTCCAATTTGTCGCTTCAATTGAGTTATTATCGAGCCTCGAATATCTCTGCGTTGGCCTTTGTTTCCGAAGATACTGAGGAACGTAGAAGAAATTTCACAGATATTATCCAACAGATTTATTCTCGTTATTTGAGCGATTATTATTATAATAATCGAAGCTGATATTAATAAGATAACTTTATATTTAAATTATAATTATTATGTCTTTTTTTTAGGCTGAAATTTGGAGCGTATTTATCGCCATTTTGAGAAAATCTGTTCGAAATCTTCAAGCATGCACAGAAGTTGGCTTAATAGAGCACGTATTATGTCGACTACATCGAGCGAATTCCGTCGTAGCAGGTTAGAAAGCCCTTGAATTTTATAAATATGCATATATTATTATACTGTTTTAATTCATAATTCTACCCGTATATAGATTTTCAGCTGAAAATAAAATATCTACTCGTACTTATTACCTTTTACTAATTTTATTCCACTCGACCGGGTGAAAGAGGAATTTTCTATTTCCACCTCCGAATAGAAATTTAATGGGAATAAAAGCTCGTAGAAATAGTAAAATATAAAGAGAACATTCTTCTTTTTCTTCTTATTCAGTCTTGAAACGTAATGTTTCAATTCCATCCATTGGGACCGGCCTTCATAATCAACTATTCTTGATTACCTAAAATGACTTTTTTAAATGAAACTTATTTCACAAAATGCATGAAATTTTTCCGTCAATCTATCCTATTTTTATTTTTATTACTTACTCATCTGTCTACTGAAAAAATTAGGACAGACAGAATGGAGTATATGACAATCGATGTTAGCAGACAGCAGGGCCGTAGTAAGACAGATAGAAGAAACTCCATCAACCTATCCTACTCCAAAAAGTCTTAAATTTATTTTATTTTAGAGAAAAAACAGTCTTAGTGGATAGGTACTGGGACTTAATTTCGTTATTCTGAAACATAATCAAGGAGAAGACGGTGTCGAGATATGTCAAGAAATTGCTAGTATTTTAAAGCACTTGAAATTCTAGGAGCGAAAACTTTGTAATGAAATTTTTATTGAATTTTGTCAGATTTACTTGTCGATATGTTGGGCGTATTAGCCAGCTACAGTATTACCGTCAAAGAGCTGAAACTGTTGCTGAGTGCGATGAAAGCGGCCAACGGAAAATGGGTACGATTTATCCCAGTAATTAACCTCGCCTCCTGCTTTTGATATTAATATCGAGTCCGTCGAAGCATATCTATAGGGACTTCCTTTTGGCTTTGTGCTATCATCACCGCGTTCCCTGTGGAGCGTTTGCGACAGTGCTCGATCTGCAAAATGCTCATCTCATATTTTATTATGGCTACTAATTTGTGGCATTATTTGAGTAGTGCAGAAGGGCAGACGGGGTATCGAACGAACCTTTTTACTGTAATGCCGTTGTTATGTTCTGTGTCGGAAATTAATTTACGAAAATCGAATAATTGTTCATCGCGAACGTTTGACGAGCCCCCCAAAAAGGATGGCCCAGGATGATGCGAAAGGGTGAGACCAGCAGCTGCTTTTATCGTACATCTCTTGGTCGAATGCTACGAACACCCATTCGTATCGTATGCGGGTTTTCGTTAAGAAAATTTGATTTAATCGATATACCGCCGGGACAGACATGTAGCGTACATAACATTTTCGCAAAGGGATGCTTATTTCACGTTTTAGTAATGGTGGTCAGTTTTATGGTGAGAGCAGCTATGTGGCGACTGGCGAGGGTTTAAATTGTTATATACAGAGAGAATGGCGGGCTAATTTTGGGTTTGTGTGGTCTTCGCTGAAATGCCCACCACGTCTGAGTAAATTTATACGAAGAGATGCCGCGTTCGTTGCGAAATTAATTGCCTATTAATTTATTATCAGCGAAACTGTTGTTTGTTTTTCTATTTTTCATCTTCAGCCCAAACATTCCACCAAATTGCTCTGTGTTCTGCGCCAGATGCCCCAAAGGAATGGACCGGATGCGTTTTTCACGTTTCCTGGTCGAAAAGGATCTGTAAGTATAATTTATTATACCTATTATCTTCATGTAAGCATGGCTGTTAGGGCGCAGTTACTTTTTGCTTGATGAATAGTTGGAAGAGAATTACCTAAACTTCTATAGACATCAAAGGAACGTTTGAGCTTTATCCAGTCGGTTTACTTGGTCTTTTTTATTTTATTTTAATTTTTGGCCGTAGTGGTCTTCAGTAGATAAGTATTATCTTATGTTGAAAAGTAGTGTGCTTGCACGCATTTCAGATGAACGACTTAGGTGTGAGAGATGTTAGGGTTTGTCCAGAGCTTATTCGTGAAATTTTATTCATCTGGCTGTGGGTCGAACGAAAATTCGATACTATCTGTCATGTTCTATCTACAAGCGTCCAAGCCAGTTTTCAGGGCAGCAGATAAGAGAAGACGGACAGAGAAATTTATATTATTGAATAAACGAAGACAACTATTCCGTAAAACAAAATGCATCAAAATGAATTTTCATCTTTCATTTTCTACTTGAATAATAATTCAGAATTTTCACTGCCATTTAAAAAAAAATTGTATTAATAGATTGAAGCCTCTTGGGTGACGTCACAGTCAATGCAGTAGTAGGCAATTTCCATTTACGGTATCTATTCTGAAAGTGAGAATCACTTCTGTGACAGATACACTTGTTGAAAAATTATTAAAGACATGTTGTTTCGTTGCGCATTGTTCTAATTATCCTGAACTGATATAAACATTAATTATATCATCTGTCGGACTTCTTCTTCTTAACCATGATGTACGAGTACATGAAATATAATTATGTCCATCCCCCTAACGTACGAAAGGTTATGGAAAAACTCTTCACCATGATCATCTTCATAAAATATCTTATCGAGATACTTGTCGTAGAAGACGAATGTTTTTAAATTTGGTTGGCAGCTCGACACCAAAATAAAATTTCATGATCCATTAGTTAAATTGGTTTTCAAATTATTGTCATTTGGGCCATTTGTGAAGCAGCTTGTGCGTTTATTTTTTTCCTATTTCTTGCAGGCGATTGTTTTACCACCATTAGCGAAATGGCCTCATGAAAATGGTTTTACCTTCACCACATGGTTTCGTTTGGATCCTATAAATTCAGTTAATATTGAAAGAGAGAAGCCCTATCTTTATTGGTGAGTATTAAAGGCTTTCTGGTATCATTTTCAAATCTATTTCAAAATCCTGTAAAACAGAAGCATTACAATTTTTTTTTTTGTTTTAGTAGACGCTCCATCTCGATTATTTTTCGGGGTAGCGTTTTTCGATAAGAATTTTTAAAATTTTAAAGGTCAGAATTGAAAACGTTTCTTTGAACGTCGACGAATTCCCTTGCGTACTGTATAATCCCCCATCTTATTCTTCGAAGACAGCCATATTTTGGACGAAAAATATAATTGAGGTTTTTGAATTTTGACTCGTCTTTTTTGAGACGTCTATTTTTATTTTTATAATCGTCTCTCCGCCTCATTTTTATTTTCCTCATTTATTTTTTTTTTTTTTTGGTAGGTATATTGGTTGCCAGACTGTTGTTTTGTAAATCAATTGGCCGTCTTTCAGGCGGGTGATAATCCCGCCCACCGCTATTTTGTTCTTCTAATACTATATGTACCTGACTGCGTCCTCATTTATTTAGTTCCTTTTTTATTGTTTCCAATCCGCCTTTTTTCTAAATAATTATTGAGGAGCGAGTCCTCTATTGTATTTTGGATAACCTTTATCCTATTCAAAATTTTTTTTTAATGTCATGTTCGACTTGCGTAAGTCAGCGCAGGTATAATGTACATGATAATTATGTACATGTATTAAAAATCTGGCACTTACGATACAAGCTTAAGGGTTCTTGAAAATATTCCACTATGACCAGTATTTCGCAGATGCTTTTGTGACATTTGCCTCTTTTTCTGTCCTATTATTATCAAAGGTTATTATTTGTCCAAGATATTTTCCTTCTCATACTGTATTTCTATTCTGTTCCCGTCTATTGTTATTGGTTTTTTGTTAGTAATATTAGTTAGTATTTTAGTTCCGTTCGCGTTGATTGTTAGTTCAGCAACTAAGCCCTCATATAAGCAAAGTCAATTTGAATATATAATATTAATTTATTGACTCATATTATTATGTTATCCTATGATATGCGAAATGGCTGGCGCTAATTTTCAGATTATTATATCTGAAATAGCGTAATAATTTTTTAATTGAGATTTGAGAGTTTTCTTTTAATGTGTCTTGCAGTTTTAAAACCAGCAAAGGGATCGGTTACAGTGCTCATTTTGTCGGCCATTGTTTGGTATTAACGTCGATTAAAATCCGCGGCAAAGGATTTCAGCATTGTGTCAAGTACGAATTCCATCCGCGCAAGGTAAATGGGCTTTAAATGTCTGCTCTTTCGTACATATTATACTCGTAGTATTGCGAGTTTTCACAGTCTCTGTGGATACCTTCTTTTACATTGAATCGATTTTAATGAAAAATTGTTCCTTTTTAGTGGTACATGATAGCCATCGTGTATATCTACAACAGATGGACAAAGAGTGAGATCAAATGCTTGGTCAATGGGCAACTAGCTTCGAGCACAGAAATGGCGTGGTTTGTTTCGACCAATGAAGTAAGTCTATATTTTTTGTTTCAAATATTGAAAATAAATTCTGAAAACGGAGGGAAAATTCAAGAGAGGTACTAAATAAGAGTTTCATGAAATCCAATTGGTCTAATGGTTTTGACCTTTGCTGGTGAAATTCATCGTATCTAAAGCAGTTTGGGTATTAATTTTGTTGTAGGGAAAGATTTTTTCATTTTTTCGCGAATGTGGAACATATTCATCGATCTACTTATGTATTTTGTTATTGAGATAAATACTTGTACTTATAGAGAAAAATATTGATGTATCGTCGATAAATTTCAGAACATTTTGATCGTGTCTATAGTTTATTGATCAACAAAATTGTTCAATGTTTTAGACGTTTACAAGCGGTCTAATAGATGATGCTCGTGGTTTGAAGAGTAAAATACAAAAAAAAACATACTGCCTCAACTGTGTACATACTCGTACGTTGGCTACGTCTTTGTGACGGAATGGCTGTATCTAATGGTCGTTCAAAAGTCCGATAGTTCGAAAAAATATAGCCTACGCGCTAAAAAAAGTTCTACAAAAATGTCGTTATTTTCGTTCGCATTACGAGCTACGAACACAAATCCACCAAAATCCTTTTATTACTTTAAAACCTGTTGGCCGTAGAATCGAGAAAAAGAAAAATGACATTCATCTAGTTCTTCATTACGAAAATGGTACACATTCTCTGGTCAAATGTTTTCCATTAATTTAATGTCGTTTTTTTTTTTGTTTTTTTTTTTGTATTCTCTCAGCCTCCTTTTTCAACCCATTTTCTCGTCTACACTCAACACTAGGGGGAACTCACTCGGTACGAATTCGAAAATTTGAAATAGCCCTGCTATGTACCACCTTTTACGAGTACCAAATTCATTATTTTAATTAATTATATTTTAATTTTCATGTGTATGTGACGGATTGCGAATTCGGTATTTTAAATGGTTACAATTTTATGTGCAGCCTTTTGATAAATGTTACATCGGTGCGACGCCAGAGCTGGACGAGGAACGAGTTTTTTGCGGCCAAATGTCCACCATATATTTGTTCAGTGAGGCGTTAACTACTCAGCAAATATGTGCCATACATAGACTCGGACCAACGTACAAAGTAATTAATTTTCATTATGCTGTGTACGTTTTTGAGCGGTTTTTTATTTTTTATTTTTTTTCCGCCGCGCCGTTTTTATGGGGTTTGTTCGTTACGAAATTTTTGAACCTATCTTCTAAATATTTTCGTTTCTACTTTTCATAATTTTCATTTCACTTTATTATTTTCCAGTGTCAGTTTCGGTTTGATAATGAATGTAATTTAAGCTTACCGGAAAACCATAGGAGGGTGAGTGATACGCTGAGTAATTCTGATAATCCTGAAAATTGTAGCTTAGAGCAGTTGCACGCCGCTGATAAATCCGTAAGCGTAGATTATTGTTTGCTATTTTAGTTAGCTTTACGTATATTATTTTACTTTTATTTCATTTTTTATTTATTTATTTATTTTTTTGGTAAAGCATTGTTTTTCCAGGATAAGTGGGTAGGTATGATAATAGAATTCCTTATATTCGTAGGTAGTTTACGGTTTCACTTGATTAAACTAATGGCTGGTACTGTTCTACTCGATGAGTTTTACAGTGAGCTTGCTAAAGCAAGTGGGGGGGGATTTTATTGGGAAATTGTTTCCTCTGTTTCCCCTCCTTTTTATTCGATAATTACCTTTTTTTTTAATTCTGAAGATTTTTTATTGCCTCGTCTTCAGCTTGGTTATGTCAAGTGTTGGATTTATTGTCTCTCTGAAATTGACCTATTATTGTACAGATTAATTACTGAAGATGTTCAATGTTATGATTATGGATTTGTAGAGAGAAGAAATGAAAAGTGGATTTTTCTGCTATCCAATGTTTTATCGAATTAATATTTGTGTTGGATATTTGTTTGGTCTTGTCATTAGCCTGTTTTGGCGTTTGTGTAACTTCAATTTTCAGGAAGTGTCAAGTTAGATGATTGAAATCATGTTACTGACATGGTATAGTTTTCTTGATAGGACGCGGGTAGGAAAATGAAAATAAAAACTCGCGAACAAAAATAGACACTTGTAGAACTTTCTTGAATCACTTGAGCAAAATCGTCGTCACGTTTTTGCTTTTGTGTTTAATTTTCGTTTTCACAGTTTTCTGTTTTCACTGCTATTTTGTGTACCGTAGAATCGTAGATTGTGTTTCTTTGCTACATTTTCTTCTGTAAGTTGCAAACTTTTTGTTTTTGCTTCTATTTTCCATCTGAAAAATCTATATGCAACTGTTTTAGTTTTTGGGTTGGTTGGAGAGATTTTAGCTTCTTTTGTTGTTTTCCAAGCAATAGTCCTTCACTTTGATTCTTCATGTCTTTGATATGTTTGATCGTTAGCTAGTCTTTGTGGTATACGTGTAGATTTTTTTTTTTTTTTTTTCATGCTATTTTATTTTGATTGAGTATATATTATACGTACTAGTATTTTTTGATATTTATCCTTTCGTTGGTAAATGTGATTCTTGTATATTTTTTATAGGTGTTATATGATGGAAAGTTATCAAATGCTATTGTTTTTATGTATAATCCAGTCGCCACCGATAGTCAATTATGCTTACAGTCTGCTCCTAAAGGAAATGTTCCGTATTTTGTGCATACTCCTCATGCACTTATGCTTCAGGTAAATATTTTCACTTTCATTCATAATTTCGGAGCTTATTATTCGGTTATTATTGAAAAGTTTTCAACAGAAAACCTTCTGTTAATTTTGGTTTGACTTCTTTCACCTTCTCACTCGACCAAATAAGTTTTTAGTCTTAACTAACGTATCGGAAAAAGTACGAGTATATTGTTACATTTTGATCATTCCATCCTCTCCCATTTCTTCCAAAAATGATATATCCATTCAGTATTGCCCGGAAACAGTCTTTTTCGAAAATAATGTTTCGTTCGTATCAATTATTTATTTGCAGGACGTGAAAGCTGTGTTAACGCATTCCATTCATAGTACGCTAAATTCAGTTGGTGGAATTCAGGTTCTGTTTCCATTATTCTCGCAGCTCGATTTGTCTATGAATTCGAATGAAAGGCGAGATCCTACATTGTGGTAGGCTTACGTTATATATTTTATTTGTGTATTTAGCTAGTATGCGGAGATAAGTAACGATCATATAATGCGATATCCGTTCAATTGAATTTCAGTGCCAATTTGTTAGGATTTATTTGCGAGTTAGTGGAAATATCGCCGACTGTACAACAGCATATGATCCAAAATCGTGGTTTCCTCGTCATTAGTTACATGCTGCAACGACTGTCGCGAGATCACCTTACCATGGCAGTGTTAAATTCATTTTTACAGCTGACCAAGCATCTTATTACGTGTCTTTCATCTAACAGTGAATTATTATTAAAACAAGTATTTATTTTTTCTCTCTCCAAACATGCGTTGTAGCCAAAAACGAACCACCTCTTTGTTCTTTTCGTTCTTTTTTGTCATATTATCCTTTGGATTTCAGAAAGTCATTTTAGTTGGGCAAAAAATAAATACTAATCTTAGTCACAATTCAGTATTTATATTGATTAAAATTGTAAAATGTTGGAAAAAAAGTGATTCAATTTTTTATTCTGATTCCATAGTGTTTATTAATAAAGTTGAATGGTAGTTTTATCAGCTATATCTATTCTACATTCAGTCGAATTGAAAATTTCACTTATTAGTTGGTAGTCTTTGTACTCGTACGTGAGAAACTCAAAATAATTGGTCGAGATTTTGTCATTTCTTCTGCCGAATTTGATAAGCTGCAATTTTGTGATAGAAAACAAAATTAATATTGGTCGGTGATTCAACTCTGGTTCATTTTTTGGTTACTTCATAAACTACTAATTCAACTTGACTATGTTTTGCTAACTCAATCTTTGCTTTCAGTTATTGGATAATATATTATTCAATCCAGCTTTATGGATTTATACGCCTGCTCAAGTTCAAATTCGATTATATTCCTATTTATCTACAGAATTTTTACCAGATACTCAAATATATTCGAATGTACGACGAGTATCAACAGTGTTACAAACTATGCATACCTTAAAGTATTATTATTGGGTTGTGAATCCGCGGCATAAAAGTGGAATTATTCCTAAAGCTATCGGTACAAATTTTTCTCTTAATCCATATTCGTATTGTTATAATATACCCTTAACCAAACCTTATATGAATTTTAGATGGTCCAAGGCCGCCTCAAAAAGATATACTATCCATCAGATCGTATATTTTATTATTTTTAAAGCAACTCATGATGCTGGGAGTTGGTGTGAAAGAAGATGAACTACAAAGCATTTTAAATTACCTCTCTACAGGTAAAGCATGGTGTTATTTTTGATCTGTAGTCAGGAAGAACTTTAACTCGGTTGAATCTTATATTTTAAATGGAGAAATAGGTAGAGGGATTGTTGAAGCACTGTGAGAAAGAATGCAAGAAAGAGGAGGTATAAAATAGAAATACATATTTATGCATTTCTCATGAAGTGTTGAAAACTGAAAAACCATACCAAAAAACCGTTATTTTGGAGAACTGAAAATGTTTTATTATTTTAATAATTTTTCCTAAATAGAAGAATATTTTCCCCTCGAAATATTGTGTTTAATTATTTTTTATCGGCAAAAAAATCAATAGTTTCTATTTTTCACCATATTGTTCCTAGCGTTCTTCTTCTTTGCTGGAAGTAAGCACAAGTATATTATTTTCTGAGTAAAGTTACTATAGTGGAAAAATTTGCCCCAAATTTTTCTTCTGGCTATAGATCTACATACACATACATGTATTCGGACTCGAATATATTATATTTTTGATTTTTTTCTTCGCAGTTCACGAAGATGAAAATCTTCATGACATTCTCCAAACGCTGATTAGTTTGATGGCTGACCATCCGGCAGCTATGATCCCAGCGTTTGATATGAAACAGGGTGTTCGAGTAGTATTCAAATTGTTGGCGTCTGAAAGCCAGTTAATAAGACTGCAAGCTCTTAAGTTATTAGGATTCTTTTTGAGTCGTAGTACCCATAAGTTAGTATAATTCTGTTACTAATATTTCGTTATATTATTATCTGTGTAGACACTCATTCTAATTGAATATTTGACCTTTTTTTTTTCCATCAGACGTAAATATGATGTGATGAGTCCACATAATTTATACACATTATTAGCTGAACGATTACTTATGCACGAAGATTGTTTAAATTTACCCACGTACAATGTTTTATACGAGGTATGAATTTTCATAAATATTTCTCAATTTGGAGATTGCTTACTTTTTCAGTAATTTTTTATGAATATTGGCCATATTTCAATTCCAATCTTCAAATTTTTCTCTAGATAATGACCGAACACATAAGTCAACAAATTTTGTATACTAGGCACGATGAGCCTCAGAATGAGTATCGATTAGAAAATCCGAGTATGTATTTTCGCGATCTTTCAGCATTATTCTAAAACCATTGATCTCTCATTTTTAAACTTTTTGTCCTTCATTTTTAAACTTTTTGTCCTTAGTGATTTTGAAAGTTGTTGCTACTTTAATTCGACAATCCAAATTTACTGATCAGCTAACCGAGGTGAAAAAACTATTCCTGTCCGATATGACGATTTTATGTAATAACAACCGAGAAAATAGAAGAACTGTGTTACAAATGTCTGTTTGGCAGGTAAATTATTGCAATATTAATTTCTGACATTTGTTCTGAACTATTTGTAAGTTGTAAACACTGTCTTTATGGAGCTCATTGATTTTATTTAGGAATGGCTCATCGCAATGGCTTATATACATCCGAAAACCTTGGAAGAACAGAAAATAAGTGATATGGTTTATAGTTTATTTCGTATGCTACTGCATCATGCTATCAAATACGAGTATGGTGGCTGGCGAGTGTGGGTTGACACATTGGCCATTGTTCATTCGAAGGTAGAATTTAGTTTTAAAATTGTATTTGAGAGCCGGTATATTTATGTTAATTTCTACATTTTAAACTGATTTTGATGCGTTGTAGGTTTCTTATGAAGAATTTAAACTGCAATTTGCTCAGATGTACGAACATTATGAAAGACAACGTAGTGATAATATAACCGATCCGCAGTTGAGGCAGCAGAGACCTATTAGTACAATTTCTGGATGGGAAAATCATTCCTACATATCTGCTGTTCAACACTGTACTTTGGTAAGCGTGGTTTGTGTGATACATTTTCAAAAGGTTTCGTTAGTTATTTAAAGGTATGTAAGTCAGAGCTACATGGGAAAGTGGATACTATCAAATGAGCTAACTTTCACCTAGGGTTTGTAGAATAAGATAGATGAAATAACCCTTTCTTGATTTCGGACATAAAAATAAAGAAGCCAAGATGGTCATGATGTAAAACTATTTTAGCCAGATTTACTCCGCTGAGAGCTTGAAACTTGTTTCTTCGGTTTTCAAGATTTTCTAATCCGATAAATTTATGATAATTTTTCGATTAATTTGAAATTTTTATGATAATTAGTCCCGTATAAGCTCTATCTAGTGCTATATTGCTACGATGCACTCGAATAGCACAAGCCTGTTTTCACCATTTTTCGTTTTTTTCTCCCAATTTATAATTGGGGCACGGCTGTAGCTAGATTGGGAGCTGAGGGGTGTTGCCCCTTAGCAAAATTTTTATTAACATAAAGGTTTCAAGTTTTTCTGATTGACCAAGAATTTTTTTGAAAAAAAATCAGTCCTATTAAGGTCTTGATGTTGATGCGTTCATTTTTTAATGTAGGAGTTCAACTGTAGCTCCAGGCGAAATATAATGTCACCTGCAGTTAAACTAACCTTTAATTATCGTTAACGTTTTTTTGTTCTCAGAATGTCGAAGCTCATGCAGAGGCCGAGGAAAAACAATTCGAGGTTGTCAAGTCGCCAACCTTTAGTAAAGATTCACCGCTCAGTCGAGGAGAACAACTGTCACCCGATCTAAATCCGTTGTATCCCGAATGCTCCATCGAGAACAACACATCTTACAACGACTATTCATCCACTATGGCTGAGAATATGACTCTATCTTCGACTGAGGAAGTGACTCAACCCCTGACTGAGGACGTAACTCAACCCTCTTCAAGTGAGCAGGGCGATGAAAAATCGGATCCAGAAAAAATTGAACCCCTTAGCGATGACGTCGTTGCTCAAGAAATTGGAACTGATTTTGTCGTTGAGGCGAATGATACGGCTCAAAGTACGGTTGTGAATGCTATGTTACCAGCAAACGAATGCATCGTTGAGAATAGTGAATCACAAAATATGGACGAAGAGTCAACCTCGGGTATGAGTACATCAGTTACCATTCAAGTGCCTGAGAAAGAAATTTTGGACAGTGATAATTCAGAAGCGTATTTAACACCAACTGATCCAAATGACACTGAGAAAAAAACTAGTTTGGAGAGTGATGCTGTAAAAACAGAGTCTCAGACTGATCCAGTGGAAGATGAAGAGGTTCCTCAATATAATGGTGTCGGCGAGAAGTGCGAAGATGATAACGATGAAAATGCATCTACTGTGCAGTGTGAGATTGTCGATAAATCAGATAGTACTGATGCCCAAATATCAGTCATTTGTGATGAAACAAAAAGTCAAGAAGTGACAGAGGACGGCGAGGTCAACGACCGAGTAGAAAGTGATTTACTGTCCAAGTCCCAGATTTCAGATTCCAACCTCTCGGATTCGTGTTCGCCTATCCATTCGACAGAAATTATTGATAATGCGGGTATCGCAGAAGAAAAACTTTCAAACGTTGCCACTTTGGCGGAACCTGATGATGAGTGCCAGCTTAAGACGACTTCTGAAACAGTAACTAAAACGACTAGTAGTTGCGGTCAACCTGAAGCTTCGACCAATGATGGTTAGTTTTTCCTTTCTGTAATTTACAAATTATTAATAAGTTTTTCTTTCTACTGTCCTACGAGTGTAAGAGAATACGAGTATATTCTATCGTACCTATACTTTTAATTACTCGTAGCTTTTTTTTTTTAATTTGACTAAAAGATCTAATCTGTAATTATTTTTACACGTTATTGTTATTTCATTTGTAGATGCAGCTGATGAAAATATAACAGCTGATCCTGAGAATATTGTTGATGAAAAAGAATCTGAATCTCCAGTTGAAGGAACAGAAGGTTTTTTTTTTTTTTTTATAAATTTGGAACCATGTTTCATTCAAAAATTCTTAGTCCTATATTAACACGTGACTTTATCCGTTGTAGAAAATGTACAGAAAGGTTCATCCGATACCAGTAATAGACCTATGTTCAGCCCTGGACCATCGAGGCCACCGTTTCGAATTCCTGAATTCAAGTGGTCGTATATTCACCAAAGATTGCTGTCTGATATTTTATATTCCTTGGAAACAGATATACAATTGTGGAGAAGGTTTGTTTATTACTTGAAAAAGTGATCTAGTTGTGTACTTTACTATAATTGACAATTTTTATTTGATTTTATAAATAGTCACTCTACTAAATCAATATTGGATTTCGTGAATAGTGGCGAAAATTCCATATTCGTCGTCAACACTGTTCATCTGATATCGCAGTTATCCGACAATCTAATCATTGCTTGTGGAGGATTGTTACCATTATTGGCCTCTGCTACGTCTCCTAATGTAAGTGGCGATCGTAAATATTCTGTCGGCATTTTAGTTCGTAATATTGAATAATGTGTAATTATTGATACGAGTTAGGTAGATTTGATTAATTCGGAATAGTATAATGAAACAGAAATTTTTCGTGAGAATGCACATGTAAGTTACGATTCAAAATTTGTGACGAATTTAAAACTCAGTGTTACCTTTTGAAAAATTTCGGGGTGCGCTATTGAACAACTGCTCTAATGTATGTCGTCCATTAGGGTGACATTGATGCTTAGTGAATGGTGAAAATGCTCATGTTGTGAAATTTCCTTCACAGAATGATTTGGATGTGATGGAACCGACGCAGGGCATGCCCGTTGAAGTTGCTGTCTCATTTCTCCAACGGTTAGTCAATATGGCTGATGTTTTAGTATTCGCCAGTTCGTTGAATTTCAGCGAATTAGAAGCTGAAAAGAATATGTCGAGCGGAGGAATCCTGAGACAGTGTTTGAGACTGGTATGGCCTTTCAACTTGACCATTCAATTTTCATATACTTTGTCGTTGAGCATAATACATGGTATTTTTTCTCTTATCACGTGGTTAGATATGCACTAGTGCTGTAAGAAACTGCTTAGAATGTAAGGAACGCAATAGTACGCACGTTCCGATACTTTTTTCTCGTAGTAATAACGGTAAAACGACATTCGTTCAGTCATTAGTTCGAGGAGCGCATGCGTCTCCTAAGGTAAATGGCTTCGTCACCCATATTTTACTTGCAAAATACGAATATAATTGAGAATAATGTTGTTCGCATTTTGTACAGGACATCGTAGAAAATATTACCTCCCAAGCTAGTCCTGTTCGCGATCCAGAAAAGTTATTGCAGGATATGGATGTCAATCGACTAAGAGCTGTGGTTTATAGAGATGTCGTTAGTACCTACTCAAAGCTTCTCGTGTTTTCTTCGAATGGTTGATTTAGTACTTAAATATTAATTTTGCCGAAATATTTTGCAGGAGGAGACGAAACAAGCTCAATTTTTAGCCTTAGCTATTGTGTACTTCATTTCTGTCCTTATGGTTTCAAAATATCGTGATATTCTGGAACCGCCACCGGTTTCACAGCATTCAGCTAATTCGCAGAACAGTGGTTCCACTGCTGTCAATGGTTCCTTGCTAAATAACGATCATCCCACCCGTAAGTATTTGAATATTGTTGGAATCATCTTCGAAAATATCCGTATACTTTCGATGTCGGTTTATCTGTGTGAGTGGATATTATGTAAAGGCTTGGAATTTACCACGGAACTATTTCTCAGCTTGTTGTAAAATAACATCTTATTGAATTTGAACTCCGTATTTTTGACATTTGCGGCAAATTGATGAACTTTGGTTCGAATTATTATGGTCTTTTCAAATTATAACTTCTCCAATGAATCATCGTGTCTTCTGCTTGACAGTTATTGTAATTGTAATGTCCTAATGAATATTATTTTATTCCACCTGGCCTCTTACCACTCTTCGGTTCAGTAATTCTTGAGCGGAGAAAAGTCCGTTGGGTGATTGATTTTCGTACTTAATGGAGAGGATTTGTCTCACCGACATGAGCACTAGTGTTTGGATAGGTCGTGTATACTCTTAGAAATTTTATTGAGTCTATTCAGATATTTTTCAGGTAGTTCCCGCTTTCTCTCCCTCGCGCCTCTAAAATATAATAACCTACAGTGGCAGTGTGTTTCTATTTATTCAATATGATTAGTATCTTGATATAATAACTTTTTTCGAATTCGTGATTATACTCATGTGTTAGAAAGATGAAGTCTTGGTGAGGTTAAGATAGTCATTTTTGCAGTTGGTGTAATTTAAATTGAATGCAAATGGAGAATAACGATGATGGTACGCAAAGGAGAACATGTTTTTCAGATAGCTCGACCTTAACTTATCTGAAACGACGTCAAGTTTATTTAATCGATATGTACTTACCAATCACATTCAATCAGTCTAATTTTAATTAGGTAGCTACACGTCATATGAACAGTTATCGTACCTACGTAAAACCTAACCTAAAACTAAGAGGGTTTTTCGTTTAGGTAGTGATTTTTAAATTGTAAATTTAGTTAGGTAAGTTAATGCATAAGATTTATTTCATTTAGTCGAATATCCTTTTTTTGCATCAGGCTCATACTCGTAGTTAGAATTCAGAGAAAATGCTCTCAACATTAAACTAAAACAATCATTTTACATTCAATAACATCTTTTGCGATGACCGACTCAATCACCAAACTTGAATGAAACAGAAAGAATAAACTAAAAAAAAATTGAAGTATTATTTATCTCAAGTATCATTTGTGACTTGATCGACTCGTGAGCCTCCTTATTAGATAGCAATCTCTTGTTGAGAACCGCCTTCTGGTAGCATATGTACTGATACTTCGGAATTTATTTTGCGTTGTGTAGGCATTTGTATACGATAGCACTTGAGCTCTGTCTTAGACCAATAGTGTTCGAAGAAACTTATCAAGGCAGTATCTTGAAGTATGTAATTTGTAAGAAAAACAACCTTTCCAGTTAAGGTTTGCACAATAGCACCAGTGAATAGAACTCCTGACAGAAATCAGAATTTTCTGTATTATTCATTACAACTTTAGTGCTTAAACTTGAATTTGAAGAGGCTACAGTAATTACTAATTATAGACTCGTTGTATTCGAGCTTTATTTAAAAAAATACCTGAAGTTTATAATTTTTGAAGATATAAGGACAATTTTATTAATAATTTTGGAGAGGCTTCACCTAATTCATATGTAAAATAATAATGTCAACCATGAATGGCTACCTAGCTGAGATACTGAATTTTCCACCCTGCAATTTCAAGCTACGGCCATAAGTTTTGTTGGGTATTTTTATTTGTTTCAACGAGTTTTTTTCACTGGTGCCACCATGCCAAACTAAACTGTGAGAGATTCTGTAGTGGACAAGCTATGCGTTCTTCTGATTTCCTCGGCTCCTTCTACTTTTGTTCGTGGTGTACCTTAGATTCATTTCGCTGGATTACCATCACTATAATCATTTTGAAAAGTTGATCATGTTGAAAATCAATTAAGTCGTGAGCAGATCCAAAAATCGAATTTCCAGCAACTATTGAAAGCTCATCAGCTAATTAGATATTTGATAATTGAGTTTTGAAAAATCCTATGAAGATTTCTTACTAGTTAGCTCATTTTCAGTCAGAATGCCTCATTTCGGTTCAATAACAATTTGATAAAATGAAAATTTTGGTCTCGAGGTATCTGAATTTAAATTAATGCGTTATCATTCGTTTCTTTATGTATTTCACTTTTTCATCGGGTTCCTATCCACTTCATATAATATTCTCAATAAGTTTTCTAATAAATGCGTTGTTGTATTTTTAGATTGTATGAATAATAACGCAATTAGTGGCAGGCCATTATTTCCGCAGTGGTCAAATCACGTTTATCCGCAATTTCTTCCCAGTTCTCATCCCCATTCTACACAAACTGCCTACCCCATTACCTCCTCATTGCCTACACAACCTGCTAATCATAGACTCGCTGCCAGACATTACTCAGCTCACTTGAGCCACCCAGGTTAGATACAGATTTTTTTTTTTATGAAGCACGCATTTGTTTGGATCCTCCTCATCTTTATTTTCATTTTATTATTTTATTTTCTATCTCTGGTTTAGTTTTTTCTTTTTGTTTTCCGTTTTAGTTTTCAGAAATTGAGAGATTATTTTGGTAGTTGTTGTTGGCTTTTTTTATTCGACGAAATACATTGCAGCCGTTATGGTAAATCATTGTTTTTCATTCCCTCACCGTTGCCTAGCTTTGGCGTTATATACATTCATAATTTACTTTCACTCCTCAGACCAGCAAAGCATGCCATTCGTATACCACATTGCATGCCACTATAACATAAATTAGTAAGTAACTCAGTGAGCCTATGAGACTTATCCAGTGTTGTTTCGAAGTGCCTTCATCAAAATGTCTCACCCTTACAAGCACATTTTCATCGAAAAAGAGTTCCAAAAGTGTAACTGTGACATCACAGAATTCTTTTCATTTTGCATGAGACGAGCTTTTATTTAGTAGAGCTTTTCCTTATAACTATTAGTCAAGTTGCCTAAAAATTAAGTTTCCTCTATTTGCAATTAAATTATTAGCTTTAGAAAATACTCTTACGTCAATCGGTTCATCGTCCATTTTAACAAAGATATTTGTTTGCTATTTGACCGATTAATTCTGTATCATTCTATCATCATTTGTATGAAAAACTTGACGAGTGATTTTGGCTTTTTTTTCCTTCTTTCTTAAATATTTCTGAAGATTGTTAATTTTAGACCTGTTCTGTGGTTTAAATTTTCAGAAGAAGAAGAAAACGATTTGGCTACTGACGATAATAATTCGTCCGTGCATACAGAACCTGGAGTTGTTTCATCCGTCAAGGTAATTTCATTAATTTTTTTTTTTTCTAATAGCAAAGCATGTTGATTGTTGGAAGTGTGATGGGTAGATACTCGATTTTTGAGGCTTTCGATATTTTCTTCATTCGACTTTTTGTGTGAATGCATCTTATCAGTTCTCGTTTTTGTTTTCCCCAAATGTTTGTGAGCATAAAATAATTTGTATTAGTCTACGAAGAGTTCAAGTTTCATTTGTATCAGAAGTGACCACAATGAATTTCTTTTTTTCATTATTTAACAATAAAATGAATTTAATTTTAAAAAGTCATTAATCTATGAGTAGTATTTATTTTTAATCTTAATTGCTCGATTCTTTAATATATTATTCCAAATTAAAGCTTAAAAGTAAATTATCTAATTTAAATTTTGATTTTTGATTTGTTTCCGTTTTTTCTAATAATGATGTACGTACTTAAACACAAAATTCTCTCGTATAGGATGTATAAATAAAATGTAAGTTAGGTAATTCGTTGAACCTTGAGCTTAAAGCTGACTGTTTTATTTTAACAAATTCTGAATCTTGATTAATTGTAACATTAGGTAGGTACTTGTGATTATAAGAGCGAGTATCCTAAATTCTTTCCGTCTCTCTGTAAATACATAAATCATTCATGGAGAAAATAGTTCATGGTTAATTTTTCCTTTCGAAAACCGAAGATTCCATCATTAAAGTATAGAATACACTTCATGTTTGTTTTGCTTGTAAATAATAATCATCAATTTTGGTGTCTAGGAAAAGAAACATTGAGATATTATTTCGATAGAACTCCTTCATTTTATTGTGCGTCTTATTTGAAAATTTTTTCTAATTTTCTGACTGTGAAATGAATTTAATTTTTTAATTGCATGATTTGTATTAGAGCTTCCTGACAATTTGTAGCATTAATCAACTTTTAAGATTGCGAATTCGTTTTGGTGCTCGTTGAATTTTCGATAATTTCTCGCCCTTTCTTGTGCCATTAACTAAATAATTATATACTTAATAAGAATTTTAATTTATTAACATCTTTCTTTTTATTTTTTGCATGCCATTTAATTTGATGTAATTCTTTTTTCGTTTGCCAATAACGTGGGATTTTAGACTTCTACTAGAAGTAATAACAACGCTGATAACCGTAACTTGGAAGTGAAAAAATATGCATGCTCTATTAAACAACCTTTAAACGTTCAGGTAGGCATTTGCGAATTTTTATTTATTTCGTTATTAATTTTCCGGTAGCTGATTGACTGAATGAATTGTGTCCAAACTTTTTTCGTTTCAATTATTATTGCGTATTATTTATGTGATTTTTATTTGAATTTCTTGAACGTGGAAGAAATTCAATGATGGATTTACATTATATTATTACTTTGTCCCGTCGACTTTTATTCTCATGTAAGGGGCATTCCACATTTGTACAGATTATGTAACTGTAGTACAGGTCTAACAAGCTTCCACCTGCAATCTTCATTCAAATGAGATTTGGTTGATTCCTCATTATTGAGGAAACGTGCGGTCTCTTATCTTAAACCAGTAAAGGATTATGTTTGGCATTTAGTGAATCGCTAATCTAATTTCATTGTTTTTCATCAGCTATAGCGGTATTATTCTGCAGTTTGTTTATTTTATATTACATGTTTTGGTGGTTTCAAGTGATTATTGATGGATAAGGTGTTATATAAAATCATAACTATAAGATAATATGTGAGTTGATCTGCAAAAAGAGACTAAATGTTGGCACCTGTAAGTTTCGAGATATGAGCAGCACTGTGTAGAGTACATTCAGAAAATCATTGAAAAAAAAAAAGAAGTGTTTCATCTCCAAAATTTGTAGAAATACGAATTTTTAATGAGAGAATAAGAAATTCGTTATTTTTTAGGAAAAAAATTTTTTTTCATTTTTTTTAAAAATCTTGAAAATTGTTGGATGTTTTTACATCTTTGTTTTCGTTAAACGGGCGTTTATTCGAAAATTTCAATTTGAAGAATAAAATCGATGCGGTGGAACGCAAAAATAATTATTAGTATTTCTCGATTAATTTACTTAGTGATTCGTTAATCGTTTTCAATGTTCCGTAATTTTCCATACAGTTTTCATCATTAAATTGAGTAGTGAAAAGGAAGAAACAGATTTCCAACATTTTTTACTTTCGAAAAAAACGCATTTGAAGTTTGCACATGAGCAAAAGTGGTGTTAAAATAAAGCTAGGATGTTGAAATTCGGAATACAGTATATATGTAAGAATATGTGAACACATTCTTAAATAGCCACAGTTTCTGTCTGTGTTGAAGCACTCGCTGATATAGTGAGTTGCAGAGTTCTCTCATATATATACCAGATTTAGATTATATTCATCTGTTGATTGATTTTAAGAGTAGAAAGATGATAGATGTGTTTGCATGATTCTTCATTATTTTCTAATAATCTTGCAAATCAATCAACACATGCCTAGCTAGTGGGATGATCTTGAGGAAGACGGAATGCCAAAGATTGGTAAACGATCAGCTCAAGGCTTGAGGAAGACGGAATGCCAAGATTGGTAAACGATCAGCTCAAGGCTTTCCCTGGTGCGGTAGAATCCTCTCGAAAATGGGGATGTAAGAATATGTGAACACATTCTTAAATAGCCACAGTTTCTGTCTGTGTTGAAGCACTCGCTGATATAGTGAGTTGCAGAGTTCTCTCATATATATACCAGATTTAGATTATATTCATCTGTTGATTGATTTTAAGAGTAGAAAGATGATAGATGTGTTTGCATGATTCTTCATTATTTTCTAAGAATCTTACATATATAAACCTATTTTTGTCTTATATAAATTTATTAGATTAGTTAGTGTGGTTTTCTCAGTTTCAGTTCATCCAGATTAGAAATCTCTTCTTGTAGATAGTTAGACACTCGCAGTATGTTTTTTTCTCCCACAGTAGGGGTAAAACTGTAAATCTACCATTGAGTTCTTTTCCATACTACCTCGTGACTCTTTTCAATTTGCATAAATTTTCTTTTACTGCCTTCGAACAACTGCTTTTTATTTTATTTTATTCAAATGTTTCTTGAAACTTTTATTGTGTATGTGTAGAGCTGTTGTTCAGAAGAAAATGTATCCACAATAAGCTCGCAACCTGCAAGTGACGTTGAAAGTATTGCTACAAATGATACGGACACTAAACAGCCTTTGCCAACGAATGGTGTCAACGATGAAGCATGGACTGAAGTAAATCTTAATGATGACGAGGATGTGAGAAATAGCCCTACATCAGTGCAGTTGAATGGTAAGAAAGTATATTTTAATTGGTATGTATTTGCATTTTCACTTGGGCTACTATCCAGCACATATAGTTCAATGGAAGCTTGTGAATATTTGTGTAGCTTCGAAAAAATTGTTAATTCAACATACTTTTGGATGGACTCGGTGACTAGGTCAGAGTTTTTCTCAAAAGTGTTTTTAAACAATTTTTGAAATATTAAACGTTTTCGAGGACCAATTTTTATTTCGAAAAAAAATTTTGATGTAGTTTTGTAGTTTTATTGAACCCAGAGTTAAGTTATAAGGGTCTTATTTTCAAACTTCGATCCTCCCCCGCCCCGCCACCGTTTATTTTGTATTTAATTGAGTTGTTATCTTAGCAGCGGATCAACAGCGAGGTGAGAAACCTCATAGTGAAATATCTGTGGTGAAAGTCAGTCATAATGATTCGTCCATTATTGCTGCGGTTCCGCAATCACGTGCCGAAGAGTTGCCTATGAAAAACATGTCGATACCATCTTCGGCTCCAGCCAGAGAGGCGTCCTTAACGCAGAAATTGGAAACAGCTTTAGGATCTGTATGCCCATTGCTGAAGGAAATTATGGTCGATTTTGCCGGATTTCTTTCAAAAACCCTAATTGGATCCCATGGACAAGAACTCCTCATCGAAGGAAAAGGTTTGACTGGTTAATCTATTACGATGTATTTTCTCTGGTAAAATATTTCCTTGTAACCTGGCCTTATTGCTTCTCCAGGTCTATCGACATTTAAAAATAGTCAGTCTGTTGTGGAGCTAGTCATGTTGCTTTGTTCGCAAGAATGGCAAAATTCATTGCAAAAACATGCTGGTCTAGCATTTATCGAACTTATTAACGAAGGAAGGTAATGGATACCAAATATCGACTTTTTTTTTTAAATAGTAAATTTTGTTTCGTTTGAATGTAATGAAAATGTTTGGTAATTATGTAGATTATTATCTCACGCTATGAAGGATCATATTGTTCGAGTAGCCAATGAAGCTGAATTTATTCTGAACCGAATGCGTGCTGATGATGTGCTGAAACATGCAGATTTTGAAGTAAGTGAATCATCATTTTGTAGATTCTATTTGAAAAAAAAAAATCCCAGAGCCCAAGGTCGCAAAACAATACAGTATTTGAGAAAGCGTATCCCAAATTTTCGAATGTACAGTTATATTTTATGTATCTGTTGGAATATTGATGGATAGTTCGAACTACTCTATCTACAAGCTAATTTCAGATTCATCACCGATGCGATGAGGTATAGAAATTTCTATGCGGAATATTCTACTATAGGGTAGTTGTCTTAGTTGGAATTTCACAGTACCGTAAAATGAAGCCAATAGAAATTCTTTCAAACTTGGAAATTCTGTATCTCGCGAATTTCTCAAAAATACCAAAAATACGGAAATTTTCCGTAAAAGTACGAGTATCAATTTCTGATTTTGAGATTTTTATTGGGCCCATCCAACACCTTCTATTAATATTTTTATTCAAAAAGCTGGCTTGGGAATAAAAAATAAAGGTTTTCACTTTCAAATTTTTGTGTTTTTCTGAGATGTCAGAGTAAGAATGATGAAAAAAAGACTATACGACTTGATTTCACTACGCAGTTTATAATCTTGCAGGTAGTCGGAGCAGTAAAAAGTTTCAACTTGTCGAATTTTCTGTTATACTTTTTCTATTAATATAAGGAAGTTTTGCTCACAGCACGGAATTTTTTTGAGGATTTTTAGGGATTCATCTGGCAATCTTGATTCGCCCCATTGTACAGTACCTGTTGTTCTGAATGTGCTCAGCCCCACCCTTGCAACATCTTGGTTATGTATTTCTCTTCAATAACATTTTGGGAATAGAAAATTGCTCAGAAAAAGTTTCCATTTTCAAATTTTTGGTGCCTCATACTTGAAGTAGCAGGTGTGATTGTAAACCTATAAGTATAGGCTCGTCCAGCTGATAATGCGAGTTCAGTTCAATTGATAGGCACGTGCATTGTAGAAAAAGAGAACATTCCTGGCAAGGTGTTTAATAATCTTTCAATCTTGTCAGACTCGTTGGATACATGTCCGTTTTGTGTGATGCAGAATTGAAATGCTAATCAAAAAAAAAACAGTAGCATGCGGACGTTTAATAGCAATGATGAACTAGCATTAACCGACTGTCGTTTCACTTACAGAGTCAATGTGGTCAAACTATGTTGGAACGACGGGACGAAGAAACGATGTGCGATCATTTGATAACCGCTGCTAGAAGACGCGATAATGTGATCGCTAATCGTCTGCTGGATAAAGTGACGAATATATTATCACATAAACATGGCGCATGGGGTTACAATGAAGAAACTAGGTAAGATGGTTGATAGCTGCCATCTCGTCCAAGTCTGAAAAATTCTGCAAAAATTGAGGGAAAATACTTCCGAGTTGAGTTTCTAGTAAAACTGTTCGAACGTTTAAAAAGTGCCGTAGCCAGGGCAAGTTTATGTAGAGCTGAGTCCGCCTTTCAAGTATGACAAAGAGTAGGAAGATTGGGACGGAGTAGTCCTAGGTGGGCCGCCCCTCACAAAATATTCTGGCTATGGTTATATCAAAAGCCTTGTTTTGACTCGACGACTGAAATCATCGTAAAATATCTTTGCGAATCGCGGAAATAATAAATTTTCATCATCCTTCATGGCTTGCATTGTTACAGAATTATAAAGTTGAGCAATAATATTTCAATTTTTTTTTTTTTTTGAAACTTTCATGACATGGCCAATGATTTCGCTTTATTTAAATTCGAGAAATAATAATTAAATATTTTCTAAATGGATTGTATCCTTATGAATTGAATTAATACGATCTACATTTGTGCATAGACGGAAAGAATTCTGGAAATTAGATTCTTGGGAAGATGATGCGAGGCGGCGAAAACGGTTTATCCACAATCCACGTGGTACAACTCATCCCGAGGCAACATTAAAAGCTGCCATCGAACACGGAGCGCCACAAGACGCTATTCTGCAGGTACGTACTCGTCTCGTAAAACAACTTTATAGTCGAGTAATTACTTATAAAAACCTACAGAAAAACGTATTTTACGATTATATCCGACGGAAGGGTGGAGAGGGGAGATACGTACCATCTCGCTAAACATAGAAATGAAGAGTGTATAGGAGCCAAAAAAAAAAAAAAAAAAAAAAACGAATATATAGCTGAACAAATTAATAAAATACTTTTTTTTTTAACACACTGATCTTCCAAATGTGATTTTTAATTTTTTTTTATTTATATTTATTTACTATGGAATTTGTAGGCACGCGAAGAATTTCACGCCCAGTTGGCGGCTTCATCGCATCAGAATTCTGTGCCATCTTCGGATTTATTGGATGATGCTGATTTAATGACCGATGATAGGGATATCGATGTCGATCTCAACGGTGAGAATTTGGTTTTGATGTGTTAATTTTCAGTGGCATAGCGTAGATGTATAGTAGATGTGTGAAAAAAAAATCCACATCAGATAGCGTCGAAATTTGGTAGCTTTTCTAAATGTGGCTGAAAATTTACATAAATTCGTTCTCGATCGATGAATTTTTTTTTATTAGTACTTATATTATACTTTTTAAAATTTCATTGCACTCGATTACATGTTTAAAGTGCTGCTCGACTGAGGAAGTGGGAAGAAGAATGTCTTATGTTACCTGAATATTAAGTTGAAGCGTAGAAAGTATATGTGGAATTATTTGTTCAAGTTTCGATACTTATCGTAGATTACATCAGATTTTCTCGATTGTATCCAAGTTTTTGCCGCGAAGAGTTGGGGGGAAATAAGCTTTTCCTATGGTTGAGAATATTTTTGGTTCATGCTCTTAGAGAGCTTGGAAGGAAATTTAGTCAGCTTAATTTTTTTAATCACAATTTTATTGAAAAGACGACCCATTTGATTTGAAAATATGTAATGTTATTCGTAGTTCTGTTCTATAGCACTCTTTAATTTAATAATAGATTAGTTGTTATAAACATAAGTAATATGTGATTTTTATTTTCCGTCAATGCGAATTTTGTTGATAACTTCATTTCAACTTAGGATGGTACAGCGGCACTAAAGAATTGGTTTTTTAAATTGAGCTAACGTATTAATATTGCGAATGAGATGCCTGTTTTGAAAATTCTTTGAAATTATCAATTTATTCGTAGAATTTTCTCACACAAAATGAGAGTGAGGAAATAGGCACTTTTACTCGCACAGTGCAGTGTAGATACTATGATTCAGACAAATGAGTACTGCATTCATGAAAAATTTTAGTTTTTTGCTGAGAGTAATTTATGTTATCGAATATCATGTTTCACTGTTAATAAACAGAGGGGCTGAAATTGACGAAATACTGTTGGCGAATGTACTCGTAATATTTTCCCCTTTGCCGCCGTGAAAATACCGTCAGGTTAATTTATGCTTTATCTAAAATCTGAAAACCTTACACTCCTGAGTACCTCACCCTAAGTGTTCAACTGTTCTGAACGTCTAATTGAAATGAAACTGTAAATGCACCTCTGAAATAATATTTCAAGTACGGAGCGGAGGTCCTCCTTATCTCCGCTTCTATTTTTATCAATAAAATACGGATTCGCGGAATATTTAGTTAGGTGTATATGTTGGAGCAACTAGAATATTTTTCTAGCAATTAAGTTGGACACGTACTTCTTATTAAATTGTATTATTTTCTATCTCGTTTGTTGTTTGTCGTTTAGGTACAGCGAATATGAGCACTAAAGTTAAATTAATCGCTCCTGGTATAGTGGCTCCTGGCATAATGTCCATCACTTCTACTGAATTATATTTCGAAGTCGAAGAAGAGGATTCAGAATTCAAGAAGATTGATCCCGAGGTAAGTTTGTCTTGTATAACTTTTGAAAAATTATGAATCGAATTCTTTATACGACAAACCCATCCACTTCTTTTCGCCCTCCCAGTATGTATGTGATGAGGGTTGATGATTGAAAACGACACAGAAGTTATAGGATTGCACAGTATGTCGTCTCCGTGTGGATGTTAACATTTTTTTTTTCTTCTTCCTCATTCTGATGAAGAAATGCTTCAATAATAATTTTGTCAAAATCTTGATGAGGGAAAAAGCCAATTAACATTTTTTTCCCAACTTTTTTTTTACCCTTATGATTTCTTCTGTATTATTGTGTATCTATTACCTTTTTTTTTTTCTAACTTTTTCTTTGTCTTTACACTCTCGTTCCAACTCGATTATAAACAAATTGCCTGGGGTGACGAGTTTATTCTTACTAGACGTTGACGCTAATAACTGGTTTCATATGAGATAATTACAGTTTGTGTTTTATAACCGGAATATTATAATAGGTAAATTATGCAAACTAGCGTGTTGATGAATTTAAATAGTTTTGAATGGTTTGCTTTTCATTTGAGAACCTGCAAAATACATACATAGACATTCCCGATCTATAAATCTTGTATGCAGAAGACGATGTTTATTTTATTACGGATATATTAATTTTTTTATTCTGGAAATCAGAAATATTTGCCATACCAGGTACCAACTACTTATTTAGAAAAACGGTGGCTCTTTTTTACTCTTTCTTATTTTATATATATTTTTTTTTGTCTTATGATTTTCGTAAACATACGGAGTACGTTGAAAATCGTTTTTGTCTCAATATCGAAACTCTATCTCCGTCTACCTGTATGTTATTTCGTTGAAAATTTTTTTGTTTCGTTGGAACTGTTTTAATGATGAGTAATGGCGTTGTAACCTCATTGGGATCAGCGCCCACCAAAATCGGCGTTTTATTATTTCTAGTACAGAGCCCGCTGTTATCGCCCAGTATGTTTCTACATTCATTTGTATTCAATGGTGGCATTCGTTAGCCACAGGGGTCAATTTCAGTGTCATGTAGCGCCATCCTGATCGTCGGATACACGCGTATCAGTGTTTTTTCGTAAATTTTACCCTTTCCTTGTTTGTCTGTAGTGCGCATCCATTCAAGTTTTTCTTCTGGATATTATTCTTTTACCTCGATAGAAATGAATTTTTGTAACTGGCTGACTATCACAGAGTTACTTGACTACAGAGATCGTCCAGTTGGGAGAGTTGTAGATTTTGATGGCGCACTTCTGTCGGTTAGTTTTTGGCGTGTTGTCAGTGGGGAGTAGATTTTCATGTACAGAAAAAAAAAAGTTACCGGCGAATCATACAAATCAGACATTTAGCAAATCTCTATTCAAGCATTTCCTGAAGTGCATAAGTTAGTCAATTCAAGAATTCCAAGCATTTCATGGGTTGCCGGACCTGAAAACCTATGTGATCTGAGTCCAATTTTCAAGTTTTGAAATATTTACTGCCCAAATTTTTAAAATACACCCCTCTCCTTTATTTTGGGTTGGCCCTTTATGGTTTGATTTTAAGAAGAACGAGTGGTTATTCTCAAATTTTGATTTCACAGGATGAAAGTGTGAGGTAAGGTGCAGCTTCGAAAATGGTCAAAATTTTCTTAAGGGAGGATGCGCATCCATTTTGGTCAAAAAAAAAATCAAATTTATCTTATAATTTAAGGGTTGTTTTTTTAGAACATGCTTTTTCTACACTCATGTTCCTTTTTCTGAGGATTGACTGCTCCGATTGGGTTGATTTTTTTCCCATTTTTTTTCATTTTTTTTCCATAGTTGTACTCCACAAACAGACATAGGCTTTTTTACTTAGCACGATGACAAGGAGCTGCATGTTTCTTTATGTCCTAAAAAAGTACTTTTTTAAGGGAGTACTCGAAAAGTGGCTATAATTTTTCAAGTTCCAACTGAATTTCAATATCTCTGTATAGAAATTTACTCCAAGGTTGGGTAAAGAAGCCTTTAAAATTTCAGCTCTCTAGCTATAATAGGATCTGAGAAAAAAGAACATGAAAAGGGCCAAAAAAGCATGGTAAAAACTGATTGCGCATCCTCGCTTAGTACTATGGGTATATTCGGACTTGGATAAGTGGTTCTTGGGTCCATAATTTGAATAGAGCAGAATAACAAAAAGATCGCCAGTGGTGTTTTCTTTTCTTCTTTGGGTTCGACATTTCATATGAAGGTGCTCCCTCTCTTGACTAATGTTAATTGTATATTTCAGCTACTTTCTAAACGCCTTGAAATGATGTAGGTGTACTGTACTCGTACAGTAGCAAAGCTGTAGTTTACATGATATATATTGGTTTTTAGGTCTGCCTTTCACATTGTGCCTCTAAAAGATACAAGTGACGAACAGACCTTTAACCAATATAAGTAGCGGTTTTTGATAGCGTATATAAGCCACTGCTTTGCGAAAAACCAGTTTTTCGATACGTCCCAGTGAACGGTTTTTGGACCAATATAATTTTACCCACTTTTAGTGTATATTTTGAACGTTAGTATTTGATTTTATTATAATATTATATTCATCGATATGAGGGACCATGAAATTAATAAAAATGTAGGTACCTACCTCTTGAGAAATCTAGTAATCATGCCAATTAATCCTGATTTAGAAGTCCTACCCCTGTCCCCTATTGCGGTCAGTATAAGCGGTGAATATGGATTCATAGAAAGAAATTATTAGAGCCGAGTTAAAAGAGAGTGGCTTGGTGTCGAAAGGTTCGAGGACCTTATCAGACGATAAAGTTACGCAGTTCAAGATAATGTCTGTAATCTTATGTTGAATTTAATCGAATAATTCGAGGTCAGAGTATAGAGGAGAAAAATTGTGACAAGAGCTGGGATTGTCGTGTGCATTTAAACAAAGAACACCCTGTTGATCACTTTCGTTTTTTGTTTTTTTTTTAACCTTTGCTTACCTTTCATTGTGTTTGTGTTATAGTGTTACCTCTGGTAACTAAGTAAACTATTCTTCTATGGTCACGAATATTTATATTCTACTAACTAACCAATACAGCCAGCCATATATTTGATAGTTGTGCAAGTCTTGATTTTTTTCATTTTTTTCTTCCCCATTAAATTATTTGTTTTTAAGGTAATTGATTTTTAACCGTTGGTTTTATACCTGGCAGTACTGACATGAGCGCAGCGCTTTTAACTGGAATTTTTCATCTCATTTGAAAATGATTTATGGTTTTAACTGCCAGAGGGGTCATGCACCAGTCACCCTTTTTTCTTCATTTTTCTTCAGTGTACATTTTCCCCTTTCATTTCCTACTGTGGTTTGTGCATTGTGAAATTTGAAGTGTAGAAAATATTCTTGCAGTGCCTTGGTGTCTCCAGTAATGAGATCGTAAAACTATATTTTCCTTTACCTATATACTTGGTTTTTTAGTCTTCGTGTATTTTACAGCTCTAAAAATTCGAATGTCTTATCTACGTAAGTACCTATTTGGATACCCTTTTTCCATCCTTAAATTTATTTACGGTTTGTTTTCCCTACCGTTGATACGTAATAAAATACGAAGACGGATGACAATATGTGTTCGTAGAAATTTTCTACGATGCTTGTGGATTTTCTGTCTTATTTAATTTATTTGTCTTTTTTTCTTTTATTTTTCACTTTTTTCCCTGCTTCTTTCTTTAATTGGAATTATAGAAATTAGAAAATATTATCCGTGGACGTTGTTCTTTTGATTTCATATATTGATAAAAATGGTGAGTTGAGGTATTTTTCAAGTGGGAATTGAAATAATACATAGGTTATGTGACATCCTATAAGGTGATCCGACATCTACCTAACAGAAAATACAAGATCTGATAACGACGATGGACTGGTAGAGGTAGAAATATACGAACATTTATTTATGTATTTTTAGTTTTTTTTTTCTCCCTTTCTTATTCGAGACATTTTTATTATACCTATTCCGAAGGTAGATCTTTGGTCAAGTTAAACAGCCGCAATAACGACAATTTTATATTTGTTTTTTGTTTTTTGTTTTTTTTAAAGAATTTTTTGTCTTTATAGTTGATCGTAATTCAAAATCATAACGTCTTGGTTAACAGGGAAGGAGAAAATTTAGTTTTTTTTTATTACAATTGAGGAGAGTTGCGTTTAAGTACATATTTATGAAGATGTAAGAAAGTTTGTGAGTAGCAATGATACTTGTAGCTTGGATATGTACTGCTAAATCCGTTAGAATTCGAAGGAATCTGTTCCTTTCCTTCAAATACTCATCAAAAATCAGAGTTTTGTAGCTACAATTTTGCTAATATCTAGAGAACTGCAAAACCAATCGTCATGAGATTTCTTTCAAACGTAAATCTAATCGAGATTGGACTCTGATACAAATTTCAGCCCAATTGATTCGGTAGTTTGTCCTATCTCGCGTGGCAATGAAAAATCAACTTTCTTAAACCTTCCAAATGACTTTTCTCAGAAAACTACGAACGTATGATAATGATGTAGCCCCAATATCAGTGTTGCCAAATCATTAGAATCCTATTTTTTTCTTAACCTTTCCCATTTTCTGTACTCATTTTTATTTGACGAAAAACGAGACTGACTACATTGTACCTATATAAATTTTAAAATACCACCGAAGTGACGCCATTTATATTTTTGCATAAATACTTCATTTAGAAGGCACCATAATGCAATATATTTTTAAAATCTTTAAGAGGTGCCACAACGTTTTTTTTTTATTTTTATTTTTTTAGACGCCACAATACCGTTTACCTACTTGTATATTTTGATGCCACAATGTACAAGAGTAGATATTTATGTATTAATTTTTAATTGCATTATTCTTGGCACTGTGCGAGTACTTTCCAATTTTTATTCATTTAATTTCTTTGACGCTAGAGTTTTTTTCTAATACATAATATATTTGTTTTCATTACGTGTAAGGGTGCCTTCAAACGATCTTCCACCAAATGATTAGGTATAAAATGTAACTTCAATCTCATGAACTAAGTCCGCTTGTACATGATTTAATACGGAATTCATTTCTCTTCTTCGTCAGCCGAGGCTGTTGTTTTGGAGAAGCCGAGGTAAACAAACTAAAACGGATGATCTCTTCACACGATGCCTTTGGGTGAAAAATGTTCACTTTTGGCCATCGTGTTTGTTTACACGCCGCAGCTGCATTTGCATAATTAGGCTATCGAAAAGCCGCACCACGCCGTGGTCCGTGGCGCGGATGGCGTCCTTGTGGCTACACAAAACCCATTCACGGCGCCCAACATCACGTTTGGGAGGACTGTCATAACCGTAATGACCGCTTTCAGGAAATCTATTATACCTCGTTGACCAAACATTCTACCTACTTGGCCTGCAGCATCCCATCCACGTCGTTAAACGAGCATATTAATCAAAATGTGGTATGCATTTAGCGTTATAGTTCCGCCATAATTTTTTTCTTCTTCGTTCAGTCTGGCGTAATTCGTTTATAAATGCGTGTATTATAATTTTGGCATTTCTTTTACAAACGAAGAGGGTGAAGTAGCGCAAATGACAAATATCGATGATAAAGGTAACACGATTTTGCGCTCAGCTTCTGATTAGACGGATAGCACCGAACCACTAATTTGGTAATAAAACGCAACTCCGGTCAGCACGTAGAGTGTATGCTGCAAATTGCGAATGCTGTATAGCAAGAAATTGACCATTCTCTAACATTAATCTTGAAATTCTATGACGAACGTGCAGTAAGAACTTGAAGGCACCATACCTTACACGTTTATGAAACAAAGAAAAAAAAAAAACACTAGCGTGGTTATCTATCCCCGTTAAAGAAGCAGGTTTTCAAAAAATCGGGCGTGTGGGTTGTAAGTAACAAAAAACTATATTTTTGAGACACATTTTTACTTATTGTGAATAAACTATCAGTTCGACTCTTAAAGCCGGGAATACACTTTGCGCTATTTCGCGTTTCACATTTCGCCATTTCATCCTTTTTCGCGAAAAGTGCGTTTGCATTTTTTCGCGAAAAATTTTTTCACGAAAAAGAGTGAAAAAGATTTTTTCACATTTCGTCATGTTTTTCGCCTTGAGCGGTTTTTGGACGAAATCAAAAGAAAATTTCGGCGAAAAAAGTATTTAAACAAGGAGAATACATGAAGCAGGGTGAAAATGTGAAAAGTGTGTACAGCTTTTTCATGAAAAACAGTGAAAACGTGAAATAGCTGCGAAAAAGGATGAAATGGCGAAATGTGAAATGTGAAATGCGAAATAGCGCAAAGTGTATTCCCGACTTTACCTTTCTCAGATCCTTCTCATCACATGCGACTTTTGAAATTATTTTCAATTCTATTGGTGAGATAGTTCATCCTGCAGTACATTCCAAGGATGATTTCTTGTTACTATTCTAGCACTACAGACAAACCTCAATTTCAACACCTTACATTTAACTGAAATTGACGGTTTGAGTCCACCCCTTTCCGTCCCCTCACATTTTCATAAACGAGAAAATAATGACCATTTAAAAATATGAAATCGAATAATGGAAATTTTTGGAATCTGGAGAACGTGAAACCAAAAACTATGGTTAGCCGTTCTTGTTAAGAATGTACTTGAGCAACCCGTAACAAATTCTTTTTCGGATGCTTAAATTGATTTGGAAAGGGGAAAGGGAACGGGAGAACTTTCACAGTGAAAGTACTTTGTATCAAGAGATTCGAACATGTGGAACCAAGCGAATTAAAATATACTGATGAAAATGTGCCTGATCATTGAAGTGTGGAGGCATCTTTTCGCGCCAAGGTAGTTCTTGGCTGTCGGGTTGCTATGCTAAATCCACATAATATTATGTTTAATGTTCGTTACCTTACTTATTTTCCCGCGAAACTGTTGGTGTTCTATCGAAAACCTGCTGAAAAAATTTTTCAAACAGATCGTAAAGATTGTAAAATCTGCAGAAAAGGGTAATACGAAAGGGGTGGGGAAATGCGACTAATGTATGAATATGTATTCGAACCAAAGGTGAGCAATAATAAACGAGCATTGAACATAAATGGATTATTGATATCGAAGATTGCAGGTATTTGTAGCTTTCGTATAGGCTCCAGCAAGGCGCAACGGTTAAACTGCGGGGGTTCGATAATTGGGGCTTGGCTGTTGTCGTCCGTAGGGTGTCTCATGTCTACACAGACACTCATATTGGTACCCCGTTATCTCCGCGTGCATACGGTATTACCTGAATAGGTCTCGTGTCTGCTTATTTTACTTTCGTCTCCGTATATTCGCCTCCCTCGTTTGGGTGGTTGTACCTTCTAATCACGTTTCATTCATAATCAATCATAAAACGCCAGCCAACAGAGTTTAATATCAACAACTTTTGTTAATGGCTGCTGCCCGATGCACGACTAACTTGGCCACTGTGCACACTCAGATTTCTTGTCTGAATCGATGATGAACTGGCATGTCTGAACGTACATTAATTAATTATTCAATTGAAAACATGTTTAATATGAAAGCCAGGGGTGTAGAAAGGGGGAGCACGGGGGCTCAGCCCCCTGGCATTCTCGTTCGCCTCCCAGCAAAATTTGCCTCCCTGGGGAAGACTCCCCTTGCCCTCCTATACTTTGAGGAAAAAATGGTGGTAAATAAGGGGTTTGAAAATGAACTGCCCCCCAAGAATCTTATTTGCCCCCCGCTTCCAGAACATTCTGGCTACAGCTCTGATGAAAGCAATTATAAATTAGTTTCTAATATCATATAAATCAGTATAACTTACTTAATTCTTTTTATCGTATAAAACACAATTATGTCGCAAAATATTGCAAAACTAAAAATCTTCTAAAGATGCGTATATTAGGTTGAATATCACCGAAATAATTTGCCAATTAATATTTATTTATCATATTTTAGCAATACTTAAAATATTTTACAAATATTGTCACAATTTGCGTACCCCGGATAAGCATAATATGTCAGAAAAATGGCCCATGCTTATCTGGGGGGACACGCTTTAAGTTGGAATGACAGGACAGTATTATTATAAATAAATTTTTCGTATGAGACGTATAGTTGAAATTCTGTCTATGAGTATCAAAGTCAAAGATGAGTTTGTAAAGTCAAGGGTAATATCGCTCAAGTTTGAAAAATGCTCCTTTTCTCTCAGCAACCACCATGTACTGTTGTACTTTCCAGTGGCGTACTTGGACAAACATTCTGGGAAGAGGGGTTTATACAGCCAAAATAGTGTATTTATCTCATTTCCCTCCTAACCACTTGAGCAGGAAAATATTATTAAATGTAGGAAGGTTCCTCACAGTATGAGATATTTGAAAAAAATGTATCCAGACAAAATATAATATTATGATGATATATAATGGATAAATTGCGGGCGAAACATTTTTTTTTTTTTTTTTTTTTGTTAAAATTATTGGTATTGATGTTTTTTGGTACAGTTCAAGAAAAAATACCAAAAAAAAAGCATTAACTTGATCAAGAGAGGAAAACAATCACAAATCTGGCGTGTAGATATTAAGGGCATTGGAGTTTCTTATGCATTTTTTTTTTGGCTCGGAGTCCCCCCATCCGCCCGCCACCCTGTAGTACGCCACTGGTACTTTCTATGATTCCAGCGCTACGTTCAACATCGTATATAACTATCACACAGTCTCTCTAGGTTAATGGGAAATTTTTCGGTATCATATTACGCAGAGGAAATATAGTTTGAAACATAAGGGACCAATGTAATCATCTTTTTCCTCGGTATTTTGCTGCTCTTTTTTTCTTTTTTTTTAGAACAAGGGGGTGGTAATGGTTAGATGGGTTCATCAATGCTACGGGCCGCCGTCTTTCCATTTTCCCGTATTTATTATTCCAAAAATTTATAATATCTTACGAGTAATTAGGAACGAGTAAATTTTGGTTAATTCACTCCAAAAAGCTCTGCACCTGTCGGCGATTTTTCGTGTGTAACTTTGCTAACCCAAAATTTTCTTGAAGTATAGCACATGCTTTATGTGCTATGCAGCGTACGCCGGCTGTATCAATACTTGAATCTTCACCCTCTAAAAGTTGGAAACTTGTAATTCTTTTTTTCTGAATTTTAGATACATTGGATGTCTTCTTAGTTTAGCCTTATCGGGTTTATCAATTTCTTTGGCTATTTTTTTTTTCAATTTGTTCTCTCATGTCCTTTTCAACCTCCCAAATTTTATTTATTCGGCATTTCCAAATTGTTGGTGCGAGTAGTTAACGCTTTGTTGACGAATATAATGAAAAAAAAATCATACGCGATGCCTTGCGAAATAAGGTACGACATAAGGTTTTCGGAGCAGCGCATTGGTGTAGCCAGCGCCCAGCAGAAAAGACCAGCTTATATGAATCGAATCGAACGCATGAAAGGAAAGTGGAAAAGTCAACGACTCGCTGGGAGGTCTGGTAAACTGAAGCGAAAATTACACGTAATTGAAAACGGGCGTAATCTAAGATGATGGCTAAAGTAATCTGTCTTCTGTTGTATGCCATAAGATACATTTATAAGTACTGTGAAAGCTAGAGGAAAAAAATAAAGAGGCGAAAAAAAGTACAAAAAAAAAAGCTTGAGCCATGAGAATAATTATTTGTTTAAACGTTTGTGAGTTTGATTATAGAGTATTTTCTTCTTAGTAGGTTCTTCCCTCCTGTGTCTTAACGTCTCTTAACATCGCTGATATTTGAAACACACGAGGAAACTGGAGGAAGAAAAGTAAATGAAAAAAAAAAAAAATTAGTAGATGAATAAATCAACACAGAAGGTGTACACGAAGTAACCATTTTTTAAAGTATTCATTACTTTTGGTGTGGTATCATCGTCCATTGTGCTGTGGATGTTGGGGGCTATCGTATGGACTGGACCATTTTTCTCTGTTCGTGTTATAGTGTTGGTTGCTCTTCAACTTCTTTTCGAGTCTGCGAGCGAAGAAGGTCTTAACCGGTCTGCTCGTGGCACCTCAAATTTCTATTTAAATTATACGTTGGCCAAGTCAATTTTTCAACTGTATAGTGCTATAAACACACGTTGACAAGAGGCCGTTAACTCTTCGACACCATACCAAAAAATTAGCTAATGATTATGTATTTCTTTCTTTTTTTTTTCTGTCTGTCAGTCTGTCTTTAATTCGTTTAGATGATTCAGCCCAGTCAAAACAAATGCTGAGAGTCGAGTGAGCTAGTATTTATAAACTTGGGATCTGATCCAGTTAATTTTTGCACAATCTTATCGCTCGATAGGGTGCAAACGTGCTTTAATCGGCCGTCAAGTTTTTCTTTCATTAGAAATTATGAATTATAGTTCTAAATTTGTCGGAAGTATAGATTTTTTCCTGTATCTGCTTCTTGATCATCTTCGAGTTTCATTTTTCTTATGCTTTCCTTTTCAAAACCTGATAATGAGGTCCCTCAAAACCTCCCTTTCGGATATGTGAATGGAAGTTTTTATATGCATATAAAATTATTCAAGGTGTTCTGTGAGAGGTTTGTTAAATTTGAGACTTTGATATTACCTGTTCCGTCTAAGAAAGAAGTTAATCCGCGTTTGTAGGGGCCTAAATGGAGTGAACGAAGTCAATCAACTACTTCGAACTGACGAGTCTAAGTCATCAGGCTTATCCTGACCAAGTTTTTGAGGTGAGTCTGCGTATCCCAGAAGTTCTATTTTGTTTCGGTTTAGTTCAAGGCCATTGAGAGCTAAAAGCTCACCCAATTTTTCCAATGCTGCACTGGCTCGCTGCTTCACCACTGCGCATCTTAGATTCTCAGCTCCCATCACGAAAAATATATCGTCCGCATAACAATAAAATTCACTGTAGACAAAGGGTTCGATATCAAGGGTTTTTAACTTACCTTCGCACATGTTTGATGAAACTTCCTCCCCTCAAATCATCACAACTTACTCTTCACTTCCCTTCCCCTTACCTCTTTTCCATACCATCACTATACTTTCTCTTCTACACCTCCTCCAAATCATGATACATTTTTTTTTTTAAATATAATTTTTTCCATAATTGAACTTATGTCACCCAACCATTGATGTCATAATCTGAAAAACAAAATGCAATAATTATCGTGGAAGTTGGCTGTAGAACATATAAGCCATTGAATTCGAGAGAAAAAGATGGGTACTAAATTGAATAATTTTATCAGTTCCCAAAGGTTATGTAAGTCAAATTTCGACGTACCAAATCCTATTTCTCTTTGGTACTTCAGAATTTGAATCACCCTGTATAATGTTTCTGAAATAAATAAATAAATGATAATACATTTTTAAATAATAAAATTAAGTAATTCAGACCTTTTCGTAAACTACAGCTGTTTCCATCGTCATTGTATTGTGACTTTTTGTTTCAAAATTTTTTATTCGTAGTTATTCAATCCATCGTTCTATATGTACAGTAAATGCTTCTCAATAATATGTATCCTGTCTCTACAAAACTTTTTGTTAACTCGCAATTTATATTCAATTAAAGTCTCTTTAGGGAGTGAAAAAACTATCGAAAAAACCGAATTGAACCGGTTTATATATAAGTATTAAAAAAAAAAAAACATGTAGATACTCCTTAGTTTTTATGCAGTGTCTGATGATCTTTGTAGAAGGAAAAAAATAGATATCTAGACAATAAGTTGAATTTTGAATAAAGGGAGAAAAAAACAAAAAAATAAAATAAATAGCGAACGGCTAGTATGATAGTGTGGTAAGTTATTGGTAAGCACCAAAAAAAAAAAAAAAAAAAAAGGTAATATTTATTTGCCATTTTAACGTTAATAATCTACATAAATTATAACTCGAGTTTGCAAGTTGAAATCCGCCACGATTATATTTGATGCATCTGTGATATCGGATATCATCGTGGTCGTCCCACTTGTTTATATTAGGTATTTTAAAATTATCCATTTTTCTCTATATTTTTACCTAGCAATGCGGCTGTATACCCACTTGAAAGATATTTTTCGAATTTGACAAGTTATCACGGCGGGATATTCGATAACTTGTTCTTATTTTTTTTCATTCACCCATTAAAATAGAGGATTGGCAGTAAAAAGTAAAGAGAACGCACTAAAATTGAAATATTACGAGTATATTTTGAAGAAAATATGAATTTTCTGTACTAAGCTTACCGAAGAGTTTGAAGATTGCGGAGAATGATTAGTTTTAGATATAGGAAAATGAGTATTAGGTATAGGAAAATGAAATGGAAATGAATTTAAATAAATGAAATCGATAAGATGACGTACCTAGATTGTTTTTTCCTTTGGTTAAATCAAAATTTTTGTGAGTGAAATGCGGTAATGATTAAAAAGAGACGTCTTTAAAAGTTGAACCTTTGAAACCAGTTAATACGTTTACATATTGTGAGTGCCATTCTGTTTCTGCGAAAAGATGAATCAAAAGTTGCTCTTGTGGTCAAAATTGTCAAAGACAAAAGGCGACGATCCTTCCTAACAGACGTGGTTCGAGCAGACTGAATGCCGACCCACCATCATTAGACAACTAGTTTACATAAAAAGATATATGTACGAAGAGACAAAGCGATCTGTGATTTTAAATCGAATTTAAATTCTGTCCGACCGAATAAATACCGAAAGAATTACACATCAATAAATGGGAAAACGACAACCGTGAAAATATAGTATTGGATTCCTAGCCATGAAATGAATATAACGTGCTTGAGAAAATCTTGTACTCTTGAATTTTTCTGAGACAGATCAAAGAGATAACCGCAAAATGCAGAAGCTCTCTCAAAGAACTCCTTTTGCTATAGTCAACTGTGTGATGAATTTCTCATTTAATTGAGCGAAAATTAACCATGAAAATGAAGTAATGTTTACCTCAACTGCATCTTTCCTGATTCCATTTTTGCATGTACCTACGTACTCCAAATTAACTGTCGGATAATTTTATCAAAATTCTGTTATCTGTATTGTTAGTTGGATTTTAATTCGGCTTAAACATACTCGTATTTTAGGTATACTTGTAGAACAAGTCTACCGAATATAGAAGAATATCCTTATGTGTCCTTTCTCAACTTGTATAGGCTGTATATCTCAACAGCACTGCGGTTTATCTGCCACCAAAGTGCTGCAGATAAACTCCCAGGCGACCATGGTCATCTGTGGGTAACTGTCACAGCAGCATCTTAGTGAGATGTGTGGTAAACACATCGAACGTTTTTATTTTCATTTAATGAACTTAGCAAACTTTCTTGGACGCAAGTTTCACCAAAACGCAACCAGTTTAGCAACCACCGCGACAAAACGGTTTTTGAGGCCGTCAAAAACGCACTGCGTTTATCAGCGAGTTTCCAGGACCAATTGGTTCACAACTGTGACGTAGCAATCCTGCCAAGTGGTGGACACACAGTTTTAATGTACTCGTAGCTTTTTAGCTTACTAATAACATTGTCCCCACACGTATCATTAGTTTCTTTTGACTTATTAGTTCCTAGTGTGAAGGTCTATTCTTTTGAAAGGAGCTATAGCAACTATGAATTTCAAAAAATCTTATAAAATGATTCGGTATACTTTCTGAGTTAGTACATAATATACGAGTTGAGCAGTCTCTTACTTGCTTTCACCTCTTTCATGGGTGAGAACGAATTTGGACTCTTCCGAAATAATCAGGTGGATTGTGATTGGTCTTTACACGGCTTGGTAGCTTGGTAGCTATGTGTGTAGGTCTTTAAGTTGTAAATGTATTGAAGCTCAAAAACATTTCTTTGGTGTACAATACACTCTGGAAGGAATAAAACAAAATGAGTGAGCTACTAGTGTACATACGATTGATATTGATAGGGATTTGTGAGTCTCCCAAAAAAATTCAGATTTGGGTCTACGAAGTGGGCAAAGCAAGAAAAACCATGCCAACACCTCATGGATATGCGAGACCCACAAAAGGGTTTCACATTGTCAGAAAGGGTCCCCAAAATGATTATGATATATCAGTTTTGGGTCTCACAAGTGCCTAAAACATCTCTATTGAACTTTATAATTTTTAGTGCCCGACTCTCGATAAATCCCTTTATTGTTTGTTGTTCTCAGCGTAAACTCGGGACCATTCGCTATGGTGTGTAAATCTCTTTACAGATAGGTAGTTACCGCACTGAAAAAGATGCGTATGTGTTCCATATATTGATTTAACGCTTGGTTTAATTTTTTGGCTAAAATTAAGGTACGGGTACCTAACTACTTACTGAATTCTGTGGAATGGAAACTGTTTGTAAGAGGCCGACGAGCTATTGTATATTATATTCTTATTTAGACGAAAGAGTTAAGCGATACTTCGCATAGATTTTTATAACCTTTTGTGGGATTACAGGTAGTCTTGTACAAAGAAAAAGTAGTGAAGTAGTTTAAGATCCTTTGATTTTGTTTCGTTAGGAAATAGTTGGTACAATTACGCGATGAAATTAGTTGGATAAATAGTAGTCTACACCCCTCGAGATAGGATTCGAAAACATAAAATTTTTGATATTGATGATGTATCAGTATGAAGGTACATATGACATATGGTTTTTATTATATAGTTCCACGCATATAAAATTATAGGGTTTTATCCTGGCTTTTAAATTACGCCTCGACATTTGATCATATCGATTCAAACTTTTCAGGATATCATAACGGAATGATGTCTTCACACCTGCTAGTTTTTAGAATTTTGAAAAAAAATTAATACTATTTCAGCAACATTCTGTTGAAAATCGCCTATTTTTGACTTGCAGTCCACTACAATATTCTGAAGAGTTTGAATCAATAGGATAAAAACTCGAGACGTGATTTGGGAGCCCGTAGAATTATTTTATAGGAGACAAATTTAAAAAGTAGTTATTTATTTCACCCCTGTCGACTAAAACATGAAATTCTGTGATTTTTTGAGTTTCTGCGCTTAACGCTACAAACCCTATTTTTATGGTTATAATTGTTTTAACCTCTATCAATGACCACCAGTGGATGAGTTAGAACATGACTACAATGAAATATTGGTTTGGTTTACTCTTTAATATAGAAAAGATTACGTCATCACCAATAAAAATGGAGCCAGCATTGCCTGACAGTTTTTTGTTGATTTTGTTTCTCAAAATTTCCTTGACTGCATTTCCATTTCTCTGGATTTTCGAGTATGTAAATTATGAAACTACATTCTGTGAATATATCATGGCTGAAAATTATACAAGTATGTAATAACACTAGAAGCACCTGGTGGTGTCATATACGACACCAGTCACCACTCGAAATTTTGAGATGGACTTCTCAAAGGACCAATATTTTGAGAACCCCTGACTTGTGTCATACGATGCCACCTGGTTCTTTGGGGTTACTCTTGTGGTGTCATATACGACACCACCTGTATTATGGTGTCATATATGACACCACCTGTAATCGAATAAAACCTGGTATTTCTAGTGATAATACAAAAATGAGGATATCCTCAAGATTGCTTGTAATTGTGAGGCTTTTTTCCATAACTGACTGGAGTGACGACTATATAACGAGTATGATTGCGAAGTTGTGATACCTATTTAATAAATCGTACCTTTGAGGATCAGAAATAACCCAATTGGAATTAAATTTTCTTTCTCCTGTCTATAAAATTCCCAAGTGGTTCACTTTGTGTACTTACAGCTGTAATTTTATGTCAGAGCACATTCATGGTTCGTTCGAGTTTAATCTTTTTCTTTGAGTAAGTAATAATTTTCCAAGAGTCTCGTATTATTATGATTATAATGAAATCATCTGTTGTATTTCTGTCCAGATTTTTTATGAAAAAAATGTGTTACTAACAGGTAACAGAGAAAAAAAAGAGTGTGAAAAAACACAACAATTTGAAAATACACGTTTTCAGTGAAGGGGGGAAAAAAAGCTGAAATACGAAGATGAATTGAATTCTTTATCCATTTTGAAGAGGAGACTAAAAGAGAGAGTAAGAGACATTTAAATCCATAAAAAGTGACGTATAATGAAGAGGAGAAAAATGGTTACTCCCGTTAAGGAGGAAAAGAAGAGAGATGAAAAACTGGTATGGATTAATGAACGTCGTAGAGGGACAGAGAAATGAAATGAAGAGGGAAGTTTGGATTTGAAACAACTAATACGGCTAAGCAGTCGGTAGAGATAACAGTGTCCTGATAAAAATGAATGATTTATATCATTGAACGGTGACAACAGCAACAGGACACATTATTATACTCTATACCTACCTGCCTGCATTTTGCTTTTTTTCTAAATTTTTTTTCTTACGTTTCTTGTTAACACCGGTATGGCGGGGTGAAATAAAAACAATGCGACCGTAGATATGCCATCCAGCATAATATTTCAAGCATTAAAACTGGAAATGTATGTACGAGTGTGTGTGGATGAGAAGTTGGTGTTTTTTTTTACCAGTTTTGGATATAATATGCGTACGTATAAATAAACATTATGCATTCGTATAATATTCTACACATATTCATTGTCTCGTAGTAGAAGTGGACGCATTCGTCTTCACTACCACTAAATCTAAAATTTTCTGACAAAAAAAAAAGAAAAAAGAAAATAAGGACGCAGACGAGGTAAAATTAGGAATAAAACAAAACCGAAAAACACATTCAACCGAGAAAGATTAAGAATACTGAAAAACAAAATACTAAAGAGTTCATTTTAAATATTCATCTTTATAATGGTCAAAAAAGTTTGTCAGATAGAAGAGGAAAAAGATGTTGAATTGTGTTGTTTTAGCTTACCTATATAAATTTGTCTAGAGAATTACAGTGTGGCAGGATTGTAGAAACAAAGCCCCCTGTTGAATACAATGCCTATATCTTATCGCAATACCAAAATTAGAGGTTATCCTCCTGTTGAAAGTCCCTGATAGCCAAATTAAACACATCTGATGGAGTCATGTGTTGCTATTTATAGAACCCCTAACAACACCTTGTTTTGCAATGTTACAAGTAAATGTTTGAAAAATATGTAACTGTAATCGACAGATTTCTTGGTGACCTTAAAACCACGATTCAGGGTTGCCCTGACATAAGCATTTTTTGTTGACATTTTTTCGTGAAAATGGTTCATTTTGGAACGAAATTTCTTCCTTAGTTTTGAAGATTGAGGTATGGTTTTGAAAATAAAATATTGCTGAGATCCTTAAAATTAATTTGATACCAAATTTACTGGAAAAAACTAAGAAATAAGGCCTTACAGATGTAAAACAAGAAGTGATTTTTTTTGTACCTGAGATAACCTCATTTAAACCGCAATTCTTCTAAGACAACTCAAATGTTAACATTTTGAACCACTTTTCATGAAATTAAAGGCTTCTACGAATTTTTTGAACCCTTAACTTTGCAAATTTGCCCATCTTGAGCCGAGTAAGTACTAAGCGTATCAGTAAAATTTGTTTCATATTTTTTTACAAAAGTCATGTTTCCTTTCAAAAGTGCTGCATATAGGATACGGTTTGGATGTGTTTAACTACCCTTTATTTAGCGCTAGTGTAGCGTCTACATGCAACTTTTATTGAAGGAAGTTATGAATTTTTCTATGATTTTTTCAAGATTATCTGTGATTTTGAAAATAATTGATTGACGTTGGTGAATTTTTGTGTTCGAAGTGAACACTGTTTGGTTAAAATGATGAATGTGACGTCACGCTGAATCAGTCAATTTGGATTTAATGTTAAAATTCAAATGTTGGCAGCACTGCGTAAATCGTGCTCTGAAAAGTCGAATGGGTGTACGAATTGTTGCTCCCATATAACGCTATGTATTTTTCATCAGTTTCAAAAATTCACCAAAAATTAAATTTGAATAATTTTTAAACGCGATTTGAGCAAAATTTAAGCTTGAAACTTGCCCTTTAAGAATCCGTAAACAAATAAATTCAAACATTATTATGAAAAGAGTTTCAGGTGATTTCGAGTAACCTTCAAATTTCGCCCATTTTCATCTAAAATTCGTGTAAATCGACCGCAGCTGGGTGATTCTCCCAATAAGTCGAAAATTGACCATTTTTTTTTGAAAATTTTGAACTTGTATTTTTTAATATGTTTTTATGTGGAAATAGTAGTGGGTGTGTCCCTGAATACGTACCCAACATTGGTTGAGCTTGATTCTCACCACAGGGGGCAGGATGGATACTTCGAGCACACTACGATGGAATTCCATAGTAGTGACTTGAAATATTACACATTGCTTTGATCAAATGAATGTCTTCTTTGACCATTTTTCAAATATTTTTGGTGTTTTTTTATAGACTAATTAAATTTTAGCAAGAAATTTTTACTAACAATTATTTTGGTAAAAAAATTTTTTCTGGGGGGGTGGGGGTAAAATTTTTTGCGTTGGAGGGGTATTGCCTCACTAAACCTCCTCCTAGTTCCATCACTAACTGACAAGTTGACAAAAATATGCATATTTTTCACAGTGATGTCACATTTTCCATTGTGGTGTTTATAATAATAAAATTTGACACTACCATGAAAAAAAAATCTTCTCCACACCATGGACAATTGACAAGTATTTTAATTCTGAGAAACTCAACATAACTAATCTGAACAAATCCACTCTGGATTTGTTGTTAGGGGTGTCAATCATTATAGAAAAAATGTTTATTGGACTTCTCAGGTTTTGGCTCACTGTAGTATCAGCATCCACTACCATGGAACATTAAGCTTTTATAAGACTCATTTTTGATGAAAATTTATTAATAGCTTCTCAATATTCTGAAAAAAGTTTTTTTTTTGCTTGATTACTTTCATATGTATATAAAAATAAACCGCACTTAGATTATATTTCATCATTGTAAATATTTCAGTGCCACTATTCCAGGATGACTTAAATTTTCTCCACTACCATGGAAAAAAACTGATTACAAGACTTTAACTCTCCCCATATTAATGTTCATGCATTCTAAATTTTAACCAATTCCATTAATTTATTTGGACAAGGTATCTCTCCCTAGCAATCATTTTGTTCAATTTGAAAAAAAATTACTATGCCATCAAAAATGTGGATAATGAATGAAAACCAAAGTGATTACATCCACTACCATGGACATTTTACCCTATTTGAGTGCTCTCCTTAATTTTGGTGAGGTGGGGAAAAAAAAAGAAATTATTGTATATTTTAAAGGAGATCATTAGCTATCTAACAAAAAAAAAAATAGTTTGAAAAGGTTTATTTATGGAGCACAAAACAGTGATTTCAGCAATTTTCGTGTTATTGATGGGAGAATCACCCAGCTGTGAACATGGTCAGCACTAGCGTGACCAGGTTGACGTTTAAACTCCAATATTGAAATATTTGTGGATGTTCGAAACATTGAAAATTATTTTGATGGTATCTATGTACCTACTCGTATTTGCATTATGTTAGCCGAATAATGGCGCAAACCGGAGTCTTTCCAACTATCATAGTTTCGAGTCTGTAAATTTAAAAAAATAAGTATACGCGAATTGGTGTGGAGGAGAAAATAATTTTAATTCCTACTCACCGGAGAGTGGGCAAACCCATCATAAACGAATGTAACTCATGTTGCTCTATCTACAGTTGCTCGGTGGTGAATTCTATGCGGAACACCCTGTATACATAGTTCAGAATGAATAATATATACGTAGGTACGCGCACCATTTATGTGTTACTCAACTTGGAGTTCCTGAATTCTCATTTCTAATCTAATACTGTCCTTTAGACTTGAAAAGGTCGAGCGTGTAGGAGGTTGGTATATAACGACATTGTTGCAGATGCTGTAGTGTGAAGGGAAAGACGGAAAATTATAATGTCATTTTCCAGACCGATGAACTGGAGCCCATTCGGTAGAGCCCTTCCAACTCGCCGCCAATGCACCGCGAGACAGCACACGCATTTGTTTCTCGGTCATTCTCTCAAATTTTAAATCACCCTCGGAAAATAGAAGAGTAAAGCAAGAAAGACAAGGAAAAAAAAAAATTATAGACTGGGTTCTGAAAATGTATTTAATATTGTTGTTAAAAAGGGTCTTATAGGCCACACTGTTGGTGTATCAAAAATGTACTGTGATCGTATTACGTCGAAATTTCCCCTTCATTTTTTTTTCTCTTGCGCTGCGGTCGCCTGGCTCGAATTATGCGCTTGTGATATTGACCAGGAATTGTGACGGGTGAAATTAAGTCATGCGAATTATGAATTTTAATGGGTATTATTATTAAGTGTGACGTCAACATTGCAAATGTCAATCTGTTTATGAGTTTGAACTTGGAAGTTCCAGAATGGAGGGAAAATAGAGTGTTCCTTCTTTCGATATCAACGCTGCTTTTTTTTTTAATGATGTGTTGAAGTTGAAATTTTCATTGTTGAAAATATCGATAGTAATCAGCCTCATTATCAACACGTTCTACGCTTGTCAGTGGTGAATGACCTTCATATCTTACTATTGAAAACTTCAAAATTTTAAAATTCACAGCTTTTCGTTATTTTTTTTTCTCGATGGAATCTCATGCCTATGGCGGGGCTTTAGCCTCCCCAGGACCCGTTGGTTGCGCCTCTGGGTTTATTATATTTCACTGACATGGCTTCTATAAGACTTCGATACTTCATGCTGTAATTTGTTCTGCATTGTTCTTGAAATTGTTGGACTTATCCGTCTTTAAATTTTTCACTAAGAAGGGGATAATCGTTCCAGTCGAAGAACTTTCTTATTTTTCCAGCTCCAGTAGTCAGAAACAAACACAAAATTGCTAGGATGTGTTCGCAAGGGTTGATCCTCCAACTTTGTACACCCGCAAACATGTGCTCGTTCGGCTCAGTGCAATAGGATTTGATGTGAAAGTGATTTTTGCTCTCCTGTAAAATTTGAAAAGGTGGACTTTTCTCTTTCTTGCGTAGCAGTGTTTAGGTATATCCTTTCCAAAAATTTCATTACTTTCAAAATATTATATTATTCTTGGATTTTCAGTAGAAAAAGATGTACAAACTTAAAGGCAAATTTGTAACTTTTTCCAACTTTGAAACGATTTGCTGTAGCTGGAGCTGTACATTTAATGTAGAATGAAAATGCCGCCCTCCCACCCGTTTGTCTTCAGTACTCGTCTCTATTATATATTTCTTCGTCGTTGTTAAAAACAAATCGTCCATCACGTCAAATTTCACCCTAACTCGAACAAATCACTAAGCATTTGCTCGCACGAATGTTCCGTTATATTCACCCTCCTCCTTCGTCCCTCTTCACTTGGCTCTTCGTCGATCATCATTTTCTGCGTCTATACCCATGCGTTATCTTTCGTTGTTTTTTTTTGTTACTTTTTTCCCCCTACCCTCCGGTAACTTCGGATTAAACTTAAATCCAAATTTGATTACCCACGAGAGGGACGCCACTTTTATAGAGATTTATGAAGCTTTGGGCCTTTCGCGAGCACACGCTCGCTCACAAATTCCTCTTGATCAGTTCTTCTTCGGGCGCGCACAAAATATTCTCATTACCACGTGTATGTATATACGCAGTAATGTTTTTTCTTTACCCTTCAAAATTTTTTTTCCATTTTTGATGTCTGCCACCTTTTCTTACACCCTTCGTTTTTCACCCCGTGATAGGATGAAAAATTGTCTCGGCCAACGCGGTATTTTCGTGTAGGTATAATTTTTGCTGCAACAGGAGGCTAGGGTAATGAGGAAAAAATCAATTATTTGTTTAGAACTTTTGATCATAAAAATAGTGTGTGTATAGGATTTGGGTATGAAAAACAAAAAAAATACTTGCCTTATACTCAACATTATGATTTATAGTGATGAAAAAGAAACTTTCAACGACAGGTGCCAGATTTGTTTTATAATTTTCTTCGCTATACTTTTGACGCGCTTGCATTCAGAATTCATTAATTTTCCTAAAAGATTTTTATAAAGAATTATTCCAGTTAAAATTATTCGATTGAGAATCGAGTAGGAATAATATTTTGAAAATATTTTCCGACAAGCAAACAGACAGTCCATAAACTCATCTAACAATTTGGTTTCACTTTCATATCGTTTTTACAGATTATAAGTTATGATCGATAGACATGCAATAAACTGCTAAATTGTTCAGTCGTTCAGCTATTTATGCTGGTTCAAGATAATTTTTTAACCTTCTCAAGTCTAGAAATTATTGTTCCATTCGTTTTCCCAGGGTTGTAAACATTTTTCAGCGGATCCATGCGCATCTACGCATTTACATTATTTTTCTCATGCTCAAACAAACAAAATTGAATCTGTTCTATTGTCGTCAGCTGTTCTCGACATTTGAGCTTTTGCGGTCTTATAATTTTCATAATATATTATTTGTATGTACCGACTGCTATTTTCTTAAGAATGTAAAAAAAGGTCGCCAGTTGTGAGTATTATGTAAGCTACCCATAAGAGAACGACCTGAAGTAAACGAGTCGAGGAATGGAGAAGAAAACATTCGATATAATGAGCATAGAGGAAATGTCAATTCGCAAAGAAAAGTGATTACTGTGGGCAGGCAAAATATTCTAAAAGAGAAAGACATGATTTTTTTTTTTAGGCTTTGTTTTTAAATATGATTTAAATAAAGAACGAATGAAATCTTGACTCCTTTTTTTTCTTTTCTCTTATTTTTTGCGCCTCAATTTAAAATGTGAATAAATTGAAATCGAATGCGTATATATGTACTATAGACGCTTTACTTTATCGGTTCAGATTTTTCAAACAATGAATATAAAATTTGAATCACGTATAGCAGAAAGAGAGAGAGAGAGAGAGAGAGAGTAAAAAAAAGGGAACTGAAAAGAATAAATATTATATATAAAAAAATTGAAGAAAAAAAAAGTGTATGGTATAATGGATTAGTTCTTTGTGTAGGTTGTGAACAAGATTTTGGTGTGTTTTTTTCCCCCTTCAACATCGTAGTTGTCGTCTTTTTCTGCCTTGATAATGACTTAATTTAGACGACAAGCTCGATTTACACGTATAATTTTTCCCTCTCTTCATACCCGTACTCCTTCCATATTCACCATGTTGAGGCGAAAGTGACGATTTATTTTCTAGTTGATCTATTCGACGGACACAGGTTTTTTCGCTTCCTCTCGCCGTCCGGTTGGCTTTGGATGGTGTGTGTGGTTTAGCCTATGAACTGGACTAATTGTCCATTAAATAGAACATGTACGAATGAATCGAAAACTTTTCACAATAATGTAGAATGTATAACTCATATAATATATAAGTGGGCAGCTATACTCTTGTCGAAAAATGTTCATTTCACTCGGAATTTGTTTGTGGCATCGCCGCAATCAACCCGTCACTTTTAAATTATGGAAATGAAATACAGGCGTTATATTGTTCGGAAAATGTGTGATGATGGAGAGGGTTGCAGGTGGATCCATTAGTGATCGAATGAAGCATATTGGCGGCAACTTTTCACAGGATTTTGCATTAAACATTTCTGCTATTTTCGATCGCAAAAATTCTATTGCTGGAGAGGTTGCAGTTTTTCCATACACATTTTTTATTGTGTTAGAAAAACAAAAATTTGAAAATTTCAAAAATTAGGACCGACTTCAAAAAAGAATACCGTAGATGGGGGTAACTTGGTACAGTGAGGGTAACTTGGCACATTTGGTACTTTTTTTCAATTTTATTAAATTTTGCACGTTTCTAACTTATTGGCTACACTGTTCAACCATTTCGTCATGTTCAGCACAATTTTCCCGTTTCAATGGTGGCATTAAAACATTAAAATATGACGATTTTATCGACTGCTATACTCCGTTCCACGAAAGAAGGGATTGGCGTCATAAATTTTTTCGACGTGTTGCCGCTCTGAAAGGATTGTTTAAATTCATTAATTGGTATTTCGTTTTGATTGTGATTTAAAAAAATATATAGTTTCGATTTCAAAGGTTTTTAAAAATACTTTTTTGGTTTAACATGAAACTCTTTCAGTGTGACTGACTCCGTTCCCCTTACGTCTGGCACACCGCATCGTCCACTAACAACGGTGATATCAGTCCCTTCTTTCGTGGAACACAGTATAGTCTGGTCCAAATGAGAAACGCAATATGCAATCCCCAATACACAAATTTTGTCCAATCACAGCACGAATATAAGAGACAAAGACGTAGAGAGAATTTGGCAAGTATGGTTCGCGTTTTATATAACAATTAATTGATATTAATAATGAAAACGTAAGCAGTCATTTTCATTAGTGATAAGAAGTCAACGTGAATCAACTAACGCAAAATTTCTTTCAGGTGGACGCACCTTGTTGCGCCTTTTGAATCTTTAGGTTTCTCATTTGGAACAGACTACCCATACATAAGCAATAATTGTAAATAAAGAATCTGCATTTACAATTCCTTAGCAGCCACTAATTACTGAATTTTTGTTGGTACATACGACCAACAGCTTTAGGGCAAGAAATTGTGACGTTCCCAGTATCTTTGTACCTATTATACCATCATTTTGTCTCTTTATAGACTTATTTTCTCTTCAATCGGAGTTGGTTTGAATTTTTCTAAATTAATTTTCATAATTTTACCAATATGTTGCATTAAAAATCTATTGTGTGCCAAGTTAGCCATTTTTCGGGTAACTTGGCGTATTTAAAAGAGAAGGGTTTTTTTGCCCTTAGAATTGATGGATCAAATTTTTGAGAGCATAGTTGAAAAGTAGAGCCTTCAACGCACATTTTGATATATTTAAAGTATAGATTGTGATTTGCCATGTGGGAAATAGAGAGTGATGAAGTTGAAAAATGCTGAAAAAGTGTGCCAAGTTAGCCCCATTTACGGTTGGCTTCAAGATCTCTACATTGATTCCTGCATATATGCATCCTTCCTCTTACCTATGTATCTATTATTTTATCAAAAATTACTTGAAATATACCTCAGCCGAAACAATAATTTGGGGGCACTATAATTACATTTTTGGACATGTTCCACCTCTTTATCTTGGACTGGAATTTTTGTTATGTTATTCTATCCATAATCAAAAATTCAGCTTGTTAATTTTGGCGTTTGGACCCCCGGGCTATTAGTTGTGGGTAAGTATTTTAGGAATTTTTTGAATTTCAAACATTCATGAAATTCTAAAATAAACAACGATACTTGCAGCACTATTTTTTAACCTCATAATAAAGTCTCTTTTAAACAATATAATTTTGGACTTATATCGTTATAGTCCCTAATCTTTGGGATCGGTTCATTTTCCTAACCAAAAAGGTTGCATCTTTCATTCATTTTCATCCTATTTTTACTTTGTAACATTTCTCATCCCTTCAGAATGGTGAGGTTTGGCCGTCATTGATTAGATTCTGCTGGTTGGCTAATTAAAATGAATTACTGCCCGATTCGGTAAAGTGGACTTTTTCAGGATCGTGAATCGATTTGATTGAATTATAAATCTATTATGCGTTATCTGCTTAGTATTATGGTGAAAGATTTGTCGCTGCTTGATTATCATGTATTAATAAATCAAGTGATTGGAGGAAAAAAAATATTCAGTATCTAAACGGTTGAGCATACGTTGTGTATCGAAAAGAAATAGTTATAATTCCATAAATAGCTATATCTTTAGACGTTGAAGTTTTTATCACAGTTTGACATGACATTAAATATTCATATAAATTGTTAGATGGAGTCGTATAACAATTTTATTCTGTGAATCCGATAATACGCTGGTCACTGCATTGGCCTCTGCTTGTTCGCCGTCAATGTTGGATGTGGAAATCTTTTCCAATAAAATATTGGAAGTAGCTTTATTCTCTGAATAACTTCATTTCAGTCTATAAGTGGATATGAATGTAATTGAGTCAAATTTAGGACTCGAACCACAGACCTTATACTGAATAAAGTGAGTTTTGTGAGAAGGAACGCGTCTACAGCGTGGAGCTCGAGTTGAGGATATTTGATGTGATGCAGCAGTTGGTCTTCTTTCCAAAATTAATTTTCAAAGCATCTTAGAAATTAAATTCTTAAATTAAATTTAAAAAAATGAAAAATTGAAGATGATTTCTATTTCTCATTTCTCACATTTTTATTCATCGTTTTTGTGTCCTACTTCGATTGCTTTAATTTTTAAAACTAAGAAACTACATCCTATTTACAAAATAATTGCGTAAACCGGAGTTTGCCAACTATCATATAGTAATGACTTTATGTTGAAAAAATTAATAATCAACTGAATTGGTGTGGGAAAAAAATGATTTAAGCATTATGCAGTCCCTATCCCGGACAGTATGCAAACTAAAAGTATATCATTGGTTGGTGGTGAACTCGAGACGGAACACCCTGTATGTGTAACAATTGTCAAATAAAAAATATTTAATTACTGTTGAACAGTTTCAGATAAGGCTACCTATACTGGATATAGTCTATAATTCATATTATGAATTTTGGTAGACTATACAGAAGAAATGTAAGATGATAGTTTTATAAAGACAACTGACTAAAATTCGGGGATATAACTTTCGAAGATTATTCCTTTACTTTTTCGGTGTCTTCTTTTCATTTATACTTGTTTTTTGTTCATGTCAAAATTCATTTTTCGCCTCAACGAATAATCTGCTGGTCTTGGCGGCGTTTCAAGATTTTATTACAATAAACCCTATACTTTACCTTTAGGCTGGACTTCTGAGATGAAAAGAAATGAGTATAAAAAAAAAGAGAAAAAAAAAAGAATAACGTTAAGCTAAATGTTCATCATGTTCGGTCCTTTGAATTTCTTCTTCGTTTGTCTACGTAGAGCCTAGAGTACTGTACCTACCTCTATGTTTGTAATTATTAAATCAATATGAGCGATGTATTTTTGTTTTGGTTTCCTTCTTGAATGCAAAGTGGGTTTATAAAAATTGTTTTTGAAATTCGTCTTTCACCGTGGTACGATTAGACTTACGATATCTGTACTTTTTTTAATTTATTCGGTTTTTCAATTATTAAGTATCTCAACGGCTTCAGGGTGACTGGGTGGTCATTGTTAAGAATGCTGCCTTATAAACCAGGTAACGCAGGTTTGAGCCCAGTACAAGGCAAGAATGTTGCAGATTAATTAATTAATATGATGAGAAGTAAAAATAGAATTGAATTTCAAATATTTAAATGATCTCCTTATACTTAACTCGACTAATTGTAGCAAACGCTTTGATTTATTTTACTAATGATCAAGAAAAATAAAAATTTGTATTAGTTTACTTCCGGAGAAGAAAAACTCTTATAAACATATTTCATAGTAATAAGCATGTCATCAAGGGGGAATGAGACTAAAGCTGTTGCATTAATTATACGTACGTATGGTCGAGAAAGTCCAAGTTTCGAAAAAAAGATGGATAGAAATATCATAAAATTCCATCAATATATCTGGTTGGAATATTTTACCCTATAGAATTACGCAGGTTCGGATTCCCCATAAAGTGAATGCGCACATTGCGTAGTATTTGAAATTTGGGGGCCCCCAGGATTGGTCATAAGGTCTAATTAAACGATAAAATAAGGCTTCGTGGAGTCAAAATGGGGATCCTGGGGCCCCCAAAATTACGAATGAGCGTGGGCCCCGCAGAACGCTGAATCCGGCCCTGGGATTACGCTGATTCGTAAATGAGTACTTGATGGTTTCTCACTGGTCAGTTCATATTATGTACTTTGGGTAAGAGTTGGTATCAGTCGAATGAATGATATATGTAACACTTGAAAGATGCTTCCAGGTGGCGACAATAGTTCTGTTGATTTGATCATTTTATTTGTACCTACTTAGAAATATCATTAAAGTACAAATTGAATTTTTGAAACTACTTATGGTAGGTACCATGAAATTAAATGAAAATAAATGAATGAATAATAAAAGTGGAATATATCAGTCGTTTCATCTAAATAAGCGCCACTTATGCTACTCGAGTTTGAATTAAAACTATTATATGCATTTTTACCCAGTTTCTTTTTTCTTTTTTTTTGTTCTATTTTCCTTTCTTCCTGTCAGTTGCACCCTTTAGCCAAATAAACCGAGTTCGTAGCCTCCATTTCGGTGTAAACTTATTTTATCAAATGCTTTTGGTGCATTGATATGTAGGTACGCGAGTGCCACAGAAACACCTTTTGCATAAAAGAGAGTACCGGTACCTGGTGCGAATTTACTTTTTACCCCCTCTTTGAATATGTGATAAACGCATCAGGGCGGTCTTACTATTTCGGCTTCTTGGAACGAGTATTACTTTCGCGAAGTATATAATATGCTTCTATCCTGTATAATACTTGAAAAAAAAAAAAAAAATTAATACAAAACGAAGTAATATTTTTACAGGCGGTATTTTTTGTAAATACAGAACATGTATGCGATATAGCTGAGAGATACATATCAGTTTCCTTTTACAATACACCAACTTTTCCTTGTCTTCACTTGTATATTGGGCGAAGAGAGTATATAAGTACCTATGAAAGATTAGCAAAGTGGTATAGTTTGACAAAGGAGTTTAACAAACAAGAAAAAGAGAAAAAAAGGATCAAGTTTGTAGCTTTAGGTAATACTTACATAATGGAGGGCCAACGTTTCAGTGGTACCCTAGAGAACTGGCAGATGAAGATGAAAAAAGAATGGAGAGATAGAAGAGGGGGAAAAAAAAAGGCATGAGATCGACTCGAATATCGCATATCGTAAAAGTACCTATTAAGCTGGCTTTTTGTTAGTTATTGTACCTCTACTGTTACCTACATTATATATTGTATGTATATGTACGTAATGGAGTTGTAACCGAATAATAACATCAATAGAAAAACACACCGCCTTTTTTTTTTCTCTTCACTTCTCTCTATTTTATCCCCTTATAGCTCTCGGACTATTTCATTTATTATTTTATTCTGTTATTTTTTATCAACCAGTGGTACTACGAATAATGCCGGTATTTCCGCATGCGGCGACATAGGTGATAATAACGAAGGCGTGGAAATGGAAAATAATATTTTAATGGGGGTCACCATCACCATTATAAATTTGCAGTAGAAGTTATATACGTACACGTAGTAATCGCAAATAACATTGATTTGTTATGAGTGTTTCAACTTCCAAAGAACGGAATCCTTCGAATTCCTATGGATTATTTCAGCTTTGATGGCTATATTATATGAGGAAAAGTACTTAACTAATAGAGTTGAAATTGACGTGGTGTGCAAATATAGAAACTTCAAAAATATACCATTCGCAAGTTTGAAGTCAACATGTTGATTGGTTTTGGTAAAAAGTGGCTTTTAAGCTTTAGAAAGCAAATTTTTCTTTGCAACGCCAACGCGGGGGACAGAAATTTTGACAAAAAGTCAATCTCGGTGAGATTAAATTTTATGATTTGCGGTTTTGTGTAGTCGAGCAATGGGGTTGTATGAAAGAAATTAAGGAATAACGAGAAAGTCAGAGGAGTAGTTTTCCAAAAAAAATTCATTTTTTACCCTTTTTGCATTGTACAAAAACCTAAACTTTTAATGGTTCATTAAGACCGCTGCAATTCCTTTTGAAAACCAGTTATTATTGTTAGTAGTAGTAGTTGTAGTAGTAGCAGTCACTATGTAGTAGTAGCAGTAACTAGTAGTAGTAGGGTTTTATTAATTTTTATTGGTTTGAAGAAAATGCTTGCCATACCAACCGTCGAAGAAATTGCTTGTTTGACCAAACTTGATGAGCTTCTAGCTTTCTATTAGTTACCTTCCCTGCGTTATTTACTTGAAAAATTCAAATTAATATGTATTTTCTAAAGGAAATTGTTGTTTAAGTAAACGAAAAGTTGATCGCCTTGATGACTATCTCTAAGATTTCAACTATTGGCTCATCCTGTTTAATTTTCTGATATGTAGTCAAAATTTTCCTCAGACATTGTTTGACCCCCCCAACGACCAAACTTACCTTCAGTGAAAAAATATTTAAATACTCACCTGGGGACAATTCAGATTTTATGTGAAAAATTAATATAAAATAGACTAAATTTTAGTAGCCTATACAACATACTAATTTTTAACACAGTTTTCTGTATTTTATATTAATTTTTAATTTTTTTTTTTTACTAATTCTCAATAAATTTATGTCAATTTTTCATATAAAACTTGAAAGTAGGGCCTTCTCGCTGCATCCTCTAGTTATTATGCAGATATTCGAATTTAATATACAGTTTTCTCTCAGGGTATTGTAAAATCTTTTTGTATCTACCTACTAATTTCTTAATAAATTGTAAATGAAATACTGTAATTACGAAAATAGAGAAGTACTTTGGAGACATTGCTACCCTCGTGCCCCATTTAGGACGACGCCAGTGCTGTAAATTGCAGCAGCTACCGTATGGTGTCCATTAAGAAGAGGAAAGTGATACAGCAGCATCTTTAAATCTCGAGGGTGTCGTAAAATGGTGTGCCCCCTTCCTCGTTTACTTTACGAGCAAAAAATACAATCTAGTTAAGTGGTACGCTAGTAAGCCCCCACAACCTTCTCCCAGCTTTCTCATTTCATATTTTCGTAACTTCTGAAGCGCTACGTTTACACTTTTGCTATTTTTAGCTTTTTTTTTTTCTTTTTCGAAAAGGTGAAGGAAAAAAGCTTCTACCTATACGAAGAAAAATTAAGGTGGTGCTTTTTTCCTTGCGTTTTTAAGGAAATCAGGGAGGGGGTTAGTGGTCGTATAACTCTGTAAAAACATATATAACGTTATCAATTTACACACGTGCTGGCGTTTGTTCTAATTATTTGTGCTTTTGGTGGGAGGGCATGTCAATTAGCGTGTTTTCTACAAAGCCCCTAATATAAACACGATGAAGGCGTAGTGACAGTTTTTGCCGATATGGTCACGAGGAGACTAATTTGAAATGTAGAGCATGCGTAACGCGAGGTTAGATTTTTTCGGAAGTTTGTGTCACAAATTTTGATATGAGCGACGTTTGCAATGAGGGTGTACTAGGGTGGGATTTTAAGAATTACTGCTGTGAAATCGATATTTTCATTTGCCTGTGGTTTTTTTAATGCAGTTGGTTTGAAGTCATTTGGATGCTATTAAGCTATTTGAGAGAAGTAATAAAAGAAAAACCGATTGCATTGATGTTTTTCGATCTTTTCTATGTATAAGTATATTATTATTATTATTATTATTATTATTAGGAACAACCGAAACAAAATATCACTCCTTAATATTACTTGAAAATGGGGCATGTAAATTTGGCCGTGTTAGTTGAAAAAAATGAATAGGTTAATTTTTATCATGGCATGCTCTTGGCTGTATCAAGAAATCGATAGGTTGAGGTGACTTTTTTAAGAAAGAGGTACACAGGTGCTTTTTTGTCACTTTAATGGGGGTTCGTGAAGCAGTGCCGAGCACTCTAAAAAGGAGATGTGAAAGTGTTTTCTCGGTAATTACGTTAACACGTTGAAAGCAGCATTTACGTTTGTAGTTCACTAAAGTGAGAAAAAAGAGCTGGAGGGTTGAAATGGATGCTTGTGTCATTATAGATGTTGTTAACTGCATACTTTAATAAATGCTTGTTGTAATATCGTTGAAAGTTTTAATTCATTGTGACTGAATAATGGGAAAAAAAAAGGAATTAACGAGGTTCAGAGGACGAATTTGAGTGCACTTGAAAATCATTGAATGACTTGAGCACTTATACGTATTTATGAAAGTGTTTATTTATGGGATGTCTTTTGCATTCGTGTAATGCTAAATATGATTTCCGAATTACAGCTTAGCTGCTTAAATTTTCGTAAATTGAATGAGATATAAGAATTCAATATTTTGCGTTAAATATAAAACTTCCTGCTGAACACGTATAAATTCAAATTCAAAGTTTATTGGAGAATTTTTCTACGTATACATAATTATATGTGTATTGTTTGGCATTGGAAGAATTTTTTTTTGACAGTTTTACTTTCAAATTCGAACTTCTCATGTTGAAATAATATTTGTTGATCAAGGGCCCGAACTCAGCTAAAATAGCTGCACTAAGAGAAGCTTTAAAAACATTCGTTTGGCACTTATACTACACAACACAGTCCAATATCTATACCGTTTTTATGCATATACTTATTATTAAAAATTTCTAGGAGCCTTTAGGCTTGTCTTTGGTATAGTTTTTTCTTCTTTTGATTCATATTTAGTTAATTTCATTCACTGCATATTAATTACGATGCGTTGAGATTATAATCAGGTATTCGCTACGAAAAATTACGAGATATGCTTGGTTTATTTGAGTAGGTTCGTCTTACATTAACTAATGTCTAAAAAAAACGAAAGATTTGTGAAAAAGATTAGTATACTCATATTGAGTGGAAAATCGCTTTATTGATTTAGGAATTTTTCTCGAATACTTATCCGACTATTAGTTACATTTATTCCTTGGTTATTAAATGTTGCTCATGTTGCCCAATTACGTTATATAGACCTACCTATGTATTTGAAAAATTTTAATTGACTGGAGAAAACTGTTGTATTGAGCTCAATAAATTTTCAGGTAACAAAAAAATACAGTCGTATAGCAGAAGACGGATGTTTCTCCATCCCTATCTTTCTGTACTTTCTCCTTGAATAGATTATAAGCACGAAGGATTTGATGAGCTGCTTATTATCTTATTTGCAGGTTTTCGATAGAAAACCTCATATTAATTTTGGTCTGACTTTCACAAATATAGGCACGAGACCATCATAGTTATTCGTTTCCTGATCTCCCGATTTAAAAAATACCCATCTCGCAATTTGGTGTTTCTTTCTTTCTTCATTTTTAGCAGGTTTTTGATAGAAAACCTTCTATTGATTTTGGTCCAACTTTCACAATAGGGCATGAGACCATATCATAGTTTTTCGTTTCATGATCTCCAGATTCCAAAAATATCCACCCATCTCGCATTTCATATTTCTTTCATTTTATTTATTTATGTATTTATTTATTATTATTGTTTCTCCCTCCGTGTGCATATATTTATTTGGAAAACGACAACAGTCGATCGGCTGAACCAATAGTGCTGAAATTAGCACCAGAGGTCAATCTCAACGAGTTTTAGGTCTGGTAGAAATTTCAAGTCGATCGGTTTGACGGTTCACTAGTTATTGGCAAAAATGGAGCTAAAAGTTGATGATTTTCTAAGGGTTTTTGAAGAAACGAATTCATCGAAGAAAACCTGCTTTTCTAGCGGGGCATGCTGCGCTAGAATTTTTTTATAGGTAGTTGTGAAAACTTATGTGCAGGGTTTGCTCGAATCAAAAAATGAAGTCTGTAGAGATAAAATGATTTTATCTACTCGTATATTGTATTAAAGAATGGAAAAATATGTTATCCGGTACCTAACGTCCAAATAAGAATCGAAAAAGTTCCATTTGCATAATTTTTTTTATGATGAGAGAAGAAATATTGTTAATTTTCCAACCGAACTTTTTTTTTTATGCTGGTTCACATTTTACTACCCTACACGTATTTGAAAACTGGTTCCTTTTAACAAAGAATGTGGAAAACTTTAAATGGTCTCTTACCCTAGCATATTAAACACGAACTCGTATTTGTGCAAATTATTTAATTACCAATTTTTTTTTTTTCATCAAATCAAAGAACAGGAAAAAAGTGAATGGGAAAACATAATAATATTAAGACTAGCAATAACTAAAATTTTAAAAACGCGAAGTTTCTTTTTTTTTTGTTCCATTTTTTTTTTCTTTTTCTATAAAATCATAATATAAACACTTGGAAGAAAAAAATGTAAAAAAACACAACGATTAAGCGAATCACTGAAGAAAAATGATTAACTTAGACTAAAAAAGAGACACAGATTAACATTTCCACACATTAAGAAGCGCGAGAACAAAAACAAATTATTAATTAATAATTAAAAATGAAAAAAACCAACGTGAACACACGCGCGAATAAATACGACGAATTCCTATATCTTTGAGTCGCCAAATTCAAAACTTTTAAAAACTGGACTTGGTAAACGCAAGTATATGGGGCTAGATGAGTAGTACCCCAGAAACTGCAATTATATGAAGATAGAGCGATGAACTAGTTCCATAAAGTGATTCTTTCATACTGAAAATCGATGGTGATTTTTTGCAGAGCCTACAATTAAAGGGCTGAGCTGAAGAAGTGAATCGCGGTCTCATTTTATCTATCATATGGCTAACTGCGTTTTGAACTAGTCGAATATCATCTTGATAATATTATAGGTTTATAGGGAGACTTGTTTAAGGCCTTTATGATGGATAGTAATATCACAGACTATCCTAAAAATACTGAATAAGCTTTGGTCAGTAAATTGGTTGATACTGAATTTTTTGTCGTCCCAGTTCTGAAACTTTCCTACATCTAAAAATTGCTGAAGATTACGAAAATTCTATAACCCGCTACTTGATGATGAAAAACTCTGTAACTTTTGTGAAATTACAGTAATATTTATATGGGATGAAATTTGAAAAAATGTTGCTTTTAGCTTTTCGCCCGCCCCGTCGATATATTTTTGAAAGGCCCTATATAAATCAGTTTTTTTTTTTCTCTCCTTCGAAAATAATAATTCTTAACGTTGATGTAAAAAAATTCTCGCACCCAAATTTGAGCTACACCATGAGCAGGAACGTATAGAATTTTCTGACGAATCGTTCTTTCAACTCTGAAAATGTTGACTTAGCTACGTCTTAAACTCACCCCTTCAATCAGTATTGCCGATGACAACTCTTGGGGGGGAATTGACTGAAGCCCTCAGGTTCATAACTGAAGAGTCAACGCAGGTGCTAAGTCATTTCACTAGACAGCCGCGGCCATTGCTTTTATAGTTTCTCTAAAGCTCTGCTATTTGTCAAAAGTTCTCTGGTCAGTCTCCAGACTTGGCGTGCCGCATTTTCAAGCGCACTGTGCGCCTTACCCTTGAACAAGTCTAAATGTGGTAGAAAGTAATGCGGACATCGTCGGCATTGCAGACATGAAATTAGCTGCAGCAGAATACCGTTGATGCGATCCCCCATGCAAGGGTCATCCCACTCGCTATCCTGGGGGTGTTTTTCGCATTCGTAGAGCACCAGAGTTTTGATGTGGTAATTGGTAACTGGATTTCCAGGCAGTTCTAGATGGCGGTCGCGAAGTGTTTTCAGAATGCTGAGGCACTTTCGCCGGCAGCCTCCGTACAGCAGACGGCCTTCGACGTCGTTGAACGACATGACCCAAGCATCGCCCTCCATGGCCGACTGCTTGCCCTGCATCGCCACGCTCTCCTTTGAGAGCAAGTCGAAACCTTCGGTCTTCACCTCGGCCACCAAGTTGGGATGTGGCCACGGAATTTGCGGTATGGGCCAGTGGGCCGCGGACCTCGGCCAAATGCCGGCGCACTTGAACGAAGGCGTAATTTGGACGACGTAGCGTTCGCGGATGCGCAGTTTCACCTCGGTCGTGTCCGGTATCATTTTGACGGCGTCTCTGTAGGCGCACTTGTCGCAGGCCTGCGCCACCAGTGTCTGGAACCGGGAGCGAATCTTGCGTGCCGATAGGTAGCCGGAGGCGGTGATGAATTCGACCCACAGGGACATGCTGCGCTTGCGGCCGTCGCTCAGCTTGAGGACTGCGCAGCCGGGTATGCTGCCGTCGTCGACGAAGTTGAGCACTCCCATCTGGTTGAGGTAGAGGACGACCTCGAACTCGTTGGCGTTGACCACGTCCAGCCCTTCGTAGCGGCCGTTACACTCGACGAGGGTGGATATGAAGCGCGGCTCCTGGGCTTCGACCTCGCGCAGCACGTCTTGCACGATTTTGCAGACCTCGCGAATGGACTTGCTGATGGCCAGCTTGCGCGTTTGCACCCGCTCGTTGAAGTATTTGCCCAACTGGTAGAGCATCTTACTCTGCACAGCGACCATGTCCGGAGGCACCAACATTTTATTGTCTGTCGGGTAGCCGTCAATACGCATGAGTACGGCGTTGGCGAAAGCTGACGGAGGTGAGATACGGAAATGGGCGCCAAATTGTGGCTGAAGGCTAGTAGCCCGGAAAAGGTTTGGCGCGCGCGCACACACTAATGCACTGCACTCGAAAGACGCAACCACCGAGCACTTGATGAAATTTCGAAGCTAGATATTCTCTCGACAAGTTTCGATAATGCGAACAAAACGTATTGCAAAGTGCGAATCGATGAATTTTTACAGCCAAAATCGAGTACCATATGGAGGGTTGTTCGCTGCAGACGGCTGCATCAGCGCGCATACTGGTCAACTAAAAATGAAAACTCGACTTAGAATTATGTTAGCAGGCGCTGGCTTCTGCAGAGAAGAGCATTACAAACGCACGAGGAAATTGGGAGTGTCTGGAATCGATGCGATGGCTTTGGGTAGGAGAAATGGGCGGATTCGTGGTGTGCGAATGTGCGTCGCTTGTTTGCCCGACAATGTCCCCCTTTTTATTCGTTCATTTTGCTGCCGTAGTAATTTGTGGGACCGGTCGGGCAGTGTGCGTGAGCCTCGACGATTTTCCGTTTTGCTGAGATATGAAATACCGAGCTCTTATTGACCCGCGAAGGGGCAACGTTGCCAGTTTGGAGTGTAGAAAAAGGAGCCTTCTGTGATATTTTGAAGGAAACTTTTTTTTTCTCATTCAGTAGAACTTGAGAGTACCTATTACATCGTACGTACTGCGTTGTGTTATTTTTGTGAAAAAGCCTTTAAGAATATCATCTGCGAAAGGCCAAGTTTTCTTAATGGAATACTCCTTATAGTGACTTCGGTTCAGCAGGGCTTCGTATTTTCAAATAATGTACTACTCAGTGGCGTCGCGTGGTAGTATTTTTTGGGTGTTCAACTCGAAAAATCAAACCCTTCCTTCTCCTCCTTTTCACGGCCCCCCAAAAATGATGAAAATTGAGGGGAAAAAATTGAAAATACAAAACTGAAAACAGAAGAGGATCTTCAGCTGTTAACAAAAATTTTGAAGGAAGGAGAAAAAAAAGAAGTGCAAGAATGTAAGTGCGCGTACGTTCATATGCACTGACTGAACACCCTGCCGTATACTATTCACAAGAACTCCTCTTTCCTCTGGACATAAATTCTGCCCATTGCAGTTATGTCAAAGCATTCATCGTAAAATATGAATAACCAATTCAGCAATACTCACTATACTCTGTTCAACTTAAGAATGCCTAAAACGGAACGCAGTTTGCAGGGCTCCAGGGAGAGGAAAAGGTACTCGTTCACATTCAGCAACAATATTTGGCTACACTTCCGATTTTAATTTCTTGTTTCTTATCACACATCCGATTTTTACATTGTTGATGAATGTGAATTTGACGTTCCGTTTTAGGCATTCTTAAGTTGAACAGAGTATAAGTCGAGTTTATTATTTGCGCCCAGCGCGGAAGGAAAAATGAACAGCACACCCAGAGCAGACGCCACTGGTACTACTTATAGCTAAGGTGGTAATTTGGTATAGAATTTTGAAATTTTACTTCAGGTGTTTTTGTAACTTGATGAAAAATGACTTACGTTTTGCATGACTAAAGTTGTGCACTAATTAAATGGCTGATTTTAATTCACTAACAGCCAGCGTTCAACATTTTTTTTCATATTTTTTGTACCTACAGCAAATCAACAAATTCAATTAAAATAAAGCTTCGGACGATATTATACGTGTAAATAGTACCTATAATTTAAATTCGTGCCTTTTAACTGAATAATATTGTTGGTGCTGTTCATGAAAAAGTATAGTAGGTTGGTAGAACTAAATATTTTGAGTGCAGTTCTCAAAATCAACCCTTCAATTCGAATATGAAAATTCTACCAAATTGTTTGCCTTATAATTACCTATACTGTACTTGAGTTTTTTTGTAAACTCTGAACAGTTGGTAGGCCTATGGCCTACCTACCATCATGAAGCATATAGTGGTCAAGATTGAAAAGTTTGATAATTATAGCTTTCATTCAGATTCAGTTGAGGGGTAGAGTGTTGTGTGCAAGAAGTTTGATATCGACAAGGCGACAGAAATTGGTATACAGACGGGAATAATGAAATAATGAAAAAAAGAATAGATAAGCTGATGCAGCTAAAGCTTATCAAAGTATAGACTATTTATAATTTTTACTATTCGTTAAAAAACATTGTATCATTTTTTCATAGAATTAGTATATCAGAGCTTTTACCACTCTTCGGGGCAAACACCGCAGTTTTCCCCTTTTTTCGAAATTTAACTTGAAATACTCGTATTTTATATAAAATTCCTCGGAATTGTCCAAAACTCATCAACTATTACTGAAAAGGGTTCTATTAATGGGCTGTTGAAAATAGAGAAATTGTCTGGCACAATAATTTATAACAATAAAAGAATTATGATGCTATAAAAGTTGGGTGCGGGTTTTTTTCCTGCTTTCCTTTAAAGAGAAATAGCTGGCTTCTCTTATTGATTACAGTCAAGTTAATGATACGACTTCTATAAATGTCGAATAAATATTTCTCCTGTATCTGAACACGTTTTCGAAGTGTCATATAATATACCTATTCACTACGAATGCAAGACTCTGCGTTCTTCCGTAATTTTTTTTTTCTTTTTATTCTTTCCAATTTTTGATGTGGCAGCACTTAATTTTTTATCAATTTGATATAGAAAAACCTGCAAAAAATCGAATATCACGTTTTCTGCATCTCATCGTTATGGGTATAAAAAGTGAGATTGTATCCCGGAACCATTTGCGTATTTATGGAAAACTAGGTAATTTAAATTAATTTTTGGCATGCTTTACCATTTTATTTTACATTTGGAATGGATGCCTGAAAATGAGGGTAAAAACACTTAATAATTTGCTGCCTCACTTCCGTTCAACTGAAATCGAACCTGAATTCCAAAAGGTTAAGTCCAAAATAATTCTTCGAACCATCAGGATGGTTTGAGATTTTATTTATTTATTGAAAATGATACTTTAAGCTATTTGTGGAGGAGGATAGGTAGAAAAACTTGGAGATGATTAGCTACTCATTTATGAAATTCATACATTGCAACATTTCTTGCAGCAGGCCTTTGTTTTTATAGCGCAGCATGTTTTTCTATCAAATTACCTGTAGCGGTAAATCCAGTCTCAAAAAAGGCTAGTCTACAGTCATTCCATTTACGTATATGGTTTAAGTTAAGTACACACGACCCTCTGTAGATAGATTGGAAAAATTCTCCTTGAGAATACTTTATGATAATGTGTAACCTATTACAAGAGTAATACACTTGTAGACATCACCATTTAAGATAATTTTATTAGAAGTTTTTTCTTTTTTTCTTCTTTATTTTCTTTTTTTGGGTGTAGGAGTGCAAAGCGTTGAGTATTTATGTAAATCGTGCACTGAATATTGATGTAATCGATTATGCGCATGTTCAGTACATTTTTCGAATGCTGAACGTGTAATAGTTTTAATTTAATGATACACGGGATTTTATTTTACTATAGCTTAAATGAGTATTTTCATTATGGTAGCTTGGTAGAAATGCATCATCAGTCTCGTTAGATTTTATTTTTATGGAACATCGTTCAAGTTCCTTTATCCGGTTTTTTCTTTTTTGAATATATTATAGGTGACCAATTTGAAAATGTAAAGCCAGTTTTTTCAGCTTTATATTATACGAGTTTCGTGAATTTTGATGTAAGGTAATCTAGAATTCGTATGGTATTCAGGTGTTGGTTCGAATAATTGAGCCTACGCGCATGCTAAATGTTTCCAACATTCCACCGAAAAAAAAATAAAAAAAAAAAAGACAAGAGACATTATTGTAAACGAAGCTTTAGGTGCTAAATGATTTTGAATTATTAAAGTTTTATCATTTCAATGGAGAAAATGTATCGTCAAAGTAAACATGTTAAGTCACAGAAAAATTCTTATGGAATGGAAACTTGTTTACTTTTCTTTCCTTTCTTTCAAAATGTGGTGAACTTGAAAACCTATTGGGGAAGTTCTGCAAACTTTTATCAAGTTCTGCCAACTTTTGCTAAGTTCTGCCAATTTTCGCCAAATTTACTCTTATAAGAGCAGCATATAATTATGCAGCCTTGAAATATTCAATTATAGCTAAATGGTGATTTTGGATCTTTATGTTCGCATTGAAATTGATGCACTTACGATTTTTCGTTTCATGCATCAACAGCTGTCCTAGGCCTGCCAGTTCTCTTTTTAGTTACAACTAATCAATTTTTCGCATTTGTATAAATACTACCCTTACACATATACTAACACATTCTGTTCACTAGTTAGTTAAAATTACTTTTTTATGGGATTTAGGTATTTGACCAAAACCATCAAATTTTTCCATCAATCTGTCCTATTTTCATTTTCTTCCACCTGTCCGCTGAATGTTTTAGAACAGGTTGATGGAGTTGAAGAAACTTCTGTCATCCTGTCGCGAGTGTCCTAATATAAGTGAAAATGACGTGGGCCGATAATATGTGGAATGTAGATTTGGATGGACGCGTACAATATTTTCTCCCAGATAGAATTTGAAAAAATTCACTTTTGTAAAATGAAAAAATGATAATTCAGATAATCAGTTTTTCTGAGAATTATTCTTCTATAGTGTTACTAAATTCGATAACATAATAATTAGACGAAGAATTGGCTAGAGGATTGCTTTGGCCCAATGTTTCTTTTTTCCTTACATTCCTCTTCGTCAACTTGAATATTTTTGTTAAGCGTTATTGTGACCCCCAATTTCCTTATTGGATGTTCTTGTGGCACCCATTTTTGCTTTGTGGCACCCGGATTTGGGTGCCACAACGTTTTTAGCTAAAATTGGTGGTTTTGGGGTCTAGGGGGCATGGGGGATGCAAATCCACATTTTACCCCGGGTGTCACATTGACATCCAAACTCATCCTACATACTGGGGGGTTTCCTGTATGTTCCACCAGAGTGCGGAGTGTTACATACAAACATACATAATCTGCAAGTAAATGTCTTTGTGACCCATCGATAATAAGATACAATGTGGCACCCAAAACATGACAACAATGCAAAATAAGATTTTGCAAATAGGGTTAATTAAATATTGGCTTTTTTTCACTCGTCAGATTAATTAAATAGTTTTTAAATGAGTCTTTAGTCCGTACTCTGTAATCAGTAATTATTTTAGCTTCTATTAAATGCCTCACTCGATATTTTCAAGACTGAGGAGGCTGGCTAAATGGGAAAAGAAAATTTTTGAGATTACGGAGGCTGGTTAAATGGGAATTTTAATTTTAAATACTGTGGAAGGGGCTAAATGGCAATTTGCATTTTTGAAACTGCGGAGGCTGGCTAAATGGCAATTTAAATTTCTGAGACTGTGGAGGCTGGCTAAATGGAATTTGCAATATCGAGACTGAGGACGAGGAGGCTGGCTAAATGGGAAAATAAAATTTTTGAGATTGCGGAGGCTGGCTAAATGGGAATTTAAAGTTTAAAGACTGCGGGAGCGGGCTAAATGGAACTTGAATTTTTGAAACTGTGGAGGCTGGCTAAATGGCAATTTAAATTTCTGAGACTGTGGAGGCTGGCTAAATGGAATTTGCAATATCGAGACTGAGGACGAGGAGGCTGGCTAAATGGGAAAATAAAATTTTTGAGATTGCGGAGGCTGGCTAAATGGGAATTTAAAGTTTAAAGACTGCGGGAGCGGGCTAAATGGAACTTGAATTTTTGAAACTGTGGAGGCTGGCTAAATGGCAATTTAAATTTCTGAGACTGTGGAGGCTGGCTAAATGGAATTTGCAATATCGAGACTGAGGACGAGGAGGCTGGCTAAATGGGAAAATAAAATTTTTGAGATTGCGGAGGCTGGCTAAATGGGAATTTAAAGTTTAAAGACTGCGAGAGCGGGCTAAATGGAACTTGAATTTTTGAAACTGTGGAGGCTGGCTAAATGAGAATTTAAATTTTTGTGACTGCGCAGGCTGGCTAAATGGGAATTTAAATAAAATCAGGCGAATCAAAACTGAACCTTATCTTGTATGTATTTTTAAAATTTTTAAATTAAATTCAATGTAAGTACTTATGAGTGTGACTTCGTCACATTATGGGTTCGTTTGGAGCCACCTTTACTGAGCTAGGCTACAAATTTATTTGAGTAAATGCTGTTGTGGCACCCATGTATATGCATTAATAAATGTCATTGTGACACCCTCAAAGGTAGTTATTTGGCAACGTCTCTGGGTGCTATAATGACATTCACTAACCAACATACATGGGTGCCACAATAGCATTTACTTACGGTGGGTCACAAAGACATTTACTTACATTTTCAATTCATGGGTGCCACAATGACGCTGAATAACCTGGGTGTCACTTCGTTAAGAGTTTAAACATGTATAGATTTGTTGGGAGGCATGTAGTCCGTTTCAAATAAGGACAGGATAAACATGTGACTGTAGTTACTCAATTACTATTGGTTATGTTGTTCAAGTAACGTTCGTTCATTCGAGTATTGAGTCACGTGTTTTTTCTTCTTTTTTATTTGAGACGAACTATAGGTACCTATTTGCTTTGCCCTCCTCGCATCTGTCTTCCAACTTGAAAAGGGAGAACAGAAATTATTTTCATTAGATTAGGATCTTCTCAGTTCTCACCCTTGTTTGTCGATATTTTCACGCAGCGCAGTCGAAATAGAATACCATTCTAGTTGCGTGATTCTCAGTTCAGCCACGAACCAATGAAAGAATTTTGAGGAAGAAAAAGAAAGTAGACTGCTCATTTTAGATAGCTATACGTACTCGTATATTTGCTATTTTGCCAAAATTTGCAATGTCGGTTTTGTCGATTAGAAATCCTGATTTATCGAATATTTATTCCTTTCTATATGGGTTCATACGTCAAATGTAAATTGCACACCAAAAATAGTAGTTCTATAAATTTTAATTGCGCGGTGTCAGTTATACGGTTTTCACAGATGCATTAGATGTATGCCACTTCGTTTTTCCCTCCATTTTAAGAAACGTTTAAACCGTTGAGGTCGATTCTTGTCAGAACTTTCGTAGCTGCGGACTCGAATTTTTCAGGTGAATTCGTTATGGGGGAAAAAAATTGTTACAAAAAATCAACAAATTTCTGTTAGATTTTATGCCAAAAATCATTAAGTATGCGGAGACGATTTCGGATATATTCTGAGCTATAGGAACCAGATTTTCATCTCTATTTAAAACTGTACTACTGTTTTTTACTTAGGTCTTTCCTAAAGAATTTCATTCTCTGTTATTCGTTCATGGAAGTACGTCAGATAAAGTAATTCTAATTTGAATTTTAGCTGAGATTGAAGCTGAATGAAATTACGAATCAGCGAATTAGATGGGTAAAGAATGGCGTTTATGTTGGTTAAATGTTTCGTACTCAGTTTTGTGTGCTCACGACATACAGTCTAGTTGTAATGATGTTATCACTTACAAAAATATTTTGCTACCTCCAAGTTCGGTTAGAGTTTTGTGAATAATTAGAAACAGTAATCTTGTCGAAGAATACTGTATGCGGGTTCGAGATTGGTGTATGATTAAGATGTGGTTTGTCCTTAAAGTTGAATGGTCGATTTATAATTTTTATGCATATGAATGTTTTTTTAAGGTATCACTTCATCAGACGCATGAAGAACAATTATTCTTGTTTGGAAGAGCTGAATCAGAGCCTTGAGAAATTTTTTGAAAATTAAAAGTAATTTTTCGTTGACATAGTTGGTATCGTTGAGAAACTTTTCCATGAAATGACTTAACGATTTTCATCCCAAATATGACCTATTTCTATGGACAGCCTTAATCTCTCTATCCTTCTGGCATAAATTTTGCGCATCATCCGCATATTAGCACCTGGATTCTTGAGTTGAATGCAATTGTTATCTGCATTGCCTTGAGCGGAGGCATTCAAGGTTTGATGAACATCAGCATAAATGTGTTTCTGTATATAATATTAACTTCTCGACATTTTTATAGACTAAGTATACGCGAGCTAAAAGAATGAAAAAACAATTTTTAATGTTGTATTATCTTTAATGAAAACAACATTTTCCATTTGCAAACATATATAACACAACAAAACGTGGTAGCCTGCCTAATATTTTTGGAAACTATAATGTCCCATTTGTTTAATAATTGAAAATTTAACCTATATAAAAGTATAAAAGAAGATGAAACAAAAACGAAACAAAAACTGTTTAAAAATATTTCTGACTAGAATAATGAAAACATGTATCGCAAATCAAGCTTATAGAATACGGGTTTGTCATATTTTTGTGCGTGCTCTAAAGTTTATCAAACGCTTTCGAATTGGTTAGCAACTCTCTCGTCAGTCTCCACACCTGACGAGCTGCATTCTCCAGCGAACTTGGAGCTTTACCTTTGAACAGATCCAAATGTGGCAAAAAATAGTGAGGGCATCGCCTGCACTGCAAGCAAGAAATCAGCTGCAGGAAGATACCATTGATACGATCTCCCAAACAAGTGTCATCCCATTCAGCATCCTGCGGGTGCTTTTCGCATTCATACAGCACCAACGTCTTCATGTGGTAGTTGGAGATAGGATTGCCGGGTAACTCTAAATGTCGGTCTCTCAATGCCTTCAAAATGCTGAGACACTTTCGTCGGCAGCCGGCGTACAATAGTCGACCCTCCACTTCAGTGAAGGACATGACCCAAGCATCTCCCTCCATGGCTGACTGTTTGCCTTGCATAGCTACACTCTCTTTGGAGAGCAAGTCAAAGCCCTCTGTCTTGACTTCAGTGACCAGATTCGGATGTGGCCATGGTATGTGAGGAATGGGCCAATGAGCTGAGGATCGGGGCCACACTCCTGCGCACTTGAACGAAGGTGTAATTTGCACTGTATAGCGATCGCGAATGCGCAGTTTCACCTCGCTGCTGTCTGAAATCAGTTTGACCGAGTCTCGATAAATGCATTTATCACAGGCCTGAGCCACCAACGTCTGGAAACGAGATCGGATTTTGCGAGCTGATAGGTAGCCAGATGCTGTGATAAACTCGACCCACAGTGACATGCTGCGTTTGCGCCCATCACTCAGCTTCAGCACTGCGCAGCCTGGAATGCTGCCATCGTCCACAAAATTGAAGACGCCCATTTGGTTGAGGTAGAGGACGATCTCGAATTCGTTCGCATTTATGACGTCTAAGCCCTCGTACCGGCCATTGCATTCGGTCAGCGATGAGATGAACCGTGGCTCTTGGGCTTCGACTTCGCGAAGAACTTCCTGCACTACTTTGCAGACCTCGCGAACCGCCTTTGCAATGGCCAGCTTACGCGCTTGCACGCGGTCGGCAAAAAATTTGTTCAGCTGGTACATCATTTTGGACTGGTTGCTGGAGAGAGGGTCGACTGGGACGAGCATGGTTGAGCAGGATTGCTATAGTTTTGAGAATGGTGTGTGTCAAAGTTGTGATCGCGTTCAGGTGCCAGTATCGTCGGTAGGGAGTAGGGACTGATGCAAATCACCTCATTTGGGAGATGAAATTGATTATCCGCGTGAGGTTGGCAGTGGCACTACTGGCTCATTTCGGCTGAATCGCAATCGACTGCAATGTAAAGTAGGTATGAGTGATTACTTGATTGGTCGAGGAAAATGCAATGGGACAAAGTTTGCTCTCAGTTAGCGTCCTCAATTTTCAATTTTATATCGTTTTAATGAGTTCCCATTTCAAACTGTTTGATACACACTGAGAGAAATTTCGGTAGTATACCTAGCTTCTACCATTTTTGATCGGAAGATAAAAGGACAGTTCTAAGATTTATAGTAATAACCACTACAGAACTAGTGAAATACATAATACTGTACCTACATATAATTATTATCATGTCAGAGTAAAAAGTTAGTCTTACAGTAATACAAATATTAAGAAGCTTTAAATCTTGTATTATCACAGTTTTCCTATCGACATTAGTGACAATTACGTATACATTTCATTTCCTTTTTTATAGACGCACATATATATATATATTCTCTTATTACAGTTTGAGTCTGTGCTGATTAGCCATAACATAAGCAATTAATGACTGGAATCAATTCGTATTCTTTGTGAAATTTTTCTGTAGATATTTTCCCACCATTTTGATTCAGATAAACTGCAACATGTTTGAAAATAATTGACTGAACATCTCATTTCGGTCCCTATTCTTTTATAAATTTACATTCCTTTAGGAGTGTAAGGGGACGAGCCCCCCTCTCAGGTCTAAACAAGGGCCTTAATTTATTTGTCCTTTTTTTCTCTCCAAAAATTCTTAATTAGAAGAAGCCAATATTAAACGGTCAATTATATCGGACAGAGAGAACTGTATAATAATAATTAATTATAAAGAGAATAGTTACCCAGTATTTATTGTAAATATTCTAATATTTTTAGTACTTTTTACCATCTTATTATGACATATTTTACTATTTTTGTACTAATTTCTGCTACAAATCTTGAATTGTACCAGTTTTCCTATCCAAATTGTATAAATCACCATTGAAATTTTTCTCAGTGTACCTATTGACGGATAAAAATATTTTAGCATGAGATTAGAAAATTTTAAAGTTGGAAAAAAACCGAGAACTGTAAAATGCCTCGGATCTTCCACTATACCTACTAAATGCTTCAACTCAGAAAAGAAACTGCTCGGCAATTTCTATCGAAATTTCAGCGGTTTTCGTGACGATTATGACTTATGAGATTATTATGAAAAATTTAACTAATCAAGTACTTAACTTTAAGATTTACCTACCATATTGACATAACTCGCACCTATAATAAAACGTGTATAGGTATCTATAATCTACATAAATTATTCGGGTCAAGAGTAAGGGAAACAGGCTTTCAAAAATGTTTTTAATGGAATTTTCAATCTCATTCGGGTTTTATATTCACATAATCAACTTCTTCAACATTCTTTAGATACTAAATTCAATTCCACATCAATTGACGCTTGTGGTGGAAAAAATTATCTCAGAAATCATATGATAGCAGTTTATTTCGGTTGAAAAAATAACGTGAAGTACTCACCGCTACTATACAGACGTGTAGATATTTCAAGAAATTGATATAACTGTGTAGATCAGACAAACGTTCGATGTTTCAATTTCTGAATTTATCTTAATGAAATCGAGGGGGAAATGGGATGAAATCCGGATGGCAAACGGTTGAAATGAAAAGAATGCATCAAAATTTTAAAAATAAATTTTACAATAAAAAAGCAAAATAAGGTCGTGAAAAATTGCTAGAGATCATATAGAATTATTATGCGAGAAATCTCGTTTGAAACGTGAAAAAACGAATACAGTACCAAAAAATTTTTCATTTCACTTGAGGTAAATGCAAGAAGAAGAGGCACCGTCTGCAGACGTTGGTTGTAGAGAAGGATCGTAACGCATGCGGAAATAGGGAGTGTTCTGTATGGATGAGAGGGCTTTGGGTAGGAGAAATGGGCGGAATCGGGCTCGAATATGCTGTTCTTGTTTGTCTCGCTGGGTGATTTCCCCTTATATTTCTTTCATCTGCTCGTAGCTGCACCCACACCCCTGCAGTACCTCATTGAGCTGATAATTTTGGGGACCGGTCAGGCAGCGTGCGAAAATCGCGGTACGACGATTTTCTGTTTCATGAAAAATCGACGCTTTTCTTATAAAATTTAGCTGCAAAGCACAGTGTTGCCAATTGATCGAAGTCCAAAATTAGACATAAGTGTGACCGCAGACGAAAGAACGTTATTAGTGTTCAGATGGCTGAAAACATTGTTAACATTTTTTATTTTTTACTTTTTATACCTACCTACATTTGAATATTGTGTGAAATACAGTTTTATTCACCCTTGCATCCAGTTTCGAAGGCACAAAGAATTAATCGAAATGCCTACAGACGCTGTATAGGACACTAAGGAAATATTCGTAAAAACATTCACGGCGTAGGTTATGCAATAAGCGATAAACTGATTATGTACTCCTGTACGTAAGATGAAAGTTTTCCTTTTTTTCTGAGTGATAGAAATTATTTTATTTTTGATTATTCGAATGCCAAACAAATGAAATATTTTTTCGGTTACTGACGATGTAAGGCGGAAGGGGGTGTTTGACGAAATTCGCCCTGTACGTCATGGTGGTAGTCAAGGACTACAATGTATATTTTTGGTATTTCTTTTTTATTTGACTGAAACTAAATCCCATTGCCTTTAATAATCCAGAAATTTTGTCAATATACTCTCAAATACAGGAGAGCTATATTTGTCTACCATTATGGTGTCCGGGGAAAATTCCACCTTGCACCCCCCCCACTATTGAAAATATAGACATCAACATGGTGTCGCCGATCGTCAAGTTTTCAGTGAAGCTTTTGGTAAATTTAAAAACATCGACTTGCATGCATTCAGATACATTTTTTTGTGATTGATGAGGGTTTTAATTAAACTTACTCCAAAATATTGAAAAATTTTTTGACTATGCCATTTGAAAATTTGAAAGAGCATATAATTATCTTTATTTGTCAAAATCGACCAAAAAATGAAAAAAAATTTTTTTCAAATGTTTCAGTCTCTTTTCTTTGTGACACGTTTTACAAATTATAAACCTATCTACTTACTTTTGGATTTGTGTTGTTTGAAAATAGTGTTCACAGCTCGAGTTTAAAAATTACTTGTTCTACTCGTAATCGTATTTATTGGGGAGGGAAGCAGTCCCCAGGCGTGAAGTTGCCACCCTCCTCTAAAAAAATATAATTGAAATTTTTGAAGAGAAGAGAGAAAGGGTGTGAAAGAATTTGTTGCTGAAGAGATGAAAATATTGTGTTCTACATTTGCTCTAAAATTTGAAAAGAAAACTCATACAAGACTCGTCTCACCTTCTTTATTTTCGAAATGGGTGTTTTTTCTTTTCTGTAATCTATAGTGAAAGCTAAAAAGGATTTGAGTTGTCGAACGTTATCTCTTGAAAATGTCATAATTCTCTTTTGGCGATATTCGCTTGTCGTTTCAGCACAAAATGTCTCTGGTAAAATATTTTTCAAGTGAACAAATTACGCCTTGTCTCGTAAAATTAGCAGTTTTGGTGTCGTAACTTAGTTATTCACTGCGTTTTTTTTTCTCCCCAATAAACGTGCCTATATTACTGTATGGCGTGCCAATTATGGAATTATAGTCGATAATTTTAGTTGTTATAATGGGAACATTTTCAGCCCATATTTCACGTTTCAAAGACTTCAGATAACAAAAAAACTGCGAAGTAATTCACATAGGTATACCTTGTGTTCTGTTTAAAAAAAAAAACACCTAGTGAACAGATTATTCCACAAAAAATTTGTTAATATATCATTTTGAACAATCGTAATTTATGTCATTATCTTTGTGGTCGTCTGTGATACCGAGAAAAAATTATGACATTCTGTTGATAAATTGAAATTATGTAAGTACTTATACATTTTCTTTTCTCCGCCGAGGTGAAGAAAGAAAATTTCAATAATGAGGTTAGGAGGTTGATAGTTACGTGTATTTCAATATATTTCATTTGATGGGCAGTTTCAGATAAAATTTTCGTGATACTCGGAAATGTAAGTCGAATATAAATTTTACTGTAAATATCTGCAGACTGCGTGCTTCAGGAAGAATATATGAGATAATAGCTTGAGGCATGTCGGACTTGACTGCCAGTAATAAGGGTGATAGCGAAGTATCATGCGATTATCTACCTACTATTGGGCATTGAAGAAAAATTTAGTTTTTACATTTTTAGACCTGACTAATTTAATGCAAATTCAGTCAGAGCCTATGAAATTTTTTTAAAACACATTGTTGATAAATCTACGGATTTTTTGATCTGTAAAATTTAAAAATATCGACTTATCTCCTTCTTGCGCATCACTGTTGTTTATTTTCATCTATGGTCGAAATTTTGTACTTGAGAGAAATGATTATTTCCCCTCGCTCTAAAGAAACACATTTTCAAAATATATTTGATTTTCGGGTTTTCATTGAATTACCCTCTTTTAAAATGCTGTTTCTCACGTCCCACGTCATATTGTAGCCAGTAAATGCGCCAGGAGTGAATTTGGAATATCTACTGTGTGTTTATTGTAAGTCGAAAAATTGAGTCATTTTATTTATCGATACGTTTTGTCTTTTGCTCCGCCACTTTTTGTGATGAGTAAACCTGAGTCATCATCCTTTACGTTATTCTTTTCTTTTTGTTATACCTACTTATCTTATCTTGCCAACGGATGATCTATGCATTTTGTTTTTCAGTTAAAATAAAGCTCTCGTCGTGTACGGATCCTTCTCCTTTTTTCTTACTCGATTAACACTGTGTTCTCAAAAAAGAAATTACTTTTCAAACGAGTTATTCACTTTTTTATAATACTTTAACATTTTCTGTTGTGGACGTGCTCCCTTTAAAAATAATCAATTCAGTTATTATGTTTGTGAAAAGCCCGCAAAAAAAATCTACGTTTAACAATTAGTATCTACTTTCCACATTTCTTTGGTCGTCATAGTAGCTGCGCTTGGAAATTTTGTTTCAAAAGAAAATGGAAGGCAGTTGTTCAACGATGTAAAATGGCTGTTTAATAACACCTTGGTACCAGTTCATAACAATGCGAAACGGAAGCCTGGAATTGAAACATACATAAATCATGAACATTAAGGCGGCTTCAAAACTAAAAAACTAACAAGCGTATAAAAAAAAATAAAATGGAGGTTTTGTCGTAAAATTTGAAGTTGGTACCCACATTGTATCGAAATGAATGGATGAAACTTTTTTTCCTTGCATGACACAAGTGAACGTGTATGAATTCTCTACCCAATTACATAAGCAAAAAAAAAAATGTTAAGTGCAATTTCCTGTTCCGCCAAAATGTGTTTTTCATTTTATAGCTGCAAAAAAAATTAATTGCAGAAACTGTGTTTTACGCGAGTTATAAAACATAGGATTAATAGGCTCAGTGGTGGACAAATGGTTAATAAGCTCTTTGTTGTACATTGAGGTTTTAAATAATAATTAATTGATTTTGTTCAAATATTATGTAAATTTTGATTAAGTGAATGTAAATTTTTATCAGCTGGCCTGATTAACTAAGATAGGAGACGATCTGAAGAAATTCAACTAGCATAATATATTTTTCAGTTCTTCATTATTATGTCATGGTCAGTATGCAGGTTGAGTTTTTGAATTTTAAATGTTGATTTTTGATGAAACAAACATAATGCGGAAGCTGCATCACCAGACGATACTTTTTTTAAACTGGCTTTATGCAGGTTTTAAACGGGATTTGTTTTTTTGATGAATTTTAACAAGTTGGAAAAAAGCACTTAGCTGAAATTTATTCGTCTAAACGTCGCTAATTTTGTTTTAAATGTATTTTTAATAAGGTATTTTTTATGATTTTTTCCATTTCCAACAATTAATATTGCTTCGAAGCTGTACAATTCTAGAGTTTTGTCCAGGTTAGAAGTATAATATGAAGCACTTGGAAGAAATGTTGAATTCTGTTTTAAAAAAGATTTTTTGTCTAGATTCTAGAATAAAAAGTTATATTTGCACGACTCGATTTAAAAAATATAGACCGCGCGCAGCATCTGCAGAAGAATTTTTTCAGTCGTGCCTGGTTTAATTCCAATCTTGAGTTGAGCAGATTTCTCATTGTGCGTTTGTATAATATTCCCTAATACTTTGGAATTCTCTCGAAAATTTTTAAAAATGTTTCAGTTATAAACTTTTTTTGGTGCAACAAAATGCATTAAGTAGGGTTTCAACCCCCTCTTAAACTATTGTTTGCCTGTTCTTATACACTACCAAACTAATGTACAGATTTATAAAATACCAACTCAGACCGAAACTAGCATAACCCTTTCAAGCAATATGCTATTTAACCATTTGTCTTGTTCTCAAGGTGAATCAGCCGAGCAATTCGCTCCTGCCAGCAATTAATTTCGCTTTCTCCAACAATTAACTCACCCATTTTACCCTGCACTTCTCGTTTTACACGGTGGACCAATTAAAAACAAATCAACCCGGTCTCAACACGAAGGAGCACCCTTTCTACCCGCCTCAGGGCGAACGCAAAATTATGAAATATGTTGTGTAAATTATATTATCCTAAAATCACCCTGTGCCGACCCTTGTCGGCGTGATCAAAATATACACAATTTCGCACAAAAGGGAAACTACTTATCCGTTCATCGCATTTTGCTCTTTGGCCTAGCCCCTGTGGCGTTTGTGTGTACGAAAAACAAGCCCCCGCTCCCCGCCGCCGACCACCAATCAGACAACCATCATCCCTATATATTCGTGAGCAGACAATGCGAACGAAGATGATTATATTTCTGTTCGGTACTCGGCGAGATAAAACACGACAAACTCTCCCTTCTTCGAATTTTTCGCTTTGCGCTCTGCGCGTTTCATTTGTCTACCCCAAAGGTCGTTATTTTGGTGAAAACTTTTCACTCTTTCGTGTTTTTAATCTATTTTTCGGTAGCGACTATAGCGACCCACTCCGATCTCAAATAACAGACACACACCGAGCACGAGGTTTCATCACACGTTAAAAATATGAAACCGTATTCATTTCTGCTGCTATGACTTGACGTTTGAGATGGGGGTGGATTAGGTGATTCAAACAGGTGAACTATAGTTGTACATTTTTCTCAAAATTGAAAGAATGCAATATTATGTTCTTTATATGAAAGTGAAGATCTTAATTATAAAAGAACAACGTGATATTTCGTCGGTGGCCTGCTAAATATTCCTCCTATTGGATGAAACTTTGAAAAATTATATGTTTGGGCTCATTGGATTTGTTTGGAGCAGAAAAATTCAACAAACCCAAACACATCATTTTCAAAATTTTCAGCACATATGAGGTATCTAGCAGACCATCGACGATTCATTATTATTGAAAACTGAAAAGAATAATTCGACAGGTAGTTTTGAAATGATCCTACACATATAACTCATGACGTCACATGTATGATATGTCCTGCGCCTGGCAGAAAAACAATCTATGTGTACCTAAATATGCTTTAAGGCGTGGAACCGTTTTGAAACATAACATTTTGTTGAAATTTTGACTATTTTCAAAGATGATTTCTTCCAAGTATTTGTAATCATATGTGATACTGGTTGATTATTTTCAATAATTTCGACCTTCTACTATGAAAAGAAAATACAATTTGGGAGAAAATGTGTACGTTAAGCATGTTGAAGTTCATTTAAAAATTACTCGTTTTGTGATAAGGATTTCATCCCTGTGTAAATTATTTTTTCAAAATGAGTTGATAAATGAGGAATAGGGTAAAAACTTCATAGATATATTTTCTATCAGGTCGTATAAATCTATCGTTTGAGCTACAAATCAGCCCTTAAATGGAATTTTTAATTTCTTGGTGTAAATCTCATTATCGTCTGAAAATAGGACTGTTCTTTTTACCACTGTTGATTTATTACGTCAGAGATAAATGATTAGTTGATATTCTGATTCAATTATAGAAGAATGTAACGAATTTCAATTAAATTTTACTTAACTTACTTTTTAAAGAAGTTATTAAGTAAAAAGATAAATTTAAACGATTTGTCGACGAATAAAAGCTTATGAAAAATATCAGACTTTTGGAAGTCCATAAATTCATTTCAAATATTTCATTCCTACTGTATGCAGTCGAAAAAGAAAATTAAAAAAGACTAGAAAATAAGTTTTCAAGTTATTAAGTGTTGTTTATTGCTGGGGGTAGAAATCGTATTCCTAATTGTATTACCTGCATGTGAATTGCCTGGTGCTTATGATAAATGGACGGGGAATGTCAGACTCTAGGAACACATGCGAAGTTCTCTCACATGGATTGGCATAGTGGAAAGTGCTGCTAAAACAATATGTGTACGTTTTTCAAACATAAACTGAATGCTAGGTTCTTTTGCTATTAGACCTGCGAAGAAAAAAAAAGGGATTCATAATGAAAAGTAATAAAACAAGTAATGAACTCTGTAGGGTAACATTTGTTTGCTTCCCAGGTGTCCGAGAAGAATGAAGTTGGAAATCAAAAATTAGCAATCTTCGATTGATCTAATGAATTTTGGCATTAGAAAAATATAAGCGCCATCTGCGTAGGATACTGGGTCGAATGTATGAACTATAGTGGCTCGAAGAGAATGAGCTGAAAGAAATGCGAGTTGTAAAATAAATAATATATTCTTGAATTCTTGCAATCAGTTGCCGCATACAGAGTTCCTCTGATCTCTTTCACTCCCCAACAATATCCCCCCCCCCCCCATAAAAATTGAAACTACCACTCGGAAAAAAAATTTCAAACAAATTGACGAATAATAAGAATTAGGATCTTCATTATCTCGTACTCGTATATTAATTTTTTTTTAAATTTTCTGGCCTGCGCGAATTTTCCATTTTCAAATTTTTCGAATTTTTTTCGTGTGGTGGATTGCACTACCCAAAAAGTAAAATTTCTTTTATGATGCATTTTGTGCTGCGCATTAATACCACTTGAGGATTATGGATACAGAATCCCTTGTATGAAAATGCTTTCGATTTTTATCTGACTGAATTGTTAGCGGGTTGATACGAGTATAGTGGAATATCGAAGTTGTGTACCTACCTATATGATTTTTGATTTACTTGCAGCAGGCGTCTCGTGTCTGAATAATTGATATACTTAACCCTCTAGATTCGAATTTTTAGTGGTCTATAAACATTAAGCCTTATGCATTTAGAAAGAAAAAAAAAACTATATCTATGCTAAAAAATATTACGCCCATTTAGCGAATGATATATGAACACAGCGTTATGTCCTCGGCTTACTGCCTTGCGAAATGATAATGTAGATTTTTCCACTGGTCAACTGTGTTGTTGAAAAACGTTTTCTACATCAAAGAGACCAAAAAGGGGGAAAAAATAGGTATCGAAGAACCAACGAAATGTAGATGAAGATGGGAGAGAAACCTTAAGAAATAAACTCAGCGGGTGTAATTCGTTGGTATATTTATTTTACGTGTGTTTTTTCTTTCTTTTTTTTTTTTTTTTTTCCAACGTTCTGTATAAATTTACGATGATATGCCAGCGGGTCGTCCGAATGTGGTATTGTTTTATCAGATTCTAATAGTACAGGAAAAAAATGCCTGTATGAAATATCAAAAACCACGTTTATTTCATTTACCTCACAAATATAGCTATGTAGGTATTCGTTTTTCAACTTTTTTTTTTTTTTTTCCTAATATAAAACCGTAAACAACGTTCCTTTTCCATTTTTCTAATTCTGTCCTCTCATCTTTCCCCCAACTATTTTTTCTGTTCATTTTGATAATTTAGTATGTTATTGGTTTAATTCGTTTTAATTTATTCGTTTTAATATTGCATAATTGTGCTGAAATTTGAACGACGATTACGAGTTGAAATTAATAATAAGTTGAAAAATATAAAAAATCATGTATGTTTAAAGATCTAGGAATATGGAATTTCTTGAGAGAAAAAAAAAGAATAACTATACTTAATCTTACTCATTTATTTTTATTTATGGTTCTAAACGACTATTTGAACGATTAAGAAAATTTTTTTGCTATTGCTATCGCTACAACTTTTCAATAAAATTTTATATGTAGCATTTCTCTGAAGCTGTTTTTAATAATCGTGAAAATTTTAAAAATATTCGTAATTTTCGTATGACAGTGTTTATTATTATTTTTTTATAACTCTATTTTTTTCGATTTCTGTTTTCAGGTGGTCAGGTATTGCGATCATTTGCATGGGAAATGGTATTTTTCAGAAATTAGAGCAATTTTTTCAAGACGGTATTTGCTGCAAAATGTCGCTATCGAAATATTCCTGGCCAGTCGAAGTAAGTACAAATCAATAGAAAATACTTAGTATTTTTATTGTAGATATGAATTTCAGTTGGTGACTTTTGTTTTTTTTATCGAACCGAAAAATATGAACTCTTATATGCGCTGAACTGTGGGAGCAACATGGACTTTTTTTTTGCCCCACTCGCCAACATTTTAGAGAATGAAATTTTTGATTGAGTGGGTCGTATTGGAAAAACAGATTTCCAATATAAATATAAAAGGACGTCATTTTGAGTCATTCCTAAACTATCAAATTAACCAATGTACGTAAACTATTACACAACCTTGTAAATACTAATGACGCTATGCCTAGGCAACATCGTTATCAAATATCTGTGGAAATGAAAGTTCCTTCAAAAATTATGTTCTGCCTTGAAAATGTAAATATCTAAAATGCTCTACGAGTATTTCGTACATCCGAAAAAGCGTGAATTTATTTTCTACCGAATCTTAGCTTATGCGAAAATCAACTAATTGTCATGAAAATTATTTGAAAAATTTCGAACACCTGATGAATTTGAAAGTTGGAAAAAATGGGCAAGGGCAACTGCGAAAAGAACAGCAGTTCATTTCACTGTGTACAGGATGCTCTCTTAGTTAAACCATTTTTCCATTGAATGAAATTCAACTAACTCTAATGAATAATTAACGTTGAAATTGGCTTCTTTTTCCTCTTTTCAATGATTATAATTTATAATTTCTCAATCAATTTTTTGAACTTTCTTACTCTCCTCCGGTATCCTGCCTGCAAGAATTTTCTCTGTAAACCTCGTTCGTGCCGTTTCAGATTTTGGTCCTAATTGTTGTCTGTAATAGTATCTGAGATTCAAACTCCTTAAATCTTCTTGAGGTGGACAATTTAGTTTGTTTAAGCTTTGGACTGAGTTCTAAAAATTTATCCTCCGACCGCTGCAGAGCTCCAGTTGATCATATTTTTGGCACCTATTCGTTTCTTTTTTCTCTCCTCGAGTAGAGATGCTAATACTAATTTAAATACATGTTTGACTTTTAACTTTAAATTTCTGCAAAATTTTCTGAATGTCCAAAAGTTGTATGTTTGTGTCATCCAGCTGTTTGATCTAACGTAATTTATTATTTTACTTGGGGCAATTTTAGTATGTATTTATTAAATTTTTCGAGAAATCATAAATTAACCAATAGAAGTCATAACAAATGAAAAAATTTTCACCCATCACAACTTCGTTAGCACGAGTATTAACGATTGTAGGTACAAAATGCAGTTACAATTTAATAATGTGAAGCCAGTCGACTAAAAAAGAAAAAACAAGCATGATGAAAAACCTATTTCGATCTTACTAAAAATGCCGACCTGGATGAATGGCCATAATTTATACGTAAAATTAAAATAATAACATTAAGGCTCTTCTATTTTTCGAGTTCTCTTTTTGTTTTATTCAAAAAAATTTTTCCATCCTCTCGTTTCTCTGTTTCCGAGTCGTAAAAATACCACGTTAATTATACTTAATCTCGCAACATTCGCATATTAATATAAATTTAAACCAACCTTTAGGTAGACTATACATATACTACGAAGTGGTTCCGAATGGGTCTGAAAAAAAAAAAAAAAATACCCGAGGAAAAGAAAAGTCTTATCTGATTTTGTCAACTTCGTATTATAAAAAATGTTGAATATTTTCCTATTTTTTTTCCCTCTATTTCAACTGGCCATCGTACACATAGAATGGTGTTGTCCATTTTAATCGGCGTCCCAAAACAAAAAAATTGAAATTAAATGAGGAGAACAACTTTGACTTTCCGATGAAGGCATTGCAGTTGGAAAAAAAAAAAACACAAAAATTAATGAACATCGCATTCCGCTACATACTCGTATTTTTGAATAAAAATTTTGAAATTAATCAAAGCAGCTGTTGGAAAAATAGGATCTTCCGCCGCGGTTTGCGATTATTGCAAAATTCATTTATCCGGCCTGGCGTGTTTGGTGAACCCTGAGCTGGCTCCAGAGCCATCCGAAAATGACGTCACACTACATTCTACCGGTGGGAAATGAGTAAAATTGTTATCAGTCCCCATATATAACCAGCGGGCTCCAATCCAGTGTACGAGTATTGTGCATGAAAAAATTGATAAATAATTTCCCACAGCAATGTATGTTTTTATGAAAAGGTATAGAAGTCAGCTCCGTCCGGCAGGGGCGGCGAAGTAAATTTTTTTGGTGTGGTGCTCAATTATATTTCAGCCCTCTCCCCCTACCTTGTAAAAATCTATACAATATTTTTGAACCCCCCCCCCAAAAAAAAAAACCCTACCTACACGTCGTTTTTTATAGAATTCTCCCCCTTTCTATCTGAAGACAAAGAAAAACACTTATTTTATAAAAGAAATAAGAATTTTATTATTATTCTAATTTCTATTTTACAATAGCAAATGTTGCCATTCTGAGATGATTTTTTTTAATCCATGTACTTATTATATCGTTTAAATCTAATGTTGCTGTGTGGTGCTGAGCACCACCCAAATTTTTTGGTGTGGTGCTTGAGCCCGCGAGCACCAAATGGATCGCCGCCCCTGCCGTCCGGTTTGTAGAGAAAGTCAGCTCCGGTTTTCAAAATTCATACAGGAGTAAAGAATTCAACCTGCTCGACATGATGCATTATGAAATCGCTGGAACCGAGTTTCTCTATGACTGATACATACTGGAGTAGGTTGGAAAGCTTCAGACGTCCCCCCGGGGATGAGTGCTAAATATAGCTGTATAGATAAATTGTAAAAATCAGCACCAAATATGAACAATTGAAGAATGGTGAAAATGAATTCCTATTATTTGAGTGTAGCTACCATTGTTATGCTCATGTTGAGAAGAATTTATTCACAAGTTTGAGAAAGTCAATTCCTTATACGGTATACACTATAACATACAGCTGACTTTCAATGCAATTTTTGCATGGGTGGAGCTGACTTGTATATCTTTTGATAACATAAACACATTTCTCACTGGTTTACGTAGCATTGCTCTACGATAAAAGCGATTGGTTGAAATAAAAAATTTTTTCTTCTCATTTGTTGAAGCTTTGAGACGTTACACACTACTCATTTGGGCCCGGGCCAGACTATGGAGAAGTGTAAATATTGTGGGTTGCGTTTTGCGTTCCTTATACATATTTTTGAACTGGCCGGGGATACAATCAAAGCTTAAGTGTGGCTCAAACGAGAACCAGGTTCAACTCGAAAAATTAGGGTGTACAATGCGAGTTCAAAAGTTGAGCTCCACTTAAACCCGGTTCAAGTTAAGTGGAGTCCGATTGACGCTTAAGGCGAGTTCAGCTAAAAATCGAGAGGAATTCTATTGTATTTGCATAGGTTGGGTAAACTGTACGCTGCAAAGTTTCATTTTTTTATCGATGTATCTGGATTTTGCGCCGGTAGTTTGGACTCACTACGTTACCGCAGGACACAAAATAGACAACCACAGATGCGAATAATCAGAATTCCCACTATTTTGTTGCTGCGTCAGCGATTATGATGGTTTAGCTGAACCACAATCTATTTTTGTTTGTACACACTCTTTATGCCTAAGCCGAGGTTCGTCGTTTGAACCTGGTTCCATTGAGGGAAAGCTTAAGCTCTGATTGTACCCCCGGCCCAACTGTACCATAGGTGCATACTTTCGGGAACATACGTCCACTGCACTGATTCCAATTATTTTATTGCGTGATTTGCACGAATGAGTTTTCAGTTTGTGTGATTTTTCTGAATACCCTGATGAGTGTATATGTAAAATTGAATTCATTTACTATTTGAAAGACAGCCCAGGAAATGAATTTAACGAGTTTTTGAATATGTCTTTCTCGACAAAGTAATGTTTAGGTCTAAATTATTACGTTACTAAAATTTCCCTCATAGTGTAATTAACATATTACATTTTCCAAAAAATAATAAAATTCCGATTGAGCCTGCTGCGTTTTTTTTTATAGCCGTCCCCAACGTCGAGCCAAGTATAATTTTCTTTTATGTTTAAATTAATTTTCTCTTTAGTCGCCGATTAATCTTTAGACAAAATTCGGTGGCGTATACAAATTAACGTTCACCTGGTGAATGTACAGCCGAATCCATCCAGATGTTTAAATAATATACGAGGAAATACGTATCGAAACATTGAAGATGGGATGTGACATAAAGTGTTGACAAGAAATGTATTAAAATTTATGGATATTAAAAATTAGGCATAGGTACTTGGAGAGGAGGGAAATTTATCTAGATATGAAGAAAAAAAAGTTGAAGAAAATTGATTTTTCGTAAATATTTTCTGTAATTTGCATTCGCTAATTGCTTGTGTCAGCGGAACGCGCGGTGTACGACTGAATTATATGCGATTAATTGAGAATACAAATAAAAGCGAGACATCGTGTGAAAGAGACAGAGAAGGATTTTGTCTTCTTAAATAATGTATCCTCGTCCTGGTGTTGACTCAATTTGCAACATTATTACGAATTTGTTAATTATTGGCAGTGTATAGTGGAAGAGGTGAAAAAAATTGTAGAAATTAAGTGGAGAAACGGTTAAACGCCTTCTGGGTGTACAGATGTTTTACACGCGCCAAATGTTCATCCTGCATGTCTATAAAAATGCGTGTAAATTTTAATTCGGCAGTTCAGAAATGCGTATAGGGGCTGATGAGAACTCGACTATGTTTTTCTTTTATACCGATTTACTCTACTTTTTTTTGTTATTTTGTTTCTTGGAATTATTCCATTTCACAATTTATCGGAATTAATTGGATTTCGCAGTTTGTTTTATGTTAATTGAGAACGCACTGTATATTATTTTGTAGACTTACATAATCCTTCACTAAAATAGATTCCAATTAGAGAGCCTACAGTGTCAGAAACGGTTGGAGATGTTCCGGACAAGCATCTTCTCCTTTCTTAAGACGATTTCAGATAAAATCATTGAAGTATAGCATATCAGCGATGAGCAATTGATTCGTCGTATTACAAGTTTTGAATAGAGAGACACAAATATTGTCGTTCAATCGGATCCCTCTGCAGTGTGCAGAGGACATGAAAATCAAAAACTGAAATGATATTCGATGGGCGTGAGACTTCATTAAAATATTTGTATTTTGAGTTACCGATTGTGAACAGGCTTGATCAAAAGGGCTTTATCTACATACGTACACTTTCGTTTTGAAAAAAAAAATGAATCTTCGACAATCTTTCACTCACTGAGAAAAATTTCAATGGTAATTTTTAGTTTTTACAATGTGCGTAGGAAAACTGGGACAATTTAAGATGATTGTTGCTGAAATTACCAGATGTAGCTTATAATAGTAAAATACGTTATCTAACGAGGAAAGTATACGTCAAGTGTGACTCACCAACTAGAACGCAACCCTGCATAACTTGTGTGCCTCGGCGGTTGTATCTATCCTCAGTAGCTTGTTTTTTCCCAATGGAGTTACGGGGGAAAGGGTATTTTCCAATATGAATTTTTATGTATTGAGAGAGACTATGGTTTTGACCTAAATATGTGGTGTAAAATTAGATTTTATTAAGAAAGTGATGGAGTACTTTTTTATAGTAAATTGAAAGAGGAATATTTTTTGTTTCAAACATTTTTCTCTATTTCTCATATGAAAAAAAATTACAGGTAGAATTTGAAAAATATTAATAAATTACACATGTGTTGGGTCAATTTGATGACTGGTAACTGATTCTGATTTTTATCCGGAAATTATTTTGAATTATGCAATGTCCGAATGAAGACTGCTTTTTTTAGCCAAATTTTTTTCATCATTCAGTAGCTTAGAGACAGATAATTCGATAATTTGCTAATAAATTTTGATTGAACCAAAATTTCTCCTAATATAAGTAATACCTATGTTCAAAAACTTTGCCTTTCCTGATTTCTGCTCAGGGAATAAATTTGTAAGTTGGATGCTGATATGGGAATTTTCGAGGTCGCTGAACACGAATTCGGTTGCCGTTTTTGGCGGCGACTCTCACCCGGCGAGATATGGCCAAAAAAAAAAAAAAAAATGCTCCAAATGGGTCTAAATCGCGACGTAGAGGAAAACGGGCTGCAGATTCGGATTCAGCGTGAAAAATTGTTGAAAACTTTCCCAACTTTTTGCGTACTTTTCATATGATATGGTTGAAATTGAATTTTTTGAAAAAATGATAGATAACTTTTTAATATTAAATCAGAAACGGAATAACTTTTGTTTCAAACATTTTTCTCTATTTCCCATATGAACAATATTATATGCAAAGGTCTGAAAGGTTTTCTTTATTTTCTCTCAATTCTTTGCACATTTTCCCCACATTTTGCTCAAAATCAATTCCCATGGAAAAACGATGGAAAACTCCATTGTATTCCTCTTTGAATTTACTAATACATAAAAAGTTCTATATCATTTGTTTTTAAATTCAATTTTAGCTGCATTTTATAATGAAAGTACTCGTACATAAAAATCGGAAAAAAATTTTGAGAAAATTTTCAACTTATCTACCTATAATATTGTTGGTATGGGAGGTAGAGGAAAATGTTTGAAACAAAAGTTATTCCTCTTTTTTCTTCAAACCTTGAACAAAGTGAAAAATTTTACGATTTTAAGATAAATCTTTAGACTTGGCAGCTCTGCCTCCACCGAATTTATATTGGTCTGTTCAAATCTTGCGAGCTGGCGCGAGTTACCCTCAGGCTGGCTCTGAGTAAATGGAAATCCTATTCGGGTAGGTACTAATAAAATTAAGTAATTGACGTTGAACGTCTTCATAACATTTTTTCTGCCACATTTTGCCCATTTTCAGTTTCTCTGCCACCTTTTCCACCGTCACTTTCTATTTCATAATTTGTGTACATACGTTGTATACATGTATAAGCGGTGCGATTTACCCGCACAAATAAATAACCTTAATTACTGAGAGATTTTTTATCCGCATTTTTTTTTTTGCTCCCTGTAGGTCTTCTTTTTCTCTCTTTATGTATTATAATATTCATTGGATTGATATACCTACAACTCCACGGAAATGTTGAATAGAAACTCTCATTATATTGATTGGATAGGAATAATTTTGAATAATTTTACTTAAATTGTAGCTCGTCAGACATTTTCTGAACGCGTGCCTGCGATTGAATTTTAATTACAGCGAAATTTCGCTGATTTCCATCTTAATTAAGGTCGTCCTGTCTGCAGATTATACAGTTTTTTGCCTTTTTTCCCCCCTCGTCCAGTTTTATGAATACTGTAAGGTGGTTGCGTTAATTGGTTTGAGAAATTAATAAGTTGGGAGATTTTATGGGCTTCGCGATTTCCCGTCAAAAATTGCAGGTGAGAAGATGGATAAATTAAGTCTCCCAAAGTCTCTCACTTTTCGGCCGAATTTTTGAATTTTATTTTCTCAGCGATTTGGATGAAGCACCATTTGTTATGCTGCAATTTAATTTCATAGCCTCATCATCTGTTACAGGGGTGTTGTAACGGGAGGTGGGTAAATTATTATCTTTTAAATTCGTTCATTGGCCATTCGTCCCAACTTTACGACTGACTCATCCCTCATCCCCTCACATCCCCCCTGGGGTGTTAAGTGAAGTGGCAGGAAAAATTTTTTTAGGATGGTAGACGATGTGAGAAAATAGGGGGGTAACTCTTCAAGCACTGAAGGGGATCACAGCAACCCTTATTCTGCTATGATTTAAATCAGGATGACTTTGAAAACTTGGCGCTCCCTACCGACTCCTTGAATGATGAAAATAAATGTTTCTATCAAGTTCGCTGAATATACGTACTCCTATCTATCGAATCGAACTGAAACATTTTTTTTTCTCTTTTCATGTGCCTGGCCTGTGTGTACTAATTGTAAATGGAAAATTGTTTGAAGTTGCCTCGATTTATGATGAAGTATAGGTACCTATTTCTAATAGTATCAAGACCCAAATAAAGATACAGCAAAAAAAAACCATAGATAATTTGATACTTGAGATTTTATTACGATTGACAAATATCTTGATTTATTATTGCCATTTTACTGTCATTGACCAATTTATACTATATTATCTTTGATATGATTATTTTGGTTGGAGGATAATTACCATCAAACTGGAAGAGATACTTGCCATAAGACTTACCAGTAGTTTTTTTTTTGTTGGTGAATAATTTCAAATTTCAAAAGTAAATTATGCGGAATAAATCGAAATAACATGGCACATATTTATTCAACTTCTTCGAGGATACCCGATTTAAAAAAATCTAAGAGTTAGCTGCCTTGTCAAATGTTGGATTTTTGTTATGCTGTTGAAATCACATTCATTAAGGCATATTTGAAAACTTTGTTGAGTCGCTTGATGCAGATAAGTGATGATTTTCCTAAATTCTTATTGAAACATCGTGTGTTGTGTTTGCCTGCAAAGGTTAGTCATTTCCGATATCGTGTCTTTTTTTACTCATTCTGAAATAATTTTTTACGAGCCCGACTGGCACACGTTTTCTTCTTGAATCATTTGTGTTGCCCATTTCCGAATCTAATCGAAATTATATGCATTTTCTTCCTTCTCAAACGATAGTGTGATGCGGTTAGCATTGGTGCGTGACAAAGTCTTGCCTGTGTTATAATATTCTCCACGTACGCAAGGATAGACGAATGGTGTGCAGTAATCGAGTTTAACGTGAATAAAGGGATGGGCATCGAAGTGGAAATATTCCCATTTCGCTGAATTCGTTTCGACTAGGCGACGAATCCCCCACATTACCATCTTTATCAAAATATACGAGATTTTTCTCAACACACGCATGTATAGGCACGATAGGGAATTGAGCTTTTAGACTTACCAAGCATGAAGTTTGGATGCTGTTGCAACACTCAAATTGATGTTGCACAGAAGATTTTATATTGTCCAATGTATTGCTAGTGTAGTCTGTCATCGGCGATTTGGGGAGTTGAAGAAAAAGGGAGCTATACTTCATATTATTGCTGAACATAAATTTGTATCTCCATGTCGACAAATTTTATATCTGGTTAATTTTAAAACGTAATACTAATAATGATAAGATCCGTTTTTTAGTACGGCAGCATTTCATAATATTTGTGATGTTGGCTAACATTTTGTTTTTTTTAAATAACTTTTTTTTTGGCTAAAAATGGACCTGAAAATTCTGTAAGATTTTAGTTTTAGTTTCATCCATGCTCTAAGATGCGTTTATAGTGTTTCGATTCGATCAACCTTGCCAGTATTTCCATTCTTGTGGAGGAGATCATAGAGTACTCCCTTATTCTTTTCTAAGCGTTCTCTCATCCGCGTACGTATTCTTTGTCGCATCCATCCATTCACCTGGTTTATTGAATTAAATTCACTCGCTCGCCTTAAAAATGCGTGTACTCTCGGTGCCTCTCTGGAAGAGAGCTTAAGTGCGACGCCACCAGCCCACGATGTAATTTCCTCTTGATTTATTGTATTTTCACGATGATATTGTAACATTAAGTGCGAATGCAATGAATGGAAAGATCGAGCCACCCTCTGCTACCCAGTCGTCTTCTGTAAGTGCATAGACGACGACGAGGACGTCGTCCTCATCCCCTCGCCATCTACCCTACTCCCAAGTCATGCCGAATAAAAGCTTCGCAGAAGCGAATAATATTCGGCGCACTACTCTCAACCCTTGTGTGGATGGTACATCGAATCAATGGTAATTTGATTTTAAGGGTTTAGCTGTTAAGGGATGTGCAAACTCATTCATTAGCGAAGCAAAACACTCGACAGTCACCCCTTTTTCGTGGCACCCACCTCGCTTCGCACCCCTCAGCTACTGGTACCCGGGTCTCCGTAATCACATATAATTGAGTTTCCGCAGATACGTTATTTTTCTCCTTCGGTGAGATGGAAGGATATGGTGGTGGGTAAAACTGTTGTATCTTTTGTAGCGATGCACATTTTTTTACTGACAGACGAATGCAAAAAATGAAACCCCAATAAAGTTCTATTAAAAGTCTTGTTCGCTCCTTGTTCGCAATTGGAATGCCTTTTGATAATATCTACGAGTTAAAATCCCGTAGGATATGTTTTCCGAGTTTATTGAATGCATAATATGAACTTGTGTTTTCTTGTGTTTCAGCTTCGATTATGTTCGCCTTTGCGGACCAATCAACTGTCAAGCGAGTGATAAAGGCTTTGCCACGCGTGGGTGTTGGTATTAAATATGGAATTCCACAGACAAGGTGAGATTGGATTTTTAAAGCTTGATAATTTTCTAAACCTCAAGTTCTTGGTAAAAAACAAGACCTGATTTTTCATGAAAAAATGGCCTATGGAAAAGTAATGAGCCTGGAAAGAAAAATAAAAAAGACACGATTCTACAAAAAAATCATTATTATTTTTAATAATAAAAAATTACTTCCTCCTTTGTCATGAAAATGTATTTTACTGTAATATCAATGACAATGAAAATAAAAATTGCTCCCTTGAAAAAGGAGTTGGTAGTTGATCGTTAATGGAATGATCCATAAATCTCTTTTCCAATTTTTGTAGCCCTTCCTCTTTCGTTTTTGAAATGAAATCATGAAAAATAGTGTTGATACAGTTCTAATTTTTTGTGACTCAGTTTCGCATAGATTTTTTCGAAACAATCATACTGACTACAAAACCAATCTATTCATTTTATTTTTTATTTATACAAATTTGTACTTTTCAATTTTTAGACGAGCGTCTATGATGTCTCCTCGTCAGCTGATGCGCAATTCAAATATGACGCAGAAATGGCAACGTCGTGAAATTTCTAATTTCGAGTACCTTATGTTCCTTAATACCATTGCGGGTAAGTTCCTATACCCTATATTATCTAAAAAAAAATTTTTTTAGTTGAATATCGTCAAGACTAATTATTGTAATGAAAGAATCTATAAGAGTTGCGACAACCTAGAGGTCCAGTGCTTTTCTTTCAATAAGACAGCTCAAGAATCTTGGGTACCTTTTCATTATTGATAAGGAGGGGAAATTTGATTGTAAATGAAACTAAACAAATGTGAAAGCAGTCCCATCCCTTTAAAACTATACTCATTCAAATTGGATGAAAATTTCATAATATTTTATACCATTCAACAATTGAACTTTTCAATTAGCCTTTACTACTACCAATATTACAGAAAAAACTTGGCGGATTATTCAACTTTGAGCATTACATATTTAATTACGTATAATATAACGACTGAATACCTTTTAGTAGATCTGAGAAAATTGAATGTATTTTGTACGTACTAGATATTTGCTCTAGACTATCTATTCTCGACTTATTGTATTTATTGAAGTATATTCATTGAAAAAAGTAAAAAAACTTGTAGACTTGAAAAATTATGCCTTAAAAATTTGCTTATGTAATACAATCCAAGAAAAAGAACATTTATAAAGTTTCAATTCGCTTACGTTTAGCTAGGTAAGTATTTTTAGTAGGTATTTACTCGTACGTACGAACCTGTAGGTGGTAATTTTTATAAAATTATGGTAATAAAAATAAAATTTTCAAAATGAAAATTGGATATTCTAAATGAAGATATTTTTTAAACTCGGCTGCACAAATAGTCTACTTCCCAGAAACTGAACTCCAAGCACCTGTCCTTATCCCCTCGAAAAATCCATCCGTATAATTTTGATTTGCCCACATGCATGCATGGATTTCGTAGTTCTTTAGAACTGTTTACAATTTGAGATTGCCTTGTAATATTAACAAAGTGGTATCATTAAAAAAATTTTTTTTTTAAATTTTTTTATATACTTAAGTTTAATATACTTAGATATTAGTATGACGACGTAATTGCCGTGTTCGTCTTCGTCTCTGTTGTCTCTGAATATTAGTTAACCACTTAATCACGTGTTTCCTCTACATATTTCAAAAACAGTTTGGAAGTAGTTCGAACACGAAATTCCATAAAAAATACATTTTTCATTCGACGTTACGCCAAAGTGAATGCATTTGTTAATCTGTATAAAAAGCCGTGTGATATAACTAACACTCGCAGATAGTTAGTATTTTCTTTGTTTTTGAAAGCTCCATTCATTCGCTTGTTGTTGAAAAAAATTTTGGGTGAATATTTGTGCTATCTTTGATACAAATTCGCATGAAACGTGCTAAAAAATTTGGCAGACTGTTGAAAACATATTTGAGCATTCGTAATTTATGCTTTACTCGATCATACATGTAGCTTGTATAATTATGAGATACAATAAATAAACATATTTTATTTTGAAAGAGAAGAAATTATAATATGGAAAAAGAGTAACTAGATTCAAAATCTAATGAAGCACATTACTCGCTTTCTAAAGATCGCCTACGTTTTGGAATTTCACTCCTATACCCGTTAAAAATAAGATGTTAACTTATTCGTTCAGCTTGAAAAAAAAAAAAATTTTTTTCTTACGTTTTCATTCATTAAAAAAACATTTAGACGTAGACATTTTAAAAGCAACCGCTCTTCGACTCGTTGGCTCTTTTTTTAAATTCTCTTTCCTTTGCCCCCGTTCAAATGGCAGAATTTCTAATTGGTGCTGTCATTGAGCGCCGACGAATATTCATAGAAGTTGACATTGATGCACAACTCCATCGAATCGTACATTATATCCTTTTTTTTTCCCTGTTGAATACTTTTTTTCTGATTTTGGTTTTCTGTACTTAATTCTTCCATGTAACTTTTTTCATCGTGATTTAGTGGGTAGATTTTTAAGAGGGCCCGTCTGACTAATCGAGCAGCCTAATTTGTGACGAGATTCCAAGTATGAATATCGGTATTTTAACTTAGTCACTATAAATTATTATTATTTTATTTAACTAGGTAAAATGAAATTTTAGAAACAGTTGAAAAGCGTCAAAATATTTCAGTCGGTTCATCCTAAATTTGGCCCCTATTTTCAGTTATAAACAGGAAGGGCTTCATTGTATCATAAGCTTAGTGCCCAAAAAATTCTGCATTAGAAAATGAAGAAACTGTTCTTATTTTTCATTTCTTCTATTTTACAAAAATGGAATGAGTAGAGTCGAAAATAGTTTGGTAATTGAATTCATCAATATTTCTAATATGGTGTATAAAAAGTCGAATTTTGGAGTGGAAACCATTTACTGTTGAGCAGAAAATAAGAAAGGAGATATCATAATCGGTGAGATTCAGATTCTAGCATCAGATTAATATTCTTTATAATCTGAGTAAAATTTTACTACGATCATTGCTCCTCTTAATCGAATTTCCTTTGTATACCATTTTATCTACCTAATCAGTATTTGAAAATTTCAGCCAGTTTTGGAGACAGACACCATTGAAATTGGCCGAAAAATTTTTATTTTGAGATCTCTATTATGAGTTCTGACTCCCTTAAACCTTAGAATGCCACATTTGAAAAAGCTTCATTAATCCAGTTCTTAGTACAGTTGTAACAAACTGATTTATTTACAGGGGCGCCCACGGTGGAGTCCAAGTGGGGCAGCAGTCCCACTTGATTTGGGGTGGGTGGTCTGAAATGAGTGAAGTAGGTACCCGATGGGCAAAAAATGAGAAAATGATCCGTAAAATGAGAATTTTATCCGTTGTCAGTCCGTTTTTATTTTCGATCATCGGATCTGAAAATTTGCAGTTATTTTTGTCATCTTGATTAATTTTCCAAATCCGTTTGTAAAACGGATTTCCTGATTATAATCAGTGATAATTTTTGGGCAATTTTTCTAAATCCGTTTGTAAAACGGTTTCACGGATTATAACCCGGGCCAACAAATATGATAAACAGCCTTCACGGAAAATAATCCGGACTCATTTCCGGCAAGACTGATTACAATCCGTTCGAAATCCGTTTTAGAAGCCGGAAAACAGGAAAATTCCGGGTTATAATCCAGAGACGGATTATAACCCGGAATAAAACGGATCCATTTTCAAAATATTTTGCCCATAGGGTAGGGAAAATCTGAGGAAAAATAGAATTATTTCAAAAATAAAAATCGTCTTGCATCATAGGTGAAATAAACTATTAATGTTAGGCTTTTAAGTCAAAATTTGGTGGTTAGTTTGAGGTTTTGCCCGACTTTATTTAAAATGCGTGGGCGCCACTGTTTATTTATATGTAGATTGATGGATAACGAATCAAGAATGTTGCACAATCTTGGTTTACGAGATTGCACATTTGTGATGTGAAGTCAGAATGAAGCATTCTTGTAGGGTTGGGGTAGCCAACAACTAGTGTAAACGCTCATCTCCGCCTATTTTACGAGGAAACGATTAAGTCAACATTGTGCACCACTTCCGAAAACGTACCCTAATCGTAATTTTCTCCGTTTCCCTGTCTTCGCTTCATCTTTTTCTTCCGCACTCGATGAAAAATAATTAAAATCGGCGTTCGTTTTGATTTATCGCCGTCACCCCAAAGGTCCTTCCCATTCATAAACACCCTGTACTACCTAAACATGGAAAATAAACTCTTCTCAGTTATTACTGGCGCGTTAAACCGCAGTAATACAGATAGCAAAAAGAAATTAAGTAAAACACACTTACAGAAAAAGAAGCAAAAAAAAAAAATTAAAATACCCGAAAGATAGTTTCGTATTATTAATGGTGGCGTTGTTTTTGATTTATAGCTGTATAATTGGTCGCAAAGAGTGCCGAGTTGAGAGAGGAGACCATGAGCAGGTGAAAGTGAGACACAGGATGAGTAGCTGACAGGGTGTGCAAGGGATGAAGAAAGAGTGCAGCAAAAATAGTTTATTTAGTAATGCCACCTTTTGGCATAGCTTCTTCATAATACCGTAACTGCTTCTTTTTTAGCCGCACAGTAACAGAAGTAGAAATATCATTTCCTGAAAGGACGATATGCACCAACCGAGTGCTAATGCGTCGAGAGGTACAGCTAGTCATCATTCAAACCATATGGGTCGTTAACGAAGGAAATGAAACGAGAAAAAGAGTGATTCACGCGAATGAGATGAAAATAAACCCCAATCCCAAATTATGTGTGTTCTACGAAGGTACATGAATGATGTAATGAAGTCTTGATTGAGTGCACTTGTAATTCATTTTTAGGAATAAACGTAATCTGTGAGCGAAGAAAGTTGAAGAATCGGGAATCCCATATTCAAGAATTGAATGAATAAGAAGAATTTAATTAGCTTTGAAAAAATTCAATTGGGAAAGAGAGGCCTCCGCAGTGAGACATGCCTGTAACGAGACTTTATGAAATTATTCGGCAGTAAATTATGTTTTTAATAGACTAAAATTCAAACATTATGTAAAGTTAATATTGCTGAGTCTTACTATCCTACTGACTCGGTACAAAACTTAACCCCTTTTATCAGCAAAATAAAAATGAAAGAAAATTCTAGCGATGTAAACCGCGCCAGAGAAGCCGATTTTCAAAAGTGCTCAGTGGTTAGGAAAAAGTCGTGTTTTTGAACCTTCCAAAATATGTATAGTAGAAACTAATGAACAGATTGACTTAAAACTTGAATAGTGGTATTTTAAAGGTTGTATTTATACACCTCAAGGCTTCAAGCCCGTAGCTAATGCTAGGGCAGACAGAAAAACAATAAGAATAATATTATTGATAAATTCAGTTTAACAAAAAATTTAAAATATTGAAATAAAAACAAAAACTTGGAAAGTTAAAAATTATTTTGCTAATAGGGAAAGTAAGAGACCTGGTTAATTCTTAAATCCTAAGCTTAAAATTTAATAAAAATTTGCAATATATTACAGGTAATGAAAAAAAAAAAACAATAATACAAAACCAACTATAAACAAACTAAATCTTATTGATAAAAAAAATTATTACGAACAAGAAAAATTTTAATATTATAATTAATTAAGTTAATCAATTTTATTTAATTAAAAGCTAATAGCAGACGATTAAAAAAAAAAAAAAAAGCATACGAAAAAAAAGAATTGACATGAGGTAATTTCTGAGGAAAATGCGAGTTTAATTAACGGCTGTGAGAAAATCTCATTTATTCACAAAATGACGTCTGATTTACCCTACACATTTATTTCATTACCCCCGTCAAAAATAAATTTGCTACCGAAAAGGTAAATAACACTTTTTTCTCTCAGCTTCTTTCAGTTTATTACTTTAAATTACGGCGCCAAATTCCAAAAAGCATTTGGTGACAAAAGTAAATGCATTTCTAACTCGTTTGTTTGACAATATTTTCACGGTTATTCGTTTTAAAATGCGACAGCAGTTTTAGTGATGTGGACTTATTTAGTTAACTCGTCTTCTGTAGCACTTTTACGCTTTCATTTTGCTCGACTACCTAACGATCAACCAATCGGTGTTTCCGTTAATTAAATCATTATATTAATAGGTGGTGTCAAAAAAATGTTGCGTGAAAATTTGGCACTAATGGTAACCTTGGCGTTCGCTTATTCGTATCTTTTATTGATGGGAAAATGAGCAATAATGGTGGTTGCACAAAAATGATAAACTTCAGTTTTTTATGACTCGGGTGAATTTATTTTTCTCCTCAGTAATTGGACGAACCAACAAAGGCGTATTATGTCGTATGATATTTTTTATCCGGGCTATTTATTTTCACTCGTTTGTTTTTCTGAATTCCATGTTAAATATTTTTTCATCCTTATTTGAACACTAATATGCAAGAAAGCGATAAATTCACTTTTTCAGATTATACAGGAGAGCTTAATAATACGGGATAGCCTTTTTATTTAGAATCTCAATTTTGAAGTCTACTATTCTCTTAGCGATGGTTAAATTTTGCGACTAATTTTTGTGTGAGCTCTGTCATCAACGTTGCGAAACACTTGCTGAATGAATGTGGTTTTCTTTATGGCAGTATGCCTGCTATTCTGACTTATGCAATTCATTCAACGTACGTGAAGAACCTATTAAGAAGTGCATAGTATAAGGCGTATACTTTCCCTTAGATTCGAAAAAAAAATGGAAAGAAAATTCTGCTGTGTAGCATGTGTTGCATGTTCAGCACATGGAAAAATTTATGCAACTCGTGGAATTTGTAACATATGGGGAGAATCTAAATTGCCACCAATGTGGTATCTTATGTCGGAAAAATTGTTATTCTGCGCATGTTTACATTTGATAGAGGAAGATATTCAGAATAGTCAGCTCGAAAATCATTTTGAGTTACTTAAATTCGAAGTCAGAATTGCCTTTTTCAAACATGAAACAATATTTTTCTCCAGAACTATTGAATCAAATTTTAAGTGAAGTTTCACCTTTTACACTTCATTGGAAAGAGGACGGCTCGAAAAACAAATTATCGTACCACATTTTTGTTCGACCTTCTTGCCCATTGATCTCTTGAAAAGCTCGAAACTTATGCTGAAATTGTCCTTCCAGTTTGTAGAACTAGGCAGGAACAACAGTATCCGTGATTTATAATATTCTTACATTCTTGAAGTCCGTTTATTAGTAAGAAAGAAAAAGGAAGCACAGCTGCCACTGCAATTTTTATGTTTTACTCGGTGAATTAATTCTATAGTAAGTATATAGATTTATAGCAGTCTATATTCTTATGATTTCAGGACGCAGCTACAACGATCTAAATCAATATCCGGTGTTCCCGTGGATTTTAACAAATTACGAAACCAAAGAACTCGATCTCACGTCTCCGTCAAATTATCGAGATTTATCGAAGGTAAAACTCATTTACTTCATTCAGTAACATTCATTCATTTTAGGATCGTCTGAAGCTAAATTATTGTAAGATCGTGGCTGTATTCGTATTTACACGTTCAATCTCTGCAGCTGAGTACAAAACGCGAACTTCTTTTTTTTATATTTTTTTATTTCATTTCCTCTCTCCTGGAGGAATAAAATCCAGCTCCGGCAAAGTGAAAAACTAATTTCCAATCTGCATAAGCTATGGCCGGCGCTACGAGAAAAATAAATAATATCTAATAAGAAAACGATTACATATCTTTTCAATTTTTTTTTTCTTCTTTTTTCATTTAAGTATTGAAAAAGAGCAACGAGGCAAATGATGAAAGAGTTGAAGAAAAAAAAAATTAATTAACTTTCAATTTTCTAGCCCATTGGCGCTCTTAATCCGACCAGAAAAGCGTACTTTGAGGACCGCTACAATTCGTGGGATCATGAAAGCATACCGCCATTCCACTACGGCACTCATTATTCAACCGCAGCATTCGTATTAAATTGGCTTATTCGAATCGTAAGTTTTTAGAAGCGCATTCGTTTCATTTTTTCTCCACATTTTCTGCTATTTAGAATAATATTTATATATTTTTCGCGTGAGAAATGTACGGTATGGCGCCGACGATTTTGTAGCTCTGGGTGATGGTGTTAGAGTGGAGCTCATTGTCAGTAAAAGTATGAAGTAGTTTTGACGTCACGCAGCTTTGAATGAACAATGCCATTTGAAAAAATTAGAAAATTGCGATTGAGAAAGGTGGCTTAGAATTAAAATACATTTTTTGAGGAGAAATAGTTCTTTTTTTTTTTTATATACTCGTAAGTACCTAAATGTAAATCAGTCATGATATTTTGTGCTTCAATGGACAGAAAAGTCTCAGTATTATTCAATTTCTTTTTTCTAATTGTCTGTCAAAAAATCTCACATAACTTGAAAATGTGTTTTATGACATGGCGATGAATTCTTTATAGGGTTTTGTATGAGTTTCTACTCTAAAAAAAAATTATTCTTCTAAATATTGATTAAATTATTTATTTTTTCAATTCCTAAAAATGCGTTAACTTATTCAAAATTCGTCGTATTTTTGTGTGGTACTTCCTTATTCTAATATTGTTAGAAATTAAATTAATTATTTCGAACATGTTTTGCTGAATAATATTATGATAAATTTATTTTCCCTAACTGGCAACACTGCCAGGATATAGGCTTGTTAATTGTTCTCTTTCTTTCGTACTTCTCCTAATTTTTTATTGTTTCCTTTGGAGAACAATAATGTTCACTTGTACCACTCTGTGGCTGGTACTCAACTTTTGTCCACTTTTGAGTTTCTGTTCTTCCTCTATTCGTTCGATTACAATCTGTAACTCAGTTCTGTTCCGATCACGGACGAAGAAACATCTTCTCATTTGTTGCTCTTTAAATTTTTCATTTTATTTATTGTTGTTGTGCTTCCTATAAAATTCAATGCTTTTTCAATTAGAATTGTGTTATTGGTTTTCATTTTATTCCTGAATTTGAATTCTCTTATTTATCCTTTTGAAATTAAATCTTTTTCTAAAATCATATGAGTTAATCCTGATCGATTCTTTACACTAATATAAAGTAAGTAAAACCTACTTCTTAATTTTAGAGAAATTAAAATAAAATAAAAATCCAATTTACAAAAGAATAGCTCGGAGTGCATTAGCATTGATTCAACTGATGAGACTGTGAAAATGTGATTTTCTTGTTTATAAATTGTATAATCAAAAAAAATGTACTTACCTGCGTATTATCAATGGTGGAAAAATTCATCAATTTTTACATGTCTGCGCATGTGTCTGTTCGAGAATGTAGTTATAAGTTAGGTAGAAACAGGAATAAAAGTGTACCATATCTCAAATTGATTAGTCAATTAAATTTTATTAATGAGAAAATTTCCTTCTTTTTTCAGGAACCGTTCACTACGATGTTCTTAGCATTACAGGGCGGAAAATTTGATCATCCTAATCGTCTATTTTCGTCGGTTAACCTCTCGTGGAAGAACTGTCAGCGTGATACATCCGATGTGAAAGTAATTTCTTCAGTTTTGTTACTTAATAGTTTTGTTTCTTTTTTCTTTTGTTTTTTTAAATGTCATTTTTTACCAAGTCTTTGAATGATTAAATAATTCTTTTTTTATTAGGATTAAGATATGTAGTGTATTTTTTCTCTCGTCCTGCACACGAAATGCTTTTCTATTATTTTCAGGAATTAATACCAGAACTGTACTTCTTACCCGAAATGCTAATAAATGAGAACGGATACCAGCTGGGCCAACAGGAAGATGGTATATCTGTTAGTAATGTTGAATTACCACCCTGGGCCTCATCTCCTGAGCAGTTTGTGAGAATAAATAGAATGGTATGTTTTGTTTTATTTTATTTTGCTTTTTTTCTACCCTGAATGATCATGTATATATTTTTTTTTTCTGTTCGCAGGCCTTGGAATCAGAATTTGTGTCCTGTCAGTTACACCATTGGATTGATTTAATTTTCGGATACAAACAGCGAGGTAAGTGTATGCGTTTTTCTAGAATTCTGAAGTCCGCTATTTTTAAGTTCCTCAAATATTTCCGACGTTTTCTATTTTATTTTCGTTTTTTCATAAAATACTGCATAGTTATTGGAAAAGGTGAAAAAAATGCCAAAATGCAGATGACGCGTTTTCACTCGAGACTATCTCAGTACCTCTTAAAAAACTTATAGTTTTTAATAATAATTCTTGTTCTCTGATTCTAAAGATAGAATCGCTTAAAAGTAAATTTATATCAGACATTTTTAACGAAAGGACGATGTGTACAAAAATAGGAAGTCCACATTATTAATAATTCAGTATACTTACTACATTTGGCTTCCGAGTTCCTCAATTATCGAAAAACGAATATGAAAATACGAGTATATTGTATTGAAAAAAAGATGCTCAAATTTTATTGAAATCCGCTATTTATTTGACCGACTATAAATTAAGAAAAGTATATACAGATATAAGTTTGAGGGCTATTTATAAAAAAGAAATAAATTACCTAATTAAGTTGGTCAGTGTTTTAAGTACTTCCTGATTTCACTCAGTTGAATGTTTATTATTTTTGTTTCAGGTCCTGAAGCTGTGCGAGCTACCAATGTGTTTTATTATCTCACTTATGAAGGAAGTGTTGATATTGAATCAATATCTGATCCAGTTATGAAAGAGGTATGTTGTAATGAATTATTATGTACCTATTTGAATTTATTTTACTGTATCATCACGTTCAGAATTTTTTTAACACCTCTTCATTTTCGCCCATTCAATTTCTGTATTTCTTGAATAATGAATGTTTTATTATGAAAATTTGTTGAAAATGGGCATGTCAGGTAGTCGAAGGGGTGAGTGGCCAAGAGTAATGTTTGGTCTCGTTATTTTACTGTCGGAAATAAAGAATTGAGAACCGATTTGGTTTTGTTTATAATCGGTTGCAAATTAATTAGATAAATTATTTTTTGGTTCTGCAGGCCATTGAAAATCAAATTCGTAACTTTGGACAAACACCTTCGCAGTTACTTATGGAACCTCATCCACCTAGAAGTTCAGCAATGCATTTAGTGAGTATATCGGATTTATTTTCTTCAAGTTATGTTTTTTATTCCTTACTCGAATCTTTGAAAAAATTTAACCTCTTGTCTGAGAAAATTGTCCCTTATTCTATGGTCAGTTGGAATTCTTAGAAGTTTTGGGTCATGTTAAAATTTTCGTGGCTGTGTCGATGTTTATTCTTTATTTCATTTTTTTTTTTTCATTCATTTATTTCAGAGTCCAATGATGTTTACCAGCGTACCTGACGACGTTTGTATGTCCTTAAAATTCCCATCAAATTCGCCAATTTGCCATATATCGGCCAATACGTATGCTCAGTTACCTATGCCTTCGGTAGTTACCATTACCATGAACCAACAGTTTGCTTTGAACAGATGGAACTCGAACTATACGGGTACTAAATTTGTGTACTTACGATTTCAATGAAATGTATCGATGATTTTATTTCTATTACTATAACGTTGGTGGTCAAGAATTGAGATATTAGCATAACCTACGAGTATTTTGAAAAGCTGTAAATTTTAATTATTTAAGGGGTGACTACTGAATTTTTGACGAACGAAATGTGATGCGATTTGACAAAAAAAATTGTGGAGTTGCGGTGTTGAAATTCCGTAGCATTATCTGGAAATATCTACGAGAATTTTACATCTTGGTTGACGTCCGTCACATTTTCATCTTATACTAGTGGCATTTTGTTGGAACCTTTCTATCAACTTCTAAAATAATTCTTTCGTTTAAATATTGTTACGTTGAATTCTTCTTCTTCCGATTTTAGTTACGATACAATCTCCAAGTTATGCAGATACAGCTCAAAGTAATAATGCAAATCTACCTCTTACTATGGATCCTTTACTATGTGAGTATTGCCTCAATCTGCCTGTTGTAACTAACTTTTTAAATATTTCTGAAATAATGAAAACATGAAAATCATATAGAAAATGTGTTTGGCAGTATATAAAAGTATAGTTTATTTAAATTATTTTTAAAAAACGCGTTTGAAAGTTTGATTTTCCTACAAGTTTATGTAAAACCTTTTCATCTTTCGGCTGTTATCCAGTCATTGCAACGTATTTTTCGGCCAGTGATGAAAACAAATTAATTTAATTTTTAGAAAAGCAAAAACTTTGAAATCTCATTTTTTAAAATTTTGAACGATTTTTGAGTAAATGTTTGGAAAAATCACTATTATTTCATTACTGTTCCTGTAATTTATATCTCTTCACTAATGACATGACCTATATTATTTTTATTCATTATAAATTATTGTTCTCACGAAACAATCCTAGATGATCATTTTTTTCTTCCTAATTCCAGGTCAAACTAGTAATAACAACAATCATGCGCAGAAACGTCATCTTGGTGACAATTTCAGTCAAAAAATGAAAATTCGTTGGAACTGTTTCGTGACGACTGCAGATAGTAGATTTTTAATTGCTTGCGGTTTTTGGGACAACAGTTTTCGAGTATTTTCCACAGACACTGGTAATTTATTTTTCATTTTTGTTGGGAATAGGCTCCGTTGAACTTGAAAGTTAATAGTGAGAGGTGGCATCTGAGATCTAGGAATTCAAAGTGGAGATATTAACATATGAGATCCGGTGGGGGCGAAGATAATGACTTATGTGTTGTAAATATCGATAACGGAACATGTTTTTGTGACGTCATATTAACCGATATTTCAAAAATGAAGCCACAGTAAAAAATTTGAAATTCATTCTCATAAGCTGGGCGCTCTCGGCTCCTATCTTCATTTTCAGTCATAAATAAATTCCCTGATAATCTTTTTACATCACTTGACAAATTTTTTTCCATTGTTTGTAGCCAAAATTGTACAAATCATTTTCGGCCACTACGGTGTGGTTACCTGCTTATCCAGATCCGAATGCAACATTTCGTCTGACTGTTACATTGCCAGCGGTTCAGCTGATTGTACAGTATTGCTGTGGCACTGGAACGCCAGATCGCAGACCATAATTGGAGATGGTGATGTGCCAACGCCGAGAGCCACTCTTACTGGACACGAGCAACCCGTCTCCACGGTGGTCATTTCTGCTGAACTTGGTTTGGTTGTTTCTGGTTCGACAAGTACGTACCACGTACCTAAACTTTTTTACCCTGGAGACACTGTTTACAAGATTTCCCCTTCTCATTGTGAATAAAAAACTATTCCGAGTTTGACTACGCCTGTTTACTGTCATGAAGAAAACTTTTTTTGCCAGAACGTATAATAAAACCGACTAAAAATTTTTCCAAGTTCATTTGAATAAGAAATCGATGTGATGAAATAATTAGGAAAAACGTGGAGAGAAACGAAGAATTGGCTGGTTCTTTGGAAATACCATTTTATAATATCTTATGTGGTGCAAATTACAAATGAGGGATGTGAGACATGGAAGCTAATATTATATACTTTTTTTAGATGGGCCAATGTTGGTGCACACAACTTTCGGCGATTTACTGCGGTCTCTTGATGCTCCAACTGGATTTAATAGTCCAGAATGTGCAGTTATGTCGAGAGAAGGTATTATTGTCGTAAACTATGAAAAAGGAAACGTAGCAGCATTTACTATCAACGGAAAACTTCTTTGTGACACTTCTCACGCTGACAATCTACAAGTAAGTTGTTCTGAAAATTTGATTACCTATTTGTGTACTTTTTCCGAGTGCATTCAAAAAACAATCTGCAAAGTTAGCCTGCAGTTGAAGGCTAAAGACTGTAGAAATCTTGTGAATTTCTCTAGTATCAGGTCTAAAGTCGAAGCTATGGCTATTATTGTTTTCTTTTCAACAAGGATTTCGAATTTGAAATTCAAGTTGAAGTTTGAAACGACTGAGTTTTTGGCTGACGGGTTCGATAAAGAATGAAAAACTCGGAAAAAGTGCTGCAAAAATGAAACTTGAGGGGACAAATGAAAAATTTAAGAAGATAAATGGAAGTTTCCTTAGAAAAATGAGTGACAAGAGTTGTATGAGTAGAATGGAAAAACTCTAGATGACTTTCCTCAAGATTTTTCAAAACTTGATAAAGAGGAATTGTTATTACTCGTGATTATTATTTCAAGTGCGCCAGGGACTACGTAAGCAAAGAATTATTTTTTTCAAAGAAAAAGTTTATTAAGGTTGAAAAAATGGAACGGTTTTGATAGCTGTGGTTACTCGGGTTCATTTTCCGAATTTCGCGAGTGTTGGAATACAAAATATATTTCTGTAATGCTAAAAGGTATATACATACCAACTACATTTTTTTTTCAACCTTGACAAATCTTCTTTAAAAAAATTATATTTGACTTACATGCTGGTACTCTCTAATACGAGTATGCTAGATTTATAGGTGCTACCCTGGCAATTGATTTGAAGGTGCCAAGTTTTTCTGGTAATAATTGCCCTATCTGCATTGCGTCTCCGTTTAATTATATTTTGTCATATTTTTTAGTGTATGCTACTTAGTCGGGATGGCGAATATCTTATGACAGGCGGCGATAAAGGAATTGTTGAAGTATGGAGAACTTTCAATTTAGCATTGCTATATGCTTATCCTTGTTGTGACAGCAGTGTTCGCTCATTGGCTCTTTCCCATGACCAAAAGTAAGTGTAGATCGTGCATTCAAATAACGACAGGTACCTGGTATCCATATAAATTTTCAGTTCTGTATTTCATTCTAAATTACCGTGGAAACGGAAACACTAAAGAGTTATCATTCTTCTTTGAATGAATTAAAATTTGAATAAAATTTAAAATTTTAGTCCACTCAATTGATTTGATACCTTTTCAATTACGAAAATTCAATTTCAAATCTATTAAATTGAAATTCAAAGGAAACTATACGTACCTCGAAAAAGGATGAAATTACCATTTTTTAGCTACACTTTTCCTAATTACTAGAGAATTACTAAACGACTATCTGCAATTTCTTTGAAAGCCTGTTGAGAATAATGTCCACACACTGAATTAAAATTTCAGTAGATAAGTCAATAATATTATTATTTTATTTTTTACTCCTTCTGAAGGAAAAATCTGTCTTCTTCCAAATTCACAATTTCCTGTATTCCTAGAGTTGAATGAATTTTTATTTTTTTTGTGGTTGGGAAAAAATCTTAGTGACCATTTTGAAGTTTGAACTTTGAACCACTGTATCCAGTTGATAAGTTTGATTTTCTGGATCAAAACAAAATGGACTTATTTTTGTAAAAAAGAAAATATTAAGCCTGACTTGTTAAAAAATTAATAAAAAATAGTTTAAAAAAATAAAAAATAGAAAAAATGTTGATTTTTAGCGATTTACTCCTTATTCGATAAAACACTGTCTGAATAATTTTAGGAAATTGGTCATTAAGTTCATGTTAATGTGTTGTTGGTATTATTTTAATTTTATTGTTTTTTTTTTTTTTCAATTTTTATTTAAGGTTTTTGTTAGCTGGTCTTGCTACAGGGACAATAGTAGTATTTCATATAGATTTCAATCGATGGCATCATGAATTCCAGCAACGTTACTAGAGAGTTGAAGAAGGGTGTTGTAAGATGCACCGTTTTGACATGAAGTGCAATATTTTTAATTTGTTATGTTTGTTTATAACGTCAATCGTTATACTTCTCGTTCGTAACAAAATATAAAAACAATTTTTTCTTTCAATTTCTAATTTTCAAAAGTATTTTTTTTCAATTACGACGTCGCATTTTTTTTTGTATTTTGTTTCACTTTCCCTTTTTTTTTCTCGCGGATATAATTTTTTTTGTATGTTGTGATCATTTTTCAATTTTTCCCCTCATAAATTCAAAAACGTTACTCGAAATGATGAAAGTAATTTTTAATTTTTTGGATGTCGACGTTTGTATTTCCAGTCTATTGATAAACAGATTCGTACTGAGAAAATTTACGTACGTTAATTTATTATTAATTTCTATTGAATGTACAAAAACGTTAATCGTTTGTTATATTGCCGAAAAATTCCGCCCATTTTATTTTGTTCATTCCTTAGAATTTCCTTTTATTCCAGTTACGCTTGTCAACATTCCAAGGCTTTATTCTACCCAATTTTTAATAGATAACTTATAACTTAACGTTTTATTTGTCCATGAGAAAATATTTTTGTGTACATAATTATAGTACATCGTGTTAATTTCTACACGATTGTTGTGAAAGTACGATTTTCTTTTTTCGTTTTTGCCAACGAATGAATTGTGTACGAATTGAAATTTGAAACTATTCCGAATTTTCTTAGTGTAATTTCTTGAGGCATTTTATTAAGATTTTTTAATAAAATGCCAAAATTACTATTTTACAATAGTAGATGGTAGGAGCAGGATTTTTTATCCCGTAGTTTTAAAATTTATTACCAGATTTCGAATTACACGTATTTGCTCTGTGGTTTAAATTTTTCTAAAGAATGAGTAATTTTTTCCCCTTATGCTTCGTGTATTAAGTCAATTGGTTTGTATTCAACGTTTGTAGCAAGAATTTTGGTTAGTAGACTATTTTGTAGATCTTGGGATCTACGCAATGTTTAGTTTTTAGCGACGTTGTTAACCCACTAGATTAGCCTTCATTTGTACGCTGTTTCGCCATTTTATTGTCATTGCGTATAATTAAACAAAAAGTTTATTAAAAATGTGAGTTGTTTCTTTTTTTCAAATCTGTTAAGCTGAGATGTCAGATTGTCAGAAACCAACAAATATTCCTATGAATTTTTCTATACTTATAATCATTTTCGATAAGATCCATTTTTGAGAGTTTCTGAATTTCGTCCACATATAGCATATTATGTGATCCATTTTCGAGAATTTCTGAAGTTCGTCCACATGTGATCCATTTTTGAGAATTTCTGAAATCAGTTCACATATAGCTATATCTGGACGGAATTATGAAATTCTCAAAAATGGATCACATGAGCTATACGTGCTCCATTTTCGAAAATCTCTGAAATTATTCCACATAACTATTTTCGAAAATTTTTGAAATCGTTCTAATGTAGCTATTTATGTTGTCCATTTTTGAAAATATCTGAAATTAGTCCATGTATAAGCCTAGTTATAAGTGGTCTATTTTCGAAAATTTCTGAAATGAGCACACATAGGTAATTTGTATTTTTGCTAATTTGCTCGAATGTTTCGGTATTTTTGTGGTTTTCCTCGAAAATTTCTGTATTTTTGCTCTTTTTCTCGAATATTTGGATATTATGGCTCTTTTTCTCGGAATTATGGGTATTTTTTGGCTCTTTTCATCAGCCAATTAGATGGATGTATTGGAACATCTAGCCAACCATTAAATTTTAATTTCAGACATCTGGCCGATTTTTTAAAATTTAATTGGAGACATCTAGCTGACTGAAAAATTAATTTTGGGGATCATATCGAGGTATTACATTGGAGACGGATGGACAGACTTTTGATCAAAGGTTTAGTACAGATAATTCATCTTGTATTTGAAAAGTAGCAGGAAGCATTTTAAATTGTCTGGAAAGTGACCTGAAGCATTTTAAAATTATTTTCAATGTGGCCAGAAGTATTTATGTGAAAATATAAATTGCTTTTGGGTTAAATCTTTCGGCTTTCGGCGACAGCGAAGGTCCACTTTTGTTGAAAAATTGTGTTCGATGCAGAACTGCAAACTAGATCTGGATCGAATACTGGATTATTATTTCAGTTTGCTATATCGTAGTACCACTTTGGTACCGTGGTAGGTACCAGTTTGAGTTTTGATAGAAAAATGAACTTCTCAGTTTTTATCGGTTTTCGTTTACGAGATATCAGGGAAACAGCAGACTGTCAGTGGTCTCGGGTTTGGGATGGAACGTAGCCTAGGCTTCAAAGTCCTTTTATACCCGATTGAACGATTGAAATGACATCAATGACAAAAAGTCGACATATTGACGTCTAGGTATCACCATCGACTCAATCTCACGTCGGAAAATTACAACTCGCATCAGGTGAATAGAAGTGATGCGACAGTTCTTCATTTTGGCCTGAAGGTTTTTCACGGGTCGAAATGGGTGAGCGACTTGCAAAGGCTTCTCGTTCGATAATGTCTCTTGTAAGGCTGATTCGACGTATTTATACTCGCCTAATGAAAGAAATTTCTGAATATTCGAAGCAGCTAAATATTTCAAAAATACATTCTTGTATAAGGCAACTAGCCAACCATACTGTTATATTGACGTTTTTAGGTTAAACTTCATATTGGAATTCTGTAAGACATGGCGGTATTGGATAAAATAAGTTCATATTTACCTTAAGCTAAAAAAAATCGTTGAATAATGAAAACTAAACGTATAAAATATTTGAGCATGCCATGTAGAATTGTTACATAATATAATTTAACTCACAATACCTATCGACCGAAAAAAAAAAAAAAATTCGAAATTAAATATATTTTTACAAGACGAAAATTATCTCAAAACCTGGTTCGTTAAATAAACTTTTGCTATTTTTAGTATGTACGAGTACATCCACATTTTGGTAAAAAGTCACGCCCTTAGTTTCAAAACATGTCAATACTATGAAGTCACGACTGTGCTTTATATTTACGGTAGGGGGGAAAATAACTGCTTCAATGTCTCAGCCCCCTAATATTTTCGTTTTATGTTGGCAAAATAAATGAACGAAAATATTAGCAACAATTCTATAGAAAAATTGACCTAAACACTGTAAGAAAAATTATTAAAGTATAATTTAAAAAAAACTTTCACCCAGGTTATGTAATTTTTGAAGCATATTATAGTGTTTTCGTAGCAGGGGGAATGAAAATTTTCAACTTTATCAGGTAAAACTATCTCTTGCATAGACTAGCTCTACACGTTCAAAGTCTTTTAAATAAAATGCGACTTGCATTTGCTTCTAAATTGACTCTTTGCTTTAGGTTCATTTAAGAGAAAAAATTGCCTTTCTCAAAGAACAATTCAAAATTCTTTAGAAAAGCCATATCATAGCTTTTAAGAAAATTAAATTATTACGAAATTACGAGTACTTGGTAATCGCATTTAATGGAACGTAATTGAGAGTAAATATAATGGCTCGCGTCTTAACTGCTTAAATTTGAGAAAGACCAGACCACAGAGAAGCTACGCACACAAGAAAAAAATATGAACGATACTTGAATTCTCTCATTGTGTTTGTTCCATGCGTCTATAATTTTCGGCAAAACTTCTCGTATCTGTCATTTAGACCTTAAACCTCTCGTAATTATTGAAACACAACGTCCCTCGAATTGTGGTAAGCTAAAAAAAGAAGATGATAAAATAATAAAAATATAATTTTAGAAAAATGTATGAATTTTAAAATACAAATTAACTTACAATGGAAGTATGCGTTCTTGTCTATTTTCCCACAAATGTTTAGTCAGTCTTTCTAAAAACTGCAACATTAATATTTGTTTTCGATGGCCCATTTCTAATGCATTTATCGTGTATAATGCCAATAGACCTTTTTTTACGAAACTAAAAAGTAACAAAAATGCCGTCACATAGACAGGGCATACCTTGAGGGTAGACCGCCGAGGTTAGTTTTGCGGGTTGTCACTTTTTAAGTGCCTGTTGAAAACCCATTTCTTTTCATTCCATAATCTGAAATCAAGAAAATATATTTTCTACGTTACTAATGGCAAACATTTGTAGTGCAGGTGCAGAGATTCTCTATAGCTTAGATAAATTATGTAGGTACATTGAAATAAATGAGTTGTAATTTTCACAATTTTAGATAAGAAAACTGTAACGATTTCAAGATTTATTGGGACTAGATATTCTAATATTTTCTTTATTATTTACTGTCTTACATTTTGCTATGTTTGTACTTTGTACTAGTCTCTACTATATTTCGAATCTTCCGTACTTGAGAGTGCGTATATTTTATACTTAGGTACTTGGAGTTACTATAGGTGGATCCCTTATGTCAACATTTTTGTCTCCCACAACCCTTGATTTGGTATTGATAGATAATGGTTCTGTTCGTAAGTCCCAAATTCCTGAGGATCCAATAAAAAGCGCCAAATTCCCTGAAAATCCAAAAAAAAAGCTAAAAATCCGAAAAAAAGACCCAACATTCCTAAGCATTCGAAAAAATTGCCAAAATTTCTAAAAATCTAAAAAAAATTGCCCAAATTATTGAAAGATTGAAAAACAGAGCCAAAATTCCTGAAAATCCAAAAAAAGTACCAAAATCCCTAAAAATTGGAAAAAAAGCGCCAAAATTCTAGAAAATCTGAAAAAATTACTAAAATTTCTAGAAATCGGAAAGTAAGACCCAAAATTCCTCTAAATTCGAAAAAAATTGCCACAATATCAAAAAATTTGAAAAAAATCGCCAAGATTCCTAAGAATCCGAAAAAAATCGTAAAAATTCTTCAAAAATCAAAAAAAGAGCCAAAACCCCTACAAATACGATTTTTTTTCGGATTTATAGGCATTCTGGCTCTTTTTTTTTAATTTATAGAAATTTTGGTAGTTTTTTTGCCGATTTTTAGAAATTGTGGCAATTTATTTCGAATTTCTTGGAATTTTGGCTCTTTTTTTCGGATTCTTCCCTATGGGCAAAATATTTTGAAAACGGATCCGTTTTATTCCGGGTTATAATCCGTTTCTGGATTATAACCCGGAATTTTCCTGTTTTCCGGCTTCTAAAACGGATTTCGAACGGATTGTAATCAGTCTTGCCGGAAATGAGTCCGGATTATTTTCCGTGAAGGCTGTTTTATCATATTTGTTGGCCCGGGTTATAATCCGTGAAACCGGTTTACAAACGGATTTAGAAAAATTGCCCAAAAATTATCACTGATTATAATCAGGAAATCCGGTTTACAAACGGATTTGGAAAATTAATCAAGATGACAAAAATAACTGCAAATTTTCAGATCCGATGATCGAAAATAAAAACGGACTGACAACGGATAAAATTCTCATTTTGCGGATCATTTTCTCATTTTTTGCCCATCGGGTTAGGAATTGATGGGTTATTTCATCGTTTCTTGTTTTTCGGGACAAAATTCTGTGGAGAGAAATTTTCCATCAAATAAACATTTTTGCCCAAATATAAAGAATGATCCCAAAAATGTTGGTGAAAATTATAAATTTGTGACATTTAATCAAGTGAAAATATTAAAATTTTTGTAGAATCACATATAGGTACTCGTATTTGTAGCATTAGAGCAAAAAAGTTTTGAATGAGTCCTTTATAATTGTACATTTGGGAGACTTACTTAATCAGTATAAGTTGTGCACCTAATAATATTATTTCCAGCTTTATTTTCGAAGTTATAAGATAGGGTTTATTCCAGAAAAGGCAAAAATCATGGATACCGCCTGCTACGGGCTGATGACTGTGTGCACAACTTGAGTTATTTGGGGGTTATTGTGGATTCTTTATCGATTTGGGGCATATTGAGGCACGAGAATTATTAGGAGACTAGCCATGCGCTGGAGAGTTTACTTTGGTGACGACGATACAAATGTGCAATCGACAATTTTATCCCTCTTCTTTCGTTTGTGTTGAAAAAATATGTTCATATGTTTTGTCTAATGCTAGAGTTAGAAAAAGAATAAAATTATTATTTTTTAACTTATTATCTAATACCATCTTAATGTGAAAACTATTTATTTAGACAGATATTTTCAAATTAGGACCGTACAAACTTTCCTTTCGTCCCCCTCTCAGCCCATTGTAGAGGATGACTGACATAATAAGGGCGAAAATTATTAGCTGTATTTATTTTAAAGTTTTCATAATGATAAAATAATTATAAAATCTGAGTAGGTTTTTGTATTAAATCAAGTTCCGATTTTTCCTTTATTTTGATTTTTTTTGTTTTTGCAACAAAAGGAGGCGAATTATTGATTTTTCTATCCTTGTTCTCACTTTTTCTGAAATAGAGAATAGAGACTAAACGTTAGCTTCTTAGTGATGAGTAACAAAATTTCAATGTTAACATTTCGTGATGTTTCGGCTTTTTATAGTTTATTTTTGACTTTTATTAATCGTAATTTCCGGTAATATCGTAAAATCCAAGTTCAATATTTCGTGGACTATAATGGGTAAAGTCGATAAAATCCTTTTCAGTCAAAATTAATCATTTATTTTTACCAAACTTGTACTAGACTTTTTATTAAGGAATATACCTATGTAAAAAATCTCAACTTTGTTTCAAGTTATGAGCGTGAAAAAAACATATCCATGCTACCCGACTTTATTTACAAAATTTATTAAGTTATTTTCAGGAAAATTGATATCATGGGAATAAACAGGAAAAATAAAATAAATAAAATATGAAGTATATATCTACTCGAAAGTTAACGAACTTATTCGACATTGTTTCATTTTAAAATAATTAATTACATTGGTTCGGGGAGTTAGAAGGAGGCTAAGCTTCCCGAATGCTGAAATTTATCTCCCCCCCCCTCCCCCGAGAAAATCAAGTTAGCCTCTACCAGTTTTAAAAAATTTTAAATACTGAAATTTTGATTAAATTTTATTTCTTATTAGCCATAATACAGTTGTTTTTTTTAGTGATTATACAAAAAAAAAGTTTTTATTCGTACTCGTGGTCTCTCTAAACATATCAAGAAAAGTCACCCTATGACCAATTATGTCACAATACCTGTTATGAAAACCAACACAGATGTCAATAATTGCTACAGTCTATATACAGTATAGTGCTGCGAATAGGTGAGAAAGTCATTCTACGAATTACCATGAAAAATTGTAAAATTAGCTTTGAACACATAATTACTCGTACTTCCCGCCTCCCTTTTCGAACGAAAATTCTTTCTTTTTACGTCCCAAAGATGAATCGTTGCTACATCTATAGTAACAGGTTGAAAAAGATGAGCATAAACTAGATGTCGAGTGGTTTTTTTTTTTTTTGGCAACACGTGTCCTAACATCGTCGTAAAAATACTGAAAACAGGGGTGAAACAGAAAGGGAAGTGATGAGCTCCCGTTGACTGGCGTTTATTAATGCAGCTTGTACGCCACAGAAGTGCATTACTTTTATTGTTATTTCATCGTATCGGTTACCATGGCTGGGTGTCAAAATATATCCACATTTCTGCTGAAAGGTGTTCGAAGGCAATTCAAAAATTAAGTCTTGAATACATTTAAAAAAAAAAAATACGCTGCATTGGTCTCTTCCATTTTAATACGTAGGTGGCTTTATCCTTAGTTAGCTCATTTTTCTATTCATTTCTTATTATAAAAATAACAAATTAAGTAAGAAACAAAATTCATATATTAAAAAAAAATCCAAGTTTCCGTTTTTTAATTAGCTGGAGTACATAATCGATATTGATAGTTTTTTCTACAAAACTGATTTCAAAAATTTCTAAATTACCTAGCCCTCATAGTGAAAACAAAAATGTTGACATATGGAGAAAACTTGGGGGTGGAGATTCCCTGAATAAAAAAAGGAACTTTTTTTCTTGCCAGTGACTGCGTTATAGAAGTAGATAGATTTAGTCCTCAGTCACCTACCCTAATAAATCAAGTATTTTTTGTATCAGTTATTAAGAAAAATTTTGAAATTTATTTAAATAAAATGATGCCGCAAATCAGTGCCGACATATTATGAGAAGAATTAATTCTTGAGAGACTATTTCGTCGTAATGTTTGTTTTTTTTTTTTCTAAGAATACCTATATTTGATCTCATAAGGGAGAGAATATGATAACTATTTAGCTGTAAGCTGTCCTCGAAAAAAATGCTCATCAAATTTATGGCTGCTATGAGTAGATAATACGAATTAAAATACCGAAGGGAAACGCAGGAAAAAAAATATAAAAGTGACAAATAGGGTGCTATATATTATGTGACGCCTTGAGAACATATAAGGTGTCAAAGGTGGCGCCTTCTCAAGTCCATTCTAATTTTCGGGATGAAGCGAATCGACATTGTTGCACATTTTTCAGACTATATTCTCGTTGATGTTTTTTTTTTTTTTACTAGTATATGTAGGTGGAATCGTGGTGTCGAGAGAAATGAAGGTGTGAGAAATGGACAGACTGTCTACCTCAGCTTTTCTGCACTTTATTTTTCAAAATAAAAAGGTGACAAAGAGGAAAATTATTCTTTCAGAGTCGACAGCTACACTCTTGTATAGACAAAGCAGCGAGGAATATGTCGAACTAAAATCATTTTGAAAAGTATATTTATACCTACCAAGGAATGAAAAAAAATTGTATAATTCCTCCTTGCTTGTAAGTAGGTTATTTATGAAGACGTAGGTGTATTTTATTACATTCTTCAGTGAGCTGGTGGTCCATACAAAAATTACATTACGTTCTTTATATTTTCCCATTCAACTGCCAATCCTCCTCTCCGAAAATATTTTCTTCTGATTCTTATTAAAAAATTTTCTGATGTGAAAAGTCTTTGTCCAAACTTTTATTTGAAAATTTATAAATAAGTTACAAAAAATTTTAAAATGCGTGTTAATAATGGGGAATAATAAACAGCACGCAAAAAAAAATAGGTTTGGACGAAATGTATGACCACGAAAAATACGTCTGAGATAACAAAATAAATAGTGGAAATCACGAAATAACTAGCACACGCACTATAAATAGGTTTGAACGGAATTTTCAAATATTCTCATGTTCAGTCTGGTGCATAACGAGTCTAGTGTAAAGTATCAGAGGGCCAGGTTACGTGCACTTGTCCTTTTTTTACTAAAAAAGAATCAATGCAAGCGTTCTGTGGGTATGTTGATCAGATGCAAAGATGTTGAAGTGCCACTGGAGGCAAAAACTGTACTGTTGGGCCAGAAAAGGAAGCGATGACGACCATCAAAGGTTAAAAAAGCCCTTCTTGTCCAATAATTTCAAAATTTTGAGATTTACTGTTTTTTTAATCATTTTTTGACAATTTGTGAAAATCACTTTTTTTACCGGGGTACAGATTTTTCGTGCATTTTTTCTTTCCCCGTGCAAATGTCATTTATTTTTCGTGATTTACTTGTTCCATAGTTATAAGACATAATTATTCCGTTTGATCTCTTTTTTTTACGGGCGACATACTATTTTTTTGGGAAATGTTTGAACTTTCGGGCATTATATGTATTTCTGTTCATATGCCTCATTTTTTCCGTGCATTCCTCTCTTTTTATCGGGCTGAAAAATCACACCCGTTAATAATGACTTGAAAAAATTATTTAATTTCATTCGAATTAAAAAAAATATTCCAATTGGACTCTAAGCCCGCAACTAAGCGCGGTTGGGATGGGCAGGATGATAGATGGAAATAACAGAATAACACAATTGAAAATTGAAAATTAAATAATAAAATAAACTTCCAGTAAACTGAGACAAAACAAAAATTTGAAGCTGCAAATGAAAAGAAAAAATAAAATAAAAACAACACAAAATATTTGTTTTGCAAAATTATGAATATAAATCAACTACAGCCCACCAAACATTCAATGTATTATGATTTTCAATTTTACACTCTAAATCCCCTAGATTTAATGACGTTAATGCTTATCAGGCTCCGACGCTAGTTCGTATTTTCAACAAAAATAATTACTTATCAATACAGCTGATACAAATTCTAGTTTTCCCTAGAGGTAGATAGCGATAATACTTGTAAGCAACAAAGTACTAAATACATAATTATGATGAAGCACAGTTAAAATAAATCCTCATTAGAATGGACAACAGATATTTTCAAGTCATAATCCATGTCACCCTGTATCCTGGATTACCGTTTAATTATAGGAAGGTTTCCCTTAAAAGATTCATTTACAGAACAGAATATAACTTGTTTATGAAAATAAATGAAAATTAATATTTTTAAAATTGATTTTACCCTCTCTGGAACGATATAAAAATAGCTGTAGCTTTCACGAAGAGTCGTGATGGCAAAGATGAATTCTCTTTTACATTAATTGTGCATAGCCTATATCAATAAAAAAGTTTAATTAACTTTTCTTGAGAAAAAACATTTTCAAATCAACTGTTGGCAGCAATCGATTGATAATCGAAATGCCGCGACAGCTCATTTTGTAAGCTCAATTTGTAGCTCAAGTTGTAGCTCAATTTGTAGCTCATTTTGTAGCTCATTTTGTAAGCTCAATTTGTGAGCAAAAAAAGCTTCATCTGGACAGACGTCATCATACGATAACATGGGATACACGCGGGTACACAAAATTTTGACTGAACGTCTAGTCGAAAGAATTCATCTTTAATATGGAATTAAGAAAATAATACTCGTAGGAAGATAATTTTTCCAGTTTTTTATATTCCTATGTCAACATTGGTTTTAGAAGGAGGACATTGTGTACTCGAAAGACCACCATTCGTTATTAGTTATGGCTTTATGACAGTTTCTCCATTGGCATTAGGTAATTTTTTTTCTTGTTTATATAAAATATGCTCCGCCTTTAGGCTTATAAAATTCACCATTCATGAAATGCACATTATTCTCTTCTTTTTTTTCCATCAAGATTCTTCAAAGATCGCCAGAAAGTACCAACTTTTTTTTTCGAGAAAAGAATTCGAATGGATTTGTCTACAATTTTATAATTTAATGAATAAAAATGAGAGATTGAAAAATACTGGAAGCTGGAGCATACTTCGTTGTTTATTTAATTTTAGACGTAGCACGTTCCTGAAATGTTTACTCATAAACTTTATTTATTTACAATTTTACTTTTTTAACTGCATTGTAGGTTTTAACTTCCTTCTTCCCGCACATTTATGTAGAAGTCGACACAACAACGTGAAAAAGATAGGTACCCCCCGAACTACACTTTAATCCAAGTATTCGTAAAATATTCCAACAATTGAAGATCTACCTATAGTAATATTTTCAAACAAAAAAATAATAATAATAAGTGAATTGTAATGAAAAAATAATGAAGTTGAAAATTTCAGTTGAAAAATGCATTTTCATCAATGAATTAGCTGTATATTCTATACGTACTCTCCCTTTCCTTGTGAGTTTGGTACTTTTTTATTACTTTTTCTCTTTCTAAAAGAGTTGGACTTAAATTTATTTCTCTCGGAACTGCTGATAGATTTAAACCATAAACCGAGGTGCGCATAAAATAATGTTTATGTTCAGATGTGAAACTGGCACAACGTTATCTTCAAGTTTCTATTTAATAACACCGTAGATACCTGGCATGTAATTTCTTTTAATTTAATTATACCTATACATCCTTGTGTAGGTGGACGAAGGACTTGACAAATGAAAAAGCTGTAGTTCTTCCAAGAGTGATTTGGTCCTTATTTAGAGCTAGAGGAATATAAAGACGATAAAAATAATGGAATTTTCTCTTGGTCACATCATGCGTTTAAAAATGAATGTTTTCAAAGTTATAAATGGAATTTACTGGAATTAGTCTCTGAGCTTGATTGGACACTTGCAATAAATTCATCTCACTGCGAACCTTAATTGCCTCCTCTGAGTCTAATCTGAGTATAAATGCGTGAATTGTCATTTAAAAAGTCCGTTTTTTCTTCTACAAACAAATCCAGAAAAATTTTAGCTGCAGTAGTGCACCCAGAAATTCACCAAGGGCCGAGTGTAAATTTTACTACTAAAATAGCGAAATTTCATTAATAAATCTGTTCAAAGCACAGAACATTTTTCTAATGAGATATTTTTTTATTGGTAAAATTTATTGCCTATGAGGAAAAAGCTTTGGTACGCTAAGTCCCCCGTGGATGGGTCACTGTATGAAAAATCGGATTATTTTTGGGCATTTCTATAGTCTTCTGAAAAAACTCGTGTAAACAGATCCATTAGCTGATTAAAATTCAATTTTTGTCTCCTGCGTCATGTTCAGAAACTATTCTATACGTGTATCCTTGAAAAATGCTGAAAGTTATGATTATATTGTGAACTCATTAGAAGGCTTCCAGTATCAATCAAATCGACTACCAACAGCCGCACCGAATTTTTGAAGCCCCATATTCCAAATAGACTAATATCTTGGTTTAATTATTTTGACGCCATAAACTTTCAATGAAACATTATTGCTTCCTCCAGTATACCTACATTTTTGTCTCAATATTGGTGTGTAGACTAAATGAAATACGACTAATGGTCGCTTCGAATCTAGAGGAACCATTAGATTAAATAAGTTCATAAAAAATTTCCCATTTATGAACAGGTTACAACCTTTTTCCTCTTCACTCTCTCACTGCTGGGATTCATTTTATAAAGGCGCCGAATCGGTAGTCGAAGATTTAATTCTTGTCGGTAACGATACACCAGAGCTATATTTTTAATGTTTACAAAACCGCCACCTGCTTTAACATTGAAGTAAGATCTATTACTTAATTTGTAAACTAGCAGCAGTAGGGGATGCAATAATCTCTTACGACACGTTACAAGTGCACAACTATGAAACTGCATGTGAATCCATTATGTAATAAATATTCTACCCCACAATTAGCTCGAAAGGCTCTACTTTTTAAAAAAAGTCAAAGTTGAAATTGTAAATGCTACTTATACTCAGTGTATAGCGCTTTGATTAGACTATAGGGCTCTCATTTTCAAACGAGTGGAACAAGACTTGGGGATGGGGTTATGGTACCACCTCACTTTAAAATTGCTTTCTCGTTTAACTTCATGCATAAAAATACACAGTTTTAAATGTATCTATACTTATTATAGCTTGATGCACCAGAGGTTATTATTTTTCTAAAATCATGTTTGTCCTAGTTAAATAGGTGGATTCTGATTGAAGTTTTGACCCAGCACTAGCAAAATTTATTTTCAAAAATTATTTTGGTTTCGGTTTATTCTCAGGGGCAGCAACTTATAGTATTCTGGTGTATTGCTCAACATTTTTTTTCCTCCCAAATATTCAATGTTACATCCCCCCCCCAAAAAAAAAAAAATGAAAAAAAATAAAATACTTAATTAAAAAAAAATTTTTTTTGGTATATTGCCCCAAATTTTGGTGTGTTGCTTGAGCAGCCGAGCAACACACAAGTTGCCGCCCCTGTTTATTCTATATTTTGCTATCATAGCTGTTATTCATCGAATTATCCGTATTAAGATTTAGCATATTTCTGAAGGAATTCCAAAAATTAAAGGGTCAAAGTCTTTTCATCAAACTGACAGAGAAACGTGTGAAGTATGAGAAATTGTTTTTGGGGAATCCAATAATCTCCACTTCAATGTTTCAATACCACCATTTGATTGAGAAAGTTGTGCGATGGAACTGTTCTCTACAATGTAGCCAACCAATTAGAATCTCATGAAATTCAATATAAGTGGAAAAATACGTAGTGTGCCAAGGTACCAGTGGGTATATTTAAAATAATAAATAAATTTGGACACTAATAACGTTATTTTGTGCCCGATCATCTTATTCAAATTTTTTCAGCTGTTTGAGAAATGAAAATTCTATCTACATTTTTCAATTTTGTGCTGGACTTTCTTTCAGCCATTGGGCAATGTAAAAATAAATTAATTTTAAATGTTCGATCTATCTATAAAATAATGCTGCTTCCAAAGATTTTTCTATTTTTAATCGAGTCTCGTCTCATCCAATGCCAATTACCTTCGTACATTGTATGAACGATCTCATAAATTATATCAGAAGTGTTTTCAGATACGTGGAAACTACGAGATGAAGGAGGCAGGTACGGGGGGGCTATAATCTACGGACGACTGGGGCCAATTGGGGGCGTTTCCAAAATATCAGCAGTCGTTGTTTTGAGAGACAAAAAACGAGAGAGAGAGAGAATACGAGGAGGAAAAAATAATTTTACGTTAGTCTCCTTCACTTATTCGTTAATCCCTTGGCACTGATGTCACAACAGATAGTGAGAAATTGACGTTTGAAAATATTTTTGATAAGTTCATTATTGAATGTTTCGTGTAAGTCGTTTTATCTATCGGTTTGTTTTTTGTTTTTTTTGTGTGTGATTTGATCAGATTATTTCATTTTATAGTTCAATTTATTATATTTACTTATTGAAACAGAAAATGAGTGATAATCTTTGATTAGAAAGTTTTATTTTTCAAATAGAAATGGCTACGTCGCATTGTGACGCTTTAATGATTAAACGTGAAAGTTGGTATCCAGAAAATTCTGTTTTTCAGTATGTTTATGATTATGATTCGTATGGCCAAAATTCCGGAATTACAAATTCAGGTAGGACTAATTTACTTGATGCAAATTTATGGTATATGTTCTTAATTTTCGTGATAAAGAGCAAGAAAAAAGGCTGTAAATTATCTGTTAGTACCTTCAATAATCTTGACGTATATTTATACAGATGTAGGTATACAACACGTAATAATATTTGAAAAGAATTGTGTCTTTCTGAAATTTGATTCTTTAATAAAGGCTACACCTATAAAATAACTGGGCTACACATTCTATGAAAAAGAACTAAAACACTTCGATGGCACTGTGTGAAAAAGTCGTAACTCCAGTTTCCCACAATTTTGACATTTTGGTATTATTGGAAAGAAAATTTCAAACTCTATCCTCTGATACAAAATATATATACTACCAACTTTCAACAGCAAAAAGAAGAAAATTCATAAATACATTCTGAATACATTACTCGATTGTACATAACACCTTAGTAAATGTCAATTTTTTTGTTGCTCCTGAAAAATTCAATGTAATGGAGATACGACTTTTTTGCACGGTGCCATCGATTTATAGACAGTCTGGGAGAAAATAACAAATTTTCCATACAATTTTCAAGTATATAGGTATTCATTTGTTGAGTATCTAGTTATGTTTCTATCTAAGCAAGCTACTTTTGTTTGTCTACTTAGAGAATTTCTTTCTAACTATAACGCAAGAAAGTACCATAAGTAGGTACCGTACCTATACCTAACTTTTTTTTGTCGCATCGTAATTTTTCCACGGAACTGAAAAAGATTTTGACTAAAACCTTTCTAAAAAGTAGAAAATGCTTAAGTTTGAAATTTTTTAGATTTTTGTTGAGTAAATTCAAAATTTGGGAGTTTTTAATTAATGTGTTACTTAATACCTTTTGCTTATTCTGAGGAAATTGACATCAAGTGATTAAGTTTCTACGTTACAATGAATATTTACTTTTTCAGAATTTCACTATATTTTTTCTTTTTTTTTCTTTTTTTTTTTTTGAAAACATTTTATTTGTCTTCATTCTCCGAAGAAGCGATAGAAATACATTGAGTTTTTTCTACATAAATATAGAATTGCCAATTTTCCTTCATATTATCTAATGGTTGCAAGTTCAACTCTTGAACTTCCATAAAACTCAAATGATTGAAGGAGAAGGCTATACCCAAGAAATTTCTATCATTTTGAAAATGTTATTATTTTCCTTTAGAACATTCTTTTTTAATTTTTCATTTCTGTGGAATATAGAAAGAAAATCGAACTTATGACAATAGAACCACTATTCCCCCCCTTTTCAATGACTACAAGTTCAACTCTTCAACTTGCATAAAACTCAAGTAGGTAATTATATATAAAATAGTGGAAACCACTTTTTCAACATTTCGAAAATCTTTAAAAGTCCGGTGTGATTTTATTTCTTCAAGGATTGATAAAATGGTTCAACTCTAACTTTTTCTTTAGGCTACATCAGAATGACCCTCACCCTTGAAAAAAAAGCTTCCTCTTTCTCGATCAATTTCAGCGTTTTATATTTCGATAGAAGCTGAGTTATCATAAGTCTTCTCGCTTTACTCCGCAAATCATTAGAATTGCAACATGATAAAAAAGTTGTTCAACTTTTGAAAAATGTTTGGTTTTTATGAAAAGCTATGTACTTGAAAATGTTGGTGCAAATATTCGCCGCCAACTTCAACTGAAATTACGTAACGCTTGTTTTACAGAACACAATGCCAAATGTGTAGACTCTTATTGGTCTAGTCCTTTGCAAAAAGTTGATTACTCAGCTACAGCACCACCGTCAGTCGACTACGAAGAACACCAATCCTTGCATAAATCCTGCGACCTGGGCACCTACGAAGATGGCACCGAGACCACCTCGAACGCCTATTCCTCCAGTCCATCCTCCACACACGATGCTACGATGCCTTGTTACAGTACCGGATCCGGGCCCGAGATCGTGATTTGCGAGCCTGAAAATAGTTACCACCACGACTATGGAGCAGAGCGTAACTATTACATGTGTTCCAGCAATGCAGAAAATTACTCAGCGTCTCCTCTGCGTGACGAGTACTCAAAGCTTGAATTCCGACCGACCATTCCAGGAGGTCGTCCACCCACATTTAAACGGCGAAATACAGCGAATCGCAAAGAACGCAGACGAACCCAGAGCATAAATAATGCATTCGCCGATTTAAGAGATTGTATACCAAATGTTCCAGCTGACACTAAATTATCAAAAATCAAAACTCTACGACTGGCTACTTCGTACATTAATTATTTGATGGAAGTCTTGAGCAGTGATGATCCTAACTCAGTCAGCAGTGATGGCTTTAAGGCCGATCTTTCTAGTCATGGCAATAAAAGAAGCAACCAATCTTACTATGGTGCCGTCAAATTCAATCAACATACGCTCAAATCTGATAAGGTGAGTCTTTATTGAGTAGATAAAGTGCGTAGGCCCAGTAATCCAGTATTACAAATATTGGTTACTTTAAGGCAGACTCTTTGTATCAGAAAGTCGATGGCACAGTGCAAAAAAATCGTATCTTCATTTTACTTAATGATTTGCTGGAGAGCGAAAAGAAGGATATATTATGTAATTGCTGCCATAAAAAAATTAACCAAAAAATTTTTGTTAATGCGTAAATTTCTTCTCTATGTCGTAATTTTTTTTAAATCGTCATAGCACCTTTTAGGTTGAAGGTATCGATGTATACTCTTTAGTCAAAGTAAGAAGATCAAAATACGATCGACAAATATAGGTTCTTACGGAACTGTAAGACGATTGGTTTTAGCATCGAAAAAATGATAAAACTGTTGCGTCCAAGTGCAGTCTTGAGAAAGTGTTAGAATATTTTTTGTGAAATTATTTCTGCATTTTTTGGCATTTTCCTTTATTCTTAGTTGGTCTCCTTTACTCGACGATGAGCGTAAAAGGGGTCAATTGTTTTTTTCAATTGACAGGAAGGGAGTAGAGATGAACTTCTAACTACGTAATGTCGTTTTGTAGCCAAGCGAACAAAATTTTGTTTGAACCTGGTTCAAGCCTGAACCCCACTTTAGCCAGTATTGAACACCTCGCCGTCAGGAATTTCCATGGAGGGAATGAGTTTTACATTTTTTCACTAAAAATACTCCGTAAAAACCCTGCGCATAGCGAGGAACATTTTATAAATTTCATATTTTTTAATGAAATTTGATGCTATGTAGACTACTTTGGCTTTCTTGAATGTGCCACTGACCGCTTCCCCCTTCCTATCGTAAATATTTTAAATAGCCTTTTTTTTTTTCAAATCCTCTATCCTGTAGGCGAAATTAATATTTGTTTTCCCCACCATAATTATATCGAAGACAGTTAATAACTACATACATTTATAATACCCTCCGTTTTAAAGAGTCACTTCCACAGACAGTTCATCTTCTCCACAATATTTCGGTTAAAGCTTATATTTTTTCATTATTTCATGTAGAATACCGCACTAAAAGCATATAAATTAAATTATTTGCCTTCGTTCACCGATAATAGTTAATTTCATAATAGGGTTCATAACAAAGATTTTTCCAACAGAAGGCAAAAATATCTCAGCAGGAGGTGCACCCTTCAAAGGCATAATTCGTGATAACCGAGCAGCCGATGATTTTATTTTATTAACTTCTCCCAACTTATTCCTAAATGCATATTTTTATTATATGATTGCAGTTAAGTGACACATTTTCACATTTCACCGAGGAGGAAGTTCACAAGAAAAGCAAAGGCCGCACTGGATGGCCTCAGCATGTTTGGGCTCTGGAGCTGAAACAAGAACAAGTTTAGTCAATTTTTCTTTTCGCTGTCTAATTTCTTCCTTTTATTTTTTTCTTTTTTGCTCGAATGTAAAATAAAGTCTTTATCGTTATGACTTTACGTATAAATTACACACAGCCTATCCGATTACAAAAAGGATTGTTGGAGATGCACATGTTACGAATCATAGAAATTTTAGTGTTATGATTGTTGGTCCAAGTAGACAGTTCCCACACTTGTGTTTGGTTACATTTGCATGTGCAGATGAAAGAAGGCACTTGAGGAGGTATCGATGTAGTCGGGAAAAATAGAAAACAGAAAGGAAAAAAATCAAAAAAAATAGTACTTTTGGATGTGGGTATCTTTTATGTTGCATATCAATCTTTCTGGTCTATTAAATCCCCTTTTTACTTTTTAGAGTGTCTAAGCTATATTTACTAGTCTAGAAAATGGTTTAAAAAAATTCAAAAATGCTTCAATAAGACTGTGTTAAAAACTATTGTGGAAATGAATAGAGCATCATAATGACCTTCTATTGACGTTTCAGATATGGAAGGTTTTTGCACATTATTTCGAGCTACAAGTTTTCACCCGTTTGAAGGGGGGTGTTTTTATTTTGATGACTTTTGACTCTGAATATTATCAAAAAATATAGTCAAGTCCGAAGCTTCAACTGGCCAAGCAGATATCGAGATTTGTTGAAAAATGCCACCGCGTCAGGATAGTTCGTAGAATTTAAATTGGCAAAAACACTTAAAAGGGGATTTCTGCAGAAATCTTATTGTTGCTGCTAGACTTCTGGGCTATAAAAACGATATCCACTCTATCGATGCTATTTGAAAAAGGTCCCTTTTTAACCTCATCAAAATTTAAAACCCGGTTCTGGTAAAAACCACTGCAGTCCTGTAACCACTTATGCAGGTTTCAAATATTCGAACCAACGTTTCAGTAAATTCAATTTTAGATTTGAATTTCTACACTTTTATGTAAGCGCACATCCTCTATCCAATATCTATTGATAGAAAGAAAGCTAAAGTCGTAAGGAAAAAGTTAATGATTTATAATTGAGGGAATTTTGTTTTTAATACTGTATACATAGCACTATTTATATAAAATTTAATGATCTTTATCGTCGACGCTATTTCTGGTGTCTGCGTACTCGTTGAATTCGTTGAAATTAGGATCACGACCCAATCGCGGTTTGAAAACAGCCGTCTCTGGACTTGTGCCGGCTCTGCCAAGGCGTGGTTTGAGTGGCACTAAACTACGCCTGCCTAATCGCGGCGAGAAAGGTGGAGCTTTTACTATTTTATCGTCGTCATCCGACCACGAATTACCCCGACCCAGTCGTGGTTTCATGTACTCACGTTTGGACATGTAACCTTTAAAAAAAAAGTTTAGAAAAATTTAGGAATATCCACTTAAACAAAAGCTGAGGATATAAAATACAATGCATATATAAATAAATTGTTTCTAAATAGGCGCGGAGGGGGATTTCAACTTTCACAAAATAAACAATTTTATTCGTCCAATTCTGAGTAAAAACTTCAGGTAGAGTGTCTGTATTAAAATTTAATATGCGATGTGATCTATGAAAAGATACCTTAAGTTGGCCAATAATAAGTTTCTTAGAAACAGACGAAAAAATGATGGTCGATTTAAAAATTGAAAAAACTATATTATTTTCATGTTTACTATTTTATAGTAGGTAATATTCCATTGGCAATATTTTGCCATTTTGGTAAAGTTTCATGCCACTAAATGATATTATAGTCCTTCTTTTAGGCATTCGCAGAAAAATGGGCTAATTTTATTTTCTTTACGTTTTTTTGTTTTTTTTTTTTAAATAACCTGCAAACTATTGTAATTAAAAAAATACTCGATAACTTTTATCAAAATTTTGCTGGAAAAGTCTACATTTAGGGTCATGACTGTGTAGGTAGAATAATTTGTATGAAAATTTCATTAAAATAAATTCATGAGGAAAAAACTTTTTTTCTTCAAAATTATGATTCAAACTTTGAACTTGATTTTTTTTAAATACCTAGGAATTTTCAATGTAATGGTCAAAATTTTCATTTATCTCAGTCAATTTTCAACCAATCGAGAAGATCTTTCTTGCGAAATGTTCACAAAACTTTCCTCGATCAAAAGCAATCATTGGTCGGAAAATAAAATTTCCTATTGAAGGTACTACCATTCCACGTTCCCAACCCGAATTGTTAAAAATTTCTGCTTCGAGTCAAAAAAAAAAAAAAAGAAATTCTTGGAGGTGGAGAAAATCTCTAAAGCCGGGGTCGTTGAAAATTCGCATATTTAGTCATAAAAAAAAATAATAAAAATGGTCTGTAGAATTTTAATTGAAAAAATTTTAAACAAAGATAAATTAATATCAAATAATATCATCTCTTGTTTGAAATGTGAAAATTGAGAAGAATCTTTAAAAAAAAAACACTCTAAAACTTCGAAAAATCGCTAAAATTCCTAAAAATGCAGAATATTCTTTAAATACATGAAATTCCAAAATACCCCTGCTTTTATCCACGACATTTTTCAAGACAGTGAAAAATCCCTGTTTTCAGGGATTTATCCCTAAAATTGGCATCCCTGGTACTATTTCATAGTTGAAATCACTTTATCTTTAATCAAAGTTCAACTAACCTTCAATAATTAAAGGAAGAGCAATCGGATGCTTGATGATTTGAACATCGTCGTCTGCTGAATTTTTTTGATTATGATCCAGCAAATCAAAAAAATCTTCGTCCAGTACAATTGAACGCTTCTTACGGCCTAAACGTGGCCCAAACCACGCTGTATTGCTCGATGGATGATGACGTTTGTGAATACTTTTGGTCACCTGGTCACCGTCTAATTCTATGCCTAACAGCGATGCATCGTTGACATCGTCTGATTTTACTGGTATTAAAATTGATTCTGACAATACTTTATCTACAAGCAATATAATACCAGTTTATTAAAGAATCTGATTTTATCAATGAAAACGTATGGAGAGTTATATTGGAATGCAATATCAACTAAAATTTAAAAAGAGAATGTCCTCTGACGTACTAATGCCTGAGATATTTGTCTCGACTCTCGACTTGGAATTGGATTTTTAAGGTTTGACAGAAACATAATCTTCGGTACAAAGCTATTGCTACAATGGGAGTTGAGGGCATTGCCCTTCCAAGCAAATTTGTTTGTCCAGAGGAAATTTATCCCGTGGAATGGCTGGATGTTAATGACCCATTTTAGGCTACCAAAAAATTTGCCCCCTACTTGGCTGCATTAGGAAAGCGCACAATGTAGGCATTTTTGTCAAATTTATTTATCAAGAAAAGCGCACCAAATGAGAGAGGGAAAAAGATAAGAAAAGCGCACACAAATCAACACGCTTATTCACGCCTAAAATTACAAGATAATCAGTTTTGTGTTGACTTTATTGTGTAGCTAAGGTCTTTGTAATTAGATATGAGTTTATGAATATTTCTCTTTTAGAAACGAGCATATCTCTCGGCCAAATATATTTTTAAAATTTTGGCACTTTTTCAAATTTATCATCTAATCTCCTGGTGAAACACTACTCCATTTTTTTTAGGACTGACAGAAACTTTTACCCAGATTCACTCCAAGCTTTTCATCAAAATTTAAAATTCCAGAAAATCGAAATATTTGACATTTAGGTTATACATAATATTATATTTGGGTTCTCTCCTGTCTCAAAAAAAAAGAAAAAATTGTTTCCATGGCACTTGCAGTAAGTCTATGATACTAGAGGAATAATAAAAAAAATGAATTTTTTGAATAAAGAGTTGAGACTATGGAAAAGTAATTCCCCGAAGTAAGAATAAAAATATTTTCATATTATTTTTATTCTACTATTCAATTCCAGCGAGATCTATTAAATTCCAATTTCACTCTTTCTATAGTAATATAAATACCTACATTTTTTTTCTCTCAAAATTCTATCGAATATCGCATAACATTTTCAACCACAAAAAGTTGCAAATTTTCAAATTAATTTCAATCGGCTCGCTTTTTCCTTATTCTTTTTCCATCGCATTTGATTGAGCAATTTAGGAGAAGAAACCTTCAATTACTTAGGTAACTGTGCGCTTTCCTTTGATTAATTGTGCGCTTTCCTTGACAAATTTTTAGTATTTTACTGTCCGCATTCCTTTTGTTTTTTTGTGCGCTTTCCTTTTAAAATTTCCCCCAATGTGCGCTTTCCTTGTTCACCGCCCTATTTATTTGCTCTAGCGATGGCCCTCTTTTAGTGCTACAGTAGTTTTGAAAATTAGCAGCTAAGGCGATTCTGAAAAGTTTTACGTCAAAATAAATAAAGTAAAACCAGTTGAGATTGGTGTTACAGTTTGAAAAAATTAAGGTTATTAAAATTCTTAACAATTACCTACACATTAAAATACAACTTTGCGTTGAGTGTGGTTTGACCAAGGGAAAGATGATAAAATTTTGCAATGCATCATGATCCTATAAAATCAACCATAAAAATACGGTTTATTAACCAAAAAATGTATTTTCAAGTGATGGCCAGTAACTTAGAATTTCCTATTTTTTGCCTCAAATTTTCAAAAGTGTGTTGAATTTTTCGAGATTCATTCGCTGTTCAATAAGTATAGGTACTTCTAGAGTGTTGACCAATTCTTTAGTCTATATTTGATAGACCTTTTTTGCTTATACGAAATTATTTTTCTGACAAAATTTTAAAAATTTCCAAAAATAATACCAAGCTACAAACAAAAAATAAGTAAATTTAGGGGTTATTAGTAATTATAGTTTGTGTTTCAAAAAAGAAATTGAATTTTCGGTGTAGAAAATTACTCGTATTTGCGTTAAAAAAAAAAACAAAAAAAAAACTAGTTCTCTGGTTTGACAAGCATTAAAAAGAATAATCAATAAAAATGTATTTTCTACAAACTTTTTAGAAAAGTAGTCAATTCAATTAATAAATAGTGAAATATAGTATACCTAGATGTGAAATAAAATATTATATCTAATCTACATAGAGAAAAATACTCTCTTCAAAAAAAAATTTAATACAGTCGAAATTCTACTCAAATATTTTCGGTTAATACAACGTAGAACACTTAAATTTATAAAAAGAAATCACTCAACAAATTAAAATAATGTTACTTTCACATACTTCTCAATAAAAATCTGAAAAAAAAATGGGCTCTAGGGGTGACAACTTAGAATTTCTTGCGAACAAGTAACAATCCCATTAAAGCAACGAGTCACTCGTGAAATTTAGTTTTGCAGAAACACAAAATCAAGGTGTAAATTAAAAAAAAATTAATATCAATTGCACACTTACCAGAGAATAATAAGGTTGAACAGATCATAATTAAAAATGAGAATATGGCATTAAGTGCAAGTGATAGATCGTAAGCATTGTAACACATTTTCATCGTCAACTCTTCGACCCTAAGCTTTTCTTTCGCATTTGAATGAACTTTTCTTTGCCATCCACATTTTATATAGTTTTCTCTCTAACGCGTATGTAGGATATGTAAATTAGATTCCGATAGCCCCCAACCATCAGTAGACGAAAGAATTAAGGTCCCCTAATAAGTATAAATGGTCTGTCAACGTGATGTTCTATCCATATATACAGATTTTATCCTTTTTTATCCTTTTTTTCCCCTCATATTTGCTTTCGAGCAATAAGTTAAGGTGTGTAGGTTTTCTTCTTTATGGTTCTCTTTTACTTTTTGGCTTTCGTCGACTTCTTATTTGTTTTTAATTTTTTTATTACCTTTTATTTTTATTTATGTGTTTTACCTGAAGACCTTATGCAGCCTGGTCATAAAAAGCTTGCATAGGAAATGTTCAACAATTCAAAAATAATTTCAACAGAATAATAAAGTAATCTAAAACAGAGGATCGAAATTCGAAATTATCTGTAAAAATTAAATTTTTTACACTAATAGCAGAGGGGAAAATAAACTTTAGGGGCACGGTAAGATTAATGAGATATCTACTTTTACAAATCTGTACATAAGTAGAAAAAAATTGACTTAAATTTCATTCTTACTCATTGCTATCGGAGAAAAATCGAGATTTAAGAAAGATGTAGACTGCCTTAATACGAGGAACTGTTGGCAACGTATCAGCTTAGGTATCAGAAGTTATACTGTGGGAAAATGTGTAAGTGCCATTTTTGGCAAATTCGAGTTATCCCTATAGAAATTTTACTTGGTAAAAAGTCTTGCCGACCACATAGCCTTGGTCCAACCCGTTTCTGCTAGACCTCATAAATTTTACATGAAAAAATATCCCATAACCTACCATCTCCATATTATAATCATTGAGTAAATAATGGTTTCCCGAAGAATTTGCAAAATGGCACTTACACCTCTTCCTATGGTAAGTTACTCAATCAATGCAGAGTGTATATGGATAATTCTACAAGAATGTTGGTTTTCTTGTCCCGGCTGAATATCTTGCCAGCCAGAGCACTCGCAATTCATTTTTTTTTAATTTGTAGTCTGGTATTATTTTTACAAATAGGACTTGGTTATACAATTTATTGAACCTTAGAAGAACTCAATTTTTGAAAAAAATATAGACTTGTCCTCTTCTTGCATATCACCATTCAAATAGGTATTATTACCTACAGTATTTTTATTAATTTCTTACTCATATTATATTTCTAATGGAAAAAGTAGGGTGTAATTTTTTACACGCACGTACATTACTCTTTATGGGTTAAATTCAAACCCAGAAATCCAATAGGTTGATATATTAGTGTTTCTATTTTCCTAATTTGTTCATTTTCATCAAATCATATTTTGTTCTTCTAGATAGTATAATTTCAACAAGTGGCTGATTGATATCCAAAAATAGTCAATTCGTCTGGGCATGAAAAATAAAATTTTCCATTTAGAAAAATTAATTGATTCACAAAAACGAAGAGTGAGATTCATTCAATTTCTTCTCATTCATTTCATCTAATCTACGAACGCATTTGATTTTCAACTTGGAAATTTATCAGAATGTAGCTTAATACAAACTTTCGACTCGTATAGGATACAATAGAGAAACGCTGACCCAGAGAATGGAAATTACTAAAGACATTTCCCACGTAGGAGAGAATTTCTTTATTTCTACTCTGTCTACTTTTTTTTTTTTTTTGCGGCTTACAAAACCCAAATTTTATTAAATCGTATATTTAAACTTACGCACTGTCACGTACAAATGAAGACAAATACGTTCCAGCAAGTTTTTCATTTTATTTTGTTCGAAATAACAAAATAAAGTAAAACACGATTTCGTTTATAATGATTGATGATGAACTCTATAGCTGCATCAATTTTATCCGGCTAAATTTAAACATATACCCAACTATGTGTTTTTAAAACTCAAATCGATTTAATAATTTTTCTTTTACTACTCTCCACTGAAAATAAGAAACGCCAATCTGCCACCCACAATACTTAGTCTTTATTTTAGAAATGATGGCGTAAAAAGTGAGAAGGGTAGGGTGCAACCGTAGACATAATACGCAGGTTTCGCCCAGTGTTTCCTATTTTAAACGGAGGAGTACGAACAGAATTTGTTGCCTTTGGGAAGATCCAAGTCTGTAGTGTACTGGCTGTACTGCTACTGCAATATGCTGCTCCATACTGCAGACGTACAAACTGAATCATTGAGAAGAAAGAACCACTTTTTTTAACGTATAGGTTACTTGAAATCATACCCTTTAGCAACAGAAATATTACAGATGGCTGAATATCTTTGTTTCAAGAAGAAATGTTTGTGAAAATATTTAGCCAAGTATATAGAAAAAGCAAAAAGTAAATTTGTCACTTTTATCATTCGTAAGAATTTTCGTTTTAAATTTTGTTTTATTTTGCTTCAATTCTGGACTTGAGAGTAAAAGAGCCAAAATACGAGTATCTGAAAATCCAAGAAAAAGAGCAAAAATGCCTGGAAATCCGAGAAAAGAGCCAAAATATCGAAAAACCCGAGAAAATGAGCCAAAATACTAAAATATTCCAGAAAAATATCCAAAATACGTACAAATCCGAGAAACGAGCCAAAATATCGAAAAAACTGCGAAAATGAGGCAAATTACCTAAATATTCGCGATGGCTGGATTTCCAAGGCGGTGGCCAGTTTTCTAACTTGTTGGCTGGATTTCCTATACGCATTGGCTGGATTTCCATGGGATTGGCTGGTTTTCTAACACGTTGGCTGGATTTCCAACTCATTGGCTGGATTTCCTATACGCGTTGGCTGGATTTTTAAGCCAATTTTAAGCTACCGGCTAGATTTCCAAGGTGTCGGTTGGATTTCCGACGCGTTGTCTGGATTTTCTACGTAACTTTGATACCTATCTTAATACTTTTAGCTACAATATCAAATTCAAGATTTTTTCTGTTGGCTAGGTGTCTGATTCACAAATATCTACTCGGAAGTGCGCACCCTCCTCCTCTTTCACCCACCCCGCGGAAATTGTAATTCACCCGTCTAACCGAAAGCTTACTGCGGGGAGATCCAAACTCCAGGGGCGACTACTCATGGAGGTTTCGCCTTCACGAAACTTCTGTAAAGGCTGCAGCTATTTTATTTTTCGTTCAGATGTCTCGTTTTTCATCTATAAATATCTCATTTTTCGTCCAGAAAAAGTATCCGAAAAAAAACAGCCAGAATACCCAAATATTCAAGAAAAAGAACCAAAATACAAAAAAATCTGAGAAAAAGAACCCCAATACCTAAAAACCTGAGATAATGTGCTAAAATACCAAAATTTTCGCGAAAAAGAGCCAAAATACCTAACAGTCCGAAAGAAAAACTCAAAGTACCTGAATATTTGAGAAAAGGAACCAAAACACCGAAATATTCGAGAAAAGGTGCCGAAAGCTGTTTTGAATTTTTTTTTATATACACATAGATACCTATATAGAAATGTTGGCGATTTTTTCTGAATTTCTAGGTAAGTATATTAAAATCCATAAAAATAGCAAAAATACATTCTAATTCGATAAAAGGAGCAAAAGTACATTTTGAGTAGGTATGTCATTAACACGAATTTCTAATTTAGGTAAGTAGGCTTATACTTTCGTTACTCGTTCACTATAACATGAAGTTTAAGGAAGAAATATTCCTCTAAAAATCTGATCAATAATTATTGGCTTTTAGTTGCACACCTTCTAGCAAATTTTCTTACATAATGGACTCATTATCGAACAAAATTGCTCACGAAAAAAATACATAACCACGCCATCAGAGAAGCATCATCTGATTTTGACGTGAAGATTAAGAAATCACTCGTTTATCATGAATGGCTTCGTAGGTATATTAAATTGAAATAATCAGAAGGAAAAAAAAATGAAAAACATTTTATTTATTAGTAAATCCAATAACATTTTCTTAGCATTGGCGTAACCGGCTTCAAAATAGAATTTTTATCTATTCACGAGTAAATAATAAGATTGGAGAAAAATACGCTTTTGGTTATTCTAGAAACGATTTCCTAAAGAAAAAGTATACATGAAAAAAGTTATAGAATACAAAATCAACGTTATAATCTATATGTATAACCATTACAAATTCATCTGCAAACTGTAATGGATAAATAAATATGGAGAATTGACAGAAAAATATGAATAAATAATAAGAAAATCTTAGAAAAGGTACTCGAGGAAACCGTTAAAATACTGAAACGGAAACGATAGTTAAAGTATTTAGGTTACATTTCAGAAAAGAGTTGCTTTCACTTTTTTTGCCAAAATTTTTTACTCTCAGTTTTATAATATGCTAGCAGCTTCGACGTCGAAGTCGATTGAATAGTCGGCAACTCCCACCTCATAGCCCCATGGATGATTTACCCGACCGTAGTAAATGTCATTTAAACTTTTGTAAAAACGGCTGTACAGTGGATTTGGATGATCCTTGGTGGGCAGCCTGATAATTCGGTTACGATAGAATATTTCGGAAACTGGAGAAATGAGGCATGCGGTTCCAGCACCAAATAATTCGAGAAGCTGCAATCACAAACATCAAAGAAATTAAAATTTTCACAATTCGGGCCCGTAGTTAACGCCAGAGGCGCCACCTTGGATGGCATTTTTTAGAAAAAATTAATTTCTACCGCTTTAAGCCAGGAAAATAACTCACAAACTGGGAAAAATTTACTCTTACTGAAATATCATAAGCCCTGGCTCTCACAAGGGTCTAGCTACAGGTCTGCAACAATATAATATGAAAAGACGAGAAACTTAGCATACCCTATTCTCTTGACGAAGGCGAATTAAATCACTCATGGTGAATTTGTCTTCGACGACGTTGAATTCATTCCACTCTCGAGACAGCTCTAGGATAGATCTTCTGGTTATGCTAGGTAAAATGAGACCATTTAGAGGAGCCGTGCGTAGTTCTCGCTCTGAAAAAAAAAAAAAATTAGATTGGAAAAAAAATAAAGAGCCGGATTCCAAAATGCGCTTAGTTTAAATTTCTGTTCCAAAATGAGCTAACTGCATAAACCACAGTAATAAACCCAGATTTCAGTGAGCTAAGTGCATAAACTCAGATTCTTAAGTGCACTAGGTGATCAATTATTTTTTATTAAGTCCACTGTTTTCCACTAAATATGGAGATGGAAAGCATTTTTTAAGCGAAACTGTGGGGAATTGACGAATTACGAGTAAAACATAATGCATTGGAACCAACCTTCCAAAATTCACAGGTTGGGAGCTGAACAATTTTCTCATTTTTTCAACATTTTTATTTTTGCATTTAGCGCACTTCAGAATTGGGTTCTTTAAATCTTAGTAACTAGTCAACTGAGGCACTTGAAAACTTGGGATTCCAGCTAAAATTTTTCACAAAACTGACGTATGTTGGTGATATGATCTTTGAAAAGTATCTCAAGCCGGCTAAGAATTTTTTGAAAAATACCCAAAATATTAATGATTTTAAGGGGAAAAACCTTTAGGGGCAAAATTTTTTTTAGCCGAGGCATTGCCTCTCCCTGGGCCTCCCTTAGTTCCGCGACTGATTTTTCTTTCTTTAATAACTTTTCAATTGCTATACTTGATTCAAAAACTAACTGATGAATTCTGTCAAAATTTGCAAGATAGTTATTCAGACCTGAATAAAAATTTCATTATAAAAATCATTAAATTTTATATTTAGAAATGATATTTAAAATACGAAACTTGATTTTCTCAAAAGTAAGATTTTTTAATTTTTTCAATTCAAATTATCATATCTCAGTCATTTTTAATCATAATTGAGATATTTTTTTGTAAAATTCTCACAGCACCTTTCTCTATGAAAAACAATCATCTCAAAAACAATTTTTCCGATTTATAAGGCACCATTTCATTGGATCACATCACATACGCACAAAAACTGATTCTTACAAAATATCAACTATTCTCTTAAAAATATCGTACGAGTAAAACTTCTTGACTTGGCTTCCAATATCCAGTATTACATATGCTTTAAAATTTTACCACCCCGAATTCAATCAATCAGAAACGCAGATATGCACTCATCCAGTTGAAGGTTGTTCATACTGAGTAGCTTGCGTGTATTTCTATAACCTCTGTTTTAATTGGTTACGGCTTAGTGTATCAATGTTAGACGGTCATTGACCCCACACTTGGAAAAAAATTCCAATGCTGTGACTAGCAATAGCTGCTACATGGGAACTGGTAATTTCATTATTAACTAGATATTGATAAATTTGCATTTTTCACCTACCTCCTTTATCATTGATAAAATGTGCAAATATTGCCATTGTGCCGGCTTCAGTAATTTGCTCATCTTCGCCATACAACCACAGAGCTTGTTGACATCCGTACATTTGTGCTTTAGCCTACAATTGCATTAGATACAATCGTTTAACCATTTCTATAAATTATCGATAGGTACTGATAGTGTTATGATATTTATAATTTAATTTCGTTAAGACTTACTTGCACGTATATCGTCGGACCATAATTCGATCCTATTTTTCTATCGCCAGCTCCACCGATCCAAGCTCGAACATAATTTGGATCTGCCATCAGTCGAAGAGGTTTTGAACCGCTATCGAAGTATGAGGCAGTAGGACTGAGTATCACAAAGAGTAAAGCTCTGTTAGGTACACCCACACCAATTTGCGCCTGAAAATATTAATTTAAAAATCGTATTTATTTAACTAAAATATACTTTTCCACCTAAGAATTGAACTTAAAAAAAATCAGGTCAAAAAACTTTGCAGCTGAATTAAATATTCAATGCCCTTAGTACATTATATTTGTAAAATTGATTTATTTCAATTAAAATGACAATAATATATTTTTTTTAATGGAAGTTATTTGGTGTTAAATGCTAACTTTTGACTAATTCTCTAAAATCAAATCTTTCTGACTCTCAAGAATGTAGGTCAGGTTTCAGAAAAGCTACATATTTATTATAATTTTTATGAAAATTTAAAATAGGTATAAAATGATCAAATGAAATTAACATGAAATCAAATTAGCGAGGAAATTAAGTCAAGGAAACTTTGACGCAGGTATTTATGCAAAAATTAGAATATTCTTATACAAGATGAAAGGATTAAGAAATTCTTTATCAATATTTTTCATATAAGACACCTGATGTGATATTATGTAATTTAATGTACTCTCAAACAAATTTCTAATAAAAAATTACCTCGTTGGAAATGAGAACAACGTACAGTGCGTATTTTTAACAAAAAAACTTGAAAATTTATTTGTTTTCAAATTTTTTATCTTTTGAAAAATATTTAAAAAATGGCCTTCGATTATTAATCAGGCTGATATTAAAAGGAACGCAATTAAATACGAACCGTGTAATTGTTCTTAGGTATTGCGCTGATAATATTATTTTGTTTTCCACAATTTGCTTGTAATTAATTGCGGCTATTACACGAGTAATAATGAGAGGTGTCTTTCTAGTGATACATAATTATGTAAAAATTAACAAAGATTAATTGTTTAAAAAAAACGTTAGGACCATTTAAAATTATTGTTTTCTTAGACTCGTAACCAAGTATATTCAAATTTTGATGAAATATTTTTTTAATTATTTAAATGATTCTTATAATTACCCAGGGACTTTGTAAAATATTTTCTCGAGGTAGGTATTTCAAATGGCCTAAACTCTCCATAATCTCATAGTATATTCCATTAAACTTGAAATAAAACCAAATTCAACGATATGGAATGACTTGATGATTTTACTTGATGATTTTATACGTAGGTACTGCAAATAATGGAAATATTGTAAGTCTGTAAAGTTACCCCTCCCCCAAATGTAGTGTTACCCCGGTTGACGATATAAAAAATGCTGGACCTATTAATAAAAAATGATTTAGAAACAAATTAAAATGTGCAAATCACTGGTACAACTACATTATGAACAATATTTAAAAAAATATCACATTTGTAAATGAGAACAGATTTTTTGCATCAGATTTTCATATCGTTTTCTTGGATCGCATCACATTACCTCATCACAACATTTTTTTAAGACAGTTTTTGAATTAAGGCCAACCATTATTCAAAAATTACAGATTCAGCAGGCAACTTTTTTTGGAATCAACGACATTGACCTTTTTTTTCGTAACCGATATTTGTAAGCACCCGTAAACCATCGCGATTGATGGCTTCTAATTTAATAAGGTTACATACCTACTAACTGAAAATTGTCTACCACTTTGGTCGAAAATTTTTTTTTCTTTTAAACGCCTCTCAGTGGGTTGAAATTAACGTGGAATTTATTTTCATTTTTTTAGCACCCTGATACAATTAATATTAATGGTTCGATTACCATCCTAAAGTTGAGCAGATATTAAATTTTCATTAGAACTTGGAAATTTTGATAAAATGAAAAACAAGAAGATAAAACAGTGATTCTCAAAGTTTTAAGGATGAAACTTTTTTTAGACTTGAAATACGCTTGGGTAAGGATATCAAAGAAGGGCCTAAGTCGACATAAGACTTTTTTTTTTGAGACCCATAAATTTTATTATCAGCGTAGTTTTCTGTGGCTTTAGAGCTAGCCGGCTCAAAGTCAGAAAACTCATTTGGAAACAAATGCAAACAAGGCCTGCGTAGGGATTTAATCGAGTCACTATAGGAATCTTTCTCTACAGGCGTTGTACTTACAACTTACCTACTGCTTATTTATTAGCCAATAGACCAGACCAAAATATTAGTACCCTTTTAAAATGCAGTCCAAGTCGCATATTATTTTATAAATAAGAGAAAACTTTGAACGTTACCTTAAAATTCTATCCGTTATTCAGATAGAATTTAGATTTTATGGAATGAATATTTTCTTCATTTTTTGCATCAGTTTTCCGAATCATAATTAGCCCTACATCCTTCTGTTGCAATCTTAATGCAACATGAAAGTTGGTTTTATGAAATTGTTCATGATTGAAAAATGGAAAATTTTACTGATGAGATAGTGCTCTTTCTCGACCAAAACTGAATTTGATTACTTAAATTTTCCTCGATTTTGTATCTTCAAATAGTCATTTTCTTTAGAAAATAGAAATCCCAGAAAAGAGTCGGTTCGATGAGACAGTAGGTAATGGATGCATTAATAAGAGCACCCAGCTTGACTTGCATTCCTAAAAATAAGCACCTCGTGGTAGAATTTATGCATTTATTAGAGCGGCGAAAAGAATGCGGAAAAGTTTCAATTCTCCTCGCCTTTTTTGCTTAAAATTCAGCAAAGGAATGAGTATAGTTAACATGTGTATGCAAATTCGAAAAGTTTTATCGTCGTTTATCACATATTCTTTAAATTTTCTCAAAATCAGTTATACCCAGCGAGCACTTATTAAGCAATAATTTCTAATTATCAAACCAAAATGGGATTCAATCAATTGAAATATTCATTAGATAATTCAGTTAGACAATACGTAGCATTGAATCACGTCCGGTATTGAATAAATTTTCATTGTCGAATTTATCGGGCAAACAGTTCTTTATTTGGACACAAATCATATCTTATTTACACAGTGATTCTCAAAACCGAATTAAATGAGAAAAAATGAGCATGTACCTATAGATAATAATTACGAAAGGAAACGTCGAAAAAAGGATTTAAAAAGTCGATCCAAGAGAAAGTAGAGTAACATCAAGAAGTTTGTTTAAAAAGTTAAATAACTCACGAGACTACTTATTTCTAGACCAGAAAATCCGTTCAGTCAAAAAACTGAAATTAAATTTTCAAGTTATTTTTCAAGTCTATTTTTACTTGAAATTTTTCATAACCCGTCTACTGGGACGGGTAATTAACTAAGTGAAAATATTTCCAGAGAGGCGTCCAGTCTTAGTGAAAATAAATTATGGCTGAAAATAGGAAGTTCCCATACAACATGTAGGTAGATTATTGAGAAATAATTTCTCTATTTCATTCTTTCGGATGACATAGTTTTGATCTTCTTTTAAAATTTGCAAACTTTTTTTATCTAAATATTTTTACCAATTCGATGATGGAATGAATTTTTATTTCATCCAATTAGGGGATAAAATTTGAGACGTCGTGTCAGTACTTGGACATAATATAAAAACTTTCTCCAAGCTGATGGAAGCCCATGGTTATTTCTTTGGGGCTCACATCCCACGAACTTATCAACTACTTCGACCCTAGGTTTATTATATTCTACGAATTAAACACAGGTACATCTCATGATAGCTTGTCAAAATCACGTGTTCGTATGATGTACGAATTAAAATCTTTTCCCATTAACATAAATGAACCTACGAGTATATGTTTTGGTAATTAAAATCTATTTTAAACTTACGTCAGTTCCAATTAGCGTAGGCCTAATATATAAACTGCCCTCTTTCGTGAATGGAATAAAGTTTTCATCCAGTCGAATCAACTTTTCAATATGTCTGAGTAAATCGTGTTTATTGACTTTCGGTAGACAGGCTCTCTCTGCAGACTGATTCAATCTTTGAAGATTCAGAAGCGGTCTGAACAATCGAATTTTTCCATCCACGCCTCGAAACGCTTTCATACCTTCGAACAGCTGAAATAATAAATTAAAGATTCAAAATTATTTCCTATTGTTTCACTTCCCAGATGGGCCAAAACATGGCCAGCGTGCGGGGTGTAGCAGAGCACAAAATGCTACACACAAGAAATTTTATGTGTAGCAATGCTACCTACTAAAAAAAGTCGAAAAGAGAGAACATAGCAAGAAAATTTACTTTTTGGGTTCAAATTAAAAAACAAAAAATTAAATAAACGAAAGATAGTAATTGTTATTAGTCATTAATGTTTTCGAAATTTGTCCGAGTGTTTTTTTTTTTTTTTGGGGGGGGGGGGTGTTGGTGAGTGAAGGAGATCAGAGGAACTTTGCTGCACATAGGGAAAACAAAAGTCACCGGCCATGGGCCAAAAATTTCACCTCAAGTTGGAGGGCAATTAGTGCTAAATATTTATTTAGCGACTCGTAATTGTAAGGATCATAAAAATTGTAAAGAAGCTTTTAATATTTAAGAGTAAAAAATTTGGAACATAAAAAGAATTTGAAAGAAAATTAAACCTAGGAAATAGGAACTGAAATACCTATTCCCTCACCATCATAAAATGACCGAAAAAAGTGAGAACGACGAGAGACTTATCCCCACTCCTTGTAAAGTGAAAAGGCTTTTTGAAATATATATATATATAGCCTAGAGGATTAATGAGAAAGGATGATGCTCAGAAAGTCCTCGAAAGAAATGAAAATATTTTATTTTATTAAAAAAATGTCCACTTTTACAATATTCGTCCTTATAAAAACATTCAATTTTCAAATAACTGGATAACCTTCCGAGAATTTAAAAAACGCAGATCGACTTTTCTTTCACCACTTTTTAAAAAGAGAGCTCTCTCAGTTCGATGAAAATTAACAAAATTTTGATTTGTTTACACTGAGCTCTAATAATTTTTTTTTTACTGTTTTTATCGTCTTATTAAGGGTTTCTATATTTATTTGCAGATCTTCGACAAAAAACAATATTTCCTTTTAGCGATGAAAAATTTTTTAACCCCCTCAAACAAATCAAGCAAAGTCGTCTGCCTGTGTGTCGCACCTCAACTTTGAGGTATATTTTTCAGCGATGTTTGCATTTTAGAACATATATTTCTATCGTAAGTAGGGCTTGATGTATGGGTACGCAATTATTCTACCTTAGAAGAACTCAATTTTTGAAAAAAGTTCACTCATTCCCTTCCAGTATGTCACTATTTATATTCCACAGACTCTGTACCTATACAAAGTTCATCCATGATCCGGGAGACAAGTTTATATGGTGTCAATATATTTTCTGATAGAGTAGGTAAACTTACGGTTGTGGCATAATGTAAAACTCTAGCAGCAGGGTGCAAAGAGATGTTCTCCATTTTTGTGATCTCTGGTTGCTGCCATCCTCCTCTTTCACCGTCATATTCCATTCTCAACATATGATCAGTAAAAACTGAACCAAATTTTGGTGCTTGTTGATTGCTCTAATGACAAGAAAAATTTTTAATGTTGATAGAGGCTATAACGCAATATTATGATCGTCAATTTATATAATCTTACCTTATCAATAGTTTCAGGCATTGTAGAATGTTTTTTACGAGATAAAATATGTTGAATACTTCTTACTTTATTGCATTCATTCTAAATAGGCAAAAAAAAAAAAAAAGAAACAAAATTACTTATATAATCGAAATTAGGTAATTCCTTATTAATATCTTTCATGGGGGTATGTAAATAATGGAGTGGAAAGTTTATTTATTTTTAATCAAACAATTAATTTCAATTTTATCATTATTTCTTTCGGAAGAGTTAGGTACATGTCTGATTCATGATTTTATTATCTGATTTTTTATTTTTAATCAGTACTATTATGTTTGATACGATGATCTATAAAGTGAAATTCGGAATAAAAAAATGCATTGTTCAAAATACGAGTACTTGTACGTATTATGAAAGGAAACAGAAAAAAAATCAAAATTTATGTTTTTTAAGTAAGCCTATATGATTTGAAACTGATGAACAAAACATGTTAAATCATAATTTATGAATTTATTTATAGGTTTTATACAATGAAAAAAATTTCTTAGCATGCAAGGTCAAACTAGGAGGGAATGTAATTAAAGCTGTCAGACACCTATTTATTAATTAGGTCATGGAGTAAACTACAAACCCTCCTATTTAGGTAGAATTTATACCTGGAATCTCTCAAGTAATTTTGTGGCACGCGAAACTTACACTTTGAAGGAGAAACAAATTTGTTAAAATTTTTTAAGAGCGAAAAACTTAATTCTGGAGAAGAGGACTTCAAAATGAGTTAATATCACGTTTTCTGTGAATTCTGGAAAATTTTGTATTTTCCACAGAAAAAAATGGGTCAACCTGATTAGTCACTTAGTCCTCCTGACTGATGAACTAAAACCTCCCCAAATCCTCTCGTAATTTTTTAGAATGTTACCTGGGCAAGAAAAACAGAAATTTTTAGTTATCTTGAAGATATTTCTTCATTTTACTTTACCCTTTTGGTACAAGATATAAATTATGTGATTGCGACTAATCAGGAGTCAGAACAATGTGTTTTAGACTATGAACAAATAATTCCAACAAAATTATAAAAACAATATTTTTGATCGCACAACTTACTTTCAGTTATTATGGAAGAAGATATTTTTCGTCAAAAATAATATTTTGTCAAATTTCGTCAAATTTTTTTTTAAACAAAATTTTTCTGGTAAAGAGGAAGAACTCTATTAACCAAAAACCCGATTTTAAACTTTGAATAAATATTTTTTAGCCGTTTCTAAAAAACTTGTAAAATTAGTTTGAGCTTTGTTCAATCGACTCTTCCGTTTTCGAATTGAAAAAAATTTTCTTTACATGAACTTTAGAAAGAAATCAGAAGTATTTTCACAAAATTTTTATTCCTTTAAGTTGCTTTTCATATATCATTCGAGTAGGCCTATTATTTCATTTTTTCAGGTTTCTAAATCACGCGCTAATTGTCTTTAGGTCTAAAAGTTTTGCAAAATACTTTTCTCTAAGTGGGAATTAAAATAAGTTTTCATGTCGTTATTCATTATTAAAATGTCACTATTGTTCTAGTATTCATAAAAAATGTTGATTATTTAAAGAGCTTACTTTGATTTGAGATATTTTATTCAACAGCGACATTTCCAACACCATTTTGTCGAGAAATTAAAAAAAAAAAATCAATAAAACTAGAAATAAAAGGCGAAAATAAAAATTGAAATAATTAAGTCACAGCACTTTAGCCGAGTTGAATACGTTCACGAAAAACTGGTTCAAAAGCTATAACAATTTACATAGCTTCTATGAAGTTCGTATTTATAGCGACACCAGTAGAAAATAATCAACGCAGCCAAACTCGTGCGTACGTCTGTTTCTCATTGGCCACCGCTTCTCAAAAGTAACAAATAAATTCTTTGTAATCAAATGACGTACCTATTTATTTTTTTCGATTTAGGTCATTCCCTACAATTTTGACTCCTGCAACTGATGGAAAATTTGAGAAACTCTCACTGTTCCTGCAAACTATGCATGGAATTTTAATCAGATGATGAAATAAATTTAAAAAAAAAACATAATATTCATTTTTAAGATTGACAACAAAAAAATGAAAAAAAAATTCACATTTAGCAACCAGAGCATTATTCAGGGATGTCGAAAAAAAAATTCACTGAATTTTTTAGTTAAAAGTGAATCTCTACCGACCTAATACCATTCAATGAACCGTAGTGGAACTCAGGTTTTGAAAAAATTGGACTTATCCTCTTATTGCATAGCACTGTTCATATATTATTTTCTTCAATTTTTTTTTTGTAAGTATCAATTTTTCTTTCATTTTTTTCTCTGCGTTTTGAGTAAGTAGGTGCCTAATCTTTTTAAATCTACGTACATAAAATGTTATATTCGGGTACTAAATAATTATTTCATTGCATTAAAAATTGATGAATACTTCGAGTAAAGATAGCGAAAGGTTGAATCGACATTCATTACAATATTCAAAACATTCTCCTTTACCTCCTGGATAAGAGCTACCAACTTACGAAATTTCGCATTAGTTTAATTACTTCAATAAAGGTCAAAGTAGGTACGGAAATATGCGCGGCGGAATTCGCAAAAAATTGGCTCCTCTTGACGTTCCTTTTCTTTGACGATTTCAAATTAAGACACGAGGACCAAATAGATATGATAAATTTTTTTTTCTTCAAAGATTGATAATTGATTCTGGTTAACATGTCGAAATCGAGGAAATGAAGTATAGGTACCCAAGTATACTCAATATACGGGTGAAACATGAAATGAAGTACCTGTACGCTAATTTTTTCATATCTGATTAATGTATTGTCCTCACGACCTTTATTGAAGTACCTACAACAAAGTACAGTCTCATCAATCGTTCATTAAACGTGTATTTGCTATCTGGTTGTAGATAAAGTAGACAAATAATTAGGTACTACTATCAGCTACACATCATTAATGGTAACGAAAGCAAATTTATGCGACGAGCATATTGTTAAACACGCATACGAGTTGAAAGTTCTTAGTCATTTAGCCTCTCTTTAGCCCCCACTATCGACAATTTTTTTTCTGAAGTGCAATATGATGGATTCATTTGCACTTTCTCTTACTAGTTCAATATTCGAAATATCTTGATACAATAGCAGTATCTAAAACATAATCAACACCTAAAAATTTTAGCCAAATGGTGAATAGGTAAAATTAAATTAAATATACCTCCTATCTGCACTATTCGAAAGTGCCTGATTTAAAAATTTGGCTCTCGTAGGCACAGTATTTTTTGCGCCCCCGCACCTCCACTCATGCAGAAGGTGAGAAAAATTTTCCTTTTAGTTTTTGACCACGCGAGGAAAAGGGAAACAGTCAATTTATTTTTATTTTTAGTTTTTGACAAAATTTATGTACAATTTTGCGCTTCAGATGCAAGCTTAGACTCTGTTCCAAAATATATAAAGGGTTGATGGCCGGTGAAGAAACTTGAAAATTTTTCGGATTAACCAATCGATTCGTTGAATACCTTGCGATGTTGCCAGAAACCGTAATCCGATGTTTCGTGAATGACGATGAAAATTTATGAGTAAACTTTTGAGTAGTCACCGACCATACCGTCATACGGCCCTGTCGGATACTTTGTAAAATCATGCAATGCCATCAAAAATATGAACGCATCTTCATATCAAATGAATGACGAAGTAGTAAAAACTGAGATTAATATTATTTTCATCAGTTGTTATTTCACAAAATGCAGTGGGGAAAATCGCGTGATTTTAACGTAAGAGAATTATCTGAAAAAAATCATGAGTAGGTACATAACAGAGCGTTTACAAAAGACGTCAAATTATTGATTACATTTCATTAGTGGGCATTTATCGTTAAAATGATTGGTGGATAACTCGATACATGATGAATTCGGTGATAGGTGATTAGTGAATAACTGTCTTCAAAGAAAGACTCTATATTATGTACTACAGATCAAACACTATCAGTGGCTTCATATGACGCGTAATCGTTATACGTGCACGTGAATATACGAACGCCAAGGTAGTAAATAATAACTTGAACGTAACACAGCGAGCTGTTATTCAAAATTCCCAGAAGACATTTTTCAACTTTTTATTCATACATCGATTTCAAATGATGGAAAAAATCCCGCATGCTCAGAACGTGTACATTAACTGCGTCTATAAAAATAAGCATCATAAGGGTTCAACAAGTTTTTTAATAATAAATTATAATTTACAAACATGTGGGGAAAAATTTTCACCCAGAAAGGCTTAAATTTATCTGAACAGGCAAATAGTAAATATTTTGAAAATTCAAACATAATGAACGAAAAATCTGCTTACGTCAGGATATTAAGAAAAAAAATATAACGACCGATATCACAGAAAAAATATTATACAATTCGTCTGTACTAATCTATACAAAGTACAAAATGAAAATAAAATCGAAAAAAAGCAACGCTACAAGTAGTAGACAAGTTTTAAAATTAATCTTTTTTTCTCTTAGTTACATTATCCATACAAAATTATATAAATATAAAACGCTTCCGGATGCAAATGAACTGTCACATCAATTACAGAAGATTTACTTACAACGATTATCATTACATCAAGTACACTGATACGAACTTAAAAATTATTTACACGCAACTGCTACCTCCAATGATGAGATCAAACATTTTTTTGTGAAATGTATCGCCGTTGTGATATCTAAGCGTCGTAAATACTAACGACCAAATTTTTCAAAAGGAAAAAAAAGGTTAAAAAAATTGATGCTTTTCAATTATGAAGAAATGAAACCGCGTTCAAACAGTTTAAGTACACCAAGGATAAATATTTAAATTTTATAAACATTGCTTCATTCCCTAGCATAAGAATTGATTTTTTTGAACCTTTTTGTCTCACCTGAAAAGTTTTTGTGTGGGTATTTACGAAGTTCTGATAATATAACGACGGTATACTAGCTACAAGCAAGTTTCATTCCATGTAAAAATCGAAGAAGTATCTTTCAAGTACCGACTACATTCATGAAGTGAGGAAGAAGTTCCACATTATATATGATTTGTCAGTATTGGTAATTGCACTAAATACCAAAAAACATACCACGTATAATTTGAAACAAGTAACTCACTTAGAGTAGCATGTAATGAGTTTGTTACTTGCATTCTATTGGGACGAAGAGGCAAAATAGAAACTTGAATAAGCCGAATTCGAAAAACTTTGGGAAACATAAGCTAAACATAACCACACATTATCTTCTTGTTTTAAATGTAATTAATAAATACAACGAACTGAATGAATATGCGATATGAGAAACACCAAGCGTAAAATAAGCTCAAAATTAAAAACAGAAAATTGTAAAAACCTCCGAAACGGTCAACAGCTTGAAAATAAAATTTAATTTCATGACCTGAAAATTTTTCAGATTGAAAAATTGATTTTTTCTCCGCAACAAAAAAAAGTTTGAAATTTTACAGGGTTTCTTAATAATTATGAAAAGAATAAGGGTACTAATTCTCCAAAGATTTTTGGAATAAGTTTTGCATTTTCATTGCTCCTAATTTCTTTGAACCTGATTCGAGTAATTAAAAAAAATATACTTTTCTCAAATCGAAAAATATTATTACAGTTTATTCAAAAACAAAAATCATGAGGAAACGAAGGAAACTCGAATAATTTTTCTTTAATTCGACGACTTTTACAGTTTCTACAACTGTTACAAAAATATGTTCAAAGATTAATTTTTAAAAAACGAGGAAAGTAAAAAAAAAATCGATCATAACAAATACAACAATACAATATGTGATAATAGGTTGAAAGGAAAAAAATGAAAATTATAAGAGAAAAATTCGAAAATCACGTTTCCAATTTTTCAAGAATCGAAAGATAAATAATATTATACGTCCCATTAAATAATAAAATTAAAATATTATCATCTTATTCAGACAAAACATGCATAGGTACTTTGAATACAAGTACTCGGTTTTGAAAGTAAAAACTGTTACATTTTCGTCGGACGACTCGATGGGATTAGAGCCGAATTAAAAAATTTTTTCCAATGATGTTCGATTGAAATTCTTTTCATTAAATAATGCCACTTAAGGTAATCTTCGAGACAAAGACTAACAAAATTTGGAAAATTCCATTTTCTTAGCACCTACCAATTTGAAATTAAGATCTATCAAATAATAAATACGAGCTCGAAACTACAAGCTGTATAACTGCACAGACACGACAATATTACCAAAGTATAGAAACAACAGAAGCACACACAATGAAAATTTGAAGCAAGAATTTTCAGCTTTAATACGTCGAAACCAACAAAATCAATATTTCATTGTTTCCCTCCGAAAACCCACACTATGCAAGTTTCAAACTCGAAAATTAACATCGGAAAGCACGGTAAAAACTAAGTTTACCTATTTCGACGGTCAAACAACAAAATTACATGGAAATCAAATTTGAACTAAGTATATATTTTTGCTATAGAGAAAACTTTTTCGAACTAAATGAAACATTTTCCCCCCAAAAGATCAACGGATCAAAATAAATAAAATGGTTAGACAGAAATAAGATAGCCAACATAAAACTCTTCGGTAAGAGAGAAAACGATTCAACGGAAGTTGAAGTTGCGTTGCACATGCATTTTCGAAAAAATTCGGTCGCCACCAGCTTCAATAAAAATTATTCTGCTTACTTTTTTTCCGCAACAATTACTTTGAAAAAATTAATTTCTCGGTCAAACGAGTTATCGAGGAAATCATTCAATTCCAACGCCATTAATGCTAATATGCAATAAATACTCGACTTAATCTCGATGTAATGACTTAAAAAAAAAAAACAAACAAACAAACAAGGTACAAAAGAATAAAGTTTAAAATTTTAGTAATCGGTCCATATTGTTAATAAAATTATCATTGAACGAATGCACCGATGCGAATGACTTCACGGCCAGCCGGGTCGACGAATCGCCGCTCGACCTTCTGGACGTGGACGGCTCGTCATCTTCCGGCGATCCGTATTCGAACGACCCAAAATCATCGACTGTTTCCTCATTCACATCGTCCTGAAACTCGGTAGCAGTATCTTCTTCCAGGGGAAATATTGACATTTCAGTAGGTTCCTCTTTCGTGGCGACGGTTTTCGCAGACGACGTTCGGTGCAAGGAGGGAGGCACGAAGGACGGACATCGAATGCGCTTTTTCATGGCGAACCGTTTATCCAACACTGCGGGTAATGAAACTTTCTTACCGTTTAACGGCACCACGACCCTACTACTCGACGAGCTCTTCGCTTTGGAGCTCTTCGCCAAGATGTTCGGCTTGAATCTGGCGAACGGCGGCTTCTTTGACGGAATGCGTTTCGCGATCAGCAAGTCTGGATGGATGCGCATATAATCGCTAAGTGACATCGGCGCGTCTTCGGTAACATCCTCGGGCATGTCGAACGACTCGGCGGCGTAGTCGTAGTCCAGATCATTCACGTCAGTTGATCCGCAATGCGTTTCGCGAGACTCGGCGACGGAAACGCTTGTTGGCGACATCATTTCCTTTTTGGCACGTCGCTGGGCGATTAATTTACGATAATTCGGAGTGGAAAAGGTTTTCTTAGCGTACAGACGTTCCCTGGGCGGCGTTGGTGTTGGCGTCTCCAACATATCGCGCAGCAGTTTGACTTCGCTGTTGGGCAGTTTAAACCGACGGATACGCCTTGGTACCATACGGTTGTTACGGCTCACTTTACTTTGACTCGATGGCTGCTTTCTGCTGCAACCGCGGCTGCTAACGTTGCCTCGATTCGCGGGCAGACTCGCGTCGACCAGTTCTGGCGGCGTACTTATAGGATTCGGATCAGCATCAGGCGTCTCATCGCCATCGGCTGAAACCGCACCATTCACTCGTTTAAGTAATGTGACTTTACGTTGACCCGGATTTGAGGAAGGAGCTCGTCGTCTCTTCGACGACTGCAGTGCCACCGTATTACTGATGTAGTTGCAAAGATCTACTTCATCGCCCTGCGTATTCAAAAATATTTGATTTTCCACCGATAACTGATCATCGATTATAGTCGTTGCATCATTCTCCATCTGACTGTCTCTACCGTCAGACGACGACACTGATACAGGCGAATTCGTTAAAACGATACCATCTTGTAGCGGAGACACGTTCGGTTGCGCCGAGGAAACTTTCACGTACACGCATCGCTTTGACGTTTGACCATCGACGTTGTCAGCGCAGCTGGTATTGTCTGTTGATTCGATAGAGAATTCGTCCTGATCGTCATCGTCACTAATTTCAATAGTCTCGTCAATGACTCGTATCTTGGAACTATCTCTAACCCGCATATTAGCCCCCTCTAATAATCGCTGCAGCAAAAGTAGTCGAGGAACGAGAAAACGTTCCTCCTGATTGGACGGACTATCTTGGCTATGCGCGCTAGATAGCGATTTACGTACGATTTCGCGGATCAACGCGATGATCTGATTACGTCGTTCCGTGGATGACAGATGCCGGGAATTCTCATTTACCGATTTCAAACGTTGAATAACGAGTTTGGTAACTGGTAAGTCGTTTTCGGTCAGGTAAACCGCCACTTGATCACGGTCATTTGATGATTCTGTGGCGTCTTGGCTAAAGCGCACCATTAAAGACGATGGATTAGATGGCAGTTTCTGTTGTTCCTTTGAAGGAACATCCTTGGACGACCATCGACCGTTACGACGTAGGCCGATTCCGCGCTTAGAATACGAATGCTCCGAACGTAGTACTTCTGAAATAACAGAAACATCCGGCATTCTACAGCATTTGTTCAAGTACGGAAAATACACATAATTATAGCTTCGCAATGCAAAATGCACGAAGAAAAGTCAGCAAAACAGGTGAAAATGGAGGCGCTACGACGAGGGGAGTCATAATTATTAGGCAATACACTCACATCATTCTGAAAAACATATTCTAGAGTCCGATCAATTTTCACGGCTAAAAAAAATTTTTAAAACATCCGGTCGTACAGTCGAACTAGATTGCAAAATAGTTTTCAAATCTAGGAGGAGGGTAATTTCCCAACGACCTCTTTTCACCGACATAAAATCGAAGGCTATTTTTCTTTTGGTTACAATCAACCATTAGAGAACAATTTTAAGCCAGAGATGGCGGAAAATTAATTTTTTATGATCCCTTCAAGGTCGAAAACGTGAACATGCCAGTTTTGAACATTTTGGCTACAAGTACCACTTTTCTGCTACCAGGTAACTGTACTTTTTACTCTACCACCAATATCGCTTTTTTTATTTGATTATTTGAAGGCAATGGAATTTTCAAAATATTTTTGTATTTGAATAAGATGAACCAGCCGGCTTACGCTCTTCAACACCACCCACCAAGAATCACTCGTCACATCAGTTAAAACCCAAAATACTTGCTACGTAGTAGGAAAACATAATGGCAGCCATGTTTATACTCGTGTTAACACAGGTATACAAATTATAAGAAGATTATATTCCCGCAATGTATATCATTTCGTCAATTACGCTGGGTAATTAGCTGCAATGGCAGGGCCGCGGCCAGAGTAAAATACTTAAAGAGGGCAAATCAAATCAAATGCGATCGTACTTCTCAAAATGATAATTAGTATAAAAGTTTCGGCTTCATTTTCTCACTAAAAAAGAAGAACATTACAGAGGAAAACGAATGCCATCGATTCAGCGTTTTCCCTTAGTTCTATAAAAGCTTATTAATTATCGCTAAAATAATTGTTATTACATACCTTCAAGAGAAGAACATATTTCGAAACTCTCAGAGACAGGTGAACAAGGTTGTTGACGAGGTTGTGGACAAGGTTGCTGACGAGGCTGTGGACAAGGTTGCTGACGAGGCTGTGGACAAGGTTGCTGACGAGGTTGTGGACAAGGTTGCTGACGGGGTTGTGGACAAGGTTGTTGACGAGGTTGTGGACAAGATTGGGGAGAAGGTTGTGGACGAGGCTGTGGACGAGACTGTTCACGAGTTTTCTGCGGAGGTTCAAGTCTCGTTGATTCGACCACTTTTCTCCATACGCCTTTACCAACACGGTGTCTACGTTTCAACTTCAAGTTTCTGGACATCGCTATAGGGTTAATTTTCTTCTGAACAGGTTTATCAGATTCAATAGGCTTATTGCTGTCGGTAACGATATTGTCCTTACGATCGTCCTTTTCATCGACCTTCGGTTCGACCATCGCTTCTAACTGCGGATTTCGAGCGAAGTTCTCGGCTCGATCTGCCTTACCAAGATTCAAAATTACTTCGATACTTTTTCGGTAACACAGATGGTCATTGGGAAATTCTGCAAAAAATTCTTAGTAGTAAAAGAGGCAATCAAAATATTCATTTGTGCCGAATTTGAGTTGAGGAACACATACTTCTCATGTCCGCCTTTAATTTACGGATCAGGTTTTTTCGTATGAAAAATAGATTACGTTTGGTGCTTTTTAAATTGTTTTCCTCTTTCAGATAAATTTTTATCACCTCTTGAGCCTAAAAAGAGAAAGCAATTTAGATTATATTTGTTAGATTATTCGCAAAAAGTATAAATAAAAAAATCCAGTCAATTGTAACAAATCTCCCAACAGTTGTTACAAATCTCCCAACAGACGTACACAAACATTGAAAAACCAAATTACATAAACGAATGTTGGCAATTCTTCAAAGTGCATCAATAGTAACAATGCATAATTGCATATCCTTTATGGAAAAAATTGCATCATTTATAAACTAGATGAATAAATATGCCAACAAACTATCTTAAACGCTTTCTTTTAAATTTCATTCTTAAAAGCAGGTTTGACTTCGAATAATTATAAAATAAAAATAAAATGTTTACGAGTCTTAGAAACTGTAATTTTCTAAAAAAGCACCAGGAGAGGGTACTTTGTTAGGTTTAATAAAATCTGTGCATAATAGCGGTAAAAGTGCACCCAGAAATTTTTTGAGTGAAGTACCAAATTCAAAGATGCGGGATCCTTTATTTTCAATTTCCAAAAATTCTATCATATTTTGAGGCACATTGATCAGAATCGCCAACCACGAATATAATGCAAAATAAAATACGAGTAAATACACAAAAAAATAAAACCGCCACCAATTCTAATTACGAATACATACCTTAGGAATTCAACATTAGCCCTGTTCTAAAGTAATAAATATCCGAATCTTAAAGTTACCACTATACTAAGATCCTAATTTTACACCTATGGCGTGCTTTCTTTGTCGACATTACAGAATCACAAAACGCACCCGAAAGAAAAGCAAGGATTCCTTCACTATGCCTCCAAAAAAATGGTAAAAATACACACCGCTGGTAGCATGATAAGGGAATCCTCGCTTAGCCCCTTCAATTTTACGTGTAGGCCGTGTGTTTCTATGAAACCTGGTCAAAAAGTTACTAATATCTTCGATGCTATAGGTAAAGATACTCATCAATATTTTACTCGCTATAATCAACAAAACCGTATTTTATTCCAATGGAAAGAAGCAAGAAACTAAGTTTGGCTGAGCTTTACCTCTCAAAGGTATACGTACCTACATGTAGGTAATCTTAATTCTGATAAGCATACTTAGTAAAGTTGAAAAATCAGGGATATCTTGAAGGATGGTAACTTACTTTGTTCAAGATAGAAATTAATGATGCATCTTGCTTAGCGTCAACTGTTGAACGCAAATTGGATCGAAGAACACTAAATTCTTTGCGTCTTAAGCGTTCATTTACCGTATTCGTCCTCAGTCTTTCTGAAGTACTCATGTGTCGAACCTAAAAAATTAAATCCTATAGCTGAACTGGGTAAATTAGAATATGATTTCTGAATGGTACGAATTTTGCAAAATCATTACATTTCAAGATGAGATTATTGATTTTGACCTATCAAGTAATACAAAAAATACCTACTTCAATAAAATTCAAAAAATTTCGGCAAAAGAACTTTTTCAAAATTAATTTTCCAATAATTTCGAAAAATAAGAGCGAAGAATTTTTAAAAAGGATACTGGGTTTTATCTACGAAAAGTAAAATATGTTATTTTACAAGGAAAGAATAATTTATGCTATTGAGAATTTAGTAGTCATTTCATTTCATGAAACTCATTTTTAAGAGGAAAACAGAAGAACCATCTTATGCAGGAGCCACGGGAAGTTAGACCTTTTAAAAAAAAAAGAAGACGAATAAAAGACGAACAAGATCAATAAAGGAAAGAATTGTACTCGTTCTTGAGAGAAAATGTTATACATAAACAAGAGCTGCTGATTTTAGATTTTAACCATCCGTTGACTGAATACAATCTGAATGATTTCAATGCCAGTACTTTCATTGACGGATACGGAAATATGTCGAAGGAGAGTATAGCAAAAATTGTCAACTAACTAAAATCTCGTGACTTCAGAAGGAGCTAGAAAAAATTTGCAACCATAGCAATGGTAACCCTTAATATCACCTTTCGCTGATCCACTTATGTGTGCATTTCTCATTAGTTTAAAAATATATATCTCGTGTCCACTGAAACGGGGCAAAAGTTCTACGCCAGTAAACAACAAAGAAGAAGTCGCTCAAAAAATACGTATTCAATTACTGTTGTTCGTTTCTTCCCAGACCTAGTAGTTCTCAGAAAACCATAGAATCATTCCCAAATTGATAATTTACCAGCTATTCAATAAAACATAATACACCGTACTTAATAATAATAATCTTCTCCTTGGCAGACGTATAATTGATAAAACATGCAAATGCCATTCAAAAGCCAGAACACGAGTAAATTATAGTGGCGCACCAATTGGAAGGGAGGCTATCATTAAATCATACAGCACTGGACAGTCAGCTAGCCGAATTTCGTGTTGTCAATATTGCTGATAAATCAGTGGCAGTTGAAGGAGATGCGCATGCTTACAATTAGATTATGTGTATGCGTGCTCGTAAAAAAAGTAGTTTAATTCAAGACACACGAAAGCAAATTTCGTGAACAGTTTCCATAACTGACAATCCTAATGATGGCGCAATGAGTTCCATATAACCATCAGCTGATTTGAACGATTATGTGGTTCTGCGCATGTGCGCACTCCAAACTGTCACTCGCGATTCTCACAACACCGGTCTATAAAGCAAGGACAGCATGCTGACTCTTCAGTATTATATCGTTTAAGAAACTATTTTCAAGGAATTATGTTTCACCAAAAAATACTTGATTCGAAAATGTTTAACACTTCATGCGATTTTTAAAATGGAATTTCAGTTTTCGAGTAATAAATTTGATTTAGCTCATCTGTGGGGAAATTTTTAGGTGCGCTACTACAAGTCACATTTAACTACCACTATTAACTACTCCCAAGAGAATATAGTCATATCGTAAACCACGAGTATAACAAATAAGAGTGTATGCACTATACACCAACATTAATACAAGAAGAAGAGAAGGTATTCCAAAAAATTTCAAGAATAGAAGTAATCAAGCCCATCGTTTCAAGAAATTTCTATCTCTTAAAAATCAGTTTTGAGGAAAACACAATAGGAAATATTTAAATGAATGTTTCTAAGCACGGAAATGACTTAGACGCTGGCTTAATTTTTTATGTTGCTGTGCCTCGTCTATCTATTTGTAGTATATAAGACGCTACGTAAGATAGCGTCATACTGAGGCATGATTTACAGTGGCAATTTGCTTTTTTCTTCGGCTTTTTCTCTTATTGATCAACCAATCAGAGCGAAAAAAAAAAAAAAATTACTCTGTTCTAACTGAATGATTGATAAAAGCAGAAGACAAAAGCAGATTCCCCGTGTAAACCGCAAACTCTAGTTCGAGATTTTATTTTAACCCAATTTTTCTGAAATTATTTGGTGCTTCCCCATTTTTTATAATTTTAAAGACTATCACAATTGGTATTAGAATGAAGTTTGCAGATTTAGAAAGAAGAGGGCAATCGGGAATCAGATTCAAGAATAACATCGAAAAGGATAGACCATTCTTGAAAAGAGGAGCTAATCTTTTTTTTTCATCTTTTGTACGAAGAACGAACTTCGATGAAAATTTCTGGCTTATTCTCATCCTCAACGTTACTATACTACTCCCAGAACATGCAATTGTTTCAGTACAAAAGTAATACAGAAGGAAATACAATAATACGTCATTTTGTTTCGAAGGAGACACAGAATTTACACGCAGAAGTATAACCCAAAATGGAGGCATAATAAAAATATCAAAATAGATATATTATTAAGTTTGGAATTTTTCGATCACCACACAAATATAAAATTGAAATTGTTGTAAATCGGCTTCAAGAGTACATTTCCAAAATACTTAGATAAGAACATTGCGTAAAATAAACAGCCAGAAAATTTAATTCAGCGTCCAGCAGTCTTTGAAATAAATCATTAATAAAATATGTACTTCATTTTCGTCTCTGTAAAACGTATACGAGCAAAAAAAAAAAGACAATTTCCCGGTTTTTTCTCGAATGATGGAAGTTAGATTTTGAGGACATTTTATTATTTCAACACTTTTAATCTGCTGCACTCGCAACAATTTTCACACTCGTATGAAATAGCTCACTTTCCTCACTCGTTGTGAAATATACTATTTTCTATACGGAAATTTTCCACATAATTGTACCTTGGGGTGCCATATGAATATGCAAGGAGAGACCAAATACATGAATAAAGGAACAGCTCATTTTTTCAACAAAAAAAAAGTGACTAGATCTGTTTTTGAAAATGACTATTACTGAGCATTACACCTGCACAAAACTTTGGAGAATAAACTGAAGATATTTTAAGATTTTAACGCTCAGAGGCTGAGAAATATAAAAGAAATTTCGAATAAAATGTTCAATCCAAAATTAATCTCAAATCAATGCATAAATTTTCATAGACAGAAAAGAACAAGAACTACACTCAAAAAGTTTAGAATAAAATTTCGAAAAAGTATAGCAAGAATATGCATTCAGAAATGAGAAAATGAGTTCTCATTTGTCGAAGGTATTTGAAATTTGAGATTACCCTAATCGAATTACTTATTTTCCACATTCAATACATACCGGTATTTTCGGTGGCAGCAATTTTTGCAAATTTTTTTGATCTCTTTTCACATCAGATTTTGGCTCGCTAAATACTAGTTTAGGCGACACCATATTACTATAATTCGGCATATTCGTTCTACTTCGTAATTTTGTTGGTTGCAGCAAAGGAGAGTCATTGACGACGAAATTCTGCATGGCGATCTATAGATGAAAAAATATTGATTTTACTTTTATGTAAACTAGTAATCAACCGTTAGAAAGCAATCGAAGGACTTACCCGCTCTGAAACGTTCAGTCCCGAGGAAGCATAATTCAGTTTAGTGGACTGGTGAATCAGTCTGATATTTACATCAAGTCCACCTCGATCGTACTTGCTGTATGTGAGACAAGGATGCTGCTTCAATAGAGACTGTACCTTCACAGAGCGTTCGATGCTCGGCTCACATTCAGCGGGATTGAAAAGATGATTCATAAAAGCGGAATTAGCAGCATATGTGCAGGGTACGACATCGCCTGGCTTCCACCAAAGGCCATAAACGCTTCTCACTTTAGAGTCTTCGTTCCACAAGAAGAACTTGTTCACATCGAAGCTCGTCTCCAAAATCGGAATGATAGCCGTTTCGCCATTCCACAGTTGCACTAACGCAGTCAAGTCATGTTGTGTTTCCTCATTTGCGTATGGGCCGAGCACAACAGCCTCGCACAAACCCGGTACCCCGTAAACGCCGAAGTTCAGCACATCTGGGTTGAATTCTGCGCCGATTGTATTGCACACCACTTTTTTGGTCAGATCTGCTCGACAAATGATCTGGAACAATTGCTCGATGGGCAAAACATCGTTGTCGCGGTGGATGACATTCAGCATGCACTTGTTAAGCTGCAAGATGAACCATTTCACATTAATTTCACTCTTCAGCAACTGGTGGTTCATGAAACGAATTGGAAACTTGTTGGCGTTCACGTCAATGCCTTTTAGCAAAGGTGCTTCAAACAGATTCAGCTTCCATGTTTTCAGAATGTCTAGAGGGTTTTTAGTCACTTCTGCAGTGAATGACTTGGAATCAATGCTGGATTCAGCGCTATCATGAAGCACGTCAATAACCTCAAACTCATCGTCGATATCTGGCCGCAGCCGTACATAACGACACGAGTGAAACAGTTTGTTATTCTGCCTCTGAAGACGAAGAATTCGTTTTAAGCGGTGAAAGAATACCAAAGAGTGATTTCGCGACCTATAATCCAACATCTGGCCGTAGGTCCGGCTGCAGTGATCTTCACCAAAAAAGTGAACAAGATTGTCACTCTCTTCATCTTCTTCCGCGTAAGTACTTGAAGGTAGAGTTGAAATTTTAGGCAAAAGTACACAACAAGGCTTGTAACCGTGCTTTGCCAGCAGGGCTTCGTCGCTAAGCTTCTCAGTAGTAGATGAGGAATACTCGACATCAGGTATCGAGTTCTCAACAGCAGGAATTGAGTTCTCAACAACAGGTATTGAGTTCTCAACAGCAGGTATCGAGTTCTCAACAGCTGGTTCAGCAATCTCATCAGTAGCTTCGAAACTTTCAGTAGGGGGATTTGTAAGCGACATACACTTTGATTTCGGCGAAGGGCTCGGAGGAGAAATTCGAATTGTGGGGAAATCTACTTTATAAATTGGACGATTCTTTGATTTCTCTGTTTTCCGTCTTTTAGCCGACGAACCAAACTTTTTTCGTGATGAGAGCTTCGCACTGCTCCCATCACAGTTATCGGCATTCTTCCGTTTTCTAACACTGCAAAGATTTTTAGCCAGCGTAGCATCTGCACAGTCTTTCTTGCAAGGCTTCACAGAAGTTACTTTTTGAAGATCCACTTCTTGAAATTCACAAGAAGTTTTTTGTCGGTATTCATCAATGGTCGACTTCAGTTTGGTATCTTTCACTGGAAGAAACACAGATTTGAACGGCTTACTAGACTTCTCAGTAATCAGCGTGGTAAGAGCGAAATCGGCCCATAAATCAGTGATTTCACCGTCAGTCTTCTTCTCATTCAGCGTGATGATATTGCGATAAATTTCTGGAAACAATGGCCTATTTACGCCGACATGTAAAATCATACCAATATTCTCGGTTAACGGTTCATCCTTCGATTCTTCTTGAATCTCCAGTTCTTTCAAAGTATCTGCATACGGATCTCGATATGGGATTTGAATAGGCTCGTCCGGAACTTTCTTCGCAAGAACATGCCTTCTAGGGTACCCCAGTCTCTTTTTCATTGTCCTTTTTTTCCGTTTCTTTTTTTGCATTTCGGGCATATAAGTATCCATTTTCTGGGTTTCATAATTCTCGGCCAAGTGTTGGTAAAAGGCTGACGGAACTAGTTTCCATTTTTCAATATTTTTCTCATGTTCACTTTTTGCGACTTCATCGTAAACTAATGTTCGTTTCAACAAAACTGGAACCTGACCAGAATTCTCAGCGCTGATGTGAGATTGAATATCGGTTTCTACGAAGCTTGATTTTTCAGGTATGACACAATTTGAAGTTGCGGTAACTTCTTCAGCGAGCTCTTCTCGATCAGAGTCATGAGACGTTTGATTTTCAAGGCCAGTAAATGGCTCGGAACAAGTTATTCTTAAATTCTTATTTGCTTCACTCGTTTTTACCACCTTGTTACTACCAAACGATGACAGCTCCTTGTTTGCCGAATTAGAAGCAACATCAACTGATGAATCATGAGAAACTGCATTAGAATCCGATGACAGATGCTCACACGTGCGATTAGTAAGGGGAATCTGCGCAGATAAAGCATCAACGTTCAACCCCGAATTGGGCTCCAACTGACTGGGCTTTTGACTAGAATAATTAACCCAATCGTTGGTCTTGTCAAATGAAAACAGATGCTTGTGCGATTTTTCAATATTTTTCGACAGTAGCTTGGCAAAACCAACTTTTGGGACTTCAGGTTTAAGCTGATCAGAACAGGACTTTTCGCCATCGGAACTGCCAAGCTGTAATCCTGAGTCTGAATCTGAATCGGAAAGTTTCAAGCCAGCTGTATTGGTGTCACATTTCTTCAAGCTGAGACAAGACTCAGCATTTTTTACAGTCACGCTGGAATCTATATTTGGTCGATGGGCAGTTGATTTGTCAGCCTTTTCAGTTTCAATTTTCTTAGCTAATTCCGAGTTGAATTCGCTGCAAAGCCTACGTGCAGTAGCTTTAGCAGACTTGGAAGCGTCATACGACTCTCCAGAGTCCTCATTTGATATTATTGAAAATCTGGAGTCGGAGTCGCCGTCATAACTGATGGTCAAATATGTAGATTCACCGGAATCGGAATCTTCGTTATCGGAGAATAAAGAACTAGCAGTCTCCAAAGTTTTCGATGATCCTGAACCGTTGAGCGCACCAATGGATTGGGCAAGACGAACCCTCGATAAAATCGAAGCTCGAAGGTCGGACATAACAGTTCTCTTGTGAATTGACTTTAAATTTCTGGCAGGTAACATTGATTCTGCTCTGGGATTTTCATCCTTTTCATGGTGGCAGGAAATAAAACTTTCATTTCGTTCAGGAACAGGTACTCCGCAGTCCTTGAAATTTGAATTTCCGACGACATTCAATCGGTCACTTCGGAATGATTCTTCAGTATTTGCGGAAGAAGATTGGGCTGGAAAATCGGTGCTAGAATTACGTGGGATAACAGCACTGTTGATATGAATTGTGTTGTTTTTTGAATTACTCTCGCGGAATAAATTATAAAAGTCAACACCAAAGATACTTTTTTTCCGCTCAACAGATTCACAAACGATGCTTGATTGCTTCGCCTTCTTCTTCGAAAGTGGCTGTAAACTGTTAACACGTTTGGTATTGAAGTTGTACCGAGCCGTAGAATACTTTTCGATGAGCTTCCGTCTAAATATAGGCTTTTTGGTATCAACATTATCGTGCGAAACTTTCAGCAGCAAAGCGTTTTTCTTTTTCGATGAAACATTCTGGGGCGAAGGATTTTCAACCGTCCTGATGGACTTGACAGTGCATTTTCCCGACGAATGCACATCCTCATTCTCATCACTGACAGTTGAATCCTCGGGCTTCATTTTTTAGAGGCATCGAAAGTCTTCCTGCAAACATGAAAATGAAACGAATAGAGAAAACAAAATACTGCGAGTGAAATATAAAAAATCTGAATCAATTTGGCAACAGGTGCCCAAGAAAGAATTTTTATAAAAACATGAAAATATTTCTCAAAAACCAAGTGCAAATAAAATAAAGAGGATGTCACATACACAATACAATGCAAAAATACAAAAAAAAGTTGATAAAAATAAAGCAGTAGTCATTGTATTTGATGTAATTCGCGTCAGCAGATTCAACTGACGCTGGAAAAACTGATACAAACTCAATTATTACTCTATAGGGTACTTCTAACTAATCCTTAAATTCATTAACAATAAGTATAACCCATGATATCTAAAATTTCAACTCATTCAGACCGAAATCGGCCCTTCATTGAAGCAAAAACAAGTCTCAAATATCAAAATGATCCCTACATAGTACAGTAAGTTTCAACCGAACTGAATTTCTATAAGGAATAATTCACAAAGAAAGCATAGGTTTACCGTAACAGCGGCTGACTTGACCCATTTTCGAATCATTTTTTTAATTGCTGAGCAAATTGGGGCTACTCTCAATTAAAAAGTAATCACCCTATGGGCTATATTTCCATTTTAAAAAAAATGCATCACCAACGCACTTTTATGATGAAATTTTTCATCCATCTATGAACTCGTATTATACGTCTTACAATTAGTTTGCCATTTAGTTCTATTTTGAAGTTTTCAATTATGGTTTTTATATTATGGTAAAATTATTTTTCATTCTGTCGATATGGACTCATTCGATTGAAAAACCCAAAATTTGAGCAACGTTTCGGTCCCACTCTCATCATTCATTTGCATCGTACATAAATGTGGTAGAACGACAAACTAGTAAAGTCGTCAGCTCTTCCTCCAGTAGGTGAAAAAAGCCACCCACGCGTACGGTCAATATTCAATAATGACGCAAGACGAAGCACTACGAAAAGGACATGTAGTTCAGAGTTATGTTGTGGTCTCCGAAAGGGTTGAATAAATGTTTATCAAAAATTATACATACATCTACGAATTTGAGAAATCTCGATTGTAAAAGTAAAACTTTTCAATGTATAACTTCAATTTGACCAGATCCGTTACTGAGAACATTCAGATAAATTTTTCAAGAGAGCAAAAATACAAAAAAATAGCCTGCTAGGGATAAGCACAATAATTTTTCAGTTCTTTGACATGAAACTTTCGTTTAACGTAAAATAATAATACCGCAAGTTCTTTTCGAATGCCACATCGATGTTACCGTATACTACTTGTCATTTTCATTACGTTTTCGGAGTTGTTAGAGGTTATTTTGAAACCGCTGGTTCCTCCGAATCAGTATTACTCAATTGATTATAAGTTTAACATGCATCCATTTCGTTTGATTGGTAAATCATCATTACTGCAACCCAAGTTATAGGCACGTATAGACTAACCTATTTTATAATAGGGATCACATTCATGAACCTATCATACAGCTAAACTGCTATTTTTGATTTCATACCAACAGTGGAGCAGTATAGGGTTGGTCATGGGTCGGACGGTGGATTTGATTGAACGAAACCTGTCAGTTCATTTCTGGCGTTATAAAATGAAAAACGTTTCATGATTTTCATTCCTGACATGCTTGTAACTACAAATTTTTTGTGTCTCATTTTTCAATGAAATATAATAACTTTGAACCGGTAAGTAAGAGCAGAAACAACTCGAATCAAATTTTCTACATTCGTCGATAGATAAACGAAATATTCCACGCATTGTCAGTTCACTGCTATAGTATTTTGCCTTGTTTAATTTAGATAGATGATTGTTTTACTAAATAATATATTATCTGCCTTCCATACATGTACGTCATTCTCCTATACTATTCTCACAGCCACCTACTGCGCAACATTTCAATTTTAGACTGAAGAGTTGTGTCAAATTTTTTGCATTTTGAATATAATAAACTAATTTTTATTTGTATTGAAGATGGTTAATGATGATATAACATGATGACTGATACTTTCAGACCTTATAGTAAGTAATTTTCATAAATCTGAATATTATATGTTTTCAAGTCCGGACTTGGGTTGTTTTTATATGAAAGCTGCCTTTTGGTGGTAACTAGGAAAAGGAACCGAATGAAGGAACAAAATAAAAATTAGAAATTAGAAATATTCTGCACCGCCTCTAAAAAGGGTAAAATCAGTCCTCAACAATCAAAATATTGTTCCGTGTTAATTATTTTATCTGACATAAATGCCAGACATAGGGAGGCCTCTAGGCATTGCCCCTTAGCATTTGATATCTTTCGGTAGCTGTCCCCAGTTATATTTGTACATAGGTATATACGTACTAAGATGAATTCTACAAGCTTTTTCAGAGTAATTTGGGCTGGACGGATAAAAGGATATTATTAACGGATACATATTTACACTAAAACATTCAGAGTATTGAAAACAGCTGATTGAAGATAATTTGATTCTGAAAAAATGACGGTGCAGATAATTCTAGAAGCTGTTCTTTTACTTTTCATGTCTGTAGGCATAGCTAATTATCAACAAGTCAAAAATCAGCAAAGTAGTAGAACTCAAAATTTTTAATATGGCTAAAACTATGGGTTTTGAATCTCCCAAATCGTCACTATGCGCTACAAAACCTCCATTTTTGCTATTTTTGGAGTCTATTCCATTATTCAGACAAAAACTGATTAATGTTACACAACGAATACCGAGACCACTGAAAATAGTCTATGAAAACTAAAAAGTATCCGGGTCAAAAGAAAAAGCTAATACACTGCGAAGTGAGCACGCATCAGACATAACGATCGACGCCAGATCTTCCGTTCTTTGATCACAAAAAAAAGTCAAAAACCGAACGATGAAAATTATACTATTCACAAAGAACTAGAATAATAATAAATAATATGGTAATAAAAAAACAACGACACGTGCATCAGAATTTTAGCGAACCACTAAACCAGGGGAAATGAGAACCATCCATGTCATGAGGATAAAAAAGATGCAATTAAATATGAGTCATTTTTGTGATTGTTGTGTCCTTCGACCTGTCCTAAGAGCTATTTTTCATGAGCAATAACATTGAAAATTTCAAACTTCTTTTTAAAGGGTTTTCTCATACCTATGTCTGATGTTGGAGATATGTTTCATGAGTAATATACTAGCATTTCCGAGAAAATAATTCCAAATGGCGACCAACAGAATTTGGTAATTTTATTTCTAGAATCCAACATTTTTGTAGAATTATCAAGATAATTCATTTTTTTAATTTTTTAATTTTAATATAAAGACTCATTTCATTTTATTGAAGCTGGTAGTGTAAAAAATTTTTGTTCAAATACTTTCAAGAAAATATTTTTTTAATTCCTCGACTATGAAAAGTAACGAGAATTTTAAAACGATTTTCGATTTTCGTATAACAGTGTTTCATTGTGAAATGGTAAATGGTAGGGAAAACAGGGTAACAAACATCAACACTTCATCAACAAAATATGCTTTTCATCAAATTTTCTCTCATTGACGTATGATTGTGCAAAGTGTTGGCGCTCCTAATTGACTGTGATACTGGAAATAGACCGAAGTTGACGACATGTTCGCAACACGAATTTCCCGATCCAAATGCAATCGGATTGCGAGATTAATGTTGCAAGCATGTTGGCGACATCGGTCTATTTCCAGCATGACATTCCCAATGCCACGTTGTAGACCGTAAAATTCTAAACCAGAATCCATCAAAAAAATTTTCATTTCATTTCATCAAAGACTTGATTCGGAGTGACCGGGACCCCTTCAACCGTGTTAGCATAAACACTTGAAATTAATACAATAGTTTAATTAACCCTGATTGGCTTCATAGAAGACTTCACCTAGTCTTTCTTCAGTAGTTAAATGTAACACGGTTTTTCTCTAGCGTGAACAATGAGTTGATTTAAAATTCCCAAAAATATACCCCATACAGAAAACAAACATGTTGAAACATCAAAAATTATCAACATCTATAGAGTTAAGATTGTAGTTCAATCTATCATTGGAAATAATTCAAACGGTAAAATGAACATTGGTCAAATTTTTTCAAGTTACTAAAATTACAAATGGCAGTCAACATTTTTGAAATTATTGGAGTATTTGCACTCACATGAAATTACACATGTGATGTGTTGCATAAGAACGTCCCTTGTGGTGAAAAAAAAAATTGTCGCAGATTGACTAATTGTAACAATAAAAAGTGTTTTCACACTTTTTTGGAGGATTTTACCGAACATTTGCTTTTCACTACAAAGAATGTTCTTACACAACGCATCACATATACAGTATCTTCAAAGAGTTCAACTTTGCACCTCTATGAAAATATTTTTTGCATTAGCTACCAGGTACTCTCATCAATCAGCCAATCAAAATCAAAGCATTTCAATTTTGTTTACTTATTCTTCAATCTCATTGGAGGATCAATGAGAGTAAAAGCGAAAGTAAAAAGTTCAATCCCCCAGAAAAACAGATTCAGAAAACACATTGAACCGCTCATTATTTCGATGATCCTGTATCAATGTTCCATCAACTCGTACTGTATTCAATTAAATTCTAATATAAGATTATAAGAAACTGTGATAACGTACTTCATTAATTTCACGTTCAACGAGAGAAAGAGAAAATAAAACTTTCAAGAGTCAAGCAAACGTACACACATAATTCACTTCATGAGATTGAATAGTGTTAGTTCGAAATAATTTGAGCGAAAAACCCCGATAACGTAACAAAGAAAAATTAATGAAAATTGGATAATATTAACGAAACTCTACTGGAGAATCCTTCGGAGAATCAGTCAACGCCGAAAAACATGGCAGAACAGCTGATGCTGATAGCGAGAGCCATTTGGAATTTCACAGACACAAAATGACGCAGTTGGTACGATTCGCTACCCAAACGCGCTCTAACGAAAAATTAATCACGTTTCAAGATTCAAAGACCTACACACAGCTCCTATCTTCCTAATAAAAAATTTTATTCATTGATATTTAAGCGCCGAACCACGCCGAACTATAGTAATTGGACGATAGTTCGAACTTTCCCGATTTTAAGCTTTCCCCAGTACTGAGCGACGCGAATGATTTTGAACTTATAATACTGTACAGCAATGCAATTAACATTTCGAACTTCGGCTATACCGTAACGTAACAATGTCTCCAAGATGATTTGAATTTCATTCAAATTTTTACGGGGGGAAACAAAAGAAGGAACAGAATAATTTCTCATCATCCACTCACTGATATTTGATACTGGAGTGGATTTATAATAATGATAAGTAGTAAGATCACTGAATAGAAGATTAAAAATTTTATCCGACAGGGGCAGGTAAAAATAATCCCACTGATTGGAATATTACTATGAAATGTTGGATGAAAAAACACAAAATTGGGAAAGCAAACATGAAACAATGTAGTAATGATAATCATTCATCCTGAACCATGAAAGAAATTAAGAATCACATTTCAAATGTCAAAAACAATTCAATGTCAGGCGTTGTAAAGCTTCAACTAAGATAAATTCTTCAGAGAAAATTATATACGCTACATTTCAACGCTATATTATCACAGCACTGATTCTCTGAACGAAAAAAGTTAACTTCATATCCACATGTATGGATATCTTAGGGGTAATTCTACCAACAGGGGAACACATACAGGATAATAAAGCTGCGTGTCAAGAATGAACATTACTGAACCAATCAGTTACAATACTTAATCAAGAGAAAATGTGTATAAGGTATTAATATATTTTCAGTTCGAATTTATAAATTGAAACAACAGTATTTTGACAGAAATAGCTGAGTATGTAAGAAAGTATTGGTTACTCACGTTAGCGGCGGCCATGATGATCAGATGTTGAATATCTCACGAACAAAACAAGCAATGTGCAAGAACAAAAATATAACACATGAACTTATACTTACTAACGAATACTTCAAAAGATTAAGTCTCTCAAAGTTCAAGAACTTCAAATATCTGAATTCAAAATTAAATTATTTTCACGGAGCTTGATGCGAAAGCGATTTCAGAACTTGTCAACATTTGGAAAGAAACGCAAAACTATTATCAGCGAATGAATGTCATTGTTGCCAACCGGCACGCTGAATTACTAAAAAATTATTGTACGCATATGTGATCGTGTCGGGGATAAGGATGCTTCAGGTGAAGGTCAAAAATTTTAACTTTGTCTATAAAAATAAAAATGTGATGACTGATACGTTGCGCAAGAAGGTCCCTACTGGTGATAATAAAAAGTCGTCGCAGAATGGCTAAAAAGTGTATTATAATTATTAATAAATATAGAGGAATGAATTTCTTTGGTGTATTGTATTCTAATTCACATATTTTTTGGAGATTTTCGCGGAAATTTAATTTTTCACCACAAGGGACCTTCTTACGCAACGCATCCCAAATTGAGACCTTATGCTGTATGCTGTGTCCTCATGAACATTTTTCGCCGAATATACCCGGATTTCTCAAAAAAAGAAAGAAAAAATAAGTTTTTAATTTTTTTCTATTAGTTCTAAATCTTATGGAATCGTTTGAGTTTCATTGTTTTTATATACCCGTCTTTTTTCGAAAAATTTCGGCGCGTTGCATTAGGTTTGGCCTGTGCCTGTCGTCCACACTTTGATTTGATTCGCCATATTCGGCGAAAAAATGTTCAGGTCAAGTACAGGTGTGGACTATGGACGCAGCATTAACCATCAGAGAATGTAAAAAAAATTAAATTTTTTTACGGTACTTTTTACGTTTCCTACCGTATTGAAAATTTATAATATTCACCCGAAGAATTATTTTCTCAGTATTATAATCTAATATGAAAAATAAGAACGGATGTGAACAGCTTTGAAATGCAGGTGTCGTAACAGACATCGGAGATAACGAATGGAAGACGTTCGTTCACGTTCACCATTGTCTTTCAATCATTCAAATCGCTATTCCTAAGTTATTCCTTTCGTGGTGAAACCAAAATCCAAATGGAACAATGGTTGAATGAACAGTCGCTCGTTCCGTTCGTCATCTCTGACTGACAGACACCACGATCGCCGTCCGATCTATAAAAAGTACAGACTACAGAAGAAAGTATGGCCAGAAGAGGTTTTAAAAGCTGAATCGAAGGGGAAAAACGATCCATCTGCCATCTACTTTTCATTCCTTCGAAAGATCCATCGAAGATCGGTCGACGATCGTGGTGTATGGTTGGATTTGGCGAGTGACCGAATACGACGTACTCTTCTGATCCATCATTTTGATTCCTAGACCTATTTCCTTTCCTTCAGTACCGCACGTAACGTAATCGCTAAAATGTCTGCCGAACATTTTTTTTTATTGCTAGACAGTAGACAAAGTGTGGGAGGGAACTATTGTTTAATATTATTTTATGAGATAAGAATAATCTACAATATTCACCTCTATACATAATTATATTACTGTAGATTTTTCAATTATTCACTTTTTGTTGTAATTGTGGAAATGAGAAAAAATATTTATAAGCGTCTGACAATGCGACGTGTAGTGTAGACTTCGTTTGTTGTGAAGAGTTGAAAATCATGAGAAAAATAGTGAAACAAACCGCCACGCATACTCGAATTCCTTTATAGAGCGTTGGCGTGTACGTGTGTGTTTCCTCCCAACGGTTTCCTTTGGTCAGGTGGTTAAGGGTGAGAGAAATAAAAATCTGAGCATGCCACGCAAGGTGGATAGTGTGGAATTCTATTTCAGAATCTAATACAATTTTTGATGGTAGAGACTTTTGATTCTGAGCCTTTCAATTTGTGACTGTGACTAGGATAAGGATCAGTCGGTTAAAATAAATTTTTCAGTGCAGGCAAATTCCGAAAAGTATTTCAATAAAAATTCTTGATTATGTTTTTGCATCTTTCTTCAAGTGTGGGAAAATAAATTTTATTCATCATAGAATTATGTAAGTAAATAATTTGTATTCTTTACTTCTTGTTAGTAAAGTGATAACTTCTGTTCAATGATGTGGAGCAAATAGAATAAAACCAAAATCAGTAAAAACCTCTACGAAACTTCTTCAACTGAAACAAAAACAATTTAAAAACTACAACTAAGTGTGAAATCTAAACCGAAACAAAAAAAATTCAAAACCCCAAATCGATTCAAACGCGAAACCAAAACGAATAAACATTTTGCTCCAGCTCCACATCATATTGCATCGTTAAAGTAATTCGTTGTAATTTGATAATGAAATCATCTTACTTTGAGAGACATGACAGATTATCAATTAATTCATAGATACATTTGATATTTTGAATTAACTGAACGACGTAGAATAATATTTAATGTTTTACTAAAGCATCGTTTTTCTCTTAGGAAGTTTGAAATAAGTTCTACAGAAGATTATGAGCATTGAATTTGATGAAAAATATGAAGAACTTTTTTTTTTTCTTTCTTCGGGTTGAAAATGGTTTGGGGAGCATGAAAAGATTATAAACAAACCATTTTAGCCCAATCGGACCATTAGAAGTCATTTAGATTTTTTATTTTTCATGCAGCACAGCTAAAACTCAATTTTAAAAACGTATTTTGACTATTACTCATTCAGTGTTTTGCGAATAATAACTTGAATAAAATCAAGTAATAGAAAATGATACTTACAAAAAATTGTCTGTAATAATTTCCCATTTTATAAAATGTAGATTAAGTATAGTTGAAAAATTAACAAATAAAAAATAATATAATAAAAGCCAAGAAGAATAAGATGAAAAAAAAAAAATTGTTGACTTGAATTTATATTTGAAATAGTTGCTAATATAAAATAAAAAGTTCATCAGTGATTAGTTTTTGATGTTAATAATATTAAATATTTCTATTTTTGATGCATGACATAATTTGAAAGGCATAGTTTACATAGCTGATTGATGAACTGAAAGCAGCCGTTTACATCGACAAAATTGAATAAAACGTAACACTATAAAATTTGAATATAAAAGTGTTAACATAATTTCATGAAAAGGTGGCATCATGCGAAGATTAAATTTTTGAATAATATGCAGTCAAAATACCTGGAAAAATGCAATGCAAGAATGATACTTGAGTTTTAAATAATACTTTTTTTTTTTTTTCTAGGCTCTGGTCAAATAAGTGCTTAAATGTTATTTTTCCATCTAGCCTTTAGAAGCCGAAGGGTGTAAGTGATACTGTCAACAAAATTGAGAAATTCTTACTGTTAAATGGGGCCTCTAAGCCCTTCAAATAATAATAGTATATCACTTATCCGGTAGAGCATTATTGAGGTGATCCTAAGGCCATATCCCGAGGGTACTTTATATCACTCAAAAGGAATACCAATTGCTAACCAAGTTTGTCCAATATTTTACCTAACGAAGGTGTTTCAAGAATTTAAAAAAGTAGCCTAGGTAGTATTTTTTCTTACTGCGAATCCTTATTATTAATTTAGAACTGATTCAACGAGCTGATAAGATACTTCAGTTTCTCCAAGTTCTTATCTTTTCGATATAGCAAATCGAAAAAGTTACTTGATCTTTTTTTTAAATATTTTGATGGGTCGTGAAAATAAAAAAAATATTTCAGTAACAGAAATGCAGGTGTCTATTTCATGCAAGATTTCTAAGCTTATTGAAGTAAGAATAGACTACAAAAAAGTGTATGCTATTTTCCTTATTCGTAATGGTTACATTTATGTGACAATAATCTAATTAAGTCTATAATAATCAGTTTTTGAGGATAACAAAGTTATTCAGCTAAAAAAAAATGAACGAACAAAATTGAAAAAAAAAGTTATGACATTGTTTATGCTCTGATTTCCATTGGAAATAAATACAAGTAGGTTCTATGCTATTACAATTAGAATCATTCATGATGAATAAAAAAAAAAGATCTTATTTATTTATATTTTTTTTAGCGATTTAATCGACCTACATTCTATGAAATGTATTACACACTGTATATCTTGGACGTATTTTTCGATTTCTTGTATTCGAAAAAAAGTCTTATATTGTAGAAATTGGTAGATGATTGCTCACGTAGGTAGTAAAAATGTACTGATTACAGTGGTGAGGATGTGACCGAGAAAAGACATCACTTAGTAAAAAATCGGCAAATCTTAAGAACCTGTTCCAACAAAATGAGTTTTAGGTGTCTTAGCACTTGGCATTCGCACACATTTGCCGCGCACTGTTACACGAGCTGAGGAGAGTTTTGGTGGTGAATAAAGTAACTCGGTGTTGTCTTTGACCAAAGAATGCGTAAAGTTACACGATATTTTTCGCGAGTTTTGATATAGGTTCGTCAAATCAAACAGTTAAGTGAATAATTTCTATTCCAGATCGCTTCGCACAGTAAGTATTTGTAAACATTTTTTTTGTCTAACATTTTTAGAAAAATTTGACTGGCCAGTAGAAAATTTATTTATCCATGATACGGCGTAAAAACAAATCTAAGCTCTGATACCGGTAATTGATTAGAATAATTATTCATGAAGAAGGCAATGAACTTTTGAATAGGTGCAAAATATTTTATCGAAAATTTAATTATTTGTTGCGAAATAATAGCTTATGTGTTTAAAAATATACTAAGAAGTGCGATAAATCTTGAATTATGCCAGTTTTTCCTATGAAATATGGTAAAAATTAGTACATATTAATTTCATTCTGAACCCATAAAATCTGCTTTTATTCTAATTGCGCACAAATATTTTGAAAATGTTCTGAAATATTTCGAAAATATTTTCAAATACCACCTATTTGAAATGCTGCAAAAGAAAGAAAAATCTTGAAATATTTCAAATTAGCGCCCAAAGTAATGAAATTTTTCATAAAGGAGAAGCGAGAAGCCGTAGGAAAATTCGTAAAATATGGCAAAAAAAATTTTGTTAATAAACTCATTTCCACCCCCTACCCCGCCAGAATGGCAGAAGTTCGACTTTGTAATGGGGATCAAATGCATTGTGCATAGAATAAAAAATGCCCTCAGGGTGCAATTTTTTCTTAGTTCAGTTCTTAGTTTAATTTCAAGTTTTATTTTAAAAATAGGCAGCTACTTCCAGATGTTATAAATACATACACAGTACACATCTTGAGGTAGCTATCTTCATTTTTCTTTAAACTTTAAAATCTTCTAGATGGTTTATTTTATTGGTACATATAACTTTTTCCTCTCAAAAAGATAATGAAAATAAAGCGGTGGCCGTAATCATTTCTCAGTGCAAAATTTATTTTAAAAAGTCTACCTAAATTATAAACAAACAGTGCTCAAACCAACAGCTTTCTCATCCTAAGAGTATAATTTAAAACGAGTTTTGCTTTAGAGATAAAAATTTTTTGAATTTAGGTCAAGCAATAATTCGATCTTCATTACCTATACTTTCATATTTAGGCAGCTATTATATTATTATTTATTGTATTGACTATTGATTTTTATATTCTTGAATAACATCCTTTACACTGAAATGCCATCAAAACTGTATTTTATTTGGAGAAGGCTGAGTTTTGTTAGTTAAGAACAGAAGTTGGTGCTGGATGTTTTTTCTTCAAATTGACTCAGTCTAATTTTAGATACGTTGTAATATCCTGACCAAAGATTATTTTCGAATAATTTTAGACGAACATTTTTGTCAAGAATACGCGTACATATGCAATTTTTAGTCTAGGGTACTCAAATTCTTTAAAATTACCATACCTTCCCCTCTCTAAAGGCGAATTTACCAAGGCCCAAGAAAGGCAGCCTCTCTTCCCTCCGGAGAAAATGAAATTTTTCATAGGAGATTTATCGGTATAAAAGGAATTTGCTGGAGAGAGAAGGTTCAGCCTCCAGAAAATGACGCCCCAAGTTTGCTTATACTTCTTTCAAGGATGTGGTTTAGCTAAAATTACTATGGATTTTCTGCCACAAAAATGAGAAGATATTCTTAAATTTCAATTATGAAATAACAGCTCATCGCTAGAAATGGATTTTCCGTTGCTATTTTTCTAGAATTTATTCATTCATCTAGAAAATATTTGCACAAGAAAACTAGCCGACTGATCGAATGAAAATGAGAATCCGTGAAGTCACGTACGAATACGGTTTCAATAAATTAACCGCTATATTTATTATATGATATTTCGCCTAAATATAAAAATTCGAACTCGAGCGAATCTCAGTGGAAGATTTAGAGTAGACTAGCGTAGAACAATTTGCTATAGACGGTAAAATCGTATAATAGTGAAGAAACAGCAACAACAACACTTCGATCTCAAGATGGCAATGACACTGACCTATAACTCGATGAAGCTGACAGGAACCTCGCTGTTTCCGATGAAAACGAACTCGGAACCGGATTACTGAATGCAAGGCAGGAAATGTTTTTTTCCTTCCACTTACTACTTGAAACGGTTTTTCTTAGCGTCAATGTCGAATATTAACCATTAACTACTATAACATTACCATCCATTATTTATCCAGAAGGTCATATACGAAACATACAAGGTGTCCTTTAGGCTTATTCATTTAAATTTGCATAGGCAAGTACTAAGTAGGGCTGCGTACTTGCTGTGTGAGCTCTGGCAGAAATTTGTTGGAATTAAATTACTCATGTAAAAGTGAAGAAAAGTGAAGAAAGCTGATTGAAAAGTCTAAATTGGTGCTTACATTTTTATAAGTGTGCAATAATTCTTCAGTTTTAGGAAATTGTTCAAAAAATGTGATTTATCCACTTTTTGCAAAAAACTGTTCGTTTAATTTGCCTTAGAAGCATGTATAATAGGGTTAAATAAAAGTTTTGAAACGATTTTTGATTCCAGTCATATAATTCGAGTTAACTTGAAAGTTGTAAATTATTTTTCATTTCAAAAGTAAGGTATAAAGTACGAGTAATTTGCTGTAAAGTGGCTAAAAGTAACAAGAAGTTGAGTGGATCTTTTATAATGTGGTTTATAGCATCATACATAGTTTTTGGGTGTTTGAAATTAAATTTTCAGTTAGATTTCAGCTATCAGGTACTCTTCCTAGAAGCTGAAATATGGCTATGAACAGCTAAAACTTATGTCAGTTAATTTAAATGTGTGTGATATCATCTTTAGTTTCTTAGTCTGCTAATTCTAAATTTGCAGTTAGATTTCAACAAGGATTCTCTTGAGGCTGAAATATGAGTATGACTAGAATTAGCTGAAATTTAAGATACAACATGTGCAGTAAGATAAGCGCATTCAAGTACCGCTGAAATCTTGACTCATGTTTTAAGTAACATTTGCAAGTATGGTATCCATAATATTCGAGCAGTGATTTTATGATGTGAAATTGTTACAAAAATTGATCAACCATCTGTATCATAAAAATAGATACAACTGTGTGTGTACTATAAAGATACTAAGGTATCAAATAAATGTGTAGACAATAAAAAAACTAAAAGGGTATTCCACGAGTAGGTATAACATTAAAACGCCTTTCGAATTGATACAAATGTATAGTAAAAGTATATGATTCTATAAGAAGTCAGAAAAATGAATGCTTAAAGAGTCATTAAAATCTACATAAAACAAAAAAAGACTGCCGCGTAATCAAACGAACTCAGTGAAATATATAATGTAACCCAAGACGGAGAAAAGTTGTTTTTGTAGACGAAATTTTACGCAAAACCACTTGTGCCCAATCTGTCTTCATTTTCGATCAAAAAACCTTTCACTTTTCAAAATGTCGACATAGGTATAATATAAAGTAACCAGTAGGTAACTGTAGAACGAACATTTTGCAATGCATTTTTGTCATTTAGGTATATATTTAGTTCGGTTAACAAACGCGGCTTGAAGTGTTTTTCTGATTTTGAAATTTTGCTAATCTGACTGCCTTCTTTCCAGTCGGCGTTTTAAATAAAATGAAGAAATTGAATCGTCAGAGAAATGCCTTTCAGACAAATGCTCGAGACCAAAAATAAGAAGAAACTCAAATTTTCTGAAAGTTGATGAAACTATTGAAAATGTTCAGCCATTATTGCTTATTAGGGGTTGACGATTATACTAATGAAAAGGTTTAACCAATGAAAAAACACTTTGTTCTTTTGCTTCTGCTTATCTATTTATTGTTTCCTATAATATTTGAAAATATATCTTTTTAGAGATGGTAAAATAAATCGATAGTAGGATCTGATTAAGAAAGAAAAAAATCACAAAATCTGGTTGCTGCGAAAACCAAGACTTCTAATATAATTTTTCCGAGTCGCTGCTCCACCCCCCCTTCCCGGCTAGAATGCCACTGACTGTTAATCAGGGTTGTAAGTACCTAAAATCGAATATAATCAACTAAATCACTTATCAAATTGAAGAAGCTATGTTTGATTCTGTCTCAAGGCAGTAGCTAAAGCAAAATACCTGGAGGGAGTACTTCAAACGATGCAAAATATGTTTATTACTGGCTTTATTGCAAATCCCTAAATGGATTTTATTTGTCCGATGAAAATGAAAAATTAATTTTTCAACATAAGAGACGTACGAATCATGAATTGTCGGAAAATGTTGATAAACGACACACTAAAAAAGCAACTCGTCAATTTAAATCTGTCAAGTTTTCAAAATAATTATTTCAGTATTCTTGTATATACATAGAAATATACATGCGAGTAAAGTAGTTATTTAACTTTTTTCAGTAATTCAGCGCTTAGCAGCTTTCAACTTGAGACTACAAACAAAATATACCTATTCTGAGATAGATTGAGTCGATAAAAAAAGAAATTAATTTCTTATCACCTTTCATCGTAATTTCTTTTATCTACCATATTCGCGGTCACGGGTCATTACTAATAATTTTTCAAAAATAAATTCCATTCGATCGTTAACTCAAATTATTTTTCTCACTTTACTTGAAAACTGTGTACCTAAAAATGCTTTGACGAGAACTCTAATGCGTTATGGCGTATTATTTTAAATATAGGTATACAGAAGAATGTAGCTAGACCTAAAGTACGTGTTGATCTTTCCAGCTAGACGAGAGTATACCCTCCAGAAGACCTCTGTTGGAGCTATTAAAACCTATAAAAGTACTATCTCAACCGATGTGGCTAGAGAAAATGTGTCTGCCAGATGGGTCTTCTATTAACTGGTGTTTACGTACAATCATAGAGTTCATTCACCTTTATTTTAGATGAACAATTGCAATACTGCTAACAATATTGAAATTACGAAAGTTTGTCGTAAGTAGGTATACAAACGAAATCCACAAGTTGAAACCTTCAATTTTTTTTTCACTTGATTTTTTCGCTTCTAGTCTTTTTAAAAATTTTTCTTTTACTTACACTCACAATTGACTGGTCCAAGTATTCATTAATGTTATTGATACATTCATCTCTAACCTAATTGACCCAAATAATTATATATTCTCCTTGATATGGAGTGTAGCTATATCTACCCTGTGGATAAATTCATTTATTAAAAAAAAAAAACAATCGAAGATAAAACAATAGCAAGGTCTCGATGATGTGATCGACTTATGTCATCAAGATAGTCCTATCAAATAATTCATGCGTTCAATTCGAGTTTTATATTTTCAATAAAAAATTAACAGAGTCTGAAAAATATTGCAATATTTTTGGCCTGGCAAAATATGATACGGTATTAAATATTCTTATACTTTTTTCGACGAGCAGGAAGGAAAAATATGGGATCAACGAATCGCCAACTGCAACAACAAAAAAAAAAATAATGCAAACTTAAACCGAAGGTCGGGATGTAAAAACTGGTTTCCAAGACAACTTCTCAGTTGTCGAGTTTATTTTGAATTGCTGACCTCTTTCTACCGAAAAAAAAAAAAAAAAAAACTCGTGAGAATAAAATAAATGGAGTAAGTATCGCAATTTTTTGCGATAAAGAACTTTTCGCCATCGAGCGGTCAATATACTCCTCAAGTTATGTAGCCATCTGCTACTTTTTCCAGTTTTGTAATTTTGAACATAATACCAATTTCCATACTATAAGTAACTGATAGTTGAAAAAATTTATTTTTACAAGAATTCAATTAGTGTAATAGAATTCCTTTTAAAATTTTGCACTGCTCTCAGCATCGTATCCAAATCAATATGTACATAAGATATTTAGCGCAGTAGGATTTTGGTATGAATTTCCTCCGTTAAGCTCAGAAAAGGTATTCATTCAGACCACGGTATTTGATTCGAAAACCTGCTATTTTAGTGGAGCATAAGGCGCTAGAATTTTTGTTCTTCAAATTATTACACCTATTCGTATTTCGCACTTTTCTGACACCCTTCCCAACCCCTACTCCTTATACAAAACTACAAGAAATAAGTCCTCGGCCTCAGACTTGAAAGTCCTAATGTACTTAATCATTGACAAACTGGTCGGAAGAAATTTGATGATAATTATGGAACTATCTGATAATTATATCGAGGAAAAATATACTATACACGCGATTTAAAACCTGGACACTACATGGTCATAGAAAAATCCGAGCAGCCGGAGGGCTAAATCATAATATTAGCTGAGTCAAGGTAGCGGGTTCAATAATATTCTACCAATTTTAGATTCTTCTTTTTTTTCTCGAAAATTATTACTTTTCATACCATTTTCACAAACAATTTTAAATTTTGCTGCTTTTCACTCTGTGTGTGGCTATAAGCACTAATTAATTTTATCATCAAACTTATAAAATTGCTATTGGTGGATGAGTTGTAGCTGAGAAATGTAAAAATTCAACATACCCGAGCCCCCAGTGGGACGCCTAGGGAGTAGATTTTAAGGTATACTTTTTGGACCACCCCCAACACAGAATTTTTTGTACCAATTTATTATTATTCTTTTATTCACTATTTTGAAGACCATATTTTTGCCATAAATGAAATACAAACTTTATGAGAGAAGAAAATACTCACATTTATAATCTGTTTGGTTATAAGTTTGGCTTTTCAGAAAAAAGGAATCTCCGCGATGGCTCTGTTTCAGACAACATACCAAAGTATTTTACTCAGTCAGTAGGCTAAAGTAATTTGTAATAAAAATATTGATTCGGGTAGACAGCATTTTGTCCCATATAAAGTAATCGATACGTTTTCACTGAGCAAACGCATTTTCAAAACCTTAACTTTGGAATAATTTTCCTTTTTTTTTATTTCGCTTCAAGGTACAACAGTATGTTTTATTGTTCGTTTTTCTAATCGACGGCTAGTGTTTAAAGTATTATAAGTACCGGTAGTAAATTGTCGGAAATTTGAAATTATGTGGTGTAAATCGTTTCAGGTTTTCTGATGGTTTAATTTTGAGTAAAAAGAGTCGGTACAATGCTACAGTTTTTGCTTGTAATTTTATCATTCTATTTGTTGGAGTCTCGGTCTATCAAATTTTTCAGGTTCAGATTTCTCGGTAGGTATAAGCAATCGAAATAACCGAAGCCCATGTTGATGTGTTAGCTAAGATTTCCAAATTGAAGGTGGGAGGGGAGATTCCTATAACTATTATTAAATCATGCATAACAGTATTTTGGGAGAAAAAAAAAACCGCTTGCTCTGAGATCTTTTTTCAAGAATGTTATATTTAGACTAATTTTTCCAGCAAGTGTCAATATTTTGTTGTGGAAAAAGTGGAGAGATGGGAATGATACAAATGTTGTGAACAAATGCAGCTATGGGGGTGCTGTGATCCCCCTAAGTGTTTGACGTGTTACCCCATATTTACCCATACCATTACCTTCCTCAAGAAAATATGTCACCAATACTTTTCAGTTCCTATCGACTTCAAAACTTTGAGTACTTATTTCGAATTGATTCTAATATTTAAAATACGCCATTTTTAAAAGTTTTTTCAACTGTAGTAAATCATGGACATTTGGGGGTGTGGTATTATTCGCGGGTAGGGGAGCGGGAGTGAATTTAGCCAAAGCAAAAAAACATTTATGCAACGGAGAAGAAAAAAAAGTCGATATTATCTAGGAATTTTCTTTCCCCATAAAATCTGTTTGACGAGTTGTCTGTCAGAAATATATCGTCACAGCTCCCCTGAATATATAGCCCTATTTAAGTACATGAGACTATGACTAGATAATGAATAATAACTATATCCACGCATGAAGATAATTAAATCTGGCTCATTAATCGAGATAATCTTTTCGCAAAAATTTTACATTCGCAGGTTAGTAACATTCTGGGAAATCGCATCTGATTACCGGTAGGTATCTGACATAGTAAGCAAAGAAGTAGATGAATTTTTCCATCCTCATCTGTACATTTTCTTTGCTTTGTTTTTCAACTTCGCCAGTATTCTACGGGTAGTTAACAAACGAACAGCGTTTTGGTACTTGGTGTATGATTATATTCTTAAAATTCACTCAAAAGCCTTGAAATTTTAATTACCTTTAGTCATCGCGATTCACAAAATTTAAATTAGTGATTAAATAGTTTCATTTCGTGCTATCGATGGTCAAACGTGTACTCGTTTTTCATAGAAATAGAAGAAAAGTAAGTCTGTTTTATTTGAGCTTATTTACCTATATGCAATTATTATGACCATCCAATGGGTTGTGCCCAGAAAAAATGTTTTGTTTCTGTTTTTGTACAGGTATTAATTTTTTATCCTTCGTGCTTTAAAAATATTGTTCAGGAGTAAAAACACAATTCTGTCCATCAAACTTTGGTACTCGCAAGACTCTGTTGCTTGGGAATTGTATGACGTATAATTACATGCGAGGTATTACCTGAGTAGACATAATTAATATGTGATTGTCATGTTATTACACACCATTGAAGTACACTCAATGAAATCCCATACTCTTTCATATATTTACTTAAAATTTCTTCACGTCTTCCATCTTTTATTCATCATTTTTATTTTATCGTCAGCGATTCAAAGAAACAGCCATAAAGGCTCTAATCATTGATGAACTCCAAAATATGATTTCTGTATAAAATTCATTAAAAAATATTTTTGTAGCGATACCTGTTAGCATTTCAAAGATTTCTGAATCTTTCTGAAAATTTTCTATATTTAATTACTTACTTAACGTAGCAAATTTACAGAAATCACCACATCTATATATGTCTTACCTGTAATTCAACCAACTTTACAACTCGCTCCTCATTAAAAATTTCTTCTCCAGTATTTTGAAAAAATTATTCTCTATAACCCATTTTCATGATCGAATTTATGAATTTGTCTACTTTATAAACAAATGCGATGACTTTATATCTCCAGAGAAATATGGACGCGAAGAGGCTATTTGGAAGATACTATAGACATTATGTTCACTTCTTTTTCTATAGCTACATTGAAACCGATTTTCAATAAAAATTAAGAATTCTAAATTCCATGATCGCGGAAAATAAATGAGATGTTTGGATTACTCATGCAAATTTCTACTTATAAAAATGAACGAATATCTATTATGCTAATATAGTGGAATTTTTTTAGGTTGATACTGGTGAAAACCTCCAAACAATTTTCTTACTCATTTTACGATTGAAATAAAATTAAATCGATAGTGTTGGTCCGTTTTCAAAGAAATATGTAACTACCTCTTTATTTTAAATTATGAAGGTCACTTTTAAATAATAGATCGATAGGTAAAGATTAGCTTGATAAAATGAAACTGATACCTATGTTGATGCTTTCATTTTTTCTGACCCCCCACCTTAGATCAATTATAAACCTTGAATTCTTAAACAGATTATTTTAACGTACCTAAATTGAAACTTTTCAATGACATGAATTTTCGATTTCGAGTTATAAATTTTATTTTTATTAGTTCCATCAGTAATGTGAAATAGAAGCTTGAAAACCTAGAACGTGCCTATCAATATCAGTCAGCACAAAGACAAATACATCACGCGGTAGTTTTTATAACTATTGACCTATATTATTCATTTTATTATACTTTATTTTTAATTCACCCAGGAAGTTCTTCATTGATAAATAATTTTTCTCTCTATTCAATAAAATCAACTTTTTTTTGTCGTCAGAGCTATAAAACAAAACGAAGCAAAGTCCAATTTCTGCCAAACTTATCTTCTTCCAAGCGATCACAGACAGAACTCGATCCTCTCCATTAGGTTAGAGGGTTTTCAGAGCAGAGCTCCTGTAGCATTAAAAAAAATATAAAAATAGTACCATTCGTGTCCGATTATTTGTTTTCAATTTGTACAAATTTGTATAAAGCTTTGATAGATAAGTTCAAAAAGGGATCCAAGAAAGAGTCTAAGAGCAAATCGTCTTCTAGCTGATAGAAAATTTTGTAAAACAGACAATTTGTAACAAGCAAAAAAGCTTTATCTGAAATCTATTTCGGAAATTCTGCACAACTTATTTTATTTGGGAAGATCATTACCTACCCATATAAGACTCTACATCACAGGGGCCTACCGAGAGGGGGGTAGGGGGGTGAGTCACCCCCCCCCCAGTCAGTTTTCAAAGTCGGTAATTTCTCCAAAATCTTCATCAGTCGGCAAATTGAGAAATTGGGAGATAGCCGCCACCAATTTGCCGCCTAGTACTATCCTCAAGCAACGATGAAAAAATTTTTTATCCATTATTAATGTACTCGGCAAATGTTTGGGATGTAGTCGGCATTTTTACAATGCTCACCCCCCCATTCGAAGAAGGCTCGGTAGGCCCCTGCTACATCATAATTATAACAGCAGCCACAGCGTAGTGTTTTTTACATTTTCGTATAATGTATTGTGTAAAGTAGGTACTTAGGTAGGGCATATTTAAATTCACGAAATGAGTGTAATGAGATTTTAATGCAGATTACTGTAGGAAATATTACGTGTACTTAGCTACAAATTGTATTTTCCGTCGCCGGGAACTAGCCAAGAAGATTCTAGAAATTAACCTCCTCAATTTTTCGCTCCTCAAAGAAGTAAAAACGTACCATGCCAAAATCTAAATATCTCTGAACATATAAATATTGAGATATATATTACCTAATGATGTCCATATGTTGGTAGCTATAGGTGCAGGAACCATAAATTCTTTTTTCATTAATTTGCACCTTTTTTTTTAAGTCTTCAACCGTCATAAACTTATTTTTGCATGGACTACAGCTAGGACCTCTCTCACTTTTTCATTTTTGTTTTAAAGCAATATCAGATTGCTGACAGTTCAATAAAATATTGATAGTTGACTTAAAAGCCATAAGGTGAGAGGAGCATGTGATATTTTTGACAACATAGAGATAGTTATCCACAAAAATAGGAAATTGACATGGGTAAAAACTAAAAATGTAACCAGTTTTTTTGTTGATAATATTTCACTTACAATGGCTTCCATAAGTCTCAATAAATGGAGCATAAATCGCTGAAATAAGTTCCCTGCTGTACAGAATAAACATTTCGTCACTGCTCAACAGTAGTCTAGGTATACACATACGTAAGCTCTATAATGATAAATTAGTTAATTTTTTGAAAAATGAAGCTGAACATTAGGAAATCCAATTTACCAAACGTAAACGTGACTTGAAAATTGTTGTTAACAGTGAACCTGTTTATAATTCACAAAAATGAACCCGTTTATGTCATAACAAGGGTACCTACGTGATGGTGTAACGGATTTTCATAAAAACTGACATTCGGAAAATTAATTTGCAAAAACCGAAAGAAACACAAAAACACAATACTTACTACTGCAATTCTAAGAATGTATGACTTATCACTCAGATACTAATCTCGTAGTTGCGGTGGATGTAAATACAATATCAACTGATAAAGATATAAAAATTTTAATTTAACAATAGATAACTACAGGTAGTCATCCACTCGCAAGTATTTGTGTGGGTCTTTGCCTATACGATCAAATTGAATTATAAGATTAGGTATTAATGATAAGATGTACTCTAGCAACAATTTATTTCTATGAGATTAAAGTTCATATACTTCATACTAATAAACTAACATTTTTTTTTATTTTCTGAAGATGAAAATAGAAAATTATCAGAAAAATTGAGCTGTAAAAGCACAAGGAATTGATTTTTTTGCACGATTCGATTGCTGAATTAAACAAATTGACGTAAATTAAAATTACAGTTTACTTCAGTAGAGGAACAAGCTTTATTTTTTAGGGTGGGTTAGGGGGGCCGAGAAAAATTACTAAAAAAATATTAACATCCAAAAACTTAATACTGAAGTCGATTTTTTGTTTTTAAATATGAATTCTTGTTACTAGACGTTTAGTCAAAATTTTGTGTGTTCGTATGTGTCCAAGGTTATCGTATGATGATGTCATCTTATATAAGGTTGATGACGTCTGTCTGGACGAAAATTTTTTGTGTTACAAATTGAGCTGACAAATTGAGCTACAAATTGAGCTTACAAATTGAATTCAATATTTTATGTAAAACATGAAAAGTTGTATGCCTTAAGTTTGATTTGAAAATGTTTTTTCTCAAGAAAAGTTAATGAACCTTTTTTATGTAGAATAATTGATGTAAAAGAGAAATCATCTTCAACTTCACGACTCTTCGTGAAGGCTACAGCTGTTTTCTATCATTTTCCTTCTTTTTTTTTTTCTGGTTTTCAGTTTATTTAGAGAAAATTTTGGTGGGCAGAAATCACCCTGGCCCTTCGTTCCGCCACTGGTTTACTTATTGAAAACAAAATATACAGAAACAGTAGGTATCTCATCCTATAATTATTGTATTTATCCAACATGCTTACCTCTTGAAACGTACTCGTGGAAAATATTGCATATTTCAGGTAATTAATTTGTTTAATCCCCTCGAGAACTATATGAATGGCAAGTTAATATATTCCACTTTTTAAAACGGTATAACTTTTATGAGACTTGCGAAACTCTGAAGAAAAATGAAAGCGTGCTCATTAATTTTATTACATGCTGCATAGGGAATGAAAATGCAAATCTATGTACTTTTTTGATGCAGTACCAACTTGAGTGATAACCTTCAGGTGGTATAGTTCTAGTGTGCCTAAGTAAGCTTTTTGACTATAATGTCGTGTCATAGTTGTAGTTAGCTATAGGAAGTAACCTTATCCATTTTTTCAATTTTCCGCTAAGTTACCATTAAATTGTGCGTTTACATAAATATACGAGTACTTTGAATATGAACAATAATCACGAGTAAGTATATAGTGGAAGCACAAAATACCAATGTTTTCCTAAGAAAATTATTATTTTTGTACTTATAGATTTCGTTTTCAAGGAATTCGTTCTTTTATTGACGTTCAAACTTTTTTTCCATTAATTTTTTAAACTAAATCCACCAGAAATAGGTAGTCTCTGATTTCCATAAAAGCATTTTGTTAAAGTAATCAAATGGGAAGGAAATTAAATTAAATTAGTTTTTTTTCTCTCTCTAAATAATAGTTCTTCCTATTTTTCGCACTGATGCTTTCATCGCCAATATTATGGTATTCGTACTTACTCAAAACTAGGCTTCTGAATGTTATGTGGACCTCAGCTTGACAGAAAGAAAAGTCTCATCACTACACAGTCCCATAGTCAGAAGGTGGCTATGTGATGCTGGACTTCTACCGAGCCCTCTCCTCTTCATTTTCAGTTTACAAAAAAAAAATTGCCTTCCCTGGTTTGCAGTTTGCGCTCCTCAGGATTTTATTCTTGCTACGAGCCTGAAATAATGTAGACTCTTTTCATTTACGATTATGTCATCTGCGTTTTACACTCTTTCAACTCTTTCTCACCTACTCTGCTCTCATTCTTTCCCTCTTCATCCCGCGATTTGTATCTTTTCATTTTCTGCATCATGACGCATGCAATATTGGTAACGTTTTTCATTTATTTAGAGAATAAAATAATTACTATTCAACTAGGTGAAATAGATGGTAATCATGAGATCTAAAGTTATTGACGCCTTCATTCACATCGTACGTAATTATTATATGTACCTACCTGCGCAGTGCGCATGCGATAAATTCTGCAAGTACCTATAGTGTGTATAATGCTCTGTAAGTGTTTCAGCAATGTAATTAACCCAGCATAACCAAATGAGCTGACGAAATGAAAATTTTGATCATCGTTGGTGAAACTAACGTGAATGGTTTTTTCTTCTTTTTTTTTTTTTTTTTTTACCACGAGTAATAATCATATTTCTCGTGCGATTGCAACCAAGCGAATGAAAAAGTTAACCGACACTGCGTGTATCTGAAGGCTGTGCACTTTGGACTTTCGCAAAATCATGGATGATTGGCAATATTTTGGACTGAGTTAAGAATACTTAATATAAAGATGAATGTGGAATATTGGTACCTACTGCATCGAAAAACAGTCAAATTTCACGAACGTGTAATTTTTACTCAAATTAAATGCTTAGAGGAGGTTATCCATGGAAAATTTACCAGGAGCTGCTCCCTCAGAAATGAGAGTATCCCTCCAGAGAAAAATAAATTTTTCATTAAGGTGTTGAAGAGGAATTTAAAGAAATATGTTGAATGGAGCAAAATAATTTTTATCTGAGTATATAATATATACATTTGGCATTCTCCAGAGAAGATAAAAAAATCTCTCTTAAGTGAAACTATTTCACCTAAGAGAAACATCAATGCTCATGATTTTAAAACATCAGGCGTGAAAAATTTTACATTCAGTCAATTTCAAACTCTGATCCAGAATATTGATAGAGCTTCATTTATGAGACAGTAAAACCATCAGTCATCGAGAATTTATTAAAAAGAATTTAATAGGAACATATATTTAATGGTCTAAACATCACCCATTAAAAAAAATCTACAAAATTAAACTACCATCATATCTACAAGTTGTGACCATATAATTTTTGGAATAACCGTGAAATTGCGTGGGTTTTCTCCTGTAATAATTAGCCACTTTGGCTGTTGGGTGTACATTAATAATAATGAGGCTAAATAAAAAGTCTAAATGGAAAATATGCTAGACTAATTATTGCTTTGTTATTTTTCAACACTGAACAAATAGCTTACACTTAATAAGTTGTCTAAAGATAGTTACAAATTATATTACCTCATCATCACAAAACCATTTCTAAGAAATACGAAAAGCAAACCCTTGGGGATATGAAAACTTGCCTTCTTCAAATTTAATATTATATCGATGGCACACAGGAGAGCAAAAAGAAAGTTGAAATTCATATGCAATCGAGTAATGTATTTATGAATTTTCTTTTGCTGTTGAAAGTTGGTGGTATCATTATTTTTTATATCAGACGGATAGATCTTAAAATTTCCTTTGCAAAAATACCAATATGTCAAAATAGTGGGAAAATGAAGATACGATGTTTTTGCCCTGGGCCATCACTATGAGATATTTTACCTTTTTTTTTTTTAGCTATTTCTACAGCGATTTTGTATCGTCCCAGTTTTTTTTTTTTTCTAAAATAGTGAAAAGTACTATTAAAATTTCTCTCACTGTTGGGCATATCTTTGTTAGTTAGGGAAATTATTTCAAAATTGGTCAGAAAGTAGGACTTATCCTCCACAAATGAATGTTAATTTATAATCGCTGAGATAATCTTTTCATTAATTAATTAATTAATTACCGCATCGAAGGTATATAATATTATATTGCATATTATAATCTTAAGCATTAAATAGGCTTACGTAACACCTTACCCACTAGGCAAATTTTTCACAATATTGTCGATTTTTTAATTAACGACTACCACCCATACAAAGGCTTTGCGACAGTATTTTGCAAGAATCTAGGCCGGCACTCGCACAATGCTACTCAATCGCTCTAATGATTTTCCTTTTTATCTTTTTTCAGATCACCTTATTGCTGTTCACCGCAAATCGTAGAACACGAAACTGGATTGGAAACCACGAGCGTGTCCCGAATCATGTATTTGGAGAATTGTGTAACCGAGCAGTGTGTCCTACAATCGTACCACTGCTCAGTGAATGAGGCTCAGACGCCAGCACCTCTGCATTATGTCGGTTTTACAAATAACGACTCGGCTCCAAAATCGTGTGCTGACAAAGAGGACGATGAGTCGACCGTGGTCGGTGTTTACTGCAAAGTGGATCAGAGTCAGCTACCTGCGGACATGCTTGCCCTGCTACCAGGTGCCCATCGACCCCTACCAAACGATTTCAACCTGCCACCTCTACCAACTTGGCTGGATATTGACCGACTGAGGAAAGGTCAAGATTTCGCGCTCAAGTACCTCCATGGACTGAATTATTCGCATTCTCTAGCCCTGCTTCTTCTCTTCTCCTCCGAAGACGGTTTGAAACCGCTGATCTACACAGAAAAATCGCACACACCAAAACTGGCGCAGAAGCGTTACCTTTCGACCGCACTTCGTGTCAAAAGTTGGTTAGAAACCGAAATCTGGAAGCCCACTTCGGAAGGCTACAAAAATTTAAAACAAGTCCGCAGCATGCATTTAACCATCAGCAATCGACTGAACGGTATCGGTGTTGACCAAGTACATCGGCACTCAAATTTAGAGGAGAAAATGAAGACCAACAATGGTCAGATGCTGTGCCCCTTAGCCAGCATCCTAAAAAAAGACCTCAGTCTTAGCAGAAACGGTCCCACGTGTCCTATCTACGAGAAGAAAGAGAGTCGTGTGTACCTGAATCAGCTGGAAATGGCTTGTACACAGTTTGGTTTCTATGGACTGATGTTGCTATACCCCGATAAATTCGTAGCCAAGCCAGCTACTAAAGAAGAGCTGACCAATTTTGTGCATTTGTGGAGGTACGTCGGCTACATGTTAGGTATCGAAGACGAATTCAATTTATGCGCAGGCGATTTGGACGCCGTCATGCAACGATCTCTTCACGTTGTCGAGTACTTCATTCGACCTATGATACTAAATGTGAACAAAGAATGGGAGCACATGTCACGATGCGCACTGCAGGGCATTGAGAAGTTCACCAACATGCGAATCAATTTCGAGGCATCATTGCTATACCTTTACTGGGTACTGGGCATTGAGGCACCGCATTTGACCCAAAGTGTGAGTTGGAAAGAAATGATGCTGTTCAACACGACCAAATACGTTATGACAAAAAGTCATCAGATACCAGGCTGCACACAACTAATCAATTATATCGTCAAACGAAACGTAGAACGAGCAGCCAAAAAAGAGTACGGTGAAAAATAATGCGGAATTTTTTTAACGTTAAAAGCGACAAATATTGTGATATATTCGCACAAACTTGTTGAAATTCAAAATATCTTTGATACAGCAAAAAGTGTAAAACCAAAGTAAAAGGATCTACTTTGACAAAGGAAAGGAAATTGAATCAGGTACCGTAAATGGGAGTATAACTTTGGCACACTTTTTCAGCATTTTCCAACTTCATCACTCTCTATTTCCCACATGGTAAATCACAATCTATACTTCAAGTATATCAAAATGTGCAATGAAGGATCTACTTTTCAACTATGCTCTCAAAAATGTGATCCATCAATGCTAAGTGCAAAAATACCCACTGTTTTTTAAATGTGTCAAGTTACCCGCAAAACGGCTAACTTGGCACACGATAGATTTTTAATGCAACGTATTGGTAAAATTATGAAAATTAACTAAAAAAATATTCAAACAAACTTCGATTGAAGAGAAAATAGGTCTATAAAGAAACAAAATGGTGGCATAATAGGTACAAAGATACTGGGAACGTCACAATTTCTCTCCCCAGCAAAGTTGGTCGTATGTACTACAGTTATATAGAGTACCCGCAAGTTGTTTCACTCCTTGAAAATTTGTAGTCAACTTTGATGTCAACACTTTTGCTCATTATAGGGGCACACGATCGCATCATTGATACTGCTGTTTTCTGATTGACTGTTATTTAAAAAATAAACTGAATATTGTAGAAGATCTAAGATCACGAAATAACTTTTTCAAGATTTAGGAAAGGTTGTTCCCTCTACCAAATCTCTCATTGAATCTAGTAGGCAAAATGTCATACGTACCCGATATCTAATGAAAGACAAATCATTGTCTTTAGAAATCCAATAATGTGATTACTGGCCGAATGTAACAATGCTGCTCATTTTCAGAGATCCACCATCTCACCCTCCTACCCATTAATTTCATGAAGGAGGGAAAGATCAGCTTCATTAAAGAAAAAAATTATACAAAATAAATTTGTAATTTCTTTTTACCTACCTACTTTGTTTACTAAATCTTTTTTTTTAATTTAAAAAAAAATTATAGCCTCAGCTTAAATGAAATCTATTTAACCTATACGACCAAATGTCTTGAGGTCTTGAGTTGACAAATAGATTAGTGGTAACTTTTTGCTTCTAAAACATTGATATACGAAGTACCTATATCGCTCCAAAACCTTCTCAGTACTGATGGAACATCCACAATACGAACCTTTCTGTATTAAAACTAATAAGTAAAAAAAAAAATTCACCGTGAAATACATAGTTCGTAATTTTTTTTAAAGGAATACCTATTTAAAAGTAGATGCGGTATCTAATTTCTAACGTTGTTTTTTTTTTTTTTTTTTTTTTTTTTTTACAAAAGGTTGCGAAGAAGAGTAAATAATGCTGCAAATATAATTGAGGGAAAAACACAAAAGACGAATGTTTGGTTATGTTATTTTTAAAAAATTATAATGAGCTTAATCAATATTCCTATAAAGTCGTACATCTGTTTCTAAAACTTAAGACGTTTCGTGAACTTGGAAATAAATAAATTACTTGCTAAATTTTTGTACTAAATTGCTCACTTTAAATGACAAGTAATACTACGAGTAAAAAATATTGTAAAAACGTATTACCTTCATAAAATTAAAACTCATTTTCTGTCAGATTAATAGTAAACACCTTCAAAATAAAATAAACTGTAAGAAATAATGCAAGCAAGCCATATGTTTATTCGAATTCATCTATTCAGCAACACCAAAAAATGTTATAAAACTTATCGTTAAATTTTTTTTTCAATTACCCATAATAGTGTCTGTGATAATTTTGTTTTAATGTGTATTTTAAATTAACCATATGGAACCAATTTATTTCCTTCATGAATAGTCACCCTAATATCATTAAAACAATACACATTACACACAGGCTGTTCAGTGGTCAGATTTCTAGATAGTCATTCAATATTTTGGATTGTTCATTTCCGCAAGTTTGTGTGAAAAAATGTACCTGCTTGTCGATAAACAGGCAAAGTTGTTAACAAACTTTACAAGTTGTAGATATTATTAATAGTAAATTTTCATTTTTTACTTAATGTTGTAATACAAGGTTTTTGTACTAAGTTAATTCAAAATACAATTTTTTAAATTAAATAGAAGTAAAGGTATTTTTATTGTTACTATTTTTGGTTGGCATGTACTTCCTTGAGAGGATAATTATTACATTTCTGCTCTCAAACTAATAATTCAGAAAAAATAAGTTGCCGTTTTTATGTAGGCTTAGGCTTTTATAATTATGTATCTGGAGAGAAATGTGCTTGAATATCAAGAGTATTTAGGTACAGAGGTACCTATTTCAATATATTATTATTTCTACTAAAGAACTTCAGCAATTATTCACAGAGGAATCTTAATGAACAACAAACTGAAAAATATTAAAAATATTTTCCAAAAACCAGATGCTTTCTACTCGTAATATCACTTCGACGTTTTAGTTGAACCTTCTTTTTCTGGTTCCATCTCACACCTAACTTGTTCCTCAATCTCCATTTCTTTCCATACATTGCAACTAAAACATTTCCAAAATTAGAACTTACGTAATGAAAAAACGAATTTAGTTAAACAAAGTTTACTTCAATCACAGATACAAAACAATAATACTACCGACGACGAGAAAAGAAAACATCAACACTAACAAAATCAAACAAAATAACATAAACTGTTTACTATAGTGTGTGATGTATACGTATTATAGCAAGGTATAAAATACATTACCCAAAGACTAAATACCCAAACCAAATTTAATGCACCATTTTGAATTTATAAAAATCAGATCATAAAACCAACAAAAAAAAAAGAAAAAAAAAAAAGAAAAGAAAAGCCTCAACGACCATTATATGAAAATAACAAAGAAAAGAAATTAGGAACGTAAAAAAAAAATTCAACAATACTAATTTACATTGGATAGTCAGATACTCATATTATGCTAAATATCTGAACATTATAATAATTTGTATAAAAAAAAAAAAAGAAAAAAAAAGAGAGAAGTGAAAAAAGAGTCAAATCTATCACAGTTACAATAATAAGTATATAAAATATGGTAAATTAAATATTTCAATGACGTTGTGAATCTTAATTAAATTGGTAGGTATTCGATCTACGAATGTTTTGCAACATAACAATGAGAATATAATATTATGCTGACCACAACGAAGAGATTAAAAAATCCAGAATAGATAATAAAAATATAAAAAATCAATTGTAAAATAGATAAAATTTTCAACAAAGAAACAGAAGGTACCTGTATGAAATTAAACAATCGTTCAGCCAGTGCCTCCTAAAAATGGGTATTCATTTCTTACAATAAAACTAAAACTAATAATTATCTTCAGCCACTGTGCAAAAATGAAAATGATAGGAACTCGTATCGATTTTTATGTCTTCGAACAGTGGCTACTTTGAAAAACATTGAGCTGAAAATCAGACTCTCTCAGTCGAAATACCTAATTATTATTGCGAATTACGCTTGGATGTTGCAATCGTGAAACGAGGCAGCTACATTTCTATGTCTAGAATGGTACGAATCGACACGGTGCCCATCATTTGATGGCTCGGTCAGTTTTGTAATCACTTTCACATCGTGTTCGTCAATTTGGTTAGTTATTTGATCATCATTGCTGACGTCGATAAATTCGATCACGTTAACCTACAATCAAATCAAACAAAATATTCGTCAAAACCAACACGAATCTTAAGAAGCCGGAGTTTCTGAATATACACTCTTTCAAAAGTCATTGCGGGTATATAAATACTTGTTGGATTTGTCTTGAACAAAAGAAATTCAATGAACCCAAACACATCATTTTCAGAATTTTCCACACATTAGAAGGTAGACATTTAACAGGCAACCGACGAAATTATATTTTTCGTAACGGTATAATTTTAAACACTATCCCCGGTGGGGGGGGGGGAAGTATCAAAATAATAACCTTGTTTTTCTTGTCAACGTATTTGAACGACATAACCGCTTCTTGATGATCGATAACGTCCAGAATATGGTCGTAAGTTTCTTGGCGAGGTGCTTCCGTTCCGACAGGATGAATAACCAGAGTCTCACTGTCGACGAACGCACTGTCGTCAATTTTATCAATTCTGTGGAACAAAATTTGTCAATAAATAAAAAAAGAAAAAAATATAGGTACGTAGACTCATCTTGCAAACTTGAAAATGTAGATATGGAAAAACAATAGTAAATCCAAGCACTGAACAGAGAGAAAGTGGTGCATCCAAGTAGAGGATGAAGCCCCCCCCCTCCTAAGTCTCCAATTTCCTTGAAAAAAAGGAGAATAATAAATTTTTTCGCGTTTTTTTCAAATTTTCGGTATTTTGGGGATCATATTTAAGATTCAGCCCCTCCCTCAACAAATTCCTGGGTGCGCCACTACAGAGCGAGGTATCGTTTTAATTTGACTCAAATATAACTATCATTTTTAATTCTTTTAACAGGGTGCCTACGAGTAGGTGAGAAAAAATTAATTAATTAAATTAGAATATCGGATTAAGAGCGTACTGTACTTACGTTACGTTAGGATCTAGATGGAATTCCACACTGACTCTATTTTTCCGAGAACCATTCATTGGCGATATTGGTTGTCCCTTGTCTGAAACATAAAGTTGAATTTTTCTGAATGAACAAACAATAATATTATCATACACTCATATTCCCTCTAATTGAATTTTCAATAATTCAATATAAAAAATATTGCATAAGTGCTACAGTGGAAGTTAAGTATTTATTAAAAATATAAAGTTATTTATCAAATATTTGATATAAATTTAGTTCTGGAAATTCTTGAAGTTATCTTTGTTTATACGATCAATCTGAACCTGAGGGACAAATAAAAGATTCCCTCAGTATCACAAAATAAGATAATAAGCCTAAGAAGATAAAAGATTCATAAATTAATTAAAGATGGCAAGAAATTTCCAATTCGAATGACTCATTTTCAGACAACAGATTCAAAAGGGGGGTCCCGAATTTGAGTTTTGAACCATTCGGGAAATAGGCATTCGGGAAAAAAAATTCGGGACACCCTAATTCTCACAAAAGTCTGTTCGGGGGATTATCCTTTTGGGAAATTCCATTCGGGATTTTAACCGGGAACCATTCAATATAAAAGCGTTGTCGTTGATGAAAGTGTTGAGCAATGATAATCAATGATAATCATAAAAGATAACTAAACAGATTAATCTGGTCAAGATTCATGTTATTGGGAGGATTTACACATCGTTGATGGAAGAAATAATTTACTGTGGTCTCAAAAAGATGGTTTCACAAATCGAGCATTCCACATAAAAAGTTTTATTAAAATAAAACTGTTCAGCTAATCAGGTATACAAACATTTGTGGCAATGGTATACTTGCACGTACCATACATGTGAACAGAGATAGATAGGGGGCCAAATGTTTTGGAAGCAAGAAACAAGCCAGTGTGGTTCAGTTTGTGAATGGTTCGTCTGAGGATCTCCACAAAACGTTCGAAATATACGGATGCAATTTTCACAAATTCGGGAGCAACTTCGACAAATCTAAAATAAAATAAAAAAAAGGTGAACAAACGAACTAATTCTCAGTAATATAATATGCTGTCAACGAAATAAAGTAACGAAAATAAGGATACATTTTCTATTCATTGGAGAGAAACTAACACAAAGACTAACACAGAAATGTACACAAAAAATTTCAGCTCAATTGGATCATTATAAATTGTTAGCGAAATGATTTTGATGGCAAACGAGACATTCAATTCTGAGCCCTTCTCAAATAGAAGTGTTATGACACCATCCTGGATTGGAATTACCAGGAATGTGTTAGGAATTGATGGATTGGAGTAGATTTTTTTTAAACATTATCAATTTGATTATATTATAAAAGAAATTTGGTTAAAAAAAAAAGAAAAAAGACCATAACTTACCGAAAAAATGAAGAATATGGCGGATAGTCAGAGTTTTTCAATAGATGGATGAAAAAAAGTCAAAATACATGCTTCGGTATAATAGACTTGGAAAGTTACCTTCATTTTCTTAGAGTAGGCAATCTGTAATACAGAATTCGTAACTTTATTTCATCAATTCGATTTTTGGATCGACTTAGTATTTTATAATATTATTCTTGGAAAAATATTGACTTATTAAGATGAAAATTGAATAATTCATAGATAAAATACAAGTTTTATAAATTTTTTTTTATACTAACGTCATGTACTGAAACTTAGAAATTTTGTTTTAAATTAGGTAAGTTATTCAATTTAAAGAGAGTATCTAATTGGGTGTACTGTATTAAGCGTTTTAATCACTTACTGCAGTTGAACACAATTGTTCCATTCTTCATTACAGTTAATAAACTTCGGGGAACATTTTCAGTTCATTTTATTGGTTGAATAAAATGAACTCAAGTATTATACCTATTTTTTAGTGTTATTTGATATGGTATCAAAGATCACGCATTGAAAAATAGTATTTGACAAAAATTTAATATATAAAATTTTGTACATGTATTACATACCAAAATATTTGGAGGGGCTTCTTAAATGAATTTATGAAAATATCGAACTTCTTTCTTAAAATATTATGGAAATAAACTGAAAAATGAACAGGTTTTTGAATGGAAAACTGCTAAAAATTGATTTCGACTAATTTATAGAAATTAATCTATAGCAGTATTAAGTAACTTCATTATGAATTAAGGTGAAAATATATAAAGCTTAGGGTTAAAAATCAACTCATTCTACTTGACTTTCCAAGTCTATTAAAGTAATAAGAACCGTTACATTAAAAATTTAAACCGTATGACGCGTGGTTTGATGAGAGGAAATGCAGTGCCACATTTGGTGCAAATCTGTTCTGTAGTTCGTTCACAAGTAGCAAAACAATGGCTCAAAAATGCTTTTTTGTGGACATTATTAGAAACCAATTTCTTAGAAACAGACTGAATTATAAAGTGGAAAAACTAGCACACTTCTTTACCAATAGAGCTGAAATTTATATAGTGTACAAATGTAAGGCTTAGGAAAGTACGATGAGCAAATGCAAGACTGATGAAATCACCGCATGCACGTTTAAAATCTACGATGAAATTGGGAATGTGCAAATAAACACGAGGAATCATATTTGAAAAGAGCAGCAGGATGAATTAACACACCGATAAAGCGAAAAATTCATACCAAATGTTGGATGTCATGCAGATCTGTTTGGTAGTTTGCTCACAATCTCACAATTAGCAAAAATGTGACTCAAAAATAAATTTTTCCAGAACTTGATTAGAGGAACAAGATTTTTAGGATTGAACTGAACTTTATGAGAAAAATTCTGGCACAGGGAGCCTCGATAAAAAAAAAACTTAATTTTCTAGCGGGGGCTCATTAAGTTAGAATATTCTCTTTTTTTTTTCGAGTTTGAAAAACCACTTCAAAGGTAAACCTCTACGCATGATTTAAGCAACAAAACAATAATAAATTATAGTTGAAAAAATTAAAAAGATTTTTCCTTTCCTTTCATTCAAACTAAAAAGAAACTTTTATCGTCAGTTTACCACACATCTCCCAATCATTCGAGAAAATTTAATTACAACATAAATATGGAACAATATTTTTACACATGTTGTCATAAAACAGAAACGTATGAAAGGCACTTTCCTCTCACTGCGAATTCATACAAAAATTTTTCCTATCAAATAGAATTCGATTAGAGGAGATAAAATTCGGAAAACAAAGATTAGAGAATGAAAAATTTTTAAAAAGTGAATTTAATTATTCAAACAGGTACGTAGCATAAATTAATTACTCACTTCATGAAAACGGCTCTAATTACGTCGATAGTTAGAATATACGGACTGGTCAAAATTGAAAGTATTTTCATTCCGCGGTGACTACGAATCCAGCCTTGAAGTTCATTATTCGCTGTTTCAATTGCGTGCTCGAATTTCGTGAGTACAGTCTCCGGTAAATCGGCGGCTTTCTGCAAAAGTCAAAAAATAGTCCGGCATTAGATACAATTCCCGCTTTGTTCGAATTCACCAAAATAAGCACAAAATTGCGGTTACATAGGTTTATCATCGGTCAGGAGGAGAATCCTCGCGACTTCAGAATAGCGTCGATAACTCGAACACAGTACTCTTCTTTTGGCAGAAGAAAAAAAGAGAAAAACAGAAAAACCCAATCTGAAAGGAAGATTAATTAGAAGACCTTCACGATTACACACACGCACAAAAAACAGCAGTTAAACGTCAACGCAGTCGATAATAAACCTTACGGCCGTGGATGGTGGTCTATTACGGTGTGCTCAGGGGTATTAATTTTCTATAGCTTTCAAAAAACCGTGCTTTTCGAGCTCTTTTAATGTGAAATACTGGGACACGCTCGGACACTTTGCCTTCAGCAATTTGTCTCTCGAGCCAAGTTATAGCCTTCGTCATTTTGCTGCCAAGACCAATTCGCCTCGTAATGAATATAAATAATTAAGTCTCGGTATTTATTGACAAACCAAATCAAATAAAATGTATTTGGTTCGTTTTAAAGGTCGCTTGCTCCTCGATTTCGAGCTTCTCAAAATATAAATCTCGTGCCTTTAGAACTTTCTGGAAAACAAGTAATTACGGGAACAGAAATACTTTTACGTGAAAAATTTTTCGAACAAATATTAATATTTTACGACTATTTGAGAGGCATCGCTTTCAACATGAGGCAGTCTTCTTTTAGAATATCTTTTGATAATTTAATAATATTGTGATTTTGATTTTTTTTCTTTTAATTATTCTTTCTTTGTTTTTACAAATCACCGATTCAAGTCCAAAACCTGTTGAGCCTTAAAAAGTGACTTTGAAACATACATCTGTACTTCAAACTTAGAAACTTCGAAAAAATTTTCCGTGTTTCTGTCAATTAGGTACTTAGTTTAAAAATTGGACTTGAATGTTTTTCTCGATGTATGTAATTGATTGGATGATGAGGATCGGTTTCCAATACAAATACAATCAACTGAAAAAATCTTTGCATTCTGAATAGATATTCCGGAGGACAGAAAGTGAAGTATTTCATGGTGGATACAAAGTTTACTGGGCAAGTCGAAAGCGAGACCAGCAACTGTATGAGCCGAGTAAACTTAATCAAATCCTTGCCTAGTGAAATATTTTCAATTCTTCACCATTGAAAGCAAAAAAAGCAAAAAACGCAGCAGCATACTTTTTTGCAGCTCAATAGCAACATACCATTACCGTATCGTTTTCCAGTAAAAAAAATGGAAGATAATTTAAGAAGGGAAATTTCAAAAATCAATACTGTTGAGTATCAAGAAATCAAACTAAAGTAACGTAATTTTGTCACATTGAATGACAGATGTTGAAAAACCAAATGGCAGTGCACAACATAATAAATTATGAACTGATTTCATTTTTTCTGTTTCATAAAGTTGGTAAAATTTGAGGATGAATTTGAGTAATGAAAGAATGAGGAACTCTTATCAGGAGCCACAATCACTCAATCGAAAATTACTACCGTATTCATTATAATGAAATAATATTTACCGTAATACATCTTTTACATTCCTGGCACTCGGGATCGAACGGATCGTTGACTGGATTCATCATCGCTGGCGCTGAAATCGTCCTTTGAACAGTTAAACATTTAGTGCAGCTAATGAGATTATTTCTGCGCAGAAAAGAGAGGGCATCGTCGAAACCTCGCTTACACATTTGTGACAAGACCTACAAAAATACAAAATCATTTTTCAGTCTTGAACATTTTATAATTTTATACTACTAAAACGTAGAAAGTTAAAAAAACTCACCTCAACGCTAGGTGGGAACAAAATTCTTCCAAAGCGATCTATATTAGGTTTTGATACTTCCACGCTGGTGTTGCATAAATTAATCTGAGAATACGAAAATCAAAATGGTTGAAAAGAATAGGAAAAAAAAAAAAGAAAAAAAAGAAAGAGGTGCAGGTAACTTCAATGTATCAAAAATGAGGAAAGCTCAAGTCGGTATGATATTTTGAAAAACCGCTGTCATAAGGGTGTAGTCTAGCCATGACTCATGCGGGCGGTTCACCATTTTTCATTTTACGAGGTAAATTCAGAACCTATTTTCGTCCAATTTGGATGTGATACCCTTGAATATACCCTATACTCGGACGGCTCTGTTTGTTTGATTTTCAAATTTTGATTTAAAAAGCAGAAAATGAAAATAAAAAAACAAATCCAACTGGGCACGAGGAGTTTACTAAGGGTAACACATCCGAATTCGACATAAATCGGTTCAACGTGAAAAAAAGGACATTTTCAACCGACAATTGGTGCTTGAATTTTGAACAGAAACCAGTGATTTTTGGATATGCATGACACATGAATGCTTAATTTGTATTTCTTTATGCACTTTTTCGAGCTGAAATTTCAGTCTTTTGAAAAGTTTCAACACTTGATACAACTCATATTAAAAGAAACATGCATATTTTAATTTTATATAGATCCAAGTTCAACATATCATCCATAACGCTCACCTTTCTGTTCAAGACTCCAGTCACCAGTAGCCAGCAAAAATTTCTCATATTATTCATAAAAAATTCTAAAAATTTAAATTTTGAATTATTTCGAATAGTTGAAAAACTCGATGTCTTCTACGCGTTTTTCCACATTACATTACCAGAAGTAGGTGTTGATTAGGTATTATAGTGGGTTTATACTTGCAGTAAAGTATTCATCCTTAACCCATTCAAGATATTAAATAAAACACAAATTCAAACAAATTACAAACTCACGTGGAAAAGTTGTATGGTAGTATCTCTTGGGCAAATATCCGACTCACCACAAAATGGCGAAACAGTGATAGTATTTTCGTCAAGGATGGGTAAATTGTTACTAAAACCTCCGTCCACATATCTAAAGCCTCGGAATTTTGGTGGAATGAAACCTGAGAAAAACGGTACAAAAGCGCTGGCTGAAAGAGCCTGCAAAAATAATAAAATTAGTAGAATAAAACCTTGAAAATAATAATCTCCATTTCATCAACTTAATTGTCAATATTTAAAAGCAGAATGGAACGATTGCGCTTTACGATAGCCCCCTCTCCCGAAATTCCAAAAAATGCGCCTAAATGTAGAAAAGTAATGCGCATTGAGCACGAACACTATTTTTTGAGGCAAAAATGCTGTAAAACCAGGAAGACCGAAAACAATTTGTGTAATTTCATTGAAAATACAAAGATAGAGCCCAGAATTTCGAAAAAAGTGATTTTGAAAAAATGAACAAAAACTATCCGAAATGGATCTGTAAAACTGATCAGTTTAGCTTAATTAAGCCCTTCCGGGAAATTAAAGAATGAATTCTTCATAACAGCGGGGTTTACTGGTCAGTCTAGAGCTTTTTTTTTCATTTTAATCCGCATTTCACAGTTACAGAGGTGATTTTTTTTTCCATGAAAATGATTAATCATACGTGGTATGTCTTTGTGAAAATATTTTGTAAAAACTTTCAAGTTAAAAATAATTTAATCATAGACGAAAAGAAAGAAAAAAAATAATAATAATCGTGCATTTGTCTTAGATGTACTTGTAATTACAGCTGTCTTTAATTGATGAATTCTTCGTATTGCTTTCTTTATCGGTCAATAAGTGAACGACACATCAAGGAAGAATTAATTGTGATATTTGAAATTCTTGAACTCGAGTTTCCATTAAGAAAAAATGAAAAAGAAATAATACAGAAAATACACCAAAAAGGTCGATTACATTAATCAACCTTTGCTTTTACATGTTCGACCATAAGTAAACTGATTTATAATCAGTCACTAAAACATGTCATGGAATTTCAATAATTAAAAATTGAAAAAAAAAACATTCAGCCAAATTTTATCCACCGGTACTCAATTTGGCAGAATTGTCAGGAAAGTAGAAAAATTGAAAAAAAAACTTATTCGATTATTTAAATGAATTAATTACAAAGTGTAATACCCAGATGCATAAGACAAAAAAACTAATGACCGTCAAATCGAAAGCCAACTCAACATGAAAGCATATTAATTAGGAACCTACCATAACAAATTTTCAACTTATTAATGCCCTGATTGTAAAATGATTAATCAAAAAAATTTGTATATTATGTATGTACAAATCCGAAGACAATAGAACTTGCCTGTTTCAGGAATGATGAGATAACACATGACACGCAGAGTACATCAATATTACCTCACTTTACGAATGAAGGAAAAAATAAAATAAAATAAAATAAATTACGTAGGTACATGACCGACAGCGCGACTTCTCTTATTTTTCATTTTTTTTCTTGTCGAATCATCTTACATATTACTGATTGAAAGTGCGCAGATGCATGTGTTTATGAAAAAATACATACTTTCCCCCATGTTTTCCAACTGATAGCTTTGTTTACCATTTTGCTAAAGCTACGTCAATAGAGGGATGTTTATAAAAATCAGAAATTATATTTTGATTTTTTTATCGTACGTTCAGAATTATTCGTTGAATTTTCCTTCAAGAAATCAGAACAAAATGTTCACAAGAGTAACAAGATTTTAATCATTTTTTTCAATAGTTCAACAAAATCTTTTGAACAGCTGACTCATCTCAAGTGGAGAAAACACGCTCTACATGGAATACTAGTTTCTTTTTTTATTCAATAGTCCAAGGTCGACTATCAACTCAGGAATAATTAAGCAAATGTAGCTTATTTTACTTCAACCATTAAATATTTTGCAATAAAATGCCTTCTTTTCGACCCGCTTCCCTCCCCAATATATTATATCTAAATGTATTTAGGCTACAATAAAAATATGAGATTAATTTCTAATAACTGTTCGTATTCGATATTCTTTTTTAAATTTTTTCTAATTAAAAAAAAACAAAGAACAAGAGTACCTATTATAATCCGCAATTCTAACTCGTAGCCTCCAAATAGTAATAATTTTTTCCTTCAGTTTTCAGAAAAAACAATAACAGGTCAACATTATTAAAAATAATATAAAAGAAATATATTGTGTAAATATTTGAAGATAGAAGTTCACAACTATAAAAGCCAAAGATCAAACATCAAATTGAGAATTCAACTGGCTTCGAAATTTTTCTTAATTTATTCTATAAAAATCAAACTATGCCTCAGCACATTTAGTCTGATTTCAACTTTTTTTCTTTCAGAAGGAGGGGTATAAAGCATATTTACCAATGCGCAAACTTTTCTTGAAATATTAGAAATTTTTTTCAAAAAATTGACGAATCAAATTGATCGAACGCAAATAGGTAATTATTATGAGGCTTAATGGGTAAATAGATACGTCTTAGAATACAAAATTAAGATGAAACCGCTTATTTTTAGAGAAAACTAGGGGTTTCGCCGCTCCCAGGCCCTCACTTTCCTCAGCCGTCCAACCGCTTCCAGCGGAAAGGTGAAAGACCGATATTATCCAAAAATTCATTAAATTTTTCTGGCCAACAAAACCAAAAAGTCATCAAGTTTTTTTTTACTAGGAAGAAATATTTCTGAATATTTCAAAATGTATCTAAACTGAAAAAACCTGTTTCTTCAAACACCACTCCAAAATATGAAACTAATTCTTTCTTCAGACGTCTAGGAAGTCAGAAAAAAATAACAAAACGGAAGTTTCTTTCAGCCTACCTATAGTTGATGGAGAGAAAAAGATTTCGTGGTAATTATTAAAACAAAGTAAAAACAATTCGGGAATAGTTTTTTCGATTCATAGAAAAAGTTTTAAAACTATTGGGAAACTCTGAGTTACTCTACAGTACGCACTTTCAATTTGAACTTCCATGATTCAAAATAGGTAAAAATATCTTTTACTTTCAATATTTTATAATGTTGAGAAAATATTTTTGAAGCTACAAAACAACTCTACTCCGACTTGATCAGATTTTAATTCAGACATTAATTAGGTTTTAAAAATAAATGAAAAGAATAATACAAATAATAGACGGTATACTTACATCGATTAGTTCCTCATTTGACTCGAATTCCGAAACAATAAAATTGCTTCCGTCAATAACTTTCGTCATCGAAACAAATAATCTACCACTGACAATTTTGTAAGCATTATTTGGTAGATGCTACAAGGAAAAATCATAATTAGTGAATCTAGATCTCATTCTCGAAGACAAATAATAATTGTCATTGTTACAAACAAATACCCATGTTATGTTTAATACACACATACCTTTTCAAGTAGATATCTCAAATTTCTCTGAATATTTACGAGGGGATTGAAAGGGCCTAAAGTGCGTCCACGAATTTCATTAATTAGTTGCAGTATTTCGCTGGTAAACGTTCCTGCAAAAAAAACATACAACAACATAATAGTGTAAAAATTACAGCTTCAAGTATATATATGACAATTATTCAGTTTTACCCAAGAATTGTCACGTAGTATTTGAAAAACAAACATGAAATAGTATTTCAACGATTAGAATTATAGTTATTAATTCTGATATAAGCTGTACCAACTCACCTAAAGAAACTTCTGTCAACAGGCAGCTAGCAGCGATAGCTCCGATCGAGGCACCAGATATTTTATTCAATAACAAGTGAGGAGCATATTCCTTGAAGCAAGATGAAACTCCAACATAATAAATTCCCAAGAATCCACATCCAGCAAACGAAATGTTCACGTTTTCCATACTAGGTACGAATGAACGACGAAGTCTGCGATCGATTATGATATCTACTTCTTGTTCACAAAAGTGCGAATATATTGAATAGAAATTTTTCAACAGTTGGAATCAGAAATTACGTTATCATCAATTGAATAAACAAGGCGAACGTTTCAACTCACAGCCGAACGCAAACAGATTTTACGGCAGACTAACTTGAACTAAACGTCACAACTTGATTAGGTTAACTGTTCAGACTCAACTCATTAGTTGATGCCTGGCGAGTATAGAAGAATATTTCAACTTCGAATTACCTCCCACCACAGAATGGTTAAGGTATAGCGTGATTCAAATATAAAGAAGAGATAAAAGTGAGAAAATATATGCCAAACGTTCAATGTACAAAAAGTCAGAATTTACCAACTTAATTAAATAAAAGAAATTACTAGATTTATAGTAATACCTAGGTACTTACTCGACAAATATTTACTCCCTCGCTGTTGAAATGTTTCGTGAGGCGTCCAAAATGATAACTACTTATACTTAATTCGATTACATTTTCTTTTCCCAGTCAATATTCCAGATTGCAAAAAATCTTGCAGAGAAAATTTTTACGCAGAAATATAAAGGACTATTTCCAGATTTCAGAATCACCCCTAAAAACTAAAAAGTCTCCTCGATCCACCGGCCACAACTCCCTCCCCCGATCACAACTCCCTCCCCCCCTACGAAACATACAAACGAGATAAAATAAAAATATCCACATTTTCGGTTTTTTGGGTGTAAAACAGGTTATAACTCGCAAAAAATAGACTTTATGAAAAAATTCTTCAACAAAAAATATTCTCCATCAAATTATCTACAACTTTTTCTAAGTACCTACTTGGCAATTTTCTTTTTTATAGTCATAAGAACGGGACGAACATACAGAGCGCCGAAGATATGTACTTTTTCTTATCATACAAATAAAAAATTTTTTTTAATTTTAGGGGACTTTTAAAAAGTGATTCTGCAGATTGTCCTTAACGTTTCTACAAGAAATGTTTTTTTGCATATCGTCCCTGTTCTTGTAAAACCGCATTAAGTTAAGTACGAAAAAGTAAATTTTTGGGAAACTGAAACAAACGTTTTAAAAATTCAAAACGCAGTATTTAATCGAACTTTTGGGTTTTTAATTATCATTAGCATTAGGGGCATTAGGTAAATAGAGATCGAGTCTTATCAATTCAAAATTTTCTTACCCGCTCCACTATCTATGGGTAATTCTCCCAATAAGTCAAAAATTGACTATTTTTTTTTGAAAATTTTGAACTTGTATTTTTAAATATTTTTTTATGTGGAAATAGTAGTGGGTGTGTCCCTGAATACGTACCCAACATTGGTTGAGCTTGATTCTCACCACAGGGGGAAGGGGGTATACTTCGGACACACTACGATGGAATTCCATAGTAGTGACTTGAAATGTTACACATTGCTTTGATCAAATGAATCTTTGACCATTTTTCAAATATTTTTGGTGTTTTTTAGAGACTAATTAAATTTTAGCAAGAAATTTTTACTAAAAATTGTTTTGGTGAAAAAATTAAAAAATTTTTTTTTTGCTTGATTAGCCTACTTTCATATGTATCAAAATAGACCACTTAGATTATATTTCATCATTGTAAATATTTCAGTGCCATTATTCCAGGATGACTTAAATTTTCTCCACTACCATGGAAAAAAACTGATTACAAGACTTTAACTCTCCCCATATTAATGTTCATGCATCATAAATTTTAACCAATACCATTAATTTATTTGGACAAGGTATCTCTCCCTAGGAATCATTTTGTTCAATTTGAAAAAAAATTACTATTCCATCAAAAATGTGGACAATTAATGAAAACCAAAGTGATTACATCCACTACTATGGACATTTTACCCTATTTGAGTGCTCTCCTTAATTTTGGTGAGGTGGGGAAAAAAAAAAGAAATTATTGTATATTTTAAAGATCATTAGCTATCTAATAAATAAATTTAAAAAAATAGTTTGAAAAGGTTTATTTATGGAGCACAAACAGTGATTTCAGCAATTTTCGTGTTATTGGGAGAATCACCTTATTATAGGGGAATTTCAGGGAATTTTCCGACTTAGACTTACGTGGTATTCATTCGATAAGAATAGGAAATCAAAAAAAAAACCACGTAAAGTAATGACTTACGTGGTATTACCACGTAAGTCGGGTATTTTTTTTTTTTGGCTGCCGATTTTTGTCTGGGCCGATTTCTCGATTTTTTTTTCTGCTTAGTAATCAACAAAAACATGAGAATCGTCAAAATTCGACTTACGCGGTTCTACAAGAACAGGGAAGATATTTTATATTGCCATTTGTCTTCCACTTTCCGTGGACTATGGGGGAGAGACGACGAACTCTGCTGAGGCGGTCTAATTTAGGAAATGAAAAATTTGCTCGGGCTTAGAGCCAGAATATTTTAGACTTTTTGAAAACTTAACCCTTGCAATAAGTACGAGTAGGTATATACGATATTGTAGAAATTAAAATCAACTTACCTCGTTCTGCGCTCAGTGTCGCAAAAAATGAGAATGAATATGATTCCTTTTTTTCAATCTCAAATTTATATTTTATTTAAACTTAAAGGTTTTATAATAAAGTGAAGAAAAAGTGTACATATTTCTTTCTGAAATTTTAAAGGTCAAATGTTTAAGAAATGTTGAAATTTCTAGAAATGTAGGGTTATTTATTTAATTTACTATATTCGTTTATCTCAAACATGATTTAATTTTTCATTTTTTAATTCATTAATTTTAATATCGTTAGGTATAAAGATAACTTCTTTAGGTGTAATTAAAGATATCATATTTCTTTAGATGTAATGCTACAGTTTAAAATTTCGTGACGTTATGGAGTTTTAATGTTTAACCAGATGATAGTGAAATAACTAAATGAACCATAAATGATTCATAATCAGAATGTAATTTTTTTGCGCAGTAAAAATGATATTTCAGCGCGCCTTTATCGGGATTTCAGCCGTGCATTACTTTTCCTTCCTAGAAGTAAAAAAATTTTTCCCAAGATAAACTTGAGTAGAATACAAATATTTTTCCATCCGGTTATATTTGTCCAAGGAAGAGGAAAAGAATAAAAATATTAATACCTGAAAGATTATAAAAGTGGATGATTTTATATGAATTAAAATAATTATATTGTTAAGGTCCGACCGCATTGCCTCCCCCAATGATTTCGGTGAACTGTTTTTAAGTAATCAACCAAGATAAAAGTAAAACAATCAGCAAATATTTTCAACCTGAACTGATTGCGAGTTCAAGGAAAAAGTGATGATTTATGACGTCAACGAAAAAATGAGAATAATTGCAATTGAGCATAACACAATGTTTAAAAAGTACATACAACAAATTACTAGAACTCCACAAGAAATTATAATCGAACAGATAAACTTAAAAGAATTTACGTAAGTTCAATTTAATCGCAATTTTATCATGCGTGTATTGGAGGCAAATGCGAGGTAATTAATGGCGTAATAATTTTGGGAATTCTCGGTAAAAAAATGGACTGGTCATAAGTGGATTTACTGGGTGGAAGGGGGAATGATAAAAATCAAATTACACCCACCCCCCACAAAGACTAAAAAAAAAAAGTCCGCCTATGGACTGACTCGTAAAGTATAAGATACATAGGTACGTACAATAATTAAAAATTGAAACCACATTTTTTAGTATTTTCAATAGGCAGCCGACAGAGCGAATGGTGAATTAGGTACAAAACAAAAAAATTAATTAATGAAATGAAAATTGTGTACTCGTATGTTGATTTTCACCTCAAGCATTTTTTTTCTTTTGCCATGGTCACTTACTGACCCTAAAAATAAAACTTTCTTTATCTTTCTAAATTACCTAACCAAAAATATATCCGACCTTAGTAAGAGAAGAAATTCACTACTTAGTACTTCCGCCTTCATTTTCATAATCAGTCAGACTTAAGAGAGAATTCTCAGGTTTATAATTTATTTTATTCAGAACTCAACTAATTTATTGAATCTCATTATCAATATGACTAGATGAAATTATACTTTTTCAATAAATATTATCGAAATTATCTTAATTTAACAGATGGAATAATTTGAAACATGAAAGGGAAACCTGCCAATTAGGTAGTGTTGTTGTTATGAACAAATAAGTGATTCGAAAAGTAACTCTTAAATATGGTAGGTATGAATCACTGATACTTCCGAAGAGAATCAAGGTCTTTTTATGCTTTATTCGTACGACATCAATGTAAACATAAACTACACGCTAATAAAATTAAAAAAATACCGCGATAAATAATTAGGTTAAATTTAATTTTCCCGTTTCGAAAAATTATTTTTGATACGAAATAGGCACAAACTAAAAATTTATAAGCTTTTTGACAAAATTAAAACGCCTTTCTGAAGAAAAAATATTTCAGAAAAATGTCAAAAAAATTGAATAAAATGAAAAAAACTGACAAGTTGGCAACGTAAATTTTGAAAGAATTTGAAAACGAGCAGAAGTAAGTTTACGTAAATATCCATCAGGCGAATTTAAAAGATGAAGAGTGGACAAGCATTTGCGGGAATTAATTGAACAAATTTTTATTTTTTTCTCCATACATTTTAGTCTATTACCAAGTAAGAACCAGTTTCTTCCGTAACTCGTAGTCGTAAAACATTACGATTATTTCTGTTATTTTCAACAGAAATCGTATGTAGGGTCAATAATGACGTCAAATTGATTAAACTTCATACTGAGCTTAGTTTTTCATGGTAATTGTTAAAGCTTTAATTTAGTATTATTCATCTAGGCCTACGTATCCTGTAAAGTTAAAAAAAAAAACAGATTTTGACAGAAGTTAAAACTAATTCGCAGTAATAACTAGACTGCATTACAGTCCCTTTTATAGTGACGCAAAACTTTTGGCAAACGAGAATAGGTATAGAGCCGAGTTTACTGAAGTTTGAAAAATATTCGGTTTGAACTCATCTCATCTCTCATTTTTCACCTATAAATAATTACTTGGATTTCGACAACAAGCGAGGATTAAATTCTGCTTCATTCTTACATGACAGATTCCAGATAAGAATCGATAAACACTATTATTACGTAAACAATTTTTGGGCTGAAAATGGAAAAAAATTCAGATTATTCGCTCCAGATAACTAATTGCGTAAGTCGACTATTCAAATACGAGACAATGCAATCACCTTTTTCACGATTCGTGGCTACAAAGCATAAATATGGGTTTGTGCAGCAAGAGCCAATTGGAGCCAATAATCAGTGACAAGGCAAATGATAAATAAGATGAATGAGCAATAAGACTTAGATACGAAGTTCACGCACATGATATTACCTTGGAAAATGTTTGAATTTTGATAGTATTTTCAACTGCAAACAACATTTTGTGTCCTTAATTCAACCAATAACGACAAAATTATACGATAAAAACAAAGGCATGCTAAGAAAATATTTACATTTCTTTTCAAAATTCAATAATAACACGTTGGTCGAAAGCGATAAAAACAAAGAAATGAATAAATTCAATTTTGCCTCTGTCATCGAATGAAATCAATTTCTCGGTAAATATAATAAACAACGTCAGAGATATTTGAATTTGAAACTAGGTACGCTAGATAAACTTGCCGCATAATCCAGCATAACCATATTATTAAATAAAAATTTAAAAAGAGAATTCTTCAGTAACGACAATCTTTAATTTAACATTTTCATCATCAATATTAAAACGGAGTTGATAATTTTCAGTTCATCCTAGATGATATTATACACTAACAGAGCATACGCAACTTTAACAGCACCACGCAACAAATGCGTAAAAATCTTGTAAAACCAACCTCTTTACGTAGCGCGACGAATATCGTCAACTATCATCCGCTGAAATAATTCCATCAAACCAACTCGTCAGCGAACCTACCGTGGCCAGATTAATGAGCAAAGATAATTTTCTTTAGCGAACGGTTCCGACATGTACATTGCATTCCAAATTTTTCTGTCAATCACAATCACTTTATAATCTAAAAGTTCCAACTGTCGAATTAACATTTCGTTTTTTCCTTTTCCTTTATAGTAAGTTGAAGAGGATGATGTGCGAGCCAATAGAATAGCAGCTCTGAAAATGTTTGCAATCAAAAGACAAAATATAAAATTCTGGCGCTTAAAACAAAGTTACAAGACTTACACAAAATGAAAAAATATGAAAAATTAAGCTGTTAAGCCAAAACAGATAAAAGACAAGACGTAGAAAATGGGAGTATGATATCAGATGACCAAACCGTCCGGCAACTAAAACATCCTATATAAAAATGATTTAATGATAAGCATACCTACCTAATAATGATGTATAGCCCAATGAGCTGAAATTTGGTAAGAAAGAAATACCTAGTTAATGGACCTTGAGTATTTTTCAAGGAACACAACTTTATGAGCATCAGTTATACATTGAAAAGTTAGTTTTCATCAAGCTCAAGGTTGGTGTAATGGAATTAAAATTTTTTACATTCATTCTAATATTGAAGTTCTAAAAGCTGACATGAGGCCCGTTTTACTTTTCGAAATGTTGTCAAACTATCACAGCGCCTTTCGAAAACTCCCAGCTTTTCACATAAAGTAAATAACATATGAAACGAGGAAGGGAAAAAACTTGAGACACCTTACACAAAATAAAGATTGCGGAATTAGAATTAATAGGAGCACAATTCATAAAATTATTCTGCTTCTATGTAAGTGCTTCTAGGGAAAAATTTAACTATCAATTTTTTCCCCTATTAATTGATAGACGAAAAATAGATCGTTGTAGTTGCACTATATTGCGTTAATTCAAATGTATAATTTTAAATTTCATTGACTTCATTTTATTCCCCTTGAGTTTGAATTAACTGTTGAAACACTATATCCCGAATATACATATCATCATATTTTATCATCGACACGGTCATGTTCAAGTTGCTAGATTCACATTAAAAATTATTCACCCATGGTATCGAATAAAAATATTTTTAAAAAAAGATGCTTATTCTTCATCTTTACACCATCATTTTTTTTTTTTGTGTGTGAGAGATGGGAAAGAGGAAATGGAAATGATGGTTATCAACATCGTCATCTGATGTCATCTGCATATTACACTCCTTAATCCTCAAAGCAAAGCTTGGCCCTATGATTAAGCTAACTAACATTTACTTTTGTTTGACTATGCAACTCTTTACTAAAATCCATAAGATTATGTCGACTTACTTTCTTAAATTGGAAAGTGCACAAGATTCCGGATCAACTGGTTCCCCTTTTCGATTAGTATGAATCAGAAAGTCTGCAATCATCAAAAAATTAATATCAAAATGCAAAAGTTCATCTTATCGAAAAATATTTTGTCCAGATAGAAATATAACATTTATTGGGAATGGAAGAAAATAAAAGCTAAATTATTTCATGAATGGGTCTGACAATGAATAGGCTGAATTCTCGTACATCCCCATTTTTTTTTTTTTGGCATTTTTCTTTAAGAAATAACTGGCTTATAATTTTTCTCTAACACACACAAATTTTAAGAAAAATCTTTGACGTAGAGATATTTAATGAGAAACAAATTTGTCTTTTCATACTTTTTTCAAAATTGTTTAGAAATACAAAAAATAATTTCAGGGGGCATACTCAAACCTACAAATAAGCAATCAGATCGAGTTGCCGAAATGAGATTTTAGTCAATTATTCTAGAGATCGAACCCAGCCTATTCACAAAAAAAAAGGATTACTGCTTTATTTTATTTCAGTGAAAAAAGACTCATTTCGTATAAAACACTCACCTATTTTATGATAGTAAGGAGAAACACAATGCAATTCTACGGAATTTTTGGTTGGTATGATTTCCTTCAATTTTTGTGAAACATCATCAAAAAAATGATCTTCAGCTCTTCTTTCTAGAACATCGTGGAATCGAGAATATTTTAAGAAATACCGTATTCGTATTATAATAATTGCTCGCGCCAATGCTTATTGATTGAAATAAAGGTAAGAATAAATGAAGTAAGTTTACCATCAAAGACCATTGAGAAATGCAGTTAGTAAATCAATTATTCACTCGAAATATTACATTCGAAACTTACGCAAAGCTTTTATTTCTTGGCAGTATTTTTCATGAAACCAAGGAATATCTCTTTCTGGATAATCAAGACAAACTGCTCGATTTAGTTCCATTAAATTATGACGAACATACTTCACGAAATTTTTCTGCAATTAAAAATCATAAAAATTCCTTTGTGGTCGGCAAATAAATTTTATACGTCGCAGAATGCAACAAACAACTAAAGCGAATCTATAATGGCTTATAGCCCAGGAACATTAGTTTAAAAAACGCCCTAACCCTCAATAAAATACCTACAAGCTGAAAATTTGGTTATGGGACTTTAGATGTTATAGAGGACCATGAATACTACCCATAACCAAATTTTCAGCCTGTAGGTATTTTATTGAGGGTTAAACCCTAATGTTCCTGGGCTATTATTACCAAACTATAGAATACAAAAAATAATGTGAAATCAGAAAAAGGATATTGCATATTATTTTCAATGGGCAAAAATTGAAACCAACTTTTAATCACTTAAAAAATTATTAAATCATTGAAATTTTTCCAATCGGCGAACATTTTTCAGGCTGAACTTTTTCTGTCTTCGTATTCGGACAGAAATCAAACAATAATAGTCTACTCTTCTTATTTTTACAGTAGTGATTGAAAACATCTGATTGGATATAATTTGTAAAAAATTAAGTTTTTTTTAAACAATTTGGCAACATTTGTAAGGAACCTATTCAATGAATAGAAAAAGCGGTTTGCAATATACACGTTCACTCATGCGTAAGTATACATTTTTTAGATCATGCGGCACAAATCATAAACACAAGCATAAGAGTTTCTATGCAATAAAGGCATCAAATTTTTTCACAAAATGAGTTCTTCCAAGGTTCAATTCAATTGTTTACACCCAAGCCCTACTTACAGTAAAAATATTATGTCCAAAACAGCACACATTGCTGAGAAAATAGACTTCAGAATTGAGGAGCAACATAAGAAGGTTACGTAACTTGAAAGTTTTTTTTTTTCCTGGTAAAATTGAAAAAGTGCACTTATTCCCTGTTCATTTACAAATAATTATAGAATAGACAAAGGAAATAGCTTATTTCGTTTGGGTCCAATATGTAGGTGAATTTACTGTCATTTTCCCTTTATGTTTGCAGTTTACATTCAACCAGTCGATACGATTAGCTCAACACGATTGGAAGGCAAGTTGTTTATACGAGTACCCACGTGCACATATAATTTTATAAAGATTGAATAACTGGAAAATATCTTTCACTCACATTAAATGATGTCTGAATTTCACGATCTAGTTGATTAAAAAATTGAACATTGAAAATATAGTCAGTGAGTTCAACAGGCAAAGCATGATAGTAACACAATGCTAACGCTGTTCTCAGAATAGCATTCCCGGATGAATCATTTTTATACCTGTGAATTAAGATGATTAAAAATAAAGATATAGGCACTGAAAAGAAATCATCACGTGCATACAATTACCTGAGAATCATTTTTTTCATGACATCGACAAACTCTTCACAATTTTCAGAAGTATATCCGAAAGTAAATGTATAATTTAACAAAATGTTCAATAAACCAAATTGTAATGTTTCTTTTTCAGCAATAACATGCGCTATGACAGTATCTGTTACTTGTGGGTCTATATGCGAGCAATGTGACATATTATACACGTAATCTCGAATGTATTTGGCATCCATACTTTCTAACGGCACTTCTTTCAATCTAGAAGATTTTTCAAAAGTAATTCGTTAAATACAATATTGATAAATCAAATATAAAATATACAATTAAATTACATAAAATATGTGATGTGATCCACGAAAAGGTACCTAAAATTGGCAAACAACTTTTAAAGAAATATGTATTTAAAAAATATAAAAATCATGTTTTCACGTTTTCTTTTCATCGGATTTGAACTTTGGTTCTGACTTTACCAAAAAAAAAAGATTTTTAAATAATTCAAAAATTCAAAATGTCAAATCTCAGTCAATTTAAAGTCAATTACAAAGATCTTTTTAGCAAAATGCTGACAAGACCTTTCTCTATCAAAAGCAATCAACTCGAAAATGAAATTTTTAACTTAGAGTACATTTTCAAAGATCACATCACAAATAATAATACCTATCGCAAATAAGGTCAAATAACGGAGACGTCTTGACAACTTCTCTGTACTGGAACGCTCTCAGTATTTCATTCAAGGTTTCAAAGTTTAAATTACGTGCACAAGATAAATGCTCGAAAGAATTGTTATTGAGCGCAGCGAGCATATTCATCTGGAATAACAAAATAAGCACATTCAACGATAGTTAAACGCCGTATTTCCTTGTGATAGTATATCTGCTTACATAATGAGGTAAAAATTTGGAAAATCTATCAGTTCTTTGCAAACGGTTCAGCACCAATTTTAGAATAAACGAAGTTGACATATTTTCGGAAACATTTAAACGAGACATATTGTCGACAATTCGATCCCATATTGGGTTTGTAATATTTGTTAAAGATGGCTGGAGGAATGCAATCATCAAACCTAATCTGACATAATCCTTTGGCGCCAAAATTGAATTTTTATCACCGAAAAAAATTCTCATTAAATATTCGCACATTTGTTTTTCAAAACTTCCACTGTAATAATTTCTAGCCTGATGATAGTTCAAATACCTGTAAAATTAAGTAAAAGGTAATTAATTATTACAGATTATATAAGAATAATACAGAAGGTAGTCTTTAATTTTCATCAATATGTTCTCATCCTTCAGAAGATTATACAAATTCTTTGAGATACCTATATCAGTACATATCGTCATTATAAAAACGAAAAGAAGCAAGTTAAAAATTACCGAATTCGACAATTTTGCATTTTTTTTTTTTTTTATCTAATTAAGAATCACTATTTTATGATTATTTTTATGGTCATAAATATTCAGAAAAATCAAAAACCAATTAAAAATACTAAATAATGACCTTTATTTTACTATAAGCGACGAAAAATAAAATGAATAAATAAATAATTACCCCAAAGTCGGTATCAATTTCAAAATTAGGGGTGAAATCAAATGGTTAATTGAAAAAATGTTCATGTGACGATATACCTAAAGACTTTTCTCTTTTAAATTTGACTAATTTAAGGTTTGAAAAAAAAAAACATAGAAACGTTTAAAAAAAAAATCGACATAACTTACCTTAATGTTATCCACGTTAACCTATCGATTGAAATAAGGGAAGAGAAATTAAAAAAGTAATCCAGAACGCGTTTCCAGTAAACATTACTACCCTCTTTCAAAAGCGAATAGTCGGTAGTGAAAAGCCAGTAATAAAAATTATTCATGTCCGAATACAGTTCATTTGAACACAGTGGTTTTTCCGAATAGAATTTCAGCATTTCTTCTGGTATTTGATTAGAGTATTTCATTTTAGGGAAAAGAGACATAACAAAAAGTCTTCTGGAATCATTCTGTCCTGTTGGATTTGACAACCAATCATTTATTATTTGATCGATTTCGTGCACTAACGGACTGCATTCCATATTTTCCAAGGCAACCTACAACACAAACTGGAAAAATTGTATAAAAAAGAATTAGAAAGAAAGTTTTGCAATAAAAATCCATACAAACTCAATTTACGTCGTATAATACTGCTATCTCTACGGCACTAAGATATTTCACGCTTCCAGAAAGTGACATGAGTAGTTCTCTTTCATATGATGCAAACTGACCTTGCCACGTTTTGAAACATAATAATAATACGATTTTTAATACACTTCGTGCTCTGCTGCTTTCAATTTCTGGGTCTTGGCTTCGTTGTAGCACCATACGACTTTTTTCAATAAATCTTTTCAATGCATCAATACCCATAATAGGAACCATTTTTTGAAAGCAAACTGTTATTTTTCCGAGGGTTTCAAAATCCGAGTAAAAATCTGCAATAAAACGAAACCATACAGACTGAAATACTTATAGGAACATTTGTAAATGTAATGAGTCACAAAGTCAGGAACCTTTGTAATAAAAAACTCATTTTTAGTTTTTGATCAACTTTGACTAATGAAGATATGCTCCTTCGAACGGCATGACAAAAAAATTTAGAACAAAATCTTTAAGCGACAAAAATGCATCATCAATCGCGAGAAAGTGCATCAAAATGAATGCGATCAATCTTTTGGAATGACTCTCCTGTAAAATCTGTGTTTCGAAGCTAAGGTTCTTTCGTTTGTGACAAATCACATTCCATCAATATTACACTTACCCAATTTTCTGAAAATTATCAGCAGTATATCATTCAAGAGATGGAAGCTACTAAGATCGTTGAAATCTCTCAAGACAATACATACGCGAGCTAAGGCTGATTCAGTAATATCAGTATCTTCTGAGTTTTTTACAATATTTTCAAACGAATTAATCAGTATCTTCAACGTTTCTTTTGGAACATCAAATCTATGCAAATAGAGGATGCAGCACGCGAGTTCTTCCAAATTCATTTGGGAAGTATGACTCACAATGGATTTAACCAAGTTTTCGAAGGATGAGGATTTTAGTGCGGCTTTAAAATCAAGAAATTTCAGTAAAAAATCGGAGCAAGTACTTTCTTGACAACTTTCGAGAAACTTTTGCAATCCTCTCAACGTTAATACAGCTTGTACCAAGTGTTCCGTTGTTGGAGATTGAATTTGATCGATAATTTTCAATATATCTGAAGCGAGTTGGCATTCTTTCAGTTCTTTAACATTCCTGTCCTCTGTTTTCTGATATAACGTATCTTTGTAGCCCAAAAGAAAACGATCCAATTCACCAAGTAAGAACATGTCATTATTCAAAGGAAATTCAATATCTGCTTGGCGAGATATCTGATTATCACCGTAAAAACTCATATTCTGCCGAGAAACACCGAAAGAACTCCATTTGCGATAGGAAAAACAATGTTTCTCAAGATTACACAATGCTGGCTTCAAATAAAGGCTGTAACGGAATGTACCGAAAGTTTTCAGGAAACGCTGACAGACAATCATTTCACTTTATGGTTTCAAGTATAAAATTTTGACATTCCTAATACGAACTAATAAATAGAGCAAAAATAGTTATTACTAATTTTTTAGATTTCACACCACGTAGAAACATAACAAATCTATTTCTAATTTTTAATTTCAAATCCTATTTAAATATTAATCTGAGACATTATCAAAAAAATTTCAAAACAATTTTGAAAAATGAGAATTTCATTTCAATTTTCGATGGACCGGTGCTGTGCTGCTGTCCACGCTTGTTGATTTGATTGTGTTTGTGTGTGTGTGTGATTTGTTTGGATTTGTTTGAATTCCTTATCACACAATCGAAGTTGTCAATTATTCACTAGAGCGCTCAAGTATCTGCGTGATGTGATGAGACGTAAGGTATGACGGTGTGACTGCACTGTTAACTGTGACATGACTTTTTTATCATACTGATACAAAATTTGGATAAAAATTTATAAGAAGACAATTTCATTTATGTTAACATTAACATTAGTTTAGTTAAACTATTTCATATTTATATTGTGCTAGTTTTATTGATATATTAGTCAACAAACGAAAATGTTATCCTTACCTTTCAATTGATTGTGATCTTATATCTCAATTTCGTTCATGATCATTTATACTAATAATGCAGCCCATGTCGAGTAGATCTGGTATTCCTGCTGGAAGAAGCAATGAAATCATACGAATGCCTTCTGGTGCCTTTAGCTCTACACGAGAGAAAGATAAATACGTCGAAGACTTTAATTTTCCATTTTGTGATGATGCATCAAAATATGAACGAGTTACTAAAATTGGACAAGGGACTTTCGGGTATGTCAAATTCATTTCTCGTTTTATCCTTCAATGTCCTCAAGCCTTTTCTGCAGCACTAAAATGTATTTACTTGTTCCAGAGAGGTATTCAAAGCACGAGATCGGAAAAATCCTAAAAAGTACGTGGCTATGAAGAAAGTTCTTATGGATAACGAAAAGGAAGGGGTGAGTTCAGCATTAAAAGTATTTTCTCTTTGTTTCAAAACACTCCCTGACTTTCGTATCACTATTTTGTAGTTTCCAATTACTGCTCTTCGAGAAATCAGAATCTTACAATTACTGAAACATGTGAATGTTGTGAATTTAATCGAAATTTGCCGTTCCAAAGGTAGTATAGTAGTACCTCTTATAATGTTACTTATTAGTTGATCGAAGTTGAAAATCATAAATGTGCTTTTCAACTTTAGGCAACGCCAACAATCGCTACAAATGCACATTTTACCTTATTTTTGATTTCTGTGAACACGATTTGGCTGGACTGTTACTGAACACAACTGTGAAGTTCAGTCTCGGTGAAATAAAGAAAGTCATGCAACAGCTTCTCAACGGCTTATACTATATTCACAGTAACAAAGTGAGCATGTATTCTGTTTCTTGTTCAACTAATATATGATGTTGTTTGACCAATTTTACTTGACCTAGATTCTTCATAGAGATATGAAAGCTGCCAATATTTTGATAACGAAAAATGGTATCCTAAAACTTGCTGATTTTGGTTTAGCTAGAGCTTTTAGTATGGCCAAAAATGGACAACCTAATAGGTATGTATAAAATAATTTTGTTTTATTTGCTATTGATTGTGTAATTTTTTTCGTAGAACATAGTGTGACAAGTTAGTTGTTATTTATTAGGTACACGAATCGTGTCGTCACGTTATGGTATCGACCACCTGAATTACTTCTCGGTGATCGAAATTACGGTCCTCCAGTTGATTTGTGGGGAGCAGGATGCATAATGGCTGAAATGTGGACAAGATGTCCGATTATGCAGGGAAATACAGAGCAGCAACAGTTATCATTTATATCTCATTTATGTGGATCTATTACGCCAGAAGTTTGGCCTGGTGTTGAGAATTTGGAACTTTTTACGAAAATGGAATTGACTGCCAATTTAAAACGAAAAGTAATTCATAAACTAAGACGTGAATTTTTATTATAAACGAGCGTTGTCTGAAGAGCCATCACAGTCGAAGAATTTCCTTCCGCAGGGTCACAAGTCATTTTTGATTTTAGCTCTTTCCCCGTTATAAAATTACCAACTTTATCAACCATTGTTTTGAAATTCATTGATATTTAGCTGAAGTGGGTCTTGCACCACTTGCATGATTTTTCTCCGTTTGTACTTAATGTAAGTCTCTCCTTTTTTACTTATTGCAAGTCTTCCATCGAGAAAATATGGTCATATCTCGAGAATGAAAGTAGATATCGAGAGTTGATTAAAAGTGCCACCTTCCGTATAGTTCGTAGAATTTGAATCGGCGAAAACACCAAGAAGGGGATTTCTAACGAAATCTCCTTTTTGCCATTCACTACTCAATTGTTACTTATAGATTTAGAAAATATCTTCTATCTGCAAAATATAGTCGTTCGAATTTTCGGATGAGATCTTTATAATTAGTAATTTTTTATTGTAAGGTGGTTTTTAAAACTGCTTCTGTTCTGTGTTTCAGGTGAAAGAACGCTTAAGGCCGTACGTGAAAGACGATGCTGCTTGTGATTTACTTGATAAGTTGTTAATCCTGGATCCCAGTAAAAGAATAGATGCCGACTCTGCATTAAATCATGACTTCTTTTGGCTGGATCCATTGCCGTCTGATTTGTCTAAAATGTTAGGTAATCATAATCAAAGTATGTTTGAATATTTAGCCCCGCAAAGAAGGCCTGGCGGCCAGCGGGTGCACCACCACCAAGCTGCGGTTAGTTCTTCAGCTGCCAAAGCTCTGATGGATACCGGCTATCAAGATCGTGTATTTTAATCTCGTTATTTCTGAATGCGGAAATCGTTCGATTTCATCGCTATCGTAGGTTTGGTCCTATGTCGTAATTGAATTGTGGTATTTGATCTTAGTAGAAGATTTTTCCAATTTATCTAAATTTTAAGCATGGTTTAACAATACAGTGATACTTAGAATTTTTTAACAAATTTATGGTTGTACACTTTGTACAGTTCAACTTTTATTAAAAAATTATGAATAGAATTTACTTTGAGTGTATACCTAAAATAGAAGACCAATATGTGAGTTTATCAATTATCATGACGAAATATCTCTAGATGAGAAGAGTTGAAGTGTGATAAACTTTTCGCCTGAAGAAGTGGTAATCGAAAATGTATGTAAAAAAAAAAGGATATTGACTCCCTATCATTGCATGCTCGAAGGAAGCATAATACGAGTATATGCGTCATTGGTAGCGAAAGGGTCCGCAACCAAAAAATCAAGAATCCTACATCAGGAAATTCAAACCTATAAGCCTCTGCTGAAAATTTTTTTTATAGATATGGCCTTATATGCACTGAGCTATCGATTTGTTATTGATACTATTTATAAACGTGACTTAGATCCGAGCAATTTTACGAGTAAATTCTTCTTGTAGACAATTTTCTCATTCAAACGTTATATAAACAAACTATAATGTACATATTTACTTTTTTATTAATATATTTTATTTTTCCTACCTCGTTGTTCTTCATTCAATTTTATGAGACGAAGCGAACGTTTGAAAAGTTCTTCCTGAAGGTACTCTGAATCTTCACGTATCACTCCTTCTCTCCTCCGCCTTGCCAAAAAATCTTATTCTAAACGTCAAAACACCGAATACAAAACTACAAACAGCTTACTACACTTGGACATTATTTTTCAAGTTGATACCATTATTCGCGATTCAGAGTTGGACAAGATCGCGTACAAAAAAATGAGAGTTTTCACTTTTGGAGTCTGAATTGAATTCGAAAATAAGGTCGATTGAGAACTACAGAATAAGAAAAATAAGGATATCATAAACTGTTATTGACTAATAACTTTTATTCTCGTAAATGTACAAAATGACGATAGAAAATTATTTACAAAAATAGTATAGAAACGTTTTGAGTGATGTCATCGATTAAATTGGAAGAAAAAAAAGGTAGGTAGTTTTTTAAGCCGGTGAGATGGCATTTGCAAAACGAACATTAATTCATTTAACAATTAATTTTGTTTTAATAATAAATATAAACACTGTAATTCTCATAATAAAGACAAATTAACTGACATATTGATGTTTTTTGATACAATTTCTTGAATTTATTTCAAGGATGAAAATAAAAACTTGCCCATACAATCCTGAAAAGTAGTATCTGCTAAATAAATTTGAAAAAAGATTTCAATACAACGGCTTATCAAATAAAAATACAGTTCAATTATGCTACAATTGTCAGATAGTTTGGCATACATAGTTAATCAAAATAATTCCACAATGGCACAATTCCCTGATTTTGAGACACTTTCAATTCATACTTCATTTTCGCCGACAGACATAGCTCCCATGATTATGCTAATGTAGAATAAGTCACTAGATGGAAATCTAAGTAATAGTTCTCTTCATCAGAGTGCTTAAATTCTGAATATTTGATCATAGGTATTTGTAAACTATACACTAAGAAATTATGCATTATCTGCTAGTTATTTGCATGTCAAGAAAACTGGTTCATAGAGAAAAAAAAATTTCAAATATATTCCTTCATAGAAGATAGTTTCTTTTCTACGAAAATATAAATTTAAAAAAACCAAGGCAAGAAGTTTTTAAACAAATGACGTCACTCCAAAACGTCCATATTAGGCTTACTTAATAATTCGTTAATCTTCACTAGAGGATGATGACGATGATGAAGAAGAAGAAGAAGAAGACGATGACGATGTTGAAGATGACGATGAAGGTGAAGAACATTTTCTCTTACTTTCGTTTCCTTCGATGGGTCTCGGTTTCTTCAAAAAGTCCCGTAATTCGTCCCTGAAATTTTTCATGTTTAATAAGAACGAACAAATTAAGTCGAGAGTAAAAATATGAAAAAAGTGTCTAATTGGCTAACTTTAAGCCAGAAAAAATAGGTGAGAATAAAGCAGTACATTAATACTCAATTTTTCAAAATTTTTGATTTGCATCTTCTTTATAGCTAAAATTAGCCATTAAGGTTACATATAAATGGGAGCTCAGGGTTAAACAAAATATTGGATTCAAGAAAGCTGGGGAAGCTTCGGGTGAAATAAAACTTTTTTGTATATTTTATGAGAATAAAATCAGGTAGGATTGAAAAATATATTCAACTGAAAACAAATTTCAACACATTACCATTCTTTGTACTAATGATTTTTTACCAAGACACGTTTAACCCTAAGCTCCTTTTTTTTATGACACCTCATAATCATCAACTTACGTAAGACCACCGAGGCCAATCAGAGTGAAGAAATTGATAGAAAATCTAGCATTTTTTGGATTATCTTTAGGAAACAATCCGCTAAAGGCTTCTTCCAAGGACCTAGAAATGAAATGAAAAAATTTAGAGGTTTTCACATGTTATAAGATGTATAAAAAAACAATTTTCAAGAAAACTATTTAAAAATGCTGACTCCTACGCATCGAGGGGCATTTTCTTGTGATTGAAGAAGTTTTTATTTGTTATTACTTTTTTCTTCCATTTTTTCAATTAAACTAATTACAAGAGGGGAATAATAAACAGCACGCAAAAAAAATAGGTTTGGACGAAATGTATGACCACGAAAAATACGTCTGAGATAACAAAATAAATAGTGGAAATCACGAAATAACTAAAAAGAACATGTCTTCATCAATCAAAAACGAACAAATAACAGATTTGACTTTTTTGTTGCATCGTTCCGTCATTAAGTTGTCTGTAGTTTGCCATAGAGATAGGCTCTCCACTGTTGTCAGCATCATTTACAGTAACTGCATTTTTTTTTAAGTAATAAAATATTGTTCAGACTTGGGAAGTGACAATACTTACGGTTCTAAAATACGTTGTTTTAGAGATGGAAGAGACATAAATTCAGCAAGTTCTTGGAATAAAATCTTTATGAATACTCTCCCAGATGAAGTTGTATCTTCCTCGTTTAATTTTATCACAGCCAGAACATCCCAAGGAATAGCATCACAATAAAGTAAATGGGCAAAAAATTTTGCGACATTACGCAATCGATTCGTATCAAGTCTGTGAACGGTGTGGTAACTGTCAACGAATATTTGATTAAAGCAATCCACGTATATTCGATTTATCCGACAAAATCGCTGTAAAACAAAAATTGGATCATTTACTCGCGATTATAAATGTTTGGCAGGCTTTACACAGGCCTTGGATATTTTTTTATGTACAAGAGAAACGCAGCCATAAAATTTATACATCGAAAAGTTAAAATGTAAAACAGAACACTTTAAATTCAAAACTGGGAAATTGGAACTATTAACGACTCGTGTGATACAAATAGGAGTATAGTCCACATCGCGACTATCGCACTCCATTATTTTTAGCATTTGAGATAATTACATGTGTAGATACTTCTTTGCCTTCAGTTTTACCTCTGCATCGCCAAAATTGTGACACAAGAGTTCATTTCATGTAAGAAATAGAGAATCGGGTACTATTGGCATAAATATATTTTTTCAAAAATATATTATTTTTTACAGATATTTTTCTTCAACTTATTCTTTTTGATTTTGATATAGTCAGCGGACGAATGGGCAAAAAGACAATTTGACAAAAATATACTCGACCCCCTTGAACAGATGTATGCTTGATAAAAATTAATTGTATTTAATATGAATTATCAATACCTCGGCTAATAATCCGAAAAATTTCTCGTAAGTTCGTTGCTGCGCGCAACAATCGAGAAACATGTGGCAGAGCTCCATCTCTTGACCAGGTTTTAATTGCATTTTAAGCAGTTTATGCGCACACTCTTCGTAATCCAAACTTGAATTTATAGTTAAATAAACTGTCCGTCGAAACGCCACTAAATTAGTCTCTGTATTATCGATGATAACGTTGCTCGTACCTGTAAAATGAAAATCAAGAATTAGTGATATTACTAAACATTACGTACAATGATAACGTTTTAAATACACACCATTTTTATTTTCACTATCATTATTTTCTTCATCATCGTCGCTCTCGTCATCTGAGTCCTCTTCATCAGCATCGGATCCACTGTCGTCTTCATCATCACCCAATATTTCTTTACAAAGGGCTTTGTACTTGGCTTCTTGAGATTCATAATCCGGGTCGAATTTGAATACATCTAAAGAAACCCAAAAAATTAAGGCATCAATTCGTACTTTAATGAGCAAATTTTTGAAGGGGAACCTTGTTGAACAACTCACTTAACATATCTTCGGAGTTGTACGAATCATCATCAAATGAAAGGAGATGAATATACTGATCGTCTTCTTCGATCAAGTCTAATTCCGCTATCACTGCGGGGTGATCTTTGAATTTATCCTTACGAATTTGAAACATAACTTCGATCATGTATTGGACCTTTAGAAAAAAACAATTTAGTGAAATTAGTCAGCCTTGAGCCTACATTATTCTTGGCCAGGAATCCGTTTCATCTTACTCGTTTGTCTAAATTTCCAGTATGCAAAATTTCACGCAGAGAATCAAATATCGCATTGATGCCCTTCGATGACACTTCTGTCAGTTTCTCACCACATTCTCTTAAAAATGATATGGCAACCTCTATTGAATCATTAGTTGGTTCGTGAACTAATAGCATTAACAACTGCAGTGCAACGACTTCATGTAACTGAAATCAAAAAGTACAGAATTGTATTCGGGGAAACTACTTCTTATTATAAAATAAAATGGAGAACGTAACGGTAAAAGCCAAGGAAAATAGTTCATTTCAGTCATTATTCGTGATTTTTGGTAATTTATTACAGACGATGTATGACAAAACCAGCGAAACGTATACCATGCTTGAATGACAAATTACATAATACATCTTTACAGGCGTCATTTCTCGCCATCAAAATACACTCAGCACTTTTTGGAATCAGACTTTTAAATTATTTTATTGAATGTGCAATTATAGAATTTATGAAGACTTCTTTCAGAGATACAATTATACAAGGAGTGGATATCCACAGTCACTCATAACAGACACCAAACAGGAGATATTATGACGCAAATGATTCCCTATGATAGTGAACTAAATAAGAGAGAAACCCACCAATCTCTGATTAACCAAATGTGCAATAAATGTCGACGTAGTTAAACATGTTGCTTTGTCATTTCTGCGAAAAGCACGTTTGAATTGTATGATGCAACGTCTTGCCAATAATTCTCCTACATGTGGAAACTGTAAACAAATATAAAATTGAAACAAATGACAAAAAATAATGAAAATATTTCGACAAATGGAAATGGTATGAAACCTTTGAATTGATAACTGCGATCAAAGCTGCATATACATTGGTAAATTTCGGAGAAGCAGTTTGGGCCTGTAGTAGCGATCGACAGAGTAAACCTTTGCCTCGAATAATATTCTCTTTAAAAAGTTCCTTGACGATGATACCGATGTTACTAACGTTGATTTTATTTATTAATCCATGGATTGATTTTTTCAAAGCTTCCCAGGCAAGGCGCTGATACGCTGCACTGAAAAAGTATCAGAAAAGTAAATAAATCAAAAGAAAATTCCAGTTAATTCAAAACTACATTTCCAATACCTGGTCTTATCAGTTATGTTGTCTCTCATCATTCGTAATTTTGCAGGTGGAATATAGGCTCCTCCAGTTTTAGTGGTAATATCATCTTTCTTCCTAAGTGACTTCGTTTCTTGCTTTTCATCACCGCCTCCAGTTTTACTTGGAATATCATCTTTCTTTTTAGCTGGCTTAGTTTCATGCCGTTTATCATCGTACTTACTCCGTTTCGATTTTGGCCGATGTCTTCTATCAGACCTGTGTCTGTCATCTGCTCGATCCATTAATAAAGGAAATAATGAACTGAAACTACAGAATTAAAAATAAATCAAATTATTGCAGAAATAACAAATTCGGATCATCGGTTCGGATAATCATGAAATTGAAATGATGAGTGTGAGTGTCGTACATAAAACACATATTTTATTGTTTACTTCTCACTGGTGAGAATTTATCTTCATAATGATTGGTGGATAACTCTATATGTGATAAGTTTTGTGATAGCTGATTGGTGAATGGTAGATTCCCTCCAGTGAAATGTAATATGTAAACAAATGAAAATTTTCTTCAGTCTGTGGCGCAGATTATCCAATGTGGTTCCAGTGGTTCGTGTTCGTGTCTTCGTGAAAATTCTCGTTTATTTGTAACGTGTAATAATAAAATGAAACGATAAAATTAATAGATGAGACATCGTATAATAATTCTCATGATAATTCTTCGTTTAATTTTCATTAGATCAAATTCAATTTCATTGCACAGTATAGGTTGAGCCGCTGAGGTGAGACTGAGTGACTGCACTATTGATTTCAAATTTCATTTTCCATTTTCTCATTTTTGAATGTGAGGTATGACTTTAGCATTATATTAAGGAATCGCAGACTGGACTAAAACCCGATTCATTCTGTAGTTTAGAATGTCAGTGAAGCGGCTGAGTTCATTCCACTACTTGAAAAACCATTGTCCGTCTTCTATATCACAGGATGGTAAAACTGAAGAATTTGGTAGTCGTGATCGAGAGAAGTATGTTGAAGAATTCAACTTTCCGTTTTGCGATGATGCTTCCAAATATGAAAGAGTGGCCAAAATAGGTCAAGGAACATTCGGGTAAAGATTCATAATTTCTTTAATATTCCTTACGTTCCTAGAAAGTTTTGTTAATGTTTTGCATATTTTATAGCGAAGTGTTTAAAGGCAAAGATAAATCAAATCCCAAAAAATATGTAGCCATGAAGAAAGTTCTGATGGATAATGAAAAAGAAGGAGTAAGTTTTCCAAAACTGTCCCATAAATGATCGCCAAGGATTGAATTAATTTTATGTTTGTAGTTTCCCATCACTGCTCTTCGGGAAATACGAATTCTTCAACTTCTTGAACATGTTAATGTGGTCCATTTGATTGAAATATGTCGTACCAAAGGTAATAATCCATGCATGATTTCAATTTGTGCTTCAAAAATCAGCTGCTTCCCTTCTATGAGAATCGTACGGTTATGAATTCTTGAATTTATTTAATAAGAAAAAAGTTTTCTGGGTGTAAAACGTCCCAACAGTTATTAATTGGCTTGAAGCAGCTCTGTCTCAGCTTCAGCGACTAATAGTAGCTTCTTTTATTGTTAGTGAGTATAGTATTTATTCATTCATTTTTCATCTTCCAGCTCACTCAAACAATAAATCGAAATTTACATTCTATCTTATATTCGACTTTTGTGAACATGATCTCGCTGGCTTATTATCAAATGTCAATGTCGTATTCAATCTTGGAGAAATTAAGAAAATCTTGCAGCAACTACTAGAAGGATTATGGTTCATTCACCGTAATAATGTATGTTTTTATCTGCCATCTCGCTTGAAAAGCTTCACTTGAGTCATTATGATCCAATTTTCAAGACTATAATATTGTTCCAGATTCTTCATCGAGATATGAAGGCTGCAAATGTATTAATCACTAAAAATGGAGTTTTGAAACTAGCTGATTTCGGTTTGGCAAGAGCTTTCAGTTTACCTACAAAAGAAGGAAAGTACGTTACAAATTTTAATTTGCTTTTCAAATTGCTAATTTTAGGATTAGTTCAAGTCAGAAATACATTGTGAACGGTCTCTTAAAGATCGCAGAATTTTATCCAGGATGACTACAGACCTCTTTTATTGGTCTATTGACTAATATCTAGCCCTAGATAAGAAGAATTTATTTGAAAATATTGTCAAAATTCATCAAATAGTTAGAAGTTGTGATATTATAAACAAACGCACTATCAAACAATTTTCTATTTTGATAAATAATACCTATATTCATAATATTTTTTATTCTACTCGTATTTTAATTTTATCATTTATTTGTTTAAATATTCATATTTTATATATATTTTTCAGTCGATATACCAATCGAGTCGTAACTTTGTGGTACCGTCCTCCTGAATTATTATTAGGTGATAGAAACTACGGACCTCCTGTTGACCTTTGGGGTGCAGGTTGTATTATGGCCGAGATGTGGACCCGTTATCCTATCATGCAAGGAAACACAGAGCAGCATCAGTTGAATTTAATATCACACTTGTGTGGGTCCATAACACCAGAAGTTTGGCCTGGAGTTGAAAAATTCGATCTTTATAAAAAAATGGAATTACCAAAAGGGCAGCGTAGAAAAGTGAGAAAAAATTTTTTTTTCTCCTTGATCTCAATATTTGATAATTCATACATTGATTTATTTCTTCTAGGTGATAGAACGATTAAAACATTATGTTCAAAATGATGCAGCCTGCGACTTGCTGGATAAGTTACTAATTTTAGATCCAAGTAAACGTATTGACGCTGACACTGCGTTGGACCATGATTTTTTCTGGTTGGATCCTTTACCTGCTGAAGCTGACTTATCAAAAATGTTAGCTCGGCATACGCAAAGTATGTTCGAGTATTTAGCTCCGAAACGCAGAGCTGGTCATCGAGCTCACCATCGCCAAGTTCCTATATGTTCGTCCAATACCAAAGGAATCATTGATACAGGATTTCATGATAGAATTTTTTGAATTACCTACCTCTTTGATTTTCCGTCGCGTTTCGATTGTCTACGATCAACGAGATTTGATACTGCCTGGGTACACTAATTTCAAAATTTAAATTTGTCATTAATAATGAACAGATTTTATTAGCTGTTTTGCATAACTGCAAGTTTATATTTTCTAATTAGGTAGGTATATTTAATTAAACTTCGCATTTATTTGTTACTTGAATTTTCTAAATTACTGACGCTAATTATAATGATTGTACATTATACTTGGTTGTGAACTCCTACTTTTATTTTAGCAATAAATCCCTACAATTCCCAACTTATTGTCCATTCCATTTACGTAACCACAATAAGACTACATTCAAATTTTTCGTTCCCAACGGCAGGTTAGGACTCACCGATTTTGGTTTTCAAAATTTTATCTTGAAAAAAAAAAGTTAAAAACTGAATGGACAAATAAATAAATTTTTATCCCATGTTCTATACATCTCGTAGGAAATTTTTTTTTTCATTTTTTATCAGGCTTTTTCGGATAATCGTCTAAAAAAAAAATCGTCGAGGACGGCGTATTTATATTCTTAGGGCCGATATTCTCAGCATCTGTTACCCTCTAGTTGTATTACCAATTATGTAAAAGAAAAATCGGTAAAATTTTTATAAATTCATGTTAATGTGTTATCGTTCTATTTTTATTATTTGAATAGTAATTTTTGCCCTACTTAAAGTGATAAAATTCCATTTCAAATTAATTAGTTAACAAAGACAACTTTTCCATATCTATCTGTTACAAATGGTTTCACTTATTGCTCATTTCGGTTTCATCAATTTCTCTGATTATATAAAATCAAGTATGCCGAATGTTTGGGTTAGACGAAACTAAGTTTCCAACTGCTGCTCTTATAACATAGTTTCTTTGGTCACGAATAATTTGATTCGGTGGTTTTGTGTAACCACCTTTTTCATGCTTCGTCAGTTCACACAGATTAACTACTTAACTTTATACATTCATTATTCCTCTTTTGCCAGCTACCTATTTCATTTTGTAATATAGGAATCTGTTGATTCATTTGATATTTTTAGATTATTATAACTTTTTTGAAAAAAAAAAGTAAAAAAAAGCTGAGTGGCGGGTTGCGACCCAAGTTCCTTATTTTGAAAAATTATGTATTTTTTCCCCCATATTTTATCTAAAACGGGGAAAAGTCTCCGAACAACTACCTAAAACCGATATTAGTCTTTAACTGAGATTTCTCAAGTTTATAGATAGGTTGCAAGAAAATTTAACTAATTAAAATACTCAAACTAAATATTAGGGTGCGTCCTTACTAATTCAAAGTTGAACCCCTAACGATTTTCATATTTTTTTAAATTAGAGATGAGTGGAAACTTACAAAGCTTCGCTTTGCTTGTAGTTTCTTTCCTGTAGAATTGTAAAGTCGCTTTCTTAGTTTTAGCAATCATTGTCGCCCTAGATTTTACTAGTAGAAATAAATTGATATAATTTGCAAATCTACTAAAATACATCAATTTTATGGCCAACAGAACTCGTGAACTCAAATCTCTAAAGACCAATGCCAAATCAATAAAAAAAATTATATAGTATAAATGTATAACTAGGTTAGTAAAAATAATTTACATGATTCCATCTTCTATCTGTTACTTCGCCAAATCGTCGACTGAATAAATGCGGGGGTAAAAATTCACGAGGAACTTCTCCAACATGTCGTTTAGGAATATTCTTTATATTTTGGATGGATTCGCTCGCTCGCGCTGGAGTAGCCGACTCGTTAAATTCGGCAGGATTTTTTTTCTTTATGCCAAAGGTGGTGACCTTAGTTTTAAATTTTTTTGGAATCTTACTTTTACCATTGTCAATATTTTCCTTGGCTGACGTTTCTGCTGCTGTTGATTCCTTATTCCACTGATGTGGACTACCATCAGAAGGTTTTATGTTAGTTTCGATTTTTCTATGATTTGGGGTTTGTTGTTGCTGCTGCTGACTGGCAGTATTTGATGTGATAGAATAACCAGTGTGCATAGGTACGAAAATATCTTTCCCTGGCCTCAACTCTTCACCAGTGTTCACATCGACAGGTATTACTTCGGCTGTAAAGTATCCGGATTTCTGCATCTGTAAGCTGGATTCGGTTGCTGGAGTATAGTATTCGCGTCCGTAATGTGTTATTATGTAGTTATCTCCTGCATCGTTTACTTTACGTTGATTTTTACTGCTGTCCGCATTGATTGAAGATATTTTCATCAGAGTGAGAACGAAAAAAGGAGTCAACAACCAAAGGTCGGATTGTATCATGATGAATTTTCAAGTCTTTATATTGCTATGCACGCAATTATCTGAAAATATAGGGAAAATAATCTCATAAAGTCCAGTGTAGGAGGCTTAGCAGAAATGTACTTATTAGACGAGACAAATCGCCGGGTCAAGTCCAAAACCATCTAAGCTCAAAAAATAATAATTTCCCATTTTTTGGAATGATTAAGCGAGAACAGACTGCAAAATTCAAAACATTATCTGAGTGCAAAAGAAAAAGCGATAATTTTGCTGGCACTGAGAAGGTTTTGAATTTAAGTTGGCAAAATGAATTTTTGAGCTTAATTGTAGATTGCTCATGCCAGAGGAAACTTCATGTTGCCCATTTTATAGCTCGAAGTTTTCCTCTGTACTTTCTGGTACACGCCACCAGGCACCAACCTGTCAGAAATAAGTGGAAGCAATAGCAGATGGAAGCTATACGCATTCGTGTATTGAAATTATTTACAAATTAATAATCTATTTACTTCAATTTTGACTCATGGTATAAAAGTATGCTCAAATTTAAGATTAGGTAATTAATTTCAAAGATCAGAATTTTATGAGGCACTAAGCCAAGGAATTTGTTTCAATGTTATTTTTTTATTTAAATTAAATTTCTACTATGTTTGCAAAGCCATCTCTAAAATTGGTAGAGATAGAACCTTATAGCCATTAGTACTCAAAATTTACAAATATGCACTAAAAACTGGACTATGGACGACCAACGGACGAATAGTAATATAAGTAAATAGAGAGGCATTTTAAAACTCTTTTGACAAATAAATTCAAAATTATTCAAAAAAAAAAAATTACTCCTCTTAAAATTTCGAATATCCAAATAAAATTAAAGTCATTGCCCTTATTCTGCTAGTTGGATAATATTATCAAAATTTATTCGATTTCCACCATTGCAGTGCATATGATACAAAGAAACAAAAATAATTGCAATTAATTTTACTATACTTACCACATATTTCAAGGTTCAGCAAATATTTTGTAACTAGTTTTCAATGTCTATTGAGTAACATTCATCATAGTTTCAGATACCTACTTTTAAAAAATAATAACAATCACAAAAATCAAAAAATAATAATTATATTGAATTATTGATGAGAAAACAAGAAAGAACGAAAGAGATTTAAAAAAAACACAAAATACAAATAAATTCAAAAAATTGTTTTCAATGTTACTTTACTGCCGTTTTTGTTTTTCAGACGTCTTTGTAGGCAAGCACCGAATTATATCAGGTCTATGAGAATGTTATAACAGTTCATTTACCTGTGGTAATAATAATATAAAAAAAAAAAAAAAAAAAAAGGAGAGATGGAAAAGTAACTTGTAATTTCTTATTTCCTCACGCATGGGAGGGAGGACTTTGAGTGCAACGACTTGTCCAGCTTCCAAGATTTACCGCATGTATTAGCACCGAACCAGAGACAATATAAAAATACATAAACTTACCGGCTGGAGTGGGAAAGAAAGAGTGGGAGTGAGAATTCTATGGGTGCAAATGTGTGCAGCATTTTGTTTATTTTTTAAATGCCGTTTTTGAACTTATTTTTCCGGTCACCTCTCTAGTTCTGTAATTCTTATGCAATTTCTAGGATAGTTAGAAACTGAATTATAAAAAGACGAATTATGAACCATTACACATTGACGAAAGATTATGTCGTATAATATCTACGTGGTATAACTAATTTATGGCATTTTTTGTGCTTAAATACGATAATAATGGCCTCCTCCATTGTTAATAAAAAAAATTACCGTACAGATTTTCAAAAAATAAAAAAGAAAAAGAAAAAGAAAAAAATGAAAGAAAAGAAAAACTACTAAATTGCGGTGTGTAATTGGTTTCATATTTAATTATGATAATTTGATAAACTAACTTTTGATTGTTAATTAGAAATGATGGACCACCAGGAAGATGCGAATGCAAAAATTTTTTTTAATAACTCGGGTAAAGAAATTCAGAAAATTTGAATAGGTAAAATTAGTGAAAGGTATGATCAAGTAGAGAATATAGCAGTTTCATTTAAAATTAATGTAATTTGTTAATAACAGCGGTACAGCAAAGATACTGACATTCTCTGAATTTGCTAGGATACTAAAATGAAACAGTAAAATATGTGCTTCAATTGGATGGAACGTAAAAGAATATGTCAAAATATTCCTAACCAATTTTTAGAGGCCAAACGCTTATTTTTTTAGTATTCTCTACGTTTTTTCTTAGGAAATGAAGAAGTTGAACATTTCGTCTCAAATAGGATACCTACGCCAGTAGTGTGAACTAGCTTCTTTCAAAGGGGAAGTTGGGTGGGGGCTAACTCCAAAGATTCAAGTGAATTTCTATAAAATCATATTTTAGGTGTTTGTACCTACAGTTCTCTGCGCTGTAAAAACTAGGATGGTTAAAGAATTATTGGTAAAATTGAAATTTTTAAGTTTGTAAAATATTGAAGCTCAGATAGAGAAATTTTTGACCGTTAAGTAAAAAACTCAGAAAAAAACAATGCTAACTAGTGAACCACCTAAAAAAAATCCGGAAGGTTGACCAGGTCAGTAGAGTGCAGCCTATATGAACAGTGATTTGCAAGAAATGGATAAGTCCATTTGTTTTGAAAATTGAGTTCTTATACTGTCTAATTGTCTACATCAAGTCCTATCAGTAGTAAAAGAATCATGTCCCAGAGAAGACAGACTTTAAAATATTATACTCTTAAGGTGATGTACAAGAAGAGCATAAGACGCGAACAAGTTTTTTTGCTTTCCTGAGAAATTTGGAAAAGTGTACTTATCTCTTTTTTGCAAATCAATGTTCATATGTTTTCCTATTAAAACAACCCGACAAATCTGATCTCCAAAAAAAAAAAAAAATGGTTTTGGTTTAAGCTCACATGACCTTCTTTGATAATTTGCTTTTAATTCTTTGTCAAATATATTTTTTATCCCCAAATTTTGGCCCAGGTAAAGCAAAATGCTTTGGCAGTTCTTAATTCTTACTCCAATGCGCCCTAACAGCTGCCTGAAATCTTTTGGTAGTTGCATTGCAACTATGTATTACGTATCAAGTTGGCAATACTTACAAATAAATAATTTGTACCACAGTAATTTTTCGTAACTCAGCGCATAAATCATGACATTAGGCACGCATTATTCTTAAATAATAGATTATGATTTTATTCCTCACTCCAACAATTGTACCAAGTCACTAACCACACATAGGTATAGGTACTGTAGAGACCCAACAAAATATATTATGTTGTAATATCACCTTTCTGATGTAGTTATATCCATATTTTTGGAACAGCGTATAGACCATTTGACGTATTATTCTATCACAAAATTGCCTAATCACCCTAAGTAATGTGCGAAGTTAAGTGTTTATTGATTTCAAAAATGTTTTTCATCAAATTTTAAGACGTTTCTCGTTTTATTATAAATTACTGGACAATGCTGGAGAGCGATCTACTCTAGCTATTAATATAAAAATTTACGTTAGAATGATTTTATAAGAATGCTTTATTAATTAATCCACTAGTAGCCTGACGACATTAAATCGTTCAATTAAAACGAGGGTCTATTTTATTTTCCGGGGAAAAAATTTGAATTAATATTATTTCTTACGTAATCGTTGCATACGAGAAACGTTTCGTTTTCACATTTAAAAAAACACTAAATTTCTGGGAATAAGGAGATTGTACCTATCCGATTAAAAAAAAATAAAAAAATAATGAAGTGAGTGTTCGGGAAAAGTTGTGGTTTTACCTCCAACTGCCATAGCGTGACAGTAATCAGTATATATGTCCCAAATAAGAAAGGATAAACACGCGACTAATTACTCAATTACTATTGGTTTGTTATTCAATTAATGTTCGTTCATTCGAGTATTCAGTCACGTGTTTATCCATTCTTATTTGGAACAGACTGTAAAAATCAACAGTTTCAAACAGGTTTTAAATAAGAAAAAATTTTAATTAAAATCAAAAAATTTTGGTCTCCAAGTGGATTAACTTAATGACCCCCGGACCCCGGTTTACTCAGGAGAAATCGTGTTCCGTGCGTGCGACATTTTTCTTTTTCTCGTATAATTTATGTAGAACTTAGAAGTTACTGATAACTATTTAAACAATAAAAAGCTCTTTCCAAGGACTAAAAATATTCCAAGTTTATCGGTCGATTAAAAATTTTCATTTTTCAACGAAAAAACTGAAAAGTTAATAAAAATAAAAAAACAGTTTTGACTTTCGAGGATTTTTTTACCTCAAGGCAAGGGATTTTTTTGGCTCAAAGCAGGGATTTTAAACAATTTAATTTTAATTGGCAACGCTGGCCCAGGAAGAGGAAGAGGAAGCAGCTGTTTTCTATTCGTGTGCGACTCTGCGTTCATGCGTGCGTTCTGCATACAAAAACGTAGCCAAAATCCTGGCTTTTGAGATTTTTTTTATTCTAGGGCAACCATCATAATATAAAAGTTTCTGATTGAATCATGATTCATGAATGATCACAGTTTTGAAGTGAAATTTGCTTGATTTTACTGAAATTATGAAAAGACTCTTTAATGTGGTACTTTTTCATTTAATTGATGAAAATTAATCTGAATAGTGCCTGTTGATTATCAGTTCGTATTCTTACAATGGTGCAATTCGTCGTCGAATGAGTCAAAGATTAAAAATATTTCTATGTCGTTAAATTGAGGAATGATCATGGATAACGAAGAATTGGCTTCATATTATTTAAAGAGAAGCCAAGACTGGATATTCATTCCACAGTTCCGTACTGTAAAAATCGAAGACGATGAAATCTTGGACCTAGATTCTATGAATCTAGACAGCAATGAGGATACCTGGTATGTAGCTCTGCCCTAGTATTTGAATTTTTCTAGTGATCCTGTGAAATTCAGTAACTAGGATTTTTCTGCAAATATAAGCTACGCAGTTTAGTGATATTCACGTAGCTGCAATTTCATTCGTAATTACGATTTGTATATAGTTGAGATTAATCCGTTGGGCGTAGTTTGCTGAGCTAGAATCAATAAAAGAATTATGAAGTTTTATGATATTATTTAATGTAGAAAACTCATGTTTCATATCTCATTAAATACGTGTGTTTTATCGTATTGACTGAATTATTGTTCTGGAAATCATTCATCTTTTGCACTTAAACACTGCTATAAAAGAAGTGGATAAGTCCACTTTTTTCGAAAGTTGAGTTGTTCTAGGGTTTAATTGTTCATAACGAGCCCTACTTACAGTAAAAATTTTACTACTCAAAATTCAACAATGGCTAAGAAAATAGACTTAGAAGTTGGCTTGCTATGCGAGAAGAGGATAAGTCCACTCGCATAACGATAACTTCAATGATAAGTGATGAATTTGTTAGCTCAGCCCAGTGCATTGGGATTTGAGGTGAAAATTTGTTTGCTCTCCTGTAAAATTCGAAAAAATGGACTGTGACGTCGCAGCCACGAGCTTGCAAGTTACGACATAGTACTGATTGGGAAGATAGGACTGCAGAAACGTTTCCGAGTGATTGTATGTTGTAAACAAAGTTAGAACGTGAATATGTAATCGAGTGAACATCTTGTCTTTCCTTTCATTCGCATATTTTCCATATCTTAGTAAATTCTTAATTTGGGGATCTCAGTAGCCCCCGTAAATGAACTTATACCCTTCTTGCATAGCAGTGTTCGCCTGAATTGTAAAATGAAAATTCCAATCAGTATTCGCTGGTGTATTCCGATTTTGTTTCTTAAATTTTACGACATTCTTCCAGGTTGTGTTCCACTAGTGAGAAATCACATGCTTTCAAAGACAGCTCTGAAAGTATGGAACATGAAGAACTGGAAAAAGAATTTGGTTCCAGCAACGAAGTGGAGTCGAAGAAAGAAAAAGTGAATGTTGATAGTAGCCCTTTATCGCCTTTGTTAGGACCAGAAGATTTTCAGCATCCTTCGTTTCTGAATTCCATGGTGAGCAATTGTAATCTCTGTTGTACATTAGAGTGTGACAAAGTTATCTAATTAATTATAAGAAAGCTTGGGTGGTTCGTTTTCGAAAATAATATAGTAATCTGTTCTGTGGCAAAAACAAATGATTACCGTCAGTTTTGAATTTTTTATTATTTGATGATTCATTGAATGTTGATTATGTTTTGAAAAACCAATCACGTTTGTCATACTGCGGCCAAAATACACTCGCTGATTGTTGTGAATACAAAATATACCTAGTGTTTCGAACCAATCGATTGTCGAAAAAAAAAAGAAAATGTGATACCATAAACAATTTTGTGGAATTCTAAATAAGGAATTTCGTTGGATGAGTTTCATGATTAAAATGTTGAAGTTGGGTTTGTGTACGTTTTTATGATTGCCACCATTGTAAATTCAATATAAAGTTTTCAAGAACATAATACAAATAAATATTCTATCTCGATAGATTTCCGATAAGCCTTAGAGTGACATTATTGTTGATATCATTGCGGGTCCTTTTTACGCCAAAATATTCTACCAGCCATCAGAATTGTCTTTGTTGCGAGCTTAAAGCCTTTGGATTTTTCTCCCAAACGTATGAGGCGAATTCCAAAGTTCTTCTTGCGAGTCCTTTTAAGAACGTCTGGTCTACAGACTCACACTAATTCCCATTTACGTAAATGTAGCCATCTGCATAATATATTATCATTGACGGTATCTCGTTGACAGGACGAATTGTCGGATTCCGCGTTCGATGACCTTCTGCGCACACCACTCAGCTCCGGATCAAAGGAAAACCTTCTACGAAAAGCTCTGGCCAAAAGTCACTCTAACGCGCATTCGAATAATACTTCTGCTATTGGCGGCCTGGGCACTGGATCGAGCGTTGGAACGACGATGATCGTTGGTCCCGCAATAACCACATCAGACGACGAGGTGGACGTCATGTTCAAGAAACCATCGTCAGTTTCAGCCAACGAATCGGTGGCGAAAAGCTATATTCTGCATGCGGTAGAAAATAAGCTGTTTAATCTGGCAGACGTGAATTCCGCCGCCGAACTGATTAAAAGTCGTGATCTGAAGAACGCGGAGATAGCGCGCAAAACTGTCGTCACGGGCGAAAAGATTACGGAAGATGACGTGGACGCGCTGAGCCGCCGTTGTGAGGAGTTTGAGTTGAGTGGCGGTGGAAATGGCGATGTCGGCGTCAACGATGAAAACGTATTGACAAAACCACCGGCCGACACCTTCGCGTGGCATTCGACACCGCATCAAGAAAAGGCCAACAAACCGCTCCCAAGACGCTCATTTATACAACAACCGACGCCGATTCTGCTGAATCGGTATCTAAAGCACAAGCAAAACCAAGCCGTCGAGATGAATACTATGTTGAGCCGTCACTTGGATGCGTATGGATTTGACGGCGAGACTAACGGCGACGATGATGCCGGTGAGGAAGAAACGGTGCTCGTCGAACGCAATCAAATGTGCGTTTCATATGTGAAATACGAATGCAAGGATAGCGACAGGCTGCCTCGAATCGACGATAGCCCGAAAGGTCTGTGCTCGTCGTTCTCCAAGTCGGACGAAGTTCTAAATTCGTCAAGCCGTGAACTGAACTCGACTTACATTGTGGACGAGGAGGATAACACTTCCAGCTCCAGCTCTGAAAGTAATTTATCGTCGATGAGCCACAAACTCACCTTATCTATTCAAGAAGTGCAAAAAATGGCCGATATGCAAGAAAGAAGTAAGTATCGTCGGCGTAGTAGTTTGCCAGTTGATATGCGTGCGATTGAGGAAAATTCTCTCCATTCAGTATTAATGAGAGATTCATTGGTTCAAGACCACAATATACTATAATTAATGGTTGAAGACCATATGACCAAAATACATTACTCCAGCAGGACTTATGTGACGATTTACTTTACTGTCCAAAATTAAGAAAATATTTCCGTGCAAGAACCGAAAGTAAGTTTAAATAATTTATATAAATGTTTACATAATTCGTGTAATCTTACACGAACTGTATAATCGCTGAGCTCGCTAATAGCTTGCTCATCAAAGTTTGTAATCATCGTGTAATCTTACTTTCGGTTCTTGTAAAATCATTTTCTTTTTTTCTTTCAACCCATTATTGTTTAGCTTATTCAGAAGCTGCTCGACGTATTTGTTATGCGAAAGAGGTTCTCACTCGTTCTTATCCTTTGAATTTATAATATACATAATAATTATGGAAAAAAAGCCTTTGAATAAAGTACCTACTTGTGGCCTGCTATAGCTACGTTTTTAAATTTTCTTTTCTGTTTACAGGTCTGAAAAAGCAAGTCTATTCGAGCTATTACGCTGGATCGTCGAAAAGTTCCGAAGGTTAATTTACTTGACTTCGTTGATTAATTTAGACTGTATGATACGAATATAGGCGTACGCCTTTTTCGACTTAAATTAAACGTAATTGAAGTCGCATTAAGACGTACGAAAAAAAAAAAATTACTTTTAGCTTGCAGTTAATTATAATTGAGATGAATTTGACGAAAATAAGTTTAAAACATTTTTCTTTATTTTTAATTTAATTTTAGTTTCAAGCAGCAACGAATCCGTTTCTACTTACGGTGCCTTGTCAAACTCCAACGAAGGTAGCATTAATATAAAACCGATACCGAAGATCGTTAAAGGTATTCAGCAACCGAAACAAAGACTGTCTTATGCTATTCCTCCAACGTGTAACCCTAAGACGAATTCAAGTAAGCATTTAGAAATTAGGTTTCTGCCTGTTCTCCAATTCGATGAAAAAAGTCGACGTTTTGTACAGTCAAGTGTCATGGGATATAGATAGAATGTAAATATCAAATTGGGAAATATTTTATTGATTCAATGACATCCCCAGGTAAAATTACTATCATCTGAAACAAAGTTTTGCGATGCAGTGTCAAATTGAAGCCCCGATATCGAAACAAGTGTAAGTGCCGAATGAAAAATTTTACAGCTAAAGAGCAAAAAAACTGTATATCTTGTAAAAAAATAAGTGTATCTTCCCGTGCGATGGCTTATTTTATTTCTTGAGAGTAGTGTAAGGGAAAAGCAAAAAAACAAAAAATCGGTGTTAAGGTATTCAGTTGTTTCGCTCTTGCGTAATATTTTTCATTCGTCACTTACCCTTGTTTTAATGTCAGGGCTTCAATTGTAGCTGCCTCCCAGATCGTTTTTTATGGTACCTACGTAAACGTAGAGCGTTGGCATAGTGGTATTAGTAACATTGTTTCACATCACGTATTATCTTAGCCATGGAATTTCATGGAATTGTTATGATTTTATTAGAAATGTTCATTAGCTTGAGGATAAAGTCTCCCCCCTCCTTCTTAATAAACTCATATTAGTGGTTACTCTTGCCTTGTTGTAAGCTTTCATCTGTCGAATTCGATGTTAAGTTGTTAACATCGATATTATTCGGCGTTTTTTCCCAGTGCCGATAGTTACCTGCATTCATTTTGTTTTTTGTGCATAATAATTTCCTAATGACGGTAATTTTTCTTGCAGAAATAGGTATGTACGCTGCTAGTAAGGTGAATTTTCCGCCGAGTAAGCTGACAGGCAGCAGTAATGTGAACGCCGAAAATAAACCGAGTAACACGTATATGAGTAGATTATTCCCAGCAAACGGACATTATTCGAATACCTCTCGCTGCCCGGTGAGTAATATTTTGTATTTATTTCAAAAAATTCAGATGCTATAAAATCTTTCCACTTTCATACTGGGTTTTGTGAAACATCTGACAATGAGAAAAACTTTTTTCATGTCTTTGAGGGAGGAACTTGAGGAATAGGGTCTACAAAATGTTTAGTCTCACAAAAAAATATTTGATACGTAACCTTTTTTTTCCTTTTTTTTTTTTCATTATTACAAATTGACACCTTACAAATTCAAAATTCGAAAAAAATGAACGAATTTTTTTTCTTAAAATTTCATGAATTTTACTATTTCTGAGTCTTGACTTATCATGACCGGTAGACATCCTATGTTAGTTTTTTCTCTATACTGTACGATTTCCTGGTGGTTTCTTCCATTCGTATCACATTACTATAGGTATTAAGAAATAAGTTTGAAATATTGGAATCTATATTTTAATGGAATGATAATGAATTGTGAGACAAACATATTTTGTAAGAAATGTATTGCATTTTTATAATTTTACCAACGAATTTTTGTCTTACCAAATGATGCAATCATTTTTTATGGACTACAGAGCCAGAAAACACAAGTATTGCCGACGAGACCTACGACTGGCCCTGCGAAGCAGACTAAGTTGGATACGACAATGTTAGCAGAAAGTGCGAATGAGATCGTTTCTGTGCAAGAGATCAAAGACACGGCTGCGAATAAAACCAGCCCTGGCCCGGCGTCTCATATACCGCGTCCAGCGTCGAGGATTCCCATGTTTCGTTCGAGGTATTATTAGCTTTTTATTCATAATTTTTTGCTTCCGATATTAACTTTAAACTGAACTTGTTCTTCCTTTCATTCTAGTTCCAGTCGCACTCGATTCGGCAAAAGCTAATATCAAGTTTATAGTGCGTTTATCTCGTATGTATTTAAGTGTTTTTTTTTTTTTGTGCATCATGAAGCTGTAAAATTTTGTGTCAACTTATAATTTATTTCGTTTTAATTACTTGATGCAGTGTAAAATATGAAAGAAAAAAAAACGGTACAAGGAGTAAGTTTTAAATCAAAATGTTTCAACTGAATTATGGCGTAAGAATGTACACATTATGGAATTATTATTTCTACAAAAATGATGAAAAAATGTCTACTCTTCAACTGTGATATTTTATAGATAATTTAAGTTTGGTTTTCTTTTCTTTTTTTTTCTTTCTATGTTATTCCTTCTAGTTCTCTCCCTTCGTATATTTTATTATTGGATCTGATTTGTCGAGTGGGACCAGACGTTGATTCACCTCTGCTGTCAAGTATTTTCGCTAAACTGTGTACCTAATGAATTTTCAATTGTTCATTATAATTGTTCATTATTAATTATGTTTAAAAATTCACGTGAAGAAAACATTTACTTCATGAGTTACGTTTATCGTTTATCATTCAAATTAAATTATTAATGAATTGAATTAATGTTTATTGAAAAAAATGCTTTCCAACAGGCGTAAGGGATATTCGCGAATTAATGTGCTATTTTAAATACTTTCTTATTTAAAAAAAAAAGGAACCATTAGTAAGAAATTTGAGGTAAAAGCTCTTATTTGTTATAATAGACCTTTTTAATCAGATAAAATTTGTTATCAATTGACTGTTTTCTTTACAAATAGATCGATTCCGTGCTTGCAGTTATGTTTTGTAGTAAAAAATAGGATTGAAATAACTTTTATTTGTGAGTTTTGAAATGAACATTTTATCAAGATCTTGTAAATCAATTTGATTTTCAATATCAATATAATATGTACTAATTTTATAAGCCTGATTGATTTAGCCTCATCAGGTGCCAAGGAATATAATTGGAGAGGTAAAAATTGAGAATAATTTTTTGGGGGGGACGTTGTTAGCCGTATTCATATTAGCTTATGGTCTATACGACACCCAGATATTCGCTCAATCTTTGCAAATAAAAATATTATAAGACTTAATATGGAACACCGTTCTCACTACTTACCAGATGGTTGAAATTGAAGATTTTCAAGTTGAACAAGGACATGTAGACGGTGATGTTGCACAAACTTGGATCAATCAAGTGCAAATTATTAAAGAAAAATCTAATCGTATTTAAAAAATTTTTAATGAGATGATAATCTTGGCGCAAAAACACACAATTAAATTACTGCGCATTATGGCGAAGCAAATTCGTTGACGTATAAAGCGAATATTTCCATTAAATTAAGCAACGTCTTAAACAGAATCGGAGTAAGTATAGAAACGTTTTTTTCTAAATTAAACCACAGTCAATTCAAATTGCACGATCGAAAACGCATTTTTAAAGGAAAGTAAATATAAAACTAAAAGCGAAAAATTCATCATTTTAAAAGTGCGGGACTTTAAATTGAAAAAAATCTGCTAAAACAGCTAGTATATAAACTGGAGAAAAAATTCAAAACTTCCTCAAAATCAGAGTAATAAGTTTCAACAATTTCTAAAAGAAAAATTTTAAAGCATCCTTCTGGGGAGAATGCGTTCGGATGCTTTTTCATGTTTTTTTATGCAGATTGGACGCTTTAATTACAGAAACTAGAATCAGTAAAACACTTTAATTTTTATCGATATTTGAAATTGAAATCATAAAGAAATATTTCCTTCAATCAATTATTTCCGATGGTTTCAAGTATAAATACTTTTATTTGATTCAGTTAGTTTATCGTCATTATTGAATTTTGTAATTTGACGAATTTTTATTATTTTGAACTACGTCAGCACAGTCCCTGTTGAAATTAGACTAGGAAAATTTTGACCGAAATTTCCAGAATTTTATTCCAGCGCTTTTTATACCAGGGCTTCAAATAAACTAGAAAATCACCAGAACCATTAAAAAAAAACTTGGTTAACTGAAAACCCTGACGACGACCGAACAAAGCCATTATTGACACGATTATCTCTCATTATAAGTGGATAGTAACTACAGGTAAAATTTTTAAAATAATATTAATACTCTTTGGCTCGAAAAATCATAATAAAAAGAATTAAAAAAAAAAAAAAATTATTTTCAAAATATTATACGGAAAATACTGGTAAAATAAATAAAAATAAATAAATGCACAACACTCAATTAAAAAAATAAAAATTTAACCCGAGAATAAGTCTATCGCAAAATGTATTGCACATATGAGGCCCGGTCCATATGCAAAAATTTTCCAATAAAAAAAATTAACCTTGTGATTTTTGACCTTCAAGTAAGCTCTTACGTTCGGCCTGAAACGTGAATTTGGAACTTCGGAATCAAAAGAGATATTTCAATTTGTAGATGGCACAACGTAGGAACAAATTATAAATTCATAATTTACTTCAATTACAGCACATTCGGGCATTATTTTTACTATAAAAAAGTAAATTACGTACCTATTTTAAAAGAATGATTCAGACTTGAATGCAAAAATCGTATCAATATTAATAATTTAACAGATAATAGCAAACATTTCTAAACGATCTTCACATGGAAGAATGAGAAAGAACAATTAAGTACATTTCCAGATTGTCAAAGTTGAAAATTTTGATTTCTAAAAACATACCAAATGATATTTTTAATTTATTGTTTTGTTTCGTTTTACTCGAGGACACTGAATTTAAAATTATACTAACAATCAGTGTCATGGAACAAAAACCCATTTTATGAGAATAATATTATACCAGTGTCTTCAAAGAAAGCTGAATAAAGTCTACACTTCACCGATACACGATATTTCAAGCATTAATACGGATAAAAATTATAAGTACATGTACTTCAGGGTGTATATTATTTTGCAAACGATCTCATTGCATACCCAGCATTTATCTCAAAATGAATTAAGCATAATTTAATGAAGTGACAGTGGTGAATCAACTAATAAGGTTCAAGCAGACATGTATTAATACTTTGATAGTATAAAATTTGTCGCATAATTGCAAGAATGGAAAGAATATACTACTAAAATAAACGCTATCAACATTAATTATGACGTGTGAATAAGATGAAGTAATAACATGACATGCTGATGATGAATAAAAATATAAGTCGTCATTCTTGAGAGGAAAAAAAATAATACGTAACTACAAACCGGAATGGGACGAATAAAAACTTAAATTTTAGGCTTAGAAATACAAATAATAAAAAAAAAAATTGGAAAACATTGGTCTAAAATGGTAGAAGTGTATAATTTATTCAAAACGTCAAATTTAAAAGATGAATCTACGTTTTTTTTTCTCTCCATTTTAAGTTGTGTAAATATGGGCTGAAAATTTTGTTCAAATTATTGTAATCTACGAAAGTTTTACTTAGTCATGTTTAATTATATATTGTACGGTACCTATGGCTCCGTAATAGTAACTTCATATTCTAAAAATTAAATTCAATCTTAATTTTTTTTCTTTTATAATCAGTTCTGGAATTTATTAAATTTTAAATTTTCAACGAATTCATCACATTTTTTGAGTTTCTTGCGCTTTTTGCCAAGGTAAACAGTATGATTTGATCGCGGCGAATTGCACGTTTTAGTAGTTCACTAAATCATATTATAGAAGACACATCACAGAAATTTGGTAGTAACTTGTAAATACGAAGGAATTAATGAAGGTAAATGAAAAATGTTTTTTATCAACTAAAATACTGATGAAATACCATAGATAAAAAATAATGTAAATTTAAAATAAAATGAAGACTAGAATCATGTGATACTTTCATTATTTCTCAACTATTTTCTTGTAATATATACTGAATAATAGTAAAGAAATACGTTACCGTCAAGTGATGAAAATTTAATGAAAAAAATAACGATTAGCCCGAACGTGAAAAATCAGTTGCTTCTGAAGAAAGTTTAGGAGTAATTAACATTGTGGATTAAAACTGTATGAATTAATAAAGGCTTTAGTACCACACAGGATAAAAAAATGCTTTTTGCGTACCTATTCCTTAGAAACTCCAGTTAGCACAGGCTGCACAGCCGCGTGAAAAAAGCAAACACGATGTTAGAGCAAACAATAAGTAAATGAAAATATTCACGTTGTGGTTACAAGCGTTCAAGCACATACATAGATTTTAATCCGCACGTCTGTTTCTTCGCATGAATTTGAATTAGTAGTTAAAAATAATAACTTCATTAATTTGCATCAAAAGTGCTAGAACAATTTTTTTTCTAACTAAAAGGTCGTAAAGTAAAACGTCATAGGTGAATTAAACTTCGAGTTGGAATTCTACTACATAAAATACCACGAGATCAAAAAAATACTTCACTTGACGGTAAATAAATTAGAATTAAAAGCTACATTAAATCTAATGAAACAGGATTTGATATAAAATCTCAATAAGGATAGTTTTAAAAAAGTAGAGGAAACTTACGATTTCGAGGATAATACCTGTAATTTCAGTTACGTCGCCAAATCACCGAAAATACCAACAGTATAGGCATTTTTACACGGTTTCACGCTAGTATGATTCTCAAATTGCCGTTTCTGATTAAATCGTTTGTTGCAATAATGACATTTATACGGCTCATCTCCAGTATGCCGTCGTCGGTGTATCTTCAACACAGCCTCACGATTAAATGTCTTGTGACAATATTCACATTGAAACTGATTCTCGCCGGTGTGCACTTTATTATGTATTTGCAAACTCAATTCGGAAACGTAGCTCTTAGAGCAGCGTAAACATTCGAATATTTTTTTACCTTCGTGTAATTTAGTGTGCGTTTGAAGATTCGCCTTTGTCACGAATGTTTTGTCACACGAATCGCATTTGAAGGGTTTAATACCGAGATGCTTACGTAAATGCATTTGAAGAGTGGGTTTACGAGTGAAGCATTTACCACAGCGCGAACATTCGAAAGGTTTCTCACCAGTGTGGATCCGCATGTGCGACTTGAGACTGGTATTGGTGAAGAAATTTTTCTCGCAAAACGTACACTCGTATAATTTGGCACCGATGTGCATTTTGATGTGCAACGATAAGCTGCCTTGTTGGCTGAAACATTTGTTGCAGAAACGACACACAAATGGTTTTTCACCAGTGTGAATGCGTACGTGAGTTGCGTAATTCGTCTTCCAGTTGAAAGATTTGCCACAATGTTCGCATTTGAAGGGTTTTTCTCCGGTATGGATGCGAAAGTGAGACAGTAAATTCGATTTCAGCGCAAAAGTGCGATAACAGAAGTGACAGCTGTATCTACGGCCGGTGTGCGTTCGACGATGCATATAGAAGCTACCCTTTTTCGTGTACGATTTGCCGCAGATCTCACATTCGTACAATTTATTCACAACACCTGACGTACATAAGGACTAAAAACAAGATAAAAATACAATTAGAGAGAAAACAATCAATGGCAAAAAGGGGATTAGTAGACCAATAGACTAATATTTGGCAGAAAAATTCGTGAACAAGAAGGGGATTTCTGCAGGCACATTTCAATTCTCTCTCTCGATGCTGTCTATAGACTTTTCCTGGGGCATACTCGAAGTTCAATAGTTAGTCTATGTATGTTCCAAATTTCATTAACCTAGCTCGATTTTGACATCAGTTTTGCTCACATCCAAACTTCAAATGCGTTTTTCTCAAAAGTGTATTCTTGCAGAAATCCCATTCTTCCACAATTTTTATGGTATAAGCAACGTTAACTTTCTTAAAAGTCAAATTATATTAACCGTTCTTACCGCGTTATCTGAGATGGTCATATTATCTTCGGTGTAGGCTGGTACATCATTCTCTTCATCTTCTTGAAAGTACATTTCGGGTTCAACGCAAATTTCAACATGGACAGGACTGATGTTTAAAAAGTTTCGATCAAAACACTGAAATCGGATAACAAACAATTGCAATATATTTATGGTGTAAATGAGACTGATGGTTATTCACAAAAATTATTAAAGTACGAATAGGTACATTAGTTTCAAATCATCACTCGAATGCAACAATACTTACATTAAATACAAAATTTTCATCTTGTTTCTCGAAAGAATTTGAGTGTAATTCCGCATTCACAGGCATAGCTAAATGATTCAGTTCCGAATTATTTGCCATTAACTGCTCGATTTCTACACAGCTCATTTCATTGGGAATTTATAAGAAATTAGAAGTAAAAATCACATAAGCTTGTAATAATTTGGTAATAAATACAATACTTGAAACGAACAGCATACACACATAATTTTTAAGAACGCTTAAAATTGAACAAAGGTAAAATATTCGCCATTGTTTCATTAATTTATTGATTAATTTCAGCGTAATTAATCATTACACATTCTATTTTATCTATAAACATGTGAAATGCTAGGGGAAGAAATTCTAAAAAATTTTCAAATGCCGGAGTCAGAGCTTAGAGTCAGAGATAAAACTGCGCCCGCGCCTCTGCGTCTGTGGCCGTGGCCCGTGGGTGGTACACAAACATACCGAACGATCTGGGCCACTTTTCCGCACTGCTTTTTCTGTTATCATCGAGTTGTACAAAAATAATGACAAAAAATGATCGGGGCCGGGGGTACAATCAGGGCCGGGGGTACAATCAGAGCTTAAGTGTAGCTCAAGCGAGAACCAGGTTCAACTCGAAAAATTAGGGTGTACAATGCGAGTTCAAAAGATGAACTCCACTTAAACCTGGTTCAAGTTAAGTGTAGTCCGATCGACGCTCAAGGCGAGTTCAGCTAAAAATCGAGAGGAATACCATTGTATTCGCACAGGTTGGGTAAACGGCACACTGCAAAGTTCCATTTTTTTTTATCAATGTATCTGAATTTGGCGCCGGTAGGTTGGACTCACTGCGTTACCATACGACACAAAATAAACAACCACAGATGCGAATACTCAGAATTCCCACTATTTTGTTGCTACGTCAGCGATTATGATGGTTTAGCTGAACCACAGTCTATTTTTGTTTGTACACTCTCTTCATGCCTAAGCCGAGGTTCATCGTTTGAACCTGGTTCTGTTGAACTGAAGCTTAAGCTCTGATTGTACCCCCGGCCCTCAGAGCTTAAGCTTCAGTTCAACAGAACCAGGTTCAAACGATGAACCTCGGCTTAGGCATGAAGAGAGTGTACAAACAAAAATAGACTGTGGTTCAGCTAAACCATCATAATCGCTGACGTAGCAATAAAATAGTGGGAATTCTGAGTATTCGCATCTGTGGTTGTTTATTTTGTGTCGTATGGTAACGCAGTGAGTCCAACCTACCGGCGCCAAATTCAGATACATTGATAAAAAAAATGGAACTTTGCAGTGTGCCGTTTACCCAACCTGTGCGAATACAATGGTATTCCTCTCGATTTTTAGCTGAACTCGCCTTGAGCGTCGATTGGACTACACTTAACTTGAACCAGGTTTAAGTGGAGTTCATCTTTTGAACTCGCATTGTACACCCTAATTTTTCGAGTTGAACTTGGTTCTCGCTTGAGCTACACTTAAGCTCTGATTGTACCCCCGGCCCTCGGTCTTTTTAGTTTTTTCCTGGCTCTCGTTTTTTTTCCGTTCTTTTTTTTTAGCTTCCATTTGTCATAAACTCAATTAATTTATCGAAATTCGCCAAAAATCGCCCATAGAGTTCTTTAAAATTTTACCAATTGGTGCGACTGGTAAGGTGGTGGTCTTGGGTGGTGGTAGTTGGAAGTGGAACTAACTAGTGGAACTGTGGAACATGTGGAACCAATGAACACGTTTTGTAAATTGTTATTTTTATTGGGTACTTTATTCACACTATGATCAAAGCATTTACGAATCAACGTCTCTTGCTTGGTCTCTTGATTCAAAATCAGAAACTTCTGAAGAACCGAAATTGCAAAATACCAAGAAATCCGAGAAAAGAGCCAAAATACGTCTGTTCGAATTTCTAGGTATTTTTGCTCTTTTTCTTGGATCTTTGGCTCATTTTCTTAAATATTCACGTATTTTGGCTCTTTTTATCGAATTTCGAGGTATTATTGCTCTTTTTCTCGGATCTTTAGGTGTCGAGTTTTAGGTGTGATAGAAATTTCAAGTCGGTCGATCGGTTCAGATTTCAGAGGTCCCGGAAATATTAGCAAAAATGCAATAAAAAATCAATGGTTCATGACACCTATGTACTATCAATCGAAAACCTGGTTTTCTAGCGGGGTTTGCTGCGCTAGAATTTTTTAAAAATTGTTATTGGAGGTCAACTATTTCCAAGTCTAAAAAAATAGTTGAAAATTACCATGAAGACACATCTAAGTGGGTAATTCTATTCATTTTGATTTTATACTTCTAAAGTTGAGATGGCTCTGATCTAAAAGGAAAAATAATCGATAAAAAAAAATAAATTTATATTTTCATATAAGAAAAAACAAAATATAAATGACTGTGTAAAAGAATGACGTAGAGTATTAAAAGTTCAAAAAAAAAAAAAAAATGAAAAACAGCGAAAAAGTAAACGTCTAAAATAATATTCAAGTTAAAAAGTTGGGGAGGAGGGATGTAAAAGAAAAGAAATGTACATTATATTAACTGATAAATAACACGTAGTTTATAAAAACACACCAAGTATTATGAACCTTACTTTAAACACATCAAGTTGTTCGAAAAGCCAAAATAGGTACAACGAGAGAAAATAAAATACGTAAGTACAAATACATATTAATATCAAAAATCATTTTATTTTCTTTCGGTAACTTTATCGTCGTCAATTTGGGCGATTTTATTCATTAACCTAAAACTAAATTTATATCACAAATTTAAATAAACGTGATGAGATCTACGAAATGGTACCTCAAGGCTCAAATCGGAAAAATTATTTTCGAACTGAAGGTCGGCTTTGAACCGTAGCTAACGCCAGGGCAAAACCCTGGCTAGCAGACGTGTCTTACCTTGGCTCTTTTTTTTTTTTAAATAAAAGAAGATTCTAGTCATTTTCAGCCCCTGCCCTTCTTTAAATATCATTATGACAGAGTCTGAAAAAAGGCACAGAATGTCGTGAAAATTGAATTTGAAAAATAAACCTCCCTTTTCTTCTATTTATTATAATACTCGATCACAGGCCAAAAAAATTTTTTTAAGTGCCGGGAGTGCAAAAAAGAAAAACAATTAAAGGATGTAACTGACCGAATTTACTTGAAAAAAAAAACCATCTGTCAACTATTATTTTCATTTTTTTCCCCGCTCAAATTACAAAAATTAGTATAGGGCCAAACAAAAATAGCTGGAATTACAAAAATACAAAAAAACCAATCTCGTTCAATATAATATAATTATTACAGAAAACAGCCTGAAGATTAGCCTTTTTTGCCACGTTGGGATGGATTCACGCAAATGTTGGTATTATTAATCGCAAACATAGATCCGAAATTCGTAAAAATTGCTACCCATTTTTTATTTGACTGGAGTATCACCATATACCAAAACATCAGATCGTCAGAAATTAGGTAGCTTTAGAATATTTTTTCAGAAACTCAAGTTTGGTTCTTTTTGGGCAACACAGTCGATAGAAAACCAAAAAACATTTAAGCTTGAAATTTAAAAATAACTATCATACATAATAGAGAAACTAGGTTTTTTTTTGGGCGAAATTGGCTTAAAAAAATCTTCAGTATAAATTACTCGCGTGGTTCCCAAAGGAATATATTTAAGAAAAAAAAAAGGAAACGTGAATTTTCCATTTGAGGAGTTTTGCCGCAAAACGCAACAAACGCAATTGAAAAAATGCTAAAAAATCACCAAAAAACTGTCCATAAAAGAAGAAGCCTAATTTGCTCCATTTTAATGCATAATGACTCGATCTTTTCCTTGGAGTTGACCGAATTACTATTTCATCATAGTGATACTCCGCCTTCCTCTGATAGTCATTTGTGGAGGTTGTAACTACTTACTATGAAAATGGCGTTTGCTGCGTTTTGCGGCAAAACTCCTCATTTTTAGACCTGTCAATCATTTTTTTTCCTCAAAAATTTGTTGGCTAATTTAAGGTATCTTTTCATAAATCATATCACACATACGCAAATACATGTAACAAATACATGTAACGTAGATTTGGAATGCGCAACCTGAATATTTAACATCATAAAATGAGCTGATGAATAATCACTAATTTTTTGTTATTAGCTCTTTCAATATCTCCGCGGAGAATGTCCTACAAAAGAAACACAATGTAAAAATTATTACACCAATAGAGTGAAAAACCTTATTTTTAGATTATATCTGGCACGGCTTTTAAAACAGAAAAAATCAAGAAAGACTCATTAAATGCCACATGTCATCACAATGCCCTCGGAGGGTCGTTTATAGGGAAGCTCTCTCGGAGCTGAAAGCTCATAAATACGAACACCTTTCCACACGGTGGGTGCTACATAAATACGAAAACAGCGAGAGTGCACCAACACCACGTACACATCACGGAGCAGATAGTTGTTTTAGAGACAGAACAAGAAAAAGAAGATATTGTACACCAATCACACAAAACGGTACGTTCAGTTAGGCGATGAGTTAACGTATGCAGGCGTCATTGCTTGATTAATCTCCATGTAATTTGGATTTGAAAATAAAATAGGATTCGCATTGATGTAATTATCTACGAGAAGCAACAAAATACATCGTGGTCAAATTAGTGAAATTCCTCGGGTTAATAAAAAAATATCGCTAGCGAACTTCTCTGCAACAGAATTTTCTTGACCCGCAAGTATAAACAAAATTAGTTCTAAAAGAAAAAACTTGAAATAGGGTTCCCCTTTCACCAAAACAGAAAACATAAACCAACGAGGGATTATGTTCTTTTTACATACTGTTGAAGTATTATTCAACTGATAGACAACATGTACAAACACATGCTGGAATATAAAACCAGTATATACGTACAAATAACAAAGAGCGATACAATAGGAAGGGAAGGTAAACGTAAGAACTTAGCGAAAAAAGGTTACGAGGTATTTCTGGTAATTCATTACATAAAAAGTTCGACTGCGATTAAAAAATAATGTTAAATATAAAATAAATTCCCAGTTAGTTGAAAAACGATATAATTTTTTTTATTTATTGTTATTCGCAAAACTCAAAATATGTCGCTGACAGCGGTTAAAGTTCGTTTAAAACTCACCTGATGTCTTCAGCATCGGTTTTAATTCGACGTCGTCGTCTGGTTCTGGAGATTCTCTCGACGGTATACTAGGAAGATTCACGTATCGTGGTTCCTCTAACGTAGTCGTATATACAGGTGGATTTAACAACGATAGATAGTCGACACCGTTACATGTATTCGCATTCATTTGCAAATACACTTCATTTAAATTAGTATAATGCTGCGATTGAAAAAATAAACCAAATTAGTAATCTTTTCAAATTTTTACTCGTAGGGTTAGCACAGCCAAAACCCAGAAACAAATCAAATTTATGGTCTTATGGATTACGAAATAGCACTTTTTTAAAGATTTTCTAAAAGTTTATGTCCAGTGACGGAACTAAGGGGCCCACTCAAAAGTTTTTCGAAATGAACTAATAATCAGTAAAAATAAGAAATTATTAAAAAATAATAAAAAATCAGTTCCAGTATCAATTTTTTGTACGTTGAAATTTTCGAATGTTTTTTTCTCCCGCCCCCCTTCGCCTATCCTAAAAAAAGCTGGTTCCACCACTGTTAATGTCGACAAGTCGCTAAACCTTGTGGTGAACCTCAATTTTCTTCAACGGCTTCGACGGGACTAATCATAAATTTCGACCAATATTAATTATTAAATGCAACTGTTCATCTAGATGTAGTATTAAAAAACCTACGGAGAGTACTACAAGTGTTTTTGAATCTTATCATTGTTTACCGCACATGCAAGATTTTCTGTTTTTGGCTAAGCTATCCACAAACTCAACTTATTGCTACCATCACGATAAACGTACAGATCGAACACCATTTTCTAAAAGCTGTCCAAGTCGTTCACTTAATTCAGTAAATAATGGTCTCATCGTGGGTCTCTCATGCCAGCAATCTAACATGATTTCGTGTCTATAAAAAAATAAATAAAAAAAATAGTAAAACTAAATGAATCACAAGTTACTGCACCAGTATTCCATACAAACTAGAAGATAAAAAGATGACGTACATTTCTTTAGTAGCGTATGTTGGTTTTTCAAGCCTATAGCCACTTTCTAATTTCGTATATAAAGATTCTAAATGCTCAACTCCTGCAAAAATAAAGATACAAAAAACATATTATTTCATTCAGACGAATACATGTATAAGTGAGTAATTATAGGTATACGCATCAAAACGAGAATAAATTTTGTTATATGCATCCCTTACCCGGATATGGAGTGATAGACAGAGAAAATAATTCCCACATCGTTATTCCAAATGACCACACATCTGACTGAATAGAAAATACACGATCTCGAATCGATTCAACAGCCATCCACCGTACTGGTAATAGTTCCTATAATATTCAATTGGTGGAGGGGGGGGGGTGGAATTAAAACAATCATACGATTTTGAATATAAATAATAATAAGCAGTTTGAAATACGAACATTTTTCTTTCGTTTGTAATTATCACTTGCGTACATGCTTTTGGCTAAGCCAAAATCGCATATTTTGACTATATTATCGTCTGCCAGTAAAACATTTCTAGCGGCTAAATCGCCATGTAAAACCTGCAATACAACGTTACATAACGATTAGAATCGCAAAACAAAAGCTGAATACTATCGATGAAGTTTTCTTCAACTCCGATGTGAAATGTAGTGGGAATTTTTCGAAATAAACCTTCCCGCAGTTTGGCAGGCTACACTCACTTTTTTTTCATAAAAAAAAATACTAACCTTACGACTAGCTAAATACTCCATACCGCGAGCAATTTGAAACGACCAGCAAAGCAGATCTGACGTTTTAATAGGACGTACAGTGGCATTACGATAGTCACCACGATAATTTGAACGCCAGTCCGGCTCAACGTCTTTGCTTATCAGGTAGCCATCAGAGCCTGCAACATCGATCACAACATTAATATTTGTAACAATTAATGCAAATGAAATTTGTTCGTGAAAATAATTATTTTTATCAAATTAAAGAACAAACCTATTAATGTTTCTTCAGCAGTAATACTCTCTACAGTTGTGGTACCAGTATAAGACGTATTCACCACAGCACCGCTGGTGCTAAATCTTATACTACTTCTGAAAATAGGTATAATTTAAAAAAAAATTATGAATAAGACGTAACATTTTGAGACATTTTCAATATTACACCGTCATAAAAACCACTTACTTATTTTCCATTACGGAAAAGTCCAGCTGACCAATGTCGTTGATTTGATTAATAAAATTGCTACGTTGCTTAAGCAGAAAGTCATGCAAATTGCCATATTTACAGTATTCGACAATAACTACTAATTCTCCTGAAAATAACGTAAGATATTAGATACAGGTATGCGAACAGTTATAGGTTTTGAGATAATCTAAGTTCAAGTTTTGCCTGTCTGTAGGAAGTGGTTTCAAATAAGGAAAATTGAAAAATAAAAAACTGTTAATAAAATTTAAAAGTATACAATATCCCAATTAGAGCTACACTAACTACTGGTTCTTATGGAACTCGAAATGACAACGAAAGTTTTGCTTTTATCGATTCAAAATCTTTGAAATATTTTTCAGAAAGGATGTTATGGAAGGGTAAATTTTTTGTTTCTTTCGATGAGTTTTGATATTTTATTGCATTCGGCAATATTGCCAGTTGGGAAGCAGTAAATCTATAATTCCAAAAAAGTTTATCACCCCTGCCAATCATAAGACAGTTTGAATTTCTTTTATTTTGACTTTTCATTCAGTAGGCAATGTAAGAAATTATTTTGCGTAACTAATCATTCCATTGTCACAAGGCCGAACTTACTTTTATTAATATCTCGTGTACAAGCACCCAGTAAATTTACAACATTCAGATGACGTCCCAAGTGAATCATTATTTTCAATTCGGAGGCCAACGCCCTAATGTACAATGCATCGACATTTCGTTTAACCATTTTCACGGCTACAGTCGTCGTCGTATTAGGATCAATTAAACCGTCAGCTTCCGCTTTCAGTACCACTCCAAAAGCACCAGCACCCAGTTGCTTTCCTGTAATTAAAAAAGCCTATGTAGGTAAGTAATTCAAGAGGTTTTTTTTTTTTATCGGGAACTAATTTCAAAAATTTGAACAAGGAACGCTTCAGAAACGAACCTAATTTCAGTTTCTCTCGAGGAAATTCCCACCGACTATCATACGGTAACAAATCCGCTTGCTCTTCGATACCCAGTTCTGGATTCAAACTATTAACAGCTCCCATTTCGAAGTTCAACAAACCATCTTCGGCCAGTTTCTTCTTCAGTTTCTGAATAGATGCAATAAACATGAAAATTAGCTAAGTAAATAAGTAAATAGCGCATAATAGGTCAAGGCCCAAAAGTCATGTCCTCGAAAGAATAAAACGTAACAATAACACAGGTGTTTTGACGCAAATTTTCAACAGCAACAAAAAAATAGGTTACTTTTTTGCACCTGAAATTATTTTATCCGCGTCAATAAATGAATTTCCCTGCGTAAAAACGTTTTGTGGGAAAATTAGGTAGGCAATGATTTTCTATTTTTGGCCATGTTTTTATTATCAAGGGCATTTTCGAATACTTTTGTGGGAAAATTCAATCGCAACTTTTCAATTTTTTGAACAAAATTTAATAATTTCTTAACTCAATGTCCCCTCTGAAATTTTAAATAGGTAACTGACGTCATACAGCATCCTTGGAGAAAGGGATTAGAGTTTTTCAAGGATCAGTTAAGGCTGATCCGAGGTTTATATTTAAATACAAAATATAAACTTGCGAGTTGAATCACCAAACTAATCTTTCAATGTGGCTCTTTTCCACTCACTCACTGACGGAATTTGGCACCTAGGTGTGTAGTATGTACGAGTACCTACACAACGTACCTTCATTTTTTGCATTTTCACTAAAATCCAGGCAATGCAAGTGGTGAGCGAAATAGTCAGTATGGCTGGCAAAATAATGTAGTAAAAATGATGATGTTCGTCGGGTAAACCTGAGAAACAGAAAGTAAATGAGAAATGAATAAAGTGTATGGTGACAACAGATACTCAATGACTGTGATCTTCATTATAGAGTAATTGTGTTTAGTCTAATATAGTAGTGAGATAGTATTCTAGTATTTCAGTATGGTGTGCTTCAAATCTGAGACACATTTTATCAACATTCATAACGCCGGACTGAATTTTCAATCAGGAACATATTTGTTTTAAGCTACGGAGGTTACTCAAGATTTTCATGATAAAGCAGTCGTAACTAATAATTCAAGATTCATTTTCACGATTTAGTCAAAAATAAGCATAATTTGATAGGTTTAAAAAAAATTTGATTTTCTTGTAAAGAAATTAATAGATCGAAGGAAAAAAATTGGAAAATGGACCGACTTTAGCTCCTTTAGAAAATCTTTCAAGAATAATATAGGTAATACTATTCAAGTATTAAAGAAGTTTTTAATGGAGAAAATTGGTTTGTTTTTAAAAATTAAATGAAAATGCGAAGGCAAACTATACTCTTTTTCAAATATATGATGGCCGGTGACTCTCCTCGAACGTTGCCACCTATCTCATTCTTACCAATTTTCATTTTTATCGTGAAACATTGAATTATGGTTTCTGACAACATCGCACGGTATTCAACGAATATGATGGGCTAATGAGAAAATTTTCTTAGTTTTTTAATCGGCCATCATATTTTGAACAGAGCATACTCTTTCCCCTCCATCCTCGATCTTTTAGAATACCTTACCTTTAATCACTACGAGTCCCTTAGCTATCTCAGTGCCAGCTTTATTTTTGGCTTCACACATATACTCGCCAGCATGTTCTCTTAGAGCAACTTTGATGGTGAGTACTTGATTATCGTGCGTTAGGGAAATTTTTTCGGTATCATTTCCAGGCACGACGAGAGGCTTTTTATCCTAAATACACATAGACAAAACATTAGATTTATTCGTAAAATGTGAACGGTTCCTAAGATAATAAGTTGTAACTCACTTTGTACCAAACTACAGTAGGTTTCGGCACACCTCGAACATGACACATCAATGCTATCGACTTTGTGACATCCACTGTTAACGTGGGTAAGGAAGACTTATTCAAGTTAGTAGAATTGTCAATGAATAACGGCTTTAAAACGTCTGAAAAAATTAAAAGAAAAATGGAAAATGGTTTCAGGTAAAAATCAAGGAGAAAATTGAAAAGGGTACAAAAAAAAAAGTTAAAATTATAGAAATTACCTTTTACATCTATCCATATAGGATCTGCTTTCGCTCCTCTATCTTTAAGCGAATAATCTACACTACATTTGTACCATCCAGTGTGTAGTTTATTTATTCTATGAATGTTTATGACAGATCTGAATGAAAATTTGGTAACTGAGGACAATATCTGCACATCTACAGAAGACAACCAATGACATTTACGATCAAGAACAACATCCTTTACAAAATTGACCAGCCTTAATTAATTACTCTTACACAATAAGCGGGGGAAAAACTGAAGATTTTTGACAGTGCTGTGGTGATGTTACGTTGGAACTTGTATCACGTAATTTTTCATCATTAATTATATAATATAAGTAGTAACAACTTTTACTCAACTTCAATGAAAAATTATTCATTTTCATACATATATAAACAAACGACTTTTAAATCGTTCGAATCGAAAATATCCCCAAAAAGAGATGCGATATTCACATCTCTTTTTGCCTTATGATAAGGCAAAGTATCATGCCGATTCTTACTATTGGGACTATTAGATGAATCTCTGAACAGTCTGTCTTAATACTTATAATACTATATCTTCATTAAAATATAGGTCAACACACACGAAAAAAAATGTTCGTGAATTAGTGCTTCTGAAATTTACTCTTTTTTCTCGCTCTTATTCAGTTAATAGTCTTACCCGTCGAATTTTCCACACGAGTATAGTTACTGTGTAAGTCTGGCTGGAAATGCCAAATTATATTATTTTGGTAAATGTATTTTGAAGCTTGACAAATTATTTCGACATCATCACCGACGGTTATCTCATTCAAAGACGTGGAAACATGAAAACCATCTTTCACATCTGGAAAAAATAAAAAACGAAAACAAAAAAAACCAAGTTGAAATAAATGAATATTGAAGACAAATATTATATTTTATCTTGAACCTCAGCTGACCGTACATTTCTTTTACTCTTTCGTCAGACCACATCATTCAACTGCGGGAGAGTAAATATGATTTTTTCAGCAGAAAATGGAAAGAATATAGAGGAAAATTTTTAGAAAAAATGAGTATTTACATATTTGATAAAAATATGAAGAGGAAAATACTGAAATAAATGCAAATACCCATCTCATTTTCATAAGTATTGCAGACGAAACTTCCAACTATAGTTTACGACATGTAAAATATTAATTCATGTTTAAGAATTAGAAATTAAAAAAACATTAATATTTATTCCAATAAATGGTACCTACATTTTAATCGACAACGGATTAGCTATACCCAAGGGCTATTCTATGATTTCTCGAAAGTTACACATACCTACTAATTATTGTAAGTAAATTGAAAAAAGTGTTTCTTAAAAACAATCTGTTAACAACGTAACGCAAGGAGCGAATGACTTGATTAAAACAATATAGAAAATGAATAAAATACTATCACCAGAATTGTTTTTCATTAGACTTACCACCAATAAAGAATGGTGTCGAAGAACTGTTCGAGCCTTGAGAATTTGAGGCATTGCAGAACAACATGGTCGGAACGCTTGCTCGGTAAGACAATGTGGATATCGTCATATATAGCGTACTATTATCGCTTTTAATGGGAAAATCATTCTGAAAATCAACGAAAATTATTTTACTTTCTATATTGAATACAAGTAGGTAATGCTGCATCCACACCTGAACACTTTTTCGCCGAACACGGCGAACGAACAGTTTAGCTGAATTGCAGAAAATTGTCCAAATTCTCAAAATAAAAAAATAAAAAAAGAGAGAAAACCCCCATGATTACAACTACTCCACTCCACCTTCCCATAAAAGTCGCTGGAAACCATTCCAAATTTTTAGCTGATGAATATTACGTACACTACGTATATAGCTAAAATTAATATAACTCACCGATGAAAGTTCTGTGAGCTCTTGTTCACACGACGGATAGTTCATACATTTTCTAGCAAACCACGTGATTTTTGGCGGTGGATAACCATTAACCGAACACACAACGTCTGAAGGTTCATCAATCAAACTCAATTCATTTTTCACGGCCATTTGTAAAACAGTAGGTTTATCTGAAATTTTCAGAAGACTCATAATTTTAATCACGCGTAAGGTATCTTTATTTATTTATTTGTTTGTTTAAAATAATAATACTCTCACGGGTCCAAGCAAATGAAATTCTGATAAAAATGGACAAATTTCGGCAGAAATAGTAAGTCAGTCAAAAATTCTGAAATAGCTTTACATGAGAGAACTGGGTAGCTACTTCACAACCGAGTCTCATAATAACAAAACTTCTGAAGTTTTCCAACTTTTATTCAAATGCGGCTATCGGGAAGATTCAAACCAGTAGTGCAGCTAACATTTGTCAGACAGGAAGTGTGTATTAAAAATTTGAAAAGGAAAGGCAAAACTCAAAGCTGACTAACAGATCGACTTTAGTGTCCTAATTTATAGTGTATTTTTAAATTAATAAGTACATAATAATTATGATGAAATATTTCGGAACCGTTTTTAGTAGGTTTTCCTAAAAAATCTACGACTAGAATTGCCCTGATGAAAGAAGTTGAACATGGAAGTATGATAATTATTCTTTGAATAGACTAAATGCAAAAAACTGCGGCAACAAATACGGTGTAGATTTATGGCTTCCAAAATGAAAATTCGTTTGCCTGGCCTGATGGAAGCGATAATGGTAAGAATTAGCAAAAGCAAGGATTCCATAATAGTTATCATGGGTAGATACGAGTATGTATCAAGGGGAACACTTATAAACAGCATATTTACCTTCTACATACAATGATATATTCACAGTTTTTTTTTTATCAACTCCATTGTCTGCAGTAAATTCGTAGGTGCCCGAATCGTTAGCGTCCAAGTGATTAACAACAAATTTGACTAATCTCTCTTCTAACGAGAAATAATATTTACTGGATGGCGATGAATCGGTGTTTATAACTTGTCCATTAGGAACTTTGCTGAGTACAAAAAAATAAAAATGATCATTCAAAGTACTGAGCGAAATAAATTTTATTAAAGACTATAGAGAGCAAGAGCATTTACACCTGACGTCATTTTTATTGTTATGCGAGAAAGTATCTCATTGCTCTAGCCTAGCGCATGACTGTTAGGCGGAATCTTCGTTACACAGTCGAGTTAAATGGGAATCCCGACAAGTGCCAGGCATTGATTAGGCAAATGTGTAATTTGAAATTGCTTTATAGGACCATTCTACTTTTACACGTCGAGCACGAGGAAGTTTCACTTCAATAAATTCAACTTGAAATCAGCATAATATTATGGTCAACGAGAAAGTCACGTATCTTTTGGTTTTTAGCATCAAATGAATCAATTTCAATTAGAAAATCATGAATTTTGTGTACCCATTTTAGGGAAAACATTTTCTTTTTATCAATTTCTATAGCATCTACACATTATTGGATGAAAAGTCATGACTTTTTATGAAACTTATATGCACTTCCCAAAACTCATGTCTTTTCATAAGCTGTAGACTTTCTGATAAAATGTCGGACAATGCTAAACGAATGACAATAACTGGAGATCCACAATCGTCAGAAGAAAGATAAAGAAACCAATTATCACTTACCAACTTATTTCAGCGCGTGGATATGACGTTACATTCAATATCCATTGGATATTCGGGTCTCCACTTCTTTTAGTATCATTAGTTACATCGGTTAGAATCTTCAAATCCAAAAACGATTTTTTGGGATCTGTAGTTAGATAAAAATAAATTAACATATTCAGGTACCTGCGCACAATTAAACATGAACTAAATATGCGAAATAAGTTAGAACGAGCTTCTTACCAAAGACATTGAGGTAGTATGAGTGATTCCCCAAGACATTACCATGTTGATCTTCCACGTCGCAAATATACTCACCAGCATCATCTCTTGAAAGATTTAAAAACGTAAGTAGCTTATAGTTCAGTTTATAATCTGGCGTTTTAATTTCTAATTGACTTCCTTCATTTGATCTCTGCAGAAATGAAGGCAGTTGATTAATTATAAATATATAGCCTAGGTATGAAATAAGGACTAAACTTTAAACTTTGTTACAAACATCATGACCGAGGAAAAATTTTAGTTGAATTTTCGCTTTCGTGAGACAGACTCACAGAGTATAGTCTATACAAATATAGCCTTTAATGAATAGCCCAATTATGTAAATAACGAAGAAAAAACAGGGAAACACTAACATTTGCACAGTCACCAAAGGGGCACTTCCACGCAATGAAAACAATGGAACCCATTTTCACTTGTACAGAACAGTTCAGCGTTAAGGAATTTCCCTCTACTGGAAACGCAGCTCCGGGTAATTGGATGTGTGGTTGGGCAGACAATTCACGGGCTGAAATTGAAAATAGCACATTAGATATCTCCATGTTAAACTCGAATATGCGGGAAAAAAAAATGTAAATGCGAAAAATTCTGCGTAAGCTTATTATACTACCCACCACCAGGAATGTGCAATTTTTTAAACATAAAAACTCACGACTGATAGTCAAGTGAAAAGTCGTTTCCTGGGTATTATTTTCGATACCATTATTCCAAGAACCCTCGCATCTATAAAGTTTGGAATCTTTAACCGTAGGTGACTTAAAGACAAATCCTGTTTTTCGATCGTAATCTATTTTCATCTGCAAATCATATAATTGTGCCGAGAGATAAACGAATGATCATGAAGAAATAACGTACAATCGAAGATAATACAGTTTTTAAGGTTACATAAATTATTATGTATCATCATAAAAAAATTAGATTTGATTGATTATGTTCGGCCATTTTTAAGCTCTTGGATTAATTTTGAAAATGCGTGCTGTATTTTGATAGAAGCGGCTAAAACGAAAAAAAAAAAAAAAAAAAAGATAGTTACTACCACAGTAAAAATGAAAAGCTTGGAATGAAAATGCCATTATTTTGCACTTTATGCTGGTATTATGATGAATAAGTGTGAATAAATGACGGCCACTTAACTACGAGTAAATAAACGCTTTTTAGCAGGTTTTTTTTCTTCTTTTCTTTTTTTTTTTTTCAAATATGAGTAGATAACTATTTTGTATAATTATGGTCTGAACCGTTGGAACTCGCGCAGGATTAGAAAAAAACGAACAAAACCAACAGGTACTTGCATCGATTTGATTAGGTTTTGAAAGAACAAAAAAGTAATAAAGTCGTTTCTAAAGGCTTACATATCCAGACAGGTAGAGATACAACATTGGTACTGATACAGTTGAAGTTTCTTCATAATTATGAGCCAAAATCTCAACAAAAAAAAATTGACTTATCACGTTTTGACGAAAGGCGTCTTATACTTGATAACTTACGGGTTATTTTGAATTTTGATTTTTGGGATTCTTGCCAGTCAAAAATAAATATTAAATTTTACCGATGAGTGATAATTGACATGAACAGGTGATAATGAATTTCACTTTCAATCAATGTACACATTCAATAAAGCAAGAAAAATTCCACCAACAATATGAGTAATACCAGTAGAAAGCCTGTTACCATTCTAATCATTTTTTGTGATTATAAGTATTAATTTTCATACTCCTTGAACATGCTATAACCCAAAGCAATCTTTTATGCTCCTTCTCTAAGAAATCATCATGCACATCATTTTGTTACCCTATGTAAGTAAGTATAATTATCAATTAGATGCCATATTCTGAACTGAGCTGTCGAGACTTTTCTTTCATCGTCACTGATTTTATTGATAGGCTATACATATTTAGATCATTTTGATTTAACGTTTCTATTTTATAATCTCTTTCGAATAACAATCTACACAACAGAATGGATAAGTGGTTCATCTTTTCTCAAGTTGATTGGGCGTAGATAATAGTACCTACCACTGAAAATAGAAAGAAATCCATGATCGATAGCTCAGTTTTGAATACAAAACCTCATAAATATTACGTATTTTTAAAAGGAAACTTATAATGAACCGAGAAAGTCTGCAGCTACTTGTTTAGCTAAGCCCAAAAGGTAAAAAATATTAATAACTTAAATACTTCTAAAAGCATCCGCCAAACTGAAGAAAATATAAATTATCGAATTAAACATTTTAAACACCAAGAATGGTCAAATTATGCTAAAGATCTATTATTTTGCGGCAATAGGACTATTAATCGTCGAAAAACTCAATGACCGAAATTCATCGCAGATAGTTGATCGAAGGACAGCTCTATCTATATCATAGAAGACGGTGGACAGTCGATTGAAAACTTTCAACACAACATTTTCTTTTCCTTTAGAAATTGAGATAGGTAGGTATGCCCTTTTTGAATATAACGGCTCGGTTATGAAAAATTTTGAATTAACTTGATAACTCGCGAAATGCCTATTTGATCCTTACTGTAAAATCATCAATACAATACTGAAGATTAACGAAAAATAACTTTGGATGAAATTTTTCTTTTTTTCATCCATTGTTTTGGATTCTTGCAAGTAAGCAACATTGCTAGAAATCATATTCGTGCCTTATGAAAACAGTAGCCTACCGTTTTAGATGAACGAAATCTGATTTTGAGGGATTTAAGTGAGAACATAATTTTTGAGAAGGAGTTCATTGGGATTGGAGGATGCCTTTGAGACAACATCATACTGAAACAATTAGCAAAAGAGCATCCTTACTTTTCTCTCAGACTGTATATCTACTCGAACAAAGTATCTCATAAGACACGGTAATGGAAAGAAATATAATTATAGTAATGAAAAAACATAAAATTTTCTAAATTATTTTTAAAGGAAAAAATCAAGTTATTAATAAATATTAAATCAATAATGGACAGGCGGGCGGGCAAAGACGATGGCTGCACACAATTAAATTTTTTTAACGAATTTTTTCAAAACAAAGATCAATTTGAACTATTTAAGGCCAGCAAAGAAAAATTATTTTGAATCCGAGAAAACTGTTAGTTGGGACTGGGGTGACTAACAATTATCTACCTATAATATGACAAATAGCTGCAAACTTGAAGTAAATATTATTAATGGTCTTACAACTGATCCAAAGCATAACAGTGTGACTGTGAACAGCGTTCATCGCTTTGTATTCACAACCAGCGTTCATCGCTTTACATTCATAAACAGCTGAATAATTACTACGAAGGTAAGTCAAACGGAAACCTTCGTGTACGTCATATTTCACTTCAACATCATCTCGTGTAACACCAGGTTTTAACTGAAAGCACCAGCACCGAAGAAGCGAAAAAGAACAAGCTTTTAAGCAAAATACGTACATATAGATAGGTAACGAAGGAAAAATAAAATGAGTAAGTGCAAGTTGTAATCGCATTCAAAAAGAGAAAACTACTATAGCAGGCCAACAATCTGAGCGCCAATTTATATTACGAGTATGCAGTTTAGGTTGGAAACATTATAATTAAGAACGTGTCATGTGTTTTGGAACCAAGTGTACGCTGATCTGATCACACGTTCTTGCACTGATACATTACTACTTACAGCAACTAGGAACTGAATCTCCAAGTTGAACGAATGAAGAGAAATTGAAGTTTGAAATTAGGTAGGTAATCATAAATTTGACTTGGTTTAGTAAAAAATAAAAAGTGTTCCTAGATAGTTTTAGAAGTGTCTAAATGGAAATATATAATCAAGTTTGAAAAATATAGCTATCAAATCCTCCTTTTGAATTACCAACTAAGTATAATTCAATTTTCAAAAAAAAATGAAAATACTTAGCTATTATTTGCATGCGTTGATTTTGATTAGATTCTAAAACGAAAAAATTATTCTCCATTGCGAATGCCCATTAAACATAGTCGAAGTAATACAATTACCTCGTAGGTACTTCTAAAATCTCAAAATCGATAAAAATGAACTCAAACTTGGTTTTGAAAAAACGCCCAACAATTTATTCATAGTTTGCAAGCATGAATTTCAATGAACAATAACGAATAGCGTAGGTGTGCGTTTTGTCATATCCGATTAAGATAAATCAAATGAAAAACAGGAAATGGATCAATTTCGTGACATATAGTTATCGGAAATTTGGGTTAGCATCTCCTTAGGCACAAATTATTTGGTAGACACAAAAAAAATCAAATCTACTCAATCTCAACAAACGTATTACATATCACATGCACTACTATACCTATGATAAAACACCGACAGGTCTAATCATCATAAATGATTGGAATTAATAACCAAATCAAAATTTCTGAAGAAAATGCATAACTATAATGGACCGCGAAATGAACAAACAGTACACAAGGCTGTGTAAACGGCACAATACTTTTTTCAAGTAAGTATAACATTTTACGCTGATAAAATATCCATCTTTGATGCATTGTACACAATAAATTTTCATGGATTCGGCCAGAAGGAAGCTCATGTACGAGTACGTACTCATTATATAATGAAAAAGCATAAAACATGCAAAGTTAATCTCCAATAATACAATATAATGACCATACGGAAGGAAATTTGAATTTCTCTCTTTAATCGTCCCATACCCTCATTAGTTCCATTAGTAGCGATTACAACGACCCAAGTTTGATGTCCGCATAATCATTTAAAAGCATGCAAAAATATGAGTGCCACCATGAAGCCGATAATAGTGAAAAAGAAATTTCCAACAGGGCACTTATTTTTCTAAACTTCGCTAGCAATAAAATTAGTAGACGCTCGTGTAATTTTAAGGAATGCAAAATGACCGCCACCGTGTTCCAATAATTCTAAATAATTATTAAAAGTAAAACCAATATACAAAGTTGAACGAACTTGACTTTTGTTTTTAGTCATTAATACATTATTTGAGATAATAGGCACATAGAACTAAACGAAGAGTTTCATTACTGATTCGGTAAAGCCTTTTTTTCTCGAAACTATGACCAAATATTTATTCATTTTACTATTAACTTCTTCAAACCGAAGTCATTACAATACTCGATACTCGTACATAGACCTACACGTACATATTTCTAAAACAATATCATATAATTGGATACAATGATTTGTAATCGACTATTAAACTCATCGTTCAACTTTGTTTTCTATTGGAATAGAAAATAACATTGATGTTTATATAATAATAAATTATATACGAGTAACTTATTTAATTCTATAAAAAAGGTTCATGTTGTCGTTGTGGTATCGCAAAATTTTGTAAATATAACTACAAAAAACAAAATTTTTCAGGCGATAGAAAAAAATCACAAAGACAATAAACTGCACTGAAAAAGAAACATGTTTTTTTTATTCATTATGCACCAGCCTTGTACATTGGCTGGATCACAACGATTTCATTGGCGTAGCAGGTAAGCGCAGTAATAGAAAAAAAAATTATCAGCATTAAAGGAGCCAGAAGAACAACAATTCGTTTGAAAAATTGAAAGATTTTGCTCTTGAAAATATTACCCATCCCATACCAACCTCGTTTCAAGAACCTTCAAAGTAAATTAATTTTTCGGAAGATTTTCGCAATATTTTTGTGTTTTACTTTTAATAATATTTATTCATCATAGTTGGCCTTCGAGCTCCCCTAAAGATTAAATTTATGAATTTTAATGGCAGCTAAATGTCAGAGGCGCAACCAGGGGATGTCTGAGAAGGGCTGTAACCCCTTTGAGCATCATAATATTTCATCACAAAAGACTGAAAATGAATATTCCTCCTCTCTGCTCCGAGCAAATTTCACGGAATTTTTATTCTTAAGCGAAAATTTTTCAAGTCAACCCCTCTTTCAAACAATTTCTGGGTACGCTTTTGCAAAATTTTGACGACAATAAGTTTCGTAATGGATTTTAATTTGTTATCTTAACTCTTATCTTTAACAGAAATCAATGATTTGTCATGAACATACCTCACTGCTATCCTCGGTATTATAAAGTATCACAGTCACATTGGGTGATGTCGGTTTGCATGGTACGATGGCTTCTCCGTACTCACTTGGTTGAAGAACAGTATAATCATTTTCAACAGCCAACAAATGTTCTTCATCTAAAACAAGAAAAAATATGGCTGTATTATTCCTGCATTCAGGTTATTCATGAAATTCTCAGCATTTATAAGAATCTAAGTCATAGAATGATAATAATTAATAGGTAATAACTACTATTCTCTGTTCCAAAAGTGAAGCATAAAACTTGTGATTGAATAATATCCACATAAGTAAAGGGCATCTGCACAACGAAGTAATAGAAACTTGAGTAATTATAGTAACATGTTTCTTGTTTATCTTTTGGAACAGAGTAAATGTACTTTTGATGAAATTTGCTCAACCATAATAAGTCACATTCTTCATTCACCTCAATTTTAATTCGAATTTATAGCAATTATTGTCATAAATATTCGCCTGAAAATCCTATTTCATTGCAGAATCTATATAACTCGGGTACATATGTAATACATATCTACTCCAACATTACTTCGGGGGTTGGTAAATTTTAAAGAGCTTGAACAGATACTTACCAAAAACATAAATGTAAATGTTAGCAACATCATCTGTTTTCTTTTTCATCAGCTTTGAACACGTATAATACCCAGTATCCAAGTAAGAGATATTACTGACTTCTAGAATTGACTCGATCATACCATTATTCGATTCGTATTTCACGGCATGATTCGAACCTTCCTGTAAACAAACATAAAGTCCAAGAAATTCAATATATATTTATGTTTCCATCGGAGTCTAATAATACTCAATAGTTAAATGACAGCAAAATAACAATACCTAATCAGGAGAAAAAAATCAATAAACTAAGCAAAATAATAGGTAGACAATAGGAAAATCGTGTAATTCTGATATTCATAAATATTAGGTAATTTCGAAGACATCGTGCAATTCATTAAGAATTCCATGATCAGCCTATGTATTTCAGGCACTCATAATGAATTAAAGTATTTAGAATATAGAAAATGAGCAACGATAGGACATATTTTCCTGAAAATTGTCATTCAAATCATTTTTCGATAACCTATATTGCCCATCGTAGAAACGACGAAAAACATACTCGTACAAAAGACTAAAGAGCAGTCAGTCAGTTACCGAACTTGAAAGCCTACCAGATAAGAGTTGGGACAATTTAACAAGAGAGTCTTACGTAAGTATGGTTGAAAAAGTAACGAATCGAAGGCAGGCCAAAATTGTATTCAACTTAGAGAAAAATCTTCTCATCAATTAGATCGATGTTAAATTACAGAACTATCCCACGTTGAAAGTTTCAGCTGTTGAATTGATGCTAACGCACTCTGACAATGAGCCTCAACAGTCCCAATTTTGATTCAGGCAAACCTCGACTGGTCTTATAATATGTACGAGTATATATGAACAGAGTTATTCAAGAAATATGGATACTTTTTTTTTCAAATCTAATTTTCTTACACTTTCTGGATATGTCCAAGTAATGTTTTCTTTATCGAAACAAGTCAGGATGAAGCTTGAATTAACACGGGTTTCGATTGTCAGTTCCGGTTCTTCCGGTTTAATTTTTAGGCCTGAAAAAAAAAAAAAAACTATCAACAATAGGTATACATACGCTTTATACTTACAACCTAAATCAAATGAAATATGGTACTCGTACTTCAATTGAATGTGAGGTATAGCATAGGTTAGCGGCTCATTGGGCTGGCACTGACATGAGTCAAGACCATGGAGGTAGAATAGAGAGAATAAAGATTAAAATAAAACACTCTCTAGCTATAAAAATGGCTGCGTTGAAGAAGTGCACGTTGAAATGTCAAGAAATGCAGTTTTCAGAAAACAGTAAAAAATAAAAAAATAAAAAAGTTATTAAGTACTTCCATAAAACATAAGCATTTACAATATGAGAGTTCAGCCCGTGAGACCCCCAGCTCCCTGGCTATGGGCCTGTAAGGCTCCGAACTTTTTGGGTGACTGTCGTCGCAACCCATAAGCTTAATCCTGAATATGAGCCTGCTCTTACGAAGTTGGAATTGAACACACGCAGGTAACACCTACGAGTAACAATAAGTGAAACGCTGATACCTTTAGTAAAAGTTTTAATGCTTATTTTCAGATTATTTATATTCGATGCTTACTGTAATCTTTCGGCTGTAGAACAAATACCAACCAAAATTTTGACACCACAGATGTTGAAAAATTATGAGAAATATCTAACGATATACTAGATATCAATGTTGGAAAAAATATAAAAATTCAGATGCAAACACGTGAACTCACAAACAGACTCTCCACATGCTTAATATGACGTAGTAGTTAAATTCATTACGTCAAAAATGGATAATCATGCATTAAAATTTCATAAACCTTGAATAAGAATAGTGTCCAAAAATTATATCATGAAAAAAAATAGCCTAACAGTCATAACAGAAACCTGTTTTCCAGGTGGGGTGGCGGGCGTTTGATAAAAATTGGTTCAATTACGCCTGTCTACGGAAACAAGTTTTTCCTTTCCCTTCTTTTTTTTTTTTTTTTTTTCTTTGAGGGAGGAATATCCGTCTCTAGTCTTCGCGATTTCATGAGAATGAGGAGCATTGGTTTTCAAATGTGAGGGACAGCGGGAGGCAAAAGCAAAACATTCAATAACCGAGCGAAATTTCCAAATTTCATTCAGGTTTTGTTTTAGGATCGCTCGCAGAAAATACCAGTCTTTTATAATTTTCCTAAGTGACGCATACTACTTGGGATAAACGTCTTATAATGGAATCGTGTAACTTGGCATCCAATCAGAAATTAGAGAAAATATAATTTTTTTGCACGCATCTTTCATTGATTAAGTCATTAACTGATCCAACTCGACGATGATACGTCACGTACATGATTGAATTTTACGCGTATTTAGCATTTAGAATTGTTTATTTTGTGGATAAGGGTGAAAGGAGGGGAAAGAGGAATGGCAGACAAATCCCATTTGAATTTATATTAGAAGAAAACGAATAGAAAGATTGTTCAAAATATCAGAACTTTCCACAAGTATTTTGGAAAATCAAAATAGCGGAAATGGATTCCCAGATCTGAAAAATAAAATTCGTATCTTTCCTGTATAATGCTTCCTTATTTAAATACATAGTAAGTTAATCAACTAAAAGAAAAAGTATTCTCCAAATTTGATTCAAGATGGGATTTTAGCATGGATCTTTTTACACCCTAGAGGTAATATATGTATGAGGTACAGACACAGTATTTTATGCTAGCACAAATTATCAATGTGAAAATGAATACCATTATGGCGTCCTTTCACTCAACTGGTATTATGACATCCCTAAATAAAAAAAAAAATGAAATTTTCGATAAAATTTTTTGATAGTACGGTATTACTAACTTATGAGTAAAGAATCTAGAAAATATTTTTCAGAACTTCTTGAAAATAAGAATTAAAAAATAATTTGCCAAGAGTAGGTAGTTATGGGAAGTCAAAATTTGAAGAAAAAAAAAGGTAGAGTACACACTGAAGTCTTAGGCCATGTCATTATGGCATCTGGGGCAAATTTTGTCAAACACACCCTTTACACCCTCAGTATACGAAAAAATATATTCCAACATGGTCTAGGTTTATGGCGTCCGAAATTGGACGCCATTACCTGCCGGCTGCCGGACGCTATAATGGTAGGAAAAGAACGAAGTGATATTGGTAGTCGAGTAAACTTATCATGTGGAACCCCCTTTAAAATTTCATCAGTAGTAGTATTCTCACAACAGCAAACTGGATTAGTAATTGGACAATGTATCGATAATGGCATTGATTTATCCATGATATTGAATGCGTGAAAAAATGGGGTCGAAAAAGTAACAATTTACCGTGTATAAAATTTTCGGGACAAAACATTCAACGTCGGCTTTTTTTCTGTAATTTGAAAAAAGTGGACTTTTTTTTACAAAAATTCTAAGTAAAATTTAATTTATTTGCTTAATGTTGCGAAAAAACGCTGTACAATACTAGGAGGATGAATAAACTAGAAAAACACCAGGCAGGTGCTTCAACACCTATAGGTTAGCAACTCGGAGGTGGAAACCACTTCCTCCCGCCATGGCAGTATACCACTGCCTCTTGATTATTATTAATAGTTTTATCGGTAACTGCCAAGTATTTTCGCGCATTTTTCGTGATGTCTATAAAAAAATCATATACTTGACTTTTGATAATGTCATTTATACGTAGTTCGGGGAATTCTCATACAAATTAAACAAATTATTAAATGAGTTGGCGAGAATAAATTTACTAAATCAATAACCAAGACAAACTCTGTTACCACGAGTTGACATCGAGTGAAGAATTTTATACTTGACAGAAAAAAAAAGTTCATCAATAACATTCCCGATTCCGAGAAAAATTTAGCTAATACAATCCACCGAAAGAAAAGATGTGACACAGACAACGCATGCCGCAAGAATGTAGTAGCACTAAATTATTGTAAGCTATACTCAATTACATAGTATATTAGCTTCAATAGATGAATAAAGCCAAGAAACGTGATGCTGCACTAGTCAGTCACGTTGAAATGATCCCAAGGCTGATACTATTTCAGAAATTTATTCAAGCGTAGACGCGACTCTGAGAATTGACCACGTCATCAGAGGAACAATTTACACAAAAATTCCCCACAAATTTACAGCATTCTCAGAAAGAAAATGGTATTCTGCTAAAAGTGAAGTGGAAAACTTTCAAATAACCACCAACAGTAAATGCTTATAAAACTTCAACTTCTTTTTTCGAAGTGCAGAAAATAAAAAAAAAACAAAAATGAAGACTTATAAATATTTTTAAGAATACTTGAAGGAAAAAGAAGAAAGAAAACTCCGACGCATTTTTCCAAAACTTGACGGGTCCATAAAAATGAATTCGAGCAAATTAACACTAACTGTTTACAGAGGGCCTACGTAAATAATTCTTCACAAAATCTAACAAAACCAAAACTTCGGGACCAAATCCTCAAGCTGAACGAGCGAAGAGAAATAACACTTTTGAAAATTGAAAAACATGAACTCTCACTCGGGTTTTGAAAAAATAATTTCGATAAAAAAGCATCTCTAGAATCTAGTGGCATGCAAGCGTTTCAACAATCCTATACTTACTCGTATAAATTCAGCATCAATTTTTATATACACATAAGAACTCAGTAAATTTAATTTTCATCAACTTTCACCCGAAGCATCATTTCTCTCTGGCACGATCTTAATTTAGGTATTTTGTAATACACTGAGAAAAATTTTGATGGTAATTTTTACCTACAATGTGGATAGGAAAACTACGACAATCCGAAATTTGTAGCAGAAATTACGACAAAAATAGTAAACTTAATATGTATTATCTAAGATAGTAAAAAGAACTACAAATATTAGATTATTTACAATAAATAGTAATTTTCACAACAGTGATGAGTCACTCTGTTGATCTTGGGTGTATTATCCGAAAAAACCATGTTTCACTATTCACAATTGAATGGAAACAAAGTTCTTTCAGTTTCTGTCCGATACTTTGGCCCCATTTACTCGTGTGGAAGAGCAAACGAGAGGAGGAGAATATGCAGCAGTCATAGAAACGTGCTGTGAAAGATAAGTATTTCAACTGGTAAATCGTGTCGTTGTGTATGATGACCCAGTAGGCCACCCATTAAAATCATCAGTCGCCGGTTTTATAAAACAAATGAAATGAAAAGAATTACACGGGACTTCCTTTCGCCACAATTGTCAACGTACTGTCTGTCAGTTCTCGGCCCCAACTCATTTTTACAAGGTATATACGAATAAAATTGAGCGAATAAATTAGCAATATGATAACGGTGCTTTTCGAATAATTAGACTGGGTTAATTACGAGCATTTGTGATACAGTTAAAGGGTTATTTTCGGTATAAATACTTGCGAGTCAGAAGTTAAATATTTCCGGGAGAAAGATAATTTGTTTTGAAAAACTTTTCGACTTTTACATCGATCTTCAAATCTATTCAAACGTTCCTATCATTCATGGTTTCGCAATAGGAAAACTGGGATTAACACTATAGCTCTAAATAAGACCCATTAGTATATAGCAGTGATGTACCTCCGGGCGGGGGGGGGGGTTTCCCGCACGTTTAAGAGGTGTTACAGTCACCATGCCCTCAGAGGATGAAGGTCTCATTTCTGAATATTCAAGGGAAGCGGGGTGTCTCGACTGTGTCATGATAGCTATGAATAAAAATGATAAAATTTTCATACATCATAAAATCAATATTTTGAAACAACTAATTTTTAATCTTTGTAAGCAGCGAGTTTAAAGCATATCAGATAATATTCGCATCTCGAAATTCAATATCGATGGCTCTGCGGAAAAAGGGCCAATCTGCATTTTTGTAAGGCATTTGTAAACTTCAAAGTTGAATTTCTAGAAGAGTGATTCAAATTTTTATGTTGTAAGTTTTTTATGAGGTACTTATAACCTCTTGCTATTGTATTTCACCCAAAATCTTCCACCCCATTAAATTGTGTTGAGTAAATGTAGAGAAATATCTAAAAATTGGCAGATTGGCCCTTTGTTCCTTCCTATTTTGTCTGGACCAACTAAATTATCAAGGGCCAAACTGTTAAATATACAAAGGTTTTTATTAAAAACTAGTGTTTTTTCCCATTAATTTTTTATGTACTTTTTCAAATTTTACTTTTTATTTGATTTCTACGGTGAGTAAAGAGTGCTTGCTTCAGCGTAAGGTAACAATGTTTTACAAATTGATAATGTGTAGAGGCATGATGAGGAAAAAACTGCATCCCAATGATTCATTAGAGAAAAAAGTAATGGAAAAAAAGAAGAAAATGAGTGAAATAAAATGGTTGGTACTTGTACTAATTTATTGAATTATTTTAATCATAACAAAAATATTTTTAGCAGGCCTTTCTTTCTTATTTGGACTTTTGGGACCTGTTATTGTAAATCTTAAGTAGTAATTCATCTTCAAAGTTGAAATTTACATCAAGTATTATTTTTATCATCTAAAAAATTTCATCATTTTTTTCCCCTTAAAATAGTTTTTTATATCTTCAGTTTCTGAGGAACTAAATATGATGAAAAAATATTACTATAATTATATTCACTCACATTCTCTCACATTCACACATATTCACATTCAGCACAAATTTTGCTCAATCTAGCTCAAATTTCACTCAAATTCTGATAGAACTTAAGTTACCATGAAATTAATGAATGAAAATAGCTCCATTCTGAAATGTGTAGAAGTGAAGAATAGAATTAACTGTTTTCAAAAAATTTTTCATCATCAGCAGTGAAATTACACCTCTAATCAAAATGTTTCATGTATGTAAACATATTTCTGAGATTTTCTTCTTTCTAATGAGACCAAATTCAGCTTTCTACATTAAGGAGAAGCTGAGTAATTACAAAATGGAAAATAATTCATTTACAAATTTCAAGTTGGAATTGACATCCAGACATTGGATACTTCTTATTAAACAGTGCTATACAACCTGGTTGCTCAACTTAAAAATTCAGGCTGGTAAAAAACTAAATAAATTCATTGTAAATAATATTTTATCTGAAAATTCTATGTTTTGGTCTTCAAAATTACCAACAGATTGGCCCTTTTTATTTCCTTATTCTGAACGCCTAAATCAGATTGGCCCTTCAATATAATGCAGATTGGCCCTTTGGACTTTCCTGATTGGAACCTCTAAAACAGATTGGCCCTTTGGGAAAAAATGCAGATTGGCCCTTTTTCCGCAGAGCCATCGATATACTCCTGTCCTAAATTACTCGTAATTCAGTTTAATCAATTTCTTTACAGACGCTACAGTTATACTACGAGTGCATATGATGAAGGAAAGAAATTTTTCAAAATTTTTTCACACAAGATAGGATATTATACAGCACCTGCCGCCACCTGGAACATACTTGTATACCTATAGGTAGTAACTCATAACACTATTAATTCGTAGCTCTAGAAATAAAAATTAATTTAGGACAAACTTTTTAGAAAAAGCGTATAGGTATATATAATAGGTGTTCATCTTCAGGAAACAGTCAATGAACAATTTTTCTGAAATTAATAACCCAATCTATTAGCTGACAGTGTAATAGTTTTTTTCCAAAAATCATCAAATTCAAAAGTGAATAAATTTTTTACTCAGAATGATCGAATGATCAAACATCTAACAAGTAAATTGGAGAGAATTCACTCGCATATAAGTCATTCTATTAATTTTCGTTGATAACGTACGTGTTAAAATGGTCTGGCAGGATAAGATTGGTGAAATGACCTTTTTCGAATTTCAACCTGAAACTTGGGGGTCAGGTTGACAATGATGAAAAACTAATTCAGCCCAAATTTCAGCCCCCCACCTCAACTGGTTACCTCCTGGGGAGTGAAAATGTGTTTTGGCCATTTTGAAGGTTTTTTGCCCATAACTTTCTTCATAATTGTTCATTTGATTTGAAATTTTTATGGTAGTTAGTTCTCTATGGGCTCTATCCACCAGCAAAATTTTGCGGTTCCACCTCCAGTAGTTTTCCAGTAACTCTAGCTGGAAATTTTGGAGCTTCTTACCCTATGGAGTCTACAAGTTGAAATTTTCACTGATGATAGCTTATCCAGTCTACATTACACCCATATAATTTGTTTTCCAAAATTCAGAGTGGACAAGGTAGTTTTTTGGCATTGGAATATCAGTTTTTTCCAATGGCGTCTGCTCTGGGTGTGCAAGGTGCTGCACACTCAACCAAATTCAAAAAGAAATTTTGTCTGTGATTATGGTAAGAAATTCCTTGAAATCCCAATTGGTGAAAATCACAATAAATTAGTGTTACGTAACATTTCTGGATTCAAAAATATGAAAAAAAAACCACACATTGATTTGCAGAACAATTAGTGATAAGATATTATTACACTGCTTTTACTTAACAAAAGGATTAACTCATCTTATCATCCTTTTTTTGTATGAACGTATTTTCTTCACTAATTAACTAAGAAGTCACCTTTGAACAGATTATTGCATCAGTTGGTAAAAAAGTTAACTTACTGTAACTTTGAAAATTATTGCAATAATGCACTATTGCACTCATACGAGTACATATATTTTCTCAGTAAAAAGATCATTGTTTTAACCTTTTCAACTTCAAAAGAATGAGAAATTAAAAAAAAAAATACTACATCTGTCTCTACCAGTTGAGGTGGGGGGCTGAAATTTGGGCTGAATTAGTTTTTCATCATTGTCAACCTGACCCCCAAGTTTCAGGTTGAAATTCGAAAAAGGTCATTTCACCTATCTTATCCTGCTAGACCCTTTACAAAATATGCTAAATCATCGTTCAATAACTTTTTCTTCTTTTTCAACTGATTCATCGTTATGTGTATTCACTGACGTAACAGTAGCTCGTGTATTTATGTAGTAGAAGAAATGTCAAAAAGACAAGACTTACAAGTACCTACATAAAATAGCATGGAGATTTTATAATTTCAATAAGCCCACTTGATACGAAGTAGTAATTAAATAAAATAAATGAAAACTCAATTCATCATAGGGAAGAATAGCCAATAAATAGGAATTAGGTATACTTGGGTATTAGGTACAATGTTTATTGTACCTATAGGTAAACAAGAATCTATATTGCTGGCGGAAATGTATCTGTACTGTCACAATTGCAATTTATAGCCATGAAGTAAGTACTTTTAACGAAGAAAGATCTGTCTATAAATGGAGTACAATAACGAGAACGAAGAGAGGCCTTCTGAATTTTTTTTTCTGAATAAAAACTGATTAATTTCTGTAAGGAATTCAAATTGAATACTTTACGGCGAAATTAGGAACACACAGTACCGGTACGTGAACTTCCTGATAATGGAATCCATTTCCGTCATTTTATCAATATTGTACTTTTTATATCTGCGACATACTGATAAGCAATTATATTAGTATATGTTCATACTGTAAGTGTAAAAAGAAAAAATAGTTGAAAGATCACATTTACTGGATCAATGGTTGGGTAAAACCATCATGCAATTGCTATCGCAAAATTTAAATACGATTCCCAGCGGAGCAATTTAAAGTAACAACAACAAAAAATACTAAAAATTATTTTCAAGAGTTGCATGTTTTCAACGTGTACAACATATTGAAAAGAATTTTAGCAGCTGGGGCATTATCAAAAAATCAACACCCTAAAACAAACACAAACGCTTCTCCAACTAGATTGAGAAGGTTTCAGAGAGTTTCTTCACATTACATGCCCATTAAAATCTTCACGAATGGAAGTTCATAAATATTTGACAATCAGTTACAAATAATTCAAATGAAATATAATAATTGCGTTATTAAAGCTTTTAATGAGCTTTGTAATTTTTTTGTTTCATTTTTTATTTTGATATGTCATTTTTATTCTGCAGAGCTTTTTCAAAAAACAAAAACGTAGATACCTACCAAAGAAGGGAGGTAGTTAGCTAGGGGTTTCTTCTCTTTCACGTCATAATAAGGCAATAAAAAAGTAATACAGGCAATAAGCAAATACTTTTAACATGACCTTACATCGTAATTTGTAGTCTATCTCAAGTAAGAGTAATGAAAGGAGAAGAAAAGGAGTTACTCGTATTCACAAATTATTCATAACAATAAAATTTTTGTAGGTTGATCGATCAATAATAATCATAAATTTGCTCAGTTTTGATATTGAATGGTGTTCATCTTTGAAAATTTGTATCACTCTTGGGTGAGGCAGAATATGGATAGGTACTCTCTCCGCAAAATTATTACACCTTACTCTATTGCTCAAGAGCAATCAGGAGCCAGAGTCGGAACACTCAGAATTTTATATGTACTTTAAAACTTCCTTCTTCAAGGAAGCCAACAAAAAAAAAATCTTATATTAGATTTACAGAGGGGTAAAAAATTTTACAATAACTTGAATGAATTTCCCGGACATGTAGTCAGATTTCCTTTGATAATAATTTAATAATAATAATAATGATAATTCTAATTCAAAAATTAAATTAAAATAATTTCGATTTCAAAATTATGATTTTTTTTTGCTATATTCGGGATGAAGGAAACGAGGAAACTAGATAAGATAGCTGTTTTTATTTAAAATTTTATCGAAACGTCATTTTCTCTAAAACCGTTTTTACTAATGACGACTTTCCTAACGTCACTTTCTTTGATGTATTTTCACTAGACATTTCTTTTAAGAGACAAATCAACCAAGAACAAATAGCAACCAACAACAAACAACCAACCAACCAACCAACCAACCAACCACAACCATTGCAGCTGAATTTATATTTTGCACTTTAAAATTTTAGGGAAAAAATACCGTCAGCAAAATTTGTTTTTAGGAAATCTGATTATTAGAGGAATTGACGTTAGAGAAATTTGCAATTAGGAACAACGGTTTTAGAGAAACCGCACTAGAGAAAATGTTGTGGTATCAGCGGGAACAAAATTATGAACTGCTTTAGAAAATAGGTACCTACCAAAATAAATATTTCACGCGATTAAGAGCAAGTATAGGTACATTCAGTATATTATTATCTTGTATAATTTTCTTCTTTTTTTTTTTGTGCTCAGCATAATAATCAGGGATTTTCCAACTTTTAATTGATACATCATCTTTCGTAAATTAATTAATATATTATTTTCAAATAGCAGTCAACTTTACCCGACTAGTTCTAGTTAAATGTCAATTTTTTGTTAATGTTCATTGATTCTTGCATTTCTGCTGCGTGAGTTGATGTATTACTCAACTAAGGACTGATTCAAATAAAAATGACTCTGTGTACTATACTTAAGGGTTTGAGGTTATGTAATTACCTTGCATTGCAAGACCCATTGGACTCGAGAGGAAACAGATGAGTTACCGAATCGAAAAAAAAGTTTCAAAAAATAAAATGAATATCAGAGGACATCAATATAAGGTCGCCCCATTACATCTGACTCGTTTAGAAGCGAAGGGGCGACAGTGAAATTTCTAACAAAATAAAGATACATAGTAACAAAATTAATAGGAGGTTTTCTATCGAAAACCTGCTAAAAACCTGACTAATGTTAAAAATCCAAAGTGAAAAAAGTTTTTATGAATAGTAACTGCCTAGAATGAAGGCTTGCAGGTCAGAATGTGAAGGACTGAACAAGGAAGAATAATTATAGGAAGAAAAAATTCTACTGCAGAGAGATGCACTAGTAGAGATACAGTCTAGGTTTTTAATCAAATAATTGAAAACTATACATACTCCAGAGCACTTACAAGTCACTATAACCGGTTTTTCCCACTTAATGATTGAACTATTCAATCCATTAGCACCATATTGGTTTTCTTTAATTTCCAGCCCTATTGACTGAAAAGTTATACAAACAAAGTCATGGACAATTTTATCGGGTTTAAAAAGAGATTTGGCTACGTTTTATTTAAACTTTCTCAATTGCATTCAATTCTAATATAAATGTGAGTTAAGGGAGCCCGTTGCTGAATTTATGAAGCGAGCAACATGGGATATATAAGTAGGGGGTGGTCAAAAGAGCAAAACTCCTTAGACAATCGCTGTTATGTAATAGTTTTTTATGAAACATACTACGTATATTATCGTCACAGGTATTGCTCACTAGGTAGAGTATGAAGTTGTTAATTTCGATGACTTATTTATTTATATAATTATATTTGAACTTCCATAAATTATACCGACACATAATTATGGTAAGACACTCAAAATTGATATTCATCCATCGAATTGTCCACGTCTTGACGGCTTACGGCGAAGATTAGCTCTACTTAACAATAAGATGAAGGAAATTAGTGCAGTTGAAAAACTTCCAACTCCCAATAACCGAACATAGTTGATTCTAAACTTGGATTCTTCTATTTCTCAAATTCTATAGAAATATGGTGGAACTACCTATTTGAATTCTTTACCATTAATTAAATCATTATAATATTATTATGAATGGAAATCTTCGACAGATTCGAACAATTCGAATTAAGAATAAATTAACACTAGAAGTACCAGGTGACGTCATATATGACGCCACTCGAAATTTTGAGATAGATTTGTCAAAGGACCAATATTTTGAGGACACCTGACTTGTGTCAGACGACGCCACCTGGTCTTTTGAGGTTATTCTTGTGGCGTCGTATATGACGTCACCTGGTCCTTTGAATAATCGAGAAGAACCTGGTTTTTCTAGTGTTAAGTATAGTCCAAGTATACATAAAGTAAATGAAAACAAATGTAAAATATGAAACTGAGTGAGACGATAAAACTTGGCTGCATCGTATGCGTGTAGCGCGTGCACAGTCACAACTCACAAGCGTATAAATCTGAGGATATCTGTCTAGCACTGATATAAGAAATGCTAATTTGTTAGAGAGTTGAAAGGTATTTCAAGAGGAACACGTCATTAGTGTATTTAATGTTTATGCTCGAAGCTCAAGTCCTCATCGGGAACATCGTAAAAATACAATCGAATTATTAACAAACGAAAATGATAATTACTTACACAATACAGACTGAACAACGAATAGCGAAAGGAGAAGCCACAGGTTGATCATTTTAGCGACTCGATACCTGATGGTTCAGCGAATTCCTTCAAATTCCCCGTAGAAAAATTCCAACACCGTTGCAATATCTTGACTCAGTTAGATGGTCGTGCGATGAATCACTTTCACACACATCACCCATAACTTTGCCCGATTCCGAGTAAAGCCAAATTATCAACAGGTCAGTTTCCACGCCTTCAAGCTTATATATTCGAAGCCTCGAGCGAATACAGAATAAACCGAAAGAAATTCACGGATGTGAAGAGAATCGACACAAACGTAGACGACAATCGGTAATTTAATTCAGAGGACACTGCACTAATACTTTTTACGACGCTTTAATGGAAGCAAATAACTTGTCAAACGATGAATTAGTGTATTATTAACTAAAATAACAGCAGCGACGTTAGCAACATAGGACACAACGTTCGCACCGTTCTCACTGGTACTTTTAACTGGTTACTGGTTTGACTCGGTCTTCGGTTACTCTAGTACTGTAGTCGTAGTGGTAATCAACAACTTGATCTTGAATTTAGTGGAAACTCTTGATGAAGCAGTTTGAGGAGCCACTCTTAATTATGATTGGGATGGGGCGTGAAAGGGTGTACGCATGTTGAGTAGAGGATTGGCATGTAGGAATACGTTTCAACGTGTTTCATATTTTTGAATACGAGTATAATAATTAATTATGAAATCACAATCCCAAAAGAACGAAATATGTCATGTCTACGTACGGACTCGTTCTTTTTATAACGCGTAGCGACTCTCCCTTCTCTCCTTCAACGTCCTCCGTTTACCACTCCGTATCGTTCACTTCCAGTGTATCTCCCATTTTTATCTTGCACCTCACAGCCCTGAGCTGAAGTTTTTTCATAGATTTGGTGAAATCGGAAACCCCTCTAATTATCTCTCATATTAACCCGCAAATCGCTTTCATGAAAAGTTATTTTCGCGTTCTACGGATATATTGAACTGGTTGGTGAAATTGGGAAACTAACCAAATGGAAAAACCCGATTTTGAAATATACTATGTTTTAAGTTCTAAGAATACCTTAAAAATGTAAGTGAAGAGTGTTATGCAAAAAGTGGAAAAGTACTTTTTTTCGAAAATTACATTCTTCTGGGGCTTAATTGTATGTATCGAGTCTTATACCTGCAGTAAAAATATTACATCCCCAAATGCTACAATCACTAAGAAAAAAGACTTCAAAGTTGAGGTGCTATGTAAGAAAGGCTTATAAGTATAACAAAAGTGTTTTTTTGCTCTCTTATAAAATTTGAAAAAGTGGATTTATCCTCTTCTTGCATTGCATTGTTCAAGTAATATTTAATATTTAAAAATTAATTTATGATAATTTTCTTTGAAATATTTTTAAAAGATTGTCAAAACATCTTTACGAAATATTGCAGAAATATTAATTCAATTATTTTTGAAAATATAGTAGCCTTCGATTTTCAAGTTAATATTCCGAATTTGAATTTGTTCCGAATGCAGCTAAGCACTCGTAAAAGAAAAAAGCTCTCAAATATTATTCCTTTACTGTAGACAAATAGTTTTTGAGAAAATTGAAGACAAGTAATTCATATCGAGAGACCGGATTCCTCGGCACAGAAAAGTGAAAAAATTGGCATTGAAAACTTCATTTTTGGCATTATTCGGCAGTAACCTACAAAAACCCCTCAAAAGCAACAAAAAAGTAAAAAAGTAATGAAATTCTATTTCAGAGATAAAAAAAAAATACATTTTTATAAAAATTTATCAGTATGCAGGATGAATTGTGCAGTTATGTATGAGAGTGAGAGCTGTCGATATCAGTCGCTAACTTCCTTGCTTGCATGATTAGGCTTGTGATTTTTCACTATCAATGATTTTATGCGATGCAATGGTGAAAATTAGCAAAATCTGCCATTTTTGGCATTTTCCCCATTTTCGGAATTTTTCTCATTTTCGGCATTTTTCGAGAAAATAAAAATTTTTTCCTGGGTTCTATTCCCCCCGATTCGTGCTCATATGTAAAAATTACCCTCCCGCCTCTTCAGGAACAAAAGTGACAAATGCCGAGGAATCCGGTCTCTATTCATATCTTACAACACATTCTGGCTTAGCCCAGAAAAAAGTTTCAACCAAGGGTATGCTATCTCAGATTTTGTCACATTTTTAAAATGTGTTATCAAAAAATTTCATAGAAAATATTTTAAACAATTTTCAAAGAGGCTTTCAAAATGGTTGTCTAAGTTGAGCAACAATTGTACATGGAAAATTCATTTTCAACTAAAAGTGGTTTTAAATTGATCGCATTGAAAATTATCACATTTCAGGTTAATGATACTCAATTGATCTACATGAATAATATCAACGCTCAGGTAATGTTGTCTCATATTTGGAAGAAAGTGAAAAAAAATAAAGGATGTGTATGAGAAATTTGGATTTGGCTATACCCACTTGGCTGTAAAATTACACTGAAATTGGTTTTTGCAATGAATAAAAAAAGACTCCAGTGCCGCTAGAAAAGCAGGTTTTTGTTGCATCACAAATATTCAATGGCGCAAATATACCGACTAGTGCTTTAAAGTACCCAAGTTTGCGTTTTTAGTGTTTTACATATTTTATCAGAAAATGGGGAACTTTCTGATTCATTTGCCTAAAGTTTATTAATATTCAAAAAAATATATAACTCTCGGATAAGGTAGGTATAATTAGTCTAAAAGCGTGAAACTTATTTCAAAGTTCATTGCAAAATATAATAAATAAATAGGTAGCCAAACACGCGGATATCTAAACAGTCTCTTTCGGTAGATAGGTATTTCCCGGTTCACAGTTGAAGTATTACGAAATTAGCCAACATTATTAGTGATAAGGTGCGCATTAAATATCTCAGTCAAAGTTACAAAAATTGTACATCTTGAGAAAACGTATCCATTTGATGAGTTCACAATATAGTACCAGATAATATACTTATAATTATACTTTTTATTGGAAAAATATAAAAAAACTTCTCACATCTAATGAGGTATACTATATAACGTGGTAGAAAATATCATCGATAAAGATGAATTAGAAACAGAAAGGAGGTCATTTCGCATATTAAATTTTACGTGACTATTTTTCGGAGAAAAAATAAAATTATTCACATGATAGAGAAATTTTGTTAATGACTATACATTTTATAAATGAAAGCACGAAAAATTTTAAAAGCAGTTACCTACCCAACAAGTTTTTTCATCTTAATTTCTCCCCAAACTATAATATATATATATCAAGTACCTATATAATAATACAGGTAGTAAAAAGTGCGCAGAATTATAATAAGCAGTAGGTATATACTTTATGTTAGAATAGATAAAATGAAATTATGCTTATGCTATGCATTGTTTAAAGGGAAATAGGTAGAGGTAATAAATTACCGAGGTGCTTTACAAATGTAATTGCGTCATTTTTCGCCTTTATAAATGATCTATTTGCGTGATGGCCCATTTTCATGAGTTTGAGGGAAATTTCTAGCGTTTTTACTCGGCGTTATTCTTTCAAAGCCAAAACTTTTTCAAGTGTAGTATTTATGTTGCTGGATAAGTACCCATTTAATTAAGAGCCTTGGTCGTAAATTAGATAGTATAGATAGCTAATCTATTCCTATTTAACACTAGAAAAACCAAGTTTTACTCGATTACTCAAAGGACCAAGTGACGTCGTATGACACAAGTTGAGGTTTCTCAAAATATTTTTCCTTTGAGTAGTCCATCTCAAAATTCTGAGTGGCGTTGTATATGACGTCACCTGGTACTTTTAATGTTAAAATATGTAGAAACTTGTATACAATACAGCTCATTTGACTGAAGGGTTTTGCCGATTGCCCTCACGTTGAGTAGCTATATAACAAGATTACGTCTTAGAAATTTTTATTTTTTTTGGCTCTAGGTATAGTAAAATTTGCATAAGTGTATTTATCCCTTCTTGTATATAACTGTTCAAATGAGAATTATAATAAATTTCGGTGTACAATGTACAGTAAACTGTATTTTTCATGTTTTGAGAAATTATTTTTGGTTGTTGGTTAGCGGTTATTATGATGTAAAGATGACAGTTCCCTCGAAGAATTTCAAGATAACAGCCAATATTCGAGGTCAACATACCTACTTGCTCGCAAATAAGTTATTATGTTGGTATTCACATTGTCCATTTATAAAAAGTTTATAACTCTAGTACCTTCCTGGAAATATTTGAATGTGTTATTATTTTTCGTAAAATATTTTAATATAAATTGCATTCAAATTCTGTTGAAATAGTACAAGATAGGATTGTAGATGCTGGGAATGGAATACTGGCATGAAAGAAGAATATGGTTTCTCCAAAGAGTGACGTTATATTTATGAATCATTTCAGGTTCGTCAATGAGGCCTCTTTTTACTTCGTATAGCTTTAAATGACCTTGACCCATCGTACACTCTCTCCCTCCTCTTCACATGTTGTACGGAATAAAGTGGTTGAACCACGATCTGTTAGTATAGGTTTCATTCATTGTCACCTATAACTAACCTTGGTTTCGAATTCGTTAGTTTTTCAACTTACCAGTCAACACCTAGTGAGTCTGTAAACTAAAGGAAGAGAAGAAAAATTTGGAGCTATTTATATAATCTCAAGGATTGTCCCTCCAACTTCAAACATTCTAACCCAAACATATGCTAGCTTAGCCCAGGGCAACGGAATTTGAGGTAAAAGTGTTTTTTGTTCTCCAGTAAAATTCGTAAAAGTGGACTTTTTCTTACATAGCAGTGTTAATTTTTCATGTATAATTTTTACTTATGAGTATGTAAATAACATATTATTTTAATAATGAAGTTACAGTCTCTGTTACATAAATAACAATGAATGCGATAAAGAAAAATATGAAGTGAATGAAGAAAATGAAATATTTGAGCACAGGAAATTATTTGAATAAGTTCTTATTTTAATAAGAATATGATTCAATATCCTCCTCATTAAATAACTAAGAGTCATAGAAGAAAATAATTTCCATTTATTCTACAAAAAGTGAGCTCATAAAATAATTTCCAAGGTTATAGGGTCAGTATCATTAAGATTATTAACATGCACAAACTTTGAAAAAATTTTTACCACTTTTACATTTGATACCGAAAATAAGGCAAACATAACAAAATTTAATGTTTTTTCTTGTTTTTTAGTCTTTCCAACAATAATTTTTTTTTCTTCAAATTATGTCTTCACGATTCCTATTTTCTGGGCTGAAATTTTTTACATCCTGCAAATTAGCCCAATGTATTTTACAAATCATTTGACATTATTTTGGTGTTTTGATAACAAACTCTTTATGTACTTACCACTAACACTATACACTCGTTGGAAGAAAGAAAAAGACAACTAACAGTAAACTTATTTAAAACATGAAAACGTATCACGAAATATTTTTATTATTTGAAGAAACATCAGCGTCAGTCTTTTTGACAGGGGGTTTAAAATTTAAAATAGTGTCGACGAAGCTAAGTAACGAATCGGCCGCGCAATCGTCAGCATGTTCTTCATTATGCAGATTCCTAATTAGATTTTTCAACGTTCCGAGTTTCTGTATCATTCTCCTTTTCTGAGCCCGTAACACTTTTAAAGAGTCTTTTTGCTGTGATATCGTCGAATTTGCCAGATTAAAACATCTTTCAATATGATACGGCGATCTTAAATCTGATAATTTAATATCACGAAAGAATCGTGGGTTTTGAAAATGTCCTCTGCGCTTTACTGGACTTTTCTTCAAGAATATTGTATCATTAGCATTAATATTTACACTCGAGGGAGACTTGAGATCATCATTTGCGTCTGATACAATCTCCAAATCAGCCTGCTGCTCTGACAACGAAAAGTTTTCAGTTTGATTGCGGTAACTGCGGAAAAATTGATAATCAACGGTATAGTTTTTGTTATTTTCCGACTAATTCGAATAAAAAATAAATGTGAAATACCTACGTACCTTGTACAGGCGGAATTACATTTACTTCCAAAAAATACAGGCAGGGCGGCGTGTTTTAGACGCACTCGACCAGCTTCACCAGATCGACTCGGTAAATCTTCTTTCTTAAAATGGCGTTGGCACAAACAATCAGAAGGACGAATGGCATTAACCGATATACCACAGAATTTGGCCCAGTTCGCGCGAACAGTTGATTCTTTTGGAAATCTACAAAACATTAAGAATTGAAATTTAAAATATTTATTATTGGTAACGATCGGAGCCGTCAAGAGAGACTTAGAGAAATCGAAAATCGAAGATAAAAATGATTAAAACGCTAATTTTCATTTTAAAAGTAGAACATGTTCTAAAAGAACCACAAAAATAAAATTAAAAAAAAAAAAGAAAGTGTAAAGTGATTTACGAACGAAAAGAAAGGTGCTTTTTCTTCGGCTGCATCACATAAACAGCAATATCGTCTTCTAGCTTGTTTTTTTGGTTTTACAAGAGAGTCGTTCAACTTCACTTTGAGTGGGAGATCTGATTCGAATGGAATAGATATACTTTTTGGAATATTGTCGTTACTAGTGAAAAAAAATTGAAAATTAAGATACAATAATACTATTCAGGATTAAAAAAAAAAATGAAGTGCTATACACGTAATACAAAATTAATACATACTTTGAATTATAATAAGAATGGTCATCGTGTAGGTTTGCATCCTCATAATAATACGTTACGGACGGGACAGCATCTGGTTTCAGTTTCAACAGACCACCATTTGAACGGTTATCGAAGAGTACTTCGTTTTCAGTAAAATGAAGATGACATAATCGATGTGACGGCGTCAACTGAGACACAGATAAATTACAGTATGCTAACCACGCTGATCTTAGCTCAAGCTCTTCAGGGAATCTATGAAATCAGTAAATGAGAACAGAGCAATGATGATTTGATAATGGAAATACTAGATATCCAATTTAAAGGACAAATTCAAGGCCTCAAACTGTTCTCCAGAAAGGTATATGACACTAGTCAGTTAATTTCAAATAAAATTGAAATAAACATCATCAATTCTGTTCCGCCCTGTTCTTTAGTATTGCGATTTGAGTCTACGTCGTACGAGCGATGAGAAAAAAATGTAGTTCGATAGTGAAAAAAAAAGAAAATAATTTGAAAAAATTACAACAATTATAAAAAAGTTAGCAACTAGAACAGAATAATTGCTAATAAAAGTTGATAAGTACTATTACGTGCTAAATGCTCACAGCAACAAATAACGATTTGGTAAGTACATTTATAATCATTCACGGGTTATTGTTTTTCGGGTTAGGGGCTGACTTTTTGTTTATGTACGAAAAAAATTGAGAATTGTGTATCACAATACTTTATGATTTGGAGCGGTCAGAAAAAATGGTTGTCAAGTACGGTACTCGCCAGGGGGGCCGTTATTTCCGCTATCGAAGGTTACATATCTCAAAGATTGGTTCGACTAATACTCGAGTATTACTTATTGTTTGAAATCATTCTTGCATGCGGCCTTAGAAGACAAGTTGAAATAGTAAATTCTTACGGGAAAAAAGATATGAAATTTTCGGCACTATGACCACACAGACAACAACGAGGCCGTTTCAACGTTTTCTCAATTTTATTATCGGACGATTCATTGGTCGGGCTATTTTTTACGACGTTTTCGACGAGTCTGAAATAAAAATGAATTCATTTCAATTAATAAATAAAATATATATATACTCATTTGAAAGCAACCATCAAGTTTCATACATATTCTTTCTTGACGTAAATATGGGAACAGCTTTATCTCTAAGCCTTTTAGGGCCACCAAAAGGTTTCTTCTTATCAAGTATATCATCAGTGCTGAAATGAGCACTACATAAACGATAACTCATCAGAATATTTTCTATATTCAAACCACAAAATTTGGCCCATTCAAGCTTTGTTTCTTCATCACGAGGAAATCTACGAAACACATGAAAATTAAAATCGAGACTCTTCAAAAATGCGAACGAAACGTATGCAGCTAAAAAGGAACGTACGAAAAATATGATACATCTTCGCCTCTGTTTGCACCACAAAGGTAGCAACGTTTCTTATTTTTGCACGAGTTGAAAATTTTATCATCTTCTTTCCAAGCAGATCTGTAAAGTGTAAAATGAAGTACCTTCGATTAGAACCAATTAAACATATTACTCTTTTTTTCTTTAAATAATAATGGAACCAGTACCTGTTTTCAGTTTCGGGGTATAAGTAACATGGGATGGCATGTTTTAGAAGGATATATCTGTTTTTTTCTGTAGATCTTCTGAGATATCTCGGGTGGAAATGTTTACTGCACAGTCGATGCGAGGTCCTAACGTTATTTACATCGATACCACAAAACTTGGCCCATATTGAAACATTGATTTGGTCACGGGGGAATCTAAAAAAAAAAAGAAGTGAATTAACTGAAAGATAATATAGTCCAACACTGATCAAAATTGTTTGATAATTGAATAATGATTGTTACCGAAAATAAGATACTTGTTCAATGCTGTTGAATCCACAAATGATACATCGCTTGAAAGAATTTATTTCGGACATTATGGTTATGTCTATGACACCTATACAGTATACTATGACTTTATTTATTCACATTCACACAATCATTATTATAATCAGATTATAATAATAATAAAATGAAACAAATTTCATAAGCAGTAAAAGCTAGTAAAAGTCACAAAACAGAAGCACTTTGCACTTGCACTCGAATGAATCGAATGCACTCGGTCAAAGACTTTGTTAGTTGTCTTGCGGCTTGCCTTTGTCCACTTCCACAATGCCTCCACACGGTCCAAACTTTGAGTATGAATAGGGTCCAAATTGATAAGGGTTTACGAATTCGATATCGAGTTACCTCGAGTTACCTAGGTTGGTAACAGTGGTGCCAACTGCAACATCGCAATGCAATACATTCGTTTGGCCATCAGATCGCAGCATTATCCAAGAATGTAAATTTCGGCGCATTCAAAGGAAAAAAACAGGAAAAAACCATCGATCTTTTTTTCGTTTTTTTTTCTTTGTTTAAAGAATGATTGAAGAACGGATGGCATTTGTGATGTACGCTGTACGCTGTACGCTGTTCGCCCTGACTAAGTTAAGCAGCTTAAATATTTACATTTTTATGAAATGTAATGTTCACCTGCATATCATTAAAAAATCTCAACTTTATTGAAGATATAAAACATTATGGTAAATGATTTTCAACATTTATTACATTTTCAATCATAAATACAGAAAAATTTATAAGCCGGAAAGAAAGTTAAAAATGTATGAACAGAAAAAATATTATGTCGACGAATCTCATAATTATACAAATCGCCGCAAATAATTATAGGAAATTCATGGTTTTGAATTTTTCACACAAAATTCACTTCACACGTAGAGAAGATGAGCCAAGGAGAACGAGGGTCAAATAAACAAGACTGCATAAGAAGAATTTCCATTTTGAAAAGCAGTTTTACTCGTAAAAACGAAATTCCAAAATTGGGCAACATAATATTTGCCTCGAAATTTTCGAACTTACGGATAGAAAATACAAAAAATTGTAAAGAAAAATTTAAAGTAGAATGCTTTTGCAAATTTATTCCTATTATTTTTTTATTTTTAAATGGTGAATTTTCTGAAATAACTGATCAAGATATCACTGACCCATTTTCTTTAATGACCATTTAATGATTTCGCAGTGGAAAGATAAATAGTGATCCATCTGTTGTTTTTCAAGAATAAAATTCATCTTTTTCGAAAAATCCAATTCCATAAGTTGAAATAAATTTTTCGAATAATTATACCTAAGTAGAAAGTTTTAGAATCGATTCGAATTGTCATCGAGGAATTCTAAATAGGAATCAGCATTTCTGAACAGTTAGCTAGCCTGTAGATGAATCTTATACCAACTTGGCAAACATCAGAGAACTTATAAAACTGAATAAAATAAAGAAACAAACAATAACAGGGAAAATTTACCGACTAGTAAAATTTGAGCATTTATTTACTTACAATTATAGAAGATATAGGTGTATAATATTATATACATACAAAATACAATATTCACAGTTGATTAACGTTGCAGTTGAGAAATATTAATTCACATAAAAATTAGTGCTCGTAGAGGTCAGTTACGGCACAGGTGAATAAACGTTGTTCGATTTTTTAAGAACAATCTTCACAATTCAGTCCGTAATTTTTCTTTCATTCGTTCTCTTTGTACCCATTTGTTATCTAAATTCATAAAAATTTATTGCCTTCCTGTATTATGCAGTATATTTTAATTTCGACTTATTGAAAATAATAAATTTAAAAAAAATTGAGAGAGAGAGAAGAAAAAAGTAGAGACAGAAAAAACGCAGCCAGTGACGTAGCCACCTACAGCCTACAGGGATTAGATGAAGGGGTAGCTCCAATTATCCTTCTCTTAATTTTGGTTTTACAAATATATACTTATCAGTCGTTAAATGTTTCTGAGCATTATTTCGACTTTAATGTAGATATGAAAATGATTCAATTTCAGGAAATTTATCAGAAATTTTTTGAGCACCACTTGCAAAATTGAAATCCCAACATATCACACAACCGTAGACCGAAATCTGCGAGTCAAAAATTTGTAATATATGAGAAAAAAAAAAAGAAGAAATACCTGAAATACCAACAGTACAAATTGGGCGAAAAATTTCACAAATTTTGAATAAGTTACCTATATGTTTTCTCTCAAAATCTCATTTTTTCATTTTTCCACTTTCAAGGGCCATATTATCTTAACAAAGTTTTGGGTTAGAGAGTTGAATTTTGGACTGTTGGATTCGTTAATTAATAGTCCATCAGAAAAAATCAATTTTGACCGTTCTCATCTTAAGGTATGTTTTCTCAGATTTTCGTCACTCGGTATTGCGAGTCTTAATCGTTCTTTTTTTCTTCTTCTTCAAAAAAACGTTTTTCCCGCTCAAATGGCCATTGAAAAGTCACTAGTCAAAAAGATGTAAAGTCAGAGCAACCCTGCGGTGATTCTCCTTCGTAGACTTGTAGAAGTTTCGTCGTTGCATCTAATCACAAATGAATTAATTTTTTGATTCTTGCACTCAGAATTCTCTAGAAGTTGACGATATTCTATCACAAAAAAGCACAGATGAATTTTTAGCCTCCCGCTGAATGTCAGTTTTAAATCGGTTACCTACTGGCCTCCATTGGAGAAAAAAACCTACAACAGCTGCCGTTTGTGGACAAAGGTTTTTTTGGCTACGCCACTGCAGTTTACAGCTAAACCTTGTTTATATACACGTTTCCAGCTGAATACTAACTTTGTTTCGAGGCGAAGAGATTTCACTTTCGTCCATGATGTCAGAGCATCGACCATCCGCACTCTTGGCCAGTCTGGCGCCCATCGTCACCCTTAGAAAGGTCTTTCGCCAGTTTGAAGACGACCTTCTGGAGTGCTCGCCGTCGCTGATCGGCGCGATCATGACTACCACATCGGTGCCATTGCTTTTGAGCGAACGCTTGGAGGTCTGCCTCCAAGTTAGCGACCTTCTCCAGTGCGAGTTCTCGTTCGACTGGATGATGGTGTCGTGGAAACTGGAATGGAGATCGCGGGACCGATTGTGTTTGTATTTGAAGCCGCAAAGGGTCTGGCGAAAAGCGTGTCTATATTTCACGGACATAATATTATAAAGTACTGGGTTAACAGTCGATGAAAAATAATAAAAACAGCCGGCGATATAATACAGCCATTCGTTAATTTCCGAATAATAGGACGTTGTACGATCCGCGTACAGGTATAGTAACCTTTGAGCGTGGAATGGAGCCCAGCATAGGAAAAATGTGACGACAACCGCAGCTGCAATGAAAAACAAATTTCCATCCAAATTACAGCAACAGCAAAAAAAGTTAAAAAAAAGTCAACGCTCTGGAATAAAGCACGTAGCCATGAATTTACTTTGAGGGGGCTCACTCGAGGCTTCTTGCTCAATTTTCTCCCCCTCTTCAACTCCCTTCGCGTTATCCACCCATTCTTTTCCTTTTTTCTCCCCTACCACTCCCTCCCACTTATTTTTTGTATCCGAATGCGGGGTTCAAGTAGGTCAGAGTTACTTAAATATAAGAAAAATAATTGAATGAATAAAAAAATAAAAATATAAGTACAGAAAACATTTAATAAAAATAAGTGAATGAATGAATGAATAAATAAAACAATAAAAAAAATTAAACGAGTGCTTTTCTTCAAGAAGAGCGTATCTCTAAGAAGTACCTACATTTTGAGAAAAATGCATTTGAATTTTGAAATATTCAATTGATCATAACTTTTTTCTAAAATGACTTAGATAGAGATGAGCGGTTTTTGCTGTTTGATTGCTACATTCTTTTTCTGTAAGAATTGCTAATGAGTCAATGGACTACTTAACAAGGGTAGAAATAATATTTGGTTAAAGGGAGTACCTAGATACGCCCTTCTTGAAGAAAACTAGTTTTTTCTCACTTTTAATGCCAGCTTACTTAATAAAATATGGAAGTTAATAATGCAAAATACGTGAAAAATGACTTGGGCAATACTACTAGATACAACGTGGTAGTTTTTATGACCATAAAAAAATTGGCGATGTCATTTTCAACTCCATTCCTATTTGTTGAGGAAAAATTTGTGGCAAAATGAAAACCAAGTCTTTCACCATTCAGAATATGAAATTCTCTATTCAAATTCATAAAAAAGTTTGATTTTTGGTAAATGTGACCTTAGTTTAGATTCTGAGTTTCGCATAGGCTCTTCCTGAAAATTTGTATGCAATTATGTAATTACAAAAATATGAGGATTTCTGCTACTTTTTTTAAAATAAATATCAGTATCTTTACAATGACAATAGATAGAAGGATGCGGGTATCAATGCCAGAAAGGGGAAGCATAATAAAATAATTGTTTTGAATTTCTTCAAGAAGGACATCCTTCTTGAAGAAAATTACTAAATTAATAACTTAAGGGAAAAAGCAAATAAAAACAAATACCTAGCATTAGTAAAATTGATTTCTGGTACGATTTTCCCAGCAAAAATTGTAATTTCATTTCGGCTTGTTTTAGATTCTAAAGGTAGACTAACAGCTAACTGAAAAAACCTCATCAAATTGCGGACGAGTTCGATCAAAAAGATTTTAGCAAACCTTATTCATCTAGTTAATTATTCTTTTTGCAATCCTTTTTAGGTCCATTTCAGTTAAAAGTTTTTCAAATTTGTTCTTATAGAAGAAATTAGGATGGGTAATTCAACGAGTAGGTACATTTCATGTTTCATAAAATCTTGTAATTTGCATGTAGGTACATAATCTCAATGTAGATCTTGATCACTTTTTTCTCGCTTTCTCTTTGTTACCGTTAGAGCGAATATTCAGCATTGAATCTTCTTTATCCTTTCTTTCTCATTCTGCCAACTGTCCATGCTAGAACTTTCTTCAAATTTTCACCCTTATCGAGTTCAAGTTCACCGTATTTTGGATCTCATAAAAAATTATTCCCGCATACTCACTCTTTTGTCTACGGGAATAATAGCTTGTAATACATTTTTGTCTCCGATGCTCCATTTTGGTTCGTTTTTCTTGGTTTAGTCGTTTACTTCTTTTTAGTTTCATATAAAGAAGAGCCAAAGAAGATTTTGTATATCATGGAGTAACATTTTTACGGGAAAGGCATCTAGATCTTGCAGATAAGAGACGAATGTAGCAAAAGAAATCAGGCCCGGTACGATAAAACACGTTTATTTCGTACAATTTATTTCTTTTCTGCCTCCGAGGAGATTACACCAAAATTCAAGAGCAACAATATAAATAAACTTTAAAAGAAAGTTGAGAGGAAATTTCAGCGAAAATGAAAAAAAAACAAAACAAAACGTCAGAGGCTTTTGTTGTAGAAAATGCGATTTTTCATTTTGGTATATTTGCTTACACTCAAACGTAGGTATATCTATAGTCTATACCTACATGAACTTATTAAACGCAGGACTACATTTTTTCGAAAAATTTCGATAACTTTTGGCAGAGGTTGAGGGGATTTAACTTAGTGATGAAGTTACTGTTCTTCAAAACTTCAGTTTAGAAAAGTTGTCTAGAAAGCCGCAGCGAAATGAAGTTAGTTTGAAAAACAAAAATTCACTCAATCCGACTTCAGCTGTTAGATTAAGTGTTAGAGAGAGAATTTAGATTTCAACACCAGCCAATCATTTTGTAGTTTTTTTTTTTTTGGATTGACGTTTAATCTAACCTATTGAAACTTTCAAACGTAAATAGGTAATGGAATCTACTTCTGGATTAATACCTTGGTGGATTTACAATAAATGAGTAATTACTAACCTAACATCCGTATTATCGACTTTCTCGTCTTCATATGTCTGGATTCTCCATGTACAGCTCCCTCTACTCGTTTTCCTAGAGAATGGCGGCTTCTTTTTCTTATTCGTATTCCTATACATCCGTATAATACTATTATGAGTAACATTGGTACTAAAAAAAATAGTATAAAACTCAGTTCGTAGAGTGGACACTTTTCTGGCAAGTCATCGTCCAGCAGGGCACAAAATGCGCTTTCATTAGCTCTTAAACCGGAACCTGAAAAAATTACAAAAGCACGTTACAATTGAATGATGAAAAAATATTTTATCAAGTTGCTACCATTATCAATGCATAATTTTGATTTTTGAAAGTATAAAAACTATTCGAGATTTTCAAAAAATTTCATCATGTAAATAGGGTACAAAATTTTGAACTGAATCTGAAAGAAAAGTCGATACTTTTCAAACTGTTGAAAAAAAAAGTAGAAAAAACACTCAATTTTAAATAAGTATCAGTGTTTATGCTTTCTCAAGTTGAATTTTTTAAAACACAGAAAAATATATTTCGGATAAAACGTGTTTCAAGTGATGAACTTATTAATTAGTTTTAAATGATTGGAAATAATTATCTCGGCCAATTTCGCAGAATTTATTAGTTCTCATGGCAAATTTAATTTTGGTTTGTTAATGAAAATTTCTTCTGATATTTTTCTATTTATAAAAAATTTCAACTTTTCTATCGCCGAATTTTCTATTGCGCCGTTCTCGAGAGAGAAAAGTGCTTCTGATGAAATAAACAATAAATTACTTGACTAAAAATAATTTTTCTAGCCAAAATTTCTCAGCTGGGTTTATAAAAATTTCACTCGAGAAATGTCAACACTATAATATACGATTTTTAGTCTCTTTCAGGAGAATGTAAAATTTCATTTAAATTGGTATCTGGCATTTTATATCTTTCCCCAGTTTGTCTCTCAAAAAATGCATTCTTTAGTGCTTTAAGTTATGTACCAATTTTTTGATATCAAATTTTTATCCGTAGAATCCTTTTCTTACATTCTAATAATTATTAGACTGAATATATTATACTTAGATGCTATACTTATAAAATAAAGTGATTTCTTTCCACACTATTGTCTTGTGTATGTTGTGTTTCCCATGACGTTGGTCAGAAAGAAAGGATTTTCAAGACAATTGAATAAGACATTTTATTTACATTTCAATGAAAATGTATATAGTTTCCTTCGAGTAAATGTTCAGTTTAATAATTTTCGACCAAACTTTACTCAGAACTTTTCCCATCAATGACAAGAACTTCGATAGATTCAGCCAATAAAAAATTTATGAGCCTATCTCAATGGGATTCAGCTAATAAAAATAAAGTAAGAAAAAAAAGAGATGTAAAGAGAAACTTTAAGTCTTCCCTCGAAAATAAAATTCCGCATCAAATTTGGCAAAATTTAATACAATTATGAAAATGTCTATCAACGATTTCTCCAATCACAGACCACAGATAGGCTTATTTCTTTCTTTACTCGTTTTGTGTTTGGTGTTTGTGGCGAACCATGGAGTTTGTCAGGCCCTTTGATACAAACTCAAGTTTCCTTATTTTAAAACAGTATACCTAAGTAAATATAGAAATTCTTAATTCAAAAAGAATAAAAAAGTTGTTTAACCAAAAAAACCTTTAAAAAGACTTCTTGAGTGGAAAATATTTCATACAATTTCAATTTTTTTCAAAATTTTATTCCAAAAAGATGCATAAAATCAGCCAATAATTTCGTGCTCCAACTGGCCGACAGTTGGTCAACTAATAAGCCAAACGAAGCAGGTTTTAATCTTTAGAGCCTGCTTCTAAGATTCACTTCATTCGTCTCTGAAAGTATTTTCTGATGTGGAAAAAAATATTGGTCAAAATTTGCTGGTACTTGACTCGGATTTTGTACAGAAGGTAACTTGAATTTCATTAAAAGCTGATGACTGAAAATGTTACTTAATTTCTGGGATTCTTTCCTCTTCCTGGCATTTTCCTGGTTATATGCTTTCAGCATTATGGCTGGTAAGTACCGGTAACAGTTTTCCTTGATAAAAAAGGTATCATCAAAGAAAAACGAGAAATTTTAACGGAATTTATTCGTCTTTTAGAAACTCCCTCTAAACGTTTTCAGTCGACTTTTCGAAATCCGCAATTTCCAACTTCAGCCGGAGAAAGTGTTTTCCATTGCAATTCCATTTTATTATTATTATCTTTACATTCAAGGATGTAGACTATCCTGAGTGAGGGAAAAATTTTCGTGTCTCGTATTGGATTCGAGATCCAGTTAGTCAACTTTGGAGAAGAAAATTTTCCTACTTGGCAGGAGAAATTCTGCGACAAACGTTTATCATTCCAATTTGAATTGAAATCGTTTTTATCGAAAGAAGGTTTGTTCTAATTTAATTTAACAAGCAGAAGTCGACGAAAAATGAAAAACTTGAACCCAAGAACTACTGGGTTGTGCGAAATTCTCAAGACTTTGTATTCATACACATCAGGTAAAATTTCAGATCGATTCATTCGGTGGTTCCTCTGCAATTAGCCTTCAAAGTTTAAATTTACGATTTCCCCCATAAATAATAATAAAGAAAGAAAGCGAAATAAATATAAAAATGCGAGATGGGTATGATCATAAATGAATCCTCTGAGATTATGCAAGTTTTCTGTCGAAAACCTGCAAAAAGAGAACAACGCATCAACATTTTATGAAGAATTTCACCATCACCCACCGCATCGGAGGGTGATGGTGAAATTCTTCATAAAATGTTGAAAATAATATAAATTAAAAAAAGTTTTCAGATAAAATAATGCTTTTATCTTCGTGCGGACTTCAGTTTACTGTTTTCAAAGTCTAATCTAACTTTTTTCTCCCACGCACTACAGTTATAAATAAAGTCTATTTTCTGCTTAACGTCGTAGTTAGAAAACATTTAAGAAACTCATCTTTGAATGTACTCGTATTTTTTTTTTCAATAAGTTGTTTTCAACTGCTGAATGGGTGATCTTTTGCATGCATGAATAATAGTTTCAACGCTATACATAAAATACAGGCATTCCTCAATGAGAACTATTTGCAATTGAAAATAAAGTAAGGTAAGTTAACTGTAAGATCCTTTTTCTTACACTTGTTGATGAAAGAATCAAAGATAAAATACTTAAATTAGTTTTAATCTGCAGCTCGAAATTCATTAAACTAAACATTAAATGGTGCAGTGGTGTGCGAAATTACAAATTGATAGATGTCTTTCATTTGCTAATTTGCAAGAAAACTACCTAGAACGAAGAATAAATTCCGTATTTCTCGCCTTTGTTTTTCAATTCACGAATGACAAGTAGGGAATAGGGATAAATAAACCTCGACATTCTTCGGCATTTGCGTAATCAAACTACACTGTAGGCATTTGGTAATGAAAGCGAGAAGGTAAATTTGTTCAAGATGCGAAATTTGCTTGAGAAACTGTGATAAGAAAAAAGTAATCAAGATTTAGAATGAAAAGGCAGAGCGTTTGGTAAACTCGGACTTTTTTGAAGCGATGCAAAATGAAACCATTTCTACGTCTGCTTACAGATTACCGTTTTATAGAGAATGGAGCTCGTGGTAGGCTAATGGGTGAAATAGTGCGACTGCAGACAGATTGGTATTTACAAAAGCTTAGTAAATTAGTCAAATTAAAGCATTGTATGATCCTACAAAAAAGTTACCATCGTTAAGATAAAATTTTTCATGCTGTGGGCGGTTAAATCTTATCTACATTTTGGCATAGACTAGACTTGTCTTTTAAATGGGGGTTAATCCAAAATTTTGTGCACGTATTCGATTGAGCTTTATGCCAGATGTAACTAATGATAACGTCATGACGAGTAAATGATGATGACGTCATCATTGTGATATCCCATATTAAGACATTATCTATATTCCTACAAGCGATGGACAAGATTCGAATTGTGATTTGCATCTAGCTGTTTTGGATTCGGATGCGTAGGTATTCGTATTGGAATCATTTTTCAGTCAAAGCCGTCTTGGGTCCATCTGGTTCTCGGTTTCGAGATTAAATTTGATTTAAATAAATGATGAAAAACTTTAATACATATATAGTGACTTACCTGTGTGAAGAGGGGGGAAAAGAAAGAGAAAATAATATGTCTTCTATATTGTTGATAATTAATACAACAAAAATGAGTTTCCAAAACATGATGATATTTAGTAGGTATTTATTTTTAAAAAATCTAAATATTTTAAAGTTTCTGACATATTTTACATAAACCAAGAGCAAGAGACTGGAAAAGTTGTTTGAAACAGCTCAAATGTGAAGCTGTCATAATCTGAAAATTTTATAAACACAAATATAAAGACCTATCTGTCTTTCTCGCGCCTTTTTCTTTCAAAGGGTAATACGCAAAAAGTCGAAAAAATTTTAAGCAACAGAAAAGGGCGAATATAAATGATGTTATTATATAAAGGCCTACACAGTGCCAGGATTAAACACAATAAATCGTCGCATTTTTTCAGCTGTTTATCGTTGGCATGGGAAAATACGAGTATAATATTCATTTGAAAAAAAAAAAAACTGTAATTAAAAACAGATTAACTACTGGAAAAAGATAATGAAATTGCCTACCCGGAGGAAAATCCACATAGTGTACTGATGTAAATACAGCAAATGGCATTGCACTAAACAAACTGATAATCCATAAACATGCTATAATACGTAAAGCTCTCTTTAAGCCAGACATGGCGTAGGAATGTAGAGGATGACAAATGGCTAAATATCTTTCAGTGGAAAAAGCTACAATTGTTAATACCGAAGTGTAAGAAGTCCTGCAACATAATTACACACAATTCTCAAATTATTATACAAAGGACAAGAAAAATCTGAGATTTATGGATACAGTGTCTATACGTGTAATATACTAATTACTCACATTTCTGAAACTAGAGCGCGAATTTTACAAACTTTTTCCCCAAAAATCCAAGGATATTGTTGCCAGTAAACGCTGAGATCGTTTGGTAAACCTGAAATGAATAAAAAGAGAAATAACATGATAAATGACTAGACCAAACAGTAAGTTGGGTACTCTTAACTATGTAACATATTAAGTTTCAGAATAAAATATAATAATAATATGATTAAACCAGTGAGCCATCTTCTACATTACAACTACATTATAAATAAGGTAAAAATGAAACGAAAAAAATTTATAAAATAAATGTCTGTATGGGAAGATAATAATCAGACTCTAATTAAGAATAGATAATCAATTATAGCTATGGGTGCACTAATTTTCCGTACAAAACTGAAGTACCTATATCTTCCTGTTATTAATGAAGTGCGCATTAAAGTGAAAATTCATTTCAGAGTGCGAAATATTGTTTTTATAGTAATTATGGTAAACGATTCCCCAACAGTTTAGAACCATTCACTGACAAAATTTCATTTTTTTCAGAGATATGTAGAACTATATTCATGCTCTTATTATAAAAAGCAATGAAATTTTTATCACTTTCATCGACGCAGTAAAAACTTCATATTTTTATTACATAGCAGGTAAATATAATGATCTGGTTTTGATATTGAAAAGTGTTGCACTTTGAAAACAGTTAATGATCATAATTTGGCAAAGAAAAGTTTCCAAAGAAACTGAGAAGCTTATAAATAAGAACACATTAAAAGTATTTTAAAATTTGCGGTTTCTTTGGAGGACAAAAATTTTTTTTCAACATGTTGTTGCTAACATGAATGGGAGGGGAAAAAGTTGTCACAAAGTCTCACAAAATACTTGGAAAAAAGCAAATTTTTCTCTATCCCCCCCTCTCGTCTATTAAAAGTCTTCTCAGACGACCATGACGGTGGTAAGCAAAAAGAGTCGGGCAGAAGAGGCAAAAGACATTCTTCCTCTTCGTTTTTTTTTTTTTTTTTAGTTTTGAAGTAAGGAGAGGTTATGGTATAAAGTTTTCGGTCAGGTGTTTGAGAAAAAGTTTTTTCCTTAGTAAATATACATATACTTACGTGAACGATAGGTTTAAAATTTTCTGGGTAGAAAATAAAGGCGACTTAAATAGAGTTCATTTCCATTTAATCCATTTTTAAGAAGGGGCGATATTGACAATGACATTTTCTTGATAGCTTTTTTAATGCTCGTAGCTTTTTACTCTTCTTTCTTAATTAGTGTTCATTTTTACAGGGATTTGTAATTACATGATTGGAATATTGTGTTGAAAGTATCAAGAATGAACAAAATTGAGTAAATAATATGAAAATTTAGGAACAGATAGAAGATTTAAAATACATATTCTATGTTGGTACCTATGATTAATGTGAACGACATTGACTACGAAGAGGGATGAATGGGGTGAAATACACCAATTATAAATGCCCATTTCGAATGTAGTCAGTAGAAAATGCCTTTTTGGATTTTAAGGAATTCACCGCTCAACAGATTGTTGTCGAAGTTGGAAATGAGAAAGGCGAAAAAAATTTCCTCTAATACCTAGCCCCCCTCCCCTGGGGTAGTAGTTAAGCTGTCACAAGTTCGTTTTTGTAGTATGATAATCCAACAGGAAGTGGCTAATTTGCTTTTTTTTTTCTTTATAAAATAGCAATGAACTTTCGTTCAGAATCTAGTATAAGCCTTTTCAAAATGCAAATATTTGAAAGCATTTCTTAAACTTCTTGATTGTGAAGAACGTCAGCAGGTAACATAACTTGAGCGTTAAAACTATTAAAATATGCGAATAAAATTAAAATAATATTTTTCTTTAAATATTATCTGAAAAAATCGGATAAGTATAAGAAATGTTTTTTCTGGACACGGAAGCAGAGAAAAATGTAACAAGTTTATATAAAACTTTTTTCGAAAAATAATTTAATAATTACTTAATTGCACGAGTAATTTTGGATCTGTGTTAGAAACATCACTTGATGAAAATTTTTCTCACAACATCAGATTTTGATTAGGTACCAGGCATTTTTATCTTCAGTTCTTTTCCTTTATTCTAGCTATTAATTTTGGTCTGACTTTTAGAAATAGGCATGAGACCTACACGGTTTTTCATTTCATGATCTCAGGATTCCAAAATTACCCATCTTACACTTTCATATATTCTTTATTTGTGATGCGATCTATGAAAATGTACCTTGAAGTTGGCCAACAACTTTTAGAGAAATAGGAGCACTTACTAGTAGATATTTCCTGCACTACAAACATTTTTATCAAAGTTACTCTGTGAAATCAAAGTAACTCCTTATTACGCCATTTCAATAAAGCTACATAAGTAAAATATACCAATAAATAAATAAGTAAAACAAAAATCAAGTTCTTATGAATTTCACTTTGGCTTCAGTTATGTGTACCTGCTGGGTCGCTCAGCCAGACAATGTTTTTTTCATTGCTTTCATTTCAATATTCTTCAAAAAGGCACGACAGTTCATCAATTAAATATTTTATTTATTTGTTGATAGATGACAGATTTTTGTTTCTCTCTCGAAAAAAAGTTTGTTGGTACGGCAGCGAATAATTCAATTCTTCTTGGTGACGTTTGACAAAAATCACAAAATGGCAGAAATATATGGAGATAATAATAGAAAAAAGAAACAAAAGCTTTTCGTAGAAAAAGACCAGAGGGAGAGAGAAAAACGTATTCTGTAGGTTGTTGATGACTTGGAACCCAGTATACATATTCTTAGCTCAACTGCTCTAACGGGAACAATTTATTTCCGCAAACTGTCTGTATTTTGAGAAAATATGCAAAACTTTTATCTTTGTGTAAATGTGATATACCAGCAAAAATTGTATAACTTATTTTATTTTCACGACGAACATTTTTTCCATAGGGTTTTCTTATTCCTTATAACTAAGTATACAATCGTTTTTATGTACAACTCTTACGTTCATTTAAAATATTTTAAGAAATTTCTCCAAGTAACCACTATCGTGAATCATATGCGAATAGTAATTCTATCAGATAAATTCGCCGAGTTAACGACTAAATCATCTAACTCAAAGTTTTTTTTTTCGTGTAAGGAGGTCAGGATAAAGAGAATGTGAGGAGGGGTAGAAGTGATATTGTTGCAACCTTTGAAGTATAAGGTCTAAGAACTTGGATCAATATTAACAACTTGAAGCGTTCTTGTTTGCAATAGTGAGATATTTTATTGTAAACATTGAGCTGATTAATTGTTAATTTCTACAATAAAATTCAAAATTATTGTTTCGGGCCAACTTTCAACTATTTTTTTGAAAAAAGTACAGCCTCGATGTTCAAAAAGTTGGTGAATTTTGAACGATAAGTAAAACTGTAACCTTCTGTTTTGTAAGTCACAATGTCGACGCATAAAATAATTTAGCTGTTGTTTTTGCGTTGCTATGTACCTATCTAAAGAAGAAAAAAAAATATTCAGAAGTAATTAGATTTATGTAACTTGAAAGGTATACCTACAGAATTATTTACTTAAATTATGTTCCTCGTTATTGTTTTCTCCACCGTTAGTCTTCTTCTTGTCAGATATAAGCAGCAACGATAATTAGATGATTTGGAAGAAAATTTTTCAGTTTTAGAATTTTAGGTCCGATGGTGGTTGCCCTAATTTACACTCAAGTAGGTACATTTAAATTAACATTTTCGGGGAATAAATTCATCATTCTTACAGACAAAGAAAATGAAGAGCGAATTTTAAGGTCACCAAAGACGAAATTAAATTACATTTTTGACAGGTTATTCAATTATTGAATTTTTCTTTCGATTGCTTTATTTCATCGTGTTTATATAACATGAAGATAAAAATAGGCTCGACGAAAAATGATGGTGAGTCTTCAAAAAAAAAGAAACAAAGTTTGGGGGAAAAAATGGCGACTACCAAGCGAAAAGTAAGCAAATAATTCAGGGTTTTACTATAACTTATTTACTGTGGACTCCATAATTCACAATATTATTTTCGGAAGACATTTTCTCAAATAGAGATAAATTTTTCGATGTTTAATTTGAGAAACCTTCCCGATGTCAATTTGTGACTTGATGAAAAACGTGTAGGTGGAAAGATCATCTATTTTGTTATTTTCTGCATATAAAATTAGATTTAGGTAACTTGATTGATCTATTATCGGTAGTGTCTGGGCTTAAATTTCCATTAACTTCCTCGGATTATTTACGAGATTTAAGCTGTTGATGGTTTCTTGGCGTGAAATGTCAGGCTCATTCATCAAATTCCAAAATTATGAAACCTGAGTCGAACTGTATAATTTCAATAGAGTAAAGTATAGGTTCGTATAAAATAGAGGAAAAATTAGTTACTTGTAATTCTAATCGTTAGAATGTACAAACGAGCAGTTTTTCAACTTTCAACTTTCCGAGCTCAGCAGGGTTTGGACTTGAGCCGGCGATGAATAAGATACCCAAGAACACATTGGGGAAGTATTTGTAAAACATGCCGATATCTGTTAGTTTGACTCGACAGGAAAATCTAAAGATAATTTACAAATATCTACCTGCTTTCTCTTTCAAAAGACAACGATAAATTAATTTTTGGAGGAATTACGAACCCTCCAAATTGGATTTAATCTATGACTGTTGTTAATTTGTTTTGTTTCCGCAGTGGAAAATAGCTTCTAGTAGCACAAACCATAATTCAATCAAATATATTTTCTCTTGCCTTGCCAACTTTTTGATAGGAATTTCCACACTGTGGAATTCCATTTAAGTAATTTCGTTGAGCTTTTGTTTTCAGAGAGCACACTGTGGTTCGTATCTGAAAATCTAATCCCTATTATGAATCGGTATAAACGATGTACGACTTAGATTCGAAGAAATATACCTACTAGTCAAAAGAGAAAACACCCCGTAAAAACAATTAAGCTAATTGGCTAGTACCTAATTAATTTTATTTAGTTGGCCAAGGTACCATATCAATAAATCATTTCTAACCTCTTTCACAAAAAAATAAAACAAATATTAAGATTAAGATGTACTTCCAATCTTTTCGCGAATTTTGAGAAAATAATCTTGCTGTTCATTAACGATAGATGCCCTAACGTATGTCCTGCTGGAAGAATTCCAAGCAGAACCTTATAAAACATAAGTCACAAACTTGGTTAAAATTAATATTTTTCAAAAAAGTTCGTTTTTGCGTTGCATATATTGGATACCCTGATTCTATTACACATATTTTTAGTCCTATCCAAGTCCTATCAGAAGGAGAGGAAGTGCTCAAATTAGCTTGTGTAAAAAATAGGACTGGTAGGACGTGCAGTCCTGTTGAAAGTGCATTTGCGCATCTAAAAAAGGAGAAATTTCAAGTAAGATTCAATTTTTCTCATCTTCCAAATCAGTTTTCATCGCATTGTCAATGTATAGGTAAGCCCACTGAAATATACCAGTAATAATCTATCTTTATTTGACCAATGAGAAAAACCAAAATCAATTGAAAATTGAAGGTATGGTTGCGGCGGGGGAAGGGGTGAAAATGAAACTATCATTTTAATTAGTAAATTGCCATCAACGAAATTAGATTATACAGATTAGACGACAGGTGGCACAGAGGAAAATTGCGATCTGAAAATTCGAGGCTTCAATGCGGAAGAAAAGAGTAGGAGTTGAATTTCAAGAGTAGACTTTCGCGGCTAAATAATATTTTCCTTCTGTTTCGTGTGCCAACCGCAAATGTAAAGTGCGTCAGGGACAACCCTGCTGCATCCCCCTGCCACTAGAAAAGCTTATTGTCCTTCGCGTAGCAATTTCTACACCAAGCCAGACTTTAAACTATAAGACTGGTAGTTTGCAGCAGGAGGAATATGAAAAACTTTGTAGCCATTTATGTACATTTACGAACCGAATTATTCTCGTAATTTGCGGAAACCCTTTTTAAGGGAGTGAAAATTCACGTAGGTAGGCGCTAGACGCGTAAATTTAGTCAAGCGTTTCAAACGCTGGACTGGATGAATTTTAAAAACTCAGCACTAGCAATACAAGAGTATTTAGTGTTTGGTAGACCTATGGATTCTTTATGTTGAAAACTGTTTTCATTAAAATTCACACCCGAATTGCAATATTTTTCACTCGAATCATGCGAAACGATTCTTTTTTTGAGCACCTAAGTAAGATTTAGCTAAATTTCTATTAATCCAATGGTATTTCATAATTTGTCATCATAGGAAACTCATTTACAATTGTTTAATTTTAATTAAAACTGCTCAAAGTCGATTAACTCACATGCGGATACGAAAAAAGCTGGCTTAAATAAAATTTCAGCTAAATTGCTATAAAATTATTTTCCAAAAGATATTTCATAGTTTTCCATCATCATGGGAAACTTTAAGACGACCATGAAAAAGAGCTTAAGTAGGGGTTACAGCCAAATAGCTATAAATTCATTTCTGAAAGTACTCAAATGATTTTGCGGCTGCAACCGAGTTGAGTCCCGTCAGGAAATTAGAGGTAAAATATTCTCCGAGTTGAGTCCCTGGCAGCGGGGGGTATTTGCGGAGCTTATTAGTATGCAATTCCGAGTTGAGTCCCAGTTTTGCTTACCTAATTAATATGTAATTCCGAGTTGAGTCCCAAAACTTGCGGAGATCAGAAAGTTGACAGCAGGGGGTATTTTTGGAGCTTATTAGTATGTAATTCCGAGTTGAGTCCCAGTTTAACTTATTCGCATGCATTAATGGACGAATGGTGAGAAATGGCACCAGCATTGTTACCCATAACCAACCCACTCTCTTACTTTGGTATATCTTGGTCAAACTCTACTTAGCAGCAAGAAGTAGCCTCAAGTAACTTGACGTTCTCGTGTGCAATATTTTTTTGCTTGCTTGAATACAAAATGCTCAATCTTATCTCTGTCGATAAGAATGACAACAGAATAATGCACTTTTAGCCTCCTGATACAAATCAGTCCGTCAATTTCATGTCGTTTAGTTTGTGCTCATAGTTCTTCCAATGTATATTGACAGTCCTAAGTCTGTAAAAGTGAGAAGGGAAATAGGAATTGAAAACATACTGGGACTCAACTCGGATATTACATATTAATTAGGTAAGCAAAACTGGGACTCAACTCGGAATTGCATACTAATGAGCTCCGCAAATACCCCCTGCTGTCATCTATCTTCTCTCCGTAAGTTTTGGGACTCAACTCGGATATTACATATTAATTAGCTCCGCAAAACAGGGACTCAACTCGGATAGAAATTCTGGTTTGGGACTCAACTCGGGTTCGCCCGATTTTGCAACTCGTAGTCTACGGAAAACAAACTCGGCGATAATCATTTGGATTATTAACTTGAATCAAGTAAACGATTTTTTTCACGGAAACTAATGGAAAAACAAGTACGCCTGGTTGAAAATTAGTTTATCAGCCCGAGCTGTAATTATAAATAAAGTTATTAAGAAAAAATTCCAATCTGACCCTAACTCATTTGTACACATAAAAAAAAAAAAAATGATCCTCTGTTAAAAGAAAATTTTTAATCGCTCTGCTGCTTTCTCATTTTTCCCCTCAGAAACGATACGAAAGAAAAATGAAAACCACACAAAAAAAAGGGTGGATAAAATGTGAAAAGAACGATAATGACTGACTGAAATAATACTGCTTCAGACATTGATTTTGTTAAAAGGTATACTTAGCGTTCTTGCCTCTCAAATGCATAAATCATAATCATTTTTTTTTTGAGGCAGTGAAAGATTTTGCGGAGTAGAACGGCTGGCTGATTTGAGCGCAAGATGAAAAACACTTAATAATGATTTAACCTGAAAGTTTTTCACGTTGGAGCTGGATTACTGCATATGGCTCTTTAAAAAAAATGTTTAGGTCGTTTTTACTAAGATCCTATTACTAGCACTCCTATCCACTTGACGCTCAACTGCTGACTTCCCTGATAATCTCCAGATAACTTGTTCCTCATATATTTTATTTTTCAACTGATATCACCACTTCCATTCGTTCATCAGCTTCTACTCAGGCTCTTGGCAAGGGCGAGGGCATTGTATAGTGTAACTGCATAACAAAATGTACTACTAGATGCTTTTCTTGCTTTCGCAAAAAATTCGATGCAACTCCAAATGCCATAATTCATCTTCATATTGTTGTAATAAATTTATTATGTTGATAATGTTGCATGATTCAATGATAATAATTTTCAGAGGTGTGCTCCGGATTGTTGGAGAGCAATGAAAGAGGCTTGGTTTGTTTTGCAATTTTAAAAACAGCCCTAATGCTCCAAAAGCCCCCTTTCCAAAAAAGACGAAAATTTAGGACGTATACTGAACTTTTGTAACTTACAGGGCCCTTATATTTATCAGGGCTCCAGTGAATAACATTGGTCAGATTTTAATGCCGACATGTATATATATACGATTTGGCTCCACGCAACCATTCGTCAAGGGATGTAATTTTTGTCGTGTTCAAATTTAATTCGAACTATTTCCTTTCTTCCATTCGCTACCTTTAATAATGCACCAGTGATTTTGAGCACGCCGCATAAATTACGTCGTACCATAAATTCGCTAATTCTTGTCGTCGTAAAACAATTCCAGCGTTTTTTTTTTTTTTTTTCTATGAAAAAGAAAAGAGCAGCCGAAAAAATTCAACTTACTTCCAAAGTTTTCCGAAGCAAAGCTGTTCTTTTTTAACCCCGTTTTTGGAGATTATACTGTATTTCTAAAGGTCTATTTTCGTTATTTTCACAATGAATATCTGTCATGCGATTAGTCTAAATCCTTAAAGATAAACACGTGAAATAAAATGTTTGAAATAGCAGAAGGTTACCTACATTAGACTCCTAAGGGTCAAGTAAAAATAGACAAAATCAAGTAATTTGGGTTAACTTTTTATCTGCGTGCTAGGAGAACGGTGGATGGTAGAGAGAAAAATTATGCTTCTAAAGGTTATATCGCGAAGTCCACTGATAGTACCAATTCTACACATCACTGCATTTAGTACAAAATTCTCAATCAGAATCTACATCAGACTAATCCCAGTCTGTGATACCGAATTAATGAGGGTAGTGTGGAATACTTATTCAATCTTTCTTTAAATGTTGAGAAGCTTAAATTCCCAAAAAACCAAATAATAAAACAACCGAAAATTAAGGACTTATTGAGTGACTATATGTACGTACATGTATATATGTACCATAAAATGAGAAAATAATAATTAAATTTTCATTGCAAAAATAAATGTTGGCTTAGGTAGCTATTATATTTCATTCACGGTGACACTGCTAATAATTGAGCTTGCACATTGCAGTCCTTTAAGCTCAAGTAACGAGCAGAATTGGCAATAGGCACTGGGTTGCCACTATGAGAGAAATAGACAATATTATAATTTTAAACAAAATATATGTAGTAACGTTTCTCATCACAGTTTTAAAAATTACTAATTATTGTAAAGTAGTACTATTAACTATTCTAGATGACATATTTTATTATTTTTGTAGTAATATCTGCTACAAATCTTGAATTGTCCAAGTTTTCCTATCTAAATTGTAAAAATTACCATTGAATCTTTTCTCAGTGCATCTAAGATTATAGTGTATCCTAGTGTCTAAGAGAAAACGGTTTGAATTATGTTCCCATAAGTAAAACACTTTTTGACGAACATTCATCTAAAAGTTGAGCGTCAGAAAAAAAAACTGTGAAGGAAAGAATTGTGCTCTTCAAGTTTTTTTTTCATGGCGATGACATTTCCGTCCTTCAACCAGGTCTTCAACTACTAACTATATTTAACAAAATTGAAATTTATTTTCACCTCAAGTCGAAAATTTGGTAACCGCACGAAGAGAAAAAATTTCACATTTTTACGAATTCAGCTCAGCTTCCAAACATTTTATTCTATCCTCATTCTATTATTTAGGCTGCTATATAGCTTTATGGTTGGGACCACTAAACGTTACTTAGGCTTCGAAACTTTTTTGCACGATTTTTCGCAATTTATTTTTGTCCTGCTCTATGACTCTATTAATTTCCGTCTTCGTTTCTTTTTCTCTTCGTTTTTTCTTGTTCGCAGCATTCTAAACCCCAGGAGAACATTCAAAGATTTAATACCTCTTTAAATCTGGTCATATATTATACTTGTCAAGTGCGCAATACTCTATTCATCGACATAACCAAAATTTCTATTGGAGCGCACAGAGATTTTCGTTATTTGTGACGCTGTTAGATTAATTTTTAAAAGATGCAGGCGACGTGCGAACTGTTTGGTATCAAAATGGAGATGTGTTTTGAAATGACATACAAAATTCGATTTTTTATTGTTTATACCACCCTACTGACACTGAAAATAAGACAAACACACTATTTTTTTTCCTAGTGTAAGTGTAGAAATTCGCAGAAATAGCTGTTAAAAAAAATGAGGTTATTAGGTTAATGGAAAATTGAAAGCTGAAAAAATGTCGTGTTTTTGGATCTGAAATCAGCGAATGTGTGTGCTAAGGAAAAGATATATAAAACTCGAGGATTTTTTTCTGTCATGGAACAAAACACCTGTGTAATTTAACGGCTTAAAAAAAGATAAATTATTAGAAAAAAGTTTTCTTTCCGTTATTTCCCCTAAAGTACCTACGCGTATGTGGAGGATTTTACTTCCGAAAATAATAATACAAATTATGGGGAAAAAAAAAATTATATACAAATTAAACATTTTATTGTCAGTTAAAATGAAAAAAATATTGTTTGTTTTATCAAGATTTGACCATTTTCTCATGGAAACGAGCCTATGATTGATTTTTGGCAGGGCTGAAATGTAGGGTAGGCCCGGGCCCAAGACTTTTTTTAGAAAACTCTGAAAATTACACGTTCAGAAACGTGGAAATTTTTTTGCCATATTTTGGTGATAGCGAGGGGGTGGGGGGTGGGGGGTGAGGGGTAAGTGATGTGAAAAAATAAGGGCCTACCTAAGGAAATAAGTCTCATTTCAGGCCTGATTGTTGGTCATTTTCCAGAACGTATTTTTCGTAACACCAAGTTTCTCGAATGGACAATTCTCAACTCGAAATTTGCAACGCTTATTGCATAACCAGTTTGCCGTAAATAATATTTCTATTCAATGTCACGTCAGCCTTGTTCACGCGGTTTAACTTTCCAGATTTGTCGTGAAGTAAATAAATAACATTCATTTTAAGCTGATTTTTATTTTCCATAAAGTCAAAAATGAAAAAAAGTAAATAATTCTTTCTGTAATATTTTATGGAATTGAAAAAATGAAAAGTTTTTTAGTATTTGGGCAGAGAAAAGTTTGGGAATTCTCTCACTACATAACACAGTGCTAATGGAAAGAACGGAAAAAAAGAGGGGCTTTTAGGATTGCCAACTACTTACAGCTCGATAAATTAAAGGTAAAAATGAGCCAGAGGGTTTACCTGGAAAAATTGCGTGGTCCCCCACAGCCTACTAACCTCCCATCTTGACCCATAATGAAATTAGACTATGATGATATGTTACAGTCAAATCATAAATAATTCGGGCATTTCATGAAATGCCTGAGGTGAGTTGGTGAGTGATTGAAGTAATTTGTTCGGAGTTATTTTTTTATATGAAAGAAACTGGCTTGCAGATTCGTGTTTAAAAAGTTAATTAATGATGTATAATCTATGGCATCAAGAAATAATAATATTTCCGACTATGAGAACGAATTCATTTTGTTTTTCTGTTTTTCAAACTTTATTATCCAGCTGCCGCAGTCCCTGGTCTGTAATTCTGCACCATTTAGATAAATAGGTACGTGGTGACTTTTTTCATTCCCAGAGATGCAATTTCATTGTAACATTTAATCCTTAAAAATTTGCGTTTTTCATTACAGAGACAAATTTATAACGTTGACCAACCAGTGTAACTTATAGTACTAACGTAAAACACAGTAGGTATTTTCACCATAACTGAATTGTGTTGTTTCTAAATTTCAATGGTTGAGGAAGCAACGAAAATAATACGTATTTGGATTGCATCCGACTGCTCTGGCCATTAATTTTAACGAGCTTGCAAAATGTGTATGCAATATTTTTGCCCCTTCGGACTATATAAACACATTTTTTGATGAAAAATCAATTGGTCTCTGGCTCCGGTGGCTTCCGTAGTCTAACTCTTAACCTTTAATACTTCATAACGTTTGAAGAAAAGGAGGCGGCATGAAGGTGCGAAAGAAAACTTGGCGAAAAATGTTGACCGTGAAACTCTCGCTTAATTTTGATTTACCCAGACTGACGGAAATTTCAGAAGTGATTTTTCAATATTATGTAAGGGGAGAGAGGGGCTATTGACAATTCAAGATTTTTATAGAATAAGTTCGAATTACTGAAGTGTTTTATTTTTCGTAAGTGCATTTAACTTTAAAAGTAGTCTACAAAGAGCATGTAAGTTAATACTATAAATTTCTTTTGTTCGGAATATGGTGTATTCATATCCCATGGACACGGTACGAGTATTTAATTTTTCGTCCAGTCACTCGTTGGAATTTATGGTAATATAATAAGCCGGGAATACACTTTGCGCTATTTCGCATTTCGCATTTCACATTTCGCCATTTCATCCTTTTTCGCAGCTATTTCACGTTTTCACTGTTTTTCATGAAAAAGCTGTACACATTTTTCACATTTTCACCCTGCTTCATGTATTCTCCTTGTTTAAATATTTTTTTCGCTGAAATTTTCTTTTGATTTCGTCCAAAAACCGCTCAAGACGAAAAACATGACGAAATGTGAAAAAATCTTTTTCACCCTTTTTCGTGAAAAAATTTTTCGCGAAAAAATGCCAACACACTTTTCGCGAAAAAGGATGAAATGGCGAAATGTGAAATGCGAAATGCGAAATAGCGCAAAGTGTATTCCCGGCTATACACATTGTGGAAACACAGCATAATATATGCGAGTAAAAAAACACATTACTTGCAATTTCGCCTGGTTCAAATGAGGAAGGGTATGGCTGGTAGGTTACAGTCTGCCTCACGTATAATGTATAAGAGTAATTCCTAATTAATTTCAGTTTGGCGAAAGGAAAAATCTATTAGTTATTTTTGATTATTAAAGAGAAAAATGTCAGTATATTTGATCAGTTTATGCGGCCATACGACAGCCATCAATATGCACAGTTTTGTTATTGTACATCGTTGGAAATTTGGATTACTCTTACGCTAGATAGACTATAGATCTCTGTTTTTCAACCTTAAGGTGTGCCTGGTTCGAATCACTAGGTGGCAAGTAAATAAAAAGTCTATAAAAGTGTTGAATACGACACATATAATTTTTAATAGAATTTTATTAACAAAATTTCGTTGAAATTTTTTCTCCAGTGGGCGAAGTTTGAGTATTAAATTAAACACGAGTAAAGGAATAAAAGAGTAATTCCACGGGACTTATTAATAAGTCGCCGTGTTTAGAACTAATTTATTTTGAAATTATTCGAATTCAGAAGCATTAAAAAAAAAATTAATATAATATTATATTTTTTATTTATGCACTAACTACTCGTAGGTATGTTATATATTATTTTACTTACAATTTTTTATTTTTGAATAGAAAATAGAGGATGCGCGTGATACTTAAAATGAATATTTCTTATTATGCCAACAGAAATCAAGTTAGGTATACTATTAAGCTCACTGAGATTTGCTACACAAGAATACAGTCATTTCAAAAGACACCCTCGTCAAATAATTAAAGTGTTGTGATTTTCTTGCAAGAATTGTAAAAATTATGTGACAACTGATTTATAAATAAGGTATAGATCAGCAATGTTTTATATTCCTTACCTTTTTGATAGTTCGAAGAATAGGTACAAACATAATTCTCCGACGGAATAAAGTAAAAATATAATATTATTAAATACGATTAAACTTATTTATTCAAAACGTGACAAAAATGAGTTCGAAATAAACAGGAATGAAATTTCATATTTCCCGTTAAAATTTCATTATTAGAGAGGGACATATTCTTTCTGGGTTACCTAATTCAGTTTTTCAAAAAGGATGGAACGTGATTCAGGGACTATCTATGAGGTACCTTTTTCAAAACGCGATCTCCGAATACACTAAGCTTCTGATGGTCAATGAACGAACCAATTATTTTTCTAATTTATTGAGACGCTCAAATATCACTAAAATTCCACACTCCTCAAATTTCCCTTGAAATTCCCCTGAATTCCGCTCAAATATCGCTCAAATATAACTCAAATTCGGTTTAAATTCAGCTCTAATTCTACTCCATTTTCACCCACATTCAATCTCATTCACTTTCATTCCGTCTCCTTCACTTTCATTCATTCCCATTCACTCATATTCACTCGTATTCAGGCTCATTCACTCATAAATATTCACCCCACTCTAATTTCACTCAAATTTCACTCTAATGTTACTCTTATTTACTTGAATTTTACTTAAATTTCACTCAAATTGTTCTCAAAATTCACTCCAATTTTAGTCTAATTTCACTGCAGTTTCACTTTTGTTCAATCATATTCACTCGCATATTCACTCATGTTCACTCTCATTCACTTATGTACGTACATTCAATCTCTTTCATTTATATTCACTCATATTCATTTCTCTCACTGCAGATTTTTGGCCAGCAAATTTTACTCACGCTCAACTTTTCAACTAATGAAAATCTCAATTTCATATTGATATATGTACTTATCTATTTTTAGTTAGGTACTCATACATCATTTAAAAGAGAGAGGCAAGTACCAGCAGTCATCCACTGTATAAGCCTACCTCATATGTTTTTATGTTTATCATGTTCATATTATATTCGTGGTAGTAAACCCACCTTTTTAAAAAATTGTGGTCTCTAGATGAAGAAAACCTAATCGTTATCATAACTTTCAATGTTTTCATTGTAATACCGAATATTCTGGTGTACCTCTCGATGGAAATATTCGTGTTTTCCACGAAACTATTCACGATAATGATATTGTTTTGCGAATTTGATACTAACAAGATTGGTAAGATAAAATTAAGGACGAGTAAGGCTTTGTTTATCCATTCTCATGTATGTATCATCGATCACTGCCACAATCTAATTAGCTTTTACAGAAAGATGCTCCCCCTGTTATTTTAAATCTATACTACATGTGTGTACATAGTTCACCAGTTTCGCTCGAAGCTATCGATAACTATTTTTAAATATTTCATGTTCCTTCTATACCGTCAAATGTTCTGACTTTCAAGTAAGTCCTCTAAACAAACAAACAAACAAAAAAATAAAACAAGCTGCAATTAAACACGACAAAAAGAAAAATTTGTGAACCCATAATATTTTACTCGAGATATTTTTCTCGATTCGGAAAAAGAAAAGATGAATTAGGATGGTTTTGATTCTAAAACCACTTACCACCTAAACAAAAGATAGGTAAGTATAATTGGTACCTTCAACCGATGCTATTTCTCACATCATCTGCTTCTGCTCATTTCCCAAAAGAAGTTGAGGTTTAGAAAATTTTATTTTTAGTTCATGTTTGAAATTATAGCAATAGTAGACTACCTAATATAATATTGTAAATAATGTTGGAATGAGTTTTAATAGGTCTACGAGAAACCTTTTTCTCAAAGAAAACCAATTTTTAAATTTTATTCCATTGATTATCAACCTCGCCACGCCTCGTCAAAATCGTGGTCAGCTATATTTTAGAAAAAGGAGCAGAGTAAGTGGGAGACGTTCAAGTGGAGAAATCTGTGAAGATGGAATTCGAATCCTACGAGTAAGAGGAAAGGCGCATTGTTTCAAAAAATAAATGAATTTCTTTTTAAATTACAATTTTTTCCCCATTTATGAGGGAATTGTGGCGTGTCCCTAAAAACGGACATTTCTCGCATAACATGACAAAGTTTCTAAAATGAAATTGTAAAAGCTATAGGCCATTGTCATTTGTGAGACTTATTGGCCTTTTTTTCTTCTTCTTGTTTCTTTTTAAAGATTCGGTACGTTTAATTTGCTTTTGCTGAAACTTTTACAAGTCTACAAATTCAACATAACAACTTTGAGAAGAATGAACAAATTGGAAGACTTAACAGGGAAAAAAAAAGTTATTATGAATTTTCCTTGTTCTTTAGCTTCTCATTTTTGTCGTCAGTTATTTCTCCTTGAGAAAAAAGCAGCGATTGTTTTTTATTTTCTTCATTCCTTTAAAAAGTGATCGTATCGAATGAAGTTTGATTACTTTATTCCGCAAGAATACCTTTCGAACTAGTTTTCTATCGCTATTTTTGCGAATACGTAATGAGAGAACTTTTATTAGACAATGGGGCATCCTCATTTCGATCCCTCTCCCTCCTTTATCTATGAAAAAAAAATACTTCGCTACATTTTCGAGAATGGACGAAAATATTTTCGTTTTTTTACATCTTTTCAAACCCCGTGGCGTGTTGCTGACATAAGTTATTTTTTGAAAAGTTTTCTGTTTTGGTAACTCGCAACTTACCTACCCCTTATCGTAAAAGTTGTGGATAACTGCTTCGAATTACCGAGGAATGTTTTAACAATGCTACTTTTTTATGGTTGGTCATTATAATTCCTAATATCTAAAAATTGGAGTTCGTTGTCAAGAGGATATTTTTTGATGGTTATACTGAACTACGCATATCAACTTTTATGGCAGGAGTATAAGGATGCGAAGTTACCTCTATGTAGATTAAATTGTTAGAATACATATTTAAACTTTAGCTGATTGATTTTTTGAAATTTTTGAGAAAGCTATACAAAATATAAACACTTTAAATGCAAATCTCCCCCCTGCTTTTAGTTTTACTGCAATTTCATTACTGCAAGCTATTGGTATTGAAAATACATCAATATTCGTACGTATATCGATTATCGATACTTTCTCTAGATATAAGTATTTGATACTTACTGTCGATACTTTATTTTTTCGATAGGTACCAGATCCTAAAATACATACAGTGGTAGATATTTGTAACTTTTAAAAAAAAATTATAATTATGTACTTATTAAAAAATTTCTCATCCATACCTTCACTGACGTAGGTAATTTCATAAATCATACCATATAAGTCACCAACAGATGCACAAGTCACCAACAGATGCATAATGTTTTCATTTTAATCTCAAATTTTCGGTCAGAAAAAGAAATAAAGTTGAAACAAAATTATCTCTTATTGATGTAAATATGAATACCCTTTACCCGTTTTTAAATTTCAAGTTTATATTAGTAGATTACACGATTAGTTGGCAAAAAGAAATATACAGGTGCGGAAAACAAAAAATCCCGCTTCGGAAAACATAAAATCCCGGCGGTATGGTGGCATTTTCCGTTCGTAATAAATTAAAAATCTATACTCTATTACTTAAGATTAGTTTATTTTTGACTCTTTTCTTCAAACCCGTACTGTTTTTTCCCCCTTACTTCGCCTTTTCATATCGTTTCCCATTTCTAAAAGCACATTCCCCAAAAGTGCATGTATAGAAAATTAAAACGGAAAAATTTATACACACTTGCAAAGGGCGTGTTCGTTTTCTTTTCACCAAAAATTTCTATCACCGCGTATACCATAAATCAAAAAAGCCGTCGAGTTTGAAAGCAAAAAACCGAGACAATTTTTTGGATAGTGAAGGAGAAATTATTTCTACTTTCTGGTACGCAGATACGATTAAAACTAATTTTGTCATTTCCTTTTTAGGTAGCGGTGAAAAAGGGGTGCTGATGATATTTTTTGAGTGTGTAGGTGTTATGGAATGAAGGAAACAAGTGAAAAGTGAAATTTAAAGTTTATCGTAATGGTTGAATGGAAGAACACACACGCTTTAAAAAAAAATGATCGACTTTGAGGAAAAATTTGAAGATACAAACTTTACGATTAATGACTAACTTGACTGGCTTTTGAATACAGCAAAGGCTTCGCAATGTTATCCCTTCTTTCACTTCTTTAGGCTCGAACAATTTATTATCATTCCATTCGAAAGTTCCCGCACTGTCTTCGTAATTAATTATTTCGCCTGAGTAAATCGATTATGAATACAGAGGAAGCTGGGGTAAGAGATATCCGTGGGGCAAAAATCCTATTCGCAATTATTGAAGATGAATTTTTTGTAGCAGACGTTTAGTCGAAATTTTATCTGTGCTCCTGGACATCAAGATTTGTACAGTTAAAGCATATTATACAGGCTATAGCTATGTTTTGTTTGTTATTAATATGTTTCTATGCAAAAACTAATACATTTTATAGTTGTGTCGAGCGATTGGTATTTTCTTTTTTAAAGTTGAAACTATTATTATATTATTTTTCTGTAATTGGTTGCCCTGAAAAATTTCAACTCTTCTAAGAATTGTATGATATATCGATAACGACTTAAATCTTACATTTTCACCAGATACCTTCACTCCACATTGAAATTATAGTCAAAGTGTAAAAAATAAAAAACGAAAAATTTCTTTCTGGTCGCCAAAAAATGAAAGAATTAAAGAAACCACAAAATGCGCCAACACTATTTTTGAGATGTTTAAATCGATGCTAGAGGTAATTTACGAACTAGAAGTCTTCGGAAATGGTACTTAAAATAGCTAAAAATATACGTTAAATTTTCAATAGATAAATTTATTGTCGCTTTGGAGACGCATCTCAGAATTTTTATTACCTACTTCGTTTTTTCATAACATTCAACTTTTTAAGTAAAAGTTTTGTCCCTTGCATTTTAATCTCGTAAAAATCACCAGATCAGGTTTTTTTTCCAAACAGAAAGCCATTCTTCGAATGTCTCGGCAAAGGAAATGCAATCAGAATTATTAGTTACTTATATGATCTAATGTTCTTAAATTTTTTGAAATTTCTAGTTACGATCAACACTTCGATTTATACTGACGCAAATTACGTAATTGGCATATTTTTCAAAAACTTATAAATCTATTACACATTTATGCAGAACATTTTCTTCCATTCTTACTTGTTGGTTCAGATTTTATTACTTTGGAACTAATTTATTATTTTCAACTTCGCTATTTTTCTCTGCCCTTGAAATCATTTGGAAAAATTTTCCTCGCTGCGGTATAATTCTTTAAAAACTTTTATGCTTTTATGAGAGCTTCATAAGAAACTTTGGCTTTTGTATTTCTATATGAAATACTCAACTATATCTTGACATTAAAGAGGTCATGTCAAAGACATAGAACTAATAATCTTCTTCCAGAGTTGAATTCAGGGTTCACTGGGCCTACTATGACAAGTTTATCGTAGTCTATAAGGGTATCTAGCCCACTTTTGCTTTTTTCATTTTGTTCACGATTTTGTACTCGTAAGTTTTGTACAGTTTGGATGTTATCCTTGAAAATATTCTCCATGCCCGTACGAAGCCCTTTTTTGATTTTCAACATTTTAAGGTATTTTTTGAGGGTCTTGAAAAACTCTTTTTAGGGGGCTTTAAAAAAGTGAGGAGTGGGAGGAGGAATTAAATTGAAAAAAACAGCTTCGTCCTAGTATAAAAAATATGATCAAATATAAATTCAGCGGAAAAAAAAAGTATAGATGTACTTTTGTGCTATAAGAACGCGGGAAAATTTTCATTTTGGCGCGCAGAACGCAAATCTTTACCTGGTATCAAGATGTTGAAAATGTGTGAAAATTCATTAGAACTATAGTGAAACCGACTTTCAGTGAAATACAAATCAGTAGGTCTATTGATATAACAATTTTCAGAATACTTTCTTTCACAAGAGAATATGTAGACCTACACCAAATGAAAATGAACAAGAGCATATCAGCAAACAGTATTTACGAAAGTCAGCTAAACGTAGGTAATTTAGTATAATTATAGTCACGTGTTGTATGTTGTAAATTTCTTTTTTGGAATAGAGTTTAGTTATCCGTCTATCAAGACGAAAAAATGGTTATTTATATAGTTTTTCGATCTTAAATATCCTGTTTTTATAATCATATAAATTTCATTTCTTTAAATCACTTTTTGATAGAATTAAACTTCACCTACACATTTTTCCACTACTTAAGGTAATTATTTCCCACGCAATGAGTGACCTTTGAAGTCATCCATTATTCCGATAGGTATAAAAATAGAGGTACGCCAACGTCAACAAGAACAACTGAAACTGGTATATATTGTCGTCACGAGTAGAAAATCTCTTTTAGATTTTGTATTTTACACAGATATTTAATCCTTAATGGCATATCGCAGGCGAGAAATTTGATTCAGTAAACAGCGAATAAAAATTGTTTTCCGTTAGAAATTTTTTTCATTTTCCATGGGTGAGGAAACGAGTAGTATATCAGTTAATTAAAAGACTCAAAATATTTGTTTTTTCCTCAGGAACAGGAATACACTCGTGAATACTGTAGCTGTTTATTCAGAAAACAGGTTTTCGGGTTGAGTCCGAAGAAATTAAGGTTGAGCCTGCTATCTTGAAAAATTAAATTAATAATATTGAAAAATAGCGCTAAGTCCTACAAACTCGATTAAATAATTGTTTTCATGACCAGCATATAGGTTACATTTATGGGGAATGCACTTTCATCACTTAATTCTTATTTGAAATTTTCAGCATGATATAACTATACTATAAATAAACAAAATGAAGAATAAAAATTCCACCAAACAAGTCCCTGGATATATTCTTTATTAGAACAGATTGGTAAAAATTTCAGATCAATCGGTATATATGTTAGCGGCAATTTGGGCAATTTGGCAATTCATAAAGTAACTAGGCATTTTATAAATTGCCTAGCCATTTTGGGCGATTTGTAAACATTAAATAATTATTCACAAAATCTCCAGGTATTTTATAAAATACCTATGTAATTAATAAAATACCTAGGCATTATATAAAATTCCCAATTCAGTTTAGGCACTTTGTTAACATGTTAGGGAATTTGTAAAGAAACACATTTACTACTGATAAAGCATGTTAATGCATGAATGCTGGAGGTAGAGTTTAATTAGGAGAACAAAGATTATTGGCTACTGCGACATTATGATATTATTGAGGTAAGAAAATATTCATTTTTATTACGTTTTTTATTTTCCAACGTAGTTATAAAATATTGACCTCAAAATAGAATTAAGTACTGATTTAGAAGTAACACTGCTACTTTTTTATATGGCAGGTCAGTCTTAGCTCGAGTAATGTCAAAAACAGATGATGGTTTTTACAAGCTTGGCACTACAGATGGGTTGTTGCCCCAACTGTATGCAAGGAGTCAGTTTACAATTTCCGAAAATATTTTTTTAATGGAGAAAGATATTCCAAATGAAAGTAAAATTACATTGCTATCAGCTGTAACAACTAACAAGTGCCTCAGTAAACAGTAAAATCAGTCATGGAACAGGGGTTCACTCATTGTAATTGTGCTACAAAATATGCTTCAAATAAAAAAAATTAAATTCAGCTCAAAGTGCCATTCGAGCACTTCATGTTGTAATAAATAACAAAATATTTTTCATCACTAATATTTTTCATTTCAAAATTGATTTGTTAATTTTTCCAATACTTTTTTGACTTAAATAAGACACACTTTAAATTTATTAAGTTGATTCACAAATTGCCTAAAAGTCCATTGGCATTTTATGAAATATGTTGATAAATTGCCTAGTCTTCATTGGGCATTTTATAAAATACCTAAGTTTTTTATAAATTGACTAAATGAAACTAGGCATTTTGTAAAGATTAATAAATTTCCTAACACTTTTAGTCATTTTATAAAATGACTGAAATTAGCCAGGTATTTTATAAATTGCCTGATTTCACAAAATGCCGCTAACATATAATTCAACAACTGAGGGGCATTTTAATAAGTACGTTTCTCCTCAAAAATTCGAATTGTAAAGTCATTCTTGCGATTTGAATTGGTGAGAAAAAAAGAGACCAATTAAACTTTGCTGCATTACTAGTTATTATAAACAGGAAACCCAAGTTTTCTTGCAGAGCTATAGCTGAGCTAGTTTTATTTTTAAAACCGAAACAGTTCTTCTGCCACAATGACAAAACTGTTCCTCCAAATAATGAATATATCTTTTTATGCCTTCAACGACATAAATGAATTGCAAATAGGTAATCTAATCCATCATTCAGTCCTTGCGGTCTTTCTCAATATCCTCATCCTTTTGCCAAAATAATACAACCATTCTTCACTGAAACCTATATTATAGACACTTTCCTAATCAATTAAATAGTTGGAAACCGAATAGGTTATCTTTGTCTAAAATTAATAGTTTTCATTTATATTCAACACGTTTTCGATAGAGTTTCATGATAACGCATCGTTTTAAATTGGCATAAAACACCTTCCTTGACGTGTATAGTTTCCATTACGTTAAACTGTTTTTCGCTTTGCTAAGTTACCTACGTTTAAAAAAGTATTTCTTATTTTCTGAATCGCCTCCTATATTCGAAACTGGAGCACTCGAGTAGGTATGGAATTTTCGTAGCATGTCAACGCATAAAATTCGATAAAAATCCATTCTTTTCGATTGAATTCGCAGATTCAGGCATTTATAGCTAACATTACTAAATATGTATAGACTGTTTAGAAAATCAGATTACTTTTTGGGACAAGTCCAATGCTTGATTTTAATAAATTACTTATAAGAAAAGGTTTCAATATCGAGAGCGTAGAGCCAATAGCAATTGTTTACCTCTTGCAAAGTTATTCCTACGCACTATTTTAAAAATACACGCAATTCGCTGCAAATGTGTAGACCTTTTTTATTTATGTGAAATTGCACCAAAAAATTTTCAAATTCAACATACTTACGAATGCACAGATTCTCAAGAGGTCTCAAACCATATGTAAATGGAATGACTTTAAATTATCATTTTTGAAACTAGATTTACTGGGTTATCATTAAATAGAAAACCATGGCTCCACTCAATTGTAGCAATTATATGGATGATTCTACAAAAATGTTGGTTTTCTTGTCCAACCTGAATATCTGGCCAACCAGAAGAGTTACAATATCTTTTGGCAATAACTGATATCGATAATACGACTATTATATAGACTTTAGTTACTGTAGTCAAAGAAATTGAATCCACAAATTTTCCTTGACTTGAAAATATCTATTTGGAGTTAACTTCTCTACGAATAGTTAAGCTTAACTGAAACAAAGGCAAAAGCAGTGACCTAATTTTTTCTGCGATTTTCATCATGTTTTTAACAGAAAGCGTGAAAAAAAATTGGAGAGATAAAAGGAAAAGATATAAAAAGCATTACTAAAGTTTTAGGTTAGCCCGCTTACGTGTAAACTCTCAGTTTTATATTTTATCATTTTAGAAACACCAAATCATATCATATTAATTATTAAAAAGGATTGTCTCTTGGTGAACCAGTGTATCTATTTAAATTAGCCAATAATTTGTAATCATGGACTATCGGATGCTGGAACTCTCAAATTCGGTATGACTGAAAGAAAAATATAACTACAGAATTTTTTGTTGTGATACAAAAAAACATTTTATCGATCTCAGGGTTGTGTAAGAATGAAAAAGAAATAAATTCTTAGTAAGGAATAGTACAAGTCAGGTCATAGATGGTGAATGACATATTGTTGCATCAAATTTTAGTGAGGCAGGTTACATAAACACTACACTCGTGTTATCCTTTTGGAAAATAACATCAAACAAGTAAGGCCGCTAAAGGCATCTTGTACGTTCGAATTTTCTAAAATAAGTACAACCCCAGTAAACAAAATCGAAGACATGATTTCTAATTTCACTCGAAGTTTCACGTGGAAAACTGTAGAAGTTTTACATTTAGTAAATTTTCCTCGTATATCACCATCACAGACACGTGATTTATTAAATGATAATCTGTTTTAGACAGTCGAAGCAGAAGTAAATTCGAATAAAATTGAAAAAGATATAGCACATCCGTTATAGGTAGTGCTCTGAAATCGTCTCTGCAATTTATCAAAACATTCTCTCTCATCCTATACTCGGATATCTATTGCTTAAGGGTTGAGATAAAACTCGTGCCCTTTGAGAAATATCTATGTATAGACATGGTCATTTTTAAACAATACCATACTTTTAGCAGATTTTATATAGATAACATCTACATAGTTAGTTATAGTTATTACAGGGATGCTGTGATCCCCCAAGACTTACGAGGAGTGCTCCCCTCCTCCAGGTCAACTAGAAGTGATGACAGCCTCCCCAGTGCGCAAGAAAAAATTTTTGGTTTTAAAATTCTTGTCTTTTGAAAAAAAATTGGCACCCCAAAATCGTCAACGAGAAATTGCTCCTTAAGATTGTGCCTGTCTTCAAATGAATGTGTTACATAAATTTCAACTGGTTCAGAGAGGTGTGAAAGTATGGTGGTAGGAACAAAGAATTATCCAGCCATAGTATACATACGAATATACTAGACAGCCAGCAAACAATCCTTTCCTAAGATATTAGTGTTCTCAGAATAACTTAGGTGTCTCAGTGGCAGTTAGAGGAATTTATGAGCAAAATCATATGTTCAAATCAGCTGACGTGACGTCATTGGAATAGTTCATATTATTGATTTTTTCATCTTGGTCTTTTTAACCGCGAAAGGTGTACAGAAAAAAACTATAGATATTCGCTTTTTTCACATTTTTCATATACTGTCACCCATGGTTCAGCATTTCACTGCATTCTATTCCTGCATGCCCCTACAGGTTATTTGCTTTGCTCTTGTCTACGATTTTCAGCAGAATCCGACAAAGAAATTTTAATAAATGCGAAAGCTTTGTAAAACAATTTTCACCTGTCGTATGTATATCGTTCTCCCACGATTGAGTGGCATGAGGTTTCCTCCTAAGTCTCTCGTGCTACTCGTGCACCCCCTCCACCATCTTTAAGTCTTCCTTTCTATTTACTTGGTTGCTGACAGCGTATTTCCATTCGCGTGGCTGGTAAATGCTCTTCAAAATAGACACTTTTTTTCTCACAACTGTTCCTTTTTTTCTTTTTTTTTTCTAGTCTAACGCTTGAACGGGAAATATACCTATATTTATATATGCGTTGTAATGTGACACGCCTGAATTTTATATGAAACTTTCAAGTGTACATATTCTTTGATGTTAAAATTCACCCGGTAAAAGTAAAGAGAACTTTTTTCACTTATAACGGGTACCTAGAAGTGTTTCAGTCAGCATGATCCTATTGCTATCATTTGTCTCGTCTGCTCGATTTTCTCAATCAAAGTCCATTTGTAAGGCGCATGTATCTCCGCCAAAGGTATGCAGGACAAATGACAAGGTGACATTTTCACCATTGATTATTATATCTAAGAATCGATGTTATAGATATAATAAATCATTAGCCCTGTTATCAGTCCAGCATACCTTTTTTAGAATTACATAACGCCTTACCATTTGGTATTTAGAATGTATAGTAAGGCTCCCAAAAATATCTACTCATCATCAAAATTTCTTTTCTTTCCTAAATAAAGGGTGACAAATGTCGGAATAGGTAAAATACAATCAACAAAGTTCGTCTATTAAAGGATTGGGCATACTGAACAAATATAGTCTACCTAACTAGAATTCGACGAAAGCAAAAATATGAGTAATAATGGAACTTGTTCAAAAAAGTGTAACTTACTCTTTCACTCTCCTTTTGAATAGGAATTAATTAAATTGTTTGTTTTATTATTATTACTATCATCAAGTTTTTTTTTTGTGGGGGGGGGGAGGGAGCGAACGAGGAGGTGGTGGTTATCAAAAATAGTTGCGGACTTTCAATAAATGCCAAAACGAACTCTCGTTCCATGGTCAATACCTGCACGGCTCAAAGCCTTGATGGCCCATACAAGCCTGCCATTAAATGAATACCTACTCATATCTTTAAGGTATTATGTACATATACGTACTTGAAGAAAATAGCTGACTGGCTTGATTCAAAATCCTTGAAAGGTAGGAGGTGTGCGAGTATTCAGAAGAAGTGAGATAACTTTGACCGTAATCTCATGACTTTGAGGTTATGGGTTTGTGGTACTTTGATTACATCAGCCTTTATTCAAGTTGACAAAAGCAGTATTACTACAAAAGTAATGAATGTACCCTATGGGCAAAATATTTTGAAAACGGATCCGTTTTATTCCGGGTTATAATCCGTTTCTGGATTATAACCCGGAATTTTCCTGTTTTCCGGCTTCTAAAACGGATTTCGAACGGATTGTAATCAGTCTTGCCGGAAATGAGTCCGGATTATTTTCCGTGAAGGCTGTTTTATGATATTTGTTGGCCCGGGTTATAATCCGTGAAACCGTTTTACAAGCGGATTTAGAAAAATTTCCCAAAAATTATCACTGATTATAATCAGGAAATCCGTTTTACAAACGGATTTGGAAAATTAATCAAGATGACAAAAATAACTGCAAATTTTCAGATCCGATGATCGAAAATAAAAACGGACTGACAACGGATAAAATTCTCATTTTGCGGATCATTTTCTCATTTTTTGCCCATCGGGTATAATAAAGTGTATATTATGTTCTCATCTGTCTTGAATTTTTTCAAATGGGCCTTAAAGTGATATTTTGGGGATGGTAATTGTCCTATACAGACTTTTTTTCATTTTTTATTGCGAGTGGGTCTGTGCTAGTAGTAGATGATGCTCGAAAGCTGCATTTTAAAGGAGATGATAGAAAGAATGAATGAGCATCTATTACCATACTGACGACGAACATTTGTTAGGTAAAGGATACTCTTCGTCATTTCTAATCAAAATATTAAAGGTAAAAAACTATAAAAAGAATCACGCATGAATAATTTCGCCATTAATTTTCCCTGCAAAATTATTGTGAAAAAAAAGAGATAAATTGGTGAAAGAAATACTCAATAAGGAAAAAAACGAACATTCACGTGGTAATCGAAGGCGTGGGTTAATTTTTCTTTCTTTTTGTACTCAAAGTGATGGTAATATCTAATATCGGTATTAACAATACAATGATTTATCGAAATAATTTAAAAATCGATAAAAGTGTTGGCATTCACTTTGTTTAGCCGCCACCGTCCAATGGAAGTGATTAATTTGGAACATCACATTTTGAAAGCACAGCGCTTAAAAACGCATTTAGTTCATTATTTCTATTTAGGTATAATAGGTACAACTTTTAGCGCTAATTTTTTTTGGACGAGGGCGAAGGGGTGGGTTATAATGGAAGCAGTGACTTTTTCTTGGTTATTTTTGAATAAATAATTTCACCATTTACTTACATACGTATCTGTATCTAGTCATTTTTAACAGAATAAACCAACAATCGAAAAGACTGCGATTCGGGTTCAGCCTTATTTTGGTAAGAGTCTATAAAGTCTCTGAAGTATTTTTAATCTTATTTTCCATTGAAGTCGAAAATGTGATAATTTGATTAGATGCTGCGGATTTTAGAATGCTCCCGCGTAGGAGTATTTTTTTACCTTCAACATACCACCCCTGTTTTTACCATCAAATCCACAGTTCCCACGACTGAAGTCAAGAAAGAATTCCAAATATTCGAACGTGTAGGAGCTTCGTGGATTATGTCGAAAGTAACGCGTTTTTCAAAATTTTCAAGTTGAAAGGTCAGAGAAGGTAGAAGTCGTAGCTAAAGTTAGTCAGTCAACAAGGTAAAGGTTGAAAGTAAAATAAAGCATTTATATAAACGTCGAATGTTGGCAGGTATAGGTACTTCGATTCATTAAGAAAACCACGCAATACCTATATTTACATTCTGAAATCCCCTCAAGACTGATATTAACGTCACTCCAACGTATAACCACGACCGTTATCAAAAATATTTTGGTATCAACACACTTCCAATACGGAAATTAATAGACTACGTTTACTTTTGCAGGCGCGCGTTGAAAGGTAGTGAACACGACCGCGCACTGAAATTGCCCTTGAGAATTGAATAAAATACTCGCAGAAAGTTTTAAATGATAGTCGAAACACTTACAGAGAACTAAACCTCTTCCATCAAAATTTGAAACTTGATTAGGAGTGGAATTTTTTTTGAAAATCTCTCTTTTCTTTGGGAACGTTTTTCGAGAAGAAAGTATAGATAAGCCACAAAGCCTATACTGAGTATTTTCAGTTCTATATTTGATTCTTAGCTGATCTGTTTGTATAACCAATCCAGAAAAAAATCGGTACAGACTTTGCTTTCTACTTTCAATTATTATTCTGGGGATCGCAGTCTCTCGATATGCGTCATGTATAAGCAATCGGTGTAAATAGCTGGGTACGAGCCATTGCCTCTACATTGTACCCACATTGTCATAGTCTCAAGCTTCAAAACCAAAGTAGAAATAATAATTGCTCTTCACAAGTGTATCGTTGTGGGTTTTAATCCGTCCGAATTTATGAATTCGAGTAAAATTATACAATCTGGAGCGCAATAATTATACATAGGTACTTTGCGAAATATGAAAATCAACAAGTTACATTTTACGACAATTTTGAAAAGTCAACCGTAATAATTTTCTTGACAAACTTTTTATGTCGGATTATTATTCGCCAAGTGTTGGCGCTTTAAAAGTCAAAAAAGATGATAATTTGCAGAGCGCACGAAAACTTTAAATTTTATTCGCACGAATTTTCAGTATGATAAGAATACTGTTTGCATCCAAGTTTATTGCTGAAAAACACATTTGAGATGTGTGTTTTGTGCAAATGGTTTACGAACTTGGGGCAGTGAGTTTACATTTTTGCTCTGATTAATATATCTGGCGACGAAAAACGGGTCAACTACCCATAAAATATAATTAAGAATTCGCAGGGAGAGAGCAAAATACGAACGCAACAGTTTTTGCCGAAAATTTAGTCAAGTAGGCGCAAGGTTTGACTTAAAAATTTAATTAAATACCCACGCTAAATTTTTTTGGTAATTACACCAAAATATAAATGGCAATTAGGTGTTTTGTCGGCCATTCTCACAAAGATGAAAAATTTCCTCCTGCGAGTTGACGAAAATTCAAGCTTTATTAAAATCATGATAATTATCTGTAGCTGTTACTTTTTGCTATCCGCTAGCCAGCAGCACCTTCTTCATTGACTTGTTCCAATACCGCGAGCTAAAAACATCTAAACGATTTCCTTTTTTACGTGGGTTTTAAAGAATTGCCAACCCTTGACAACAGGTCTACAATTAAATTTTTCAAATCCCATTGGAGTCTGTATTAGATTTTGTGTTTCTCAAGAATGCAAATGGAATCGTAAAAATATTGAGTCAAGTGTAATTTAATAAAACTAATTTTTTGAAGACAAATTAGTATTTTTTCATTATTATAGTCTCAGTTTACGATATTTACATATTAATTTGGGTTTTTAATATTCTTGAAAATCTTTTAATACGTTCAGCTGAGGATGCAATAATATTATTTAAAATTTTTCAGGGTAATGAAATTTTATGACAAGCCTATAATTAATAAACTTGAAAATATCACAAACTGTTTGAAACCATTTTTTTTTATTTTTCAAGTATAGGGTGAGGCAAAATGACCGACTAAATATTTTTTTTATTCAATTACACGCGCAAGAAAAAAGGTAAAAACATGCGGCTGGTTTTGAATTAAAATTCATTCTTTCAGGTTCATAATTGACTATAATTTCACTTAAATACTGACTATTTTGTCACACGCATTCTGAAAAGCATAAAAGCATTTTAAAGACTTTATGCTAAACAATGGTCTCATTATATTGCAATTTCTTCCACCATACATCGCGAGATTGACAGGTGACAAAAAATTGAGCACGTGAACAGTTTCCTCGGTAGATGTAATTTCAATATAACCCAGTACTAGTGGTCCATATACTTTACCGAAAAATAAAGTTTGGTGGAATGACTTGAGATTCTTAAGAAAAATATAGGTCACCAGTTTTAATTTTACTCTCTATATCGCTTGCCAGTAACTTGACAAAAACAAACGAAGGAGCGAGAGTTAATACGAGTAAAGCATAGTAGGTACCTACTTCCTACACTTGCAATCAATACGTAGGTAGAGGTAGAGGCAATGAGATTTTCTTTCAATAAAAATGAATAGGAGCCGAGAGAAGAAAGAAAAGCGAAAGAATTTTCGCATTTTCATTTAGGAATTTGGCATCGAATCGTTTATTCTGTTTCGTTAGCCCCATTGTTCATACTCGTAATATTTCTCTCTACGTTGTCTCAGTCTAACATACAGATATTTTGTTACTGCAGTATTAAGACTGTTGGAGAAAACTCATTCAATAAAAAAAAAATGAAGAAATTACGATTCCATCGTGTATTTTCTGTAAATTCTATCACAATTATGCACACACATACACACATGTACATACTAGATACCCACAACACACATACCATGAATACTTTTCGCAAGTACTCTATCTTGCTTTTCCATCCTTTTTCACCTTTTTTCCACACGAAAACCCCATTTAATTTCTCACGTTGTGGTACGATGGAATGGAAAATTTTATGCTGGTGCGACCGTTTATGGTAAAACTGGAAAGTAGGGGAAAGTAGGGATGAAGTGTTTTTCCAAATATACGGTTGATTTTTTTTTCTTCTACTTTCTTCCCTACCATACCACGTGCAGCCATCACATTTTAAACTTTATTCAGTCGTATTTTATATACTTAAGTAGCGAATATACAAGCATGAAATTTATTTGATCTGCGAAAGAAAAATTTCAACGCGATTACGAATACCTACCAGGCTTTATTTGTTTTCCTTTTTTATTTGTGCTCTTTTTAAACAATTTTGGGCTTATACGTATCTTTTCTCATTCACTCGGGACTGCCTCAGAGGATATGAAAAATCCGTAATTTTGTCAAAGGAATACCTAGTTTTAAAAAACGAAGCAAAAATACGAGCGAGGATATTGCTTTTAGCCCTGAAAATCCTGAAATGCAGCTGAATATATAAACATGACAATTTTAAATGCGAAAGACTTTGTCCTAAAGCTATATAAAGTATTACTGAGAATTGGTTGTAAATTTTTTTCTCTCATTTTCACTATCTGATAACTTGAACCCTAGTATGGATCACCAGCTGCTATAGTCATTTTCTAATAGAGAGGTGATATAATTACGTAGTAAATTTATTTATTTTTTGTTTTTAACCTAAAGTTTTTTTTTTCCTAGTCTTAAACGCAGTTTAGTATAAACTGATCGCATTGAATTTAACCGATAGCTTTATTGGAATCGACACTGAATTAGATAATTTTAAGAGTAAATTAACTCAATAAAGAGCGTTCAGAACTAAACTGGATTTATTAGAAAAAAATTCAGAGATGGGCCCCGAGCAAGAACCATGATTACTTTGGATGATCAAAGAAAAAAATTCCATTTTAGAGAAGTGTTATTCTCTCGCCTTCCCCTCCACCATAAAAAAATTATTAGGGTAAATAGAACGAACCTATTAAATATTGAAAAATATGTATGTATCTGACGTACTGCGACATTAAAATTCAAAATTTATTGAAATTATATGTACCATTTCACTAATCTGCAAATCAATGAAATTCAGTTCATTGACCTGATATGGAGAAAATTCGCACGGGACATATCACATATGGCAACACTGACTGCAACTTCCTATCACAATAACAAGTTTTCAATTACGGACACAGATATGTGGTTACGGATATGAGTGAGTAGTGATAATATGATCGCAAGTAAAAGTGCGAAGCAAGTGATGTTCAGTGAATATACTCGTAATTTCTTTCGCCTTTCGGTAACTTCGATTAAAATGATCAAATTCGCTTTCTTCAAATCTTTATAGTAATATATTTCAATTGTGTCTTATCATGTCAGTTCAATCTTCAATCGTTTTTGTTTAACTGGTGATTTGTGGTCGTTGCGTGTGAATGTGAAATTGTGCAGTACCTAAATTCTTTTGTGTGCGTATCTTTTCATTACCATTGAAGCCGTTAGCCACAGAATGAGTAGCAGAACCTGAGCAGAACGATTCTTTTCGAAAAAAGCAGTTCTAGTTTTAAATATGAAGCTGTAAAGTGAATGTGAAGTGTGGCGTTAAAGTGAAGTGCAATGTCGATGAATGCTTCGATCCGCTTCTGTGTTCGGTTAAAGATCGTATCTATCTCTGTTCAAGTTAATCTCTACTCTCTCAGTGTCAATCTGAGTATCTAATCAGTGTCAACATGACATTGGAATTTGGCTTTCGTGTGAATATGAATGGCTGCTTCAGCTCTTCCAAGAGATGCAGTTTCAGCAGGTAAATGACTAACGTTACTTCAACTTCGTCACGAATGATATCATTTTGAGTTCACTTCCCATCTACTACTTTGCCGATATAAATTGAGACTTGAGTTGAGATGTAGTGTTGCATTCCTTGATTATTGATGATTTATTTTTTTCAAATTCAAAACAAGAGTAATGAACGCATTGCCTTTATGAAACGAAATCTGATAGTTTGTTCCAAACTCGACTTTCACATGATTGGGTATACGACTGGTTCGTCATCGATTTGCCAATGTACAGAGTCACCGAACTACTAGAAAAAATCTTGAGATCTTATCATTGTGTTTGAAAATTTCAAGTTTGCATTTGTGTGGTGCATTGCACCACTTACAAAATTTTTCGTGTGATGCATCTTGTGCTCTGCACCACACATTTCGCCGGTCATGCCAATAGCTGCATTTTTCATGTGAATAGATGGCCATCGTATCTCTGTAACGTCTATTATTTTAGATTGATTTTTGAACACCATTCAAAGTTACACCCACTTCTACATTTTCCCTCACCAGCTGTCTATTTGTAAAATTCAACGCAAATTCTCAGAACAATTAGATTTTTAATGAAGTGCCCTCTATTATTTGTACCTACTTTGTACCTACTCTTCAATTTTATTTGGGAAAATATTTCGATCCGAATATTCTTCAGAGACACTGGATTAGAGTTAACGATCGTCTGGACCCACTTTAACTATAAATCTTCTTCGTGTTTACTTATACCCTGCTTGCAACTTTTCTCTTATTTTATTTTTACAAAATTTTGTTTGTAGCCCCGGGGACCACCTCTAAAACCTGGACTCCACAACGACACATAAATTCTCGTGTTTTCTTTTTCGAATCGAATATTTCGTCGAGTTCAATGGCTTTGGAGTAATGACCATTAATTTTGGGCATTCGCCTTTCGAAAAAACTCTTCTTCGACAAATATCCGTAATATTAACGAATTCAATTCTCGTTCGTTTTACGATTAACTTTCCAACAACTCGATACCACATTGAAAAAGGTCTTCGTACGCGTGGCCATTAATCACAGTTGTGGTTTCCAAGTTGGCTAAAATTGACGAAAAAGATCAACACCCCAAAACCCTTTTTACCAACTTCTATTACCAAAAAAACAAAAGCATCTGTCAGAGTTCAATAATCGACCTTATGGTTAAAAACTAATCGTTTCTCCACCTAGTCTATGGTGGTACATTCTATACGCCCACCTCATGTATTATAAGTAAGCACTTTTGAATTCAAGCCTCATTCGCTTTTAAATACCAAAAAATCGGGGGAAAAAACCTCCTCGACAGCTAAAACAAACAACTGCTTTAACGACAATTTGAAAAGGTACCATGTTGTTTTAGAGAAAATTTTGAAGTAAGCAACGACGTGATTTTCAAAAGCCACTTGTTTTTTTTATTTTTTATTTTTCGTAATACTCGTACTTGGTAGAAAATTGTACTTTTAGCACTGCTTTTTGCCATATACTCGTGTCGCCTTTAAAATGGAGGCTATACGGTGGTAAACTGTAATAACAGTTTACGATGAACGAGGGGTTGTACATAGTGTCTCCATTTTCGTGTGTATAAATGTCCTTGTACTCTACCACTCAGCCGCATCAACGAATTTCACATTCATATATCCGATCAACTATAGGCACCCCTGGTTCATTCTCTGTTTTATGAGAGAAAAATTTCTGCGACACATTTATGGCTACTGCTTTGCGTCCAGAATACCCTTTCACTCTTTCGCCTACAGTAACTTCATAATACCTCCAATTTTTGAAGCCACTCGCAAACTTTGCTGAAATGCGATCGAATTATTTTTTCTTCATACTCGTAATAGTATAGTGAAATGATAGCGGCGAAGAGGCGACGAAATTCGACCACGATTTTGAATAGAGTTGTAAAAATTTATCACGAATGTCCAGAAGTGTGGAAGGGCTGCAGATGCTGGCAACAAGGAAGAATAAACACAATATTTGACACGAAGGGTTGTTTTCATAACAATTTCGAATTGATTTTTTTTTACTTAGTTTGAATAAATTGAGTTGCCATGAAAAGAGGTTTTTTTTCTGGAACATCCGATTTATAAGTCGTGGTCATGCTGATTGTCGTATTTGTTCAGTTCGTTATAACATTACTTTTTCTTGATTTTATAGCTATACTGACTCGACTTTTTCACAAATTTTATTTAAATAACAATTGACGTTGGAATGATCTTTCAAAACTTAATATAAGTAGCTTAACAGTTTACGCTAGCATTTTGTCATTGATTTGTCCGTAAACAACTCAAGTGTGCAGACCTTGGACTGATTCACTCAGGAAGAAGAAGATAAAATGATGTCCTTGTGTTACAGTTTTTCTATATAGCCTTATCTTTATGTTTTCTCATTGTTGTGTTATGATTTTCTGTTTTTTACTTTTCCATAAAATTCTATTTTCGTTCTCACTCGAACGAGCAACTATAAAAAATGTTCACAAAAAATCTGACTTAATATAAACCCAAAATTGTAAATTATTTTAGGTTTCTACGGCCATTTTGTTCAAGTTTCATTTTATGTAAGCCGAATTTTATCGCTTTAAAACAGTAGCTGTACTAGAGTATTTTTATCTAAAATTATAAAAATTGAGTTGAATTTGAAGTCTGAAATCACGTTTAGGGTGTATCAGTGGCGGAAATACAGAAGCGAAAAAGAAACTGGGAAGGAAGAAGAAGAATAAAAGAGTTTTGACTCAGAGAGCAAAATTTATTGTATCATCTCTTAGATTTTAAATTATCTCATCTCATGGTACATATTTCTTTCACCGTTAATTTTTCCCTAACTCCTTTGTTCCCCTCAATACAATATTGTTAAGTGTTGCCATATTGCATAAAGCATTTGCCAAAAAAACAGAAAGTTCGTTACACTGAGAGAAATGAATATTATAGTATTAATTATAAACAGAATAGTAATTTTTCTTGTCACAGTTGTGAAAATTACTATATTGATTATAAATAATATAATATTTGTGGGTACTATCCAAGGTACTTAGTGTATAACTATGTACTACTTATATAAATATTTTTGTAAAAATTTTTGCTACAAATCTCGAATTTCTCCAGGTAATCATTGCCCCTTCTTAAATATAGAAAAAAAAATGCATTGTGCAAGATTTAAGAAATGTAACTTCGCTATTACTCGTCTTGAATTGATAAACGAGAAAATTAAAAAGCTGAAAGATGACGTTTACCTGTACGATTGAAGAAAAATTCAATTTCTATATTCTTGAGAATAAATTACGCGGAACTAAATTCTGCTTTTTATTTTTCTCGAAAGAAAAATTGTCATCTCGTCAATAAGGAAATGAAAAAGCACATTTTTCGCTGCTGATTCGCTCACAGCTCTTTTATTTCATCCCTGACGTAAGAAGTCAGTTAATCTTTGAAAAACTTTTCTCTTAAAATGCGGGACAAATACTGTTTGAAAAAAGGAAAAATTGCAATCATGATTTTCCACATCATTTATGCTTCTGATTGAACTCCGTGAACATCGCAAAGAATAATAGCATTTTGGAGACATTTCAAAAAGATATAAAGATCTGTCCATTTCATTTTGGATTTTGTGTTATACGTACCTATTTTGCGATGGTACAACAAATATATATATTTTAAATAATTAATGAGGAAGAAATTGAGATTCAGTTTGAATGAAAAACCTTTTTCGGAGAGAGGAAAAAAAATCATAAGTCTAGGTCCACAAAAAAAAAGTACCTGTAACAATTTTCAAAATTTTAATTGAAAATTTGGTGTCGTAACCTACAAAACCCACTACTTGCTCCAACACGTTACAGCTTCCTCGATTGGTTCTATTTGTATCTTATTTGAAATAGATTTGTTTCATCATTAAGAAGTCTACTAAAATTTTCGATTCAGGTCTATTTTTAATCTTCGCGCCATTGAATATATTTCTCATTGAATTATAATCCTCTCAGAACCGTTGGAAATGTTTTTATGCTACAACTCCGGAATCATAATTTATGTATGCATTTTTCTATACGACAGGTGACATGCAAAAAGTATTGTTTTTTTTAACGGTGAGCAGTTTGATTGATGAAACGTATGTGGTATATTTTTTACACCTCAGCTCACTCAGTTACAAGAGACATATACTGATAACACAGTTGGTTGAGAGACCATTATTCCCATTAGGCGATTTATGGAGGGGTGGGGAATAGCTGTGCTATGATAAATGATCAGCATACCACTAGCGACATCTACCAAAATAATTAAAAATACATATACTCGTATCATATTGGCAATACTGGCAGAAGATACTCTACTTGCTCAAGACGTTTCTGGATTTTTCAAAATCATATTTTCAATGCAAAATAATTTTTCTTTTTTTGTGTGTGTGGAAATTTTAGAGGGTATAATGAAAAAGCCTTCACAAAAATTGATCCATACGAGTGGCCTAATTGAGCTGCCAACTTAAAATTTCTACCAGTTGTGCACAATACTTTGGGCTGCAGTCTGATCTAGTCGAAAATTTAAAAAAAAATTAATTTTGAACTCCTAGGTAAAAAAGTTCGGATCTTTTTGTACCACCCTCCTATTTGCCCCAGTAATTCCCGTTGCTCCACGATCTCCTCTGAACCATTAAACTGCGATGAGCTTTGCTCTTTTCTATAACATTGGAATATTTACTTTCTTCCAAGAAGATTTTACCTACTCGTATATGGCATGGGTAGTAAACATGAAAAAAAAAGCTTAAAATAATATGAACCCATCAAAAACGTAGGCTAGACGTACTCAACATCTTATCGTGAGCCTTATATATTATGAGTATTTTAATTTTGATAAATCTTGTTTCCTTGACGAAATCGATATTTTATGTTTCTGGTTTTTAAACCACATTTTCCTCTTTTCAGCCTTTTTTTTTTTTTTTTGTTTCTCGCCTTTCATAGTTGGTTTTTACACTTCTGAAACTACGCTCACGCAGATCTTGCACGCCGCAAAAACCCATCTATCATATCAGAACAGAAAATATAGCAAAGGGTGTCAAAATATGGTACTTTCGTGCTCCTTGTCGTAACTTCTTAAAAATATCGAAAAGAAAAAAGAAAAAATTGTTCATGAAATTTCTCCAATATATACTTTTTTTTTCCCTCTCATCGAAGCTTTTCTTGAGTTTTGCTTTTTTTCCCATTTTTTTCCCTATTGAAATTTTTATTTATTTAGAGTAGGAATTGGTTTTGTGTTCGATAGGAGATAATTTTCGACAGTATTAGAGTAAGAAGCTATTGTCTGAGGTGAATTATTTTCATGTTCTTGCCTTTTTGACGCGGTCATTTTTTCACCTATTGGCTGAGGAACTTTGTTCATAATGGAATTTTTGCTCAGTTAAAAAGATAACGAAGTATGATTGGAAGAAGACTTGAAGTTATTTGCATGGACGAATGCTCAGTGTAAGTAGCCAATACGATGAGCCATGTTTAATATTTTATAAAAATATTTTGACAATCTTTTGTAAATACTTTCAAATATTTCAAAATATTTCCATAATACTGATATTACAATCATATATGTTTCAAATATTGTATAATTACTAAGTAATATTTCAAAATTGGTTGTGTTAGTAAGGGTTTTGAACAATCTGACACAGCCCAGTAGACACTCACTTTTTCACTCTTGTAGTCCTTTTATTGATAGAAATAGAGAAGTCGAGAGACAACCAAATCCAGAAGGAACTATTTCAGTCATCTGATGATTATACAGCCTTTCAACTGTACCCACCAAAAGAAATATTTCGAGAAAAAAATTCGGGTTATTTATTCTAATAAAGACGTGTCTGGTAATCTATAATTTTGCTGGACGAAAAATATACGTCCTTGAACTGAAAAAAAAAAATTCAGTGATTAGAACGGCTTTTCGTGATATCATTACGTTGTTTTTCCTTAGTCCTACACCATATCTTTATAATAGCAGTAGCTAGGAGTACTCCGTTTATTGATTTGCCATTATTTTTACGATTTCTGAAATTAGGACACATATACTTTACAAACTGACGAAGAGAATGTAGTATTGGAGAAGACTGGGATAAATGTTGTCTAACCTAGATCAGCTCAAAATTTTACAACCGAAAAAAAGGAAGCACGGAAGAAAAATTCGTCCTCATTTTACGATATCGTTTTATAATCTGATCAATTTTTTTCATTCTTAAAAAGTTTTTTTTTTTTTTTTTTTCACTTGAAAAACACACTTAAACCACAAAAATGAAAAAGTTTGCAGGACATTTCGGCAAAAAGAATATTTTCATGAAACGTCATACTTGTTTCCTCAGTGACATAAATCATCGTCTATTAGCTACGTGACGCATCAAGAAACCACACGTATTCCTTTCTAAGCTTTCAAAAGGCGCACTATTATAAGGATGCAATAATGATCGATAATTTTATTATCAGCAACTATACATTTCTCATTTCTGAAAAGGGTGTTACGAAGAGATAGGCATTTCCGATACTATAATTACCACTACTGGAGCAGTCTTCAAGTTTTCGGTACTAAAATTATTTCCAAAATTAGAAAGCACCTGCTATCTTGTATTGCATATATTTATTCCTTGTAGAATTCACTTCACCAAACCAAACTTCAAAATTGAAGTGACCACTTCGAAACCAATATCTGTGAAAGGTTTTAATTTGGAAATTTCGAAATGAAGTCAAATAACTGTGAAGTGCTGTTCAATGTACGACTTTATATGTTGCATTGCTCAGCCTTGAAACAGCTAGTATTTCGATCCAACCATCAGCATCAGGAGACAGGTCTCTTTGACCAAGTCAATTAGATGCAAAAAGTAAATATCCTTTAATGAAAACAAAGATGTTAACACATCAATAACACATCAAAATAGTTAAAGTCAGTTTTAATCGATGATTTTGTCTTACGATAGCTTTTCTTGCAAGTCAATTCCTGTCCAGTCATATCTATATACCTAGTCTATTTGGTAAACCCTAATAATGAAATTCACTATATCGTCTACCACTGAAAAATATTGTCCCTGTTGCTCCACTGAAACTGTTTTTGCAGTCGATCTCCACCGCGGTCTTTACTCTTTCTATGAGGAAAAATTGCTTCCTTTTGACTCGACGAAAATGAAATAAAACTGAATCGAATTGCCCGAATCCGTAGGCTGTCGTCTTTACGATACGCTCTTTCGTGTTAATCTCTATTATTTTTACAGCACAGAATCCTTCGAGGATAGTAAACACAGTTTTAGTACGTAAGAGTTTTAGTAATCCCCATCTAAATCGTTTTAGTCCTGCGTTTTCTGCTCCTTTCTCCTCTCTTCATATCATTTTTCTCGCATTAGTATGTAAGAAAGCTATTCTCTGTCTTTTTCTACTTTTTCACTTTTTTCTCTCTTTGTATTCTTATCCTTCCACAAACTTTCTTCATTATCTGAGAGGACTCTACACGTCACTTGTATGGAATTCGGAAATTGAATGTATAGCATCTATAGGAACCGATGTTTGGATATAATATTTTTATTAAAAATTATTCGTTATATTATGTCAACGCGGTTTATGCGAATATCTACGCACATGAAAATAATGAGAGAAAACACCCATCACAAATAGAAACAATTAAACTTTAACTTATACCAAAATTAATAGAAGGTTTGGTGTTGAAAACGGTCTAAAAAACTTTGTTTCAAACCCTCTAAAATCAAGAAAACTTATAAAATTATTTAAAAAACGTTGCAAAAATAATCATACAAGTACCTTATTATTGTCACTAGTAGATATTCTAGTTTCCAATTTTTACCTCCAAATGGTGTGTAAAGAAAATCTTCCATCCAGGCCTTCTTCATTCTTAATGGTTTTCCAGACTTATCCGAATTCGTTATTCCACTAACATAATTTATAGTCTAATATTTTTTTTCTCAAAATAATAATACTTGCTTTGAATACAAATCTTTTTAGAACACAAATAATAGAAAAGATAGTGACGAAAATTCAAATTATTATCCTTTCAACAATAGTCGCATGCGGTAATAAAAAATGTTGTTTTTTTTAAGAATTTTATTTTGTTTTGATTGTGATAATTTCAAATTCTGATTTATTTACCAAGTTCAAACGATAAATTTGGTTATTTTTAGCAAGAATGTATGGGGTGTATCTTCTGTTCGAAGCATAACGACTTTGACAAGTTATAAATGCCACGTTCTGGTGAATTTATACAAAAAGGAAAAGCGAACCAATCTCAGCCCATTTGCTCGACTTCTTTAATTTCAGAATAATTTTATGGTAATTGCGTAAGCTATAAAAAAATTAATGGTCCAAATAAACTTTTTCTTTCAATTTATTTTTATTACGATAATTATAGGTATCTTTGGCATGATTTGTTAGTAGACTTGATTTTTTTCGAATTTTTTGTTTAGTGGTAACCACTTACCTAACCCATCAATCGTCAAAGGAAATTCGTTTAAAAAATGAATGAGTAATAAAAAAAAAATGGAAGTTTGTTCTGAGAAAAACAAAATCTTAAATTTTTTCTCAAGGTAAAAAATTAAATCATATAATATGGAAACTTGAAAGTAATGCTCGCAAATCTTTCATAAGGTGTGACGAAAGTTTTATCTGCAGGTACGCGAGCAAACTAAAGCTAACCAAGACATCTGTCAGTAAACCATGAATTTCCATTCTTGAAGAGTTCAAATTGAAAATACCAGGCATAAAAAATGTGTTAGTTACAAACTTAATTCCGCAAACTAATTAAGTTATTCGGTGATATTCTGGAAAGCCTAAATTATAGAAATGCCTCAGAATCAAAAACAAACCTTAGTTCACAAAACTTCTAAATTGATCTAATTTGGTTTCAATGATGGTGTACAATTTTCGCAAGCTGTCTGAGAATATTAATTAAGGAGGATCTACTCGTGTATTCCAGATCGCCTTGCCACTATAAATTCACAAGCTAGAATCAAATTATGATAAATCTACCAAACTAATTATACGTCGTCTAGCACATAGTTAAATTTTATTCATTCGTCTTTTTTTCCTTCTACAGACTTTTAAAATTAACTTCACTTTTATTGAAATGAAAAGGGTGAAAATTGCCATAAAAATTAAGCCGATAAACAGCAGGAATAAAAGAGTTGAAGTAATTAAGTATTTAAATGGACCGTGCAAATAAGCTAAAGAAATTCATGCGTACTTTTACAAAATGAAAATGGTTGCAGGGAAAAGAGATCGAAACCTTGAAAAGGAAGAGGGAGGAGTGAAATAGAGAATGAGAATACGAGAGACGAGAGACAGGAAGAGAGAAAAAATGAAGCGAAAAACAAAGGTTTAGGACTTCCGCTAAAGCTCAAGTAGCATTCGTTAATAAAAGAGAGAGAAAGTGTGGGGAGAGAGAAAAAGACGAACTTTCGCAGGTATGGGTAGATAGTAAATTATATCTACCAAAAAAATGCATTAAAATAAAGAGGTACATATAAGTGCCCAGATTTTTGTGGTACAATTGTATGTACTTGTTTGTGAGGTGTACATACGCATTCATACATGTAAAACCTATTATCTGCAGACTTATGACACTTTATGATAGAAGAAGGTCTGAATTATCTCACGAATAGAAAGAGTAAGAGAGCTGCTAGAGAAGAGAAACTGTTCCATATTTATCACAGAATAAAATTTAACAGTAGATTCAGCTATTCTCCTACGAATGTCATTCTGTAAAAGTTTCATTTGATGTTCTATGGAACAAACCATGCCAAGTGCAGGCATATATTATTATGCGTGTATTTTTGGGTTCTAATGGCTAATAGTTATATGAGATATCAAATCCCATAAAGACGTTCACAGCAGCAGATTAAGGTTAGCATACCATTATCACAAAGTATCATTCTAATTTTTGCGCCAGTAATCTAGACTCACTGTGATAACACACGACACAAAATGAGCAACCACAGAGACTCGATGGTTCAGAACGCCCAACAGTTTTTTTCTTGATTAGCAGTCTTGTAGGTTTAGCTAAACCGCCTTCCAGTTCTGTACGTACACTCTATTTCTACTTGAACCGTGGTTCAGAATATTAAGCTTGGTTTCGTTGGGGCCAATTTTAAGTAGTGACTATTACCCTGGCCTTGAGACTCAGCCTTTTTTTTTTTGTAATAAAGCTTTACTAGTTTAATGATACTGTGTGAATGTAGAAAGCACTTTATGAAGACTTAAATTTTAAGTGGTTATTGTTTTTTTATTCGCGAAACTGGGCTTACTCCGTCCGTATTCCAACCTTAAAAAACTTTTTCTCGCTTAAGCACTATGTTTAGAAATTTTAAACGACTGATTTTTGAAAATCCGTCAAGCCACAAAGCCAACCTTAATGCCGAGTCATAATTCAAAAAGACATCATCTCACCAAGTCATAAAACAATGAACGTTTTTGTGGAGTCCCTGACTACATTTGTTATCTAAATGGATGAAATTTCTCTAAATCTCATACTATAAGAGCCTTTTCTAGAGAACTTTATCCTCACGCGCGGTACGCGCAAATGAAAACGTTTAAATAACGTCGAATTTTTTCAGCTTGCATTCAATTTATATGAGAAGTATATGATTCCGCACTGGCATGGCATAATGCAGAGTTGGAAAGCTGGTTTTTAAAAACTTTGACAATTCAAGATTTTTCCTCGAATTTTTGAGTAAAAAGCGTACACGAAAAATCTGACTAACATTAAAATAGAATTAAGACCGAAAAATATAAGCTTTCGTTAGTTTTGTGCTGGGCATAGAAAAATTTCTTCGATGCTTTTCGTTTTGTTTCGGTTTGGTTTTATTTCGGCCTGAAATTAATATTTCAAAAACATATATATCTATTTACACTTATTTTCAAGTTCACACCCGAATGCCTTCGTTGGTTCGCGAAGCAAACAGGAAAAAATTAAAAAATTTTATGAGTTATTTTTTCCCGTTCTCTTCACGCTAACACGATTAAAGTTATATGCGAGTGAGTGAGAAAAAGTACTTCTTTGCATTTTAGATAGGAGTAAAAAGAACAAGGCAATAAAACAAAACATTTTTGCTTTTTTAGCATTTACGAGTATTTTTCGTTTACTGCAAAAAAATTTGTCGACGAAAGCCAAGTCGAAAAAACGAATGGCAAATTCGTGCTTTTTTTCGATGAATTTTATTGCCACCAAAATAAGCTAAGAAGGCGATGCGATGCGAGAATTCCGTTCCTTCGACTGGGAAAAAGGAAATTATCGAAATGAAATTGCTTTTAAAGTTGGGAAATCATGCCGCTGGCCTACCGTCTTCCGTTATTAGATCCACTTTTTCTGGAGGACAAGCTAATTGATTAATTTTAATATCGGAAATGTTTGGGGGAAAAAATATCGTCAAGGTGGGTAATATTGGCCAATGGAGAATGCTGTAGAGACAATGAGGTCATCCATTATAGGAGCTATATATAGCAATAACCCTGCGATGAAAATTAATTTTGACCGGACTCTTTAGAACAATGCAATACGCTAAGATAACAAAAATACAGAAGAGTTCCTGGTTACTTTGCATATGGGGGGGGGGGTGTGTGTGTGTGTGTGTGACTATGCACGGTCACATTTTTTTCAACTTTACCAAGTAATAAAGAAACAGTAGGTATGTTGAGAAAGTTGTAACTTGAAAAATGGGTGGTGAATGGATTCAGTATTTCGGAGAGGATGGTTTAATGCAGGGATGGAAAACGTTACGTTATAACGTTATAAATAACGTTATGGTAGCGGTACCGAAACCATTTTCTATAACGTTACTGTAACGGTACCGCCCTTCATAATAACGTAACAAAAAATGGAAAAACGGTACTATCTATAAACTTTGATTCACATTTTAAACTTTCAAGTTTCAACTTTCCAACTTTTGTATTTCAAAATGTTATTTTGTGTTATTTTATTTTCATTATTTTGAGTTTTTTGAGTTTTTAGTTGAGCAAATGAAGTAATAAACAATGCTTTCTTTCTGCTACACACACTATACTACACTACTGCTACACTCCATCACTGAAAAAAAAAAAAAAAAAAAAAAAAAAGGACAATAACGGTACCATAACGATAACGAAATGATGTTATATATTGATAACGGTACTGAATCAATGGGTACATTATAACGGTACTGTAACGAAACAGATTTGATCATTTCCATCCCTGGTTTAATGACCCGTTCATAAAATTTGTATGTTGTAGTAGTTCATAGAGTATGTCGCTAGAGTGCAGCTGTTTTTTTCCAATTAAATAAAACAGCTGAATGTATTTTTTTTAAAAAGGCGATATTACGGTTTAATTAAATGTCATTCTATTCGCGGATGGTTCAAGACTACAAGGCCCTGTAGCGATACTATCATAGTGAATAAAATATACAAACATATGAGCACTTACCCAATAATAATAGAGTGAGATCAGAGAGAGCCAAACTGAATAAATAGTAATTGGTGGCGGTGTGCAAGGAAATGTTTCGAATGATGACAACGCATACGGCAATATTGCCTACGACTCCGGAAACAAAAATGGCCACGTAAATGGCGGTGAGCGGAATGACCACATTTAGCGGTAAATGCTTTGGCCCCCTAACACTGAGCAGGTATTCGTCCAGGGTTATGTTATGTACATCAATATCCTCGGCTGAAACGTTGAAAACAAAAGCCATGATAACTGCAGCGATTGTCGATGGTGGCGCTGCTACTGCTGCTGCTGCTACTTTTGGCGAAATTACTTCCGAGTCACGCATCCGAGTGATTTTTTGTCCGTGTGAACATTTTTGCAAACTCATTTAATCGCCCAACTCCTAATTGAGAACATTTTTCGCGTCTTAATTTTTCCTTCGGAAACAAGAAATCGTCGTCTTTCACCCTGAAACAATTCAAAAATACGGTGAAAGTATGAAAAACAAAATTCTAGCATAGCAATTATAGAAGCAGTTTCGCTATGGAGCCTTTATTTTAACATCATTATTCGGAATTTGTACTTTCGCACAACCCATCGCGTTGTGCTTGAGGCTGTAGTTCCACTTTCCTATATGACGTGACGCGTTGACAAAAAAGAGCTTAGGTTTAAAATTAATTTTTTTTTTCTACAGAGCAACAAATAAGTGCAAGAAAAAGAAAATTTTGATGACCTCTATCGAATAGGCTTTTTTGATGCTTCTGTTTTCATCCCGCAAAAGTAACAACAATTTTTTAGAAATGTCTTTGAATTATTTTTTCATGAAGCCATTCCTCTTCATTTTTTTAATCAATGTTCATTCTAATGTATTCAGTAAAAAGAGAGGTTAAGGTTGAAGCAAAAGTTTTTCTGCTTGATAGACATGACAAGCTGATAAGAGTAATTTGTTCTATCCAAAATGTAAATTTCAAGCTGAAGTAAAATTCATCATTAAAAATCAAAAAAAAAGTCTTTTTCTATTTTGAAATTTTTCCTACTCGAAAATTATATACCCACTGGGTTGTTTCAACTGTTAGTATCTTATTTAATTCGCCAGACCATTTGTACTCTTTATAATATATACCTAATAAATGTTTCTTTGTTCGACCCTAAACTCTCAGGCCTGTACCCTTGGAGAAAACATATTAAAAAGTAGTATGCTGCATACTCACTTTAAGACAATTCAGGTTTTATGTGAAACATTGATATAAAATGTATTAAATTTTCGGATGCAGCATACAAATTTTCAACAGAATACTAATTTTTAATAAATTTATTTCAATTTTTCATACACAACCTGATAACCTGACTTGTCCTCAAGTTGGTATGCAGATATTAAAATTTAATATGCAGTTTTCTTTCAGTGTATGGTTGATTCGACGCTGTTCCCTGGGGAACTTTGATAATGGTTTACTTTCTGTGTTCTATCTGTGATATTCCACTTTCCTCAACAGAATGTGTTTTGCACGCTTGTTTGCTTAGCCTTGATTTTCGGATACTGAAACAAGATTAATAGTAGACTACTCACCTATACGAATTTGCTATCGAAAACCTAGCAACAAGCTAAGTCATCATGTCAAATTTTTCTTTCGGCTTCTTCGAAAAGTAATTTTCAAAAAATTGTCCTCGAAGACACCCAGTATAGGTTACGGAATAAAACCACCTCATTCGTTCGAGGGTCTTACCTCCATCTTTAGATGAAAAACTGTACAGGAAATTATTTTTGGTCACTTTCGATAGTTTCCACGCAAGAATAACTTTTTCCTTCTATTTTTTAGGACGCGAAATAAATACAACCGTCTTAAACCATTGTCGAAAAGTGTCGCTCAAACTGAAATATACGAAATCGAGTGAAAGTAATTTTTCTCTTGAACCTATCTAGTTGAGAAAAATATCCGTTAGCAAGGATTGATGAAAAAAAAAACCTGCCGATGTTGAACTGTATGGCAGTGGAGCTTATAAAATAGATATTTGAAAGTGTATTGAGCACCTGAACAATACAAAAGATAAATCTAAAGAGCTCTAAATGTTCAATTAAAACTGTAAAACCTTCAAAAACTTAAGTTTGGTCTGGAAAAAATTTCACCAGGATGATAATTCATTTCATTTGCTAACGTGAAAGTTGAAAGAGCATATCTTCATTGGTCAAAAAAATAAACAAAAATCGGGTTTTTTATGTCAAATTCCCTTTGTTCTTGACACGTCACAATTATTTAATAATATTGCGAATCTATTTTTATAAGAGTTCCAGCAGAGAACCTATAAAAAATTTAAAAAGGGCAAGCTTTTGATAGAAATTACTTTGTTTGACAGAATTTATTGTTGAAGAGTTGGTAATCCCATTTTTTCAAAAATAAAAATAAATAAAATAATAAAAAATAAGAAGCAGATTTTGAATATAGGTACCGCATGTTATAAAAATTATTTCCGAAAATAAAATCACCCCATAATATTTCTTTATTCGATATTAACAAATATTTTTGCATCAACGTCCACTCGTTTTTATGAAAATACGATAAAGAATTTGGAAAATTACTGGAGAAAAAAAAATCTTAGGAATGAGAATGTTTGAAATTTTTCTTTTATGGGGAAGAAAATGTGGACGGAATCATGCTTTATAGAAAATAAGTTCAAGTAAGAAAATTGAAAACAACTTTTAACTAAGAAGTTTTGAAGAATTTTATTTCCACTTCTTGAAAATGGAAAATGGCACGTGTTAGTCAAAAATTTTTCTTTAAGGCTTTCTCATACAGACGTGAAAAGTGAACTGGAATTGATGAAAAATATTTTGTCGAATGCTAATTTCATTTTTGACGAACGTACCTACCTGACCATACCGTGTGGGTGTAGAAAAACTAACTTTTCTAGCGAAGCTTGCTGCGCTAGTGTTTTTATAGAATGTTTATAATCGTCTCAAACTAAATTAATTTTGAATCGACTCAGATATATTAGCCTAACTGTAGTGAACGAAGTTTTTCTAATTTAGAAAATGATGGGAAAAGAATTGATATGAAAAAAAAAAAAAAAAAAAAAGGAAAAAAGGAATACGAAAAATGTAGTGTGGGTTAATATTTTCTACACGTCTTCTGAAGAACAAAATTACTTCGAGCAACGCCTCTTTGTTGTGCCAACTTATTGCTAAGAAAAAAATAGATGGAAAAACTCTTTCAGTTAAAATCATTATGGTCATATTAAAAAATTCTCACGCTCGTTCTTATCTTAACCAAAAACCAAAAATTAACGAAAGATTGGCTCATGGAAGCAAATTCGTTGGGGAAAAGCTTCAAACTAGAAGTGAAAATCATGATAAAATGGTATTTTGTAACATCGGGTGAAAAGGAAAAACTTTCGAACTCTTGGGAAAGTACGTGTTAGTAGAATTTTTAGAAACGTGGGTCAATTCACCCATAATATGGCTTTTTTTTCGGCGTAGCATAGTGCCGTTTGTACGAGCAATGAAAAAATTAAAGATTTGGTACAAGGTAATCTCTTTTGAGAATAAAAGAAGATTTAAAAATTTATCAACTGTGTGTTTTTCTTTTACAAAATTAAAAGCTGCAACAAATACAGTTTTTATAGATTTTGAATTGGACGTAGTTTTTCATAGGATTTTTATTCTTTGGAGGAAAATTGATAAGTGGTCCATTTATTTTAGATGAATGAAAAAAATGTTTATAGGATACGTTGGGGCAAAACGCTTTCTTATAGGATATAACTAGTAGACATATATACTTATGATAATCAATTATAGTTTTTATTTGTTTAATTTAATACTCGTATAATTTTTTAATAACTAAAATTTTATGTTAATTATTTTCCAATTTAGAAATTAATTTGGTTAATTATAAATATATGTTTGAAAATTAATTAAATTTATAATTAATGATGAATCTTTTAAGATTTAAAATTAACCCGTTTATGAAAGCTCAGTAATTTTCAAATTTATAAGCTAATAGTCGATTAAGTAAGTTTTTTTTTTTAGTACCCATAAGAAAACATTTAAAAAATGTATTTTTCATAATTTTGGACTTGAGAAGTTTGGATGCCACAACACAGACAGATAATTCACATAATTCCATAACTCTTTTGGTTAGCTTTGAATCTCACAGCCTTTGTCCTCTTTTCGTCTTCATTAGGCCGTGAATATTTTAATTTGCCTCCGCGCCATGAAAACGAATAGAAGAAAAGCTGCATTCGTAGCGTCCGGTTTATGAGCAGCCATAGTACGTAATGACACGCATCTTCCATTAATTGAAAATATGGCCGCCGAAAATGAATGTGCATGTACAACGCATTAATAGTGAAATTCTTTTGTGAGCTTCGAGCTGGCCTAACCAAACTACAACCTGATGAAAAATGTTTTCATCGGGAATTGTAGGTGCGAAAATATGGGGCCGACCCCTCGTATCTTTTGGATTTTAAATTTATAAAGGTAAAACCGAAAACTACTTTTTCAATTAGCACCAGCCCAGGAGAGAAAAACGTTAGGTACATATAGAATTTACGCCTTTTTCGTGTACTCACTTTGCTGGGGCCATTTAGTATGCTGTCCACGTCAATTTGGGCCCTAACTGACTTTGAGAAATAAAATTAAACGGTCACGACTGCATGAACAAATTTTTCTCGTTAAATTCCAAATTTACGGTGTAAAGTTTATTAATTTTTTGCTGCAGCTGCTTTTTTTTTTACTTTCTTTTTGCACTACGTGGAGTAAGATTGGCTTGTGAGGGTGAAAAAGCAAGCAGAAAAGAGTGAGACGAGCGTTTTTGGCTAATAATTTTTCATTCACTCTCATAAAAATCGGTGTTAGTATGGAAACGCGTGTACTTGACAAATGTTTGGTTAATTTAAGCTATGAATGTGGGAGAGTTGATTAACATTGAAAAATGTTATACCGATATGAGCACCCACAAATACTCGATTATGGTGTTTTGGCAATAAATTAAAATCTAGAGCTTTGATAGCTTCAAAAATGGATACTCAGAGGCGTGCTCGAAAATCATCTAGGATAATTTCAAAGGAACTTCAAATATACTCGTGTATGTAATTCGAGTAAGAGATATATTGAGAGTATTTTGATTTGTAAATACCGAGTGCGAAATTCAATTACACAACAAAACATATGAGAAGTTCAAAAGTTCTTAATAACTAAAAACCAATCTCAAGATAAGATACATCGAATTGAAGGGAGATTTTATAAGACATTCCTTGAAAATTGAGAAAATAAAATATTACTTTTTGACACACACTAACGAAAAGACAATTCCAGCTTATAGTCTAGTGCAATTATTTGATATTCTAAATTTTAGACTGCTTCATGTTAATCAGATTCAAGCACCACTTTCATGTATAGTTTTTTTTAAAGTTGCACTCCATGACACAGATAGAGAAAAAGTAAGCAAAAAAAGTTTCTAATTTTTCGCATTACTGCTTTTTCACATAATTTTCGCCTCCGGCCTTGAGTCAGGATAGTATTTTAACAACGATTTACCCTCAGTCGCTTCTCATTCCTTTGTTGAACGTCATATTTCTTTCTTGCTTCTAATACCCTTGGTAATATGCGAGCAGTATAATGCATCGGTTATACATAGTACGTGCAAACGATACACATACATAGTGCAGCTTTAAAATCCCGATATAATTAAATACAATTTATGGAACATAATATAATACACAATTGCAAAACCCTTCGATATTGATTGCATTCTTCGTATATAGGTACTCCGGGCTAAGTATATTTCATGTAATGCACGAGCTGTGTTTGTTTTTCTTTAATAAATGAATTTAATAAATTCAAGACACGTTTACGGGACTTCTAAAGGATGAAAGGGCAAAAATATTTTCGAATTTCTCTGCTGTATGGCCCCGGAATCCATCTTCAATTGTTGTGCTGTTCGGCCTTCAACTTCTAATTTATGACGCCTCGGATAAACGTTAATTTTAAATGCTTCTCGAACGTTTCCGTTATATTTTTCTGTAAACGGTTGCTTAACATTGTGTGGAGATGATGAAGTGCCTCATTTGTTGATTTTCAAATGTTTTCTGAGGTTATAGTATCAGTGTGAGGAAAATTATAGACCTTACGGCGTTATTAGTATTCAAGAAGATATCTCAACAATTTTGAAAGGATACAATGCGTACAACCACGAAGTTGAACTACGATCTATGGATAGTTTTCAGAAAAACTGATTATTTTCATAAGGTCAACCGGGATAATTGAGACGGGTAAAATTATAAAGACTTTCAATCTCTGTAACTCATCTGGCAGATACTTTTCAAATTCACTGAAATTTTGTTGGTAACTTCTCTCTAGGGTCCTTTACCAGTGAGGTCCTACCACCCAGTTCCATCCAAAAATCCTCCATCTCTGCTTACCTTATATAGAGAAATTCAAGCATTTACAATAATACTCACGTTTCAATTACATACATAAAATAGAAATTATATACAACACTCATGTGATTAGATCAATTTTCAAGGTCATTTTTCTCAAAAACTGGTTTTTCAATTTTCTAACTTTAAAATGCTTTAGCTTTACGAATTTTAAAGGTAGAAAGGTCCGGTTGGTTTCATTTAATGACAAATTTTATGTCCTTTGATATGGTATGCTTAAACTCATTTTTCATCCGAGCGACAAATGTCACTCCTTATGTGAGACTGCCATACCCTATACTTCCAAAAACAAAAAACAGTTTTAAACATTTTATAAAGATAAATGGGTTAGAAGTGAAAATACCACTGTCTCCGGGGGCTGATTATGAATTTAGATCTTTGGCTCGGTTACGAAAAATCTTAATAGTGATTTACGCAAGTATTCTTGCTTTTTTCCTCTTCGCCACTTTCATTTTCTCATTCTATGGCAATCTATAAAAAAAACAATCGGCCGTTTTTCCAATAAGGTTTCGGCATATGATGAAATTGAACACTTCTACAAATGCTGCTCTCTTTCAGAAAGTGGAATATATTGTCTTTAACGGGTCTCAGTAAGTGACAGCTCGTTATTTTCAATAACACGAGCACAAATGGGAAGAGAAAAAAAAGTTCTTCAAGATACAAGCTGAAAAATTTGAGGTCTACGAATTAATTTGGAATGTTTTCTATTTTTTCACAAGGCTGAGTGTTCAAAAATCCAACAGGCAGTTTCGTATTACTTTCCTTCTACTTCTCCTTCATTTTTGATGATATATATTTTCCATCCGTAATTGAAATTCATAATTTTCCTTACAGGAGCTTCCAAAGATAATAGGGGAAAAAAATGCCTGCTAAAAAAATTGAATTTCGCGAGGAGATGTAGCACCTGATGTGCATGGATAATCAATTTCTGTATTCTAACAGATGTTAACTCTTCGCAAAATTGATTCGAAAAAAATTAAACACCAATGTGGGTAACCTACTTTTTCATCATGCAGATGTCACATTTACTGCCATTAACCAAGCTTTTACCAACATCAAAGAAGTTGATATATTTTAAGTGTGTCGATGTAAACATAGAATCAATTTTGAAGTAACTTACTTTCACACTAAGTTTTAGAGTACCTATGAGTGAAAATAATCAAATAAGTATAGTGTGAAATCAAGTACATACCGAATGTACAAAACGACATCTTAGTACGAATTGCAGTCTTTAGCATGACTCGAAACTGATTCAGTCAGACGTTTGTACGTTTCTTATGTTTTGAGCTCCATCTATTTTTCATCTTCATACCTTATCGATTTCACAGATAAAATGTTTCAGAACTATTTGAATGTAACTTTTTTTTTAAAACAAAATTCAGACTTTCGGGGCAAGTGTTGTGAAAAAAACATACTCGTTAATAACTTGAGTAAAAAAAGAGCAATTACGACTTGTGTAGTCACAACCCTCACTTGCGGCTTATGTTGCAAATTTCAAGCTCAATCATAATTGTTTCTATTTGACTTTCGTGGTGTTATATACTCCTCGCCAACCAGTCGGATTCTTACTTTTATCCCTGTACATTCTGATACCGGTCTTCAACCCTCACACTCTATAGTCGCATAATTATTCCCCACTCACTCGAATAAATCAGACTATAAATACAGGCTGAAACTATTGAAAAATTCTGATATTAGACCTCTACGGTAGCGCCCCATTATGTCCCACTTAGGGAGAGTCAAAGTCTGTAACATCAACCTATATCTCATCGATGGCACCTTTGGTGTACCCTCTATGCCAGCAGTCAAATATTATTCCAACACCGACACCGAAATTCATATCGACCATCTTGAAAGGAGGGAGAGAGAGAGAGAAAGTTACATTGATTAGAAAATTTTATAAATTACTTATGATTAAGCTGGGTAAATATACCGACCAATTAATTATTTCTTAAATACTTGTTCTACTTTCCGTCTTGAATTTTCATTCTACCTCACATTTTGACAATTATTTTCCAACAACGAAAAATTAATCATCCTCTAATTTATTTAATTATTATTGTGTTATTAAAAACGTCAGCGAATTATACATTCAACGCTCGAGAGCTTTTTCCCTTCGTTGTCCCAATATTATTCTCTCATTTTAATAAAGTTAAAAGTTTTCTAATTGCGTTTAACGAGAACGGAAAAACTGTGTCTACAGAAGTGTTTCGCACTCCTCCTGTATTACTTCCTCCTTTTAGCTTTGTCGTTATTCTTTTTATTTGATTCAAGATTTATGTTAGATATTCTTAATATGAGTAGTACTTGAACTGTTTTAGATATGATAATACGAGTATATGAAAAATTGAAGAGTAACTTTATAAAACGCATTAAGTCAAAGAAAGTGGTTATTCAGGAGAGATAAAAAAACTTTTTTCAACTCCCCCCTCCTCCTCCTCCACCTTCTCAACTATTCAAATCACCAGCCAACAGGTTCCTAAAGAGTGAGATGTCCATGACTTTTATAATGCGTTTTGGAATGATAAATTTCTTGGAGTCTATAAAAATATTTGCAATAATTATTGCTACCAGTACTCTGAAGAAATTTACAATAGCTCAACGTCAGGTATAATGCAGCATTAAAATTCTTTCTCCTACAAATATCAAAAAGCATTTAAATTGTTCGTGGCTTCAGTGAATTACATGTTTAGTCTGCATAGTCAACTGCCCAATGGCATCACTATCTCATTTTTGATAAAAATTGACTTCGCCTTCACGATTCTTCGTGAAAGCTATATCTATTTTGTGTTTGTTGGCTGCAGCAGTGTACTCAGAGCCTTGACATCGTAAAATTGCTATTGCTGGCCATTCATAGCGATGTGTAGTTTCAAAATTGAAACTAATGCAAACCTTTCGAGGCATTTTCGTGTCCTGTAGGCCTAATTTGAGTTGTGAAACTGAATTATGAAATGACGAAATTTTGGCTTTCTTTCTTTTTCACAATGGCAATTATACCTGTCCCAAATTTAATATTACACTTTGATGAAGGTACGGTTGGAAGGAAAATGCGAGAATGTTGAAACGCGAGTAAAGTTGTCATTAATTGTTTCAGTGATAGGCTTATGCTAATGACGATTGTTAGCTGCAGATGCTCAGATAATACCCCATAAACTTTATAACCTTGTAGAAGTTCCACCCTTCCTAGTCTTGCAGGCCTGATTCGCGAGTCTGAAATTGACGTTTAGTGTTAATTTATGGTCACGTCTGACGTTCTATGGGTATGTCGAGATGAAAACAATTTTGACTTTTTGCAGAGGATCCTTGAATGGCGTAGACGACAGTATTCAATTTTTCTTTATTTTTTTTCTGTTTTTGTTTTATTTCTTCCAACCTTTCAAAAATGAAATTTTGATTCTAGTTCGCTTCGGAACAAATATTAATCATCAAAAAAAGTCTATTTTTTTACTGAGTAAGTACGAAAAGTGCCCGTTCCTTTCGTATAAAATTTTTTGCAAACTCATTTCATTTTCAGAAAAACTCGCAGAAATTTCAAAAGCAGGATTTGAAATACCTCGGTCTTGTAAAACCAAAATAAAAATGTTTCCGACACACACAACATTTCGAACTATGATCTCTCCTGCTGTTTTCAGCTTTAGAAATTTTAAAACTACATCTATACTTGTATAGTACTTATGAGTATGAAAATATTGGTAGATCCAGGTATAATATTATTCTCATCGTCTATCGTGACCCTTTATCGATAGCAAGAAAGTTTTCAGTCACAGGAGTTTAATTTAGAACTGATTAAAGAATGACCGATATTTCGTCAACTTGAGGGTACAAATATTTTTAAGTGCAAATTACTACATACTTTGTACACATAATTATGAATACGAAAAGAAAAATTTAGTGAACAGAGACTGCCCATTTATTTCCCGCACTATACAATGAAAAAAATTTAAACGATAATTCTTACAATTTTGATAGGAAAACTGGAACAATTCAAGATTTGTAGCAGAAATTACAGCAAAAATAGGAGTAGTAAAATATATTCTCTAAGATATGTAGAAAAAAAGTACTACAAATATTAGACTATTTACAATAAATAATAAGTTTCACACCTGTGATGAGAAAAGTTACTATTCTGTTTATAATATTAATATCTCTCATTGTAACCACACAATGATGAGTAAAAAGGTTAACCATATAACGCCTGACTTGAAACTTTCACGAAAAAAATAAAAAATTTCCAAAAAAAAATTGCCGAACGTGAAGGAATGGCAGAAACTTGCTACAAAATTTAAAGATGAAATAAATATAGAGTTCGCATTTTACAGACGCAATGCTGGCTCAAAAATTTCGTCTGAATGCTGACATTTACTCCAATTTATGTGTTTTTTTTTCCCCTGGCAGAATAACCTATCTTCTTGTGCACGAAGGTTGAGCACATGAATTGAGGGTGTGAGGTAAAAGCGAGAAAAAGACGTGGAGGCCTTGAGAAAAACATCTGCACGCGATACCTCTTCAGTAAAAAATGTTCGCATAAACTCACTAACTTGATATTTCCTTTAAATTTTCTTCATTTACGTTCTCATAAATAAAAACATTTTCCAAATATTTTCCCAACTTGTTTATTGCACGCGGTGCACAAGTCTGACTTGGTGAAGTCGAAAAATTTTGGAAAATTCTTAGTTAACGGCCTCTGTACTCCGTTCAGTTTAAGACTGCAAAAAACCGGATTGCAGTTTGCAGGGCTCCGGAAAGAGGAAAAGGTACTCGTTCTTATTCAACAACAAATGGTTGTGCTTCCGATTTTACTTTGGTTTCTTGTTTCTTATCACACTGATCGATACTTATACTGTTGATGAATGTGAATTTGACGTTCCGTTTTTTGGAGTCCTAAAGTAAACAGAGTATAGCCCGTTTCAAATAAGACAGTATAAACATAATTATGACTGAATACTCGAATGAACTAACGTGTTATTTGAACAACTAACCAGTAGTGATAGAGTACATTACCTCTAGTTAGTCACGTGTTTATCCTTTCTCATTTGAAACAGCAGAAGACATATTGTTTTGTATTCCGCATGTATTCATAAACTATTTATAGCATTACCCTCATAAGAACGAAGATGGCTGCCGTCGTTAAAAGTAAATAAAATTACGAGGTGCCTCCCAAAAGTTAGTTCATCTTCCCACTCTAGAAAATAATAAGCAGGTTTTCAAGGGAAAACCTGCCAAAATTTGAAGCAACAAAATATTCTTATCTATAATGAAAACTTAATATTTACGTAAATCAATGAAAACTGGTATGACAAATTGTCACATAAACACAAAATTAAAGATTGGTACCGTATAAAGATTTCTGCCGAGAGAAATGTAGTCTTTTTAAAAATAAAATCGTACCTGCTACTTCAGAGTTATGCAAACTATTTAACAGTGTTGAATGAAAAGTTCACATAATTATTAATCCTACATTCACTAGAGAGCTTGATACAACAACTACAGCCCTATGGGCAAAATATTTTGAAAACGGATCCGCTTTATTCCGGTTTATAATCCGTTTCTGGATTATAACCCGGAATTTTCCTGTTTTCCGGCTTCTAAAACGGATTTCAAACGGATTGTAATCAGTCTTGCCGGTTTTGTTCTGAAATGAGTCCGGATTATTTTCCGTGAAGGCTTTTTTATCATATTTGTTGGCCCGGGTTATAATCCGTGAAACCATTTTACAAACGGATTTAGAAAAATTGCCCAAAAATTATCACTGATTATAATCAGGAAATCCGTTTTACAAACGGATTTGGAAATCTAATCAAAATAACAAAAATATCTGCAAATTTCCAGATCCGATGGTTAAAAATAGCAACGGACTGAAAACTGATAAAATTCTCATTTTTCGGATCATTTTCTCATTTTTTGCCCATCGGAAGGGAAGTCCGTAAGTATGTAATAAATAATGATGGATTCAGCCTTTTCTCACCTATCATAAACAGTATTACTTGAAATATTTTGCATTTTTGCATCTTAACTGAGCCGAGTGGCAGTATCTCAAAATTTTTTGATTTTCAAACTAATTTATACATAATATAAGTATTGATCATCTTGGCTTCGTAATATTGTACGAAATTATTTAGGTCAAGGTTGTGTTTGAATTTCTTCTGTTAGTACTGAAATATATATGAACTAAAAATTATCACAGTGAGTTTCTCGAGGCAAATAATATAATATTATTCCTACAGCTATTCTCTCATAATGGCAACTGAATTAATATCATAATTTATTTATTCTTGAGAAATGCTTTCTTGCAAAACGGAAAAAATATGAGCCACTGCTTTGAGTATTAAGAGTAACATGCAGTTGTCCTTGCGGATACATTAGATACAATTATTATTGTCTCGTTTGCTTCTTAATACTGATTTCCATGAAATCGCTAAACCTATATTTTAGTGTGTTGAAAAATAAAACTTTTGCTGCTTTATGCAGGTCGATCTTGAGTTCGGTTGTGCGTTTGATAAAAGAAAAATAAAGTAACTTGGTAAGTAGACCTGTAAGAGCTATATGTCTCCTCTGCTGAACTAAAAAAAATTCTCACTGCTAGAAAGTAAAAGATCGCAGGGAAAGAATTTCAGTAATGAGATAATAAATAAATATGAAGAGAAATACTACGTTCTATTCTGTTACCTACTTTTTGCAGGTTTTCGTCTTATATGCTTGTGGTAATAAATGTTCTGTGGCTTAATTTAAGCCACCCTCGTATCGTAAATAAAGTCTAAAGTCTGCACGTACTCGTATGAAATGAAAAGTACGAGTATATCGAACAGTACCTTCGGCCTCGATAAAACGGAAAAGTGGAAAATTTTTTCTACTAAAACGGAAAAATAAAATTCAATTTTGTATACATATGTAGGTGTGAAAAAGGAAGATGAGGAGGATTGTTGATATCAGCAAAAAAATATGATCCATAAATTTGCCCCCTACCCGCTGCGCAAAACAGGAAAAATCGCGCCCATTGTTCTACGTGGTAAAGATAGTCTAATACAGCTCCCCTTCAGCCATCATATTAATGTGTTTATACTTTGTTTTATTCTAACGTGCCTAACTGCATACAAGTATTTTCAACTTCGATTAGGTAATCGCACAAAATTTCCCGGGAAAATTATGTCAAGCAGGAAATAAACAAACATTTGAGAGAGAGAAAAAAATGACTGAAAATTAATTTGCTGGAGGACAATTCCAATTTGTATGATGTTATCGCAAGAAAAATGGTGGTCTGCGGGGCTTGAGGGGCTCCTTATCTGGGAATCAAAAGGTATCATATTATGTACAGCAAGTCTGCCCAAAGTACCGCTGTAAATTTTCGACCTTCAGTTGTGGCATCGTGAGGTATTAAGGTAGGTGCCTGATGTGCTGCTGAAAAGTGGCTCATTTGGGGCCGGCTCTTTCATCCAAAACAAGCAACAAACGCCTTTAGCAGTGATCATAACAGGTGAAACAATGTTCAATAAACTGTTCTCCTTCATATGTGACGCTCATCTCTTGTAAATACCTGAATAAGGTAGTTCCATAGGTGAGAGGAATGCTGGAGCAAGAAAAAATTTTAGTTTGTTTTTAAGCTGATTTTGATCAAGGAAAATAAAAAGTTGCCCACTCTATTCCAGGAGGAAGAATAATACAAAAATTGAAAAAGCCATGATGTGTTGTGAAGGCGATAATCAAAATATTTTCTTAGAGGAAAGGAAAAAAAAGTGAGAACCTGCTAAAGAGGAATAACATCTCTCGTTTAGAATTTACTGCTTATTTGATTTCTAACATTTCTTCCAAGCTAAGTACCGTATTTCCGTAAGAGGATCATACTTTTTTTTTCATTTTCAATATCAATTTATGAAATGGTAAGAAAAATCGAGCAGAAACTTTTAAGCGAAAAATGAATACAATAAGAGCTGATTGTTATTTTTAAAACGTCTCAATAATATAGTGAATGCGCACAATGTCCAATTATCCATGAGATTTTAGAACTAACCGATAAATTTCTGAAAAGAAAGAAAGTACGTCAGTGGAAAAGCATTAATAGTTTATAAAAGATTTTCTGGGAAATTGAAATGACTTTTCGCATTTACCAATCCTGAAATCCACTGGTAAGGATAAAAGTATTAGAGATAGTTTTAATTCTTTTCTTGGACCGCTGATGAAAGCTAGCTATAGTGTAAACATTAAAAAGTTTATTTTTTAGCAGGTTTTTACTTGGAAACCTGCTTATTTTTTTAATACATATAGAAAAATGTCTCGAATCGTAGACTTTCAGAATATTTGGGAAAATATATCGGTGATTTTCTTACCCCGAAATTTGAGAAACTATGAGACTAAGATTTGAAGAAGAAAAAAGCTGAAATTTGTGATAATTTTATACTTGAGTAATGGTGTACCAAAAATATGAGAATAAACCAATACTTGGGACCTACAAAAAGTAGTTTGAGAAAATTGAAAAAGATTTACCTATCCAAAAAAAAATTAATGAACAGTCTTTTCTCAATGTGACACGAGTCAAAATGAAAAAGAGTCAAGGGAAGAAAGAGAGCTTCATCTCCGTGAAGTCTACAACTTTTATTATAATGATAATTATGTTCAAGAACTTTTTTTTTTAATTCAAAAATACTCGTACAATTATTCTTCGTCCTTGCTAATTTAAAATGCGGAATTGAATTTAACCTGGAATGACAGGGTTGGACTATGCTACGGTCAAAATTTGAAATTAACTTAAGGTTTTTAGTTATTTTTAGAATTATAATTTTTCAGTTCAGAACCATATACCTGCACTTTTCTTCAATTTTTATCGGCAGATGGTATATAATCTGTTGAAGTGTAGAATTAAGAAAGTTTAAAATATTTTATGATCTTTCAAACTTTTTATCAGGTCGATCTCGTGCTTTCCGAGACAGGTAAGAAAATTATCAAAAGAAATTATTCTCCATAACTTTTTGCTATGCTGAAATGCTTTTCATTCATCTCACACGGGAAAAAACTTTTAGATTTTTTGCATTTTGTCTTCAGTCATTCCTCTGAGAAATTGATTAAAAATTCTGGTCTGTGTAATCATTTTTATTTCAACTAATAACATAACTTTCCACAAAGTTTTTGTCACGCTTTACTTTTGCCACTATATTGCTTGAAAGTTTCTAACGTTCGTGAACTAAGTTCACAAAATTCGATCTGTTTCAATGGCCCTGCAGATCGGTTTGTTCATAAAATATTCACTAGCTATTTCACAAATTAGATATTAACTTTTTCATTTAGTTTCAATAGCCACTTGAATCAAAAAATTCTTTCACATTCGAAATAGAATTCCTTCACACAACAATTCATCAGTTTTATTCAATAGGAATTAGGTATAACTAAGAATTATTCCTACACAAAAAGTTTTAGAAATTTTCGATGTACGAGTATAACACACGAGAAAACGTTAGTGAAAGAAAATGCTGAACCTTGAAAATATATTTTTGCTAACCGAAATTTGTCACCTACTTAATTCCTTAAATCCGACACGAGTGTGTAAAATATATTACAGTTTTGCATTCGTTTAGTATAAGCTTCTTCTTCCTAACAATTTCGGTTGGTAATTACGGCTAGGAAAGGAAGGCCAATTGGACTTCTATACAGCCACTTTCTCAGTGATGAAAAATTTTCATTTGAAAAAAAAAAAGGAAGACGACGAAGGACGAGAAAAAAGTGTATTGTTACCTTAAAATTTTGAGCTTAAAAGAGAGGGAAAAAAAGACCATGGCATAGAAATTTTAATTTAGTCGAGGAACGGACGAAAATTGAAAAAGTCAACGGTAAAATTCGTTTCCACCGACTTAATAGTTTCCTACTCTGGAGTTTGTATATTTTTTCCCTGCGAAGTCCTGAATTTCCTGGCTACATTTTTATGCAGCTAAGTGGCTTCAATTCTCCTCCTTTCTTTAATTTTGTTGGATGAAATCCAAAATAGCTCAGTGAATAAAATGGGGAAGAAAATTAAAACTAATACCTTTGAATCTGTGACTAGTACGGAATTAGAAAAACTTGAGCATTTTATTCACTTTAGTACAACATCCAGAGCAGCAGCAATGGTGCATGGGCTTTTCATTGAGGGGGAAAGCAAACTTTAAATCCTCACTATTACATTTTAGAGGGTCTCAAAAAAACTTTTTTTCAAGATGTTGGAAGAAGGTGAAAAAAATGAAATTGAAAAATACAGCTTTATTCGGACATAGAAAATATGATCAAGAATAACCTTCAAATTGGAGAAAATTCGGTGCAAAGCTCAACAAAAAAAATTGTAAATCTCGAGTATACTTTTGAGCTGCGAAAACTCGTAAAAATCGTCATTGATTCGTGTTGGAATTAAATAAAAGCATTAAAAAAATTGCAAATTTCTCGAAAGAAAGACAAATACAAACACTTTTTCAACTCCAAATGTGAGAGATTCAGACCCACAGCATTCCTTGCCTAGCTGCTTCTCTGTGTAAAAAACCCTGCACATTGAGAAAGTATGCCAAATGTTTTCTTGAAAAGTTTACAACAAGCTCAGTGAATTGCTAAATCGTGAGCTCTTTCACAATAATGTATTATATTCTTAAAGAATATAAAAAGTAAAAAATAAATCGAGATAATGGTGTTTTTGGCTTGAATAGCTTTCAATTTTTCATCCCGACATCTGAAATTATCCTTTTGCCATTATTATCAGCTACTGCATTTATACATAACCTCACATTTCAAACATGTGGTGCATCCAGATTCATTACTCTAAACTGGCAAAAATATTATCAACATCAATTTTTATTATCTGCATTCTACAGCGCGTGCAAATAATATTTTGAAAAAAATAAAAAGTGCGCACCTGGCGAAATACCGGATACTTCTTTGACGCCAGAAATTTCTTCCGCTAAAATTATATACATATATAGTATACTTTTATAACATACAAAACAGAAAAGAAGATGTATTTACAAAATACCGTCTTCTTATCGTAGAAATTTATTCTGACTCAAATGTGCAAATAATAACGTAATCTAAAGTAAATAATATATTCTGGTGCTATTTAATCTGCATCTAGATATGAACAGAGCCCATAAGTATTGTAGACGATAAATCATGTTTAAACATTATAGTTGTGCTCAAATTTAGAACAAGTGACGAAAGATTTTTTGAGAATTTGATAAAAGCAAAAGTATAGGAATCTAACTTTTATCATAATATTACAGATTTTCCAAGCTTCAGATCTTTGACTGATATTTACCATAACTTTGTCAGCAATTTTTTTGTCTTACAACTTTCGATACGATCAATATTTGTTTCTTTTCAAGTTCATGTTTTTGGACTATGCAAAAAAAAGTGAACAAAAAATATCTTGCCTTGCATTGCTATGCAAAAGAAAATCCGTGTATGTGAACCTTCAGAAACACTTTTTATGGAAAATAATCTTCGAATTGGCTCGAAATTTGGATCGTATAGACTCGCAATTGTTTTTATAAACGAATCAAATCTCAGCTCAATTGGTTTCGCGCTTTTCCTATAATTTAGCTCTAAAGCTACAAAATTCCATTAGAATTCGAAGGAAGTACGGAGCTTTCTAAAAACTATTAAAAAATATCATTTTTCAGTCACATATTTTAGCTAATATCTTGCAAACCTCAAAAACCCATTGATAATTCAAAAGAATAAATTTGGTTACCAACTTTCGACTAAAATAAAAATAATAATAACGTATTATTTTCAAGACTGAGATTTCACCTTCCTGACCTTAGATCCATTTCCACCCTTCTCATTGCAGCTTTATTTTCAATTTCCTGCGAATCGAGTTATACAAAAATAGGTTTCGGTACATTCTATTCATTGTCGTACACGAGCTAATGTTTTTGTTAGCAAAATATATTTCCTTCCGAAATCGGATTAGAAGATTATAAGAGACATCGTAAACGTTAGCGAGCAAAAAGTTGAACGAAACCATCGAAAAGAAGAAATGAAACCAAGCTTCGTTACATTCTAGGGTGTTATTTTCTGGGTACAATAAAAAGCCTCTTCATCAATCAGAGTGTAATTGTGCCTCGAAAGTCGACAAGAACAATCTGAAAAGATTAGATCTTGCTAGTAGATGCAGACTTTCAACACTCTCATAAGGGAGGGCAAAATAAGCATATTCAAATTCGAGTGGTAAAAGAACCACAAACAAATGCTTGCAATTAGACAGTATTACCTTCAACGATTGCTTCAATTCCTAGACCAGAAAAAAAAAGAACAAGACCTTATACCTATATATATTACATATATATCTACTTGATCCCTGGATGAGAGATACGAATAATCATTCTTGAAAATTGTCCTTGAAGCTTTTTAAACGAATTCGCTTTTTTAAATTCTGCGTAATAAAAAAATACGAGTAGCCAACAGCTTTTTCCAAGTTTTTACTTATAGGTAACTTTTTTCCTCATTAAATATTTTTTAATTTAGAGGTGTAGCTCCGATATTTACTAACTTGAGTTTTAGAAAAAATAAAAATGCAGTCAACGAGTCGTATAATATTTGAATTGAATAAGTTATAAAATGGCAAACTAATTTCTCTATTTTCAATAAACTGATTATAGCAGCAAAATAACGAACTATTTTTTTAATTCTCCCTCCCCCTGAAAGAATTTACGTGGAATTTCGAATCACGTTATTCAAGTTCTTCTTCTATTAATTCAATTAAAACTCTTCAGAATGATTTTCTGTAGGTATATCTCGAGACTCTTTTTTTTTTTTAGATTTGGTACAAAAAAAATGAAAGTAAGAATTTCCAATTAAGTACAATATTTACGGAAGTAGGTACCTACCCAGTAAATGACGTTTAAAAAATAAATACAAATAATTAAAAAAATTTCACTTTTCAAGGAATAAGGTCGGAAACTTAAAATACTTTATGAAGGATTTTATGCAAGACAAAACCGGAGGACGAGCGAGTGTTGTTTTTTCTATTCAGTATGAAGTTGAATAGACATCAGTTTTTAAATGCGTTTAAAATGCCTGACAAGGTCGAAGATTTTCATTATGCCTTTGTCGTTACTCTTCCAAGTTCTCTGTCCGAAAAATGGTAGACCCATTTCATGATATTTCCTAACCGACTGACTATGTTATTTTCTAAGTTCAAAAAGTAGGCAGCTCAAAATTATGTAGAAATAATAGAAAGGATAAATGCGCACTTCACCTATATATTAATTTATACTGAAGGCAACATTTTATCAAAATACGTCAACAAACTCGTTGGAAACTTGCTGAGGCTTGCCACTCCACTTTGTTGGGGCTATAAGATCAACTGTTATTTTCTTTTGTAAACTAAACTCGACGATCTTAAAGTACCCAAAGTACAGGTTTTTTCTTTTGGTGCGAGGTTTCCGGCTCAACGTCTTCGCATAGTTGGCTTTTCAAAAATCAGAACTTGACACAACGTTTCTCTGTTCAAAAACATTCAGTTATAATGGGGCAAACAAAAATTTTATATATTAACTTTGATCTTTCTAGTGGTTTATGCCCAAGTTTATGGCTAAAAAAAAAAAACAATTCAAGAAAAACGGCTTTGAACGGCCGAAAGCTCCCCGTTTGGCCGCCACCAAAAATACCGACGATGCGAAAATTTAGCCATAAGGTCCGTTCTTTGGGGCACGGTCACATATCCAGAATTTCCTTCGTCATAATTGTCAAGCTTAGCTGTATAATTTGCTGCAGGCTGATTGTAGTTGGAACAATTTTATTTTTCCTTCTGTCTCCTCCAAGCTTACAATGAACCAAATCGAATATTTGGTTTAGTTTCTCGAAAACAAAAGTAAAATACGAAAAATTTGCACAGCAAAATGAGTAAAGCTATTAGTTTTCTAATGGGTGCGCCAACCAGAAGCAATATGCCGTGGATTTGCACAAGACCGTATAATTTGATTACATTTCTACAGACAGCACAGCAAAAAAATATTTACAAAAAAAAAACAAAAGTGAGAGGGTCTTGAAAGATGAAAACAGAAGAAGAATTTTGCTTGGAAACTATTTTAAACTAATTTCCATTCATACTGATGCATTCTATATACACCAGAGTAAAAAAAAAGGAGGGAATCGAGGAAAGAAGGAAAATACTACTCCTTTTTAGATTTGCCTAGTTAGAAGTATCGAGTGATATACAGTATTTTTCGTTAAAATAAAATTTATGTACCCATTTCTGTTTTTTTTTTCCTTTTTTTTCCAAGGACGAAGCACACGACGAAAGTATGGACAGGAAAAGTACAGGACACTATAATGCATGTGGAAGGGGAATAAAGGAGAGAAGGGACGTCAAAATGGCCAAACGTTCGAATAGGCGCCAAAATTATTTTCGATGTCGATTCTTGTGAAGGTGGGATATTGCCGTAAAATTGAGAAGCTTTTTTGCGGTCCATGGTGTCCTTTATTTTAGCTTTCCATTTATAAATCAACTTCAGAAAATTACGTCGAGGACGACTAAAATCTCAAGGGATATTATTCAGGGGTCGAAATTAGGTTAAAACAAGAGACCAGTTGATAAACATTGAAAAATAAACAAACTTGTGGAATACGAACCAATATTTAACCAAAGCCAATTCAACTGAAGCAAAACAATAATCAAGTTCAATATTAATATTAATTTCAGAAAGCCTTAGGCCCATAGCCGAAGGGGAGCTATGTGGGACTGAGCCCCCCTTTGACCAGTTTGAGCACCTCTTTGTTGCACCCCCTTTTGATTTTCTAATATTCTTTCAATATTAAAAAAAAAATAAAATTATCAAAAAAGAATTCAGTTCTGCAGCAAATTTTTCCAAAAAAAATCACCAAAAATTGCAAAAAATTACCATAAATTTTTGCAAGATTTGCGCGCAACTAATTAATTTTATTTGAAGGTAAACGTGCTTTTTTTCGACTTGGCAACCTTGGCACCCATAGTCAGCACCCAAAGTGCGCCCCCATTACAAAATATCCGGGCTACGCGGGCCTGGGGAGCCTTGAGTTTAATTTTCAAAGTTCAGGTTGTAAATTGTTTTCTTACTTCAGTGTGGTGTTTGTAGATTTAAACTTGATGAACCCTGCAACTCACATAACATTCGCAGTGGGGTGGTCCTATTCATCAATAATAATCTGTCACTACGTCAACATTGTTATCCCATGATGACGTCATCATGATGGTTTACTTATTTGTTTGTTTGATTGTTTGTTGTTCAAAGCAAAAGGTACCTGAGGAGTGAGGATGAAAAAAAACCGCAAGAATATTCTTTTTCACACAAAATCCCTTTTTTTTTTACATCGATCTTTTATTTGTCCCAACAATACCCTTTTTTTACTGTTTTTCATCATGTAGGGAGATGAAAGCATAAGAAAAATATGAATTTTGAATTTTCAGGTACTTTTTGCCAATCGAAGTCCGGATTCTATGTGTATATTTTTCTTAATTATGACAGCAGCTCCAAAACAAAAGAATAAATACATGAACTTGAATAATTAAATAAAGTAAAAACTATAATATTATTACGCCATTAAAAAGGGAAGTTAACTATAATTGAAGTTGAAAACAAAAATTTTTAATATTCTAAATCTCAGCTTAGGTTAATTAGACCAGATAAAAATCTCCCAACTCGGAATAAACAAAAAGTCCGAAAAAATGCAGGAAAAAAATTAATCTCATATTTTGTACGCGAGATTTGTCTCCTGAAATGAAAATACATTTTTTGTTAGGGATTTTCTTCATTGAACACCCTCCCTCTACAGGAAAACCCGCAATAACGTACGAGAAGTTGTGAAAATTCGGAACGTTCTTGATTATATTTTTCTTCCCTTCTGAAGAAATGTTTAATAAGGTCAAAAGAGGACTTAAAGTATTTCGCTCTGCTGTCAACTTTTTATCAAGGGCGCCGAAAGGAATGCCCCCCCGCCATTTCTTGCTCCTTTTTTTCCACTATTCAAGCTCGTATTCTTTTCTTCTTTTTTTCTGACTTTTTTAATATTATGCTAAGTTCGTGAGATTTTTAGGAAAACATCGCATTTTAAAGGGACTACTAGGACGAAGACAGAAGATATCTCTAACCAAAATGAATTATTGTTGGCCCAATGTGTACGAACTTTGGACGCAATTTCGGTGAATATTTATTTTCAGACTATCCAGGATCGTTGGCCATTTTTTTGCTATTATTAGTGTCCTTTTATTTACGCCATGTCAATAATTTTGTTTGAATACATTCAGGTCACTTACCCGAACAAGAATGAAGATTTCAACAGTGTGGATGATTTGTAAATGAACTTCAAAAAAAAAAAAAAAAAAAAGGTGAATTTAAAAAAGTATATAATTATATTACCTGGAATTCACAGGACGACCGTTATTGACCCACCCAAGAATGTGGTAAACTTAATTTCCCACACCTGTAATTCATCTACAATTTTAAATCGACATAAAAATTTTTTTTTGTCTATTTAGTTAAAATTATTAATTTCTGTGAATATTTACGGTGAAAGACTGCTTTTCTTGAAAATTTTTCAAATTTACCTCTCTGCTAAATGTCAGCCTCTGTCTACCGCAGATAATGTAATATTACATTTGATTTGTGTCGCTATATAAATTGGTACGTTCTATATAGATATTATAAAATGTTCAAGTCCAATGTTTTTCTTTCAGTTTTGTAATAAGTACAAAAAGGTTTCTAATCTAGATAGTTATAATAAAATCCAATATCCGGATGTCTGTTCTACTATTTGGATTCATGAACAAATTTCGTTTCATCTAACGTTTTATCTACTCAGCTCCTATTTAACCTAAAGAGCTGGAACTATAGTCTCATTTGCAAGAGAAAAGTCTGAAGAATATGCTGTCATGTACACTTTTTCAATTAAATGTCTGATTTTGCCGCAAATTACAGAAATATTTTCAAAAACTATGAATTTGATACAACACTTCTGCATAAATATTTCAAAACGGTAGGTACGCTGATGGTACATTTTCAGACGTAGGTAGGTAAAATTTTAATTCTGGTCGTAAGATAACAATGATATCAGTAAAGTGCGAGCAAATATAATCTATCTAACTCTTACAACATTCGAATAAATAATGAAAATTTAATCTGCATTGCAGAAAAATGGAGGCAAGTCGAGTGTAAAAGTATCATACGTTAAGAACTCGTGAAAAATAATGATTTTTTTCACATTATTGATCTAGACGAGAATAGTACTTTTTCAGGGCCAAGTACTATGTGTGTGAGCACAAAATAAATTCAAAACTCTAAGAAATGAAAAATTCTTCGAATCTTATGTGTATAACCGTCGCGTCAACAAAAATAACGGGATCATTGTCTCATGTCTCTATTTGAAGCTGCGGAGTGCAAAAATAAACGAAATAATAAAAAATTGTGAACTGAGATTTAGGTATAATCCTTCGGGAAGATGAGAAAGGGTCTGACCAGATAAGTAAGTGTAAATCAGTCACAGCTCGGATTTTGGTTACTGAGAGGGATTGAAAAGCACCATGAGAGATGTCACTTGTTCGAGCTTGGAACCCTCATGTACAACCTTTCCAGAGAAAAAAAGGCCATGAAAAATAATATTTGGAGGGGGGGGCTTCTTATTGATGAAATGGAACGAAACTTGGATGAATGTTAGACCTATATATGTATGAAGTGTATGGGTATTTTTTTGGCGGGGCACTTTGGAGCAGAAGTTATAGCGTTTCAAAGTTTTCAACATTAGATTTTTTTTTAGGAAAATGGAAAAAAGCTATTCCACAAAAAATACATAGGTATAAAATTATGTAATATGTTACGAAGGAGAGCGAAATATATCACATATATATTCTGCGAAATTTTTATACTTGGACCAAGCCTTGAAAAATGAAACAAACTGTGATTGTGAAGGGTTTTTAGCTGGTATTATGGCCAATATGGTTTAAAAAAAAAAACTATAATAGCTAATATTACAGAGCGTAAATAATGCTACAAAAAAGGCCCTCATAGTTTTCTCCATAAACCTGTATATTTTGATCAGGCCCATTACCCTGGCTAAATTATAAAATTTTCTTTCTGAAGGAAAATTTCTAGTGCAGCAAGCCCCTAGAAAAGCAGGTTTTCGATTTATTGTACAGCGGTATAATGAACCATAAGAAGTATATACCCTTGAGGATTAGGGCGTACGAGAAGAAAATGAGACACTTTTAAGTGGGAAAATTGAAAGAAAAAAAAATTTGTTCTGTCATTGAGACCGTTCTTGGGTTTGTAATCAAACTCCGTATTTTAGCATCGATGGCCCATTATTATTAAAGATTTGGAATAAATTGATCTAAATTATTTTTTAGATAATGGTTGGCTGGTTTTATAATGAGAGCATATAACCATATATTTCCTTATAATAATACTCGTAATAATAAAAACGTAAATCCAGTGAATTCAGCAATATTGTAGGTCTATTTAATGCTGCGGTTCTGTATACGTGTATTGATAGATCTACATATTTTATCAGACAGCCTATCATTCTAGTTATGGCTACAGCTTACATTACGCAAAATGTTTTTCTCTTCAATTTCGTATTTCCTGAATGACGCCTTCAAAAAGATACTTATATTTTGTTACGTCAAAGTACAAAAAATTGATATGGATCTGTCTTTTTGCAGCAATGAAAAATTAGGCACCAACCGAAATGAAATGTTAACTCCTTCCTTCTACGCGTACCGAATGTTACTGATCTCACGATATACTGTGTAACCGAATCAATTCTTATATTTTCGATATTCAAAATGAATGCATAACAATGTATTCACCCCGCACCTTCCGCTCTGTCTCCTAAACTTACAAATTCTGGAAAGTTTTGAAGAAAAAGACGAGCACGTTTTCCTGTTTCTTATGTATAAATATTCCAAGAATAAATCACTGGAACAGTTATTTATTTCAATTAAATTTGATAAATAATCATTCTAAAATTTCACAAGAAGTTTGTTAAGCCAAACGGTAAAGTTTTTGATAAATCTTTCGGGCTCGAGTCGTGCTGAGGCAGATAGTAAAAGCGTGCAAGCTAGGTTACGAGAAATATTCGAAGCCCTTTGGGATGAACTCTTGTCAAATTGGTACTTCTAAAAATGGTGACGAGACATATGTATACTCGTACCTATAATGGTTATTGAAATGCACAAAGCCAGAAAATGTCTGGTTGATCAGTCAAAATTACAATGAAGTTTAAAAAAAGTTTCTCCTAATTTTTTCAAGCGGGTAAATCTGGTAAAAGTAATTTGTTCTGAATTTTCTAGAAAACCAATATCAAGTACAAGATTTTCAGAACCTCAGAATGAAATATGAACTATAGGTAGATACTTGGGTGGCATTGAATTTCATTTATTTCTGCATGCATCCCTCTAATGGAAACTTTTGTACCAATCTGAAGTAATATAGTACATGTAGATACTATATTCTTGTTCAAGTTGTCCCTTCCCTTCCCCTCCTACAAGAAATCTTATTTTTGAACAATTAATTATTTTCAGCAGCTGCTCTAGTAAAATATCGAAAATTTCAATTCGATTTCGGCGATTCAAACACTTTATCCATCTTTCTAGTGTATTCATATTTTTATGTCTGATAATGGTGATTGTGGAAGACTAATAATGGCATTTTTATTCTCCCATTTGCATTATATTCACTATTAAAGAATGAAAATTCGAATTTTCATTCTTTAATAGTAAATACTTCTTTTTGTTTGTTGATTTCATCCTTGAATGTTGAAATAAACGTCTGTGTTGAATTACACTGCAGTAGACTTTTAGTAACATTTAGTTAGAGCTGGATTAATTTAATTTTACAAATATCCAAAAATATTTCAATTTTTTGGCAAAGAATCAACAGCTAAATCTTTTCAAAGTAAGGTACTCATTTAATTGGAAGCATAATAACGGGAGTTTAGACTATTGCTTAAAAACTGATTTGGGGCCACAACATTCACAATTTTTCAGGGATATTCTGCTAACTAACTATTGTGGTGAACTTTTCATGTCTTATTGTGGGTCATAAGAATACTACCCACAACCAAAAAATTCAGCTCGTCAACTTTTTGTGGGTCAAATTATAATGTTGGATAATATTCATGGGCTAATTCAAATACTTTTCGATTTTAATTAAATTGAGAAAAAAGAATACTTATAGAATATTTTCTGTAGCCTACCATTGATTAATTCCGCCTCTACAAGAAAAGCAAACTTTTTTTATGAACTTTGGACTCAGGGGTGTCATTATAAGCCCTAAATAAAATAAATAAAGAGCAGCCGTCTTTTTTTCACGATCATTTCAAAGGGCCGTAAGAATAGTACGAAAATTGAAGGCGTCGAGCTTAACAAAAAATAGCTGAAGATAACGTTTGGACTTTAATAGCATTTTCGACTTTATTTCAAACCACCCACGATGAATTAACTGCGTTTTGTACAATTTACTGAACCACCTGTTCAACTTAGCCACAAAATATACTCGAAGCTAACTCTGTTCGACATACTTAATTGGACATAAAAATGCTCAAAAGACTTCGCAGGAAACTGAAACGTTCTTCGCAATAACTTTTATCCTTATTGAAATTTTTTATTAGGTACGTACGTACTACGGACAAGGTATTTTGTGTTAAGCTTCTCATAAAGTAGTGCCGGTGCAACAAAATTTTTTATTTTTCGTCGAAATGATGAATAAGAAAAGAAAAAAACAACCTTCTTAAAAGTTTTACGCCTGTGTATTCAGTTAGTATGCGGGAAGAGTTGGACTATTAGAGGGGTAGTTCTCAGAACTCAATGTTTAAGTTCTGCGACTACACTGTCAAATTTAATCAAATCACATGACATTTTTTTAAAGGTTTGATCGAATATACCATACTTCTCACTTTATCATTAATTCATACATACATATAAAGCTCTCTACTTCACGGTATAACGGTTAAAGTGGTCAAAAATACATCATCGTGTTCGTAACACGTCATATTTTTGAGTTAGATACGAGTAGAATCATGATAAAATGATATAAATTGACAGTTTCCTGAGGAAAAAATTCAATTTTTATCTCATAAATAAATGGTAAGAGTTTCTGCCCATGAAAAACCAAAAAATATACCATATGACCTACACAGAACCCTGAAGTTGTAAAACACACAATGACAGAAACAATAATAGGGCAGAATGAAAAAACTTCATCCGTTCATCGTCATCTTCAATGTTCCAATGATGAAATGCATTTTCATTGTCCCTTGGTAATAATAACTGGGACCTAGTACTTCGGATACATTTGTGATGATAAAAAAAAAATTCTTTATTTTTCACTTTTGTGAAATGGATAAAAACCTATAAAAATACTCAGTTTTTCTGAGAACCATCCATATGTATATACCAATTGGAAATACAATAAGAATAATATAATATTATAATTTACTCATTATAAGTTGGAATAAAATCTGTATCGATCCCGAATTAAAACTGACTATTACAAAAATTTTAGCTATTTAACATTGGAAAAAATATCGCTTCATTCTGCGTCGCCATTTTTCTTAGCACAAATCTTAATTATAAGGAAGCTTTCACAATGAATGTTATTTTGTTTGTCCATTTTGTTTTTTTTTTGCTCGAGAGAAAGCAATCGATCTCAAGATTCGTGAAACAAAATTCAATTAGTTCGAGAAAAAAAAATCCCCTCTTATCAGCGAAGTCCGTATACCTACTCATCTTTACTAGAAATGAATTTTCGAGGGTATGATACAGCAATTGTTCTGAATCTCTTCCCAAGCATCCCTCCCTTTTTATTCGGGATATTAAGAATAGTGAGGTCTGAGGTCAGGTAAAGTTTTATGTAAAACTAACAGGAGATAGTGTTCTAGTTGGAAAGAAATCATACATGGATGTATCTATAGTACCAGTTAAGCCAAAGTAATATTCGAAATAACTTGAGTAAAAATACATGCTAATGTAGTTTACCCAAGTTTAAAATTTCCGCTTCTTCTTGTCTCCTCATTAAATTAGTATTTTGCAATTTTTGAGAATGCTCATTGGGTTCAATCATTTTTGAGAAGAACTGATCATCGTTTTCAAAATCCCGACCTTTAATACGCACCGACTCGGTTTCTTGGGAAAATAGAATTTGTCACTGATAAATTTACCGAACTTCATAAGTCATTAGTCGAGTTAAACGAACCAAATTATATTTCCAATTGTAGAAAAAGAAAAAATATATACGTCAATATAAAATTAGGATTCATAGACAGGGTTGGCCATTTACACGTGTATGAATTCTCTACCGTGAAAACCGAGAAAATTCAAGATTATTGTATATTATTTTAATATTTCCAATACTTTTTATTACTATCGTAAGTGTAGATGACATAGTTAACTAATTTTGAGCAATTTCCACTTAAAATCTTAAATATACTCGTATACCTAGTCACAGTTTTCCTAATCAAAGTAGTGGAAATTACTGCCAACATTTTTTTCAGTGAGTTATTTCATTGTCAGTTTTGCCACTTTAGAATGTTGCGAGTAGACAAACAGGTTCATATAAATATGAATTTAAAAAATTTAGAAAACAATTTGGAAACATAAAACTTCCTATAAGTTAGGTACCTATTACGAGATTTATTCAACGCGCAAAATTTTTTGTTCGAAAAAATATACTCATTAAAGGGTTTCGCACCTATCTACACTAAAGTAGAATTAATTATATAAACAAAATAGTAACATTTTCTCATCACAGTTGCGAAAATTACTATTTATTGAGAATATTCTAATATTTGTAGTACTTTTCACTATCTTAGATAACATATTCTACTATTTTGGAGTAATTTCTGCTACAAATCTCAAATTGACACAGTTTTCCTATTCGGAATTGTAAAAATTAACCGTGAAATTTTTCTCAATGTACCTAAATTGAACATGTACCTATATAGGTACAATTAATATTGATTCTCGAAACAATATGAAGTAGAAAATTTGAAAATCAGTATAAATAACTTATACACTCCCTTGTAAAATACAAAATTTTAGCTCATATTTTTGTCTGTGAAATTTTTTATGCTTAGCTCGAACTAAATTCCTGTTTTCTTCAGTGCCTGAAAAGAAGTTTGGGATGAAATATTTCTCATCATATAATTACCGCATCTCTTCAAAACCAGTTTACTTGGAAATATTCTGCGGACAGTAATTACCATTTTACTAAGTACAGAATACAGATAGAGGACATTTCTCTCATTGCATTCATAATAACCTTTAAATTTTCTTGATTCAAGTATTTAACTGTATGAGTAATTAGCAGGTTTTCTATATAAAACTCCGCAGTTGTATTCATTTTAATTTGACTTTCACAAATAAACATTGCTAGAACTCCACTTGGCGAGTAGACTTTGGTCCAAAATCTAGGATACTTGGGTAAATCGTTCAAGAAAACCAAAATGAAAATTAATTATAAGCTCATCAAAATATTATGAATTTGTCAATCTTTTCATCTTGTATTATTTGTTTAAAAGTATTGATCGCATTTGTAGATAATATATTTCCAATCCAAGCTCCTCCGTGTTTAATGCACTAGTTATTATCTATTTACATATTTTTAGATACAACTGCTCAATATAGAGTGTAGCACAAAGTTAGATCAATATAAAATATTAAGTTAATAACTTTGAAGTCTACGTGGTCATGCTTTTTGGCTGGTTACTGCTATCTATAATAATTGTTTCGAGCAAGGATAGCTCAGAAAAAAAATAATATTACGTCGAAATGTCAGCATTATGAGCACCATAACTGAGAATTAGTGGGCGAGAATAAGTTTAGTGAGAACAGTGACAAATCTTAGTGTCATTATCAATGGCTCATCAAAATAAGACAATAATAAGGAGTTGCCCTATATGAAGATAGAATAATTACGTTGGATGATTTTCACCCTGCTGGTGCCAAATTTTGAAAACGGATCCGTTTTATTCCGGGTTATAATCCGTTTCTGGATTATAACCCGGAATTTTCCTGTTTTCCGGCTTCTAAAACGGATTTTGAACGGATTGTAATCAGTCTTGCCGGAAATGAGTCCGGATTATTTTCCGTGAAGGTGAAGGCTGTTTTATCATATTTGTTGGCCCGGGTTAAAATCCGTGAAACCGTTTTACAAGCGGATTTAGAAAAATTGCCCAAAAATTATCACTGATTATAATCAGGAAATCCGTTTTACAAACGGATTTGGAAAATTAATCAAGATGACAAAAATGACTGCAAATTTTCAGATCCGATGATCGAAAATAAAAACGGACTGACAACGGATAAAATTCTTATTTTCCGGATCATTTTCTCATTTTTTGCCCATCGGGCAGAGTATACCACTTTGGATCTTAATAATTTTTCTCCCATAAATCCAGACTTAGTTACATATCGGCAACTTAGATTCCTTTGATGTCAACTTTATAAGCACCATAACTGAGACTTAGTAGGGGAGAGTTATAATTCAGAAGTAAATAATGAATTTGAGTGAGAACAATGACAAATATTACTATAGTTTCATTATCAATGGCTCATCAAAATTAGACAATAATCCATTTACCTGCGTCATTTATTTACTCGTACATGCTGCGTATGATTCGGGTGATCAAGCTGGCACTTCGAAATTATAAAATTTCAAAATTTTTAGTCGGCCAGATTTATTATACGATTTCCAATTCAAGTAGATAAAAAATTTGCGAAAATGATGAATGAATTTTTTCCAAAATAAAGCAAATGCTCATTGTTCGCAAGTGAGAATCATTTACTTTTCCCAATCACTGCTATGAGTTTTCAGCAACTCTTCTAGCTTGATTTACGAAAAAACGAACTCAGAAAATCTCCAGCGACGAACATGAAAATACAACAAACACGAACCGTATCAAAAAACGTACTGATGAAGGCATCTCACAAAATATAATATTAAATTTTGTTCTTCACTAAGCTGATACCGTTTTTTTTTCGCGAGGCGATAGACATTCGCGGACGATAAGAGAAGTTCTGTGTGGAGAGTCTGGAAGAGGGCTTGCGCATTTTCAAGGCTTCTTGGTTTTACAGCAACGCGTCGACGCAAAATTTTTTGGCGATTCTTCGCCAAATTTTTCATTCATTTAAGATAATATTAAATAATCAACAAGTTTACATCAGTGATGCGAGGGTGGAAGAAAAATTCTGAGAGGGAGTTATGATAGGTGTACCTATACCTGCATGACATTTAAGTGATGCCTTTTAGCTGGAGGGTAGATAATTCCAAGAATTCCAGAATAATATTGGTGGAAAATTAAAATGCAAATTAGGAGAAAGAAATTATATTTGAATAAACGAGGCGATCGCACTTCATTTTAAAAAAGTTATGAGAATTTTTGAGACAAATTACGAGTATATACTGTACACGTGTCTCCTTGAGAATTTTGAAAATCGTCAATTTTTGAAAAAAATGGCAAGGTTAACCCTTTCTAATTTTTCAATTTTTTTATTCGAGATTAGCAATGGTATAGGGGGTTTTTGAGATCATTGAACACGAATCCGAAAGCCATTTTTGGCGACGGCTCTCGCCCAGGGAGATATGGTCGAAAAAAAGCGAAAAATGCTCCAAAACGGGTCTATATGGCGACGTAGAGCAAAACGGGCTGCAGATTCGGATTCAGCGTGAAGAATTACTGTAATTTTCCCATTATTCAATGAAAAACCTCTTTTGCGAGAATATTCAGCGACTCAGTTCTGTACTATTTTAAGCAGGGCTGGCAAACCCAAATGATTTTGCTCCCGGTTTCGGTTAGGGTTTTGGATTGAGAAACATTATTAAGATATTGATAACCGGTATTGGTATTGGAAAAAATTTTGATTTTGATTTGGGTTTTGATTTGGGTTTTCAATTGATTTGGGTTACGATTCTGGTTTTGATGTTCTTTTTTTTTCTGAAGGGTTTCAATATATATTTCGGTTTCGGTTTTGATAAAATAAGGGTTTCGATTAGGTTTTGGGTTCTGGTTTTGGTTTTGAGAGTGCCCCAGGAGTGAAATTTCTCATTATTCTCATGAGTTAGAATAGAAATATCAGTTGGAGGGTCATGAAAGACAAAAAAACGAAAATGCCAGTAAAATGCTTGAAAAAGCAACTTCAAAATATGTGCAGTGTTTATCGTCGTATCGATTGATTCTTGGCCCCACTAGTGAAGTCAAAACACGAGATTCTTATAGGAAATTTCATGAGGAATCCAAATTTGAGGATAAGAACACACGTTGAGTACATTCAAGAGTCACTTTTCATTGAAATCTGTTATACAAAATTTTAATAAACTATTCCCTTTCGAGTAATGCCCGTTGGAGTAATCAGTAAATGAATAAATATTTGATCATGCAGGCGGTTGAAGAAGGGTGACGAATTTCTGTTTTGCGTTCTTACAATTTTTTCAGAAGTCTCTACCAATTACGATAAATAAATTATATGCATTTTACAAATTCAAAAATATCAATCAGAATTTGAATTACTGGAGGACTTACCGACTCAGAAATGAGATCAACATAATTATAACATATCAAATTAATTATAAAAAAGACAAGAGTGCTGAATGAGAAAAGCTCCAATGAAACTCAAAAAGTGAAAGATGAATGAAATTCAATAAACCGTAGCCGACCGCCGAATTATCATCTTATTCTATCAGCAATACCGAAGTGAAGTGAATCCATCAATCAATATTCATCACAAGACACAAAAACACTGGCTTCGCCACTTTGGCTTTTTTTTTTTTTTTTCAGTTGACGCAGCAACTCTCAAACAAAACCCAAAAAAACCCATATTTTTTTGGGTTTCGTTCTATTTCGGTTTGGTATTATAAAAATAAAGGTTTTGATTTAATACCAAAATCGAAATATTTAAAAGGGTTTTGATTTTGGTTTCGGTTTCAATAGTGTAAAAAATTTAAAAATTACGGTTTCGGTTTGGGTTTCAATAGTGAATTTTTTTTGGTTGCGGTAATGGGTTTCAATAGGGTTTCAAATAAATAAAAATAGCGGTTTTTAAGGGTTTTGGGTTTCGGTTAGGGTTTGGGTTTGCCAGCCCTGATTTTAAGAAACTCGGGCAAAATACAAGGTCTTTCTTTATTAGCGCTCATCAGAAAAATGCATTTTAATGATTACTTATAAGAATTTTTTAGCTCTAAAAAGAGCACCACTGTATGCGCCCAACCATAACAATAATAATAATATTATAATTATTATACAATCTAAAATACGCGGGGGATCCAAAGCGGAAATAGGACCTTAGGGTGAAAACATGTTTTACTCTTTTCTTCACGTTCTTCAAAAAAATTAACAAACAAACAAAAAAACAACAAAACAAAAAAGAAAGGTGTATAATCCGTTTCAATTAAGAAAGGATAAGCACGTGACTGAATTCTCGAATGAACGAACGTGATTTCGATAACCAACCAATAGGAATTGAGTAATTAGTTACATGTTTATCCTTTCTCATTTGAAACGGACTATAAAAGAAACATCACGAAAGTCACGTATACCATTCATTGTTTGAGTCAGTAATGCTGATTTCTTAATGGGGGTTCCACAGCAAAACGGGACCTGAGAGTGAAATATAATTTTTTAAAGTTTTTAAATTTTTTGTTGAATTAAGAGAAGACAGCTATAAGTACATGGAACATAAACAAATCAAAGAGAAAAACAGTTTTTTTCACGGTAAGGTCCCATTTCCGCTTTGGAACCCTTGGGGAAGGTCGGGCAATAGGAACCAATTTTTTTTTCAAATCTTGTATTTCAGGAACTATTATACTTGGAAACCTGAATTTGGTTTCATTTTAAAGAAAAAACCCTCCTCTTTCCATTTACATACAGTAGTAGGCTATAAGAGACTTTTTTTTACTATGAAAATTGAATATTCTAACCCTTCCTATTTTGAACTATTTCTAAAATGCCCGGGCAATAGGAACCAGGTACCCAGGCAATAGGAACCACTTTCTTTTAAAATCTTGTATTTCAGGAACTATTATACTTAGAAACCTGAATTTGGTTTCATTTTAAAGAAAAAACCCTCCTCTATCCATTAACATACAATAGTAGGCTATATAAGACATTTTTTTACTATAAAAATTGAATATTCTAAGCCTTTTTTTTTTAACTGTCTCTAAAATGCCCGGGCAATAGGAACCATGTCTAATTTTCTGTTTTTATGACAGAAACAACTTCCCAATCTGCAACAATCTGCAATGTGACACACAAGTTGAGGAGAAATGTGACTTTTGTGACCCTGATGAGACCTATAATTTTTCCAGTGGATCACATCAGCGTGCAATTACAAAAACACAAATTCAATATTCCAATTTATCATTGGTTCCCATTGCCCGGTTCCTATTGCCCGGAAATGATGGCTGCAAAATTATATTGTTATCAAGTTTAAAACGAAGTGAATGAAAAAACATTCAATGAACGTGACAAAGTGATAAAATCTGGAAGAAAACAAGACGTAGCGCGCATTTCCATCTATAGCCAGTAAAAAATGATTTTGGTTTGAAATTTTTCGTTTCAACGAATTTAAACATTCATACATTGAGTTTATTCTCAAAAAAAAATAATAAAACGGGCAATGGAAACTTTTTTTGCTGCGAAGTGTGGCGGACCTGAAAGAGAAGTAATGAAGGTGGTTTCTATTGCCCGGTGGTTCCTATTGCCCGACCCTCCCCTATGTATTTTGACTATATTGAAGATGAATTCTTTGTACTGGACATTAGGTAATAATTTTGTCCGCCAAGTTTGCCAAGTTTATTGTCCTTTTGTCAGGGCCGGGGGTACAATCAGAGCTTAAGCTTCCCCTTAACGGAACCAGGTTCAAACGATGAACCTCGGCTTAGGCATAAAGAGAATGTACAAACAAAAATAGACTGTGGTTCAGCCAAACCATCATAATTGCTGACGCAGCAACAAAATAGTGGGAATTCTGATTATTCGCATCTATGGTTGTCTATTTTGTGTTATGCGGTAATGCAGTGAGTCCAAACTACCGGCGCAAAATCCAGATACATCGATAAATAAATGGAACTTTGCAGTGTACAGTTTACCCAACCTGTGCGAATATGCTGAACTCGTCTTAAGCGTTGATCGTACTCCACTCAACTTGAACCAGGTTTAAGTGGACCTCAACTTTTGAACTCGCATTGTACTCCCTAATTTTTCAAGTTGAACCTGGTTTTTGTTTGAGCCCCACTTAAGCTCTGATTGTACCCCCGGCCCTCAGAATCCAATGTGAGGATGACATCATCATACCTACTTATAACATAGGAAACGCAGATGATGACGTCATTATAATTACCTAGATATAACATAGGCGACGCACATGGTGACGTAATTTATCCGTACATGATTGCTCAATATTATACCTACTAGGTATAACATTTAAAAAGCTATTGATGACGTCATCATACCTACGTATAACATAAGAGACCCAGATGATGGAGTCATCATACCTGGTCATAACACAGGATACGCACTTGATGACGTCATTTGTCCATCCATGATTCCTCAATGTTATATCCATCCAGATAATATAATATTTTAGACGTAGGCGATGACGTCATCATACCTAGTTATGAGGCGCAATTAACACAGGTGATGACGTCATCATACATAGGTATAACAAAGAAGCCGCACATCATGACGTCATCATCATATTCAAAGAAATATTTTTAAAGAAATACAATTATGTTTATATACTACTATTGTAAAAGAGAATTCATCTTTCGCCTTCACGATACTTCAGTGAAGGCTGTAGCTATTTTTATAATTATTGGTATATGGTTGTGCAGATATCCACGCACGTTCAGTTCTGCAGTATTAGGAAGTTGAACTCAAGTTTTTAGTCGGTTTTCATTTTTTTTTTTTATATAAATCCTCTTAACTATATGTATTATGAATGTTCTTGTCGTCGATACAATTATTGTATCGACGACAAGAACTTTTGTAGATATAATTATTATATCTCCAAAAACGATGCATTTACTCGTATATTTTCTGAACTTCGCAATGTGTGAGCTGGTATATATATTTCCCTAACTATAACACAGCACTAATAAAAATTTTTTGCCAATTATACGTGAAAACATTTCTTCACGACGGACTTTTATTTAAGCAATACTCGAGCATCTTAGGCTAAATGTAGCGGAAAAATGACGAATGTTTTCCTTCTTTCTAGGTAAATGGTGGAAAGGGGGTTTAAGAGATGGGGTATAACACTTCCCAATCCTCTGGCTTTCATTTGCCATTTTAAAGTCGCTATATCGTTCGATTAAATATCTATGTACATAGCTTATTTATTTTACGCAACACCAGTTGGAAAAGCCTTCGATCGTTTACTGTAGAATAAATTTGAGTTTTCGGCTCATTTTTTGCAATAAAATTTTATTTCGCTAGGTTTTACATATACCTACGCTTCACCTCATTGTTAAACAAGAAAAATATCCTACAGTTCGGTTATCATCTTTTTTGAACAAAAAAACTCTTTTCCTCTAACTGAACATCAATTTTGTTAATTCGTCAGTTGGCAGTCAAATGAAACTCCATAATACATATGTAGTACCTATTCTATTAAACTGAGCTATTAACACATTTTATCGTGATTCCTGATGGATAAGTCCTTTTTTTAAAAAATTTGATTTCTTCCAAGGCTCAGTTATCATGTATAGCTACCAAACCCTACTTACAGTAGAAATACTATGTTCCAAAATACATCCATCTCTGAAAAAATTGACTTCAAAGTTGAGGTTATGTGACGTGGAAGTGTTTTTTTGTTTTTCTGTAAAATTTTAAAAAGTGGGCTTATCTCCTTCTTGCAAATCAGTGTTCAAATAAGAAAAATATTCTCAACGTTCGGATTCAAGCAGCAGATTGTGTTTCTTCAAGCTCTGAAGAACATTTTATAACCCCCTTCTTCCCCACTTTTGATTTAAATTTCCATGTTAAATGTGAGTAATTTAAAAATACGAGTATAAGCTTTTTTAAGATTTCAGCTTTACAATTTTATGACAATATCTCGACTCGGTTTGGAGATAGGGAGCTGAAAGTAAAAGTTCGTATTGCAAGTTCTCACCTAATAAGGTAAATTCAATGGCAGGATAATTAATTGAGTGAAAACCAAAATGTTGAAAAACTTTATTTACCAATAGCTACACTCATTTCCTCAACTTGATGTCAGTGCTTTTATGAGCTTCTGTCTTTCTCTATTCTACTTATCTTAAAATATCATTTGAATGCTAATTAATCTTTCACTTCGAGACGAAACTATAGAATGTAACTCTGATTCGAAACATTATTCTCTGCTTCGTCTCTTGGTAAACGTACCACAGACATGTAGTTACTCGTGTATGTATATTTGCTGCATTCAAATTTACAGGTCACATCATTTCCTGTCGCGTTCTCTACGAAATTACTTATTTGTCTACGATATCAATGCGGTTCATTTATATGTTCATATTTCTTAGACAGTTGAAGATAGAAACATCTATTCGCCAAATGGTTCGAATATGGTACATCAGTCATACGATTACTGCATTTTTGAATTTTCTCTTCGGCAAACCCGAGTGTGGAGAAAGGTGAAAAGTGGTTGGGAAAAAGAAAAACTAAAAATGATATTTTTACCCAGACGTGAGTTTTGCGAATGGAAAAAACATGATACTCTTTCACAAATATTCGATAAATCATATTTCATTCCTTTTTTACCCTGAACAAATAACGGGAAAAAGAGGCGGCAAGAAAAGCTGCGATGGGGAATGAGAAAAAAAAAAATTGGAAATAATATAGAAACACGAACGTAGTACTTGGTACACGAAAACAGTTCATCCAAATTGCGAAGAAGGCACCAAACCAACAAAAAAAAAAAAAAAAAAAAGTTTCCAAATCGGTAAACATGGAAATACCGATGGTCGACCGTTATTTAGGGGAGGTGGGCGATAAATAATCGAGCTGATAAAACTTTTTTTTTCTTTTTCATTCACCCTATCATCTTTCATCTTCAGTACACTTGGTCTATAGTATACTATGTATAAGACTGTGAAAAAATGAATCGGTCTAAAAATTACTTGTAATTGGAATTCTTGACACTCCTGCTAGAATGACGGCTAGGCAATTTGACGTGTAATTTATTTTTGCCTGACGACTTCTCGCCTAGATCGAATAGTGTTATTCTTCGAAACTGAGACGAAGACTTTGGTTGGTTCAGTTTTCAAGCTGTCAGAGTACTTGACTTCAAAAAGTGAATCTTACAGGAGAAAAAGAAAACAATTTTAAAAGTGGGTTCGTTTTATTTATTTTTTTGTTTTTTTTTTCATCGCAAGTGTAAACTATTATAAAGACGAATTTAAAAGTATAGGTAACCTAGGTACGTTTCGGATTTCAGAAAAATATAGCATTTTGATGATAACAAAGGTAAATTTACAGGTAAACAATTATTCGTAAATCTTGCCATCCTCTGAGCTTTATATGCAATACTTACTTTTGGGTTAGAGGGAGCCTCTATTACGTTGTGGTAACTGCTCAGCCTTGCAACCGAAATCAAATTGAGGTTTATGCTGGTTCCACGATATTCTTCAAGTATATCGAATGTGCATGTATAACAACTAATGGTATGTGGATGAAAATTTCGTAAACCAATCAATACAAGAATCAAAATAGTGGCATCATTCCTGATTTTTGTATTCCTATTCCATGTATTTTGCATATAAATGGCATTAGAAGCATTATCTAACCCACTCCCATGTAAAAACCTTGTGGCACCAATATTTGGTGTCAAAAGGTTTTTTTGCACCACATTGTCGTTCATATTATATCATGGAGCCACAATGACGTTAGCACTAGAAAAATCAGGTTTTACTCGATTACTCAAAGGACCAGGTGGCGTCATATACGACGCCACAAGAATAATCTCAAAAGACCATGTGGCGTCGTATGACATAAGTCAGGGGGTTCTCAAAATTTTGAGTGGCGTCGTATATGACGCCACCTGGTACTTCTAGTGTTAAATATGATTATATATTTATAATTATATTAATTTATCTAACACAGACTATTTGGGGATTGAATCCTCAAAAATCCACTCCGATACACGCTTAAAATGTATTTTAATTTGCATATACATATATGGAGCAAACCTGTAATGAAGATAAATATATAATCTTCTATTGGAAGGAAGCACAGTTCTATAAAGCTCTCATTACCTTGAAATTCAATCCTAAACAAATGGAAAACAATGAACGCACATTATGAGGTCAGAGAGGAGGTACCATGGCGCATTAGCAAATTTTAAAGCGTGCAATGTACAATAATTTTGCATGTGAAAAACAAAAATGAAAGGATCCTAATTATACACGAGTATAGTATGACTATATGCTACGTATATACGTTCATGTTAATGATTGACAGAGAAAGATAAATTAAATAAATAGAAAGCTTTTATACGTATACGTGTATGAGTGAAATAGTACAATTTTTAACTTGCATTTAGGCTGCACAGAAAATTAGTCGGTTTCCTTTTATTAAGAATAAATTACTTCGTTGTCCGAGTATTGAAACGACCTCAATAATTAACCAAAATCAAGCAACTTGAATAATGATGTCTCTCGATTCATTCCATTTTAAGAATCTTCACTGAGCAATGAAAAAACCGAAACTAATAGACGTAAGCATATGTGTATATACGTAGTTATCAATATTTTAGACCCAGGTTTATGTGTTAACTTTTCGTGTGCTAAAATATGCTATAGTCTATCTTTTAAGTGTATTACTATTGGAGAAACAAAAGTAACACATGGCAATTTTGAACCGTATTAGTTATATAAATGCGATGAAAACGTGAAAAGTTCGAATGAAATTTTTAAATCTAGAGAATTTCAACAACACTTGCTGTTTGTATTGAGAAATCAACTTTTTGTTAAAAAATTGTTCACCAGAGATGAAAATTTGAACGTGCAATAGCCTGCCTGCTTATTTGTGGAACAAAAAAGAGAAAATGATGGATTAGCTAGATACGTGCATGAAGGAAAACTTACAAGTGGAACTTCTGATTAGGTTATGAAATTAATTGTCAAGGCATTCGATCTTTACAAGATGTCATTTACGAATTATATAAGTTTCTGCAAGCACGAGAGAATATAAGTATGTTCGATTTGGCACAGTTTTTCGAAATTGTTTCAAAACTGTTTTTTCCAGTCGTGATTTCAGTTTCGAATCTGAGTCTTGAAAAATGCTAACAAAATCAAAAGAAACCGTTAATCAGGAAACTTTAAATTCGATGATGATGTGGTTTGTGCTTGGTGCCATTAGTTTGTTTGGTTATGACAATTCTTTGATTGATCTGATCGATCAGAAAAAATTGATCTTTTAACTGTGATTGATCATGATGACTGTGATCTATTGATATTTTTGATCGATCAAAAGGTCGTGATCGCTAACACTATTGCAGAAGGATCTTCAACTCCACCCTACCGCAGGTGAAAATTTAATTATCTGATCATCTGATCGTCTCCCACTTTCGCCGAATTTAAGAACCAACAAACATTCTCATCAAAATCATTTGACCGTGACCAGGTATTTTTACTTGATTAATGGAAAAATTTCAACGCTGCAAAAATTACACAATAATGAAAATATTATATTTTCGACGATACATCGACAATAACGTCAAAAAATCACTTTTTTTTTTTACTCTCAAGTTATTTTACCTGCTTCTCGTTCTTTTTGTTGATCTATTACAGTCTGCTGTTTTCTCTGGGTGGTAAAGAAACATCAATCATAATTTTGAAGCAGTTTCTTTCTTTTTCCGTCCTTACACTTCACTTTATTTCCTTTTCACTCTGTTGCTAGCCAAACAGTTCAACATTTGAAGGGATAATAATGCGGTTCATGAAATTCATGCAAACAAAAATATCATCAGAGAATCTTTTCGTGAACTTCAAGTTTCCCAATAATTTGACGAGTTCACCATGCCTTTTTTTTTCTGCATCAAATTTTTCCTTTCTTTAACACCATTAGATATTGAATGTAACCTCGGCTAGATATGAGAAAAATATTGCTAATCTGTCAGTGTGGCATATTGGTTTTGAAGGGACTGACGTCATCGTTTGTAGCAGGCACTTTAAGACAAATTTCAATGGTAATTTTTACAATTTGAATAGAAAAACTGGGACAATTCGAGATTTTTAGTAGAAATTATTATATAAATAGTAATACGTATTATCTAAGATAGTAAAAAGTACCAGAAAAATATTAGATTATTTACAATAAATTGTGATTTTTACAACTGTGATGAGAAAATGTACTATTCTGTTTATATAATTAATACTATTCATTTGTCTCAATGGAGAGGGTTGGCTCCTCATAGTGCTGACATACCGTAACATCTATCAATACTAGATGACGTCAATCCCTTCTCTCGTGAGGGAGAGTATAAAAACGCTGAAAATCAAAGCTCCAAGATTTTCATCTTCTGACTGATTTCCTGCCTATTCTTTAAAAAATTGAAATAAGTATATAACTTATATTATTCTATTTTATTATTTCATCTTAAAGACTGAGGGGGAGAATTTTAGAAGCTCATGTACAGCAGCAAGAAGTTGGGAGCTTGAGCTTCAGATGGAAGCCTTTTTTAAAGTCTGCAAAGTGCTTCACCAAATTTTTCAAACTCATTTTCATTTACTTACCTTCTTTAGTTGTCGAAATAAGTAAGTATTTTGAAGGCTTCTATTTCGGGTAAATTATAACTTCAAATTTCTCCTTGATATCGTATCGATTTTTCAAACTTGAATTCTCTCATTATAGACCAGAGTGCTAAGGTTATATGAACGTTCATCCCTACTAAGCAATAAGTCAAATAATAAACTAATGGACCAGCTCGATATTCAACAATCACAATTAAATAAGCAATTTAGGTAATTCTGAATAATTTCACGAGATTCTTATCCTGTCGAGACCATTTCCTTATTTTCACTGTCATTTTGAGTTTAATTAGCCTCATTAGAATGAAGGAAATAAAGAAGCTTATCGAAATTAAATCTAGATACGGACCATTAACTGACCATTCTTTCGTAGTTTTCAGCCGAGAATTTTTGTCTAGTGTGAGCAGCGCAGCGAAGAACTGCTTGAATAAAATTCCACAGCAAAAAAAAAAACACATTAAAAAAAATGAGCAAGTTCTTTTCACGACAAATTGAGAACGTGTGCATCACAATGAATAATTTATGTATTACGGACGTCATCTAACTCAAATCGGCACTAAATTACTTAATGGCTAAATATACGCTTCTTCGTTTAAATTTAATGATTATGGGGCAGGGGTCATTTGTTTTTTGTCTTCACTTCATTTTAATGCATATATCAATTGAAGCTCACATGGGGAAAAAATGTTCACTGAAATCGTAGATGAAGATTTTCTTATTGTTTGCGAAAGGCAGATTGCTAATATTAGATCAGGATGCATGATTCCTTCATCCCTCTCCTTTTAACCACTGTACGTTAATCTGTGGAACTTCTCTTGAGAAGCGACTTTTAAAATGATTATAAGCTACCAGGACAACTCTTATGAACCAGATCAAACGCTATTTTGACCTTGATTACTGTTAACCTCTTCACATAATGCTAAATCATTGATCTCTCACATGGGTATAGAAGAAATGAAATGACAGGACCGGCACCTCTGTAAGAAGGTCAAGAGGTGACAGGTTTAATCACATTCAACTCGGTTGTTAATCTAAATAAATGGCAATGTATATTTAGCCATTTAAGATACCTTCGGGACACTGCATCAAAGTCTCCTCTACAAGCCTTCCAGAATATTTCCAAACTTCGAGGAAAATGAATATACTGTATTTCAATGCACCCATCTTTTGCCAAGTCCTATCAACTTTCACCAAGTTCTGCTAACTTTGGCCAGGTTCTATCAACTGTTGCCAAGTAAATACAAGACATACATAGTCTCCGCGCAGTTTGCGAAGGCATCAAAATAGTTGCGAGGAAAAAATTGGGGCAGCAAATAAAAAAAAATTAGGGTATCAAAAAAATTGCTGCGAGGGAGGGGAGGAGGAAGGGCCTCAATTTATGAAAAAGGTACACCCCAAAACCTCTTGCTCGCCCCTGAAATGCTCAATGCACCACAGATCTCATTTCCATCAACCACCGAAAAATCGTTCTCTTCTGACAGGGTCGCAAGTATTTATGCGACAGAAGTTCAAGGGAAAAAGCAAACGAATAAACTCGCAATTGGGTAAGGAAATGTATTTTATTTTATTAATGATAATGAAGATATTGCGGCTGCTTGATGTGAAGAAAGGACCAGTAGCTGCGGCAGCATATGCTACCTATCGAACAAAATGGAATATTATGATTATCATTTTGTTGCTCGGCTACTCATCTTTCGATTGTTCTCTTTTTTATCTTCCATAATGAAAAGTACGGAGACGATATATAACTAGAAAACGGAGTGAGAGGAAACGAGTAAGCAAGGGGGAAATGTGGGAACGGGGAAAAGGAGGAAGAATTTAAACATCCCGAAGTCACTAGCTGAGTATTAATGATAATATTACCGAACATCAGCTGTGAATAATGTAATACGGCTGGTCTGGTTCGACGTTTTGGTTTTAGTTTTTATTTGGTCTAGCGAGTTAGTCTTCACTTAACGAGTTGTGGTGGACGGCTGTGCGCATCGAAAGAGAAATTTTAAACTTCGACTCAACATTTTGACTGGTAAATTTTTCACGTGACATATGTAGCTACCGGTATTGCAGTTGTATTTTTATTATATTTTTTTTTTTAATTTTACGAAATGCGCTGTATTTTGAAGTTAATTGGTTTGTGCGTTTTGTGTATACCGTTTACTCCGTGTTCTACCTCAACGTCGATAACCACACCGACTCCTCCTGATCCACCAAAATGCCACCACGTAAGTCCATAATATTTCAGTTCACTTCACACTTGAAACTCTTAACCTGTTAGCGCATTCAATTTTTCAATATTACCGGCATATTATTTCCAGAAACGGTATAGGTATGACTGTAATATTTTTAAATCATAGAAAAGCTTTGAAATAATAATTTTGTATAAAAATATTGCCTCTTAATTGTTTTGAAAATATCTTACCCATTTGTATTCAAATTATAAATATATATTCAAAATATTTCTCTGGAGAATAAATTTTTATTCAAAGAAGATGATATTTTTGGGATACATATTTTGAAAAACATTGATATTCGTACATATAATTAAAAATATTTTTTTCGTAAGTATAGGCATTTAATTTGTTGATAAAATTCGTCATACGTAAACAATGATAGATACGAGTATGTTCAGCAAATTGAAATTCGACAAAGACCTTATTATGTGTATTCGAAATTTTCGCATGAAGTTCGCAAACTCATAAAGTTATTCTCATTCTGAAATAGGTAACTGGAAATTGAAGGCCAAATTTCGCACTCTACAAAAAGAATAAGTGTATTTTCATTATGAGATACCTATCTTCCTAATTTAAAATGATAATATTATTTGCTAGACAATTCCCCATCAAGTATTTACATTTTACCATTAAAGATTTAATTTTTTTATTTAATTTTCTCGAAGCTGGTATTCCGAAAATTTTCATTATGTTACTATTTTATAAGAATAGTTGGTATACTCCTGGTACTTTTGGTAGATATTTTCAAAATGCTCCAATATGGATTGGAAAATAAAATTTTTATTAAATTTTTTAATAATGCAAGTACTTTATACTTTTTCAAGCTGAATGTAAATGAGAACAAGGTTACTAATAATATCAACTGCTATAGTCTGTTCCAGTTAAGAGTTCCATGACGTCATAAGGATCTAAAGAAAGCGATTGGTTGAAACACGGTTGAAATCAAAAATAATTTTTTTCTCATTTGTTGAAGCATTGTGACGTCATGGAACTCTTGAATGGAACAGACTATTACATTTCTTACTGCTCATTAAGAAAAATATGTTAGTTCTTTTAGTAGTGTCCTTATTATAGCAGCTAATTAATTTTTCAGATGCCATATCACTTAGCTGCAGGTCAATAAATTCATCTTTTTGATAGTCAACTCAAAGTGCTATTTATCTTAGCCGCCAGCTTTTATCGATAAAGTAGGGTGGGGCAAGAGTGGGCACTCACAGTTTAGAAGTTCATATCTGAGGATGTAATAATCACTGGAAAAAGATTTTTGTGATTTCTATCTTTGAACCCTCCTTGACACATTTACATAGGTAAAAATTAAAGAAACCAAAATGTAGTTTCGTTACTTTTTTTGTGTATGTTTCTCAAGGAACTGCAAACAGTGATTAGGACTTTGGCCCTACATTCTAGTCTTTTTAAAAAATTCCAGTTTTCTTTGACGAGTTGATGTTCAGTAAATATTTGGTTTAAAAGGAATCCGAATACTACAATAATAAATATTGTCGAGTTCATCGCTACAGAAGGAAATTAACTACCTAATTTTTGTTTGGAAAGGAGAATGATAATTTTTATCGCGACCGAGTCATTCAGTTATATCAAAGATAAAGCGTGATGAGATAGAAAATTTTTTGATTCAAATCAACATCGAAGTTGTGTGTCATAATATCATGCGTAACCGGTCCGAAAATTTCCGAAAATTTGAATCATCCAAAACAATATTGAAATTGTCATGTCGTTAGTAACATTTTATTCATATTATTTCGTTTGCAAGCTCCTTTAGTTTTCATTTTATTTTTCATAATTGAAATCATGAAGCTCATTATTGAAGACTACCTATAGATAAAATATTATTTTCCAAATCAATTGCAGTTTTATTGATGTGGAACGAGTGGACCTATTAAAATTTTAACCACAGCTAGGATCATTTCCAATTGTAGATACCGTAGCTCAGTACGACAAAGTTTTGATATTCCTTTAATAATACTAAAATACGATATTTTGTCACGTGACCATAATAATGATAATGCTGTTGAAAATTTTCTGAGAAATGAAATCTTCAGTTCAAAAACAGAGGTGAATAAATGGGAATAACGTTTAAGATGATGGTTATCTATCGTACAAAAACTTCTTTTCCCATCGTTACCGGAGCTAATACCGAGTCAAAATTATTTCAAAAAACCCTCTGCAAGGTCATATTAGAAAAACTGGTTTACATTGTCGGAGTTCTGAGCAATCTTCTTCAGTCTGTTTTTTGCTGAATTTTCTTTGTACATATTATTATGTTTCAGGGTATATGACAATGTTTACCTACACATATACTTAGTAAAATTGCAGTGAAATTTTAGTGCATCCGTTCTGAGCAGGTCCATGTGAAACTTTCATATGGAATACATTTTCTCACTGTCTCTGTCTTTTTTCCCCTCAAAACGTGAAACGATTTGCCCTTCATTCTTTTTTCTTAAACGTTGGCCTTTGAAATGAAAAATTTTAATTTTAATTGAAGAAAAAAGTTCAGAGTCAGACTTTGACCAAAGTCCAACTTGACAGTCAGGTATTCAAGTCCAATGTGGTCAAACATTTCTGGATTTTTTTTTTTACTGAATGTTCTGCTCAAATTTAAAATAAAATTTGAACTGAAATGTTTTATTCAACAACTCTCAACTACAATTGGTTTTTTACGTCCGAAAAAAAATTTTGTCCTCGTCAAATTTTATAAGTGGAAAACAGAAGTTTCTTCCTTTTCTACTATTACAAAATATGGAGTAAATATGATAAAATATGAAGGTTCTTATCTACGGGTGTGATTTTATCGCCCATCTCACATAAAAAGTTGAAATAATAGAAAAGGGATACTAAGCTATATATACAGCTTAAAAGAGAGCTTAAGCTGGGGATTCCACCCAAAACTTTACCCACTATTAGCTCAACTTAATAATCACTCGAATCTAACTATGCATACCTAGTTATAGTTCCCATTTTAATGACATAGAATAAAAATTAATGACAATTTTCAATAGACTTCTTAATCTTTATTGTCGATTTTCTCAAAAAATGGTTTGATAATTGATTCTAGTCGGATAATACAAAATATTTCATTATTTTTTATGTGCTGTATCATATTTAAGTGTGCATATGCCGGTAAAAATAATGTATATGTTTGTACCAACTGATTGAATTGGCATACCAGCTTTACCGTATATTTTACCATTGAAATGTGTAGGTAACCAATTCATATGGAACTTTTTCGATGTTACTTTCATAAATCAATCTGTAATGTAAAATAAGGTAATACGAGTATGTATTACGTTGTGATAATGATTCACAGACGAATGAAATATGAAGAAAATTTTCCCCAATAAACAAATTGTATTAATGAAGAAAACTTTGAAAATAATGACGCACAATTGTTGTTTTGCGAAAAGTTCACTTTGCTGAACTAACCGTTACATTCAAATGTTTTCACTCGTACTTCATGTATAGGTAATACGATTATAGTACTATCTATACTTCTACTTTTATAACTGTACTAGTCGTATATACAATGGTTTTAGGTACCTAGCATAGTATGGATAATTTTTAGAAACCTGAAAATTCCTTCAACTTCAATAGGTAATGTATTATCAAGATGAAACAACGTATAGGATTTTATTTAATAGATTAGTCAAGTTAACTCACTTTTCAAAGTACTTACACTGAAGGAAGAATTAAATCGTTGGTCCAACTTCGTCCAACTTTGTCTAATTTTGTCCAACATACATCTTTTCACATCTTTTTACATCTTTTCACGTCTTTTTACATCTTTCTTACCTTCATGTGAAAAGATTATGCTCGAAATTCTTTTCTTAAATGTTAAGTTGGTAGAATTTATCGCAAGATTAATCATGAATAAACATACCCTTATCCCCTCCACGGAATTTTGACCAAAACTTTTTATTAGATTCTTTTTTTCTTCTTTTTTTTTTTTACGTTGATTTTAAGTCTTTTATTGTGAAGCCATGTAAATTTCTAGTAGCCTTAAGTAAGCAATTTTTTTGCTTTCAGGAAATTAAATCTCTCCTAGTCCCTAAAACTGTGCCTCTACGAATATTCCAAAATTTACCGCATCCTTTGATATTCACACTTTGTTGGTAAATATGTTTGTAAAAATATTGTTGCAAAAATCGTGGAATATTATCTACAAACGATAAGTATACATAGATAATACTTGTATTATGTGAGAGTCATTATATGAACTTGATGCAGTCTTTTCGTTCATTAGTAATCATAAGTTACCTAATTAAATATTTTATGTTAACTGGGGGGGGGGAGATCTCTTTCTGGAGTTACTGATTTTATGAAATTTTTTATGGTGTGATAATATGGGTAGGAAAAATATCATCCAATAAAATTTCGTAAATTTTGTTTCGATGAACTTTGAAAAACATAATAATATCTCGAATGTAAAAATTTAATTGAACATTGAAAATTAAAGAACTAACCGTAAGCTATACTTGTATAGCTTCGACGAGATCATTAACACCATTTTTTTGCTCTTGACGGAATCATATAGTTACTTACCTACCTACCTACGTATCAAAACTAAGATAAAAAAATATTAAAACGTATGCTGCATTCTAACTTCGGGACAATTCAGGTTTTATATATGAATAATTATTATAAAATAACATTTTCATACTTACTAATTTTCAACATATTTATACTATAATTTTCAATATTTTTTACTACGAATAATTCTTAATAAATTTATATTATTTTTTCATGTAAAACCTGAACTGTGCTGAACTTAGTATTCAAATATTAAAATTTAGTACCCATGCAGTTTTATCTCGGTGTACCTACTTTGGACTCGAGGGTAAATTATTCTTTACATCATTTGAAAATTGCACTTTTTATGATACTTACAGAGTGAACCAAATTTTTTAATTTAAAAATTATCTAACTGACTGAAAAGATGAAGTTGTTCAGTAAACTTATTGGTACCAACTCGTTGATAAGTAAACAAGTGTCGAGGTAGGTTAGTAAGTAATCCGCAACACTAAATTTTGACGTAGTCTTTTGGTCGCAATGATTGGCAGTAGACCATTATTCACTTGAGTGATGTTTAGCGATGAGACGAGTTGAAGGCTGTTGATCGATTGGAGGGTTATGGGGAGTGTGTGGGATGTTGTATGAATTTTTCCTTTCAGTTTTGAGTGGATGAGCTATATACACAGCATGAAAGACAAGCAGGCTACAACAGAAGCACTCTTGTGAATCGTGTAACTAAAATCCTTCGTTCACGTTTAAATTGCTGCTAGCAGAATTTTTCTCATGACAAAAGACCCTATGGCCATAAGACCGCAGCGAAAAGATGACTGCATCTATAAATCTGTGATATATACGTACGTCATATACCAAGGTACGCCTAAATACCAACATAAAAAAGGACTTTTTTCAGAATATAGGTACAAAAAACAAAAATTGAAACGTTCTTTACCCACTTCAGAAATTTTCAGAGATCGGAGTTCAACTTTTGAAAGTTGATATACTTACTGTTTTTTTTTATCTCGTTCTCGAGAATACAAGTTCGTTGATAATTTTTGGAGATGAGATCATAGTCTTTTTAAGGAGGATGATCTTAAATTACGGCAAGTACGTCATAAAAAGAATGGCGCTAATAGATAAGATAAAAATGTTGAATGATTCTCGTATCATTATTATACTGATGTTGTATTGTATTTTACCGAAGATGCCAAATGTCTTTGATTTAGAGAAATCATTTGACGGCTCTTGAAACTTCATCGTGCAAATATAAAAACCGAGGTTTATGCCCGAAATTGGCCGGTTAAAAAATCTATGGCAGTTAACTATTTACAGTTCTCGAAAACTATAAGGTTAGTAGTGTACAAACCGATTTTTCATCGAAGTCATAGATAACCTTCAACTGACAGTTAACCACATGCGATTTACAATCCACCCTAAAAAGAGAATTAGGTGGAGGTGAAGTGGTTTTTAGGAGCCCTTGCACTTTAAAAATGCGACCAATAAATAAATGAATAAAATATTCGATCCGATGTTTTTATAAAAATAGTAGACCATATGGTTTGCAGTACCTATGCTTAATATTTTAGAATCAACCATATCAATTTACACCAAAAATTCTTACTCACTAGCTTGCCACTAGATGAAACTATAAATTAAATATCATGTTTTGGAAAGAATAAATAAATATACTGAAGTTGATTTATTTCATCCCCTTAATAACCCTGGCGGTAATAGAATAGTGTTATTGTAACCTAGGTGGTAAAATCGTTTCAATCAAGTCAGAAATAATAAAACTGAAATAAAATGATGAAATATATAAATTAACAGAATCTATGAAAAAATAAAACCTGAATTCCCTTGACTGGGAAAAAAAAAAAAAAACATAATTTGAAACATGAAAATGAATTTACAAAATACAGTCAATAATGCCTTCGTCCTTCTCTAAATCAACCTTAAAAACAATATAATCAAGTCACATTATCAGCTTTAATTGAAATTGAGTGCTTTTCTTCAAGATAATTATTCTATTATGCTTCCTATTTCTAGCAGTGGAAACCGTATGCTTTTATCTATTGTCATTGCAAAGATATTTACAAAAAAAGTAGCAGAAATTCTCATATTTTTTTAATTATGTATAATATGGTATTTAAATTTTCAATAAGAGCCTTCGAGTAGCTCAGAATCTGAACTAAGGTCACATTTGCCAAAAATCAAATTTTTTAATGGATTCTGATAGAGAATTTCATATTCTGAACTGTGGAAAACTTGGTTTTTCGTTTAGCCACAAATTTTCCCTCAACAAATAGGAATTAAGTTAAAAAGGATATCAGAAATTTTTTTATGGTTGTGAAAACTACCATGGCGTATCTAGCAGTATTGCCCAAGTTATTTTTCATATATTGGCATTATCAACTTCCACATTCTATACAGTACGGGCATTAAAAGTGAGAAAAAATAGTTTCCTTCAAGAAGGGCGTATCTACCCATAGACACTCCCTTCAGCCAAATATTATTTCTACCCTTGCTAAGTAATCCACGACTCATTAGCAATTCTCATGGAGGAGGAATGTATCAATCAAACATGAAAAACCGCTTGTTTCTAAAGTCATTGAAAAAAAAAAAAAAGAGTTATAAGTAGGTAATCGATTGAATATTTCAAATGCATTTTTCTCAAAATGAACTTCTTAGAGATCCGCCTTTCTTGAAGAAAAGCACTCAATTTACATACTGCAAATCATCCGTCTCATCCTCCTCTTTCTTATACTCCAAAAAATTCTGTAATACCAATCCCTTAAGTTATAAAGTAAAATCCGAAAATAGGGTTTTTGAGCTTTTTGAACTTTATGAACTTTTGTTAGAGCCCAAACTCAACAGCAATATGTGATAGGAAAACGTGAAACGAATCAACAATTAAAAGCACTTTTGTTTCTACAAAATTTAAGTTGTTGGAAAAACGACGAGAGCACTTACTCAAGTGGTGTTCAAGCTTCAACCCAGTTTCGAAATAACAATAATTATGACGTATTTGATGCTAAAACTACTTCAAATGTCACTCTCACTTAAGCTAGTCTCCTCCCAAGAATCAAATCGCATTCATTACCTGTGCAGTATTATGGACGGAAGTCTTTGTTGAAGGTATGTATATATAAGGAAAGTCAACGAAAAAATTGTTAGCAAGTTTTTACCTAGACGCGGATGTGTGAAATGAATTCAATTTTGGAAAGATACATGGCAGTATCACTTTACTTGTAGCCTACTATGCGTGTGTCCATGTGTTTGAGATTAAGAATAGTCTACCTAGTCCTCTCTCCGGTTTCGCGAATGAAAGTGCTAGGGGGGGTCTTAAATTCTCAATCTTTACAAAAACAAAGAAATTCGTCGAAAATAATCAATAGGGGGCTAATAGCACGACGCGACGTTCGAACTTGGGAAGCATTATCTCGGCGGCTCCTGCGTTAACGCGGGCTTGAATAAAAAATGCTATAAGTAATGTATTTATAGAAAAGAAATCTTTGTGAAATAGAATTCGCCTATCTGAAAATAATATAAATATATAGTGAACACAATGCTCGTTTACGTTTATAAATTGGTGGGTAATAAAAATACGCAGATTTTCTCGTAAATATCAGTTCACTTTTGGCTCAACTACAAGTTCGCTGAACATGGAGAGACCATGTTTAAACCTAATCGCTTCTGTAAAATCTAACGCAATGTTCAATAAAATAAACTGACTACTTATGTCTATTTTTCTGTTTGACCATGTCCACATATTTCTGCTGGTTTGGAATGTACGAGCTATACTTGAGAAGAATTTTCAAATAACGTTTACGTATTTCATCCGATTCACTGACATTAACCGCAAATCTTTTACTCGAATAAAATTTTCTCCAAGAAATTTATCCTGATGTCTCTTCCCTAACCTGAAGGGGTTCTCTCCAAGAATAATTTCCTGACTGATAGTTTTCCTCAATATACAGTGGAAATCACTTATAACGAAACCGGATAATACGAAAAATCTGTTATAACAAATAAAATCAAAAGTCCCGGCTGAATTCCCATTAACCCTATGTTAAAAAAACCTGGATATAACAAATTCTTTTATAGCGAAATACCTGATATTACACACACTTTTCCCTCTGTTTTAACAAATTAAATTATATTTTTGAATGCGAGAGATAAGATAATTACAAATTTGGTTCTGCACCTAGCATAGAAGAAGCACAGCTGGCCTTAACCACCCTCCAAAAGTATTGTGTTATTAATGAAGAAACCTCTTCTCTGCAATTTTTGAAAATTTTAGAATCAAAAATGGACTCCAAAATAAAAATAAAAAGACGCAATTGACTTTGAATAATTTTTTTAAACATTAATACGTACATCATATGACCTGACTTTTTCTTTTTGTTTTTAAAAAAATGTAATAATTGTGTCTACATAGGTGTGTATTCATTTTTGTAGGTAAACAACGAACTTCTCGTAATAACTGATTAGAACAAAATAGTTTGTTATAATCGGTTATTACAAGAAGTTTGTTTTATCTGATACATCAGATAAAACGAACAACCCCTTATAACGAAGAAAACCTTCAGTCCCTTCATTTTCGTTATAAGCGGTTTTCACTGTAATGACTTTCTGACGTAGGTATGGGTATAAAGCTATAAACTTTAATTTGAAAATTCAGAGAGAATCACCTACGTGAGAATGCTAATTGAATGTTTTCAAGTTGGCTCTACACATACGTGTACTCGGCGAGTAATAGCCGGCTGGTAGCTCTCTTATCTACTTGGCTCATAAATTTGGCTTCTTACAAGTATATTGACCTGTATGTAGGTATACCTACTTAAGATCCATATACTTGCCAAGGACACCTAATCTGGCGACGTTCCATCGACCTTCCCCTTTGATCTTTCAAAATTTATGCGAGTTCTGAATCGCAGAAACTATAGAAACCCACGCAGCCACACATTTGTCTTCTTGACAGATCACCCAATACTCGTCGAGTTCATGTATATGTGGAGCCAGCTTTATATAATAGAATTTTTCATAACGCATGTTCGTAAAGTTGAGGAAAAACATGCCAGGAAGATAGCATATTTTTCAAATCTGAGCTATAGTATTTGGTTTGAAGTTTGAAATCTTCACAGTTGTGTCCCCATTTAGCCGGCCTCTATTTTAGTCTCGCAAATTCAAATTTCCATTCAGCCAGCCCCTATTTCAGTCTCGAAAATTCAAATTCCCATTCAGCCGGCCCCTATTTTAGTTTCGAAAATTCAAATTTCCATTTAGCCGACCCCTATTTTAGGCTCGAAAATTCATCAGAAATTGAAAATTACAAAGATTTTGGCCGAGAGCAATAAAATAAGAACTCCTCTCGCAGCCTTTCCTTTATTTATAGAAAGAAAATGATTTTTATTCTTGTATTTTTTTCCCTAGCTGATGACTGTGTTACACTACCTACGAGTATATATTTCATAGAAATCGCTGTTGAAAATTGAAAATTACCGAAACTAACTGTGAAAAAAAGGTGGTGTGATGAGGAAAAGAAAAGACATCAAAAAATCGTAGCAAATATTTTGAGGATCTTTCTGATTTTTGGATAAGTTGGTCTATGTAGGTAACACCGCTTTATTTTTCATACCACGGATTATGATTTTGAACCGCCAATTATTTTTTTTTTTCACCTTTCTCAGATGTTGCAAGTTGAGTGCAATACATTTTTTATCATTTTCTCACCTACTTTTGTGGACTATATGTATAGTTTGTTCTGTAATATGAAAATTTGGAAATACGAGTATAATTTCCATTGTTATTTGAATGTTTATGAAGAAATTTTTTTTCTTTTTTCCTCCTTCTTTTATGTGATTTCTTCGCTGTAGTTTTACAAAATGTTGCCTATACTATTGTTTGATTCTTGAACTTTACTTAAATAATTATACTCTATTCCATATATCTTGGCGGGTGAAGAAACTTGAAAGGTATTTCTATACAGCTATCTTAGTTCTATGCGAACCTTTTTGACGATTTTAAGTTTGTTTTTTTTTTAGTAAATAAAGCCGCATACATGTACGATGAGACTCTGTTTTGGTTTTGGAAATGAACCTCACCTGTTTTCTGTGGCTGTAAAATTTTCTCTATTTCCTGTCAATTGTTTTGGTGTTGGAAAGTATTGATTAGGTAGTTAGCACATTATTTGTTGGTCGATGTAGATAATATCATTTGAACAATAGTCCAAGTATCTTTCCCATTATTTGAATGTGAAATAGAGAGTAAGATTAAAATTTAAAATCAAGCATGTAGATTTCATTTTCATAGCGATCACCAATTAATCCCGCCGATTGATCCGTGTGTCTGAGAGAAGCGATTTCTGTATAACACGATAGTACAAAATACTTGAAGTGCATGACGTCACAGTGATTTGATAGATGAACAAACTTTATTTTAGTTTTTGACCTATCAATCTTCAACAAAATGTTTGTGACGAAAGAAACTATAAACCTGCAACTATTAGAAAAATTCAAAAACAATATTACCAATTATTAACCAATGCTGTGAGAAAAAAACTGGTAACCAAGATTGATGCCGAGAATGTAAGGCAATTATTTTTGAAATTTTGTTGAGAGATAAACAAAATGTTCATGATGGATAGCGTACCTATATATGTATATATTTTGAAAAAATAATCATTTTCCTGTGAGTGTATTAGTGGTTTTCAACGAGCAGAATATGGAAAAGAAAAGAAGATGAGAAATAACTATAATGACTTGAACTCATTCTTTCGTTTAACCCTTTCCTTAATTCTTGATAAGGTGAAAAGAAAGAAGAAATAACGAAGTACTTATTTCATTCTCAAGAAATTTGATAACCATTTGGTGACTGATAATGTGAATGAAGTTCACATAACTGCCAGCGCCATTTAAGGATTTATTAATGTTTCAAATGGTCGATTTACGAGTATAATATAATTTTTATAAAAGAATCAAATCAGCAAATCAACATTTTTGGTGAAAGTTCGTTGTACAATATTTTTGGTCGTTCTGCAATCTGCATAGAGGATGAATTATTTCATTTATTCTTAATCGAACCTATTTTGTTTGGTCTGCCCACCGACGTGCACTTTGAACGTGAAAGAAGAAACGTGCCTGCTGTTATCAATGAAAAAGCATGTCTAAAAGAAGTCGTGTTGTTCTTTGTGTTGGTAGTTGAATAAACAAAATGAATAATCAAATTAATTAATTCATATTTATTAATTATAATTTTGTGGAAAGAAAATCGACATTATGGTTGGGTGGAAATAAAAAACTACTCAAATTTGAACCGAGTGAGAGTATGATTTTTATATCAGATTGAACATGGATGAACATTTTACATTGCATTAATTGAAAGAAAAAAGAACCCACTTCGACCTCCCCTCTTCCTAATAGAACTTCGTGGGAGTGGGAAAGATCTGCTTTGGTTTTGAAAAATATTAAAATTGCGAAATGCATAATAATTATATTTTGTTATTTTGCAGTTTTTATCTTCTGCCAAAACATTTTGAGGAAATATATTTGAAAATTATATTTTAGCAAGTAACTGGAACCAGAACCAGGTATTATATAAGTTCAAGTTCAACGAAATATGTTGGACTTATTTATACATTTTAATGTAGCTATAGGATATTAGGTAGGCTATGAATAGCTTGACAGAATTGATTATGCGTGAAAATCAACGTCCGCGATGCTACTGTAAAAGTGATTTGAAGTTTGAAATTTTTTTTCAAGTAAATCAGTGTTGTTCGAGAAAATGAATTTTTGAAAATTTTTGTTAATTTTACGAATTTGTCGCGGTTCATTATGGGTCTGTCGTAAAGTGAAGCGTCATTTTGTCTAATGCTATTGAAATTTGTTACTTAACTCTCGTATTGTTTGTCTGGTACGAGCAGAAAAAATCTGCGATGTTTCTGTTTGGCTATTTTCATTTTTACTCGAGGCTTGTTTTTTATCGAATAATGGTTGACTAATTAGTTGAGTTTGTGGTGTCTGTGAATAGAACTGAAAAAATTTAATGATCTAAATGTATTCTGCTTGAAGCTTCTCCACCCAAATTTTCAAATTTTGTTATTTATAATTTTTTATGGTAAATAAATTTGGAAGTCAGCCTGCTATAGTACAATTTTCGTTACTACGCAGCATAGTAATCATTAAAATAGTGAAATAATTAGTGTTTTGTGTAAACCTCAAGTACGCTCTGAAAATAAACCTATTTCAAAAATTGGTATTTCTTCTACGTAATACTGCATAGAGCCAAAGACTATAGTCAATAATGCATCCGGTGAACAATAGGTGGGGTTGACTTGCTAAAGAAATAATTTTGCCAAAGATACAGATAATATTACACAACAAAAAAAATTAAAATCAGTTAGCCAAAGAAAGATTTAAGTTGAAAATATTTTTCTTATTTGAATAATGTACGTGTGGCCGTGTGGGTGTATTGTTTTTTAAGTCAACCCAATCCGTAAGAGAGGTCAGATTTACTCATATTGGTCTCCACTGACGGAATTAGTACTTTCACAAGGAAACCACCAAAACTGTTCGAAGCCAATCCCTACGAAAACCCCCTCATAAATTGTGTCCTCACCTAAGTAGGTACCTCAACGCCATATTTCTTTTATCTGATACAATCCTGTTGAAATTTTTCAGGTGTGTTCAAGTTGAAAATTGGCATGGCATGTAATGGCATAGATGAAAAAAAAATTTTTCAACTTGGGGGATTTTTTCAGTGGAGTAAGTAGGAGACCGTCCTACAAATACACCTGAAAATCTGCTTCATCAGATTACCGGAAGTTACTCAAAACGAATTTTGGATTTTCACAAAATCCTTAATTCTATGCTAAGTTGAAAAAAACGAAATTTGCTCTACAGCCATTTCTACTGATTTGATCAAACTGATTTTTTTCATGTGCGTTTGTGTGATGGTCTCTCACTTACTCCTCTGAAAAAATCCATATGCCATTATAGTCCGTTCACGATAAGAATAGAAATATGCAACCTGCAACAATTTTATTTATGGACGATTCGGTATGTCAAGGAGAAAGGTAAGGGGAGAATAGTCACACTGAAAACGTTTTGCACTTGATTTGCGTTATGAAATTCGAATACGCAGAACCAATCTTAGATAGTGATAAGAATACCATGGAGGCACTTTTTTGCGCCGGGGAAATCATGTCTATTCTTATCGTGAACGGACTATACATGCAAATTTTCAACTTTATCACATCTGAAAAATTTCAACAGGTTTGTATCAGATAAACGAAATACATCGTTGAGGTACTTGGGAGAGGACATAATTTATGAGGGGGGTTTTCATTGAGATTAGCGTCGGACACTTCTGGTGGTTCTCTTGTTACTTCTATAAGAGAAGATAAATAAATAATGCTTCAAAAATTAAATAAATGAATAAATAAGTTAATAACCAAATAAAATAATATTAAAGCCTCACACTCGCCCTCTGTCGGGCATGTAAAGATAAACCGTCAGCAGAATCCTTTGTTGTTTATATAAATAAATAAATTTGAAATTTGAAATTCATTGACACTGAAAGGAGTTACAATAAAAATTACTGGGAAAAAACTAATTACAAAAGTATCATTCTTCTTCCTCACTTTAAACCTTCTCATTAATTTGCAAGGAAAACTGTTTCCTATTTTCATTTTCTATAAGGTGAACATTTATCTGGTTCTGGTCTGTCATCGAGTATTGCAAACCGTTTGCGGTTTGTTGGCATTGATATCATCATTGACACCCCAAATAGGGTCGTCAAATAAAAGTCGACAATGTCGTCGGTCGGCGTAGTATAATTGAGACGAAATTGGAGTAGATATAGGCTTGCAGACTTGCAAATAGGCGTACATTTGTGAATTACACCGCTGGAGTGGAACGCAGATTTCGGACCTTTTGCCAGTTCCTATGACGATGCAGTCGACGAATTATGCGAAATTTCACTTCTACAGTTTAATGAGTAATATTCGGAAATTGGGCAAAGCATAGTATTCTGGCGATCGGTGGCCATTTTCTCTGCTGTATAAATAAACGGATGCGACATTATATTATAATTCGTTCTGTCTTCTGTTTGAATAAGTTAATTTTACTCTTTCTCTCCTGCACGAAATCTAGGCAACAAAATGGTCTCTTTGTGTGATTTTAATAGGAGAAAATCATAATTAGGTACTTATCTTTCGAAATTAATCGCGAAAGGTGAGTAATTTAATGTTTGTCAATGTCTTGTAAAACACCCGCGTAGTTGCATTAATCAGCAATGACTTGTCGCTATTTCGAATTTTCGTAGGTTAATAAAGTCACTTCACACCTAACTGATGTAACATTTGTAAAAGATTGCTCAGAGAGGATGAAGATTCAAGTAGAAAAGGAAAATGGTTTAAACAAAATTGGGCATTATGTAGACCATCAACTGATTGGCTGTGAAATATTTCCGCGTTTTAAATGGGATTATTTTATGTGTGCATCGAAGCAGACAGATATGACTTTGCTCTTTGCACTTAGATTTCAGAAAATTGGCTAGCTTTTCAAGCCGGAAATAAATATCATCTTTAATCTTCGCTCTTATGCGAAGTCTTTGACTGACAAAGCTACTAAAACAAATTAGCCCTATGGTGAAATATTTGAGGTGAATATTTTTTTAGAAAAATTGTAATATTGTATGGCAAGGTTGAAATATATTTTATTCAAGAGTGCCATAGTTTGAAAGGGAAAAAAAAGGTATGATTTCATTTTTTTAATATCCGAATGTGACTTTTTCATGTTTCAGGCATGCCATGCTACGGATCCTCATAAAATTAATATTCATATGATTGCTCATACACATGATGATGTTGGATGGCTGAAGACTGCCGATCAATATTATTACGGAAGTAAGTAAAGTTTTCAATTCCACGTCACTCCTCGTAATTTACTCTTACGCAGTTTATAAAATTCTATGACTATAAAGTCAATTTCAATATGTACTTATGTTGACCAATTTACGTTCGTACTTTTTTCAAAAATTCTTGTTATTTCTAAGTCGATGGCACCGTGCAAAACAGTCATACCTCCATTTTACATATATGTGTATGTGTACGTATTAAAGTTTTCACCGGAGCAAACCGAAAGTAGACATTCATTAAGATGTTATATGCAATCGAGTGATGTATCTATGAATTTTCTTTTTGCTATTGATAGTTGGTGGTATATTCTTATATCAAGTGATATAGAACTTGAATATGTCAAAATAGTGGGAAAATGGAGATACGACTTTTTTGCACTGTGTCATCGATTGAATATTATGTAAAATAAAATTTTCTCATTCCTGCTAGATAATGAGTATCGGCATATCGCAGTGTAAAATATTATTGAGACCTAGTTATTTGGTGGAGGTTTTTTTTCATGATAATGAATGGATATTTTTGATGAAAGTCACTTTTCCTAAGATTTTGTCGTCGTATCCTCTTCTCCTACAGATGCGTTAAATTAAGTAACAGAATAAAAGTTAGGTGTGTGGTTTCAGATTAGAAATTCAAGATTTTGGATTCAAATGTTAGAAAAAACTAACTTATATGCATATAAAATTTGAGTTTTTTCTCAGCATCATTGAGAAAATATTTGCTTCTTTTCTAATAATTCATTTGTATCTTACAGGTAATAAAGGTCATTCACCGGCTGGAGTTCAATATATTTTGGATTCGGTAGCGTCAGAATTAGTGAAAAATTCAGCTCGTAGGTAAAATAAGTGATGTCCGAACTATTTAAAGAACTAGTATGAGCATAAAATAAAAAGATGAAAACAAAATTTTCATAGCTAATTTTTTGCAGCCTTTTGTCGTAGATCTTGCCCAAAGGTATATTTACTTGAGCCATTAAAAATTTTCCTAAAAATAGGAAAAGTGAAGATTATATTTTTTGGTTTTAGCAAAAATTTAAATTTTATTTTTATTCGAGTATTATCAAATTATTAAATTATTCTCCCTCTTTACGGGCGAACCAAATGGACCTAAAGAGATTTAGGGTGACGAATAAAAATTAATTATAAAATGAATTCATATAAGATAAATTATCTTCAACATTCTATGAAACTGACTCATTCATACTTGATAATTTCAATTACAGATTCGTTTACGTGGAAACAGCATTCTTTTGGGCCTGGTGGGATGAGCTAGATGAAAATGATCGTACAACTGTGAAAACGCTTGTAGAAGAAGGTCGTTTGGAATTTTTACACGGTGGTTGGTGTATGAGCGATGAAGCAACTCCACATTATTCAGCCATGATCGACCAAATGACTCTCGGATTAAAGTAAGTAAAAAATGCTGCGGACAGCTAACAGTTTCGTAATTTTTCTGACAATGAACCCCTCTTTGAAAATAAAAACTGCAATATGAACTACCTAATTTTTATACTTTTCAAAAACCTTTGGCCGCTCTCACATTTCTTTGCATAATTTTCAGGTTCCTAAATGACACATTCGGAGAATGTGGTCGCCCAACTACTGCATGGCAAATTGATCCTTTTGGTCATTCGAGTGAAGTAGCGATCGAGTTCGCCGAAATGGGTTTCGATGGTTTATTCGTGGGCCGTATCGATCATGACGATCATAAAACCCGTAAAAGTAGCAAAACCATGGAAATGATCTGGAAACCAGACCCGTCTTTAGGTAGGTCCTGATCACATGGCGCAGCTTTGCTTTGTAAATTTCGTACCTACATCTTAATGGCTTAATTAAACTCATTTTAAAGGTGAAGCTGGTGAATTGTTTACTTCGGTGTTATATGATTTATATACGGCTCCACCTGGGTTCTGTTTCGACGTTTTTTGCTCCGACGAACCTATTATGGACAATAAGAAGCTTCACGGGTACAACGTTGACGAGAGGGTAATAACTTTTTTCCTTTCTCCTTTTAAATGACTTAATTCATACTATTTTTATGGAATCATATTTTGAATTCTGAAATAGTGGGGCCTGCACTTGGATAAAATGGGTAAAATTGGACTTATTTGCTTTCTACGAAAGATTGCCCAATGATTGCATGCAGTTTTGGAGGTCAGTAATGACAAAATACGTACGAATTTTATAATGTCCAAAATATCAAAAAATACAGAAAACTCATTTTCAAAATTTCTGGACTTACAAATTATGTACTTACTAAACTGAGGTGACGATACATTATAAAAATTTCCAAATTATGTACTTAACTGAGGTGACGATACATTATAAAAATTTCAACAATAAATAGTAAGTAAGTATATAATATGTTGAATTGCATCAAAAAACTTTATAGTCTGTAAAAAACAAATAAAAAATACGATTAAAAAAAAAGTATCAAGACTATTGGAAATAGTATAGCCTGTTACATAACAAAGAAAAAAAAAAACAGAAAACTACTAACAAACCGCCAAGAAATAATTCATCGAGAGATTATTGAGTGGTGTATTTCAAACAATATAAACGAGTTGGTGTTTTGTACACGAGTGAAAAGTAAAAAAAAAAAGAATCTACATCGATCTAAATACTTGGATGAAAATCAGTGCAGTTTTGAATGAAACAATGTTATTGAATTTGATGATAGATGTATATTATACCCTTACCAATTCATTTCAGGTCAAGAGATTTGAATCCATAATGAAAGAATATAGCTCCGTCTTCAAATCTCGTCATGTTGCGGTCACATTCGGCAATGATTTCACTTACTCCGTAGCCTCAGCTTGGTTCAAAAATATGGATAAACTCATCAAGTACGTAAGTAGCCTAATATTAGGTATAGTATCGTCTCCCTAAAAGATATTATTACCCCTTGCACTATGCTGATTCCACATCTGATCTCCTCAATACATTTGTCATCTTTAGTAATTAATGCGTACATTTCATTTCAGATACACGAACAATCGTAGTACGGATTTCAATTTACTCTACTCTACGCCCAGCTGTTATCTGCAGGCTATTAATTCGCAGAATTTAACATGGCCTGCCAAAGAAGACGACGACTTCTTCCCTTATGCTAGTGATGAGCATTCTTACTGGACCGGGTACTTCACGTCGAGACCCGCATTTAAATTATTCGTATACTATTCGAATAATATTTTACAGGTATGTCGTATAAGGGCGTCTCTATTAGCTCAGCTGTGTTGGTACCTGGTACCTAAATTTAGATTAACCACGAGACAAATTGAAATTAATTTTTATAAAAATTTCTTTGTCTGAATGGTACACTTGACCGCAGAACCCACGTGGTATCTGTCAGTATAATATAAGTAATAAAATTATGGAAGGATATAACATTTTACGTTTATAAGCCTCTTTATGACCCTCCATATCACCTTTGCCATATTTTGTCGAATTTTAGCAAATGTGATGTGATCTACGAAAAAATTACCACAACTCGGCAAACTATTTTTCGAGAAACGAATAAAAAATGATTGTCAGGTAAAAAATAATGGATTTTTCTACGGATGAATTACCTCGTGGCTTCGATAAGGCATGCAGATCTGGTTATCCATATGCTTGTTTCGGAAGGTTCTCCTTTTCATTTTTTTAAGCTTTCGTTCGACTCATAATTACTGATTATTTTGATGACCGCAACGGCGTCACATGGTCATTCATCCTTTTTGTTCTTTTATATCAGTATTCAGTATTGTAAACTTACTACAAATATTATTTTATAGGACTAACATTTTATATATTTCAACTGATTTTTGAACATTTCAGATGACAAAACAACTTGCTACTGTTATTGGTGAAAAATTATTTGATGAAGAATTCTATTTTAAACGGGCGGTCGGCATTTCTCAACACCATGATGGTGTTTCTGGAACTGAAAAACAGCACGTGACTGATGATTATGCTTTGTACTTGGATGAAGGGTTAGAAAAGGGAAAGCAAATTATCACCGAAGTTTACAGGTATCGTAAAAGTGTTGCTTTTGTCGCGAACAATCGCTCGAATATCTATTAAAACAATTAGTCATGAAATTAACAAATATGGTACCCCTGAAAATTAAGATTAAATGAAAAATTTATTTTCGAGGTCAGAAGTATTTTCGTGTAAGTAGGTATTTGAATTTTCCCTGTCTGAAAGGAAGAAAGAGTAGCCTTCTGAAAGTCCGTATTCAATAATTGATGCATATCGTTCTTGAATCGCAGAACAAGAAAACACTCGAACAGTCTTTTGCAAAAATATGGGGTGAATTCGATTTTCAAGAATGCCACCAAAATTGCCAAAAAACCTGAATTTGTAACATCTTTATTGGTTTTAGACACGTTTTCAATTTGTTAAAAAATCTTACGATGACTTTTTTGAAAAGACAAATTGGTCATTTGTATATGGCAATACACTTTACGTTATTGTCATAAATCTCAATGCATTGGCTGACATAAAACAAGCAAGAGGAGGGAAGCCAATATTACAATAATTATGTGATTACCTGTGTGTGAAAAACCAAAACATATAAAAGGAAGTCTGAAATCAAAATGATGAGTATTTTCATTAAGCTCTCATTTTTTGTACAACCCTTTAAATAGGGATCAATTTTCTCGTTTCAATTTTTTTTTTTTTCTCATCGTTAGCTTCTTTCCCCAAATCTGGTCATGTTTGTTTTCTTCTGTATCCACATAAATTAATGTGCATATTTCTCACTATTTCTGAGTGCCATGTTAAGATAGAGATAGATAAAATTTGAATATTTTTGTACGTAATTTTTATTCAACAGAGATATATATGGTGAACAAGATTTTCCGGAGCAAAATTTTTGCACATTGCGAAATATTAGTCAGTGCAGTATCAGTGAAAGTGGCCAAAGCTTCGTGGTTATCATTTACAATCCACTATCTAGAAGATTATCTTTTCCGATCAAAGTACCCGTCACAAATGATTTCTCTCACCACGTTTACCTCCAAAATGGTAATAAAATAATAGTAGCTTTTCTAACAAAATAAGCCGTAATTTAAAAAATATTGAACTACTTGCAACCATTTCATTTTTCCCTCTAAAAGTGCACATTCTTTTTCACATTTTATTGTATCTTTTTAAACAGGTACAGAAATAGAAATCGATTTAGTTCCAATTCCGGAACAAGTTAGTAAAATTCCCGGTCGAACTAGTAAAGCTACTCATGATTTAATCTTTATCGCCAAAGATTTGCCACCTCTTGGGATTGTGAGTTACTACATCGAAGTGGAGAAGGGAAAAAATAATCCTACTGATAAAAATATACAATCTGCGACAAATGATACAGTTATTCTGGACAATGGCGTAAGTGATGATGAAATTTGTCCAACAAACGTTTTGTTCTATCAACCACCTTCTTCAGATGAAATAAATTCTATTTTATCTGCAGATAATCAAATTGGTGTTCAACAAAACTGATGGTATGCTGCAAAGTGCCTCCAAAAACGGAGTAACGTGGCCCTTACATCAAAATTTCTATTACTACAATGCGACGAAGGGATACAATTACAACGCTGAATCGAGAGCTAGTGGCGCCTATATTTTCCGCCCAACTAGTACCGAACCACAAGCTGCAGCCTCCTCAGCCACTATAACGCAATATCAAGGTAACTTCGTTTGATTTTTGCCGCATTTGCCCTATCGGTTTTTCCATCTTACATAATATATTTTGTTATTTCATTTTAGGAAACAATGTTTTTGAAGTGCATCAAAAGTTTAACGACTGGATTAGCCAAGTTGTCAGACTATATAAAAATGTATCCGATATCGAATTTGAGTGGGTTGTCGGTGAAATTCCCATAAAGTAAGTTAAATTAATGAATCTATTATTACCAAGATTTCGGCACTCATGAGTTTGAATTGAAATACAAATGCTGCCGGGGTATATTCAAGACAGTGGCATACCTAGACCAACATTTGTAAGGAGGCATTTCTCATATCTACTTAAAATGTGTACTATTTTTTCTTGTTTTTACCCCTTCATTGCTATCTCTTATGCATTTTCTGTGGCTCGGGCCCTCGGGGGTTGAACCCACAACTTCGCCCTTTTCCCTTGCCCGTACCGTACGCCACTCGTACCAAGTACTTGAGAAAGGAAATGAAGACATATTTTGTAGCGTTTAAAAACAATAATTATAAAAATGATCACATTTCATTATTTTTGTGCCTGCTGCGAAGTATTCTGTATTCTCCAGGGGTGCTGTGATCCCCCAAGACTTACGAGGAGTGACGACCCTCCCCGGGGCAACTGGGAACGATAAACCGCCCATTCTCCGCGAAGAAAATTTTTGGTACTCGGTTATCTTTGAAATTATTTTCTAAATTTAAAATAAATCGTCCCCCCCCCCCCCAATCGTCTACGAGGAGTTGCTCCTCAAGATTTTGCCTTCACGGCACCCCTTATAATATGTTCAAAAACTTTGCATTTCCTGATTTCTGCTCAGGGAATTAATTTGTATGTTGAGCACTGGTATGGGGGTTTTTGAGGTCGCTGAACACGAATCTGGAAGCCGTTTTTGGCGGCGGTACTCGCCTGGCGAGATGTGGCCAAAAAAAAGTGAAAAATGCTCCTAAATGGGTCTAAATCGCGACGTAGAGCAAAACGAGTCGCAGATTCGGATTCAGCGTGACAAATTGAATAAATTACACGTGTGTTGGGTCAATTTGAAGATTGGGTACCTGATGGTGATTTTTATCCGGAGATTATTTTGAAAAATGCAATGTCCTAATGAGCACCGCTTTATTTAGCCATTTTTTTTTTTTCATCATTCAGTAGCTGAGACAGATAATTCGATAATTTGCTAACATATTTCAATTGAACCAAAATTTCCTTTAATATTATTATAATACAGGGGTACTGTGATCCTCCAAGACTTACGAGAAGTGACCCCCCCTGCTCCGCGAGGAAAATTTTCGGTACTCGGTCATCTTTAAAATTATTTTCTACATTTAAAAAAATCCCACCCCCCCCCCCCAAATCGTCTGCGAAGAGTTGCTCTACAAGATTGTGCCTTCCCGGCACCCCTGGTATTCTCAAATAATTTCTATCTTCAGTCAACTCGAAGGATTATCTGTACCTTCGTTCAAAACATTACATCCTACGCTTAATAATTTTACTGTGAAAACTATATGTTTGGACAATTATACCTATTTTATAATATTGTTGATATTGCCTTCTTCTCGTAGTGATTGGACTGGCTTAGAAGTGGTTACCAAGTACTTGACGGACATTCCGTCGAACGGTACTTTTTATACGGATTCTAATGGAAGACGTTGGATGAAACGAATTCGTGACTACAGAAAATATTGGAACCTCTCTACTAGTACAGAGACCGTATCTCGCAATTACTATCCCTTAACCTCAGCTATATGTCTTCGAGATTCCTCGAAACAAGTTACTGTGCTGACTGATCGACCCGAAGGTGGAACTAGCATGCGTAATGGCGAAATCGAAATTATGGTAACGCATTTATTTAAAGCTCATTTTCATAACCTATCTTCTTGAAAAGTTTTCATTACACTGAGAGAGATGAATAGGTAGTCTGTATATTAATTGAGTATAGTGAAAAGCAGGAAGGGGATTTCTGCAAAAATACACTTTTGAGGAAAACGCATTTTTTGAAGTTTGCATGTGAGCCAAACTGATGTTAAAATCGAATTAGGCCAATGAAATTTGGAACAAACAGATGAATTATTGAACCTCAAGTATACCAAAGGAAAAGTCTATAGAATGCACAGAATGGCCGAGAGCACTGAAGTTTTATGTGCTTAATGGGTTTGAATAATGTATTAATGAAAGATATTTTGTTCAGTATAACCCTATGCTATGAAACTTTACCTTGTGTATAGGTATAGGTTACCCTAACCTATTTATGTTATCTTCTGTTACCTGCTTAAAACCATTTCTTATTTTCGTCGTAGTTGCACCGTCGATTACTGTACGACGATAACAAAGGAGTGGTTGAACCTTTGGATGAATTAGCTTTCGGTAAAGCCCTGGTTGTTCGTGGTCGACATACACTTCAAATTAATAATCTTACCGCCGCTGATGCCGCTCATCGATTTAAAGCAGTTGAATCACAGTATGCACCCATCTCAACTCTAAGTAAGACTCCATTCACTCGAGATCAATGGGTCAAGAATTATTCCACCAAAAAAGTATGCTAATCATTCTTACTTAATTTGTGTAGGGTAAACCGCAGGGTAATTGAGACTTATCTGTTCTAATTCGCTGGAATTTTGTTGGTAACTTCTCTCAAGAGTCCTTTATCAGTCTTCAAAATTTCAGAACAATTATTATTTTCATTTATCCCGCACTTGAGGCAAATGTGAGACCCATGGAACATAAGATTTTTACATTGAAATGCAGTGCATCGAGATACTTTGGAACAAGAGGAAACATAATGAGGATAACAAAATTGAACCCCTATTGTGATTTACTCGCATAATGTTTGGAAAACTTTATTTCGGTTCGGTCAAATTAAAGAGAAAACCAAAACTATAAAGTTCCTTTATTTCATATTCTTTCTCTTTGTAATTGATAAGGAATTTGTTTTAATTGTTCATTCTTGAAACTAGTTTAATCCGACCTTTATTTAAACACCTTATCGTCATAACTGCATGAGACTTCCTTGAACTTAGTTTTTGATAAAGACAAGTTCGTCTAAAAAATATCACGAAAATGTTGAATGTGTACACGAAGGCAAAATATAGGCAATTTGTCTGACACATGTGTTAGGAGTTGGCAGCCGAAATGACGATATTCCCGAGTTCTTAGTTCAAAACGTCACTTACAATTTGCTTTCTTTTTTTTTTTTATTAAGTTTTGTATCGAATTGGATCTATCCTTGAACATATTTTCTATGCCCCAACGAAGCTGTTTTTTTCCTCAATTTTATTCTTTTAAACTTTTTTTCAAAACCGCAAAATTATGTTGTTTTGAGAACCTCAAGTAATGCCTTAAAATTTTGAAAATCAAAAAAAGGCTTTGTCCGGGCATAGAGAATATATTCAAGAATAACGCATTTAAATTAGAGCCGATTCGATACAAAACTCTGCAAAAATAACAACGGTAAATCGTAAACCTTACGAAAAAAGCGGAAGAGGACTAGGTACTTCCGAATATTGATGGATCTCATTTACCCCGAAAACTCGAATCATTTTATTCTATTTTGAGTTAAGTTGGATTCATAATTGTGTACCGTAAATGTATATCTGTGATTTTTTCCACAGTTCTCAGTGATAACTTCTGAACTTCCTCCCAATGTGCATTTATTGACGTTAGAAAGATGGCGAAAAGACCAGATATTATTGAGACTGGAACATCTTTTCCAAGCTAATGAAACTTCCGAATATGCTAAGCCAGTGAACGTAGATATCAAAGTAAATTACCAACTCACTAGTACTTTGCTTGAATACTGGATATTGAAAGTTTGGGAGAAAATATTGATTGAACCTTATTTATGTTTACAGGACTTGTTTACCCTGTTTAACGTTAACAAAATTACAGAATTATCTTTAGCTGCTAACTGGGAAAAAAGTAAACTACAACGACTGAGATGGCAATCCCAAGGTTCGAGTAATAAAGTGTCAGAAGCTAAAGATACAAATACTACGACTTTACAACCAATGCAGATTCGAACGTTTTTATTGGATGTAGGGAAGAAATGACTTTCAATAATATATGATTGAATAATTCTAATATTCTCGTTGTAATTTGTTTTTTAAGCTGTGTGATCGTTGAATTTTTAGTTTAACATGAATTATTTGGATTCGATGAGTTTCGTAATAATGTAATATAAACTGTTTATTGTTCTCAAAGGTGTTGCTAAAATGTATATATTGTTTTAAAATTTCAATAGATATTAACCTCAAAGCTAATAGTCGAGGGGAGAGGAATGTCCATGTTTCTTACACACATGTACAATCTTTATACAGTGTGATTCCAATTTCGACACATCATAAGAAAAAAGCATTTGGTGCGTTAAAATTTGAATCATCCTGCATAGGTATAACGAGTATAGGTACGTCTTGCCATTAATTTACCATGTAAAACATTTTCATTACGCATCCGTCTGCGGCTATTTGTAGCTGAAAAGTGTTATTAAAGACCGGGAAGAGTGTTGAAAATTGCCGAATCATGCACTTTGCTTCATTATTATGTATCCGTACTTCACGCCGTTTATGGAACAAAGTTGTATCTCAATTTTATCAGATTTTTCAGGACATTAGGAGAGCAAAAAGAAAGTTGACATTCACTAAGGTCTTATGTGAAATCGAGTAAATCTATTATGAATTTTATGGAACGAAACGTTTCAAAGGTTAATGAATGGAAACCTGCTAGGAACTCGTTAGACCGACAGAATAATGCCGGTCCATAGCCAGAGAAAGACCTTGTAGCCAGAGTAAAATCCTTTGGGGCGCGAACTGTGCAGACCTAGGAAAGCAAAAATTTTTTTCCAATTGAAAATTTTTCAAAAAAAAATTATTTCACTAAAAAATTTAAAAATGGGCTTCCTCTTTCTGAAATTCTAGGAAAAATTGGAAATTTTGCCAGAGGGCTTTAACCCCCGACGGCCGCAATGACATCAAGCAAACTACGTTGCAAAAGTTCCAATGAGTGGAAACCTGCTGAAAAGTAAAAACTACGGGAGACTAGCCAACCCTGCAAAGTGGCTGCTGCTGCAGACTACAGCATAAAGTAATAACTACGGCACATACGATGTAGTTTCGTATTATAAGAGAAGATAGCGCTAATGGTATGGTTTTAAGTTTTAACCAGGTTTCATGCATCAGCAGATTCATTCCCATGAAAAATCCAGTCATATTTTTTTTTAAACCATTTGATAAGAATCTTAATACTCTTATCTTTAGTGTTTCCTGTTTAGTTCAGACTTCAGATATAACTGAAGTGTGATTCTAGTTCATGTGTCGTTCTGTAATGTATTGAATATTTAAATTGGAATCTTATCGGTGAAGAATAAAGCTCTTCCTACAATATTAAAAGAGAGCTCACGGGGAAACAATAGAATGGAGTCGTGTTCGTCAGCATCAGTAAGTCCGAAATATGATTGGTATCAGACGGATGCCAAAGTTGTCATCACCATACTCGTCAAGAAAGTTGTTCCAGAAAGTGTAAATGTGAATTTCACGAAGGAGAACGTATCGACTTCCATTAAATTATCGAGTAACGAAGATTGTGACATGAATTTCTGTTTATCGCATCCGATTGTACCAGAAAAATGTACCTTCAAAGTGACGCCATCTAAAATCGAAATTCACTTGGCGAAAGTTGCCTCCATAAAATGGAATATGTTGGAGAAGAAAGTGGAAGTGGCGAAGCCAATAGCTGGTCCCAAAAACTGGGACGCCTTGGCCAAAAATTTGGTGTCCGATAAGGACGAAGAAACCATTGACACAATGTTCAACAAAATTTACGCCGATGGTTCGGATGAACAAAAACGAGCCATGCTCAAATCATTTTACGAATCTGGTGGCACCGTTTTGAGTACCGATTGGAAAGAAGTGAGCAAGAAGAAAGTGGACATAAAACCTCCGGAAGGAGTCGAATTTAAACCGTGGACTAGTTGAATTAATAACGCCATGTGTTCATTCTTAATTATTTTGTTTATTTTAAAATTTTCTCCTAATGATTGTGATTTTTTTCTCGTAAAATTAATTTCTTTTCGCAGTTAGAAATAAGAATTAAGTTTTCATAAGTTTTTCTTAAATTTTACTCAGTTTCATTAAGATACGCAAGTAGTCATTCAATTTATCATCCTTATTTCTACATGAGTGATTAATTTTTGTTAATAAAATCATTAATGAAATATTCAGCTTGAGTAACTTTACAGATCTCTGATCTTTATTTTAAAATATGTATAAAATCAATTTTCCATCAGACACGAATAATGTTAAACTTGGTCTCGTTTGAAAGCTCAACAAATGTACAATCTGGTTAGAGTATTAAAAAAAATGTTAGTAGCTTGATTAATTTGATTAAAAGAAAAGCATAACAGAGTTCCGTAAAAAATATCCAATCAATTTTTCATTTTCACCCCCAAGTCCCGTTTCCGCATTCATCAATTGCATTTCACCGATGAGCGCTAATTAAGAAAAACCCTGTAATATGGATTAAATCTTTACCATGGGATTATCATATTTTTACACTGAGCTAAACTTGATTCTTGGTTTCTTTCCTACGAAAAAATATAAAATAATTGATATTGTTTGAAAAAAAAAAAAAAAAAAAGATTTAATATTACTGAGGATGTCCCAAAAGTACTTCACGTTATACAATAGCCTAATTGAGATGGTCATCAGGTTCGTACTATATTTCACAAAAATATAATGATATTCCGAGCATTTCAAGTTAATAAAAAACTCTCAGGTCTCATAGAATATTTCGACTGCACTCTGACGATATCCAGGTTTTTCTCATCGTTCATAATATAATTATTATTCTTATCATACATTGATTTTTATATCATTTTAATTTGCTACGGTCTAGAAACAAAATAAAAATAAAACGTAATCGTGAAAATATATTAAGTTTTTTCTTCAGGAGCAAAAAAAAAAAAACTTATTCTAAGGGAAAAACATTTAAAGTCGTTTTATATAAACACGCTGTACTTAAGAGTAATGACTTATATCAATTTATTTAAAAGAACAAACTTAACAGAATGAAGAAAAAAAAAAAGACCAAAGTGTGAATGAAAAACGAGAAAAATAAGGAATACACGTATCACAGTAACGAGGATGTAGAAAATTTGCCACTTTTCAAATGTTTGATGCATTTTATAATAAATTCAGTAACGATGATGCCTTATCTATTTGACGGTGTATAAATTGCATTTGAAAAAGAAATCATCTAGTGAGAGCTGCTCGTACCTTTCTCAGTAGAATCACTTGGCTCCTTACTAGGCAGAAGAACAAACTCAATGTCCTCTTTCAACAAAGGGGATGATTCGTCCTTACTTTTGGTAACATAAGAAGGTGAAATTATCAGGTTGTTTCTACTTTTAATGTGTCTCGATATGGATGTCCCTGGATGAGAAGTTACGAAAATTAATATGATTAAAGATTGCTCTAATGTTATTTATCGCCATAAAAGAGCTTACCAACAACACCTAAATGTTCTTTAATATCGGCTCCCACGTCGGAGAAATCTAACAGTGCGTAGAATGCTTGTTTCCACGATTTCGGAGTGCAACTCACATCTGTATACGGCTCGATTGTAAAACTATAATGGTGGCCGATTGCAGCTACAAACATCTCAAAACAGAGAAGAAAGTTCTGCAAAAAAAAATTATGGCCATGAATCAGAAACTGAGAAAATGAAAATTAAATTATAAGGCCAGTTCCACGTAAGACAAAATCAGTTAAAATCAGTTGATCTTGCAAAATAATTCATTTTCATTCTCTTTTTTGTTAACGAAAAAGTATCAAGAAAACTGATATTAACAAAAAAAAAAATAAATAAATCTCTTTTTAACATACTTATTTGAAAATAAAAGAATTTTTAAATGCCATAAAAAGTAAAAAATATTTTATTTCCAAAAAATACTATGACAAAGCTTGGCTGCCACTGATTTTGCTGAAATCTGGCAGGAAGGTAGGGTACCATACTACTAATGTTATTTTCAAAGTATAAGGATTATTGATTCAAAATGTATTTTAGGTGAAATTCCACTTTCAAAATTTACTAAAACAATGATTAAAAATTATTAAAATACTTGCAGTTGTAATCAAATAAATAAATAAAAAGTAGGACCGAATAGTTATATTTTCTACCACCGCCGGGTAAAGACTCTTTCATTGGAGACAGCCCCAATAGATATGATACCTCATACCACATACTTTGTACTTGAGTAAGAAAAAACACAAATTTATTTTTACGCTCATATCTTAAATAGTGCCCATCTATTAAAAAATTATCAAGTTACGGATCATCAATTAACAACCATGCTTTCAATATTAACTAGAACATTTTTTCATTTTCTTAATTTTCTTCTCATTTTTTCTTGCGCTATTGAGAATTGATTAATTTTTCAAAATTTTAAAAAGAACAAAATCAATAAATCCTGAAGAATACCAACTTGATTTCAACGGTCAATGGACAATGGTAAACTTGGAAACAGAAATTGAAGAATTAGAATATGAAACTGTAACTCACTTGAATATAGGCAGCTACATCTTCTCCAGCTTCTTCTTCATTGAAACTTGACATCTTGAGAAACGGTTTCAGAATTTTTGTGAATACCAGAAAGTATAAAATAACGCTTTGACTAAAAAAAAAAAAAATGAAATTGGAAATTATAATTAAAAACTAAAAGGGACGAAAAAGGAAGTAAATTTATGACTCACAAAAACGAAAAAAATATAACAGCTTTGATACATAAAAATTTGCCAATTGGTTTCATAGGAGCCAGTTCTTCTTTCGTGGCCAAGTAGAACAAAACGAGGCAGTACATGGCTACACACTGAGATATATTGTTTACGATAAGAGTAAAACCAAATCCTATATCTTCCTTTGTTTTGTCTCCGCTGAAATGGCAATATCTGGGAAGAGAAAAAAACAATAATAATGATTATGAACGAGACAATTTTTCAATTCAAAGAAAAATTGTCTCATCACAAGTGGCAATATCCTTGAACTTAGATCACTCCCAACTTCCCAGTTAAACTATTTAGTTTTTAAAACTTCGAATTTCAATGTCTGAAGACAAAAAGGACAAACATGATTTAATCGGCACACATTATTCACAAACCGAATTCGCAGTAAAATCAAAAACTACGATAATTTAACGCATTTTTAGTCAAGAGTGAAAGTTCCCAAAAAGTAGACAAGAGTACTAATGTTTCGATTTGATTTAATTGATTCAACTCGTAATATTTAGAATTTAGAAAAATCATAATTTTGTTTTGAGAAATTATTCGAACATGATAGCATTATGGTGTGATTGTATTCAAGGGGCAATGCAATCACACAGAACACTGAAATTTAAAATTTTTGTGAAATTAATACTGTGGCAACTTTTACACAGCGTTTTATAACATCGACACACTATTTTCCCTGACTGGGCAAAAATTACTTCACTTACAGAATAAACACAGTCGTCATTGGTCGAATAACGGTATATTGTAGGATTCCATGTTTGCATTTGTGAATTAATTCCCTGAAAAAGTACAAAAAATTAATAAATAATGGATGTATTGAATGACGTTAAGAGGAAGTAAAATCGTAAAGAGGGTGGAGGTTACATTATTTGTAATTTCGGCCAGTTAAGATGGACAAAGCAAACAAATTTCAGCGGAAAAGTTCAGCCAGAGAGGCGACTAGGCGCACTCCACAAAAAATTGACATAGTTAATTTACATGACATGAATTAAGTACCACCTACTTTCCCATTTTCCATTCTTTGAGAAACCAAAATGGAAAAAAATGAGGTATTTGACGTTTTTCGCTGATAGTTTCGTCTAAATTGTCATATCTTTCATGTAAGTAGTTGAATAAAAATCTCATAAAACTGTAGATGACGTATGCCTCGTAACACTCGCGAAATGAATTCAAAAATAGAGTATTTCCCGGATACAGTAGGCTGAACCACTAAAAACAAAAACGTGAGATGAAGACAAAGTGTTCTTAAAACGAATGTAGCAAGCTTGTAGACACTTACAGCATTCAACGAGTAGATAGGAACCATCCACAAAATCCTGTACAAAGACAAATAAATCGTTCTTTATGGTTAAATGGCACATTCTAACATTATATGAAATTATCATTTCGTGAAAATTAATTACCTGATAACGTGTTTTTGTAATTTAGGTTTCGAATAATATAACATATGTTGCGTAATTAGACGAAATGCAATAGGTAGTGTCATGATAACGAAGAGTCCACCGATGATTGGAATTGTATAAAATCGTTTCTCCAATCCATCTTTAATCGCTCGAAAGATTAAAATAGGTAAGACGACAGTGATGGTTATAACATATAACAGTAATATAAGAACTCTGATCCAAAATCGCCAACTTTTGAGCAGTTGAACAAGCGACATTTTGAACATATAGTAGCATTTAGATAATAAATCAGGGAACCAAGATCACAGGTGAATGGCACGGGACGAGTCAAAGTAAAAGCCCAATGTTTCCAAATGATAAGCTGATGATTATTCAGGAATAGTAGTTCGTTTACATCTGAGGGAAAATGTCAAATATAAGATTTTAGAAAAATGTACAGAAATGAAACAAAATCTAAACTGAAGAAATTAACAATCTTCAACGAGAGATTATTGTTTTCAATTACGACGGAATATATGAAAAACAAACCTGCTGGAAGTAGTAAATTCAAAATCTCATTGATGCCGAAAATTCTTTTGGAGACGGAAAAAATGAAAAAACCATGCAATGAAAGTTCAAACTTCAAAGTTGTAACATAACAAGAGCAATGATAAGATTTGATCAGGATTTGATAAAAAAAAGACTGATGGTGACGTCACATTCATCGTGCCCTAGAGAGAAGAATGTAAGGAAGGAGAGGTGGATCTTATCAGTATCCAAGTACCATTTCACAATTTCCAACTTGTACGTTTCTTGTTCGCTATTTTCCGCTATTTTCTCTTGTTCTGTTTTTCGGTTTCGGTTTTCAGCGTTTTTCTTTTTCGCATGCTAATTGCTAAATTGTCATTTATTTCAATTAAAATGAAATCTATCTGCTTCCATTTTGATACGTAATACAATTCCTCAAATTGAATATTTTCCGAACTATCAAATGGTGGCCATGATCAATATCGCCGAAAAACATTTACCAGAGTCTAATCTGGAAAAGGTAACATTATTCTATTTTCTTCTTTTTTTTTTAATGACATCTCTCTAGTGCTGAATTTCTTCATATATTTTTAGGATAAAACCAATGTCATTCAATTCACCGAGCGTATCGAACAAAGTCGTCAGATCACCAACAACATGATAAACATCCTGGAATCTTTCGAAGAGCGTTTATCCAAACTCGAAGCCACTATTTTACCTCTATACAGTGAAACAGAAAATCTCCAGCTTCAACAGAAAAGTTGGCATTTTTCTATTGTGTGATTTTAGGATTAAATACACGTTTCCTTATACCTTCACCTTGTTCTGCAGATATAGAGAAGTCTATCTCTGCTCTGGACCATGTAATCGGCTATTACAATGTGAGCACTGAAGTAGAATCAGTTATTCGAACCGGATCCTCCAATCCTAATGGCTTAGATGAGTTCCTAAATGCTTTAGATAAGCTAAAACAAGCTCAAACATACTTCGAAAAAAATAATCCACAGAGTATCGAGTTAGAAAATGTGGTATGTAATATTTAATTTTCTCCTTTTCAACTTAATTATTCTTCTTTATCTACTTCTTTTCGATTATCATTTTAATATTTCAGTCGTCACTGTTCAACAGCGGTGGAGACACACTGAATCGAGAATTCAAAGAACTGCTATTAAAACATAGTAAACCTATTCCTTCAATCGTTTTGTTGGATTTGATAACTAATGACGAAGGTAGCGATGATAATGAGTATAATTTTCTTGAGTTTATATCATGATTTCTGATCCAAGTCCCAATTTCAAGATTTAAGATATTCGCCATTGAATTTGTCAAAATACGTTCATTAAAATTCCCTTACAGTGAATAGATACTAATGGTTTCCTATGGGAAGACAATGAGTGCCCGAAATGGTTATTTTGTAACTCTCGAGTTCATAGGACGAAAGTACATACGGTTTAACTACATCCAATAAAATCGACGTCACTAAATTTGGACTTGGATCACTCTGAATCTCAGGTTCAGATTTATTTCATGTTTTTATTTTATTCATTCCTTTTTTTAGACATAACAACGGATGACACGTCGTCAGCAAGTTCGTTCAATCATTTTCCTGAAAATGTCGCCAGTGATATGGTAAGAATAGCCACCTGGTTAATGTCTGAATCGAGAGATGAATATATGAATGTGTATGCTCGAATTCGTGCCAATGTACTGATGAAATCATTGAACATGTTGAAAGAACACCAAAGAACTGGTAGCGGTGGTAGTATTCAGGGAGTTGCTGCTTCCCCCACAATCGTATGTTTAAAGACTGACATGCTGTATTTTTCAGTCTGCCTTCAATTTAATTTGAATAATTTTTCAGAAACCCAAGTACCAAAATCGCTTAGAGCTCCCAACTAGTCGAAGAACGAGGCGAATACAGAATTTGTAAGATCATTGTCGTATTTAAATTACTCCATTTTTTTAGAGAAATGTTAATGGTACTCGTATTTGTTTTATGATTTTTCCAGGTTTGAAAAAGGAGCCAATAACTTTTTACAGAAGGCTGGTATCACTTTAGGCACTCGACGTTCTGCTGTTCATTACGGTTAGTCAATTATGAAGTTAAGTCACTGTTTTTGAAAAATTAATTATTACCATTTCAGCACAGAGTGTGGTAAACCACAACATGCCTATTCATAGGGCGTTCTAACGCACAACTACTGACGATAAAATTGGCTTTGTAATCCCTAAACGAAAGTTACTAGTAGGGCTAATTTTATCAAAATATCTCTTCTTAATACTATGACCTTCTAGTATTAGTTTAGACCTTAGTTACCTCATGCAATAATACTTTTGGGACAAAATCGATTTTTTTTTTTAAATTTACCTGAACAGTTTTTATTGCCATTTCTTTGTATGCCCAAATCTACCTGCGAACCAAAAGAGCCAATTTGGAATGCTCAGTTTTGAGATATTCCCTCTTATTTTTCTAACTAAATTAATTTTTTCGATCTTCAGTTCTCGTGGCACTCACTTCACAGAAAACGATTGGCTATTATCAAAATTCAGTTTAGGGTGAGATTATGATTAACAAAAATTTCAACTTGACTCCTTCTGTTTCTCGAGTCCAGATATTTTTTCTTTTTGCGTTTTCTTATCTTAAAATATGAATTTTATTCAAAATATCTTATTTATAATTGAATAACGAACAACAGGTGAAACCAGAGAAGATGTCATCGATGAACAAGAAATGGAGAATTATCTTATGACAGTTATGGCTGTGCAAAAGTTAATGCAAAATGAACTGACGCTTTTATCAGGCATCATTCCTTCGCAGCACCAACATCAAGTCTTTCAAATAATCATACAAGAAGCACTCGACGTAGTTGTGCAGGACGGTGAAGTAAGTTTCTGTTGCTAATTCATGAGTATGAGTATCTAATCTGAGAATATCATTTGTGTATTGTATGTATTTTATCTTTCAGAACATTGCTTCAAGAGCTAGAAGATGCGTGAACCGCCATGATTTCTCTACAGCTCTTGTAATTTTCCCTATACTAAAACATTTGCTTGCGCTAAAACCTGATTTTGAGAAAACTATTGAAAGTTGCGACTACATAGTTAGAAATCAGTTTTCTAATATCTTCAATACGATACAATTTACTGTAAGTGTTTGAATTCGTATTAATTAGCATTAATCTGTCAGTAATTTTCAATTAATAATGAAAAATTTTCAGGGATCCAAAGTTCTGGAAGATTTTGTGGAACATATTAAATCAGATTCGAACACGTCATTACCACGTGATGGCACTGTCTTTCAGCTAACAAGTGATGTCTTATTCTTTCTCGAACAGTTACTGGAATTCATCGATATAATCGGAACAGTATTGGCGCAGGATTCGTCTTACTCCAATGCGCTGGCTAATTTACATTTTGACGCTGATCGTGGCCCAGTGGATAAAAATAAAATACTCGTTGGAATATACATTAGTAAGCAACTTTTTTGTATTTTTCTACCGCTGTTATTTGAAAGGCTGATATGAGCGGCGTTGAGTTTAAACCCAAGGAAATAAGAGACTAAAGAACTTGCTTGAAATTAAAAAGTAAGTGGTCAAGATATGGACCTGCCTTACCATTTTCGCCCTGTACTGGCCTTCTGATAACACCCGAACGCAGCTATACTACTTTATTCATAATTAGAAATTTTTGTTTGTTTTGCAGAAAAAGTTCTATCTCAGTTGAATTTAACGCTACTGAGTAAGAGTGACTTTTATAGTGATGTTGGTGTAAAAGCATTATTTCGTCTGAACAACTGCCACTATGTACTGAAAAGTTTGCAACGGTGCGCATTACTGGAATTAGTCTCTTTATCGGAACCTGAATGCGAAGAAACTTATTACAATATGATAACTACTCATAAAAAAATTTATCAGCAATGGTAAATGATTTTCGATTTTTTCCATCCCTTTTTAAATCACTTTCTTACTTATCACTCAGCAATTTTATAATCGCACTTTTCAGTTGGAGTAAAGTTTTAGGGTACATTACTGGCGTTGATGATATTCAGACATATTACGGCAAGCTACGAGATAAAGAGAGAAACAGTTTGAAAGAAAAATTTTCTGTAAGTTCGCGATAATATTTGAATTGGTGCCAACATTCCTGCTAGTTCCTCGAGCAATAGTTCATTTTTTTGCTTTTCATGTTTTATTTGTTTCAGGGTTTCAACAAAGAGATGGAAGAGATTTCCAAAGTACAGCGCGGCTATTCAGTACCGGATTTCGAGTTACGAGAAGGACTCAAACGTGATAACAAAGAATATATTCTCCCTAAATACTATCTGTTCTACGATAGGTACAGTAATACTAATTGTAAGTAGAAGACGAATCATAATAGCTTCACATTCACTTTGCCATTTTTTTTTTGTCTGACCAGGTATGCCAGCATTCCATTTGCAAAGAATATGGAGAAGTATGTCAAGTACACTCCAGAGCAAGTAGCTGCTATGATGGATCGATTTTTTGATATAGCGGCTTAAAATTACGTTGGCTGCATTTCATCATAACTTCTCATTTGAGATGTATTCATTTCAATATTCAACCTAGCGTCGCGTTGTAAAAAAACATTCTGAGATTCATAACGAAATGGTCCATCCGTTCTTGTACCTTTTAAGGATACCTCCTCTTTCAGCCATTTATTTGAATTGAGGCCGACATTATCATCATCACTTTGTTAAAAATATCTACATTTACACGTATAGTCTGTTCGAAAAGAAAGGATTAAATTCGAGATGCGCCACAAGGTCTATCCACCTATTGAAAAAGTGCGTTTGTTGCGATTTATAATCACTGTCAATCGTGATCCGTTAGACTTGCATTCGCGAAACTCCTGTTCTATTAGTCTCGTATATTCGTGCTGTGATTGAACAGAATTCGTGTATTGCAGAGTGCAGTTATCCTTTCTTTATTTGGAAAGAACAGACTATAATTAAAGTTATTTTGGTGAATTTAAGTACCTACATATATATTCAAGTTATGGCTACGTTACCTTAAGAATAACAAAGTAGCATTAAATAAAAGTATTTTTTCATAATTGCCATGACGTACGACTAATTGAACACTTTTTCCGTGCCTGTTTTTAGCAGGTTTTCACTTGGAAAGTCGTAACGTCATCACAATATTTAGTTTAGCCAATTTTTTTTTATCGCCAATTGGGTTAATCTTGGTTTTCTAGTTTTCCTTAGTTTTGTAATTGAAACTGAACGTTGCTAAAAATGTCGACGTTATCGAAAAAAGTTTGAAAGCAAAAGTTATTTACATTCAAATTTCCCTCAAAAAAGTCAGTGGGCGCATGACTCTGCCTCCCATAAGGATGAAGCTACGAGGCTCCAGATTCAAAATTCTTAGATATATTATAATGCCGCAAATTGTATCTGAAAATTTAAAATAAATTTCATCCAATTATTTTTGTTGGCGCAAAACGTTGCGTAAAAAGTAATTTAGAATCTACGAGCAAAAAAAAAAGGTCTTCTCCTGCGAAAGTTTCCTCTTTTTTTTTACTTGCCTGTTTTTCTTTTTTAATCGTAATATGGTTTTTACTGCGTAGTGCATTGTGGTGCTTTTAAAATAATCGATTTCCCAGTTTCCCATTTTACTTTAAAAATAGTGCATTTTGTTAAATGCCATCTAGCGATCCTGATTGGAACATGCCCGTAGCTAAAGGCTTGTGAATGCGAGGGACTATAATATTTCAGATAGGGCCAAGTTTTTCTCAAGTAGAATTTGTTTTTTCTTTAGTGTACTGGTACAAAAAATAACTGAAATTCAACTTTTTTTGAAAAAAGCCAGCCACAGGGCAGCACTTCATGCCAGTCAAGGCTTTGCCCCAGCCCTGGCGATAGCTGTGGGACTGGATAAGAAAAAATTTTCACAAAAGCGTGTGTTATAAAACTTTTATTAATCTAACACTTTAACAAAAGAAAAAAAAAAAAGAAAAAATGACTTTCAACATACCAGTAATCAAAGGTTGAGGTTAAATTAATTTGTGCGGTAAGGATAGGACATTCTCAGACAAAAAGGAAATAAAAAAGTCGACTTTGCGAAGAAGATAATGTAATACCGTACGTAGTTTCAGTATTCAGACTTCCATGATAGAAAAGATAAATGTCGACAATAAGGCACAAAAGGAGTACCAACTCGATTTTCAACTTGTAAAACGAGTTTGAAAAAATTATCATGATTAGGCACTTGAATTGCGTTTGGAAAAAAAAATGAAGTGCAGTAAAACAAAAAACCAAAATACAGACTAAAAAGTAAAGCTAATGTATCAAGTTGAGCGTCACGTATTTTACGTAAAATTTGCTTTAAAACAGTCTTCGTTCGACAAGAATAGCCAATCAACGTTGGTTTTGAAAAAATAAATGCGTTTAAGCTCTACAGCTCACGTTGGAATGTGTACAAAAGACATCGAAACAGCATTTTATAAAATTGCCGAAATATTTTTTCGTTTAAAACGAAATTTCAAGAATTTTTTCTTGAAAAAAATACCCTGTTACATGCTCTTAAAATCACAGACAAAACTATCAGTCAGTGATAGCTGTAGAAACCACGTAATACAACAGAAAAATAATAGAAATTTGTAAAAAGATACAGATTAAAAAATTCAACGTGACACATTTTCGATAGAAACAGGACACAGAACGACCGGAAATTAGAATCTAAGTGTAGGGGAATAGAAAACAATTCATCCTTGTTTCGTCAGTGGAGTTTTCGTAATACTGACGCGGTTAATTCGTTAGTAGTAAATAGTTTTTAATCAGCTACAGCTAGTACTTCTAAAAGGTCACAAAAAGAAAATGGTTAAGAAAAACATAGAAAGAGAGGATAAAAGGAAGATAATGTTTCGAGGGTTTTCAAATAGCTAATCGACGAACGCCACATTCGCAGCAAAATTTAGCGATAATAAGTGGAAATTTCGCGCCGCACTCATGACAGAACTTCGATAATTTGGGCTGCTGGCGAGTATCTTGAAAATCGGACGTCGGTGATAAAGTAGAAGATTTAACCAATTCGATTTCCGGCGTGGAGGTTATGCCACCAATAAAATTTGACGTTTCGTACAAAATCGGTGATTTTCGATTTAAGCTGCGACAAAATGAAACAAAAATTTCTAAGTCAGACTATGGGTACAATAATGCTATGAACTAAGACCAAAAAATTTCAGCTTTTCATTTTGCAGATATTTGGGCCGGAACAATTATCACGGACGAAATCAGAACTTCATTATTTTTAGCAAAAATTTTCGATTGTTTTCGGCAGAGAAATCTTTTCATTTTCACATTTCACAGATTCTTTTTGAAAAAAATTTCTTGAGGTTTAGCAAAGTATGTCGTCACTTCAAAGTAGAAACGTGCTACATCCAATGTAAATTCATAGTTTTTGAGAAAAACTGACTTGAAAATTATCTATCATGTACCTAGCTACTTTTTTTTTTGTAGCGAATAGCAATCAGCCATTGATGATTACGTAGATTTAGCCCAGAGATGAAAAATTAATTTCATGATCCTCAAGAAGAGAAAAAAGGGTCAAAAATCACATTTTGAAAAATATTTGACGCACCTTTTTTCCCTTTGAAGATGACGACGTGAACTAATTTTAACGAATTTACCTGTTGTAAGCCGAGTCAATGCTCATTTTACTGGCGATGGAGTCGCCTCGTTGTAACTTCATGGCCAGCTTTTCGTCTGGCGAATCAGCATCGCGTAAAAACGAATCCGTATCACAGCACGAATTTTGCAGAGCGCACTCAAATTCGGCGAACGAGTTCATCAGGTCGAAATCATCGGCATCCAAGAAACTATTCAACTTTTCCAGCTTTTCTTCGAACAAATCAGGAGTGTTCGGAGTACTCGTATCTTTTGACGAGTCTTCGTTGCCGTACAGCATGTGCTCCATTCGTAAGCTCTTTTTCTGATTTTTGGGCAGCAGTTTCTCATTCGACTGCGTCGAGAGTGATCGCATCGATAACGGCATGTTTCCTAGGATGCCGTCAGTGGTACTGGTGCTATTGGCGCTGCTACAGCTACGATCGGTATTCTTGCAACAAGACGGCGTCAGAGGGGTAGACTTACGATGGTGTACACTCTCCTCAGGAAGATCAACGCTGACGGATGAGCATAAGCTTATATTACTCAAGCTGATGAGTGGGTATCGGTTGATGTTATTCACGATTTCTTGGCTGCTACTGCTACTGTTGTAGTTTTGATTACTGTTGCCATAATAGTCGTTTTTGGTATTTGTGTTGTTGACGAGGGGCGGCAGAAAGTTGAACTCTTCCTTGTCGAGTAATTCGTTCACAGGTACAGGGGTAGGTAAACGCACTATACTGTTATTGTTGCCATTCGTGGCCGATGATGCGGAGTATTTACTAAATGCAGAAGTCGGAGATGTCTTGAAATTGAGTTTTTCGCGTGGTTCTTCGCTGCTGCAGGTAGTCTGGCAAGATTTGCTTTTGATTGGGCCGTACTGCTGTTGCTGTAATAGTTGCTCGTAAGAGATGTTTTCTTTGTTTTGTGATTTTTGTAGACGATCTTCTTTTAGCGGACGTTTGGGATTGAGTGAAGGTGTTTGATTAAGGTGCACGTCGAACGGAGAGTTAATATCTCCGAATAATTCCTTCATCTGATGTTCAGCGAGAATAAATGGATCATAATCGTCGTAAATTCTGTACACACCACGTAGAGAAATTATAAACCTTAAGAATTGTTGCGGGTCAATAAAAAGAGATGTTTAAAATATGATTATACTCACGAATTAGAGATTTGTGGATTGATTGGCGACACTTTCGACTGCGGTTGCGATGGTTCAATTTTCGTGCCATTGGCGGTAATCCAATCTTCGATTCCAGGAAAATCTGACTTTTTCACATTTGAACAATTGTTATTTCTCTTGTCTTTTCTGCGAATTTTCAAATAAAATTGATAATTATATAGGAACGCCGGTCGCAAGGGAAAAATACGCACACTTTTGTGATTTAGTAAATTTAGGTTTATTTTAATTGCCACCATGTGACCAAATATAATCCTGTCACACCAAATAATTTGAGTGTTATTCCAAAAAAAATAATTTAAAAAAATACCCAAATCTATTTAACTAATTACGTCACCTACACTCCTTGGCTACAAAACACTCAATAAATTTTTTCTGAGATAGAATTTGATCAGAATTTACGTGTATAATCCAAACTTTGTATAAAGTTTTGGCTAAAAACATCGCAAGGAAAAAAGTTTACGAGTTAAGGTTCATAACAAATTCAACATGGAAAATGTCAAAAGGTACCCAATCTAAACTTATGTACATACAAACACATACATACACACATCATTATACTTCACCCAGTAAACTGTAAAAAATACTGAATGAAGGTTCCTTCAAGCAAAAAAAAATTCTTTCCATTCAAGATTAACGTTTTTCCTAATTTATATGCACGGATAAAGACCGAAACGAGAAAAGGGCAAAAAAAAAGATCGCACATATAGCAGAATAAATAATTGGGCATTCGATCAAAATTCCGAGTTATTCCACTGAAAACATTCAAGAAATTCTCTTACTCGATTTTATTTTCATCTTTTTTTGGTAATCTTGATCTGTAGCTGCAACGAAGTACATTTTGTCGAATAAAATTCACCTCCTTATTTTCTTTTGGCTTCGGTTTATCTGTGAAGTCAGATATGGGATAAGCCGCAAATCATGGTATTCAAAATTTCATGTAATTTCAAATACAAATATAATAATGAAAATAATAGAGTGTGGTAAATATTGCCTTACCAAAGATATGATTCAGTGTCTTCAATTTAGTTTCGTTTTCATGCGACTTGATGATTTTGTTTTCCTTTTCTTTCCTTTCTTCATCTTGAATAAATCCGAAGCGAGTCTCAGAATTCTTCAACTTTGGAGAATACTTTTCCTTAGTGATACTGCGTTTTGATTTGAATGAGGGAGCTCGATACTAGAAAAGTAAAATTTATAATCAAAAACTTTATCAATACCTTACATGGAGGGTAACTTGGCACAGTTTTTAGCATTTATCAACTTTAACACTCTGTATTACTTACACGGCAAATCATAATAATCTAATAAATCAAAATATGCATTCGAGTGTCTACTTTTCAACCATGCTCTCAAAAATTCCACTCATTAACACTAGGTATAAAAATACCATTTCTTTAAAGTGTGCCAATTCATCCTCCAAATGGAGCTTATCATTATTTATACGAGAGTCTCATCATGAATTATAAAGTAAATAATAGATTAGAAATACTTCGGATGTCGAAGAGACGATATAATTATTTTCACATTAACATTTCATTAACATATAATTAAGGAATAAGAAATTCAGAAAATCAATTCACAGTAGAAACGAAAAAATACATTTTATGATAGATTTTTTATTTGCAACCTTGATATATTTGTCCTGGTCCGCCAATTGGAACATTAGTTTCCTTGATCAATTATTCTGATGGGTTTACAAGTTCCAAAAGAGTATTGAAAGAAAATAAAATTCAAGTAAGCCCCGCTAGAGAGCAGGTTTTTGAATAGAACGACAGGGATCTCATGAACCATTAGAAGTTAATGTTTTAGGTGGGAATTATATTGTGGAATGAATCCTCTTCTGCATTGTACTTCATAAGGTTATCACATGTTTTTCAAAGCAAAAAAGTCGGGATGAGTTCTTTTTTGCACTGTATATGTTTTGTGACCTTGAAATTTGATGGATTTATTGTCAACGTATGGGGAAAGAGTTTATTTTTGAATCAATCGATCTGGCTACCCTCAATCAGTACTAACCCAAATATAGCTCATATACCTACCTCAAAAAAGAAGAATATTTTCTTTTTTGAAATGACTGGTTTATTTGAGGTATATCAAGAGAAGAGGGACCAACGCGTCAAAGTACAAATTTTCTAGGAGAGCCACTCAAAAAACTTGATCCCCACGCATTCAGATACACTTCCTCTAAGTGGATAATATTTTAGTTACTTCAAGATTTTGTGACATTTTTTCAATCAAGTACCCATAACATATTCATTAGTCGAAATACACTAAAAAAACGAAAATCGGCTTTCTGATGCATTAGTTTCTTTTTTTTCGTGACACCCAGTATTTCGATTACTAAGAATATTGAGTTTATTCAAATTCAGAGACTCACTTTAGTCCTAGCTTCCAATCGTTCTTTGGCTTCTTGAATAGCGGTTGTCTTTAAATTAATGCGTATGCTCTGTTCTTTACACCATTCCAAGTGACGATCAAATGCTTTCGGTCCAAAACTTCTATCACAATACGGACATCGTTCGTAATTTGACGATTTATTCAAGGGACTAGTTACTTTATGGCTTTTACGCGAAGGAACATGGTGAACCGTATCAGCAGCAGCTTTGACAGTTGGAATGTATTTATTCTCTTTGGCTGGATTTGGTCCGACAGGATCATGACGTTTTACATGGTCTGCTGGAGTAAATTCAGCTAATTCTGTTCCTTGAATTCGTTGTTTCGCGGAGTCAAAAGTTTTTCTCTTTTTACTCGATGTTTTCTCACAAACATTAGAATGTTTACTCAAACTTTCTGGTGCGAATTTTCTACCACAAAACTGGCAAGGGATTCTAGTTAGAGATGTTTGTTGACCTAAAATCATGATCACAAGAATGAGAATAACACTATGAGTAATCGACGAAATAAAATGCTTAATCTAATCACACGCTACGCGTTGTTTTGAGTAATATTTTTCAAGATTCCATATTTGTACAGCTCAGACACTGTCATCAAGATGTACCATTCTGAAGTGGGCTGTTCAATGCCAAATAAACTCCCACATTAGATTAACTTGTCGAACGGAGAACTGATGAATAAAATTAAAATAGATATTCAAATAAAAGACTTGACTCAAAGAAACGAAAATGACCGGAGAAAAACGTAGCGAAATCGAATAGTCGCAGAGCTTTAGATAAAAATAAACCTGCGACCCAAACTTACCATCATCGAATTCCATTTGCTAAAATAATTCTGTATTGCTATTAATATAGGAAGAAAGAAAACGTATTTTAAAGGAAGGCGGCGATCGTAATTATTCTGAAAATTGAACTTGGACTTGATATTAAAAAATTTTAATGAGTTGAGCATGAAAAATTATTCTAAAAATCAAAGACTGGTATTAAAGGTAAAAGAAAAGCTCTTCAATGGTTCAATCTGGTTCAATCTAGCAATCTACAGCCAGTGTCTACAGTGTACAGTCTAGTCTAGCTAGCTAGACGAAAAGCTCACCACCAGTCCACCACCACTCGCCAGTCGCCCCTCACCGGCAACAACGCATCGTATCGTTTCCGTTTCGTTTTAGCATTTTGTTCAGCAACTGCTGCGCTGACTATGCAATAGTATACCTTTCTGTCATTTCTTTTTTGTGACTTTTTCAGTTTTCTTTTTCTCTCTGATTTTCAGGTTACTTTGTTTTTTTGTGAAAAAGCCATGGAAAAAGCTTAGGAATTGTGATTAGTGATGTTAAAATCGCGATATCGATATTTTCGATATTATCGATATTAAAGCTTTCGATTATCGATATTATCGATATTTTTAGCTCGATATTATGGTTTTTTAGGGTTTTTTATACGCATATATGGAGAAATTCCTTACAAGTATAGTCAAGCACTCTAGGGGGAGTGAGGTAAACCGATATTTTTCCTCCCGGTATCTCACAAAACCTCTACTGTTGAGCTGTGACTGCTTCAACAGTAGAAGGTTTTGAGAGTTACGGACTTTTTTGGAGGAAAAATGTCAGTTTACTTCACTTTTTAAGTAAATCTGGAAATGTTTTACAAGTAGTGGATTTATAGAGACTTTCAATTTTTACCGCCTCGTAATAATATTTATTGGATATCGCTGCGGACATGTTATCACCTGTTACCTTGGCCAACGTAATTTCATTTTTTTAAATCAATGTTTTTTGAGGGAAACGACGTAAATAAAAATTCAACAAAAAAACTACCTACAGTAAAATTCTCTATTAAATTATGGAATCCTTTTATGCTCATAGGTAGCAAATTTTTCCATCCATCATAAGAACAGACATAAGCGCCAAAGATAAGCACTTCTATGTAGTTTTCTGAAAACTGAATTTTTAGAAATTACAATTTCAAACTTTTATAATTCGGCCAATTTTGTAGCTATAGAGACTTTCAGTTAGTTTTGTTTGATTCCTCATCAGTACCGTATTTTTTCCCCATGGCCCTATGGGTGAAAGGGTATTTTACAATATAAATTTTCATGTATTGGTAGAGAGACTATGATTTAGACTTGAATATTTGGTGTAAAATGATATTTTATTAGAAAAGTGATAAAATACTTATTTATTGTAAATTAAAAGAGGAATATTTTTTGTTTCAAACAGTTTTCTCTATTTCTCATATAAAAAAAATTATAGCTAGAATTTGAAAAATTTGTTGATTTTTTTCAAATGTTTACGTACTTTTCATTATAATAATTATGCTTAAAATTGAATTTTTTGAAAAAGTGATATAGAACTTTTTAATAGTAAATCAGAAGAGAAATAACTTTTGTTTAAAACATTTTTATCCATCTCTCATACAAACAACATTACAGGTAGAATTTGAAAAAAATTTCAAAATTTTTTTCAAATTTTTATGTACTTTTAGTTATATTATGGTTAATATTGAATTTTATGAAAAAATGATATAGGATTTTTTAGTAGTAAATGGAAAGAGGAATAACTTTTGTTTCCAACATTTTTCTCTATTTTCCATACAAACAATATTATAAGCAAAATTATGAACGATTTTCTATATTTTCTATCAATTTTTTGCTCCTTTTTCACTACTTGTTGTTCAAAATCAATTTCTATGAAAATATGATAATAAACTTTTTTGTAGAAAATTGAAAGAGAAATAATTTTTGTTTCAAACATTTTTTTCCATTTCCCATACAAACAATATTGTATGCAAAGTTCTAAAAGCTTTTCTACATTTTTCATTAATTTTTCGCACATTTTTCGTCATATTTTACTCCAAATCGATTCCTATGGGAAAATGATTAATAACATTTTTTGTAGAGAATTGAAAGGCGAACAATTTTTGTTTCAAACGTTTCCCTCTATTTTCCATACGAAGTACGAAAAATACTATAATATGCAAAGATCATTTTCCCACAGGAATCGATTTCGAATAAAATATGGTGAAAAATATGCAAAAAATTAATTTAAAAAATGTAAAAAACCTTTCAGAACTTTTTCCTTGATTTTTTCTCTAGTATATGCCTATGTGGTCGTGCGAGGGTAGAAGTAGAACCGCTACATTTTCGAATTTCCAAGTATCCGACTGGGGCAAGCCTGCAAGGATGGAATGTTAACGAAATCGTATTTTCTCTACATGAATTCATTTTTTTTCATTCTCTCCATATGTGAAGAGAATCTCTTCGCAACCTTTGCATTCGCGGCTTCTCTAATATCGAAACATGAATATCGATATTTGTAATTCGATATCGATATTTCGATATTCTTTCGATAATCGATAATATCGATATTTCATTTCGATTTTAACACCACTAATTGTGATTGTGATACGGTGATTGGAAAAAATTGTACTACCTTTTAGTTTTTGGTTTTATTTTACATTTTTGTTGAAATTCATTTAGCATGAAAGTGTTGAACGAATTCAAGGAACGCTAAGAATAATTTTGATATGTTCCAAGTTTGTTTTAGTTTAAGCTCTATTCTGTGTTGATCAGGAGCGAAGAATCTAGCAGTAACGGTACATACATTACCCGCGACCATTACCAACATTTAACCATAATTTGAAGGGTGAAAATTCAATTATTCATTTAACTGCGACGAATTCCGTGTAAGTCTTACATTCTCTAACATATGTGGCAATATATATCAGATACACTTCAAAGTTGTAAATAATTGCTCTAATTGCATTGTTGTTTGCTCAGAATTTAATACAATGTCAGGAGAGCAGCAGCAGTTCTTCTTAAAATGGAACGATTTTCAAGTAAACATGATGACGTCGTTTCGAAACTTGCGGAACGATAAAAGTTTCACGGATGTTACCTTAGCTTGTGAAGGACAAACTTGTAAAGCTCATAAGATGGTACTTTCTGCGTGTAGCCCTTATTTCAAAGCACTGTTACAGGTAAATGAATCTCGTAATAAGTAATATCACGTGTATTATTATTTTATTTTCATTCTTTTGTATTCTTGAAATATTTAGGAAAATCCGTCCAAGCATCCGATAATCATTCTGAAAGATGTTCCTTTCAATCATTTACAAGCTATTCTCGAATTTATGTACGCGGGTGAAGTAAACGTCAGTCAGGAACAACTATCAGCGTTTCTGAAGACCGCAGATCGACTGAAAGTGAAAGGACTCGCTGAAGCCCCTCAATCCATTAAACGAGAGACGTAATAAAATTGAAAAATCGTTTTTCTATTCAAAATTATGTTATTTCTCGATATAAATTAATATTTTCTTGTAAATACACGCCCAAGAAAAAGTTGGTCTCGTGCTAACAAACTGCATTCGCCCAAATGGGTCTAATCTGGACGTGGTTTCTTTTCAGTTTTTTCTCCAGTTAGTATTAAATTCTATGTTACAAATTTTTGTATATTTCTATAACTTTATATTCGTAACTTTGAAGTAAGTAGAAAATGTAAAGATATTTGATTATATGGTTCAACAAAAGCAAAAAAGGAATTATCTTTTTTTGTTGTGTGAAAGATTGCATTTCATTGCGAAATACGAGAGATAATTCATTTCGAAAAATGTACCACCTTCATATTAAATGTCGTATCGGTTGACATTTTTTTTTTTGTTTTTCAATTTTCATGATATGACAAACTTTTGAAAAATGATTTCTACGAAAATACAACAAATGGATTTAATTTTTCTCCTGAATTGTTTCAAAATGGCCACGTTCGCAATAATTTAATAGAACATTATCTTCGTCAAATTTCTCTTACATGAATGAAAAATTTCCGATTTGGGGGTTCGCAGTGTAGGATGAGAGTGTGACATTCATCATAATTATAATATTCGAGCCTTCGCAGGTTAATCGGACTATCGAAGGCAAACCTTAAGTAATACGAAATAGTATAGCACTCTGGATAGCCAGGAAAAGAAATTTTGGGATGCCAAGGGGTCATCTCTCATCATGGCTTGCGTCTCAAGTGGAGTCCGGGGATCGCATGCGCAGAAAGTAATCGGTTCTGTTGGTATGATTTACAAACGGAGTGGATGGAGTTGCCTACCTTACTTGCTTCGGTGGAATTGTGAACAGAGGATTTTGTTCGATGTTGACAGAGTCGGTCATGAGGATTGCAGTACTTATATGGACCCTTTATTTTCTAATAAACTGAGGATGAAAATATTTTTCAGAAATATATTCTTGCAGATGGAGAACATGACGTAGTGCTCGTCTTTTCATGTGGTCTCTGCAAATAGACGTACTTTAGATCCCTAAAGAATATAAATCCATTGTCTGTTGAGAGTTGAGACGAATTTTTGAAAAACACTGTCGTTGACAAAAACTGAATTCAGTGAATTGTTAAAACGTATATCATATTATCCATCGTCTGGGAATGTTATGTTCGTGAAGATTGAAAGGCCGATTTTTAATGGTTTTTCCAAAAAAAAAAAAAAAAAAAAAAAAAACTACCATGAGAATGTTATTGTCCTCATGTCAGAAGTTAGACTTGAGATAACTTTTCGTTTCAAGACCACAGGATTCTGAAAACACCCATATCGAAAATTCATATAATTTTCTGTATCAAGTAAACGAATAAATAAGTAAATTGAAAAAAAAAGTTTCTAACAGACAATTCGCATACGTCAACGAATATGTACAGATTTCAGAAAGTTTATTACACTAGAAATACCAGGTTTTACTCTATTACTCAATAGACCAGGGCACCAGATGGTATGACACCACAAGAGTAACCTCAAAGGATCAGGTGGCGTCGTATAACACAAGTCAAGGGTTGTCCAAATATTGGTCCTTGGAGAAGTCCATCTCAAAATTTTGAGTGGTGTTGTATATAACACCACCTGGTACTTCTAGTGTTAATTTTAATTACGATTTTCGACATCTTAAGTATCCCCGCAGTTTCCCTTTCCAGTTTCCGTTCAAAAAAATAGTGGGAAAAAAAAAGAAAGAAATTTTTGATTCGTGATTCGACCGCAGGTCTACTTTCTTTGAATAAAATCACAATTCCAGGCCAAATGAAAAAGGATTTGATTCTAATACACGAATCTGCAGAATTCTTTTACTGAAAAAAGATTCAAATACTGCCCGTCGTTGCTTTGAAGTTTAAAAAAATAAAACTAGGCGTCTAAAAGCGCAGACCGCGAAGAGGAAGAGAGAAAGAAAACGAGCAATAATCACATCGGTGAAGTGAAGAGGTGAAAAAGGAACTGGCGAGCGAAGATAAACGGGCGGAGCTACAGGGTGCGACGGGCTTGAGACAATTTTATTCCTGCCCGGCGCATTTTCTTTCTTCGATTTTGTGGAAAAAATGGAATGACGCGACGCGTAGACACGTTGTAGTACCGGCGTTCAGTTCAGTCTGCTGCTATCTACGAGACTGCTTATCTTCAGCTCTGCTGCTGTTCGCTATTATTTATCAGAATTTTGAGTGAGTATCGTTGATCGTGAAATTTGTTCAGTGTTGATGTTTTCACAGTAAAGCGGTAAGCGTATTATGTTTTGATGTTCAGCTTTCTCCATGGATTATTTATTACTTGCAAAACGTTTCGAAAATTAGTCTGTATGCATATTTGCCATTTGACTCAAGTTCTTAGCGTTCTTCATACTCATTGTCAGTGGAAACCGGGTTCGAATCAGTTCCACTAAAACTTTTGGGTGAGTAGAAACGTATACTTTCCTGGTCTCGCTTCCTGAAGAAATGCATCGTTTATTAATTATTTATCATTTTACGACGTACACGTATTGCATATTTCTGTTACTATATCTACACTGTAGACTGAATTCTGAAAGGGTGAGCTGAACAAATACTTTGAAGATGATAGGCCTAGTATGAGAATCGCTCTAACCTAAACCTGTAGTTCGTGTCTGTTGGATGGAAATAATTTATCTTAAATCATAATAATTTATATAATAATATGTATTATTCTTTCGAGTTTCGATAAGTAAATAGAATGTGGCCATGGCCGGCGTACCGTGGGTAGTGGAGCATAAGCTGCTACACGCAAGAAATTAAGTGTGTAGCATTGCTACACATAGAACAAATTTGAAAAAGGAAAACGTAGCCGGAAAATATTACTTCACAAATTATAAATTTTCACTTTTTTTTTTGAGTGGACGAGTGGTAATTTAAATTTTTGGAGGGGGAGGGGGTGTAGTTGGTGAGTGAAGGAGATCGCTATCAGAGAAACTTTGCTACATGCAGGGAAAGCAAAAGTCGCCGGCTATGAATGTGGCTCGATGTACAGCAAATTCATGTGACATCAATTTACTGACACAATTTCGCGTGAATTTGCTACATGCTTTCCAAATGTTCAGATCAGAATAAGAAGGGGAATAAGCTAACAAACTTCAACTATGGTATATATGTCAGTTGTGCGTCTCCTGTATGAGTGGTTACTTTCAGAGGCGCACCTAGAGTGACCTAGACCAAAAATCCAGAAGGGAGGGAGGTTTATAAAATTGAAATAATTTTATCATTTTTCTCACTAAGGGAGCAGGATTGCAGATTAAAAATTTCTCATAAAATATGACACCAACAAAATAATATAACAAAATTCAGACAGAAATACAGAGAAGTGTTTTGGATTGTTTTTTTTTTTAAATGTAAAATTTGATGTTTATGAACAAAGGCCAAAAAAGCATTTACTTGATTAAGAGAGTGAATGAAATCACCAAATCTGGTCGTTGAAAACCAAGGGGACTGGATTTCTCGTACAATTTTTCTGGCTCTTGAATGTTTGAACACCCAACCCTACCCCTTGGATGCCACGTGATAACTATGGAACACTATAAGTTCACGTGATAAAAATGCTAGTGGTGCGTCGTAAATCACCTGAGTAAAATTCTCAGAAAACTTCAAGTGTGAACGCAGCATAAGAATAGGTGTTCTGTGAAAACTTGAAAAGAATACCATCTACCCAAGACCGTTTTATTTTCGACCAATTCCTAAAATGAATTCTATAACTCTATTCTATTCTCGAATGTGAAGTATAATGATAATAATAATGAAAAAACAAAATATCTTTTCCAGTTGTCACGAATTTTCATATTTTACTGGAAAAGTTTTTGTCGCCTTATAATGCGGAAAAATGAACATTCGTATTGAAGCTATACCTAATGCAGAGTTCGGGTGAGAATTGAGGAAGAAAAAAAGGGTCGAAAAGAAGAGCGAAAAGTGTAAACAGTTTAATGAGATGCTGGTATTCATTGTTGTAAATCTTTTTAATTTTCATTGAAAGTGTTGATGCGTTTTGCCCTTTGTCACCTTTAATATTTACTGCCTTCGAAGAAATCGAGCGAATTAGAAATGCGTGATGTCATCCAATGCAATAGAATGTATACCCATCCGTTTTCCGGATACTTGAAAAGTAACAATACCGTAATCAGAAATTACAACAATTTCCCAAACTATTTGTATCATCCCCTTTATCCTCTGGTAATTCAATTTTCAGTCACGTATCGTTTCACAATCGTACAAAACACGTTCAACGTTTCCATCATTCTCTTGTAGTTTTCTTTCTATTCGAACCATAAATTAGAAAATTTTCTTTTCTCCGTCATTCTCGGTCCCATTTTTTATTTCCTTTTTCATCTCGTTTCTTCTGGTCCCGATATAAAATAGCGAAAAAGGAAAGGACTTAATTACTTTTTTTTTTCTTGTATTACCCAGCAACCAACCCCATTGAAATGTATTTTTGCAAAAAGGAAACACAATTCCATTAGGTATCCTAGATGAAATGTATTTTTTCATGTGTGCTTGAACATTTTTTAGCATCTAAAAATTGATTAAAAAATGAAAAAATCAAAATTTTTTCAATTCGACTTTTTTTAAAATCATTTTTTTTTTGTTCCGCAGAGAAAAAGTTAGTTGAATCTAATACAAAATGCTCTTTCGTCGTTTGTGTTGAACAAAAAAAAATCATTAATTTTTGAAAATAACTTTTAAATAATTAAGTATGTGAAAAAGAATGTATATTTTATTCTTCTTCCGACGATCATTAATTTTATTTTCGTCTTGGTTTAAAGGAAATGAGCTGGTTTTTCATTATTTATATTTCTACCCTGACTACGATGTTATATTTTAAACCGTATAATTCTATAATGTGGAAGTTTATATGTAATCGGTTCCGAATTTTATCTTAGGGGAATGGAAAAGGTCTGGTTTTCAAGAGAATACTAAAATCGTGTTTGTAAATTTATTTTTGACAGCCAACGGTTTGCACGGAGGTGTATGTGTGTGTGAGTATTGTTATTAATTTTATGATACCTGTGTGACACAAGATAAACTATGCACACTTGCCTGACCCCCCCCCCCTAATAAATACGTAGAAATAAAACCATCATCATCACACGGCTTGGTGACTATCTGTAGAAACCTTATAGGCTGTGTAATGAAGCGCGGAGCCATTGGTTATAGGTGTAATTTGTCTTTTGCCGTCATTTTTTTATTTGCTTTTTATATTGTGATGCCTACACAGTAAGCTTATTTAAAGGAAAACGGAAGGGGAAAATTTTAAAGAAAATGAAATTTTGCTTTTGATGGGAAAGGATTGCGCCGTAACAATTGTCTCTCAATTTTTAGGAAACCAGAACGAATTTAGTTTTAAAAATCTAAACCTGCAGTTTTTCACTTTAAGTCAAATTCAGAATATAATTACTCGTACAATGGGTATTTGAGACAAAACAAAGGAAAAAATAGAAAACACAATAGCTACAGCCAAAAAAAAAATGCTACAAAGATATTTTGCTGGCATTTTAAACTACTGTATAATATGTTGTTATTGTTGTTTTTTTTTCTTTTAATTTATTACAATTTACTTTTTCTGATTTCTTAAATAAAATACTTCTCTTGTCGTCAAAATTCCATTTCCTGACCATTTATTCTCGAAAGTTTTTCCTCATTCTCTCGTACTTTACGAGGGAACGAGTGGAAGCAAGAAAGTGAAAATGAAGGGAGTGTGTGAGTCGAGGAAAAAGAGTAACGAACTTCGCCTCGCAAAGACTGAACCCATATTTATGAGAAAAAATTTGCGACAACCGACAATATAACCATTTTGCATGGGGTATTTGAGAGAAAAAAATAATATAATAGATTTTTGTTACGGAGAGTAACGGTGTCATGCGACAAAAATATAAAATAACTAATTGTATAACCTACGTTTATTTTGGGAAAATGAAACCCTTGTGGAATGGGATATTTTCTGAAAATAAGGGGAAGATTTCTAAAAAATGGAATAAAAAAATAATGAAAGGGGGAAATCAATGATACTGTTCTCCTTATTTATGAAATAAATCTAATAATTCTATGTCATGCAATAGGACATATGACTTATCAGGCAGGGCGAGAGTTTTTTGTAGTAAAAAAAATCCCCCCCCCCAACGAAGAACAAATTTCATTTAAAAACAAAGACCAAATGAAAAAATGTCCAGGATTTAATTCATATAAACATTCGTGGAAACACCTCATCGTATATTTTTCTTAATTAACAATAGGTATTATACTATTTATACACTATTCTCATCATTCTTGCCTCATAATAGCTTTATGAATTTTTACTATCGTTTTCTTTTTTTCCTTTTTATTTTTCCTTTACTTTTTTTACAAGACTGTAAATTAATAAAATATGAAGAAATGAAATAGGCTATAACTGGATAAAGAATATAAAGGTTGCAAAGAGAATTATAACTATCTGTGAACTCGTACTGTTCGATGCAATGGAGTGTCTTATGAGCATTTCATTTTCATTTTATTTAGACAATGTTAATTTATGCTTTCTCTGCAGACTTGAATTCATTCGAAATAGTAAGTCTTACGAAGTAACAGTACGAGTGTAATGCATGGACGATGTATGATGAAGCTTTGCTTTGAATTAAAGTGCATTATGTTAATGTCACAATCGCTGCAGAGATGCTTCGTATTTGTGAAAAGATGCAAACTAGTAGAATGTCTTTGAGGAAAGGCGAATTTGAAAATTAATAAGCTCCCAACCGGATACAATGCTCTTTTGCAAGCACCCTGTTGTTTGAGCAACTAAAAACTTTTCGTTCCAATTCGAGTGCAACTCTCGAAGCACGAATAAATTTCCGAATATTATGAAACGACATTTGAAGTAATTTTCTCCATATACCCGTAATGAACTTCTTGAAAAACTTTTTGAAACTTATATTATAACACTTTTCCAATTTAATGGATGACGTGGATTGGTTAGTGCGCAGAGGCGAAGCAAGAAATGTCTTTATTTATCTTCTGCACTTGAGGCGAGAAATGTATAACTTATGATAGAAATGAAAAATATAATAAAAATGAGTAGGTTTTCAGGTGAAAACCTACTAATATAAAGCGAAAATGTGAGACATTTTTCTCGCATTCTAATTTCTATATATTTACCTTCGTTATTGAAAAACCCTTTTTAAGTTGATATTAATAAAAAAGAGATGGCTCTTCATTTAAAAAAAAAAATTAAATTAAAAAATCTATGCCTCCCAAAAATGACCCATTTTTGCGATTCGTTTTTCCCTCTATAACCGTCGATAATATGTCATTTATTTCTTTTTAATTTCCGTTTGACTGTAAAATATTGAATAGCTGTGATTATAAGATCTTTCGTTGAAAGTTAGTTTATAAAGTTCATTTGAATATTATTTTTTCAGATATTATTTCTATCTTGTGGTGTTTTTCTCCATCATATCGGCATGAACAAAAAAAGAAGCATCAGTTGTTCGGAAGAAGATGACTCTGATTTGAAGAAGTACAAAAATAAATTCACCGAAGTGGAAAGTGTTTTTAGTGATGATGTTGGAGATAAGTATTTTGATGAAACTCTAAGCGACGAATATGAACCCCAGTTTTTCAACTTTCAACTGATAGGCGATTTAGTGGCTGTGGAAATTTTAAATTCCAAAGATTTGATAATCAAAAGACCTTATTATGTTCCTGTAGAGCCCTTCACGCACCAAAAATTTTGTAATGCTGATTGGTCTGTGCACGATTTACTGCACGAAATGAAGTTTAGCAAGTCACGCTGCCCAATAGCCAAAAAAGTGATACTTTCAGTCGGTTATAACGATTGTCGTACCAATTCGATGAATGCGGCCATGTTCGTCGAAGGTCTGGAAAAAACTATCGAGAAACTACGTCGAAGAGGTTGCAAAGAACTAATCCTCACCAACGTTCCACCCTGCGGTATACTGTGCGACAGCATCAATCACTGGAAATATTTGCAAATTATCAACGATGAGATTTTCAAACTATCCGAGAAACACGATTATATCGACCATTGCGACATTTTCAAATTATTTTGTAAGCCAAGAAATTTCTTTTGTAAGAACAACGATTATGTGGTCTGTTCCGAGATAAATTATAAACTTGATTTTACCATGTATAATGAAGTAGGATGTGATGGAGAAATTGATTTAATTCGTTTTAGTAATCTGGCAAAAATAGTGCTGGGTAAATATGTGGCCGAAGCTGTCAAAAAAAGATTGGAGTATCTTCGTCACGGGCCAGTTGACAAAGTTATATGTGTCTTAAAAGAAGCCAGTGATGTTGATTCAGACAGCGAAGACGACGTTCTTCTCGTGAAAATTACGAACAAAGGTGAATGCGCTGAGCCAATAAATCTAGATTCCTCTGATGAAGACGATGTTGTCGTTATCAAGAATGAAATACCCGAAAAAAATAGAAAATTGATGTCAGATATCTTGAGCAACATCATAAATATTGATGATATCAATGATGAGAAACCGTCCTGCAAAATGTCTCAAACAGATGAACCGAAGCACATTTTCTCGACTAGTGTCGGGAATGTAGGTGTTTTGAAAGATGAAAAACTGGCTTGCGAGATGCCTCAAAAGGAAGTGCAAATAACGCAAGAAATTTCCAGTAACATAGAAAAGTTCGATAATATTGAAAATGAAAAACCCTCGTGCGAGATACCTTCAGGTGATGGGCAATTCATGCGAGTCATTTCGTGCAATTTCAAAAAATCAGATTATGAAGATAAGAAACTATTGTACCCACCTCTATTGTACGGGTTACCTAGCCAAGGATTAGATGCGATTAAAGATGAAAAGCCATCAAGCAAGATTCATACAGAAGATTCGCCATTTAAGCAAGTCATCTTATACAGAATAAAAGACGAACCATAATTCACATGAAGAATGAAACGCGAAGTATAATTATTACACTCGACAGATTTTTTAATTTCTATTGTAAATACTTGGATTTATATTGTACGTAGGTGTGTTTTGAGAAATTGCCCTACTTTTTTTTTTTTTTTCACCGAGTACCTACCTATATCGCAGAAAAACATTTGATGTTTTATGAGAATTAGAGAATTTTGTTATTTTTGTCAAGTTTTTTTTTTTTTTTGTTCCATATTTATTCATTTATTAATTTATTATTTATTTGAGTTGAGGTACGTAATTAGAAGGGGCTTGGCTTGGCTTGACCCACCCAAAAAATTTAAACCGATCTCTTATCTTTTTTGAGAAAGAGGTGTGGAACATTGCATTCTCTTCGAATTGGATTTGCCCTTCGTCCGTCCAAAAAATTTGTTGGCTTAGCTCTTACTTGGCCCATCTCTCTAAATTGTTTTCTAGTTAGGTTAAGTACTAACTTTCTGTCATCCTACGTATATGTTATAGTAACCTATACTATCTAAATGTGTTTTATATTTTTGTTATAAAGAACTAGGTTCCCGTTGTCATTTTACCAAAACTAAAATAATATAAATAATATTCTCGAAATCATTGTGTAAATTGTTTTATTTCGGTACCTATCCATGTTTCACTGTGTGTTATCCATAAAATTTTGCCATCATCATCTGGCGGTACTTACTTTTTTTAAACATCAGTGATTGCGTCGTTTCTTTAGATGCTGAGATATCTTTAATTATTTATTTTCATCATTAACCTGGTTTCATTCTGTAACGTACTTAATAGAAAACATATTAGGCTCAGTGCTTTAATTTTACAGTTGAGAGTTTTCATCTGAAAATTCTGAGCAAATATCAGACTGTATATAGTCGTCAATAATCCCAAAAGCGACCCTAATTTGTATAATATATTGTCACAATGAACCAATGCTAATGGCGCAGTAATTGGATCATACATAAACTTTAAAAGTACTGACTACGTATTGACTATGTTGCGCAGAAAAGGCCAAACTGATTTTTTTACAATATGGGCCGGCTAAACTAAAATAGTTGAAAATTACAAAAATGCGTAAGGGTCAGTCTCAATTTATATGGAAAAAAAATAGCCTGAAGGATCTGAGAACCAAAAAAATTCTACATTTATATACAGTTGAAGTTTTCAAAATAGGTATATGCGTTTCACTCATAATTATTATTAGGTTTTTATTATTATTTTTAATTTTGAGGTTAGTGTGAAAGCTCTCAGTAAACTGTCTTGAAAACCGTCAAATCTCCTTATTATTAGGACTAAGATCTTCTAAACAGTTTTCATACTCGTATGAAATAGCTTGCTTTCCTCGCTTATTATAAAATATAAATAGTATTCAGTATTCTCAAACTGATCAAAAATTTAAAGACCCAGTGGTGTAGCTAAGTGGTTGTCTCAGAGGTCTGTCCAAAAAAATGATTTCCTTTTTTTTTTTTAAATTGATATCTTTCATAAGAAGTTAAAATTTAACCCTATAAGTTGTTAGTAACCCAAACATAATCTAAGTCTGACTGCAACACTATTAGAGTCCTAGAGCTGCCTCAGAAAATATTTAAAAAAATGTTTCAATAAGAAACCATTCTAAATTTGAGCCGCTACAGAACCAAATAATGAAAGTGCCAAAAACGTAATTTTAGTAGTACAGAAGTACAAAAAAAGTGTTTCGCGAGGTATTTTTTTAGATAGAATTTCGTTACTTTCAATTTTACTGAAAATTGCGGTTTGCATCTCAAAAGCTTGGGAAAAGTAAATGCAGAAAAGTTTATCAATAAATTAACGTGAAATATTTGGCCACCTGAAAATATCAATACACATATCTGTGTATCAATAAAGTGTGACAAAAAATTATGAACATTTCAGTTTTTAGTGCTAGACAAAAAAAAAGTGTGAATAAAAATAGTGACGAAAAGTGTTAGTTTCTGCTCTAAAAATTGCTGGCATGTTATCTTTTACTTTTCATGCATGTGTTTTGAAAATCCTTTTGCACGTCGATGCGGGGCTTGTGGAGAGAGGTTCCTCAACGAATATATTCCACCCCTTAACTTAGTTCATATTTTAATTTTTTTTTCTCCCTTTAGTAATACATATTTTTTTGGTTTAATATTTTTATAGCTGGCCGTAGTTTCAATATGGTGAATCTTTTGATGATTTCAATTCTGCTGTCAACGATGCAGCTGTTCCATCAATAATCGTCGTCGAATTTTCAGAGGAATGTCGTTGACACAAGAAACAAGAATACTAAAGAAAAAAGTACTTCTGTCGAAAAAAAAAATTTATCGAGTTTAAGGAAATTTGAAACTCGAATTAAATTAAATTTAAAAAAAAATGTGTTCGAAAGACGAAGACGGCAATGGAAATAGCAGTTCTGTTCTGTCCCGAGTTAGCATTTTAGTCGGTTTTATCTGCGCTTCAAGTTACTTCGTGGCATTCGTGGGCAACGGATGGGTTTATACAAAAGAGTCTTACAGACTTACCAATTTAAACCTTTACGCCAGTGTAACGTTCAAGATCGGCCTTTGGAAAACTTGCCATTCTTTTCAAAGGATTAACTCGACCATAAGTAAGTACCTTTAGAAGTTTATCGTACTGGTCTTCTGTTTTTTTTTTTTTTTTGTCAAGGGGATGTGTAGGGGAGGAAAGGTAGGAGAGTTTCTTCTTTTGCTTCACTATTGCGTATATTACCTCCAAAGATGCTATATACCTCCTTCGTTTCGTTATTTATTTTTCATTTTTCTTCTTTTGGTTGCAATTTTTTTTGCGAAAAAGTTTTTCCAGCTTGTTACGTCGCAAAAATACCATTTTATTTAGATGAATAGTGCCAAGAAAATACTTCAGCATTATATTTTCTCGATTTTATCTTGTCTCGCTTGAATGGTTACTAAAAAGATGGGATTAAGAAGTTTGCGAGTCAACTGCTAGGTACCAATCGATCCTGTCGAATTCGTATTTCATCTATATTTGTATCAGTCGATGTATAACTGTATAGTTTTATGTTACCTAGCAGTTAAATTACAGTTTTGCAATACCTAATGGTTGTAGTAAGAGTTGAGACTCATTTTCCTAGATTTTTTTGGAACGTCTTCTGTGAAAATTGTATCAGCGCTATGAACTTTTCATGATTCACCTATGGAACGCTACAAATTAGAGTACTCCCTAATTACTCGTATTTTGAAGGATAAATTGAAGTCAAGATGAAGTTCGAATATTCATTTGTACACTGTAAAAAATTTTAATGGTGATTTTTACAATTTAGATAGGTAAAATGAGACAATTCGAGATTTATGGCAGAAATTACTTTAAAAATGGTATTATGTAGATAGTAAAAGGTACTAAAAATATTAGATTATTATTTTTCACCACGTGATTGCAAAAGTTACCTACAATTCTGTTCATAGTTCATATTACTTATCCATTTCTCTAGGTAAATGTTTTTAAAATAATGAAAAATAGTAAGTATTATAAAACATTGTTACAAAACTATTAGCTTCGTAAATTAATCAATAGATTTTTTGAAAATTTACTGTTTATTAAATTATATGTCTCCTTAATATTTTAATGGGCACTGTGACTCAGCTGACGTCGTATAACTATGATTTCTTATGTAGTGTATTGCTGGTTGTCTTTTTCTTTTTGTTAAATGGACCAGCACAATATCCGTGTCATATCAATCTTTATTATAAAGTATAGTTTGGTTTTTAGGGCGAAGGGTGGGGAGGGGGGGAGAATTATCGAATGCAAACGCCAACCGCTGAGACGAAAATAAAAATTTTATCATATTATAAAAAATGTCCGTCGACAGTTAGCAACAAAAAAAAGCAAGTGAGGCGAGTGCCAAGACTGAGCACAAAAAAAAAACCATAAAAAAGGTTTAAACGGTTCAATTTGTATCCTTAAAAAGCTAAAAAGCCTATTCAAAAGTTCACATTTCGCTTTTCGCGTCACTTTTCTCTCGCCTTATTGTACTGAAGCCATCCTATAGGACGATAATGAATGCGATAATTTTATTCAGCAAGATCACAGCATTCTCCAGTTTATTGTTTTTACCGGTACAAAGTCGAAGAAACGACGAAACCTTATTTGCCAATTACATGGAAAAATAAACATTCCACAAATACCGTCTTTGAAATTCCTACACTTTACTCTACAACACCAACATTCTAGAGCGCATTCTTCAACGAAAAAAAAATAACCCAAATGAAATGGTATTTTCACTAGAACGTATAGGTATAGCTTTATAACAGAGAACGTTTAAAAGCCTGCAGTCTACACAATAGACGAGCTTTCAGATTTTTTTTTTCCATCTATGTTATTTGAGAAAGCAAAGAAAAATTTTCTCGTGACAAGAACTTGATTACTCCGAACCTTTGATTCAGTATAATGGCGCATAAAATTGGCGAGCAAAATTACATCGAGGCACGAGAAATTTCTGCGAATCGAATCCTCGAAGATGGCTTATCATATCATCTAGTCCATGCCTTTGCAGTATAAATGACCTGATATATATTGAATGTCTATCAGCCCTCACAGTTAGACGCTATGCGCCCTCTTCCTCTCGTAACACTTAAATCCAAAACAATTCTATCACTTTCACGACGAAGATTAATCAACTCGAAAGAACCATACACAGTTTTCGATAAATTCCTAGTTCCTATACCCATACGATTAAAAGAGAAACGAACATTTTGACCATTTATCTCATTTACAATCGGCCAAAATCGTGCTCGGGTCACTTCGTCGATTACTTTTCGAAACACCATGAGATGCAATATGGGTTCGACTCTACAGTCCTCGCTCTCATTTGTAAAATTCAGTACTTACATTTCGAGTTGAACGGGCGCACGCTATGCAAAGCTTTTTCAACACGAACATTTCACCATAATTACCTTTCTATCGGGTGTAAAACATGGAGCCGGTAATAATTAACAAAATCTGCAGGGCTAGCATAATTATATACCTAGCTTAATAAAAGTCAACCGATGAGCATAATCTTTTATCTATGTGATATAAAATCCAATTGTCCGGATGTCTGTCCATACTTCGCATTCACCAACAAATTCTTTTCCTTTTAAAAAAAAAGTAAATCCCTGCCCCCTCCCCCACGCCCTTCAAAGAAAATATCTCTCTAAAATTCTAATTAATTTGCGTTATACTTGATTTTTTTTCTCCATTTTTTCCTTTTTAATTCTTATAAATTATTAAATGCGTGTGTCTTTTATATATATATTTTTTTTGACGGACGATAAAATTATTTCTGCCCCCCCCCCAAGTCCGTCCATGAGTACTCTGAGCATAAGAGATTGATATTACTTTATAAACATTGTTTTATTTGCTCGTACTCGTATGTGAATTGATTTTTTTTTTCAACCTTTTTTATATCACTTGAAAAATTTTTCATTTTATATTTACGAGGGATTTTAAGAAGTCCACAACGACGGTAAAAATGAGTTATTTAACTTCTAGTAGTCCCTACAGCTATCATATTATTGAACCAAGCATACACTTATTTACGGCGAACCAGTTATGCAATTTGCAGTACCTACACGTCTTCCAATGGTCATTTTGATATGAGAATTCCGTTTCGTACGATTGTAGCGCAAAGAATAAAATATAATGGTCGCTTTGAAGACCTTGGGAAAATTTTCCAGCGAGGTAAGAGGCGGAGCATCGCCCCATCAGACCACGCTAGTTCTTTTATAAAATTTCTAAAAGCAGCTGCACGTTAAATCTTGAATATTTTGTTACTGAAAGGCAGAAATTCCTTTAAAAATCCGTTTCGTTTCGAATTACCAAAGTATTAATTTGTTGAAAGGGACCCTGTTGAAGCATCCTGTACATGTAGACATACGTTTTTTCAGTTTGTTATGTAGCTTTTTTTTTTATATTTGAACCCTGATTTACAATAAAATTTAATGGAGATCAAAAACACACTCTTTCATGTCTCATATAGCTTTCTTATGTAGCATATCAACTTAGAAGTTTATTTTATGAGCGATGGCTGCATTTTGTAACATTTGGTGTATTATACAATTGAACCTAGGAAAAGCTCAATTTTCAAAAACTTAAAAATTAAAAAAAATAGGACTTATCCGTATTAAAATCACTGCTAATTTCTAATTTATTGAAATTATTTTTTAACCATACGCGTTTACTCTTTGTAGGTACATAACTGAGAACACGTACTATTTCATTGTTTCAGCAGATGATTTTTTGCTGGATACCATATTTATTTTTAAAGTGGTCTCGTATATTTTGTCAGGCTTATGTCCATAAATGCTCGTAAAAACTGTTATTCATCGCTTCTACTTTTTGAAAATTAAATGTATTTTTTTTTGGGTTGTTGTTCGAAAGGTTGAATTTTCTCGCATTATGCTAATGTTTCTCATTTGCAGTAACTGACCAAGCACCATCTCGGACGAGAGTAGAACAGCTAACATGAAAACGCATATTTGTATTTACGAGTCCCAAGACGTGAATTTTCTCTTTTGCCAATGTGAGCAACATTACCATGGTGGTGGTGATGGTGGTGGTGGTGTTTCCAAAATGGACAGAAGGGTGGATTTTAACTTTTGTCGCACTATATACCCTTTTTCAACACATTCTTCCCCCATTCTTTCTCTTCGGTCTTCTATCCGCGTGGTTAAAGATTAGTATTAATTCCGTATTAATGGTGATTAATAGCTTCGGTTCCGTTTATACCCAGCACAGTTGTAAAAACCGTGTTGAAATTTCTGTCCAGTTCTTTAAAAATGGAGATAAATGCGTTAGCTTGCGTTATATCTGGGACATAAAAAATTAAAAGTAAGACAAAAAAAAAAGAACATACCCATTTGGTTTAAAATAATTTATCTGCCTTCTTTTGCAGTGTGGATGAATTGAAAAAGTTCATGCCAATGATACGCCGCATTTGAAGCAGCGATATCACTTTCATATTTATCAAAATATTGATGCTCCATTTTTTACATAGAAAATTACCTTGAGATTTTTATCAAAACGTAGTCATTTCAGTAAGGAACAGAAGTTCGCATTAATATATTGTTACTCTTTCATTTATGTATTGTGTAAACCAATGGTGTGCATTGATTTCAAACTTGAAAACGTACAAGGCTTGGAGTCAACTATACGACCACCTAAAAGGAAAGTGTGAGAGCCAAAATGAGACTAAGTGAGAGCTGCTAAAAGAGCTCATAAAGTTCGAAGAATAAAAATTAATATTCTACTCCATTATTATTAAATACATTAATGTGACTCACATACCTATTGCCTAAATTGATGCTATTTCAATGAAATAATAATTCTCCAAAAATTCATGGAACAAAAAAGTTTATGTCTACACAGCGAAACGTGTCGATCCGTATTGGAGCACTATAGCTGCGTAGTCATCTTTTATTACATTTCTTGTTTAATTCCTTATACGTTCCAGTTTCCCATTTTGAAATCGACTTCATGCGAAAAGACGGCAAGTCCAAAGGGGGATGAAGAAAAAATAAATTGAATCGAAGAAATACTTTTAAGATCAATTTTCAGGCTCTTCAGTTTTATTTCATTTTTTATTACATTTTTCCTCGAAAGCCATTTTTCGTTTTGTCGTCAGACCTTTGTTACCGATACCTATTTTGTAATACTGTACCTATTTATTTACTCGTACTTAAGATTAAATTAAGGTTTACGTTGCCTGTATTCAGTATGGTTCAGTAGCGGAACCAGCACTTTTGAAAGGGGGCGGGGAGGGGGGCAAGAAAAATCATTCGAAAATTTCAACATCCAAACAATTGATACTGAAGCTGATTTTTTATTCTTTTTCAGTAATTTCTTATTTTTACTGGTTTTTAGTTCATTTTGAAAAATTTTTAGGTGAGCCAGAATTTTTTTGGGATGGCACCCGGCCCCCTCCAATTCCGCCACTGCTGTATTTTGATTTGTTGGAGGAGGAAAAAGTAGCTTTTGCTGGCTAAACATAGTAATTCTACTTTTTACACTGTATTTTGTTGACGACGAATTTGGTCACAATGTTTTTTGCTATAACTTAAATTAAGTACATTATTGTTCATCTAGCCTTCCTGTCTCTTTTTGGGTGTGCCTTCGATAGACGTGAGGGTATCTTTTCATTTCAGTATATTATGTTCTAATTGAAGTATATGTACTGTTTTTTTCAGTATTACCTCCTCCTGGATGTACTGTTATCAGTTATTCCAATTGGAACGAAGTAACGCTGCATGGTTTCATAATTAATTCGGATGTTGAACCAACACTGAATGTTTTAACTCGCATAAGGTAAGTCATCGTATTTTAAATAGGTAATCTAGAATCAAGTGCTTGTGGTAATTTATTGAATTCATTTCTATGAAGAAATCGTTGTTTAGAATTAATTCCTTTTTTTTTTTAATCCTCGTGCTTTTAATTATTCTGCTCTCGGAATATTTGAACCATTTTTGTTTGAAAAAGTTACCTTTACTCGAGTTTTGACACAAACCCATTTGCTAAAACCTTTTCTCATCTCCGGTGAGACAATTTTGGTAAACACACTTTTTCAGTGTGACAGTTTCTAATTTTTTATTCTGACGCGAGTATACCTACATGTTTAAAAACTTATACGTATAGCATGTAAATCTTTAATAGGACATTACATACATGTATATCATATTAATGCGTGTATAAATTATTTTGATATCGAAAAGAGCATGGTAATAGTGTTAATTAAACAAGCCTGTGTCATAATTCAAGTTTAAGATGTTCATCTTCTTAATTTTTACAGTTCTCTATTATGTGACTTTCGTTCGCTTATAATTATCTATTGTCGTCACGTCTTGAGTCGTTATTTAAAAAATCTTGACAAAAATAGGTATGATGGTTGTTGAAAGCAAAAGGCAAAAAAAAAATCAATTTTATGGTAAAAAATGATTTCAATCTTGTGTAGATATATGTGTAGTCCTTTGCTAAAAGTTCTGCTCCATTTTCTTTTGACGTTGTTATTTTTTTCTCTCGAGCGCTTTTTGTGTTATTAAATGGTGAAACGTGGAGTGAATATGTGAAAGTAGAAGTTCAAAATATTTGTGAGGAAAAAGTCGAATTAACGGCGCAATTACCTTTTACTTCGATGGTATACGACTCTCGAAGGACTTTACCTCACGGGGTTGAATATCCTTTGGCACGGTTTTCTAGCTAATTTATCCAGAGTTGGAAACTCGTTCGCAAAATGAAACGTGATCTGAGACTGGAGTAGAAAAAAATGAGGAAAATCTTTGTTTTAAGACTCACATTTTCCTTCTAATTTTTTTTTTCTAGTAGTACATGTAATTACCTAACTAAAGTACTTGCTCCTTTTCTACAATTCGTACAGCAGTACTGAATTCCTCTTTCTGTTTCGAACTTATTTTTAATATTATTATTACTATTCAGCCTCCCCATTTAGCTAATTTTTAGACATTTTTCTGCATCGTAAAAGATCCAATTTTTATTTCTAACTTTTCTGAATTTCCTTTTAATCGATTTTTTTACTTTTCGGTGATTTACTTTTCGAAAACTTGATATTTTTACAGATGGTGTACTGTATTTGTGGGGTTTGGCTTTATTCTGCTGCTAATCGGATTCATTTATTCAGTGATTGGTCATTTTTACCAAGACAATAAAACTCTATTAGCCAGCGCCATTTATACTCTTTCAGGTGAGTTTTACTTCGAAGTCTAAAATTTTATACGACCAAGATCATAAGAAAAATAGAAAAACACAAGTTTTTTACATTGATTACACTTGAACTATTTCCCACACATTTGAGTTTCCATGGTTGAAGACAAGGATAATCACTGATCTAGCTCACAAATTTTCAAGCTTGATGTCTAAATATTAAGCCTGAATTCCATTGTATTCGGCAGTCTGTTAAAATAGTTACCTCGATAATACAGATCAGGTATTGGTGCAAGGGAAGTCTTTCCAAAATATAATAGGTCCAGTAAAATATTTTCAAGAAAAACTGTCTGAAGTGGGCCCATAGCAAGACCAAACCCTTACCGCCTTGATCTTTATGGTAATTTGGAAGAATAGACTTGATTAGGTTTTGAAAAAACAATTTCGATAAAAGTCCTTTGAAGCAATCAAGTGTGAAAATGGAGAGTATTGATGTTATGTTTTTTTAATGTAGTGCATGTACGAGTAGACAAGTATTTTTGGAGAAAACTTGTTTTTTCTATCTTAGAATGATTTTTAGTTGAGTTAGAGAAATATAAAATTTTGTGAAGTCACCAAAATGAAATACCTTTCATTTTCTCCCGCAATTTTTCATAGTTCTGCAGGTCATTGTAATGGTAATCACGGATGGACTATATTAAGATAAATTTGGCTCTAAGAAGTTTTTACTTAACTTTGAAATTGAAGGGGCTGCGTGCCTTGTATTAATACGTTTGGCACAAGTAATGAGAAAATAATTGAAAAGATTAACTTGCATGTGGATTAGAAAAGTATCCTGACCCAGTACTGCTTTAGAATACTTACTCAGAAAGATGAAGTCAATACTGAAAAATAAATTATCCGCCTTTCGTTCCTCTGTATGGAGTATATCTGATTTACTGTTTCCTTTATTATTGTGATCTCATGATTGTATAGGTATTAGGTAAGTATATTTATAGTTCGTGCAGTCAAATAAAAATGGTGACAAGTACTCGTAATTGATATTACTTTTGACAGTAATTTGTCTAAATGACTGTTGGCACGTACTCTTTCAACTTATATAAGTATACACGATAAGAGGATATATTTTTTCGGTACACTTTTCAACAAGACTTGTAAAACGAAAAGAAAAAGGGAGTCCTCTTCGAGCGGTGGGATCGCGTAGAAAGAAAACACGAGAAAACTTTTAAAGAAACGAAAAAAACTGAAAAGAAGAAAAGTAAAAAAAAAAAACAGCGAAGAAAACGATATAAAAACGATATCAAGATATAAAGGATGAAAACTATATGAAATAGACGAGTTTTTATAAGGTTGTTGTTGTCTTTTTTTTTTTTTTTTTTTTTTGTTTTTGAAGAGTGAAAAGCCCATTTGTGAGGCGTGAGCGGGGCTCTGTAAGTACAGACGTTAAGAGATATGGAAAGAAAAGCTTAGGAGAGAAGAATGCCGAACGTGTTTTTGTTATGAGCTGCGTATTCTGTGTTGGGTGTAGAAAAAGTCAGACAAGCTGCGAGGAGACGACATAACGTTGGCAATTTGTTTTAGAAATTTGGGTTTAGATGTTTTTCTTCGACGGAGAAGGCCTGGATGGGGGTGGAAATGAGAGCTCGTATTCTTTCGACCGTTTTGTATTACTTTCTAATACACTCGGGTACTGTTAAGGCGAGTGTTTTTCATAAAATTATCGTTATATATTCTGCATACGCGAAGTACAGAAATAATCGGCTCAGACTGGGAGAAGGGTGAGAGATATTCGATTGAGCATCCTGTGCATTCCCACAGACAAATTCGGTAAGTCGTTAGCACTATTCTTAATTATTCGGCTCGTTCGAGTATACGTATTCGAAAAACGTTTCGAAGCTGCGAGCATATACGAGTAGGTATATGATTAATGAAAATTGCTTTTCAACGGGTTTTGGATATTGACCAAGAACCTTTTAAAACTTTTCTCGTTGATGTGGGCAAAATCGTGGGTGGCATAAGAGTAGATACGAATGAGCTTTCAAAATTTTTATAAGTTAGTTTTCAACTTAATACTCGCAGTTATGTTGAAGTTTAGCTTCTTGCACCCTTTGATTCGCAGAAGCGCGAAGTAGGAGGCTATACCTATATATTTTTACTTTCGCGTATGTAGTTGACATTTCATTCTTTTTCCTCATTTTTTTCCCTCTTCTCAATCGCTGTGAGTGGAAATTTTCTAAAGCGTGTAAGAATGTAATCGTTTTGCTCGGTATTTCGCTAACTCAATTTTATTGTTGTAATCGTCCGATAACGACGGTTTTCTCTTCCATTAGTTTCAAATTTTATCCCATCTTTTTACTCTGTTCGCTCCCTCTTCCGTTTTTATTTTTTGTTATTGGATGAAAAGAAACCGTCGTAGTTTATTGTTCTATCATCTTTCGGTATTCTTTCATGGGGGAAGTATAAATTCATCAGTGTAAGTGGATGAACTTGGAACGAAGTAATTTTCAAAGCGAAATGAAAAAGAGAAAACCGTCCAAATTGAGGTTCTTGATGCCAAGTTTTACTCGTTAAGCGTCCAATTAGTCATGTTTTCTCGTTAATAATTTTGAATTTTAGCAGGTTTTTCTGAAAACCTGCTGTTATTTTTTCTTTTCAAGTTTGAGACTAAGATTTTCATATTGAATGGGCGATTGCATTGTTTTACGAAATGAAGATTTATCAGTGAAGTAGGTAGTATCGGTACTTAAACAAATTTTAGTTTCAAAAATTGAATTACATGACAAAAAATAAGAAATTTATTTACGGTTTTGTCGATAGACCCATGAGAAGTGTATTTATGAAAATTTGCCATTGAATCAATCAGTTATTCATATCGAATAATATTACTCAGTTAGAAATTTATATTGAAAATTAGCTTTGGAAATAAATTAACTGTAATTTAAACGAAAAATTTCAGCCAATTTTGGCGATGTAGACAATTTTAATCTTGCACATATTATAACTATTCGATATACTAGAGTTTCATGTTTCCAAAATTATATTAATAATTTAGAAAGAAAAAACTATAGAGGCAATTTTTCCTTTCTTTGGCTCAATTTTTTTCTCACTTTCTCACATTTTGAATATTTTTTAAAAAGTGTTCAATTTTTTTTTTTAACGTTCTTAATTACTACCAGCCTGTAAATTATTTTAATGTTTTTTTCAAAAATCTATGTTTCTGCAGTAAGTGGTCAAGTTTTCTCACATCTTTTTCTTTCGTTGAGGACGGTATATTATAGTTTTATCGGATTATGACTGCCTAAGTGATTTTTCATTTTGTTTGCCAAACTCAAAACCCTCATCCTCCGGTTATATTTAAAATTGAAATGGGCTAAATTTCGAATGGTCACGCACTTCCAGCATTGTCCTCGAACAAGTTTAGCGAGACACGTCCTTTTCGAGGAAACGAATTTTGCTTTACCATCGATAAAGGCTCACATGACGGAAAGTTTTGAGGTTTGCGATAAAGTAGTAACAAAATGGAGATTGCAGAAGTATGCCAAAGCAATAGGATTTAGAAGTAAATTTTAAACTCGCGGTTCAGGCGTCTCATCCGTTTGCGAAAAACAGACCCACAGAGTTATAGATACCTATCCTTTTCAGAAATGTTCTTGCTCTCTTGCTAAAAGTACGACACTAAATCATTTAATTCGTTAGGAAATATACGACTGCCTGCAGGCCCGTCTGTTCTACATTAAAGCTCCAGGGCTAATTTGTTTTATTAATATCATTAGTTCTTGGTGGGGTACCTACTTGAACGAGCTCTGTACACCTATTAAAAGTTCTTTCGAATAACGAGCAGCACCCTCGCATGTCAAATTAACTTAAACGTGAACTATTTTAATATGAATTCACCGGCAGTTTTCAAGTCTGATATAATTTCATTAGATATCGATTTGAGGATGCTAAATCCGAATTTCAGGTCAAATTCAAGCAACCGCCCTCTTCCATGGCTGAAATGAGGGTGAAAAAAAATACAAATTTTAATCAAATCATTTTCAAATTTCACAGCTTTCTGCTCTTTTTCTCTTTCTTGTTGAGTGAAAAAATGCATTTGTTAAATTAAAGAAGTTGAATTCATAAATGAGTAATGAAAAGCAAGAAAGAGATTTCTGCAAAAATAAAGTTTTGACAAAAACGCACTTTGAAGTTTGCATTTGAGCAAATGTGATGTTAAAATTAAACTAGGTCAATGAAATTTGGAATATACAAAGACGAACTATTGAACTTGAAATATGCCCGAGGAAAAGTCTGTAGAGTGTATAGAACGGCCGATAGAGAGCATTGAATCTGCCTGCAGAGATCCCCTTCTTACAGTTTACGGATTTTTTTAGCCTAATATCATTCTTCTGGTCTACTAAATCCCTTTTTTGCCATTCTTGGAGTCTCTAATGCTATTTACCAGTCTAGAAAGTGGTAAAAAAAATTCAAAAATCCTTTAATAAAGACTGTGACAAATAAAATCATGAAAATGAGTAGAACATTATAATGACCTTCGGTTGATGTTACAGTGGACGTTTTTTTGCACATTGTTTCAAGCTACAAGTTTTCACTAGTTTGAAAAGTTTTTTTTTTAATGACTTGACTCTATAAATATTAACAAAAAGTGTCCGAAACTTCAACTGGTCATATTTCCAGAATGAAGGCAGATATCGAGATTTGGTAAAACGTACCACAGAGAAAATGATACTTATTTTGGGACTGATACGTGAAAACTTATTGAGTCAAACTTTTCTTTCTAGATTTCTCGGATATACCTACGAGTATATCTATGAAAATTATTTTACAGTTACAACTATAATATAAATATTAGCTTGATTACAAATTTACAACATATATTCAGCTGAATTATAATCATTCCTAATATCCTCCGATTTTTGACTTGGTTAAAATCTGTGAATCATTTTGGCGAGTTGAGAGGGGTGGGACAGAGATGAAGAATGAAAAATATCTTGCGAAATGAAGACCAAAGTATAATTTATATGACGCACGATTGCTAGACTCGCCATATAATTTATGTTACTTTTCGGTCCTTGACCTATAAAAATAAACGATTCATTTTTCGTAAAGCCCAAAATCGCCGCTGGAAGAAAACCACATAATTGTAAATATGGAAAATGGAAAAGAGCAGTTGATGTGCGAGAAGAAAGAGTATGAAAATCGAGCCAAAAAGTGAATAGAAAAAATTGCTGGCCGAAAACTCCAAAGCGTGTTCAGTGTTCCAGTCTTGTTATAGGTTTATGTATACTTTCAGGAACGTTTGTATAAGGTTATTGAAAAATGGGAGAGGAATGGAGCATGCCGGAGTGATGGTGACATTATGCGGAGACTACCTACGAGTTATACGAATGGCTAGAGGAAAGTTGGAAATTTTGTAATTCGTCAGGAGCGAAAATTACTTCTTGGGGAAAAAAGACGGAAAATATAATATAATGTACGAAAGCTAAGCTTGGCGGCGGCGGCGGGGGGGGGGGATTCGCTCTCAAATCGTATATTCCGACATGCAGCCGGAGCTGTTTTACACTCACCAGCATTGAGAGGATGACGTGTATGTGGGAGCACGAAGATTGAGGGGTAGTGTTTTTAAGGGTGAAAGAAGATGAAGTTAAATGGAAGTCGGGTCGCAATAATTTTGTCACCTCATCTTTTCGGAGGTTTGTTAATGCATACACACCGTTGTACTCCATTTTCGCCCGCTTATTTTTCAGTTTTTGCTCGGTTCATTTTTTTTCACTCAGCTTTTGCTCTTTCTATGACGTTTCCTCTTTTGCGAATAATTTCATTCTTCGTCGCCATTCGACGCATTTCCATTTCTTTGACACGGTTTAACGCTTTTTACATTTTGCCAATTCTTTACCCAAAGCGTTTTATATCCATACATAGAGACTAACTTGAAAGGGGTGTATATTATGGTAAACGTAGGTACATCTTTTTTGCTACCGTATTACTCGATTCGCAGTAACGTGTGTTCATTTGCAGTGTGCAGCTTTACGTCTAGCATTTTTTCTCTTTGTTACAAAAAATACCGGTACAGGGATGAATTTTAATATTCGCTGCCTTCTGGTTTTCAGCTGCAGTCTACCTCTCATTGTGTAGTGTAATATATAGTAGCTATGGGAGAAACCACCTGACCCTGTTTTTTATTTTTATTTTTTTTTCTTGCGTTATCCTTCTGTGGTATGGAAAAATTTCAATTTTGCTGCGTTTTAATTACACTCGTATTTCAGTATGGGTATCAAATATCTACCATCGAGGTGAGCAGAATAACGTACAACTTTCGGGCGTTTGGTATATTTCACATATTCCCAATGCTGAAAATATATTCGAATAATCCGCAATATTTTTACAAAGATATGGAATCAAAATGGACGAAATTTTTTTTTTACCTTTCGAAAATCCTTTACAATATTTGGACGAAATGTTATTATGGAATTGTGGATACTATGTTTTAAAACTTTGAAATAGAGTTGGTGTGCAGTGCTCTGGAAAGGATTAAGGAAAAAATAAATGAAAATTATGAAAAATTTTAAAGTGTGACTGTATCGGTTGATCTACTTTGTGCTCTGTAAAAAAAAAATCTAATTGATATAATAGGTATTTAATGATAGATATCGAAGATCGTCAGGATCAGTAACTGAAAATGAAATTTCTAGATGTTGAGCTTCAAGGTTTTCATTTAGTTATAAACTACTGTTTTATTGAAGTTGAAGAGGAGAGCTTAAAACCATTAAGTATATAAAAGAGGAAAAATTGATAGTAGGTACTTTTAATGTACAAAAAAATGTTTGTATTTTCATCAACTCGTCAGAAAATAAAAATAAAAACTGGCAGTCTTGATAAAGAAATAAGTTGTGCAATCTTCAAAATGTGAGTAATAACTTGTATAATTGAAAAGTTCAACTTGAAATAGCTGAATTACTATAAAATTTCCGAAGCAACGGACCACTGTAACTAGTAAGGCGAGGGCGTAGCCCTATCCAAATCTTACAACTGGAAAACTTGCCATAGTCCTTAACCTTGGAAGAAATATACAACTTAATCTCTTTAGAACCAGATGCATGAGTAATTCTTAATGAAATAAGAGTACTCGAGTACTGGTCTGACCTGTGCTCAGATTTGAGAAAGTATGTATTACTTGAGCTACAGCAAAAACTCGAGCATCATTCTTGCATTCGGGCCTTCGAACCATAAATATCATTGCTAGAATCATTCTTCTTGGCAGTTTTGTTTTATTGGTACATTTTTTATAACGAATTTTCAAATCCATTTTACCTACATTCGAATTCGCTTTTTAATTCATATCTGGTAGACGAATAATTTTGTTCGCCAATCGATTTGCTTTGCAGGTTTGTCGATGGCTGCTGGACTCTTTATCTTTGTGTGCGTTTTAACCGATTCCTTCGCCGGTCTGTCGTACACATCTGAGGCGCACAGTTGGAGTATTTACGATTTGAGGAGATCACGTGACTACAAGTACGGATGGTGTTTTCTCACCGCCGCGGTGGGCTGCATTTTTGTCGAGATGGTCGCCGTCCTCTGCATTACCGTACATTACAGGCGTTGCCAAACGATCGCGCTCATGATAAAAAATATCGTGCCCCTCATCGAAGACAAAACGTCCAATACTTATTTCGCTACCAATGATAAGGGCCTGCTGATGAAGGCTGACGAGGAGAAAGCAAAAGTTGATTTGAAGTCGTCTCCCTGCGAAGAGACGCATGGAGTTACCTCGGAAACGCCACCTGACATTTGTTCAACTTTCTTGAACGCTGAGCAGTCGGATATTGATTTGGAGTCGGATGAGCGAACCGTTTCTACTGCTTCGGCCAGAGATGTGCATCTAGATATGGCGCCGCATTCTCAGAATAAACTTGCTAAACGTGCCAATTTCGCCACCCTAAATACGCGAAATTATCGTTGCCTCAATTATCCGACTGTTCGTAAGTATTCGACTCTAGGAGGATGCAATTTATTGACCATGGAGCGTGGAACCAATCCACCAGCATCTTCCAGCAATTTCAATCAAGTCCATTGCCATCAGAAAACGTGTGCCCAGAGTACCATGCCAAGGATGAAAACCGCCTGCGTAAATACCAACAAATATCACACTACGGACAGACATGCTAAAATGGCTGAATTGCAGCAGCTGTCTTGCGACGATTTCAATTTATGACTGCGTACACAGTGTACCCATCCATTCGATGGGATGATACTTAATTCAAGCGTCCCTTGAGCAATGAAAATATTGCTGTTGAAAGATGAAATAGAAGGATAAAAGGGACGAACTGAGGTTTGGAGCTGGCGATGTTGCTTTGTGGATATTGTTATGTTTAAGTGGAAAAGTGGTACGTCCCAAATTTTCAACAATTTTTGAGTTTTTGAAGCTTTAAGCATCATAAAATTCATTTTTTGACATCACTAATTTGAGAATATATATATATCAATGGACAGCAGATCATAGAGAAAACGGTTTTACATAGCATCTGATAGTGATTACATGTACCCAGTCTATACTGAAACTTGAATTATTGTTCATGTTAGCAAATTATTATCGCTATGGTGTTATATTAATTCATTTTTTGTATTCAATAATAATTTCATATGGGTTAGGTATTTTGGTGTATTTTGAATTAACTTAACTAAATTTTCTAATAAGTTAAGATCAATAGGTCCACATTATTGTTCTTATTGTTTGATCATTTATTGCATGATTCTTCGAAGACCTTATAAGTGACAGAATTATTTAAATTTACAATATTTTTAATTTTTTCGTCTGGTTTATTGAATTGCAATTTAATGGGCTGAATTTAAGATTTTGTACTTGTACCATGTAACAGGCTGAATACTTGATATTTTCTATTGATTGAGTATTTATTTATAAATATCATTAATTTATTATTACTTGTAAGATTGTAATGTTCTTAATTTTATGGTTCTCTTGAAATTAATTTTATATACTACCAAGAAAATAAGAAGATAGGATGCATCTTATGCTTGTATCAACTCTTCAATAAATAATCTCTGTTTGCCATGATTTTGTGAAATTTTGAAAAAATTGAAATAAAAGATTGTTTCTTTGACTATTTCTTGGCAGTCGCTGGTCGCATACTCTCTCAGTACTCCAATCTGGTTTAAAAATTTAATTTTAGATCACGAGTATACGTATCAACAATAGACCCCAAATACAAAATAGTTTTTTTTAAATGGAACATCATAAATGAATATTCGATGAAATGGATTGCCAATGAAATTTTATTTTTAGCCTTTGTCTTTTGTGTTTTAAAATTAATTCTGCTGCGATTACTCCCAAATTGTAAATTGGTTGATGTTTTTGTTAACGATCTTTAATTTTATAATGCTGCTACAGTGCTACTGTTAAATAAATTATACCATACTCTCTTTTTCTGTCATTTTTATTGTTCTGAAGGGTAATCTGTCCACACTAGAGAATACCTACGTAATAACGATTTGGCTAATGGGAAAGAAGAGCACATTTTCATATTCCACTCATCACATTTTCTAAATCAGCTAATATTATTGTGAAATAGACACCTTTATGTTGTTTATCAATAAATCATCAATGAACTGTAGTTTGAACTAAATTATTTATCTATTTATTTAAGTTATTTCAGTAACGTAGCCAAATTAATTATTGGGTTGGCCAAACGAGAGCCTTAAATGTTTTAAGATGGACCATTTGAAAAATGGCATGTTGAAATTTTTTTGATATGTACATGCAGGAGGGGGGGGGTTGGGTCCTGAAATTCTTTGGGTCGGTCTTTCCCCTCTCTGGTTAAGTCCCTGGTTTATTGCGCAGTAGAATTTTCATATTTGTTTTCTCCAAAAATTCGAGGCTTTTGAGGGTCGAAAAGCTGACTGGATGCACAGATATAATTTTCAAATAATATTTTTGAAGCTATTTACCAAATTGTCAGAAATATTGTTATTTTCTCTAAATTAGTTCGTGAATTCAGTTGCCCTACCTATACCATTAGCCTACCTGTTGATGAACATCTAGTAGAGTACTTTATACGAGACGAAACTTTTTTTTTTCTTTAGTAAATAAAAGCTTTACTGAATTTCAAAAACCCCAATTTTCCCGACCTCTGACGTGCCTTTGGCAGGTTAAAATTCATTTCGTAGCATGCAGTGCAAATTGCAGAGGTCAAGCAAATTGCATATTCGATTCGCCGTAAATAAGAGTAATTTGAAATCGCCTATCTACGTACTTGATGATTGATTTATTTTAGACTCTTCCCATCGCCTCCTTGAAATTTATTTTCCAATCTACAGGGAGAACAGCAGGGTAAATAAATGTACCTGTTTGCAACAGTTGAACCTTCAAATGATAAAACTATAAGCTTTTATTATAAGAAACTTGGACACTAATTATTTTAATACAAAGAATTTCCGATGATAAAGCTATTTTGGGTTAATTATGCATTATAGATGATTTTGAGTACTCTATATTACCAAATTTCTATTTGTAAGCATAAGTTGCTAACCAGCTTAGTGGATCAAAAATATACACACCAGTATGGAACAGGATAATTTTAACAACGGACAAGTTTGATAGAAATAAAATTTTCAACATTTTGATGTATTTGTTTATTCATTTCACCTCCAAATATTTTCAATATTTTGAAAAATGATACTCTTTCAAGTCTGTAGCAAACTGGTGTAAAGGGTGTTGTTCATTAGTACAACTGGTGCAAAAGGGTGTTTCAAATAGGTACAACTGGTGTTACATACTCGTACATCATGATTTTTTTTGGTTTTTAATATGGTGAACATTTAAAAAAAAAAATAGTTTTGCAATATTTATGACAAATTAGTTCAGACTACACCAATAGTGCAAGTGAAAAAGTATTTACAGAGCTTTAAAAGTTGGAAAATCTGCTATATTGGGGACTGGTACCTCTACTGGTCTACCCTATACTTTCTTTAATAGATTTTAATTTTTAAACCAAGTACGTTGTACTCTCTTGTACCAGGTAAAAACTGTATTTTTGTTTACTTTTATTTCATTTCAAATAATATGAAAATAAACAAAATTCCTGGTGGCTGACACCATATGGTACCTATTCATCAAGGAACTATATGGTTACTTCAACATTAAAAATGTTCGCCATACTGCTTTATATGAATCCTCAACCAATCAGAATCGCCCAAAGTCGTCTTCATCGGTTCGACTAAATTACGCCTACTTTTTGAGATTATTCAAATTTCAAACAACAATCTGGAAATCCACCCCTCGATCGTACCCTGGTACCTCCTGGTACCTATTACTCTTTAAATTTCAGAAATCTTGTTTACTACTTTTTCTTCAAATTCTCTAACAACTAGCCCCTCCCCCTATAATAAGGTTTTTTTTTGACCACCAATCAAAACCGAGCTCAGTATTTTGACCTGGTTTATCTTCGAGGTCAATATAGAAATCCTCAACCAATCAGAATCACTTAAATTCGTCGTCATTGGTTTGACTAAACTACGTCTACTTTTTGAGATGGTCAAAATTGTTAACAAAAGTCAAAAACCTGGAAATCCACCCCTCGATCGTACCCTGATACCTATTACTCTTTAAATTTCAGAAATCTTGATAACTACTTTTTCTTCGACTTCTCCAACAATTAGCCCCTCCGCCTAAAATAAGACATTTTTTTGACCACCAATCGAAATTAAGCTCATTATTTTGGGTTCGTTTACCTGTGAGGTCAAAAATGTTGGTCGCTCAGTTCATTTTTGAAAGTCTGTGAGGAATGTTAGGTAGTTGTGAGTTGTGATTGTGTTTAATTTTTGTGCTTAGTTTAATAGTGCTTCTATATGTAGGAAGTAGGTATTTATACTTACATTTTAATTCTTCTTAAATTTTTAAATGTAATTTTGAAATTGTGTGTTTTTCAAATTTACGAGTATTATTAATGCATTTATAATTATTAATTAGTTTTTCAGTAGGTCATTTAATAGTGCCAACAGCAAATCAGGAAAGAAAATTCAAGTTTTCTTTCGTGTGTTTTCAGTTTAAGTAAAAATTTTTTGCATGACATTCTGGCTGCATGTTTTGGTTAATTTGTTTTATATGTTCGAATTCTTTCGATTATTTGAAAAGGTCCATTAAAAATTTTGAATTTCAAGTCTCAATTTCAGTAAATTTAAATTTTATAAAGAAATTTTTCTTCATGTCCCAGCAGTGCTAGCTGGTTATTTTGTGTCATTTCTTGAATTTTTATTTGAAATTGTATGTTACTAGATGGCTATATTTATAGATCATTTTGTTATTTTGAAACTTTTATTTTTCACTCCCGACTATACTTCCGACTAGGTATATGGGTACTCCCGATTATACTCCCATGATGTATCTGAGTAAAGGGCCCTTTCTCAGACGCATCCGTGGATTAGGCCCGTAATGGGGATACCTCACTAAGAAAAACGCGCCGCATACTCTATCCCATGGGTGGTGAGGAAATGAGTATGTATGTTAATAGGAAATGTTAAAAATATTATATTTTCCTCAGGAACAGGAAGGCGCGCGGGCGGTCTGTACGGCTTTCTTATGACGTCACCAATACAATTCGCAGGAAAACTCATCAGTTGGAATTGGAAACGCTCGGCTCTTATCAGTAATAAGTAAGAAGTAAAAATTGCAAATATGAAGATATTTCACTGATTATTAATTTTAGAAAAAAATTGGAAAATTTTCTTTTGTGAATAGTAAATAAAGTAAGTCTTTAAAATTCATCATTTTGGTATGCAATACATCTGTGAAACTGATTTTCTCCTCAGTTCATTATTATAATATTCTACTCGAATAGACTCAACTTTCAAATTTATTTTCCCTGTACACAGAGTCGTACTAACGGTCGAAGTTTAAGACTGAGCAGTTTACTTTTGAGCTTATGCCGGCGAAATTCTTTTTATTAGTAGGTGCCCATTCGATTAGTAAGCGTGCAATCTTTAAAAATTCCTAAATTTGAAATTAATTCTGATGTGTGTTATAGACTTCTCCAGTTACCTCCTCATCACTCGAGTTTGATGATACTGATTCAATTCCGTTTTTTCAGTTTAAGTAATGATTGAAATAGCTGCAAAACTTATCGGAGGACCTGTGTATTTACCAGGAGACAACATAGGATGTTGTATTACATTCGTTAATAAATCCCCTGTTCTACCTAACAACGTCTCCAAATCCAGGTATCGTATCATCTCTTCTGCTTCAAGAGAATCTTGTTTCTTCCGAAGCTGATAAATATATGATTACTAATTTATTTGTCTTCAGTTTTGAAATACTTGCATGGTCTAGTGCTCAAATTCATTGTTCATGTGTAACAAACGATAAGCTAGTTACTCTAGAGAAATGCTCTCTTGGAGGAGGCGATGTATCTATCAATAGTGGTAATGATCAAAAATGTATTTCTTCGCGTTTACTTGAATTTGAATAATATATTGATATATTTTTTACAGAAACTTCATTCGTCCCACATAAAGGCGATGTGGGGCATATTGTATTTTCTACTAAACCTAAAATTCTATTCTGTGATTTGAAATTGCATGCTGGCGAAAGCAAATCCTGTATGTTGCTCAAGTTGAATTGGACTTTGTATAGACATCTTGGCTCATTTTAATGAATTTAATTTATTTTAGTTTTGTATACGGAAACATTGCAAAATGAAATACCACCATCCTATCGTGGACAGTTGGTAAAATATTCATACAAGATTACAATTGGAACTCAAAGAGTAAATAGCAATATAAAGCTACTTAGGATTCCTTTACGAATACTTGTCATTGATGGTTTGTATGATTATGGCAAATTTAGTTTCTTGTTGTATTCAGAGTAATTTAATCGGAAGATTTCTTCACAGGATTTCCAGAAGTAGGTGCATGCGAAGACAGCATTGATCTCTCACCAAGTAATCCATTTTTAGATATTTGTGAGAAAGATAGAGAGTTGGAGCCCACTTTACAAGTACTGCAGGTAATTCAAGAAAAATGAAACATTCGAAGTTACCATAATCTGAACAAGGCTAGTAAAAATTTGTAAAGCATATTGCAATTTTTCATCACGATCAGACTTACGAATTTTTATTGAAAATTTTATACAGATTCGTCTGCTTTTCCAATGGTATACATTACAAATTGTTGATTACTACGTGTATCTTTGAATTTATATGAAAGTAATTGTTTTCTTACACTCGTCAATTTTTCTATCATAGATAATGTTTACTTTTCAGAATATAACAGCCAGACGAAATGCCAATTTTTACAATATTACCAATTCAAAAGGAAACGTAGCCCGATTTTGTTTGTTTAAATTAGCTTACAAATTGGGTGAAGATATTATTGGTACATTTGATTTTGAAATGAATACTGTCCCTTGTGTTCAGGTGAGATAATATTTTTTTTTAATAATTCTCTTTTTATTTTTTAAATCTTTTTTTGATACCATGTCTCTATGTCAATATTTCTATGGATTATCTTGATACTGAAGTTGAGAGTTTCATTATTTTCATAATTTTCCTTCGTATTGAAATTATTTAGATATCTACTCTTGTTCAAGCAATGCAAAACTTTCAACCTCAACTAAGTATTTTGTAAATGATGTATGTGCACAAATGTAATGCGTTTAATATCTGGAAAAAATTTTTTTTTCTACATTCTAATTTGGTCTTTTAATTGTAAAATAAAATTCAAAATGTAAATACGGTATGTTCTATTTCCATTTTTCTTGGTAATTCGATCAAAAATTAGAAAGTTCTTGAAAAATGATGATTTTTACACACATTATTTATGACATTGTGTTTCTTTTATTTTTGTTAGTTCGTGGTAAGTTTGCAGTGTGAAGAAATTATTTCTGAAAAATATCGTCTTCCAACCAAGCGAGATCGAGCTGTAACGTCGCATAGTAATTGTAGTGAATTTTGCTTGAACATGAAACAGTGTTTCTTAAATTTACCTATACCTCTGCATATAACGCCAGCTTTTAGTACCAATATCGGTAAGCAATTTTTGTATCAGTTAATATCTTCATCTTTATCAACTGTAAAATTATAAATTAATGCCAAAATCCATTTCAGTTTCTCTCCGATGGAAATTACACTTTGAATTCGTAACTGCTGTGAAACCGACTGATGATTTGAAGGTTATTCATAACATAGATCAAATATGGCAAGCTCCAAAATCCGTAGAAATCGAAACCATGGTTTGGGATTTACCAATACAAATCTACCCTACTACCACTATTTCGGATTTGCATACCCAAACGAAATCGTACCTGGTAATTTAAATTGAGAAAGCTGGCGCTCAAGATTATTCTGTCTCTAGCGTTGGTGAAACATTTAAAAATTTCAACATTTTCAACATTTGAAATTGTTTTTTTGCTTTACGTAATGATAAGAAACATGTAACTCCTTAAAATATATTATATATTCTTTCTTTTTAGCTAAACAACTGTATTTTCTGTAAAGTACATATTTTCGAAGTTCGAAAAAAATCATTTTTCTTTTTTCTAAAAAAAAAAATATATATAAAATGAAAATGCAGAAAAAAATGTATAAACAGAACAGAAAACCGTGTTTATTACAAATGAATTATACCTAATCCTGAGACGAAAAATACATGTGATACAATAAACCAACGCTTGATGAAATAAACCAAGTAAAACACATCCACCAGGTAGCAAAGCCAAGTAGTCCACGATAAACATTTTTGTTGAAAACCTGCAATCAAATCGAAAAAAATACAAAATAAAATCATGTAGAGTTAAAGAAAGAGAAAATATACAGCACATTTCAAATTATATCAAATTTTAGAATAAAATATACTACACCCAATCATAAAATCAGACGCTGACTTTATTTGATTTGTTTGGTTGGGGGAAGTTCTAGAGAAATTAAAATTAAATAAACTCCATGTATCGAATAAATTGTTAACAGACTTAAAAACTTACCTCACTAAGAGAGTTTAATACCAGTTTATGGGTGGGCGCATTTTCTACAATGGTAGCGTTTTGGGAGCTAAGCACAGTTTGATTGAATGAGCTATAATCCACAAATATTTCAGTCCAAGCATAACAACCTAAGAAGATGAATAATAATTAATTCGACTTTTTCAAAATATCAGTTTTCGTTCAGCTAAACTACTACACCTACCTAGCGTTTTATACATGAAAGTGAAGAAAAGGCACATGACTAGAGGCGTGATATATTGCAGCGCAACAACACACATGTAATAAAAGACAGAAGCGATCTGAAAGAAATTATTAAATTAGTAGTTTCGATACTAAAAATGATTTCATCTAATTCAATAAATTTTCAGACCAAGACTTCGAACACTTACAGTTTTTTGTAAATCTATATTGGAAATTTTTCCAACCTCGTTCTTCAGTGCACGAGTTCTATCATAAGCCATATTCAAATAAGCTTGCAAGTATATCGGCATTACACATAGTCTTAACAACATACTTATAACAATTAAAATCACTCTTAAGCTTTCAAAAGATTTGACTGACATCCTGAAAGCAAACATTTGATATAGTCATTAAGAATATAATTGGACCTCTGAGCCAAATCTAAATAGTGACAGTTAATTTCCACGAGTTATATTGTGTGCGAATTTAGTTTGTCAAATAAAAGAGGGTGCATGGTACTACGTGGAGTATATCAGTGTGATATGTAATTTACGTATTATTTTTTTATTGCTGTAATATTATATTTTAATTGTAAAATGATAGAAAAAAGATTTTAAATAGCAGCATTTTTTCAATTGAACAAATTAAAAAAACTAAATGATAATCAGAAATGGTTTTTAAAACTTTTGTTCTTATCAAGAACCTGAGCGAAAAAGCCGAATGTATTCTCAAAGAACAAAAGAAGAAAGTGGAAGAATCAGCAGTCGGATGGAAAAATTCTGTTGCCACTTTATCAGAACAACAAGTAAGTAAACTGATTCATAGTATTTTTGGAATATTTTTCATTATAATGCCGTTCATTTCTTGAGAAAATGAAGACTTTTGTAATGCTGATTCGTATTATTTGACACTAAAGTCACTTTAAATTGAAAATTATGGTAGAGATAAAAAAATAGGTACGCATGTTTTTTGGAACTAACTTATCATTAAATAAAAAATATTGAAGCATTATTTTTCTTTTTAGAAGTTTTGATTGATCTTGATGGGATTGGGCGAGTATTATACTTTTTTTCCCCCAGCGATAGAAATCTTAATGTGTATAACAAACACATCATACAAATAAAAGCGACAAAGTGCGGTGCGTTAACTTCAAGTTGACGGCCAATACGATCATCCTGTAAACTTAATGTCCTTGAAATGAAAATCATAAGAACTTGGGATAAAGTAAATTTTGAAAACTTCAACTGCAAATAATTCAGAGCTAAAAATTTAAATTTGGCTTACAGATCCAGCTATAATTAACTATGAGTAAGAAATGAATATACATACAGTGGTTCAGACATCCCAGAAAAAATTTTCACAGTGAGAAAATCATGAGACAGTGGTCGTATCCATAAAAGAACAAGAATAAGAGGCGTAATAAAATTTACATGCAATAACAACTGCAGTCCTCTACGTTCACGACAATATCTAGATAATGAAAACAAAATTAGACGTTTAAAATAGTACCGTCCCATCGTATCAAAAAGTGACTATTACTTCAAAGAATCCCAATGCATTCGAGCTAAACGTAATCCGGGGAAAACTAGAACAGCCCCAATGATGCTGGACCATACCGCTAAGCAAAATTTTAGGATCAATTTGGAAGCAGGACCTCTGTCATGGACAGTAAATATACTCAAATTAATCAAATATGACGTCTGAGAAGACTTACCTTAAGGTGAAAAACAAAAGTTTTCATTCGAATCGAAAACATGCTGCTGGAAGATCAAAAATAGAGAGAAAAACTTACAAAACATCAAATCATTTTTAAACTTTGATGGGTCATATTTCAGCGAATTTTTGAGTGAGGGAGTGGATTCTTGAACTATTGGGATCGTTATTTGAAAGTCTACGAGTTTTCAAAATGATCAATTTTGATCTCTTTCACTTTAAGGTAAGTTTTCTCAGATTTTGTTAAAAATAAAGAAAGAAAAAAAGTAATTAACGGAAGATGAAGAAAATAATCTTACCCAGAAGAAAAGTCTTGCTGTTTCAGAAAATTTTCAGCTCCAGCTGTAAAATTTGAATATGCTGCATCAAGTCCTGTTTCTAGCCTGGTTTCGTCGACGATTAATATCATCATGACTAAAACGAGGTAGGTAAATGCAGTAACAATAATAGTTGATCGTTCACCAGTTGACTCTTGCCCACGAAAATATTCAACAGTCATTGATAAAATTATTTTTCTGAGGAATATATATTAAGGACAATAAAATTTGTGAGGCATGTAAAATTGAAAATTAGTGGAATAAAACTGAAAGAATTAGATCACATTTTCTATTGAGCCAATATACTAAAAATTATTTTAATTTTTAAACATACATTAAAAGTATCATAAACATTATCTTTATCATTTGATTTGCGTGCAGAAGTTATGAAGAAAAAATTGGATTATAATCGTTCTTCAAACCAACCCGTCACTTAATATCCAATAAATGAATGAGGCAAAATATAAAGATTTCTTCGTCTAATTTCGAAGTTTTGTATCTTTTAGACAGATTTGATATTCACCATTAGCCTTAGTTCCGGTGTTGCAGAATAGTGTGCTATGAAAAGGATACAATGCGAAACCCTGCACGATCAGGCACCATAACATACTCAAATTGATTTCATTTTGAATGGAAAAATAAAACGAATAAATCTGTAAAATATAAAATGCGTGAAAATAAAAACATACTTATTCGTAATATTTAAACTTGATAGTCGGAAATTACCTCAGTCAAGATGTAAACTATGCCAGCATACATTGAAAAATCAACAAACCACTGATAATCAGTGAAATATCGCAGGTAATGAATGTCTTGAGCGACAACTTTGACACTCTCAAGCTATATAACAAATGATTCCAATGAATACAGGATTACCATACACGAGGATCGTTTTCATGATTTTTAAAATACCTCAATATCAAGATTTTTGGGAATGAAAAACTTTTCCACATTTTGTCTGCCGCTTTCGTGTTTTCCGCCACCTTTTTTGTTTTTTTTCGGTACTTTCAGCATAGCCCTTAGTTCTGTATTTGTAGGATACAAATATCGATTTAACCTGAGAACACAAACGTAAATGCGTAATTCTGAGGCAAATAATTATTAAGAAACGTATCGCTGGCATGATCTAAAACCAGCTAAGTCTTTAAGTGATTAACACTATTTTTTAGCTGATTCAGCATTATCAGGCCCCAAAACATTCTTTTTACCATAAAAAAGGATGATAATTTTTTTAAATCCTTTCTCATTTGGGACAAACTATATTTGAATAATTACTTCCAGACAATTCCTCAAATTACCAACTTATTTTTTTGAATAACATTCTGCCAAAGTTGCTCAGAGGAAAGGAAACTCACCCGGTTGAGCAGAGTAACCATCTTGCAAGGGAGTAGTACGGCGACAATTTCTGAATTACACTCACAGTAACTAAGGAAATAACCAGCTGGGCACCAAAAATAGCCTGAAACAAAAACCTTACATGAGAAACAGGATACTGGTGATAGGCGATACAATCCGTTACTCGAACAATAATTACCATTTTGTATTGTCTGCAGAAGATACATTAACGAGGTAAGATGGAAGACACTACATTTTTCGAAGATTACGAACTCGAGTACATCGAACTATTCAAATGAAAAATAACTCCATCCTTCAGAATTGACACCTTCGAAGCTATCATCCGCAGAAAATTCACATTTTGCTGTATCAACAATACGACAGAAACGCTGCAGAGGAGGTGTCATAATTGAACCAAATTATCCACTTTATTTGAAAAACAGAACTATTATAATATTATACTACCTCTGCGTGGTCTACATTTTATATTTAGAATCAGATTGAGCTCAATTTTGCGTGATTTTGCGAGATACGAAAGAAAAAAGAGATAGTAGTCTACTAGTCTAGAAAAAAGCAAAAAACACACGAAAGATGGAAACAAAACAAACTGACTGACAACTTGTCGGTCAAGTACGATGAAGGTTCGGCAAAAGGTAACACTGAATTACGATTTTGACGTCATAAACCCTTAAAATTTTTTCACAGGTATAAACTTGTTTTTTCAGTCTCTTCGCTTCAAATAAGTAACGTAGCCACAACCGGCGTATGGTCTACTGCGCATCCTTCTCTTCACACTTTTTCCACCTCCACGTCAAGAGAAGAATAACATTGCGGGTTGCGTTTTGCCTTTCTTTTATTTGAACCTTGATTCTGAATTTGCCTATCCTATGACTTTAGTGATACTGATTACTGGTCTCCTTTCGATTCGTGCTCCACGAGATATAATTTCCTGTCATTTTTCCCTTCTCGAATGTGTCGTAATCGTTTTTCTATATTTAAAGTTTCGAGTGCATTTATTTTGTGTACAACTTGAAAAATGAGTGAAAATAAAGCTAGTCCTGTAAAATACTTCCTCTCTGGTGGGCTCGGAGGAGTATTCACTGTACTTGTCGGTCATCCGTTGGATACCATCAAGGTAAAATATACATATTCTTGTTGCCCTTAAAACTCCTTGAAGATATTCTAACATCTTAGGTTTTAGGTCAGATTACAAACTATGCCCAATCCACTGCCTGGCCAATCGCCTCTTTATGCTGGTACTTGGGACTGTGCTTTAAAAACCGTTCGAAAAGAAGGTTTCAAAGGCCTGTATAAAGGTAAATTGTGTTTGATTTATTATTATTTATTAATGCCCTATTCATGACTCGAATACTATGTTCTTAGGCATGGCTGCTCCACTCACCGGAGTTGCTCCAATCTTTGCTATGAGCTTTTTCGGTTACGGTCTGGGTAAACGAATATTACAAACTGAAGGTGCTGAACTGAGCAATGCTCAAATATTCTCCGCTGGAGCATTTTCTGGTATCTTCACTACAGCTATTATGGCTCCAGGAGAACGTATCAAATGTCTTTTACAAGTAAAATTGTATTCAATTTTTTATAATTGAAGCTCGTAATCAGGTTATATGTCGATTTAACATCTATAATCAATGTGATTTCCATTTCAGATTCAAGAAGGATCTGAAAATGCCAAATATAAGGGACCTGCCGACTGTGCAAAAAAATTGTACGCTGAAGGAGGAATACGTTCAATTTACAAAGGAACTGTAGCAACTTTGTTAAGAGGTAATTCTTAAGGTAGAATTTAAATCTCATTCGTCGATTAAAATGCAATTTTTGAATAACTAAAAAAATGTTGAGGTGTAACAATTAAGAATAGATTTTATTATTTTACATAATTCTCTTCTCAGATGTACCTGCCAGCGGAATGTACTTCATGACGTACGAAGTGATCTCAAAAATGCTGAAACCAGCCGATGAACCCCAAAGTTTTGGAAAAAAACTACTTTGCACAATACCTGCTGGTGGCATGGCTGGTATATTAAATTGGGTGGTGGGTATGCCACCGGATGTCCTCAAAAGTCGTTTGCAAACAGGTTCGACAAATTATATTCTTAATGTTCTCATTTTAAGCAATACTACATTTTCATTCTTTCGAAAGTTGAATATTAAGTCAGCCTTCAATAAATTTCCTACACTTGATTTATGAAATTATTTTCGAACCTTTCGAGACAAATATAGTCAAACGAATAATTTGAAAATCTTGAAGTTCCTTTTGGTTTCTTTTGATTTTGTTGAATATTTGTGTCCTTTAAAATGGTCGCGATAACCAGAGTTAAGATTTGAAATTGATCTCAAATTATACCTGTTGAAAAGCTGTTTATTTTAATAAACTTCGAGTTGACTTCGTACTTTCAATTTATTTTTGTTTTTTTCAACAGCTCCTGAAGGTATGTATCCGAAAGGCATTCGAGACGTATTTAAAAAATTAATGGCTGAAGAAGGAGTCACTGCTCTGTACAAAGGAATTACTCCAGTTATGTTACGGGCATTTCCCGCAAATGCTGCATGTTTCATCGGCTTAGAAATTGGCATGAAATTTTTGAACTCTGTCGCTCCTAATCTGTAGTACTTGCCGAATTGTGGTAAGTTGTGCCCTTCTTAGCTGGAATAAGCAGCTAGTAATTTACTTGGCTCTGTTTTGTTTGTAGTAGGTTGTGGAAACCAAATTGCCAAGATGTGAGTCTATATTTTAGATATTTATTATTTTCAAAATTTTTGGATGAAAATTTTACCTGACTACTATTACTGATGATCGCATGATCATAGTTAGACCCTATTAAAAGCGTTTCATGAAAACGAATTCGTTGTTTTCTTTTTTGGCCTATAAAATTTTACTCGTAGTTACGAAGATAATCTTTATGAATCAAAATTTCATATCTTTTAAAACCAAATAATTTTTATCATTTTATTGATGCTTGGAGTATACAATTTCAAGTGCATTAAATAAAATAGGTCACCTTTTTCTGTCATACAGAATACTTTACAATTTTACCATCTTCATTCTCTTCTCACAAATTAGCTCTTTCTCATTTTGACAAAAAAAAATTTGATGTGTTAACGTCTTTATTTTCGTTCATGGGTGTAAATTCAGAAATTTGATGCAAAATTAATTACAATAGTCCAAATCGGTACGTACGGCGAAACACATTATGCAAAACATGAAAAATGTGCGCGCCGTTGTCAGTTGTCGAACGGTTCTCATCCATAAGCTCTTGATTAATATTCACGATGGTTCGTTGGTTAAGGTAGTTCTCAATTGCCTTCAATTTACTAATTTTCATTATTGTAGTTTGGTTTTATTCATTATCATGAAAGATGTTAACACATTAATTTTATACGTATCTAAGTTAATATTCTATAATCATTCAAATGATTCAGTGATACTGGGGACTGTGTAACTTATTTATTAAGGTTATACTTGTGATAATTAATGGGAAATCAATTAATTTAGGTGTAAGCAATAGAATATATTTTTTAAATAAGAATTTGAATAAATTGTTTTATTGTTTTGTTATTTGGTTTACTTTTTTCATTTTGCATGGAATTTTTAATTTAAGCTGTTAATTAAGTCTAAAAGGTAAGTTGAATGGACTTTGTGTTGTAGTCTTCTTTCCTTGGAAAAAGCATATAAATTTAATTTACGGTTATATACATTATCGAGCATTTTATGCTCTAACTCAATTATAATTCCATTCAAACTACGAAAAATTATTATTTAAATCTAGAAGAATGTAAAATTTTTTTTCTCAAAAGAATTGAGAAAAAAAAATTATTTGAAATCCTTTTTATTTGTACGGAACACCGAATACGCGAAAATTTCACATTAAAAAACAAAATTAAAATAAGAAAACAATATCACAGTTATCAATATCAAATCATCTAACAAAATACTTCAATTCAACAGGATTAGGTTATTACTGTTTTCGACTAATTCTTGGATAGTAACACGACCTCGTTTCTTGACAAAATCTGCAACTGCTTGCAATTCTTCAACGGTAATGTAAATGAATTTACCTCTGTCATCAATAACCCCTAGAAAATTAATTCGACATTAGCGCCAACATGAAAGTATTCTAATGAAATAGGTACGCTGATTTGAGATTTCACTTTCCGCTGTTCTTAAGAACAATTTCGCACTTCTTTTCTCCATCAAGATGCTATATTGTTTGAATGGAGGCGATATAAAACCACTTCGGTGCTTCATTTCCGAAAAAAGTGATTAGACTTTGGTGGGTAAGAGATCGTTTTTCAATTTACGGGAAAATGCTCTTGCCCACCTACTTAATTCTGCAAAATCTCATCTGATGAGCAGAATAAATTCGAAGGATCGATACATTTCTAAAATTAGATGAAGTTCTCGAATTGTGTTGAAAAATGCCAATGTCTAACAGTATTTTAAAAAACAAAAATTTGAAACTTAATTTTAAAATTCTACGAAACGAGAGATTCAGAGACATCCTCCGTTTAAACCTTGCCGTAGTTTCCGATGAACCGGTACAGAACTCGCTTTTTCCCAAGAAAACGTTTGTACTTTCGTCTTTCAACTATTTTTTCTCCTTTTCTACGGTTTTTGGCAACTATCATAACAATCCGAAAAAAAAAAAAATCGAAAAAAATACAGAAACACGGCATCAATGTGGATGTTCGAATAAATTTTTCAGAAAATTAGTCCGAAAGAAAAACTTTTCGAAATTTTTCTAGTCAAAATTGTAAATTTTTGCAGGGATGGGTAAATGCTGTGCATAGATTGTGCCACTCAAATTGAAACAACTGCAGGATTCGAAGATAAAATTTATACATTAGAATCAGTTCATAAAATGAAACTGCTTCAACTAAGTTGAAAGATAATGTTAACTTAAATTAAAAATGTTTCTTTCTTCACCTGTCAGCACTCCCGAAGATAACAAGTCCTCTATTCTACTAATAACTGTTTGAATTCGAAGATTGAACTTAGCAGCTACATCTTCCAACATCACGACTTTTTGTTCCTACGTCGTAACAAAAATTATCGTATGATACTTGATAACAAAATTCAACAAATTCATATTACAGTAAGGAATTCAAAAATTATGTACATACCTTTATATGAGCAACAAATTCTTGTAATAAATTTCCTTCCTGTTCTTCTTCTTCATCAAACCCTTCCTCTTCGACAGTAAAAGCTGCTTTCATTTTTTGATATTCTTCCTCTTCTTTCCGTTCTTTTTCTTCTTGTAATTTTTTCTGCTCTTCCTCCAGCTTTTTTTCTTCCAGTTGCTCTTGTTCTTCTCGCAGTTTACGCTCGGCTTCTTCCTTTTCCTGTTGCTTTTTCCGCTGTTCTCGCATTTTCAGATCAGCCTGGAAAAAATCGAAAAAAAATCGATAGTTATTTCCATTATTTGTTCGGAAAATTAAGATGATTTAAATACTTTAAAATAAACGTGATTACTTCTCTTTGAGCCTTTTTCTCCGCTTTGGCTTCCAATTTCGCTCTTTTTTTGGCTCCTATTTTTGAATCGCCGACATCCACTACTTGTTTATCCTCATTTCCTTCGTCACCAGAATCTTGCTGATCATTTTGATTATTTGCATCTAATTGAATGTAAGGATAGACATTTGTGGCAAATTAATTTCCAACCAGATCTCATCTTGAAGAATGGTACACAATGTAAGTTTGCTTCTCCTCCAACCAATCAAGATGAAGAAAACGTAATCAAAAATAAAATTTCATCGAATGATTGGTTCAAGTTAAAGCAAAAGTTCATTGTGAAGGAGACTGAAGGAGATTATTAATAAAATATTACTTCTGAGAGCTGCCCCTTCTCGCATTCGGTTCCGGTTGCCAATAGCTCGGCGAAGTGCAGGACGTGCATTCTCATTTTCTGGGACCGAATTTATAACTGAAAAATGTTGAAATGGTTAACCAAATCATAGAGAAATCAAGAGAGATTAAAATAATGGAATTACCTCTTACCTTTTCGTTGTTTCTGATACTTGAAAACTATAAAAAACAACACAGCAATAATCAAGCCAGCAAATATGCTAGTAACTAGGATTAAATCCATTGCAAAAGAGGAAATTTCGCATTAATAAAATATAATAAATTTCTGTTCAGGTCACAAATTTATTTTATTTTTGTGTAGAACAAGAACATAATGGAGTTGTGTAATGTTGTCAGTTGTCACTATTTTTCTTTCCTCTTCTTCCATCATTCGGTCGGTACGTTCCACCTAGTTCCATCAAAGCACTTCACAATAATATAATAATATTTTTTTCACAATCAATTCGAAGCATTGGGAACTGGGAAGTACTAATTTAAAAGTTCGGCCGTTCTCGCGGTTCGACTTTTCGTTCCCCTTCGCACTGAAACTGATTTTATGAGCATCTGATGTCACATCATTTTAATTCGAAATAATTCAAATAAATAAACTATATTTTTGTGTATAAAAAAAAAAAAATGAACGTATATATGTTTTTTAATGAAAGTTTGCTTAAGTATTATTTTTTAAAAAGCAAAATAAAATGATAAGGTATGTTCCATTATTATAAAATTTCTATATACTACCAATATGAAATTTTTGCAAACATCAGTCGAAATATATTCATATTTTGCTTCCCAAATTTATTTCGCCGGAAGTATGCTAATTGTAAATTAAATATTTTACTGAATGGAACTTCACTAGTTGAGAATATTTACGTACACACAGTGAAGAACAACGACTTTTTCAAGAATACAAATTCTACATAGAACACAAAGTTTTTCACAACAGAATGAACATCGATACTTTGTACTAGTAGAAAAAATTTAAAATTATTTCAGTAACATTAAATAAATAATAAAAATAAAAATATAAAAAAGAATCGTATGCTACAGCAAAAATCAACATATAAATCGCATAAAAACCAACTTTATCTTGCTTTAAACACAGTTTTAAAAAACAAAACAAAAGTAAAGTTAATATCACATATCAACTTGATCGAACGAAAATTCAATGTAAGTGGGTAACAGACACTGAAATAATTTATTAATATGGACAATAATAACACACTATAAAAAATCCAACATTTTAACATAATTCACAGATACAGTTTACTAGCAGGCAAGACGAACAAATCAACAACAGACGAGATAAAATATAAAATTTGATCTGAATTCAAGAGTATTAGGTTTACTTTGAGATTGAGGAATTAAAAGTCAAATGAGCGAAATCTCTCACCACATCATTAAATGTTTCGTCATTTTCGCTAAATTCGGTATCCTTCATTTCTTCGTTTAGCCTACCTAATCTCAACCTACAATTGAAATATTGTATTATTCAAGCGAAGAAGCAGAAAATTTATATTTAAAAAAATGACCATTAATGTCTTATAGCTTTGGAGGAGAATTAAGTTTTGAAAAAAAAAATGTTACAACAATTTCAACTGAAATCTGATTCGGAGTTGGCGGAATGAACATTATGCATGTTGCCCATAACGCTAATTCAGGATGACTCCTCTAGCCAATAGCCATAAGACATACATGTCAAAAAAAAAAAAAAAAACTTACAGAGTGACTATATCGGCATTGGCTTCAGCTACAGCAATTGTTAACGGATCAGTTCCATCGTTATCTTTCAGATGTTGATCAGCCTTGTGTTTAAGCAGTAAGCAGACCTGAGCAGTGTGACCTAAACGTAAAATTCAATTTATAATGTAAACGGGTTCTTGTAAACATCTAGCGTCAACATCTGCTCTGTAGTAAAAAAACAATTTGTAAGACTTACTATGTGTAGTGGCCAAGTATAACGGGGTTTTACCTTCAGTATCTTGAATATTTATTTTTGCTCCATTCAAAAGAAGGTACTCGCAAGCCATCACAGAGCCCTGGAAAATCAAGATAAGAAAGGATGTTTATTAATAATACCCCTTTGAATAGTTCACCTTGCGGCTTGCAGTAGTGATTGTTTTAGTACTTCGAAGAAAATTTTCGGGGGAAAAATTAGGTGTTTGACTTGGCAACTAAATGCTATTTAGGAAATTTTCAAAAATCAAAAGAGCATAATATTCTCTAAAGTTTTCAAAATAAATCTCACTATCTTTAAAAATGCTTAAAATAAATGAAAAAAACTATGGGCATTATATATACTTATTATGCATTTAAAATACAGAAGGGGACAGGGTGATATGAGTTCACCAAAATTTATAAAAATTGTAGATAGGTACTTTTTCAATTTGAAACAATTTTTTTAAAGTTAACTAAAAATGAAACTAAACAATGATGAAAATACTTTCAAGCTTATATGCGATGTCAAACCGGAAACCATAATACTATGCTACAGGCAATAAGACTTTTTCCAAGTTACCAGCTCAAAAGTTCAGAACCAGCCAAGTTCTAAAAATATTACTACCCAATTTTTTGCGCTGAAATAATGTTTCAGTACTTGATGATGCTAAATTAGCTTTAAAAATAAGAGATAATTGTTTCGGAACAAACCAGTGATACGGTTCAAATGTCAAAATATTGAATGGTAGCGCCTTCTATTTAAAGAACTTTTCATCTCGCATCTCTTTTTATACCAAAAATTGGACTTACTTTTACATAAAATTATTACTCAACTTACACTAATGACGGCTTGATGAAGACAAACACGATTTTCATCTTCAACATTGACCCAATTAGGATCCGCAGCAAGAGCAAATGCGTGGCACATAACAGGTAAATTATGAGCAGCCGAGGCTCTATACAGCAATAAATTAGGGCTCAACTTAGACATGTCCTCTTCCGAAACTAATGAGAAAAAAAAGAATTATAACACGACGAAAAAAGGAGGACAAAGGATGTTAAACAAGAAACAAAGATATACTCGTACTGTCTTCGCTTGTAGCAGAATCTTCATCACTACTAACGAAGAAACTATCGTCCAAAAATTGATGATGAGTATTTTCACCAAACAGAAGAACACTTTCTTCAGACGTATTGGGAGAATCTTCTTCAGGTATTGTTTCCGATTTCGATGCTTTTTCTTTATTGTGGGGCCTTCTCCTAACTTTCCGAACGCTCCATTTACGCACAACATCCTTTCGGTTGATCCGACCGTCATGTTGAGGAGATTCATTCACATTTATATTTTTCACAAACAACTTATCCACATACTTGGCTTTTATCCACGTTTTTCGAACTTCTCTGTAATTAAATATTTGATAGTAAAATTCAAATATTCGTGTCTGAATTCCGAACAGGTACAAAAATATATAACATCATACCTGTCGCATTTAGGGATGGCTCGAACAAACGTTTTCGGAACATTTTTCTCATACACTTCATTCACAACGGCGTTGCCCAATTCGGCCATCACTTTCAAAATTTCCAGTTCCCACGCATCCAGTTTGAGCGAACGTACTTTGCTATAATGAACGCCAAGACTACGATGTACACCCGAACATTCTACAAATGCAATACAGAAATTAGGAATTCACTCTTCTCATGATATAGACATTACGTTTTTATATACCTATGCAAAGTGTTATGCCGAGATTGATACTCGCCCAGCATGGATTTGAATCACCGCAATCACAACAAACATTATTTCCCGGTATTTTTTGTAAAATTTCCCAAACACTGCAACATAATAATATTTCATCTGCAACGTGGCTAAATCTAGATTTTAAAAAAATTTATAAATCCTTAAAAATACCGAGGTTTGAGCCGTTTAGTATCAGCTGATAGCCTTGTCGAATCATTTTCGTTGGACGAGTTGGATCGATTCTTGGAGCCACCACTGCCCTGAATAGCTTTACCAATACCTTCTTGTAATGCTTTGATCCAAGTTTGATGCATTTGTTCTGTATCAGCTTGCAACATATGGCTTCTATGTGAACAATTTAACACATGAAATTCAACATGAAGATATTTCAATGAAATTTTTCAATAAAAACATACTTAGACGGGGAGAACACTTCAAAACAGAAACGACGCTCAAAATCATTCGGTACGGGTCGTACAGTACAAAGTTTCAAATCTTCTTCCATCACAGTCACATCGTCTCCTGAGAGTGAAGAAAAATTAATTTAATTACGAATATTAATGAGTACGGACAGAAATTTGAAAATAATAATCGATAAGTTGTACAGAGAATACATGATGTGGGTCGATGCTTTCTTCGATAAGCGCCTAATTTGATTTTAAAAAATTTTAAACATTCGAGAATGAATAAAAAACGAATTAATTTTAAAGTAATAAAATAAGTTTTTTCATTTCAGCATTTTTCAATCAACTCTATAAAGTTTCAGCCAGTTTTTTTGCGCGTAAATATAAAAATATAACTGAATATCCCTTGGACCCTAATTCAAGTAAGTCTGGTTTTAGATAATAAAATTCTTGATCAGAATTAGTAAAAAACACATCTGACGTTTTCCGCCAATGTGATATCAGATTCTGAGCCCTTCGTTAATTAATTTTGATGCATTTTTCTCAAAACCTCTTTTTCATAAATTCTTTGCCCTACCTTATCTTTCAATCACTATTAAATAAGATACACAATGATAAGATGCTCCATTATTTGTTTTTCCGCTATTTCTATAAGAGGAAATTGATTAAACTTCCTGACAGTGAGAAATAATGAATCATTGTGAAAGTGCTTGTTGCACATAGTCAAAGTAAAGGAGTTGAACAAAGAATTTTGACGTTTTCTAAAGATAAAACACACTTAAGATTACAACTATTTTCACCTGTTCGTTTGCGGTAAAGTAATTGATTATTTGTTAGATAAAACCACCGTCGATTCCATGTTTTAAAAGCATTCGAAGATCTTTTGAATAAATAACCCTCCATCTGGATTCCGGTTTCTGGAGATGGTTTTCCAACTGAATCATACATTCCAACAAGATTATGATAGCTTCCCAATTGTTTTTCTAAAGCAGAAACTTCTTGCTTCATTTGTGGAATTTCGTCGTTCAACGCTACGATGAAAGGACCCATTTCTTCGAATAGATCAGAACCCTGATGAAAGTACGTATTGCAAGCTTGCATATAGGATAGCAACTGTAATCAGCATGAACAATTCAGTCACTAAGTAAAAGAACATGAACAAGTATCGTTATAATACTTACGGTAGAAAATAGCTCTGGAGTTTTACTAGCATTAAGTTTCTTCAAACAGAATACATGTTCTAGCGCTTTATGCCGGAAGCAAGCTTTAGAGGCGGACAATATATTATCTACTTCTTCCATTTCTTGGGGACGCGATTTCGAGGCCTGAGAATTACGTAAAAGAGCTGCGTCGTAATCAGCGGATACTTTTTCAAAATGATGATGAGATTCTTTAGATTCTTTAATTTTTCTACAATGTACAGATATTAAAATTGGCAATTAGCATTGAGAATTATGTATTTGGACAAGCAAAGTCACAAATCAATTTCAATACTTACTCTTTAACAAAGGAACTAAAATTTGCTAGAATGGTTTTAGAAGCTTGTTCCAGTAAAATATTCTGAAACTTAGCTATGTCATTAAAAACTTGAATGATCTTTTTCAAGTTCTCCACGGACTTGTGCTCCCCTTTGAAACATAAAGTTATTTCCCAGAGACTATTGGCGAACAATGATAGGTGATTGGCATATAATTTCCCATAATCTATCATCGTTCCACTCACTTTAATAACCTGTAAAACATCATTCATTTTAAATTAACAAAATGAATTCCAGAACAGAAGACATTATATACTAAAGCAAACTTACTTTTTCCAATCGTTGTTCTAATAATTCTATAGCTGCTTCTTGACTTTCCAAAGAGGTCCTACAAAAAAAAAGATGAATCTAGTATTTAATTGATAAACACCATAAAAAAAAACAAATCACTCACCGGAACCGAGGCGAGTCAGTAAGACAGTCATTTATTTCAGAAGGCAGCATTTTCGTCGAAGGTAAGAATAAATACGAGAAATTTCTGCTTTGCTGGTGAAATACACAAGCGATTTCAGTCACTTCAGCCTTCAGGTCATGTTATCAGAAATAACAGTGGATGATATCCTCCGAATAACAATTTATCGCGCAAATACAACACAATAATTAAAAATAGAGAAACGTATAAAATGCATATACAACCAAACTATGTAACTAGAATTAGGAATCGATGATGCGCGAACTTCAATTGAATGATGAAGATGAATAATTTTAATAATAAATTCAAAATATAATTCTGATTGCAACCTGTTGAATGTTGAATATTCAAATCAAATTCACTTCTCCAGACTCGATCCTCGTCCCTCGAATCTCGTCTCGTAGCAAACAAAAGATGAAAAATGAATCATCTCTTGAGGGCGTTCAGAATAGACAACTGAGATGGCATACACCAGTGCTGCCAAATCTAAATTTGTAATATCTTTACACCTTACAGTTGTAGTTGTAGTCGTAAACAGAGTTCGGAAGCTAGCTGAAAGCCGAAAGCTAAAAGCCGAAAGCCATTGATTTTTGAAGGAAAAACCGGTAAGCCGAAAGCCGAAAGCTTTATCAAAAAAGCTGAAAGCTGAAAGCAAAAGCCGTATTTTTATGGCTTTTATACGGCTTTTTAGCTTTTTACAAACAAACAAAAAAATCACAAATCACAAAAGTGAAGTGTAAGCAGATAAATTAATCAAATAATTAATAAAAAATATTTAAAAAAATTTCCACCCAAATTTTCGAATTCAGCACAAAATTTCCTGTGAAAAAGTTTATTTTTGTGAAAAGCCAAAAGCCGAAAGCTAAAAGCCGAAAGCCATCAATTTTTGAAGGAAAAACCAGTAAGCCGAAAGCCAAAAGCTTTATCATAAAAGTCAAAAGTTGAAAGCCTATAGTCCGTTCACGGTAAGAATAGACATAATTTCCCCGGCGCAAAAAAGTGCCTCCATAGTAACGAAGCTCATATTCTTATCACTATCTAAACTGATTGGTTGTTCGTATTCGAATTTCATAACGCAAAACAAGCGCAAAACGTTTTCAGTGTGACTATTCTCCCCTTACCTTTCCCCTTGACATACCGAATCGTCCATACATAAAATTGTTGCGGGTTGCCGATGTCTATTCTTATCGTGAACGGACTATAAGTTTTATTTTCAAGGTCAGAAGCTAAAAGCCGAAAGCTAAAGCCATATCTTACGGCTTCCGAACTCTGGTCGTAAAGCAAAAGAAGTCAGGTCAGAAGATAGATAAGATATAGCAGGCTGCAGGATAAAACTAAAAAGGCATTATCAAATCATCACAATTCACAAATGACAAAATTTTGATGTACTCTCTTCTTTTGCTACGAATTTAAATTCCTTTTCGTCCTTTTTTCATAATTCTATTGATGAGTAGGCCACGGAGCGTAGGTCTTTACTCATATATTCTCGTGAACGAACTTTTTCATCTGTAGTTGGTTTTCCATCGTACTCCAATATCCTCGCATTTTCTGAGTTGTTAAAGTGCAAGTGTAAATCTCGGCATATCCTGGTTCGGGGATGAATTATTTGCGATTATATACAATTTGATTCAAGCTTCCTTATAGTTTACTGGCCACTTTTCTTGCGATTGTTTTTCGCTGCTTGGAGGAAATTTGTAACTATGAGTTTGCTCAGTCGGACCGGCACTCCGTTGCTCTCTTTTACTCGTTCTTTACGATTTTTCAAGTCGAAAACCGGTAAGTATTTGTCAAACTTCTCTTGTATTTTTACATATTTTTTCTCATATGTAAATTTTTCTTTTTAGATAAAACTCTCAATGTAGCAAGTGCATCTCCAACGGGAAGCCAGTCAAATGAAACCTCTGTTGAAAATACGAAGTCTGTCATCGCACCCAGAATATTAGATCGTGTGCCACCATTCATGATTCCACGACAAGTGTGGCTTGAAAATTTCAATACTATGGAAACAAATCGTATTGGTATTGTTGATTTGCATCCGGAAGTTTTTGGCGCCAGACCCAAATTGCATTTAATTTATGAAAATTTAAAATGGCAAGTGAAGTATCGACAAGTGGTAAGAATTGAGTTTCAATATTGTGACCATTGCTTATTCAGTCACTAACTTACTAGTTACTCGGTATCAATTTTTATTTCTAGAATTTTGCTTATATGCCCGCCAAACATGAGATACCGCGTAGTACTCGCAAACCTTGGCCTCAAAAAGGAACTGGACGTGCCCGACATGGTACTCGAAGATCACCCCTTTTTATTGGCGGAGTTAAAATTCATGGGCCTAAAGGTCCCGAAACTCATTTTTATATGCTTCCCCACGCGAAACGAGTTGCAGGATTATGCTGTACTTTATCTGTTAAGCTAGCTCAGGTAAATTTTTTTCTCAAATTTCGTTTCTTTACTGATTGGTTATTGTATCGGGTAATACTGTATGTTCGACACCTACATAATTCGGCTTAAATGGTGTAATATGATATTCATTATCTGCATACTTCTACAGTAATAGGAAAACATCACCTGACAAGAATAAAAATAATTATCTATAATCGATTGTAAAATTTGCATCTAGTTGAAAAATGTTGGAATCGTTCTAGTTATTATTTACTTTTTATTCGAGTTGTGTCCAAGTGTATCCTATTTTTCAGCGTACATGATCACAAACTTTAGATATCATTTTAATAAAATGATAATTTAATTCCAAAAAGTTTCGTTTAAAAGTGATATTTGAGATTCAACTTCACCTGAGTGAGAAATGTATTTCAACCAACAAATTATGATTTTTTTTCATAGGCAACTAATAAAATAAAACTAAATCAGTTTCTTTTTACATATTCTGATATTTACAAGGAACATTACTTGAAAAAAATTGAAGAACGGTCTATGCGTAGTTTGTTGGAAATTTCTCGACTTGAAGCCCGAGCCCGCCTCTCCCACCATCGCATTTCGACTCCTGATTATTGAAATGTTATTCCCACCTTTGCATTTTTTATATAATCATTAATGAAAATTTCTTTCTAGCAAAAAATGTGAAAGCAAATTTTCAACTACATTTTTTCCGAATCAGCTTATTTATTATGTAAAAAACTAATGAAATCATTTATTTTGACAACAGTCAAGTTTTATTTGTTGAAAAATTCGATGATTTAGATTTTCATGGTCATCATTAATATTTTAATTATTTTGCTCTTTTTTTTTTAGGACGATTTACACATTATTGATAACTTGGATATTCCAACTAATGATCCGCAATACATCCTTGATTTAATAAAGACGAGAAAATGGGGCCCTTCCGTTCTTATTGTAGATATGTGAGTACTAAAATTCATGATCGAGACTTGATTTGTATTCAAACGCTGATAATTTCTCCTTTGTTTTTAGTGATGACATACTTCCGGAGAATATTGCTCTAGCGACCCATTCTATCCCACATGTTACTTTAATGCCATTTTATGGTTCGTATTTAGATATCTTATCAATTATTTATTTGGTTAACGAAAAAAGTTACGAATCCCGAAAAAAAAAACCAATGAATCAAAAAACCGATTTTTGTTGTTTTTGTTGATTTCAACTTACTGTATATGTGATGCGATCTGAGAAACCATACACAAACCCGGAAAACTTGAAACGCGTTACAGCAATATGAAGTGGGTGGGGTCAAAAATGTCAGTTTTCAGTTTCAACAGAAACGGAAGGAACGGTTGTCCAGCAACATTTTTGTGAATTTGGTAGACCCGCACGTGTGTTCTACGCTGAATACAGTCGAATTGTTTGTACAACATCGCAATTTAAGAAACCATGCACAAACACGTTGCTGGGCAACATAATTGCAAAAAATCAAAAATATTCTTCGTGTAGTTTTTTCAGTTCTCTCCCTTTCCCCCACACTGCTCAGTTCACAAAAAAAAGTTTATCATTACTTTGTCGGAATTTAACTAGTTTTTTTAAAGAAACTTTGAAGTTGATTTTCTCGAAATGAGCCTTTTCAGCTTTCAAACATCCAGATGCTATAACTCGGCGTCTAATTGATCTTTCTGAATGATTTTTTTTTAAAAACTCGTAGCACTTGTCTCCTCTATCGAATAAAATCAAAAACTCAAAATCAAGAATCCCGGGTTTGTGTATGGTATCTCAGATCGCATCACATGTTCTTTCAAATAGTGTACCCAATTGAAAAAATTCAAAAAATCAAAATATTGGAGCTTGCCCTCCTGAACCGTTTGTGTTTTAATACATTGGTTCTTCTTTGTTTCTTTTTTGTTTTTTTTTAGACAAAATGTCATTACTATATTTTTTTTCAGGGTTAAATGTTTACAGTATGTTGAAATACAACACTTTAGTTTTGACTTTGGCGGCAGCGGAAAAAATCGAGGAGAAATTATTGAAGCAGCTGTATTCTCCTGCACCTCACCCGGGTAAATTGTTCGTTTCGTCGGTGTGAAAATTTTTCCTAAAATAAAATTGTTGATAAGTACCAGCAATTCATTCATATCTGTACGAATTATTGATTTGTTTCAACAAAAAAATAAAGTATGAACCGAACTTTTACGAATTTAAGACATGTTTGTGGTTAACGTAAATACTTGAAAAACTTTTGATAATTATACTTGCCACCATCTGGATACGAACTAGGTTTATTGGGGTTGAAGAGATCTAACCAGCAAACTACACTAGTTACACCAGCCCATTTCAGTTAAACCAGGTAACAAAATAATGGTATGTGTTCCTCATTGTTACGCATATTCTGCATTATTTCCCCAAAACAGAAACAAAATATGAATTTCAAGAATTCGAATATTTTTAGTATCAGAAAATTCAGTTTTTTGGTTTAGCTTTTTTGCAATTAATTTAAATTAGTTCTGCTAAAAGTTTTAAAAGTTTGTTTTCCTGCTTGAATGCTTTCATCATTCGAAGATACGCGCTTCTCAGAAAATAAGATGAATATAAGCCCAATTCAACTTTGATTTGAAACAGCACCATTTCAGGTCTAAGAGACTGACTTGAAGAAAAAATGTTTTTTTTTTTTTTTTTTCATTACCTGAACGAGAAGTACAAAAATATTCATTATGGTACCATTCTATTACTGAACTAATTTAATAAATTGTGATTGAAAATAAACTACACGTAACGTAATTCATTTTGATCGTGAATATGAAACGGCAAGAATTCAAGGAACAATTATTAACAGGTATTGTATAATATAATTTTGTGAACGTGATACAAATAATATTAGCATCAAATCGATACCTATTTTAGTTTAATAACAACGTATAAGATAAAAAATACAACGCAAGCGAATAACATCAAATAACAAATATAGTAATTGTGTCTACCTTTGCTCAGTCTTAGTACTCTGGACATGGTATGACCAAGAAAACCACCCGTTTTTTCAAAGTCATCATCAATATCACGTAATAAACGATCTTGATGTTTTACCTCATTGCCTATGTCAATAGTAAGAGATTTTAGAGCGTGAATTTTACCTCTCAATTCTTCTGTCATCTCATCATTTTCGTTTTCGATGCCGCTGGCCACGTCTGTGGGTAGCGGACTGTAATGATAGCCTCTACGCATCTGATACACTGCCATCCATAAAATAATAAGAATCGATATCAGTGAAATGAACACGTATGGTATGAATGATATGAAGCATAAACATTAAGAATTACTTACGTTTTTCATAAAAATACGTTCCTCCCAAGTTGCGAATATCAGAATTTAAAAGTTAATGATCGAAAATAACATTTCTTTCAAGAAACTCAGTGAAGATGAGTAAATTAAACAAGTATGAATATGATGATCTGATAACAATAATTTGCAGTTCCAACTCAACGCAACAGTCAACACCAACGAAGGTTTTACTTCCTCCCTTCCCTTCTACAAGACCACAACAAACTGCAGAAGCGACGACGACGTGTCACTACTCGCCAAGCGTCCAAAGTGTCGAAACTCGAACGTCGGCGTCGGTGTCGGCTCCCCAATGCCTCCAGTCATAAACTGCGAATAAAAATGGGCGTCCAAAGGGAAAAGGCGAAAGGGACTTTAGAGTGAAAATGAAGAATTACTTTTTTAAAACTTCTTCGATATAGAATAAAATGTATATAGAATAATAATCGTATTAATCTGTGCTTAGTTTTACCAATTAATGGCGAAAAAATTTGCCCTGAAACTTGTAAGTTGAAAAAATACTACTAAAAAAAGCAACAGCTGAGAAATTCAACCAGCTAAAATTCTAAAAATGAATAAATGATGATAAAACTATTAATTAATGGCAATTGGCCTTTTTAAGGTAATCTCATGCAGAATTCGATTTTATCATCTGCAGTTTCACCAAATAATACGTACTATGGTACTATCAAACTTTCACCGTCAATATTATCATTAAATTAAAACATCAATAATAACAGAAAAATTTTTTTTCGTCCGCAGTTTCTGACTCAGCCCCTCATATCTATTCTGCCCCATTATTGATAAAATCTGTGATGCTTCTAAAATGATTATCTAAAATAAATAGTTCACTTTTAAACGCCATTTTGCTTTCCACTTGTCATAATAATTTTTTTCTTTTCTGTCTGTCATCTTTTAAAACTTTTTACTTTTGATAGAAGTATCCATGAAATGAAAAAAAAATTCAACAATATAAAAATTTATCATTCTACAAAAACAATAATTACAATTACTATTTTGAATCTACTTCAAGTGAATCGCCATATAAAGTAATATTATGAGCCAACATCATGGCAGGTGTATTTAGCGTATGAGCTAATTGCGCTCTCGCTGCATTAAGGTCAGGAATTTTACCAAATTCATCAAGGGTCTGTCGATCAACAAATTTATCCTCAATGACTCCAGCTAAAATAAAATAAAAAGTTGAAGGTACTAATGATTAACTGAGTTCAGACTGAAGTAAGTCGAAAAAATATATATAAAATTTTTTCTTTCTGTTTTCAAAATGATCCAAAGCAAGAACAACAGACTTGTTACATTAAAAAGTTATACAACGATGCACAACCTATTTGAAGTATAAAATATAAAATAACAATCTGCTTAAACTTTCGAAAAAGACAAATAAGCTCAAAAAATTCAGAAAATGTTATAATCAATTATACATTTTCAAGCATGTATTTTTCCTTAAAGATCATCAAAAAATTCAACTTTTCCAACTATACTCTTTCTTTTTTCAAAACTGTTGACTTCTAATTACAATTTCTTAAATTCAGATTAATTTTTGCTTTTTCTGAATTATTAATCTCTAATCATCAGTTCAATTCTGGTCTCTGGACAATTTATACATACCTAATACAACAAAGTATGGCATTTTCTCCAACAAATTATACGCGGTATAAACATCTGGTTTAGGACCGGCAAGAAGAAGTGTATGAAAGCGAAAAAGATCAAGAATAGGAGAATATTTTGTATCCGAAAGAGCCAACTCGAAAGTTGTTCGGGAATTTCTCATGAATGTCATGTTTTCTCTTTTGAATGCTAAGGTGGCCTGAAAAAACGAAGAAAAAAATGATACATAAATGCAACCGGATATATAAAAAAAAAAGAACCAAATGTTGGCAAAACTGATTTCATAAAAATAGACAGCTTGACATTTGGTTCCTTTTTTACTATTTTTTATTATACTCGACCAGAGGCCAAAAAAAACTTTCAGGAGGCCGGATTGCAAAAAATAAACGGCTGAAGACACTTTTGACCGAATTCACTTTCAACCATTTTTTTCACTTTTTTCATTCAAATTCAAAAATTAGTATCTCCACGAATTTTATAGATAGTTTTGGTTTTTTTTTCCCTAATAATTGAAGTTTTTCTACCAAACGTTGCCAGTATCTCAAATCATTTGATCTCCTTTCCCAGACAAGGCAGTACCGATTCAGGAATTTCTTAAAAATCTCTATACAGAATAGTTACTTGTCCATTGGAGATGTACTCAATTTGAATGCTAATTTTAGGTTTAACACGGAACTTTCTTTTTTAGTTTGTGGAGCATTTTCTATTACCTAGAACTTTTTCAAAAAAATTTCTGATTTCATTTAAAGCCTTGTTTACAATAATGGCCTTATGCTTTCGTCTTCTACTTTGGTTCTCATTGATCCAGCCAAGAGCGTTAAGAAAAATAGTAATCAAAAATAAAATTGCCACCAGGTTTATTATTTAAAAAAAAAACAAAAAAACTAGTGACAAAAGCGAAAGGCTATTATAAACGAGATTTTAATAGAACAGGAACAAAACAAACTGACCGTGATTTGTCATTCTGTCGAGGAAAGGGCAAATACACGAAAATCATAATTTCATATTCACTGAAAGAATTTCCTACCCAATACTTTCTATCAAGATTGCAACAAGATCTTAGTTCTTCACAAACTACAATGATTACTTTTTCAACTCTCTAATTAATTAGGACTTGCCAGAATAGTATTCAAGAAAAAAATCTTTAATAGCTCAACGTTTATACCCTGTGTAATAAATGATTGGTTGACGGATTTCTGTGAATTATCAACAACATTTTGGATTTCATAACAACGTCTTTGATCTCATTGGCCAGAATTGTTTCATACGGATTGTCTTGCTGCAATAATGAAAACGTAATTAGGTGAATGAACAATAGAATCTCAAAAAATATTAAGCAACAAACAGGCAACAAACCTTAATTTTATGAGCAGCAGCTACTAGCGGTTTTCGGCATTTCAAATGAAGGGGAAAGTGCTTATCAAATCGAGGTGGTAACTTCGGTTTCACGACAGTAGCGATTAATTGGCCAGGAAAATGAATAGGACGCGGTTTTCTGGTAAAAGACTGTTTATATCTTACAAATTGTGAGAGAGGAGATGATAGTTCCAATTTGATGTCTAAGATTGAAATAAATAATGGCGACATTAGAGCAAATCAGAGTTATATACTCATATCTTACTTTAATTTATACTTACATTTATTAAGATTCAACATTTTTACTCAAAAAATGAATTTATTTTATGCAGTCGGAGATTTAGTAACAGATTGTGTATTTGCTAACAATTGGATCAAGATCAAGTAGCCTGAAAAAACAATGTAAAGAAACATGATTTTACTGACAGAAGCTGAAAAGTATGATTACTACGTATTTATTGGAGTATGGAGTTTTACTTGAACCAGTCAACGCTAGTCGCTAGTCTACTTACATATTATTTTAGTGGTTGATCTGATTCCGGATAGTTTTGATACTTCACTTCACGAATAAAAAGCCATCATATTTTTTTACTTTGATAAGAAGAAAGCAGTGGAAGCAAATGAAGCAAGTTCAGAATTTTGGATGGTGTTGATATTTGTAACACTGGTCTCTTCCCATCAAAGTTCCCACCCAGTTCCCATCATTCAGTGAAACAGAAACAGTGTAGTACGAAAATAAATCTCAAAATTCTTATTTCATTTTTAATTGGGACAGGAGTCAGGAGCAGGACTCAGGACAGTTCAAGAATAATTATTATAAATAATTTAAAAAACTATTGATTTCTATGAAATGATATTCAAACGAAAAATATAAGACTACTAGTATTAATAAAATAAAAATAAGAAAAAACTAATGAAGGCGCTGGCGCTGCACATTTGCTGTATATTGCTGTACATTTATCTCCATTCTCCACTGCTCCAATTTCTCAACGTGCAATACCACCCCCACCAGAGTACAAACAGTCACACAATTGTCTCTGGGGAATGGGCCGGGGATATTTCATTTTTCCGGACGCACTCCTATTTCTATTATAGCTGCAGTTCGTCTAGTCGAATTTTATTTCCGAGATTTTACTAAATTTAGTACCCACGAAGTATTATTATCGCGATGAGTTTTTGGTTTTGGTAGTTTATCAAAATTAAATTATGAACTATGATTCATGTTTTCAACTTGAACTTAATCAAGGATTATGTTATTTTTGCGTTGATATCTAGTGTGACAGGAAATTCGGTACTTCGAACATGAAATGTTTCTGCTCATCTGTTCTGAGCCTATCAAATACCAAAACAATTAAACTTTTTGAGCCTTTGAATTGAAGATGGAATTGTTAGCTCATGTCCAGCTCCTTTGTTTCATCTTAAGCATATCCTGTGGATTATGCAGAGCATTTGAAACTGGTAAATTATGATCTTTTTGTTGTATCTATTATGTATTATTAACTGATCTTATTTATTTATTCTAGCCTCATTTTATGGCGGCAGTTATATTACCATTCCACTACAAGACGCTAAAAGTACCACAGAAATACAGCTACGATTTCGTACCAAACAATCGGATGCTTTGTTGTTTTTGGCCGCTGGAAAAACTGACTACTGTCTGATAAAACTTCAGTCGGGTAAACTGAAGGTATGTAGTTCGATAAATTGAGAAACTTCCTTGTTCTAGTGAAAAAAAAAAATGATAGCATAAGATTTTCATCCCTGATAACTCGGGTCACATCAAAATAAAATGCGGCAGACGAGAAATTAACACCATTCCAATCAGTGTAAAACTTTCTATCGGAATCGCTTGAAACGAAATTTTTAACCTTCGCATGATATAATAATTTTTATTCTATTTAAATAAAAAATGTGAGCATTACGTTTCATAAGCGTGGATCATCTCTTTGATTTTCAATTCGTAATTTGGAGGATCATTGAATTTTGTTTTCGTTTTGCCGTAGGTTCACATAAATCTTGGTGCTGGAGAACCTGATTTACCGTCTCCAAAAGGTCTTCGATTGGATGATCTCGTATGGCATCATGTTTCATTAAATCGGAAAGAAGGCGAAATTAATGTTACCATTGATAAAATTCATACTATTCGGTACGGTTATGATTTCTTTTTTTCAACCGACCCTTTTCACAAGCTAATCCAGATTTATCACGATGAGATATAGATTTCTTAATAAAATCATCGTTGAACTGAAATTGCCCGTATGGAAAAGTTCAATATCATATCGATGTAAAATTTCTCTATAATATCGGCAATTTCAATGATTTATTCATGGAATGCTCGTCAGTAGAGAACGTTGAATAATCCTGTCTTGTTCACTTATTGTTTCTTATCTTTATTTTGTAGGGGTAAACTACCTGGAAAATATTTCGAATTAAACGTATACGATGGTTTATTTCTTGGCGGCAGCGATGATTCATCCGATTTATTCCTCCTCGTCGGCCATTTCGAGTGGCTGAGAGGTTGCTTGTCTGCTGTATTTTATAATGGAGTGGATGTATTGAAGCGTGCCCGGTATAGAATGCTTAAATCAGATGCACACGGTATTACTTGGAGCTGCGCATCTGAATTTGATGCCGCCTTCAGCAGTGATGTTAGTTTTGTAGAAGAAGAAGCATACATGGCTCTACCCAATCCTATTAGTCGAACTGGACTCAGGTTGGACAATTTTTTCATTTATGATTACGGATTCTTATATTTATTGAAAATTGATGATACTTTTTATTCTAGGTGGCAGTTCGAGTTGAAAACAGTCATTGAAAATTCTATGCTCTTCTACAATTCCAAGTTAGTTCAAGGCGGACACACTGACTTCGTTGGATTAGAGATGCGGGATCGTAAATTACATTTGATTATGGATATGGGTAGTGGCATGACAGAAGTTTATAATGAAGCTGTTACTAATGATGGTGAATGGCATTTAATTACAATACAAATAAACCCAACCCTCCTGGAAATCATCGTTGATGGAAAATTGAATACATCTGCTCGAATTAATTCAAAGGCTGGAAATAAATACCTGGACCTTTCCGATGTAGTAAGTGACGAATTTATTAACTCAATTAGTATTACTACTAGTAACCCTGAAACAGTGGCGTCTGCTCTGACCAAATTCAAAAAAAAATTTGCCTGTGATTATGGTGATAAATAATATGTGTAGTTTGTAAGCATATGGCATATATTAGATGGTGTTGTGACAGAAAATTTGACGTAATATATTTTAATTTACGACAACAGAAAAACCGCACCATACCACCCTATGTTTAAGTTGGAAAATAACCATTTATTTTGATGATCTCATAATGAAGGGAAAACAAAAATAAAAAAGTGCGGAAAATAAAAAAGTGCAGTTGCGGAAAGCAAAAAGGTTCAACCGAGCCCTACTTTCCAATGCCATTGTGTATACCTACTACTTTATTTTCCTATCGTCTCAAATTAAAATTGCATTCACGATGGCATTGTAAAGTAACAACATTACCAAGTGCAATTTCAGCCCTTGGCTTTGCCTCGTGCTGCAAACATTGCACTTGGTAATCGTATACTTTCCTCTGCCATCGTGTAATATATTATTAATAATTTACTATAATTGTCTTTATTTCATCAAACTTACTAGAACTTTCGCATAAATAACTAATTAGTATATTACGAGTATATATTTATTGGTTTGAAGTTCAACGTAATAAATTAAATATACTGAAATGAAATTTATCAGAGACAGACATAGTATTTTTTCATTTATTTCTCTTTCTTTTGAAGTTGAAAAGGTTGAAACAATGATCTTTTTACTAAGAAAATATATGTATGAGTGCAATTGTGCATTATTGCAATAATTTTCAAAGTTAGAGTAAGGTAACTTTTTTACCAACTGATGCAATTAATCTGTTCAAAGGTGACTTTTTAGTTAATTAGTGAAGAAAATACGTGCATACAAATAATGGATGATAAGATAAGGTAATCCTTTTATCAAGTAAAAGCAGTGTAATAATATTATCACTAATTGTTCTGCAGTGCAATGTGTGTTTTTTTAAATATTTTAGAATCTAGAAATGTTAGGTAAAACTAATTTATTGTGATTTTCATCAATTGGGATTTCGAGGAATTTTTTTCCTGAAAAATCCTGGATTTCGAGGAAGTTTTTTCCTCAAAATCCCAAGGGAGTTTAAGCTATTGTGTGGATCAAAATTTCCAGGAAAAACTTTTCTCATAATCCAATTTTTCCTCAGTCTTGGATTTTTCCTCAAAATCCTCAAGGATTTTATGCTCTTGTACGGACCAAAATTTTTGGGAAAAATTTTCCTCATAATCCAATTAACTTATTGGATTTGAAGAAAACTTTCCTCAAACCCCCAGATTTTGAGGAAAATTTTTCCTTAAAATCCCCAGGGAAATTAAACTCTTGTAAGGATTGGGATATTGAGGAAAAATTCTCCACATAATCCAATTATTGGATTTTATGGAAGAATTTTCCTCAAAATCCGGATGAACGCTTTGATATAACTGCAAATTGCAATGGGCAGAAATAATATAATATCGAGAGGAAAGATGAGTTCTTGTTAGTAGTATTCTTGCATTTCTTCTTTTTCTCCTTCGTTCAATTTTTGTTAGCAGCTGAAGATGGTGTGTGAGTATGTGTGGGTATTTAAACGGCAGTACTTTCTTCACATTTTATCATAGCTTAACATTTCCTCTTCTGTTTTCAGTTTTGTATTTTCTTTTTTCTTTTTTTTAATTTTTATCATTTTTTAGGGGGAAAGGGGGAAATAGGAGGAGAAAGAAGGGTTTAATTTTTGCAGTTAAACCTCGGAGTTGAACACCCAAAAAATATTATCACACGCTACTGCCCTGAAAATTATTTTTTCACAAAATACTTTGGGAAGGAATTGAAATAATTATGAAAACAATTTATGCTAAATTAAATTCGAGTTCATTTTACGTGGTTTACTCATAACTTGTCTTTATGTTAATAATTTTTGATCGATTTCTGTTTATTCAATTATTATTTTATTTGCGACTTATTGAGACGATCTAACGAAGTGGCTGTCATTTGGTAGGCGGGGAGGGGGTTGCGGGCTGTTTTTTATTTAATATAAAATCAGCTTAGCTGGTTGCATCTTTTTCATTCAATTTCACCCATGTGTCCTCGATACAAGCCGTGTAAAGTAAACACTACAGTAGTGTGTCACTGGTTTGGATTCTTCTGATTATTTTTCGGAAAATATTCTGGGGTTCAGTGACTAATAATTAGTGGAAGAAATACCGTAGAAATATGCCAATTCTAGTTTTAACATTATTTTGGTGTTGAACTCTTAGTTTTTTCTGGTGCAATTTTCCATAAAAATTGAAGAATAATAATTGTGTAATTATGTCGATTGGTTAAAATATTCATAACTCATTCTTTTCTAATGTGGAGCTCGGCTTATCAAAGGAATAAGGTTTATTTGAAAAATTCATGAATATTCATACAATTTCGGTTATAATTAAAATTCCTTGAGTTCAGTTCATTTGGTTTGAATTATCTTATGTGTGACAGCACGGTTTCAAAATTTTTACCAGATTCATTAACGCGTTGATACTTTTTTTTTTGATTTGCTTCATCTTAGGTATTTGTTGGTGGCCTGGAACTAAACAAACGAGCGAGTGCCCTTTCAGTTGGAATGATGTCAGCTGATAAAAGTTTCCAAGGCTGTTTGCGAAATATGGAGGTGGATGGTAGATTACTCGGATTTCCCAACGCTAAAGTCACACAAGGCGTTCTACCCAACTGTCTGTGGTCTTACCCATGCTCCAACGGGCCTTGTATTCCAGAAGCAGCATGTTCACAACTTGGTGTCGATTCATTTCAGTGCACTTGCGATAAACCAGTTTGCTCAAATCAGAGTTACTCGTCAAAACTGTCGGTATGTAGATTTCTGCGTAAAGAATGTACATCCTACACATATTGAATCATCTTGAATATTTTTTTTGTTTCTAAAAATTCTATTAAAAAAATGAAAAAAATTTTAACATTATTTTTTGAATATTATTTCATTTTATTTTTATAATTCAAAAAATATTTGTTTTAATATGTTAGCGTCTGTATTTTCCCTGCGAGGTGAACTTGGAAATTTTAAAATCGATTGTATCTGAAAAAAATACGTCAATGGTAAAACGATGAACTTGAGCGTAACAGATGAACGTTGCATTGTACCCTAATATAAAGCGTTATGTCTTTTTTCAGTTGTTTCGAAGAGAATTAGAATATTATGAAAACGGTAGATTTTGACGTATTGAAAAATTACACTGAAGAACTGAAACTTGATTTTTTTCCCATCTAGATGAAATCATCATTACCCATCGCATTAGAAATTTTATCGCTGAATCCAGTTCAAGTAATGGAGGGTGAAAATGTTCTCATTACTTCCGATAGTATAAATGTAATATTAGATTATGCTAAATACGGTATTCGAGACTCGGGAGTTACATTTCTCATTATCCAGCCTCCCCATCATGGAGTTGTTACTGTTGGATCAAGTGATGTGACTGCCAATGTCGACAACAATTCATTTTTTACGTTAATGGATTTATCCGATGAAAAAGTGAGTTGCTTATAAACCTTTGAAAAATGATTTTATTCTCTAAAGTACAAAAAAGCAGGCGGTCTGAAATTTTGTTTAGGCGTGTGTTAGATAGTTAAACGAATAAATTACTTTGACAAAAGAAAGACATCAAATTAATCTACCTTATTAATACTTTGATCTAGTTTTGAGGTGTAAAGTTGTTCTTTGATTCTAGCCCTTTTTAAATTAAAAAAAAAGTAATTGGTCTTCATCCACTTGAATGGTGTAAAACGAAATTTTTTATATGCTTTTATATAGCTTTTATTAAAGCTTTTATTTATACTCAATTAAATACATACAAGCTTATATTCAAAAAAAATTAATCTTCCTATATTTTTATTAGTTTTGTCTTCCATAATATTTTTTTTTCCGGTGTTCTAATAAAATAATTTTTACTTTGAATTGTAGGTTCATTACATTCATGATGGCTCAGAAAACTATAATGATACCATGGTATTAGAGCTGAAGTTCACAGCTAATGTTGGATATACTTTGCCTGCTTATCTGCTAGGAAAGAATATTTTCGTTCTTCATATTGACGTTGCCTCAGTAAACGATGCTCCGTTTTTGTTTATACCTTCCACCAAAGTATTGAGACTAGCAGAAGTAAGTTTTTCTATCGTATAAAATGTGAAATTATATGAGCTTGGTTGTTTCTCCTCAGTTTCGTTCAAGTAGTTTCTAATTTTGAGTGAATCAATTTCACTCAAAATAGTTATAATGAAGTTGCAAACCAAATCGTTCACTTTTCAATAACTATTTTTCTTGATATAAGTTACTTTTTTTCATTAATTTGTAGATCGAGTACTACTGACTAAGAATTATTTTTTCCAATTTCTATTTTGGCTTTTTCAGAAATTACAACTTGCAAGTTTTACAAAGCTAATTATTTACTCATCTGGTTTTATATTGATTCATTTAATTTTCATTATTTTTCTAACAATTGCTTCCAGTTTTTTTTTGCTTATTGTTTAATTTTTTTAGTGCATGTTTTCTAGCTAATTTGTGTGAAATAACTTCTGAAACTCCTCACTGCCGTTTGTTTTGCAGAATTTATTAAGGTAATTATTTATTTTTATTTGCTTTTTTTTACTATCTAGTATTTATTTGTTCCTAGACGTAATTTTCTGAAATAAATGTCTAATTTGGTTGATTTTCATTTTCCAATCTTCTAAACTGTTTCTAGTCAACTGCGGATAGCATGTATTTTATTTTTTACTTGTAGGGAACGCGAAAAGTAATAACGCCCGAGTTATTAAATTCTACCGATCCCGATAATAATAATGCGGAATTGATTTATTCGGTGTTAAATCAACCTGGAAGTAATATTAATGGCTACATTGCCAAGTTCGAGGCACCAAATATGCCAATAACCGTTTTTTCACAAGAAGATATCGATTTAGGAAGAATCGTTTACGTTCACGATAACAACATGACCGGCGAAGATAGAATTGCGTTGCAGGTTATAATTTTTCTTATTCGTATTTTATTGTTTGCTGAAATTTTGATAATAGCTTATAAGCAATGACGATCTTGATCCCATAGGTGTCCGATGGTATTCTGACTAGCTCTGTATCATACTTACGTTTGTCTATATTCCCTCTTCAACTGAACTTGGTGAATAATACGGGTATTACGGTAGCTCAAAAATCTTATGCCATTATAACGCAGCACAACTTGGCTTTTAAGACAAACGCTGATGATCCATTTCTTAGTATAAAGTATGAGGTAATTAACTAGAAGAAATCATTCAGTTGAATCGTATCACTATATTTGTTTCTTACACATTATGAATTTGCTGAAACTTATTCACGGTAATTTTATACGGTTTACAGATTGTTGATTTTCCTAAATATGGAGAAATTCAGTCCTTGATACGTATCAAGAGTTATGAGGAAGTATGGCAGAGAGTGACTTCTTTCACGGATCAAAATATTTTGAGAGACGAGATTCGTTACATTCATACAACCGAAACAAGTTCATCTTTTGATTCATTTAAGGTAATTAATTACTCGTATGTGAATCAGAATACAAATCGCCCGCAATCTTTCTTACTTTCCATTAGTTTTTTATATTTATTTTGATTTTTTCAGTTTAAAGTATCAGCGAAAAATATAATTTTACCAACAACTTTCGAATTTCGAGCAACTTTCGTGTTATTAAGACTGAGCGTGGTTGCTAACAGAACAGTCGAATTATCAGATGGTCAGATTGCTTTGATTCGTGAAACGAATTTGAAAGCAGCAACGGTTCCTTTGTCTAGTAATACGAGTAACATAGAATATAAATTGATTCGGGGTCCTAGAGTTGCAACTTTATTTTTGGGGTATGTATGTCCTCGCAATCTATCGAAAATCCATTTTAAGACTATCATAACTTGACTTACCGGAAAATAATGAGGCATTTATTTTGCTTTCATTTCCTAATATCTATTCTCATTTGAAAAAAATGTTAAATTCAAAAGGTACCTATTTTGATGCCATCAACCTAAGTTGTAAGGTTATATTGGAAAATGTTATAATGTAAAATATGATCATTTAATAGTCTAGCGTAAAGGTAGTAAGTTCAAGATTTTCAAATCTGAGCTTTCTGCTGTTTCACTTTTATTTTGTAATTTGTTTGTGAAAGTTAATTCCTTATACGATATCCATTTTTAGGGATCGTCCTCTGAAAATAAATAACACTTGGCTTCAAAAGGATATTGCCGATAATAAGTTGTACTTTAATTTACATCGTCGAACATATTCACTCGTAGAAGAGAAAATCGTGTTCTCTATCAGCGCGCCCCAATGTACTCCTTTTGAGAATTTACAACTTGCATTCAGATATATGCCAAGTGAAGAGCAGAAGAATTCTGTTCAAGTTACCGTGAAAACCGTTCAGGTTTCTGTGTTTCCCATTTTTCTTTCCATCTATCAATTCTTCCATTTTATTAACGGTCAAATTTTTGTTTAGGTACCTGAAGGTGGTCAGCAACCTTTGCTGCTCGAATATTTAAATGTAGTTAAGGAAAATGTAAGCTCAGTCATTTTCCAAGTGTTGGAAGGTCCAAGTCATGGTTGGTTGGACATGTACGACATTGATCATACGACCATTGAAAAGCGTAATGTGTCCCAATTCGCCAATACGGACTTACTGAAACAGAAAATAACTTATACACACGATGATTCGGAATCGGTTGCCGATAGTATTTATTTTTTAGCGTATGATGCTCATGGTGAAAATTTCCAGGTAAGCCTAATTATATTTCTGGTGTAGAGTTGCACGGTGTATTGTTAAATTATTTGATTAATTGATAATTTTTGTATTTATTTCTACTTACAGTATGTTATCGAATTAAGTTTCGAGATATTGTTAAAAAATGATAATCCACCCTATTGTGTTGTGAATGACGGTTTGAACGTGGTTTTGGGAGGCGATAGAATTTTGAGCGAGAAGAATTTGTTATATGCAGATGCCGACATTGATGCTAAGCCAGAAACGATCAGTTATACTCGTCGAGATGTCCCCTATGGATCATTCACGTTATCCGATCCACCTTATAATCAACTGTTTGAATTCACTCAGGTAAAATATTGTATTCATACTACTTGCCGGTTTCATTTCTGAATTCATTTATTTATTTTATAAAATATGTATTTATTTGTGACCACTCCGTCTGCATTTAATAAAGCCAAAAACATGGCGGGTATTTCATTACAAAACAGCTGATTTTAAAAATTGATCGAATCATTTCGATTTTTTTATCTAATTTACAGAAAGATATAAATAATGGTCGCGTCATGTTCCGACACCATGGCCCCCTTAGTGGTAGTATATCAATGTGGGTATCCGATGGTAATACATTCTCCGAATTTGCTTTCGAAATTCGAGCTTCACCTCCGTACGTGAAAGTCACCAATAATTCTAAATTACTGTTGCGCCAAGGCGGCGAAGCGCCACTCACTACTCTCAATTTGTATTCAACGACTAATATCAACATCGCCTCGCATCTCTTGAAGTAAGTTTTCTTACAGAAGAAGATTAGTCACGACTGTGCTCCTTATTTACCCCTCTACGTATATTTTTTAAATTTCAATTTCAGATATCGGATTATCAAACGACCCGAAACAGGGCAGTTAACTCTGCGAGGTAAATCGAGTGCTGTTGAATTTTTCACTCAAGATGATATCGAGAAGAAACTACTGATTTATCGACATACTGGCGACATTAAGAGCGTCAAGGATATGTTTCATTTCGAAGTTAGTGTTGAGAACGTGTTTGTGGAAGATGATTTTCATATACGCATGTTCCCAGCTGTTTATTGGGAACCACTTGTGCTGGTTCATAATAAAACATTATTCGTGGATGAAGCATCTGATGTAATAATCACGCGCGATGATTTATTGGTAAGAAACGTTATTAATGACTTTATTCCATTAAATTTTTGTTAATAAGTTTTTCATCCTCGGGTCACGCTATAAACTTGATAAAAACCTAAAATATTTAGTTCTACACTTTATGTGTACCTCTGGTCTATCGTCTAATTTTGGTAATTTTAATTTAGGTACAACAAGCACATGTTCCACCCTCTGATATCACGTATTTCGTCGTCGAATTACCTAAATATGGTTATTTAGAGAAGGAGGTAAATGGTCGCTATATGGAAGTCAACTTCAATTATTTATTTCACCCTAACGGCTCAGATGATTCGAAAGATACTGCCATCACACTTTTCGATCAAGCTACTGTCGACGCTGATAAATTGCATTACATTCAGGTCATTCTGAATCAAACCTACGATCGAGTAGTTCTGGATGCGACTAATGGAATTGTCTGGCTGAGAAATATTGTGGTAAATATTAATTCTACCTAATTCCAACGCTTCAAATCGAACATTTTTCGGCAAATTTTGTCATTTTCTTTTTAGCTCAACTTTGAAATTGTACCGGAACAACTTTATTTGAGTGGTGGCGAATTACACGTTGACGAAGGCGATAGCGTTAAATTGACCCCGTCATTATTTTACGTCTATTCTCCGTATTACGCGGACAAAGTAACGGAGTTCAAGGTGAAAAGATTTCCTCAACATGGTTGGATACAGTTTGTTGGATCAACATCGAAATCGGGGAATGTTTCGAGGTGGTCGGCGAACCAACTGAATAATCGTCAAATACAGGTACATAATTTTTCGCGCTCATCGTGTTGTACTAATTTGAGTTTAGCTAGTTTTTATTGAAAATTTCTGTGTCTATTCTGCAGTACGTCCACGATGGTAGCGAGACCAATAATGATACGATGTTTATTATCGCCTACGCTGGCGAAAAAGAAAGTATTGCGGCCAAAGTCACAATATATATTTCTCCGGTCAACGATGAAATGCCTTCCATTGTCAATAATACAGGAGCGTTTGTTTGGAGAGGTGGAATTTGTTACATAAACTCGTCATACTTGGGTAATGATGACATGAAAAATTCAACGCTCAAAAATGGATCATCAGTTTTTATATTTAAAAAAAAAACGTTTTTATAGCTGTAACCGATCGAGATACTCCAAACTCAAATATTACTTTTGTCATCGTGTCTGCCCAGGCAGGCTATCTGGCGTACTTCACCAATATAAATGCCTCTATCGATAAATTTACCCAAAGTGAAATTGACTCGGGGAAAATTATTTTTGTACACTCAGGTAATTTTACTGCTAATTGTATTTTTGTTTTTTCTCACGTTCGTTGTGCGTAGAAAATTATTTGACTGTTCCGTTGTTTTTATTAGTGAAAGTAAGTATATTTTATTTTTGAAAAGAGAACTTGAGCTGTTGAATTTTTAAATTTTCAATCTGGTAATGCAAAAATTTCTTGCCTTTGAAATTTTCTACCAATACTTTTCTACTTTTCATCGTGAAAAATTAGTGATTGTCGTAACTTTCTGTTTCGTAAGCTTAAATTGAGAGTTGACTCTTATCAATGACGTCGAATTTTTTTCTCAGGTGAAGAAGCGGATGGAGAATTTGATATTGTAGTGAACGATGGTCGGCATCGAATGGACCCAATCACATTCCGGGTTAAAATGATGCTTCCTACTCTGCATGTTTGGAAAAATACAAATTTTCAGATATTTCCAATGCTGCGTAAAGCAATCACACCCCATCATTTACTCACCTGGTGTTCGGACACCGATAAAAATATTTTTTACGTTGTGAAAACGCCTCCGAAATTTGGTGTACTGAGCGTCGTGGATGCCGATTTGACGATGCCTATTTCAAATTTTAGTCAAGCTGATGTAAATGCTTCCCGCATTTGGTATCATCACTCGGCTCATGTAGCTGATTCAACGGCTTCCAATGATTCGTTCGTATTTGATATTTTTGCCGGTTATGCTGTCCCTATATTTAATGAGGTACTTATGACTTTTTTTTTTTACTAATATTAATCCGTTCTAATTGAGTGTTCGTTTACATTCGAATTGGTGGGAAATTACTCGTATCGTCAATTTCTCAAATAAAATACGTGCGAGTTCCTATTGTTTAGTAAAATAATTTAAATTTAAAAGTCCTGAATGGCATGTGATACCCACTTACAACTTTTGTGAGAGTATATCCAAGGTTTGTATAGGAAAACACAGATATTAAATAGACATTCAGGACCGTTAAATATAAATTAATTTTTTAAAAAGCAGAAACTTGAATTAATTTTGCATCGCATCATTTTCGAAACGCTGTATACGAGTATATTCGAGTCATGAAAATTTGAAATACGGTCGTACTGATCAGGCTTTGTATTTCCCATTCAAAAAGCCATAGAAGTGAAAAAAATTTTGCTTTAGAAATCAGTTCAAAAAATTGCTGTAATAATCCGTTTCATGCTCTCAAGTATAGAAGAGTATCGAATCAAGTTATTATGCCACAAGTGATACCTTTATTGAAATTATGCTATAAAAAAATTGTAATATTTATTTTCACTTTATACCTATTCTACTCGTTGAAAAATAACAATTTTGACAAATAATTGTTAGTGAAAACAATTTATTTAGAACTACTGAATCTATGAAGTAAATCTGTTATCATCTTTTATTTTTTGAAAGTACGTAGTAAAAATACTGCTTCCTGTATTGCTGAAGAATTATATTTTAATCACTGAAAGTAGCCCATGAATTGGAGACTCACGTTAATTTTACGTGTATTCCAAATCTTGAGTCCCCGATTTGGACTGTGAATGTGTAATTAATTCAGTCTTACCTACTAGAAGATAATTTACTATACTGTGGAGCCTTTTTTCAAACTAGCTTCCATTTCTTATTTTCATTCATACGTGTTTGAATTTTTATTACTTATTTGTTGAGAATGACAAAAATTTTTTGCTTTCCTACAGGTCTTCAATATTAAAATCGCAGTTTCGTCTGGCGGCTTGGACGGAATGCTTGATGCAGAAACCTATGAAGTGGGAGAAGGCTCGCAGGTTAAATTATTCGCCAATACTAGTAATTTAGTGAGTTTTTTGTCGAGCGAAAATGTTGGTCTACGATCACCGTCTCTGAAAGCGACCGTACTAACACCTCCTCAACATGGAGTACTGTGCGTGCACGAAAACTGTCACGTATCCACGTTCACCAACGACCAAATGAATGCGGGCATTGTGTATAAGCACGATGATTCCGACTCCAGGTACGATAATGTGACGCTAACGCTGTTCTTAGAACAGGACAATATAACGCTCTGTAATCTTTCCATCTACATACGAGTGAATCCGAAGAACGATCAGGATTTTCAGCTGCTGCAGGATTCACCGAATCTCTCTATTGTGCAAAACGAACGTTTCGTAATCGGTCCCGACCAACTGCGGACCATCGATGCGGACTCCTATCCTGAAGAGATCGTCTATGATGTCATTAGCGGACCAAACGTTGGTACGTTGTCAGTGGGTGGTGTTAAAGGGGCAGGCAAATTCACCCAAGCCGACATCAATGCCGGTCGATTAGTGTATGAACACTCAGGACCCGTTCAGTCGACGACGTTTCATTTTCGCGTCTCCGATGGACATTTCGATCCTCGTTACAAAGTGTTCAATATTTACGTGCATGCTGCCGTGCTAAGTGTCGTCGTTAGCCGACCTGTGCTTCTGATGCAGGGTTCCAACTCGACTATCATATCCGCGAACATTTTCAATGTTCAAACTAACCAAAAAGCGGGTGACGTGACGTACACCGTGACCGCGGAACCGAAATACGGCTACCTCGTTGTCAGTGGCTCCCGAAATTCAACATTCAATCAGACTGACTTGAAAATGAAGCGTGTGGTGTACGTGCAATCCGATTTGAGCGTTCCAGGAGACGCTTTTGAATTAGAAGCTTCTTTAGCAGTTATTGCCGACTCAACTCGAGCGAAAAACCTTTGGATCAACATTAGCGTAGAGCCGCAATTAAAAATTGGCCATTTTAATCCGGTCGCTGGTGTACGCAACTGTATCGACGAGGATGTGCTAAACGCTGCAGCTCTTCTTCAAAAATCTCCCGAATTCGTCATCATCAAAAAGCCTAAATACGGTAAGATAATTATTGAGAAATGACATAGTTTTTTTTCACGTTGATATAATTGGGGTCATAAAAAAAAAATTAATTTCAGAAAATTAACTAGTAGTTATGAACTAGCAACTGCCGATATTCCTATTAACATCTCTTTTAGTTGAACATTTTATTTTCTTCAACTGTATTAGAAAATAACTTGGAATTGGATAATTGAGTCTATTATTAGCGTAAAAATTATGTAAGATTTTGTTTTAGTTGTATTTCAAAATATAGACACATTCTGCAAAGTGAGATCAAATTATACTCGAGTGATTAAAGTGAGCAAATGCAATTTATATTAGTTATTACAGCGAAGTGGGGTTTGATGAAGATTATAAATTCTAACCAAACAATAGTGAGGTGTGAACAAGAATAATCCTATCCAAATTGAAAATTTTACGTTTTTTTAGTGTAGTCCACTCTTTTTTCAAAAAAACAACCCTACATATCTCAGCCATACATTGAGATTTAATGGAAGCGATTGCTGTTAGCAGCAATCGAGACGGATGATGTTATTGTTTTTAATTTTAACTTCAGGCCACATTGTTTTTGGTCTGCGTAGTTTTTATAGGTAAACGATTTTGTCAAAAAAAAAAAAAATCAACTGTTTATTTTATACTCAACATTAAAAAGCTGTTTGTCTTTCAATTTGTGGCGTAGAATGGTCCATAAGTACTTGAATGAATCTCAAGTGTTACGTATTTTTTATATGATTGACGTAACTCTTTTTCGGGTTACTCTTTTATGTAAGTGGCCCTATTTCTATTGAAACGCCCCTGATTATTGTCCAAATCAGATCGTCGATTTAGCACTTTGTTTATAAATCCACTAACTGTTGATGTTTGCAGGTAAATTACAGAAGATCATCAAACGGGAACGCAAACAGAGCGGCAAGTCGTCTCGCGAAAGTAGAACTGTGAAACAAGTTGATATCGATAAATTCACATTCGAGGAGGTGAGCAGCAAGGTAATTTACTACGTGGCGAAGAAGTTGAATTACTCGGCCGAAGATGGATTTGCATTTTTGCTGACCGCGAAAGGTGTGCAGCCGGCCAACGGCGAACTCAAATTTCATGTCAGTCCCGAGGTCTCGCGTTCGCCCGCCTCTTGGGGTAGTAATTACAACAACGCTTCCAGACAAAAACCCAATTCGCAGTCGAAAAATCAAAAACCCTCGCAACAGTCGTCCAATAAGGTGCCGCCAGTCGATGGCTACGTAGGTGATGGAACGGATGTGGAAATCGCTAGTCCAAATATCACCAACGACTATTATTTGGTAATCAGCCTGCTGTTAGGTGTACTCATCGTGTCGCTCATTTTCGTGATACTGGTTCGTTGTCGGTCCAAGAAGCAAGCTGAAGAAGATATGAAAATGAATTCAGCATTGCCACCGCCATTGCCTTTGCCGCGACCGCCTGATGATTTACTACCCGCATCGCCTTACCCCAAACAACGTAATAACAACATGCTGCAGACAACGCCTCAGTGCAAGGTCATCCCTTTAGGCACCGACTCGATGACCAGCTCCGAGCACGATTTCAATCTGCGATATCCGTACGGCGCCGCCGACGAAGACTGGAGTAGTTACGACACAAACGGTTATTCTGGCCGTCCCAATAATAATCCGATGCTGCGGAAGAATCAATACTGGGTTTGACCATTTTAGTACATTTATATTTTTATTTCGCCTGTACATACCGTTTTTGTTTCCTTTTTGTTTTTTTTTCTGTTTTTAATTGTTGCGTTTCTTAGGAATTTTTTAATCGACTGACTTTGTGGTTATTTAATACTTAACTCGGTGATATAACTGTATATTTTCAATGTGAAGGTGGGAGTTCACTGCTACATACTTGCTCTCGGAACGTTTGAGGAAGCTTTTTTTTTTTGCTGAAACTTTCTCAATGAATCTCAGAAATTTGAATTAACTTGATGCTTCCTGGATTTAAGTCTCCGTTAAATTTAGTTTAATTTATACATCAATGTAATAAAGGCATTATTGTGCAATATTTTTCACAAAACGGCAGTTTCATAATTAGATTTAGACATTTCTCTTCACTGAGAATATCGGAAATATTTTATTCGATTTTAAACCGTTTAGATCCTTTTGATTGGAATTCGTTTTGGTGTACCTCGCTATTCGATGAAATAGCTTCGTATTTTACTCACCTTTCGAGCCATGATAAAATCTAATTGAAATAATTTGCCGCTTGAAAAAGTATGACATTATCTAAACAGATTCAAACCCAGAAGCATTCGTGATAACTAATGAATTTTTTTTGCAGACTTCTATTTTCAGATAATGCAGATATTCGGTGAACTATGTCGAGTAACTCGAGCATTTTTCGTTTTATATTAATTTTTTAAAGTTATACTAAACGCAATTTTTTCCATGGCAAAGAAGGTGACATACGTTTCTCAATTTAGCATTTTAAGCTCTACATTATTTTGATTATTCAGTTCTGTTTTGAAAAGCGAAAATTGTTGTTACTCGCCTTTTTCATAATCTCGGTACATTTTACAGTTTTACATCTAGTGTAATTTTTACAATTTTTTTTTTACTTTTTTAAAAATTTTAAGAGCCATTAACGTGATCTATATAATTTGTTTCAGTCCGAATCGTCATTTATTATTTTTAATTGGTTTGATGGATGTGTTTATTATCATATAGTAATAGTTGTCGGTTTTCTCTGAAAGTCCTGCTTATTAGGTACCTACCTACTTATCTTTAATGTTAAATTTTTTATTATCTAGATATCGTTTTTGACCATTTTGAGCTTCGTTGTTGTGTGCTAAAAACGTAGAATACATTTCTCATTCTTGATCTGAATTTGAAATTTTTGTATTAAGTGTAAAAAAATCTGTCATAACTTGTTTTACTCTCCAATTCAATTAGCTGGTGGCATTTATGGCATTTGTATGATTGCAAATTGACGTATGTGTAATTTCGTACAATTTTACAGTTTTTATATTTTATTTTTCTGTTTGTTGCATTCAAAAACTTTTGGTTTATACAGAAAACAAAATTGTATCTCCATGAGCAGTGTCTAATAAATAATTATAACTCTTTGTAATTGATATCATTTAAAGGTTCGCTTTAAAATGTACTGTTTTTGTCAAAAATGATTATACTCGTAGCGTACCTACATCCTTTGTTTGTTTTTTGTAATTTTTTTTCTCAACTTACCGTTATATACGTAATTTATAATCTAACAAAATTCTAAATAAAATTTTTTACGTTATCGACATTATTTGATTAATTTGAAAAGAATTTGAAAAAACCTGCTCAAAAAGTACACCCATTCTAATTAACAATTTCTGAAAAAAGTTTCCATTCTTCTAGGTTTGGCATAATTTTGTGCGGATTCTGCTCAAATCTCATTGTGAAGCATTGATGCATTTAAAAGCCTTACAGCATTATTCGAAGTTGATGTTTGAAATATTTTTTAACCGTTTAGGTAGATCCTCCTCAATCAAATTTCGTATAATTGTATACAGTCTTAACTCTTAAGTCTTATGGGAAATTTTGTGCGCGTGCTAATTGTATTTGCATAAACACTACCAAACACTACGTATCGATAGTTTGAATGGAGAGAATGTCGCTAAAGCGAAGAAATTTAGTTCCACTTCAAAGAAATGCCACATAGCCGATAGGTGGCGTTGTTTACGTACGAAGACTCCGAATCATGTGGGCCAAAACTACCCAATGTTTTTCGTTTAATATATTCCTTTAATTTTGTAACCAAAAAATTATTATTATTAATACCACGTTATAATGTTCGAAATGTTAATTTTTATTATGCCAATAAATATAATTAATTAATCCCGCATTAATTAATTTCATCTCTATTCAAAATTCGCGAATCTATCGAAAGTTTTTCGTGAAATGGTAGCATGCAGCAAAGTTGAAATCCTAAAACCTAGCCGAAGCTGGATCCTGCAAATCCTTCGCAAATTGTTCTAACACCCAGGTCAGCTCAAAGGAAGTTGGAACGTACTCGTCGCTTCACAATGGCCGTGGAAATCAGCATGAATAGCTTGCGGGGTACGCTAGGTAAGGCTAACGCTTATAACTCATCAAAAGACCCTAAGCACGCAAACCTACTACGCAGTCACGTGCAGGACCTCATTGAGGACATTGCACAGCTTGAAAGATACCGCAATTCTTTCAAAGAAAAAGAGGAGGAGGCGCTCGAACTAATAAACGAGGCACGCGGCGTTAAACGTGAGATGGAAAAAACAGCATTCATTCTCGAAGAAGTCGCGCGAAAGAAAGCCCCCGCCCCCGCTAATAATTCTGCACCCGCTACAGCTAATGCGAGTGCTAAATCGTCAGGCAGCAAATTACCGCGAATCAAATTGCCTATGTTCGACGGTGAAACTAGCGAAGACTATCGTGGTTTCATCAACGCCTTTGATGACGCAATCGAATCAGAGCCGGATTTAGGCGATGTAAAAAAATGGCTCCTGCTGCGAGCGCAGCTATCTGGTCGTGCGCTCAACCTTGTAAAGGAGCTCCCAATGGCTTCGGCTACGTACCAAGTGGCCATTCAAATTTTAGAGGACGCCTACGGTAGCTCAAAACAAACGATTCACAAACTTTACATACGCCTCCAGCGTATGCAGCAGGCCGACATGAATCCACTCAATTTGCGCGAGACCTACTCACAGATCGAAGGTATTTTGTTGTCATTGACCAATCTCGGCGTCACTCCAGAGAAAGACGATTTTCTACGAGCAGTGATAATTGGTAAGTACCCTGGGGAGCTGATCGATTCTCTCCGTATCACCGACGACACTACCTTAGCGGCGCTCCGAAAGGAGGTAAATGATTACATCCGGCGTCGCAGCAGCACCATGCATCTCATTGAAACGCTGACCAAAACACACATACACACGGGAACCAAAGGAGGTGCTGATGGCACCAAGGGAAAGCCAAAGCACGATCAAAGTCGATTCAATAACAACGGCGGGGGGTCCGGTACGCCGCCCCCGCCGAGTCAGGTAACCGATTCATCTAAAAATAATTCTTCACGTAATCGCCGTGAATTTAAAAAGGTGTGTGTTTTTTGCACAGGTGACCATTTCAATGATGAATGCGACAAGCACAAAACACTCGCAGAAAGAAAAGAGCTGATAAAAGACCGCTGTAATAAATGCCTGCGCCCTGATCACGCTGACAGCGAGTGTAAAACGCGCCGTACGTGTTTTTACTGCCGCGACCCCGCCCACCACAGTGCGTTGTGCCCTAAACAATACTCGAAGGTACTATTCAGCGCCGCCGACGGAACGGGTGAGACTACCTCTATTAATTTTCCAACCGCCGTTTTTCCTGTCGGTAATCATTCACGCACCAAGGGCGCGGAAGTACGTGCGGTGTTGGACACCTGCGGAGGTCGCTCACTCATCACCGAAAAATTAGCGCGTGAACTTGAATTAGATGCGTCTACACATCGACGCACCTGCTTCAAGGGCGTAGGCGATGCGCCACTCAGTAACAGCCCATCATCAGCGAAGAAATTGCTACTGTTTCCGCCTAACGCGCGCCCTATAGAAATAAACGTTTTCGTCGTGCCAAAAATCACCGACAACGTTAAATCAACATCCGTCGACGAAGTAAAGAGAAACCACCCGCGATACGCCGATCTTCCCATGCCCCGCGATGGCAACGGCGAAGACATTCAGCTGCTCATAGGATATCGCGGTCTCATTCCAATCGTCACCCTACAAAAAAGCATCTTCATATCGCCATCGCTCCAGCTGATGTCTACGAAGTTCGGATGGATTCCATTCGGTGGTTTAACTGATGATGAAGTTGAAAAAATGGAATCGTCTGTCATTGGTTTATTTCAAGAGGCGGACCCAGTCAAAATGATGAGCGACCTTGAGCTCATCGGACTAGATGATTTTCTAAAAACAGAAAACGAAGAAGAAGCTACAGTATTAGATAAATTTTACTCGACAATTCGACGTCTTAGTAAACGATACATGATTGAATGGCCTTTTCGGAGCGATGACCCTGAATTAGATGACAACTTCGGGTTAGCATTTGGGCGTTTAATTTCATTGTATCGTCAGCTTTCAAAAGACCCCGCCCTACTTGAAGCTTACGATAAAATCATCAAAGAACAACTTGAAGATGATATCGTAGAACCAGTGAATTTGTGGACAGAAACGAAGGGGAAGCTGATCAGTTACATACCGCATCGAGCAAATATTCGTTTGGGCAAGAGTACGCCCATACGAATGGTTTTTGACGCCTCAGCCCGTAGCAGTAAGACCGCCCGCAGTCTAAATGACCTACTTATGAAAGGTGGTAACTGGGTGAATGAAATACCCGCCATTTTGATTCGTTTTCGACGTTATGGAATTGCTGTCACCACAGATATAGTGAAAGCATTCCATCAAATCGCGATCGCACCTAAAGATCGCGATGTAGTTCGTTTTTTATGGTTAAGAGACCAACGCAGACCACCCACCAAAGAAAACATCTGCGTGTATCGTTTTAAAAGGATGGCGTTCGGTGTTATAGCCAGTCCTTTCCTTCTCACCGCCACCATCAAACACCATCTACGAGAGTTTCCCAATGAGTTTGGCGAACGCATTGAACAAGACTTGTATGCTGATAACCTGATAACGTCACTGCCCCGCGGTACAGATTGTGCACATTTCTATCGTACCACAGTCGCATGTTTTGATGGGATGTCAATGAAACTCTCGCAATGGGCCACAGATGACAGTGAAGCGCGACACGCTCTCATGAGCGCTGAACTGTTGAGCGGCGACGTTCAAAGCGTTCTGGGCGTTGCTTGGAACGTGCGCCTCAAAGAAATGAATGTACGTTCACCGCACCTCGATTTAAACAGCTCAACGACTCTGACAAAACGCGTCGTTTTAAAAGAGCTCGCTAAAGTATATGACCCCCTTGGTTGGGTGTCTCCGATGACGCTACTAGCGCGCCTGTTCCTACGCCGCGTATGGAACCTAAAAAATGGCTGGGACGTGCCCTTAACAGCCGAATTAGCTGCGGAGTGGCGCGGCCTTCAATCGCAACTCAACCAAACAGCCAACGTCATTTTAAAACGACCCTACGGATTCGGTGGCTTAGAAAACGCTAAACGAATCGAACTTCACACTTTCTGTGATGCGTCAGCGGTGGCGTATGGATTTATCGTTTACCTATGCGTCCACGAAGAAAATAAAAGCTGGTCTGGTATCGTAGCAGCAAAATCACGATTAGCTCCAGCTACAAAATTATCTATTCCGCGTTTAGAGTTGCTCGCCGCTGTTACCGCCAGCCGTTTCACAGTTTGGATCGAACAGGCTCTGAAATTAGACCAAGATATTACAAAGCATCTTTGGGGGGATTCGCGCTGCGTCATTGCGTGGGTCTCTTCAAATAAAATACTTCCCGCATTCGTAGAAAAGTCTGTGAAAACCATCCGCGCAGCCAAATTCAAAAAATTCATGTACGTGCCCACCAGCGAAAACCCAGCAGACGCTGCATCAAGGGGGGCGTCCATTATCGAATTGCGAGAGCAAGAATGGTGGCGCGGACCAGTATGGCTCATCTCCACGCCCAATTGGCCACAACAACAAGATACCTGTCAAAACGAAACAGAAATTCAACAGGGCGAAATTGAACGCGAATATGAAGAGGAAAACGCACAAATACTGTTCCTTCATGCCACAATAAGACTGAAAAAACATGCAGATCCGATAAAGAATGATGGAGCTCCCTTCAACCTGAATCCGAATGATTTTCCAACAATGGGCAATCTGATAAGGCGAACAGCATTCTGTTTACGCGCAGCGGGGCGCTTCCTTCGCGGTCGCGGTACCATATCACCACAGGGGAGCCTCGATTACGAATCGGCGCGATGGCGATGGATTCGCTGGGATCAACAGCGAACGTACGAAGCATCTGAAACAGATAAAACGAACGTCAGTTATTTACGTAATTTGAAAGCTTCAACGGATGAAAATGGCATCATTCGTTGTGAAACGCGCCTCAAAAATGCAAAAATTACGCGGAACGAAGCGGAGCCAATTTTATTGGTTAAAAAATCCGCATTAACGAAGCTTATTATACTGACGTTTCATTTCAACAACAAACATGTCGGAACCGCCCACACTTTAGCAGCACTACGTCGGCAGTATTGGTTACCTCACGGTCGCCGTGAAGTATATCACATAATCAAAACCCATTGTCACGCCTGCCCACGATACGATACTCAGCCGCTGCGAACGCCGGAAATGGCACCACTACCACCTTTCCGTGTCAACCGCACAGAAACGCCATTCACAAACGTTGGAGTAGACGCATTCGGACCGTTTAAAGTTCGTTGCGGTACAGAACGTGACGCACCGATCAAAAAGAAATGGATTCTAATATTCACCTGCCTCATTGTGCGAGCTATTCATTTAGAAATCCTAAATGACATGACAGCCCTGGAATTTCTCAACAGCTTTCGAAGATTTATTGGTCGACGGGGCGTTCCTGAAGTCATTATCAGTGACAACGCCCCCCAATTTTATGCAGTAGAAGGCTACTTTCAATGTATCTGGCGACGCTTTGCTGAAGCTGATGTCACCCAAAAATATTACGCACAGCACTGCATAAAATGGAAATTCATCCCGCCTCACGCCCCATGGATGGGGGGGGCTTACGAGCGTCTCGTAAGAGAAGTAAAAAGAGCATTCGAAAAAGTATATGGCAGTCTCACCTTGTACCAGAACCAATTTGAAATCGCCATCATCGAAATCGAAGGCGTACTTAACGGACGCCCCATCACCTACGTAGACCAAGAAAACGAGACCGAATTAATAACGCCAAATGATTTTCTACGTGTTAAATACCCAGCAATTCCAACAAATTTCGAAAACGCACCGCTCAACTCTTCACTCACCGAACTTTGGAGAAACAGCCAGGAGTACGTCGAACAATTCTGGCGTCTTTGGGCCGAGCAATATTTAAGGGAAATCAGAGAGCGACGAGATTCCATGCGCAATTCTCGAACGGCCGAGGACCATGTACCAGTAGTAGGAGAAGTCGTACTAATGGTTGACCCAATGCTAAAAAGATCTAGCTGGCGAACCGCAGTCGTCGAGCGTCTAATCAAAGGAGAAGATGACAAAGTTAGATCGGTACAAATTCGTTCGGCAAACAGAACACGAATGATCAGACCAGTAGCAAAGTTAGCTTCGTTGAAGCTTCTTATGGATTTACCTGAAGACGCTGGAGAATTAACCAGCGATGGACAAGCTGTCGTCGTTGATGGAACGGACGGCGAAGTAATTATTTAAACATCTAAATTTGTATATTCTTTCGTATTTTTTGTTTGTTTACCTTTTTCCAAATTCAAACTTTGGCGCTTTATTTACTTTTTCTCGTTCCTCTTCTTCGTCGGGAGTGTCGCTAAAGCGAAGAAATTTAGTTCCACTTCAAAGAAATGCCACATAGCCGATAGGTGGCGTTGTTTACGTACGAAGACTCCGAATCATGTGGGCCAAAACTACCCAATGTTTTTCGTTTAATATATTCCTTTAATTTTGTAACCAAAAAATTATTATTATTAATACCACGTTATAATGTTCGAAATGTTAATTTTTATTATGCCAATAAATATAATTAATTAATCCCGCATTAATTAATTTCATCTCTATTCAAAATTCGCGAATCTATCGAAAGTTTTTCGTGAAAGAGAAAGAAAGAGAGAACATCGCAAATTTCTTTCTATATAATCGATATTTTGGTAACCAAACTTTTGTTTTGTGAGTTGTGTTGAGCTCTCCATAGTTGAGCTGTTCTGCTGTTGTGAGTGAACTTGCAACTTGGAATAGAAATGAAGTGAGAACCGGAGAAGTGGTTGTGACTTGTGAATTGCCGAATTCTTGTTCATCTTTCTGTATCCTAGATCCTAAATTTTGACTACCAGGACCATTGCACCGTTTACACAATTCCAGTAACATATTTTATTTATTTTTAATTGTTCGAGCAAAGTAGAGCAATCGTCATTACTTACATTTTGCTCTATCATGACTTTTTTAGTATCGCGTTTATTTTCATAATTTCAATTTCCAATTTGGAGCATGTAAATTTAAGTGACCGCAAACACTTCATTGGTTGGACCTTAGCTAGCTAGGAAATAATAACGTAACTTACGTAAGCAACTAAATTGCTGATAGTACGAACTAACATCTCTGTGATTTGTTAATAATCCTTGTCAGTTGTGGCTTTCGGATATTTTTCTGGATTATTTATTTTATGTTCTACGCAACCAATATTTAACTATGATGTTTCATGCTAGACGATAATGGATCATTTCGCGGTATGCATGTCTTACTTGCTTGAACCTTTCTTGCTTTAATTTGCAATTATCATAATTCGACCCCGAAACTTAGAGAAATTAAGATTAATGTAGCTACATTTTTCTTACAGGCTTTCAATCTCGACAATACACTGGATGGAGGTGCGTCTCTTTCTGAAGATTCGGAGTTGAATTTCACCGAGTATCTGTCTCCTGAAAATTCTTATAGTGAATTGTATTCTACAGCTTCATTTATATCAGACAGTAAGGACTATTTTAATTTTTGCGTTGCAATATTCTTAAATAAACAGAGTATTATTTTAAATATTTACAGTGGTCATGCCATTTGCTGAAGCTGAAGCTAATTTAGACGAATTTAATCGAAATCTGCCTCATACAGTTACACTCTTGAATGGACCCAATGGTTCTCTGGTTTATGTAGTCGGTACGGGACATTTTAGCGTCGAAAGTCAAAATGACGTGTCTAAAGTAACTGTTATTCCATAATTCCTTCTATACTTCCACCATTCATTCATCTATATTTAATCGTTGCATCAATTTCATCCAGGTGATGCAGGCTGTGAAACCACATATTTTGGTTGTTGAATTATGTGTCGATCGCGCTAGCGTTATGCAAATGGATGAAGAAGCCATATTGAAAGAATCAAGAGATTTCTCCCTTGGTGAATGTCCCTATATTCACGCAGTTCGTTGATGTTCAATATTCGTGATTTTATTATTACTTTGTTTTTTAGACAAGCTGAAATCTATTTTCAACGAAGCCGGTGTTTTTCAAGGAATTATTTATGTTCTGTTATTGAAGTTGTCTGCAAATCTTACTAAAAACCACGGCATAGCTCCTGGTGGTGAATTCAGACGAGCTTTAAAAGAGGTCTTGACACATTGTGAAATTAATCACTAGTCTTGTCTATGCTCACTTAATACAAAACGGTTTTGCGTAGATGGTGAATTTGAAACACTGTTTGCTATATTATGGTGACAGGCCTCTTCGAATTACGATTAAACGAGCTTTGGCCAAATTGAGCTGGTGGCAATCCATTTGTATGTTTTTTACGCTTCTCTTTTCAAAGACTGATATGAGGTAATTTAATTTTTGTTCCTAATTATTATTGTTTTCTTTGCTTTGTATTAAATTTAAAGTTCTTCAATTATCTGTTTAGTGTTGAAGAAATAGAACGTTACAAACAGAAAGATATCGTTGAAGAGATGATGGCCAAGTTATTGGAAGATTATCCTGATCTCTCACACGTTTTGATAAATGAAAGAGACATGTATTTAACCCATTCGCTTCAAATGGCTGCTGCTAAGCAAATCATTTCACCAGGAGGCAGTAAGTTACACAACTAAACTTATTTTCTATTGAATATAGAACTATTGAGAAACTTGATAAGTTGATCAATTATTCATCAAGCAGGCAGACGTCCCAACTTGTTAATGGTAGCATAAATGAGATATACACTATTGGTTGCATTGCGAGAAAAAAAAACAGCTAACTAAAAAAACTATTTCTGCGCTTTTTAAAATAGAACATCCATTCCTAGTCCTAGAACTTTTTTGATAAAGTGCTAAAAGGGCAAATTTTTTTACAAATAGAACGAACATATTGTATATTTTGTGGGGTCAAGTAGACCTCAGGATGCCTCATAAGGGTTAATATTATGTTGTTCAGTTATATATCCTAGTTTTTATGGTTGGTGAACTGCATATAATGTTAGAACCCTTTATACTACGGAATCTTGCCAATGTCGGCACGGAGTAGAAGAAAGTCCTGCAATAAGCATACTACTTCCTGTCTGTTGGATAAAATAACAGAGCGAATTTCTAATTATTATCGAAGTAAAGAAATACCGTTATATATATTATTTATTCGTAATTTTTGTTTTTAAGCTCTCATACCTACCCGAGTAGTTGGTATTGTTGGTATTGGACATTCTGCTGGTATTGCGAGACTTTGGGGGACCGTTAAAGATACTAACATTCCACCATTACTAGTGTAAGTTACAAAGGCGTTTTGTTGGATTGTGTTGTTTAGGAAAACGATTCTTAAATCAGGTTTTTGTTTTACTTTTTTAGTATACCCGAGCCTTCCAAAACAGATATCATCGTCAAAAAAACAATGAAGTACAGTTTCCTCTGCTTGGCAGTTGTCGGTGTCTATTACGTGATTCCATTTCCGAAAACGTGGTCGTCCTCTTTAAAATCAGCGTGTTCCAATTTTGTTTCTAAGGTACAAATACACGAGTACGTTTATTCAATGAAAATATTTTATTTTATTTTTTTAACGAAATTCTTATGTTTGAGACTTCAAGTATGAGGAGTTAATATTTATTGGAGGTTCAAAAAAGTGTTTTGATGAAATGAAAATAATATAATAGTATTTTTTACAAAATTTCCAAGTCTTAATCTTTTCACGTTACTTATTTTTAGATACCTATACCGTTGAATCTTTGACAACAGTATGCTGCTGTCATCCCTACAACCATTCAGTTATGACCATAAATACGGGTGTTCTACACGAGTATACGACAACCTACATTCCGGATGAGCTTTGTGATATCAAGTTAAATCGACTTGAAAATATCGACGTTCTATTTCACATGAATAATGTGTGACTGAGTGTTGATTAATTTTAGTGTGCCGAATTCGTCAGTTGGAGTGAAAAAAAAACCATTGGCTCACATGTTCTTTTCCCCTACTAATTTGTTGATTTTATTATTAAATTCTCTGTATGTTTCAGCGTTCATTAAAACCTATAAAATGAATCGATCGCTGTGGTAAAAGTAAAATAATGTATTTTAATGAGAACTATTTTATTTTACAATCATAATTAGAATTACAATTTTGAGATTTTTAGACGAAATAATACGCAAACTTCCAGTTTCATATTTCTTTATAACGAAGATATGTAGAAATTACACGAATAAAGATTACGAATATGAAGTAACAAATCGAATTTGCCCGCGTACTGAGGTGTGTGTATATATATAAAATTATTTTGAGTCTGTGGGCCCCGTTTAATTAGTAGAGTATCTCTGTGAAGTGCGACGCCGCTCTTGCCACACTTCACCTATCTAAAGAATCAGAATAAAAGATAAAAGAAAGAACAAAAATGAAATATTACTTCATTTCATCAACAACACCCTGTTGAGAAACGAAAACGTGAGAAAATATTACGTGTTGCATACAAGTGCCACATATTTCCAAGTCTATCGTATGATGCATTCAAGTCCAGAAGATTAGTCCTGGCTCATGAAAACTGTTGATCGTATTTTTTTTTCTTTCTATACTCCGTTCAAAGAAATAATAACGATCGGTAAATATCAATTTTAAATCAATAAAATTGTTTTTTTAATGTAATCTAATATATTACATAAATGTTTCATCTCTTAAAATTCGTTCTCTGTGAGTAACATCAAAATAAAATATTTTTGAAACAATAATGAAGCTAGAGAATAGAGATAAGTAGATATGATTATTTTGCCATATCTGAGGGGCTCCAGTGGCACACCAACAAATTTGCGAAAGGAGTGGTTGAGTTTTAAATTTGCCACCACAGGATAAAAATCCGCAAAATTTTTTTCTCAGTATTTTCATGAAATTTGATGTCTTCGGGAGGGAGCGGGGGTCCAGTCCCTAGCCTCCCGAGGTGCACCACTGTATGGATTAAATTATCTTTTACTTAATTTTTCCAGAGATCATAAAAATTTGAAATTTGGATTATTCTTCAACGAAAACACTGGTATTTTTTAACCCATGTGCCGATTATTAATGGTAATAGGTTTTTGTAGTTTGATATCAACGGTTTTATTTTTCAAACTATCAAATTTACTAGGCAAAGACACGAATGTTCGCATCATTTTCAAGGGAGCTCGCGGATCATTTCCGTTGATTTCAAAATTTTCAAGATTTCTTGATTTAAAATTGTTTCTGTTTTTCCACGCTGAATATTTTTCATTACTTTTCATTCTCAAAATCTCCAAAAATTCGGAGAGAACGTTCGAATTCGAAAAACGTATTTTTTGAAGTAAATTAGTAATCATTTTGAATTCTTCTTTGAAATCATTTTGCTTTTCTGAGCTATTTGGAGAAAATAATAAATTTCTAGAACTGGAACGCACTGTAGAACAAAATAATTATGAGACGTCAATACCAGATAAATGTCTTTTCTTAAGAAATAAAAAATTACGTAGATTTCAAACATGAGAATATACGCTTACCCGAGTTCAACAATGCCGAGCTCTGTCCATCAAACATGGAAGTATCTTTGTCATTAAAATTTTCGTCCATTAAAGACGAATTTTTCAAAGACGGTGCCAGTATCAAAGCCAGGGACATGATTAAAACGAGTAAGCAAGACGTAGGTTGTACCGTCTGTCCTGAACCTCGAGCTACAGCAGCCTGTAGTTGGCTTACTTTAGTGGTCAATGTCGATTTTTCACTTTCCAAACTTTTGATACGTTTCATAAGACGTGCATTTTCTTCGGAAGTACGCTTCAACCTGAAAAAAAACATTACCATTCACATGTCTTAAATTTTAACTTTCAGGTAACTATAGTAAAATAATAATTATTACTTCTGTTCAAGGCTATCAACATATTCTTGCTTACGACGTCTAGAATTCTGAGCAGAAATTTTATTACGAATTTTCCTTCGAATTCGTTTCAACTGACGCTCTTGCTCCTTCGTTAAAGGATAATGGGTAGGTAATTCGATTCCTTCGATTAAAGCTATTTTTTTTTCTTCAGCTATTTACAAAAAAAAAAATCATTTTCACAAAATGAAAGGCGATAAAGATGACTAATGGCTTACAGGTAAGCTGAAGACGTGGTTGTGAAGATTTTACATCATTGGTACATTGTTTTTTCTTTCCCGATGAAATTTTACTATCCAGTTTCTTGGAAAATTTGATTTTTTTTGAAGGAGAACTGATTACACTTTCCAGACATTCATGACGATGTTTAGGATATACAATCTGAAAACAGTAAGTAAGGAAAAACCCAAGGGCGGGAAAACGAGAAAACTTTGGTTTATAACGGGAATTAGCTTTCGTCTATTACTTTTGCTCATTAATTAAATCAATACTATTTTTGATTACTTTTGCTTCACTTTAATTGATTGATCAATAAAAGCAAAAGCAAAAAATAAAGGCGAATTCACATTATAAACCAAGCCGAGATCAGTTTTTCTTACTTTCACTTTTTCAGTTGTATAATCAGAAACGATTTCATTTCTGCCGATGTAATAAAATTCGTCCACATCACAACTATCATCACTTGAAGCAGATTTGTCGCTCTCAGAACCTAAATAATCATAAAAATGTTATTGATTATTAAAATTTCAAAACCTTTCTAATACGAGTAGTTGGTTGTAAATAAAAATCCATAATAGTTAGGCACTGAACTAGAGCTAATGCAAATTTCTTCATATTCAATTATTTCTTCTTGAACATATTCCACAGCATCGAAAAAATTTTCATCAGAACTTGAAAATTTAGTTCCACATTCATCTTTTTGTAGTGCAGAGGTTGATAGAGAGGAGGCATCAGTAGGCAAAATATTGTGCACGAATTTTGCATTGGCAGTCAATTCTTCATTGGAGTTACTGTTTTTCGATAAAGCTGAATATTGCGTCTGAAAGAGCTCTTGAAAGAAAAATAATAATAATAATCAGAGATTCTTAATTTACAAAGAATTAGTGTATCCTTCTCACAGACTTTATAGAAAAAATAAAAACAAGAAAATGAGTTCCGGAACCCTTTTTCTAAATTAAACAAAAAATTATAAAATAACTAAATCAAAGTTCTTTTTTGAAAGGCAACCTATAAACTCGAATTCCCTTTCCCCCTCCCCACTGTCAACTTTTCAACTAATCATCGAGTCATCAACATGCTTTTTTGTTAATGACAAATTATCGCATACCCCATCGTTATTTCTGCACTTATTTCGTGTACATAACAAAAAAGGAATTACATTCTAAATTTCGAGCTACTGTCTACTGAAATTAATTATTGCATGAAAAGCTTACTTTCATCAAAGCTACATTCGTCGAGTGCAAAATTTCTAATGTTATCATCACTGTTACAAAAAAATTGGTCCAATAACGGTAACATTTGATTCAAAGTATCTTCAGTGAACCATTCAGCAGGCTCTTCCTAGAAATTAAAGATTAAAATCAGAATGCAAAACAAACTGAATCATTTTACAAATAATTTAACCTAAATTACAGAGAATACAAAAATGATATTCTTCGTGTTGAGAAAGAAATTATGGTGTTTTAAAATATGAAATCTGCATAAATTTCACCTCAGTTCCATGAATTTCTTTGAATGAAAAATCATTCTCGTTGGACTTAAGCAAGAAATTATCCGCATCGAAGAAGATATTCAGCAAATTAAAATCGCCCATAATGAGGAGTACTGAATATTACATCTGCAAAAGCAAAATAAATTTGAATTTTCAAATTTTCAAAGATGATAAATCATTGATTCTCACAAGGTACACTGTTAGTTACTCAATCCGACGCCAAGTAGTAATCAAACATGAAATTTTTCTGCTCGAGAAACATTATTAAATTCTTTAATAGGTCTCATACAGTGTTAAATTTTGATAATCTGATACTGATAGCGAGTACCAAATTACAAGCACACAATAGGTGTGATACATAGTTTAGCAACGGAGTCACGAATTAGGTCCGATATAATATTAATAACAGCTTACAGCACCAACAATAAGTATTTGGCTGATTGCTGAAATGGAAATTCAGATGTGAGCATAACATGATTTCACAGTACCTGACTTTAGTACCTGTAATACTTCGTTAAAATATTGCTGGTGAGAAAAAAATTAACAGAAAATCAGAAACCAAACTGAAAATTGCAATTACGGAAGATGAAGGTGTATCATAGATTAGGTAATTGGTGTATATAACAATAAAATTGGAAAGTAAATAAAGTATTCCTCAGTTCCTAAATCGAAATTTCAAGAAAAGTTGCATCACACAAAAACCAACACATATCACCAGCATATCACAATCAGACCGGAGAGTCCCCTCAGCAGGAGTCAAGAGTGCAAGACTGATAAAAAAAAATGAGTCATTACTCATTGGTCTTTTACTGGGTCATACATACTGAGAGTGGAGCTGAGTGGAGACTTTCCCTGACCCTGAACTTTGCCGGGTTGCTGGTTTGGTTTGCCTTCTTGCCCAGAACACTAGCGCGCTCTAGTGAATTAGTTTAGCGAGAAGAAAAAACATTTTTCAGATTATTTTTTCGAAATTGTACGAAATTTTCACGGGCTTTTTTGGTTATTGGTTGCAGGCATGGTTGCAGGTTGGTTGACTCAACTTGTACTCCATCCACGTGCACGTGACGTAAAAAGAAATTTGTAATCAATAATCATATTCGGTTTTTGGAAATTTGGAATGCATGGAATGATACCTTTTGATACATACATGACAAATTAGAAAGGTGATGAATTGTTAATAAAAACATAAACTTGTGATTAGTGAATTCTTGGGTTCCAAGTTGGTTTCAAGTTAAGTCAGTTTTGATTCAATTCATTTCGCAATGTCAGATACCGAGTAAGTTCAAAAATCTTTGATTTCAAATACTCCTCACGACTTCTCATTTCACATATTATTATAACATACATTTAACGTCATTTACTCAATTCTACATTCTAATCGTGGTTAATGGTTCGGTTCGTTTCAGTTTACCTTAATTTTGTATATGTTTTCAGAGGTGATGTTCCCTCAGCTCTTGATGGGCCTCACGACATTAACACCGCCTTACAAGAAGTTATGAAGAAATCATTGGCTCATGATGGTATTGTGCGAGGATTACATGAAGCTGCCAAAGCATTAGACAAGTACGCCTGCAACTGCTTCATTTCTTTAACTAAAGTTTTTGATTGAAATATGTGATATTTCTATTTCCTCGACTGCAAGCTTATTCCATGAAAAGCTAGGATGTCGATTGGAGTAAAGCAGTTATTATTTCGGTTTTAGGAGACAAGCTCTTTTATGTATTCTTGCGGAAAACTGCAGCGAAGCTATGTACAAGAAACTTGTTCAAGGTTTATGTAATGAACATCAAATTCCTTTAATTACTGTCGATGACAATAAGAAGTTGGGTGAATGGGCCGGCTTGTGTAAAATTGATAATACCGGAAAAGCCAGAAAGATCGTTGGTTGTTCATGTGTAGTCATAAGAGTAAGTTGGACTCAGAATATTTTCCTTTTCCTTTTTTTTGAATATTTTAATTGAATATCAACTAATGTACCCGATGAATTTCAGGATTGGGGTGAAGAAACGCCACATCTTGATGCCTTGAAAGATCATTTAAAGACGATTGGTACTATTTAAGGTGGATATGTGAAATCAATAATATATTTTTTCATTTAACAATTTTCGTGAACTTATATTAATTCATTGTGTGTGTAAGCTACGTGTAAGCTGATGTGGAAAATCTAGAGATAGTAAACGGAGGATTGCAAATACAATGAAAATAGATAGTTGTAACAAAATATACCCTCGTTATTCAAAGTTGAACTCTCATCAGCCGTCGACCAAAATTTCGACAATTTTTTGTATTACTAATTTTCCAAAAAATTGATCATCAAATAAAAGTCCCCATGTCCGTGTTTAGTTGTTGTTGGTCATTTTATTTTATCCAACAACTTTTCGAATATTTTTGATATTTTCATTTTTCTTTTTTTCGTATTTGATAAGCATATTATTATCGGCCAATTCAAAACTTGCCAAGTCTCTAAAAAAATTATGACCCAATTCTTCAGTTCAGTTGATGTTTTGCCTGTTTTTGGGTGGTTACTGGCTTAGATAATCTAGCATGGATAGCCAGCGTACGAGATTTCGGCCTGTCAACACGGCTAATGTAGGAAAAATATTATGCTGGGAGGCATGCGCAGAAGTAGTCGGTTGGCGTTGGTTGATACGATTTACGAACGGTGGACAACGCACTCGCTTCGCGCAGAGCTACGCTGTTTCGATTTTCTTGTTTTGCGCATGCAATCCAGCATAATATTTTTCCTACATTAGCGATGTTGACAGGGTCGTTCTATAAGGCCAGGATAGCGCGCTGGCTATCCATGCTATATTATCTAAGGTTACTGGTTGTTAATGCTAAATCAACCAAAAAATGGGTTTTGATCTTGTTTTGATTTGATTCAATTATCACGATTCACGAACGGATTCGAAACCGGAACAAATCCAAGTCGAACATACCCTTAACATACCTAATGAAATTCCACGGTACATTGTGACGTCATAAGTTTCGAGGGGCTGAGTTTGTTGGGTTTCTTCTTTCCAGATTCCAGTTTTCCTTTATCATTTCGTTTTCTAACAAACAAGAAGACAAAAAACAAACAAAAATTGAAATTAATCAGAAATCTGAATTGATGCGGTGACGTGAAGGTAAAAGGGTGACGCCGACGCCTATTCATTTTTGATTTTTCCTGCAAACGGTCAAACTTAATTTCCTCGAAAACGGTTTGAAATCGAAATTCAACTATGAGCGGAGTGCTTGTGGTGAAACAACTGTAAATACCGTGCGTAGTCTGCATCTCAGTGAACTATGAAGCAGAGATAATTACGTTGTATGAAATGAACAGAAACAATTTGAAAACATCCAGTCTTGTTGAGTATAATGGTTCGTCTTAGCTACTAATGTTTTAATTTCGAATTAGCTAATTTTATTTGCACATGACTCTGTGGAACTCGTATGTTTCAATATGCGCGTTCGATTTAAGTATCTGCTATATGCAGAGAAGACGAACGGCTGTTCGTTCAACAATGTCTTTCAATGGTTGAACGATTAAACTGTTCGTTCCGTTCGTCATCTCTGGTTTTATGTAAAAGGCATTAACGCTAGAAAAACCAATTTTTACTCGATTATTCAAAAGACCAGGTGGTGTCATATTTGACTCAACCGTAAAAGAACCTCAAAGGACTGGAGAATGTCATATATGACATGACACCATCTAGTCCTTTGAGGAATGGCGCATCCAAATTCAAATGGTGTCGTATACGACTCCACCTGGTCTTTCTAGTGTCAACATCGAACAAAATATCTAAATGTAAAAGGATAAACACGTGACTAATTACTCTTAGAATTTGTATCTACTCGCATTATCACGATTTTTCCAATTGTCTTCATTTTCATTTACCTTACTGCAGAACTACGTCTGATTAATTAAATTTTCATTAATTTCAGTGCCGGGAAATAGCAAAAAACATGACGAGCTGGGGTATCAGTTTGTTCTGGAAGTAACAGACTCGGATAGCGAAGTTGATTCTAGTGAGTCTGTCTTCAGCATTCAAGCTGAAACTACTGGTAAGTTATTCATAAGTTGACTTTTGGATTGGAGCCTTTGCTCTTATGAATTTTTCGTATACCGTACGAGCCAAAAGCTGCCTGATATAAGGCGGATAGCCGAATTGAAACAAAAACCAATTATTACTCTTATCATGGAGTTGATTCCGTTGTCAATGAAGACGATAATAATGATGGAATGGCGAAAATTGTACTCCCCATAAGTAAAGCGGCAAGTTTGAGTCTTTGGAGTCACAAAAATTAATGTGTTTCGGTGTTCGCGAATAAATTATGTCCCATAAATGGACACGCCATTGCATTCATTTGTACATTAGTTTCAGCCAAAGATTCAAGTGACATTAGCACGAATGAAGACTCAGACAAGTACTTCAGTGAATATGAATTAGCCAGTTCGTCCGATGGATGGCTGCATCCGTGGAGTTTCGATCGTAATATTTCATCCGAAAGTTCGCCGCATCAGTCAGTCGTTGATACGGTATGCTGGATCATCCGATGAACACGATGCGATTTCACTCCTCACATTTAAATAGAACAGCCATTTCGAGAACTTTTTTGAAAAGTGCTAAAAGGGCGAAACTTTTTTACAAATAGACGAACCCATTAGCTTTGTTCGATTTGCCACAAAAATAGACCCTAGTTCGGTGTTCGGTTTTACTTGGGTTATACCATGAGGTGATACCTCGGGTAGAGTATTTTCACCTGACCCAAAAGTCGGTTTGAGGTTTGGGGTTCGTGTTTAGTTGAGAAGGGGATGTTCATACCAGTTGATTTTCTTATTTAATTTTCTGTTACGTTTCACAATTAAAATAGTCTTTTTTTAATGACTTTGTCATCAAATTTAATGCACCAAGCTTATTGTTTCGCTACTAAAGAAATCTTTAGTGTTTAAAAAAAAATTAGATGACCGTGATGAAGAAAATATAGTTCTATTTCACCCAATACTTTTGTTGACACCTGAGTGAAACCTAAGAGTTTTAAAGTCAAACCCTAAGTGTTTGGGGTAAATCCAACCCCACATTTTTGGTGGCAAACAGGCAAGTCGAACAAAGCTATTGTGTATAATTATTGTCTGATGTCTGTTCAAAATAAGTAACGCAAAACGCAACCCACAATATTTACACTTTTTTAGACATTGCGGGGAAAAAAGTGAAAAGAGAAGGATGCGCAGTAGACGATACGCCGTTTCTACGCTGGTTTCACCTTGCGTTTCTCATTTTGAACAGAGTATAGTCTGAGTGTAGTACATCAGTACATGACTACATGCCAGCTGTACTTAACAATAACAATTACCAGTATTTTTAAAAATAAAATTAACCGTAATGTCTCGCGGGAAGTTGTTACCACAAGTTTTTGCTGGTGATGGTTAAAGGGATAAAAATCCGTGGTGCATATACTAACTATTTATTGTGTGTGGCCAGAAGTATCAAGATTTTTTCAAGCCCAGAATGCATCATCATTCATTCTAAGCTAAGTTGAAATAGGGAAAAAAGTTCTATCAAGACGTTATTTTTGTCGGTATTTTATGTTGAGAAGAGACAAAAGATGTACGTACTTGTATACCTAATGTTGCATTACTATTATGCTTTCTTGCGAGGTGCTGTTTTGGAAGTAGGATGGCATTTATAATAATTAATGGAAAATGTCCATACTGTAGCACCATAAAAACATGTTCAACTTGTAATCCTAATTTTGAAAACGCTCGATCCTATGAAAGTAGTTTTTAGTCTTTTACTCAAATTTATTCACGATCCTAAACCATGTTTGTTAAATCTTTTTTTTTTTTTTAAATTTGATATTTTCATCATGAATATTATGAAACTGAGCGGAATAAGATTTGTATTTACTAAGCGAATGAGCTGCGTGGAGTACCTAAATATTCAACCGTGCTTGAGCATATTATGTTCTTTTATTTGATTTAACATATGTGGCGTAACTTCCCAAAACGCATTAACTATAAGTCAGTTTTTCTCAAAAAAGAGTTAGGAATGCCGCTAAGTAGTTTACTGTGCAGACTACATAATTCATTGAAGCGACGAAAAATTTCTATGGTTTTTGATGTTTGTAGGGACAACCCAAAATGACACTTATTAAAGTATGAAAATTAAAATCAATATAATTTGATTGAAGTAAATATTCAGATAGGATTTGATACTAATCCTCATATTGGTGAATTGAAAAAAAAAATTTTCTGAATACCCATTCAAATTGTTGAAAATTCCCAAAAAACTGACGCTTGAAAATTTATAATCAAATCTATGCAATTAAAACATCGTTCCCATTCTAATCTGTGCTATTTTGAGTGAGCAACGCAATGGTAACAAGGAGGAGAAAAATTAAAATTCATGCACAAATAACAATGGGATTTATTTTTACGAAGCTGATGATAATATGTACTAGATTTACGCTCATTGTGTGAATTATTATTGTATAAGCATATTGGTCATGTTTCTCTAGTCATCACAAAATACCCTTGAGATGTGTTTCATAGACCCAATTGTATACTGCGAGATAGTAGGTATATCGAGGGAGTTATGGAAATGATACCAAAATTGTTAGTTTAAACGTTCTAGCTATAGGCGAATGTGTGAAAATTGGCATTTTACAAGAGTAGATGCACACCAGGTTTCTACAGTGTTTTACGTTAGAAGGCTGTTTTAAGTGTAAGAGAGTGGGTAAAAAACTTCTTAACTTTGCAACACCATTCATTAACATTGTCGTTTGTAAAATTTGTATAAAGTGTAAAGTTTCGCTTAAAAAAGTTGATAATCACATAAGTTGGGATTGACTCGTCGTCCTTTTCAGTTCACATTTATTTTTTCTTCTTGTTGTTATTTTATTGTTGTAATAGCTATGTATTGTGATTGTTTAGGCGATGAAAGAATTGTTTGCGCAAACTGAAGAAAGTCATTGCAGCAGCAAAGATAACGCCGAATGTTTGGAAAGCGAATTGGACTCTGATTCAGACTGTTCTGTGTTTAGCTGTCGATTCGAATACTGTGCCATGTGCTCGTCACGTAACGATAATCCATCGTTTCAATTTTGTCATTCGTGTTACCAGGTAAGAATATGTCGATACTCGTGGAAATTGAAATCGCTTCCAGTTTTAGTCGACTATTATAACGGTGGAAAACAAAAGAAACTATCTATTGAAAGATTAATGAAATTATCAAACGTAAATTTAAAATTTCTAACTTTATCTGATAAAGTTGCATACCAATTAGGCTGAACTTAGTTCGTGGTGTCAAGATGCAGGGCTTATAAATTGACTGTTCTCATTTTAGATAGTTATCGTTGAATAATTTTTATATACTTTGGAAACCAATTAAAAAAAAATAATGTAATTTTTTTAATTCTTTTTATTAATCACGTGACTTGAAGAGAAGAAGTAACGTGATCGCCCGTTTCTGTTAATCGAGTATTTAAATTTTAGCAACATGCTCACTTTGTTCTGATTATATATTGGAATTGAATGTTGCTTTGAAACATAGATGCTGCTAGTTTAGTACTGAAATGATTATTTGAACTCTTTTGGTAGACAGAAGGCTTCAGTATTATTTACATTTAAAAAAAAGCTATTGTAAGACGTTAACTCGTCGAATGTATAATATTGCAACTGAAACTCGAACTCATTCTGCTTGCAGATCAAGAAAACATTTTTCCCAGAAAAGCCGGTAGGCAAAAGGAAACGTAAACAAAACCCACGAGGAAGTCCTGATGAGCGAGCGGCAAAACGGTCTAAATTGTTGGACGAGGCAACTACTGAACTGAGGGTTGGTAGCAGCAGTCCCGAGGCTCTTTGCAGTATTGTTGGCGGCGATTCGGGTTTCGAATCGTTGAATTCACAGAATTCGGTCCAGTCGGGCGACTCGCAGCCCGATGGCTCGTCATCCTCCACATCGTCGACTCTGTCTTCGTCGATGGGCTCCTCGATCGACGCTACCAATGGCTCGGACATTGACCACATGGAAAAGTGTTTGGCTTGTCTGCGCAGTTCGACTAATGCTCTGTTTCTGCACGGCAAGACGGGTCATCGGTGCTGTTGCTATCCGTGCGCCAAGCGCATCTGGTTGGAGTCTGGACGGTGTCCGATTTGCCGATCCAAAGTTAGCAACATCATTCGAATCCTTAATGTTTAACCGTTGCCCTTAATATTGTTTCTGTTCATTCTGTTCATTCGTAACACCTGTTCTGTTTTTCGACATCTAAAATTTTATTTTCATGACCATGGCCAACAAGGAAAAAGGAAAACGCACTACATTTTATTTTGAATACTTACGCGTGTTTTTACCAAATCTAAACCGTTTTGCTGACTCCATGTGGACAGTGTTTTAGTAAAAATCGTCAAGCGACAAAAGTTTAATGTAGATATGAATGAACGTCCAATTTTTCTATAATTTTCAACGACATTTTTCAGAATTCATAGAAAAGTTCAACTGTACTATCTGTCGATTTGAGATGACAAGACGTTCTACCTCGAGGTTTCTTCCAAGCAGCTGCATGTCTGGGCAACAGTTACATTCATATTGGATGGTTTGTATTCTCTCCGGTTCGTAGGGGGAGGAATTGTTTTTCCCGGACCAGTTCAAGTAGTTATTTCTGAAAATTTATCCATTCGAAATCACAATAGTTAGAAATCTCAGTTTGCTCTGTTATTTTGAAAATACGATGTAGTATATTAGTGCCTCGAAGTAAATTAATTGAAGCAGGTGGAGAAAAATCATTGATAAAAATGTAAAAAATTCGAGGGTAATGAAAATTTTTTGTTTTTCATTTTGTTGAAATCATATGAAAAATGATATTCCAATCGACATTTGGAAAAACTTTTTGAATTTCTTGCGAGAAAATTGATTTTTTCATTATAATACATAATATAATGATTTTAATGCCTCTGAAAAGTCAGATTAACGTATTTTAGTTGGACCTCTTCCAAAAATTCATTTTTCAAGTACGAGTACCCATTGAAATAACATTTCTTCATTTGATTTTAAAAAAAAATGTTGAATCGAATACTTTTTCATCTCTTGTTTTTAACTTTTTTGAACCCCTAAGAAATGTTGAATATGTTGAACAATTTTATTAATCAATATTTCTATTATATTTGCATTATCGAAATTTTCTGAATTTCATTGATGATATATTAATAGTTCGCTTTGCACCTGCAATTATTGATAGCAATAAAAAAAAAATCGATCAATTAGATTTAACATGAAATTGTATTTGCAAAATAATGGCACGAGCCTTAGGTTTTTTTAATATTATAGTTTTAAATGTGTAAATTTTCAACAATAATGACTTAAATTAGTATGGGGATAAAATGATTCAAATCTTAGGTATACAATCTCTGTCAACCGGAAAGTAAAACACAAACTATCATAATACTCGAATGTTGCCTCATCTGCAGTTGTTTGGAAGTGGACTTGAGGCGGAACACCCTGTAAACGTTTTTCGCTTCACTTTTTACATAGCACTGGCCAAATGTAGATTTATGTAGTCATTGTTCGTGTTTCGTCGTGTGTTTTCTCGGTATAAGTAACTATAGTTCTTCTACTTTTCTGTCAACCGTGTTTGGATTTATCGGACACGCGTATGTATATACGTGTTTTTTATTTCACTGAATACAGACTCTATTTTTCTAAATGTCTTTCATTTATAACTGCTAGATGCAGCAGATAAAGGTGTAATTCAAATTCATTGGAAAATTTAGTTTCGTTATTATTTTTCGGTCTCTCAGTTATAAGTACACCATTTTATCAGCAGAAATGTTGGCCAAGTGTTCTCGAAAGACGTCCGTAGGCATATCGTTTTACATTGTTGAAGAATTTTGCTTCAGATTTATTCTAGGACTCGAAAAGTATTTTTCAATGTGATATTTCTCGTAAAAAAATTTAAAAACCTGAGAGCTATGAGAAGCCAAGTCCGGATTTAGTGATTGAATGTATTGATTTCAGATTTATAAATCGAAATTCTACAGAATAATGTGCTTTGGTATATTTTTTGAAAACTATCTTATATAATTTCAGTGCATGACAGCGAAGAAATGACGCAAATGTAATTTTTACTCGACAAAATGAAGTAAGTATAGTCTATTACTTCGCTTCCAGTCCTTTTTCAAAAAATAAAGCATTTTAATAGTTTTATATTGTTACGATGACTCATTGTTTAGCAGTTTTTTTTTCTTACAGAGTTGAAAATTTTTGGAACTACCACCTCATCCATGCGTCTGAAGTACTCAAAATGTGGTTCTGGCCACATTGTAAATTTTATTCGGAAAAATTATATATTAAAGTCGGCATGTAGGTAATACAAATGTAAAATCCTTACTGTCACGTTTTGATTTCCAGTGGTTATTTTTTCCTAATACTATACATCTTTCTTTTATTAGAGCTGGCTATCATAATGATGAAACTTGACTACTCGGGCCAAGCAGTATGCATTACAAAAGTAGATCGACGTCTAATAAAGAGAAAAAAAAGAGGGGATACTTTGAAAAAGGAATTTTATCATGTCGATTTATTCATAACTTGAAATGAAATGTTCGGTACATTGAAAGACTTATTAATAAACGAGCTACATAAACGTCTAAAAACAACAACCGCTTGTTTTGCATTATCAAAAAGTGCAAAGGGCAAGAAGAGAAAGAAAGAAACCACCTTAGCAGTCGCATTTGGCTCTAGACATCAATGGATTGAGTTTTGTAGGTGCCTTTCTTTTTCCTTTATTCTTTATACCTCGTTTTGTGTCTTATAAATTCTGTTGAAATTTAGTTGGTGAATCACGCAGTGTCTCGTGGCGTTTGGTTTTGAAGGAACATATTTCAAAATGGTGCCTACGATTAATTGTGCAGTGCTCTTATTTGCAGCGTGCGTCGGGTTAGGATACACATCCGAAATTAAAAGATACGAATTATTCACTGCGGGTGACAAGACGAAATGGATTCAAGTATCTCAAGTTCGTAAAATATAATTATATTCGTGTAAGCCTAGTTGTGAAAAAATTCTTTAGATAAACCCATGCAAATAGTTCTAAATTCTTTTATAACACAACGTATGTAGGTAACTGCTTTTTATTTATTTAATTTTTTTGTGAAGTGAAAAGATGGTTAGCTATATTTTAAGCCATGAATTATTTTTAAAATCTGTCACAATTCTTGTATTACTACTAACGGGCATTGTTCTAGTTTCGGAAGTTGGTTATTAAAAGGTAACGTTATATCTGAAGTGTAAGTGTAATGACGTCACATATGAAGGATATAATTATTCAGACCCCTCTTGTCCAGTTTTAAAATCTTCAAAAAAAAAAAAAACAAATAATACAATTAGGTATTTAATTATTAAAAATTGAATTTCGTTTCGCAGATTTTATATTTTAAACATACAGATAATAATTTGTGCTTTGTATTTCATCTCCAGGTTGCTTATACTGCAACAGACGTATGTTTGAAGAAATTGAGTTATTTGAAAAATATTTTAAAAAACTTTCATGAAAACTTACTGAGATATTTATGTAGGCATTTTTATTTACGAGAGGTCGGTTAATGTATCAGATTTTAAATTCCACTTTTTTACAGGAGAGCAAAAAAAAAAAAATTGCACCTCTCATATCTTCTTATATAAGCAGGGCTGGGTGTATACTACTGAACCTTAGAAGAACTGTTTTTGAAAAAAGTGAACTTATCCCCTGCTTGCTAATCACTATTCATTTACTAAACTTAATTAAGCCGCTTCGAAGGCAAGTAGTGTAAGTGACATTTTTAATAAGATGTAAATATCGATATTTATACATAAAAATGGTTATTCTTACAATAAATCAACTCAATTCTCCATTCTGTTAAAAATTTTACTTTCATTTCTTGACTTTTGAGCGTCTCGGTTTGAAAATACAAAAGCTAAAAACCTAAGCGAGTAAAATCAAATGCTGAGGAAACGAAAAATTGATTGTTAGACTTGATAGTTGAAAAAAAAAATGAGAAGAATGGCCCCTTATCTTACTTTTTTTCAATCTACAATAATGAACTCGGGTTTTAGGATTGCGAACCCCACAAAATTTATTTTGAGCATCGGCCGGGGGCGGGGAGGGATTTTTTCATTCTACTTCGGCACAATATTTCGACAGTCATTTTTTATTAGGGCCGTGTAAGGCATCGTTCCGTTTTATTTAAGTCAATAAAATGGATTTGTTTTAAACTGAAAATTACTTTCAACTATTTGGGCCAACATTTTTTGTTTTTATGTCCGGCATGACTAATTATTTTCAGCTGGAGCAAATTTTTTCTTCAATTGAAGAAAGTTTACGTGAAATAAATGAAAAACAAAAACGAGATAATTCAGTCATGACACAGTTATCGAGTAATATACAGTCAATGAACATTCGACTTCAAGGTATCGAGGAGCAATTAACAAGAATTGAAAGAGCCGAAACTTACAGCAAAGTTCAGCTTCAACAATTTGCTGACGTTAGTATCGTTTAAAAATAATACTATTAAATTTTTAAATTTTCTTGAAATACCGATGCCTTTTATTTCATGCTAGGGTTCCATTAAAGAAGAAGTGCAGATGGATCTAATTTCGCAGCGCTTGGAAAAAAATCGACAACAATTGAATCAGCGTCTTAACGATGTTGACTCCAACTTGGAAACCATTCTTAAAATTCAGGTAGGCTCTTAGAGATGATTTTATCCCTGCAGTAGCTACTTTGGGGTGTTGGTATAGCTTTATGAGGGCAAAAAGTTGATTATTTTTAAATTAAAACTTCTGAAAGTAATTGTCCGGTCTAAGTGCTGAAATACTCGTAATTTGCGAATACGATATTGTCTTGTGTTTAGTCACTGCATATCTGAGATGAGTTGCTGCAATGTGAACGAAACTGGTTCTCGTACTTGCAGACCAAAATCTGCGAGCACTGCGAGTCTTTCTCAAATTTGTGGCTAATACAATTCTGAGGGAACGAGTTTCTCGCTCTCATGGACCAAAGTCTACAAATCGTTTTTCATTTTATTACAGGATATTATGGAGAAAGAAATAAGAAAGATTAATGTTGTTCAGAATACATTGACTGACAATGTGGATGAATTAAGCCAGCATACGAAGCAACAGTCTAGCAAGATTTTACAAAATATAACCAATACCCAGCAAGAACTTCATCAAAAATTGAAGGTAGCTATTAATCTGTATACGAGTATATTCGAATTTGAAAGCTAATACATAATATTAGTTGTTATAAACTTGAAGCTTTAGCCAAATCTACACGTTACTTAGCCACGATTAAACATATTTTTGGACCAAAGAACCAGTTGGAGCCGAGTCTGAATTTTCAGTTTTGAGATACGGTAGCTAATTCATTGTTGAAGTTTGTAAAATGTTTCGCTCATTGCCATTGAGTTCTTAAGGTTTTCATTTTAAGAAAATTTTGCAATACTAAATTCATAGGATGAATGTGCATGGCAAGGTTCATAAAAAATAGTCAATGTGTTCTTTGCTGAAATTCGATTTGGCTTATTCTGGCACAGGTATAGGTTTATAGTTGGCGACCACTGTCGCCAAAATAAAGGTATAGATTGAAGATAAGTATTCTTCAGCTGAAATCTCCTAGCTCCACACACACACGCACGCACGCATAAAAATCTGAAAAAAAGAGTCAAAATAGCTAAAAATATGAAGAAGAAAAAAAAGGGATAAAATACCTGAAAATCCGAAAAAAGAGCCAAAATATTTGGAAATATGAGAAAAATATCAAGAACGTCCAAAAATCTGAAAAAAAGAGCCAAAATACAGATTTTACGTATTTTGGCTCTTTTTCGTGGATTTTTAGGTGTTATGGCCTTTTTTCTTCTTATTTTCTGTTTTTTTGGCTCTGTTTCTCAGATTTTTAGATATTTTGGCTCTTTTTCTCGGATATTTAGGTATTTTGGCTTATTTTTCTCAAAAATTTGGATATTTTTGTTCTTTTTCTCGGATTTTTAGGTATTTTGGCTCTTTTTCTCGGATTTCGAGGTATTTTGGCTTTTTTTCTCGAATGTTTGGGTATTTTTGCATTTTTTCTCGATTATGTAGGTGTTTTGTCTCTTTGTCTCAGATTTGCAGCTATTTTGGCTCTTTTTCTCGACTATTCATGTATTTTGACTCTTTTTCTCGGATTTTCAGGTATTTTGGATCTTTTTTTCATATCTATAGGTGTTATGGCTCTTTTTTTCGTATAAAACCCCTAAAAGTATGGAAAAAAAAACAAAAAATTCGCAAAAAATAGCCCAAATAACAACGTATACACGCACACTCATCCACTTCTTTTCCTTCAAATGCTAGTAACTTCTTATTTCAGGACTCCATGAAGTTTTCACCTGGTCAGGAGGGAAAAGTTCGGATCTTGACTGCCAGTGATTTAGGAAAAAATGGTACTAATCTAACGAAATTCGGCCAAAACGACGATTCTCAGACGGAATGGTCTACTTCACTGGTTAATGTAAGTAATTGAATAGAGCAACCTTTGAAGGTCTCCCTACTCGAAGAATAATAAAAACCCGTAATCAGTAGTAGCGATATTTACATATGTATGTGTAGGATCGAGAAAAGGAAGTTTTGGTCCTTATACCTTATTTACCGCTACTGTTTAGACTTTTCTGTTGCCTCTGAAATTACTCTTCAGAAAACGTGATGAAAAACTATTTTTACAGTTTGAAAATAAACTAAATGTCATAAAAAACCAAGCCCAATCAATGGAGATGAATTTACAAGAATGCACAGAAGTTGTCAATAAAATCTATAATAAATTAGATACTAAAAAAGACGACTGGGAGTTATTTATGAAAGGTATGATTTGTTTTTTTTTACAAACACCCTCCGTTTTCAGTTTGAATAAGCATAATACAGGAAAGCATTTCTTTTGCTTTTAGATCAGTTCAACTCGCTGCTAGATCAAATGAAACAGCAACATAGTCGCGACATGAATAAAGTAGAAAGTGTGTGTAGAGAAAATTTTGATGCTATTTTGAAAGAGCAAGTGAATTTCAAGGAAACATGTCATCGACTTCAGATAAACGAAGTGCAAATGGAAGATAAGGCAGTGGAGATTTTAGAAAAACTTTTCAATTACTTAGATAACAGGTATATTATTCTCCAATATTTGAAAATATAGACTTACAGTATTTCATCTTTCCCAAGTTTCCAAGTTAAAATTAAATTTTTTTTACGACAGAACGTACGAAATTCAACTCGAAATTGAAAATTTAGCCGTACGGGTAGCAAAACCAGTTGAAAATTATACCTCTTCGAATTTTATTTTGAAGCCCTTCAAAAAAATAGAAGAAAAACTTAAATCTGATCTGACTGGTGCAAATTCTTCTCAAGCTGATTCTCCATTTCCATCACAAATACTATTTCCATTACCAGTAGTTGCAGTTAACAAAACAGATGTGGCAGCTATCAAATTAGATGGTACGAATGAACAGGTATGACATATAAAAAAAAATTGTTATAAGAATGAGAAAAGAAGAAGCATTCATCTATTCCCAGTTTCTTCTTCCGGTAACCATGTATTGGACGACACCTTTGAATGAAAATCTATGTTCGTAATTTTGGATTAGGCCACGTTTTGCAGAAAAGTTATTTTTCCGATAAAAAGAAATAATTCTAGCGCAGCAAGCCCCGCTATAAAAAATCGGTTTTCAAATTGAACTACAAGGGTTTCCTGAACCATTAGTAAAAGTTATGGTTTAGGATTTTGCAAAAATTGGGTGAAAAATGAATTTCTGTTGGAAACCTAAGAAAAATTCACGTTTTGAACCCTCAAAACCACTTTTTACAATAACTAACCCATAGACTGACTTGAAACTAGAATGGTACATTTTAGAAGCTTCTATTTGCACCCTTTATCAATTTTAATTCAATCAGTTTTGTACTTTATATCAAATGTTGAAAAATACATTTGAATTCAAAGGAATCCGCTTCTTTAAAAACTCAACGAAAATCATCGGTTTTTGGCTACAGTTTTGCTAATTTCTAAAAAAAAAAAAAAATCAGTAGACACTGCACAACCTCACATCAAATCTTACATCTGATGTAAATTTCAGCTCTATATTGATCGGTAGTTCATCCTACCTCGTGTGGCCAAAAAAAACCATGCGATTTTGAAGATTTAAAATTTATTTTCTCAGGTACCAACCAATTGATTGATTTAAAATTTTAATGGTAAGCTCTTAATCTACATTTGTTTATACTGCTGCGTTCGAAATAAGAAATTCACGCCGCTAAGTTTCTTTTTTACTTGGTTTTCCAAATAATATTACGAAGCATTGTGTCAACTTTTGTTGCGCAAAGAAGCAGTGTGATAGGCTGTACAAATAAATTTGGTGTTGCACCAGTGTGAAAGGCTGAGCTGCCCCTGTGAGTTTCTTGTTTTGAACTGCGTAAGTATAAAAATTGCCTATTTTAAATATTTGTAAGCGAGTCAATAAATTATTGGACTGGGCAAATTCAAAAGAAAAAAATTTTGATCCTTAGGTTGTAAAATTACAACACCGGCCCCAAAGAAAGCCAATAATTCAACGAGAATGGCTTCCAAACGAAGGACCTGAAAAAGTTTACTTAGCTGATGAACCACAAAGGCTACCTACACCCCCTTCAGAAAGAGAACAATTTTTTCCAGCTTCTGATAAACTGAAAGCCGTACACAGAACCCAACCACTGCATGTAGAAATTAATCAAATTCCGGAACATTTTTATGGCATAGAAGGACTTTCGAGGAGCAAGAGATCAGCACTACCATCAACGTAAAGTCAATCATACATATTATACTGTAAAAAAATAGTAGTAATAATTGACCAAACATGAAATTCACAGTCTACGAGAGGAGAATTTTCATCATCCTAGAATCAGTGCTCCTGTCGCTAAAAAAAAGTTTTTCTGCAAAATCTGCCGAAGAACATAGAATGACAATTGATAAGACCATAAGATCAGTGAAGAGAAAAAAAATGAAAAATTTTTCAGTTTAGTACAAATAAATCGAAATTCAGTTAGTTTTCACTGACCGTTGAGGGGGGCTGGTTCGATTTTCTCTGGGGTGGGTGGTTAATTTCAGCTCTGGAAGGCATAGCCCACCTTGTCCCTTCCAAAGTTTGCCTACGATGACAGAAATACGCGAATTAACGATTTTTTCTCATTTCTATGGGTTCTAAGGCAGAAAAACAAAATTTTAACGTTTCGATAAATTATTTTTTCCTCGATTTAATAATTCCTTTTTTTTCTTTTTCTTTTTTTTTTTGATTGATTATTGTCGAATTTTGGTACGTTGCTAAGAAATACTTTGTCTTCATTGTCACAAAAAATTCAATAAAATATGGAAAAATTGCTGGTTTTATCAAGTTATTTTGTAACACTTACAAGGGAAGTATGTTGAGCGTAGATGGCCGACTAGAATACAACCTTGCATAACTTTAGCGCCTTGGTGGTTGTATATTTTACCTGGTAGCATGGAGGAAAGGATATTTTCCAATATAAATTTTTATGTATTGGGAGAGACCATGGTTTAGACCTAAATATTTCGTGTAAATTTTGATTTTATTGAAAAGGTTATAGAGTAGCCTAGATACTTTTTTATAGTAAATTGAAAGAGGAATTTTTTTTTTTTCAAACATTTACCTCTATTACTCATACAAACGACGTTATAAGTAGAATTTGAAAAATTTGTCAAACTTTTATTTCACATTTTTACGTACTCTTCAAATATTTTTCAAAAATTTTTCTTCGAGATGAGCTGGATAAGCACTGGTATTGGCGTTTTCGAGATCGCTGAACACAAATCCGGGAGCTGTTTTTGGCGGCGGCTCTCGCCCAGCGAGATATGGCCGAAAAAAAATGAAAAATGCTCCACAATGGATATAAATGGTGACGTAAAGCAAATCGGGCTGTAGATTCGGATTCAGCGTGGAAAATTACATACAGTAAACATGTCTCCTGGAAAATTTGAAAAATTGTCAATTTTTGAAAAAATAGCAAGGTCCTTTGTATTTTTTCAAATTTTTTTCAAAATTGTTTTCCAGATTAGCACTGGGATGGGGGTTTTCGAGGTCACTGAATACGAATCTGGAAGCCGTTTTTTCCGGCGGCTGGACGGAAAAGGAGACAACTAATCAAAAATTGGGACATCTGGACGAAAATTGAGACATCTAGACGAAAAATGAGAGAACTGGATGAAAATTGGGACATCTGGACGAGAAATGAGACAACTAGAAAAAAATGAGAGAACTGGATGAAAATTGGGACATCTGGACGAGAAATGAGACAACTAGACGAAAAATGAGACAACTGGATGAAAATTGGTACATCTAAATGAAAAATGAGACAACTGGACGAAAAATGAGACATCTGGACAAAAAATGAGACAACTAGACGAACTTCCGGCTCACCCTAAAAGAAAGCTGGTTCCGTCACTGGTCTCGGCTTCTGGCTTTTCAAAAAATCAAACATCTAGCTGACAGAAAAATTCGTTTTGGAAAATCTAGCCCATCAGTTGGATGAAGTGGAACATCCAGCCAACAAGTAAATTCTAATTTGAAATATCAAGCCGAATTCGGCTACGAGTACATGCCTCCGCTTCTCCTTTTTCAATCAATCAGATATCTAAGGCAACGTAGAAAAATAATTACGAAGAAAAAAATAATCACTGTCAAGGAAAATGATTTTATTTAAATTAATGAACAAAAGAAGGGGGAAAAAAAAATTAAAATATAAATAAATAAAATAAGGTAACGATGAAACATGTAAGCCAATAATATTAAAAATAACAAATAATATTTGAATGTTAAGGTTTCAAATAGAAAAAATTGCACGACAAATACTACACTAAAAATTAATATTTTGATCGTTAGACAAGAATGAAATGATTGCGAAAATACAATCGAATTTGCTGATAGTATTTTCCTGATCTTTGAAAAAATGTGTTTCTTTTTGGGTGCCGAGGATAATATATTAAAATTTTTTTCTCTCAAATTTCGAGTTAAAATCTTGAAATGATAATATGATAGTAGTATTTAAGATAAATTATCGAGTAAATAACTCGACGATAGTGTTCATGAAAATCATTACACTAATTGGCGTCAAATAAATGAGCAAAGATAAGAATTTGTTCCGAATATTTGATAAATAACACGATAAAAATTGTTCCATTTGGCGATGATTCTAAGTCTTTAGTCTTGCAAATTTGTTATGTTCTGCTTTTCAGAATGAATTGAAAGTAAAGCTCGCTAAATTGGTATGACTATTTGACTTTGTAAAAGATTGAAGAAAATTTGGCTGGTCAGATAGAATATATGTTAATAGATGTTGGACTTAAAGGTATTTACCAAGTATTCGGTTTAAAAAACGAAAAAAGGGTAGGTATAAAAGGAGGAAAAACATAAGTAACAAATACAAATAATCGTCGTAAATAATTAAAAATAAAAAGAAAGCGAAATACCTCTGGAGTAATTCGCAGTTGACACAAATAGGTACTTAAAAATTGAATAATTTTCTTAAAAATACGACTGACAAAATGCGGCAAGAAAAATACGAAGGCAATAAACCAAGAAGGAAATCTCGGAAAAAAGTTAGCTGAGATTGAGTAAGGAACTCCCTTATAAAAAAAAAAATTCAAAAAATTCGATTAGTATTGCATTAGATGTTCAGTAACCTATAGTAAAATTAAAAAGAAAAGTGAGGAGAATGAATATCAACCGAAGTCTCTATGGTAGAAAGAAGTCTACCTATTACAGTATCCTGGTTCTCAGCGATAAAAATTATTCCAATAGTTCCCAATCAGCCCAGATAGAAATGTTTTTCTATTCTATATCATTACTCATTACTTATTAAAAATTTCGTCCTTTCGTATCATAAAACCATAATTACGACTAATGATATGATCCATTAGAAAAACTAGACGAACCAGCACTAGATGACTGTAATTCTGTATTTTTAATGAAAAAAAAAAAAAAGTTCTGCGCCGCATATAAGAAGAAAGGAAGTTACAGGCTTTGTCCATAAAGTCAATTATTAGCATGTTCAACTTCAAAAATTTCGATTACTTACGTTAGAGGATACTTTTGTTTCATTCTAAAATTAAAATTATCAAAATTCGACAGAGTAACTATCTTTATTAATTATATGATAATTTAAAATCTGAAAAAGTCCACGACTTCAATAAGCGCCAATTTTAATTTTTCTCAGCGAAGCGGGAAGGTGAGATTCATTGAGGCCATGTCACCGATACTGAATTAAAAATTGTCTTGGAGGAGAGGGGCTATGTCGCTGGAAAAATGTTGGGGGGTAAAAAGTCCATTCTTTTCCGACCAGTTCAGCGCATAAAACAACTTCCATACCCAATTCCTCTGCTCGAGAGCAACGATTTTTTTTTCGTTAAAATAGATACGGTTTTGTTTTTTTTGGTTCTGCTCTATGAAACTCACAATACTTAAAAATTGAGCAGTAGAAGTTAAAGCACAAATAAAGTATCCTCGTGATACAGGATTTTTCGTTATTTCAAGAGCTTAATTGCATCCGACTGTAATTCAAAGACATAAAAGTGCACAGCACTTGCCCATAAAATTTCTACTAAACTGAACATGCTTCAAGCCTCAACCATTTTTACTAAGCAAAATGAAAATTTACGAATTAATGGAAGAATGGGAAAGGGAGAAAAAATACGTTCGACCACAGAAAATGCGTAGATACTAGGTACTAAACATGAGTATAGATACATGGTGATTGTCAAAGTTTAGAAAATAAAATAAAGATGAAATGTAGGTAAAGAAAAAAAAATTAATAAACAAATTACAGAGACTTATACATCGATATTACATTGTTAAAATGTTCGTAAATTCATAATTTATCACAAATCGAGCTTGTCGTTCAAAGATAATTCAGTATTTTGAAATTGTCTTTTATAAGCCGTTGTAGCAAAGTAAAATAATTTCAAATTACAACCAGGGCACAGTTGTAGTTGAATTCACGAAATTTCCCAACATAAATGGAAATTCAAGCGATGAATCTTTGCAGAGCAGTTGATTTTGGATTCGACACTAGTCCATTGTCTCTACCAACAATGGTACAGCTTATAGATAAAAAAAAATTTATTGAGCAACTTAACAAATTTATTTATTAAAGTCTCGCTCATTATTTCACAACCGAAATTAAAATTCTTTACTTTAGACCAGTAGCCTATGTCTGCAAGTTGGAATGCTGTGGTACAATCGTGCAAAATTTTCACTTGTAAATAGTTACTTCAGATGTTTCTAAAGGATTTATTTATTCACTATTTATGCGTGAAAGGTTGCAAAAAACAAAACCGTTAGTCAGTGATGGCATCAGACGCCATTTCCATCTGAGGAACTTATAGCCAATATTTATTTTCAAAATGCAAAAAAGGCCAACGGACAAAGCAAGGGACTATCGATTAAATGAAATTCGAAGCAATTCAAGTCCATAAATTTACCAAAATTAGTTCCTTTTTACATAGGACGTGTGACTATTTCGCACGAAATAAACTTATTATCGATACTGATAAGCAAAAAGTTGTTACGTTAATTTTTTCATAATTAAATAGAGTTGAGAAATTAATTTTTTCATAAATCATATTTTAAAGATAATATCGACTGTGTTGCACAAAAAAGACCGAACAAACTTTTCTAAAAAGGACTTTAAAAGCTCCAATATTTCAATCATTTTAGTTTGACTCTTTTTGTGTGACTCGGTTGATATGCAGTATTTGTCAACTTGTACTTGAAAACAATTGGTTGTAGACTTCATTCAAGATGACACCAAAATTATCTTCTTTCACCTCTCCAAATTATTGAAAAAAAATTTTAAAAAATAAATAAGTAGCATCTTTTCGCTTTGAGGTATCGATCTATATAAATATATTTTTAAATTTTAAATAACCGCTCTGAAAAAAGTCGAATAGAAAAAAGAGAGAAATTTTCTAAAATAAAATTAACCAGCAAAAAGTACTCGTTAGAAGAAAGATAATATACTTCTCGCACGAAGTTAGGCCGTTTGAATGCAAAAAATATTCATAATTGTGATGTAATCTATGAAAAAGTACCTCAAGTCAACAAAAAACTTTTCGAGTAATTAGCAAAAAATAATTGAAGAGTCCGATTCCAGAACGTGCCAAGTGTAAAATTGAAAACAGGCAAAAAAACAAAATGAAACTAATATCAATACAACTATGACCCGATTCCAAAAGATGCTGAATGCGACTTTTGGGGTTGACAAAACCAACAAATCGTAAACCATGTTTGTAAGACAAAATGGCATAACACATTTTTACAGGCTTCATTTCTCACCTCCAAAATACACTCAGCACTTTTTGGAATCAGACTCTTCAATTGTCAGGTCAAAAAATGAAAAAACCATATTTTCACTTTTTTTTCTACATTCCTGAGGCAAAATTTTGGTGAAGTTTCACGCCTCCAAATAATATTTAGTATGGTCTTTATTTTAGGTAAATTTCGTAGAAAAATGGACCTATTTTCTTGACTTTTTTTTTTTTTTTTTTAAATAACGTTTCAACGGTTGTAATACGAACACAATCTTATTAATTTCGTCAAAATTTTGCCGGATATGTTTGGAATCATGACTGTGTGGAATAATAACATAGGTACGAAAAATTGTATTAAAATCAATTCACCAGTTTTTGAGAAAACACATATAATTCTTGAAAATTATTATGATTTAAACTTAACGTTTGATGATTTTCTCAAAATTAGGATTTTGAAATCAAAAAAATTCAAAAAGTCATATCTCAGTCAATTTTCAACCGCTTGAGATCTTTTTTGCAAAATGCTCACAAAACTTGCCTCTATCAAAAGCAATCATCAGCTCGAAATTGAAATTTCCGACTTTAGGTACCTTTTCTTAAGTCACATCGCAATTGCTAAAAAACGAAATTACCCATTTTCCACTGCCAATCTGCTCCCATCATTATGATTTTGGAAAAATTTTCTTTGATGCACCTTACACACCCGATATATAATATTTACAAAGGACAAACAGAAATGGAGAGAAAGATGATGGGTAATCAAAATAATTATGAGCACACGCTAATCGAGATGAAATAATATATGCTATGCACTCGCAGAGAGGAAAATGGAAATTAAAGGGGAGAAAACAAATGAAAACTTGAAGAAAGTTGTACAATCTTAAAAATTAGAGGAGTTAAATAATATGTAAAAGAGAAGAGATCTTCTTAGGGATATTTTTTTATCATCAATACACAATACATTCGCGTACACAAAAGTAGAAAATTAAAATTATAATCGAGTTGTAATGATAATAAAGACACAAATACAACAGTCTGAACAAGAAAGAAGAAAAAAAAAACCTAATGAAATAGAATGATTAGCGAAATGAATAACTTGTGTTCAATCATTTTTTCAACGCATTTTATTCAACGTTTTGCCCAAAGTTGAAGCTTTTTAGAGAGAGCCTCGCATTTTCGATCGAGAAAGGCAAGTTTTTTCTATGAGATTTTTTTCCACTTGCGGCCCATAATATAGTTGAAAGACTATCCATTTATGGCCGCAGTATAGAAAATTTCCAAAGTTTTCTAGAAACTCCTTTCGAAAATATTTTCTGGGTCTGTTTCTTGGCAAAGGATTAGCTGGAATAATGAAAAATCTCCACGGAGCATCTTCCATGACCGGATTTATATTTTGGCTGTAGGAAGCAGGTGGACAAACCCTAGGCCATATAGTTGACTGTCTCCAACAAAGGGGCCGCAATTGGGCTTTTCCGCATGGTTCACAATTTTGGGTCACAGTACGACCATCTCTTTTCCTATTTAAAAATGAAACGCCAACATCTTCGCGGCAATTCAGTGAGCGAATAATTCGACAGAAACGAAATGAAATGATAGCGTGGGTGGCAAATAAATGAGAGGCTTTCGGTTCGGTTACAAAAAAAAATCCCGACACTTTTTTGATGGGTGGAATAGGAAATTCCGAGCAAAAAGATTTTCACGCAAAGAATCGTTAAACGATTGAAAAAGGGCGAAAAAAGTAAAGAAAAATAAATAAATAAAAATAGGTACGTCACAAATTACACAAGTACACGTATGGAAAGGATCGAAAATAAAGATAGGTAATACTTTTTCTCCAGCTTGTTTTTCTGTCTCCTTTTAAAAGAAAAGTACAACAAACTTTGTCAAAAAACTCATAACGAGGAAAAAAAATTGTGTTATTCTTTGACCAATTTCGACCACAATCGATTGCACTTACCACCATTACCAACACGATACAATATAACAGCCTGAATTTTTTTGTCCATTGTTCTTTATATGTGTTGAATGAACTCAGGATTCAAGTACGAGAAGCCCATAAATTCGGTTTGATCCAGGTTCATCATAAATAATTTATCGGTAGGCGTTAGGTCGATTTTCTCCGAAGTGAATTGTTTGTCGAAATTACTTACGTCTTTACGATGTTTCTGCAATGACAGAAATAATAAACTGTATAATATAACGACGCGAAGGCGTGAATACATTTGAAAAGGAGAAAAAAAAAAGTTTATAGTGAAGGCGGAGGTAATATGTAGTTTTATCGACTCGCTGTCAACACTTGACGAGCTGAACTTATCGAAAGTTTAATGGCAATGATTTATGAAGTGTTGCGAGAGACAAAATTCACACGAACAAAGAGCAGTTTAGAAAACGAAACTTTTTCAAGACCATCAATTTAAAATATATTATTCTTAGCTGCTTCGTCGTGGTATGATTTTAAAAAGCGGCTTTGCTATACAGTAAAAAAAGTACGATCGTGAAAGATAAAAAATTGCTTCATAGGTAGACATTTTCAGAAATATAAAATGAAAATTATTTTCTGATAAACAGAATATTATCCAAAGCGATGAAACACCAAAATTAAAAGTCGAAAACACCGCTGAAGTCTGAATGGATCTTAATTTGCGACGCAATCTGATAAAAACGTAGGTACCTTATGACCAAAAATAAAATTTTGTAGAAAACCGTAAAATGTGAATTTCAATCAGCAATGAAATCTGTGTTTATGATATAATTATGTAAAACAGTCTAAGGCAAATCCATAAGAAATATTGGCTTTTGGTCAGCCTCACGTGGTCCATAATAAAAAAAAACAAAAAAGTTATTTGTCATTTTGAACTAATTAAACATGAAATAACATTTTATTGAGACATTTTTTTCTTTGGAAATTTGCAACAAGCTCAACAAAGGACGATGAGAATTAAACTGATGAAAAAAAAAGTTTTTCCATTTGGTTGAAATCTCTATTAGTATGACAAATATTTTAATAAAATAGTTTGACGAATGTGAAAAGATTATAAACAATTAGCCCAATCACATAATTAGAAGTCATTCTAGAATTGAATTTTTTTAAATGTGATAACGTTTTTATTTTCACCAAAGTTTTTTTTTTTTTTTTAATAGTAGCACAGCTAAAGTTCTCTACTTTATATCACTCATTAAGTTTGGCTGATAAATAGTTTTTGACTACAATAGTCCACTCACTTTTTTTTTTTTTTTTTTTTTTACAAAAGACTGTTCAAATGAAAAAGAAAGCATAATAAATCGGTAGGAAATAATTACAATTTTAGGTTTGAATGGTGGTTGTACTTCACGATTTTCAATTTTCTCCCAGTCGATCCGTCGGAAAAATGCGTGGCCTCTGATGTCTTCTTCACCTCTGAGACCGCTACCTAACCTCTTATGAGGGCTTTTGTTCAAGAACTAAAATGGATACATAAAAAAAAACAAACACCATAATCAAGTTACTGAAAACAGAGAAAAAATTTTAATAATATGAGATATGAACTAGAAGACGGATAAATAACTTGGCAGGGAACTTTTCCTGATTTTGAAGCTGTCACAGATATATTTTAATTAATGTATCAACATTCTCATAATAATATTCAAATACCCACTCTTGAAAACAACTAACAAAATAAAAACTACTAATGTTATTGACAGGACAACAGCAGACCAACTGAAGGTTTTACTCTTTGTTAAAATTACAACCCTTTCCCCCATTAGTGATTAGCAGCTCTCTACCTCGCTCCACTATGAGATGATTTAAGTCTACTCTTCGACGAGTATAATAAGTCAACAATTAGTAAATTTTGTAAACATGATATGATACCCTAAATCAAATACAACCAAAGTCCCTTGCACTGTCTAAATTTCGACACAGAATGCAATAGTAAGAAAAGAAAGTAAACAGACTACTTACGCCTTTGCAGATTTCTTTGGCTTCCTTAGATAAACTTTTAGGGTAACTAACACTGTGATCGGTGATGGCAGCAAATAATTCCTCTTCGTCTTCACCATCGAATGGTGGTTGCCCAACTAACATTTCATACAGAAGCACTCCATAAGCCCACCAGTCCACTGATTTACCATAAGGTTGATATAAAATAATCTGAAATACCGTGGAAGTACCGTTAGCGAGATAATTTACACAATATAATATTGATAAATAATGAGAAAAATATAAGTCGAAACAGTAAGAAGCAGAAGAAGATTTTTAACAAACGTTTTTCAATTTTTTGGTTTTTGAATTGAAGGGGGATATTCAAAAAGGGCCTAAGTCGACTTAGCTTTTTGGAAATCCACTATATTCATTATCTAATATAAACTTTCCTTATTCTAAAAAGCAGTCACTCAGCACTCTCTTGTGAAAATTTGTAAAGTTACAGCGTTTTTTAGTTGGCGAGGTCGGCTCTAATAGTTACGTATTTATGATGGTATGCAACACCAATAACGAATACCGTGGGTTTTTGGTGTTTTAAAATGGTTAGTGTGGTTATAGTTGTCAAAGTTAAATTAATTAAGTCTTCCTTCATTTCATATACACTGTTTTTCATGAAACCCATCAAAATTTATCATAAATTGCTCTAAGTTGATTAATTCACGTGGATATGAAAAAATAGCCTAAATAGGGTTTTAGCCAAATCGCTATAAACCAATTTCTGGTAGTATTTTATGATTTTTCATCATGGGAAACTCGAAACTATTCTTCAAATCCTTTAAAAAGTGTTCAAAAGGGATTATTTTGGATGGATATGCAAAAAAGGCCTAGGTAGGGTTTTAGCTAAATACAATGAAACCTCGTTATAATGCTCTTCAAGGGACTGAAAAAAAAAACGTGTTATAAGCGAGAAAACGCTATAAGTTGAAAATGTGAAAAAAAAATTGGGGACTGGGACCAACAGAATTCAGCGTTATAGGCGGGATAGCGTTATAACCATGCTATCCATTTCCAAGGATTTTAAAATGGCGAAACATGGCTCATTGTCTAGCCCACAGATTAGACAAACATGCTCTTACCCTCTTTGGACTCCATCTCACACGTAGGTACATCATTTTACAACTAAATGAAAACTTTAAACGTTAATATATCATTATACTCCTGGTAGCTGTCTTTTCAGTCTCACCGAAGAACTCGTTCGAACTCCCCCCCCCCCCTTCGCTTTACTAAAGCAGGCATAATAAATGAAAGGGAAAGAAAAATAAGAAGTAAAAAGCAATTAAGTATTGAATTTAAACAGAAAACTCTATAATTGGCAAATACGCCAATAAGTTGATTGTTTTTGTTAGCGAATTATATCGCTTATTGTAGGTAATCGATATAAAACATTTTCCAAGGTAAGTTATATTCATTACACCAGCCCAACGGATCCCAATAATTACCGCATGAAATCATTATTGCTGTACGTATTTATAGACAGATTATAACCAGACGAAGGATACGACGTCATATTCTAATCCGGCAATTTTCCTTTTATGCCTCGCCAACCATCGAGACGGAACTCGTTAACCCTTAATCGGAAAGAGAGCGAGGTTACTCGTTCCCAACGAAATTATATTTCACGACCTAATCTTTCCATCCGACTAATTCTAAAAGCCTTGTCGATTTTACAGCTTATTTACCTCAGGCGCGATATAATCTGGAGTGCCGCAGAATGTCTTCGTCGTTTTGTCTCCCGAAATGCCTTCCTTGCACATACCGAAGTCGGCAATTTTTATGTGCCCGTCTTGGTCCAGCATTACATTATCTAATTTCAAATCTCGATACAAAATTCCATTAGCATGCAGGTAAAACAGTCCAATCGCTATTTCAGCCGAGTAAAATCTATATAAAAACAAAAATAAGTATGCCAATTTCGAAGAATTTTTTATTTTTTTCTCCTCTCTTATTTTAATAGAACGAGTTTTTCTGTTCGTTTGGTTTTTAAATCGAAAATAAAATCCCTTCGCTCGCCTTCGGCAGTCCAAAGTTGGTATTTATAAATCCTGTTATTGTTCCTTTCGGTCCTCGTTATAGAATACACGGTCTATACTAATTCACTTTGAAAACAAGAAAAAAAACATCCAGCGAGAAATTTTAATCACTAATCGAAGTAGGCATAGTAACGTAGTTTCAAACGTTTTATAAATAAATAAAAGAGTTAATGGAATTTTACAAATTGCATTGGCAAGCATAATATGAGAAACCTATAACCTAGCATTTCTGGGAAACATCGAATGAGGTTAGCTAATTCAATTTCAACAGTATATTAAATAAGAAAAGGTGAGATATTTCTGTTTTTCATATTGTAAGTAATTAATACATTCTTTTACATGCTAATTTAGTAGCAAGTGTTAAAAATGCCAGCTAATTGTTCCGACGATTTTTACTAGCAACATTTTTTTACTGTGCCACTTTTACAAATTAGCAAACTGGTATTTACAGTCACTTGATAGCGTCCAAACAAGGTTGAAAGAAGCTAATAAAAGTACATAAGTACTCTCAATACTCTCTTATTACTTAGTTGGTGATGAAATATGAGTAAGTATAGACAGTTCTTCGTTCAAATTCAGAAATGCCATTTGCAACCTGCATTTTATCCGCTATAAATCCTTACCGAATCCAAAAGGAACAAGTAATTGAGGGTTACAGACGTGATATTTTATTTTGGATGACAAAAATTCTAGGTTTTAAAACAATATTCTATCGAATTTAAAAGTCTCTTTAACGTCATATAATTAATCTGCAAGATATTTTATCAAGGATAAATTAGACCCAGTGAAAACTAGAAAAGTGAGTCGTTTCCCAGGTTCTAATAAATTTTTGACTTCGTTTACTACTCATGTAGCATTTTTCAACATTTGAACTGGTAGGAAATTATACGGAGGGATTCACGAATCCGTGGCAAAAAGACACTAAAAAATTGTTTACATTTTCAACTGGTAGCAAATTGTGCTGCAAATAGCATCCCAAAATGGCTTTTCCAGGTTTATCCATGAAAATAAAGGTTATAACTATTGGAAGTAAAAGGAATTTACTGAAGTCGATGGTACTTTTACCTACGAGTACGGATATTGACTAAATGGTCAAGAATACATTATCAAAGAAATTATTTAATATAAGTACAAGGTTCAACTTTACGACTCGTAAGTCTCTTCCACAGACTAATAAGAACTGATAAGAATGACTATGGATGTTATAGATAAGGTATAACTAATAAATGAAGAGGCAGGGAGAAAATTGACAAAGTAAATTTAGTCTGTTTTTACTTACACAGCAACAGGTTCTTTAAACTTGCCAAACTGTTGAATTTGAAACATTAGGTCACCGCCATTTACAAATTCCATAACAAAGTACAAACGATCCTGCGAACAAAAACAAAGGCCAATTTAATTATTATATAGAGCTTTAAAGTACCTACTCATAATCTACAGTAAATCATACAAATGAAAATAAAATTGCAGATTAACTCGAAAACGGAGAACTTTCTTCAGAGAGAAAGTGAAAGCGTAGAAAGGTAATTTTCATGAATACATTTTGCTCTTAAACATTGCATTTGAAGAGATTAAAAATATTTCGTGCGTCTCAAATTCCCCTTAAGTAAAATAAAAACAAACTTGGGAAACAAACGTGTTCATTCTCTGTTCTCGAGAACGATGTGTGCAAAAATGTTATTTTCCTTCCTTATGCGAAAACTTTTTAAACATAAAGTCTTCTACGATGAACCGAGTGTAAGTATCGGATTATACATTATTTTTCTTTTTTATACCCATAACTGTTTCCTACTTTCTGCGTTCATTTCTGATGGAAAAAAAAAAGAAAAAAAAAGTAAGTACCTAAATGAAGGATGTTGAAAATGTACCAAAAAAGAAGGCTGAAAAAGTGCAAAAGACGGTACTGTTTTTTTTTCAAAAATACGATAGGGCCTGAGGAACTAAGTAATTCAAATCCAAATTCAGTAATAAGGGGATTTTGACTATAGGAATATACTTTCGCAATAATATACTAAGCATTTTTCATCCTGTGAATTCAGTGTTCCAAAATAGCCACTCGTTATCTTCAAAATGAAAATCCTAAGAAGGTAACTAATCCAAAATAAGGGAAACGGGTATATTTTGAAAGCTTCCACTGTGAATACCTATCTTAAAACTTGATATTTGTCCTAGGATCACTCTGGTTCTCAGACACAAGTTTTGGTAATTACTAAAGTAGTGGCGCAGCCAGGAATTAACTGAAAGAGGTGGCGAGGAGCTGAGTCTTTGAATTTATCTCCAAAACACCGGAAATGTTGAGAAAAAGCCGCGCAAAAATTTGATTAATACTGTAGTTTTTTTTTGGGGGTGAGGGGGCGAATAAATTCGATGGCTAAGGGGGAACTTCAACCCTTTTAGAACTTTCCATTGGCTGCGCCACTAACTAAAGATATAAACAAAATAGAATCCCTAGTACACAATTAGGTTTTTATTTTTCAACGCACAAATGATAATTCTATTTTCACGTTATTTCATTTATTATAGTAATCGACATAATAAACTACGAGTAGGTAAATGTGGCCTTTTCAATTAAAAGGGACCATACCTTCATCGGTTCGAAGAAAAACGAGTAAAACGCACCATCTCAAAGTATACTACTTACGTAAAATTCACTCTTTAAGTTACGGTCTTACGGATGATTCCTGTGACTTTGTCACTTACCTATGATCTCGGAAAAATATAGTATATCATAACAAGATTCTGAATCCCTTACCCTCGATAAGGTTAAGGACGATTAACGCCATTTGGTTTGAATTAATTCGTGTAGAGTTAATTTTCTCAAACAAATCTCGAGTTGATCTACGTCTTACGTCTATTTAATCGGCACGAAAATTAATTCTCAGCCAGCTGCTGAGAAAGCTCGTTACAAAATGACGACATGTAATTTACTTTCTTGTTTACTTTCGCCATTCGGTAAATACGTTTTCTCCTGTTGAAGCAGCAATGACACACACACACACAGCGATAATATAAACCGCATTCGCAAATTAAAAACTAAGCAGCCTCCCCTCTTATCACATTTTGCACATTTTTTCTACACGTTTCGCCTGTATTCAATTTTTTCTTCACCAAGTATCGAATTAATCTTTATCTACACGATTTCACATGATAGCCTGAGCCTTCCTGGCCACCCCATTGGCAACATTCACACCCAAAACAAGCATCACACAGCGTGCAACTCTACGAACGTGACACCGATTCCAGATTTTCTTATTGAATTTTTCGAATGTCAAAAAATTAATTTCCAGCAGCTCCAGCAGCGCAGCTTTATTTTCCCGCACGCTGCGTTTCACGCCGTATAGTTATTTGAGCTTTCAGCATTTTTTTCGCCGCAATTTATTTCTTTTTTTCTTTCTTTCTTTTTCTATAGAGTACATATAATTCACGATTCGACTCGTAAGTTGAGACATATACGAATGCGTTTGCATTCTTCTTCTTCTCTTCGACGCGCATTCCTTTCCTGAAGCCTTTTAAAAGGCCTGACGCAAGATTCTCTATATGAGGACGACAATTTTCGATCGTACTTGAAAGCACGTATTTTTTCCATTAAGCATTTTCCTTTATAGGTGCCTCTTTTTACTCCCCCTTCAAAGTCAAACTCACTTTTTCAACTTCAAGAATGAGAAATCAAATATTATGAAACAGGGAAAACGTTTTGAAATTTTTCTTCTACAGACGCAGGTCAACTGAGCATGGTGAACCAGCATTGAAAATGACAACCAAACTGGGCTGTATTTACTTTCAATTTAAAAAAAAAAAAAACGTTTCGACACGTAGTCCCCATATTTTTATGGGCGCCCAGTCCCTTTGAGAGTAACGATTGATCAATTATGCTATACATGTATGTCATTGAGAATTATTACATTCTGTAGACTTCTAAAAAGCATCTGAGTCGAAAAACAATAATAGTGTAAAAAATTCTTTCAAGCTTCACTAAAATAATTCATTTAATAGGATATTTTGGCCAATTTAAACTTAACTGGGGCATTTGCTTAAAGGAAATGGTTACTTACTTAATATTCACGCCAAAAAGAAAACGACGAATTAATAAGAATTATCTAGTTTTTAGTTTAAAAATTGTTTTTCAGACGGATAGATATAATATGGACTAAAATTAATTCGAAAAATTTAGACAATAACTTCCAAAGAAGATGAAATGATTTGATTGCGAAATCGCATGCTTCGAAAATGCCTTCGGATGAGACATTTGTAAGAGAAGCAAAACGTACAAGAAACACAGCGAACAACGTGAATATGTCACGCATTCGCCAGTTGACGAATAAAAATTGATTTTCTACGAAAAATTTCGAACATAGAATCCACGTTTCCCATAAAACAGCTAGTTTGAATTTTCGCGACGCTCTCGCTATACGAGTTTATGTCTTTATCAGCAGTGCCCTCGACTAGAAATAAAAATATGGGCCAAGAGGGCGAATGTGGAAATAACTGACCTACTCGCACGAACCGAATAGAGCATAAACATGCTCTACCGGGTACATCTACATAAATGTAGAAAATTAAATGTGGAAATCACATTTTCCTCGATCGGAAAAAGGCTTTATCTCTTTTTTTTCACAAAGCACACGCAGTGTTTAACATGCGAACGAAACTAATTAATTCGAGTTCGATGAGACAAAAAAGGAGAAAAAAAAAATTAATTCACTTACCATGGTTTGAAAGCACGAATGGAGTTGCACTAAAAAAGGAGGTTTATTTGACAAGGCCAGCACTCGTTTTTCCACCATCGTACACTCGACGTCGTCGTCCTGAATAATGATATCTTTTTTCAGAATTTTAATCGCATACAATTCGTCAGTACCTTTCCTTTCAGCTAACATGACCTGAAAATAAGCATAAAAAATTATAAGAAAATTGCATCTGTCAGAATGACATCATAATATGCTGAATTAAAACATACCTATATACTTAGATGTTAAGGTAAAAATAAAACTAAAAAAAAATAATTAAGAATCCATAATTAAAAGAATAATCCGAAAATGATGTCACACAAGCTTTGTTTACGTTTCATCTGATACGCAATGGCCAAAGGAGGGAAGAAGGGATGGTGCACTAATTTTACATGAAAAAGGGGCACCAAAATACGTCTCTTCGGAGGCACCCCAAATCTCTTGCATGCCCCTGCAAATGTACATATACGCCTCCTTCTATACCGCTTTCACATTATTTCAACACCAATAGCCCTTCTAATAAAAAAAAAAAACACTGTTCTACAAGTTTTACTACACAAAAAGCTCATTTACTATGCTATATATGGCCTCTGTACTCTGTAGACAGTCCACTGCATGAAATTCATAGAGCAATTATCAGTATCCGCGCTCACAAAAATTCATTTAAGCAAATTTAGTCACGAGGAAGAGCCAAAATATAGGAAATTTATGACGAAAGAGCTGCCATTGCGAGCAGCTTGCGTGATTTTCTACTGAAATGCATGCACCATATTATTTCGACATCTTGTAACCATTCTAAAGCATAAAGTAAGTACCCATCTGTATAGGTACCTACACTGGCAACATGTTGGCAAAACGGTACGCTTTCAAGATTGAAACATTATGACAATTTCTTTTCGTTTTTTTCCCACTTTTCTGCAACCACATCAAAAGCATAAATGAGGACGAAACAAGAGTGAGAGAAGTATAAAAGTCAAAAGGGCACCCGTATGGTAAAAAAAAATAAAAAATAAAAAATATAGACAGAGAGATCGAAAAAAGCGGATGAGAGAGGGATGTATGAAAAAGTAGCAAGGAAGTGAGGATGAAGGTAGCAAATCCAGAGAAAAGTACTTGGAATAATTTAAAATACAGACAGCCATAATACAAGAAGTATACGTACATAAAGTATGGAAAACGAAATTTACGACCACGTCAAACGCGAATAGAATTTTTAATAAGCACATTCCCATACTTTTGAAGACGGAGAGACCAGATAAAGGTCTGGAGGTGATACAGAGGAGTAAGGAAAATGCGGATATGAGAATTTTTTTTCTACGAGGACGAGAGTATATTCGACAAATAATTTTTTTCCTCTCTTTTCTCCACCTGCAATAATGTGTACGATAAAGCTAATGAACCCCCAGTGAGAGCTTGCGTGTGAAATTCATTTTATATTTTGGTAAAGCGCTTCAGTCAGTAAATGAGGGCGCGAAAAAATAGCAATGTCTTCTAAAAAAGATTATGAATATTACTGGCTTATATAATAATGGTTAAAAATGAATATTATTTTGTATCTTAAGGGCAGGTTTTTTGAACAAAATGTAGGAGAATGGAACGAATACGCAGATTACACCTTCATTTGTTACGTAGATACTTGAAGCTGTTTCTTAAAACAATTTTCATTAGGTAACCTATAACACCTAAAATTATCAGATTGTATACTAAATTTCTACTGACTAATATGGTGGAAGTGGAGTGTGGACAGAAGTGACACAGGTATTTAAGAATTGATTATTTAGCAAAAGGAAGTAGGAGATGTGGATATTTGACTGTTTTTAGGAAGACATAAAATATCATATTTCAGGTAGGATGTATATTGCCGTCTTTTAATTAATTAAAGTGGATGAGGTGAGGTACAAAGAATGTTAGCACATTGGGAAATGCGTCAGCATTTTCCACTGTCTGAATTTATTTAACTCGAACGTCAGTGGAACGTCCGAGTGTACGTACACACGAGGAACGTTACACTCTTGTCACCACCCCTTGATCGCCTATCAGTTTGTTCCCACACACATCGATATAAAACCCTCACAGATTTATGACTAACCTGCTAGAAGGCTTATTCTGTGATAAAATCAGAACATTTGTTATAATTTTCATATGCCTTCTGCATCCACAGTATCCACGATCAAAGTTGCAAATAGAGGTCCAGAAGAGTAAATGATATAAAATCTTTTCATAAAAACTCCTATAGCTTTATTGATGAAATACTTGATTTTTTCAATGAACTGCTTGGCTGGGCTCTTAACAGTGCAACATGTCATTCGTGTTCTCAAGCTGCTGACATTCGAGTGTCTGAATGCGAGAGAATATTGAATATTGATGCAAACACACGCGCTCAGAAAGGGGAAGCCAACTTGTACGGGTATACAAAAGCGCAGCTATTGTGTAAAAAATGGATTAAATATTTTCCCAGCAGAGAATTTCACCGACGGCAACACAGTTCAGCAAAAGGGAATAGCAGAAAGCCGGAGTCCGAAATAGAGAGAGAAAGGGAAATGAAATTTCGGTAAACAGGAGGACATCGCGTAGGTTAATCGAATAGAGGGGCATACCGTTTACCTCCGAATTCTGAGACGTGGGTGGATGCCACGAAATTAGCTGTTAAATTTTTCAACGTAGTCGAATGAATGGCATAATTCGAGACCGAGTACGTTTTAAAACAAGTTTTGCACTCGCGAAAGGTACAATAAAAAGAAACCACGACGTCTCGGCATAAAAGTACCAATCAAATATTTAGGTACTGCATAAAAATTTCAAATGTTAAAGGTCTGCTGACTAGAAAAAGGTTTGCCACTATATAGAAGACAAGTGGCTTCGGGAAAGGCTGAAAGCAAATAAAGTAGGACAAATAAAAAAAAAAAAACTACTAAAGCAACGAACAAAGGAGTAACTTTTTTCTAAAGTAAAGAAGGAGCTACACCAATATTTGACGCCAGCAATGGGAGCTTTCTAAACACGACAAAAACATACATCAGATTTTTATATTTCTTTCAAACCCAATAAGATAAATGGTAAACACAGAAAATGTACACCACACTTTCAGTTGACATTTTCCTCTCTGCTGTGAACAGTTCTGATTATTTTATCGACTGTTTTTGCTTCATACAAGAAATAGTATGGTGAGCAAAAATAAAAAAAAAAAATTTCAACGGTAATTCTAATTTTGTCACTAATAACTTACGATTTAAACTAATGAGTAGTAAAATCAGATATCCAGGAATGAAAAAAAAAAAAATGCAGCATTTCAAAGTTTTTCCTGCTTGAATTTAGACGTATACCTATCGATGAACCTCATGACATGGTTAATATAACCTTTACGGTCCTAAAAAGAGGAGATGTATAAGAGGAATAATTTTTAGTAAAAAAAAAAAACATTCTGCATTGTTCAGCTAATGTTTCTGTGACACAAAGAGGCAAAGAAAACTAAATCTCAGTCGCATCCCAGTCTTCGCTCAATATTTTCTCCACTTCCAGTTCAACGGAAAAATAAATTAGGCGTCTCAAGAACAAATACGATTATAAAGAAAATCCGAATATCCAATTTTAGCACTAGCTCGCTCAAGCGCCTCAGCTGACTTTCTATACTAGCGAATTATACGCGAGTAATTTCAAACAATGTCGTGCTCGCATTTCTCAAATATCAGAGCTTGCATTCGGCAGGATGAAACAAGATTGGATGAATTTTAAAATCTCCAGGTTAGATATGTCTCAAGATTAATACGCATTTTACAATCACTCATAAACATACCGATACCACCCTCTTCTCTTCTCACGGAAATACGAAGCACGGTATGAGAAATTCGACTCATCTCCTAGCTGCATATCCTTTTATTAAAACGAAACACAAGCCATTGCCCGCTTCTAAAATTTTCCTCTTCATTTACAGAATCGTACACTGAGATTGTCAGGTTGACAATGCAAACTTTTCAGTCACTGTATAGAATACAGAGTGTCACCAGGTTGGGTTGGCAAGTCAGCACCAGAGAATATAACACATTTAAAACTCAAAGTTTCGATAAAAATTTTTGCTGACACATGAAATTGAAGGTGCAACAATAATTACAAGACGAAAAAGATCAATATTATAGACTCCGTTCATTTTCAGATTGCAAAAAACGGTCAAGTTCCTGTTTTTGCAAAGATGTCAACTGCATAGATTCATCTCTGAAACCAGTGATTTTTGGAATTTCCAGGAATCAAGGGATTTTTTAGATTTACAGGAATTTTAGGGATTTTTTGAATTTGTAGTGTTTTTTATTTTTTTGAGGACTTACAGGATTTGTCTCAATTTTCCAATTATTATCATTATTAAGTAAGATACGATATTATATTTTAAAATTTAAAATTTTCTAATTGAAATTCTCAAGATTAGATTTTTTTTTTAAACGCTAAAATTGTAATTTTCAACGAACAACCGGTTTTAGGGATTGTTTTCACCTCCGGGGACTTTTGTCTACCTCAAAACAGGGATTTTTAACAATAATTTGTTTTGGCCACACTGTGTTCTTGGCAGGTGCACAGAAAAATGTATCTAGAGTGTATTTCAAAGGGCGATTCAAAATTTGACGCCCCGAATGCTATTTTCCTATGGAGCGTCGAAATTTGAATCACTAAGTAAAAAATAATATTTAAAATGAAGTCGACTAACAAACTAAGTAGACTTTTTGAATTTGTGTTTGAGAAGTTTTGTTGCAAAATGCAAACAAGTCTATCTTGTCAACATCTTTCGTGAAAACATATAAAAAATAAGTTCAATAAAAATTATTAATGAAAATTAGAAAATTAAAAAGGAACCATGCACCAAGAAAATCAATCACGAAATTGTTGATAATAATCAATCGATGACAGCTGACAACGGCGCCTGTATCAGATTAGCCATCGTACGTGATTTGCGTTTTACTGTCTGTTATTGATATTCGCATCGATATGATCCTTCGAATTTAAATTTCCCATTTTACCCTCGTGGGACCATGCAATGACACCAAGGATGTTGACACATCAAAAAATGGCCTAATATCCAAATGGAAAAGCTGGACATAAATAGTTACCCACTCTTTTGAATATGAATTTATTGAATTTTACAACAAAAGCTCTTGAAATATTATAGCCTCCTCAATTTCAAAAACGAAGAAATTGTAAGCACTGCAGTTTTAATTCATCGCGACAGGTTCTTTTTTCAACGTCATGTTGAATAATGTAATTTCAAATATAACTGTTCAAAATGACGCCATTTAGCTGAAAGCTGAAACGTATAAATTTTCTCACCAGTAAACATTTCAGCCCTCTAAATTTAAAATTGACAAATAAAATTTTACCCAGAATTTTGATCTGTTTGAATAATTTCCATACAACGATATCATTTTGCCAACCCAAACTGGGACACTCTGTATATTAAAAAGGCCCTAGCTTCACATACATCGAGGAATATAATACCTACGTGGAAAATTCCGAGTGCGTGGCTAGGGAGGGCATAACTTGGCTGAAGAGAGCAACAGGTAACGGGTATGCATAGTATGTACTAGGTACACAATTAAATTCGTCTTGTTTGAATATATTTCAGCTGACATTCGAGTACAGTTGCGAATTAATTACCTTCAAGTTAACCCCTCCATCCCCCTTTTCGACTATCCAAGTTTGGCAAAGTGTGTGGAACGTCGCGAAAAGAAGTTACGTTACGACCGACGAAGAACGGATGAAAAACTTTTTTGCTTACCTTTCCAAAGCTTCCTTTTCCCAGAACCATAAGGAAATTAAAATCAGTCGCTCGAATAACGTCGCTACGACCCATATTGTGAGGTACGTCTTTGTCGGAAACCACAGGTTTTTTAGATACCGACGTTTTCTGAAACGGAAATTGCGAACAGGGGAAAAAATATTAACGACTAACGCTGATTTGAAGGATAAAAAAAAAATAATTCTGCAACCATTAAAGCGCAATATTATTGACATACAGGCCGCACTGACAATAGAAGCGTGAAGAAAAATGTTACTACAAGCAAAGCGAGATTAAAAAAAAAAAAAAAAAAAAAAAGAAGCTAAAAAAGTATTGCGAGTTTATAAATTTAAAAAATGTTGAGGCAAATATATTATAACAAGATGTCGGCATCAAGTCGATAACCAAAAGCTATTGTAGTCGTCGAGGAAAGAACGACTGATTGTAGATACAAAAATTTGTTTTAATGGGCTTCTAGTAATAATTTTGTCTAACTGGAAGCAGAAGTTGACGGTATTCCGACAGTTAGCAGATTTTTGCATGCAAAGAAAAACTATAGATGACTCATTCTGGAAATAAATTGACATCTTTCCACAACAGATATAATTTAAGCTCAGTTGACAATGCCGCTAAACTTTACTCACCCTAGATTATTATAAATTACTCACTGGCTAATTTATAAGGCTAAAGCCCGTACAGTGAGACACTGGTTTGAAATTTCTAAATAGGTCAGATTTTTTCTTTTAATTGATAGATACACGCAGCAAGAAATTAAAGGCAGAAAACTTCACAAACAGTTTCGACTATTTTGAAATTAAAATTTATTGTAAATCCAATGGATGTTGAAATGAAACTATGCCTAATAGTTTTTATTTTTTCTAAAAATATAATTTTGTGCTATCACTTCTACAAATTAGCCCATATATTAGGTACTTCAGAGAGAGTTTCATCGCCATTATCATCATCATACTCATCTTCCGAAGAACTTCAGATTATATCTATTATTCTGAGATTATGTAAGGTTTTTTAATAAGAATAATATATTTTCAAAAATAAATTTTTTTCAAATTAAAATTTTTCCTGAAATTTTTGAAAATTGAGAAATTTGTTAAGTAATTAATTTTAATTCTTCATATGTACATGGATAGAGGGTATGTCTTATAGCGATAATGAATGGGTGAAAAAAATCGGTTCAGTAGTTTTTGAGTTATACAATTACTATTTCCTAGTCTTTTTTGATTTTGAAAACCTGCTTTTCTAGCGAAGTCTGCAATATTAGACACGTTGTTTTTTTTCTCGTATAAGTAACTAAATCGTCATGATAACGAAATAAATTTTCCTCCAGCTCACGTTGTGTCAACGACACACTAAAAAAAAGTAAGTTTGAGCAAAAAGTTGCGAAAGCGAGAAAATCCGCGCACTCGTATAATTTCAAGATACCCACTCAAATCCTATTCCCCGGGGTGGCGGGAGAGATATTATCAAAATTGTGGAAATGATACGTGCTACTTTACTTTTGTGTTATAGTAAGCTAAATTTTTTCGCTCGTACGTTTTTTAAAACATTCAAATCAGCTACCATTTCAGATTATATATTAAACTTTTCGTACCTACGCATTGGCGAGGAATAAAATTCTATACGAAAATTACCCATTAACGACACATTTTCCAGAGCAGAAGGCGTGTTTGTTCTTGTTTGAATATAGGTATTTTGTAGGGTGGGTGTGAACGTATTTATGTACACTCGAATTAAATGCGAACCTCTGTTCGTTTCGTATTATATTATTCGGCAGATACTAAATCCTGCTCCCTGGAATATGATTATTTTGGTAGCTGCTAATGCAACACCCGCATTTCATTCAAAGGATCTTCATGAATATTCGACTAGCAGAAGTAAACCACTTCGACTAACGAACGCTCGGTTGATAAAATTTACTTTACTTAGAGGCAAATGTAAATCTTACCCGTGTACACAAACACGTCAAAGCCGCGTGGGCTTAAAAGTGACTAAAATATAAAAAATTAAAAATATCCACATGATGCAAAAAACAAAATAGGGCAAAAAATTTCACTTTCGTGGCAACTTTTTTTTTTTAGGGTATTTAATATTTTGTTCGTTATCACTATATCAACTGAGTGTTTAAAAAAATATATCAAAAAGATTTAAAAACTTCACTCTTTCAAATTTTTCCCGCCCATTTTTCACGAGGTAACCTCGGACCAAACATTCATCTACCTAATTGTCAAGTATTACGTACAAAGTACACATCTGCCTGATTTTTTACAGTTTTCACAATTTAAGTCGATTATTAATTATCAAATTGAAGGGGCCCATTAAAAAAAATAATGGCTACTATATGAATTTTATTCAAAAAATAGTTATTTGCTAGTGTTTTGTAAAAAAGCTTTAGCATAAGTCTCGTTGAAGAATAGCGAGCAATATCTAAGAGTGAAGTGTAAAAGCAGGCAGATAACCTAAAAATTGAGAACAGCGGGGAAAAAAACATGGTTGCTTTTAAAAGTTTGGCAAGCACGGCGAACACCTATCCGAAGAGTTTTCTTACTTTGTACTGAATATAATATCTAATTTAATTATGATACAAAGAAAACCGAATTTATACTAACTTTAAAAGAGCAATTAATAATTTTCTACAAAGGATTATTGTGGTGACTTAAAACAACACCACAAGAAAATTGTCAAGTACTCGAGGGCTTGAGACCGAGTTATTTTCGGATATTAAAATCGATAAGAAAAAGTTTTGCACTTTTCACTTGCGTTCCATTGATAATATTTAAAAAATTGTAATCCTATTATTACAAAAAAAAACAAAAAAAAACATCAAAAAGTAAAAAAATAATCCTTTGTTGTTCAATTTTTAATTACCGAGTTATCTTATTGGCTCGAGTATACTTTTGGGTAATTTAAACAAACTAAATATACGTACTAACTATAATAAGAGGACCAAGGAGTTAAAGAAAAAAAAAACGAGTTTCTCAACCAAGCACTCACAAAAATTCAACTTTTAAAAGGAGTCGAACCTACCTACCAAATACATATGTACAAATAAGCGACATGCAAAAATATATTTTACATAAGCGATAGTGAAAAAGTAAATGTAATAACAAACCGAAAATCGACTGCTTTGCTGTACACAATCCGCAGAAAAAAAGAGAGAGCAATAAGAAAAGAAAAAATAAACAGAAAAAAAAAAGAAGAAAAAATAACATAAATTGAAGAAAAAAAGTGCGTAGTGTGTATATAAGAATGTAAAAGAAAAAAAGAGAAAGAAGTATCAAATAAAAAATTTCTATTCATTTTTTTGATATTTTTTCCATAAAAACATGCTAAAAATATTTCGAAAAATAATTTTTGAGCGCTGTGACAAGGTACGGTTAAAAGCAATTTCGTTAACTTAAAAATTTAATTTTGTAATAAATTATGGAAAACTGCTGAAGGCGAGAAAAAAGTATGAAAAATCCCGAAAACGAATACCGTAAATGCTTTACACATCTCTCTGTTCAAAAAAGGTAAAGTTTTGCGCGTTTTTTTTTCTCGACAGCTGAGAAAATGCCTGAATTCGACAGGCGGCTACGAATAACTAAAATTTAAATTGCCGGACGAAGTTTTTTAAAGCATCATTTTCACGTCACATATTATTCAAAAGATGCATCTTATGCATTATTTTTATATTCATCTCCTTCAGCAGCTATACTTTTAATTTGATAGCATGTATGACAATTGGCCCGTATGCAAAATGTATAACGTAAGAAAGAGGGAAAAAAAACCAATCAATTGAAAATTTATTCTACATAACGACATGGAGGGTTCTATTATTCAACAGCAGGTAACGTAAAACAGTTCCTTTCTAACAAAGGTCACTTTTTTCCTACAACTTGGTGACACTGGTTTTTTTAAACCAATAAAATTGAGTTTTCCCATCCAACGAGATAAGTGACGAGTATCTGGAATAATATTACGTTAGTCCAAAAAATAAAAATGAATGTTGAATGTTGCAAACTTATGACTCATTGTGAGAAAAACCAAAAAAAAAACTCACCATACAAAAAATATTTATTTTCGGGACAACAAATTATTTCAGAAACACTAATTATGTTTTTGGTTTTAATTGATAGAAGTACTAAAAATTTTTTTTTTGTTACAAATACCAGTGTTACCAATCCATAGAAAAAAAATGTTCGTTTGAGATGAATTCAGTAAAGTTACTTGCTATTGCGAAAAGTAACCCTCCGTGATGGGAAATGTTATTTTCTTACGATTTCAAAATCAGGAATGTACAAACATTCGCATTTCTGAGTCTGGCAAAGTCGCAGATGAAAAAAAAAATAAGGACAAAATTTTCTCGGCAAGACAATTAATTCTTCTTTCTAGCTTGCGGGCCAATTGCTCTTATTTTCTTGAAACAATAACAATATTTATGACGGGTAAACACTTACCCGCATTTCTTTCTTCAAAGCTGCCAGATCGGCTCCTTCAACGGGTACAGGAACATTATAAAATTCGCCTTCTTCAGCTGTGAGCAGTTTAAACCAGCCTTCTACCGGAGACTTAATCAGTTCTGATATTCCGAACGACAACGAGCCCATAAAATCATTGCGAGATGTTCGATCCCAGTCCCATACTTCAACTAGAACTCGTCTATCTTTATCTTCGGGTTTCAATTCGCTGAAATTTGAAGAAAATTAATTTAGCCATTATTAAAAACGTCAGAAAACATTATTTTCAACATTATGTACTCGAAAATTATTTTCTATTTTTTAAAAGGCAAATCCGAGAAATCACCATGCAATGTTTAAAACTTTTTATAGCTCCCAAAAACCTCTATCACCCATTTTATGCGCTCAAATTACGTTTTGTGGTAAGGGCAAATCAGCCGGAAAAAAAGTGTGATAATTTTGTGGACCTCTTAGAAAAACATAGACGTAATTTCATCCTCGAATAAATACGAGAAAGGCGGCAACCAATGAGCTAGAAGTTTTAATGTACTTACACATTTTTCTGTCAAAACATTAAGCCCTTGTAGTATAAAATTGCTGCAACATTTAATAGCAACTTTGTTCAAAAGTAATAACGCTACTTTTTCCAGCGGATTTATAATAAAAGAACGACCTAAATAATGAAACAAAAGGGTAGCTAGAATTCTTGAGAGCATTGATTACGCATATTTTGTAGGGGGAAAAAACGATTCTATAAATTATTAAAGCTTCGCTGAAAACTTTTAATTCGATCGATTCGATTTTCAGATAGGCTATTGCACCACAAAAACACGCTGTGTAGCGAAGAAAAAAGAGTTTAAGAAAAGTTGTTCTCCTTTTATCTTGCCCTTTTTCTTTAGCCCTAGCGGAAGCTGATCTAATACCCTTTTCAAATGTACGGTACCGTTGTTCTATCTATATATTATGCTTTTCTTTTTACCCTTTTTCACCTCTATTTTGGACTCTGCAGGTCTTATCTAACTAATTCAATTTTTAAAGTTTTTTTTTTTTTTCCAGCTTCCAACTTACAATGTTAGAACTTCATTCCATACTGGATTTAAGGATGCTTTAATGGTTTTCGTCTTCCTCTTACTTCCATCCGCATCAGCAGGTGTTAATTTTACTTTCACGTAAGGATCCGAGTATCCATTTGGGTCCATCGGTATCAGATTTTTAGCTTGTCGAACTGAAAACAAAAGCAATACGAGACATTTTTAGCTAAACATAAAGGGACTAGTCAATTTGCGGTTAGACGTCGCAAAAAGGTGACGCTTGCTGGTGCACGTGTTTTGGGTATACCTACCTATATTCTCGACCATTTCACACCGGAATGCAAATTATTTCAGCTAACCGAACTTAATTGACTATACGTCTCAAAGACACAACGCAATACTCAAGTACCCAGATTTCAATTTAGCGAATAATTAGACGACAAAATGGTGGACTGACCAACTAAAAATAATGAATGCAATTTGACGATAGCCTTTTCGAGAGAATCGATACGAGTAATTTAGAATTGCAACACTGTATAAGCTACCGGTGCGGTGGTCTAGATTTGAGGCACTGAAAAGCGAAGGATTCTTACTCTCAGCGAGAATTTCAACAAAATTTTACGGTAGAAATGTACATACGAGTAAGTTCTATCAGGCGGATGACAAATCAGTAAATTGAGGCATTTAGAAACTATGGACCAGGGATGAAAATGATATTTCTAACCGAAAAAGTGAGATATGAGTAGTCATTTTCGCTATACTCTGTTCACCGTAAGAGTGAAAATTATGTCCCAGGTGCAAAAAGGTGCCTCCATGGTAACGAAGCTCATATTCTTATCACTATCAAATTTGATTAGTTCTGCGTATTCGAATCTCATAACGCAAACCGTTTTGACTGTGACTACTCTCCCATTACTTTACCCCTCGACATACCAAATTGTCCAAAAATGAATTTGAAGCAGGTTGTATATTTACACTCTTAAAACGAACAGAGTATACTTTTAACAGGAAATTTTGGAAATATTTGGTTGTCTGGCCCAACAGTCCTCTGTTGTAACTCTGCTACAGAACATTTAAAATATACTCGGCTACCAGAATATAGCAATACCCAGTCACCAGAAGAACAAAACTTTACTGTTTAAGAATGCCTACAAATACGAATGTTTGATGTTATGTTCTTCACTTTGTTTTGTGATGAGTACCCCTTTTTAATAAACTTTCTTAGTGGTTACCCAGTGATTTTGTTTATATTGAGATGAGTAGGTATTAGTGATGTTAAGGTTCAGTTTTTTTAAAAACCGGAGCAGTTTTTAACCGTTTAATTAGAACCGGAGTTTTTTTCACCGGTTTTTTTGCTTTTTTTTTTTCAGGTTAACCAGAGTTTAACCGGTTAACCGTCCCATTTAACAAAAAAAAAAAAAACTATCTACGTACCTGGTGGAGCATTTACCTAATATTTATTCTTTTTTTTTTTTTTTTTTTTTTTTTTTTTTTTCAAACAGGGCAGGTTAACCGGTTAAAGTCCAGTTAACAGTTGACCGAACATTAACACCACATAGTGGAGTAGTGTCACCCCCTAAAGAGGGATGTTAAGGTTCAGTTTTTTTATTGCTCTTCCTGGGAAAAAGCGTCCAACAGGAAAATAGGAACAATTCAATATTTATTGTAGATATATGTGCAGCACTTTTTGCCACCTCAGTTTTTCAAATTACAGTTACAACAAGCTCTAACTGAAGCACGGTAGACTCGAAAAGGATTAAATCAGCTATGCAAATGCATAATGAGCAGCTTCAATCAAATAAAAACAAATTTTCCATTCAAGCAGAGAAGAAAAAGGTCAAAGAGAACCGCAGCGGTAAAAAAAAACACCGTCATTTCTTAATTAACGATGTAAAAACACTTCTGTGATTGTGTAAAATCCCTTTTTATTTTTATTTTATTTCTTTCATGCAAATAATCGACAGCGCCGAAGATGATTTAAAAGCTTCAAAAATCTCGAATTCATGTCAAAGGAGAGTAGAAGAAAATTACGATGCGACGAGATTTTACGTTAAGGGTTCGGTATTTTAAATGAAATCTTCAAAATTGGAGAGCATTAGGAGTTTTTCGTTCCTCTTCCGTTTTTCTTTAGGTACCTTTTCTTTGATATAGGCACAAAAGAGAGAAGGCAAAAAAAAAAAAGAATAAAAGAAAGAAGCAAGTGTAGGGAAATGGCGTGCCATTTAAGAAGTCTAAATTCGGTAATACGCGCTTTTTGCCTACATAAATTTACGCCGGTGCAAGGGAATGGTGTTTGTGGTGGGGTAAGGAGTGAGGAGTAAAAATGAAGTACCTAAATCAGGAGCGAAATGAATCACGAAGTATAGAATCGCATTTTATTTAACATGCTTAGATCTTTGCTCGAATTTTTCGATTTTTCCCCTCGTACATATAGCTCGTTGAAGAAAGAAAAATATCTTTCAGTTCTATGGTTCCTTCATTCTCTCTCACTCTCTCTCTCTCACTCTCTTCAACTTCCTACCCATCTTTTCCACCTCACTGATTTTCTCCCTGAAGTACCCATTCTCTCCTCCTTCTACAATCAACATTTTAGAGAAGCGAAAAATAAAACCTTTTTTTATTGCATTTGTATATTTTGAAATTTCAGAATTTTTTCTCATATTGTGTTTCACTACTTACGATGACGGAAATATTTAGCTTCGAGGCAGTATTGGCGATATGTGTTTGAATACTATACTTTGCAGAATTTAGCTATAGGTATTGAAAATTTGCTTTCAAATACACATGTGATACGTTTGAGAAGAATGCTTTCTCTTCATTTCAATTTCGATAAAACGACAGTAACGAAGTAACAGAGTCGCGTTGTTGGCTGTTTGTAATAAATTTTTTTTTTTTAAAATTACGATACCGAAGTACAAAAACTAACTAACTATAAACTTTTCAGAAACTCATTCGAATCCTTTCACAACCGCAGAGGATCGAAAAACCTTCTTACACAGTGGTAGGTTTTCAACTTTATTTAACGATAATAATTCGTATCTAATCTACAGGGAATAAAAACAGCGAGCGTAGTTTTTTTTCGTCTCACCAAAAATGAGAGAGCTTTTGTACACACAAACGCGAATCAGAGCATGTGGTCCAATACTTATTTTATATATTATAGGTTATTTTAGAACTCACACATTTGGCACTGATATTTAGTGGACAGTAATGACGATAGAAAATGGCATCAGATTTGTTCTTAAGGTTATCCTGTAAAATAATTTTATATTTTTGGAATCAATGACCACTGCAATACCCTCATTTGAGGACAATTCAGCACCACTGCACAAGGTAAGGTACACATATTCGTACATCACCTATAAATGACTAATAAACGGCCATTTTTCGTTTGACTCACACCTTCAGCATAGGTAAAAATCGTTATCGTTCTCAAAATTGATGTCTCTCAATTAAAGCTGGGTCCTTCACAGAGAGCAGCGCAGAAAATTCGCAGCATTTTCGATTCAACGAATCTGCAGCGGAGCTCATCTGCCTGTTGAACAGCAAAGGAGCCGCACAAATCGTTTACCAGCGTATATTTAATTTCGAACCTTTCATTCCTTCCATTAAAATATATACGTCTACCATTTTTCTTCAGCTTTTCCTCCTCCTCCATCCCTTTTTTCTCAAACCAAATTCAATGTTTACCTACAGCAAAAATAATTACATTAGCGGCTATATCCTACGGCATTATTTCGTATAACGTTTGAAAAAGTACCTATTTTAGCGTTGAAGGAAAAACGAAAATCTATAATGGAGACAGAGAAAGGTAGAAAAATAAAGGGTATTCGAGTTTTAATTTAAAAATCTACGAAAATCACTTGACCGTGAGATGAAACAATTTTTCTCAATTTTTTTTTTTAACGAATAAATTTGCTCGATTCCTTCAATCTCTCTTTTTCCCTCCAACTGCCTTCCCAATCTTCCTGATTTAAAAGTTCTCAGCTTTCAAGCCCTTTTATTACTTCTTTTTTTTGGCATGTTTTCGATTCAACTACATACATTTATTTTGGTCCGACTTCGGAAAGCAGGCGCAGTTGAGCAAAAATTTGTGCGAAAAAAAGGATACTCGACAGTTTTTCAAGGATCAGACGGTTTATAACGAATAATAAGTAAAGTTTCAAACCGATAGAGCTGTAATTTATATGAATATTGTAGACCTGAGATTTTCAAATACATCGAAAATCCTTTATAACGAACTTGAAGGGCCCAGGGTATCTACTTGTTTTCTCTAATATCTGATAGCCGGTTCAAAGCAAATATTGCACATACATGTTTCAAATCAATCGATTCAAACGTTTGTTTGTGAGGAGCCTAAAAATGCTCATATAAGTACAGAGAATTATCTGAGGAATGCTCTGTTGGGTAAATTACCACACACCGATGACATTGCAATACTTTGAAAACCTGCTTTTCTCGTTAGGCTTACTGCACGAGAGTTTTCTCTTTTCCCAGCGATTTCCACAGAATAACAGTCTTATGCAAAAAATAAGAGTTCCTTAGCTTTTTGCGTAACGTCTGGGCCAAACTATAAACGAAATTGAAATCACGAAAAACTACCCATACTATTTTCAAACATTGAAAGCAAATATTTTTTCAAAATAAAAGCGATATCTATTGGCATGCTTCATCCATACCCCTCTTGCCTATATCCACGGAAACACAAAAACGAATCGGAAACCCCGCGGTGTTCGATTCAGACTTATACTTACGTATACATTTTTCAAACGGATGCCAAAAGGTAAATACACAGCGAAGGTACGCAAATAATGTGGAAATGCTGGAGGCATTATGCGACTTCCCCCCTTTGTTTCCCTCAGTAATATTAACGATTTGGCGAGGGTTGCTTAATATGAAACAAGCAAACATTCCACTACAAATATCGAGTAAATAAAATGAGGAGGTCACGTTTGAGTGATGTTTCATCTTACCAATGAAAACGGTTCTTTCAAAAAGAACAATTATACCTTTCTGCTGGGAGTGATGTTGTCATGAAAGGTTCCGATAGTAAACCCTATATTTTATAGAAAATTTTCACCCATGTTCGAAATACCTGCCTTCACATGCATATAACATTCATCCTGCTTTTCCCTCTTCCTGTTTCATCCTCAACCACATTTTCATATTATTCCACAGAAAAAGTTCAGAATCTTTTTCCAATAAGTAAGTATATAAAATTTTTTCAAAAATACGTATTGTAATTTTTTTTCCTTCACAACACATATTCGTGAAGCACGAGAAACATGCCAGTTCTCGGTGCAGAAACTGGCATTTCCCTCATTATCCTTATTCAAACTTTTTTTTTTTCAACATACTTAGCACTAATTGGAAAAACCGGAATGTTTATATTTGTTGGTTGAACGTAATTATATTGATAATATTTTCACGTACTCATATATTTCTCTTTCACTTATTGATAGACTTTTCCACACTTGTGCGGAAAAGTCTCTGACTATAGAAAAAAGTTTGAAAGTTACTTTTGAGAACATCATTATTAATATTTCAACTCCTGCGAACATTTTTTACGAAAAATATAGTTTACAACCTCGCTTATTTAGCAACATCTTCACTTTTAGTGAAATATACAATTTTTTTAAAGACAGAAAATAAACTATACTATCATGCTTGGTCGTTCACCATATCTATCTGTATCTATTTAATTACTGGAGAATACAAGTTTTTTTTTACTTCATTTTAGTAAAACAATTTTTGTAAAAGGGTGTTTACTTTCTAAAGCTTGCTTTCGATTCACTTTGATAATATTTTTGAACATACCTTCAACACTTATTGTTTTTCACATTCAACAGAAAATTTGTATACGTTAACAACAACTCTTTTCAACTTCAAGGTTCAACAAAAAACTTTCACGGAAGAGGCGGATTGTTCGCTCAAAGGAAAAAATTTTGTTAACAAAGAGGAAAAAGAGTACGTTGCTCAACGACGTTTTTAGCTCAAAATATTACTTTTAGTTCAAAGCGTCTGTCGCTGTCAGTTACGAGTTTACCTAATTAATTAGGTCAAGAGATAGAATGTTGTGAGAAAATTATAAACGTACTCGTAGCACAAACTGCCACTTTTAGATCTTTTTTTATTCTTCCAAAACATAAAAGATTCTAAAACAAATTTCTTTACAATATAATTATTGTGCTTTCTTTGGAAAATATTCAACAAAAATTATTCACAGCTAACTTTCTGCTTGGCCCCATACGGCTATAGGAGTGCACGAATAATAACTGAATAAAGGTTTCGAACAGCTGAATTTTCACTTTTTTATTTACTTTGTAAGAAAAATGGCGGTCTGAAAAAATATTTTAAAAAAAGGAGGAAATGGACATCTAAAAAATCCATTTCGCTCTTTTCACTCTGACCTTATTTTGAATTCTATATTTCTTTTTATTCGTCGAGAATACATGTAGGTACGCTTCAAAAAACTATAAGCGCTAAAAATATTTTTCAAAATTCGCGGCAATAATTAAATCTACATATTTAATAATCAATGCTATTCTGTGAAACAGGTATTTTATACAGCCATTTTGGCTCGTTGTACCTGTAGGTAACTTTATGCAGAAACATAGCAGCATTTTAGAGAGAAATATCTAGTGAACAGAAAAATAAGAAAATTGTCCGTGCAGATTAAAATTCGCTAAAAACTACTGGCTTTCCCTTATAAGTCCTCTACCCAGTATTTTTACTCTCAAGTACAGTATCTGTGTGCCCAAGACTGTTGTCATGCAGAGGGTATGATAAAATCTACGTCACTAGGTAGGTTCTACTTGCAAAAAACAAAAAGTGCAGCACTTCAACTACTAAGGTTTTTTCAAATTCTGATAAAATTCAGTCAAACCAAGAGCAGAACTCAACATAATTGAGTTCTATTCATCATTAAAAAACTTTTCTCATTAAAAAGAACGCATAAATCTGGTAATCCAAAATAAACAGAATGATAAACAAAAGTTGATGATTTTTTCTCCTTACCCTAAGAAAAGTTTCAATTGTAAATATTATAATTTGGATAGGAAAACTGCGACCATTCAAGATTTGTAACAGAAATCACTACAAAAAAAAATTAATTAAAAATAATAAATAGTAGGTACCTACCTACTACAAATATTAGATTATTTACAATAAATACTAATTTTTACAACTGTGATAAGAAAAATTATCAGTTTGTTTATGATTAATACTATATCCATTTCTCTCACTGTATAAATTAATGTAAGAGTACACACGTAGATTGGCAAAATTAACCGTAACCAAGAGCATAGGGCATCCATTTATCAGGGCCCTTAATAATGACAGCTATAAGGTGAGCACGCGGCTGAAGAAAATAAGTAATTATTATCATTTTCAGCACCTTTTAAAGACAAAATATAATATATAATCAACACCTAGAGGATTGATGGGTCTTATCGCGACGACAGTCTAAAAATAAGACCACAAGTAGAAGGAGTATTTCGTCACTTATTTAACAATGAAGTGCGCTTACGAACATAAACGACAAATTTACATTTCTCATATTTTATTCATTCATTTATTTTTCTGTCCGCCGAATTCCTTATTAATCAAAAATTCACTAACCAATCTTTTAACGCGAACATGAGTCAACTTTTCGATGAACCTCATTTTACTCGCTTTTTCACAAAGAATTTCCATAATGTTTACCCTTCACTGCATTTGTTTTTTTTTCCCCGCCACTAAAATTGACTGGTCAACTTCACCTTCCAATTTTCCTTCTAGGTTATTCAACCTGATGGACTGTCATTTGTGATAATTTATTTTTGCCGAAGCGGAAAAAGGGGACTTACAAGTTTTCTCGCCTGACATATTCGCAATAAATTTAACTCGAGGCTTTAAAAAAAATTCATAAATTACACCATTTCGCTTGCATTTTGGAAAGCTGGAAGCGTTTTTTTCCTTGCTTTAATTTTTTCTGCTTTCCAAAAACATTTTTAAAAAAAACACACAAAAAAAAAGTAAAGTAAATGGATTAATCGTGTTTGGGTGACAATCATCGATGAGAAAATAATGCGAGATAAAAATTTTGAGCGAACGGATAGAAAAAAATGAAATTTCTTTTAAAAGCAGTTCCAAGGGCATTCAAAAGACGATAAAGAGGCGTTACTTCTCTTGAAAATAGTGTTTTAGAAAATAAACTGATGCGTTACATGTATATCGACAGAGCTCGTCAAAAAAGTTCACAGAAAAAATTTTAGACGGTTTTAGAAAATCATTCAAAATTTAGGTACGATCTCTATTTCAGCAATCGCATCTCCCTGTATGTGACAAGTGAAAGAGACCATTTTATTTATAGCTCACAGCTCGAAGATTTGATACGGCGGAAAATTCGAGATACGTCTTGTTTTGTTGATGACGAATGTTAGTCAGATTTCGATATTCACAGCTTTCAAAAGTGTGATTACAAAAGCCAAAAATAGTATATTACTGTACAAGAACCAAAATGCAGGCATTTTACCCGGCGAGAAGGTACAAATGTTGGATGGACGAGGCAGAAGCGAGTTCAGATATTAAGAGTGTTTTTCCAAAATGACGTAAGTTATACACTATACGTAGGTATAAATGTGAAAAACATTTTAACGTTGGAGATAGAAAAACTTGCCACTCTAAAAGAATAGCTGCTGCGTAGACAATTTTAATAAGTTTTAGTTTAAGAAGAATATTATGTAAGGGAGAGTGGGGAACATTCGGACATAAGGCACATTCACACACTCCATCTCTCTTTACGTCTAATTGTGATTTTTCGCTACCAATCACACTAATATATATTGTCATGTACATGTAATAGTTCTGAATTTTCCATGGAAATCTTTGATTATAGACTAACTTTATGGACTAAAGAAAGCGATAAGAATGTGAAGACAATATCTATGATGATGAGTTAACGCGCACTGAATGAAATCCTTGAAATCCCATTCACAAAAAATATAATGTTTCCTAGCAATTTAATGACAGTTGTTCACGATTTAACAATATATTCAGCGCAGGCCCATGTCTTCTACAAATCTGACATTCAGTTGTTTCCCATTTACGTTCATTTCCCTCTCATCCCACTCTAAATTCTGGAAAATTTGTTTCAGAGAGAAATTAAAAAGGATTGTCGATAGAGGGTCGCCTTGCCAGACGCCTAACACCTTTTTTCATGCCAAAATATTTTTACTACATAGAGAGATGTCAGTCTTGTTTTTCATCAGATAAATAAATAAATAGAGAAAAAAGGAAAGAGAGGAGAATAAATAGGACTGTGATGGTTTGGCAACACTGACAGTGGAGCTACATCATACTCTTACTTAAACGGTGCCTCAACAATGAAGAATTATGTATACTTAAATACAATGGTGCCACAGAAGCATCTATGACAATGCTGGTACCATAACATGCACAAAACGTATGTACGTATGTTTAAATTCAAATACGAGTAGCTCGACCATAATTTTTCACTTCTTGAGAAAATCTATCATTACGAATCACAATTTACGGAAGCTAAAAAATGAACATTTGAACAAGACATTACAGTACTGAGAAAAATTAGGGTACACTAGTAATTTCTACAAATTGGATAGGGAAACTGGGACAATCGAGATTCGTAGCAGAAATTACTACAAAAATAGTAAAATATGTTATCTGAGGGAGTAAAACAGTACTACAAATATTAGAATATTTACAATAAATAGTAATTTCCACAACTGCGATGAGAAAAGTTACTATATTTTGTTTATAATTAATACAATCCATTTCTCTCAGCTAAGCCGTAAAATCCCTTCATATTCTATTTTTCCCTTTTCTTTAGGAACTCACTCTTTTTCGCCAACAGCATCGCATAGCCCACTAGTAGGGCCTAATCTTCTCGTTTTTATTAACTGGAAGTAGAGAATTACTATATTTGATTGAAAAAAATTGAATTAGTTTTTCCTTTTTTTCATCTTTTACCCGTTCAAACACGCATTTTAGAGCACATACGCACACATACGGCATCTTTGTTATAGATAAATTGCTACGGGGCCGAATGAGATGGTTTCGAAATTGCTGCCCATAACTTCGAGCGTATGGGTAATCAATAAAAATTTTCGATACTGGTACAAAAACACACACGGTATTTTGTACAAGTGCGAGAAAAAGCCAAAAGAAAAAAAGAGCCCATTTCTCTTTCGGCCGAAAATATAATCAGTGGCCATATTTGAGAACGCAAAAAACAACAATTCAGGCTTGTGTATCCAGCAGAAGAGTGAACGAAAAGTAAAACGACTTGACTAGCAATGTGATTTTTCAAAAGTGAAAGGAGAAAAACGTGATATCCTGCTAAAATGAAATTATTTTTACAAAATCGAATTTTTGAAATAAATATATATTCGCATCTGAGTGTGAAGGTAAAATACGACGGTTATTGTTCAAAAACTGACCCCTGTTTACTACTGTCCAGGTCAACTTAAAGATGGCTCGGCCACAGGGAGGAGAAAAAAAATGGTCAGTGAAGAAAAAGATGGAAAGCATGTGCGGCCAATTTTGTTTCAACATTCAACACACTTTTGAATGTTATATTAGGATTAAAAATTTTTAATTTCAAAAAAACAGATAAGTATAAAAATAAGAAAAGAGTAATTAATATTCAAAAATTATTTAACTAAGTTTCACCTTAAAGGCTGACATTCACTATTCCCACCCACTCTATTAGGATACGGTAAGAACAATTTTTATTCTTTGAAGAATAACACTTGACCTTAATACGAAGAATTAAATAACTTGTATAACTTTTGTCATGAGAAGGATGTGTTATAAGTCTTACATATTTTACAAGGAGCTCTCAAGCGATATAGACAACGATTTACTTTATCACGATTTATAGAAACTCTGCAAGTAGCTATTCAGCCATCTAGGTCCAATAGTTAAAACCGCGGAAGACGTGACAAACCTATAGATTTCATTGACTGGTCGGTAGTCAGATCAGTTCAGATTTATAGTATTTAAATATGCTCGAATTTTAGATCTATATCGGTGTTTCTTAGTCACTTCATAAATTATAGTTTAATTATTTCGAACTTCACCACAGAGCATTTTTTCCACTAAAGTCTCTTTTACCATTATCTATCTTGCACACTTCTCCCTCACCTTTACAGTTCTAAACGAAAACTAGGAAACGAGCACTGTTGGTAATTACAAAGCAAATGGTGGGGAATGTTACAAACTAACAAGCGTTTTCAACGTTTTAATAGAAGTAAACAGACTTTTCCTTTTACATCACTTTCCTCCAAGCACTAAAAAGTTTTGAAACTTTTTTGATTTTAAACTATTTTTTTTTTTTGCTAAACTAATGGAATTAGAGTCTGTTAAGAAGACTATCGCGTATTCTACAAAACTTGTGACAAAAAAAAAAGAAGGAAACCTTCTTTTAGGGTATTACTAACGAGAAAAAGAAAACAACGAATATAAAGCACAACAATTTTCAGTTTCCAAAAAAGTTTCAGATTCAGAGTCCAACAAAATTTTGGTTTCAGTTTTTTTCTCTCTAGAATACGAAGGCTTTATATTCACATAGTAAAATGAGAACAGGGCATAATTTTTTTTTTCACTTTTTTACCACCATTATCAAAGATAAGCTTAATTAATTTAAGAGAACAAAATGAAAAAAACTGAAGTACGGTAATTACATTTCTTTTTTCACCACTTTCTTTTCTCGTCAACTCAAGTGCTTGTATCTAATATTCAAAAAGAATCAAGGAACACGTAATTAGAAGGTGAAAAAGTAATAACCAACACGAAAAGAAAATAAGAACTTCATAGTTTTTTCTGTAGCTTCTTTGGCTCTTCTATTTCAGTTTGGAGGCTTACTTCACAGTAATCAAAAGAAAATATGGACTTCTCGAGCAATGGTAAATAAACACATCCTAAAAAGCGCAGAAAATATTTCGATGATAAATGTGACCCGAGTCGTTAAGCCTCGTATATCATACCAACTTTTTGCCGGAATACTTTGGATGTAAACAGACTTTACGCTCGTATATCATGTCTTTGGGGAGCGAGAATTGCGAATTTTTTTGCCACCTCTATTAACCCCCCCCCCATACTTCATAAAATTTTCACAGAACGTGATTGTTCGACTTTTTCACCATTCACCTTAAACCATACCGCAATGGACGACCAGCAAGCTATCCTTTTTTTATAAAAGGCAGTATCACCTATTTCTTCTAAACAATTCATAGTCAGTTTCAGTTGAGGGTGCGCATGCTCAGATCTATATAATTGTTCGAATCAGCTGATGACTTGACTGGAATTTATACATACACAAAAAATTTTTTATTTTGAAGTGTTTTTTTTTTTTTTACAAAATATTAAATTGTAAGGAATAAAAATTACTTTTCTTTGTATCCACTCTCCCTTGCTTTGAAATTAAAAAATAAGAAATTTAATTGAATTTTTATAATGAAAACCTTTTAATTTTGAAATTCAGTAACAACTATGCTATTACATTTATGAGGTAGCTACATAAGTTACTTTTTAGTGCGTTTATTTGAAATTTTCAGTCAAGATCGCATAAAAATATGATATTCGTGGCAGTTTTACACGAGGGGACTACTTTCTTGGCCAGCAGTTTTTTTTTTTTGGCAAATCGCAAAAAAAATGTTCCGGTCAAAATGATTGATTTTTGGTTTCCAATGGAAATAGATAGTTTGAAATTTGAATCCCCTAGAATCAAAATCCATGCAGTGTTGGAGTAAAATTTGGGCAACAGATGGCGTGGCACACCGTGTTGTAAAATGACAGAAAAGGGACATCAAGCTATGTTAAGCTCAAGCCGGGGTTCAAGTCTCCCATTGCAAGAGTATTCACCTTTGCCAAAAGAATTCAACCACACATCAGTACCCATTTCAGAGTAAAATAGAAATGAGAGAGAATTTTACAAGGGCTTAATCAATGTTCAAAGTAATTTTTCTCAAAAAATGGTTTTTAAATTTCTCAACTTGGAAACATTGTAACTTTACGGACCTTTATACAGTGTCGCTCATTCTATAAGATAATTGAATGAAGATTAATCAATCTGGTTTCTTTTATTTAACGATTCTTTTGTCTCTACTTTCGCCCATGTATGGTATTCAAGCCCCCATGAAAATCTTAAAATTGATAATTTTGAGCTTCAACCATATTTTTCACTCTGGTAAAGTTTTTTTCATGCGAGGATATACTTTTTATCAAAAACTATCAATTTACCAAGTAACAACTGAACTTTAAATAAATTTGTACACATTTTTGCGATAAATTCTCGCAAAACGAGCAAAAAATACTTTAAAAAAAGGAAGAATAAACAACATGGCAGGATGAGAGATTCCTTTCCGTTACATTAGTTGTCAACGAACTAATTATATAGTGTATCCTTTTGTTGCACATAGAATCACCGGATTTATTTCGCAGAGCAGCAGTAAATAATGAGAAAATGAGTTGAATTTTCATCAATATTTTACTTTCCCCGATGTTAATCGGAAAATCAAGCTACTGATTCAGCACTAGCCCATTTTATGGCCCACGCTCTCCTCGCTAATAAATTCAAAACTACGTGCATTCGGCTATGAAAAAACCTTTGGACACAAAAATTCGATTTAAAAAAAATTGACAATTTATGGCGACGCGACGTTAAAATGCGCCATCCAATAGAGGAGCCGTTTTTTCAACACGAGAAGAGACGAATTTCTTACGACACACATTATTTCGTTTTCAGTTTCAGCCGTTTGACATTTCCTTCTGAAAGTTTCGGTTACAGTGGTATTTTGAACAAATGATAAATGTCTACGTGCGAAATAAATGATTGTTGAACGTGGTAATTCAAGTGACGGAAATGTAGCAAGCAGCAACAAAATCGAATAAACTCTATTGGAGGCTAGGATAAGTTACGTCGAAACCATTCTTCGACCTACTAATCTCGTCTTCGACAAAAAAAAAAAAGAAAAAAAGAAAAAAAGTAGCATTAGCATTAGTGAGACTATACCATACTATTATAATAAGTGCTAGAAATACAGACCAAAGAAATGCAAAAATTAGCACTACTTTACTTTATAATCAGCGTTGCAAAGAAATACGTATTTTTTCCTTTCCTTTGATACTATAACTCAGTGAGGTGATTAGAAAATAGGTTGTGAGAATTTGACTGGGTTTGGACATACCCTTAACGTAACTAAAAATTCACTATTTTAGCTTGTTGAATTGAAAAATGATTTCCCCTGCTCCAACCCCCTTCTTCATCAGTTTAAAAACTCCCAAGTAGAATTGTTTTTCACGAAATGGAACCGATTTGATGGGCTGGAGTGGCAACCACAAAGAAAAAAAATTCACCATATACACGGACCACCCTAAGAGTCATACATACATGTTTTTCATGATCTTAGCTTTCCAAAAGTACCCATTTGGCAATTTCATTTGTTTTTCTCTGTGGAGGTGGGTAGGGGAGAGTGCATGTAAATTGTAAATTCCAACATTGAAGCCAAATTACAGAAAAAATACAAAACCGATTGAGCTGAAACGCTTTCACCCCTTCCATAAAATTATGAAGAATAGACTTATCACCTTTTCGTTTAAGGTTACCGATCTATTATAGCTATCATAAAATAGAAATGCTGATCAAGGAAAAATATTTATCCTTGTACGTTAATGCGGAATTTATGAAAATATAAAGACGTTGTTACCCTAACAAGGGCCATGGCACACGTCCTCCAAATTTTGTAAATGCGTATGGCCAGCAGGACACTTCAACAAAACGAAGTTAATTACAAAACAATATTTCAATGATTTTAAGCCTTTCGACGAAATGGTTTTTCCGACATCCGCAATAAATGAAAAGCGTAATTTAGAATATCATTAATAACGGAAATGAACTTGGAAAAGCTAAGCGAGAGGTGGTTTAATTTTCCTCTGGCGTAATCAGCGAACCGTTTCAGAACGCTTTTCATAAAAATTTCGTCGCATGTGCGCTCATTTAAAACAAAACTGCGAAACAGAGCAACAAAGTAGCTTCGTGTACCTACGTATACCTACCTACTAACAACTGAAAAATAAAATAAAAAAGTACAAAAAAGTAAAACAAAAAACAGATAATAAAAAATATGAAAATCAACAGAAAAGAAACACACGAAGATAAACTTTTTCGAGTGCTGTTCTTTCTGCCTTTTAAGCTAACAAAATAATTGCTCGTACGAACTCGTCAATTTTCAATACAAATTTTGTCACAGAGCGAATTTTTTTTGTTTGTATTTTCTTTGTCTCTCTTTTAGTGGTTCGAATGAATGTACGAGTATAACATTTCATTCCTTCTGCATCAATAACTTAATTGTGGAGCAACAAGTTATAAAACACGTATTCCCGCAACGTTTCGATTGACCTATATTTTATTTTTGTATTGATATTCTGTGGTACTTCATCTTTTGTTGGCCATTTTATCTAGTCTTTTTTTCAAGAGGCAATTCGTTACGCCAGTGAGCTAAAAAAAAAAAACGGTTGCTGAGAGCATTTTGTGTTTTTTTCGTATGCGAATGATAACTGCGAAATAAGCTAAAAATTTCAACGAAATTTCATTTCCATAAATTTAAAAGACTGAAAAACTTTTTGAAAAAATTCTACCTATGATTTATTGGTCGTGAGATTAGGTGAGATTAGTTTTTTTTCGAGTTATTTATACAAATATCGAATTTGAGGAATGGACAAGATCGATAGAAAAGTTTCCAAGGCTCCAATTTAAACTGATTTTAATATTGCCCAATTATAGTTTTCGTTTTTTTGTTGTGAACTTGAATGTTTTTAGCCGATACAGAAAATTCGTACTTTTCTCTGGACACATTTGCCGACTAAAATATTTAAAAAAAAAACATATCACCTAGGATAGAAAAAAATTGTACAACACGACGCGACGTCAATTTGGTAAAAATCGTTTCTTATTTCAATCGTCAACTTTACTTCTGAAAGCGAAAATGGATTTTTCTAATGGTATATTAGACGAAACTGAGTTTCAAGAAGAAGCAAGCAAAAGCAAAATACCTGTACCATGAATAATTTAATAACTAACTGTACTTCAAGTTTGAAAATTTATTTGAAAATTGAAACAACAGAAAAATTTATTCAGTCAAAATGACGTTTTAGGAGAAACTTTTGATAAGAGAAATAAGAAAAAAGGAAAGATGGAAGACCATCACAATGTATTTCGACAGTGGGTTTATTTTTTATCGAATGTCAACTATATTATGCCATCTTCAAATGTCACGATAACATTTATAAATATTTTAAGCATTTGTTTCATGTTCTTTGCAAGGCCCAATCAAGATGAACAACTAGAGAAAGAAATCTGATATTGGATCACCAAACTTTATACCAATTTTAGGATAAAAAACTCCCATCACGCACATGGTTACACGATATATCCACTTAATTATTAAGCTTTATTGCCGACAATTGTATTTGATTCAGTATCTGCACAGCCATAGACGACTGACTCTGAGTGTATTTGTCTATATTTGAATGTGTTTGACTATAGTGCGAGTTCTTTCATCATATTTAAGTATATTATTCGTATTTCTCATTCTAGCTCTTGACTGACTTTGTGAATAGTAGTATATTTTAGAATGTAAAATGTCGCTTCGAATTAGCATATTATTTAAGAAGATTTCGCCTGCATGGATTATATAAGGAGAATAGTGAAATATATTTTATGTTGTGATAATGGCCGCAATGGAACTGTCTGAAAAAATTATTATTGGCAAGTCGTCCTTGATGAAGGAAGGATAGGAACTATAAGAATAGTATACTGTACGTTTTCAACTTTGTTTCGGTTTTGTTTGTTTTTCTATTCGAGAGTGCGACTATTTTTATTGCAGCAAAGAAGTCCACATGGTCAGCTGCGATTTAATCACCTCACTTGAAAATGAGCGAAAATGGTTTTTTGAACGCATTTACCTTGAAGCGTGGGTGGAAAAAGACAATATAGGTATTCAGCTTGTACAGTTTTGGCCAGAATTTTTCCACGATTTTGTTTTCTTTCTTTTTCGCATTTTCATTAATGTAAAACGCGTGTTAAAATGAAAAGGAAAACGTATACACAGAACGTGAAGCATACGTCCACGTAGGGAAAGATATTATGTAAATATACCACCTTCACGCCTCAGCTGAGACACAATTTCTGCATCATTTTCATAGTAACTTACGGAAAGTGGTTGAACGAGGGCGAGAAGAAAAATTATACGACAAAGAAAATAGGAAAAAAGGAGCAAATGGCCGTTTCTACGGAGCAACATTTAAATATTTTCACGCTCGCTTGAAATATTAAACTGGCAAAAGAAGAAAAGAAAAACTCCAGACGAAGGATTCAACTGGAAAAGTAGTGAAGAAACTGAGATAAATATTCGTATTATCCCTTTTCGTATGGATTTCGCAATATTCACAGAAAAAATTTTCATTTTAACGAGTAATAAAATGTCCGTAGAGGCGTGTATTAAAAAAAAAAAAAAAAAAAAAAAACGAGAGATGCTCCGTTCAAAACTATTTTCGAAATCGGTGAAACACCTTGTAAATATTATCGAAAATTTAAAAAAAAAAAAAACATTCCACTTTCTGAAGCGGATTGGAAAGTAAATTATTATAGAATATTTAGAAAACTAGTAAAATGGACGCTATAGATGTTGCGTGAACGTGAAACAGAAAACTGCTGCCAAGGATTCGTACTGATTTTAGTTTCGTGACGTCACCACGAAATTCGTCTGTTGAGACGAAATTTTGTATTTACGGCAAATAGGTTATGCAATAAGCGTTACCAATGCGAAGTTGTGAGTTGAACGTGTGTGTTCGGAAAACACGCTTTGGACGAATAAATTTTGGGTACCATAAATGGCAGATCGGTAAAATTTTTTATCAGGAAATTCATTTCGAGAAAATGACCAATGCTCCTTTCATTTTAATAATTGAAGTCGCGTCGGGTAGATTTATTAAATCATACCGAAAAAATATTATTTTGCAAATATACAAAAGTGAATTTTGCACCAGAGCTATTTTTGTTTTGTTTTTGTATCTTCGCAATAAACCAACTTTTTCAAGCAAAAAATATCTCAATTCGTTGAATCGGCCCTTCTTTTTGATGTGTTAACATCTTCATTTTCGGATGCATGAGAGTTAATTTGGAAATTTGCCAACAATTTAAAACTCGATTCTCAATACCTATCGAGAATATCGGTAAAACATAAAAATGATGCGCGCGCCGTTGTTAGTCGTCATTGAACGGCTCTTATCAATAATCTCTTAATTACAGTTTTTCAATTTTTAAAATTACTGTATTATCGTAATCATTTTTTATGCATTCTATTATCATGGAAGATGTTAACACATTAACGATGTAACAGTGATAACTGGACTGAAACTTGCGTTTTATTTATTTCATACCTACATAATTTTTGAAACTTTCTAAAAGCCTTTTCTTCTTAAGCTCTTGTCATACCCTGGTTTCCCCAATATTGATACATAATCAAAAAATTGTCAAAATACTTAGATACTGTACAGTATTGTATCTCAGCATCCCGAAAGCCAAATGGTTGTTAATTTCAGAGAAGAATTAATAATTGTTCAAGAAATACTTCATACGCGCGTTCATTAACAACATTTTCGAATTTTATGCCCCAATAGAAAATACAGAAATGACAGTAGTGTTAATTCAAAATAAAGTAATTTGTAGATGCACGATTTGAAAAATTTCTGCACTGGAATGTAAATCATGTTATTCCTATTTGGAACTAATTTACTCGTAAATCACATTTCGTTTGGAGTCTTTCCGATTTTTCCCCCAACAGTAGCATGAGAATATTGAAAATGTTCATGATTTTTATTTTTTTTTTTTTGGAGTATCCATTCCAAAACTTTACGAAAGAAGTTTGTAAAAAAATATTACCAATTTTTAAAACAGTTTGGAAGATATACCTATTCGTACAAACATCAAAAATCTTCTATATTCGATAAATTAGGAAACAAACGTGTAGAGTTATTGTTTAAAATGCCTCTTTCAGAAGAATTATTTTTCCTTTCATCTTTTCAGCCATTCTAGCGTAAAGAATTTGGGTGTTCTGATGTTTCCATACGCGAGTATGTAGGTCTAATAATAATATTTTATAACGAAATTAATGAGAGAAAAAAATCCGTCGTTTTTGAAAATACGAAGTAGGTACAAAAATTGATTTCTTCTAAAAATTTATTATCGAAATGTGAAAGTTCAGTAATCTGAAAATATTATTTATGGGTAGAATGGCAGTGGAAAATATATGGCAGACCTACGAATCTTTACTAAAAATCATCGAATGTCGAAAAATAATGGGTTCGAAAGAGGGTACAGAAAGATACCTATAATACAAATAATTATTTATTTTTGAGGTCGAAAATATTCCAGTCTTTGATTTACTGATCTAACTACCTACGTAAAACGTGCAATATGTCAGAATGAAAAATATACATGTAAATACTAGAAGAGTTTCAATTAATTCATGCGCCATTTTAAAATAATGCGGAAAAGCGAATAGGAATTATAAAAATTATATTTCCAAAATCAATCTAAGTGAGGTGCAGATTTCCAAACTGCCCTTAGTCCAAAAAAGTTGAAATTTGAGAAATCGTGAAAAACATATTGCCAAAATTGGTAGCGTTGATGCGAACGACTCACTGGAACCTTTATAAAACGGCTCCCGCCAGAAACCCTCACCTCCTATCAATAGTAGCGCCTATGGAAACACAAACAATTGCCAAAGTTGTGGACAACGGGCAGTTTGGTAATTTATTTGTTTCAATTTTTTTTTTACCAGTAGAAATCTGTGAAGGGCCATTCATATACTTAGTGAACTTTTCAAAAAACGTTTTACGAAGTATTTTTTCATGTTTTATTTCAAAAGATTGTAATAAAAGTATACGTAACTTTTCTCATCACAGTTGAGAAAATTACCATTTATTGTAAATAAATCTAATATTTTTAGTACTTTCTACTATCTTAGGTAACAGCAGAAATTTCTGCTCCAAATCTCATATATATTGTCCTAGTTTTATTTTGGTTTTCCTTCCCCCACCAACTAAATGAAAATAAAATGAAAATTGAACGAGGCTACAAATGTTTCTTAAGAATTAGACCTTCAGCCTCCATGAACTCCAACCTTGAAGCATCACAAAGAAGCGATTCAAGGCACCGCAGTCCTCTTTCTTCAAGAAAATACATTTCCATTAAAATACCATCAGTAGAAAATAAAAGAGAAAAAAAAATGATTTCAACCAAAAAACAATTCGCACAGAAACCAGTCGATAAATCTTTTTCGATTATTCTGCGTTAAAGGTTTTTTGTTCCTCCCACTAATTCGCTTAGTTTTTCGTGTAACATTATCCTCGGTGGCAAAACTTTTAATGGAATCTCCTCGATTAGTTGTTTTTTTCTTGCCGTTCGATAACTTAACTCTAAACGATTAATTTCTACTTCACTAACCTTCGACTGTTAATTTATTCGATATGCAAGAAATCTTCAGCTCTATTCGGCCTCGCCTTTCTGTATGATCACATCCGCATAAATTTGGTACACTTTCTTCACATCGTTTATGAACGTTCATATCACATGCTACGCAAATAAATATAACATATTAGAATAAAATATTAAATTATAAAATGAAAACACGAATACGATTTTTTTTTCCTGAAATCACTGTACCTACCCTCAACAATTAGAAAAGAGTAAAATAAAATCGTAAATGAAGTTAGAACATATCAAATCTACAACATAAGTATAGATATTATACGAAGCAAAGAATAGTCAAGATAAAATATTTTTTATATCAATATAGATATCATAGTGAAAAAAGAACATACAACATTTAAAAATTTCATGCAAACCATGCAGAAGAATTTAAAAATAATCAAGAAAAAAAATTCAACAAAATATGAAGACTACCTACTCTTACCAGAATCGATTTTGCTTTAGGAATCTAATTAAATTAGTTGTAAAAATACTGGCATGAGATCGTCGAACTCGAAAAGTTAATAGCCCTATCCGGATGATTAAATTTTGTTTACTTTCACGTATCGATTTTGAATTAAAGTAGTTTATTAATCTCGACACGATGATGATGAAAATTAATTAATTTCGACAAGATTGTTCTCTCATTCGAGGACGATTTTTGTGAAATACTGACTACAGGTATCAAATTTCAAGCATAAGGCTGCTTACTGAAAACTGTAACTTTTCTAATTATGTTCATTCCCTAACGACACTATAAAGGTGAAAAATGGATTCATCCAAAACAGCGGTGTATTCTCACCTTCGAATAGATACGTAAGCTCCAGGTAAACATGAAATAAAAATTAGAAAATCCGTTTCGAAGCGACTTGACTGCAAAAAATTGATTTTGAGAAAATGTGAACTGAACTTCCAAAGTGACCCTATGACGAGATTGAACCAACGCAGTTGTTAGTGTCTACCTATATCCTTACAACGTCTCATTTTTGGATTGATTGCAGATTAACCATAGAGGAAAAGAAAGATGTATCAGTCAGGTTACTTAAGATGATATGTTTCCAGTTTTGATAGAATAGGATTGTTTTTTTTTAAATCACTTCCAACGATGAAACTGAGCCAAAATGTTTTGGATACATTCTCATAAAACTCCATAAACAGATTTCACTAAAAGATTTTTGCTCCAATTAATTTTTTTTAAATTACGATTTTATGTTTTTTTTTTTTTTTACATGTTATATTAACAACAGAGCAGGATGGATATTCTGGCTTTTCCAGGTAACCAGGTAAATAAAACATGGCGTTGAGATATTTAAGGAAATACATTCAAAAATAAAGTATTTTTATGGTAAACATGGAAAATCATTGCTACAGTTTCCTTTGCCAGAGTGGCTACTTCAAATAAGTTTCTTATATTGACGACTTTGGTTTACAGATTGATCAAACTTGAACAAATATAACTTTTCTACCTTACAAATTTCAATCTACTGTCGAATGGGGCGACTTTACACACTTTTTTTATGTTTTTCAACTTTGTCCTTTAATAACTCCTCCAATTTTGAAGCTATTGAAGTGAATTTGGTTTTAAAATTTAGGTTGAACATTTCTTAACACAATTGTAAAAAAAAGTTTGAGTTTGCAGCCTTCCTTCTATTTTTTATGATTTTTCAAAAAATTTGTGTAAAGTCACCCCTCAGTGGGGCGACTTTACCCATCAATTTGTTATTGACGGGTTATTGATGGGTGGGGAGGCAAAATTTAAGGATGTTTATACTCAGACATACGATTGAAAAGAAACTAGTCAAGTTACAACTTCAACCGTGTGAAACCGAACTGAATATTTTGAGTGTTTGTGGTTAAAAAAAAAAGACGAATAAGAAAAAGGAAAAAACCATATCGCCTTTTTATTTTCTTGTTCTGTTAAAGGGTGAAGTGAGGTAGAGGCGGCGATCTTTTTTTAATTTTCCTCCTTCTACCTGCTTTGATCCAAATCGTATTTCGGTTTTAATTTTTGCCTGGCAATTTATTTATTGGGCTAAAACGAAGTGGGTAAAGTCGCCCCTTGAATGTAAAGTCACCCCGTTCGACGGTATTACTTTGAATTCTAAGAAAAAAAAGAAGTTCAGTCTATGATGAGAACTAAAAATTTCAGGTATATGGTTCCTTTTGCCCGGGAATTTTCATATAACTTAGGTTGAAAAAAAAAGGGGGTGAGGAATATAGGATTTCTGGGCCAGAAAACCTGAAGGGTTCCTGAAATTTGAGACTTCTTGAAAAAATAGTTCGTTTTGCCCGACTCTCCCTACGCGGCTTCATTGTCTTTTTTCACAAATCGTCCCGTTTTTTCGTTCGACTCATTCTAGTCATTATTGTTCGTTCCCATTAGTGAATTCAGCTCACGGTTTTGGAAGTGCGCTACGGTTGGATTTTAGTTTTTTATAATGCCAAAACATGATTATAATTCGATTAAAAAAAATAAAAAAATAAACACGAGACTGAATACTCGAAAGAACGAACATGATCCGCCTAACCAACCAATAGTTACAGAGTAATGAGCCACGTGTTTGTCCTTTCTCTTTTCGCGTCACCGACTGAAAATTTTCAATTTTGCGAGTAGGTCATTTTGGAAAAGAACTTCTCAACTGAAAATTTTTCCTCTTTTCTTCTTCCTGACTTTTTTTTTCAAAAAAATTTATAATTTATAAAATTTCTTTGAACAGCCTCCATTTTTCAAAATCCTTCTCAAACGTTACAAACGATTAAATGAAATTTGCGCTCCGTAAAAGTAATCACAGAAACAATTTTAAAAAAAAGCAGTAACGGTTGCGCATGGGGTGAACAAAAAGAGTTTTTGAAACAAACATCATACGATGAGGTATGATACAGAATACTTCCCTCAAAGATATGCCACGCAGATGACGAGCGAGTAGAAAAAGAAAACGAAGAAAATATAAAAATACTTTAAGGAAGGGTTTAAACAAAGTTTCTATAAAAATACTTGAAAGGCGGAAAAATGAAAACCTTTTAAAACGAGTAAAAAAAAAAGAAACGATTTTGTAAAGAAAACTGATGAAAAGAAAAGCAAGCAAAAAAAAAAAAAGTAAAAAGAAAGTCAAGTCAAAAAATATAATAGACAGGTTTTTCTATATTTTACGATTATCTTAAATCTTGATACGAACACTGCACAAAGTTATACAATATTATCGAATATAGAACGCTGGATAGAGCTTAGATTTTTCGCCACAAATACAGAAAATTGCGTAGAAACGCGTGTTTTCCGTGAAATTTCTCATCTGCCGCAAAACGTCCACACAAAACAAAGAAACGAAGTCGAAGATTCGAGGTGTTTATATGAGAGACAGGTTATTTCGTTCGACACAATAGAAAAATTGAAAGAAAGAAAGATAGGAAAAAAAACACGAAAAGTTACTTCGAAGCGAAAAGAATTATAGCGTCCATCACAATCAACAGGTGTAAGTGAAAATTGATATTAGGAGGAAGTTCTGAAATGCTATCCGCATAGGTACAATTTTGAAACTAATGAATTTTGATTTTTCAGTTAACTTTGTAAAATTAATAATACGACGGTTCATATCTCCATTCTCATTCCCCAATTCGTCTTTTTCAATAACTAAACTTCTGAAAATCTCACCCTTTTTTCAAATAGCACCACTAATCACAATAAGTGCGAAAAATCATTTTTTCCAAAAATACTTTTTCAAGGTTGAAAAAATATCACCTTTTGTACTGCTCTCGACTTCATGGGACTATTTTCTCATTATCATAATTCATAAGCGTTGGGATTCGAGAAACACATTTTGAAAAGCTAAGAACAATATTTATTCAAACCACATCATTTTATTCACCTTGAAAAACTTTTTTTTCAAACGTAATTTTGACTTTTATATTGTTACTTCCTGGTATTTTATCCGACAAAATTTGCCTTTATTTATTAAAGGCGGTCAACGATGGAAATTTTGTGTATTGTTTTTTTGAAATTTGAAAAATCTAAAAGCTTATACTGAGATCGTACACGAGAAAAACTGGCAGGTATTTCATTTTTTACGACCAAAAAATTTACCAAGGTGAATACGTGTGGGCGGGGGGAAGTAAAAAAGGATCATATCCACGTCGTCAAGTACGAACTACGAACTCACATTCCTTCCAAAGTGCTTATCCGGATTTTTCGCCCCTGCAAATTGTTTCGCATTCAAAAGAAGCCTTCAGATGGCTGTATCAAACTTCTAACTGTACATAAAATTCAACTTGAAAACTTTTTCGTCTGTCTGGCACTCAGAACTTGAGTGATAATGAAACATTTTCAACGTTTTTTTTCCCGCCCCAGGCTCGCGTATTTAATTAAAAGTCTATAGTTAAATAATCTAAAAAAGAAACAGAAATTCTATTTTCTCGTTTCAACGCTTATCACTTTTTTTTTTGTTCGAAAAATTGCAAAATGGCGATAATTAAAAAGTTTTTTCACTTGCTTACACCAGTTGGTTATTTCAGATGAATACTCGAATTACGCTATTCTTCAATCAATTTACTCACGAATGCTCGAAGAACTCATTAAATTCTGTATTATTATTATAATATGATGAAATTTTTACAAAGTTCGCACAAACGCGATAGTAATATTTTGAAAATTATTCCATTTGAAACGTAATACTATAAGTTCACAACATCTTGAAAAAGTTTTTGTGCGATGCTGATAAGAAAGTACTTTTTTTCATTTGAAAGAAACCATTACTTGGAAGATACCTATCGTATTTTCGATCTCTTAAGAGATTGCAAATGGCTAAGAGCGAATATTGAAATCGAGTAAGGTACCGCCTATAGACTACTTACCTTAAACTGAAGTACCCATACAATAAATTTGAAAAATAATTTTTTCTCCGCAATTTCGAATAAAATGAAAAGAAAATCAATTTAATAACTATTAAAGAACTCGAGTTTTTTAATTTTGTTGAAATCTACCATTTTGAGTTGTTCACATTGCATTGGAATACATTGGAAGAAAACACTTTCAGTTTTTGTAAAATTTTCTTCAGACTACAAACACAAAAAAAAAGAAGTTTTCAAAAATTTCCTGTGCAAAATATTTACTTTGAAGCGTAATTTATTTAATGGAAGTTCTTCTGTATATATTTTCTAAATGTGATAACATTTTTTTGTTTGGACTTCAGTCACTGACTTATTGAAGCTATCTTGTGATCTGTATACACACTTACAAAAATTTTAGTCATCCAAGGATAATCTGTATTTTATTTGATGGAAGCTTAAAATCACAACAATTATTTTTCCTTGAAGAAGATAAACAATCACTACTAGCACTATTCTACTACCACCACCACTACAACTACTTTCACTATCTCCACCTCCCTCACCTATTTTTTTCACGCTTTGACCATCCCTCTCATCGGTCTTCTTCTCCTTCAGAGTAAAAATCTAAGAAAATTTGGGTGCAATAAATTTGTAAAATTTAAATGTCCACATTCGCCAAAATCTTGACGTAGAAATAATTTATTAGGTTTTCAAGCACTCACGAGTACATTGAAAAATTACGGCCACGCTAAGGAGAGAAAATGAAGAATGAAGTTCAAATTTGAAAAAGTTATAAGGCGATGGAGAACATCTTGCTGCGGACTGATCTACACGGCTACACGCATAGAGATTAGATTTCTTCAATAAACACACCCCCATACACGAGCATACGATATGAGAAAATGTAAAACGCACGTGGACAAAATTTTAATGAACTAGTCGACGATAATTATTAGTGGGAGGGGAGGACGTAGAGGTAGTAAAACTCAACGTATTGGTTAATAAAAATGGCTGTACGCAGAAGAGAAAACGTAGTCAACGCTTCAATTTTGGTCCCAGATGAATGTTTTAACGACAAAGTCAAACGAGATCTTCTGGAGGCTTGGCCGTTTTAATGGAATTTGGTGTAGCAGAAGCAGTAAGCTCTAATTTTTCAGTCAATAAAGACATTCGACAGAGAAGGGAAAAAAGTTAATAATCCATCGATGATTGCTGCGCTAACTGAAAGTATAGTGAACTATATAGTGATACGCAAATGGTTGTAAGTGAAAAATGTTTTCACGGTGGGAAAGAAAAGAACGTGATCAGTCCAGATAATCAATGGAATAGAATAGATAACGTCATTTGATGAAAATTTTTAAGTCATCAAAAATCTGGATAGTTTGGGTTCTGGTCACCTGCAGCGCTAGTGCTGCTGTAAATTCTAGTTTTTCATCACCAGCCGTCAATCTCAACATGCACAATTATCTATCACTATATATCACCACAATAATATTATATGTAATTATTTTATAAACATCCGATATCAATGAATATACATGCAAAGGAAAAAATCTCTCTTTCCCACAAATTTCTGCGAATAAAAGATTGGTTTAGCTAGAAGAACTTTTCCAAGATTTGCAACATTCCAATCCACATTTTAACATACCTAGTACTTAATTTAGTGAACTTGAGTTTTTTAGGATAAGGGCACAAACGCAATGGGTATTCGGATATTTTTGATACATGATATTTCTAATACAATAAATGTTTACTAATTGCAATTAAAATGATGGTAAGTTACAGTAGACCTATCGACTTTTAGCCCAGAAAAGGTTAAATACATCACACCCTCCCTCATTTTATTCAATAAAACAATTGCGAAAAAAGCTGCATCTATCTGTGAAATATTAGTATCCAGCATCGAACGTCGTAAAATATTATACGTTGAATTTGAACTGAATTTTATACTCCAGTGAATTCGTTGAAAGGAAGGAAACTGGAAATCATACGCTGCCATATGGGAAAAATAGCAGATAAGAAACGTTCTTCTTTTCAACAAAATAACTTCAATAAACTGACTCTAAAGATAAGGAAGTAGAAGAGTAAGTTTGGTTTTACGTCAAAAATTTTTATTCAGTCTCAACATTTTTTTTTTATTTCTTCTTTTTAGAGGAATAAAAATAAAAAAAAATCATTTTTCTTATCTATAAATGAAATGAAAATTATTCTTAATCTTAAGGGCAGACCAACAAATTCATTCATCGTAAAAGAAAGTTCTTCGCAGTACTTCCCCTGTTTTTTTTTTGTTTTTTTTAAAGAAAATTCCTTTTGAGATTTAGGAATTTTTCTTTCTTAAAATAATTGAAATAACTTTCTTCATGAAAAAAGTGACGGGAAAGTTTTATCCTTACGTAGCTTATTACACTCAGGACAGAACAGAATTGTGCGGTTTTTTTTTTTTTTTGTTTTTTGTTTCTCCAGCAAGAAAATAATTTCAATTTTTCATTTTGAGAAAAAAATAATAATCTGCTAGCAAACTTGAAAACCCTCGGAATAAAACCATCTCAGAACTTTTTGTAGCTCTAATCATCCTTTGCGCTATGACCTCAATTAAAATAGACAATGAAGTTTTCAACTACAGCCTTGTTCGGAATTTCAATTTTCTGATCGTTAATGGATCATCATGAAGTAAGGGAAGTCCGTAATTATATTATAGAAAATAATTATTTAAAAGAGAAACGTGAGATTTAAAAATAATAGCATTAATACAATAATAAAAATTGGAAAATTAAAAGCAATTAACTAACCAACGAACGACCAAGAAAATGAATCAAAGAGATAATTTATAAGAACCTTTCTATGACGACTTGACAACGGCGCGCGCATCATCATGTTTTGCATTACGTTTTACCATCATACATACGTACATATCGATTTCAAATATCGAATTTAATTTTGCATTAAATTTCTGCCCCCGTGTAATGAAAAAAAAAAAAAAAAAAAAAAAAGAATGTCATCACATAAAAATTATAATGCATTTTTTTGACTGATTTAGGATTACCAAGAACTAAGAGATTAAGTTATTGATTATTTAAACATAGAAAATTGATGGTAATTTTTTTGGACTGGGCAAATTCTGGATTTGACCCGGCGATGATATGTACTTATCATAAAACATACTCAGATGAATATGCAAATTCGAGTTTCAAATGTCACCTTCACAGAATAATTCATCCAAGAATTTTTTAAAGGGGAAAAGTTTTTAATATTCCAAATACATTATAAGGAAGTTTTAAAACCGGAGAATTCATTATGTTTGAAGCTATTTTCTGTTTTCCGTTTTCGACAGCACTCATCTTTTCATTTGACTCGTTGGAATCATTTTTCCGGTAATACTCGGAATAGTATCTACTTTTTACTGGAGAGCAGAGCATTATTTACAAATAAAGTGGAAGCAAACTTTTACCTAATACATTTTTGAAATGTTAATTCGAAAAATTGGAATCAATATTATATTATTGACATTTAGATATAAAATTAATGAGCCTTCGCTGTTTTTCCTGCTTTGATTTCCGTAGGCTTTCAAATTTTCACTCACCTATACGACTAAATAAAAGGTTACCAACATTTTGTTTCACCAAAAATGTTAGTACCGTAGGTATTAATACGATAACAGAGTCGTTAGACATATTTCTCTAATAACAGACATTAAAAACTGTTTGTCATTAATGTTATTAATTTCTCTCAGTGTGTGGCATTGGTAATTTTGAAGGAATGTCGAAAATTTGTTGAAAATAAATATTATTCTTCAGCTCGAAGACGGCTATATAATCAAATGAACGCCATAAATCACGATATGAAAATTAATTCTACCATTATTACCAACGAGTAAAAGTTTTCAACGAATGAAAAAGAACGAAATATATACCTCATAATCAACTAATTGCAATTTCAAAAATATCAGGTCGGAAATCCTTTGGTCTGAAAAAAAAAGAAAGTGTTTTGGCCCTAATTATGATTGTTTCAAAGGTTTGAAAGTAAACGTATAGGTACCCGAAAACCAGACTTCGAGCTGTCACCAATAATATGATTCAGGAGGAAAAAAAAGTTTTGTAAAAGTTTTCTACAACTTTTTTCATTAAGCCATGAAAACTAAAAGAAAGCTACTACCATCCGATAGACGTGAATTTTTTGACAACATAAATAATAAAAATGAAGACGGTCCGAATTCCTTGTTCTTCCATAAAATACGACAGCAAAAATGAAAGAATAAAATAAAGAATGGCCATAACTTCATCGAGGAGGAATAGTTACTCGCATAATAGACAAAAGTCTAAAACGTACCACGTACTAAATTATTAAACGGACCACCCCCACACTTAGGGAAAATACAAAAATTTTCGAATTAATTTTCGTGTAACCTATTTGGCATTCTTTTCTTTTTTAAATTTCTGTTATTTTGTTGTTTTAATTGAAAAAGTTTTTGATAATTGACTATTCCTCGTAAGTTTTGGTTTTCAGTCACAATTTAAAAAAAAATCAGGCCACTCTAAATTAGGTATTTAAAGGTATAGCTCATTAGATTTTGTCGGATTAAAAAAAAAAAAAAAATGGACTAAAATTTTCAGACTTCCTTCTTCAAAACTTATAAAGACAACAAAAAAACCCTACGTCAAATATATTATGTACATTATACCTGCTAAAGGAAATTAGAATAAATGGGAAATTAATGAAAACCTGCTTGAAAAGGTCTGAAAAGGTTTATCCGTTTGCGGCAAAATAAATTAGATTAAAAAAATTCGAGACAGTTATTTGGAGTAAAAGACCTCATGAATACCGTATTGCCTCTAACTGGGTACGGGGAAAATGGGATTCGAGAAAATGGATTGTTGGAAAAATGGGATCCTTCATACCAACGACACTTTTAAAAATACTCAAGTGGTCATTTCAAATACCATCCAAAAACCAAAAGATTGTTCACAAAGGCCCATATAACAAGACGTGTAATACTTCCGAGTCGAATCAACTAGTGACGACTCGATCAAACCAAAATTGAGCAGTCCCGATTTCAAATACATTCAGCAGAACCACCAACTAAACGTCTCTCTTTGACAACAATGAACGAGCGGAGAAGTGAAGAAGAATAATAAACCGTCATCGGTGGTCTGCTAAATACCTTCTATGTGATGAAAATTTTGAAAATGGCATGTGTTTGGCTTCGTTGAATTTCTCTATTCAAGATAAATCCAACGAGCCCGAACACATAATTTTTTTAAATTTTATCACATGGCAGGTATTTATCAGACCACCGATGAAACACATTTTCAAAAATGCTAAAAGTTGTATTAATGAGAATACACCGCAGTTTGAGCAACTTAAAACACAATGTACTTACATTTTTTTTCTACTCTCTACATTCGACCTCGGAGAGGAAATTGTTGAGAAAAATTTTGCAATAATTCGACAAAGAAATAATAAAATAAATTTTTTTTTTATTTTGCTTTTGTTTTTAAAACAGCTTCTCACCTGAACACCTTAGTCCTTGATGAGTAATTCCATGCAGCATCGATCCACAATGGTCACAAAATGTAGGCGTGATATACGTATGTACTTGCCATTTGTGCTTTGCTTGTTCGGCCTTTTGTTAAGAAAATAACAAGAAATGAATAGAAAAAACAAAACAAAAAAAAAAAAAAAACTACTATAATACGAAAACTCAAAAATAAAGAGAGTCCGAAAATAATTAACCTAAGCAAAAAGAAGTGTTAAAGCGAGTATTCATTGAAACACAAAAACGTGGGGAGAAAAAGGAAAAAAGAATTTGCTTAATTTAAGTATAAATTTTAAAAAATGGCTTTTCTTGTTTAAAACATGCATTTTTTCGGTTTAGTTAGACTACCTGTATAATTAGTTTCATACAGACGTTTTTTCCCGTCTAAATAGCTTAAGCTATATGTATAGAATATATAGGTGCTTTCACACTGCAAACGAATGGCAGCTGTGATACAGCCGTCCAAAACTCAAGGCAATCATATAGTGCTCTGCCATTCGGGCAAAGTGAATACTGAAGAATAAATGTGTGCTGTCACACAAATGGTTTTTAATCGAGGATATGAATTGTATTTAATTAGGGTTACATAGCTTCTCTCACGTCTAAAATGTTTCCGCCTTGTGTGAAAGCTTGTAGCTGGATGGTAAAAATCCAGCTGTCATCTTCCACCCAAAATAATCTTAATCATGAATTATAAATTTTTAATGATAATTTATATTATGTTACAGTTAATATTAATTACCAGATATTATAGATAATTCCCAGTCATTTTTTATTTTGCCGGGTTTTTTGAATTTACAATTTTTTCCCAATATTGCCTAGGCCAAACAAAGAATAATCCGATTTTCACTGCCATATTAATAACGCCTGTCAGAACGGAGGACAAAATAGATAAAAAAACGGAAACGGAAAATACCTAAGATAATTTACATTTTACCAAAAGAAAGAATTAGGCAAAATACATTTACATGAGACATCTAAAATCGGATGAAAACTTAGTCATCATTATGTAGACAATCTAGACCAATTTAATAATACCTAGACAAAATAGACAATATTATGTAGACTATTTAGACTATTTTAATAATACACAGACAAAATAGACAAAACCGAATTTTATCGACTATTCGAGGTAAAGGGATGAAAGTTAATATGCCTGAGAAAGTTATTAACTATATTATACTCTTAGCATAGTATTTTGCGGAATTTTTAGGTAGGTACAAAAAAAGAATAAAAATAAAAAATATAAAAAATTACCTGTGCAACAAATCAGAGTCCAGATAAATGAGATAACGTTATTACGAGTAAATTGTAACAACTACCTCCCCACCCGTCCACCAAAACATAATAGGTAAATTGTTCTCACCCACCCCACCAACCACCTCACCTCACCAACCACCACATTCACTTTAAATACACACCTACCTCACCAACCACAGGTAATATTAATATTAACTATAGGTCATATGACAATCTAATAAACTGTCTTCTGAATTTTATCTAGGTGATAGAATTTTCAACTAGGTGTAATTGAAATTTACCAGATACTCTACATAAAAAATTCATATAATCCATTTTATGAATTTTGTCTAGGTAATATTAACATGGTCTAGATAATCTACATATTCATTTGTAAATTTACATCAGGTTTTTTTATTTTCTACATTTTTCATTTGGACTATATCTTCCGGTTGGCAATATGTATAATGGCTAGACAATCATGACCTTCCAATTTATTATCAATTTTGACCACCGGTTCAGGTAGGCATTGTGAATATGGCTAGGCAAAATATATGGTAATTCATTTTGACAAGTCAATTTGGAAAAAAATACGTATATATTAATAATGCCGGCAAATTAAAAAACGAGCCAAAATTATATATTTCGACTAGAAATCAAGATTGACTGCGACATATGTACGTTACTTTTGATAGGTATTTTAAATTTTTAAACATGCCAACAAAAGTACATAATAATTATACTTATTTCAAAGCAAGGTTGTGTAATATTTTTCTTGAATGAAAATAGTAATAGAAAAACTTTTTTCCAATTAAAATAGAAAATACATGAAAATATACTCTTCCTTTATAGTGAAAAAAAAAAATGTTCATTAAAGATACAACTATAGGAAGGCGAGACTAAGGCAATTAGGATTCATTTTCTTTAGAAAGTTCTACAATGTAACGTCAAAATTCTTTTCAATAGTGAAAAACCAATTTTTCGAAAGAGTAAAACATTCTTTTTTCAGGAGAAAAAAAAAAAAAAAAAAAAAAAAAAGAACAATGCAAATAATTGGATTTATGATGCGAAAAAATCAAAAATAACATAGAACCTTCGATTTTGGAAGATTTCAAAAGTACCCGGACAAAAGTTTAATCAATTCTTCAATTTTTTCCCAATTTTATCGAATTTATTATTCAATTTTTTCCAATTTAAACATTACACCGTACAAAATTTCTCGTGTGGTGCAGTTTGTGTAGTACGCACCACACGTTTCACTGGCCATGTAACGAAGTAATGCAACAGTATGAGAAAAAACCGCGACTAAAAGTTCCACCTATAACTAATGAGAAAATTTACGAAAAAAAAAAAAAAAAACACGAACCGAAGAAACAGCGTCGAATTCGTATTTACGGCGCATATATAGGCAATTATGGCGACACTCATCTAGTAGAAATAGCTCCAACATGTTTCAAGTTGACGACACGACGCGAAAATATGAGAGAGGAGGGTGGTAGAGGGAGGTAATAATAAAGGAATTATAAGACGCGGAAATTATGAAATATTGCGTTTTGAGAGGAAGAGACGGATCCCCTTTTCTCTCACTCTTCAGACCTCGAAGAAGCCGAGCACACGTTTAAAGGATGAGGATGAAGTGAGGAATTTGAAAGGCACTATAATGTTATCGTCGATTCGTCAGATTAATACGAATACAATTACGAAAAGCTGTCATCAATGTGCTCGAAATTTGTGTAATAGTTTTGCCCTTCCTCGCGAATGGTCATCCAAAATTTACGCAGCCAAATGAAAATTTGTGGCACACGAAGCTATTATTGTCGTCGTGCGAAAATAATTTTTTTTTCTTTCGTTTAAGGGCACGCGTTGATTCTAATTCATTACGCATTTCGGAATTATAACGAAGTTTTCAAGGACATCAACACGCTCAAATCGTAGCGAATTTACGGGCTAAGTTGGTTCAACGAAAACATTTTACCCACTGCTAAAAAAATCACTTCGATAAAATTATTAGCCCTTTTAGCTGCCGCATATATATAGAGGATAAACTGAATCGCATTAAAGTGCTACCGATGTTTCTCGGACGCCATAATGCGGTAGGAATAGACAAAATAATGTAAGGAACCCTATGGGCAAAATATTTTGAAAACGGATCCGTTTTATTCCGGGTTATAATCCGTTTCTGGATTAAAACCCGGAATTTTCCTGTTGTCCGGCTTCTAAAACGGATTTCGAACGGATTGTAATCAGTCTTGCCGGAAATGAGTCCAGATTATTTTCCGTGAAGGCTGTTTTATCATACTTGTTGGCTCGGGTTATAATCCGTGAAACCGTTTTACAAACGGATTTAGAAAAATTTCCCAAAAATTATCACTGATTATAATCAGGAAATCCGTTTTACAAACGGATTAGGAAAAATAATCAAGATGACAAAAATATCTGCAAATTTTCAGATCCGATGGTCGAAAATAAAAACGGACTGACAACGGATAAAATTCTCATTTTGCGGATCATTTTCTTATTTTTTGCCCATCGGGGGCGATACTGGTGGTTAAGTGAACATACTCGTACCTAATTCGCTAGCCCACTTCTAAATACGCCATCGTAGTATAACCCCCTTTTTCTGTATTTATTTTTCATATTTTTTTGATGTACGCGAGTATAGAATCTTTCGATTCAGATGCACCGTTTTTCATCGAAAAATATGGTAACTGAATGTTTTTAGGAAATATACTTTCTCCCCAGGGCTTTGCTTGTCAAAAAATAGACAAGTTTTACATCAAATCTACTTCTCTTCAACATGTCAGGTGAATATAGTTGCTTTAATGGTATGTACGAAATTACGAATATAAGAGAGAGAATCAATAATACATGAAAATTTGTTTTTCTACAAAATTAAAATAACGATAGGAAATTGAAAAATAATCTATCAAGTCCCGAAGACGGAAGATCTAGTCACTTATTTGTTGAACAATAAAATTAAAATTATAAGAAAAATATTTCGATATCCTATATTAATATCAAATTTTAATATTTTGCTTTAGATGCACAAATTTTTCTAATAAAAGTTAGTTTACGTTCTAGTTATAGAGTAGCCCACTTATTTGTAAAATAAATTTGGGTAAGCATATTTAAGGTCTAATGTTGACTGAAACAAACTGAATTCATTGGCTGTTAGTGAAATTCAAAATGACTAAAGAATAGAAGTTGGGTTTCAAAGATAATCATACACAAATCAGTAACCATAAAATAACTTTGGAAAAAATTTAGTAACAAAAATAAAATTTTCAGAAATCAAAGACGAAAGAGTGAATAAATAAATAAAAACTGAATAAGTGCTGATAGTACAAAGTATTTTTAGTGGACGCACACAGACAAAGGCACACGCATACGCAAAAAGAAAAGTAACTGTGAGTAAAGAAAAAATAAATCATACGCAAAATATTCAATAGTATAATTTCTGTAATTTTTTCAAACTTATAGTCCCCATCCCTCCATCTTCGTAACCCTCAATGAAGGTCGAAGTAAATAACAGATACAGCTAAAACAAAAAAAACATTCTCGGTCACATATAAGCAATTGAGTAGTAAAAAACAAGACGGCGCGATTTCCTATAAAATCTACTTTTGAGAAAAACGCATTTTTGAAGTTTACATGTGAGCCAAACTGATATTAAAATCAAGTTAGGACGATGAAACTTGAAATATATATTGAGGAAGACTTGCCAAAGGAGAAGTATGTGCAGTACTTCAAATGACCAATAGAGAGCAGCATATGAAACTGTCTCTAAATCCCCTTCTTGCGGCTCTTGGATTTTTCATGCTAAGTACCAGTTTAGAAAATTGTAAAAAATATTTAAAATATCTACTATTGTAAAATTGTTATAACATTCAGAAAATGAATAAAATTTATTATAATAGCCTTCTGCTGCGGTTTTAGTGGAAATTTTTTTGCTCATTGCTTCGAGCCACAAGTTTTCACCAGTTAAAATAAGGTATTTTCATTTTTATAATTTTTTTTTAAACAAAAAATCTATTATCAAAAAAATAATTGTATCAAGGATGAAACTTTAGTCAGCCCATATCTCGAGAACAAGAGTAGATATCAAGATTTGGTAGTGAAGGGGATTGTTTCCTACAACTAGATTCTGCAAAAACGCACCAAAAAGCGAATTTCGACCCAAATCTCCTTCTGGCCTTTTACTACTCAAATTTACTTGTCTGTTTCAAAGAAAACATACATTTTTTAATTGATATTTGCGCAGGAATTTATTTTAGCATAAAATAGGGATGTTAGTCGAAAAAAAGAAAACGAACAGAAAATACCTAGGTATGTGCTCGAAGTAACAAATTTGGCCTTTCAAATAAACATGTATACTACATTCCATAGGATGAGATGGTGTGGTAGTTTCTTTTCTTTTTTTAAATACACATACATAGTACACAATACGTATTCTGAGGCTGCTCGAAAACATGCAATTATCACAATGAACTCTCAAAAATATATATAGGTCATAAATGTCGCAAAATAGAAGTAAAATACATCCAAGAACAACCAAACACTATAAAGAAGAAAAACTTACGAGTATAAAGGTGAATAAAGAAAATAACAAAATTTTATTCTAAAAACCTGGAAACAGGAATCGCATCGTCCAAATACAGATATACAGATGAAAAAATCCCATTCCATATAGAATAACAATATTAGTTTCGTGCACCAATCAAGTAAACATTAACTCATCAACAATAAAAATACTCAAGGCATTAAACAAGAAATATTAAATTTAGTCCAAACAAAGAAAGTAAAATAAGAAGAAAGTAAATGAAAAGTCGGTTGTTCAAAAAAAAAAGAAGAAAAAAAAGACAGAAACAAAGAAAGAAAAAAGTTGAATAAACTTATTAAAAGTTTAGTCTCAAACACACACTGCAGAAATATGGTGAAAACACAAATACATAGCCATACACAACAACAAACAACAAAATTTGATAAAAAATCAAATATACATTCAAAATCCTCAAAAAAATTTCAAAATTGAAGAGTTTAAGAAAAATAAAAACAAAACAAACAAAATTTAGAGAAAAAAACAAAAAAAAAAAATATATATGAATCTGGTGTTAGAAAGAGGGAGAATGGAAATTTCTAACCTTCGCATTTCATGCCTTGGTGAATAACGCCATACAGGAGCGATCCACAGTGGTCGCAGAAAGTGGGCGAACCGTATGTGTGCGTTTTAAATCTGTGCTTCGTTCGAGAGTCCTGTGGGGATAGGTCAAAAAAAAAATAGAGAAAAAAATACTCTCGAAAAAATTATCAAAAATCCAAAAATGAGTAAGGGAAGATCCTGACAAAGAGCAACTTTTTTTTTTTTTTAATTTTATTTTTGAAACCCGAAGGACGCATGGTTTACCTAAAAAAAGATTTCAAATGAAAATACTGTAAATAATTTTCCAACACACTATAGGACAAAACTTCTTTACTGTTGACGGCTGTCGAATCGAATTTATTCCTTTAGTTGCAAAATCACTTCTCGCTCTGCGGTCACGCATAATGTACACACATGAGCAGACATCTAACTCTTGAGTAAACAATCCATACCCGGATACGTCACACGTGAAACTTAGCTACGAGTATACGTATTGAAAAACTTTTACGAATCCAATTATTCGTGTTAGTTTGTCTCAGTAGATAGACCAGTAAAGATACTTCATCTTCTCTGCGTCTAAAGATCTCAACGTACCCGAAGCGAGCACGTATTTAATTATTCTTTTTCTCCGAATTCGCTTAGTTTTAGAAATTAGTAAGGTATTTCAACTAAGTATAAAAAAATGTGACGCGTTAACAAAATAGAGTGCTTGCCTTTAAAATTGGGTTTTTCAAAAAAAAAAAAAACGAATACGAAATATGACAATTTCCTAGGAAACTTTTTTTCCCAAATGGAATAGATATATCTCATTCCTTTTATTATCATATATTATTAATAAATGAAAAAAATGCTTTTTTATTTTTGATGCCTTTAAATAGTCCAATTATTAAATGAGACAAAAAAAAATTAGCACACGATTCTTAACCCCCTAGGATTTTCGGGTGAGTCGCTTTGAATAACAAACTACAATTCTCCATCCCTCCCCTAGGAGTTTCAGTTAGACGGGTTGATATAACCCACATTTTAGTTTTTCACTTATACTCGTATCTTCGCAAATACGAGCATAATTATCGATTTTAGGGAAAAACTTGTAAATACAAAAAATGTTTAGAATTGTAATTTTCTTTAAGAAATGTTTTCATGTAAATTTCTCTCAACAGTTATAGAATTACGGGCTTGCAAAAATTCCAAGAAAACAAAAAGTTGAAAAAAATCAATAAAAAATCAATATTTAGATAGATTTTTTGAAACTAGGCATCTACCAATTTGGTATTTTTTCTAGAATTTATATTTGCGAAGATATAAGCAAATAACTAAATTTCGGGCTATGTCAACCCTTCTAACTAAAATCCCAAGAGGAGTGACTTTTAGTATGTTATTAGGGCTGACGCACTCGACAATCCAATGGAGTTGAAAATCGTGTTACCTGCGCATTTTATGTCCAGTTTAAAATAAATTATTTTACGCGCGACATCTTAGCTCAGGTCTTCACAAAATGAAAAAAATATGCTTAATAAAATTAGTCATCAATCGCGATTAAATTATTTACGATTAATTTATCAATTATTAATCTTCAAAATGACGACTAATATCTTCTATAAGTAAAATTAATCAGCTATTCAACTATTAAATGACCTACTCATATTACTGGATGACTATGAATTAATTATGATTTATAAACTAATAATCAGTTAGTTATCAATTACATTATATTGATACTATAGTATTATAATTTTATTCATTGATAGTTTTATTCATAATTTAGTCATGCCCAGCACGCTGTAACATATCTTACGAAAATATTTTATGATTGAAAAATTCACCACTTTCACTCATCTGCTGCTGGGAATAGAAACCTCAGTCACCTCCTCCATCCAGGCTACCAACTTCATGAATCACCTATATAAGAACTAATCCGATTTTCGAGCAATAATTCCAACCTACTTCAAGGAGGGAAACTTCACGCAAGCCAGAAACAAACACACCAAAAAGAACAACCACAATAATTGACAAAATTTATTAGAAGCTTCCTCTACTGAGAGAACAATTTTTTCATTGCTTTCAATTTATTAGCTTAATTTCACTTCCGATGGCATTCACCCTAACTTATCACAACTACTGAAACTACCTTACACTTATACACGTCAGAAATTTGTTTTTTCAATTACATATTACTTCAATCTACCAAACCAAATCATTTAAATGGGCTATCCTAAAAATTAAACTGGAGAAACGATCACGTCACCGTTTGAAAGGATAAGTACTCTGTGCTAAGTAGATAAATTGAAATTAAATTAAGAACAGGATAATTATATTTTAACTCGTCACTGAAAAACTAGTTAGAATACTAAATGAAGATTAACATCCCCATCCACGGGCATCCATCAAATGCCAGCGATAACGAAAGAAACTTATTACGATGATAATCGACGGAAAATTACGGAAAATAAGCGTGAAAATTGACACCTATGAATGAAAATAGAGCCTCCTTGGTCCCTCGAACGTTTTAAACGAACACAAGAAAACATTTTCCTCTCGTAATTGCTTTACACGAAGCCATACGCGGATCAAAATAAAACCCCTCTTTTCTTTTTCCAACCTTTTTATTTGAGAAAAGTCGACACTACGTGCAAGTGAACAGACAAAATAAAATATACTTGAACACATTTTGGAAGGAAGGAAGTTAAAAGAGACAGCGGACACTGAAGGGAAAAAAGTACAAAGTAAACATCAATGAGTTCAAAATAAAAACACCATTCAGAAACCTTTTTTTCTCTTTTCATCACATTGAAATCAAAGAAAAGTAAAAAAAAAAAAATCAGCAACAATAAAGTCATAAACTTCTCCAAAAGCAATATAAATTTATATAAATACACGTAGCTACGGAAGCTGTATACGCTGAAGGTGAAAAAAAAAGAAGAAAAAGATGTCGAATATACAAAAGTTAGGCAAGCCTTTTTTTTTTTTTTTCAAGTCCCCTTTTCTTTCGCCCAGCCATTACTTTTCTTTCAACAAAAATTCCAACATTCTTCGCGAAGTGGATTTAAATAGTTTTAGCACTTGACGGAAAGTGTGGTACAAAAAGCTGAAAATCGATGAAAAATACTCAAGTGCTCTTATTCGTCGTTACAGAATTTGACTTCTTTTTATGAAACGTTGAAACTTCTCATTTTCCATTTTTTTATTTATTTATTATTATTATTATTATTATTATTATTATTATTATTTCAAACGCAGTTTTGATTTTCAAAAACTTCCACATTGAATTACGATAATACGAGTATGTTAATATAATTATTATTGTACCGTAATGCGTCGATGACGCTGAATGAAGGAAATGTAAAATAATACATTAAAAAAACAGAACTAAAATGCCACAGTGAAAGTTGAACCTAGAAAATAAACATCTTTCGAAATACTTTTGATAAATGAAAACTTAAATTCGAAAGTAAAGTCAATGAAAATGAAGCAGAAGGCATTAAGTTTCAGACCTTCAAGATCTGTGTTATTTCTTTAGCTAGTACCAGCTAATAGAGCATTACGGTTACATTTGTAAAATGATTTTCATTTGAAAGTAAATCCGCACCTCAAACTGACATGAAACAAATTAAAGTGGTCAGTAGTTCAGTACCCAATATTACCATCGATAGGTTACTATAGCCACTATCAACTTGATATGACATTATGCTATACCTACAGAAAAGTGGCTAAGCTTCATTTACAATGCGGAATATGTCATTTGTCTTTTGCTTCTGCTTTAAAAGATGAACCAACGATGTTAAATATGTTCATTTACAAATTGATGCTTCACTTATTTCTCAATGTTTCATAAGAGTTTGAGGAAAAGTAAACGACAAAAGATATATTCCATCGTAAACCGGGTTTCATAGACTGATCAACTGTTATAATACTACGAAGAAAGGGGCTTATAGTGTCCTATTTAATCTTTGGCATGACAAAATGAAAAATGTCTAGCATCCTGTAGTTTTAACTAGGAAATTATACCTACAAAAAAGAGTGGTTAGTGTCCGATATTGTCATATTGACTTTATAACAACACGAAAAAAATTCTTAAATATCTGCATAGAGGAACACGATTTCGTGATGAATAATACTGGTTGGGAATTGGGATACTTGACAACAGAAATTCAGCGTAACTTCAAGTCTAGAATCCTGAACACCAGATTTGCACGTAAATTTTAGAAAAATAAAGAAGTTCTGATTCCAATCCTACATTTTAAGTGCAAATGTGAGCGAGTAGTCAGGAGGGGGATAAAAAACCAGGCACGTCACGGTGTAGAGTGTAAAATAACTAAAATTCTGTACCGGAATCCATAAAATACGAGTAAAATTTTTGTTGGCAAATGAGACTTTTCATTCTCGCAGCCCTTCATTCCATTCATCATTATTTACGAATGCTTAGCAGCTAATAAATACAGAAATTTTAATGACTTAATGCGTTCAGGAAAACGAAAATTGTTAGTCCTTGTTCCTCTCTTCCCCTCCACCCCTGCAAATATCAAAAACCATGGAAATCGTTCGTGGTTTCAATGAATTATGTACGTACTCGTAGTCTGCATAGTAAACTACCCAATGGCATCACTAACTCATTTTTGAGAAAACTTAATGACTTAATGCGGTTTGGAATGATACGCCTCAATTTATGCTCAAAATATTGAAATATTAATGAGTATAGGCCAAGTACAGAAGTAGGTACATTGTTCACTGCGTCAAGGAAAACGATATGCAAAAAGATGGAGGGGAATAGACTCACGAAGATCTTCGACTACCATTTACAAAATACCAATTTTTTCACCACGCAGCAACCGAATAAAAAACAGTTCATTCTTATCACTTTTTCTCAACTTCTCATTCCGGCTCGTGGCATTACCTTCTCAACTAATTTTTCGCAAATAAAAGTCTCCCTTTGGTATGAATGTCTCGCACCGCACATAAGAGAAATCCTGAATTTCGATATTCCTTCGACAATTCGTTTCGCGATAAAAAAGCAGGTAATTTTGAATAAAAATATTTTATGGCAATCTATACTAACTTTTTAAATGGGTGGAATGATGACTTATTAATGAAAAAATATCGACAAAGCACTGATGACGGTTGCCCAAGAATCTATTGCAAGGCGTTCGAGGCAAAAAGAGAAGAAAAGATTTAATAACTTAATCGATAAAAGAAATGCAGACGAAATCAGCCAGTCTGGACTTTGGAGTAAACGGAAAACTTTTAAAGACCAGCGACAATACGTATAAAATTCTCAAACCATTTAAATATGTATAATTATACTTCTCACAAAGTTTTGAAAAGCAAGTTCACTTACGAATAGTAAAAAAAAAATTGGTAAAAATCGTTTCTGAAACAGGATTATGTTTTTTGAAATGGGACGGATATTAAAAGAAAGTTTAGACTATTAAAATCCCAAAAATATTTTGGAAAATTTATAAATTTTTCTGAGACGATACAAACAAAATTCAGCAAGTGTGTACACATAGATATAGGTGAGAAAGACTCGTACGTAATGGTGGATTCAAGGATTGAAAATAAATGTATTTCTTCACTGAACCAAAATGAATGCAAATAAAAGTAAAATACGAGTACAAATTAATCCTTTAATTCCCTACGTCACCTACCATGCGACTTGCGCCTGGCAGAACAACAATAAGAAATGAAGACATTGATATTTACTACCAGTAAGTTTAAATCTATCATTTGAGTTATAAATCAGTCCTTAAACCGAATTTTAACTTTCTGATGAAAAATCCATTGTTATATGAAAATATAGGAATGTTCTTTTCACTATTCTAGAATTATGATGTCAGAGTTACATTAACTATCAATTACAATCTATTGTACACGTGAACTAAATTTCATTATCAGGAAATTAAAAACCTACTACAATACAATAAACCGAAATTATTTAATCCATAAAATAGGAGCAAAAACTTCGATGAAATTTTACTACACATTCAGATAAAAGTAAGAGAATCCTTAACTTTTCTTAAATCCATCAAAATATACTGGATGAATATTACGATAGTAAGAAGAAATCCAAATAACAATAACAATGCACAAACAAATTTTTTTTACCGTTTTCCCACCAACAACATATAACGATAAGTAATTTTTACAAACTTTAAAATACGAGTATCCCGAAATAACAATGTAATCTACAGAATTCTACATCGTCACTTTAAAGCGGAAAGATATGTAGTTAGGTCAGAGACGTAATTTTCAAGAAAAACAAATTTCAAAGTTTGCAATACCAGGTAAGGTTGCACAGTCATTTGGCTATTATTATCAGCCATTCATACACATTTTCCGGCTAGTAATGATAAAAACAGAATTTTATGATCGCTGAAAAATTAAAAATGCAAATATCTCATTTTTTCCATCTTTCCGTTTTAAGGTGGCGATATTTAAGGCACTTTGTCTTTGCATTGAAGAACGACGTAGGTAAATGGCTAAGTTTATTAAAAATTAATTTTAATAAGAACTATAAAGGCCTATAATAAAATGAATTATTTTCGTTTAAACTACTTACATCTGAGTCAGGTCCTTTGTCGGCTCCGGGGCAGGTAAATGAAACATATTCGTGACAGCGTTTATGAACAACAAAACTACACACTGAAAATGAAACACAAAAATATTAATAAAAGCAATTTGACAAATTTTATAAACATGAAATTCTATCGTAACAACTTATAGGCAATTTCAAATTATTTTTTACATCTATTTATGCGCAAAAACGAAGCTATATTTCAGAGAACCACGAGTCCATTTTTGAAAAGAGAAATGAAAAAAAAAAAAAAAAAACTCAAATAAGCGTGAAAGTAATCGTGAAAAAAATTAACCAGCTATTTGTACCATACCAGATATTGCGTTCGGATAAATTTCACGTACCTAGTTAATATCCTTCAAAATTCAAATTCTGATATTTTTCTCATCTAATATTGCTTTTGGAAAAGAATTTATTCGTAAAAAATTGTTTATAAAAAACTACTTTGAAAATTTCTTTATAATATGAGTACTGAGTAGTTATTTTATGACTTATGTGAGCCTCATCATGACACTCGTCAGACTCCCCCCTCCCCCTATAAATATTCAGAAATAAAACCTTCATCCTCACACTCTATGAGGAATAGAATAAAATGAGTCAACTAGTAGTGTGTACACAATATAATTGATAGTTGCTGGGGAACTTGCGAGTTCCAGACGAAAAATTCAGATTTGGTGTCTACACAGTGAGGGAGTAAAAAAAAGCATTAATATACCCCTTGGACATTTGAGACTCAAAAAAAGTCTCGTAATTGTTGATAAATGGCCTCGAAGGCGTACAGATAGTTATCAAAGCTGATAGAGTTGCCTATTGTTTTATGATAAGGCAGTCTATCTTTCGCATATCTCGGTTTTTCTTGATTAAAAAAAAAAAATTGCAAATTGATTACTGCTTTTGGTAACTTGGATGAAGACCATAATTTTCTTGAGATCTAACTTGATTAAAGCAGTATTACTGCTCAAGAAATGTATTCTATCTGACTAACATTATGACTTCCCATAGAATTGGCAAATTATCTTGTATATTATAATCATTCGCTTCTTTAAAAGAAATTCTAAAAAAATATTTTGTACATTCATTAATGTGCTCTCAAGTTGATGATGCTATCAAACAATTTTATGGAAAAATTCAGCTTTTCTCATGGATGCCATAATATTTGCTAAGTGAAAGGACGCCATGATGGTAGTTATTATGTTCATATTTATTTACATTTTTAAATGCTGAAATGAATAATTTACGAAAGGCGCTATAGTATTTTACTCGTATTTTGGGCACAGGAGAAAATCGAGGCCAAGTAAAATTAGACGAAGACGAATAGAGAGAAAGAAAGGTACCGTAGGTAATAAGCAGAAAATATTTCAAGGAATTATCACGGACAGAAAGGTGAACGAGAGAAAGGGGTGAGACAGAATGGTAATGGCTGAAGCGAAAGAGAACAGAGGTATTAAACATTTTATAGTGATTATGGCTCGTTGGAGGATAAGAAAATTTTACACGATGGAAAGAACGAGGCTGAGGGTGACAAAAAAAAGGGGGCAAAAATGCAGACGAAAAAGTAACGAGGAAAGTGGGTCCAGAAACGAGAGGATGCATCAGCATGAACAACAAGGAAAAGTGCGCTTATAGGTATAACGTCAATTTTCTCTTACCCATTTCTTTTCATTCGATCTACTGGTCTTTTTTTTTTAATTTTATTATTCATAAATGAAGTTTGCTGTCAATTATTTGAACGTTTAATTAATCCTTTTACAGATATCGTGCCGTTTAATTCGATAACGCACCAAAGCAAGGATAGAGCTGTTAATTAAGACTATATAAATGTATGGTAAGATATAGTGCGCTAGGAGGCATCGCACTGATTTGATTGGATGTGAATGAAGGTACATAATAGTTTCTGCAAACAGTGCACTCGAAACTCTGCCGTGTGGCTCGTATATTTTATTCAATATAATCATGGCCGGTGACTCTGCTATAGAACGTTTCCAAATAACTCATTCTTATCAATTTTTATCGGTATTATGAAACATGGAATTATGGTTTTTATTCAATGAATTTTTCACATTTCTTCACTCCAAAAAAAATTTCGATGGTTACAATTTGGATAGGAAAACTGGGACAGTTCCAGATTTGTAGCAGAAATTACTAAAAAAAATAGTAATACGTATTATCTACGATAATAAAAAGTACTATAAATATTAGATTATTTACAACAAATAGAAATTTTCACAACTTGTGATAAGAAAATTGTTACTATTTAGGGCAGTTACTCCACAAAAATATTATTTATTAAAGGTCTTCATGAAACTTCAACTACTGAAAACCGGCTAATAGGGCTGGTATTTCTTAAGAAAATGAAAATTCTGGCCATATTAGTATAATAGGGGAACAGTAATATCACAAGTAAAGGACAGAATAAAGACTGAGTGAGTGGCATACAAAACACTTGGCAGACCCACATTTTTTATTTATTTTGCAGACAACATTCATTGAACATGGTATTATCATTGTTATGTTTTTTTTTCTTCAATTTTTAAACGTTTTCTCGCATTTAAAATAAAAAGTATCTTTTACTCGTATTACAAGAACTTAAGTAAGACTGCCGGACTCGTACATTTGCTCCACTCCCCTTCGGCTTGCTCCTCTAAACATAGCACTCGCCTTAAAATAACTTAATTTCCATCCTTGGAGGGTGATATTTCAGAAACGAGAAAAATTACGATTTTATTTGGCATAGTAGGCATACGCGATGCGTCCGAGTATCTCTTGGTGTACACATATGTGGGGTGTGTACCCTAAAATACTGGACTCGATTATGAAACTCATCAAGGGCCATTGTTGACGCGGGTATGACACAACTATAAAATCTCCTAAAAATACAATATTTCCGTTCAGCTGAGCATGAACGAACGGCATTGAAGTAATTTTTCATTTCTGTTCGGCCAGCTGAGAATAAAGAAAAAACTGAGACGGCGAATTATCGAAATACGAGTAAATTGAATGAAGCAGCGTAGCGTTGTACAAAACTTATTCCGTTTACTCTATACTTGGTAAATTTATGTTACTATATTGCGTGCAAGAATCTAAAATTTGATAATCCCTTCTTGTTGTCTTTTGATATTTTTTTCATTGCGTTTCACCACTAATGCCTTCATAAAATCGTAACCTGTGGAACAGCTTGTTGCTGGTCGTACCAAGCAGCATTTGCAAGCCTTCTTATTAAACTTGTAACTTTACTAAGTAGTTAATTGTTTCGAGTGGCATTCCATTCTGTCAACATACATTTACATACTCGTACTTCAACCTTATTTCACAGACAGAATTCAACATGCAACAAACAAGAAAGGCAATTTTCAAGATGAAGAGAAGGCTGTGAGTATAAACTTTCAAAGATATTATAATACAAATAAAAATTCTTGAAGAAAGAGAGGGAGGATGTGATTTCACGGAATAAAAGGTCACCAGTTCATAACTACAAGAGAGACTTGAAAAAAAAATCTAGCGTAGAAAGCTCCACTGGAAAAACGGATCTTTTTTTCAAACCGGTGATCGAAATGAACCTTTTCAGAGCAAAAAAAAGTTTTTGTTGGAAACCTGTCGCATTAAGCAGCTGATATAGGTACATTATTGTAATTTTGATATAACTAAGCACAATACAAAATTCGATATTGATTCGTTTGGCAAGTCTTCAATAATTAGAAAAAATGCTACGTATAGCTGATTGATGATTTTCATTTTTCCCAAAACTATTTTGAAGAATAACTGGCGATTATATAGAATTACCTAACGATATACCAAGCCCTTATTCACAGTAACAATATCATTTGTAAGTCTCAAAATGCAACAATCGCTGAGAAAATAGACTACGTTGATGCTATGGGTTATAAAATTGTTTTTTTGCTCTCCTGTAGAATTTGAAAAAGTGCTTTAATCCCCTTCCTGCATATCACTGTTCAAATAGCTGAAGTAAATGTTAGAAGTAGAACCAAAAAAAAAGACAAAAGAGAGAAAGAGAAAATAGCCTTGTAATTTATACTTACTTCATTTCAATATACGAGTACATAGGCTAACATGCTAAAATGAAATGACTATAGCTATAACAGTGTTTCCATAAATTTATTAATACATTTAAAAAAATGTTTTCAATGAACGAACTGCGTTGAAATAAAACCAACGATTAAAATAATTATTTTCAGTCAACGTAAAAAGGATACTTAATCATTAATAAGGAGAGGTACCAAGTGCACGTAATCTACGCCTAATTTTCTTAGCCTTTTCATGAAAGCTAAAAATGTCGGTTGGTTTTTTTTCTTCTCTTTTTCCTTTTCTATGGAATTCTTTACTGCTTTACGTGAAAAATACCATTTTCGTTGCCACCTCAGATAATACGTAATTCTAAAAATATAGGGGAAAAAAGAAATTTACCCAAAAACAAAATTCGAGTATTCGCAGAGAAAAAATACGCAAAGCTTGTTTTATGTTGATGAAATGTAGGATTACCTACGCCTTATGTAAGAAAAGAGCTTATATTTGAATTCAAAAATTACTTCATTTTCATTTTTACGCCTGGTTAATCCACTTTCAGCCATCGTAGTAAGAAATAATGAAACTGGACTTCGGTAAAAACTATAAGGGAATTTTTTTTTTTAGTACCTGTATAACTTTAAATATTTCTGAATCCTCGAACTTAGGCTTATATATGTACATTAAAAAATTTGCTGGCATTAAAAAGGAAAAAGTATCCAACTGTACCCATATTATCAACACGTTGCTCAACACGTTGCTCAACACGAAACAAACGCTTACAGTGACAAAAAATTTTAAGATAACTAACACCGACAGCTAAAAACCTTTTTTAATTAAAAAATATTCTAACGCAGCGTCCCTCCTAGAAGACCAGGTTTTCAATTGATAGAACAGGGGTGTCATGGACCGCATAAATTTCATGATTTAGGATTCTGTGAAAACGATAGCGACAGTTTGTGCCCGATTTTATGAAAGCAAAAAATCACAAAAAAATTTTTTTATTTAGAACGACAAGGTACTTTAAAAATGGCGACTGGGAAATATAACCAATAGCTATTTCAAACTCGGAAAATTGTTGAGGACAGATTCCCCAATTTTTCTGGGTTGAAAAAAAACTCCGTGAGAATTCGAAGGCATCCGTTTAACTTCTTACTACAAGAAGATCTCTTCTCTCTTTTTTTAGGAACACTTGAGTGAGTTTTTTCTATGGTAAAGTATCGTCATTTTATCCGTCAAATAACGTAACAAACAGAAATGCAGTGAGATACGAATATATACTCGTACTTCCTCGAAACATTGCCTGAATAAATTGTGTACACCAAGTAATAATGAAGTATGTGGATATAAGTGCCTACTTGAGTTTTTCTCGAATCGCTTCTGCACAAGATGAAGAAGAAAAATTTTTTTCCCAGAAATAAATAACTTATTTAATCTAAAGTGAATTTCATAATTCACTCGAGTGGATATCCATAGCTTTTTACACAAATTTTCAACGTATCGGCATAATGTACGCATGATGAATTCGAAGCTATTCGTCATAATTATATTTTTCATTATGGCTGAAATGGTGAAATTAAGCGTCGACACGAATTTTACAGCTGAAAAATGGGCAGAAGTAAAAAAGCGAATAAATAGCCGGATAAAATATTACTTCTCTCTAACATTCAATTTTTTGATGTAAGTCGTTCGCATAAATCTACTTTACACATATTTTTCAAGAAGCGCGATTTTTTAGTCTACTATAGAAATCAGAGAACTGGGCCAACACTTTTTTTTCATCGCCTTATCGGCGAAAAATTCTGGGAAAATAAATAAGTTTACTAGGCGAAACTTGCTGAAGATTATTACATACTTCCACTTACGGCTAAATAATAAAAAAGAGTAAAGGCGACAGGAACTGACGAAGAAACTATAAAAGGTTGGCCAGAGATGAGGAAGCTCTTTTTAATAATAGCTTCCTTTTTAACGCTCCACACTTACTTTAATTTTTGCGAAATATCTCACCAACAGTAGGTAAGTACTTGAGATGGAAGCTAGAGAAAAAATATAAGTATCGAGCAAACACTAACAATTCCGTTTTTGTAAAGTGAGATTTTTTTTTCTTTCTATTTACAGCCTTGAAATAGTTGTTTCAGTCCTCTTCAATGCTGGGACATAGACCTTCTTGATCACCTATTATATTATGATACACGCGTTTTAGTCTAATTCCTCCGGATAACAAGCCAGTTATAAATGAATTTCTTTTTTTTTTTTTTTTTTTTGCTATCAGGGGCATACAATCCCAGATTAGTGACGTATTATAGTACCTAGTCTATAATTGGTGTGGCTTAGTAAAATATCTTCTTATACATCCCCTCTGAGTGCAGACTGCAGATTCTTGGCTCAAACTCATAGGATATAAATTATAGGACGCATCTCAATGGGTTTAGTGAGTTATAGTGCCTTTATTAACAATTTTTATTTACTTTCATTCAAGCTCCTCAAAAAAAGTGGGCAATATTTGGTACCTCTATCTTATTAATATATGTAGTAGTGAATATGTGTAAAGAAAGTATCAATATTTTCGATACCAATACCTTGCAGCTGCGAAAAGCACTAAAATCAGGTGGAGGTAAAACATTAAAAACCGATTTAGCAGGTTTTTTAACCTTTGCTCAAGATATTATAAGAGTAGAGATACTTTGTAGAAGTATCGACAGTATCGATTCTTTCTCCTATCACAACTGTATTAATATAGTCACCTGCACTCCATACTGAAGCTCTGATAGCATGTGACTATGAGAAACAGAATTTTAAATTATGAAGAACATTCGAACTCACTGAGCGCGAACGTGAATCAACGTGAAAGAATTCAAAATTAAAACAATAAAAAATTATTGCAAGAAGTTTAATGAGGCAATAAAAACGTCTCAGTCAGTTTCATTTCATATGCGTATGTAATCATGGCTACAGTCGTTAACCTTGTTACAAAAAATTTAAAGTAATTAATAGCGACAGAAAAAATTTGCGGATGAAGTAAAAATCGCACCAAATTAACAAGACTTTTTGCACAAAATATTTTCTCTACGAAACTGCAACGCAGAATGATTTAGATACAAAAAATAACACAGCGACAGAAAGCATTTTTCACGCTTTACAATTTTAAATATGTAATAATCGTTTAATTTCAAAAAGCAGGTAGGCAGATTTTTTGCTTTTTTAAAGATGAATATTGTGGTAGTTACTATAAAATAATGTAATACTGAACTGATTATCGCCTTGTTGTAGAGGTTGCTAAAAGAGTGGATATACACAGTATATCAACTTTGTAATAGCATGTCAATACTGTTATTAATATTTGACATTTTTATTACATGGATATGTACATACATAAGCCAATCTTAATACTTGAAAATATAACCGAATGCCTCAGCCAAAGATATGTAAAAATTTTTTGTTTTCCATTTTCATTTATTATCTTGAATAAAGAGTTATTTTTATCATTTCTGACGTCACGCGTTCATTATAACGGTTTTCAATATGGGCCGTCATCAATCACGAAAAATTATTTTACGACTATAACAGGGCATGCAAATATACAGCCACAACGATCAGTCTTGTTTTCGATACTACAGAGAATTTTAATGAACTATCGATGAGAAAAATAAAAATATACACTCAGAGAAAAAGTATTAAAAATTAGTACGCTGCAAGCTAATTTTGCGACAATTCATGTTTTATGGGAAAAATTAATACAGAATATACCTAATTAGATTTTTCAACATATTTATATGATTTTCAATAAGTTATTTTGTATTAATTTTTAATATTTTTCACTAATTCCTAATAATTATAAATTTATATTAATTTTTCATACAAAACTTAAATTTTCCTAAAGTTAGTATGCAGATATTAAGATTTAAAAAACAGTCTTCTCTCAGTGTAGTGATATCCTGCATAAAAGAGTTTTACTGAAGTCTCTAAAATAGTATTTAAACCAAGTTTTAGGAAAATGATGTAACAATTATAAGAAAATATTTTTCGATCTGTTAATTGATTTACTTACTTAAAATTATGAATGGAATAATTATTAATAAAAATAATCGATTATTTCAAAATTAGGATCTAAAAAAACGAGGGAAAATCCAGCAGACAAATAAGATTTTTGAAAAGTTACTACCTATCTAATCATTAATATTTTTTTAAAGAAACATATCACTAAATTCTTGAATTCTCAGTAAGGTTCTTCACAAAATGACTTATTGTCAGCCTGACTGAGATGAAAAGAAAATGTTTTCAATGCTCACTTCAAATTACACAGCTTTTGGATAGGGAAACGTTTTTGAAATGCTGCAAGGAAATTATTTTTCCATCGAAATAATTTTTTTTTTCCATCGTCAGCAACACCTGCGACGTTTTCAACATTCTCCTTACAATAACGACCGCAGAAATCAGAAAGTAGTTTCACATCCGAAATAAAAAAAATATCTGACAGTGAATAGAAGGAAAAAGTAGATCTAAATCATCAAGGATGGAGTAAGCCAAGAAAACGATAGCAAAGTTGGCAAAAAAATTCGAAGCACCTATAAGCTCCACCCTCATCTCATTTCTGCTATTATTATTTTGATGTAATCGTATACGCGTATCGGTGGGAAAAATGTAAATATTAAATTTTTGCAAATACAGTTCGAATTGAAAAAAGGCATTTTTTGCTCATTTCTGGTCACTCTACGTCAATACTGCTGAATCGAAAAACTTCGAATATCCGTCGATTTTTCCTCGCATGAATCATTTAGAAGCATTCACAACTTGAGAAAAACTATTTCATTTTTGTTTTTAGCAGCAGTTATGAATTTTGGTCTGACTCTGACAAATAGGTATAAGACATAATATAAGGTTCAGTTCAAGGTTTAATTGTCTTTTGTCATGTTCGAATGAAATTCAAACAAATAGCAAAACTCAAAACTGAAAGTCCCAAAAACTTTTCTTATCAAAAAGAACGCACAAATATTGTAATCCAAGATAAAATATAGAAAATAAAAACTGAGTACTTAGAACCTAGAGCCTAGAACTTACTCATCCACAGAGTTCCGAAGAAGCAAAACTATTCGAGAACTTGGAGTTCTTTTCAAGATCGGAACTGGGCAAATAGAATATCTAATCAAAGAAAACCACGAATGCTGTATTTTTTTTTCATATACAGTAGAACGAATTTAATTTTGGAAAAAAGTGGACTTATCCCTTCTTGCAATTTCACCGTTCAAATTAATACTGTGAAAAATTATTTCAAATAAAACTTGTACTCGTATAATTAATTCGCTAACTAGGTATTATCCTAAAAAAATTATTCCTCACTTACAGGGCGCTTTTTGGCCAGCACCAGAGGAAAAAAACAATTTTTGCGACATCCACTTGATAATCATCAGCAAGAATAAAAATATCTACGGATATGTGTTCAGCTATACCGATAAGCATTCGCCAATCTATTAATGTAAGTTACACAAATTTTAACGGTCGTGTCATAAATTTTGAAAACGGTTAGCCAAGAATTTGGGTATTGGTTTTGATTAGTATACAAGTTTTCCAATTAGTTAAATAATGTTCGGAAAATTAACTTTGTGCCAGATATGTGAGAGAGAGAGAGAGAGAGAGAAAGAGTGAGAGAGTGCTGAAGAAGGGTACTACAGAAGATATATAGACGAGGGAAGAATGAAGATAGACTGTTATATAAAGTTTTGCGAAGAGTTATGCACGTAATTATTTCACCAGAAGAGCAGCAATATTGTATATCATCCGAAAACTTGTGCTCGAGGTCTTAACTAAAGTACGAGTACATCCAACGTTTAATTTCTGACAATACATTGTGTTTATGACGCCGAATTAAAAAGCTGTATTTTCTCAAACCATCTCACGCGAATTTAGGTAGCTTTTCGCCGATATTTTTTATCGATTATCATTTTGTTGATAAATTAATACGAAATTGTAATATTTATTAGATAAAAATGACGAAAGCCAGATCAGCTAAATTCATTAAACTATAATTATTGGATCTTAGAATCCGCAAACTGAAAACTTTGAAAAGAAAAGGTGGTAAATGAAGATTAAATTGCTCGCAACTTTCATTCAGTTGAATAAACGTAAGATCAATTTTGAAAATCACCAATCAGCATTTCCTCAATTTGAAGAATGTCCCAACTAAACAAATCAAACGGACACTGACAATCATGATCTCATAAATTCAGTAAAATAATTTAGTTACAGTATCTATAAATGCTTTAAAAAAAATCAATTTCAAGTTTTCAGTTTTCCTAAGAACTTTTAATGGATTAAAAAATATGATCTGTTGTACAGAAAATTGCTGAGACTATTCACTTGGCTATATACTAGGGATTTATACTCATTTATTCGCAATTACGTAAATAAGCCTGTAAAATGGTATTATATACAGGGTGCGGCAAAATGGCCGGCTACATTTGTTTTTTGAATTATAAGCATAAGAAAAAAGATAAGGACATGCGGTTGCTTCTGAATAAAACTTCATTCCTTAAGGTTACGTATGAAATACAATCAGTGACGCACTCAGAAATTTTTCAAGGGAAGAGCTAAGGCATAAATTTATTCCCAAAAAAATCCCAAAAAACTGAAAATCTTCTATTCAGACTTTTTTGATGAAATTCAAGTCCTAAAGGGAAGGTTTCAGCTCCATATCCCTACTTTGGTGCACTACTGATTACAATTTCACTTTCTCATGTTGACCATCTTGCCTAACACATTTCTGAAGGCGTAAGATCAATTTTTTTAATTTTGCCAAGCAATGGTTACATTATTTTGCAATTTCTTCTGCTAAATGCTACCAGTGATGGATAAAATTGACCGGGGCGGGAAATTCTGCACGTGTGGCATTCTTCATGGTTAGCGCAAGGAGGTAAATTCCCTACCGCCTGAATACGTAAGAAATTAGTGGAAAAAATATGATTATTACTTAGCAAAGTCTTAAAAAATTGAGTTTTACGCCTTCGCAATTGTGCTAGGCAAAATGATCAACATGCGAGTGAAATTTTATTTCATATGCAACCTTAAAGAATGAATTTTAATTTAAAACCAACCGCATGTCTCTATCTTTTGTCTTACGCATATATAATTGGGAAAACAAATGTGGCCGGTCATTTTGCCGCACCCTGTATGAACGAGTAGATAGTTACTTCAGAAATAGATTAATGCGTTTTTTTAACAACTTTCGAGCATTTCAAAAAAGAAACCGATGAAAAGTTATCCCACAAAAATTCCAATTCAAGGAAAGGCAGACTTTTAAACTCAAATTAAACGATGCTATAACTCATTTACTTATCTGTTTTATTAATGTGGTACACATTACTACTATCAGTTTTGAAAATGTGCGGTGGCACCTGCGGCCAATCAAATTGCACGCATGAAGGCTTCAAGCCAATCATACACAATTATTTTGTAACACCCGCTTTTCACCGATCACTATCGACATCGAAAAATAGCGATAGTTACTGACATATCGATATTTGGGAAGAAATAGTAATGAGAATTTAATCGATGTCTTTGAAATTGATTTATATCGAAAGTGATTTGTTGAATTGTTATCATTTCTGTGAATGGTTGGCGGTTGTATTTGAGGATTCAGTTTAGTGAAGACCTTTTTGCTCTAAGCCGGAATGTGTACCACATTAAAAGCCCCAGTCCGTACAAACTTTGGAGCGCGCTTTTTTTACTTATTTTATTAATTAGGTATAAGGTACGCAGCTCAGCCTCGTTTGATAACGCTTCTACCACCCTCCTATTTCTCACTTCTGCCTTCCAAACCGGGAAAAAATACTCGAAAATTAACGAACATCGACCAACTAGAAAATATAATGTCGGCTGTCTAACACTGACCAGATGCCTCGTCATTTGACATTTGACATTTACTTTAATTGTACAGAAAAAATGAATAGCAAAGTTAAAATAATTGATCACAATCAGTGAATTTTTCAAATGGTACATAAATATATCGATACTGAATATTGAATTCCGACAATCGACTGTAACGAGCATTCATTAATAAAAATCAGCAATGGTCATACTATCAACTATACTACGAGTATTTAAGGTAGTATAAGTTACAAATTACCCATCATTCCGTAATGACGTTTTCAATTTTTATGATTCAATTATAAAATTGAGATTCCCGATGGGCAAAAAATGAGAAAATGATCCGCAAAATGAGAATTTTATCCGTTGTCAGTCCGTTTTTATTTTCGATCATCGGATCTGAAAATTTGCAGTTATTTTTGTCATCTTGATTAATTTTCCAAATCCGTTTGTAAACCGGATTTCCTGATTATAATCAGTGATAATTTTTGGGCAATTTTTCTAAATCCGTTTGTAAAACGGTTTCACGGATTATAACCCGGGCCAACAAATATCATAAAACAGCCTTCACGGAAAATAATCCGGACTCATTTCCGGCAAGACTGATTACAATCCGTTCGAAATCCGTTTTAGAAGCCGGAAAACAGGAAAATTCCGGGTTATAATCCAGAAACGGATTATAACCCGGAATAAAACGGATCCGTTTTCAAAATATTTTGCCCATAGGGTTACTATTTCATAGAATTAGATAAGTGCATGTATACCAACAACATACCTACAGTTTTCCGTTTGATAAACCAAATTTCTTTCTTTCTTTTGTATAATCGTATGTTATAGGCAAATCATATTATTCAAGTATTTCCTGAAATTTTCCACTAATGGTACATAGGTAAGACATATAGGAGCTTGAAACAACAACAACAATATTAAAATAATTATGATTTTATTTACCTGAGCATTGAAATCCTTGTTTTCCGAAACCCCTGAAAGCATACAAAAACAAAAGCGAAAACATTAGTATCGCAATTACAGCTTTGAAAGAAGTGGATGAACTATCTCTCAGGTGTGAATAAAATATGTTTAATTGTCTCTAATATATTTGCAAATAAAGTAGAATGTGCAGAATTTGACGAAAAATATACTTATTATTTCTTTCATTACAAGAATATATTACGAACAGTCTTTTACAAAAAAGAAGTAAGTCCAATTCAAAGAAATTCTGCACAAACATGATTGAAAAAACTTCTTTATGACATCCCAGCTAATTGTTTTCGGATAGATACTTTTTAAAATTGCCAAAAAAAAAAGTAATAACCTGTCTTCTTCTTGCAAAGGACTATGTTCATATATATCACAATTAATATCGTTTTATTTTTCCGACTATTTTACCACCTCTAGGATTAAAAAACTATTTTTCCTATTTCCTAAATTATTTCACATCACACAAACGACGTAAACACAGACTATTTTAAAATTTTCAAAGGATATAACTGCAGCACTTCTGACATTCGGTAGTCATCAATTACTTAACACATTTGAAATTTTCACATTAATTGATTCTCTGAGCACATCTTCCGACTACATACTTAATTACATTTTTTCCACCTTTTTCACATCTGTTGACGAACAATTATATTATCTTGTCACCAGGTGTTCCATAATGACACGTTTTCTTCTATTCAGCTGACAAGTTCTAGGAAAAAACTGTACAGAAACTTTTTTATGGGTTCCATAAAACATGAAACATGGCCGGACGGAAAATTGATTTTGAAAATGTTTTTTCTACCTTCGAAAATCAAGTTTCAGGGAGGTTAACAACTGTTCTAATCGCCTGCCATGTGTCAAACTCTAATGTGCGTACTTTTTTAATATTCGAGCAAGAATAATACATTCGCATGATTACATGACAACATGACTACCATTATGGAGTCCTTACCTTCGCTAATTCCTATTATGAGCCTATCGGTTTATGTGAGTTCGGAATCTGGAAGCGATAAACTTACACCATGTTTCCTTCAGTTTTTCGAATTTTACAGTAAACCAAATTTAAAAGAAAAAAATAATAATAATAAAAAATTTTGAAAATCTCGAACTACACTGAAAAAATTTTCAATGGTTTATACAATTTTGGATAGGACAATTCGAGATTTGTAGCAGAAATTACTACAAAAATAGTAATAAGTAGGTACGTATTATTTAAGATTGTAAAAAGTACTAAAAATATTATATTATTTACTCGTACAATAAAATACCTACAGCAATTTTCACAACTTTGATGAGAAAAGTCACTATTCTGTCCATAATTTAATACTACGAGTATTCATTTCTCTAAGTGTACAGCTTACTAAATCTCTGCAAGCTTTTCACATATTGACCTCCAAATAGTCTCACTTTTTTTATAATATTATAATGCAGATTTTATTAATGTTATTACTATGTTCAAAACCTTGTTATGAAATAAAATCAAAACGTTTGCAGTAAAAAATGTTACTTACGTTGTTACAGCTCTGGGGTGTGGTACGTACCACATCTCAAAATATTATACATGAAAATAACTTTCAAGGAGAGACTACCGGTAGGTATTTATACTACTTCAAAAAAAAAAACTTCCATGTATTTGTTCCAGCTCCTGATAATCATAATATTAATTGTATAGGATCATGAAAAAGGTAATGTAAAGTGTACCACATCCCATAGCTGTATTTGAGGGCTATAAAGTAAACAGATTTTTAAGAGAAAGAACATTACAAAAACAGTTTGAGAGATGCAATCATGATGGATCACCCTATAGCTTTAAATGAAGATTATTCTCGATATGTACGTATGCCTCGTAGTCTGCTGTTTTGAAAAACTGAAGCGAATATACTCGTAATTGTTCGCCTCGGTTTTTTACAAAGCAAATGGTACCATGCGATGTACGAATGAATTCAACAGAACAGTGAACAGAATTACAAATACTGACGCGAAAAACGAAACCTAGAATTGCTAAAAGATTCAAATTGAAAATTTTCAAAGTTGAATATTTTTTAATTTGAATCGCGGAAATTCATCGTCCTATCCCATCAGAATTCTCTTCACCGTTACAACCTATCGCTCATGAAAATATTCAGGTTTTCTTAGAATTACCCACACGTACTTCCACCTCCCATCAGAATCTCATTTTATTCATATACTATAACGCTACAACTACATACTTGTTCTCTCAGTAAGTACCTCTCTATGCACGTGAATTTCCTAAACAAGTCAACGCCACTCTCAAACAACCTGTTGGAAACCTGAATAATATTAGATCATGTTGTGGGTCATGGTAAATTTCAAACAAACCATCATTCTTCATTGAGAAGTGTCGCTTCTGTACTTGAAAATTCAAACATTAAGTTGATATTGCATATTTGACTGCGAGAACTTTCTCAGAATCATAACAAAACCTTGAAACTACTTACGGATACAATACATATAAATAATTCTTCGAGGGGAAAAAATCATTACCCATGGTGGAAAAGAGAAAAAAAGGAAGATAAAAAAAAGGTAAATTGGCGATGAGAAACATTACGAATGGAAAATTGTTTTTATTTAATTATTGGAAAAAAAAATTGTCTTTCTAATATTTGGTGTACTTTTCACTATCGTAGATGTATTTTACCATTTTTATAGCAACTTCTGCAAGAAATCTTGAATTATCTCAATTTTCCTATTCAAATTGTAAAAATTATCAATTCAGCTTTTCTTCAGGGTGATCTGATTTTCATTTTTTATTAGTTTTAAAATAAGAATTACTTGAATATTTTGAATCGATCTGACGAAAAACAAATTCTCGACTTGAAACTTGGTACACGCTTTCCTTCCAACCTCCTCTACACCATGTTGGCGGTGTGAGTCAGTTTGATTGCGTTGGGGGGGGGGGGTTGAAGGCATAGGAAACTTACTTTTTGACCGCCCCTCGAACATATGTTAGCGTCAATATGGATAATACGTCAAAATTGATAATGTCTAGTCAAATTAAATTTTGCCGGTAAAATGTATAATAACTACATTTTCATCTCATTGACTAGTCAAATATGAAAACCTTCCGATTTTTCAAACAATATTAATAATGCCTAAAGGTTCCAGCAGGCAATAAAGATTCCGGTTTTTACATTTTAATTTGTCTAGGCTATATTAATAATACCCGCCGGAAAGAGTGGGCGATAAGGATAATGTAAACAACATAGACAACAAAGTATAAAGTTCAATTTTTTGTGTAGACAACCTAGTGAATATGAATATTCCCGAGGCAATATTAACAAAATGAAGATATATTAAGTAGGATTTTATTCTGGACAAATCCTAGTAAATATCCTAACTGATTATCAGACATAACCGGTTTTCAAATTGCCTTAAAATTATCCTTTTTGACTGATTATCCATATTGACGCTAACATATATATATATATTCACTTCACGCATTCATTGAGAAAAAGTACGAAACGTGTCAGTTAGCCAATCCCAATGAAAATCTTATTTCCTCCACAAATATACGTACACGTGTGCATGGAAAATTTGTTAAATGGGTACCTGCGATTGAGAGAAATTTGTTCCTTTAACTCTCTGACGAAAGCCACCTCTTGTTTTTTCAACCGCTTTTTATATCGCTTTCTCTATTGCACCGACGGAATTTAATTCGACCAACGAACCCCCTAAATAGGTTTTCATTTCGAAAATTCCTTTACCTGCGGTGCAAAACCGTCGAATTTCGTATAGAAAACAGGCTACGTGTTACGCTTGATAATTTCTCTTTCAAATACTACGTATAGGAGGCTTCCGTAGTATCGCGTTCTTGAAATAAGTTACACCCGTTAACCTGAAGCCGGGTATTAAATCCATGTATAGCTTAAATGAAGAAAAAAGAAGAAAAGGATAACAAAAAAAAAAGCAAGCCTAAGGGATTGAGTAGTACATATACTCGTATAGTGTTTAGAACCTATATTTACGTTTTTACTGTTGCCATTTAAAACAACAACAACAGTGTTGTGTTTTTCTTTCCAACGCAACGTCCATACGACTGGAGCTGAGTTAATAAGGGCACAGAGGGGAAGTGACAACGAGCTGAGTTAATAAGCGAGCAAGCAAGGTGACGAGGTGAGAAGTTGACTTCGGGTAAACAAAAAAGCCTTTCCACCAATTGACAAGAAAATGAAAAAGAATTAGGCGAAAAGAAAGAGAAGAAAGACACGAATGGTTTAGAAATCAATTCGTTTTAAACGTTGCACTCACGAATGATTCGTCTCCATTTGCAGAGCGAAGCTGAAATATTGTTATATGGGACATGACAAATCTGAGAAAATTATCGACTACTACGTAGCGCAGTTTGAAGCCAATTTTTTAAAATATAATTTTATTAATTAAAATGTTCAATACTGATAATGATTAATTTATTATTTAATAATTATTAATTTTTGATTTTTTAAAATTATTCTTGGTATTAATTTAAAAAAAAAAAAAATGTTACTTACTTAAATAAATTTATTTTAATTTTTTTATACTTACCTAAAAAGAAAGTGTTTTTTGGAGGTATTTAGCTGGTTTTATTTTAATAAGAGAAATGAAAAATTTTGATTTAGTTTTACTTATAAAAAAAAAGTTTTTGATTCTTTCTTTCAAAAAGAGTTGGTAAAATAAAAAAAAATACTCGTACAATAAATAACAAAATTAATATAAATAAAATAAAACAAAAATAATCAAAATAAACATTAATAAACTTAACTTATCAAAAAATCCACCAAAATAACATTCATCCATTTTCATCTCCTCATTGACTAACTTTTTACGATAGTAATATAGGCTGTCATTGTTGGTTTTTGTTCCTATTAAACTGCGGCAAAGGATGACAAGCCCATTTCGAAAATAGTAACGCAGCTTTACATATACGTATGTATGGTCTCAGCATTTCGTCTTCATATACAGGTAATACAACGCAGAATATAATATGAGTATATACGTGCAACCCGCTCGTTGGTGGCTTTCGTTATAGGGATAAGGTACCACGATGAAAGTCGCCGGCGAAAGTTGAACTTCTCTTTTACTTTTACCGCAATAGAATATAGGTACAGATACGTGTGCGGCGGAGGACGAAAGAAGGAAAAAAGGATACGAATTTCAAGTGGAACCCGCGTGTAGGTGATAAATCTTACTTGGTGGATAGACTTTTCTAAGATCTGGTTAGTTAACGAAAAAGAATGCCTCCGTAAAATGAGCTCACAAGTCGCGCTATGACGTTTGAGAAATGTTCCACAATTAATGCGGCAATTGGATGGAAAACGCCGATTTACAAAAAGAAAGAATTTAAGCACTGTGTAAAAATTCATTTGATATACGATTAACCAATTTCAAATTATTTTGAAAGCAATAACTGACCAAAAGTACCAAGAAACCAAACTTAGCTCAGCAATATGAAGAAAGGTGGTACATCGAACATTTTCAAAAATGAATTTTTGCGTTTTTTAAGGACTATGAAATTCATTTTGTATCATCTTTAGCTAAAAACTTTGTGTGTACCAACTGACGGCTGACAACAGGCAAAAGAAGAGAAGGTATATAACGTACCAACCTCACCGTTATCGGATGGAAAATTTTCAAATTAGTTGTTATCGAATGATTTACAACTTTCTCCTTTGAGGTGACGATATTTTTGTCGATCCCACACCAAATTTTTGGGAAATTCGGGTAAATAAGGAACTTAATCAAAGAATAATTATAATATTCTTATGTAGGTATGATCAAGGTTGAAAAATTATTTTCAACATTACCAAACTGACCAACTTGAATGGCGAAAACTAGAAATTAATTAAAATATGTACCAACGTATGTTTCAAGGGCACAGACATTGAAAACAACCGAGATTCATGCAGATTTTAATTCATGCGCAGTGAACGAAATTCGAAAAAAATCAAGAATATGACTAAGCTATAACATTGACGCTCTAGGTTTTTTCTGTCGAAAATGACCCCGAAAATTTCACACCATAGAAAAACTCGAGTTCTCAGTCGAAACTTCAATAAATAAGTGGGCGTTAATTCAGGTTTCTTAAATAAGTACATCTGACATTGATTTTTTTTGTATAAAATTATGTATTTATTTTTTTAAATTCTTTGGTTTTATGAGAAATAAAAATAAAAAAAAGAAATCGGATGAAACAAAGCATTTTCCTACGCTTTTCGGGCAAGTATATATTTTAATAAAATTCGTCACAAATTATTGACTTTTGGCGCAAATTTCAGCCATATTGGTTCGGTAGTTCTTCTTAAATATCCTTTAATTTTCAAAATGACCTTTCTCAAGAACCAACAAACGGATTGACTTGAAATTTTAATGGTAAACTCTCAAGACTGTAATTAATGTTCGGTGAAAATTTCAGCTCAATCCGATAAGTAGTTTTAATGTAATTAGCCTTCAAAGCTCAATTTTTAGATCAATTTGTAGGCTCCATTTGTAGCTCAATTTTTAAGCTCAATTTGGGAGCAAAAAAATCTTCGTCTGGATAGAAGTCATTATATACGAGTAGATAACATTGAAGACACAAAGGACACGCACAAAATCGACCAAAAGTCTCAGTAAGCTTATGTATGATGACGTCATCATACGCTAACATTGGACACAAACGAACATACAAAATTTCGACTAAACGTCTATAGTGAAAAGGATTCATCTTTAAAATAATCGACCAACCAAGTACCAAAATTCTTTTATGTTATTTATTAGACATTACAAACATTTACTTGGGCTGATGAAAATTCGAATAAATGGCTCGCATAACTTTAAATTATTCTAATTTTTAAAATATTTTTGTACACTGATCAGAGCCAAAATAGTATTGAAGCGATAACTTGATAGCCAAAATTTAATGGATTTCTCATGGTGAAAATCGTTAAAGTGGAAATAAAATACCTAATTAGATATTAATGTAATCCGATTATGAGCAAAATAACAAAAAATTCGGTGCCAAAAGTGAATTCATGAAATTAGTAACAGAGCAATTCAATCTTCACCTTACTAGATATATTTTCTTTAAAATTCTGCAATAATGAAGAGATAAATATAATTTACATGAAAACCTCGTTAGGTACCACTCTCGACTCTAAATTGTTGCAACCTTTAGACTATCAATAACATCTGCTACATAAAAAACGTAATCAAAATTGATGAGTAAAGAAGGGGAAAGATAAAATGCATGAATTCATACTTTTAAACGATTTTATTCAATTTGGTTCAGTTAAAAATCTCTTTTATATTGTTATCTTACGACACATGCGAGACCCAAGATAAAGTATATGACACTTACGAGACCAGTATATATACATACTCGGAAATGAAAATATTCATTCTCACCAAAGACAAATTGTCTTTGTTCTCATATAGCTGTAGATGCCTTTCATGTAACGAAGCTGGTTAAGTGCACAATATTTATTTATGTTTTTTTGATTTTATGCATTCCAAAGATAATCGATTATAACTACCTACGGTATGTGCAGATGGCAAGTTAGCTCATGATTCGCGCACTGTTTGGAGTCATCTTCAGCCATAAATTTTCATTCGCTAGTATTGTTCAACCCTCGGGTACTTTGTATGCGCCGACTACGACTTCTATAGGCATTTCATTAGTTTTCAAATAGGATTTTCGTTCGGTATCGTGTCACCGACTGCTTATCGTTATAACGAAACTTTAACGGTCTAGCAGAACGTTTCACTAAAATGGTCGACGTTTCTGAAGGGATGAAAAGCCGAACAGGCTCCACAAGCTAAACTACCGTCCTCTCGCCCGCAGAGAAATCGCTGAAGTTACGTCGACATAAATCATACAGAACCTGAATTAAAGATATAATTAAATTAGGCGAACCTCGTCTCTCTTTCCGCCTCGTACAATATTTTAGGTCATTTGTGAAAAATGCATTCAATCATTTCGGTAGCAGGAAACGTGTGGGGCGGGGACGGGGAAGCTAAACTAGCGAATAATTTACGCTTTCTTAAGAAGAGAATAAAACGGGAAAAAAAAACATTAGAAACAAAACATATTTCAGAAAAATATACAAAAAAAAAGTGCTCACAATAGATCATCTATCTTCGTCTGAATTAGGCCAGTAGTAGTCATTGAAGATAATAGTCGAAGATTTATTACGTGTACCACGTATACACCAATTTTTGAACTACGATGAGAAAATTAAATTACTCCCTCTACAGGTAGAGGGAAAAGAAAAGCCTTCAAAATTCAATTAAAATTCAGATCTGAAAAATACGTCATTTCATGTAGGTCTTCATTACAATCCCTGCGTTGTTTCAACTTTTTTAGTTCATTGTGCAGGAATTAACGGTTGGTTACTATGCTTCGTTGATTGTTGATCTTTGAATTTGATGTACGTATTAAGGTAGTACCACATTATCATCTTAACCCGAGCCAAGTACCCGAACATTTATTAATTTGCTTCGCAATTTAATAAATTTATCATAATTTTACGTGCATTATTTGAGTACTGGGCTCGTCTGCTCGGGTACTTGGCTCGGGTTAAGACAATAGTGTGGTCCCGCCTTTATAATATGTAGTATGTTTTAGGAAAAAGCAATATACTTATCGATTATATTATTTCGAAATTTTATATTTGCCTGCCTATTCGCAAAATATAATCTTTGTTTCGAACCACAGATTGCGCAACTTGATATGAGACCCATTTCCTTAAAAAAAAAAATTTCAATAAAGAACAAAATTACCGGGGAAAATGTTGATGGCAGAAATATGGTATATGGAGCAGTTTAAATAAAACAAAAACACTTTTTGATTTTTAATTTCCAAAACTTTTGACATTATGTGCAATGTTTTTGAAAATAATGAGGAGGAAAAAGATTTTATTCAATTTTCTCAATTAAAACGAATGAGAAAAATTATTTTCTTTATGAACCTACTTGAAGTTCAAAATTCAAAAAACTCCTGAAACACGAAGTAAATGCGAAAGAAAAACTCATAACTCGCTAAATATAATAAAGTTAGAGCGAATTAGTTCGATAAAAATTAATTAGAAAGAAAAGTGTGTAAGTGAAATATTTTTTCGTAAAATTTGTCGAGAATAAAAACTTTCGAGTAACTTAATATTTTTACCTCTACAAACAAGTGACTCATTAAAAAATCGGGAATATTTTCATAACAAACAAAGAAAAAACGAATCGAGCCTATTTCATAAGCTTAATTTGGGAGAATGGAGGATGATTATTCAACTTGCTCCGATATTTCTCTAAATAAATCATAAAAACTTTCCAGAAAATTGTTTCAAACTTTAATTTGATTTTTTTTAGCTTAAATGTTGAAATATTCTGAATGGAGCGAGATTCGTTCAAATTAAATTATATTGATCAGACAAATTCCAAAAAGAGTGTTAATTTAGGTATTAGAGAAGAAATGTATTTGTCGCAACGAAAAAAAAAATTATTTTCTCCACAGATGTTAGGAAAATCAAAAATTCAAAATATTTTACACGCTTTTTTTCAGCGCACAAATCAATCTATATTTTTGAATTACAAACATCAGTTCACAAATAACTGATATATTGAGAGAAAAGAAACTAATTGTTCATTATAAACAGATGTATTAGTAACTTTTCTCATCTCAGTTATGAAAATTACTACTGTAAACATTCTAATATTTGTAGCAATTTTTACTATCTCAGATAATATATTTTATAACTTTTATAGTAATTTTCGCTTTCTTGAACTGTCCCAGTTTTCCTACCCACGTTGTAAAAATTACTATTGAAATTTTTTTTACAGTGGCAGTCTAGAATAATATTTTTGTTTGTAGGTACTAGTAAGAATACTGCACTGGTGCAGTATCAACATAATTATCATGATTCCAAGAGAATTTATATACACTGGTAAATTAGCATGCCAGGCGATAAATATAGTAAATGAGTACAACTTGTCTATAAAACTTTGTTGTTAACTTGAGTGTCTTATGTTCAACATCATTCATGAAAAGTAAAGCATTATCCTCTCTCACAGACCACAATGAAGATATAAAGTCTGATTAAAAACTGAAAATTTTTCAAGATTTTATGCATAATCATATTAAAACAGCCGCAAGTTGTTAGAATGAAAAATAAAAAGTTAATTATGATTAATCTAATTTAATGAATGGTATTTGGCATTCTCAGAACTCCAAAGAAAAATATTCTAGAACCGACCTGTTCTTTGCACCTCTGTTAAAACCACAGACTAGTGAGCATGAGTACGTAGTAAATTTTATGATCGTTATTTGCAGCGGTCTAGATATACTTGTATTATGTAAAAATTTAAAACTCGGTATTTCAATTTTATTACTTTCTGAAATTATAATCGTAACCCGAGAAAACAAACCGTAAACTAGTTTTAAGGGAGACCTTCATTTTCCACACAAACTATAAAACGAAAATGGTTTTTACGAAAGCAACAGGTGGCTAACATATTCGTGTAAAGGCTAACTAATGACGCAAATTTTTGTTCTGCTGACGAAAAAGCGTCTCCGAAAATGATGAGTGACAACATGGGCAGATATAGATTGAGCATAGTAATACGAGTATTTCCCATCAGTTTCGTCGTAAGTATTCAACATTTGTGAAGATCACCCAGTCATCCCCTGAGTGAACGTCTCTAAAAATATAAAGAATGTCTATCAAGCATTATCCTCGAAAAGCAACAATAATGGCGCTACAAATTTCTTGAATTATAAAATAATAAATTCTCAGAAATCTTTCGGAGTCCAATCATTCTACCTATAAGTACGAGTACATTCATACATTTTAGTCACACACGGTTAATCGAATCAATTAGTGGAGAGTACTTATATGTGAAAGAAAATATTTTAGAGGTTGTCAAGAAATCTGTTTTATCGGTTACTTCAAGTAAGATCTTGGTTAATGCGCAGGACAGATAGTTATTTTCTTAGTAATGACGACTGACGAGTGGTTGCACAATGTCTCTGTTTATGGTCTTTTTGGTTATTCGGGTCCTTGAGTCATGGAGACACATTGGTGGCGGAGACCTCAATCTATGAGCTTGATATGAGCACACTGTCTGTGGTAATGTAAGTGCAAGACATACTAGCAGCAGTGACTAGTCCCTAAGCTTGACATTTGAAAAAATTAGTTTTCTTACATAGATGATGGAGTACATACAATATTTTGAAAATGGTAGAAAAATACGAGTACTCTTGTACATATTATCTACAATTCGAAACAGTAATATCAGAATTTTACCTTAATTATAATACATAACTTATCGTCACTTTCAGTGGGGAGAGAATTTTCAAAAATGAGGTTTTTTGACTTTTTAAAGATTATAAAATCTTTTTTATTTCATCGTCGCTGACATGAAATTGTGTATATATCTATGACTGACAGCAGTCCGAAGAATGGAAGGTCTTACACAGCAACATTATAAGATAGCTAACTTTTAAATTCGCTTTTCTCAAGAACTATACGAGTATATTAATGTTTTTGGACAAACGCCCTATTCAATTTGAAGGGATGATGGGTCTTCACAGGATTTTGATAGTCAACAAAAACTCTTAGACAATAAAGAGTAAATCCTCATTGCAACTCATAATTTTGAGTAACAAAGTAACAGTTGAGAATAATAATCGCTGAAACTTAGGTACGAGTTTACGTCGATGCGACGAAATAAAGTGAATTGAACTGAATTCATCAGAAGGCATGGTAAAAGTATTTCATTAAAATAGAATAGAGTCAGCAATACAGTCGAAGGGGGCGATAGTAATTCACCCTGCAGACGATATAAACTTCCTTAAAAAAAAGGAAATAGGCTACTTCTCCAACGGTAAAATTTCTGCGAATGGTTTTGATTTTTAAGGAGATTATTTAAGTCTTTGGCCCGCCTCACCCACTACTCTCAAATACGGGCCCATGCCAAATAGAAGTATAGATCTTGATAAGTAATCGTTTCAGACGAATATCGATTTCATTTTCTGCTAAATAAGCTAAAGCTCGAGTCGAATTTTTCATATAATCTCGTAAAGGTACAAATACGTACGTCATTAACGTAACGTAGGTCAAACGCGTACCTAACTCATAACAAAATCGAAATTAAACTCTAATGAATTTAAAGTACGATAACGCTCACGCTATGCGCGAAGACGCTATTACTGAATATCGATTAAAGTACCTACGTATGAATGTTATCGAAGATTATTCAAGAAAATCTACGCACAAAATATTTTTCAAACGTTATATAGCCCAATTTTAGCCACAAGAAAAAATGGCGCAAAAATAATGCGCGCAAGACATTTTAATAGCTTTACAGAAGACGTATAAAGGACGCCATTTCGTGACTCGTGGATAATATAGATCTTTTCAAAATCAAAAAAAAAAAAAAAATGTGGAAACTACGAATATACGCGTTCACAGTAAAAAAGTGAATACTGTTGATGTAAAAATAAAAATTAAAGAATCATTGATTTTTAAACTTTGACTGCACATGATGAATGTTATCTACTATATTGTAAGTACCTGCCAATATGTTTTTTCCGTCTTGCTACTTATAATCAACCAGAAAATACTTTATAGAGGAAGTTTCTTTTCCAAGAGGTAACGTATCAAAACATTATTGAAGATTACTTTTTTCCCATATGTACAACAACGAAGCTAGAAGACACGTGGTAGTTTAGATGAATGCTAGATGGTGTCAGGATAGTCGTACAGCAGTTAGGATAACACGTAGATTGTAGAATGATGAGAACAGAGGGAAACTACACAAATACCTCCCAGGATTTTGTCATTCTGGCCGAGAAGGATTATTTCCACAACTTAAAGCTGGCTCCCCACGAACTTTGTTAAATCTATCCCGGTTCATCTGCATAGTTCATAATTTTTCACCTTCTTGATTTTTACAGAAGGTCCACGAAAGTAGTCTCATAGATGGGTCAGGACCCGCTCTAGAATGTTTTGCATAAGCCGGGTCTATACTGATACCTACGTCCTTAATTCTTCTTCGAAAAAAGGTCATCCGACAATGAAACACTAATGAAATATATTATGGTCATATTTAGACTACTATAGTATATTCATCTTTATTTGAAAATGGTAAATTTCGATAGTGAAACGGTGGAAATTTAACGCTAAAAAATAACGCACAAGAATGAATCTTGAAATAAAGAAACTATAGCGATTCATTTTCTTTCATTTCGAAAGGTGTCAAGCAAATTTGCTATTCACAATTTTATCTTCGCCAATGTCCACTTCAAACATCAACTGTATAACGTCACGAGAAACGCAAACAAAATAAGCACCTCCAAAATGAATAGGCCCCATGGTAACGGTAGTTCGCAGCATAAACGAAAAAAAAAGGTCGCAACAAGGCTGAAAAGGCACAAACACTAATTTAATAAGAAACTCGCTCATGCAAAAATAACGAAATGTTGTTTCATTTTGGGAATGAGCATAAAAATTTACACAACCGTGATCAGATGTAAAGGACCCCCCCTCCCTCCCCCATTCATTCTACTCTATTTCGAAAACACTATAAGGAAAAAATAATTTAGTCATTAAGTAAGCCTATATATAAGGGTAAAATATGACAAAATTCATACGAAAGATATTATTTTAAGATAAAAAATTATGTTATATTACAACCATCATCAAAGGCAGGCATCAAAAATACATTTTCTTCGGGCAAGTGGCAGTTTATTGTATAGTGATAGAAACATATTTTACCAGAAAGCATAAATCGTGTGATTCATATAACTCATAATCAGTACTAGTTTATTATGGAGTGAAGTATAAATCAATTGTTTCTATAGAGATGAAATGAAAAGAAAAAATGTATCAAAGATTGACATTAATTACTCGCTCGTCGGGACTTGAATCAATGTGCTTTCAAAGTATTGAAGCTCTACCTTCTACCACACTGTACCGACTGATTTAGAAAACTTAAAAGTGAAAAATGTTGAGAAATGGTTAATCCTGAAAAAAAAAGTTAAAGTAATGATTCAATATTATTAAACAAACAGAAAGTTCGTAGAATGTAAACGTAGAATTTTTTCCGGGCATTAATTATGAAAAGGAAAATAGCGAGGTAGAGAAGGGTTAAAATTTTATAACTCACGACGATTTACTCACAAAGATTTCATCTCATCAAATCCTGCTTTAGAGGTTGAAAATATGTGATTTTTTTTTCATCAGGAGAGAAAGAAAAAAGTAAAAAGCCAAAAATGTCAAACTTATGTTGGAAATCTCAAAACATTAACCAATGTCACGTATCTTATTCACTATTGCAGCGTAACTCAACGAAGTTGTTGCTTATATTATCCAACTTTACCCGCTCCATCTCTTACTTTTTTTCAACTCTTTAAAGGAACCATTAATTACTCGATTCAATTAGTGAAAAGGAAAGAGAAAAAAAGAATAAATAGAAACAAATTCTAGCGCAGCGAGCTCCCCTAGAAAAGCAGGTTTTCTTCAAATTCGGTCGTTTATGTGAACATTTTGTGAGGAAAAAATGAATAAAATTCATGTTTCTGAACCTTCAAAACCACTTTTCCCAGAGACAACAAACAGATTGATTTGAAACTTGAATGGTCTATTTTAGAAATTTCTATTGACAATCCAGATCAATCGTTGCAGTACCTTTCTTGTTGAAAGCTGGAAGAAACCATCAGAATTCGAAGGAATTCGTTCCTTGAAAGCACCATCAAAAATCATAATTTTTTAGCAAAATTTTTGCCAATTTCTGGAGAACTACAAAATCGATTGTCATGAAATTTCTATGACTTCAATATCATCATGATTGACCTCTGGTGCAAATTTCAGCTCTATTGGTCCAGCAGTTCGTCCTGGAGCGCGTTCAAAAGCAAAATCCTGTTTTTCAACGTTCAAAATTGCTTTTCTCAGAAATAAACGAACGGACTGGCTTGAAATTTTAATGCTAAACCCTCAAGACTTGAGTTTAAGCACAGTTAAAATTTCAGCTCGATCCGATCGGTACTTTTCTTGTAATTATATTTAAAAGTCAAAATTAGCCATTTCTACATCCCTCCTCCCCCATCAAAATATGAAAATGCAAGATTGGTATTTTTGGAATCTTGAGATCATGAGACGCATATCTATGTGGGTCCCATGTCTATTTGTAAAAGTCAGACCAAACTGCCCGATGGGCAAAAAATGAGAAAATGATCCGGAAAATGAGAATTTTATCCGTTGTCAGTCCGTTTTTATTTTCGACCATCGGATCTGAAAATTTGCAGATATTTTTGTCATCTTGATTATTTTTCCAAATCCGTTTATAAAACGGATTTCCTGATTATAATCAGTGATAATTTTTGGGAAATTTTTCTAAATCCGTTTGTAAAACGGTTTCACGGATTATAACCCGGGCCAACAAATATCATAAAACAGCCTTCACGAAAAATAATACGGACTCATTTCCGGCAAGACTGATTACAATCCGTTCGAAATCCGTTTTAAAAGCCGGAAAACAGGAAAATTCCGGGTTATAATCCAGAAACGGATTATAACCCGGAATAAAACGGATCCGTTTTCAAAATATTTTGCCCATAGGGTGATAGCTAGGTTTTGTGTCGAAAACCTGCTAAAAATCGGAATAAATGGCGAAAGTGAACTCTCATTATTCGAGGGTACAGGCCTTGCCATTATGATGAACCTTTGAGAAGAATCTGTGAGAAAAAAAAATAAACAAAAACCTACCAACTGAAAGAAACTTTTTCGAAAAAATATTTTGGGCATTTTAGAAAGCGACATAGAAAACGAGAAAACTTTGCAACGTAAATTATCTTAAATGTGAGGCGGATGCGAGGATTACAAAGAAGATTTTACCTACATCACGAAAGAATATACGAGCAGTAGGGAATGAGAAAAAGAGAGAAAAAAGAGTGAGAGAGAGAGAGAAATAGAGAAAAAGCGCAGCGAATGAAAAAGAGGAAGATTAAAACTGTTCAATAAATATTGACCAGATGAGTGGTTGTGTCATGGACATGGCTTCCGTATTTATTCAAAGGCTTTCCATTTTAACGACACGTTGTTCACAAAAACTGTCTTAATGAAAATGGAAAACTGTCACGTCGCGTCGTTGATAAAAAAAGAAGAAGCCTGAATTGTGTATTAAAGTGAAATTTAGATGTGACGTAGAAGGTTATACAGAGTGGAAATCTTTTTAAAAAAAGGGGGGGTAAACATTATAGGTATACTCAATTTGAAAAAGTCTTAATCTCTCACCTCACGTTTCCATCATAAGCTGTCGTTTTTCATTTAACGTCCAAGAACAAAAACTTTTAATTTTCTGTCTTAAAAAAATAGTAATAGGTACTCGTATTTGAAATGCTTCAACAAAATGAAGCATTTGATATAGCAAACGGGCCTGTTTTCCACAACAATTATATGCAGATAAATAATGGGGAAAAAATTGTAGAAAGCAAGATTCATAAGTAGTCCACACTACTGAATCTGGTTAGATAATTTTTAACTTGTTGAGAGTAATTTATAAAACAACAGCGAAATGGTTCACGATCCGATAAGAGGTTTGAAAAATTGCAGCTCAGGAAAGGGTGCGTACAATCAAAAAACAGATGGTTAAATTATGGGTAGGATCAGTGAATTTAGGCGAAAAATCAAATCATTATGAATTGAAAAATCCGATTCCAAAAAGTGCTAAGTGTAAAATTTAAAAGTGGCAAAAAACAAACTAAAACCAATTAAAATATAATCATGACTCGATTCCAGAAGGTGCTAATGCAACTTTTATAGCTGGAAAAAACTATGACAAAACCAGCAGAATGTATACCATGGTTGTACATATGATAAATTGTATTACAGGCCTCATTTTTCACCACCAAAATAAACTGAGCACTTTCTAGAATAGCACTCTTCAATTATTCAGAAACTTACCCAAATAAACTTACATTGAGCTGAATTTCTAAAAATCTTTCAACAAGTATATATCCACTATAAATTTCCCTAACCCATGCGTAGATAAATGCGCCTTGAACTGATAAGATCACAAATGAATGATTTTAGGTGGTGCTTAGGGGTTTTGAAATCGAACTGGAGAATAATATTATATCCCACCCAACTATAAACATTGAGAAGACGAAGGGACGAACGCAGGGCGAAAAGATATAAAGTTTGATTTTATTCCTCGAAGCGGGGCTTCAGAAAAAGGTCATTTCTAGGATAGTATACGTCGCCAGAATTGTCATCCCAATTGAACGTGCAAAATTAATTTTATCCACCTTCGCCAACTACGCGATATAAAAAGCCATGGAACAGAATGATTCGTACGAGTACAATACCTGCTTCCTGAAGGAAAGACGACCTAGAATACAATCTCCGAGCAGTCTTTCAACTTCAAGTTCCATTTGAGAAAGGAAAAAAGCTACTTAAGCAACAATTTTTAAAAATAAAAACTCAATTTCAAAAGAATACTTTTCAAATGAGAATGCATGAGAAAATTCCTAACACTGAAACCTTTTCTCATTTCTCTAAATTGATAGTAGACAAATTCAATAAAGCTAGTTATTTTGATGAAATTTTCGTAGTGAATTCGACAATTATTACGCAAGTCTGACTCTCGAAAAGGGATTCGCCTCGAGCCACACGACATTTAATCAATTCGTTCGAAAATTAACATGACAGCAAATTTCGAAAGATCAAAGGATAAATTCTTATCTGGCACAAACATGTGGTACGTAATGCGAAAATCGATGAACTTTCGTAAAGCCGCTAGAATTACCCATCAATTCACAGTTCACAACATTTTAAACTATACTGCCTTTGAGAAAGAATTCATTGGATACTATATGAGAGAAAACAGTTTGGTAGCCTAAGAGTTCACGAATAACAAAGGCGTCTCAGACAACTGTCAAACTTTCTTTGTATCATTTTTCAACATTTTCATCTGCAACGTCCTCAAACAAAATTATTAGTCAATTTCTGCGACAGTTTTATTTCCTGTAATTCCAAAATAAAATAACTGTAATATAGAAGAAATTATTGGATTTTAATTATTTTTATCCTTCTAAAGCACATGTGCAACAAGAAAACTGAATGTTTCAATTTTTTCGATTTTTTTTTTTTTGTCTTCAAACGAGCAAGCTAACTTATTATGGTTTTTCTAAATATGTTTAGTTTATATTTTGAATACGTACCTTCCAGTTTCTAATGAGTTTCCTTCTTTTTATTTTACCTCGCCACCTTTTCAAAATTCCTTTCCTTTTATAGTTGACACGAACTATCACTTTCTTTTTACTTTTTCGTGCAACCAGTATTTTCCACGCGAGCTTTGAATTAATACAATCAACAGAAGGAAAAAGCAGACTGCAGGGTAACCTAATTATACGTGACCTATGCAAGATTTTTGCACTTTACTTGCGACCATAATAAAACAATAAAATATTTTTCAGACCAAAATTTAAGATAATTCATTTTTGATAAGTGCATGCGGTTAAAAATCTCTCACCATACAAAATTCAAAACAGTTCATCCACACATTAGTGCACAACAAACATCATACGTGCCGTCGCCCATTCGCCCAATCAAATTGCACAAGTTAGAAAGCTGTACAGCCAATCAGACAACCGCCGCTTGCCTTCGCCGTTGATTCAATAACCTCGCAACCCGTTATATGTGTAAAACCAACTTCCTCAGACTATCTTACACACTGGAAGTAAAATGAATAATGAAATGACGTGTGCCACATTCCAGAGGTTGTCATTGAAATAGAAAGTACGTATTTCATTTTTTGGAGACGGTTGGAAAAATGTTACTCGCATCCTACTGCTCCTCGCCGTTCAACTTCACAACCCTCGATCATGTCCAAAAAACAGTTTTTAACGCGCCATTTAGGTAATTTCGTTGGGTAGGTATCTGAGAGCTTTATAGCTAAATGTGTATTAACGTTAAATTTGTTTCGCAAGAGTGTTGTCGTAACTATTGTTTTCAAGTCCCAGCTTTGTAAAACTAATTTCACCATAAAGCCTCCATATAACTGAAGGCGAAAGCGGTGCAGCTTTTTATCTCCACCTCGTGATGCTATTAGTTGCGCCCGCCACCCGTCTCCGGCGCTGGGCCAACTTTCGTTTCTCTCTGCGCCGCCAAAAAGCAAAGCGAACACCACGGAGTCTGAATTTTTATACAACGCCCTATCCGCGCTCGTCTCGCTCAAATGACGGAAATAGGGGGCAGAATGGTGCGGCGTATTTGAAAGAGCAGGTAAAATGTTTGCCCCTTGGGTGACGTGCCTCTGAAAACGACATTCTGTTTGCCTCCCATGTTAGCGTATCGGTAAATTTGAATTAGGTTTCTGGAGTATCCACGCAGCGTACTACGAGAGCAGAGACCGTTTTCAATGCATCGATTCGCATTATAATATACAGAAGCTGGTTAATTTACAGTTTGCAATTACGCGCAGTTTTGCGTTTTCATGTATCTATCGAAATACAAGTTTAACCGTTCGCCAGTTCTTAGTAGTGAATTTTTTTTTCAATTTATTTGCTTCTATTCGACTGAATGTACGCGAGTGTCGCGAAACATGCAGTGTAATATTAAACACAATTTGTATTTGGAAAAATGTTTGCCGTTAATATCGTTCACGAACGCCATTTTAGCAAAGCACGATCGTTTATTGCCACCCTTGTATAGCACATTAAATTCCTCTAATCAGCATCCAAAGCATGTAGCCTGATTTTAAAAATATTTTAAAGTCATGGTGTGAAGGTGTGTTCGTTTTGCAACGGATTTGTGAAACACAATTTACTATAATCCGTGGCGAAACAAACACGTAGCTTGACGGCGTTTTCTTTGGCCACAAATTCATAAAATTTGTTTTATGAATGCGTTGCGAAACAAACACACCTTCACAACAATATAATATCCTTAACTTGAGCTCTACGGCCGCGGACACTCGGTCTATTTGAAATTTTGAATATGTATGAGATCTAGGGACTTATCTATATCAAGTTGGTACTGATCTATATGCATTGTAACCATGCATTGTAACCAGTTATATAAGTCGCTGAGCAAAGCTCAACGCAGCATGATAAAATATACTTAAGTAATACATGAATATTGACTTCGCTACCATTATGACTTCCATCTATACTTGACAAGTATTATGGACTCCGCCTGATTTGAAGAGTTTGGTGAGGGAGTTATGGAACATAAGCGCACCTGTTTACCCCTTCCAAATACGATAGTTGAAAAATTCCAATGACTTCAACAATCGAGAAATTCATTAAATATATCCTTACATACTTGGGAGCTATTTGACTAAAATAATGTAGTCCGGGGAAAATTCCATCAAACAACACTCCCTTGCACCCGCCCCCACAATCGAAAAAATATACTTTTACATGATATAGGTTTATGGCGTCCGATTAAACCTGCTGGACGCTATAATGGTTGGAATAGACAAATGTAAAAGACGCGATACTGGTAGTCAAGTAAAAATACAGCTATAATTTTATTCCTATAGCATTCTTGTGTTACGAATATTTTTCTTTTTAGTTTAACAAATGATCAGCTGCAGTTATAAAATAATTCGGATCCTCACGCTAGATAAGTCTAAGAAATGTGTAAATACCAAATCGTTTACGAAAGGTAGGAAAATGAAACAGACGGGGAAAAATCGGTCGAAGAGATAAGCACGCCGAGGAACGCTATAGAAAGAAGATTAATTTTGGATGGTTGCCAAAAAGCGTGGATGGTTGTTTCTTAAGGAAATCCGATCGTTGCGAAATTTAATGAAGTGCTGAGCCATTCGCATCTAATCAAAATTTTGTTTCGTGGGCTTGCGAGATTACCGATAGAATTTGATAAAATCGAAAATTGGTCGAAACCGCAACCGTCAAGGCAAAGGTACCGATACGAATCATTTACGGCCAGTGTAAAAGTGACGGCTAATTTGCAAATTAAATGGCGGCTGATTCAGAAACTTGCGATCAGTGGAAAAGCTGGGTCAAGAAGAAAAATTAAACTATTGGAAATATCATTCAGGAACAGATCTCAAGATTGTTGTCATAGTTCGTATTCGTTTTCACGCGTCAATCTTATTCAAATGAATATTTAAACAAATAAATAATAGATGTAAGAAGCTAATACAGAAACGATGCAGATTATTATAAGACCTCGGTAGGTAAAGGCACTTCAGTTATTAGCTCACAGTCCGGAAAAATATTATAAGTACGAGTACATACTACTGAACGAGAGATCGACATTATACTTATAATACTCTCAGTGTTTATGTTACTAAGTTTATACTCGTAGTTTTATTGACAGGAAAGAAAACCCAATTCTACAATATTAAGAGTTGTTTATCTATTTTTGATGAGGAGGTGGGATGCTCGCCCACATGGATACCTTCATGTTAACAAATAACCTCTGGACATACAAAATTTATCGTTTTAATCATATTTATACTTCAAAACGAGAAGTCAAAAAAGAATCACCAACTTACGAACTTGAATCGTAAGTCTGCATCTATTAACGAATATAATAAGGATAAAAAAATCATCGACCAGAAATCGAAATAAATGAGATCTCTCGACACGAAGCAGGAAAAAAACTTTTTCACAGAAATTACTGGAACTGGAAAATTTTCAAGAACACTTTAAGTTCTTCAAAAATGAAAAGAGGGGAAAAAGTCGAAAAACATTTTCTCCGCAATTAATGGAGAGACTATTTCAGCGCGCGATTTACTTGGAAATTTCAAGTCAGTGACAATTAAACTGAAAATTTAAGAGCTCAAAATGCCGAGCTCCCAGCAGTCGAAAAACTCAAGAAAATATTCGAGTCCTATTAAGCATACCTAGATATTGTTTCTGATTCTTTGCAAAAAAAAAAAAAAAAAAAAAAAATTACAAATGGTAAAAATGAGACTAAGGAGATTCAGATCATTAGGGAAAAATTAGAGGAACGTATTTTTTAACTTGACACCATCTGCGAATAACAGTCATAATCGAAAATGTCAGTAGTCCAGAATAGCTTTTGCTAAATTAGGGTATATTGTTCGACATAAATGTGGAAATGGAGCGAGCAGGTGTACACAGCCATAAAGACCTCGTACAAATTAAAAAGCAACAAAAAATACATGTGAGGTTAGCATTGTTAGACAGCAGCGTATTTACATCAACTTCTAGGAGGATCGACGGTTAGTACAATCTCTCTCCTCGGTTTCTTGACTTGATTCTTCGCCACTTTTAATGGTATGCTTTCGCACTAGATAAAGTTCATACATTGCTAAGGAATGAAAATTATGAGAAAAAAAATTTTCGAACACAGCAGGCTCTACCAAGAAAGCAGGTTTTCTTTTAAGCCGGTGATCCTTCCCTCCAAGCAACTTTTTTGACGCCCTAATTTTTTCTGCGGAGCCCCAAATTTTTCCTCGCAATTACCGTGGTGCCTTCGCAAACAGCGGAGACTACCCATACGTCTTGCACGAAAGTACCGCCGCACAGTTATTTCATTTTTCTCAAAATCATTTCTTTTTTTTTTTTCGACTCCCCAATAAACACAATCGAGAACTCAAATTTATAAAGCGTAATATAATTGATAATAACGCGTGCTGGTAAATTGGCTTCCAGTTCTTTGTAACCGCAGAAGCAACAACCCTTCACATCTTCCATACGCGATGCTGATTTTCACCACCGCAATAATTGCGTATACTTGTAATTAATATTCATACGGCATTTTGCTGACGAAAGCTCGATATTCATGAGTTGTGTCGGATGCATACATATAACATATAGGTACCCCAAAATGATCAAAATTGTGGTACGCATGTTGACAGTTCTACGAAGGAACAAATAATTAATTTAGCTGCCAGGTACACGGTACCCATAATTAGCGAATACTGCAACTGTGCTGCGCAAGAAGGGCCAAACTGATTTTGCTCCCTGTTTTTCATACGATACTGCTAGTAATATTATCATTATAATAATTTCTTTAATATTGTTTTTGTTTCTTTTCGTGGTAACTTACATAAAATATGCGATGGTTCGTAGAATGTAACAAACTAACAAAAATCACTCAATACCTTTTCAGCAGAGCACAGGGAATAATGCTTTCAGTTTTAGAACGGCCCCTTAAAAACTCAGTCGATTGGTATACGTGTGTGAGTATGCATGTGTAAATGAGGTCGTATAGGTACTATGATTTCAAAATTTTCCAATTAAACTGGATATGTAGTAGTGAAAATAAAATGTTAACACATTAATAAAACTTAATATCATAATTGCACACGTACATGAATTATTATCAGACATGCAAAATTATAAAACAATGACAAGAATATGTTCACGTGTTGTCATCGCGCATCATCGAAACTAGCATCTATAGTCAGTAGACGTTGCTCATTGATAGTAGGAATCATAGAATACTTGATGATGACGTTCAACGATACCGCAAAGGAAATACCAGACCAGAAGTACTACTATTTGAATTTCTCTATTTTTTAAATTCAATAATAATATCCACCGGAAGTAGAGAAATTTGCACTCATTTCATTCCGCATAAAAGTGAGTTTAGACAAAACGCCACTGAATCATTTCAAACATTTTCCAAGTATCATTTTCGAAACTAATTCCGTTTCTGACAAATGTAGGTCAGTACCAAATTAAGTACGTATATTATACACAACTACATATCATCTAATAGAATGTCCATATTTAGGCGAAAAAAATCAAAAATACTACTCAAGTTTTCTAATAATAATATTTGAATTGAAACTGAAAAAGCTGAAATCTACGCGCGTGTAACATGATAATATAGTGTTTTATTGTTTTCCTCTGCGTCTTTTAATTTAAATAGTTAACTTGAATTTAGAAGACGTAAAATACATGAGTACTGGATTAAGGTGTAACTTGTAAGGATAGGAAAGAAAACGAAATCTTAATGAAAGTACGGGTACAAAAAAAAAAAAACAATCCAAGAAATAAGTATGTATAAGGGTGTCTGGGTTAATGTTGTTACAGAGACCTATACATTTCAAGATGAACAATCCAATCTATGTGATTGGCGTTGTTCAGCCAGGGTATACTAAAGAGCACTCAAAAAGACACTATTGACTTTACATAAAAACTGTATTTACACTTTAACTTGAGCATAAGGCAACTTCACACACTGGCGGAAATAGGGGGGCTTGGGGAGGCTAAGCCCCCCCAAAAATTTTTGAAAAAAATTTTATTTACGATTTTTTTAGATTTATTTGGGGAGAGGGGAGGTAGGACCGTATGAAAATTTTTTACAAACAAACATACGTACAAACGACTAATCTTTATCGGGGCTACAGCCCCCCCAAAATCCCGGGTCTATTTCCGCCAATGCTTCACATGAACTAACAACAAACTCAGAACATAGAATATAAACTATCTAGAAACTATAAGCTTTAGTATAGCATCGAAAATAAATACCTACGTCGTTTAATTCACGGGTGAATACTATAAATTGAAATTATTCGAGTCAACATTTTTAAAAGCGATTACTATAAATTATGTGGATATAAAATAGAGAAAGGAGAAAATAGTTAGAAAGATAATAAATGAAATGAATTTCGCGCTGCAGAACCCAAGTCGTTCGTTCTGCTTATTTGGACCTTTAAATGGGAGGAAAATGTTCGGCAATTTATTGGCAACTACTAATTGTCATGAAATGTTTTTCCTTCCCGATGATCCTTCGTGGGAAAATTACCTTGTGCGAGCAGACTAAAATCTATTGGTAATGAAAATTAACTCACAATCAGTATCAAAACTTCGCGTTAAGAAATGGCCAATGAGAGGATAATTTTTAGTGGGAAGAGAAAAAAAAGCAATGAATGACTGGCAAACGAATGGAAAAGAATACTTATTATTGTACGTAAATAAAAGTTAATTAGAAAACATTATTTCTAATACGATTAGAGAGAAAAGAAAAAACAACAATTACAACCAGAAAGAAATGTAGCCTTTGGTAGAAGCGGATCCCACATTCTAAAGAAGTCTCTTTCAAAATAGATGAGATATCAATATAAAATCGTCCATCCTCTTAATTCAGGACTCGTTTATTCATACACCTTCGACTTTGCAAAGCACTGTTAGGAACCCAAAAACGAAAAATAAAAAAAACACAATATTTAGAGAAATTTGTATTAAAAAGATGATAAAAAAAAATATTAAGAAGAGGTTTTAGATTTTAAACTTTACTCTTTTCTTGCTACTCTGCTACTAACTGCTTGAGCTCTCTTGGAAGACCAAAGAGCCAACCTTTTTGGGGGAAAACGAAGGGAAAGGGTTGATCCATTAAGTAATGTTCTCAATTTTGTTTCATTATACCCTTTTTTATAAGATGGTTTAAATTGTATGTCTTAGAAGTCAACCCCAGAAATCCTATTCTTTCTGTAAATTATTGGCAATAAACTACCATTTAAATTGCTCACATCTTTTTAGGACAAAGTCAACTAATTTTCAATAAAAGTGGTTAAGGCTGCATGTCTTAGAGGTTAACCCCAGGGATCCTATTCCTTTCCGTAAATTATTGGCAATAAATATATCATTTAAATTATTCACATCTTTCCAGAACAAAGTCAACTAATTTTTAATAAAAGTGGTTAAAGTTGTATGTCTTAGAAGTTAACCCCAGGAATCATATTCTTTTTGTAAATTATTAGCAATAAATATATCATTTAAATTACTCAAATCTTTTTAGAAGGAAGTCAATTCATTAACAAATCCTCTTAAAGGCAAAAATCACTTTAAATTCACAGTAGGACGATTTCATATAGATCTTATCGATCCTCTTATGGTCTTGATGGCTTTTGACCTTCCGTAACCCTCATTTAAAAAGAAGAGGAAGAGAGATTAAGATAAAAAGGATAGAAAGAAAAAGGTTTTAAGAGAATAGTTAAAAGGGGGAACTGTAACATTGGTTGTACAAGAAAAAGAAGGTTGTGGAAGGAGGGATCTTAGCACCGTGGGAAGAGGGATCGTAACACCCCTCCCCCCTAGGGAAAGAAAATTTGGACAGGGAAAACCCAGGACAAATTTTCTAACATCGCACCAGAGCAGTAGCAGTAGTATGCAAAAAAAAACACAAAGAAAATGATACAAATAAGTGAGGTAAAATAAAACATACAAGTAAAATAATAGTCTTAGGAAATATTTGAGTTACAATAAACACAGGTTAAATAAAGAGTGATGTCACTTAAAATTTCTAGAATAAGGCAGAAATAGATATCTGAAAAGAAATAATTGAAAGATGTAAGTCTTGAGACAAATAAACATTGAAAATACACCAAAGGGTAAAAGGGTAAAAATACAGAAGCGACATATAAAAATTAAAAAATAAAAAAGATAATTAGAATGCGTTGAGTACATCAAAAAGTGGACATGAACGTAAGGGGAGATAAGAATATGAGACACTAAAAATGAAGTAATTATAATATAGAACTGTTGAAAGTGATTATGGATGAAATTAAGCAAATAAAAATAATAGAAAAAGAGTATTGATATAAAATGAAAAATGTATCCAAATAATCATATATGCATAGTTAACTAGTTAAATGAGTGAAAGGAAAATAACAAACTATCAGAAATATTTTCAATTGGCATTAAGTTAATGAAGCTTTGAATTTGAATAATGAAATTATTTGTCAACTTGAAATATTAGTAAGTCTGAAGTATTTCAAATTTTAGAAGAAAACTAAATTCATTAAAAAGAAAGTTGAAAGTAAGAGTGACTTTCACATAAGGTTGATAAGTTTGAAACTAAGCTTTTTGCCACTGCAATTACCTATCACTTGGTTAATTGTCTGATGTGACTTAACTTGACTTAGTATGATCACTCGAATCAACAGTGGAATTAGTCATCTCATTAGTACGGGGACAAACCCTAATGTCTAAATTGAGACTTTTGACGTTTAACTTCCATTTACTTAGATTTGAAGTGTCTTTTGCTTTATCATTCTTTCTAGTTTTGGTCCCTAATCTTGTAAGCTAAATTTCAGTGGATATGCCCATTTCAGAAGTTGTAGTGTGGACTTTAATCCCTTATCACTTGACCTGAAACTTGACTGAAATTGTTCATTTACAAAGTAATTGAGAAACCATTTACCTTAGAAGACTTCAGCTCAATGACAACAAACAAACTTATTGTCTATGGTTGGTGGAAGAAAAAGTTACTCATTAAGTTATATAATCGAAAATTTTGATGAAAATAAAGGGAATATATTTGACTTGTAAAAATTAACACAATTTAGAGGAAACTCGCGAATAATTCTATGTTTGGATAAAAATAGAAGGGATTCTACTTTATTTTGAGTTAGACTACGAATTGTAAAGACTTAAGAATGAAATAAACATTAGAAAGGTTTGAGTCTTGTATGCAAGAAAGAATTTTATAAATACATAAGTGTAAATTTCAATAGAGGGGGTAATATGATACAGGCTTGTGCGAACATTGCATGTAAGAAACTTGAATTGAATTCAAATTATACAAATTACAAAACTTGAGAGAAGTTTGAAAATAAAATTTGAAGGTAGTTTAACCTAATTACATTTAAGTAAGAATTGAAAGGAATTTAACCTTATTTTATTTCAATAATAATCGAAAGGGATTAAACCTTATGTATTTTGAATAAAATTGAAAGGAATTCCACCTTATTCGATTGAAATGGAAATTGAAAAGAATAAATAAAATTGAAAGGAATTAAACCTTTATTTGATTTGGATAGAAATTAAGAAGAATTAGATAAGAATTGAAAAGAATGAACGGAATAAATAAAATTGAAAGGCATTGAACCTTATTTACTCTGAATAAAATTGGAAAATAATGAAGAAAAATTGAAAAGAATGAAACCTTATTTGATTTGAATAAATACTGAAAGGGATTGAACCTTATCTAATTTGAATAACACATGGAAGGAATTTAACCTTATTCACTTTGAATAGAATTGGAAGGAATTTCACCTTATTTGATTCAAATGGAAATTGAAAATAATGAACAAAAATTGAAAGGAATGAAACCTTATTTGATTTGAATACATATTGAAAGGAATTGAACCTTATCTAACTTGAATAACACTTGGAAGGAATTTAACCTTATTTTATTTGAATAAAAGTGGAAAGGAATTTAACCTTATTTACTCTGAATAGAATTGGAAGGAATTTCACCTTCTTTGATTCAAATGGAAATTGAAAATAATGAACAAAAATTGAAAGGAATGGAACCTTATTTACTCTGAATAAGAGTTAGAAGGAATTTAACCCAAGAAGAGACATGAATAATTGATTGAAAATTGCGTTGAGAATTATAAGAAGAGTTAAAATCAACTTGAGTAGAAGTAAATAGGAAATTAAACTTATTTTCAATGAGATTGAAGAGACTTGAAAAATTCAGCTTTCAAGTAGGAGTTTGAGTAAGTTTAAGAGGTAGAAATGGAATTACTTTGAAACAAGAATGAGATAAAATTCAAAATATAAGTTGTTTGAAAGACATAGTGAGAGAATAAAATTAAATATAAAAAGATTTGAAACAATAATTGAAATAACTATAAAGATTACCAGAAATTAAAACAATTCACAAAAAAAAATTTTTGTAACTTATAAAATAAATTTATAAGATATCAAACTTATATTATTAGAATATTATCATTTTGAACAGAATCAAAGAGTTATCATTATTTTACTATATATATCTGAGGTACTCAAGTATTAGAGTTAAAATATTAATTGAGCAAAACCAAAAATTTATCAATTTGGATAGGGCCGAAAATTTAGTATTATTTAATTAAAGTTTGGGGTTAAGCTAATGCCTTATTGTAAGATTTTTTTCTTTTTTATGTCGTTTTGGTTTGCCTTATATACCATTGTGAATTGCCTTCCATTTTCCAAATGGATCAAAGTCGCTATTACTATGTAGTCGTCAGAAAAGTGGTACTTATGCCACCCACATTTTCTGCAAACATAGTATAAGTATTCTTCATTGTATTTAGTTAGTTCGTATCCATCATCGTTTTCGATACACATTTTTTGTATTTAAAGGGAAAGGAAAGTTTTTTTTTTTTTTTTTTGATCAAATTTAGATGGTCAAAATATTTAAGTTATTTTAGCCACTCAGTCTGAAAGCTTCGTCGTTTTTTATACGCTGGAAATTATTCTCTACCCAGGCAATGTACTCACTGGTGGTTTTATTTGTTTTGAGATTTAGGATTTTATTTGGATTTTGTATATGAAATACTAAGTATGATCCTCTTAATGGGACTGGAATTAATTTATTAAAATAGTATATTTTTCCAGTCTTAGTTATAAATCGTTGAGCTGGGCAGTGTTTGCAGCTTTGTCGAATTGAATTTGTGTCTGATGATTTGAATGACCATTGACCAACGTTCCAGCACATTTTTTATACCGCTTCGATTGGGTGATCTTTCATTATAACAGGTCTATAAAAATGATTAAATGATTTGTATTATTTTTGTTTTCTTTCATGTATTATTGACTTTTGGGGTTGGGGAATTTCCATTTCAGAATTTTTATAGATGTGTTTTTGTATTTATGTGAATATTTGGTTAGAAATGGTTTTTTCGAGAGTTTTAATACTGGCTGTGAACATAGATGAAGTTGAGCCTAATAGTTTGGAGTGGACCTTGTCGACGATTTTTTTTTTTTTTTTTTTTTTTGAAGTAGACGACTACGCATATTACCAGGGTTAATGCCCATGTTAATACGCCCAACCAGGCAAGTATTATCATATCAAAAAGACTGAAAGTTTCCTGCGAACCAAACTGATGAAAATTTTAATACAAATAATGAATTGAAGAATGTAGAAATGAAAAATGCAATAGAGAAGTGTGAGTAAAAAGTAATAGTTTGAACAACGTCTTTGAAGTATAAGATTCTAAAATGAAATACTAATAATTTGGCATAAATGAAGAAATGTTTTAAGAAAAGAACTACTAGAGGGTTCTAAATATGAAAGAAGTGAAAAGAAATCAAAAATAGGAAGAAATGAAATTATAAAGGTCCTCATGAAAAGTTCAATTATTTTCAAGATTACTGCCTGATAAAACTACTAAATTAAAAAGGCTGGACGAATTTGCAAAAACTTGGTTGGCTAAAAGGTTTGAAATGTTGAGGATTTTTCATTAGAGATGCAAATGATCTGAAAGAAAAGGTTATTAGATTTCATGAAAATTTCTGGAGTAACAATATTAAAACAAAATTAATGAATTGAAACAAAAAGTGAAGGATGAAAATTCATAAAGATAGTTGTGTAAATCTTTGAAAGGAATAATGACAAATTGAGAGGAACAATTAGAAGTGAATGAGATAAATAAATGTGGAGCAAAAGAGAATAAAGCAACTAATAAATGGCCCAAATAGTAAGAAACACGAAAGTCTATATGATACTACAAAAATATGAGAAGAGTGAAGGAATAGAAATGCAATAGAATCTTGAATTTTGTGATAAAATGAACAGAAACTTATTTATTATGAACAGAATTGTAAATTATAGTTGATGAGAAGTAATTATTCATTTCTGTGGAAGGAAGCTAAGAGTATTATAAGCAATTTACAGGATGATGTAACTTGAGTGTTAGGAAATAAGCACAGAATTTTATAAAGGGGAAGTTTGTGTAATGAAAAGGAGGCAAGAAAGAAACAGATTTCAAAGAGATAGATCAATATCTGAAAATTTTGAAACAAACAGTAAATGTGAGAAGAAATTGTAGATAAAAAGTCCACAAAAATATGAAGAGGTAGACCAAAAAAGAAGATTTAAAATGAAAATGAAAGACCTTATTATTGAAAAAGAAAGTTTTGAAGTATAATTCTTGACTTTTAAAAGTTGATAGAATGGGCTAAAAAGAAGTTCTTTTGGTAAAATAATGATGAGATTTGAATATAAGTAGCACAGGAGGAAGATAGGCGATCAGGTTGATGAAGTCATATAATATATTACATACCAAAAATAAAAGTTAATAGTGCCAAAAATGGAACTGCGAGTATGTATAGAAAATGAGGTGAATAAAAATAAAAATGAAGAAAAATGAATTTGAATAATATCGAAGGAGGAGGAATAAGTTGTATGGATAAGCTTTTCAAGAGACAAAATATAAAATTATTGAAATGAGTTGAGACTTTTATAGAACTGGATGAGACATTTTTGAAAGAAACAGAATTGCAATACCTGTAAATTAATAGAATGAAGAGAATCACATAAAAATAGAGTGAAATATAAACATAAAATATTGAGGGTTGAATAAGGCTTAGAGAGTACCTAAACAAAATGGAAAGTCAATGTAGATGTATAATGAATGAACTGGTTTCATGAAGGGAAAAGAAACAGGGGACAGAGATAAAAACACAAGAGAGGTTTTAAGATGATGGTTAAACTAACTGAAAGCAAGCAAAAAAAAACAATGAATTACGACTGAAAAATAAAAATAAATGTAAGACCTATGAATGTAAAATAAAAGAGACAAATAACCCAATTAAAAATGTAAGGCAAAATTTAGAAGGCAAGAAGATACGTTGATACTTAGAAAAAACAAAAATGAATCAGATCAATCCAAAGGAGTAAAAATCTAATAATGAGGATTATTACACAATAATAAAACTTGAGAATGAGTAATTGTAAAGAGAAAAGTGTGAATTGATGAAAGTTTACAAATGTAAATCAATAAAATGAAATGATAAGAATCTTTGATAGGCTTTCCAATGAAACCAAAAGATGAGATCTTAAAATGCGTGTTCAATAAAATCAACCAAAAGTAAAATGTAAGAAAAATATTAAATTTTGAATGTAAAAAGGAAAAAATAAATTTTGTGAGAAAGGAACAGTACTAAATTTTTAAAGTAAGATTCCTAGTGCAATTCAGAAAGGGGAATATAAGAGGGACAAAAACGAATTATATGCTGAGACTAGAAACAAAAATAGCTAAGTAAAAACAAGAAAAAGTAAAAATGAACAAAAATGAAAAGACAGTCAAAGTGAAATAAGAATAAAATAAAAAACAAATCAGTTAAAACTTTTGATAGGAATTTTTGAAAATTTTGAATGGAACTAAAATAAGTGAAATAATAAAATTTGGAAGAAACAGAAATAAAAAGAGGAAACATAAATGAGAGAAAGCTGAGAAAATAAAATTTATTAGTAAATAAGTTTTTGAAGGATTATAAAATGATAAGATTTGAGACCATAAAGAGCAATAAAACAAACCAAAAGTTGTAAAAATGGAATATTCAAACTAGTTACCTATTTTCAAAAAAAAACATTGTAAAACATGATAAAAAAGGTTACTTGATGGAGTGAGAAAATGTGGTAACCCCATGTTTGGTTTTTTTTTTTTGTACAAATAGAAAGAGATGATAAAAAGTGATTCGAAAGTGGGTGAAGTTAAATTGATCGAGAAATATAAAATAAATTCTGTTTGGAATTGTTGGTAATATGGAAAGTAATTTAGAAAAATAACAAAATAAAACAAGAGAAGGTAAAAGTAACCGAGAGAGAGAAAAAAAAAAAATGAGAAGGTAAAAATAGGACAAAAATAAAAACGAGATGAAAAAGGTTATTCGATGGGGTGAATGAATGGAATAACCAGATTTGAGAAGAAAAAGAAGAATAGGTCAAATCTACAGGTGAACAAACCGGCAAAGGGTGGATATATGTGTAGATCGACGAGAGAAAGAAAGGAAAAAGGTACGTATAGGTAAACAGGTTCAGCAGAGGGTGTATCGAAGGCGAATGACCGAGAGAAGTAACCAAAATTCGAATGTGTAAATGAGGGAGAGAGAAAATAATGTGGGGCTACGAATTCAAAAATTATTTAAACGAAATGAAGTGTAATAGACTTATGTGGTGTGAGGTATAAGATTTTATAAGAATTAGATAAAATAAAATATAATTTTTGAACTGTAAAATCTCAAATTGGGTCAAGTGAAAATTTCGAAGATGTAAAATGAAAATAAAGTATGAAAATGATTTGATGGTGGAGAAAATAAGATAGCGGATTTTGGTTGAGGGGTGGTAAAAATGTTGAATAGAAATGAAATAATGTGAACTATTATTTATAAACAAGTAAGAGGAAATTCAAAAATAAAAATATATCCTAAACAAAAATGTGGCTCTTACGTCAGATAAGGAGGCACAATTTTAAGTTCGTCAAAGTATGTACTAACAGTGTTTATCAATTTGGGTAAAGACGGATGCTCCAAAAATTTTCAGTAGTTCACGTAAGGATAAAACTTGTTATAAAAGACGTAAAATGGAGACTATGAAGTAGTAAATAACAGTCTCAAAAGGAGAAAAAAAAACACATACAATAAGGTTTGTTTGTTACTAAATTTCAGTCATGGTAATTCTTTGGATTCTGGAGGGTGGTTCAATAAATAAAATATTTTTTAAAAAGAGAATTAGTTTTTATTCGGTGCAGACACTTGGCTGAATTCTAGAAATATGTATTATTATTATTATTATTATTATTATTATTATTAATTTTTTTTTTTTTTGAAGGGAAGTCTAGCAGAATTACGTGGCTTGAAATTGGGGCAATTGTAAATCAAGAGACTTAGAAAGAGATGTGCGTCAAAAAAAAACAACTGAAATGAAAAAAAAAGGCTTATAGCAAAGATGGATTAGAATCAAGTCCAAGAAGTGTACAATTTTGTAGTAAACAGATAGAAATCAAATTTTGTCAGTTACTTAGTCCAAAAAATTAATGTAAGCAAAAATTAAAAATTTTGAATGGGTTGATAAAAAATGTTGAAAGTGAAAAAGTGGAATTAAAAATGAATTACGTAGATGGCGAGAATGATGAAATAGGGAATTCTGAATGAGGGGTAGTAAAATTTTTGAATGTTGACAAAAAATTTTGAACTAGGGAAGCCAATAGAGTAAATTAAAGGTGAGGAAATAAAGAATGTGAACCATTACTTATAAATTATTAAAAATGTACGAGATGATTAACTTTTCAACTATGGAAGGTTGGAAGATAATTCAAACAAAAATAAAATAAAAATGAAGAGCACTAAGTATTTTTGTGAATCTGAATTAACTAATGACACACCGAATGCATAGAGAATAGTTTTTCCTGAAAAGTGAGGAAAGAGGAAAAAAAAAATTTAAAATATGAAAATTAGTAATGGACGAAATAGTGAAACATGTATTGTCATGTAAAATAAGAAACTCGGTGCGAATGGAAAAGACTGAAAAGTAAAACTGTAGCGATAACTTTTGGAAAAAAGAATTATGAAAAATAAAAATGAAGAATATAAAATCAGTAGAAATTTCAAAAAAAATGGAAGAAAAATTTGTAAAAAGTATTCGAAAAGACAGTGAAAGATAGTTGAGAATGAAGAACAAAATTTAGAATTAGGGAAACCAATGAGGCGGACTAAAGGTGAAAAACTAAAACAATATGAACTATTATTGGTAAAAATTTTGAAAAATGTATCGAACAGTTTTGATTGAAGAAAAATAAAATAAAATGGAGATCAAAAAGGAGAGAAATGTTAGAAGGTTAAAATTACGAGAAATAATAAAAATGTTTGAACAGTGAAATGAGTAGATGAAATTTTTGACAAAAAGGCGAAAAATGACAAAAAGAGGAAAATTAATCAGATAAATTTTGGCTGAAAAGTGGAAAATTGTGAAAATAATGAGTACAAAGGGACAAATTAATAAAATTTCGGAAGATCTAAATGAAATACAAATAACGAAAAATTGATTATAGTGGCAAAGTTGGATGACAAAAAAAAATGAATTATGAAATTTTAGTACTGAAATAAAAGTAAATGATTTTTGAGAATAATTTTGGAAATGAAAATGTATGCAATCAACTGAGTCAAAAAATAACAATAATGATACTAATAATAAAATGCAATATTTATATGAATGTGATGAATAAAATGTGTGATTTTATTGGGAAAGAAAGAAAGAAAAAAAAATATATAAGTTAAAAATACTGAAAAACGAGGTTTTAAGCACAAAAATGAAAACAAGGAAATTTAGATGAATGTTTAAGAAGTAATATTTAGAAGTGAAGTATTAAAAAAAAATCAGACGAGATTTAGAACTGCAAAAAGAAACAAAAATGAAATGATAATATGATTGCCTTCCAATAAAATTTTGTGAAATTCAAGGACGAAGTTGTCCATTTTACGAGTTAAAATAATGTGAGATAATTAAAAATTAAATTTTGTGGCAATTTGGACGAAATTATGACATAAGTTTGAAGAGAAAAAAAAATGTATGATAAAAAAATGTTATCGTGAGTAAAAATGCTGAGAGGCGAGAAAAATAAAGTCCAGATTGGAAATTGAGTGAGAATATTTTAAAATGCTTTCGAATTTTGAGAGGGTTAAAAATATGAATATTGGAAAAAATATAAATTGCACTATAACACTTCTTAAAATACGATCAGCAAAATTCATTGTTTAATAATTACAAGCAAAACAACAAAAAATCTATTCAGCAAATACCTTGAAACCTTGAAAAATAATATTTTGGTCGGACTTGAAGAACCATATGGATGTAGCACAATGAAGGTTGAAATTTTGAATAGCAGGTAATTTTCTTGAGACTTAGTACAGCACACTTGGACAGCAAACACAATCAGGATGGACAGCAGGGTTAAATTGGGTTTTCAAATGGTAAAAAGAAACCTGGATCCGCTGACACTTAAGTTGGTCTGCTTGAGCAAAACTGGAAGTAGAGCAGGGTGGTACCAGTGGATTTTCCCAGAAACAGGCCAATATTGTAGACGGATCAACCGATGTTATTTTATTTTATTTTATTTAGTAGAAACAAAAAAAGAACTCCGCCAGCAGACGAAACTTTAGGGCTAGAGTCCGAACCACCGCACAATTCACAAATAAAAGTTGAAAATTTTGAAATTGGAAAAATTGGAAAAATTGAAAAATTGCAAATAAAAAAACTCCGAACAATAGGCAAAACGATAGGGGCCAAGTCCGGAACGACTGCGCCAGTTTTTTGGGTGTTAGGAACCCAAAAACGAAAAATAAAAAAAACACAATATTTAGAGAAATTTGTATTAAAAAGATGATAAAAAAAAATATTAAGAAGAGGTTTTAGATTTTAAACTTTACTCTTTTCTTGCTACTCTGCTACTAACTGCTTGAGCTCTCTTGGAAGACCAAAGAGCCAACCTTTTTGGGGGAAAACGAAGGGAAAGGGTTGATCCATTAAGTAATGTTCTCAATTTTGTTTCATTATACCCTTTTTTATAAGATGGTTTAAATTGTATGTCTTAGAAGTCAACCCCAGAAATCCTATTCTTTCTGTAAATTATTGGCAATAAACTACCATTTAAATTGCTCACATCTTTTTAGGACAAAGTCAACTAATTTTCAATAAAAGTGGTTAAGGCTGCATGTCTTAGAGGTTAACCCCAGGGATCCTATTCCTTTCCGTAAATTATTGGCAATAAATATATCATTTAAATTATTCACATCTTTCCAGAACAAAGTCAACTAATTTTTAATAAAAGTGGTTAAAGTTGTATGTCTTAGAAGTTAACCCCAGGAATCATATTCTTTTTGTAAATTATTAGCAATAAATATATCATTTAAATTACTCAAATCTTTTTAGAAGGAAGTCAATTCATTAACAAATCCTCTTAAAGGCAAAAATCACTTTAAATTCACAGTAGGACGATTTCATATAGATCTTATCGATCCTCTTATGGTCTTGATGGCTTTTGACCTTCCGTAACCCTCATTTAAAAAGAAGAGGAAGAGAGATTAAGATAAAAAGGATAGAAAGAAAAAGGTTTTAAGAGAATAGTTAAAAGGGGGAACTGTAACATTGGTTGTACAAGAAAAAGAAGGTTGTGGAAGGAGGGATCTTAGCACCGTGGGAAGAGGGATCGTAACAGCACAGGTAGAGAAATATGAGCTTGAAGAGGGCGATAAGTCTCATGATGAAGATACAATAAACAATATAGCATCTAAATGAATCCACCGAAGTTTCGTAAGAGTTCCTGCGCAGTGATACTAAGTTATGTCTGTAATAACTATAATTAAAAATGTTCTGCTTATTTACCTGTGTGATCAAGAGTAATTAAGAACATGCCGTACAAAAACTCATTCTTATGGTTCTGACGCTTGTCACGAAGATATGAAAATGAAAACCGGTGTGATCACAGTCCAAACTTGATACTAAGGAGATACATCGACTATTTTCCAAGTAGATTATCGTATTCGTTTATCCTATGAACTCGGTATTGTAAAGTAGCCATACATTGTTCTTAAAATGCAAACCAAAAGTACGCAATATAAAAGAGAAATGAATGCAGTCATTTTAAAAACTTTAAGCGCGAATATCTTAAAACTTCAAATTTGGATTCGAATAACTCGGGTTTTTGAGTAAAGAAATATAATTGATAAACATATTATGAACGATATGAAAGTAACTCTGGTGAACTGTTTGCAAAAGGATGATCTCATACAAAATACGAGGAATTTTCAAGGAATACCAAGGAAAGTAATCAGGTATGATGCATACACCTGACATTAACAAGGTAGCATCTTATTCCAAAAATAGACACTCGTTCTCATGGTATGCATTGTAAAAAATATACAGTAGGGAAGTATTCTGTACATTGGCTACGTGTGTGAGTCAAATCAATAGAAATTTAAATGACCCAAAAGTAAGTCCAGATATCGAAAATAACAATACAATGTCTTTAAATCCGCTCAGTGAAAAATCGAATTTTGTTCTGAATATCATTTGAGACGAAATTCATTGAACTTTTTTTTAAATTATTTCTCATTTTTTATAATGAAGAATCAAAAGTACATTGACTCTCATACTATTTACTGATTCTAACCACTTATGGAACAGAACGATGATTCACATTATTCTGCATTAAGGAAAGACATCACACGTCAACTTGGCTAACGTAAAATTCTGACGTCTACGAGACGTTTACTACGAGAAAATAAGGTGAACGTCTAATTAAAAAATTATGTTCATTGGCAGAGACTTCATAAAATGTTTCATTATTATATTACGAAGGAAACCACACATAGTTCAGACAGGTACTTAGTGTAAAACATTCCATATGGGCTGATAGACTCATATTAACTATTAGAGGCACGTGAAAAAAAAGTTCACACATTGTTTGTTGGAAGCAGCAACATACTTACTGTCATTCAAAAAGAAAAAAAAAATTCTGTCAAGTTCACTTTGTCGGCACATATCAGTCGTGTAGCCAAATTAGCATTTTAGTTGAAAATTTTTTTTCTTCATTTTCAACCCACGCTCATACATGTCATAATACTCGTATTGAGAAGAATTTATCGATACTGAATGGCATATCACTATTAAATAACTTTATTTCATCTAAATACCAGTTTCAAATGTTCGGCGTCCGAATTTTGACGCCATAAACTTGCCGCAGACCATAATGATGGAAACAGACAAATGTCAGGAAGCAATATATCGGCAGTCGAGGGAACATTACAGAAGTTAAATGCAAAGTTGAAAATCTAATAAACCGAAAGTACTCGTAATAAGACATCTATATAGTTCATGCACGCTAACAACGAGATACGTCGCGTCTCAATAATTTAGAGAATGTAGGTACTTGGTGGGAAATAAAATTTCTTTCTTCCAATTGATCAACCGTTCATTACTGTGGGTGTTTCCACAGATATGTAGGTGTTTCTTAGCCGAAGCCATCTAGTGAAAGGACAGCGCTTTCAGAATCTCATAATCAGTTCATGAATTTAATAACAATACGAGCATGCATTTTTTTCCACTTTATACCTATTCTTTTCTCTCAAGTAGATTAAACAAATACCTCTTGGAAAGCAGTCTTTGAAAGTCTGATGAAACGGTCTTATTTATTTTTTTTTCTATTTTTTTTTTTCTTCATTCTCTCATATTATTTCTTCCTCCTCGGCCACGACTTTTCTTCTTCTTTTTTCCCGCATCCTTTTCGTCCCTTTTCGGCCTCAAAATATAATGAGAACAGAATAAACGATCCGAAAAATTTCATTACTAGCTATTACGGAGTTCAGTCACAAAAATTCTCTACGTACATTTTAAAATAAGTATACTTCGTCAAAATCACGCGCGGTGCGCCACTACATAATTTGAAAAGACAGAGACGAGCAGACAGACCAAGGGATCCGAGAAAGGGAGAGAAAAAAGCAGGTCGTTTATGCGAGCTTCGAAGGATAGGAAAGCAAGGACGCTAAACGCATTAAAAGATCAGAAAAAAGTTCAAACCACCGACGAAGGGAAACCATAATACACACCAGCTTAAGTATGCACACTAGTAAATATATAGGCTGAAATTCAAGAATGTAACATTTTCTTTTATGGCCTCCCTGAGGACACAAAATTTCCCCTCCTTCGTTCGCCATTTCTGACGTAAATAGTATTTTTTCTTTCTTTTGTTTCGTAATTAAATCACAGGGGATCAAGAAAATCGGGGATATGTTGACTCGACTTTCATCAGAATGGGCAGTTTGATGACGAAGATGAAAAAATAGCGATCTTCAGATAATATAATATTACAGTCAATATTGTAAATGGGTTATTATAATAGAATCGAAAGCTCATAAACTGTGATATTTCAGCAAGTGTGAAAATTAGAGGGGAAAAGAAAATTAATTTTCGAACATTGATATTTAGATATCTACCCTTAATAAAAATACGTGTAAAAAATTACACACGAACAACAAATGTTTGAGAAACGCTTATAACTTTACTCAAGGGGAATTTTTTACATATTCGTATATTATTTTTCAAGGTTTAATGTACTGCGTAAGTACTCGTATATGAAAAATTAGCGAGCGAATTTATTTTATTGTACGTGTAGATTTTAACAGTGAACGTTTAAGTTTTTTTTTAGACGGGAGAGTGGGACACACGATGGAAAGCAAAAGTAAATATAATTATTAGAATTTTAGCCCCAGGTAATTTAAATTAACTATACTTAATCGTAATTTCATTCTGTTTTCTCTTTTGCAAAAGTCTGCCGTTTGATGAAATCGAGCCCATTATTTTTTTTTCTTCAAAATATCAAGTACCAACTATACGCACGATCGACGATCAAATATTTATTCAAACAAATGGCCATCAATTAGCTGACAATGTTTATAATTGATAAGTGCCTCATCTAGTCCCTGAAAAATTATTATTACAAATAATGGGAACAAGTATAATGGATTCCGCCTGATTTAGAAAGTGATTCCTTGATGGGTGAAAAAACACCTTACATTGAGTTTGAAGATGGATTCTTTACAATAGTTTGATTCGTTCAACTACATTCAAACGAAGAAGTTTTCTTAACGAAAAATTAATGTAAAACGATGAGGTCAGCGAAGAAAAATACTGTAAAACTGCGTAGTTTCACAATTTGAAAAATTAAAAATTCTTCCCTGGCCGAGATGCCGCAGAAAATTTGAGGGTTCCTTGAATATTTCATCGGACAATGTATGAATTTTTAATCGGGCATGAGGGCAAACTTGTTCCCTCCATTGGAGACTAAATTTTACTTTTTTTTTTTTTTTTTTAATTACAAATTGAAATTGTGAATCTCGTCTCAGAATTAGACTCGACGAAGAGTGAAATTTTTAATTAGAATATGACAAGGTGAATTCTAGTACGATAAAGGAAAACAAACAAATTTGGAAATTTCGTCACCCAGCTAACAAAAGAGAAAATAATTTTCTAGTGAAACCAATTTTATTCTACAAGTACCCCATATAAAATTTGATTTGAACATTTTAAATTTTTTAAGACCAAGCAATTTTTTTAAAAGCTGATTCCTTTATAACTATCCAATTAAAGAAAATAAAATATTGTAAAATCATTTTGATGCTCCATAAAGACTTTGAATACCCTTACGAGCATTAACGAAACGTTGAAAAATTTTTACCTGTAGTAGAATAGTCCCAAAATTATCGGACGAGGGGTACAATACTGACTCATATGGGGTCAAATTCGAACCATGTTCAATCTCAAATTATCAACATTTTCTTTTGTCTAGAACCTGGCTCAAGTTTAAACTTAATACTAAAGCTAATATTGTACACCTTCCTCCGCCCAATAATTTTAGGAGTAACTGTACTTTTTTCTGACCATAAATTAGATCCTAAAACAATTACTGTTTGTCGTTCTAAAAGGTTTACAAAAATTAAAGTCAAAATACAAATTGGATGAATAATTTTTCAGAGCACCTAGAATTTTTTGAATTATACTTTTTCAACAATTAATTTATAATAATTTTCCCCAACAGAACTCTGATCATAATCATTCATTATGATTATGTTTTCTGAAAATGAATTATTTAAGTAGGTACTCCTTCATCTGATTGTGGAATATAATGATTCAAGGTGAAAATGATTTCCGAAATTTAGTAATGTTCAGTGTATTCTAATTCATGTTCCCATTTCAGATAAATACCTAACTTAATTATTTCATAGAGCTTTGAAGTAATGAAAACAACATGTGTAGACCTGTATGAAGAACAATTTTTGAATATGGAAGAAACACGAGTTTCGTGACGTGGAACGTATGCATTACACAAAGACTGGTGATGATTTAAATACATAATAAATAGGATTCTGGATGGATTAATAATGCGAATTTAATTTTCAATCCATATCAAATGCGATAAGTTCAAGGGTTTGCTCTCATTCTCTCTCCCTATTATTTGTTCTCTCGATCATGTAAGTACCAATTTAACTTATTATAAAATTGACATACAATTTATATCGAAGGCCATTCGCGTGTGAATTAAAGACATAATTATCAACTACACTTTCTTGTAGTTCCCACAAGAACAAGACCCATCAGAATTCAACATAAGCAAGAAAGAGATCCACAATTACAATCGGTCAGTCGTTATCAGTGCTACATTTTTCTGATGGAGGGGTAACTGTCCTAATTATTTCAATTTTGGAAGTTTGAAAGTAAAATAAGACTAGGTAGAAACAGTGATTCAATCAACGAACTCGAGGAATAAGATAAAAGGAGATTCATAATAATTATAGTACTTACCAAATGAAATCTTTACAGTGACTACAAAATGTTGGTTGTTTGAAAAATCGGGGCATAAACTTATGATCTTTGACGACGTAGACATTCTTCTTCTTCAATGCTCCTTTACGACCGCGAATTTTCAAACCAAATTTGGTTTCACTTGAATAATCGTCATTATGATGATCAACTTCTTCATCAGCCATAGTGAACACACAGTAAATCGACGCACTGTTATCAGTAGCACAAATGCACGCGAGAATGTACCTGACGCAAAGTACTTCACAACTGATCCATCCACGACTACTACTACGACAGGAATATGAAAAAAGTAAACACTTCAGTTCGAAATGAAATGCGCGCGTCGTCGCGCAGTCTGCACAAGTCTGCACTCTACAGGGCTTTCTGCTGAATACAGTTCAGATGTTTCAAACTATAAGAAATATGTTTCTTCATATTTTTCTCTGTAGGACTGTAGTTTTCAAATTTACATAGTTCTTTCAAGTTTCATGAATTTATAGAATGAATATTTTTTCGTAATTTCTGCTGCGTTACAACTAATAAATATTGAATATTTTATTGTCTGAATGTTATGAAAACGCAATCTTTTGGGAAAAAAAGAAGGTATGAAGAAATGGGGAATACAAAATGAATTTTTTGGTCAATTTGGAGTTTCTAATTTCTATAGCTCCGCTTGAGTCATCCACCAGATTTTTTTATTCTGTTGCAGTTCCATAGGCTTACTCAGCTAATGAGTGCCAGCTGCCAAGGTTACCAGGTAAAAAAAAAAGCACAAATTTTACCCCAAAAATCAAAATAGAATTAATGAGCTGAACCTTTTTTCATTATAAAACGTTCAACGAATTTCTTTAAGACGTCATACATCACTTTTCAATGGATATATATTTTCAAATTCAACATAAAGCAATATTTATTTTTTATAGTTGAATGTTTCAGTCACATCCCTTCCTCTTTCTTGACGAATTTTCGGACCTTCATATACTGAACTTTTAACAAGAAAAATTAAAGTAGTAGACAAGTACCCGAGCAAAAAACAAAAATTGTTTTTGACATGAATATTTTGAAAACTGGAAAGTTTAATTCTTGAAATACAGGTATCTCGAACCTTCAATTTAATGCATTATAAATGAACAGTTTTTCGCAAAGAGGCGACAAGGAGTTCAATTTTTGTAAATTTTACAGACGCGAAAATAACTTCATGAGTGGTATATTCAACGGTATCAAACATAGTTAGGTTAAGAAATGTGACATACCCAAAGTAAATGACTGTTCAAATTTTTAGATTTTGTGAAACTAAACTGAAATTTTCTAGTCATTATAAAAATAAAACAAATGACTCGACTTGAATTACAATAAAGCCAAAATACAGAAACAAGCTTTAGCTCGTTTGAAACAATTTTTTGTAAAGCTGCGATTCTGATAGAATTCAAGCGGTTTTAGTTTTTTCATCGTCCATGGACAGAAAACTAAGAACAAAATATTATTAACAAATAAGTATATTAAAATGTATCACAATAACAAAAATAAAAGTAGTTTGAAAATATTACTCGAACATTTCAGGTTCTTCTTCACTTTCGCTCTCGTCAATTTGAATATCAGTTCTACTTTTCTTGCTTCGAGTATCTTTATCTACGAAGTAAATATTGTGATTAGTATATATTTTTTAACTAAGATATTAAAAACATTTTTTTAAAGTATACCTTGAGGGAATCGTTCTGCCGTTCTCTTTCGAACTTGATCTAAGTCTTCTTCAGCACTCTGAGCCCATTCCAGCACTAACCGACGTCCGTACAAGTGAGTACTTTGACACAAAGATTGCATTGCTCGCTGAAATTCCAAAATATACTCGTATATAATTCAGTGAAATTATACAAACATTGAGGTACATATCAAAGCTACTTACCTTTGCTTCTTCTTTAGAGTGATATTCAACAAATGCAAATCCACGATGCGGACCAGCGCCCACCATTTTTTTCGGTAATCTTAAAGCTTTAATTTCACCAAAAACTCTAAAAAAAAAGCCAACTTTTATTAAAAATAAATGACACTAAATAGGTCCATCAGATGAGTACTTACTTGAAAAGCTCCATCAGTTCATTATAACTCGCTTGGAACGGAATATTTCTGACTAATATTTTGCTACCAGTTTGCTTCTCTACGTTATTAACCTTTCGATCGAAATGTGTTTCTGTCCTAAAATTGAAAATTGAAGTTAATGAATTAATTGATAAAGGAATAATAATTAATGACTGAGAAATTACCAACTTGAGAGTACGATTTGATCTTTTCAGTTCTATACTATGTCCGTCTAGAATAGACTGTTGTAAGGTTTTCAGCGCGTTTTCTAAAGATCGCATTTTGTAGAACTGAACAAATCCATATCCCATGGACAAAAGACCACCAGGTTTTTTTGGATCTTTCTTTATAGCGATTGTAGCACTGGCTATTTTACCACAACTCGAGAAATGCTACAAGAGAAAACAAAGAAATGAATCTTCCACATAATAATTCATGAGAGGACTTATAAAATTTGACATAAGACTAGACCAAAATAAGTCAATTTGTAATACGGCCCCAAGATGTAAGCGGAGATGAAATAAAACATTATAATTATGACAGATAAAAAGCGCTAAGCGTTTTGATGTTTAATCTTATCTGAGCTTCCTCTGATTTTCAACACACTTTAGAATTTTAATAATTTAAAATTCATGTATAAGTGAATTTTATATTAAAATCTGACCAATTATCACGAAAAATAAGACTACAATAACTATGAACAGAACGGCACAGATAGATTCATTTTGTGGTTCAATATCGAGGCTGAATAGAAAAAATGTTTTCCACATGAGCCAATAAGAGCCATTTTCATGAGGCACAATAACAGTAATATCTGACAAAAAAAACTTACTAGTTTCAGAGCATCCTCTGTAGTTTCAAAGTTCAAATTTTTAACAAACAAAGTTGTTTCAGGCTCAGGTTCTTCATCAAATTCATCACATACAAGCACATTTTCATGTATGCTGTTTTCTGAAAGAAGTAAAAAATTGAATTTATAAGCAAAACACTTTCAACATCTTCAGTATATTTTATGTTCTTCACATGAATACCTTTTCTGGTCTCTCGTTCATCTGTTTCTTTTGGAGAACTGGTAAATGTATCATCTGGAGCCCATTCAAGATACAGAGGAAGGTTTTTAAATCTTGAATAGGCTAATCGTTTGAAGGCAGTTCTAGCTTCTGCAGGTTCAACAAATTCGACTATGCCTAAAACAGTTCACATCAATTTTAAATCTTCTTTGCTTTTCGTTTCTTTAATGTTCAACATTTTCTTCCATTTTTATGAACTTTAGTTCGTTCCAATTATTTCCTAACAATAACTGATTAGATCAATGGAAAAATTTTTGGTAGCTATCTTGAATTTACCTACCAAAACATGTAAGAATTGAAAACTTACTAATGATCATAAAGGCAAAAAAATTTTCGTTAATTCAATTGAAAAACAGGCAGAAAAGTGCTTTACCAACAGATAAATAAAGTAGCCGATTGCTGAACACACATTTTGTTTTATTTTTTTGTTTTTTTCTTCAAAGTACCAATAATCTGCCAAGAAAAAAAAAAAATTTTGCGAGCTATTTTAGCGTTTAATTTCCATTTTGTAAAAGCTTGAAGTAAATTCGAAAAAACTTCGAAGGTTAAGACATCATACTTCAGTTTCACAAGGTTTTGTAACTTTAGTGCATTCAGTATTCAAACCCATACGTCATTTGGTTCATCACCAACGTTTTTATGCTTTAATAAATCATACAATAACAAACCTGTTATTCCACTTGGAGGTAACACAACTCTGCCTAAGACGCCATACTTGGAAAATAAATCTCTAATTTCATTAACTGTGACATTTGTTGGTAAGTTTTTCACTAAAATAATCGTTTTACTCCGATGATTGAGAGCCTGTAGGACAAATTGGTTCGATGAGAAATTCATTTCTTGAAATTCGTCACATAATTATGAGGTATTTACTCGATTAAATGCATCCAGCTTAACTCCATTTGATTCTAAAAACTCTCTGGTTTCATGAACGATTTGTGTTTCTCCTAAAGCTAGTCGAACTGCAGCATTGTTGTCGGAAAACACCTAAATACAGTATGAGGAAAGGTAATTAGAAACTGTCGATCAAAAAATATGAAGTTCACTACAGTTTTGTACCTGTTCTTTAGAAATATTATAATTTGATGCAATCGTTTCAGCGACAGCGTTACTACCCAAAAATAAAGTATTCCAATTATGAGCTGATTGTGCTTCTGCTTTCAGTTTTTGCAACTTTTTCGATTTGTAAGAACTACCTTCATTGATATCTATCAACAAAAAATTGAAGGATGAAGAAATATAAATAATCCTTACTTTGTTTCAAAAATGAATAGGGATGTACATTCAATTTTAGCACAGAAAGCTCTGCTAGAAAAGGTTTCAGATAAAGCTTTATGATGACGTCAATTCGGGAATTCATGTTCCCAAGCTTTCAATTAACTTACACACGAACCACTATAGGAATTTTTATCGAAAATGTTGATTGGTTTATTTTTATACCAATACCCATTTACGTAATAAATTTTAGCCTGATCATAAGTTATGATGACGATTTATAACAAAACTAAACCTAACAGAATCCATTTTTAAACCACATTTTTTGATGACTGCAAAGGTAGTACTGAAGCAATCTTCGCGAAAAATTTAATCGACGTTCTTCCGCTCGTTCGATAAATAGAATTTTCTTTTATTGTCTGAGCTATAAAAGACGGAAGGATGGACTTGAAAGTTGAAACTTTCATGATGCCTTCATAAGACTTTGGTCTTTATTCCATGTAATTATCAGCTCATATATTTGTTAATCACAGAGCGTCAAAGTTATTCATTCGCTTAACCTCATAAATTAATAATTACGTGAATGAAAAATAAATACATAATTAATAATAATACATAGACTGGATTATCGAATGAAAATAATAAAAGTAAAGATACTTATATGAAAGCGCAAGATAAGTGTATTTGAAATCTGGAGATTATGAACGAAAAAATATCTGTCCCCATAACTATTTTATTAATAGAGTTATACCCATGGACAGAAAAGATTTCAAAATGAGTAAAAAGAATACACTTACTGAGCTCTGTAGAATCCTTTGCTTTACCAGGAAGCAGGTGCAACATTCGCCCATGAAATATCATACCATCTAATTCAGTAAATGCTTTAACAGCATGTTCCGGAATCAGGAAAGTTACGACACCATAACCTTTAATCTTCCTAGTTAGCTTATCAAGTGGAACGATAACTTCAGTAACTGGACCTGTAACAAACAAAAAGTCAAGGAAGGAACCTCAGATCATTAAGTATATTAGCGCAAATTACACTGAGAAAGTAGGTAAAATTTGTCAACGCATTGAAAACATAGCTGTTAACAACCATGGAGGGAGATATTTAGACTATTCAGGTTAAATGCTAACTATATAAAAGGAGGTTCAGAATTCCATTCCTGCTTTTCTGGTTGGCAAGATATTCAGCCGAAACTGAAATATCAACATTTTTCTAGAGTCAACGACTTCAATTATTACGTTTACTGTAGGACAATAATTACCGTATTTTTCAAAAATTGATTGCAGCTCTTCTTCAGTTGAAGTATAAGGCAAATTTCTAATAAAAATGCGGCCTGATTCTGCAATACTTTCTTCTGAATGCAAACTTTCTTCTTGTTTTTTCCATTTAGCTTCATTAGAATGGTCTACAAGCGCCGAATTTTCAGGAACGTTTTCTTTTAATTTACTGACGAAAATACGTTTACCATCTGAAATAAAAACCAGAAAAAAATTTAAAAAAAAAGAACAAAAACAATAATACTATTTTTCAAAATGTACAGGGCAAAATTATATTAACTTACCAATGAAACTTTTGTCACGTAATAAAGCTTTGTTCATTGCTTTTTCACATTTGAAACCAACATAAGCCAGACCTCTAATTTTTACGGGTATACGAATCGAATCCACTTTTAATGGATGAAAGAATTCTTTTATTACTTTTTTTTTCACTTTGTAAGACAAACCTCGGATAACTAAAGTGAAGAACTTCTTTTCAGATTTTTCTTGTTTTACTTCATCGAGCGTTTTTTGACCGGTTTTAAGTTTCAAATACTGAAAGTAGTGCAATAATTTCCATAAATTACGATTTATTATAATTTCAAAACAATAAATAAAAAACTTACATCGGCATCCGATATAGTTTCATCATCGGCAATGCTTGTGACAGTTCCCTCTGCTGTACCAGAATCTTCTTCAACGCCAGAATCTTCATTTTTGTCGGAAACTTTTTCCATGGATTCTATGAATGAAGTAACATCGTGATTTCCCCAGATGGATTTTTCTTTACCGTGAGCTTCCATAAATTCCAAAAATGCTGGATCGTTTTTGAATTTTTTCAACTGTACAATTAAAATTTAAAAGTAGAAAGAACTGGAAACGTTTCTTTAATTCCATTAAAATTTAAACCCCAAACCAATTAAGACCTCCAAACGCATTCATCGTGTTTTCTATTAACCTTCAATACAATGATCTGTATCAACATAGACGCGAGTAAAAATTTACTCTCAACAAAAAATTGTAAAAAAATACGCATCTTGGTCATTCCTTTTCGTAAATTTAATAATGTGTAATTTTTCACTCTGTGCCTTCAATCATAAAATCTTATGTGTTTAGAATTACACATCTTTGTATTACAGGGCTAAAGATAATAAATAATATTTTTCATCGAATGAATAAGAAATAATTAGGTAGACCGCACCTCAGGTGAGTACTAATTTACCCGACAGAAGATGAGATCATTTGTTGGGATCATTATAATAAGTTGAGTTATTCTAATAGTTATTCATATAGTTTTCCAAGAAAATAATATGAATTATAGTATTGGCAAGATAATACCACTCACTTTTTCTGCCAGCTCTTTCTTCAATGGATTACTTGTCTGACTTTTCATTTCTGTCTTCTTATTTTTTACGACTTTTTGATTTTTCTGTTTGTAAGCAGAACTATCAGGGGCATATTTACTCCACGATTTGGGTTTGCTTGCATCTCCTGAAAAATACATAAATTACACGTTAAGAATTTATAATATAACTTACTGAGCTGAGAAGGAATATAAACAAAATTTGTGAAGCGTCAACACTAAGAAGTTTTACCGAGTGCAGCACAAGGTTCAACCGAGATTTTAAGAGACTTGAAATACGACTGATTGAAGTGTTCAACAGCTTCTTGGGATTCTGCATCTGACTGATACCCAACGAAGGCAAAACCTCGAAATTTTCCATCTTTCGTATACTTCAACTGAACATCCGTAACAACTCCTTTTTCACTAAATGCATTTTTCAGTTCATCCTCGGTAACCTGAAAGAACGATTTAAAAGTATTAGAAAAGTTAAGTCATTTATTAGAAGTTGAAAAAAAACGTAGGAGATGAAACTTACATTTTTGGGAAGATTTTTCACAATAATTCGAGACATTCTGGTCAATGAAAAGGTTTATTGAGAGAGTTCTATCCAAAAAATTAAATTTAAATGATCTTCATACGAATCGTGTAGCACGAAAATTGAAAATTAATACAATTTGGGACAGAACATACATTTCATGATAATTTCACATTTAATTTCAATTTTCACAATCACACAAATCAAATCAGACACAAATCCTGGCCCTGCACAAATCAATGAAATCATCCACACATGCGATCACAACCAGTGATCACAAGCCATTGAATCCAAAAACAGTCCAGTGTTGCCAGTTGCGAATATCTACATATGCTCGCTACTCCAGTGACCCTTGGGTTTTCGTAAAGATACATCTTTTTCCTATTTTTCAAACAAATATAAAACCTCAACTCTTTAATTTTTTCAATTAATAATTGTGTAAGTTGATGTCTGTATTTTGTGTTTCAGTTGGACAATTTTTCAGCACTATGTGATGAAATTGATGATTGAATGATCATTGAACTTGTTGAACAGTGACAAAATGTGAAAATCTGAAACACTTTGAGCTTTGGAGTAACTTAATTATAATTAATCTTGATTCTTGTCTTACTTCCTTTCCAGTTGCCGAGTTCACTGTGCTAATCATTAAAATTGAATTGGTTATTTCAGTTTCAAGTTTCATACGAATTTCATTTTACAATAATTTTGACAGGATTTTCTGTTTCAATGCAAGGTATGATATTGTATTTTTAAAAACAAAAATGAAAAAAAGCGTGAGGGTTGAGGATATGTGGTTTTCTTCTTATTAAATTTCATACTTTTCTGATCGATTCTATCGATTATGTCGTGTAGTAATATTATTGATTTACAATGGATGAAAATGATATAAATATTCAGAAATATTTAATTTGTTTCGATGAAATCGAAAAGATTAGTTTATTTGGCGACGAGGAGGATTCGATTTTAAATGACTCTGACTCTGACTCTGAGGTGATTAAGGTTTACCAGCTTCTTTTTATCTTGATTATTACATCATGGTGTCAAATTTATTTTGTTTCAGACTATAATGGATCAACATGATGTACCTATGCAGCCAAATGCAAACAGCGGATATGGATATACGCCAAATGTGAACGCGTATGACCCACCCGCACATGTTAATATTGATAATGGGGACGAATATACTCCGAATGTGGCTGCATATAGCCCTCAAATCGTCAACTATCAATATGGTGGTGATGTTATTCCAACTTACCACAGTACGGAGACTATTGGCGCATCTATGACAAGGGAGTGTAATGTTATGCCCACTAATTATGAATATGTCCCTAATTACCTCGCTCCAGCAAATTTTTATGGTAATCCAAATTATGGCTCATCACAGTATCAAAAAGTAGAAGAAAATTACGCTTATGGTCAATACGGGCAAGATATTACAACTGAAAGTAACGTTTATTCGAACTCGAATGATATCCCCGTATATTCTGAGCCAACTCAGGAAACCGTTATAGAGAGTAAACCTATGATAGTTGATGAAGTATGTGTTGTGGAAGAAGCTAAAATTGAAATTAAAACAGATGTTCCTCAACCGATGGAAGGATCTCAATCCTTCACCCAACAAGAAGTAGGTGTAGAACATACGACTGTGACTGTTAACCACGAAGGTGATCCACAGTCAGTAGAGAAAGTAGAACCACGAAAGGCTGAGAATGTTGTAGGAAAACAGGTCATTACTTTTGTTTACTGTACACGTTCGCAAATTTCATCTGACGTATCATAACATTTTTTGTTTCTATTTGTAGGAAAGTCTAGACACCTCTGATGCAGAAACCAACCAAAATTCTCTAATTGCGGAGAGTTCAAAAAGTACCGACGAAAACACCAAGCAAAATATTGCTAATGGTAATAAGCCTACGGAAACTGTGATTCAAAGTATACAGATGTGTATTCGAAGCGGTTGTGCCAACGAGGCTATTAATAATCCTGAATGGGAGCAAGAATTTTGTAGTAACGAATGCGTTATTTTACATTGCAAGTGAGTGCGATATAAATTTTGCTTGGAGATTTACTCGTATTCAAGGCTCCAATCAGAGTATATTCAATGTTTGTGTTAACATCCTTGTCATTTTTCTTCGCAACCTTCAATTATAATTACGATTATTATTCTAATAAATTAGTGTACAGACTGTCAGAAACCTTTATACTTCGGATGCTTGTGAATAGTGAATCAGTCATTCGTCATTAAAATGATCTTTAGGAGTAATACTGCCTAGCATCGAAGTATCAATTTTGTTTCAAATTCTGGTAAAACTTTTCATCATCACCCTAAACCCCATATAAAAACCAATATTTTCAAATAAAATTCTTTGAATACTAAATAATTATTCATTGAATTGTATATGAGATGAAATAACTATGAAGTAAGGAGAAAAATTTTTAAATAATTTTCTGAAATGAAAAATTCTGTAAAAACAATAGTATACGGTGGACACTGTTTAGGAGTTTTGATTTGAAATACAACTAATTTTTCCACAGTATTGTTTATTTTTAGTAGTTTTGTACTTTACCCCAAGGTAGTCTTATTTTGTAGACGAATAAGTCATATTTTGAATATTCAATTTTTGAGTCCAATTATTTTCAACAGAAAACCTATTAATTTTGGTACTAATTTATGGAACTTCCTGGAGGGATATTTCAATTTTTTTTTTCAATTTTTCCCCCATGCTAATTTACGTGTTTTCGTTTGTGTTTCAGGAATGTGTTCACTACCTGGGTTCAATCAAATCAAGTCGTTACTCAATAAATTCTCCAACTGTTTTTTTTTTCGTTGAAAAAAAAGATTCACATGAAATTGCTTATTATATTTTGTTTTGTGTACATAAACTTTCTGATTTTTTAAACTATATAGTTCTTAATTATACAGAGGTATTGTTAACATTCACTTTAGTTATCTTTGTACAAATAATCCTTCTTTTCCTCTGGTGACAAATTTGAATGGTAAACTTCGACTGCGACCGCTGTAAAATGAATTGCAAAAAAAACAGAAGGAAACAATCGTTATAAGTAATAGATTTTCATGTTTTTATAAAGAAACTTATACCTAGTTTTGAAAACCATTCTAGTTTGACGTATAACTTTTTCAAGAGATCGTGTTTTAAAAATAGATTTTTCAGTATTCTTTTTCCACCGCTGTCAGCTGACTGATTAATAGCTTCAGAATAAAAATCCAAAGGGTAGATGAATATTAAGAAACAAACGAAACAAATAATGATGAAAAAAATACATCAATGAAATAGGAGACACGGCTTGATGATTATATTCTGGTATAGTTAAAATCTCTTATCAATCAGAAACATAAATTCCTCAATGTAAATGATCACGATTATTGCTATGAAGCAATTTTGCTAATCTTATAGGCACACCTAAAAATGCGTGGTACTCGTATGATAATGACATGATCCATTGCAAATTGTAGTAACATTTTAGGAAGCAAATAAGACAAATTACCGGAAGAAATTAAAACAGATCTCATTTTGTCGAAAAATGCGCCAAAACTCGTTGAAAATGGTTTTCAAAATCAGTATTAAAGCGGACTAATTTTTCAGATAATTTCTTCCAGGAAAACATAATTTATCGTACAAGCAAGAATATTTCTGTCGAAATCCTAAATAGTTCTGATTTATTTTTCTCAGAACATTTTATCCCATACTCGTGACATTAATTTTTCGATATGGGAAAATTGAATGTGTTTTCCCAAGAAATGATAGAATCTGAATAATGGTTACTTGAATTAAATCTTACCGAACATGATGATAAAATAGTTTTTCACGGGGAAAGTTATCTCTATCCGTGCATTCAAGAAAAATATCGAAACAAATGGCCAACTTGTTCATTTGTGCCGTCAATATCCAGTTCTTCTGTTTACCCAATTTTTCATATAACTCTTCCACGTAGAAGTTTACTTCTTTTTCCATATCCTGAAAAAAATGAATTGTAACTTGATTGAATAGTTGTATTTTGAGCGAATGTTCGAATAAAAACAAAAATCCCTCCCACACTCGCCACTACGGGCGAACGTGAGGGTGTAACAACTTTGTACGTCATACTGTATTCTTTATCATGATATAATTAATTTTAAGTTATATTTTTATTTTATCTGCGTATAATATACCCATATAATACAGTGGAGTTGAAGAAAAATATTGTTTCTATTAAATAAGAGATTATTAAAATAGTTCGAAGTAATCGGCTCTTTTTTAACCATTTTATACGAAAAAAAGTGTTTAAAAAGCTTCATAAATATTTTTGCGTTCATAAATGATTGAATGAAGTTTTACGTAAGAAAAAAATTTCAGGGAGCCTTTAAAAAGGGGATTGTGGAAAGAAATGGGCTGTAAAATAAAGTATGCATTTAAAAACGTTTCAAATAACATCCAGAAAAAAGTTGACTACGAACCCGAACATTATTGTTATTCTGTGCATTGTATTTTTTGCTGCCATTTTCAATTCTAATAGAGAACACCGGCGTCATATCAGGGTAGTTGGGTTTGACTATGACTTTTGCAATTAGTTTCGCTGCAAGATAGAGAGATGAAATTATTGATGAAGAAACAAAATAGCAAATTCCACAGGCGTGTTTTTACTAACCAGTATTTCGAACGAAAATGGTTTCAAAAAATCGATCATATTCAGATAAATCGAGATTTTGTAATAGGGTTTCAAAAGCTGGGTCGGTAGAGATTCGATCCCATGATATTAATTCCCATTTCAGTAACGTACAAGCTGTTTTCACGGGATATGAAATAATGTCTCGATTCTTCATTGGTATGAATAATTTTTCTGCGCGAAGATCAAAGTATTAAATACTGAAAATGACTGTTTACAGACAATAAATATGGGAAATGAAAATAAATTACCAAAGTCTTGTATTTGTTCGCATAGATCGACTACACTTCTGAAGTGTTGGCGCACTTTTTGCACGATGACCGATATATTCCTCTGTTCAGCGTTTGTTTTTCGATCTAATGCCTGATCCACTGGCCGATTGCGATTGGTGAAGTCTAAACCGCATAACTTTTGAACCCAAAAGTACGGCAAACCCAATTCAAGGGGATTGTATTCGATTCCCAGCTACGTGAATAGAGAAAAAAATCACTTTTTATGTCACACAAATAGAATTCCAACGAATATATGCATACTTGTTCGAGTTGGTAAGTGTTAGCGGGGTTGGGACTTCGTTCACCGTAATCTTTGTCGTACAAACCATTGAGGAGGTGTCTCGATTCTAACAAATGTCTGAAACATCATTTCAAATGAGTAACTGACTAAAATAAAGTTACTTAACAAATAACTACGGCTAAAATGAGAAATCACATTTTTTCCATCAACTGAGATGAAAAAATGAATAGGTACCAATACTATGTCTCAACTATGATATAAACGACTCACCTGCAAGATAATCCGTCAAAACCTTTCGTATTGGCAACGGGAATAATGCTGATAATTCGTAGATTAACTAAATGATGAAAAGTTATTGATAAACTATTCCCATCTGAAAAATTCGTTGAATTTCATAAGCTCCACCATGACTTGAGTGAAGAATGCTGAAGAATAAAAACTAAAAAAACAAAAAAAACACTGACCTTTCAATGATATTTGCAATTTCGCAGAAAGCGGGTGTTTAGTGAGCAACTTTTTGATTTTTTCTTCTTTAATTTGTGATTTCGTTTTACGCCGATGATGATGACTTTGTCCTTCCTGTATAAATTTATTTGGTAAAAAAAAAAAAAGCTTAAACGAATGTCAAATAAAAAGAAACAGTAAATCCGAAATACTTACATCTTCTGAATCTGAATATTCAACAGCAATCGACTCCGTAACTGCAGTATTGAATCTAGCTGCGCTATCTTTGTCACCAATAATAGTTAACTTGACTGAATCTGCAAATGCAATACGTAAGAATAACTTATAAATAAACGAGAAAAACAAAAACCTTTTGGAAATTTATGCACCACCAGTAGCTTCTTCCATAGCGTTCGCTTGGATTGATAAAAAGTACAAAGGCGGCGGGAGTAGTTGAGCTAATTCAGGTTCTGTTTGAATTTGAGACGAAGATAGTCCCAAATATTCCTGGACTGGTTTTGTCGCCTGTGAGGGGTAAGATTATGTTAATTTGTTACATTATGGGAGTAAAGAATACATAATTTGTTAACACCTACAGATAGTATATTTTTAATCATTGGAATCAGGTTTTCGATGCGATCTTTCTTTTTCCGAATTTCGGAGGCAGTCTTGTCTTTTTCAATCATAAGTTCGTTACACGTTTCGGCCAAAACTTTACGCTGGGTCAGTTCCCATTCTAGTTGCGCTAATCTTAATCGATGCCGATCTTTTTTCGTTATTTCCTAAAACAATAAATGCAATAAGTAGGTTCTGTTAAGAAATACCTTTTAAAATTACTCGGTTTATAAAAGGCGGCGGGAAGGATAAAAAATTGTTCACGTCAAAGATATTATCACTAAGAGAAAAAGGAACCATCAAGATACACGTCTTAATTGAAAGACAATAGTGTTTACCGGTCTAGTAATGGTCTCTGGCGCAGATTCATAGAATTCTTCAACAGGAATAAGGTCAATATGCTCGTCTTTTGATCTATAAGCAGAAGATAGTTTATGAAAATTCATATTAAACTTGATGGCTAAAGAAGGTGATCACCGTACTTGAAACTCATACAGTTGGATATTTCTTTTTTCAAGTGATGCGTTTCATATAACAAATTTTGCCACTGCAAATGCAAATTATCGACCTGTCGCTTCGTATCATGCAGTTTTTCTCTGGCACTATGCAGACGAAATTTTTCGAGTCGATTCAGTTTCTTCATTTTCAAAAACAACATTGAAGCGTCTACTCGAAGATGCAATATAGCATTCCGATTCTGAAACAGGATATATTCGAATTAAAAAATACACGAGAATTCATTATATAAAATAGCTTTCAATGGAAAAGGCCTCACAGATGCATCATTTTTAGACTTAAGATCAGCTATAGATTTAATTATTTCACGAAATTTTTCACATATTTCTTTGAAAATTGTCGTATCTGCATCACCAGAGCGAGACTGAGCTTCTTTTTCTTCGGTATTTAAAACCTAGGGAAAAATATTAATATTACAAACTTTTACATTGAAATGATTACACACAGAAATAATGAAACATAAATTACCTTGAGATACTGTTTATTACTGTCAGTGCTTAGTATTTTCAGAGAATTTTCAGTTTTTGAGTCTCCTCGTTTTAATTTTGGATGCCGGTCCATTGTGTCTCTCACCATGCTTCAGAAATGAATTACTTTCTGGCTGTTCTTCCTTCCGACAAACTTTTGACAGTAATCTGTCAGATGATTTTCTTCCACCTAAAGGATTTATTCAAATATTTTCATTTCTTTCGAAAATCGAAACCAATCGAAACTAACAAATAAAAACACAAATAGAAACATCGCACGAGAGAATCATGGAGAGAATAGAGTAAGAGAGGAGCAGTGATAAGAGAGGCTTGAGAGAAATGAAAAACAAAAACCTTCTTAGCGAAAAAGGGTGCCCTCACTGCACGGGCCACGGTAAGCTGGACGTCTCACGTCACGCAGCCACTCTGGTTCGCACGATGGAAATTTTGGAAAAGTTTTGCACCGTCTCGTCTTCACTTCACACTTCCGTAGTTCCGTATTAACGCTTTTTACTGTCTGTACGAATTAGATAAACGAATGTGATTCATGTGAATGTTTTTTGAAAAGGAGATTAAAATCGGGTTTTTTTCTCAATCATGTTGTTTGAGAGGTCTAGTTCAGTATCCATCTAGCCCAGCCTGGAGTATTATGTCTTATAACTGAATAAAATCAACGTATCCGAAAGGTATTAGAACCATTTCAGTTTATCTATTCCTTTTGATTTGAATTATAATAAGTGTCTGAGAATTCAGTCTCGTATATTCAAACGATGTTAGAAAAAGTCCCTATTATTTTCTTTTTCTTTTGTTAACAGATCAAATATGGACACTGATTCTTCAAAGAAAAACACCATCGACATCAACTGTGTATCCGCCGGCAACACCTTGCATATTAAGATTGATAGCGTCAACGTTATTCAGAATCAGTTCGATAAATTTTTGGAAAAATTTGTCAATAACGAAAAAACGTGCCATAATTCACAATTGCCACTCTTCGTCATCAACAGTTTTTCGAAATTATTCAAACACTGGCTCGAATTTCCAGGTCGGAAAACACTAATTAGCCGAAATGTTTTCGAAGAAGTCTTCAAAGAAATGGCTAATGTTTTTGAACAAAAATCCGAAGGTCCTTTCAATCAAAAATCACCGGATGGTCAGTTAGATAGTCACTCAAATGAACTAAGTGTTCCATCCAAATTGAATATCAGTAGCCCACCAGAAACAAAATCAACCAGACTTTCCCGTGTCAAATTGGAGGGTCAGTCAAATAATCGTCAAAATCTTCCGTCTACTCTAAAGTATTTCAAATTATTTTGTAACGAATGTAATGATAATATACGTATGGTGGATGATAATCCTTGTCTGTCGTATACTCTGCATGTTCAAAGTGAAGAACACATGAAATGCTCTCTCAAAGATGGACCAAACATTAGTCCATTAAACATCGAACATACCGTAAAAGCAGCATCCTCGAATATTGGTGTTTCTAAGAATACAAATATGGATTGCAAGAAATTGAATTTCACAGATTCTTCGAATATTAATTATTCTGGAAAGTTGAAGACAGTTAGTCAGTACAAACTTCCTACCCTTGATGATCCATTTTGTGAACCTTGTTGTAGAAATATCAAAGCTGAATCACTATCCATGGGAAAGCACTTACGAAGCAGAATTTACGAGAATAATATAAAACTGTACGAAGAAAGTAAGAAAATACTTGAAGAATATGGACACTACTTCAGTATTATAAACAAAGATACTTTTGATTTTCGCTGTCACATTTGCGTGAAAAAACAAGTCGGTACCACTTGTTTCATTCAGCATTGTAGAGGAATTGAACACAGAACCAACCTTGAAAAATTTGAGCTTTCAAAATAAAAATTAGAGTTGAGTGGACTGTATTATTTTTTTAAAGTAATGTTTAATTTGTTTTTCAGTTGATTTGTTTTTCTGTTGTTTAATTTTTTTTTGTATTTAAAAAATTATATTATATCCTTGTACGATTCGATTTATTCATCATTTTTGACGATTAACATTTTTTTCTTCTTTTAAATGATAGTTCTTATATTATGAATTTGTTCACCAGTTGTTCACAATAATGCTAGTTAAAACAATAAGCTTCTTAATTTTTACAAGAATTAGACAATATTTCTTGGCTTGGCACGAATTTGGAACTTGATAAGCCTGGTTTATAATAAGAATATTGTCTTTTGTCTTTTACTTGCTGCGATTTATAGGTTTACTACTTTTTTAGTTGAATTCTATGTGGTCGATTGCGAATAGAATAATATGAAGAATCATGAAAATTTTTTTCTATTCGCTAGAAGTCTTTTTAAAATTTATTTTGAATGATTTCTCACGGTAGCATCAAGCTGAAATTTTTTTGTAAAACATTCTTTTATTTTTTATTGGACTAAGAAATTTTAAAAATACAAAAAAAACAAAATGTAGAAATAGCTGATATTACACTTATTTTATAGCATAGCTTCACCAGGTTTAATCGATACACAATTGAATGCGGTATTAAATTTTACGTTAGTAATCATACTTGCAGTTTGATGAGAGATTTTTTTATGGAAAAAATAGTCCAAACTTTAATTTAAACTTGAAAGGCCCTTTTCTTAACGTTTTTAAGAAGAATTTATTTTCAACTTTTTCAATTCAAGTTAAATTAAGTATTCATCAGAAATTTCAAATTATTCATAAATGAAAATTTAACATTAGCGCTCTCTAAAGCGGCTTACAACTACACTTACAACTCCCACTACTGATTTGTGACATGAGTCGACTATCTATTGGAAATTTTTAGGTCTATGAAATTTCCTCATTTCTCCTATCAAAAACGTGGTTTGCTGAGGATCTCGAGGTGGCTGTTTAATTCTCGTATGCTCGTCGAGTACAAGTACTGCGTATGTTAACTTATTACCATGTAATTTTGATTTTCAATTATTTCAACTGTCGTTACCGTTTTATTTGTATTCAATATCAGTTCTACTAAATCATGGCTTCAATTGATGTTTGTGTAACATCTTTAATATTGGAATATTTGTCCAAGAAAGACGCATCCCTGGCTCAAATTTTCCAGAAGAAGACCAACGCGGTGAGTGTGGAATTCAGATTTAATTGAAGATTTATTATTCATTATGTATCTCGTCTATAGAATGTATACTTGAAAAATTGTTTCCTCTCTTTCAAACATTTTGTCAACTTGAACGCTACTCTACTTCCAGTACCGGTCACATGTTCACTACTAACTCATTGCAAATGTGTTACAGGTTTCTCTTCCCAAAGGATCTCCGACCATCACTGATGTTGTTTCTCACTACCAAAAGTAAGTCTTGCTCCCTCTGTCTTGTTTAGTACTTGCCGTATTCTACTATTAATTTTGTTTGTTCATTTTTCAGGACTTCGCAAAAGAAGCTGAACATCAAACCTAACGATAAGAAAAAGGCATCGTCATCTGATTCAAGTTCAGGTATTAAATTTTCGTCGTCTGTATTCTTTTTTAGGTTTTAACATTTTTATCTATGAATCAATAAATTTTGGATCAGAGAACCAGGGTGATTCAAATTTTAAATTTTAGTTTTGTGATATTCACGTTCAAAATATGTTCTTTTCCCTTACGTTGGTTACTCATAGTTTTCATTTTGTATTTAATGCGTGGTTCTTTCAAAACACTTAGTTCTCAGGACGAAAGCTCTTGATAAATTACATCAAAAATATTGCAAATCTCCTCTCTGGATCAATGTAGTTCTTAGACCCAGAATTGTTAATGTGATTAAGTTATTACTCAATTTCTATGAAATTGGCCCGCATTATAACATCATTGGGCTAATCTCATGAAATGTGTGACTATTTGCAGTTGTTTTGTTCATTGATACATGAATAAAAGTAAATTAACGACTGTCAAGTCTATCTCCGATGTGTTATATTAGGTATTAGAAGTGTCTGAACTTTAATACGTTTAGTTATGGGGTTAGCAGCGTTAAGAGGCGTATTTTTCCCAACACAAGTAGCAAGTTCACGCCATTAGTTTCGTTATTCAGGAACTTCTAATCTCAAAACAAACATTTTTAGCGTAAATATGCATCACCCGATCCAAAAACTAATTAATATTACTATTATTATTATTATTTTTTCTATCAACATCAACATTGAAATTTATTTGGGATTCTTGGTTCAAAATTGAGAAGCGTAGTTGACAATGATCAATTTCTTTTATTTGTCAGTACACTAATATTTGAGTTGATAACACGAAATGTCCCTTCTCAGAATGAACATTTTGAAAGCGAAAATGATAGTGAAATCTTGAAGCTTTTTTTTCTGAGGCTGCTATAGAACTGTAGCGATTTTCAAGTTCGGAATTTTACCTTTTCAAAATGAATTGCGTGTTGCCGTTTTGAATAAGATTAGCTAGTCTTCGGAAAATCTCTGGATCAAAACTGTGTAATAATATTCATAAAGTTTAAATAAATAGATTCCTTTTCTAGAAAACCGTAATTTCTTAACATGGTTGAACAGTTCGTTTACATTCTACCATGTGCATATTACAGTCGATAAAAAAACTAAATTAATTCGAAATTATTATTTTATTTTTATGAATTTGTATTTTTTTGAAAAGAAGCTGATATAATACTGAATCTAGCCCTGTTAATACTTTTAATTTATTTTTCGTAGAATCGGAAGCAGAAACCACTGCTGCTAAAGTGAGCAAAACTTCATCACAGTCTGTTCTTAATGGTAATGCCAGCTCGAAGGCTTCTAAAAAAAAACCAGCTGATTCTAGGTTTGTACAATCTGATTAAATCTTTAATCACTATATTGTAAACATAAATTTGACGTGATAAATTTTTGTTTTCAGTTCGGAAGAAGATTCCGATGATGAAACTGCAGCTGCTTCTAAAAGTAAAGTTGTACCGACCAAGAAACCCGCACCGCCCAACCCGACTGCTAGTGTTGTGAAAAAACCTGATAGTACCGATGACGATACCAGTTCAGAAGATGAAACTGTCGTGAAAACGCCTTATGTTCCCAAAAATCAAGTCGTTAAGAAAGTATCTACTCCAGTTTCTTTGAAAAAAGCAAAGGAAGAAAGTTCGGAAGAATCTAGTGATGATGATGAACCTGTAACTAAAAAGTTGGCACCCGTGAAAAATATTCCTGCTTCCAACAAAGCAGCCCTCACAACTCCTATTGCAAAGAAAAATGATGGTAGCGATGACTCTGATAGTTCGGACGAGGAACCTGCCAAAAAATCCATCCCTATTGCTGCAAAACCCAAACCAACTCCCACTAAACCTGCAGTAAAGAAGGCAGACAGCAGCAGTGATGAGTCTGAAAGCTCTGAAGATGAAACAGATAAAAAGACTCCGGTTATTGCACCAAAAAAGAAGTCCTCGTCAACCCCTGCCAAAATTACACCAGCTGTTGCTAAGAGTGGCGTCAAAGCAGCCGAAAGCAGTAGTGATGACACTGACAGTTCAGACAGCGGAAAGGTCAAGAAACCAGCTGCTAACAAACCTAAAACACCTCTTAAAGCTACACCTACGTCTAATAAAGCTAAAGCAGTAATCCGGGCGAAGGCTGAGTCATCTAGTGACGATTCTTCTGATGAAGAAACAATGAAACCAACTATCACAAAGCCTACGCCAAGTAAAGTGACACCCAAACCACTTCCTCAAAAAGCTGCTGAGAGTAGTGAAGACAGTTCCGAAGAAGAAGCCAGTAAACCTGCGCCTAAAACATCTCTTCAAAATGCGAAAGTAACCCCTAGCAAGAAAGCAGTTGTCTCTGCTGCCTCAAAAAATAGTTCTAGTTCTGAAGAAAGTTCTGAAGAAGAATCAAGTAACAAACCTACCCCAGCAAAAGGCAGTCCTGTGAAGCCAACTATGAAAACACCTTCGAAAGGTAAAGTTTCGGTCCAAAAATCTGAAAGCTCTTCCGAGGATGACGACAGTTCCGAAGGAGAGAAACGTGCCGTCACGCCTGCGAGTGGAGCAAAAAAGTCTATTAAAGGTACACCGGCACCAGCCTCGTTCAAAAATTCGAGTAAATCTACGCCAGCTAAAAAAGAAAGCTCCGATGAAGACTCCTCAGGTTAGTTTGTAATAATATTTTGTTTCTTCTTTTTTTTTTCCCTTTTTTTTCCGTTATAAGAGGAGTAATAGATAGAAAAAAAGGAAGATATTATCAGTGCTTAGTGCTAGTAAATAAAAATTTTGTTAATTTTTGTTGCAATTGGTGAGGCGGCTAATTTCAGATCACCTCCAGTCTGTCTATGATTATATTGGATTTGGTTGTAAATGAAAGCTGCAGAAAAATCGTTTTATTAGTAAGTCTGTGAAACGGAATTTATGGGAGAGTATACGAAAAAATTTGTGCAGAAACAAAAATTATCAAAATTTGGAAGATCAATTGATTTAGGAATTAATTCCTATGATCTATTCTAGAATGGTATATCGACTGATTAATCATGATTTCCGAAGGCGTTCTAAAATGAAAATGTTTTTGCTCCAATAATTTTATTTCACTTTTTATGATCACACTTTTCTCAACTTGAAAGAAATTAATCAATACGACTAATATTGAAATGTTTACATTCTAATATAATATATATGTACTTTGAAAACGAACTTCATTTTGAAGAAAATTTTGAAACGACGCACTTTTTTATCGAATTTTTGTTAACTTGAGAAGAGGTGCATCTTTAATTTAATTTTTTTATTTTTCAGAGGTTTTTTGTTTTTGCTTTATCTTGTTCAGAAATGATTGTTCTCGTGAAATTTTTAATGGTCAAGTCATAAGCTGCAATTACCTATGAATAAGACTACATAAATAAATCCCCTTGTAATTTTTCTTCTCTCAGTGAAACCTGATAAAAAATAAAATCCATTTTGCAATATTGTAGACGATTGTAAGGAAATCTGTCCCTAGTCTTCTTACTGTTTCTATATTTTCCAGTAGAGCCACTTAATTTAATTCGGTAATTTTCATCTTACACGACGTAGACTGTAACTTTATTTATCATGAATCATCACGACTTGAAGAGAAAGTTTTCCATACTTATGTAAAATATTGACTGAAGTGAAAAATTCTAAATTTTAATATATCCAATTTGTATTCGAAAGTAATTATGCCAGTATTTAATTCATTTTAAAATGTGTACAGATGGTGTTGCAAAAATACAACTCAAAAAACCGGTTGTCAAGAATGATTCAGACAACGACGACGATGAAGAAGAAGAAGAAAAAATTGTAAAATCGAATCCTCTAAAAAGAAAATTTCAAGATGAAAATAATACGCCGTCACCGGTAAGATTTCCTTTTTCTCTAATTAAATAACTGTTGAAACATTGATCACTATATTTATTCGTGGTCTTTTGATGTGTTACAGAAACAGAACAAATACCAGAACTTCGTTAAAGGTGGAGATTTGAATGAAAGTAAAAACGTAAGATTCTGCTTTAAATTATAATTTCTTTTAAAGACCTACGCAAAAACCAATGATGATTGCATTTTTGGAACAGAACATACTTTTTGTCTTTTTTTTCATTTATAGTATGACTTTCATATCATTCTTTTCTCTTAGGGAGATGATAATTACAATCGTAGGCACTCTGAACCATTTAGACGTGTCATTGCTGAAGAGGTTCAGATTGACGAAGATTTGAAATGGCAGAATTCTCTGGCTAAGGTAAAGGCTCTTCAATTGTATTGTGGGGCTTTGATCACCAGTGCATGAGTATGATGCTGTATTAAAAAAAAAATCGTTATAGAATGATAAAAATTCACTTGAATGAAGTAACTTATTCTGCCATTTATTGTCATTGGTTTTTTCGTCCGTCGTTTACTTTGTTGTGTAAGCTCATGCGTTGGTTATCGAAGCTAATTTAATTTTACGTTATGTTTCTATAGGACGATGAAAATAGCAACCAGCCACGTCGAAGTTTTGGATTTAAAGATAATTTTCGCGGAAACAATCGACGTGGCAATGACAGACAAAGTTTCGGTGGTCGTGGTAACAATAGAGGAGGATTTAATAGAGGAGGAGGAGAAGGAGGTGGTGGTTATCGTAAAAGTTTCGGAGATGATGGCGATGAAGGAAATTCGTGGAATAAGAGAATAAATTTCAAAGGTGGTGATAGAGGTGGATTTAGTAATAGAGGAGATGGAGGATTCAGAGGTCGAGGTCGTGGTAATGCCGGAGGATTTAACAGGGGCGGAGGAGGATTCAATAGAGGCGGTGATGGTGGCTCCAGTAGAGGTAGAGGAGGTAATTTTAATCGGAATGGCGGAGGTAACTTCAACAGAGGTGGAGGATTCCAAAAATCGTTTGGATCAGGCGGTGGCGACGGTCCACAAAATAAGAAAATTAAATTTGACGACTAAATTGTAAGATATTTATTCGATTTTTGAAAAATCGACGGTTTTCTAAATTCGTCGAATATTATATTTTATGCTCATTTTGCAGAAAGGATCATTCGGAAGTTGGGGCGACAAAGCTGCGAGAATTCTGATCAACACAAAAGGCAAATCATTTAGACACGAGAAGACGAAGAAGAAACGTGGAACGTATAAAGGCGGTGCCATTACTACCCAAATAAACTCCATCAGATTTGATTGATTCATTGTTTTGACTACTTTTCATTACTATTCTCGATTGATTCTCTTTTTATTACGTTAAGAATGATTAATTTTGTTTTCGAACGTTACAACCTTCACTTCAGTTAATTATTGTAAATACATTTCATCAACTCCTCCTGTACTTATCTATTTATTTGCCCGCAAAACTGTTGAAAATATTTTCAATATTTTCCTGGCTGAAATTATTCGTAACATTTCAACTGAACTCCATTTTGCTTTTATTTCTGTTTCCATCTCCGAATCATCGTCTGCAATTAATATTCTGTATTCTTTATCCGAACTTTATTTTTCCATTTTTTTTTTTTTTTGACTTTTTTATATCTAAGTATACTTCTTAGTGATTTAATTTTTCGAACGCTGTAAATTTTGGGGCTGGGCGAAAAATTTTGTGAGATATTAATTTTGACGCCTAGTAACCAATTTAGGCTTGTTTATTAATTTTATGTCGATGTTAAGAGTAAGTTTTGTGATAATTTACTTTTGTTTGATTCGGAAATTCAGGATGAAGTATCTTGTGCTATCGTTAACTTATTTTAATTTTGTAAGTAAACGTTTGACAAAATTGAGATATTTTTTGTCGACTTTTGATTTTAATAAGCTTTGTAAAAAAATCTTAATGATTTCAGTTTTGAGGTAGTTTGCTTACTTTATTCATACAACTATGAAAAAATAAAATGAAGAAAATCGAATGTTTGTATTAATAAGTGCTGTAAAAGGCGGGAACTGGTCCAGATGAAATAATCTTGTGTTATAGACTGCGTGCTGCTTTAGGAATGTTCGGAAAGTGTAATTAAGGGGAATTTGACTGAAATTGTAGTATCAATATTGGTCAAGGAGTTCTTTGTCCTGAAGATCGGATGGAAATTACAGTTTCAAAACTTTAATGATGAAAACTAGAGTTCACGAATGAACTTCATCGAAAATAGATGATCAAAATATTTTTATCGCTAAATTTTTCGAGGAGAGTTGCACTAAAACTAAAAGCTGAATGCTTTCCAAATAATTATGAAAAATTATAAAATATATTCAAATAAATACACATAATAAAAAAAAAAGAAAACAAAGAGGATAACAGTCTTCTGTTAGAAAGATATTACAAAGCAACTTCATCATTTTTCCTGGGGAATTTGTAAATTGAAGAAATTGACTCTATTTTAAAAATGTTTCGTTGGATCAATACAACAAGAGAAGTAGTCAGTACCAGACCGACCACCAGGTAAAAACTACAAAATAAAAGTTCGCTTGTTTCATTCGAAACGGAAAACACGTTTCTGAAAGCATCACATGAACCAATTGTAGTAAGAGTTAAGAAACAAAAATAAGCTCCATCACCGAATGATTGATTTTTCCATATTGAATATATGAGAGCTCCGAAAAAAATATACATGACGAGTAAAAATAATGCAGACGCGATCGGATAATAAATACTGCGTGGTATTGATGTCTGATGGGCAGCGTTCTCGCTATCTCTGCGTATAATGGCGTCTGGATTGCTGAAAATGAATCAATTTTATAATTTTCGTTTTAGAAGGGACTTGAAAAAATCTAGATTCGGGAGCCAAAAGCATCAAAGTCAAAATTTTCATTTTTGAGAAAGTTTATAGTATTAGCTATTGAAGTTTCCAACAAAAAAAAAAAAAAAACTTAATTTCCTTTACATTGGAGTCATTATTGGTTTTTATTTTGAAGCCTGAATGAGTTATACATGATGAACTATGTTGGAAACAGTTGATATTTCCTTATTATAATAAATTTGGATTTGGATGTGAATCCTCATTCCTCCAGCTTCTCGGGGCCAAAAATTAAAAGAACGGAAAATAAATCGCAGTAGGAAATGAATAAAATAAAAATTTAGCGGCCCAGTTGATGAATTAATTTTTTCCAGTAATAATTTCATAAGGTAGGTAATTTATTTTAAAAATTAACTTAATTTTAATTATATGATAGAGGTGGCGTATAATAGATTTTGAACAGTGAGTACTAGCTTCCCACCAGTGAGTTAAGATATACATATAGCTCTTAATTTGAAAAATTTTAGTTAATTCTCCACCCATTGCCCATAAACCCGTTTGTGGTAATATTTATGCTTGATGTTGAAAATTCGAATGTATTTTCTTTCCTTGCCCGCTTCTTTAATAGTCCAAAGATTGGTACTGTAGAATTATACAGCAACCTACATGTTATTTTTTGTTTACTTAATGCTCAACTGATGACGTTATTAGTTTTGCATTATAGACTTACCTAATTTTGAAACTTAGGTTTTCTCTGCACCAATCACAATTTATATCAAAATTATCGCTTTGATCGCATAACGAACAATCTTGGTGCAATTTTATGGTTCCATATCTGGTTAAATTTTCTGATATGGGTGACGATGAATTTGAGGAATTCAAGACAACATGCCGAATGTTGGACGAGCAGTCATTTTTATTTTTACTAACGCTGACAATTGTATCGCGTTTTATTATTGTCGGCCCATCATACATTACTTTTTCAAGTGGACTGGATTTGTCGCCGCTATCTGAAATAATTTATTAATTTAATTTTATCTAATTTTCATTGCTGAAAATCAAAAGATTGAGCCCTAGTTATTTGAAAAAATCAAATACTAGGCTACCGATCTTGATATAAAACTGTCACATTACAATATCGTCACCTTGAAGCAGAAAGGTGGCTATACTCTGTTCAACTTAAGAATGCCTAAAACGGAACGCAGTTTGCAGGGCTCCGAGGAGAGGAAAAGGTACTCGTTCACATTCAGCAACAATATTTGGCTACACTTCCGATTTTAATTTCTTGTTTCTTATCACACATCCGATTTTTACATTGTTGATGAATGTGAATTTGACGTTCCGTTTTAGGCATTCTTAAGTTGAACAGAGTATAAGTAAACTGGAATTAAAAATTTTCAAAAATAAAATTTTTGTATTTCGAAAATTTGGAGGATCATAAAAGCAGAGTTTGGAAGCTAGCCGAAAGCCGAAAGCTAAAAGCCAAAAGCCATTGATTTTTTAAGGAAAAACCGGTAAGCTGAAAGCCGAAAGCTTTATCAAAAAAGCCAAAAGCTGAAAGCAAAAGCCGTATTTTTATGGCTTTTATACGGCTTTTTAGGTTTTTACAAAAAAAAATCACAAATCAGCAAATCAGTGAAATGAAATCACAAAAGTGAAGTGTAAAGTGCAGAGTTTGGAAGCTAGCCAAAAGCTGAAAGCTAAAAGCCAAAAGCCATCGATTTTTTAAGGAAAAACTGGTAAGCCAAAAGCCAAAAGCTTTATCATAAAAGCCGAAAGCTGAAAGCGTAAGTTTTATTTTCAAGGTCAGAAGCTAAAAGCCGAAAGCTAAAGCCATATCTTACGGCTTCCGAACTCTGCATAAAAGTGAATTTTTGTCATCACTGGTATAAAAATGGGTATCAATGACCAACAACTGCAAAGAAAAAATTTTACTCGACAACCTTAATTGAGAGAACAAGATTTCCTTAAACAACTTTTTCTTGACGTCCACCTTTCCTCTTGAGGGTGACGGTGTACCACAAGTGATTATGTACATATAAAATAGAGGAGGGTATATTTGGCATGTAATCTATGAAATAGTACCTTAAGTCGTTAAATTATTGTCGAGTTGATTGGAAAATATTTTGAATATTTAATTTAAAAAAATCTCGTAAATCGACAATCCGTACTGAAAACTGACTGAGATGACAATTTGAATTTTGATATATTTTTAATATCATACCTTTTAGAAAATCGTGTTCAAAGTTCGAATTATTATTTTCAAATTTTTTTTCTCAAGAACTACAAAATAGATTTTGATAAAATTTTAAACCTGCAACTCGAGAGTAGAAAGATTATTAGAAGAATAAAGGCGGAAAAATGGCATAATTTTTACGGAAACTTTTCACTGAAACAAGGACGGGTCACAGAAATATTGCCAAAGGTATAAAGAAAATGCTGAAATATGATTTTGTCATTTTTTGGCATACGGGTAATTCTTTGCCTCATTACCTATTTCTTAAATCACATTTGTTTCTTTAAATATGTTTGCAAAGCATATTATTCTGAACCGCTATTTTTTGTACTGTTTCTTATTTTCCTGTTTCAAAACATGAAAACCTGCTATTAAGCTGTATACTTAAATTTTTTTATTTTGATCTGCTATAATTTGGGGAGAAAACTAAGCCAGTTTATTATTTGAATAAATTTTGTTCGGTTTGAAAGCGCAAATTCAAATTCTGAATTAGGTACCCTTATGTGAATGTCTAGTGAATTACAACACGAGGGTGAATTTCACATTTTCGCAAAATGCCACAAATACCCGCGAGCAATTCCCAATTGTGTAGTCGACGGATTTCCGCTCCGTCTTGTATCTCGATCTAAAATACTTATTAGCAGAAGTACTCACATTGTAAGAAGCTTTTATGTAACTGGCCAAATTGTAATAAATCAGACAACATAAAGCCAACGTTACAAATGCAGAGAAACATTAAAGGTATTCCAAAGGTGGCGTATATTATTGTCGCTATTTTGCCGAACGACGTGTTCGGAGTGTAACTGTTGTAACCTGAAATCAGTTTTCAAATATTTCATTGGATGTTATGTTATTAATTTGAATACGCTTTCCTGTTTTAGTCAAATACTTAGATTTATGCTTACCGATTGTCGTTAGAATAGTAACTGAATAAAATAATGAATCGGAAAATGTCCACGTTCGAACTAATAGTTTATGATTCAAATTTATTTCTTTAAGAACACTGGCCTCAAATCTTTTCAAAGGATCGAGCGCTTCTATGGTCCAGTTTTGTTTATACAGTACATGAGCTGATTCTGAAAAAAAAAGAAAAAAAAAAGTTATTCGTTGATAAATAATAATTTCTATAACTTAAATAATAAGTAAGGTGAGGCGTATCCACATAGGCAGACTGTTGGGCGGGGGGGGGGGAAGATATAGGTACAATATTCTGCAGGTCGTAAGAAAAAACTGACAATTTTGTAAAATATTCCCTAAGTTTTTGGGATTAGGGAATGTATGCAGTTAATAATAGTTTTGTCATTTTTAATCAATCAGTAATAAGAATAGGAAAAAAAAAAAGTAATAGTTCAGTACGAGTATGTTATTTTCTTTAAAAATGGAGGAAAAGGTTGATTTGAACTTTTGGGATGTAGCCTTCAAAGTTATTCTGTATGTATCCATGACCTCTCAAAGCAACTCAGAAAAAAACTGATCAAATTTTCACATTCAGACTGAATAATTTTCAAAATCAAATAAATATTTAAGATTGCGAGAAAAAAAAAAGAAGAAAAATGGGTTGTTTCTAGAATTTTGTGCTACTGGAGATAAGAGGGGTATAGTGAGAATATTACAAAAGAAATAATTATGCGGTGGGAAGAGACAAAAAGATTTGAATAAAAGAATTTAATAAGTAGAGACATTAGTTCTTATTATTTTAATGGTATGTTTTTCCTTATTTCACAATGAGCTATTCCATTGTATTGATTCATTCAGTTCTTTCAAAAGAGGTTAACAGTCAATGAAGTCTTCAAATAGTTATCCTCGTTTTTCTTTCGATAGGTATATTATTAACAATAAACGACCCTAGAAAAGTTATTCCAGTAGTCCACACCCCTTTCACGCGCCAGGAGAAATGTTTTTCTATACAATCGTTTTCCACACACCTTCAAAACTTTAATTTACCAACAAGAAGACGTAAAATAAATAATTTTTCTACGCCTTTTTCCAATCCCAAAATCAAGTATATTGTACTATGTTGTAAAGCTATTATTTTTCCTTTCTTTCGTTTTTCACTTAATGTGTTGCGTCAATTCGAATTTATTGTGTTAACTGACATTATGTAAATTTTTTTCCTTTACCACCAAAAAATATAGTGGGGTTGGAGGAGAAAAGGTGGAAAACACGAAAAGCGAAACGTACACCTTATCTTCGTATGCCATTTATCCTACCGAATGATCGCATTACTCTTGATATACGTACGTATATTTTTCTTCTTCCTTTTTTTCTAGGCTTTTTCCTTGAAATTTTGATGAAAATCGTTATGTTAGAAACCAAAAAAAAAAAAAAGTGCTTATGGTTATAATCAAGTTCCTTCGACAAAGATATTCTCAGTTTTTATCGCTGTAGAGAATCACTTTGTCGCTTGATTTCCAATTTTCTTGTACTCGTACTTCTCTGCTTAAATATCAGAAATACATGTTGGTAGACTGTAGACGTACCATGGAGGTATAATTATACCACCATGAGACGTACCTGCTACTTTATCGCTATTTCTTCGAAAAAGATTGTATAAATAGCGAAGTGAGAAAACAGAAAATATATTTTCTGTCTATTTTCACAACCTAATTTCGTATCTTCTTTTTAAATAATAGTAGAGTAAACTTTAGTTCTACAGACTTGTAAAAAAAGTGGTTTACTGGATTGCACATCACACCTTGAGTATTGATCATTTCGATTTAAATTTTCCCGATTATTTTGAAAGGAATACATGTGGAGACAGTCTAGAGTCGCTCAAGCAGGGATGTAGCCAGAGCGTTCCGATGGGAGGGGGGAATAAGATTCTTTGGGGCAGTTAATTTTTGAGCCCCCTATTTTACTTTTTTTTCTCGAAGTTTAGGAGGAAGAGGGGGGAATTTCGCTAGGAGGGCGAACGAGGATGCCAGGGGGGTTCGCCCCCCTGGCTACACCTCTGCGCTCAAGGATGTAGCTTGAGCAAAAATACTTGAGAGGGTAAATCATATGCCTTGACGATAAAATAGATCGTTCTCCTTTGCCTTCCCAGAGGGAAAATTTTCTAGGGGAACGACCACTTTGCATGAGAGGCATTGTACCCAGTCATTTTGGCTACAGCCCTGCGTTCACTGGTCTCGATAATTTTGAAAAACGACTGAAATTTTACATATGTACGTCAGAAAATTCTCAAATTTCCTTTCATGCAAATGAATAAATAATATGAGACGGAGAGGTGTTAAAATGGGTTTACAACGTAAAGATAAATATACTTTTTTTTAATTGGTTGACTACAAATCAGTAACAATTTTCTCAACATAAAACTATTCTAGTCGTCGAAAATTTTTTGTTCATGTTCTCTTGGAAAGCATAGGATAATTACTGAAAAGATGCTTTCGTTAAATTATTTTCCATCACGATTACTTATATCATGGGTTTATACAGAGAAAAAAAGTTTTGTAATAAATCAACTCTACAGCTTTTAAAACAAATTAATTAACTTTCGTTAGATATACGAAAAAAAAGTGAGAGAAAAAAACACGATAACAAAAAAAAAGGCACTATATGTACCTACCACTTACTTCAAAAACTTTATGACGAATATTTATTATTCTGCTAACTTTATTCATATTGATATTATGGAAAAGTATAAAATTGAGTACGAAATGTTTCGGGTGAAAAAAAAATAGCCAATGTTTGTTTCACGTTCCGTAGACAAGTATAATAGATGGGAATCCATTTTCTGAACCTTCAAGTTTAGTTCACGATGGGAATTTGCTTTTTTTTTTTGGCTTTTATTGCTGACTGTCAATCAGAATGAAGAAAAAGTAGTCAAAAATAAAACTGCTTCGTGATGATTGGTTCATTAAAAATAGCAAAAGTAAAAGATAAAAGCAAATTCTCATTGTAAACCAACCTTCACGCAGTTACTGTCATGCAAATTGCAGAATCACTACGCCGCAAATACTGATACGCATGCGTAATGCTGACGTAACGAGCACTCATAGAAAAGTAGCAATATTTTTACAAAGACATTTCTACAATATACTCCATTTCAAATTACTTGATTAGCAAAAAATACCTGTGGCCTTCACTGAAGTGTCGTCAAGGTAGTAGATGAATTCTCTTTTACAGCATTATAGTGCATAAATAAATAGTCTTTTTTTAATATTTTCTGTTATCTATTATGAAGGAAAAATCAGTACTTAATGGAAAAAAACAATTATTTGAACTTTTACGCGCTTCAATTTGAACTGTGGGAGGGGGTGTTTCCCATTCTTTCAAAGGGGATATCTGACTCTCTTACCTCTTCAGTTCTGCCGTCACTAACCTGCATGCAGATTATTAAAACAGTATTTCAGTTTAAGTCTGCACATTTTTCATCACACTATAAATTACTTTTCATAAAACAAACACAATATTTGTTTATGTTTGAATACAACTCTGAAACATTTTTCAACAGGTGTTTCACTTTCCCATATTTGAAGAGGAAAATGGCTTTAGATGGCAAAAAAGAAAAATGAAGTTGAAAGTCAAATAGGATGTAGGTGCGTTCGAGTTGATAAAATCAAAAGCAATTTTATGTGACGCTGCGTCGCCGAAAAATATACATTTACTGGTGAAACGAGGTTCTGCTCTCCTTGATTCATTTTTTCACTATAACTTATTCTATTTTTTCCAATATATATAAACTAATGCAAATTTGTCCTATGTTTATGTTGAGATATTGTGTAAAATAGATTCATGGAAATGTTGGGGTGGAAAAGCGAATATATGTTTAAAGAAATATTCTGTGGATAGCAGATCCGCTGGATATACGAGTATATGTGAAATGGTTTTGAAAAACGAAAGTAACTAGTGACAGTATAATCTTTTAACCGTGAAAAGTATTTTCACTTACTTGATTTTACATTTGGTTATAAATGTTTCTTTGCCCATAGATTTTGAAAATGAGCTTTAAAAAAAAACTTTCACCTCAACCAGCAAGTTTATAAATTTTTTCTGCTCTTAGGAGAAGATACAATTTTATACTTTCTCAAATCATAGCTTTTCCTCTCTTCATGAAATATTGCATCAGCTGCTATCAGCGTTATATTAAATCTAGGAATCAGGTGCGTACCTTTAGTCTAGGATAGACAATTCTTCAATATGACGCCGTTATAAAATTTGACGTCACAATTTTCTTATATGTAAGTATTTTAAATGTAACACCTACTGAGACCAAAGACATTTATCCGAGCCCCTCTTTTCAAATTTTCTTTTTTGGTTTAACTAAAACTCCCCTTTTTAGAATGTGTTACAAAAAAAGTTTAGCTTCTGGCCAACAAATATCTTATTTTCCCCAATGAATCTTGCTTATTGACAGTCCTTAAAAATGAATCATAAAATAAATTTGAAAAAAATGAAATTCATATAGATTCAGCTGCGATACTGCCTTCAGTCGTTCTTTTCACAAATATCTTACGATTCTGTCCCATTTGCATAAATGAATACTGACAATTTTCAAGAGTTCGAAACAAACATTTTTCCCTTTCTAAGTAAAAACAAAAGTTTCATTTATGAAAAGTGGTGTTTTTTTTTGCTCGCAAAATCGAGTTTTCGTCATATTAAGCGCGAAAATTTACGAATGAAAGTGTAATTCAAGTGTCAAGTGGAATGTTTTGCTAGAAGATAGGGAGTAGGTGGAGAAGATGATTCTCCAGAGAGACCATTTCCTTTTTCTGCTTCATTTTATGCCCATGCTAAATCGTCCAATACGATTTTTTTTTTTTACATCTACTTTCTAAAGCAACTTTCCTGTTTTATTCTGCGGGGAATAACAACGAATATAAAACTGGAAAAAATATTTTCTCGCATCCAAATAATTGGGAATTTCAATATCGAATGAAGGGAAAGAGGACTAGGATAAGAAGCGATATTTTGAGGTGACAAATTACTCGACAAAACGTGGGAAGCTAATCACTTTGGTATTCGAAAAAATCCTAACCCCTAAATTTTTGACAAATTTTACTGCCACGCTTTCGTTGAAATGTTCCTGTTTATTGGGGGAGCTTCTAAAAAGAAAAGAGAAATAAAAATGTGTCACCCGTTCGTTATCGTTAACTTTCTTTCGACGTTGAACTTGAGATAAACTTGGAAAATTTTATTGTAATCCTTTTGGGAATCGTTCGTTAAACCGGATTTTCCAAAATAAAAATGATTTATTAAATTCTGCTAAATTAACGATGTACCTCCCTCCTCGCCTTCTACGTTTAGGTTATACTTTCTGTACAAATAATTTCCGGTTAATTAGCTTCCAAAAACTCGATAAATCAACAAAAAGTAAACGTTACCCCCTGCGATTGTGTAAAGAAAAAACTAATTACGTTAATGGTTGCTTTAATAATGGATACTTTTTTCATTATCGTTTATGCATAAGCGAAGGGGTTGGAAAAAATTACTTGGGGTTGTGTAGGTATTGAGACAATAATAAAAAGAAAGAAAAAAAAACATCGCCCAAGGTAATGAATCGCGTCAAAAAGTCGTATGAATAATGCACGTCTTTTTCGCCAACAAACATTTTATTTCTAACATGTAGAGACTATGAGAAGATAAATGGATTAAGGTGTAAGGTGACTTTTTCCTCTTCTCTAATAGGTTGCCTTCGTCTCATTTACACGCGAATTTAATTAAAGACGTGTGGATGATTGAAAGCAACCTAAGCCTCCTAAAGAAAAAAGAAGCCATCATTTACACAGGGCGTTCATAATATCTCACAATACCAACTGGGACTTGTGTTTTCATTGAGCATTGAATGCCTCAGTGAAGTAAAGTCTCTTTGGAGTATTGTAGTATTATAAGAGGGTGATGATATAATTCTTTTTGCTAAGCAATTAAAAATTATTATTAATTTGTAAAACAATCTAAGTAACATTTTTTAGCTTCGAAATATTTTTTGAAGTCATAATTTTGTTCGTCATCAAATTGCTCCTTCTTTCAATGTTTCTGCTCCTACAGCTCCAGACCCTGTTCCCCATTGTCCTAAGATTTTTGGAAATTTTTTTTATCGAATAGAGATATAGTAATAATGACAATTCATTTCTTTCGGTGTACTAACAGAAAATACAAGTTTTATTGGCTCCAGCTCTTTGAAATTTGAGAGCTGAGTGCAAGCAGTTTTCAGCTCTTCAAAATGTGTCTCATAATTGAAAATATTAAAGTTCAAGGTTGAGCCGAATCTCGCGGGGTCAAGCTGACTCAAATTCTGGCTGGCTCAGTTGAGAGTCCCTTGAGACTGAAGAGCCAAGTGGGTAGTTATCTCCTAGAATAACAACAACCCACCTACGTATAATGATTTGCAGTCGTTTAAGAACTGAAAATTTACTCGTTTTCTCTGGTAAGACGAAATTCAAGAGAAAAATGAGAACGAAGGTGCTAATAGATGAACTCGATTCCCCCACAGAAAAGTGTAATTTTTAAAATAAAAATAATCATTTTTAATCTTACCTACTCGGGTTTTCGTCTCCAAGTATTCGCCATTTTTTCTATCCTTTACCACATCTAATTTTTCTTTTTTCGTTTACTTTTTCCAACTTTCTTCCCTTTTTTTTTATCTTCATTGCAACAGAGAATTCCCGAGTATTTTTCATTTTTCAAACGAGAAATGTCTTATGACGTGCAAAATGATGAAAATTACATTAAAATCGAAAAAGATTGAAATATGTGGACACTCTGGTAGATTCTTCGACAAGTATTACTACTTTTTTAACCTTTTTCTCCGTTGCTTCTCTAACTTATTTCATAAAAAGCTTAGGACTTAATAAAATGTAGCCTTTCCCAGATCACGTTTTACAATTTCCAGTCCGGAGTAATTCCAATTTCTGAGCAGGTCTTTCCCCCAAAATTACGTTTTACAGCGTTATTTATCACAGTCGTAGGTTTTTGGGTCTGCTGGCGTAATTTGTTACTGACCCCGCACAGCCTGCCTCCCTCGAGTTTATGTCAGATATTTGTTGAAGGTAATTAAAATCTTCCCTCAACAGAATTATATTTTTAGATTTGACCAACAATGTCATTTTCGTAGTCATTCCAAATGCCAGGTGTGTTTTCTCAAGTAGATAGACCTACGTATACGAAAAAAGAAATTATATCTACTTATTCTCGGGAAGAAGGTGAAGGTAGCGACGACGTGAATCTAAAATACAAAATCTTTTCAGCATTTAGGTAATTGACTCGAATGTATTCGTCTTGTAGATTCATTTCACCACAACTCCATTCTGAATTATTATAATAATACTTTATTACTTCACTGGCTTATACAGATTACCCACTGTCGGTGCGAAGAGCAAACGTTTACATAAGTTGACCCACTCTGTCGAGAAACTAAGTTGGAAGTTTTCACTCTGGTAGTAAAAAAAGCTGAATGTGCATAGCATTTTAATATGAAGCGTCATTTCAAACCCATACCAGTAGGTATGATGAAAACAACCCTGAGAAATTTCAATAGTAGGTACTTAGTACTGTTTTAGGAAAGGAAAACTGGGACAATTCAAAATTGTAGTAGAAATTGCTGAAAAAAAAAAGTAAAATATACTTTGTAGTGCATTTTACTACCGTATAAGAATTTATTACTACAAAATAATAATTTTTGTTACTTTGATGAGAAAAAATGACTAGGTATATTCGGTAGTAATAAGTACTACCCTTTTTTCTCATTGAAGTTACTCGTTACTATAGGTACCCAAAATCATACAGGTACAGGTATTGCTTGAAAATAAGTAAGTACCCAAAAATCTTGCAGATAGGAACAGGTGTTTTCAGATATTATGGGTATTTTCAGGGAAAATGTGTCACTTGGCAATAGACACCTAAAAATTTCGTAGAAATGAGTATTTTTGGGCATGAGTGTTTTTGGGTAGCAGGTATTGATAAAAATTAAACGTTTTTTTAATGGAGATTGGTGAAAGACTATGATACAATGTTTAATTACAATCTACAGTCTATACCATGTTCACACGTCTCGCTTTGTTTGACGAGGACAAAATGTTTTCAGTTTCGAAACCAATTTTTTAAATTTTAATTAAAGGTCAAATTTATTTGTAATGCAAGCTACATTCACCTACATTTACGTAATTGCATTTTTAACGAAGTATGAATACTGTAGGTACATTCCTGTATGTGTGTATATGAAAGCATCGTTGTGGAAAAAAATAGGAAAAAGTTTTATAATACGCAGCAAGTGTCATCGTGAAATGACATTTCAATATTTGTTTTCTCTACAACCCTGCAGTAATAAATGACATTTTTGCGCCAAAAAGAGGAGCATTTTTACCATCGTTGGTTTTCAATCAAAATTTCCTCAAATATCTTGGACTCGTTTTTTCCAATTTGAAAATACCACGCATTACTCAGGTTGATTTAGTCTATACCTACTCAATATTTTTTATTGTAAAGATCCGTTTCGATATTCATTTTTTTCATTCTAAAAGTCTTGGTTGAGGAAAAAAAGCTCCGAACAAAATGTTTAAAATTGGGATTAACGAAGTAGAAAGTGAGAATAATTTGGGAAGAAGGGTTTCCTCATTCATTCATGCATTTCGTTTGTGTCTCAGAAGGAAGTAAAAAATAAACGAACCTGTTATATTACTTCCTCATGAATTGCTAATATCCGCCACATATTCGGCTCAAAATATTCTGTTGTGGAATGGTTACAGTTATCATTTGGCATAAAGTTGGTTAAAAAAAAATTACATGAAGTATTAGATATTCAGAGAAAAATATACCTGCACTAGAGTATAGTGAAAATTATAAAAATTCAACATTCAACTTTTTTTTTTAAAAATATTTTTTTTAGTAAAGCTAGGAGCGAGCTGAAACATTGAAAAAAATTCCAGGTTGAATGAAACATAACAAATCCGGTCTTTCAGAGGACCCGAGGAAATGATGACCAAACAAAAGTGACACATGCATAGTTAACAATTCTCGTACCAATAACTTTGCATGTGTAAAAATAACTCTTCTGAAATTATCATCGTTTCAAGACTGTATTAGTTGTACCTCGTTCAGTTTGAATGAAAAGAAGCTCAGCCAATAATTCACTGGGGTTTGATGATGTCATCAAACCTTATTTTAATTTCTTGTGTATGCGGGACCTATTTTGATGAAAGCCCAAAAACATAAGCAGGATTTAATGTTTTCTTATGAAGAGGAAAAAATGCTGGATTGCTTCTTCCCCCTCATGTTTTTTTGTTTTTTGTTTGAAAAATGAAGGTTCAATTCTTTTGGTGTGGAGTAGCTTTTTTAGTTCAGGCTATTTTTGTATTTATCGTTTCGTACCTTACATGCACTTCCCTTGGCTATTCCAACTTTTATTTCAAAATGACCGCGAATTTCGATCATTACCTCATACTCTGCATAATTTGTTTCTATAGTGAACACTTCCCAAAAATTGCAGCCTTTCTCACCGCCATTCAACATTTTCATTTAATGTAGAAAGACTATATACTTTTTGTTTTAACACTCTATTATTGCAAAAGCTTTGCGAGCCAACGATTTTACACAATAACTTCACTCATTAGTTTTTATTGGCAAAACGGCAACGTAGGCATGTAGTTGAATCAATCCTTTTTTTCAGCTTTATACTGGCCAAATTGGTAAATCGGTAATGTAATCTCTTGGCTGGAGTTCATTATTTCGATATTTATGCATTAGAACTTTTTCCCTCTTTGATATAGCCTGCCTAATTCAAAAGCATAGGAATTTCGTTTTTCCACACCCTTTTTACATATAAATATGAAAATATTCTAGCGCAGCAGGGTTCACTAGAAAATCGGGTTTCCGAATGAAACTACACTTCAGTGTACCATTTGAATCCAATTTGTCAAAATTCCATTAAAAAATATTCACAAAAAAAAAAAATGCAGAAAATTTGGAAATGATTTTTTTCCATTCACTTTCAGCAAGTAAAAGTGGCGAAATGTCACTAATTCTACGGTTATAATTTCAAAGAAGAGAATTGAGCATATGAAGACTAGCGAATAGTAATGGAATATTTTTCAAATTATTGCCGCATCAGCGCTGCAGATATCCGGGACCTCAACCATACATTACGATTTTTTGATGGCTTTAAAATTTGCATTGAGTGACGTATCTATTCCACTCCAATAATGCGATAATCTATGGTTTTATTCTTACATGGTTAAAACTTCAGTTCAGTTGGTCACATTATTTTCTTTTATTTATAATTAGGATTTGAGGCTGAATAATTCTGTCTAAATTCGAGGGGAATAAACTCTTCAAAAAACGATAGAAAATGACAATTTTTCGGGCACATTTTTGCTAATTACTAAAGTGAACCACCAAACTAATCAATACCAAATTATACACTGCACTTTCCGACATCGAAACTGACTTTTGGGATAAATTGGAACTCGATTGGTTCATTAGTTCGTCCTATTTTGATGGGTATATTTGGAATGCTGAAATTATGAAACGAAAAACTATGTACGTCCTATGTCTATTTTTGAAAAGTCAGACCAAAATTAATAGCAAGGTTTTCTATTGAAAACCTGCTAAAAAATAGTTATACTTATCATTTTATTCGAATAAATATAGGTAAATTAAGTTATACCAAATAAGAAGAAAATGGAAGTAGATATGAAATCAAAATATAAATTTTATGATCTTCGGCTACCTTTCTCTTCACAATTTCTCGCAGTCCCATTTTAATAGTGTGAAAATTCGTGCTTCGATATAGGCGAAAAACAAAACATCTGGAAAATAAATGCGAAGTTCTTATCAAGGGTTGAAGGGTTGGTTATAGAATAGCTGCAAATGAAAATCAACTCTCGCTTATAAATGGAAATTCAATACTTTTGCGTATTCTTAGTCCCAATAAACATATACACATAATATATCACCTTTTGGGTTGGATTTTTCCAGCGAATAGAATCCACAAAATCTCATTATAATGGATTATTTATTTAGCTTTTCGGCGGCCTTTTGTTTGCCTTTGGATTTTTTTATATGTACTTATTTTGGCATTTTGGGCCATTACTCAAACAAAAAAGTGCGAAAGTGCCTCGCTTCTAAACAATTTTTATGCGGTTTGATATGTGTTTGATTAAATTTTGGTTATAGGAAGGTATAGGTGAGGCTAGAAAGACATATTTAACGATACAAAAAGGAGGATGTTATGAATTTTTTTGTTTATGGTCATTTTATGATCCTTGTTGTACGGCCGCTAAGAATTTATTTCATTTTTTAGAGGCCAATTTTTGCTTCTGGGTGTAATCGCAGTAAAAAATATGAAAGAATAAAGTTACCCTTTGCGTAAAATATTTTTTTTCTCGTGTGTTAAAAAAAAACTAATAAAAATGAATAGAAAAACAAAACAAAGTTAAATTGAACCTGTTGCAGCAGCAGCGGACTGAAAAGTGTTTTGGAGCTTAAAAAAATACCTACTTATAGATATTAACAATCGATCAATATAAGGATGAGTTTTTATGTTTTCAAAACAATAATTGAATATGAACTTAAAACCATTTGTAAAAGGAATAACATAAAAACATGCATTTTGAGGGAAAAAAATTTTTCCATTTTAAAGTAGGTCAATAGCTTTAGTGGGTTTTAGAATGGTGGATTTTTACACTGATCATAATATGTGTAATGAATAAATTCAGTTTTAGGTAAAACAGAGACTTAGAAAATGATTGGAAAAAAATCTAAAGATAATATGACTCTCATTGTATCAGAGCATTCTTTTATAGGATGGCCTCCAATATTCATGAAGAATTTTGAATTTTATAAAAATGTTGGCACAGTATTTTGAAAATTTTGGTAGACTTTCTCATCTTCTGACCGCATAAAGCTAAATAAACTAACGAGGATAAAAATGAAGTTTACCGTCTCTTAATTGCTTCGAATTTAACCACTTTTTTCCCCAACTGAACCAAACAGAGAAAATTAAATTTTTCTGTACATTTACTTCACGTGGTCTTAAGCATGTTGTGACACAGTGTTATAGAGAATCTACCGGTGACCTAATTAATAAAATGCTGCAAAAGTATCCATCGTTGGTTTATGAAAATTCAACGCTCGAGAAAAATCTCGATACAGAGGGCGAAAAATACAACGGAAAAAAAAATGCTGAGAATTTTTAACGCCATGCAGTTTTTCTCTTCATTCTTCTCGGTTGATGAAATTTATTACGTAGGTGGATAATAAAATACGGGACGACATATCGATAAATAAACTTGAAAATTATAATCCAGGAAAATAATAGAGAACCTTTTTTTAGGCAGAAAATGTTACCATAAGTGGTAATATCCTACCATAGGTGGTTCCTATGGATACTTATTTCACTCGTCCCTTTCAACGCTAAAATACCTAATCTTTTATCATCTCTCTGTTTTTTTTTTTTTTTTTTTTTTAGGTAATTTTTTTATTATTTTTTTACTATTTGAACGTGTTCAAGGGAAGTGGAAGCGTTGAAAATGCAAATTAAACCGACTTTATTAGATTTTTTCTACTGGAAAAAAATTACCTTCAACCGCTACACAGGGTAGCGAATCGATTAGTCCAAGTTGGGGAAAAGCTTGACAACTTTTGAATTTGGTGAGGACAGGTATATACGATATTATTTTAAAAAATGCAAAATATTTTCTCATTCGAGCAGGTAAAATTATAAGCAGGTAATTGTTTGGATGGCGTTTTATGAAATTTGTTTGATCTTTTCCATGGCGAAAATTGAGATTCCATTAAGAATGTCGATAGAATTGGGGCAAAAATTGAGATAATTTTAGCTGACGCTTCTTCTTTAATTTATAGACCATGTATGGCTTCTAATTAGAGGGACAATTTTAAATAGGTACCCTGACAGAAAAGGGTACAGTACTTATTACTACGTAGTACAGTAATTTTTTTCATCAAGGTAACAAAAATTATTATTTTGCAGTGATACATTCTTATATGATGGTTAAATGTACTACAAAGATAGTATAGTACCTATGTTACTAATTTTTAAAGCAAATTTCTAGGTACTACAATTTTGAATTGTCCCAGTTTTCCATTGTATAGTAAAAAGTACTATTGAAATTTTACTCAGTGCATTCTATTTACTGCGAGTGAGAATGAAACCAACAGAAAAATAAGATTTTATCTTCAAAAAATGATATCTCTTAAATTTTTAACCCTTTTGAAAAAATACCTATTTTGAAAATGGGTGAAAATATGGGATACTTTTTGAAAGTTTCAAGTAGGTGTTAAACTTGAAGAATAAAGAAAAATTAATTGAGATCCCTTTGTGGGCATATGGGGGCATACTTTCTCACTGTTTAGTATTGTATTTTTTCTATAATGAATTCGAAATTTGAATTTGAAACATATTATTCCTATTTTCGCAGTGATTATTCTGCTATAAATCATGAATTGGTTGTACGCTTTTCTAACTAAAATAGCAAACCATACTAAACATTTTTTTTCACAGCGTCAGGTCTCCTTGAGAAAAGCTGTGCATAGCAGGTCATCTATCAGATTGTTGACTAACTTTCAATATTCTATTTCTCTCGATGAAAAATTCGACGAAAAAACCATCCCATCTTTTTCAAAAGTGACTATATGCATTACATAAAGAAATAGTTTCTAAATCGTACTTTTATTTGGGCATTTCATTGTGAATAAACGTCAGTGTACAGAGACCTGTCATAGTTTGGTAACTTGGAAGATAAAATATTTGCGAATGAAAGTTTTCTTCCGGATTAGTTTTTTTTTTTCGTTTTTCTCGCGTAAATTTGATGAAACTTCGAAATAGAACTTTTCATTCTGTCTGCTTATTGCTGATGCCGTATAAAAGCAATATATATATATATATTATCTTATTGTCCATTATTAATTTATTTGATGCGGTCAGTTATGAAAAGTAGGTATTCTGTTTAGTATGCATTATGTGATGATAGTTAGTAAATCAAAATCTGTTTGTATATTATAGTGTGCGAACCATTATTTTGATACTTTCTTACGTTAAATTAACAATATCTGACCACCACAGGTCTACAAATTTATAATGTCTAAAGTTATTTCTTTTCTTTTTACTTATCTGTTGTTCCATTCATTCTTTCTCTCAACTTTTCTCTCGTCATCTGTATTTTTGAAGATGAAATAAAAATATTATTTTCATGGAATTTCATCGTTAATTTGGAATCATTAGATTTTTCTATGTATTTCGTTATAGAGATTGAATGAAGCAGTTACATGCAGAATGTTGGGTTTGCATAATATGTATTTTTCATCTGAATTTATTATGAATTATTTTGTAATTTCTGAAGTTATTATATTTGCGCAATATTTATGTTGATTTGATAATGTGTGAATAATTGAATTTATATAATGGGTTAAAGAGTAGGAAATGTGAATCTAGGTTTGAATTGCGCAATGGTTTTGATATTTTCTTAGAAAATGGAGATTTAATTAACATATTTCTTATTTTCCTTGATCACGAGAGATAGGGTCAAAGTCCTTCAATATTTGTTTGTATTTTCTGAATTTCTTTTCTGGCTTTGTTCTTTTGGTCTTTCTTGTGTTGAAAAGTCGCAAATTATTTGATTTATAATTTTGCACACTACAATATGGTATAGGAAACATGTTAGGAATTAGAAAAAATGTATTAAGAATGATGAAAACTGTATGAATATTTTGAACAAAAAAAAGTTTAATGCATTCCATATTTCATTAAGATGCTATAAACATCGATGAACTTGAACTACATACATGTAATATGTTCGTTAAATAAGGTACCCCACTTGTATTGTTAGATAATGAATTAGAAGTGAAAGAGGTACTATGTAGTAGGTACGTTGTTCAGATTTTAAGAAAGACTTCGTAATCGTATTTTCAAATAAGACAAATATTGTACACTAACCAAGACTTTAGGAGTTTTCATTTATTTATTTTTCTCGTTTGTTTACAATTTCCTACTATTATCTATCACTATCAAGGTTGGGTTATGATTGAACAAATTCATTTATAGGTAATTATCTCTTGTCAACTGTTTTAGGAAGAAAAGTCAATCACGAGAGAGATACGAGTATGTAAAAATTGTCTATAATGAACATGCTCTTTGTCAATATAACTGGAATAGAAAATTGTCTACCTATTTCTTTTAATACATACACAACATGAAAATTTTTCCATTTCTGTCATTAAAAGTCGAGGAAAAAGTACGAGTAGAAAAAAACATTTTTGCAGAACTATTTCCTTTGATGTGCAAGGCAAAACAGTATTTTTTTCTTTCTCTATCGACAAGAAATACGTAAAATACTGTAATTGAAAATAAAAAAAAAAAGAAAAAAGAAAGAAAGAAAAAAGGAAAAAAAAAAACTCTACTAAAAATGGAATAATACTTTTTCTTGAGTCAAGAAGAAATTCGAGTAGGTGCCTGCCTATACTACAACTGCATTGAAAAGAAGAAAAAAATTTATTGGAATCTACTTTTACCACTCGAGATCAGATGAGGCAAAGAAGAAAGAATGCGTTGAAAGGTTCATAAAATTATTTCTATTTGAAAGCATTACTAACTCGCGACTTAGGTATTACAATAAGAAATAAATTAACGTTTAAAGAGTCTCAAAAGTTTCTTTTACATCCATCTTTTATCTTACAATGCAAGAAGAAAGGTTTTTCTCTTTTACAAAGGTTGTTATAAATAGGTTCAGATGGGTAGGTGAAATAAAAACCAGGTTAACCTGCATTCGCAGAATTTCCTTCTATTGAGGTTTGAACAATGAAAGTAAAATGTGCTGTAGGTAGATTTCCCAAAAAGAAAAAAAATAAGTATGAATTTACTTACCTAAGTACTTCTATAGAATTTCAATAATGGATGTAATAATTTTGAAAATTTCTGTTTCATTCGCGTTTAAAAGTTAGAGAGCAGCACTATTGATAACAGCTGATGAAACATTATTGTTTTTTCAAAAGATTTATTATAGATAAGTTATTTGGGTTCGTAATGTTTGAAAATTCATTTTCGTAAACTTGACTTGTGGTTACCATGAAAAAGTTCAGCGAAAACATTTATTTAAAAAAGCCAATTATTGGCTTCATAGTTGTTGATATTGAGAGAAAAAAAAAACGCTTTAGGTTACTTGATGGAAAATGTTTGTAGATGAATCGAAGCAATAAATTATTCAAATTTGCAGACATCATCTAAAAATTAGAATTCAAAAGAGAAATGTTCGAATTCATAGTTTTTTTTTTCCTTCTTATCCTTTTCTACTGTATAAAATGTAATTCGTTTAGATTATAACTTCTCAATGGTAAATTTTATTTACCTTTCGTTAAATTTCATCGAACGTTTGTCTAGTGCAGATCCAGATGTTGAACTATTACTATATAAAATTTATTGATTTCGTGAAGTACTACAGCTACGAGAATAAAACACACAGAAAGTTTTAAAAACGTAACACATTTTTCAACCACTAAAGTTACTCATAAAGTACATGGATAGATATATTTAATTTGTGAGCTCTGGTCACAGCTGCCGATAAGTCTCAAGTTTAGGCAGACTTACCTCTTCGAATCCGTTTGGCTATCTATTTAGAATTTTTGTGTGAAGAGGTGTCCCTCTAAAAGTTGGGGATTTAAAACGCTACATATTGAAATTGGAAAAACTCAGCTGCACTTTAGTAAGATATACACATTATTCATATATTTATAAACATGTCTTAAATATCATCTTTCTCAAACTTTTCTCGCCACTACAGACAGCTTATCACTCCAGAGATAGGTACTCGCGATGTCGATGAGAAGAAAATGAAAAACAGAAATTCCGTGTTTGGTGGCGTCTTTTACGAGCTTTTAGCTTTTTTCGCCTTTATGGTCGATTTCCTGTTATTTCATTTTATCATAATTGCAAACACCGCGTCATTTTGTGGAGGCCTAGATAATATGTAGACTGTGCTGAAAGTTGGTAAACAGGATTTTTGCGAGGAAAAGCCGACATTTTGATGTAGCCTTTTATTTTCCTTTTGTGTAACCCGACATTCTTTGTACACACTTATAAGCTACTACGTCTACTTTTTTCTCTCTTTCCAGTTGGAAGCGACCAGTGGGAAAAACCACACAGACACACATCCTTCGTAACATCTCTGTAAATGTATATCTTTTCACGTATCAATTTCACATGTTAGCCTTTATAACGGACATGCCGTCGATTAAATCTTTATCCTTTACATACATTACCATTCCCATTCTGTTATTTCGCCAACCAGTGATAAAAATAGAACAGACCGACAGTTAGTGGCTGGTTTTCATTCTTTAATGCAGGGTAACCGAATTGTGGCTGCTTTTTTGGACCCCTTTTTCTCACTATCGAAATTAAGTACACACCGTTTGAATTATTCATTCCAGTCTTTAAAATGCTGTGTTAACAAGCCGCCTGAGGAATGGTTGATTTTGAAAATGAGCAGACTTCTAGACTATGACTGCATATAAATGAAGATTAATATTCGCAAGTGTTTTAACTCGATTCTTGTCTTTTCTGAGAAAAAAACAAAAAGCAAAAAAAAACCAAAGTCATAATTCTTTTGTGAACCGACGCTTATAATTTACCAAATTAGCACGATGAAATTATATTTTTGTTTACTTTCTCTTTAAGCTGAGTAAATGATTCCAGAAGAATTGAGTAGGCTAACAGACAAGAGAAATTCCCATTGTAAACGAGGCTTCACAAAATGGACGAGGAATTCCTCAATCACTAAATCCGAATAAATTTTAAGAACATAATGCAGTTATTAGTGCATATTTTACATTCCATTAGATTAGGATGCCTCTCACCACTACAATAGTTGATCTCACAGCTCACTCCATCAAAAGTAGTTCCATCCAAGTTGGAGAAATTAATTTTGGTATGGTATACGCACGACTGATTCTCCAACTTTTACTATTAGACTTTATGGAAGTCAACTTCTTATTCCAACCGAATTATGTTCGCGTACCGACAAATATTGAAAATAACTACTGCGCTTCTCGAACAATTAATTTCATTATTCGTACCGTAATATAATTACTCTCAAATCTAAAACGAATTTTACGTCGGCTAAAGCCTGAAAGTTTAAATTATACCCGCAGCATGTAGAAGAGACGATACAATATTAGAATCTTGCTGTTTAACATAGGCTGCAAGAATTTCATCTCCTTTGTTTTGAACTTTCTTTGAACATGATTGTGTTCGGGAAACAGAAAACATTTGGCCGCAAAGTGAAATGGCTAAGTACAGTAGAGACTAATTTGGTATAGGGGAGAGTGATGTATATTCTAACACCTTTTGTTCTTATATATCTCTAAAATCACTTCTAATCAGAATTTTCAAATGAAACTTATAATTATGTCGGTGCCTCCAAACCTTCAGCTATAAAATAAATTCAAGAAATAGCTTATAAAAGGTACTGATTGTCATGTTATTAGAAAAAATCAATTGTGTAGCAATAAAAAGTGCTATTTTTATTGTTTAAGAACAAAAAAAAAGTCAAATACTACTTTTGATCGAGTATCGAGTTGATAGTTATTAAAAAATCATGTTTTATTCAAGATATAGCTTCAACTTATTCTAGAAAAATGAAGGGAAAAAAAGAATTCTATAGTTTTAGTTCATCCAGTTATGTTTTAATGTGTTTATATCTTCATAATACTTGAATTTCATTTACTATTGCTGCTCTTGTATCTTTTATTTTTACTACTTTGATATAATTTTAAAGCAGTTTTTTCTTTATATTTGAAAGTACGAGTACCTCATCAAGCTTTTTCACATAGGTACTTCATTTAAAATAAATTCACATAATCACAACCATATTATAATTTATAATAGGTTCTAAAATCAGGAAAGCTAAAGCAACAGTTATTGAATCTTATCATTTAAAAAGTATAGTCGAGAAAGCTTTTACTTGCCCAATATTAAATATAAAAAATTTCTATGGTAAAAATTTTTTATTCATACGTTGAAGCAAAATTTTTGTCATTTTCATGAGTTTAAATCAACTGTGAATTATTACGTTTCCATGGAAAATGAACTACTTCATGACAATATTATTAGCGCCACTGGAGCTTAAGATTACTATTAAACAGGGAGAGGGAGGGAGTGCTCCATGTCCGAATGTGCCCCCTTTTTCCGTACACTAAGAGAAATAGATAGTATAGTTCTAGTAACTTTTCGCTCATTTAACGTTTCGCTTTCAGCTATATATTCTCTAAAATAAGTCTGTTAATATTTCATTTTTATGGTGAATATTTTTTATTAAACCTGCTCCCTCAGCAAATCTAGACTCGTCTATCCCTGACTATACGTTGATCTTATAGTTAAAAATAATCTAATCAAAACGAGACCTAAGGTTTCCTCCTTCACCTTCGATCTCAACCCCTTTTTACAACTAAAAAGAACCACTTTGATGAGGCAGCAACGAGTAAAATGACAGGAAATTCTCGTTTTATAAAAAATGATTAAATATTAAAACTGTTTCACCTGAAGCGGTGCATCAAAATGATTCTTTCTCGTCTATTTTGGTGTTTTCTTTTTATCAATGTCTTTTCATTGTTGTTCGTCGTTATGGTTACTCGAGTATCATTCCATAAAATTATGAACTACTTTTTCACTGCTGACTTTTTCAAATCTCCTAGGGAAAAATATTTTTGAAGAAAATGTTCTACAACGGAAAAAGGTTATAGTAAACTCCTTCATTCTCACTGGGGAACAAGTTTCGACTGGCAAAAGCGATTCGAAATTTTTTCAGCGCAAAACAAGTTGTCTTAAAATGTAAAGCGTAAATTGTAAGAAATATTATTAGAATATCGATATTAAGATATTTTTGAACTTTACCCATATACTGCAGAATATTTACCTATTTTGACGTACGAAATTAAATCAATCGAAGTGAAACCAATCACTATAAATTTTGTATGTATGTACCTACTTATCCATAACACGATGACACCTATTGACGTCCAATTCAAAACGTCTCATATTAAAGACAGGTACAGAAAAAAATATCATTTACTTCAAGCGAAGAGTAGTAGGCCTAAGTAGATATGTCCAAGATGATGAAAAATTACACTTTTAAGTTTTCAACAAAAATCATAACATTAATTTTTGGCCATTCCAAGCTTAAAAATTAATTTTTCAGGATATGTATTTAAATGTGTAAGCTCCTCTCTTTATCTCTTCACAAAAAAAAAAAATCAACTTAGTTATTTATAACAAAATTTGAAACATCTTTGGAGTACCTACCGAAAAAATAGAACCAGCTAAGGGGTGATCCAATAAGTGACATTTGACCATGAAACTTACCATCTGCCCTTCCCTCAAAAATTTGAACGAGGAAAACAGCAAAACGAAAATACAATGTCTTGTTATTTTGAGGACAACACAGAAAATTTTATTCTCAATTGGTTTTAATAATTCTAAAATGGTCCGAATGTTGATGTTAAATTAAATTCAGTAGGATTCACTTTTTTTTTTTTCTTTAACAATTTTCAACATTACCTACTCCTTTCCTTTCATTTCTTCTGTTTCTCCCTCACATTCGTGATACTATCGCAGTCTCATCTTTTCTCTTTCTTCACCACAATTGTTTATTTGGGAACTTTTTTTTCATCACATTATATACTCGTATTATACTCGTATACAGCCTGCAGAAATTACCAAATTTTTCAAAGTGGTCCTTTTCCTTGTACAAGAAATCCCCATATATGGCTCTATCTTTTTCAAGGTTACGCCGATTACATCAGCAGAAATCCACGTTGAATGTATTCGTAACATACGTTGGTAATGCAAAAAATAATATGCTGACAAAGTGAAAAACGTTTTACTCCTACACTAAAGAAGACGATTTTTTCTGGTCCATGAATGGTCCAAAAATCGTAGAAAATACGTTGTCAAACTAAAAACATGATCTACCCAATACTCTGTCCTGAAATAATTTCTAAGTAGTTTTTTTGTTTTGTTCAGAATCTGTAGGACGGGTTGTGAACCAATCAATATGATTATCACTCTACTACTAGAATGGATTTGAAAAATGATACAGTACTTATAATATGCAGACTTGAAAAGATAAATCTTTTTTTTCAAGTTGCTTTTCAAACTTTTACTTAGATTCCTTTTTTAATCATAAATTTTTCTATCAAATGAAAACCTTCCTTTTAACTGCTATATCAACCACTGTCCGTCGAATCTATTGGTTTATGTAAATGAAATTCCTATCCAGAACTGGCGGGTAAAGATGAATGAAGACAAGATATGTGAAAAAATATAGTGGAAACAAGCACAAAAGTTATGTAAATAACCCTCATCCAACGTCTAGTTTCGCCAAAAAGGTATATAAATGTTAAAATATGCTCGTATATCAATTCAAACAGCCTTTAAAATGTTGTCTTAAATTCAAATTCCTGGATACCATTTGCGATAAATTTTTTTTTTTAAATGTACCTACCTAACCGATGAGCCCATGTAACTAATAATAATAATTTTACATAAGAAAATTTATGTTAATATCTTTCGTACACATACGAGTAAGTATTAGGGGTTAGTTGGGAATGGAAATGAGGATCACTTTTTTCCGATGAATTTGTGAATTTCAGTTTAATTTTACACTCCCAAAATAGAAGCAGAATCTCGTAACATTTTCTCAAATTAGGGTAGTCTCATCACAAGTTATCTCAAGGCTATATGTTGTTAGCGAAAAGATAGAAGGAATTTATTGAAAAAAAAAGAAAAAGAAAAAAGAAGAATACGAGGATGTTTTCGTAAAAATAATAAAGCACGATTTCGATGCCTCTAGTAGTGACTTATCAGAGAAACTCTGTTTATATACAGTATACCTAGTTTATTATTTTGAGAATTCAGAAAAAAAAAGCTGCCGATGATGAAAAAGAAGCATTCAAACGAACGATAGATAATTAAATGAAAAAGTCTCTTTGAAATTTTTCTTATATCCGTAGGAAGGTAGTTTCTGTTTTCCAACAACAAAAATGTTTTTTTTTTCATCTTACAAAAATCAAAGATTTACCTATCGCATTTAAAATTCCAACATATTATTTAGTCTTGATCAATGAGAGGTAGTCATTCGCCTGTGGGCAGGATAGGGTAAAATATTGCATAAAATAAAAAATTAAGGGTGGCTTTATCATGATTTTTTTGACTGAATGACTATTGGCTGTGGTAATTTAATTTGTCTCATGGGCTATTCACCATGGCGACATTTTGCCCAGGAGACCACTCGTTGCTAGAGTCTGGGGTATTAATTCAAGGGTGAGATTAAAATTTGTCGACCAGAACATCTATATTTTACAAAGATGCTGTCCATTTTACTGAAAACGATGAGTTGAAACTTAGCAAAAAATGTTTATTGTGCAATTCTATTTCCAGATTTTGAACTCGACTTTTCTTTTCTTCAACAAAATGATATGGAGTACGTTTTTTCTGAAGTTCTATAATAGGTGAGTTCATTCTTTTATCATCGCAGTCGGGGGGTAATGTATTTAACTGTAACGAGTTTCATGTCGGTGCATTGACAATAAAAATTTAAGAGATGGTTCTTTTACCCTTTCCTCGCCTGTCTGTGTTAATGTTTATTATCGTGGCGTTAAAACGAACAAATTAAATATAGGTACTTGGAATTCGGAGCTCGGAAGAGGTAATATATTCGCAAATACTCACCCGTGAGAGTTTGTTTCAGAAGGTGAACAATACTTGTAACTCATTCCGAATAAAAATATCACTAGGTACGATGATGTTAATTCTAAAAGGGAACGGTGAAGTAATAAAATCGTCTACTTCAATTCAGTCACGTGCGTTAATAAAATTATCCATTTCATAGGGTTATTCTTTGAGGTGAGGGAATAAGGAATTTTTATCCTTACAGATTTTCCGGCAAGAATGAAAAAATATTGTTCTTTGCACATCCATAAGCCTGACGAAGTTAAGTTTTATTTTTAGACAAAGAAAATACAGAAATTTCATGTTTGTTTATATTTTATTCATACAAATCAGTTGAAATAAAGATAAAAAATTTCAATCATAAAATATAGTGCTTTACAGTTAGTGTCAAAAGTAAAACCAAGTAATTTTTTCGGCACGAAGAGATTTTATACCAAACTCTATTAAGGACATGTACCGTATTTATAAGCAGTATGTATCCATCTCTTCGTTTTTCAAGAACTAACCTTTTTAGGCTGAAATTCACACCATTAGCTGTGGCATATTTAATGAGGGGGTTCAGGGGTTGAGTATCTCTATTTAAACTGTTTACTAGATGATTGGATCAAGATAAACCGGCTTGAAAATTTTTCCCAATCCTTAACTTCCATTTCTTTATTTTTCCTAGGCCACTGTAATTTTAATATATGAACCCAAGAGGGTCAAGCGAAAATTAGTGCAGTGTTTCGACTTTCGACAGAAATAGCTGTTTCAAAATGCAGCAATGAGATTGTTTTAAAATGACGCCAAAAAAAGAGGGCTCGGTTGGAAACCTGCTTTTGTGGCAGAGCATACTACGCTAGAATTTTTTGTTATTAATTATTTTACTCGCTCACAAAATATCTTACAAGCCGTAGGTTCACGCTCAGCAGATTGTGTCACCTCCTTTCTTGTTGACATTTTGTGGTCGAGGGGGTGGTGAGAGGGTGCGTGATTCGCATGGTGAAATACTATTCTATGTCAAATGTCAACCTAACGTACATAACTCATTTTCTTACTGTTTTTTGGCTTCCTCCAAATTTTTCCACACGGTAACAGGTAAAAGTGTACACCAGTGAGCTGTTTTCACAAGCGTGACTCGTTAGAACATTAATCTTTTCGAATAACAGATAAAAATTAATTACAAAAGTTAGGTAAGGTACCAGTTTTTTTTCGGTTGAATTTCGTGATTTAGAATTCAAGATTTTTTTTGTTACCCCCAGCATATTAGACATGAAAAAGAAAAGGTATAGGTGTCTATAAGACTGTATAAAAGAAAAAATGAATGATTACTTTAATGAAGAGATTTTTTTTCTGAACTTTGCTTTATTCTACCCTTTGGAACTAAGGGGAAAAATGAAAAATGAATTTATCATTATATTTAAGTACCTACTTCTCAATTTCAAAGTTTGAAAGTTAATGGGCTCTTCCTTTTTCATTTTGGATTGTTTTATTCGGTAAAGGTTTTTTTTTTTTTTTATAATAGGTTTTAATGAGTCGAATAATATGAATATCGCAGCGTAGCAGCGTATGACGGATTTTCAAGAATGAAAACGCTGATTCTCATAATTTAAATTTATCTATTTATTTATAAACTAAACAAAAACTGCTCAGTTCAGGATAACACAGAAATTAGATTTAGATGTCAGTATATGATCTCGGTTCATGAATAAAGCCTTTAAGCAGGAAAAAGTATGAGTTTTAAGCATGTTATAATATAATGAATGAAAAAATCTACAATTCAAATAAAATATCATCATCATTATTATCATTATAAGTACAGCTGTGAGCAGTATGCGCATCCATAAATTTGCTCAAGAAGTAGCTGAGTTGTGAAAAATTTACGCGAACCCCAAGAAACTTTTTATTAGTCTTATTTTGATAAAATTTGATGTGTAAAGGAGGACTTTAGTCCATTGCACCACTGGCTTCGAAAGAAACGTTTCGGTTCTACTGTTAATATGTATGTGTATATACATAGACTTCCTTACTATTCTAAAGTTTCCTTGAAATCAATACACTTTTCTTGTATGAGTAGTATCTTACTCGATAAAAAGTGACGCCAGAGACTGACATTTTAATTGAAACAAAATCAATATAAAAGCAACAATACAATAAACATTGATTTATAATTTTAATTGAAAGTTTACTGGGAAAAAAAACATCAACTTTTACGGGTGTTTTTCTGGTAGCAGAAATTGTTTGTTTGTCGGAAAACTTGATTAATTGTAAAAGGTTTGATTAAGTGAAATGAGAAAATGAACGGTTGACAGTGTTCAGCTTACTCTTACTGGCAACACGTCTAAGTCTTGCATAGTAACCAAAAAAAAAAAAAAGTTTATGTAAATTTGATGAGAAAACTCTTTATCTATCCACCCCCTCTTTTTCTCCTTTTTTTTACCGCATCAGTTTTTTTTTCTCGAATAAATAAAATTTTCTGGATTTTTCTCCATAGACTTTATAGTTTTTCTTTAACCTCCAAGGAATTGCATACTTCTAATTTAATATACTTACCTACTTCTTTCTTTATTTACAAAAATGAAAAAAAAAAACTTTTTTTTACAGAAATTCTTTTATTTTCGGTCTAGGTGGAAATTATTTTATGGTCGGAAAAGAAAAAGAAAAGTTTTACTTTTTCTTAGCTCCCTTTCAAAAAATAATTCTACACTTCTTTTGTTTTCGATTGATGGGCAAATGAAAAATTAGTTTTAGTTACCCCGGAGGGTATTCGAATTAATTGCTTGTGCTGAGGAAAAAATATTTTTCTTTTAAACTGAAAAAAATCAAATGAATTGAGTAAGAAAAAAGAAGATGAGGAATGAGTTGCTCTAACAAATTTTCGTCAATATAGGTAGGCCATGTTTTCTCCCTTTCAGAGAACTTTTTTTTTCTTCATTATATTTAGTTTGATTCGAAGACAAGTGTATTACAGAATTAATTGAGATCGAAAATGTTGCAATAAAGCTACATTTTTTTCCTTTCAAACTACTGTAACATTGGGTTACATTTAACAAAAAAAATGTAAATTGAATTTTGAAGTTGATAACTTAGGTTTTTCGAAAAAAAATCACTCTGGCCAGTTTCTTTGCAATAATTTTATGATAAGCAGAATCATTAATAATTTATGTACCTAAAAAGTCATATAAATCTATTAGCTGTCAAATGAGCTCAATTCCTCCAGCATGTGATAATTTAGTGCCATGATATTCACGATTTTGTGACAAGTGTTACATTGATTCTAAGAAAAAGTTACGTTGAAATAAATAAATAATATTAATTTATTTTCATTTCTTGGTTAACTTAATTTATTTGATCAGGAATACAAGAGTTCATAAGTGGAATTTAGGTACCTTTTGCTATAGACACTGGTTCGATATCGATCTACTATTTTTTTTGACTGGTGGTTTAAAAATAAAATCATGCGTATATTATTATTAGGTACTTATTAATATTACTAGAATATTAATTGGTATACCTATTATTCCATGCTTTATGAAATTTTTGCGAAAAAACTTTATTTTCTGGTCGTAACTCACTGATTCGTGAAAATTAATTTTCTTGTGCTAAAAATTTTCTCGAAAAACTTTAAAATTTTCCTAATTTTTTCTAGATGGCCGCTCAAAAAGGAAAAATTGAGAAATATAAATAGGTACAATTAATTGGGAAGTGTTAATTACATATTTTTTTAGTAGATTCTAAAGTTTGCGTCATAATACCGGGGTTTTTCAGAAATTCTATTTTTTGACGGGAAAAATAAAAAAACCTCGAATGACTTCAGTGCGATAGTAAGGAAAATTTCATCGTAAAATACAATTAAATGAAAGATAAAAGCTTTTGTCAAAGTGGATCCGTTGTTCTAGTCAATTTGCCGAAAGAAGTTCGTGTTTACTTTTCAACTGTCAATAACACTTGCGAAATGCCAAACCCAAGGATCTGAAATCAATTAAAACGTATAGGTACCGCTATTACATTACTATCAGAGGTTTCATATGCCTGTGGAACCTTTTTTAATACTCTCCAAGTATAGCACAGTAAGAGGAACGTGTTAAGACATGGAGTATAACGAAAAAGTTGATAACAAGAATTTCTTCTTCTATTGGGATGTGTTAATTTAGCTTTCAAAAACAACAGCTGGGCTACCAAAGTTTTCTGGAATCTGTTCATTTTTTAATGTACTTGCGAAAGTATACCTCTTTTTCACATCCTTATTAAATTACTCAATAATTACTCGGATTTTATACTCTGTGCAGAACAAAAAAATCACTTTTCAATTATCAAATATACGCAATCAGTCCAACAATCATATCAATTGAAGAGAATAAAAAAGTTTTCAACTTTCAAAAATTCGACCAAGTACGAGTATTTTAATTTGGAGAGGAAGGAGTTTAGAATAATTCACGGACACATGGGTACGATTTTGAATTTAACTTTCTCTAACGAAAGTGTTTATTTGATTCCCCCTCGCCCCCCACCAGAAAAAAAAAGGTAGCAGATGGTTTCTACCCTGAGTTAATGAAAGAAAAACATCGAAATTCTACAGCAAAAACTCGAAAGCTCGATGAAGTTGAAATGAAAAATTATAAAGGTTACGAAAGGATTATTTACCACCGACGTTATTAATTTTACAAATAACTTGTATTCAACACTTTCCTCTTTCGTATGTGAATGTAGCGTGTTTTTTTAACCCATAAAAACTATACAGAGCTATAATGGCTTTAGGAAATAACGAATCGAAACTTTAACATAATTATCGACTTCTAACAGTCGCTTGAATTCGTCGCAAAAGGAAATGGGGAGCAAATTGCAAAATTTTATCAGTATGAAATATGCTCAGAAGATTGCAGGCCATGAGAAACGAAGAAAAAAAAATTAAGAACAAGATTAGGCCATACGACAGAAATTCCGGTTGATAGCTAATTTCATCTTTTTTCTTTTAATCAAAAATTATAATTAAATATTGGGGGTACTATAGGTATTGATTCATTTGTGGCTATTGAATTCGACTGCCATTTGTGTCAAATTTTTTCAATGTTTCGGCGGAAAAAAAGAGAGGAGCTTTGCAAAGTTTTTCTATTGGTATCCAGAGGGGGAGGGGAGGAATTCAACTAAGTATAATGCCTGTAAAATATGGGACTTCTTTGGTTACATTTGTATGTAATTACAAAAATCACTTGCCATGAGTGGTACGTACAGGGTGCTGCAAAATGACCGGCTATATTTGTATTTCCAATTACACGCGAAAAAAAGCTAAAGACATGCAATTGGTTTTAAATAAGTACTTACAAGTAATTAAAATTCGAAATAAAATTTCAGTTGAATGTTGATCATTTCATCGAGCACATTTTCGAAGGCATAAAATTCATTTTTTAAAGAATTTTGCTAAGCAATGGTCATATTTTTTTACTAATTTCTTGCACGATCAGTAGGGGGGAATTTACCTCCATGCGCTGCAAAGAAAATATCCATACAAAGTGCCACACATGCAGAATTCCATCTCCCTTTCAATTTTTTAGTAGTGTTAAGGTTCGGTTAACTAATCCGGTTCTACCAGTTTTTAACTGGGAACGGTTCAGTTTTTTTTTGCTCCGGATTTTGCTCCTCCGTTTTTGTTTGCTCCGGTTTTTTTTTTCAGGTTAACCGGACTTTAACCGGTTAACCTGCAGTCAAAAATCTTATCAAGCTTCAACCACTGAATCAAACACCGAACTCAATTAAGAGTTCAGTGGCTTCAAAGAAAGCTCGATAGAATTTCCGACGAACTTTAAATATACTTAGTACTGAATAACAAAATTATGATTCTTCCAGTGATTTTTCGTTTCATAATCTACAGAATCCAAAAATAACCATCACACATTTTCATAATTCTTCATTTATTTTATTATTATTATTCTGTCTCTTTGAACGCGAGAACAGACAAAAGACCAAACCAATAGGGCTGAAATTTGCATCGTAGAGGTCAATCTCAGCTAGATCTAGGTCTGATAGAAATTTCAAGTCAATCGGTTCAGCGGTTAAGGAGATATTAGTGAAAATGTAGTTAAAAATGGCAATTTTTAGGGGCTATATTCCTTTTGAATGAGAGAATAGATGAACAACCGAACCAATAGGGTTGAAATTTGCACCAGAAGTAAATTTCAACGAGTTTTAGGTCTGATAAATGTTTCAAGTTGATCAGTTGTGTGGTTCAGGAGATATTAACGAAAATTTAGTCAAAAATCAATGCTTTTGTTGTGGTTCATGACACCCCTGCACTATCAGTCAAAAACCTGCCTTTATAGCGAAGCTTGGAGCGCTAGAATTTCGGATTTTATGTGAAATTTTGAAAATTGTGGTTGGCTGTTGCCTTGAGCAATTAATACACCTAAATGCTCCATCAGGCAAGTAGATAGCTTTCTTGGATGTTAAAAGGGACAGTTAACTGGTGAAACTCCGATTAACCTGAAAAAAAAAACCAGAGCAAAAATAACCGGTGAAGAAAAACTCCGCTCCTTTTCAAACGGTTAAAAACTGTACCGGTTTTTAAAAAAAACTGAACCTTAACATCACTACAATTTTTGATTTTTATATATCACTGGTGGCATTTAGAGGAAGATATTATTGCAAAATAATATGAAAATTGCTTAGAAAAGTCAAAAAATTGGGTTTCGCGCCTTTGAGAATGTGTTAGGCAAAATGATCAAGATTTAAGTGAAATTGTATAATAAAACCTAGCCTATGTTGTTAATAAAATTGAATACAAAATAAATTTTTCCTTAAACCCTCAAGTTGCAAAAGCAAATATCTTTATTATTTAATTTTGTTTCATCTTTTTTTCAACTTTCTTTTTTTCTTTCTTTGATATCTTTGAGCAAAATTTAAAAGAACGAATTAAAAGTTTCGTGAGAAGAATCGAGGAGCACGTTTAAAGAAGCTTTTAAAAATTCCTTGTAATAAACCAAGAAAGGAAAAAAAAAACAAAATGAGAACGTTTTATGTCGTTATTTCTCGTTTCTAACTATAAGGATGATTTACATTTTTAATTTCGTAACAGGAATTTGGTAGCAGCAAAGAGCTGTAAAAAAGTTCAACTTCATTAACGCGAATACTTGGTCCATTTATTTATGAATGTTTGAAAATAGAATAGTTGAGAACAAATTGAACAATAATGAAAATAAAATAAAAGAATTTCAGTTACTTTTTATGGAAATAAAGGCTATCGTTATGTTAAGATTAACGGCAATTAATGCTCTGCCTCTTTTCAAATGAATTTTTGGAAAATTTCTGAAAATTAAAATAGGTAGGTCTATAGTCAAAAAGGGTTGTGTTGGACATTTTTTCAATCTTTCTTAAATGTTGAGTAGTAGGAAGAAAAATGAAATTACTTAGAACCTTCTTCTATAATGAAAAAAAAACCTGTAAGATTTTTATGGATGACAAACATGGAAAAATCAATCAAGCTTCGACTAAATGGTCAATAATGACTGAAAAAGTTTTTTTTTTTTAAATGAGCCGTTTAATTTTGTCAAAATTTTCTTTTTGGCCATTCTGCTTTGTTTTCGACATTCAAAAAGTGAAATGTGAAAGAAACTACCTATACATTTAAATTAAGTTTTCATGCGAATTCTATTAATCATAAAATGCTAAAATAATCAGTTAAAAATAAATTTATTAGTATTTTAAAGTGAAAAATTTCAGTTTTTTTTTTCACAAATCTTCCAACCTTTATTTTTTTACAAGGAAATCGCAGGCTCAGCCAGAAGAAACTAGAGAAGATAGAAATTATAAAATAATGAGGTTATATATTTCGCTTCATATTTTTGTAGTTATATGTAATATGAAGGAGGATGGCACCTTCGTAGAGAGGATGGATTTACTTGTTACTGGAAAGTTCTAAAAATGTTTTATAACGAGCTTAGTAATCGAATAAAATCCAACAGAATGCACACAAAAATCTCTCTCATGAAAATATTTTTCCCTCCAACTTTTTGACAACAAAAAATTCTATTACGTTTACTTTCATTCAAATCATATAACACAATAGGCTACACATATAAAGATTTGTTTGTTATATTTTTTTTTTTATGTTGTCCGCAAAAAATGATTTTCGAGTCGATGCTTTTTCCTTCTTATACCAATTCACAGTTCATCATCTTTGATAAATTTATCTCTCTCTTTCTCCTTCATATTGCCGAAAAAAAAAAAATGAACAAAAACCAGCGATTTTTAGAATTGAAGCTATTGAAACGAATGTAAGTTTCATTTTTTTTTCACATTTGTTACTTGTTTTGTGCTTCTATCAATTCTATTTTATTTTTTCCAAACCACCTTGTAAGGTAACTGACGACTTTTCTTCATCGTCGTATAAATGATAAATTGTCAAAGGAAAAGACATTTAATTTTAACAATTTCCAGATTCTAGTAAAACGAATTGGATTTTTCAACATGGTACGAGTAAAAATATTGTGGACCACTTTTTCGCAGCAAATAAAAGAAATTCAACAACAAATTCTACTTTTTGTACAAAGAGGTTTCTCGTTTTAATTCTTCTTTCGAACAGTTCGTGTAAATCAAAAATCAGTTCTACTCGAATGATAGTTTTTCTTTTCACTTGAAGAAAAAACAAATAAAAATTCAATGTGCAAGGATAATTGGTTTGGAATTAATCGAAAACCTGCTTTTCTAGAGTAGCTTTATGCGCTCAGGGCTTTTCCTTACTTCTTTAGAATGAATAGGTAAGGAACGTGGTTTTCTAAAGCTTATATTTTTTTCGACAACAGCAAAATAATACGAAGTACTTTTACATTATTTAAATGTAGACGACGATTTTTCGTACGCAGAGTATTAGGTTCTCTGTATTATAAAAATTTAATATTTTTAGACGTCGTATTTGTCAGGTTTAGGTATTCAAAGCATAGAATTCAAGTGTAAATACTCGCAGTCCAAAGTGAGTTTTTTTTTTTTTCATTTTATGCGTTTTCCTCGTTTTATTTGTCTATTAATTCTAGACGTACAAAATAAAAAGACAAGTTCAGATTTCCGGAAAGCTTCTGCTTCTGCAGACTTTCCCCATTCCTAACCGAATATGGTTGCAAGAAAATATGAAGCTAATTCTTCAGTGTAACCAAAACTAAAATTCAATTTAAAAAAATTAATAAAAAAAATTTAATTTTAATAAAGATATTTGTACTTTTAATGTTTTAGGGTAAAACTGAACTCATGCTCAGTTAGAGTGATGTACACTCAAATGATGAAAATTTTTTTCACTTTTATACAATTCGATTTTGGTTACAAAATCATAACTATATCTTATACTTACTAGGTATGTTTCGACCATCCAACTTCAAGTAAAATTTTTTTGTTAAATTATTTTCGTAACTCTTCGTTTCACTTTCTAAAGACGTAAGTACGAGTATAAGTTTTTAGTTTTTTTTTTTTCTTTTTCTTTTTGTTCATTTTTTTAGAAGATTTTCAATGGAAAGCCAGCTATTTTTTTTATTTGATTAAATACATTATTATACTTAGTTGAATTTCTAATAAAAATATTTCGTCGTAGAAAATGTACTTGAATAGAAGATGAAATTTTAATTAAATCCTTATAAAAGTTCTGCTGACTATGAGTTCACGTCAAGATATTAGTGGAATAAAGATTTTGAAAGCAAACAATTTACAAAAATATTAAAACGTAATGTCTTGCTAACGACTTTATAATTCCAAGGATCGTAATTAAAATCTAAATATAGGAAAAGTATTGTGAATAAATTTTTTAAATCTAGTTTAATAACACAAACTTCATTCATTAAAGCCTTTGTATAAAACGAATGTATTTATCGTTCTTTATTCTGCAAATTTTTTTCGGTGTTAAAATTTCTTATCGTTTTCTTACTCGTGTTGGGGTGGGCTTAATTTTTTCGAACGTAACGACATGAATTTTGGCCGCGTTTCTCTTTACTCTAGTCATTAAATGGTAAAAAAGTTCTACAGTATAGAACTTCGCTTCGTAAAGGCTTAAAGAAAAATAAAATATAGGCCTATTTTGAATAGAGATGAGAAACACTTCTAACAAAGTACCTGAAGATATAACTTTTGTTTATTTGATTTGATTCCCCCGCCCCCCTTCATTGACGAATCTATACTTCGTACAGTGTCCATAATATTCAACGTAGAATTATAAGAATTATATTATTGTTTTTTTTTTTTTTTTTTTTTGTTCTTATACTTACTTAATTGATTTTAAGAAATTAATTTTGATTTTTTATTTTTCGCTATTTTGTTACTTATTTAAGTTATTTTAATTTTAATTATTTTTATATTTTTGTTTTTTATGATTATTGTAATTATTTATTAATACGAATATTATTAATGCGGATTTAACAGACTAAAAAACAGAAAGAAATCAGCAAAAATCAAATTTACCTCAGTAATAATAATTTTTATTATCATTGTCCGTTTTTTGGTGCTCAGCTATCCTAGAGAGTGTTTTAAGTCTCCTAAAATTTCTATATATGTACGTATTTAGGGGGTAATTAAATAAAAATGGTTACTCAATTCGAGAGAAAATTTAGTTCAGTTAACTACAGTCTGCATTTCAGTCTGCACACGTCACTCAACAGATTATTTTTTGAATGGTCTTTGAATTTTTATCTTAATGTTTCTCAAGAAATCTCCGCCAGGTACTGCCAAAGATGCAAACCTCTGACTCCATCAAAATCTGATTGTATAAGCATTTAGCTTATAAAAACTTTCATTTTATAGTATAATTACAAGTGCTTAAGTAAATATTTAAGCTCTGCTGAACTTCTACAATGCAAAAATGTTCTGAGGACGGAATTAATACGGTATGCATTTGTTTCCTTTTTGCGAACAGTTTGTAAAATAATTTATAATGTAGGTATGTTCAATTTGAAATACTGCACAAGTTATGGATTTTATTTCGACTGCATTAAAAATATCTAACCAAGCAAATCATCGTTGAACATGCAAGATTTCATGTAAGTACCCAGACTATCTCTGGCCGCATATTTTAAATGCTTAATTTCACAAATAATATGAGGGTGAAAATGTATACATGAAGAAAAAAACGATAAGGTGAAATAGACGAATTTCGTGGTGACGTCACTGCACCAAAACGACTGTTGTTTTTGGTCAACTATCTGAAAGCATCTGCGTGATTGGTCGAGTAGCATGCCTTTCAGATTTGTAAAATACCAAACAAAACGAGAGTGTTGTACGTAAAGACATTGTAAGAAAACATACTTAGTTTGTAAAATTATTAAATGATTTTCTCATTTATCAATTAGTATCATAAAATATGTCACAATATCGATTTCCTTAAAGTCTAAACTAATCTGTCATCGATTTTTCTGAAGATTTAATTATTGCTGGTTGAAAGCATATCTACCCTATACCGACCACAAAATACAGTGTTGTCCTACCGAGCCATCTCATTCATCAAATCTTCCCAAGAATGAACGTTTCATTTTCGATTAGCTGCTAAGAATTTCATATACATACTTGCTAAACATGCCACCAAAGCTTCAAATTTCTTAATTCCATACCTGCTCGTACCGCACGTTAAAATTCACTCGCACCCTTCGCAAAAACTTGACGGATAGAAAGCGAGGCGAATAGTTTGGACGAAGTTGTTCTTATCCATGACGGTAGAGTTTCTAAAGAACGTATATTCGTCTTATGAAGATAAATGAATGAAAATATCCGCCTTTGCCTATTAATAACCCCCTTTTAGCCATCACATTATATAAAGGCGTTTCAACTAATTGGTCTAAAATGTTCGACTTGATGGTCGGTTTTTTTTTTAGGTCATGCTTAAGGACACGAAACTGGCGTTTCTCTTCGTTTTACCTTCTGAATTTAACAATTTCCAATGAAATTTATTCGCAGGATATCTACTTGTAAACGTCTTTAATTTAATTAGCGAAACGATTCACCCACTAATAAAACGCCTCTTATCACAATTGATTCGAGGTTGATATTTTCCATTTCGAAAAAGCGAGCCTAATTCAATTTCCCATCGCCTACGCTAATCCTTACAATATACCTTCGAGCTATACGTCGAATGTTAATTGAAAATTACTTAGGCGAATTAATTTTTTTTCAATCATGTACAAAATGTTTCACTCATCGATAATATCTTCTGTATTTTAAGCTCTATCGAAATCAAATGATGGCACCATTCAGTGGTGGGGAGAGATGACCCATAACAATTCAACTATAAATCCTAAACATCCCCTCTCTTTCAAATATTGGTTTAATTTAGTAAACCCAAGCGAATCGTGTCACCGAAAGGCTTGTGAGAGGAACAAAATTCAGGTTTCAATGAAATCAAAATAGAATTGATTTTATTCGATAATAAAACCGAAAATTCGTTATCCAGTGGTAAATATTATAACTTTTTGGATATAATATAGGTGACGATAATTTTTCTCTCTCATAAAGACCGTGCATTTGTAAAAATTTCATTTTTGGGAAAATAGTTAGGAAATTCCAAAAATTTGAAAAAATTGGTGAAAGTAAAGCTTGCTCGTTTACACAATATACTTTTGTCTTTTGGTTTTGCTTTCTGAGTTGAACCAGTGTAATCAAATGGCCAGTTTAAAACTATGGCTTTTGATTTTGTCGTTTGCTGTACCTACATACCATCTTCTCTATGAAAAGCAAAAAGAAAAAAGTAAAAGAAAAATATATAATATATAAAAGTTCATTCTTAACGGGACTTATGTAAAAGTAGTAAAAAATTATGCACCTAAGCTAGAATTTGAGTTTATTTCTTCAAAAATACATATAACTTACATATATGTTACTTGAAAGAAATTCAAGTTGAAAACCAGAAGATTCTCATTTGTAACAATAGATACACGAAGTAAGCCAATTTTTGTCACTGGAAACGATAAAAAATTTTAAAACAAAACTTTATCTTAATTATTTCAACTACAAAATTTAAGTTTGGTTAGCAAAAAAAAAAGCCTAATGGAAAACATACGCCTCTGTCTGCTTTTCCTCGTTTTGTGAAATTTACGAACTTCAAAAAGCTCTTGCCTTTTCATAGGGTCGTAATTATTCATTTTATCTGATTACCGTCTCAAACACGGTCACAAAAACAATTACCTACGATTTATTACCTTTTCTTTTTCTTTTTGCGATTTTATCCACTGATAAAATATCTGACTTCACTCACCCTTAATTTTTTTCGTTGTATACGGGCTTCATTTTTAATTTCCTTTCTAACACTTGGCTTGTGAAATTAGCCACTGAAACTTTCACTGAGAAAATGCGACACTTTTTTGTTGGTAACAGTACGTGATGCAGTAAATTCTTTTGAAAAAGAAAACTGCCAGACTTTTTGGGGTAAGTATGAGAAAAAAGTGCGGAATTTCGAAAAGACTTTTTTCGAGTGTTGAACAATATCTGGAACACTAATTAAAAGAGAGAGAAAGAAAAAAAAAGGTAAAAAAACTAAGTATGTCAGTGTGAAAATGTAACTGACAGAGGATTTCTTCTTTCACATGTGGTTGACAGCGTCGTCGTGCAAAATTGTTGCTAAAGAAATTGGAAGATTAATACAGTCTCAGTCAAATACTTACTAAGCCATCTGAGACTTGGGAACGTTTCGAAGATAATGAAAAATTGATGAGTGTGTTAACCGCTGAAGCAGCTCTTCAGGCATGTGCGGTTTCTGATTTTCCGCGTGCAATTGTGTCAAAGTAAGGAAATGCCAAAGGAAAATGAAATTCAATGAAAGGTTCTAACCCATAGGGTGTAATTCATGTAACAGTGTGTGGCAGCAAAGTCATGGTAGAAATAAAGTTTCCCTAGTTTTACATAATGTCTCAGTTCGTGTGAAAAAAAGTACTTTCTGAAGAAAACCTTTTTTTTTCTTTCTTTTTTTGGCTATTAATTATATGTTTATGTAGCCAACTTTTTATGATAACTGATGATGAAATAGTTGGTGTATAATGCAGCGAGATAACTCTTGGATAGATTTAGGAGTGGGGACTGGGGAGCACATATAGACATGTTTCTTAAAAACTAATGAAATTATCTTAATTTGCTTTAATTTTTATTTTTTTGAAATATTTTATTGCTTCGCGGGAAAGAATTTCCTAAAGCTCTTTTCCCCACAACTTCTCAAAAAGTTCACAAGTTATTGCTAATATTTCTATTGACTTCTTTTTTACCATTTTCAAAAGTCTTGCACATTTAGACATTATTTTGAACATTCTCACACCATCGTCCCTGGATGGGCACGTAGGGGGTATGTTTGCTCCGTAGGTTACCAAAGTCTATGCAAATTATTTTGTATACAGCTCAGCTGCTTCAAGCGGTACAATTCGGAAATAATCATAGATTAATGGTTGTCACCTGACTCCACAGGCCCCAGTAAATTATTAAATTATCATGAATAAATTCTTCGTTTGTCAAAGAACGACTACTGTCACAATTGCGGCGTGAAATCGGGCTGAAAAATTTATTATTTCATTTTTGACAATATATTTGCAGAATATTATACGCATTTTTGGGAAGTGTTTTCAAAATTCAGCTGAATTTCAATCATCAAAAGGTAGGTAGGTACTTTAGAGAGAGAATAATTTGTTATACCAATCGTATGAATAATAAAAGTAACGAAAATCGCTACCAACAATCAATTTCTTTTCATACTCGTATTTATATTCTTACACTCGAATATCATTATAATGGTTTTTCCGAAGCAGTTTTTTTCCGAATTGCAAAATTATTTGATTTACCGCATTTCATCTCATTTTGATTGACGGGTTAGGTGAGAGTGCTGAAACGCCTTTACATTTCATCGGCGATATTCGCCATTTTCTTATTTATAATTGAATTTTTCGAGAAGACAGAAGAGGGAAAAACTATTGAACGTCAGTCAACCTTTTTTAATGAAATTAGATAAATTGCCGGAAGAGTGTTGTTTCTATACGTATGTTTAAAAAAAAAAAAATTGCATTTACTGGAATACACTTTTGTCTCTCAATTATGCACCAACTGATCTGAGATTTTTATTAATATTATTCTCAAAGAATGTTTCTTGCGTACTCGTTTGGCGGAACTGGAAAAACAGGAATGCGCCAAAAATTCAAGACATGCGCACACTTTTATAACGATTTTCATGCGTCTACCTTCTACAAAAAATTTCCGATCACCTAAGTACCCTCGTATAATTTTTTCTGACTTATAAAAATCAAACAGACGTAAAATCAGTAATTCAATATTTTTCATTGAAAAATTAGAACGATAAGAGTATACTTTCTCATAATTCACAACCACATCACGAAAACTACATGCTTCTGGCTAAAAAATAGCAACATCAACAAACGAACAATTAGTGAAACTTCTATAATCCACCAAGTCGTGAAAAAGAGGGAGAGGGTAGGAATTAAAAATTTTACATCAAAAATGTATTATAAAATTCAAACGGCTTACACAGACGAGGGATGTACAAGGGTGGTAACGTTTTCACCCTTCTACAAAGAAATAACAGAAATTTCATAACATCTCCAGCTTCGTCGAAAATGTTTACCTTTCGTCGTTGTTAACTCGAAAAAACTTTTCTCAGGTCGAGATATACAACAAACACAAGCAACGTTTTGGAGTGAATTTAGAATTACCTGCTGATAAGGTAAAATTCATAGAAAGCACTTGAAGTAATAGGAAGTAAAAATAAAATAATATCACATTTTCTAGAAGCGCCATAGGGAAAAATTATTGTATATATATGGGTAGTACCTGCAGACAAGTCTCGTAAGAGGCATAAGAACCATGAGTTATAACTTCAGAGGACAAATTAGAATTTGGTAAAGTTTTTCAAATACGAAAGGACGTGTAGTAGATGAAGCAATTAGGATAAACAAAAATTATTTCATTTGGAACGAGTTTACTTATCTAAAACAGGATTCTTCATCGATTTGGATTATGGTTATATTTTGACAAAGCTCACTCAATAGAACTGAATGTGTTTGAAAGAAAAGGTTCCCTCATTATTGACTTTGTTTCGGATGTTCGCGATTATTTTCGCCCGCTGTTTTAGGTATGCGCACTTTGAGAATTGAGTTGTAGCAACAAAAGTTGGAAAGTTTCTAAATAAAATCTAACTTTATGACAGTTTTGCAAGTAGATTAAAAGTTGTGTGTGCTTATTTTAATGAAAGCAACTGATGAGAGTAATTAGTATTTCAAAGGCTACTATAGTAAAAAAATCTTTCAGTTTTGCATTTTATCGATTTCATCTGAACCGAATTATCTATCTGCGTTATTTTGCCACCCAGTAAATAATTTTAAGCACAAAGGATCGTACATCAAGCCAAAAGTTGTAGATCTAACATAGTATGTTATCAACTAAAATCAACACAGAACTTGAAAAATTGAAAAATATTTTGATAATTGCAATTATATTATTATTTCGAGAAAAAAACTTATTCCTATATTTCTTTCAGTCTAATTAAGAAGAACCGTTTGATGGTTTAGTTTTTCCTGGTCTAAACTTTATGTAGTATTTAGGCGGAAAATTAAACGTTCTTTTGGCACGTTTCAAGAGTTCAGTATTTTTTTCAATTTTTTTTTTAGTAGTTAGGTGGTTTGTGTTTTTTTTTTTACTTGTATTCGAAGGGATATAGATTAAGGGAAGTGGAAGATTCTGCAATGACGACCTTTGCAGCATTCGAAACCAGAATACAAATTCGTTATATAGAGTGAAAAATAAAAATGAGAATCGCAAGCACGTTTTTCTTACATATTTTAAATTCACCTTGGTATCTTATCGCGTTGCATTTATTAATAGCATTTTAAATTTAAGAGTGTTTAATTTTCTTATCACCCAAAGGAATGAATTATGGAATGTTACAAAAAAAAAAGTAACAAAAACCTTTAGGGGCTTAGAAATACTATAGGTATATCTATGAGTGGTTTGGCGTGTCAAATAAGAGTTGACTAATGATGGAAAGAATTGCTCATTCGTGAAACTTGGTTCGGCTGCTCTTGGTTTTTTCAAAAACTTGTTTTTTTTCAATCTGCTCCCTACTCCCACTTCATCGCTCCGGAGCTGTTTTACTAACCAGCTCTTTTCAAAAAACTAGTTTTCAAAGCTAGACTAGCTTTGTTTGCACGCTACCAGACAACTGTAAGTACAAGTTTTGTGGTCTGTAGACTGGCCCAGAAAAAAGAAAGCGTTCGAACAATTTCCTGGCATATTTAACAAGTTCTACCAAATTAACCAAGCAAAATTTTTTTCAAATATTTAGGAAGAATGAAAATTTTACTCGTTCTTTTCTAGAATATCCTTGAATTTAAACAAGTACCATCTTCAATGTTTTCCATAAATACAAATTATACTTTCTTTCGCAAAATTCAGTCAACTCTTTAACTTTATTCATAAAACTTTTGAAAATAGTCAAAATACTTGCACTGATAAGTGATTACATTTTCAAGATAAACGAAGTTGAGGTATTTCAATTCTTCCTGGTCCGTTACCAGGTCCTCTAAGCTCCTGGCGAATTATGACCAGGAACTGTTTTCTATAACCTTCCTGCTTGCGCTCGAACAGGTAAAAATATGTTTACCAAAAAAGCGTTCGAACAGTTTTTTGGCATATTTTGCCCAGTACTGGCCCAGTATTACCAGGTAGCGTGCGAACAGAGCTACTACTTCAGCTCGAGTTGACATAATCAGGCAATTGCCAGTGATATAAACAGGCAATTGCCAGTGAATGCGAGTGTGCCCAGCCCTCTCAATGAAATTGGCTGCTAAATTAAGTTGAAATTTTTAAAGCAATATAGCTCGGAATACGAGTATGAAGAAATCGTTTGAATAGGAAAAAACAATATTTGTCAACATAATTAAATATCGACATTCTTGTAGAATCACCTATATACACATTTGTGACAGAAAATAACTAAAGCACTGGCCACATTAAAAGGCTTTTAAAAAGTTTTTGGATTATTAGAAAAAATTAACACACCATACCAATTGGTATTGCAGAATGCAGATCATAAACAACTTTTATATGACAGTAAGTACTGAAAGCTTTCATGAGCTCTAACATAAGCTAAGCTGTGAAGAATCAACTAGGAGTTATTGTTTTCACTCTTTTGTCCCTGGCCTTGGCCAAAGAATATTTCTCGTGCGCAGTCACATGGAAAATTCTATACCTTTTTTTAAGGGTTCTCCCGTATGTTTGATGTTACTGATATAGTATTAATATATTTCATGAGTTATAATACTGACACTTCAAAAAAAAAAAAAAAATCAAAAATGGCAGCCAAAATTTAAAAAAAAATTATCAGGCCAAAATATCAACATTTTTGTAGAATCACTCATATAATACGTCAGTACGTATATTATACATTTATATATCCATAATAAATTTCTAAATACTTCCGAGAAATCCATCGGTAAAGTTGAAACGTCTTTCTTTCGAGTCAAAAAAATTTACGAGTAAAAACATTGATCCGCGATCATCGACCACCCGTTTGTTTATTTTTTCCTAAATCACAAAAAATGTTTCGCGACGCAATGACAATAATTTGCAATACGTATTTACGGCGAATCAGTTATGCAATTAGCATGGCACCTTTGAAAGAATGTGATAATCGAAGACCACCGCTGGGCGTGTTGCACGAAAAGGGTGCGTTTTTTACGAAGGAACTCTCAAGTGGAAGGGTGCGGGTGAGAGTTATGATCCCATATTTCCCCCGAATACTATTAGTAGTTTATTACTTTTATTGAGATCCAAAATATTTCTATTATAAGTGACGCCGAAAAAAAGTATTAGCTTTTTGCAGTTGTTCTAAATCAAATAATTAAAAAATACATGTATAAAAATTAAAAAAAACGAAGAAGATGAAAGCCTCTGGTTTCAGTATGCCTTATTTCAATTTTTGTTCAAAATAAAAAATATAATAATATCTAAATCATGATAATATAAGTTAACTGAAATACAACTTTCCGAACATCAAGTCCATTTTTGTCAATTCTGAGTCAAAAATGTAAGATGATGGTAAAAGCAGGCACTCGTATATTGAGTAACTTGTAATACAGCACAAGTCATCATGAATGAATACACTCTATTGTACTTATTAGCATTATCCAGTTTTTATTTTAAATTATTTTTCATATTATAAAAGTAACAAGTTTATGAACACAAACGTGATTATTTTTCAGGCGATTTTAAGAACTTCGAATAGTTAATTGTCAATATTGTATTTTGAACAGCTACAAAATAAATTCCAATTTTTCTCAGCTCAGGTAACCCAGTAACTCTACGTTTCAGCCTCCAAAATTTAGCTTGTACCCATGTCAAAAATTTTCAGACATTACTATTCGATGCCAACTAATGTAAAATTCATCAACTTGAAACATTAATTTCGTTCTTTCCATTTTCGATCGCCCAATTAATACTTTGCAGTTGGGATTTCATTTATTTACACCCTCTGACTGGACTAGTAAAATATAATCTCCGTTATTTAAATCAAAAATATCGAATCTAAAATTCATCATTTCGAAAAAGAAACAATCTTGTAAATGAGTAAGCCTAAAATAGGGCTACATTAATTTGGGGTAGTCAGTGAAAGTTTATTGAATGCATTATCAGAATTTCTCATTAAAGTATAATATTTTTCCCTCGCTTTTAAAAGAAAAAAAAAGCACTTAAATCCTATCCCCCAACTACTCGGCATAGTCTCTCATCAATTTAATGCATTATATTGTAACAAAAAAAAAAAAGAAAAAAAAAAGATTATCTTCGAGAGTGTTAGGGATTCAATTCATCCATTATATAATCCAAATTTTATCATTATCGTCGTTTTTGACGGCTAGATAAAATAGAAGTGTATAAAATAATTATCAACAGACAACACCCATTACATGCCACTAATATAAGTAGTACAAGGGTCACGCTGATCATACCATATTAAATTTTTTTTTTATAATCAAGTCGAAAAATGATGAACTATTGATGCCGTTGTAGGTAATTGAATTTTTGTAAAAGTTGGTAAAAGTTGGTAGCACTTGGTACAATTGTGCAGAACTTGCCATTTCCAAATGTTGTGAAGTTTTTCACTATTTCGTTTGAAGCTCGCGGTAATGCCATTCAAATTTCAATAATGGCTATACTGTTTTAGTTCAACTATTCGTTAATCAATGCAGCTACATATTTAGGGGTTACTTTAGTATACGTATGCATTATACGAGTACATATTATTAAGTATGGGTTCTGTGAGTTTTCTAATTAATTGCTTACATTCAATGTTTAATTAGTTGAGGCTCTAAGGTGGTCTGCTAGAGGTATTGAAGGTCTTCTTGTGGCTTTCATCCTGACAAATTTGTGCTACGTAGTGGGAAGATTGGGAGACCTACCTCTGTCAAACACTACACAAGGAAATTAATTCATCTACAAACCAGATACCGTCGAACGGGGTGACTTTACATTCAAGGGGCGACTTTACCCACTTCGTTTTAGTCCAATAAATAAATTGACAGGCAAAAATTAAAACCGAAATACGATTTGGATCGAACGAGGTAGAAGGAGGAAAAGAGAAAAAAAGATCGCCACCCCTACCTCACTTCACCCAGTAACAGAACAAGAAAATAAAGCGGCGATATGGTTTTTTCCTTTTTCTTATTCGTCTTTTTTTTTTAACCACTGACACTCAAAATATTCAGTTCGGTTTCACACGGTTAAAGTTGGTACTTGACTAGTTTCTTTTCAATCGTATGTCTGAGTACAAACATCCTCAAATTTTGCCTCCTCACCCATCAATAACCCGTCAATAACAAATTGATGGGTAAAGTCGCCCCATTGAGGGGTGACTTTACACAAATGGAAGGCTGCAAACTCAAACTATTTTTTACAATTATGTCGAGAAATGTTAGACATAAATTTTAAAACCAAATTCACTTCAATAGCTTCAAAATTGGAGGAGTTATTAAAGGACAAAGTTGAAAAACATAAAGAGTGTGTAAAGTCGCCCCATTCGACGGTACCGTGAGTTATCATCAAATATCAATATAATTATGTATAATTTTCAAGCAAAACAGAAAATTAAAATGATCTTACCAGAGAGATTATAATTATTATTACTAATTAAATATCAATAAAAAATTAGAAAAAAGCAACGAAGTGAAAACCCGTACGTTACACAGTTATTCACTATTACTCGTACCTTACAAAATGAGAAGAAAAGAGAAATAATCAAGATTCAGCAGCTAATTCATGCTCACATATTGATTTATCGTTTTCACACGCAGCTTCTGAAGAAGCGTTCGACACCATTTTATGTAGGTATCAATCCGTATGTAATTAACATGTGATGAAATTTGGATTTGTATCCATTTCAAGAGCTTTCGTCAAGATTTATAGTGCTAAGCACAACCATACTTCATCTCGATTCGACAGATTGTGTTAAGATTCTCGCTCAGAAAATACATTTACGATTATTGCGTGGAAGATACAGGGTAATACATTTACCACACCCTTTGAAAAACGAGCTTTTTTCAATGTTATCCGCTATTTGCCTTCGAGCACAATTCTATCGTGTTTTTTTTTTTCTTTCCAATGATAGGGTGGATGAGAGTACACGCAGGTATAGGTACGATGTAGGTTTAGGTATATATACGTATGAAAAGCTAACTTCAGATATGTTTTAAATTGCTTAGCGTGAATTTTTTTTTCTTTACTTCTACAAAATGAGGTCGAAAAATGAAAGCTACCCACGTTATCTATAACCACGTGTTTGCTTTTTCTCTTTCATTTTTCCTATTTTTTCATATAGCACCCCCTATAGCTGCTTATTGGCTACGTTTTTTTCGCGATGGAATCGACGGATGGCTTTTAAATACGCTGATAACAATTCAGCTTGATTGATTATTTACAGTTTTTGTGTACCTCATAATTTCCAGGTGTTTAGATTATTACTGACGAAAAATTCAGTACACGTAGACTGACAGAAGATGGAAAGTAAAAAAAATATGAGCAATATGTGACAAATTAATATTTTTGTAGATCTACTTGTTTTTCTAAACACTTCAAGTTATTGGAGTGCTAGATAGCAAAGATAATATGCTCGATAATGTACAAGAGAGTGACAGGGTGATTTAAATTTTGACGCACCATAGGGAGATAGCATTTGATGCATTGAAATTTGACTCACACATACACTGAAACTACGTATCACAAAAAGAAAACCGATCCATCAAAACATGAACTTTTCAAGAGAGCTATTCGAAATAATGATGGGACAATGTATCGATAATGGCATTGACTTATCAATAATATCGAATGCGTGGAAAAATTGGAAAAATGCAGGAAAATTGGGCAGAAAGCAACCATTCAAACACGGCTCTGAAAAAAAGTCTTACATGCCAATTTTGCACGATAATTCCACGAACGAAAAAACTATCAATAATGAGGACAATTTTTATCTATATTATCAATAATGAAAATTTCGACTTTGTTCCATCACTAATTCGAAATAATGATTCCCATGCAGTCAAATGCATTTTCTCGTTGTTGATCTTTTTTTAAGTTGCTCGATGATTTTTTTTGAACTTTTTCGACTACTGCTATTTGAACTTTATAAGTTTAAGTCGGCCAAAAAAATGAATATCGGTTTTTCGATGCATATAATAGTCTTTTTTTTTTCAGTGACATGTCACATTTAAAACAAAGACAAAAATTTATACCTACCAACTTCAAAAATCTTCAATCTGCAGACTTATGACGCTTATAGAAGAATGGCAGACTTGAATTATCTTATTAATGGAACGTGGTAGAGAGCTGCTGGTAGGGGAAAAATTTTGTAATTTTATCACAGAGAAAAGCAAGCCTCTGGTAGGTCTACAAAAAAAAAAAGAGCTACTTAAGATATACAGTGTACCAACTTGATTCAATATATCATCTACCCAACTCTTTTTTCGTGCTATTTCTTACACTCCTGGCTATTGGTTTTGCCTCACCCCTTTGTGATTCTATTTTTTGAACGTCACTAATAAAAACTTCGCTTTTTGCCTTATTTCGTTCACCTCGTCTTGATGATAGGTTCGTTAAATATTTTTTCACATAACACAACGCAACGTCTGAAATTACGGACAGTTGTTTTCACCCATATTTTTTTCACCGCAGTTCATCAACTTTCCATTAAACGTTAGATATCGTTTTTTTTTTTTTCACATTTCATTGTATTCGTTTATTGCCCACATAAACTTTTATACGCACCCTCAATGTAAACGTCAGATAAAAAGTTTCCCAATTGACGGGTAAAAGGTAGTCGTGTATAAGTAAAATAATTTTAATTAAAAATAATTATTACAGTCGTTTGGAAAATAAGATATTATAGGTCATTTGGTGAGTCCCTTCATTAAATTTTTGGTCAGTACTTGAAAATAATTTTATTTAATTACGTAGAGAACGCAGCTGGTAGAGAGGAAGTGCCTAACTCCGTTTTTAATTATAGTTTATTTCCACGATGGAAATTTACATTGAAAGGATGCCCATTGGAGAATATTCTATCGTAAAATATTTCTATGTGGAAGAGAGTATGGGGTGGTCATTCGACTGATTATAAAGTGCAAATTGAATGACTCATTCCCATTGCCTATTTTGAAATGGGTGCAGGGATTACATAACTTTTCTGAAATTGACTGAACATGACTTAATGAGCTGTTGACGTTATCAAAATGATATGATGACCTAAATCTGGAAACCTGAAAATTATTATAATTAATCTGCACCTGCGACAAGGATATAAGTTAGAATTATTCCCGGTTCATGTATTGGACTATGGGTACTTCATTTCGTCTATAGTGCGGTTAGACACCGTATTTCAGTCTGAGCTACTATAACACCCAAAAACTGACATTAAATTTTCTCGACGATATTTTTATTGTTCTTTTTATCAGTTGATGTACTGTTCTTATATATAGGAGCTTAATGTATTTTACATTTATCGCTGTAATCTTAGATAAAAAGCTATGATCTCTATAGACCTCTAATACTGAGACATCTCAAAACATCAACACTAGAGGACCAAGCCATTAAAAATTTTGAGATAAGACTATGCAAAAGACCAGGTGACTACTTATGTGATATTGCCTAGTCTTTTGAGATTATTTTAATGTTGAGTCAAATATGACGCCACCAGGTCTTTTGAGTAATCGAGTAGGTAAAACATGGTTTTTCTAGTGCTAAGAAAGAATACGAAGGATTTAAAAAAGTGTCAGTGGATTTAATTACGTAAGGTTATATCCGAAGTACAATATTTGAAGCTGGATCATTATTCACATTAGAGATATCTTTGATAGTCCGATCTTGATAGGGCGTTTTATTTAAAATCACTGACATTTGAGACATCACTTTTCGTGGCCGCCCAGCTTAAAGAGTTATCTAGCAGGAAATTTAAAATATAGATCGTTTTTGTTAGCTTTATCAATTCATATCACATATTATGAAATACTGGTTGAAATGTAATATCTAATAATATAAGATAAGATCAGTATAGTTTAGTTACTTACTCGTAATCATCCACAGTTCTTGAATGCATTCATCTCGATGCCGGCGAAAGTACGCTCGATTGTCAAATTTCTTCTTATTTTCCAAAAATTGAAACAGAAAACCACCGAAAATCAAATACACGAAGACGATTATCAACATTCCTACGTTTGAAAACGAAATTCGAAACAATTTGCGTAAACATTTTGCCACACGAGTGGGCCGTTGGGGTGACTCTTTTCGAATCATAAGTCCGTAGCCGCCGAACGCTAAAACCTAACTGAAACGAAACTGAAATTTCGGTCGCCACTTTTAGCTTCATTTTCATCCTCACACTTTCCTATTATGCACCCCTGCCAATGCTTCGACTCTCCGTGACATGTAAAAGAAAAATGAAGGACTGAGAATCGAAAGTCTCATTTGCCCAAAACAATTTTTTTCATTATTGGTCCAGTCAAATGAGATAATAAACAAAAAAATTAGCACACAATTTCTAACCCTCCTAGAATTGTTAAGTGGATTGCCTTAAGCTCGAATAACATACTAAAAGTCTCCTCACCCACTCTTCTTGGAATTTTAGTTTTGGGGGTTGTTTTGCCCCCAAATTTTGTTTCTCGCTTATATCTTTTTGAATATCGATTTTAAGAGAAAAAATGTTCAGATAATAAATGTTGAAAATGAAATTATCTATAAAAAGTATTCCCAAGTAAATTTTTCTATTTTCAACTGTAACAAAGTTACGATTTTGTACAAATTTTAAAATGAAAATTCTTTTAAAAAAATCAACATTTTGATAGATATTTTTGAAACTTGACATCTATTACAGGGTCTTTCACAATAAACGCTCACGAGAAATATGTGGTTAGCAAGGGTTTAAAACTATCATTTTCTTTTGTTATCGCCACCACTGCTTTCTCCCAACCATGACAATTCTCACGTGCTATGGAATGACTTAATTCGGTTTGATTTAGCGAGGATAAATGTATTCTTCCGAAAAAGTATTTTTTTATAATATAAAATACAGAGTATTTTTTTAAATAGGGCTCATCAGAAAAACAAATTTTATGATTACGTAGATGAATTTTTTACTCAAAAAATGATACCACTGTATCCGCACAAACATACCAATCAATGCAATCATAAATACATGGGGGTTCCACTACGGAAATGGGATCTTAGGGTGAAAAAAATTTCTTTTTCCTTTTTTTATGCTCTAAACAATAAAAAACGAATTTTATGATTACATAGAAGAATTTTTTCCTGAAAAAATGATATCACTGTATCCGCACAAACATACCAATCATGAATACACGGGGGTTCCACAACGGAAATAGGATCTTAGGGTGAAAAAAAAATTTTTTTTCTTTTTTTATGCTCTAAACCATAAAAAATTGAAAAATTTATTTTTCACCTCAAGATCCCTTTTTTGTATGGATACCCCATTATGAAATCGTCAGAGTAATTGTCATGGTTGGGAGAATGCATTGGTGGCGATAACAAAAGAAAATGATAGTTTTAAACCCTTGCTAACCACATATTTCTCGTGAGCGTTTATTGTGAAAGACCCTGTATATACATTATACGACTGCACCTATCTGTGACTCAAGTTTCAACTCGATCGAATCGAAATTGCACCATCCCCAGCTTTGGGAAGATTATCTTGTAAAATTAAATAGGTAGCTTTTGACAGAAAAAAACTTTGAAAAGTCTATTTAGTTTTCCAGAGCCGTGTAAAGAAACGTCATTCGTTACATTTTCAGTTTTAGACGCGTTTCGAAATTGGTCTAAAAATGTGTCTTACTGCCCATTTCACGAAACTTTAAAATCTCAATTTTTCATTCTTCATCAAAAATTTAAAATAAATCATTTTATTTCACTTATAAAATATCAACTATGAGTAAGGACTAAGAAGGGAGATGGTTCAACATTTCACACGAATGTGTACATTTTCTGTCATTTCTGTGAAGGAGGAGGCCGGATGTGTCTTGCTTTTAAGTAATGTTTTACTCTGTATTTTAGCATTCTTTTATCCTTCCTCTCCTCTGTGCAGAAATTTAATTTTCCGCTGAAAAAATCTGATTTTTATATGTTATAATTCATACCTTTGCCATTGAAAGCCCAAAATTTTTTGCAAGGACCTAAGAACGATCTACACACTCTTAAGACTTTTCTAGTTTCCTCATCAACCACGTCTCCCTAAAAATATTTGATTTTTCATAGTTTAAGCAGTGAAACATGAAATAGTAAAATCATTTCCAAATTCATTTCGGCAAAGACGATATTTTAAACATTCTTCTCACGTTTCTCGTCGAAATAGAATCTCTTGAAAATCCTAAATGGGTTGTAGGTACTTCGAAGTTTGTTATACTTCCCTTTTTGAATGCGGAAAAATCTATGAATATTATTCGAGAACGTTTCGGTGCGCCAAAAGGTTGGTGTGTTGTGACAGTAAAATTAATGATGTTAAAGAATGACAGGGCTAGGTCGTAAAAATTGTCGAAGCTTTGAAAAATAGTATAAAATTATTCTAGCAGCTTGGTTCAGCTCATTTGGTCTAAATGACTGGAAATGTTGCACGTTCACGTCTCCAAATTTTATTAAATTTTATCGGACATAGTAAGGTCTGCTGTATTTGATTGAAAAGTTGAAAGTGAAATATTATAATTTGAACAGTCCATGTTGGTGATTTGTTAATGTAGGAGTTATTCACTACACAAATTTTAATAGGGAAACTGGAACTTACCAAAATTTTATCCGAATCTAGGGCCTTTTTTGAAATTTCTAACATTTATCTTGAGTTTCCTCATGAAAATAAGAGGGATTTTTTTTAAACCAGTATTTTTTATCTATTTGGGTCCATTTCACCACAGGAAAATCTGCTGGACATCAGCTGTAATGTCTGGCGATAAATTATATTTCTTCGGAGAGGGCTACAAATGATGAAATAGTAGATAAGTGAGTTGCTTAAAATACGGTAGACTTAATTTAGAAAATCTCATTTAGCTGTATCAGTTTAAGGCATGGTTTCATGGTTCCAAGTATTCTGAGAGAAAAATGAGGAACAAGGTTTCCTTAACGAATGTAAGTTTTCACATAAAGTTGCTATGCCAGTAACCATAACGATAATGCTTTTCTAATGACGATAATTTTGTACAAAAATTTTTGCCTTAATTGCCAGCCATTGAGCAACAAAGTTGTGCTAAGTATGCAGAAAATGTGTTATGCTCGTTTACTGGAGGAAATTTTCCGCTCACATTTTTATCATCATTTTATGAAAACCTCCTTTTCTTTTCGTCTTATTTTTCTCTCTCATGTTGTTACAGGTAAACAAAGGTTTAATGTATCACTTTGTGGAAACAGTTCGCCACATTTTTCAATGTTTTACCATTGGCAGTCATCAGAGGTGGTAAAATTTTTTGTTGTCATGGTGGACTCAGCTCCGATCTCAAGCTAGTTGAGCAAATTGAAAATATCCGACGTCCTTTTCCAATTCAGAATTTGACTGGCATTGTCAATGATTTATTATGGTCGGATCCATCACGGGTAAATACTCGTATTTAATAATAGCTTGATAAAGGGAGAGGACCATATAAGTACCACGGAATGATTTACATCTTTTTGCTGCTAAATTCGGATTTTCAATAAGGGCTCATAAATTATTGAGTAACCTTCAGTCGAGTGAAAAAACCCTCCCTTCTCCTCTACAGAGGTATTCGGGCAACTGATGGTTTTTTCATAAACCCAAAAATATAATTTTTCACTAGGATATTTTCTTTTTTCTGCGATGAAAATTCTAGGAATTAATTAGCTCATGTTTGTCCAACCCCTACTTACGAGTAGTTTTATTTTTTTTTAGTAAACCAAGGAAGTTTGCTTTAAAGAAGTGAATAGGAATTCGCCCACTTAAACCCACTTGCGAATGGAAACAATTTGCTCGTTCATCCATACGACAAATGTGATTTATAAAGCAATTTCACGGTAACGTTTTTTTTTCTTTTCAAATTTTCTCTTCTCAGTGGTAAGAATATACTCTTTCACATTTGGGTAGAAAAAGACAGCTATACAAACTGCTCGAATCGTCTGGAATATTTTTGAAGGTGGGAATTGAGGATGAGAGCCATGGCAAGCTAAAATATTCCGCATGAATAGATGATCTGTCATTTTATGGGCTACGTTATTTTAGGTGCACCCGTATAAGAAAGGGTTGTGTGAACGGGTGAGTTTTTCGTGAAGAAATTTAGAAAGTCTACAAATTCTTCGTGATATTCATTTCTTACGATTCTTGTTGCTTTGTTGTACTTATGACTATTTAGCAGTATGATAAATGTTACCATGCCAGAAAAGGGCCACATCAGTTGTTTTCACCGCACATCTAAAGAATAGTATCTACTCACACCAACTGGTACTTTATTATTTTTTTCGCTACATTTGCAGTACCTTTTGACAAAAACCTTTATAATTAAATTTATTGTTAGAATTGTAGCAATCTCAGATACATATGTGAAATTACGAGTATAACGTATTTTTCATACTTTACGCTTTTTGGGAGAAGTTTGGGGGAAAAATACCCAAAAAATGTTAGTTTAGACATCGTTGACGGAGCAGACTTTTTTTTTTGGCTGGGAGGTAATGGTAAACAAGTCGAATGTTAGATTTTTTCGTTCGAGTTTAATGATGCGTGAATTTCCAGCTTTTTTTTTTTTCGGTTACAAAACCAGTAGGTAAAACAGAAATTTGAGGCAATCAAAAAGGTCGCATAAGTTTGAAATGTGTCGTCTTCTACTTTTTTTTGCCTCCATTTCCAAAAGATTAACAAAATTATGGAGTACAAAGTCAAGTCGTTTTTTGGTTGAGTAAATTTTGTGGTCGATGTTGCGGAAAATACAAAAAAAAATTATTTATAGAACATAAGGCTATTAAAGGAAACTATTTTGAAAGAGAAGTACATTGTTATTGTTCTTTTTCTTCTAGTATTCTGATTTTATGAAGTGGAAATGTAGGTTACAGCTTGCAAGTAGTTTGGAGCTTTGTGAATCCTTCCACCCAAAAAGTTTTAAAAATAAGATATCAAGGTCAGTTGTCTTACACCACCCTACGCTGAGAAAAAATTTCAATGGTAATTTTTAAAATTTGGATAGGAAAACAGAGACAATTCGAAATTTGTAGCAGAAATTACAATTTGCAGTAGGTTTTCGTTTTAGATTAAAATATGATTTGACGCCATCTTACATACCAATTTGACGTGTTATGCATATTTATTATACTTGAATAGATAGAGAAACAAAAAATTAAACCGTAGTTTTCTATACCATTTATGTACTTGCATCAAACATTTGAAAAATTTAACTGTTTTTTTTTCTTTTTTTTTTTCAAAATTAGACTCAGTTGGTGTTGAGTTTTTATACTCAAAAAAGTATTATTGTCATTTGTTTAGAAGTTTCTCGCTGACAATAATTTACAATTAATTGTGAGAGCACACCAGGTAATACAATATTTTCCTTTACGACAATTGTGAGGCGCTATGGGAAAACCCACCTTAGGGTGAAGATCACAAAAATAGGTATTTCCTGCGAATTGAATTGGTGACGTCATACGTAAACTGTATAGACCACCCACGCGCCGGTAGGACAAATAACCGCTGAGAAATATCAGTTAGCGCGTGGAAGACGGAAAAACGAAAATGCCAGAAAAACGCTTGAAAAAGCGGCTTTAAAATATGAGCAGTGTTCATGGTCGTATCAATTGATTCTTGGCCCTACTAGTGAAGTCAAAATACGAGATTCTTATATGAAATTTCATGAGGAATCCGAATTTGAGGATAAGAACACCCGTTGAGCACATTCAAGAGTCTTTTTTTGTTGAAATCTGTTATACAAAATTTTAATCTTATACATTTTTGCCTATAGGACACCAAAAAATTAAAAATTCGGATTTTTTTTTCATAGTATCGTATAAAGGAGGCTTCAGTGTACCTATTTCACGTAAGAAATTTTTTTTTTAATTTTGACTTTTTTCACTCAATTACATGGCTTTTCTGAGAAATTTTGTTTTCACCCGAAGGTGGGTTTTCCTATAGCGCCTCACAATTGATAAAAATGTAACTTGGGAATTTAGCGTAGCTGTTGAGTTCCAAAAATTTGCCTTTATTCATGAAAAACTGGATTTGTAATAAATTTTAATATCTAGTGAGTATTTATTTAAATAATTAAAAAGTAAGTCTCATCACGTCAGGCAATTTCTCTCTTAATTTTTAGCCAAATTTTACGAGTTTTGGTATGTTATAAGCAAAGGATGACCTGGTGGCACTACAAATTTCGAATTTTTAATTTCAGTTGGTTTTGCTGAACTTTTGGTCCAAAGTTGTTTGTTTTGAAGACAAGGTGATTATGACTAGAGAGTGAAGTTTAAAATTCTAATTCCATAGCACTAGCACGTCAACCCTCATTAATAATACGTCAAAAAATCATGAAATTCAGACAATTAGGGGCCAAAAACCCCTAAAAAATGGGATAATGTTTTAATGTTTTGGTTAATTCTTTCGCATTTCTTTGATTTTTGATTTTCGTTTCTTGTTCTTGTCATTTAAAATGTGAGTTATATAAGACTCTAAATAAGCATAGCTTTGGAGAACACATATTTAGGAATAAAAAACTTTTTTTATTTTGGCTTTCGAGCTTTCCTGTTCACAAAATTATGTTTTTCTGCTTAGGTCAAAGGGAAAGAGGCAGTTCACCTATATTTTCTTCAAAATATGAAATAATATGAACTTTATAAATGATTGAGATAAGAACAGCTCAGCTAAATTCCTGCGACGATATCTTGTTACTATTCACGCCTTCATAATTTCCTCATACAAATCTTCGTTCATTCTCAGCTAATTAGTAGCGGCTACCAGATATTTGCCGGCGGAAAATTAATCTCTATATTCTCTGCTCTTGCAATTGGTAAGTCTAATTTGACACTGGTTAATCTAATTTGCCTCTGGTTAATCTGATTTGCTGCTGGAATATCTTATGAGTAGCGCTCAAGTTCATTTTTTCTAATTTTGTACAGATTCTTAAATGTAAAGATCTAATTTATTTCACCAAGCCCCTAGGAAAGGTGGTAAGTCCAAGAGAGTAAATTTCGAGAAAAACTAATTAAAAAATTAACTTTATTTTATAAGTTGGTATGTGAAATCTCTTCTTCTTTTGGCAGCCAAAAGCCGTTGATATATATTTTTAGGCCAGTAGTGGCAAAATAATTATGATCCTTACGAAGAAAGTGGAAAACGCAAGAATTTCATTTTTGAAAATTTTGGATATACCGCCATTCTGTTTTAGGGTAATGCGAATGCTCTTATATTCTTTTAACAGCTTTCTAACTGGTTCATTTCATACAGTCAAACTGAAAAAAAAAAAAAAAAAGCTGTCATGGCAATGCATATTTACGATTCGACAACAGAATTGATTTCTTGAAGCCACCGTCAATTTTCCAAATGTCATCGCACCAAACTGGGCTGAAAGGTGAACATCATCATGTTGCTTCAGTTAAAGCGAAGCCCAACTGGAGTTGAAGTGCTTGTTCGGTGCCCGTACGACCACACGATACTGGACTGCGTGAAAATCAACTTGGAGAAAACCTTCGAATTTCAATACGGCCGCACTTACGATGGAAATTCGGATGAAGTTAAAACCTATAAATTGGACATTGGAATTCTACAGTCGACGTTGATGACCTTTTGCATGGCCATTCTTTTGAATTCTGCTTGGAGAATTGGAAAAACAATGTTTTCATATGTACTCCCGTGACTACATTCTCAACTTTTTATCGGCAATACGTCATAAGAATATTTTTTTGATAAAAAGAGTAATATTTTTACCATAAGTAATATATACCACTCTGTCTTGCAGTGAAATGTGTTGTAACTTTTGAGTAATTTTTCTAGTCCTTATGGTAAAAATAATTAATAAAACACGGAAATGAGAAAATGAGCAAAATAAGTTTTTATTACATTTGTTGCATAAAACCAACAAACAGATCAAATTCTATAAATTCGTTGGGTAAATTACAAATAACAACATTGAGTGCTAAAGGTAGACCATAAAATTGGAAAAAAAAAAAAGTAAAACAATAGACGCAATTTTTACTTAACAGGAATGACCAACGCCATGGGCACAGAAAGGAAAGATGTAAAATAAATAAAAATGTTCTTTTCATAATTTAATAGGCTCATCAAATCCAACTTTTCTCAAAATAAGGTCTCCCTTTTCATTGGACGAACATTGTTTAAAAATTATTTTTCTGTCATCAAAGAAAACAAAAAACAATTTGAAGAGAAATGCGAAAAGTGTAGCCTTTACAAAAAAATTATCGGAATTCAGGATAAATAAATCAAAATTTTAGTTCAAGTTATTGTCTTCGGAATGGGAATTTCAGCCCCAGAAAGCTTGGCCTCCTTTGTCATCCCTTAAAGTACGCCAATGTTTTCTTAACAGAACTCAGTTAAAGTGACAATACACATATATAAACAAACCTAAGCTATTCACATAATATTCTGTACTAAAAAAAAAGCTTAAATTCTATTTTTGGCCCTTTAGATTTACATTACAAATTATAATGAGGACGTTTCTCTTTCAAATAAGCCATCTTGAAATTAGCCATCTTGAAATTTTTAGAATGAATGAGAAGCGAAGCAAATCGTAAAAAAAAAGATTCACAAGTTTAAATTTAAATTTGCTTAAAATATTATTTTTGCCCTCAAGTTACATTTCTCAAGTCCACTTGAGTATAATGAAACAACTTTTATTGCTTGACAGATTCTGGCGTCTTCACTGTGTGGTTAGTAGTAGGCTTTAATAACATTTCAGATTTAATTCCTACATCTTTTCCAAACGGCGACCAGAAGAGGATAAAACACAGAAAAACGTCACAAACTGTAAACAACACGACCAACGAATGATTATCGAGGTAGCCAGCCAGCACTATTGTCAGCCACATGATATTTGTAGTCATAACTAGAAAAGTGTGTAACTTGAATTCGATTCCAGCTTTGGACATTTTCTCGATAACTCCTTCTTCAGTGAACACCACAAACACAGTGCATAAATAAAATGCCAAGTTCACTGACATAGAAACGGTCAAAGGCATAACAAAGTACCATAGTAAAGTTACTTCTTTGGTCAACATACAAAAATATGCTGTGTCACCGCTTTTGATACTATCATACCACTGAAAAGTCAACGAAATGAGAGCCGGCAACATCCAGCTAATTAGGGAGTAGACTACGAATAAGGTGGTGCCATGTTTACTTAAGACAGTTGTCTGGTTGAAGGCGAAACTCCATACAGAGCATGAAATATCAAAGGCCATCGATGAGATCCACAGAAATGCGGCTAAGAATCCGTAGTAAGTGATGAAATTGTCGATAGCGCAGATAATCAAATGGTCGGATAGTGCGATATTGGACAGACTTTCGTACAGAAATCCGACATTACCAAGTAGCATTGCTATAGCAAAAGACAGCAAGAGTTTCTGGTTCATTTGTGCAGGTTCATTCGATGCGAAGAAATTCCAAATATGCAGCAGAAGGAATGTGCCTGCACTCAGGCATCCCAAGTTGACGACAATTCGAAAAAAGGAAGAATTCAGTTTAGACTCTTCAAGTTCGATGAAGGTTTCGTTATTTATATGACAGATTTGGATGCCAGTACCATTGATACTAGTCGAATTTCTAATGAACGTTCGATTCATCGTTTTGTACACGACTGTTTCGGCCTTTATTTTTGTCAGCTCGATTTCATTCAGCAGATACTCACAGTTGGACTTCATGGCAATGTACAAGTAAGTTCGCGGCTTCATGATCTTAGGCCCTGTAGGCGGAGGTCGTCTGGTATACCTGCGATAGGGTCTTATTGTAGATGGAGTTGGGACATAACAAGATAAATTTCTCAGTGGAACGCCATTGCAAAGAGCACAGTAGGCATTTCGGTAGTCATTTGTCGAAACTGATCTCTGGTATACAGTTGATTGAAATTCGGCACACTTATTCGTTATATTTGTTACCAAAAAGTTAGATGGGCAGTTGGAAGTCAAATTGAAGACACATGGACGAACTACCTTCTGCAGTGAGAGGGGTACTTGGGGTAGCATAGTGCAATTGGCTGTCACGCTGCCATTTACGTATCGCCATTGCTTAGTGTCATTGTTGAACTTCAGTACCTTTTTCAGCTCAGGCTGATTTTTTAGAAATGTATCAGGCCCGCCGAAGGTAAAATTGGTGATAATCCTTCTCCACCTACCACAGACTATCTTCAAATTCCAGTAACTTAAATTTTCTTTGGTGACATTGTCGCAAAATGCGCAGAAGATATTGCCATAGGTGATATTGTTAATTTTTGAGGTGACTGGTATCTTGAGGTGCATCTGCTGAATGTGATCTGAGTAATTAGCGGATTGAGCGCACTTTATTTGATTTTTTTTAGACGAATTTGGGCAGTAACGTTTTAGCAAAAATGAACCAACTATTGAAAATGGGGTACACGAGTAGAGAGTTTCGTTCGTCGATTTTTCTTTGTTGGGGGCATCAGAGCAGCAGTCATTATAATCACCGCATTGATCATCGCAGTGACAGTGTGGTGTCATACCAATCGATTTTCGCAACTTTGAATCAGAGCACCTAAGTGGTGGGCAATTTCTGCAACAAAAAAAAATCGTTTCAGTTCCTAGCTGCCACATTTTATTTTTATAACTTATAACATATCATCATAATATTCAAATAATTTCAGAATTGATTCAAAAATACTCTATCCCTCACCTTTTCCCTCAACATTGGAGCATGGTTGCCCAGGTTGGAAATTTCCAAAAGAATGAGAAACCAATAAAACACGACGACAACATTTGGTTAAAATTATAATGAATAAATCACGTACGTATACAAAGTGGATAAAATATTTCTGAATGAATTTCTTGCCTCAAAATTGTTTGGTGAAATAGACTTTTCAATGAAAAATTATTGGAAATATAGAAAACCCAAAAAACTAAATGACTAAAACTTGATCAAAAGAGGGGAAAAAACACCAAATCTGCAAGTGTTTAGAAACCAAGAGAAATTTCAATAGTAATTTTTACTATTTTAGAAAAGGAAAATTAGGACAGTTAAAAATTGTGCTAGAAATTACTACAAAAAATAGTTAAATATACCATCTGTGTGCGTAGTACATTTTACTATTACAAAAGTATTTATCACTATAAAATAATAATTTTTGTTACATCAATAAGAAAAATTACTATACTACGGTAATACGAGTAATAAGTACTACCCTTTTTTTTTCAGTGTGATTTGTAGTAAATTTTTTTTTTTACTACTTATGTAAGATAATAAATTTCAACACTTTTGTAGTCAATTCTGCAGAACAAATCTTGGATTCTTCTTGTTTTCCCATCCAAAATAGTAAAAATTATCACTAAAATTTTTCAGGTCAAATACCCATACAGCATTAGTATAGTACGCGAATATTTTGTTCTTAATAAAATGAAATTACCTGTCAACATCTTGACTGATAATCCAATCAGCAAATAACACAATGAATACCAATGAAATTTGCAGCAGACGCATTGTTGATAAGTTATTAACAGCATTAAAATTTTTATTCATCTTCCTGATTTTGTACCTCCAAACTGTAGATTCTTATGAGAAGAAATAAAATGCAAGTTTCAGTTAATCACTATCACATCTTTAATGTGTTAACATAATTATTTTATGATATAGATAATGCATAAAAAATATTTACCACAATACAGGCAGGAAAATTAGAAAATTGACAATAATTAATAAACCACATAGAAAATTATCCCAATAGAAAATTAGTGATAAAACCAGTTTTATGAAAATTGATACCAGCGCACGCATCATTTATTTTTTGCCCTACATTCTCAGTACCTATCGACTATAGATTTTCAATTCCATGTTAAATTTCCAAATTTACTCCCGTATAATGAAAAGTGACAACAAAGATGTTAACCCATCAAAAAAAAAGCGAACTGGCTTAAATGGTGCTGAAAATGAGTTATTTATCCAAAATCTATCTCACATAAATGTCCAGTTGAAAAAGTAATTTGCTCGTAAAGAAGATACAATCGATACTAAATATGACAAATGTTATAGTCGGTAGTGAGGGAAAATAACATATAATAACAATTAGGTATTGTCAAACGAGAAATTACCCAAAAACAAATAATTATAGACTAAATAGAAAACATCAACTTTATTTAGATATAAAAATCCAATCAATATAAAATGTACCTTATTACTTTTTCAGTCTTTTGATGTGATTATGAACAGCTGCTAAGGCTACAGAGTAAAATAGTAAGAGCCAGGTTATCAAACTGACAAGTTTCAAAGCTAATAAGTACTTTTCAGTCGCAAGGCTGAGTATTTTGTCACAACCCATTCAGACTTTTTCAATTTTCAAAATATGAACTGATTATAAATTGATACCTATAGTTATATTGAGCCATATTGATGGTTTTTTTATAAGTAAAAAGAGTTACAAAATTGAATGAACTTACCACTTTTTGTTGTATTTTTCTTTTAAAGAAACAAGAAGACTACATTTTCGAAGATTTAGTAATCAATTGAAAAAATGATAAGTAAAAACACTGTATATATTTTGGACTAATTTGCTTCGATCAAATCTGTGTCAATATGGTATTAATTTTTTGAGTCGACTGATTCAATATAAATTCGTTTATTACTCGTATGTGGAATTCACGATACAGTTGCAGTTTTTGACTGTATAACAGACGGGCCTTAGGGATTTTTTCATACACTGAGCAACATTTGTGTTTATCAAATTGGTTATCTCTGTAGGTTGCGATTATATTTTTGTGATTTGTCTTTGTCATTTTGACACCCACTTTTTCTGCGATCAAAATGCTATTACCGATTATATATTTATTTTATATTTGTAAGAGTGAAGAAAGTTTTTTTTTTTTCCGTCAATTTTATCGACTTAAGAGCCACTTTATCTATAAAGGAATTCAAATAATTTTAGGAGAAGTAAACATTTATTTGCTACTTATTTCAAAGGGTTTTAAAGATTTTATTATTTTATTTTCAAGAACTCGCCAATAAAATTCAATTCTATAGTTTGAACAACTTTTCTGCTGTCCAAGAAAATACTGAATCGGCTTGGAGAAAAGGTTGAAAATCATGATATTTATGATGAGGTGGTCTTTTCGGTGTCAGATCATAATCAAGGACGCCCAAAATGGTAAAAAATATAGCAACCTTTTCTCCCTGTCATAGACACGTACCTACTTGGTTGTCTCTGGAGTAATATGTGAACAAGTGATAAAGTATACAGGGTCTTTCACAATAAACGCTCACGAGAAATATGTGGTTAGCAAGGGTTTAAAACTATCATTTTCTTTTGTTATCGCCACCAATGCATTCTCCCAACCATTACAATTATATTGACGATTTCATAATGTGGTATCCATACCAAAAAGGGACCTTGAGGTGAAAAATAATTTTTTCAATTTTTTATGGTTTAGAGCATAAAAAAAAGAAAATTTTTTTTTCACCCTAAGATCCTATTTCCGTAGTGGAACCCCCGTGTATTTCTGATTGGTATGTTTGTGCGGATACAGTGGTATCATTTTTTGAGTAAAAAATTCATCCACGTAATCATCAAATTTGTTTTTCTGATGAGCCCTATTTAAAAAAATATTCTGTATTTTATATTATAAAAAAATACTTTTTCGGAAGAATACATTTATCCTCGATAAATCAAACCGAATTAAGTCATTCCATAGCACGTGAGAATTGTCATGGTTGGGAGAAAGCAGTGGTGGCGATAACAAAAGAAAAAAATAGTTTTAGACCCTTGCTAACCACATATTTCTCGTGAGCGTTTATTGTGAAAGACCCTGTACCTTAAGAGCTATACTCTGTTCAACTTAAGAATGCCTAAAACGGAACGCAGTTTGCAGGGTTCCGGGGAAAGGAAAAGGTACTCGTTCACATTCAGCAACAATATTTGGCTACGCTTCCGATTTTAATTTCTTGTTTCTTATCACACATCCGATTTTTATATTGTTGATAAATGTGAATTTGATGTTCCGTTTTAGGCATTCTTAAGTTGAACAGAGTATAATTTTCTCATACAGAAGTATAACCTTGAGTTTAACTCAGAATTTGTTATTGCTTCAATTATTTGGAATTATCATCGATTACGTCAGTTAGTACAACCACAGGCCTCAACCATCAAGAAACTAATAATAAAATTCAGAACAATTATATAAACCCGTTAAAACTTGATCCAGAATTATGTCACTAGAATAATCAGGTTCAACTTCTGATTAATTGTTATTAAAGAGGAGGTGGCGTCATGGTCAGCAACTTTTGTTTTCCCAGTGTATAGCAGAGTTTTTCTGATGGCTGATATCCTTCATTCACAAACTACACCCCCCCACGCATGATAAAAAATTTATAATATTTTGTGATTGGGCAGCACATTTTTTGGCTACGTTTTTATTTTTCAACTTTTTTCTGTGTGTAGCTAAGATACATACAAAATTTTCCCTTTTTGACTTTTTTCAGTGTATAGGGACGCTACACACTGAATTTTCAGTGTGTAGCAGTTTGTACTTGGCTACACACCGGTTGCCGGCACTGGGTTAGTTTTTGTGATTTTTCCTATAGACAATTTTTCTGTTTACAATATTGAAACACATATTTACAGTCTTGAAACAGATATTTCAGTCCTACCATTAAAACAGACCTCCTTCCTTGATCGATTAATGTATTGATGCTGGTTCTTGCCGAATTTCCCATGTGACAAGTCATTCCTGGAGAATAGTTATGAAAGAGTTTTCCATCTATGATTTCATATTATTGGCATGGCACACCAGGCTAGTAAGGTGTTGGTAGCCCGTAGGTGTGACTGACCCAATTGAGTTCTCTAGAATACTGGTGGAATATTATTCCTCTCCTCTACAAATGATAGAGCTGGATTAGGTGGTATTTTATATGTGAATAATTCTTGCCTTGGACTAGACTGAAACTAGGGTTATTTGCTTTATAAGCTAACATTCTCACCAATCGGCCTTCCCAAGCTACCTCGGAGATATTATTTTCGATAAAGTCATAACAAAATGAATCAAAATTAAAGTATTATTCTGCTTTATTTACAATAACTAAAGATGATTTATCTCCAAAAAATTGTACAGTTTCTGTTGCAGATATTTTGCTTCCACTTGCTGTACAATAAACCAGTAAAGCTACAATTAAGTTCAGCATGTAAAATAAAACAATTAATAAATAACTTCTTATGTAATATAATAAAAAAGCTAACCGCCACATTAAATGAGTTATCCCCAATAAAACTGAAAAAAATTTGAAATTAATTTCCATTTTTGTAGTTTTTCCTCGACTACTTTCTCGGTAACTATTAAAATTGCAGAATTGACATAGAATGATAAATTTGCAAAGAAAACTACAAGGAGTGGGAAAATGAAAAATGTTAATAAATGTAAATTATTATTACTATTTGTAGAATTCTGCAACATAGTAACAATGGCGGGTAAAAACCATTTGATTATCGAATAAAAGAATAGATTTTTCAACTGAGGATTATTTTTGATGGTAGAAAACTGGTTAAAGGCCTTCCATGAAGTACATGAAACATGGAATGTCATCGTTGTGGTGCACGTCAAAGAAGTAAAAAAAGCAAAATAATTGACAACTTCGTCGAAAGGATTGAAAAGATTGTCTACAGTTATGTTGAGAATATTTTAAAAAAACCGCCCACCGTTGCTTATCAGAATCGCACTCGTATATGAGCTCACAGTGCATTGGTCCTGATGATTATTAAACGATATTGACATAACAAAATGACGTAAACTTAGACCTGAAAATACACCAGCCAAAAGTAAAATGATATTAAAAGCAATAGGAACCATAGGAATTTGGTTTATCACTTCAATAACAAGTACATCGGAAATATTGCAGACTCGTAACTTATTTCCTTCTATTGTTGTGAAATTGCAAACATAGGTATGACTCATACTCTGGTAATATACAGTCTGTGCAAAAATTTTGGTCATAATTATTTGATTCAGTGTGTCAGAAAAGTTTCCATCTCGAATTGCTGCATATAAATAACTGCGTCCAATGATTTTGGGGCCAGAGGGTGGATGATTAGGGGTAATAGTGGTTCTATAAGTGATTCTTTTAAGCGTTTTTGCTGTTAGATGGGCAGGTGGAAGTCAAATTTAAGACACATGGATGAAGTACCTTCCGCAGTGAGAAGGGTATTTGGGGTATCATACTGCAATTGGCTTTCACGCTGCCATTTACACGTTGCCATTGCTTAGTGTCTTTGTTGAACTTCAGTACGTTTTTCAGCTCAGGCTGTTTTTTTGGATATTTATCAGGCCCGTCGAAGTTAAAATTGGTGATAATCCTTCTCCACCTACCACAGACTATCTTCAAATTCCAGTAAATTAAATTTTCTTTTATGACATTGTCGCAAAATGCGCAGAAGATATTGCCATAGGTGATATTGTTAATTTTTGAGGTGACTGGTATCTTGAGGTGCATCTGCTGAATGTGATCTGAGTAATTAGCGGATAGAGCGCACCTTATTTGATTTTTTTGAGACGAATTTGGGCAGTCACGTTTTAGCAAAAATGAACCTGCTCTGAAAGATGGGGTACTCGAGTAGAGGGTTTTGTTCATCGATTTTTCTTTGTTGGGGGCGTCAGAGCAACAGTCATTATAATCGCCGCATTGATCATCGCAGTGACAGGGTGGTATCATACCAATCAATTTTTGCGACTCTGAATCAGAGCACGTAACTGGTGGGTAATTTCTGCAAAAAAAATAATAATCCTTTCAGTTTCTTGCTGTCATATTTTATTTTTATAACTTATAACATATCATCATAATATTCAAATAATTTCAGAATTGAATCAAAAATACTCCATCCCCCACCTTTTCCCTCAACATTGGAGCATGGTTGCCCAGGTTAGAAATTTCCAAAAGAATGAGAAACCAATAAAACACAACGATAAAATTTGGTTAAAATTATAATGAATAAATCACGTAAAAAGTGCATAAAAAATTTCTGAATGATTTTTTTTCCTAAAAATTTTTTGATGAAATAGACTTTTCAATGAAAAATTATCGGGAATATAGAAAACCCAAAAAATTAAATCACTAAAACTTGATCGAGAGAGGGGAAAAAACACCAAATCTACAAGCTTTTAGAAATCAAGAGAAATTTCAATAGTAGGTACTTTTTACTATTTTAGAAAAGGAAAATTGGGACAGTTAAAAATTGTGCTAGAAATTACTACTAAAAATAGTAAAATATACCATCTGTGTACGTATTACATTTTACTATTATAAAAGTATTTATTACTATAAAATAATAATTTTTGTTACCTCAATGAGAAAAATTACTCTACTATGGTAATACATGTAATAAGTACACTAAGTACCCTTTTTCTCAGTATGATTTGTAGTAAACTATTTTTTTACTACTCAGGTATGTAAGATAATAAATTTTACTACTTTTGTAGTCAATTCTGCAGAACAAATCTTGGATTCTTCTTTAGTAAAAATTATCACTAAAATTTTTCAGGTCAAATACCCATACAGCATTAGTATAGTACTCGAATATTTTCTTCTTAATAAAATGAAATTACCTGTCGACATCTTGACTGATAATCCAATCAGCAAATAACACAATGAATACCAATGAAATTTGCAGCAGACGCATTGTCGATAAGTTATTAACAGCATTAAAATTTTTATTCATCTTCCTGATTTGGTACCTTCAAACTATAGATTCTCATGAGAAGAAATAAAATGCTAGTTTCAGTTAATCATTGTCACATCTTTAATGTGTTAACATATTTTATGATATAGATAATGCATAAAAAATATTTACCATAATAGAGGCATGAAAATTAGAAAATTGACAATAATTAACAAACCACAAAGAAAATTATCGCAATAAAAGATTAGTGATAAAAACCGTTTGATGAAAATTGATACCGGCGCACGCATCATTAATTTTTTGCCCTACATTCTCAGTACCTATCGACTATCGATTTTCAATTCTATGTTAAATAAATTTCCAAATCAACTCCCGTATAATGAAAAGTGACAACAAAGATGTTGACCCATAAAAAAAAAAAGCGAACTGGCCTAAATGGTGCTGAAAATGAGTTATTTATCCAAAATCTATCTCACATAAATGTCCAGTTGAAAAAGTATTTTGCTCGTAGAGAAGATACAATAGATACTAAATACGAGTATGACAATGTTATAGTCGGTTGTGAGGAAAAATAACATATAATAACAATTAGGTATTGTCAAACGAGAACTTACCCAAAAGCAAATAATTATAGACTAAATAAAAAACATCAACTTTATTTAGATATAAAAATCCAATCAATATAAAATGTACCTTATTATTTTTTCAGTATTTTGATGTGATTATGAACAGCTTCTAAGGCTACAGAGTAAAATAGTAAGAGCCAGGTTATAAAACTGACAAGTTTCAAAGCTAATAAGTACTTTTCAGTCGCAAGGCCCAGTATTTTGCAACAACCCATTCAGACTTTTTCAATCTTCAAAATATGAACTGATTATAAATTGATATCTATAGTTATCAGGGTTGCCAACCCAGGTGATATATCACCAGATCTGGTGATATTTGGTCGACCTTGTTAAAAGGCTGGTGATATTATTTGTGGCTGGTGATATTTTATGAAATCTGGGGACATTTTTTTTTAAATGGTTTTTCACTTTCTTAGCAAAAGAACGAACTTATAGAGCAATTTGTTCTCTGTTGTTAAAATATTTCATCCATATTTCAATCATATTTCAAGTCTTTCAATTCATTCATTTTTAAAATATTATTCAATAAACAAGTGGAAGTGGTGGCAGCATAAGAAAATTAATCCCAATAGTCTGAATAAAGTTTAAGCTCCCCCCTCTACTTTAAATTTTAAATTTGTCAGCTGTCAACAACTCGAAGAGCAAAAAAAAAAAAAAAAAAAAACGTCAACAATCTCGAAAAAACGCGGTCTGGGGATATCTGGTGACATTTGGGGACGGGAAATTTTTCCGTCTGGTGATATTTTCAATTTCAGGTTGGCAACCCTGATAGTTATATTGAGCCATATTAATGGTTTGTTATAAGTAAAAAGTGTTACAAAATTGAAAATTGTATGAACTTACCACTTTTTGTAGTGTTTTTTCTTTTAAAGAAACAAGGAGACTACTTTTTTTTAAGATTTAGTAATCAATTGACAAGATGATAAGTAAAAACACTGTATATATTTTGGACTAATTTGCTTCGATCAAATCTGTGTCACTATGGTATTAATTTTTTGAGGACTGATTCAATATTAATTCGTTTATAACTCGTATGTAAAATTCACGATACATTTGCAGTTTTTGACTGTATAACAGATGTGCCTTAGGGATTTTTTCATACACTGAGCAACATTCGTGTTTATCAAATTGGTTATCTCTGTGGGTTGCGATTCTATATTTGTGATTTGTGTTTGTCAATTTCACACCCACTTTTTCTGCGATCGAAATGTTATTACCAATTATATATTTGTTTTATATTCGTAAGAGTGAAGAAAGTTGTTTTTTTTTTCCATCAATTTCATCTACTTAAGAGCCACTTTATCTATAAAGGAATTCAAATAATTTTAGGAAAAGCAAACATTTATTTGCTACTTATTTCAAAGGGTTTTAAAGATTTTATTATTTTATTTTCAAGAACTCTCCAATAAAATTCAATCCTATAGTTTGAACAATTTTTCTGTTGTCCAAGAAAATACCGAATTAGCTTGGAGAAAAGGTTGAAAATCATGATATTTATGATGAGGTGGTCTTTTCGGTGTCAGATCATAATCAAGAACGCCCAAAATGGTAAAAAATATAGCAACCTTTTCTTCCTGTCATAGACACGTACCTACTTGGTTGTCTCTGGACTAATGTGAACAACTGATAAAGTATACCTTAAGAGGTAATTTTCTCATACAGAAGTATAACTGTGAGTTTAACTATGAATTTTTCATTGCTTCAATTACTTATTTGGAATTATCATCGATAACCGAAGTCGTTACTTCAATTAGTACAACTACAGGCCTCAACCATCAAGAAACTAATATTAAAATCCAGAACAATTATACAAACTCGTTAAAACTTAATCCAAGACCAGGTGGCGTTGTATAGGACGCCGTTAGAATTTGGATGCGCCATTCCTCAAAGGACCAGGTTGCGTCATTTATTACATTCTCCATTCCTTTGAGGTTCTGTTACTGTTGAGTGGAATGTGACGCCACTTGGTCCTTTGAGTAATCGAGTAACACATGGCTTTTCTAGTGTTCAGAGTTTGTATAAAACTGGCCAATAGCGTCCCAGTGTCATTCAATATTAAGGTAAAAGTTTGTCCAGATTTGATAGTCGGCAAGGAAGCAGTTAGGTGTAATGGTAGGTTGGTATTACCTGAAAGTTCATTTGCGAGGAATTTTTTGAACGTCACTTAATATTTATTTGATATCAAATATCTTCATCATACGAACTGGGTTAGTTTTTGTGATTTTTCCTATAGACATTTTTTCTGTTTACAATATTGAAACACATATTTACAGTCTTGAAACAGATATTTCAGTCCTACCATTAAAACAGACCTCCTTCCTTGATCGATTAATGTATTGATGCTGGTTCTTGCCGAATTTCCCATGTGACAAGTCATTCCTGGAGAATAGTTATGAAAGAGTTTTCCATCTATGATTTCATATTATTGGCATGGCACACCAGGCTAGTAAGGTGTTGGTAGCCCGTAGGTGTGACTGACCCAATTGAGTTCTCTAGAATACTGGTGGAATATTATTCCTCTCCTCTACAAATGATAGAGCTGGATTAGGTGGTATTTTATATGTGAATAATTCTTGCCTTGGACTAGACTGAAACTAGGGTTATTTGCTTTATAAGCTAACATTCTCACCAATCGGCCTTCCCAAGCTACCTCGGAGATATTATTTTCGATAAAGTCATAACAAAATGAATCAAAATTAAAGTATTATTCTGCTTTATTTACAATAACTAAAGATGATTTATCTCCAAAAAATTGTACAGTTTCTGTTGCAGATATTTTGCTTCCACTTGCTGTACAATAAACCAGTAAAGCTACAATTAAGTTCAGCATGTAAAATAAAACAATTAATAAATAACTTCTTATGTAATATAATAAAAGAGCTAACAGCCACATTAAATGAGTTATCCCCAATAAAACTGAAAAAAATTTGAAATTAATTTCCAATTTTTGTAGTTTTTCCTCGACTACTTTCTCGGTAACTATTAAAATTGCAGAATTGACATAGAATGATAGATTTACAAAGAAAACTACAAGTAGTGGGAAAATGAAAAATATTAATAAACGTAAATTACTATTAATATTTGTAGAATTCTGCAACATAGTAACGATGGCGGGTAAAAACCAATTGATTATCGAATAAAAGAATAGATTTTTCGACTGAGGATTATTTTTGATGGCAGAAAACTGGTAAAAGGCCTTCCATGAGGTACATGAAACGTGGAATGTCATTGTTGTGGTGCACGTCAAAGAAGTAAAAAAAGCAAAATAATTGACGACTTCGTTGAAAGGATTGAAAAGATCGTCTACAGTTTTGTTTTGAATATTTTTAAAAAACCACCCACCGTTGCTTATCAGAATCGCACTCGTATATGAGCTCACAATGCATTGGTACTGATGATTATTAAACGATTTTGACATAACAAAATTACGTAAACTTAGACCTAAAAATACACTAGCCAAAAGTAAAATGATATTAAAAGCAATAGGAACCATAGGAATTTGGTTTATCACTTCAATAACAAGTACATCGGAAATATTGCAGACTCGTAACTTATTTCCTTCTATTGTTGTGAAATTGCGAACATAGGTACGACTCATACTCTGGTAATGCACAGTCTGCGCAAAAATTTTGGTCATAATTATTCGATTCAGTGTGTCAGAAAATTTTCTATCTCGAATTGCTACATATAAATAACTGCGTCCAATGATTTTGGGGCCAGAGGGTGGATGACTAGGGGTAGTAGTGGTTCTATAAGTGATTCTTTTCAAGGTTTTTACTGTTAATTGAGGACGATGTGAAGTAGGCGGGGTAGGTCTAATTGTTGACTTGACTGATGTAACAGTTGGTGTTTCTGTAGCTGGTGATGTATCTATTGCTGGTTCTGTTGATGTTATTTTATTCAATGTCACAGTGCTGCTAGTTATGGCTGTAGTATTATTAGCTGTCAGATACGATGGGTCTATCGAGCATAAATGACATTTCCTATTTCTATACACTTTAGATGTCTCCGCATCGATATAAATCGATTGGAATTGTCTGCACATTGGCTCAAAATGTTGCTTAGTCAAACATTTGTCGATGATGTTTGGATAACAAGGACGTACCACTGGCCTGAGGCTGTCTGGCACTGCTGGACGCAAAGTGCAGTTGGTCGTGCCATTTCCAGTTCTAATTTGCCATCTTTTCAATGATTTTACGTACTTGAATTTATCGTTTAAATTTTTATTTAGAGTAAGGAATGGTTGGGTCTTTAAATTGTTAGGAACGGTTAAGAAGTCACTGAAACTGCCACAGGTAACGTTTATATTCCATAACTGGAAATCCGAAACGTTTTCACAGGCTGCGCAGAATTTATTGCCATAAGATATATTCGTTTTTAAGGACGTGACTGGTACTTTGTTCTTCATAGATTTAGCTTTGAGAAACGAATATTTCGCCGTGCAGTTCTTTTTCAACGTTGCATTCGAACAAGTCCTCTTCAAATAAAAGTTTCCATTGGCAAAGCTGGTGCAGTTCTGGAAAGGCTTACTCTGATTTACTCTGAATATGGATGACTGGCAGCAGTCGCCATATTCCGAACACATCGAATCACAATAACATACTGGTACTGCTTGGCCAAGGGCGATTGTTTGATTTACTTCAAAACATTGTGTTTGATTTTTCTGCCGAAACCTGTCATGATGGAAAAATTTCAAGTTCATGTATCTGCGGAATTTCTCAAGTGAAAGATCTGAGGAAGGCATAGGAAAAAACTACGCAATATTGACCTATGCCATAACAGAGCACAACTGAAATGCAGCGTTCAATACATTCTCAGTTGGATATTATTTCAGTCAGCATTGTGACAATTAATTCAGAAATATCACTGTGAAAGTATAATTTTAAAAAATGAAAAGAACTGAAAACTATAGCATGCGGCCCCTAAATGCTAATGCAGGTTATCTATGGAAAAATAATGTAGCCTGAAATTAATTAAATTTTAGTGCGCTATATGGACGTGAAAATTTCATTCCACTTGATCCAATTATAATTTAAGATAAATATTTACTTGGCAGTGGTGCTGGACGTGGTAATTTCTATCATCTTATTTTCTATCGAAGAATAAAAAACAATCGCAATATAACTAAATATCAACACCAAACTTTGAATTTTGACACACATTATGAAAAAAGAAATTAACTCAAATAAACTTTCCCAATCGGGCGTCTCTAATTTCTATATAACATTGAGAAGGTATCTAAACTTGAATAAGAGCAATACAAAAAAAAACAACTAATTTTTTTATCATCACTTGTGTTTTTAACGAAATGCAGCTGGTAGTTTTATCTCATTTACTACTACTGGTCTTTTTTTTTTTTTTTTAATTATTAATTCGTTGATTGGTAGTATTGTCGAGGTAAGCGTCATAAAATATATTTGTATTTGGTAATTGATTTATTGTTTTCATACTAATAATATAAGTATTTCTAGAAGACTATTTTTAAATTTAGACTCGCATTTTGCTAGAAAGAATTTGAGATACTGCCTTTTAGAATAGATATAGACTTATTTTCAAGATACCTTCTCAGTCATTATAGATACATAAGTAGGGATAAATACTTACTTATTTTTCCGAAAAAGTCATAGCTTTTACTAAAAAGTATAAAGACTATAATATACTTAATGAAAATAATATAACATCTGCTTAAGTTTAAATCTGCTATAGGCCCAATATTTTTTTTTTGTGCATTGCAGATAACACTTCTCATTAGTTAAGGTTAAAAGTTTTCTTGATGTGCCCAAACAATTTGAAACCTCTGACAACGTCAAAGAGATTTGTATCATAGTAAATGCATTCATATGAAAATTCATGGCTATAGTTACACTAAAATTATTCATCTCTCCCAAAATTTAGCACATATTATCTAGTTGTCAAATAGCTGTTCCAAATCCAAATGTAATTTTATAGCTTTAAATTAGTGCGTAGCTAATTGATATTTTTATGATGTATATGTACGTACGTATGTACCACCATCAGCCAATGTTTACGCATAATTCTACTCGTCAACGCGTCGATGTATCGAGCCTTATCATTTTTCCTCTTCTATGGTTCTCGTATTTCTTTGTATTAGTGTGTTTGATGGATTATCTGTCTTTTGTCGATACTTGTCTATTTTTTCTTATTTTTCTCTTTTTATTTGTATTATGAATAGCCTGGCTCTCATTTTCGTCTATACTTGTAGTTTAGTTAGTTTTCTGTTGTTGTCACGTACACTTAATACAATTTTGTCCACAATTTTTCTACTGAATAATTTATTTCCCTACAGCCAAGAATCCTCAAAATTTCGGTGGGTAACTTCGGCTAAAATGATAATTATTTTAAAGAATTAAATTATAAATGTTTAGAAGAATACTCTTATTGTAAAATTTACTGTATGGACGGAGAGGGAGAATCAATCAAATAAAAAGTGCAATTTTTATTGAAATAATAATTTATGAAAAATCGACGATAATACAAAACTATTTCAAAGGAAATTCAAAAAAATACAGAAAAGTACACTACCAAAACGTGTCAAGATACGTGCATAAAAATCGAGATCCATTTAAAATTTTCGTTACTTCTAAGCTGTTTCTATCAGTATCTGAGTCCGGTATGGCACACATTTGTGATCGTTCCAAAGTGAATATTTTGTCACTCATTGATTGCTTATTGTTTGGTGACAGACTGGACTTCGCCGGTTTGCTGATTGTAATAGGATGGGCCTGGAATGTATTGTGGGTAGTATGGGTAGTTGTAGCCCTGGTATCCTGGATACACTGGAGTAGGCACTGGAACAGCTGAGTAGGGAACTGCGGAATATGGATTCACTGAGTATGGGTAAACTTGGTGCTGATATAGTCCTTGTACTCCTTGTACTCCTTGGTGGGGTACTACTGGTTGGTATTGATTATAGACTGGCGAGGCATACGTTTTTCCAAAGTATGAGTAGAATGGTACTGGAACTGGGGCACCTAATGCCATAAGAGAATCGTTAGTACGAGTATAATACTAATGCACGCTCTCAAAATATACGAGTATTACGAAATATGTTTGTGTTTTTAAATCGTCATAATAAATGCGTCTAACTGAGGTCACATTGAGACCCAGTATTCCAAACTGAAAACGTTCATCACTTTTGAAAACTTTCAGTTTCAATTCTCCGAGAGAGGAGCTAAATTTTAAACTTACCACTCTGATACAAAAATATCATAAAAAGACGCACTCAATGTAAAAATTTTCTCAAAGTAAATTTTTCTTTGGGAAAATGGATTTATTCGGAGATTTCAGCTTGCTTATCTTCCAACCGATAATTTAAATACACATAGATCTATCAACAATATAATTCTTACCAATAGCTCTACCACCAGCATGTATTGGGACCTCGGATTTCTGTCCAATATATGGAACTGGCCCAAATGGACTGACGTGAGTCGGAACTGGAGCGAATGGACCAATAGGACCAGGGCCGACTGGACCTACTGAATTGACTGCACTTGGGACCTGACCAGCTTGACCGACGTGTCCATGACCTCCATGTCCACCTGTGGAATGGCTGACCTGGTCTTGTCCGACAGACTGGTGATCTTGTATTTGCGAATTGGGCACTAAATGGGCTATGCCACCACTGCTTGAGCTCACCTCGTGAGGTTGTCCATTATGGAATTGGTGCACAAATTCATGGTGTCCGTCTTTGTACAGCGACGACGAGATAGTTGGTTCGCTTTCACTGCGAATTCCAGCCACCAATAAGGTGCATAAGGCTAGTGTGCTGAGCTGAAAAACAAAAATTGGTTATTTCAATATTGAACATCGGTATTACTGCAATAAATTACCACAATTTTGGCAGATATGTTATCATAGGATTTTTATTTAGCAGCATTAGAGTTTACGACTGAATTTTTATTTTTGGAGGAAAAAGGCTGGTAATCAAAAAGGCTGGTGCAACGAAAATTTTGACTCGGAATTATTCCACAGTAGTTTTTGCCAATAACTCATGAGCTGGGCACTTTTATTGTTTTGATCGTAGGTATAGCTACATTTTTCTGATCAAATATTAGCTGTTAAAATTAAGTATAACTTGTGGCATATAAATAAGTAGTCAAACGCAAGAGAATTATTTCGCTTTGTATTTTCGCAAACTTTAGTTCTATAAACAAAATCACCCCATCTCAATATCTGCTCCCAATCTTGAAATATGACCTGTTGAAGTTTTGCACCAACCTGTACCCACTCCCAAATGGTGTAAGTTTATCCACTGAATGAATCCACTCAAGGTTAAAGCTAAAAATGTTTTCAAAAACTGATTCAAATTTTCTAGATAAGAGAAATTTTTTTCAGACATAAATGGAGAAGAAGGTGACAACTGATAGACTATCTATGAAAAATAAAACTTCGAACATAGAAACGATTGTATTTTCAAGTTCATTAATCGATAAAATTGAAGTTCAAGTCTGGGTCATTTTTCATTTTTCAATAGCTAGCATAATGTAGACAGTGTGCCTCCCATTAATAATGCTTATTGTCATCTCCACACCTCATAAATTCGATTTATGGAAAGAATGAAGCGGCGTATCAAATTGGCGTTAAATTATGATTTGACGTGGCCGGTAACAAATGAATCGTACAATCGTACTTTTTTTTTTTCAATCAGTAATTGTTCATAGTGGCTGACAACATATATGTATCCACTTGATACTCAGGTACTGATATTTCCTATTGAAATCGTTATATTGCAAAAGTAGATTGCAGTCTTATTTCATGATTTAGCAATTAACAGTTTGATTTTATTGAAAAAAAAAAAATCCTATCAAGATGAAAAAATTAAGCGTATAATTCAGAAGAAGATCCATTTCCGAAGGCTAAATAAATTTAAAAGTAATTATTTCTTTTTTAGAAAAAGGTGTTTGAACTCTAGTCGGTACGAAATACTCGCCCAACGTGACAACCGGAATTGTATATTTCAGGTCTACAGGGGCGTCACGAATAATTATTTTGGAGAGGAGAACATGCAAACCATGAAACAAAAATCTTACCTTCGAGTAAAATTAGCTGTTGACTTTTTTCGATGCTTTTTGATTATACTCGTAAATTGGTTTCTCAGACGACCAAGTATAATTTATTTTCAAATTGCTTTGTTTGATTTTTCTGAAAAATCCATCTCCTTATGTCTTTGCCCCAAGAGGTAAATAATATACGATCGGTTTGAATTGATTCTACTCATTTGGGTTACAAAATATTTAAAAATTTCTACATGATTTTGAAATAGTAACCTGTTTACGCTATTTCCTTTCCTCTATTCTTTTCAAATTTTAAGGAAAGTATCTTTCATACCCAATTCAGAAATAGAAAGTAAACCTGGATAGTAGGTATACATTAGGAGTTTTGGCGCAGAACGCAAAGAACTCCATTTTCATAAATTTTGAGTTAGGTTATAACCCTTATAAAATTTTCAGCGGGGAATCAACTGGTCTACTCAGATTAAAAAAAAAAAAACTACGAATATTATAGGTAAGTACCGTTTTGAGTTCTTGAAAATGATCGTTTTGTGGCAAAACGCAGTAAATCCATTTTTTAGGGCATTTGTTTGACAAAAATTAACTTGTTTCCTTTTAAGAATAAACTTCATGAATGTGTTTTTTATTAAAATATGTACCATTATTTACTTATCAGTCCAATAGCTGAAAATAGTTTACATTTGAGCTCTGATTTACAGAAATATAAATTTGTTCCATTCTTTATTTTAAAACACCTATAGTATTCGTTGTTTTTTGTCATCAAATATTTTATGAATTAACGGTATTTTATGATAATATATAAATATTATACCTACTTGTAGTAAGTATTTGTTCTCACAAAACTTGAAATATTGTTAAATTTTATTTCAAAAACTGCTGGGAATTGTTTCAGTTTGCCACAAAACTCGGGTGTTTCGGCGCAAAATTCAACAAATGGTTTTAATCACCAATTGGATCTACGCCAAGGCTAGGAAAGAATAATATTCGCTGGAGATGTTGATTCTACTAGTTTGTAGGAAAATTTTCAGCATGTGCAACGCTTGGAAAGTTTTTTTCACCTATAATCGTCTTATAGTGATTAGGACAACCTGTTTTTTGTTCTTTTATACATGTAGGTGAAAAAAATTTTCAATCAGTATAACTAAAAGGATGAAATTTGAAATTATAATTTATGAATGATTGACTTCAACCCTTTATGCAGAAAAATTTGCATAGCAGTTCAGAAATGCACATCTTCACTTGAAAATTATATGCAAAAATGGTGATAGATGCTCTTTCTAGATAAAAATATTACCTATCTGATGAATATTATGTATTAAGTATAAAGTTTGTATTATAAATACAAGTATTTCGAATGCATTTTTCTTAAAACAGGAAATTCTGAAACTTTTATTCTATGTTCAAAGCCACATAACCAACAGCTATAGAAATCTGTAAAGGTTAATTGGACAATAATAATGGGGGTACTTAAAATTCTTCTATTAAGTACGTTATTTTATGTTATGCGAATTTTTTATGAAAAATTTGAGCTTATGCGTATGAATTCCACCAATATATTTCTACTATTTTTTGATACTTGTATTATCTGAAGTACCGTCGAATGGGGCGACTTTACACACTTTTTTTATGTTTTTCAACTTTGTCTTTTAATAACTCCTCCAATTTTTAAGCTATTGAAGTGAATTTGGTTTTAAAATTTAGGTCCAACATTTCTCAACACCACTGTAAAAAAAAGTTTGAGTTTGCAGCCTTCCTTCTATTCTTTATGATTTTTCAAAAAATTTGTGTAAAGTCACCCCTCAATGGGACGACTTTACCCATCAATTTGTTATTGACGGGTTATTGATGGGTGGGGAGGCAAAATTTGAGGATGTTTGTACTCAGACATACGATTGAGAAGAAACTAGTGGAGTACCAACTTCAACCGTGTGCAACCGAACTGAATATTTTGAGTGTTTGTGGTTAAAAAAAAAAAGACGAATAAGAAAAAGGAAAAAACCATATCGCCGCTTAATTTTTTATTGTTCTGTTACTGGGTGAAGTGAGATAGGGGCGGCGATCTTTTTTTTATCTTCCTCCTTCTACCTGCTTCGATCCAAATCGTAATTCGGTTTTAATTTTTGCCTGGCAATTTATTTATTGGGCTAAAACGAAGTGGGTAAAGTCGCCCCTTGAATGTAAAGTCACCCCGTTCGACGGTAATTCGAAGAGTAGATATAGCACAAATAAGTCAATTTATATCATTTAAAACAAAGTCAGTCTATCATGACAGACAGAGTAAAAGTTTCATCCACATCAACATTATGTTCAAAAACTGCATTTCCTGATTTCTGCTCAGAAAGTAAATTTGCAAGTTGAGCATTGGTGAGGGGGTTTTCGAGGTCGTTAAACACGAATCCGGTAACCGTTTTTGGCGGCGACTCTCGCCCGGCGAGATATGGCCAAAAAAAAGTGGAAAAAGCTCCAAAATGGGTCTAAATCATGACGTAGAGCCAAACGGGCTGCAGATTCGGATCCAGTGTGAAAAATTGAATAAATTACACATGCGTGGGGTCAATTTGATGACTGGTACCTGATGCTGATTTTTATCCGGAGAGTATTTTGAAATAAGCAATGTTCGAACGAGCATTGCTTTTTTTTAGCCAAATTTTTTTCATCATTCAGTAGCTTAGAAACAGATAATTCGATAATTTGCTAATATATTTCAATTGAACCAAAATTTCTCCTAATATAATAATTATTTCTATCCAACATAACTGATACGACTCCGTTTATTGACCTCATAAAAAAGATGCGGCTTAATTCGTCCAAAAAGCAGAGCATATTTTCTATTAATTTATTATTAGAGTATGCATGTGTATGGAAAAATACCCCGCAATTAACTTCTTTTTTGTGTTTTAGCACTTTACCCAAGATGCAGTTTTCAGTTTTGTGTTACAATTAACACTCACGAGCTTCCAAGTTCACATTCAAAACGAAAACGTTTGAGAAATCCAACTCCGAAAAATTTATTTTTCAGGATAAAAATGAAATATTATTTTACGTTCTAATATAATAATTGTTAAATTAGGACAAGTTCATGCATATTTTTTACTATTAAACGTGTTAAAATTGATAAAAGTTGTAAGTACCTATATGAAGTCATCAATAATGCTAAATAAAAATTCTGAGAAAAAACAAAATTAAGTTTAAGTACTTACCAACTGCATAATGGTGAAGTGAATATTAGAAATTGCTGGAGGAGAAGAAACGAACAAAAAATCAAACTAAAAGTGAGAAAATCGCGTCAAATGTCAAGTCGGCTTCAGTGGGGAGCCTTTATATAAGGAAATTCAAACAATATTAGCACTGTGAAAAAGAAAAACACCAACAAATCCCCTTCCATACCTTCTCCAGTCACCCCTCTGCTGAGAATCAAAACCGGATGGTAATTTGTGCGTGTGTGCTACGAGTGCATCGAATACGCGTACGATTTACTCTTTTACCCCGAGGATACGAATTTTTAAAAGCTCACAAATAAATGCAGTTAGAGCGAAAGAAAGGTTGAAAATGAAATACGAAAGACGATGAAGGTGGAAGAAAAATAAACGATCGGCTGGACAAATGATTTCGTTCTTGACTGATGCTATCGACTTCACAGATATGAAGCGGAAACTGGTTCGATTTAAGGCGAATTACAAATTAACTACCGCATAGGTGGGCTACAGCAATGAGAAATAGATTTTAGTAAGGTAAAGTTTGATTATTTTAATCGAATTAGTGTCAGCACATTTTAAATGATATTTTACTCAAATTGAAAATAAAAACAATAAGTCATTAGGAGGGTGTGAAAGGGGATTTTCCTTACGTTTTTCTGTTTCTACCATTATATTGGAATATTTTTTTTTTTTCAGTCACTGAGGGTGTATGGGCGTGTTAGATAAAATTCGCCCCCGGACACTGGTAGCCAAGAACTCTAATTACTTTTGTATTGCTTTTTTATTTGACCAGCAATAAACTTTCCCATACTATTGGCAAATTATCTTTTAATTATTGTTTTAAAAGAAATTCTAGAAAATAGTACTTATGTAATTTCATTCACATACTTTTAAATTAGTAATAATACTACCTTCATATTTTTAGTCCTTTTTACTATCTTAGATAATACATAATATTACTATTTTTGTAGCGATTTCTGCTACAAATCTCGAATTGTACCTATCCAAATTGTAAAAATTACCATTGAAATTTCTTTCAGTAAAGGTTTGCATAATAAAAATTTATCGATCATTTTCCTTTAGTTATGCAAAAGTGGCCCAGTGGTTAGCTGCGAAGCCTTGCAAGCTGGAGGCTGGGGATAAATCTAGAAAGAGGAAAACATTTTATTGAATAAAATGGGTGAATTAAAAATATACCTCATCATTTCCATTAAAAATGGTTTTAAATATGATGAAAAATTCTCCAAAATAAAATCTAGAACTGTAGATGCGGGAGAAACGACGACAATTTTTTTTTACACTGCGTACTCGTAATTTCGGTATTTTGATCTGAAAAAATTCAAACTTCATGCTTGAACGAGGGCTAAAAAATAAAATATGAAAGGTTCTTACATAATTCTACATGAGTAACTTTTTTTCTTCAATTTTGTGTTCGATGTTTTTCATATAAAAATTGTAAAACAAGGCTTAGAAATTATGCAGTTTCCAAAAATTCTGTCAGATTTTTGGGCAATTATAGGTATAATTCTGGTGGACGAAGTTGCTATACTTTTTTATTTTTGGAGATATTAAGTGATAAGATGCTCTTTTGAAAACTGACTGAGCTACCTCCTCAGCAATACAGCTGGTTACTGGCTTACTCTCAATAAAATTCCATCTTAATTTTTCTTCATGGTTCCGTTGGACTGACTTGCATTATGTAGGCAAGTACACATCTTTTGATGAGTATCTCGACTGACGATGCTATAGTAGAAGTTAAATGTCCTTAGGTTATATTTCTAGCCTCATGCGAGATTCTATCATTAATTATTTATCTTTAAAAAAAAAACTGCTGGAAAAAATGTGGAGGTAAAACTATCAGATTCACAATGCAAATTGAGGAAATGAACGCTTTAGCTCGTATAATCTGTCTCTCCATAAACATTTTCCACCTTGATTCCGAAAGCACATGCTCGAGTAACTCGACTCCTCTAGGAAACCTGAGCATTCTGGAGGGGTCAAATGCAGCAAAAAAAATTAAAGACAAAAGACACAACCTTGACTATGGAAGCGAAACTAAAAGGAAAATTACCAATTTTTTTTCAAACGGCAACATCATGAGGTTTTTCATTCACGGTAAAAAACTTTTCACAGCAGAAAAATGGAAATATATTTTTACGGTAGGCATTCATTTTGTCAGAGATACAATGTTAGGATTGAATGAAAAGGTGAAAAAAAAAAGTCAGCGACAAAGCGTGCTAATGTAATCGCCATTTTAGAACAAACTAAAATTTAACTTTTCAAAAGAATAAATTATCGAACAATAAGAGCCTTCGATAACCTTGAATTAAAAATATTCTGTGATATGTCTACAGAATTCATGCGTGGTACCGAGTACCAACATTTTTTTACTCTCCTCCGAACTCGTTTTTAATGTGCATCTTTACTCTCCGATGAGTCACATGACCAGTCGATTTATTTGAATTTTTTTAGAATTGAAATTATATTAAAAACACAAAGCCAAACAAAGAATAAAATGATTTTCCAAAAAATATAAAGATTGACCATCAATGGTATGCTGGTGGTGTAACAAAGAACTTGAGGTTAGTAACCACCTTAATTCAAAAAGGTCGTTGGAATTTCGATGATTCGACCTTGAGAAACAAGTGCGAACATTTTCGGCTGAGTTTATTATGATTTCTTGAGCTTAATTTTATTAAATGAAGTAATGGTATCGACAAGTTTTTCGACAAAACCTTTAATTTTTTTTTCATTTCCCGGGCAGAAAAGATGAGCAGGAGTAATGTGAATTTCATGGCATTTTTTCTGGTATAATTTCAGCACGTTTGAAGTTATATAATGTCAACGAAGATTTTCAAAATTAGTAGTAATATTAGTTGTCGTGAACAAGGAAACATTTTTTAGTTCATTTTTAGTTTTTGTTAACGTGTTCTGTAATATATTTAAAAGAATTCATATAAATAAGGAGCATTCTCATTCAGAAAAGACCACTTTGTCGATCAGATGAAAAATCAATCAAGCAAACCATGTCAAAGTTCATGAAATTTGCTGTCAAATCAGGTTAACCAGTCCTTATCTCAAAAATTTCAAAAACCACAGTGTTTCTTTCAGCGTTGAAAAAATTACAAAAACACTTGATAGATTCACTCAAAATTCGCTCAGAATTTCCTATTTTCTGGAAATTTGTTCCAATTTACTGGCAATTTGCTGAAAATTCACTGAAAATTCGCTTAAATTTGTTCTAAGTTCGTTCAAAATTGCTGGAAGTATATTCAAATTTGCTCAGAATTTGCTCAAATTTTCTGGAAATTCATTCTAATTCACTGGAAATTTGCTGAAAATTCGCTCAATTGATTGTAAGTTAAGTATATAATAATTATGAAAAGTTATTAATATGCTTTAACTTTAAAGAAAAACTTCAAGCAATGTAACATACTCGTATTATGTTGAATTCTTTCAAAAAAATATTTTCTTCAGAAACGTATAGGTACCTAATACGAGAATATTTATCAATATTTTTAGATACTTAAACGAGTAATTGGTGTGAAAAAGAGTTCATCTGCGCGCTGTTCAATGTTATTTTTTTGGAAATCTGGCGATGTATGTCTTTACTCTTATGACAGATAGGGAGAAAGGCTAAATACAAAAGCTGTAGAATATAGCATTACTATCCCTTTTTAGTTATTTGACAATATATTAGAGCACTGTACCATCTATTGAGTCACGGCGCCATGGTTAAGTAGGTACATTTTACACAGACACTCGAGAATATATTCTGATAGTAGAGAATCGACACTTTTCGTGAAAAATCAAAATATGTAATTCTGACTTGAACCTCGGTTTTTACCATTTCTTAGAAAAATTCTGACCGACAAAATAGGCCTTTTTGGATGATAATTCCACTTGACTATAGAGTAAGCGTTCGTGTGAGTCACACAAAACTAGTAATGCAGGTATAGCTACTTTATGAAACCCCAAGATCGTATGTGAATTCAAAATCAGCTTATAAATGATGGTTAAACACGACAAATTACCTACTAGAAGCCCACAAACTTGACGATCATTCAGTTATTAAACGCATTATCATGGCCGTACGTTCCTTTTTTTTTCACTTTCCATGTTCCGTCTATGTGGAGGGCTCATTATGGCCCCCCAGTTAAATATTGTTTTGATCTTACTGCTTCTCGGATCTTCTATTCTTCTACTGTGTTCAAAGTTTTCAAAAGAGGAATCTCGGTGCCGTAATGCATTTTGAAAAATCGCTTTGACTGGAACTCGGTTGTTTATGTGCATGACTCTCTCTCTCTCTCTCTTGCGGCATTGACGACGCCGTAATTCCGTAAAATATAACAGCAAAATTATACGCCTCGATGATATTATGTAAGAGCGATTTACAGTACACCAATAGAAAGAGCCCGAAGAAAGAAAAGAGAACCGAGAGTGTATTCACATCTCCCGCAGCAGCCAGCGCAGTGCTCGACCCCTAAATGCATTCGACCGGCTATCCTTGATCTTGACTCTCTCTGTGCTCTCATCGGATAGATGCGATCGTCGTGATCGAGAATGCGTTCAGCACGCTTAGATCCCACAAAATAGAGAAGGCTTCGCGATGATGATCTTTCTGTTTTGTAAAAATGTGCATTTACCGGAGTGCTCCTTTCTGTCTGCGTCTAAGAATGTCTCGCATATTGGCGTCAGTTTTTCTGTCATTAATTCTGTCTGCTAAGGGCAAGTCTGCGTGCTAACATTGAGAAGTGCAAGACTATGGTGTATCGATATTTCCGGTTTTGCGGTTCTTGTTTTTGAAATAAGAGAGTAAACAAGAACAATACTTAGAGAGCATGCACCTATATGAAGAAATAGCGAACACCAGCTTAATGACAAAATGTCACACAATAAGGATTTGGACTAAAAGTTCTACACATGTCTGATATGTGCCACAGTGAATTTTGAATATCTGCAGATTTTACTGACAAAGTAACCTCCAGTGGTGGTACTAAGGGGTGGTAAGGGGAGGTGACGTCCTTCCACAGAGAGAAAATTTCATTTTGAAAATTACCAATTTGTCATGGTAAAGTGAGCTCAGTTTCAGTCGGTTTTCAATTTTTACTAAACCTTACCTTATTTTACTACGTCTTATTAAATTTTCTCTCAGTGTTCCTACGAAACAATTTTGGCCCTCCAAAATTTTTCCAATGTAAACTAAAAACTAATAAAAAAAAAAAAAAAAAGGAAATTATCTATGAAGGAGAAAAAATTAACTTCAGTATCAATTTTTTGGAGGGTGACTTATTTATCCGATCTTTTCTTGGCTCCCCTGGCCATATTATAATATTTTACAATAAATTGTAAGTTTCATGATTGTAATGAGTAAAGTTACTAATCTGTTTATAATTAATACTATCCATTTATCTCAGTGTTTATGGCAAATTGAAGAAAAGTAAGTAGAGTGGAAGTATTCAGTGATATCTAAATGGATTCTTAGTACCTATTTAATACAAATTATGAAACAATTATTCTGCTCGCTTCACTCGCAACACTTTTTGAAACTTACAATACAACCAGCGATGAAGTTTAATTTAAAACATCCGTTTTGTCTGAGTCATTCGCCTGCGTCTCTTATTTATTCACTAAAGGAAGTATAACTCGATTCATTCTTTTCTTCATTTTCCCAAAAAATATATAAGCTACTTTTGTAAGTATTTAAATTCGAGATGTGACTCCTTGTTTCTTACAAAATTTTCCAGTAAGTTCACTTCAAATATCTGCCTATTTTTTTTTTTGCTTACTTCATACTGATGAGTGGAGAAGTTTCTTATTGTTTATGGAGCAATTCTACTGTCGCAGAGTTCCTTATCTCTACTCATCCTCCGAAAAAGTTTTTACGAGAAAAGTGAAAGTACAGCCAAAGCTTGAAGAATGTGTTAATTGTCGTAATAAGTTATAGTATTATTTTCATGGATAATACAATATTCAACCTTGATACTAACAAAACAGTTCATTATTACTCATTCCAAATTTGTAATTTTTTAGTAATTCTGGGCTCACTTGAGAGATACTCATGGTTGAATTCGTGAGTGACCCATACACTGGCATAAGCTATTAATGAAATACAGCTCATTATAAACATTACTGGATCGTTTTTGTAATGTAGTCAGAATTAGTTATGTGAACGTCGGAGTCTTAATCTGCAGGTGGTCGCCTATGAGCCAAACTGGTTCCCATTTATTGTGCATCCTACGTATGCGATTGGTGTTCCAGAGTGCAAAAGGTTATGTCGAACTTTTTTCGATTCCAAGTTCAAGTTGACTTGAGACAAGAAACATATGCACACCGCTACGGCTTATTTCGAGGTCAACCAAGTTTTTATTCTTGATTTAAAACAAAGTTAGAGGTAGAAAATGCACCAACAAAAGCAAATCAAAAACTAGGCGGTCAATGAAAATCTTAGAAAATCAGTACACAAATCGAGCTCAGGGAAAACATTTTTTGGTAGAAAGCAACAATTACGAGAAACCGTTCAATGTGTGAGGAAATGTTTTTTCTCTCAAATATGCTCTTCTATCCTATCCTACATCGTCAGGAAATGAAAAATATCTTTTCAAGATGAAGTTTTCCCTGTTTTCTGTCAACGCTTCAATTTATTTTTCTTGTTTAATTCAGTAGCCAGAAAAAGATTTTTGGATGGGTCAAACGAGGACCATAAATTTTTTGAATGGGTCACTTGAAAGATGGCACGTTGAGATTTTGAGGGCTATGCAAGTGTGTGAGGGAGAGGAGTGTTGGTATTTGAGAACCAAGCTGCCTTTTTCGTTGATGCATGACGTCGTGTTTAATGGTCGTGGTAATATTGATTTACAATACTACAAAATGTGAAAAGTCTACACATATCAAAACTTTTTTCAATTTTTATGTTAAAAACTTGTTACTTGGACGGATTCGTGAACCCATAAAATCATGGTTTTTACCTTGCTTCAGATAGCTGGCTGAGTGATTTGATTAACTGGTTGCTTATGTTTATCCCCCTCCTCCAATTTTGATGTCCGAAGAAAATAGTACTGAAAGGGGATGATTTGATATTATGGGCTTATTGCATATTCTTTCACTTAGATCAAATATTTTTTTATTTTTGGAATTGTCAATTGGACATTATGAATCAAACTACAATATTATTATTCCTTTTTCACATAATTAAGCCTGAATTTGGCTGTTGACTTTTTTCCCCTCGAAGAATGTTTGAATTATTAGCTTTTCTTGTGTATGAACTCGAGATTCTTACCTTCTGTATATATATCAACGACAGATTTGATGCCATCAATTGAGATGATAGCTAACGCCCAGCAATTAATAAAGGAAGAAATACAAAGATACGGAGAGGAAAACAGCTTGTAATTTATGCATGCGATTTTTTGTACTTTTTTCTACACCTATAGGAACCAGTTAGAATATCTATTCGAATGCAATAGTTATTTTTTCTCTCTTTCCATAGTCTCTAATTAAATGTATAAGGTCGCAGCAGTTTAGATCGATTTATATCTTGTAAACGTTTTTTTTTTTTTTTTTTTTTTTTTTTTTTGGTAAAGGTCAAAATTCGTCTGAAACGTTCGTTCAATGGCCTATCTTATGCTTTCGATGGTCGTTTTTGTAAAAATTACGAAATAGCTCATTACTTCCGAATTTATTGCATCTGTATATGGAGTTTTTTGAATTTTCTTTCAAAACTGGTTTCTTGAGCATATTTTTGTTTTGAAATTATGCTATTTTGTCGACTGCATGCTGCAGTTGAATATCCGAGAATGTGCGATAGGCCTGAATTTTTTTTACATCTGTTTAAACACTGTTGAACATAGTTTACTAGATTACATTTTAAAATTAATTTAACCAACAAAACGAATTAGTCAGCCAAAGATATTTGGAATTGGTTTGCCTCATTCTCAAATTGATCTACTTTTCAACAATGAGGATTATAATTCGCTGGTTTTTGAATGAGGAGCTAGGATGATGTACGAAAAACCGAAATATCTCAAACGACGACATAAAGATGTCTGGAAAAATCATTTACGGATATGAATTTATAAATAGTCAAGTTTGAAGAAAAAATTAAGAAATCAGTTACCGTCTATGAACTATAGAACCGAATCAGAAATATGTTTCATTTTAAAACTTCTCGAATTTCCAACTTCTCCTTCAGGCTGATATTAATAAAACTTTAATTTCCATAATTGTTTTTTTTTTTCTGTTGGAATAAGGTACAATGTTGATGTAGCTGTAGGTACCTGAAGTAATATTGGAGAAAAATATTATTCTCTTACGTGTTCACCGGTAAGGTAAAAATGATATTTATAAAAATTTTTTTTGTATTTGTCTAAATTATGCAGGAAGGTACGTATACTAGAGGAGGAAAATAAAATAGCCGTATGAACAAAACTTGTTTCAATATAAAAGTTGCCTTCTACCTTATCTATGAAAATAAGTATTATTTTTAGTCGGTGTTAGTAGATAAACTATCTCATGGTTCTCACATACTAGTAATAACTTTTGAAGTTGACTTATTTTATTTTTGGGCTCGACTAAAAACAACTTTTCTTCAAATATAGGTTAGTGAACAGTGAAGAAAATGTATTCCAAAGGTAAGTCTTGTAACAATTTATTTTTTATTATTTAAAGACGACGTAATCAAATTGCTCCTTCTCCTGATCCTGTTCCTCCTACAGCTCCTGACCCTGCTCCAAATCGACTCGAAATTTTCTGAATTTTTGTTATTACAAAGAGAGATTCCTGAAAGACATGTTAAATATTGATTGTTGACTACCCTAATTGATATTGTAATTCAGGTTAACAGTGGCGTTTGTATAAGATTTTATTGAAAGAAAATTTCGGAAATATGTTTTATTTGATATTATTATGAGTAACTGCCCCAGCAGTGCTACCAAATATGTGGTTGATCAAATTATACATTTAAAATCGTCCTAAGTACCCTTAGTGAGTCGAATAAAAACTTATGAATATTTTAAAAATCTAACAATTGACAATTTAATAACTCAATTATCTATCCAAATAAATAAAAGTAAAATTATATTTTGTCAATGCTTAAAAATTAGTGGAATTAATCACAGATTTATTCCTATTATAATAGAAAGAGTAAATAAAAAAATTTCATTGAGAGTATGATTTACCACGCGAAAAAAAAACAACTAAAAAACAGATAAATTTTCCCAACTGATTTCTGTCGGGAGATTTCAGCTTAGAGATACGATTTTTGAATATGTTATAGTTATTTGATGAACTTACGCGGATGTATAGAGTTAAATTTTCAATTTACATTTTCTGGTATTAGTTTAAATTAGCCATCAAAGTTACATCGTAAGTTCATCATACATGGGTAACATAATCAAAAATTGTATCTCCAAGTTAAAAACTCAACCAGAAAACAGTAGGGAAAATTCCCTCTATCGTTTCATCGGACAGTTTGATAACAAAAATCATAATTTTTGTAACAGTTGAGCAAATTAAGAAGTTAGATTCATATTTTTCCACATTTCATCCTTACAAGTTTTTTCCATAAGATATTCGTAAAGCCGAATTGTGGAGTTCGGGCGTCTAGTAAAGCATACAATTGACTTATTTTTATTTTTGAGCTTCGACTAAAAACAGCTTTTCTTCAAATATAAGTTAGTGAACAGTGAACTAAAAATGTATTCCAGAGGTAAGTCTTGTAACAATTTATTAGCAGGTTTTTTTTTATTATTGAAAGATGACGTCATCAAATTGTTCCTGCTCCTACTACAGCTCCAGACCTCGCTCCGAATTTTCTTCAATTTTTTTTGAATTCGAGATACCTGAAAGACATGTCTTAGATATTGATTATAAGTTGATATTGTAATTCAGGTTAACGCAGCGGCGTTTGTATAAAATTTTATTTTTATTAAAAGAAAAGTTGGGTAATATGTTTCATTTGATATTATTAAGTAACTGCCCCAGCAGCGCAACCAAGTATTTGGGTGATCAAGCTATTCGTTTGAAATCGTCATAATGTACCTTTAGTGAGTGGAATAAAAACTTATGAATATTTAAAAACTCTTACAATAGACAAATTAATAACTCAATTATCCAAATAAATAAAATTGAAATTATATTTTGCCAATGCTTAAAAAACTGTGGAACTATTCACAGATTTAGACAAAAAATTTCATTGAACGTCATTTTCTCTTATTTTACTTACTGGTTATTTAAAGAACAGAAAATAACCAATAGGTATCGAAGAGGAAAATATCGTTTAGAAACTAATGCTTTTCATTCTCAATCAGAAAAATATTCCCATAAGCCGCTTTTAATCTTTACGCTAATCCTAAATAATCATCATCCGTATATTTGTTTGTTTTGTATTCAAAAAGAATGTAACAAAACGATTAAATTAGCCATTACTTCGAACAATGGCTCACCTAATTACATTTCAAAACCATAATGAGACTAATTTAAAAGAACCGAATCGATAATTTCTGCATTTTTCATCTTGACAATCGCGCAGGCACGTTGAAATTAAGCTATAGGAAAAATCCAGAAAAATATCATCTTGACGGTTTCACATCCTACTACTATTTTGGGGTACCTAAGTAGTAGGTACCTGATAAAAATATACTTACTTAATATAGTCTCAGAAAAGTTCGTTCTATTTGAACCACTCAGTTATTAGCATCAAGACTGTACCAACCATTTATTTAAACCAATTAAACATTAAGTAAACGGATAGCTGAAATCGGTAAATTAAAGAGTCAAGGTTGCATCAGATGAAAAAATTATTTTTTCGTCATAAGCCATATAACTTTACTGCGTTGATTAGGTAAAAGGTTAAAGTCTTTAGTTTTATAAATACGTGCTTGCTGTTTTCGATTTCATTTGAAAGAAACCATTTTAAATCATTTCTCACATCCAGTCAAACCTAGCTATCAAGTTGATTAGTACCTATTCATCCAAGTGTCTAATTTCTGGTGAAAATTTCAATTTTTTCAAAATGAATAATCGTGTTGCTGTCCTCGGATTTATTCTTTTTGTGGTTTTTGTGTCAGCTGAAGAGAGTTCAAGTGTCATTCGGATAAAGAATAAATCATCAAATGCCGATATAAATGGAATAGCTTCTTGGGACACCCAGTCAAAGGACCAATCGTCTGTTTCATCAGGAAGACTTCATCCTGGACAAAATGCAACTCTCATAATTCCACCATCGAAAAAGAAATTTTCGTTGTCGTTAAACAGCCTACAGAAGTCGGGTGTGACTATACCTATTGTTTCACAAACACTCGTTGCACCAACCCGAAGGTGTTATACAGTGACAGGTGAGCAAGGAAGCTTGACGTGGAATCAAGAATCGTGTTAATCAATAGCTTTATCTTTAAGTGAAGTCTGAATTAATTATTTAAAAAAAATATGTAAAACAGTTTTTCTCACAACACTTTTTCATTTCATTTCATTTCATTTCATATATTCATACAATTTGAATAAATAAACAAAATAGAATTGAACCCACTTTGAAATTTTGAATTTTTTTTTCCTCGTAGGTCAAAAAACTAAAATCAAAGTAGGCGTTTATAAATCAATAAGGAACAGAAAAATTAAAACAAGATCTTGCGAGTCAAATAAGATGATTTTATTCATTTCCCCCCCCTCTTTTTCTAACTATGAATCTTTTCGATGTTAGATTTGAGTAAAAATTTGCCATTATTTTTAGATTCTGATCCAAGAAAATCATTAAGTTCCTAATTAGATTTCTCTACTATTAACTGTTCATCACATTCTTCTTTTACTTTTTCTACAGCTGAAATATCTGAAACAGCTACAGAAGCATTAAACAATTTTGAGAATATTTTAAGTAAGTCTATGCTGTAGTGATTATGAATAATGAATTTATCTAAATGACTATTTGATAATTTATTTTTCTTTCCAACACAAGAAGTATGCCTATTTATCTGAAAGTAATTCTTCAAAAATTAAAATTCAGTATCTTAAATTGATTAAGCAAATCTTCATTCATACTTTTGTCTTTCTTGACTTATAAAAGGTTGATTAAGAATCATTAAAATATTAGAGTACTTCGTACAATCTGAATAAAATTTGAATACCTGTATTCAAAATAAAACGATCGGTAGGTAAAAGCAACTCACATAAACTTCTATAAGTAAAGAAAATACGGGAAGTGAATCATTGTTGACTGAGGGAATTATTAATCATTTTGTATTCCAATCAAATTTCATGCAGCATTTACAATTTTGGAAAAAATTATATTACCTACTTACTAACCTTAAATGATATATTGAAATAAGTAAATAAGTTTTGAATTTTGAGTAATGAAGTTTTTCCGTGATTTTCTAGGATTGTGTGATTTTGAAAATATTCGATTGAAGTGGGTGAATTTTTGTGTTTGAAGTGTAACACTGTTTGGATGAAATGATGATTGTGACGTCAAACGAAATCGGTCAATTATTTCGACGTTGTTGGCAAGGAAATTTTCGAAATGCCGCATAAAAAAATGAAACAAAACTTATTTCATAAATGCTAAAGAAAATGCCTATTCATGCATGTTTAAGGTGAAATAACGACGATTCAGAAGAGAATGTCAATTTGTGAAGCCACGGCATGTATTTAAATGTTACGATGAAGATTTCCTCTAAAAAAGTATCGGCAAACATTTATACACGCATGTATCGCGTATACTCGATGTGAATTGTTCGTAGGAATTTTGTATACGTACTTGATAAGGGAAATGTTTATTCAAGTTGGTTTCAATTTGATGAACTGGTGAGATTTTTTTTCATCAAAGTACTTTGGGAAAAAAAATTTCTATTTGGTTCAAAAAAATGAAGAAATGAAAAAGTCAGCTCGACTCACTCACCATACTCACAGTGCCACATGAACCTTAAGTATTCTCAGAAACCTAGTTATGAACTATACTGTTCAAGTCGTTATCCATACAGATTTATATAGTCGGGTAAATTCGTGTAACTGAATCTTTGGGTTCAGAAAATTGATGATTATTTGAATTCAATCTCAAAATTCAGCATTTTTTATGTGGTACACATTATACTACCATTATTATTTGAGTGAATTGAGAAAAAAATTTTAAATGTTCAGGGTCCTTCGGCCAATCGAATCACACAAGCTAGAGTGCTGCAGTCAGTCAGATTACGTCAGCTGATTGACAGCATATTAAAATAAACACAAGTTTCAGTTAATCATTATTGCATTTTTTATGGGTTAACATCATTCGCGATACATAAAAAATAACGTCATTAAATCATTATTATAAAAATTGGAAAATCAGAAACGAACCACCAAGAAAATTAATCGAGAAATTATTGATAAGAACCGTTTAATGATAGCTGATAACGACGCGCGCATCAGATAAGCCATCGAACTGAAATTTTTGAATTTACCCCTGTGAAACGAAAAAAAAAAAGAAAATGTTGACTAATCAAAAATTAATTCTTTGTTATAATTATGATGAATCAATAGACAATTATGAATTGATTTTAGTGGATAATCTGATCTACTTGATATATGTACCTTTAATCGGAGATGCTCCAAATCTAAAATACAGGATGGTATCACCCTATTTTATCTATAAGTTTGAAAATGTTTTCAAGTTGAAGATTTGACATATTTTTCTTGATAATTTAAGAAAATCTAAAATTTGTTTGGGTGAGATCAACTACTGAAATTAAGAAAAATATACAAACAGTTTTTTTATTCATTCAATAGTCTATCAGACTCACTTAACTATTAAAATTGTAAAATCCAGTAAGCTTTTTTAACATAGCAAATGAGCCATTGAAAAACTTGTCTGGAGTTGCGAATTTATTTTAATTAGCTCGACTGTACACGGTCGTACCTATTCCAACGAATTATTTTGGTATTGGAAAAACTACTAAAATTCGGCTAAAAGTTGAAAGAATTTAATTGAACTTCATAAGGTAAACGAGATTTTTTATTCTTTTAGCAGAGCGTCAGAATCGAATAATAAATTACATGTTGAATATCTGTATAGTCGATACTTCTAGATATCGGCGTCACATTAAAATTTGAATGTCATAATTCTCACTTTGACAATTCCTCACATGTATTAAATGATCAGTTTTCGGAGACCTACGTATTTAATGTCCTAGTTAGTTCTAATAATCTCCAAGGGTTGAATGTGTAGTTCAAAGAAATAGCTGTCCTTTTTGGAGAATTTTAATTTTCTATTCTTCACATGTATATGTACCTACTTGAATTTTGGATTGAGGTAGAAACTTGGTGTCCAAGGGATTGAGTCATTTTTGGGTTTTATGGAGATGTAGGTAGATCTTTTATGTTGGTAAGTTATTTTCCAATTATCAGTGTATTTGAATGTATTTTCTCATGGCTTGTAAGTAATTTGAGTTTCGGTACATTTTTTATTTTATTTAAATAACCACTTTTTAAACTTAATTTTGACCATCATTTCAAATTTTCTGAGAATTTTTTTGAAAGACGAATTCCAATGTTGCCGTCGAAATTTTAGATTGGGATCAATTCAGTTGCCATCTAAACAGGACCTATCAAATTTGGTTTTGTTCAGTAAGAATACATTGAACTCATAAAAAGTAATTATATACTATAGACCTACAACAGACTACTTAGAATTTCTTTGCACTTTAATTTTATCGCTCCTGGAAATAAGATACTCAATCTTCCAATTTTTTTTATATTTCCACCCTACAAGACATATAAAGCATTTTCCAACCAACACATAAGTTCAGAAGTTATTCACCGTGCAAAAAACTCATAAAAAATATTATTTTTCACTCGTGTATGTCCATAAAATCAACAATCCTGACTGGCTACTTGACTGCTTTTGTGAAACAAATTTAGATCAACATTTGACAAAAATTTTCCGATAATAGGGATTATTAAGCAACCGAAGTAAAGTCATAAAACCTTTCCAAATTATTTTCAGCTACCTAATAGCAGATAGCCAATGGAATTTGAAATATTTTTCAGCAACGCATTCTTTGAAATTTGCACCGCTTCATGTTATCCCGAAGTTGAACTTTTTTTTAGTTAAGTATTGGTATAAATCTCATTGCCATAGCGACTTTATTCATCTCTTTTTGTTCTTTTATATTTTGGAAAGATCCATTTTTTTTTTTTTTTTGTTCCTAAAGACGTCGTTATCTCTTCAATAAGCAATATCAGAGATGCCATCGGTACTACCTTATTTTAGCAAAATTATAATTTTTATGACTTTTTTACTTTTAATCTGTCGAGAAGATATACACATCATTACGGCGAAGCAACATACCTATAAGAAAATTTAAATCTGCGAGCAATTTTTCAGCCAAGATAAAATTTTTCTTGCTCGATCATTGAACTTGATTTTACAATTTTTAATCCTATTAGACATTTTCGAATTAAGTAATCTGTGGGAAAAATTCAGTTAAGGTGTTTAGAAGTCAAAGGTCATTTGTGAGTGACATTTTGAAAATTACATAGGAAAGTAGACTCATTTTCTTTACTTTTAGTCCTTTTTTAAAACCCTTCCACTTTTGTAGTACAAAAACTATAAAGTACGAAATTAATTTTGTCAAAAGTTTTTAAATATAAATTTCAGGTCGTGTGTAATAACATGAATAAATTTCATAAAAATTAATTCAATAGTTTCCAAGAAAAAATATTTTATGTTTGCAAATCATGATTTAAACTTTAAACTTGATTTATCAAATTTAGGATTTTTAAATTCATAATTTCAAAATGCCATTTATGTCAGTTAATTTTCAACCGATTGAGAAGTCCTTTTTTGGGAAATACTCACAAAATCTTCATTTTATCACAAGCAAATCATCAGCCCGAAGTTAAATTTTCCAACTTGAGGGATGCTTTGCAAATAGCTTGCATTAATATTTTCATTTTGGTGATAACAGATCCAGCTAGTCCAAGAGGATCATAAATTCTAGCAATGGCTGATAATATTTCTCTTTCTGTTTTTGCATCCTTTAATTCTTTGTTCAAGGAAAAGTGGAACGTATTTTTTCGTAGATCACATCACTAATAATACGAATAAATAAATGAAAATTTATTCCAAAGAACTTTCAAAGCATCGAAAGAAACACACGAATAAAAGCTCATCTTCTTTCAACACAAATAAATAAGCCCCTTTTTTCATTGGGTACCTATGTAAACATTTTTGATTTTTAGTTATTCTTCATTTTTAATTTTTTCTAAGCGTATAAAAAACTTTCAAAACCCCTTATCGTCTTCTCCTTTTGCTACCTATGCCAGTGCATTAGTAAAGTTCACTATTCCTCTATTGCAAATTCCTTAGTAGTTTTTTTTAGTAACTTATGATTCGTGAGAATTGAAAATCTTGTCTGTTGCCGATAATTACCAGAGAGAGGGAGAGAGAGTGAGAGAAAAAAAGAAAGAGAGAGTGAGAAAGTAATGGACCCCCATGCCGCTTTTATTAAATTTTGAATCCCAACTTACGGCAATGCGTCGACAAAAATCTCCATTAAAACATGCAAAATTTCTATTTTCTTCGCACTCGCTGATCATTCAAAATCGCATAAGCTCACTTTCACCCACCCGGACGCACAGTCTTAAAATACTCGCGTAAATAATATAATTTTATATTTCTATTTACTTTCGTCTTGATTCAAGAATTTGATAACTAAGCAATAAAATGTTAAACTCATCTTCGTCAGTAGTAATATCCGACGAATTCAGGCTGGCACATCGTATTATGGAATGAATATACGATAAGAGGAATTTCAGTATAAGAAATATTCGCGAATTTTTATTATTACGAGTACATTAATTTTTCTATTGGAGCTAAACTTGTTCAGTTATAAAGTTCACTAACTCTACAATGGATAAAAATGCTGGCACTTGAAGCATTAGAGGAAAAAACAATATTGACTATTTTTTGTTACAAAACATTAATAAGTAGACAAACCCAATCTAAATATTTTGAATATAGATTAAAAACTTTCGACTGCCAAGGGATTTTACTTGGCAGTTAACTGCTCCGAAAATACACAGAAATTTCAAAGTTGTGATAGGAAAAGTGTAGTGCTGAAAAAACTTTTTCAAATCTGAAACTCAACTAGGAACTCGATGGTGGAGGTTTTTACTTCCTTCGAATAATATTTCCAAAGATGGGGTTAACATCTATTTGGTTTAAACGAGCCTATTTAAAGAGAAATTTAAGGTTGAATTTTAAAAAATTCAAAAGAAAATAAGGTAAATACCGATATGTTTTCAAAAACATAATAAAAATCATCTATACAGCAATACCAACTGTTTATGTCATGGTTATAGAATTTAAAATCTATGTGTTATTGTGATAGGGGGCTAGCTGGCTGGCTGAGTGCTGAGAATTCGGGCTCTGAGGGCTCCTAAAACATGTTACCCATATTGTTACCCAGTTTTGAACTAAATTATATAGGCAAGAATTCTACTCGAAAACCTGCTTTTCTAGCGGGGGCTTGCTGTGCTAGAATTGTTAATATATATTTTCCCCTTATAGCCTAGCTTGATATGTCTTTTAATAGTATGTGCTAAAAGATAATAGGAAAACTCTTTATAATCATCCCAGGGTTTCTTACACTGAAAATGATTTCAGCACTAATTTTTTACAGATTGAATTGGAAAATAGGAACTATTCAAGATTTGTAGCTGAAATTACAATAAAAATAGTGAAATTTATTTTCTTAAAATGACATTAGTAATAATAAGAACTAGAAGACCGGTGCTGCTCTGCAGCATGAGTTGTTAATTTGAACTATTTTTTTCCCTTCTAAAATTATAACAGGTGAAGTTGAATGTCCACTAACAAATTTCCACAGACTTAACCGATTTGAGTGGTCAAAAGCTTAAATGAAAGGTCTTGATCCACTGAGTGTTCTTAGGGCAAAAAAATTCCATACCTCAATTAGAACCTGAGATATTGATGTTTGAGTGGTGGAAAAGCTTGGAAAAAGTATAAATTTTGAGTACAACTTGAGTAAGGTCAGAGTTAAGTGAATTCCAGTACTTGATGACATATCTACACATAAATACCTTTCATTTAAAAAAAAAATGAAGCAAATCGGCTGGATAGAACTGCTGGACGAACTTGTATAGATTCTTTTAATATAACTTAATTATTATAGAAGATTATAAATATTAAGAAATGTCTACAATAAATAAGTAATTTTCATGACTGTGATAGGAAAAGTAACTATTCTGTTTACAATATATACACTTCATTTCTCTCTGTGTTGCGAGGAAGAGTTGACTTAAATCCCTCCAACCAATTAATTAATCAAGAAGGTCAATGTCCCAATAGATAGCTGTTTCAAGGCTGTCAAGGCTGTAAGAAAATTAATAAAAAATTAATGCAACATAAAGGCATTTTGAGCATATCTGTAGTGAAATCATACCACAACAATGGTGATTTAAGTTTGTGCTGTGTTTTTTTATTTTTACTATAGGTTCTGTACGTATTTCACACTGACTTCTTAGCTCTATATCTCAACGAATATAAATTAGAAAATATATAAATCAAATGAAAGAAGTCACAGATTTGCAAAAGAAGCATTCATTATTAGCAGAATGTAAAAACTAGAGATGCCGAACAATGCTAAAGCTTTAAATTAACACGATATCCAAATTTTTGACAAATGAATTTTCGAGTTTTCCTACTGGACTACACTGATTTGCTTACGAATAAAGGAGAAGATGCGGATAACGGAACAAACATAGACGTTGGCTATCGCCATGTAGTTTGAATGTAGCTCTTGTGATACTTTAAAATCAAATAACATCGGGAATTTTTATCAGCGTGCTTTGAAACTTGCAAAATATAAGATTTCGTTCAGTGGCAAAATCGTCCGAATAAATTTCGTGTTTGTAAAGTGTCTTGTGTATATTATAAAAGCAACGAAAAAAAAAAGAAAGAAATTACGTGCAAAACAGTGACATTAACCCGCGATGGGTCGAAGACATTTGAAGCCGGTAAGCGCACCAATTTTAATTTATAATTTTTGATTTTTGACAGTTTTCATTTTTGAAGCATTTCCTTACAAAATTTTTGAACAAATTGAAAAATTATTTTTTATCAACAATAATAGTATAACAGGAAGACGTTCTTGTTTGGTAAATTGGCGAAAGCGTGAATAAATTATTTTAGTATGGAGATACAAATTTCCAGACTGAAGTATTGGTGAGCAAATACTTGAATTGAAAATTTAGAAGGTTGTTGGTGATACTATATAGGTTAGACTGTTGCTTCAAATGTAAAGATTTTGACGAATATCTACGGAAAGATAATGTAAACTTTTATAATTGTTAAATTGCTCCTATAGCTTAAAAAAATATTAGCAATCTTTTCAGTTGAAATTCAATGTAGCTTTTCCACTGGTGAAGCATTATACTTTATTTCATACTATACTGAAAAATTTCTCAACGGAGTGGTGTAAATGCGAGAAAATATTCATCGATAGACTTATGCAACGAGACTTCGAATTCTCCAAAGTACTGTTTTAAATAACATCTTATTTTAAGTATCTGATGTTACCGATGCTTTACTTTTAAAGGGACTAACCTGGCTTCCGACGAACATGCCTTCTAAAGGGATATTGAAGGCACTGCACATAAGGAAAGTCTTTTGCCCCTGGGAAAATTTCCCCTGTAATGGCGGAAAAGAGGGCTACAGACCTTGTGTTTTTCATTCAACACCATGCCAACTACAAAAAAAGCTCTACTTGTCCATTTAATAAAAGTGGGGGGGGGGGGAGGAGGCTGAATCTGAATAGCGTCTTCAAACCATGAGGTAGAAAAATGATCTAAAATATTCTTATCTCAAGAATCATTTTAGCTACATACATTTTTAAAGATTCTTTATGTTTGTTTTTCTCAGAGTCTATTATAGGGATGGAAGCTGAAATTTTGAGAGGTATTCTATTTGATCTAGAGAATAGAGATAGATATCAACTTAAAAGTTTTAAAATTCAGTCAGAATTGAATGATTTTGTGTCAGTTTGATATTTTTCAATTTTTACAAAAAATTTTAATATACTTAGTCTATATTTTTTTGACTAATTTGATTCATTCTTCATAATTTGAGCTTCCAGTAGTAGCATGCTGAGAGAAATTTTACTTCTAATCATAACTTTGTTTTTCTATATTCAAGTTATATCATTTTAAAATCACAGAATCCACCTATAAGAAAAACTGGCATTCTATTGGCAACATAAAAGTAAAAAGAACACCATTAGTTTAAGGGTTCTGTGGTGGCCACAACTCGGGCATCCCTTGTCATTTTAGCAGCGACGACTCTTTCCAAAGGGGTAGTTAGAGTTGGTCATAGGGGGTGCTCAGTCTTACATAGCCCCTCGTGCTATGGGTCTGCTTGTATTGTACGCTCAGACTCGTTGCGAGTAATGTTAACATTTTTATACTTGTTGGGGAGTCAACTCGTGCTCCTAACCACTTACAGCGCGGATATAGATCTATTGTTGAGAATAGGAATACAGGAAAACAAGTTTTTATTCATCAATAAACTTTGTTTTCTTGTGACCTTATTAGCCATTAGTGAAACATATAACTCTTTTCTCAGCATAATATTTCATTAACTCTTTACATGTATACGAATAAAGGAATGAAATTTTGAAACCTCTGAGAGCCATCCGTAATGGCTTCGATCAAGTTGATGGTAAAATCATGAGAAAAGTTTAATCATTCGAAAAATTATGAATACGGGAAGGCAAATTTCATTTAAATTTTCTCTAGTTTGTACCGAATAAAATAAATTTTAATCTTGTTTTGAAGATGATTTTGGAATTAAGTTGTATAAAGATGTCGAAATTTCTCCAACATAGTAGGAGGCAGTTCTTGACGATTAGATACAAATTAAAAATGAATTCTATTCGATTGGATGTATGCAAGAAATGAATTTCGTTCACCGCTCCAAAATTAGATAGAAATTCTTCCACCTGTTTCCAATCGTGCCTCTCAAGTATGAAGCCTGGTAAAATTTTCAAGTGTCACTTTTTTCTGACACCCTCGTAAGAGAAACTGACTGCAGTTAAAATATTCATTTTAAAGAAAGTTGTCAGCTTTTCAAGAAATGCTATTTTAATCTTCCATTCAGCGCGGTACCGACTGTGATGAAAATTTAATCCATGCAACCATAAAATTATCACCATAATATGAAAGAATAACATCGAACGTTTAATTAAAAGAATTGAAGAGAAAAATAAATTTACAAAATAAAAAAAATTTAGAGCCTGAAACTAGAAACGTTTGGCTAAATTAAATTGTAAATTTTTAATTCGCGATCGAAAATTTAATTTTGCATAACTGCATACTTGATCATCTCCCAGGGGCAACGACTTTACATTCTTTCATAATCGCGATTAACTGTAAAAAGTGATTTATATAAACTTGTTTTCCTTTTCGCACTCATTTTCGTTTGTGTTTTCTTTCTTCTTTTTTCTTCATTTAAATACACACCGCATTTCAGTTTTCATTTTCTTTTATTTTTCCAAGTTAATTCATCCATAATTAAATGAGCAATCCTCAAAAACTTGAATTGTGTTTTTCAGTAGAAAAAAAAAAGAAAAAAGACCTACCTAATCTTCTATTATTAAATGTTTGCCATTTGTCTGGTCACGATTTTTCAGATATCATGAAATCAGTTTTTTTTTTTTTCAGTCACTTAAAAACCCACATTCATGCATTATATTGGATACTGGATTAATGCTCTCATCCGTGTGATAAACCAATGATCTTATATGAACGTCAACTCTGAAATTCCAGAGAGCATTAGCCTTTATCACAAGTAGCCTCTAGTTTTGGCCATTGGTTTTTAATTTTCGTAATTAATAATATTATAGGTATAGTTAAATGTTGAATGTTGAATTTAATCGGGTGCAGTACTTCTCATTTCACTTCATTTTTATTTTGTGTAGGGTATTTAATATGCCATTACAATTGTCATATGGTGTCCTTAAGAATAATGATAATTACAGAAGAGACATAAATAATAATAATATACAGTACAACCATAATCGAGGAAATTTTTATTTTTCAATCCAAAATTATTCATCTTCTCATCCCAGCAATACCCCCATTACTACCACAATAGCTTCAGCGAAGTATTCCTCCAGCGAGTAAAACGATATTTTCATCAACCGTTTTTCAATTTTCTTAAGAAGGATATTTTTCCATGCATTTTTTCTTCAAATCCTCACTCGAACCAGTTGCATGGTTATTTCAATTTTCAACATATTATTGAAGCAATTGTTTCCTTACAGCACCTAACTTTTATCTAGTCTAGACGACATTTACCCTTAATATGAGTATAATCGAGTCAATTCGACCATCTACTCGAATTTAAAAGCTATAATCAGACCTGAAAACTGCAGATGACGTAGTATAATTTTATCGATTAATTAACCAGTCTATTTGAAATGAATTGAGCAAAACTGTGTCAATCATCGAGAACAATGTCTAAATTTTCACAATGCAATATTGGTTGTAGATGCATTTTATGAGTAGTATGCAGGGAGAGAAGGGTTATCTATTTGAGAAAAGTATAATTCTCTATTCAGAGGTAGAAAGTGTCCGTGTAAATCAAAATTCAGAAAAATTGGTTCCCTTTTGGGCCACGAAATACCTACAACAAATAGGTGCAATTATTTACACTTCATTGATTTACATTTATACTTATAGTGGCCGCAAAAGTTAACAGCAGTCGATGCAATTATATTTTTTAATTTTACCGCAGCAAATCTCGAATCGACCAATAAGAGTTAGTTAATTGTTTTCTGTAAAGAGAGATAGAGGGAGAAACTTTTTTGAAATCCAATACTGTAAAAAGATTGTGTGAAAACGCCTAGAGTCTGTCTGTAAATGAATCGTTTTAAATTCATGCTAAAGACGAATGCTGGAAATAATTCAAGGGCGTCTACCTGACTCATCTGGTTGCATGGAGAATTTTATACGTTCATAAACAGGAACCAGTAGAAGAAGTTTAATGACACAATTACAGCTCTTGAGGTTTATGTACCTATAGGTACTCCTTGCAAAGCGAAACACAAAACTCTATAATTAACGCCAACCACCTGTTACATTCTTTATTTAAGAAATTTTTTATACAGTCGAGTGTTAACAATTATAGCAAGAGGACATAAGCCTCCTACAGAATTATTTCTTTATTGTTTTTTCCTCCTTTAGTTACTAACCTATCATAGCATTCGTTTGCATTCGTTCCATTTCTGTAAACAAAATATATTTAAGAAACAAATAATGATAATCTATTTTATTTACATTACTTTCAAAAGGAGATTTTATATTCTTTGAATATTTTACTATAAGTAATTTTTGCAATGCAAAATCGAAAAAAATGTTTTCAATCTCATTAATTTTTTCATTTTTGAAAAAAAAAAAAAGATGATATTTAGTGTTTTCATTTGGTTCCCCACGCGTTTACATCTTCATTTCTAGACAAAACTTTTTTAGACTATATTAACGATAATATTATTCAAAACTCCAGCTGTGATGAATTCTTCATTAATCAGAATTAGCCTGATTAATTTGCAAGTTTATCCAAATGCAGTTAATATTTTTGATGAAAGTATATTATTACTTATAGCACGAGTATTCTAAGATCCGAGTGACCCAAATTCTTTTAAAACTGCAAATTTTTTCTAATTTGGTTGTAGGGTCCGGATTATACATTTCGGAAGATTTGGAATAACAACAAACATTAAAAAAATACTTCACATTTAATTTTTTATTGGAATTCTAAATCGTTTGGAGCGGAAATCGTACAAAGTAGGAAATATTTTTGACGAGACAGAAGAAACGCAAAAAATTTTGCATGTTTATTTTTGGGTCAGTCATGCTCAGTAGGTCAGTCATTCAAAAGGAAAAAAAAATAAACGTTCTTAATTGATGGAATACATGTTAAATTTTTAAAATCTTTGTACTAGCCGAATTGTATTCTTCCAAAATAAGACTTGACATCATATTTTCATTCTACCTCACCAAAATCCAATTCGAAAACACTTACAAATTGAAGACGCAAACAATCTTACATAATAATTATGAATCACTTTAAGGTCATTCACTCAATATGCTATTGACTTATCATTCGTTCACTGATGACCTTTCCATCCAAAAACCCATTATAGTTCTTTGAATTTAGTAATTCTTTACTTCACAAAAAATTTTTTTATTACTCGAAAGTTTCAGTGGACTAGGGTTTAATGTAAAGTATCTCCACCCTAAAAAATATTCACATTTGGTAATAAATTTTATTATTGAATCAAAAAATCTTGGCAAATTCCCTGTTTTTCATCATCTTTCGAGACACTTTTTGCATTATTTTTTTTTATTCGCTACTTTTCACAATTTTCGAGGGTACTTTACAACCAAAACCAAATCATCTTTTAAAACTATTTTAAAAAACGTAATTTTAAAATTTTACATAATTATACACACATAATTATCTTGTTACATAGTATTATATGTAGAGGTTTCTATACGTTGATTTATGATTTAAGTATAAACAATAAAAAAAATCTACAACCACCCCGAGGCATGCGAATGAAAATTTAGCAGTCTCGGCTACCAAAAATATTGTATCTTATACAAATTGTTAAAATTACCTGGACCCATCAAGCGTAAATCATCTTTTTGGCTGCAATCGAGCGTGAGAATTATTCACTCGTTTTGCCTTTCAACAATGAGCATTAAACAAGAAAGAAAAAAACTGGAATGACTTAAGAGATCTTTTTGCTTTTAACTAGCCATGAACTTGCACATCGTCCTTCTTGAGGTCAAGCGTTGGTCAGTACTGATGCAAAAAAATGTTTCTTCATCATAAAAAAATCTTAATTTATGTCTTATAAATGTATGAACATGAGTTATTTTGCCAAATAGTACCTAGTCTATACTCTATACCTATTTATTGACGATGACATGAAATATGAGAAGCAGATGCAGAGTGCAGACAGTTGTCAGAGCTGGTTGAGCTTAGGATGTATTCTTCGCTAGACAACTTATCCATGAAAATGTACTTCGAGTTGTTTAAATTCTAGTGGTGTTTGCAATTTTAGTGGCCAAGTGTTTACAATGTTCAAACATGAATAATGTTTTGAGGGCTTCACTTTGTAATGAAGGAGGTTATGTCGAAAATTAATGTACCTCATTTTTTAAGAATTTAAGTCCTCGAGCCCGCAGTTAAGGGTTTGTAAGTGCCAAGGGATTTTGAAAAGGGCGAGCTTCAAAGGTGAGAAAATACGAAATGAACTATTTTTCAACAGAAAAGAATTGAAAGTTTATAGCATAGCATCAAACTTTCTGAAAACTGATAAATCTAAGCAATTATAACGAATTTAATACCACTAAAACGGTTTTTGTGACTGGATTCAACTTAAGAAATTTTCCAAATCGTAGTTATTTCTAACGGATTTTCTATTTTAGACTTTTTTTTTTTCCAAGGTTTAACACAATCTATCACGTTTACCTAGATTTTCCAGATTTTATCTTAGTTTTTGAGTCTTTTTTCTTTTGTTTTTCTTCTATTCTTTTTTCACTATACGGCTATTCGGAAAATGACGTTATTTTTGGTTTATCGTTAAATGCTAGAATAATTTGCATTTTAATTTTTAGAAGTGACAAATACTAATGTGGTTAGGGTGCGAGGTGTGGAACAATAATTCGGTCGTGTGCGGAAGTGAAAAATTTGGCCAAAATCCAGAAATTTTCCATCAGATTTATATTTGTGGTCAGCGAATGTTTGTAATGTCACTACATAAATTTCCGACACGATATCAACATATCTATTCTTTGTGATGTATTTGAGTTTACTACAATTTCTTGTGGTTTACCCATCAATGAAAACCGAGTAATCATTGTCGAGTGAGTTTTTTCAAATCAGTTTACAAATAGGAAAGGTTATTTATGCGTATAATTTCTATCTACACTATACGTGTATTTCTTACCATTATTTGACTTCCTATACTCTTCAGACCATCATTAATTTTGTTACTTTTTTCTTTGTTATATTTTCCAAAGAAGATAGAATATTTTTCCCGTATAGGTTTTTGCACCAGTTATTAACAGTTTGTCTGTGATTCATTTTTTCTTTCATTTCGTACTTGTAATGAAGTATCGATAACGGAAATAATTGACTAGACATTAATAAATGCATGTTATCAACAATCATGTCTGTGACCCAATACACAAACCTGTCTCTTTCTGAATGAAATGGAATCTTCACTCAATATGACAGATAGCTAAAAAAAATGGCTGCCAAATATTTTGGGACTTGGCAGGGTTTGGACACGGGCTGGCGATATAACTAGTAATCTCAAAGGAATATGTAACTTACTCTTAAAATTCTTGTCCAAGTTCCCAATGTCTTTATTGCTTTCGTTCTCACCTTCGCTCACTTAAAAATTACCTTTTCTTCCGTACTAGCGTTCATTCAACTTTTTTTTTAAATATAATATAGCTAAATGAGAGGATCTAAAAAAAATGTTGAAGGTAAAAAATTGATACAAGAATTGCAAGAAAAAATAAAACATTATAAGTACTTGAAATATATCCATAGCAAAATATCAACATCGAGAAACTAGTCGGGACGTTTAAAATATTTTGTCAAGAAAAAAAAACTTGGAAAAACATGTTTTATCAAACCATTTCATTATGATTTTTTTTTTTGACCATTTTTCAACCAATTTTGCATTAGGTGAAGTAAGAAATAGATGAAAAAATAAAAATATAAGCCGCCTACAAAGAATTGCACGGATTAAAGACTCAAGACCCTGAATACTTTTTTTTTTCTCGAATTTCTCGTATGCGTGCATCTGCATCGGACATACGTTGATTTTTCTTCAGAACAAACGACAGCTATTCTTCATCATCTGCAGGAGTTCATCGACATATATCGACCTTAGGATATCGAACACACTTCGTCTGCACGCATGCTGACAAGGTTTTCATACGTCTGAATGATTACTGCAACATCATGATGAAAGTTATGCATAGAATCAGACTAAATTGCGAAGAATAATATAGCGAAATAATTTACTGGTTTAATACTCGTAATATTCTTAGTGTGTATCTATAGGTAATGTTTTTATATTAAATAAAAATGAAATTGCCATTTTCAATACAAAACTTAGATATTCGATTTAATTTTTAAAATCATTTTTACCACTTGCAGATCAGAAATCGTACACTTTTCTTCGAGTAATCTGAACCAAGTTCGCCATTTTTGCGATTAAATTAAAAAGATATAGCACATATATTTTTTTAAATTACTGAGAGAAAAAGAAATGAACCGAAACAATGATACATGCCTGTTTCCCACAGATTATTATTCTTCATTTTTGTACTTTAATACATAATAATTTCACATTCCAGATGACTGATCATTAGTTTCACTTAGGTAGATATAGGTTCTTAAAGGTTTATAATCACCTGTAAGAAGGCTTTAGATTGGTGAAGACCAGCCGAAAACTTTACATTTGCTCCACCTGGAAAAAAAAAGTTGATGGTATTCGTCATTAATCGAAAATGTTTAACGGAAGGTATAACATCTAGTTTTCAATTATTACTGGCATGCAGATCTCTTGTTTCCTCCTTATAGGTTCGCGGTATCATTAAGCGATTACTCCATTTATACATAATTACACCTGCAGGCGTGAAAGATTATCGAATCGATTAATGGCTTGCATCTTGTAATTTATATTTTTTTTTTTTCATGCTTCACGCGAGTAAGACTAAAGAGTATAGTGCTCTAGTAAGACAGGTTAACATCTGAACGTAGGAGAACATGGTCTCCCAACTATGTGAAAGGTCAAGAGTTAATATTTATTAATCTAATACAATAATGTAATGAAACTGAAACGAATTCTGTCCTCGTTAAGTTCCTTACCCAGATCATAAATCATAATTTCATTTGTACTTAATGATAGATGCGCAAACATACATCCTTCAGGAAAAATTCCAGGCAATAGGTACATTTTATACATAAACTTGGTTAAAATTAACTCTTTTTTTCAATTTGGCCTTTTGCACTGCACATATTGGACACACTGACTCCATTACATTTAATATGTTAGTCCTACCAGAAGGATAGAAAGTGTTTAAATTGACTTGTATAAATGGTAGAACTGATATGACGCGAAGTCTTGCTGGCAGTATGTTAGCGCATCTATGGCTATATGAAATAGAAGGAAATAGAATAAAGTGACTTAAAATAGAGTAAAACAAAATTGAATAAAACTAAGTACCCATTTAATAAAATATGAAAAAAATAACATGAAATTCAGGTAACTAACCCAAGGGGGTTAGAATTACTGAGATCTCCTTTAAACATCAAGTTTCATCAAAAAAATACTTTATAATAAATAAATTTTTCGCGCTTTACTCGGATTTTTCATTGAATTTTCATAGTATTTTGCGATAAAAGTGTCAGCCCTTTCTAAAATAAACTTCAGAGTCTTCAGCTGAGACGAACTTAAAAATATGTTCAACTTTTTTCTCTGGCTACGTTGTTGCTCTGTCATTATTAATCTAATTTAAGAAAGAGTAACTCATTTACCATAGCAATCAATATTTGAAATCGAATTAAAAATTTTACCTCATCGACATCATATATAGTAGAGAACGTTAATATTGCATCCTCTTGGAAAGCATTTCACGCACACCATCATTCCGTTAACTACGAAATGCAATGCGACGAATAATTTTGCTGTTTGCTCGAATGTATCTTCATAATTATTCTAATCATAAAGTCTATGATCGTTAAAAAATCGTCTTTCGAAAAGGATTACTTCCGTCTATGATTCTCCTTCACACCTTGGTACCCTACTCTATATGCCCAAACTGCTCACAGTCACGATTTTAATTCGCATCCATGTGGCACCGATAATAATTTAACAAAAATTGTGCCTCTGGAGAATATGAGAAAAATGAGGAAAAAATAATTTTCAAGTTCACCTAAGTGTGTACCTAGACATTTTTCACGCTTCTCGAGGACATTCATGCGCAGAATAATGAAGTTTTCAATCAGATACCAACCTATTGAGGGGTACAACTCAGAAAATAGCACACCAAGAAAATACAGTATAATCTCAATGGAACTTAGAGCGAGTATAAAGTACCAAGATTATAGTCTTGTTTGGGAGCTACGAGACAACCGATATTTCGTGCAGAATAAGTACCAGTAATCAGGTGCAAGTACCTGACCTAATTCATGCGCCAGAAGGATAAATATATAAGAACAAAAATTAGAACATGGATGTTGTTCTTCGCTTCACACCTGCATAGCCCAGGAAAATTAGTGTTTAAAAAAGAAGTAATTGGTACAAAAGATTTTATGCTTGGAATATGTTGGAGGTAGTCCAGAAAATATGTGGTAAAAAGTCTCGGCTCTCCTGTGCTCCCTCCATCGCTGACAAGCTGTTGAAAGTTAACAATTTTCAGCTTTAACTCGAAAACTAGGCTAGATATCCATTCTGAAGTTCATTGAAACTATATTCTGTCTCTTTCCTATCGATTAAAAAACATATTACTAGTGGTACCTGCTTTGGTGCGATAGAACTGCAGTAAATATAAAGATTGAAAATTGGTTTAAAGTATATCGAAAAATGATTCTTTTTCTGGCGTTTTTCCTCAATAACTCGAAAATTAAGGGAAATTGGACTTATTTTTGATCCTCATTTCACTGCACTTCTATGGAACTAAATGAGGTTTTCTTTTTTTAATTTGATGCAGAATAAAGTTTTACTGAAACTGAACTTAGAAATAGATATCTAGAACATAGTTTTCGAGTCATAGCTGAGAATCGTTAATTTTCAACACATATGAGCCTCCAGGGAGGAAGCACAGTGGGCAGGGGCTGAGACATTTTACCACAGATTCCTTGTACCGCCCCTAACACATTCCAGATATAAATCTTTTGTACCTACCAATTTTTTTCTATTCTGCTTTGATTTCTATTGATTAAGGTATTATACACAAATAATTATCAGTCTTGAACTTGACACAAAATTTAGTACGTACGAATAGCCTATGGATGCGTTTTCTTCTTAGAGTGTAGTTTTGAAAATTTTTAACGCAATACCTGTTTGTGGCAAATGAAAATGGAAATCAGGAAATTATTAATGAAGTAGGTACCTAATATTTGAATAAATGAAGACATATAAAGTCACTGTCTCGTGGAAAATTTTTATCAAGAGCTAAGGTTCAAATATTTTTCAATTATAAGATGTTGGCAGTTGAAGTTTTCAAAATGCTGAGCAATAAATTTCCTTATATTGAGTATACCATGGGTTTCATTTCAAAGACAATGAGTGCGCTTATTTTACAAATCTAAGTTCACAGGAGGTAATTGTAAAATACACTATTTCAAAATTAGTCAAAATCTCATCAACTTATGACTATATTTAAGACTTGAAGGAAGTCTCAGTCTCCATCTTAGTTAAGTGCTACAGTCGATGATTTTGAACCGAAATTTAATATTTTCAATTAAAAAGTTTGATATTATCCCAACAAACATTAATTTCATTTCAAAGATATAATCTTATGGAATGGATTTCAAAGTACAGTTTCTTTTGTCCAGTGGTTCCATTTGCCGTACTCTCCTAATTCCAAATTTTAAAATAACTTTTCTAAAAAAAAATTTGTTAAGCATCATATGGAATTTGAAAATATCAATAATTCGTTATTTAGATGCAATACCAGAATCCAAGTTTCCTACTACCGAATTTCTTATTAACTGATGACTTAACTCCCTTTCCGCGTGCGTTAATTTTGAACTGACATAACAGATAATTTTTAGTGCAGCATTGAACTTGTTGCTAATTTACGAAGGTACTTGTAAGTCTTCTGAAGAAATGGTTTTCTCATGCACATGTTCTGCGATGCACGACATGAATGTCGAAGACCAGTTCACGTTCCACCTCTTTATTGACAACCATCATAAATATTTAACCATGTAGGTATTATGAAAAAAAAAATCAGTCAATGTCACGACATAGACGTGTCAATGACCAAAAGCATAGGTAGCTTATCATTCTGTAGCTAAATATAGGTACTTCTGACTAATCGTAGAAAATACTGCAGCTTTCTTTTTCCACTTTTTATGTAGGTTCCTACACATATTTATATCTGTATGCATCTATTTTTTTCTTCTCCTTTTTTCTGAGAAATATGATTGACTGATTGACAGAAAGAAAATGACCAAAAGAGATTAAAAATCACAGCAAGTCAATTAAAATATACTCAAATGGCGTCTCAGTCGAGTTCGCAGACAAGGTGTTAATTAGTGTGACTAACTGTTGGCAGTGTTGAATAGAGACAAGGTGACACAAATAAGATTTGTAAATTTAGGTTAGATTGGTGAGAAAGGCAAAAAAATGCACTATTTATTTAGATTCTTACTGCAGCGATGGAAACCGACAAAGAAGTTTTTTTTTCAAATGATATTTTTACAATTTTATATGCTACTAATCCGACAGATTTGTTTTTCGTGAAGGATTATATATTTTTTCTTTCTAGCCTCTATGTAATCGTATCATTTTCACAAAGCATTCCACAAGACTTTATTAAATAGGTATTTTTACACGTTTTTATCGAAAATGTATCTAAATTATGCAAATCCTATTAAAGAAAATCGGTGCCAAAAGATTCGTCAAAATCTCTTTCAACTTTGTACTCGCAGAATACAAAGAATGAACTTATAAATGTCGACAGTAACTTTTGACATTTTTATTTAGGTAGTAAATAATAATACAGAGGACAATTATGGCTTCTGCAGATACAATTATAGTTTAATTATAATACTTGACAACCTGTAAACTATACGAAATCGGTACTAATGGCAATTATATGGCTCTTCTGTTTCAGGCATTTGCGAGCCTCCTGTTTATGATAATAATTTCAGTTAATGGAAGACCATCTGATGTGAGCTTTGAAAATGACCTGGGCGATAAAAATGGAGTACAAATGTAAGTACCTATATTTTGAATATTATGGTGGTATGCAAACAGTATTTTGATAATAACTCAAAGTGAATAAACTTTGAAAAGCTACAATGGCGTAGATGGGAATATAAACACTTACCTGCTGACTATAATTTGAAAAATTCACATAATTTTTTATATATGTATATCATTTTGTACAGATCACTATAATTTGTTTGCACAATTTTAGTATCCACTACCTATCAAGGTTTATGAATTAATATGTCTACAGCCAGTTGGCCTGTTTAATGTTAACTGCATGAAACTAATTAGTTTTATAGTTTTAGCAGTTACTTCAGACTGACCGTTTGCTTCGGTCCAAAATGGAAAATGGTAGAAAAATAATTATCTTTTATCAAAATAATTATAATCACACTTAGTTTTTATTCATTTTGTTTCACTCGATTAAAATGTTCAATGAACTTGAAGATCAGAAAATAAAATTGTACTCAAGTATTATATGCACTTACATGCATTATTTGATATGAAATAAAAGAATATACTTAGCCATGTTTCTGAGGAAAATTATTTTTTTAAAGCAAAAAGTGTATCCTAGTGGTCCCCAATGACCAAGTTCCTTCCCAAATCTTACCAATTCAACGGGAGGCCAAAGGCAAAAGTCAATTGCCTTATAAAATGACAGCCCAGAACTTCAGTGAGAACTGAGAATCATGAACCAGACAGGTTCATAATTATAAGTCATTATAATGAAGTACATTACGTGTATAATACTTTTTAGATTGGGATCTACTATACCTGTGGTTCCCATCAGTGAAGAAATAAATAGGCTAAGCACCCACGGTAGAATTGAATACAATATTTAACAAATAAATTTAAAGAAAAATATATTGTTAGATTCAAATTTCACCCAAATGCTCCTATTTTGCTTGAAATTCCTCTCAAATTTCGCTCAAAGTTGACTCAAATTTGACTCCCATTTTGCTCGAATTCAGTTCAAATTTAACTCTCATTTCACTTCCATTTCGCTCCAATTCCGCACTAATTCCACTAAAATTTCGCTCAAATGTTTCAATAGTGCTCTATAAATCAGAGTCAACTCCGAATCAAACCGCATCTATAAGGGTATAATGAGTCATTTCAGGGTCACGTCAAGGTGCGCAGTACTGTACAAACCAGCCCTTATACTTCCCTAATGTATGCGAATTATTGGATGAAACGAAAAATAAGTCAGCTCCTCACACCTAATAAAATCAGAACCATTAACTTCTCATAAATAATATGATAAATGCCAAAAATACATACCTTGTGAGACTTTCTTTTTTATTAGATTTTGTTCAAATATGTAGTTAAAGAATGATTCTCACAAAAATACTTGAAATTACCTATTATAGTTCATTCAAGAACAGATTATCGAGGGTTGCAGACAGTGTTTCTCATTATGAATGGTGTTACTTGTACGAGTATATTGTGAATGGATTATACATAATCTATGCAGCTACATGCACGTCGAGGTAGCCCTTATGTAAGATATGAATCAAGGTTTACTCCAGACATGACACTCTGTTTCAATATTTGAAAACTGATGTCCAATGCTCAGACCTGCAGCTTCCAAAATTGCATAAAAGGAATAGAAATTCAACAAACTTTCTGATTTTAGTAGTACATAATATGTATATTATGTATTGCCATAGGTATTTCAAAAATATAATAATCAGATAAAAGGTGTACATGTATATGCCTCAACGTTGGTTGGTACCTATTAATAAAATACAGAATTCTATAAAAACAACTACCTACATCATTCAACTTTCTTTTAAATAATACCAATTTTTCTGCAGAATTTGGATTTTAATATTACATATTATCTCGAAGATCTTACCTGCAGCCATAGCACTAAATTGTTTTCAGACACATTTATCATTATTTTCGTCCATTGAACTATCTTCAACAGATATCTGATGTACCCTTAGCTCAACCAGTTCTTCATAATATACAGATGAACATCACTTCAGTGTTGTTAAAATTATAAAGGTGATGGCGTTGCAAATGAAATAAGACTTCTATTTTCTGCTTCATTAATGCTGGAAAATTATAATGAAGTCGATATAAATTATGCACATTTATCAGTGTTTGTATTTTAGTTTATTATTTATTTTTTTCGTAGTTAGAAAATAATTCCTGGAGGTGAACTGTATCATGTAAATTTTTATTGTAACTATCATTATGTTGGTGCTTGTTGAAAAAAAATTTGCTAACGCGAACTGCGACTGCTGTATAGATGGCTTTATGCAGGTAAGTCATTTGTAAATAAAATCTTGTTTATTTTTTTCTTTTACGTACTTTCTTTTTGTAACACAGACACTCGATATTCGCTATAATATTTTGGGATCGTAATGAAAAATTAACGAGAATCTCGTTATAGAAAAAATTAATACGATTTTTATCAGCTAACGTTATTTTCATTAAGGTGAATGGTGTCAATTGTAAACAATGGTTTCAAATCCGGTCTTTGGTTATTTGTAGCCTCAAGAAAGAGTCAACCTTTCATGCTATTCCAATTTCCATTAGCGTGGGTTTTGAACTTCGGTGATTTTAAACAGTGACATACTGACACTATCAGATTTTTTTTCTTCTTATTTCTCATCAACTTATTGACTTATTTTTCTTATGTCTATCCAATCAGATCAAAGAAGGAAATAATTTTCATTTATTTGGTCAGCATAATTATGAGTTTAGATAAACGAAGGTGTAGGCAGATGCCTTTGTGGTTGCGATCAGAACTTTTTTTCTTTCTGCATGCCACTTTTTAGATAGCCATTCTATTCCTTTGGAAAAGATTATTTTATTGATCCACCTTTCTGGAGAGTTAATCTGAAAGACAGGACTGTACCACTTACTCAACTAAAACAAGATTGGAAAGTTTTCAAAAAACATCTGGATTCGAAGTCAAAATACAATAAGAATAATTTAATTGAGATACAATCTCATTTCTCAAAATTACTACCTGTTCTGATGATAGTTCATTGCATTTCGTATTTCGGTCCTCCCTCAACCAGTTATAGACGGTACCCATTAACTTTTTCTTTCGCCTCGGCCACTGAACTATAGATTCTTTCGGCGAAAATTCAAACGCTTCCTGTAAGTTTTAGATAATCGGATGAATCACTCATTCTTGACTCGAAAATACTAGGTACCTGTGATTCGCGAAATAATGTAATTATAAAATTATATTTGAAATCAAGGGAAAATTTCAAGGAGCAATGCTCCTATGAAATCTTGAACTCAACATAAACATCGATCAAGTTTAAAGTTGCATATGAAAATGTTATTTTTGGCTGATATACTAACTATAAGTAATTTAAATCATCCCGCAGATTTTCTGAGGATTTCAGTTAATTTTCTTTTAAAATAAACGAAAATGAAATTTTAAATTAAAATCTCTATGAAATTTTCACGGCACACTCTTGTATCTTGAATATTTGCTTTCTTCGAGGATAAATTATTAATTTTTTAATGAACATCTATTTACTTCTAATAAATATCTAGTGCACAAAATTTCGCTTTGCATCGCTGCTTCACAAATGTGCTATTCTTGCTTCTGATTATTTGCATGTCAAAAAAAGGCCATAAGTACGAGTAGGTACGTTAAATCTGGCTATAGTACTTCACAAAAATTTTTTGTTTCCTTTTTGTTCACTTTAATTTTTTACAGATTCCATGTTTCTCTAGGATTTACTTTGGCATATATCTATAGGCTTTAACAATACGTGCACCCCTGAAATGAAAAAAAAATTTTCAGTTCCTCTTTGGGTCAATATTACACTAATGTTTTAATTTTCATAATACTCTTTTTAGAGACAAACCAAAAAAGTATCATTCATTAATGTATGACGAAATCTGAGAAAACCTTAAGGTGAAGGTCAAAATTAATTTTTAGCAAAAATTCTAACAGACTATTAAATAACGAATCTATACATCCAAAATTTAGCTCTCTAACACAAAAATTCACCGACTATGGCCCATCGCAAAGTTGAGAAATAAAAAAAAATGCGATTTTGAGAAAAACGCATTTGAAGTTTGAAAAGCTTTTCTCCCTATTTGCGATGTACGTGTTTCAAGTATTTTCGTCTGTTTTTTTTGTGTCCTTGTTTTTTTTGTTTTTTTTTGGACCAACTTACTAATGATAGAATGAGTATAAATGTTGCTTGAACTTCATTTTTTGGCATTTTTAAAACAGACCACGTCTCCCAGTAACCCCTTCTTAGAGGCACTGGGCAAATATTCCGATACCCATAAGCACATAAAATATTCTTCGTTGCATATAAAGGACAAATTTATATCAAAATTCAATTAACAACAATTATTGTGACCTTCCCACTCGTTTTTGACTCTACTAAAAAATTTTGTTTTTCATCTCTTGCAGGTTTTCTTTGATTTCGTCTTATATATGTACTCGTATTACAAATGTATCATTTTCTTCAGGCAAAATTTTTTAGTTGATATTCAGTAGCATGATGCAAACATGTTCGTTATCGGTTTTATGAAATTTTTCAATAAATTAAATAAATTTTAGATAATTATGATGAAAGTAACTACATAATTAGATTATTAACTTTTGATCATTTTTCTACCTAATTTTTCATCCATTAAATTTGTTTCCTTACAATGTTTTTTAAATCTACAGTACCTTCACTCATATAAGGCTAAAATTTTTCTTCAAATTCACCAAGGCCAATTGATTTTATGAGAATCTTAATAAACAAACGAGACTGCAGGTCTACCTCTTGACCTGACCTGCATAAAATATCGTCGATGCCTACCATTAAAACTATTCCCCACTTCTGGTCAAGAATGTTCCTGTCTGGGTTAAAAAAATCTGTTCATTATAATCGAATTTAGGTAGACTTTTAAAAGTAACCTCTTCCAATTCTAGTTTTATGTTTACCGGTATTCTACGTTAAAAGTAGACTGCTCTTAATATGAATCAATAAATTCAGTAGTCACTGTTTTAAAACACCGACAGAAAAAACAAAAAAACTTTTTACGTTAATTCTTCGAAACCAAAAAGCAGAAAAAGTCTTATCTAACATTTTACTATTAGACTATAATTCACTTTACTTTTTATTCTTACAGAGTGGAAATCAATTCACTGGAAACAAGTGCCGAAACTGAGCATAAAAATGCGATTCTCAAGCGATTATTTTACAACATCTCTCAAGCTGGACTTCATATACCAGTTCAGGTTATCTACGATTTGCCAGAAAATCAACAGAGGTCGAATATCGGGAATGAAAACGCAGGTTCCACTAATATATCGCGCAGTGACCGCAATTCTCGGCGGCGCAATTTGACAGACGTGGAGAGAATCAAAGAAAGCATAAAGCAGCAATACTTAGGAAATAACAATGACCTTGACATTGCCGAAGAATTAGTGTCCAACGAATCAAATCGTTCAAAAAGTGCACTCGCTCTAATTATAAATCGACCAGAATTCTTTCAGCGTATTAACAACACTCGCAAAAAAGTACCAATCATCTTCCATTTATTCTCTCAACCGTCAGCAACTGCGCCGCCGGTCAAGAACACCGTACAAAATGACAGCAATGCTGGCCAAAAGTTCATTATTCCCATTTTAGACAAGCTGAAGGAAATAAATGCGCGACCGCAAGTTGCGCAGCTCCCACAGTATCAGGAACCACAAATTGCGCAAACTGCGCCGGTGTCACAGATAGTTCTGCCAGCGCCGCAAATGCCATTTAGGAAAATTCCATCAGCTCCAACGCCATTTTACTACCCGAATGCACCTATTTCTTATTACGGACAACCTTCTGCGCCACCTCCTTATATTCCATATCCGACACCACCGCAATACTATCAGCCTTATGATATGTACCGCCAATGGTCCTACCCATTTCCCAGCTACCCGATGTTACTGCCAGACCCATATTCAATGCCGATGAACGTCGCGCCCGAATCTGCACACTACATGCGCAATGGAGAAATTTGCCATACTAAATTTCCCTTCTATTCAAACTACCAGCGAACTCGCCGAAACATCGACGAAACTGCAGAGTTGACAGAGGATGTAGCTAACAACGAAACTGCGCAACCACTGAATGAGGATGAATTCGAATTCGGGAAGCGTAGGTATGACGATGATCCTCAGCTCATCGAGTACGTAGACAATGTGCGCCAAAAGCGCAATGCTCGGCGCAAAGACCGACGCCCAGTGAATTTGGAGGCGATCCAAAGCCGCGAAGGTGAGCTCGAGTTGAAACGTCATGAAGAGAAGTCTGCCCCGGCGCATGGAATGCGTCAAGGCACCGACGTTGGCCCACAAATTTCCAAACTGATAGTGCGCCGAGGAGGCGTAGCAATCGCTGGAGCTGGAGGCATTGCAACAGCCGGATCAGGTGGCACCGCCATTGTAGGACCTGGAGGTACAGCTTTCACAACACCAGCTTCGTCTGGAGGCGTTGCCATGGTTGGACCTGGAGGCAAGGTGGTCAAGGTTCCAGACTTGACGAATGTCCTATACGGACGAACTGCTAATGTAGCCGCCACTGGAGCTGGACATGCCACATTCACCAACAAAGAAGGAGAAGTGTTCACCACATCTGATAATACAGGTGGAGTGGCTTTGGTGAATCCATCTGGAGGATTGTTCGGCGTGTCGGATGGTGAAAATATTGAATATGGAGAAAAGACCAGTAAGACGAAAGAAGTCCAATTACCTGCAGGCGCCAGATTATTAACAACCGGTCCGATTATTTATTATAATCCGGTTTATCCGACCAATCAGCTGTGATAAACAAATTAATTGTCGATACATTTAGGAGAACGTGTCTTGCCTGTCTGACTTTTTCTGTCTCTTCCATTATTTTTGTCTCTCGCTCTCGATGTTCCTCGTGTTTGTTATTCGCGTTCTTATTTTAATGTATATTAAGACGAGTATGATACTGCTGACAAACTATAGTACCTAATTAATAAATTAAGATGTATTAGTTCGAGGTACAATGCAGCAGGCTTAGAATTGTTTAGAGTATGTCAAAAGTAAATTCCAAACACCTATATAGATAGAGACTGAGAAAATTGGATTTTTAATAGGTAAAGGAGAGGAAGTTGAGTGGTCTATTCGACAAAAAGCCATAAGTTTTTTGTTACATGATACCGAATTATATCCTCCGCACAAATAACTGAAAAATTTCACTAAGGACCATGATTAGAGTAATTAATACTACAAATACGTAATAGGTGGGTGTACAAATGATTTCACTGGTGGTACGAAAAAGTACAAAAAAGGTACAAACGTTTAAGACAAACAAATTTGAAATTAGCGCGAATGGGGGAATGGCTACCATTTCTCCAGCCCGTCAGTCGACTTCTCTAAATAATGGGAAAGGGGGGGAGCGGGTACAAAAAATTTGAAAAGTAGTACAAAAGAGTACAAAATTAGTACATACGTTTCCAGTCAAAAGATTTGAATTTTGCGCAATTTATGGGGAGAGGGGGGGGAGTGAAGTAGACCCTGAAATGAAGCCATTAAATTATCCCAAATTAATCTCAATTATATGTCACATCCAGGTCAGTTATTGAATTTCAGGCTACCTATACCCACAGATTCTGCTCAGTTCTGTTGTAATTAATTTTGATTATTAAAAAGTAATTTTATCCAAAATTAACATAAACTTCGTACCTGTTTGTAGTCTTGCATCTGTGCTCCTGTGGCCATTTTTTAAATCACAAATCTTACCCTGCCTAAATTTTATAATTCTCTCGATTAATATGTTCATACCAGCATCCAGCTGAGAGAGTGAAAACATTAGTGATAAAACATTACGTATAGTAATGGTTATACACGTAGATTTAACGAGATTTTTTCCGACTCTTTTAGACTTGTACGTTCTGGCGTTCTAAAATAATGATGTACGTAGAATTTCCTTTTGAAATGAAAAATATGAAAAATCTACGATGATTCTTTAGGAATTTTATTTTAGCCATTAAATGCCGTATGGGTATAAGTGATAATGGAGTCTGTGAAAAACCAGCAAATCAGGTCGTATATCGTGTGGATTTGTACGTATGAATACGCTAATAATATAGATATGGTCAAATAGTTTGAATTTCTCGTCCACAGTAACGAATTGCGCCAAATTATGTTAATATTTTTTTCTTTTTCGCGTTTCCTTCTGCATTCTACACCTACAGGTCTGGTCTCCGCATATTCGAACATCGACCTTTCCAAATTTCGCAGAAGAAAATCATTCGTCACGTCGTGGAGGCAAAAAACAAATCGATTTTCCGGCGGTACATCTCTTTTTTCTTGTGGGTACTCGAAATATTTCCTGCTATACTTTGTATGATTTTTGGATCGACTCTTTTTGCATCGTGACGATTATTGGTTGCCACGGACTGCCGAAATTGTTAACTGGTAAACGATTACTTGCCTGTGTCGTAATTTTATGCTTGTAATTTTATTGTCAATACCCTGTCAAGTCTTGGGTGGATAACCTCCTCATTGGTGATAGGAGAATGTGCCTGCGGAGATAGGAATTTATCTAAAAGTACCTACAGGATTTTGCACAGAGAGTCTTAATATTTCACAACTGTTGTAAAAATATGAAATAGTAAGCCTGTATTGCATTGTAAGGGCTGAAAAGTGAGATAATACTGGTAACATAATGACATACATGGGTAATGTAGCAAATGCCACAAGTTCCATATCAATTCCACGCCCTTTGGACAAGTATAACTTTGTGGAGTGAGGCAAGTAGCAAAAGTATGCGAGTCTTGTTATCTCACCTCAGTTATTATAAAATAATATAATTTTGATTCCAATAGCGAGAAAAGATATTAAAAGTAGAAAAAATTGCGAGTCTCTTACAAATATATTCACTTTGCCACTCTCTTATTTCACTCAGCAATTCCTTAGTTTACGAACTTTGCAAAGGGCTTAATTTTGATCTTACGAGAAAAATAAGAAGTAAAAAATATAATGCTTTTTAGAACTTGTACATATGGATATCACCTTTCTGATTTTTTCATAGTGTCAACTGTAAAATACGTTCCTCAAGACTATTCTGTTTACTGAAACTTTCATTCATTCTTTCATTTTTTTTTCCTTTTTCAATCTTTCATTTTAATTATAAGAAAATATTAATTATTGATTCTTCAACTCATGACGTCACATCTTTCATAAAGGTTGACTTCAATCGATTGAATTTTTTAGTGTAGTTTAAGACATAAATTATTTATTATATAGTTTCTGGCAATTTTACCAATGCCAGTGAGTAGCCCATATTCTTATTCTACTCTTTTATTATTGCATTAAGGTGTTCTAACCAGCTCATACACTGCCATTTTTTGTATTTTAAGCGTAATTCAGTTAGGTATATGCTCCTTCTTTAGATACGTAAGTAAGTTATTACTAAAATAGAATGTCGAGTTCCTCAAAGTTAGACTCAACTCGACTGCTGTAGGCATAATTTGAGAGTGTTATTAGTCTCAGAATAGTGATCCCATTATTTTTAATCTAATTTAGCTACTTAGGAAGTACATATGTATAAGTTTTGTAAAATATTATTTTTTATTTTTGTGAAATTATTACTGAGATATTTACATGAAATTAGGAATATAAGGAATTTGTAACTTTTTTATGTACCTATACTGAATATATTTAATTCTTTTCTAATAAACATTTATAACAGAGTGTCTTTCAAATATCTAAATTCCAATATCAATTGATGATAAATTTCAATAATTGATAATTATTAGGTACCTACACAATTATTATACAATGAGCACACCTGTAAATGGAAATATTCAATTCGTTTAAAAAACGTGATGCTTTAAAGAAATGTCGTTCAATAAAGACAATATGCAAATTATAAAATGAGATTTTTTTCTTCAATTAATCTATAAAATTATAATACAATTTTTATTATTTTTATTTATAAACACGTATCAATACTGAAATCAGAATAACTTTTAATAGCTGGGATAACGGAGAACATTGAACTTAGCACTCTCATACACTCAGTAAAGAATAAAGAAAATGTTTTTATGAACTTTGCTAGATATTTACCTCATACTCAACAATCGTCCAATAATTCACATTAAATATTTTTCTTCATCGTTTAGACTTTAGCCCGAGTCATATTATTAAGGGACAATCGTAAACTCAAAAAAATTTGCTATATTTCTAACTGTTGGTGAGATTGATGGATTGTTCAGTAAACAGTATATGACCGGGACCAATATGTTTTATGTGAAAGAAGATGAGAAACCCGTCCGGTCATACAGAAATATTTGACATAAAGAAGAGAAAAACAATTAATTTAACAACAAATTTGAGTCATTTGGCTGACTATCAAATTGCGTTTTCTAGAAATTCTCCTTTATTTATGGTATTGATTTTGAATGCATTGTTGGGAAATGCCTTTATTTATAGTGAAAATTTTGCAATATTTGATTGAGTATAGCTGAGGAGATTACTGGCAACAAAAAAAGTGAACTTGTCTTTATATATTAAGATACTGACTCACGAACACACTAATACACTAACCCTCAAACAAGTCAACTTAAAAAATTATTTGCTCCAGTTTGGGCGAAGAGATTTGCAATTTTTTGGTCTGTAAATGTACCTTGGAAAAGTTTTCATTTATTGTGAATTTTCGCAATATTTTTTTAATTGAGTAGCTGAGGAGATTACTGGTGACAAAAAAAAAACAAGGACTTCTCTTTATACATTAGATAACCTTTGACTAAGCATATCGACCATTTAATGCCAAAATATACTACGTCCATTTTCAAAAATTCACCAGATGTGAGAAAAAATATGTTATTTTATGCATTTTTTTAGCTGTTAGATTGCTTTAATCGAGTTGGATCTCAAGAAACTTGATTACAGCTTTCATCCAAGTTGACAAAAGCAATAGGATTACTACAAAAGTAATGCAGGTACTGACGTTTCTTTTCTCACCTTTCGTCAATTTTTTTTTTAAAGGACATAGCGCATTTTGGCATTAAGGTATCGATATGGACTAAAAAAAGTGATAAAAACTCGACTACAACATCTAATGATGGGCTAAAGTGCACTGAATAAAATCGTACCATCAAATTAATACAAATGATTAGCCAATAAAACAGCTAAAGAATGAACAACAATAATATACCAAAATATTTTTACTGATTTTTCCCTGAATGCCTATCAACATAATTATATTATCTATTTCCGTTAGTAAAATTCTGCTGTCTCAAGTTGTGACATCAATAAAATACTTATATATGCCTACACTAAAGTGCATCTCATTCCCTCTCAAAGGGGCAATTCGATTCTTTATGAATACATACTCATAAATGCCAGTTCTTCTTTATAAATTACTCGTATAACTGCCAGGTACACGAGAATTCCTTAATGCCTACGGCAAATGTTACTGTATGCACGCTTTTTATCTTCTCTTCTACTTCTGTCGCACGTCTTCAGCCAGAAACCTGTGTAAATGACTACGACCAAACCTAATGAGGGTGTATCTTCTGTAGGTACTCCAGCAGCGATGGCCAGTCGAGCGAGCCAACTCCACCTGCAGACACCCGCCACTCCAGAAACCAACATCGTTCTCCATCATCTCCGCCATCGCCAGACTTATTACCTCCGATACTAACACCACCTTTTGTTCCTCAAACACCCGATCAGAACCTCAGAAATCCACCAGAGCAACTCGACCAGCAACCAGCTTCTCCACCCATTCGAGTGATGACTTCACACAATAATTCAACTTCAGATTTACAATGCAAAAGCGAAAGTAAACCGATTTATTTTAAGGCAATTTTAAATCGTCTACGGGCCCCCAAACGACCAGAAATCGAGCTAATTCGAAAACCACCAGCTCGTCATATGGAATGTCGCAGTGAAAGCAAAGTACTGAACTTGAGGACCAAAAGCAGAACTCCAAGTTCAGCTGACATATCTTGGTTACCATCTCAGCCGCAGCAATCTCATCATTTGTCCAGGCGAGAGAATGCTCGACATTTAACCCCGTCGAACCAATACAAGTCTTACAGCAGAACTGCTGTAGAGCAATGGCGTGATATGGTGCGAGAGCATTACCAGCGCCACCTACCAGCTCATTTGCTCAACCCATACTTGGCTGCAGAGCATACTCCAAGCACATCTCCAGCTCCTAATCCATCACCGGCTTACCTATTCTTTAAAACCTCCTCGCAGAACCAGTCGTTTCAGCCAACCACTGTCAGTTCTCTGTCTCCAGCTCAGCTACTGCTATCTGATGCCAAACAGACGACTAACAATGTTCTTATCGAGGTATCCGAAGTAGATCGAAGATCTGTTTCCAGAAATAATGTACCAGTCACCAAAATAATACTGAAGCCTTTGGCCAGGGCAAAGGCTGGACAAGGAGGAGTGGCGATATCATCACCGGTGTCGACAGCTTACATAAAACGTGGTGATTATGTGGAAATCGAGTACCTTCCAGAAGCCATAGCTGATGTGGGTGAAGGTGGAGTGGCTCTCTCTAGACCCGAGTTGGTTATTCATTTTGTGGACAGAAGAAGAAGATGAAGACGCATTTCTCAGCACAAAGCTAGGATCTAGGATTACTTTTGTACCAAAAATTGATCGACAGGCAGTGATACTATTAGGTTTATTTGGTTTTTGCCAGCATTTATTTTTTTTTCTCTTGAAATGCATTTTTGATTTTTGAGAATAAACTAGATGGATTTTAAGGAAATTGAATTTATTTTTAAATGCTTTTATTTAACTGTAACACGAAGCAGAAAATAAATTTCAAGTAACAAACATGAGTGCGTAGGAGAAAAAAGTTGGATTCGAAAAAAAGGTCACATGAAGCTAGAGCCCATAAACAATATTTTAAAAAATAAGTAATTTTTCACAATATAATTAGATTTGTTTATTTTCATTACCCCCTCTCATACTCGAGACGACATAATTAAAGTTTTTTTTTTTTCTTATGAGTAGATCCTTCCATGTTGGTAAAATTAATTTTTTCTTACTTAGCTCCCAACATCAAATAGAATTTTGTATAAAATCGTCTTCACGAATGCTATCCATTATTATTTATGTGTAACAGTAACACTAACACTTGAATTTTTTACAAGTATATTAACTTTTATGCACAAGCTAAAACCTTACCTAGTCAGCTTCTGGATAAACTATTAGTACATAATATGTAGGTGTCATTATAAGTTCCTACCGTCAAATGGGGTGTATAGGATCAAGAATGTAAATAGGATCAAAACTTCATGGAAAAAGAAAAAAAAATTAATGGATAACCAAACGATCCGATAGAAAGGTATTTAATGAAATACGCCAACAAAATTCATTCGAGACTATGTAGAACATCGTCAAGTTCCAGTCCATTATGACCGATCGTATAAGTTGTTTGACCTCGGAGCGACGTGTGATCGTGACATCAAGGTGTGAGCAGTTCCTTGTCTCGCAAAACAGAAGTATGAATGGTCGAGATGACAATAATCGATTTTCTGAACGTAGAACTACCCGTTATGTGAGACGCCTACACCGTAATAGGTGAAGTTGCAAAAACAGACTTACATTGTTGAAGAAAAATCATTATCAAGTTCAATAAACGTGTATATAAAGTGCACCATTAAAAATATTGTATACAAGGCGTTGACGTTAACTGGGTGATATCTTTCTGAATTCAAAACATTCAGATTAATATTTAATTTTCGAGGGTATTATACTGCTGGTACCTACGTTAAATATTACGAGGCGAGAACGTGGTATTAAGTTAATTTATTTTAGCATTATTAGCAAATCATCCAAAGCTACGCAGTTCCTGCAAATAACCCACTTCCTGAATTTTTTGCATGTTCATAGTATGAACACAAATTACAGCTTTATTAGCCTTTTAAGTAGGCACTTAACTTTGCTGATTGAAGCACATCTTTTAACTCACTTTCTCAAGATATTTACTCAGAACTGGTGAACCGTCAGATTTCTCCAGAGTTCGCACACTTTTATTAATAAAAATAAAGAAAAATAACCCCAATAAAGGAGCCATTGCAAAATAAGTTTTCTCAAATGACAATAACCTTAAATGTGAACGATATTTTGAAATTCTCTGAAAGTTGATAGAAATTATCAACAGAAATAATTCTACACAAAGTCTCTGTCTTTGTAGTAGACCGCATAATCAAAAGCGAAAGTAAAAGTTTTCAAGTGGAATAATCAGACTAATAATTCGCAGCAGATATAATGAAAAAGACATGATAATATTTTATGAAGTCAGGAATTTCATTTAGATTATGTTTGAAAACGATGCTGAAAATGTTACAAACGTGTCAAAAAAATTGCATTCCAGAACTTTTAAGGCGAACGATATTGATCGTGAATTATCACTACGTAATTATGAAAAGCTACATAATATTATAATTAGGATGAGCTAAGAGCCCAAAGCAAATAAACTCCTTCATGCCTCAATACTTGGAACACACTGAAACAGAATAAGTGATTTTTTTCTCTGTGAGAAAACTGCTTATCAAATAATTATCTGCATAATTGACCAAATGTCAAGTTGAAAAAATTCGTTTGTTCCTATACAATGCTAAATTTTCTGGAACTTATAGAAAACGTATTAATATTAATTCTATTAATACCATTTCCTCAAAATAGAGATTTTATTTTTCAAATGTCTAAAACCTCTGCCACGCCCAATTTTTGAGATAGATGCTTCTTCAACTATCGTATTCGTCATTTAATATTGAATAAAAAAATATAAAAAATTGATTTTAATTTCCTTCATCCAAGAGTACGAATTCTCAAACGTCCCAAACACGATCAAAATCAGTCAAAAGTCGAATCACGTAACCTAGGTACAGTGCACTCGTGAATGTTCAGATGATAGTCCAGTATTATTTTCCTTCAAAATATATGCATGCAACTTTTTCGTCCCGTTCGTTGTTTCAAGTCTATTGCCAATTTATGAAACTCCTGAGTTGGTATTTTGCTGTTTTATTCAGGATGCCTTTACTCAATTCAACTATCTAATTCAGTTTTCAATTTCTCAACTCATTCACAGAAGTTTCGATAAAAATGTTATTTTTATCGCCGATTGTTCCCCTCCATGGGATAACTACATCTATGCCTTGGTTTTGATTCCTAGCCAAAGAATCCGGTACTTGAACAAAATTATAAAGAAAATAAGATTTTATCGATATGTATCCATAAAAGAATTAAATCGGATTGTTGCACCTTTGACCATTTTCTCAGAATAAAACTGGTTGCTATCACGTTAAAGTTGTTTATGCTACCGTTTAATAACTTGGATGTACAATAAAATTGGGTTTATTAAGGCCATTAATTCTACGTCGATGACCAAAATTAAAATAAGATGCATTTTCTATTAGTCTATTATCGATTAATTTTAGTTTCTCTTTCGAAAACTTCTTTCGCTAAATGATCGATGCATAAAATATGCCTATTTTAATTTCTAATCCTATTTTCATAAGAATATTTTCAATTACTTTCCTACTTATCGGATTCGTTGCTGAAGTTGGTAATTTTATCGAAAGATTGTATTTTAATCAGTTAAAAGGAAAGTGGTGTTTGAGTTTACGTCGAATACTCATATTTAATACATTACTATTTTAATTTCTCTAGATTTGTTATTCGGTTTAAACTGCACGAGATTTTAATAGCATTTTATTATCATTATTATCAACTGACTTAATTTATTCATTTAAATAATATTTATCAGGCATTCTGGATTGCTGTACCGTGAATTTCTTTCAGCTTATTTGTTACACCACATTGAAAAATATGTTTCATAAAATCTTAAAATAACTTACACGTTTTCATCTTTAAAAAAAAATGTCTGCAGAAAAAAAAATTAGTGTCCCTATTTTTCAAAACACTTTTTCAAGGTGAAAAGCTGGGCGTGTAGCTTATTATGACTTGAGATTATTTACAAGGTTCTAACAACTTAACTGACTGTTAAACCAATTAGATAAACCGAACCTTAACGCCACTCAGTTAAGTTCACCCTATATTCCTAATCATTGCTTTGTACGTATAATAATCGGAAAAATTGTATATTTTGTTGCAGAGTAGAACACCTAGCCAGTGAAGAAGACGCCCCATACAAAAGTCTGCCATTCTATGGCGGTGCCAAAGGCAAATACTTGCTGATACACCCGTCCGGTCGAACGTCCATTACCAATCGCAACCCGTCATTTTATGGCATCAAAGACGAAGAAGACGAGGAGGAGGATGTCGGCATGGAAAATGAAAGCAGTTCTGAGGAAAGCGAGGCGAACAGCACCACAAATGGCTCTGGTCAAGGAGAGGATAACACCGGAGTATGCGTCGGCTTACCTCCAGACAATGCATCAGTGGCTGAAGCCAAGCCCGTAGGTCTAGCCGTCGCTGGACCCGGTGGCGTAGCTTCGTCTAAGCCTGTGGGCACAGCTGTAGTTGGACCTTACGGGCTGGCAGTGGCAAAACCAGTGGCCACAGCCATCGCTGGAGTTCCTGGCGCTGAACAGTTAGTCGGTTTGGGATCGAAAAAATCTCGACCTTACAAGCCACATGCCTCAGCTGTGCCAACTATCACCAATAAAACAAAGGAGGACCGGTCGGCCATAATTGGGCGCAGCGTTCAAAATCGACCGCAATTCGAATATTCTAATTCAATTCCGCAAGGATATAATGTCATTTACGTTCCCATGTATATGCCCAACAATGCACGTCCATTGAGACACTAAGTGCTAGCTCATTCATCAATCTTAACAATAATGGCCAAGTGTAGATATGGAGGGCTTTGGAAAGTTACTTAGAAGAAGAGGAAATTAAGTCAAAATACGAGTCAAAAGTGTTGATACTCGTACTATACGAGTATGTATGCTGAACACCTCAAAGTAGACAGAAGAAATTATTTACATGGACTCTTAATTAATTAAATAAGATATTTTTCATTACTAATACCTCCTATCTTTAAACCTATAGTACTGCCAGTATGTAGACCTTTTTCAGTTGAATGGTAGTATTAGCATAATTTATTTTGTCTATGTGAGCTTGATTATTACAGAATTACTTAGAGACTAGTCCATAAAACAAGTGCATCTAAAATTTATTACTAAAAATTGATGTTAGTCATTTGTGTTTTCATTTCGTAAATTTTCACCCATACAAAATCGAAATTTATTTTAATCACGAAAATCAAAGGCGAACTTTGAGGAGCAACTGGAAAGGCTATGTCGCCTTATAAGAGCTTGAAGGCCCCCGATAAAATTGAATTAGCCCCCTCCCAAGCTTTTAAGAAAATAAAGAAAAGTTTGTCATACTAATCTGACCATTTTTTTCTTTTTCAAATTCATTTTTAGAACTTATTTTTCCATGCACAACCTCATATTAGAATTTTGACTTGATTATCTTTAATTCGAATGCTGTAAAAGTCCACCATATTGAAAACAATTTTCTGAAAACGGTACTTTTTAGTCTGACATCTTCTTTACCTTGAACTATAGACAGCCATATGTAATTTCCATTAAGGTTTATTGTAAAGCTTCCCTATGGGTAAATCACGGAGAATCTTATTCCTTTGATATAAAAATAATCATACTGTGACTCACAGTGCTACTGATATCCCAAAAATGCGAAGAGCCACGGTAAAAAAAAAAAAAAAAATAAAGAAGATCTTGGACTTGTACCGTATGTAGTGCTGAAAGTAAAAATTACTCTTCTATCAAAAGACATCAAACTTTCCAAAACTGTGTTAAAAAGTGATGCATTGCTCAATTTAAATGATGAATTTTATTGAATTTTATGTACCTTGGTAATTTTATTTTAGTATCATTATTAGTATAATTAGATATTTATTTTCTTTAAATTTTAGCCTGATGAACTACTGTGCATTTATTATTGTGTAATCATCTAACTTTTAAGTCGTCTCATAAATTTCTCCTCGTTGTTTTAATGCTCTAATAACTGGCTTTTATTTTAAAATTTCATATGAAACTAAATGAAAATTTTTATACATTTTAGTAAACTGTTTCGATCATTTTGTCATTTTTTATGATTCTGTTTAACCTATTATTTTCTTATTTTCTTTTAAATTGAATCGAAGCTGTAAAGTGTGTATTCGTGCTAGTAGTAAATATTCTCAAAGTATTACCTATTTTTTACACTCGTATCATGAGACATACCAAACTATCATAATGCTTTAATGTTACCTCTCAATGTACAAAATGGTACAAAATTAGTACAAAATAATGAGACTGGTTTCAAGTTGATCGGTTGAAGTGGGGTGCTAGCATATCCGCAGCGCCTCATAACGTTTCTTTGAATAACTCTTTGTGGATGCCGGTACAAACTTTTTTTTGCGATACAAAACGGTACAAAATGAGTACAAAATTCCTAGCATACTTTGCACCAATTCTGATGGAGTGGGGGTGCTGACAACATGAAGCTGTTTTTTGCTCTCCTTTAAAATTTGGAAAAGTGGACTTATCGGTCCTTTTTGCATATCACTACTCATATTGAAAGTGAATTTCAATTTAACTCGAATTTACATATTGACGGCTTGTAAATTATTATTCTTCAATACTGCACGAGTACAATCTAGATAAGTTGTCAAAAAAAAAAATCCATATAAGAGTAGGTGAGATATTTCGTCGAGTAATGAATTCGCAAAAAAAAAAAAATATCGCTGTTCAACTTTTCCCTAACGAATTATTTCTGTTTCCGATGTTGCGTGTTTTACAATACGTTTTATGGCAACACTGATGAAACAACCAGTTTCGATGGAGTTAAAGTGGTTGCATCGTTGCTACTTCGTAGGCATAAGGTTTCGTTCTTCGTAAGTTGACGTTTTATCACATTTTTTATAACTTATAAATTTCTAATTGATCCAACAAAACGCTATTGCCTTTTACTCATTTGAATCGAACTGGTATATTAGAAGAGTTTTTGAAAAGATAAAACTTGATAAAAATATTGGATAAATTTGCACAAAATACGTACTACAGTACAATGTAAGGGCGAGAAAAAAAATTGAGTCTCCCGAGAAATAAAATGATAAAATTATTGCCTGATGTTTTTAAAAATACCAGGGAAGAAATCGGCCTCAATGTTAATTTCAAGAATATTTGAATTTTAATGTGTAGACCAATGAAAGAACATCAGATTAGTACTCAAGTATTTTTATATGTACTTGGTTGCTGCTGAAAAGCATGTTTACATTTTAAGTATTAACAAATCCAACCTGAATTTTGCCTGGGTTTTTCAATGGCAATGAAAGTCTTTTTGAATTCTACCCAGTTTTCAAGAATTACTTTTCAACATCAATATTAGTAGGCTACTTAATTCAAGCAACAATATATTGTTAACTTACTCGATGATTTCATAAACTGTTCACAAGAGGTTTGCATTATCATCAAAAAATATAATATATCTTTGCTCTCATCACTTTATCTTCATGCCGGCCATAAATAATTAAACTATAGCGATTAGCGAATGCATGAATGCATAAATTACGGATGAAATTTTAAAAATAGTGAAAAAATAAGTACATTTCATAAAAAATTCACATTTGGCGGACTATCGTTAACCTTCTTGTTAAAACAGGTTCGTCGATGGTTTAGCTGTGATACCTTAAATTGCAAAATGCTAACATTGATATTACGAGTATGAGCTCGATTCGAATTTCTCAGTATTTTTGCTCCACTTCTAAATGCAAAAAAATGTTCATAATTGATCGAAAACGTGGGAAACGTCCTACATTACTCTTTTGGAAGTTATAGTCTTGATGATTTCAGAATTTTAGCAGCCAAATTTTAAAATCAGTGATACCTATAGTTAAATAGACGAATTAAATTTCGATGAAGTGAAAAAAGAAAATTGAGTAACTTAGACATGTCGAGGATGTTTACAACAGAATTGTGTAGCAAAGGGGTGTAAGCAATAACTATATGCTTAACAAAAAAGAGATGTTTCAGAATGAAAAACACTAGCGCAACCAGCGCCGGTTTAAAGCTTCGCAGGCCCGGGGCCCTGATAGCCCCCTCAGATCAAAAACTTTTGCCTCTATAACTTGAAATAAAAATCATTGATCAATTTTTTGTAATACATACTTAAAAGTCTATTTGAAAAAAAAAAGTTTGCTCCATCTTTCAGCCCCTCAAATACCACACTTTTGTGGGTCTTGCATGTCTATAAGGTGTATGCATGTATGGTTTTTTTGCTCAGTCTTCCCACTCCTTAGACCTCAAATCTTTTTTCGATGGATGAATTTCGCCTGTCTTTTTACGTAGGCAGATACCTTCGTGAAGATTAGCTACTCATCTGCTCCGTCCAACCTGTCAATGAATTTTTTATTACAGAAATGAAATGCGAAGAACTCGATGTCTGCCTATTGAGAGGGTTCGTGAAAATTATGCATCATATTTTGTTGCAGATAATTAAAAAACGAATTCGTGCAGTCGCTTCTTTCAGTTTGATGGTCAATGAACCTGTGTGGCCTGCATACGGGTTCAACATTATAAAAATTTAGTCTATGAAGAAATGTCTTTCATATGAGGGCTTTGTAGGGGGTAAGGAAAAGAACCAGCGTAGATATTATAGACCAGATCAATGTAGTCATACTAGAATTTTCAAGTAAACTTTATTTGGAAATTAATTCTGACCACTAACTGGAGAGAATTTTGGTTTTCAAGCAAAAAATAATGCAAAGTATTATTTTAAATGAGCCATGCACCGGCGGCTTTGCATTGCTGGCCCTTTTTATCGCGGGGGGAAGGGAGAGGAAGTATTCCTCTCTCTCTCCCGCCCACGAGCTGTTGCGCATGCGCAACATAAATTCACTCTCATCAAAGAATGAGAGCAACGCTGTCAGTCGCACGACAAGCGACAAGACAGTGTTGAACGACGACTTCAACGATTAAGTCCTCTGGACGTTAAACGAACATTAATTATAAGTTTATATTAAGTTTCTCCCCTACCACCACATGGTAGCAGATGACGTAGGACTATCTAGGAAAATTTTAAGTTCCTCCTAAATTTTCCTACCTACTATTGGGCCCGAAATTATTTCCTCGAACTAATTTCCTTGTAATTTTTCCTTGAAAAATTCCTTAACATTCCACACACTCTCTCTACTAGTTAGAATGACTTAAGTTTGACTAAACTTATGGACCCCCCATTCGTCTCACCCCCACACATCATTAACAAATGATCCTCTCACTCTCGACTTTCAAGTACTTATGACGTCGGAAATTGATGAGGCTGTGTGATACGAATTTATTAAAAATTGAAATACATTCAATCCTAATCAAACATATCCTTTATGTTTTCTCTCATTATGAGAATAAACTCTCATTATTGGCGTCTTAATAAAATTTTCTTCCTTAGAAAATTTTTTCAAGCCGCCCCCAGCTCGTAATTCAACGGAAATATTATTTCCTTATGGTAACTGTCCAAAAAATTGAGCACTCAATTTTTTGCACAGCCCCCAGTTACGAGCTTCATAATCCTTTTCAAATCCAAACCTGAAAAATTATTTCAAACTATTACTCACGCTCTACAACATTCAACTTGTATTGCGTCATCCTTTCGTCACCTCCATCGACGATAAGCAATCGACACTCGACTGTAAAACAGCCGAACCAATCTGGCCTTGACTCCTCACAATTTGATGGATATCTTAGCCCTCGATAGCCCTATCGACATGGTTCAACAACCAAAATTATTTTTCAGTTGAGAACCATCGATTGCCATGTTCCAAATTTTTAATTTGAACCTCAATCATACTTAAACAAGTACCACGTTTAAGTGCGCTTTACTCGCGAGCTATTACCTCGCCCCCGTTGTCATATTCACCGTTTCGGCACTAGCAACGGCCTATGGCCGCAGCGTACATACCGTTCAATTTGGCAACAAAGCATCAGCCGATCTCAGATCGCCGCTGCAAAACACCTCGCTTCAAGGCCGAGCGAAGGTTTTCGCAGGCTCGTAAGCTCCGCCTCCAAACCAATTGGACGGCAAAACGGAGGTGCGTACGTGATCTTGTTTCACTACTACACGCAAAAATGTTCAGTGGCGTTACACACACGTACACCACACACACTCAACACAACGAAAGTGACCTCATTTTTGTACACCTGTGCATGAGTGTGCGTGTGCATTTACACACAAAATTCGGCACTACTCATCGAGTAGTGGGAACAAGTTCCAAGGCCAAAATTATTGGAACCGAGCAAAATCGACGACCGCGCGGCGTTCCACGCCAGCTCACTTGTTCATTTTCTGATGTTGAGTGAAGTCGAATTTCGTGCTCGCCATTTTTTCGTGCCTCTTTGAATTTTGATTTATTGTGTTTTTGCTATACTTAACTGTGTATTTTCATTTATTTCTTGTTTATCTAATGCCTTTTCGTGTTCGCGCCATTTACACATGTGCAAAACAAGTAAAACTTAGTGCAAGTGCGTTATTTTTCGCACTAGTTACCTTGTTGTTCTTGTGCGCTTTAAACTTTTTTTTGTGGGCTCTTGAAAGGCCCTCTGATCCTTTTGCCCATTCCATCGTAAATCGCGAACAATCCGCGGAATCCTTGCGCCGACACATTTCGCCGCCTGATCCCGCACCCCGCTGTCATTGTCCACCGCGATCGTCGCGCCCTGCGCCATCTGCGCAATCAGTGCCGCGACCGGGTTCTAACCTTAACCCATCTAACGCTGACACCGAGAGCGATTCCGATCGCACAATCCACGAACGTGTACGCTTCGTATACGGTGCGCCAACTGCGCCACCGTCGTACGATAGCCTCCACAGCCACCAACATTAAACACTGTCACAGTGCATCCCAGCTTCATCGAAAACATCCGGAACGCGGTTCTCGCGTCCGGTCGAACCGCCGTCACGTCACCTACGAAGCGAAAACGTGACGATTCGACCGAAGAACTGCGGAAAAAGTTGCGCTCTAGGCGCCAACGAATGCAACAGGTGCTCTTCGACATGGCCGATCCCTCAGAGGAACCCATGGACGTCGCTGACGCAGGCACCCCCGACAACCACCCAAACAATGACATGGATACATCACGGCCGCCTTCACCTTCGATGCTACCGTCCCCGTCTCAATTCGGCGACACAGCAGAAGGATCGTTGACACCACCGCCCGTATCCTACACACCGCCGCCACGTGAAACACGTACACCACCACTGGTGACACCGACGGATATCATCAATCCCGACGGAGCGCCAGTTATAGACTTACGCGACCGAATCACTCCAATCACGGCAGATAGGTCTTCGACCGAGCACCCAGGCGAAGAGGATTTCGATCGCCTCTTTGAAGCGATTTCGGGAGACTTACCAGAAGACACTGATAACGTCTCCGAAGTATCAGTCCGCACCGGACGTAGCGTGCTTCTTCGAGACACAATCACGGTAGAGGTCCCGATCACAGAACGTGACCTCTCCGGATTCGTTCTCAACGATCAGCTGGGTATTGCCACCTCTCCAGGAGGTCGGCAATATACCGAGCGCGCAGTTGTTGAAACTCTTCGAGCCCAAAACATTCCTGCCGAACAGTCGGACAATTCATCTGACGATGAATAAACCGAACAACTTCGCCGACTGGACCCAGTCCATTCGGACGAAGAAGCAATCATTATGGGCGAAACAACGGAATGCGCCGTAGCAGCCCAATATCGACATTGGATTAAAGGCGCGCAAGCCTCGCTTGCCCGCCTCAACAACAGCGCCGAACCAGCGCTTAGCACCCAATTCCGCCCTCTAATACGATTACTACAAGAACACGTATCCGACATTGACAACGTCAAAGACGGAGTCACACCGGCACTAATTGCACGCGGCTGCGGTGTACGCGCTGAACTGAAGAAAGAAATTATCTACCTTCGTCAGCTCCACGACAACGCTCTCGCCCGCGAAAAGATCGATAAGGCTAAAGCAGATCAGGTTCAGCGTAACCTTGACAAAATCAGAGCTGAACAAGAAGCCGCTATCCAGCAGCAACTTGCACGTGAGGATCGCGAACGCGCCATTCGCGAGATGAATGCTGGTTTCGCCACCCGCGCCCGGGATCTTCACAACAAATCTATGAAGCTTCTCACGGTACACGCCTCCTTAAAAATCCAGATCGACCTCTTCGAAGCCGACCTTAAAAAGGCAACCGGTTTCATGTACATACCATTTTGCGAAATGCATGTACCGGAAGTAACACCGCAAAACTTTTTGCGAATCCAGAATGCCTTCCCACCGCCAAAAACCAAAAAGACGACATCGTCGGCTTCACCAGCAGCTGCGCCATTTCTCGAAGCCGCCCGAAGATTGGACACAGGCCCGTCTGCCGCCGATCAAGCTGCCGCCGGCCCATCAAATCAACCCATACCCCCTCTTATGGGGCGACCACCACTCGTTCGTCGATATAACGTCAACGAAGATAACCCATTTACGAGTAAGTCAATTAGTACTAATACTAACCCTTCACCCCCCAATGTGGACGTAAATACTAACATCCAGCCCTCAGCACCAGGCCCTTCAAAAAATTTGAAACGCCCCAACACACAGGCCGTTAGTACCACCACTCAAAACCATAAAACTCGTACCCCAAGGGTAACCATAGCTACTCAAACCTCCCCCAAACCAAATGAAAATTTAGATTCAAATTCAATTGACGAAACACAACCAGCAAATAAAATTGCTCGTTCGTCCGACCCCCCTGTACCCTCGGTACAAAAAACAGTTCAAAGTTCAACGAACTTTACTACAGCTGTTTCGACACAGTCGGAAATTCAAATAAATAATCATGCCCCTATGGCACAGCCTCATATTAGTGCTACTAATAATAATAACCAAATAGTCTCGAACTATTTTAATACTATTTCGACCAGCGAAATCCCGCTCAATTTATCGAAAAATAATAATATCTCCCCATGCAATTCGACACAATCGAATATGAATAATATTGAACCAAATTTGACTCGATCAAATCAATTTATTCCAAATGCACATCAAGTGCCTATACAAATTAATACATTCACACCCCCCTCTGGTAACTCGACACCATCGGTACGTCCTACCGAGCGAAATCAGGTAGCCGTTTATCCACAAAACCAAAACTTAGTACCTGTTACTAATGTACATTATCAACAAAACACCCGCGTTGCCACGCCATCATCAAGTCATGGAACCGTCCCACCATCACTTGACGGTAATATCTCAGCTACCGCAAACGAGACCACTGACCCTGCGTCAGCTCCACAACCTTCCACCCCCCATGTAGTCGTAAATAATCCGATCCAAAATCCATTACAACTACCGTTACCAGCCTTCGCCGATCATATGCCTCGCCTTTGGCAAGTCGATCCAACAAAAGTATATGTCCCTCCGTGCGTTAAAGCTCCGAAACATACTTTAGATATTTTTAAGGGACAACTCACAGAGTACCCTGGCTGGATCACAGCGTTTGGTCAATACATTCATTGCCAAACCAACTTAATGATCCCTCAAAAAATTCAAATGTTGAAAAATCACTTGTCACCCGAAATTGCGAATCAGCTAAGCCAATTCGCAAATGACGCCGACGGTTATGAAGAGCGTCTTCAATACCTCCATAAATGTTTCGGTGACGTTAGTAAATTACGAATAGAGTTGAGACAACAAATTTCCAATTTCTATTCACCCACGGCTTCAGCCAACGGAATTCGCAATGCTGTAGACAAGCTGGAGTCCCTTATCAACCGATATAGGAAATATGCCCCCGTCATAGACGAGGAACAAATGTTCACCACTATCGTAAATAAATTCCCCGCTAGATGTTACCAGCTAACACTACCCAGTAAGGAACGCACTGTCAATAACTTATTTACAGCCTTACGGGAATGGGTCGATTTGCAAGATATGGACTTTAGCTCTAGTCAACCGCCAAAACAGAATCAAAGCAATTCTCGTAATAAGCCCAACCAACCATTTAACAATAATCGAAATCCTCGTAACCCAACAGCTGAACCCGTTTCAGTTTTTAATACTCAACTTTCGAAGTCAGACGGTAAACCGCCCTCGAATAACAAGCAAAATAGCAAACCTAAAAAATCCAATAATAATTCTTCGAATTATGTTCCCACTACACGACTTGAAGGTAATACGAGTAATCCTTTTCCAGATGGCGTACCACTTGGCTTTGCCAAAATGAACACAACGCCAAAGGCGCCCTGCGTCTTCTGTCAAGGGCCTCATCACTCGTTTCTGTGCACAACCGTTAATACGATTGCAGCTCGCCAGTCCATCGTTGATGCACGACGTATTTGTCCATTTTGCCTCCAACCGCATCGAGCTGAATGCAAACAAAAAGAAAAAATTGTTTGCAAATGGTGGCATTGCCTGCGAAGAGGCACACACAGCGCAGCTTTCTGTCGGACAGCTACCTGGCCCATTACGGACGCAATAGTCCGTGAATGGTTTCGCCAGTTCAACGAGAAAGTTACCCGCGCTCAAAGTAAGAAAAGTCTATTTTCTTCCGTCAGTAATGAAGCTCATTCATTTACTAATTCGTCCGCTGTTCTACAGACCAGCAACCACGACGACAATAAGATGCCTGCGATCGAGGCCAATGCCTCTCGCCCATCACTTGACCACTTCTCGAGACCATACCCAACCGTCGACATCGCTCTGACCAAGTCACAACTGGCCAGTTTACCAAAAAAGAGTAAGTCCGTTATTTATCATATAAATAAAGAAACAAAAAATTGTCTTTTAACCTTTACGACTGTTGTGCGCTCCCCAGCTACTAAGACAGAGTTTTCTGTAAATGGTTTCTTAGATAGCGGCAGCGCCGCTACCTTTCTCCTCGAGAAAGTCTCTAACAACCTAGCCCTAACAGGTGAATCTATCCTCACCCAATTAAGTGGCATATCTAATGTTGAATTAGAACCTTTTTGGTCAAAGCAGGTAAATTTCGAATTTTTCGAAAATAAACACAAATCTGTTCTTATGACGGCTCGCACGATACCGTCTATAGCGTGGAACCTTCCACAAGTTAATGAAACTTTATTTCACCTCCACTTCCCTGGCCATGCCGATAAAAAATTTTCACGTTTACCAGATAAACATGAAATCCACATTTTAATCGGTAATGACCAGATGTGGTCATTTATTCATGAATCAATTCATTTAAGTCACCCGACTAATTTAATCCGTACCAGTTTTGGGTGGATGTTAGCCGGAACTCAATTTGCGGACTATGAAGACCAGATCTTCATACCGAATTTTTTCAACACACCTAACACCATTGAAAATTTGTGGAAGTTAGAAATCCTTGGTATTGAGCCACATAACGCAGCTACTACCACCGATGAATTGAATGCTTTAGCTCGTTTTTACGCTAATATAACTTTAATTAATAGTCGGTACCAAGTGCGTTGGCTCTACAAATATGATCCCCCAGATCTAGCCGATAATTTTAAAGTCGCTCTTAAAAGGCTAGAAAGCACTATGAATAAAATTCGAAATAATAGTGCATTTTTACTTCGCTACCAAGAATATTTCGTAAACTTGTTAAGTTCGGATATGATAGAAGAAGTAACTTTAGATAAAGGAGAACACATAGTGTACTATATGCCCCATAAAGGCATATTAGATTTAACTAAATCGACACCTCTGAGAGTTGTGTTCGATGCCTCTGCTCATGCTAAATGCTGTCGTAGTCTTAATGAATGTTTATACAAAGGAACAAGTTTCCTCTCAAACATTCTACTTTTATTTTTTAATTTCCAAAAATCTGATGTAGCGATCATCGCTGACATCCGCAAAGCCTTTCATCAGATTGGCCTTCATCCTGATGATAGAGACGCGTGTCGTTTTCTATGGGTCAAAGACCCATCTAAACCGGTTACTACTGACAACCTGATTGTCTATCGATTCACTCGCGTCCCTTTCGGAGTTATCACTTCACCTTTCATGTTAGCAGCCACTTTACTTTTCCATTACCAAAAAGTCGATCCTGATTTTCATGATAAATTTGCTAAGCATTTTTATGTCGACAACTTAGTCACGTCAGTTGAAAATGTCGACGAAGCCAGAAAATTATACGATCGCACGAATCATATATTCGCTCTGGTTTCCATGGAATTAGCACAATGGGGCACGAATGACCCGCTCTTTCGTGATTATTTTGGCAAAGATGTCAAACTTAATGAACCCATTAATCGTACTTTAGGTTTAATGTGGGACATGGATAAAGACATACTCTTTGTCAAACCCAAAATCCCTAAAAAACCAGTCAACACAAAACGGAACGTATTGAAATTCATTTCAGCAGTATACGATCCGATTGGCTGGTTTGCCCCGGCACTACTCCCTTCTCGTACTTTCGTTAAGTACTTATGGGAACTTGGTTTAAAATGGGACGAAGAATTTCCACCTCATTTATTCCATATCGCCCAACAACTAGTCGAACATATTAACCAAACATTTGATTTCGTCTTCGACCGAAAATTATTTTCCCTACCCTTCAATCCCGATTTCGTACAACTCCACTGTTTCGTCGATGCATCGCAAATTGCTTATGCATTTGGTTTGTATCTACGACTGACTAGCTCAGACGAATCGCACATTGAAGTACGCTTGCGCTTTGGAAAAAGTAGGATATCGCCAACCAAAGAGATGACGATACCCAAACTCGAACTGATGGCCGCGCTCATCGGCTCGAGAGCCATAACTACCGTAAGAGAGCTTCTAAAATTAGAACACTCGCCCGCGTACTTATGGTCTGATAGCAAATGCGTGCTCACATGGCTCCTCGAACGTAAAGTTGTGACAACTTTCGTAGCGAATCGTATCAAAGAGATCAACGCAGTCCAAAATTTGGCCTGTCGTTATGTCCCTAGTGCTGACAATCCAGCCGACATTGCGTCCAGAGGAGCTACTGCGTCAGAATTATCTCGGTCACTGTGGTGGTCGGGTCCAAACTGGCTGCACCTCTCCGCAGATCATTGGCCGATCACGGATTTGCACATCCTATCTGAAAAGCCGGAAACCGACCTTTCAGAAGATACGTTTGTTGGAGCCACTCTTCGAATCCAGCTTCACGCTTGCACCCAGATTCGAGCCACAATGCCGATCAAAGAATCAGCATTTTGGGACACACCAGTAAACGCCAAGCGTTTACGCTATCAAAAATCGACTCGTCGAAAAATACCTCATTTTTCACTCGTCCCGCATACACAGGACTCTGTTGTAAACCTCCCTGATAACACAGATTATCTGAACCCTATCGACTTGTCTACGACTAACAGTCCGGACACTTCGTCAACCACTTCTTCCATACAAACAGACCCACAGGCTGCTAACAAACTTTCTGATAATATTTTACTGAAAAATAAACCTCTCTATGAATTTGAATCGTTTTCAAATTTTACTGGTGATACTCCGTTCGGCATCATTTTAGAAAACTTTAACGAACTTAAAGTCCTCATTTCAAAATTTTTGAAATATATTCACGCTTTACGAGTAATGTATTTCCGTCAGAGACGAAAACACTTTGCATTACCTTCAACTGATAAGACTTGGGCTATCATGCCTCTTACCAAATCAAACGCACTCCTCGCATATATTTGGGCAGATCAGAGAAAATATTTTTCTAATCTCATTGAAACATTAACCAAGGTTAATGCCCCCGAATATATTCTCTACGAGAAGTTTCACATTTTTATAGACGACAGCGGCATTTTGCGCATGAGAAACTATCTACCCTTTTCGACTTTCACTGGCGACGTTCAGTCCCCAGTGTTACTACATCCTAAGTCGCACCTCCTACGACTCATAATTTTGGATTTGCATACATCTCGTTGTCATGCAGGTACAAAATTTACTACGGCTCTCTTTCGGCGACATTACTTTGTCCCCAAAGGCGCCAAACTTGTTGCCCACATTTTACGCAAATTTTGCTTAAAATGTGCGAGCAATAATAAAAAGCCTTTTCACCAGCCTACGCACGCTCAAGTCCCAGACTTTCGCTTGCTGCCTTTTACGAAACCATTTTCGTACGTCGGAGTTGACATTTTCGGTCCCTTCCACACCTTCGACAACTATTTGCCGAAGAAGAAAAATGAGATCTCAGCCCCTACTTCCCCTATAAAGAAGTATTGGGGCCTCATTTTTACCTGCCTTAGTACTCGTGCAGTACACATAATGGCACTCCCTTCTTTAGACTCACAAGAACTATGGCTATGCTTTGCGTCATTTTTTGCCGATCGTACTACACCAACTCTGATACTATCAGATAATGCTCTTCAGTTTAAACTTTTAGCAATGTACATTCCTCAATTCTGGGAATCCCTTCTTTCAACCGATACCGTATCAAAGGGAATTTCTGACCACAACATTCAATGGGTGTTTACACCAGCAAAAGCTCCCTGGTATGGTGGAGTTTACGAGCGTCTTATTGGTCTCATCAAAGATGCGTACTATAAGACACTCAGCCACCATCCAGTCCTGACTAGACTCCTACAGTCTACGTTCAAAAGCATTCAAATTATGCTAAATGAGCGGCCGCTTTGCCCGTCGGCTGACGAGGCTGAGCAAGTAGCCCTCACTCCCGCTCATTTCCTACAAGGAAATTTAGGGATTTACAAATTTAACCCGAATTTACTTTCCAGCGATCAAACGCCTACAGCACAACAGCTGAACCGTTTCATTCGTCAAAACGAACAGTACACAAATCAGCTGTGGAAGTGCTGGCGGCAACTTTATTTGACGCACTTAAGAGAGAAAATTCCAAAACCACTGCCCAACGCTTATCGAACGGCCCCAAGTTGGCCCAAAATAGGCGACCTGGTGCATGTTTTAGACTATCAGTCCAAACCAGGAGTCTATAAATTGGCCAAGATCATAGATCTTGTTGAATCCCGCGACGGCGCTATACGTCACGCGAAGATACAATTTGCCAAAGGCTTCATTTCTGAGCGACCACTCAAATTTCTAGCCCCGCTAGAAATGGCCGACCGAACCTCAGAAAAACATTCAACAACTTTACAGCAATTTGTTTGCCTTAATGCGAAAATTGTTTCGCAAAAATCATAATTTGAGTTCGTCGTCATTTATGATTTTAGTAAATTTTCTTCGAAAATTTCTCCACTGCGTTTCATCCCTTGAAACACCCCAAGCAGTCTCTACGAACACTTACCTGGGCCAACTTTACCAAAACCGACCCATAGTCTTCGTACCCCGCTGGTTTCTTCGAAATCAACTAAGTCGATTAGTCCGATAGGTACCTGCAGGAGGAGATCTTTGTTACTCATTGCAGTCGATCTCCCCGGTCACAAAAACCTGCCCTCAGGGTTCAATCAGCCTCTTCTGTTGAATGCTGATAATCCGCTAGGCGAGTAGGTCAGTAACCTCGATCACATGTCGAGAGTTCACGACCTCTCGGTTCACTAGTAAGGCAGTAGGAAGCGCTGCGCACAACAGTGAATTACATACGAGTATCTATCATTCGAAACCGTCATTTCGAACATTACCTGTTTCAATGTGTACTTGAATCTTGAGTATGATTACTCTAATTCACTGTTTCCTCAACTAATCTCTTGTCTTTTTTTCTCCTTTCAGAATCCGACGTCTACCACACAGCCAAATGAACGTAAAAGACTATAATTTCTGTTCCTTTTTTTATTTTTATTAAGAATTCTTGTTTTTCGGGCCACATTAATTATTACGAAGTCATTTATTTTTACTTTTTTACTTTTCCTTACGTGGTCCCGATATTTTTTGTTTTCAGTTTAAGTTTTGACTGTTCCTTTTCTTTCCTATAATACATGAGTTTTGTACCACAGAACCTGACTTATTATTTCACGACTTAGGACCGACTGGACATTCGACACTGCTACTTATACCCATTTAAGAGCTGGCTTATTCGGGGAAGCTTCAATAAATATATACAGCTACATTCACTCCTTCTGAGGAATGTACCTTAGGACTGGAAGGGTTAGAGACTCGTTCCAGTTGATAACTGCTCGGACTTTGTCCCACAGTTATCGGAATACTCCAGCTTCAAGCTGTGAAGTCTTTGACTTCTAGCTATGTTGCTCGGACGACTTCCAGCACCTCGAGGTGCCGCACTGGGCACCGCCCCCAGTATCGCGGGGGGAAGGGAGAGGAAGTATTCCTCTCTCTCTCCCGCCCACGAGCTGTTGCGCATGCGCAACATAAATTCACTCTCATCAAAGAATGAGAGCAACGCTGTCAGTCGCACGACAAGCGACAAGACAGTGTTGAACGACGACTTCAACGATTAAGTCCTCTGGACGTTAAACGAACATTAATTATAAGTTTATATTAAGTTTCTCCCCTACCACCACACTTTTCCCCTGGTATCACATGTTGCTATTATGCTGCCTTCTCTCATTTTGACTAATACAAAAAATTAAATGACTTGCTTTGCTCATATTTTGCGATTTTAGGATTGAATGCTGCAGTTTATACAAAAATAATATTGGTAGTATAGGGTTAAAGTTGTTTTGAATTTTAACCTTGAGTGGTGGAAATGGCTTCAAAACCAGCACCAAAACAGATTAGGCAATGCTTTGATAAGTCCATAGCATCTTCTGAAAAAAACATGAAAAATAAATTCTTCAATATTTTGGCTGTTACTTTGTAAACATACTTACTACATAATACATGTACGTATTTGAAAAAATTTTTTCAGTTTTTGCTAATTTTCATCAATATTGAATGAGGGACTGTAATATGATACTTACATGAGTACGTAAAGTCAGAGTAGTAAAGTAGATTTATTTCATTATCAGTTTAGTCCGGGTGTTCTTCTCAAAGGTCACTCGTCCATCATGAGTCATGACACATAGTCTGACTCATAGGTATACATACATAATTTTTATTTTGTCTTTCTTTTCTCCAAAACTACAAGAATTATTACGTGAAAATAAATTGTTATAACCAAATTTCTTCATCGTAAAATTTTCTACAAATCAGGTCCTCTTTAAAGTTGCTGTAAATGCTATACCTGTTATAATTAGCAAGTTATAAGTACAAATTGGAAAGTTTAGCTTTTGTTTGTCTGAATTTTAATTTTTTCTATAATATTATAAACGGGAACTTTAACCTTATAACTACTGAATAAATTCAACAGATCAGACTATTTAAAAGATAACTTTTTTTAATAAACACTTTTATGAGATACTAATTCAGTTATAAACAGTATTTTAATGTAACTTGAGGTCTGTGTGGCGTATTGGTAGAGTGCTTAGCCTTGCGATTGTAAAGTCCTGGGTTCGAGATTCATCACCGACACAGCCTGACCCACCTACCGAGATCTGGCAAGGGACCGACTTGAGTGCTCTGCGCATGACAGAGAAGTTGTGCGTCTGAGACTCTCCAATCACCCCCGCACCATCCCTACCACGAGTTCCACCATACCTACCAAACCTAGAGTTTCAAACCCCAACCATCCGCCCAAGACGTGAAAGACCTGTGATGTTTGCCTCTGGCGCTTTCAGAACAAGTCCTATAGCCAGTATTAATACTGACACAAACACTGTGCCACTAGTACACCATCGAAACATTCAAATCCTTAGTTATTTTGGTAAACTTCTGATCACTCCTGAACACATAAACTCGTACCGAGGGATTTCTTCAACTCATCCAGGAAGCCTACAATGCACTGCTCTTCAACTGCTTCAGGAATATCAACTGACATCCGATGAACTTGCAGCAGAACAAAGACTCAAATCTCAACGAACAATCATACACAATGTTGTACACACCTATCTACAACACCTACGGATGTCAGATCCCCGCCCATTCATACTCAGAACCATCAAACCTCAGCTGGAGAATTGGTTAACATTTTTCAACTCCTCACGCAGATTGGAAAGAGTGATTACACGAGTTTGCATAGGGCATACACATCTCACATATTACATTCACCTCATTCTTCGTTCTGAACCACCTTACTGAAATTCATGTTAAACACCATTATACTCTATTACACCTCATCAATGACTGTACAGCATACACCCCTCAGAGGCAAAAAGTCTACGGTAAGTCACTCCATGATGTGAACGAAACGTTGAAAGATAGTAAGAAGCATTTAGATTTATTTATTACTTTTCTCAAAGACTCGCATCTGCTTACACTGATTTAATATAGGAAATTTTGTTACCTCCAACTTATGATGCACACGATTTCTGTATATTTCATTTTGTGTTTTGTATTTTGTATATGTATTCCTGTATTTAATTCCTATAACATGTATAATTTCTAATTAGCTACCGAAAAACTCGGACGTAAAAAACCAATTGTAGTTATATTACGTCATTGAATAAAACATTTCAGTCAGTTAATGTAACTTTTGTATAGTATTTGTGGGGAAAAACAAAAATATGATTCAGACAATACTTGCCATGTTGTCAGATTTCCACGCCCAGACCTTCTGTTAGTGTTGGCTCCAAATGGCTAATTAATTTCAACCATAAACAACCTTAGCATAAATTCAATAAATTCTGTAGTTAAAGAAAAAAAATTGGAAAACGCTTGCATATTATGTAATACAATATGCTAATGAAAATTCTTTTTCTACGTTCAGGTCATTATTTTGACTTTAGGTATACCAAAATGTTCTGGAAAATTCAAGTGTTCCTCTGTACGAATATGTTTTCTCTATAAATTGGAACGTTGATATTTCAGTGGCAAAAACACATTCGATGAGCTAATTTTGAAGGTCATAAAATATGAAAGGAACAAGTAAAAGAAATGAAGAAATTTCTCGAAATCAGTTGGAATACAGGCGGTATGTTCACTTCATAATATAAGATCTATAATTGTGATCATAAAAATAACTGTAATGATTAAATCATCCAATTCTATTTATAATATAAGTGTTTATTTTTTTGTTTTTTCTACTAATGGTGAAAACAGCTTTACAGGCTTCGCAGGAGGCATTTAACGAGGTCTTTTATTTAGCATGGCATGAAAAGGAACTGCGAATTTTGCTACACAATTTTTGCCATCGTAGAGGATGTGGAGAATTTTCAAAATGTATTTGCACATGATTTGGAGATTTGCTTTCCTATTGTTTGTCTTTTTCGTAGAACGATGCCCTTCTTTTCTGTTTAACACTTGATATTTAATTTCTAACTCGTATGATTGCTCACTGCTTGAATTTGCTGATTCAGTTTCGAAGATGAGGAATCGTAACAAAGGTATCAACCCCCTCCATTGTTTCCTCATCTATTCCAGTGCACTGAACTCTCAACATCTCGACTTTCGACGAAAAACGTCGTTTATTCGTATCAAGCTGTTAGCAAATATATCATTTGAGCTCAATATTTTTGAAAATATGGTTCCTAAAAATTTTTTTTATATTAAGAGGTGTGAAGTGGTGTAATTAACAGGAGACTTTCACCTTTATGAGTAATATGACTAATATTTTTACAGAAATAAAATAACCGCATAAGCTTAGGCCATAACGTATACAAACAAAAAATTCTATTATAATAATTTATAATAAAGCAAATTCCTTTTTTTTTAATAATTTTTTTTCCAGTTTTACTTCTTTTTCTTTTTTACATTTAAACAGATTTTTGCAAAAGTGTGAGGATAAATCATATTTTTGGCCAGTTTTAAAAAAAGTCTTGAACTAATAAAAATGTTACAAACAAACTTTTTTAACAAACTTAAGAATGTGTTTTTTACACTTGAAATCCCAACTCTGTAGATCATCCTACCAAACAGGTACGTCTACCCTAGACATTGTCGGAATCTTCCAGAAAATTAATAAGTAATTTAAAGCAGTTATGTAAACAACTCGTAGGTCGCACGAATTAATTTAACAAATTGTTACAAAATTATTATGAAGTTATCCAGCCGGCATCATTCAATCGCTTTATAATCACATAAATGTGGTTATATTCTTAGAATGCGATTAGTAACCCAGGGTTAACGGTTACAACGTACAGTTGCCTGAAACAACAGGCACACATATACCTAAGAACGTGATCTGCATCAATTTCAAATATGTGACTCACCTACTGACGTGTAAATTGCATCTAAAAGAAACAAAAATTGGTTTGAAAAATTGTAGACCTAATACAAGAGATTTTTTTCAAAAAACTCTTCATTCGAAGCTTATTGAAAAAATCAAATTTTTATCATGCACCTATAATTTAGCGAAATTTCTGCAATTGTTCCAAATACCACAACAATTTCTATAACTCTTTTCAACAGGAGTCGAAAATGCAGAACTGTTTTGCAAATAAAAGGAAATTTCATGCTTTTGTTTCCCACTATCGATTTTAACAATCAATTTTACAATATTTGAATTTCACCCCACAGTAACTAAAATCAAAGATAAGTAACGCATTAAAAAAAGTGAAATTGACATGTTTTGCTCCACCAATGAGAGCCAATTTTTTCCCAGTCCTTGCAATTAATGATCAAGTTACTTTAAAAATAAATTTTCTAATTTTCCTTCTTTTTTTTTCCTCTATATAAACCGTTACAAAATTATACAAAGTTCAAACTGACATTCCATAAACTAAAGAAAAAAAAATCTGAAAATGTAATAAAACTAGATACTTAGCTGATTTCAATTTTTTTTGACAAAAATAAAAACGTATGCAGCATCAAGGACGTAATATAAATTTGCCTTGCCCGAGTGCTTTTTATAAAAAGTGGAATGAAAGAGTACCTAAGTTGGTATCTATCAAGTGAATGCCAAAAGTAAAAATTAATTTCATTCGAAAACTGGGAAATAACAGAAAACGCCCTGAAATACGTATTCATCCAGAGTTGAGTCACATTACTATTGATTTTTTTAAACATATTGGGTCCATTTCACTGGCCCCGAGCATATTTGTGATGTGATCCACGAAAACGTACCTTCGGAAATTCGATTTTTCTATTAATGGCTGTTTGTTGCAAAGAAAAGGATGATATGCCGAACATTTTAGAAAAGAAATCGAATGAAAACATAGCTGAGTGACAGTTTAGTTTAGTGTTTCGAATTTGTAATTATGAGAAAATCATCTCTTAGTAAATATTTAAATCACTCGTTCATGAGACTGTGACAACACTTGTATATGTAGGAGTGAAATTTCACGAGCATGTTGTCAGATGTGTAAACATAATAATATGAAACTGTAAAAACTTGATTTTTCGATTTTTTTACCCCAAAATCTTTCATCACATTTTATAAATGAAGGAGAATAAAAAAATATGTAGAATCTGCCTTTTGGACATCATTTTTTTTTTCGGAATTTTAGAAAAAATAAAAATATACGAGTAAAAGCCTAAAATTTTAGTTATGGCCATCAATAACTTGAAAAATATTCATCCGATTCGACATTACGACGTTATTCATTAGAAAGACCTCTCATCGAAACCTCCGTAAATATTGATAATCAGTTTCTTACATCAAATTTTCGACATATTCTAGAAAATAGCTCATGCAAAAATTGTGTCAGTCGGCTTAAGTAGGAATATGCGAATGAGATTTTTTCACCATTGCTTTGCCAAAGGCAAATAAATGAATCACATTTTTACGTCTTTTGTTTACAACCAAAGTAACTCATCCACAAGAAAAATCCATTCGGCTTCAATTCGTTTTTTCAAATATTTACTTTCGATTTTGAGAAAAAATAATTTGAGTTAGGTACAAAGATTCGACGAAATATCTGACTAACGTCTCGAATTTATTTTCTAACAGAAATATGAAATAAAACGCATTCGACTACATATTTCATCTATTTTTGGAAAGGGAATCGGGTATCTAATGAAACAAAAAAATCATTAGGTTGGAATATTTATTATACTTTGGTTCTTAATGAATTAATTCTATTTCAGTCTACCACACTACTACCTATACGTATTTTACTATGACTTCAAATGTGAAAAACTACCTTTTTTTTTCTTTCTCTACTAAAAATGGGAGTATTAAATTTTGCTTCACCAGAGATCACCTTTCCCACTTTAAAGTTTAAAACCAAACTTTATTAAGAACTGGAAAAATAAGCATAATATAAAATGGAAAAAAGAAGGACTGTAGGTAAATATTATTTCTCGTATCCTTATTTTTCTTTGAAAAGCTACCTACTTATGTTCATGCGTCGCGTCGTCAAGTATAAATATTTTTTTCCATTTTTTTAGCAGGTTTTCACTCGAAAAACCTGCTTTTTTTGTCTCAATAGGTAAGTGGGTAATAGAAGTACCTATATTAAAATGTACCTATTGTGTTTTAAGATGCGTCATTATAATCGAGTCTTTAGTCGGTGGTAAACGGTTTCTGATTTTCGTAATTTTGTTGTGGTTATCATTTAATAATTGATTTAAGTTATAATGGATATAGCTAAAACTTCATTAATGTTCAAAACAATTTTTCAATGAAAACTTGATTAAAAATGACAAATTACTGATGCGTAATTAATGAAATGTAGCTGCACGTATTATTATTCTGCTGAAATAGAAAAAAACTGACAACTTTATTAATTGAGCTACAAACTGAGCTACGAATTGAGCCTACAAAATGAACTACAAATTATGCTTAGAAATTGAGTTACAAATTGAGCTTACAAATGGAGCTACAAATGGAGCTACAAACTGGATTCAGTATTTTAATAGATAATCAGGCAATATCAATAATTTTTTTTTTTTGCTGGTTTTATTAATTTTAATTCAATATTTCATTCTTCCATACGATGGGACGGGAGGAGGCTGAAGTGCTTTAATGCAATTTTTAAGCACACCCAATTCATAACGACGCGGTTAAAAAAGTTTTAGCCCCCTCACCGCCAGCGCTTCCCAAAAACATCATACTCTGACTGTGGTAGAGAATTGTGCACCTATAAATGAAATGAACCATCTCGAAAACCCATAGTTACTCTCACTAGGAGTATATATATAGGCATACAAAGAAAGATATTTTCAATGTCAAAAATTACCTCATTTAATGGGATGACGAATGACGATGAAGAAAGCATATTATGTTCCGAGATTTGTGGAGGAGGTGTTATAATAAAATAGCATAATCGCGTTAATTTGTCTCGAAATTTGGAAGGGGGCGCAAGAAGAGCAATAGCGAAGTGATAATCAAGAAGGTATAGCGGACACTCGCCAGGTTTTTTTTTCATATTATTATTTTTTATAGATACCTTGTTGGTATAGAGTCGACACGTTCGACATTCCAGCTTTATAAAAGAATCTTCGTACACTGAACAGGCTGTTATATTTGAGGATCGACGACCCAGCCAAGACATAAACTCATTGGATTCGAACAGTTTTTATCTAGATCCCGCGCTCTCAAAACGTGCCATCATGTTGAAGGTAAGTTTTTGCCAATCTGGTTACATTCATCAAACCTGTTAAACATTACTTAATGGTGATATAATTTTTGGTGAAACATTTTTTAACCGCCTAAACATTTTGGAGATCTACAACAAAATTGTTGCTGATTTTTAAAACGGTTTACTTTTTCATTGTGTTTTTACAGCTTTGTGTCGTGTGAAAGATGTGACAAATGGATATGATCTTAATGTGATGTCTAATTGTGAGAGTTCGTACTTAATTTCCAACTTACGATGAGTGAATAATTTGTCACAACTTTATCACGACAATAAGTGATCCTTACAACTTCTCCATATATTATGTACTTTTTCCCAATAGTTATTGTAAATTTTACTGTTGGAATTATTTTAAAGATTTTATTAGCACTTAGGTACTTTTTCATATTAGCTCAAAGTTTTTTATACATTTGGTGTTCTTAAGCAAAATTATCCTTATATCCTTTTGGTCCAAAAAACCTCCGGATAAGAATTCGAAAAGGACAACATAGACGAAATTAAATAGAATTTATAGCGGTCTTAATTTTTTGGGAAAATACCTGAATAACAGGCATAATTGTCCGACAGACATTTTTAAACGCGAATTATACCAATCTTGGAATCAATTTCCAAGAAAAGCTATGGGTTAGTTATTTTCTGAAAAATCGAATACTATATAGAGACTTCCTATACTTATTGAATTTCTATCATGTTTGATAAAATTTTTAACCTTTGATTTCAAATCTCAGAATATTGATCTGCTTTCAGCTTGTTTAGCAAACTATATTTTGTTTTAATACCTCACTTTCAACCTTCGTCGTATAAGCTTAACTATTTTTCCATGCATTGTCAGTTGATAGAAATGAAAGTAAGAACTGTAGCTTTAAATGATCCTTAACTTTAGATTAAGTACTTTTAACCGAGTTGTTATTTACGAAAGGTCTTTGCAATATCGCTAGTGTCTGCGCATATTGCTGCCGCTCAGCTATTGAGAAGCCCTTCAGGACCCTAGGACCCTTTTGATTTTTGTACTGTTTGTGGTGCAGAAAACTGGTAAAAATTTATATGTTTGGTCAGAAAGGTAGGTCCTATAAAAGTGCAAAAATCAACATTTATGGCTGCAGAAAACCTCTAAATTCGATATATATAGCTTTTGAAAACCAATATCGATTCACTCTGAAGAAAAGTTCTTATACTTTCTACCAAAAATATTGAAAAAACACGTTTTTGGTTAATAAAAATCATGAAATTTTCATCACTTATGAAATAGAAGCATCCGCTTTGAGTTTTAGTTAGGGTGGATATTAATTTCTGAAAGATTTAACCATGGAGCTCTTTCACTATACGCCCATGAAAATATATTTATCTTACAATCAAGAACAAATTTCTATCTAGAATGTTGAGAAACTAAATCTATGCGGTAAATAAAAGTCGTATTCGTGGCTGAAAATCAATTTTATCTCGCACATTCAACAGTCGACGGCCTTCAAAGATAGACAATCTTAAATACAGTTCTAAAAAAAAAGTGAAAATGGCAGAAGGAAAGAAGGTGAAAGAAGATGTAATCTGAAAGTTTTGCCAAAGAAAAAAAATAATAAAGTTGAAAAAATACAAACATTTCTCTAAAAACATATTGGAAAATTTATGGCTAACGAAAAAATTCCTATACCAATTAAAAAAAAAAAAAAGGAAAAAAAATTAGAAAATTATGTACATTTCAAAGGCCTTTCTCCCCTTCAGGAACTAATTTTCATAATTAAATAAAATTTTAGAACGGAATTTTCCAACAAAAAAAAAAATTGAAAAATAACACGATGTAACAGGAAAAAAATACTACTAGGTGATGGGAATTCATGTGAATATTTGCTTCTTACATATTAATAAACCTTCGAAAATGTAATTCCAATTAATGCCAGTTTGTTACCTAATTCGATACAGGCAAATTTTGTCATTACCATAAATTAATACAGTTGAGTCACACGCCTTCCACATTTCAACAAGAAGATCTTTTTCTATGTAACTGGTTTTCGAAAGAAAAGAAATGAGGTGAAAAAGTAAACGTTGAAAAAATGAAATAAAAGAATCAGTCAAGGTAAAAAATTAATCTAGATTTAATTCTTGAAGAGATTGAACGGTTTCACAATATTATTACAATAAATTTTTTTCTTCTCGATAAACCCTTTCCGTTAAAGAAAATTGTGGGAAAAAATTTTTACCACAAAAACGAATCTAATGCCATCAGAATATTAAAATATACTATTTTCTGCAGCCAAATTCAAATCGTCATTAGCACCGCAGTGACACCTATACCATATTATCAATATGAAAATACCGGTACCTATCGTCTTTATATGACTTTACTTTTTTTCTTTTTTTTTCATTCTTGTGACCTGAGAAATATTTAAATGAGGATATCGATACAATCTGTGTGTATTACAAAATATTAAATAGTAAAAAACAAGGTTGGAAAAGAGGTGAAGAATTTTTAAGAAATGACATTTGAATAATAAACGTTTCCAGGAAGTTTTGCCAAATTACAAAAATGTTGAATAATTTCCTACAACACAGAGCTCATAAAAATGAAATTTAGGTTCTGACCTATAGTTCATCTGGATTAATGAACATGGTTGATTTGATTAATTTTAAAACATATAGTTACCTAAAGAGAGAAATTAATTGTGAAATATAAAGTTAATGGTTGGTTATATGGTTTTTCCGTATTCCATAACTGACTACGTCAAACAAAATTAGACAATTTCATTAGGTCATTGATCTGATGATAAATACAGAATAATATATATTTTTTCGTCTTAAGCTTTATATTACTGTCGGCAAAAAATTTATTTGAATTATTTGAATTTATGGAATTCACTCAAGTATAAGCTTATGAAAAATGCTAAAGAAGCTTAAACACCCGTCTCACTATTATTGGTGAAAATGAAAGCAAAATTCAAGTGTAAAATGTTACTATAGATTTTTCTCAAAGAGACAAAGACCCACTAGTGCTGAGTCTTCGAGAGTTTTAGCTGGCGATATTAGAGGTAGGAAGAAAACAAACTCTTAAGGGATGAAAAAAACTATCCCCCATGCCATTCAAAAATAAGGAAATTTTACTCAGGGGGAAAATAACTTCATTATTGCATTTTTATTTATTTAAATTGCGAATTTTTCACAATATTATTTGGGTGGTGGTGAGGATTATAAAAAATACATAAGCGCGACTATAAGTGTTGTCAAAGATATGCATTTTATTATGTAATAATATATGTTAGATAATCAAAGAAAAATTTTATCTAAATAGATTGCTAATAGATCCATTAAACTGAATAGGGCCGAGAGTTTCTTCTTGAAAAAATGTATAGAGATGTAGAGATCTATTTTACTGATAAATAGGAGCATCGACCGATTTATTAACAAATAAGTGCGAAATTCAAGCGAAAAGAATTCACACTTCTGAATTTTTCAAACAAAATTAACATAACCTTTCCTTTTTTCCTCCTTTTGTACTCTAATAAAATTTGATTTGAGTAGAAAATGGTGATTTTGGCTTTTCTCCAAAAGAAAACATCAAAAATTTTACAATTCCAAATTTCAAAACAGTTTTAATGAGACCATGACCATGATATAATCGGAACTTCCTTAATAAAACAATTTTAATGACTTGAATTAGGTACCTACCCTATCTACCCTACTCAAACACACCGAGAGAAAAAAACCTAAAAAATAAGTTTTAATGAGAAATATTCAATCTTGACCACATAATTGGGTTTTTTATTGTTGTTACTGAGTCAAGTATAGTAGATTTATAATTGATAGAATCATTTTAATGAGACTGCATCCGTAGGCATTGAATTGAATTTTCCTGATAGATTGGCACTTGGTACATGAATGATTTAAAATTATCTATAAGTTATGATGCAACAAATCCTTTTCAATATTGGCTGTTAGTTTACAATTCTCTCAGTGAAAACTAAAGGAAAATATCAACGAAACTGTAGCTCAGCTTTTTCTGTAAGTTTATGTGGGAAAGGGATGGAGATGTAACAGATCTTTAACCTTTTCCAATTTTAATAATTTTATAAAAATCATTTTGCCATCCTATAACAGGCTACCAATTTTAAATCCATGATTTATGAATTAAGTCTATTGATAGGTCATTTAATTCGAACATTAAATTTTGCTCAACTTCTTGCTATGGTTTCCATGGAACCTTTAATCCATGGAATACAGTCTCATCATAATATTTTATAAATATTTAAACGATATAATAAATTCTTGTCTCTATTTTCTTCATTTTTCCTCCTTTTTTTCCACGTATACTCTCGATAAACTGAAAAAAAAACACCACCGAGTACATCAACCTTTAAAAAGATCGATTTTTTTCCTTCTTCTATTTTTCTTTCTCGATACTCATATATTGTGCGTCGGTCGGCATTTCAAAGCAACAAGTTTTCACTGTCGTTCAACTCTGCGAAGGTCTTCCAGCAATTTCCAGCGCCGCACAGCAACAAATATAATACGTGCCATCATCAAAATCGCCTCAATAGAACGTCATACACCATAAATCTGAACCTTTATCTTACCGATGCACTCGAAATTAAAACCATCTTCCACTTGTCTAACCTGAGGAGTAGGTACTTTTTTTGTAACCTATCTCAACCAACAAGATACAAATACGTTGTGGATACCCACCGGTGGGTAATTTATGGGCTGCAGTCAATTCTCCTGCATTATAGAGTAGTTACATGTAGATAGGATATAATTGAAAAAAAAAAAAAAAAAAAAACTATTTAACATCTCAAAGATTTTCATCTTTTCAGATTACAGACCTATCTCCTTTCGTAGTCCATAAATTAATGAATCTTTCTCAAAATGCATTTGTAAATTAATTATTCAAAAATGTTAATTTTTTGAACTTACGACAAAAAATGTCACCGCATTGAACCTGTTAAGTTACTGAAAGCTGAAAATTATCTTTAAAAATTGCTGTTTTCAGTCGATCATAAGATGAAACTGGAAAATTTATCCTGCGTTCATCGTAAATATTTTAGGACGCTTTCAATAAATGAATTTTTGTCCTATCTGTTCAAATCAGTGACGTACTTGGGGAAGAGAGGAGGGGTTTTTTTAGGAAAAAATACAAAAATGCATAAGAAACTCCAGTGCCCTTGGTGTTTACACACCGCATTTGGTGGTTTTTTCCTCTCGTGATCGAGTTATTGATTTTATGGTATTTTTTCATGAATTTGACCAAGAAAATCAAATTTTACCAAAAAAAATGTCTTTTCACCAGTGGTGAGGTCGGAAAATAGAAAAACACACTATTTGAGGTATATGAAATCCTCACCCTATAATTTGGTCTAGGTACATCAATGGTTCAAATTATGGAAAATAAGCATAGATATTAGTATGAGACAGTATTTTGTTTCATTTGATTTCAAAACTCGAAATCAAACATTCCCAATTCACAGTTTCTCAAAAAAGTTTAGTGGAGGCAAATAGCATAAGATAGGTACATAGGCCTCTATTTACATTCAAATTACTATACGCGTTCGTTCATTCTTTTATAAAAGACGTTCAGTTCAACTTATTTTTATATATTCTCATGCACTTACTTTACATTTTGATTTTATTTATCCGAATCAGAATACCATTAAAAACTCGTCTTCCTCTTAATAGATGACTGAAGAAATAAAAAGAATTTATAACAGTTCTCCACCCAATCGAACCGGTTCACATATACGTAATTTTTGGACGAAGATCAATCTAATTTCGTAAATCATAGAAGTCTGCTTCATTTTAATAGATTGCCCGCCTTTCTTTCACCTTGGCCCTCTCATCTATTTTAAATACAAAGCGAAAAATAATGTTTGTTAATTATTAGCAAACATTTGCAATAACATGAGGGAAAAAACGAAAAATGATAAAAACCGGTTCTAATATGTATAAGGGAAAAAATAAGTATATATATTCTTTTTTCTTCGATCGTGTACAATCTATTGATCAGGGAAATAACCTCGTCTAGTGTTGGAGACAAAATGAGGTGTGTCCCTGACTCTGACTGCATTCTTATCAAGTATTGTATAAATCAAAGAGACAACAAAAAAAATCTATACCTATGCAGCATTTATACATGAAACTTACACAACTTATGAGCTTTGATAGTCAGAAATGGTGTTCTATAAGTGCACTGCATCTGTTTAGAAATCTTCGTCCATCTTTGGTTGCATATGTATTCTACTTGATGTCTCAGTAAAATGCGAGTAATAACTCGAACAAAGCAGAATAAAAGCGTAGATGAAAAAGTATTTTTGAATAGGACAAATTGTTCTTACTCATTGTTGGAATTTTCAAAATACATTCATCATCATGCGAGAACCTGTTCTTTATTGACACGATCAGTCGCCCATTAGCAGACAAACCTATTTGTCATAATTTCAGTAAATTTGTTTAGCGATTTACCGGATGGTACTTTCAATCGTAGTCATCTAGTTATCTAAATATCCGGAATTTTTCTCAAAGAAATTCTAAAATTTTGTATAAACATCGCGCGCTACTACAATAAATTTTGACATACTTACAGTTTTTCAAATACCACAGCTGAAAATGATTTTTACCAGAATTTCTGTAGGAAAATACGAGAATTAGTTTGAAAAAAGGAAGCAATACTTATAAGTTAGAGCAACACCTAACTCAAAAAGAGTGTCACTCAACAATGCCCAAAAAGAAGATATTTTTGTATTTACTTGAGAATAAATCCGTTTTAGTTCTACGTACCTTCAACAAAGAATAATGTTGTGATCTTGAAATTATTGTTTTTTGTTTCAGCTGTCGATTTTACTTCTTACTGTCGCGTTAGCATACGCCTCTTCTTCAACCAACCCTCGCCTCTACGTCAAGAAACAAGCGATCTATCCGACTTCGGGTCCGCAAAATATTATTCCAGCTGCCCAACAAAATGTTCCTATCGCCGACCCAAATGTTCAGTTGCAACAAGCTCAAGTTCAGGACACATTCGCTCGATCTGCTCTCCCAGTACAAACTTACTCAGCTCAGTCACAGCAGCAACCTCAACAACAACAACAACAACAAATCCAATTATCACCCCAACAAGCTGTGTACGCTGCTGGTCAGCAACAACCCCAGCAGTATCCATTTGGGAAACAATTCCAATATTATCCGTAAGATATATCTTTAATGAGTGGCAGATGAAACAATGCTCAAATTTTGGACTTGGATTTGATAACATGATCAGCCCCATATAAATATATGGAACATTTTGTAAAAAAGAGGTTGAAGAAAAGACGTTAATCAGTTTTTGAATGTCTCTTTTTCCTCTCTGGATTGAAAAAACTCACATCTTGGTCAAAGGGAGGCTTTGTCATTGATATAACCTTCATCTTAACAAAATTCGATCATTTGTATGAAATTCGAATTCATACTATAATGTCAACTTTCCATTTTAGTGAAGATTTTTATCTTTTTTAGAATGTCGCAGCTCTTTAAAAATGTCTTAATTTTCATTAGGTACCTATAACTAAAAAAATTAATGATTGTTGATTAATTTTTTGGTTAAAAATTATTATTGTCATTGCTCATTCAACTTATGACCACACTATCATATAAAACTATGTTTCACTTAGTACCTGCTTCTGCTGGCCCAACTACCTATATCTGAGCTTTAATCCGAATCTAAAATTTAATCATTATTTCACGAGGCACTTCGTTTGATAGAATTCATTCGCGATCTATCAACAATAAAATTTATTTTATTTTAGGCAACAATTCTATCCACAAGTACAACAACCAAATTATCCCGCTGGAACTGGATCACCATCTTTATTTCTGATTAATCAGAGATATCCGAACGAAGGATTTGATCAAGGTAACGGTGGTCTCTATGGTAATGGTGGCAGCTGGTTTCCCCCTAATTCTTTCCAATGGCCCCCTTCTTATCCATCCTTTCCATCTCAATTCCCAGCAAGCTGGCCAGGTATTGGAAACGTACCATTATACCCTCCTAGTAATGGCATTGGCAATCTCCCCACTGGTGGTTCAACAAGTGGTCCCGACTCAATTGTAACTACGGCTTTGGGTACCACTGCTGATGCTCCAAATGCGGCTGATGGTAAGTAACGCTCACTCCTTCATTAGCAAAATTCTCTAAAATACAATAAAAGAAAAGCAACCATTATATAATAGGGATAAATGTGAATTTACGTAAACACGAAAAAAATTAATGGAACAAGTGGAGGCATTTATATTGGTGTTCCTACTTTGCACTGACATAAATTAATTGTATTTCGAATGAATTGAATAAAATCGATCTTTTAAAGGATGATGTGGGACAACATACCTAATGTCAAACATTCAAACATACTTTTCTGAAAACGTCGTTTTGTTGAGAATGGCGCAAATAACTTGATATTCCAACATTGATTTCAGGAAATTCAGTTGTATTGGTCGGTGGAAACCGCCCCAAGTCAGAAAAAGTTGAAACCGCCCAACAAGATCAACAAAAAAGTGATGCTCCTCAACAGCAGTACGTTTTTGTTCCACAACAACAACAAATCTATGGACAATCCTCTAATGGACAAAATGAAAGAGAAATTACCCAACTGAATAGTGCTGCGAAAGGAGCCATCTCTAGCTATTTATTATACAAGGATGCTGCATCCAGATACCCTCAACAGCAATTCGTTCAACAACTGATTCCACAGCAGCAAGGTGTACCCCAGCAAATAGTCTCACCACAACAAGTTGCTCCCCAACAAATTCTGATTCCTCAACAAGCCGCCCCACAACAACTACAACCACAACCTACAGCAAACTCATTGATTGCCCAACAATCAAATCTCCAACAACAGGATGGTCAACAATTAGATGCCCAACAATTAGCCATTCAACAGTTTATTCAACAGCAACAACTAGCACAACAACAAGCACAGCAACAGTTTATCCAACAACAGCCCCAACAGCAACAGTTTATCCAACAACAGCCTCAACAGCAACAATTGATCCCTCAGCAGCAACAATTGATCCCTCAACAGCAACTCATTCAGCAACAACTCATCCCACAGCAACAGTTGATCCGCCAACAACAACTGATTCCTCAACAACAACTGGTCTCTCAACAAGGTGTACCCCAAGAACAAGGTGGAGTCCCACAATTCATCAATCAGTTCGTTCCCCAACAGGTAATGAAAATGTTTCTCTAACCACAAATCGAAATTACTTCGAAATATAGGCAATTTATTTGACACGCGTGTTGCGGATTTGCATTTTGATAGCCAAAATGACGATTTTCACGAGTTTTCAACTCAAAAAGAACGCTTGCGATTTACCATTTTTTCGCTGAGTTTTGCTCAGAATTTGCTCAAATTTGGATACGTTAGTCTTAAACATATTTTCTATTCTCGGATGAAGCCCTCTTCTTTTGTTTCCCCTTTTTTCAAAGCCGAAAAAAATGTGTTTTTTGAGACCATCAAAAAATGTCTTAAAATTTTGAGAGTTCAAAAAAGGGCTTCATTTTACCAGCAAAGTGTGTGAAACTCATGAACACCAAACGAATAATAATGAAGGTGTTCATGAAAATAATACCTGCACCGAGAAAAACTTGACAATTAGACAATTTTAAAAAGCAACAGCCTCATTATTTCTTGAATTATAAACTTATAAATTTTTACCATCATCAGCTGGTACCTATACCTGAATAAAAATGTATCTTATATTGTATCAATGCTTTTTCACAGCAAAAACCAAGTGATCAAAGCTCTCAACTTTCACAAGATAGTGCCTCCTTAGCTTATCAGCGTTTCCTTTTGCAGTCGAAACAGAGAGCTGAAGAACCAAGTTTCAAATCTGGTTTGAAAGCCGAAGAAAGTTATCCAGTGAGCGAATCTCCAGCAGTTACAACCAACAGCGTTGAAATTGATACTTCAAGATCCTCAGGTTCGGCATAATATAATATTATAGACTGATTTTTTTTTTTTTTTTTTTTTGATACGCTTTTTTTATACCAACGTACCTAATTTTAAAACAATTTTGTGAAACAAAATTTTCTGTAAATTTTTATTCGATACGATAAATAAAACGAGTGTAACCAATCGAAAAGTTTTCCTGTGTTTGAAAGTGCTTTTTTCTGCCTTCCAGTTCTGTGTAAATGTAAATAAATAGCTTGAAAGAATTATGTTGTAACTTTCTACAGAAATTTTAAAAATTCATTTCAACTCGATTAGATGAAAATGTGCAAAATATGATGAAATTTAAATAAGTTTATACGTTATTTTGAATAATAGAAAAAAACAAAAAGATTACAACAAGAAAACGTAAAACTGCAAGGGAGGAAGAAAGGGTCACTTTCCTACATGGGAGAGGTCATTCGGTAGATATTTGAAGAAATTTATAAATCTTACATAATATCGTCGTTTTCACGAAAATATTTCGTATGTGCTCATCATCAAATTTTTCGGAAGAGCTAAAAACCAATTTCAAATTGCCATAGGTAATGAATAGTCTAATTTACGAAACTTCGTTATTGTTTAGTTTATTAAAATAGTACTTCAATCGCATTATTTTCAAATATATAGAGAAAATTCAAAAATTTCACGATAAGAATTTCTTTAGAGCACTCATACGCTGAGCACATGAAAGTATGTCTCATAAAACAGGGTACATGACTGTAAGGAATTTATGACCACGTATTTTTGAGGGAACATGAAAGATTTTTATTGGCATCCCTGATATGGGCTTTATTTTCAACACAGCACAAAATAGGAATTGGGCTGATATATTATGTACAAAAAGAGCAGATTTGTAGAAGTGATAAAAATTACACATAGGAGATATTTTCATGTAACGACGTTGTGTTGATGACAATATTTTATAGTGGCATAAGATTAATACTGGGGTATTTCTGAAAGAGCAGTGACTTCTCATATATGAGTAGGTGCAAGCAGCTACCTACATATTTCGAAGTAGGTAACTGTTGCTGTAACTAAAAAGAAAATTTTCAACGATAGAGTTGAAAAAATTTGATTCAACAGCATGGATAAAAATTCTTCGCATAGACTATATTTAATACATACGAGTATCATAGGAAAAAAATCAAGTTTCTGGAAAGTCAGTCACTCAACATTTTTTACAGATGAGCCGCGCTCAGGGAAACCATGTACATCCTAAGTTGCTAAAAAAATTTTCGGTTTTTTAGTGGAGGTTGTTGAGCACATCAAGAGTTTTCATACAAAAAAATTAAGCCGATCCGATCAAAATTCGCTGTTTTAGAACATATTAAACATTGAAAAATGAGAAACTTTAAAAATCAAGAAAATTAGCTCATTGGAAAAAGCGGGAAAAATACATAGTAAAAATGAAAAAAAAAATAGTTTTTCGTTTTTTTGCTTTTTCTCAACTTTTCATTTAGCGACGTAGTACATATGGTTTCCCTGAGCGCGCCTCAGATTCTTTTTTAAATCTAAATTTGGTTGTACATTTTATGTAATCAGATATTCAATCATTTAAAAATAATATAGACTCTATACTGCACTCGTAAACTGATTGAACTTGATTCCTACTTCACAAAATTTATTCGTTTCATTTCCATCATCTGGCTATTTGACGGATGAATAAAAACTCTGCGCAACTTCATACATTCAAGATGGTCAGTGATGATCAAGAAAATAATGTTCTCTATCAAAATGACTGTAAATCAGGGAAGTAGGCAAATTTTTCTAATTACATAAAAATTTCCTGTTTTCTTGGGGTGATAGAAAGGGAGGTTACAATCGACTAATCGATAAATTATTCACCCAAATTAATGGTTTTCACAGATTATTCGTGATTTGGATGATTTAGAGACGTAACCAACGAAAAATATGCTTTAACAAACTTTCTCTATTTTTATAGTTATTTATATGAAAGCTATTTCTGAATTATACATGCATTAAATTGTACAGTTATGAAAAAGACATTACTTTACCAACTCAAATCTCCTATTATTCTGTTTGCAAGTAAGATAGACACTAATTACCAGTGTAATTTCGGATTAATTATATTGGAAAAATAATAGGAGACTGTAAACACGTTCAAGAAAAGTCACTGTTTTTTTAAAAATACCCACCAACATTTTTTTGATACTTACACAACACAAACGTTTTCGAAAAATCGTGAAAAATTTTATCTACTTACTTGTAATACTTCCTTCAAATATCAATATATTATAATTTATCGCAGGAAACAGTTTGGCCGGATATAAGAACTTTGGTGACCGAATAAGAGGTAAATATTTATGTACTTATCATTTTTGTAAAACTTGATGATGGTGCATGCAGTATTTTATAATCATATACTTACTGGGTTTGAAAAATACACATATAATAAGAACAAGATTTATGAATTCAGTGATACAGTAAATAGGTATGTACATATATACAAAGAAAATGAATTCTTATAGACCTAGATACCTAAGTAATCGTAAAAATAAACTTACTGTAAGAAGCTAATAAAATTAGGTTAGGGAATCTTAGGGTCTAATCGGGGATAGTAGGTAGCTGCATAATTATTATACTTTGTCGATATGGTTCTTTAACAAAAAATAAATAAACAAATAAACAAATAAATAAATAAACATACAAAGGGAGCATGTGCCTACATAAGTACTTCTTTGTGAGTTTGAAATTTCTCTCCAAAGTTCTCAAGTAAAATAAAGAATTCAGATTTTCCAATTAAATATTGAAAAGTTCTCATTTTTCGCAACATTTTCTTTCTGAATAACCAACTCCCCTCTAACCAGAACCTCAATAACTTACAGAAAATATATTTCTGTAACGCTGAAATTTTACAAACTCTATTCTGTCTGCAGGTCGAGTTCCTAGTCCTGGCCAACAAGTTCCTCAAGCTGAAGCAGCACCAAATGCAGTTGCCTATGCAGGCATAGGTGGCGTTGCAGGTGCCTCACCAGTTGGCACCGCCGTAACTGGTAAAGGTGGGAAAGCTTCATCAGCTCCTCGAGGTATCGCCATAGCTGGTACATCAGGCGATGATCCGGAATTTAACATTGTGCCTGCTCGAAGTGCATTCTCTCCCCGAAATCCGAATACGGTGGCTAAATATTCGCCTGAGAAAGGCTACCATATTGCGAAAAATTCTCATTTGCAACAATTACAACAATATCAGCAACAAGCTAGACAGTTACAACAACAACAACTACCACTAGAAGACGAACCGCAGCAATCCCAGCTATTTATACAGTCTCGTCAATCGCAACAGCCACAGAACAGACAAATAAAGAGGATCCAGCAAGTTCAACAAGCTCGGCAGGTGCAAATACAACCGTTACCAGAAGAGGAACTGCAGCAGCCTCAACAATTACAAACCCAACAACTTCCAAAATCACAGGGAGTGCATCTGACGCGTCATCAGCTGTTGCAACTAGCGCAACAATTACAGCAAGCTCGACAGCTGCAACAACAAGCACCCCAACCGGAATCACAGGATGAACAATTACAGCAACTTCAGCAACTACGACAACAAGCTAAACAACTGCAACAATTGCAGCCTCAAGAGAAGCCACACCAGTCATCAGAAGATGATTTACAGAAACTTCAACAACTCGAAGAACAAGCTCGTCAATTGCGAACGTTGCAATTGCCACAAGAACCACAACCTCAACAATCACAAATTCAATCACAGCAGTCACAAGTGCAGCCACATCAACCCCAACAGCTACATCCAAGATTTCCTCAACCTCATCAACCCCACCAGCTAAAACAATATCAGCATCAACAACAACGACATGCGCTACCTCAGACATACCACATTGAGCAACATCATCTTCAGCCTCATCAGGCTGAAACAGAACAGCCTGAATTACATGCGAGAGATTGAAAAACCATGACCGTTAGAACTAAGCTTTTCCTTTGAATGCTCAAGAATTGTTATAAAAAGTAAGAAATTGAGTCTAGTTTTCTTGTGCCATTTTCTTTAGATTACCTACTCTTCTTAAATAGTATTTAAGAACTTTGTTACTTATTAATATTAAATGTTTTTTTGTACAAAATACAAAATCTGTGATTGTTAATATTGCTGATTATATATTTTGCATAATAACCAATTCTATAAGTGAAATCTATCGAATGTGAACAAGGATCTAAACTCCATTCATCAGTAAAAAAGTCCAATCATCATTCGCAGCATTTCTTAAAATTACAAAGAATCAAATAAAAATACAAGCAAAGCATTGTGTACCCAATTGAACACAAATCAATGAATTGTGACAAATATGAACCATCTTGCATTTTTATATTTGTTTATAATTATGTTTTTTCTTCTCTCCCACTCTCTCTCTCTCGTCGGTTTCTCCCTTCATGTTCATACAAGTATATTTCTTTGGGAAACGAAGACTGACGAACGGCTGAACCGATTGAGCTAAAATTGGCATCAGAGGTAAATATTGACGAGTTTTAGGACTAATATTTTCAAGTCGATCGGTTTGGCGGTTCAGTAGATATGATTTTCTAATGGTTTTTGAAGGAATGAATTCCTCGAATTCTAATCTAGCTAAAAAATTGAGCTCACCAACTGAGCGACAAATTGAGCTACAAATTGAGCTTACAAATTCAGCAACAAAATGAGCTACAAATTGAGCCAACTTGACGGATTTTTTTTACCGTTGAAAATTGGGGAAACTGACCCCGACTATTTTGCGAATTTGAAACAAATTTTTAATTGTATTTCCTGCCAGCCATTTCGGTAGTAGTAAAATAATTTTTTAGGGATTTTTTGCTTTCAAAAAATCAAGCAATATGTCCCTATCCTTTTTACAAAATCTTAAAACATAAGATTTATTTGGTTCATGACACGGCCCCGTACGATCAATCGAAAACCTACTTTTCGAGCGCGGCTTGCTGCGCTAGAATTTTTTTATAGTCAAAGATGAATAATTTCCTAAATTGATTGTTCCGTGCAATTTATTCGATAAGGTTATTCTATGAGCAACTTATGATTTTTTATAATTTATTAAACTAGGCTACAAAGTTGATGAGAATATCACTCAATCTCCCTTTTACACCTCTTGGCTTGACTATAAATTTTCATCATTGATTACCTAACATGTCCCTTAAAATCAGTCGTTATTAAACTTCTGTTTCACTCCTCTTTTCAATCGTCGACAGTTTTGAGTTTAGACTTTAGTAGAACAAAGAATGGAGCATCCTTTCGTCAGACATTTCTCAATAGTCGTTCAGTCATGCATCCTAAGCTATAAAACAAAAAAAGTGAATCATTGCGACAGCTTTAGGGCACTTAAGTGTTTCACTTTCGATAGCATATATATGTTCTTTAGAAAGGAAAAAATGTGAGAGAAAGAAATTGAAAAAAAAAGTTGTGGACTCACACTAACTATTTATAACGGAACGAAGCGATTATGTTGATCAAGTTAACGGATAGACGAATAATTAATGAATGCATACACCTATAGCCTAACTGGTATCTTCTTTTAAAAATAATAAGACAAGAGGAAACAGCAGGTTAAATAAAATACGGATGACTGTCGAACCAATGTCCTCTATGCGTTCAAGTTCCTCTTACAGCGTCTGGAATCAATGAGATGGCCGGCCCTTAGTTTTAATATAGGTTAGAAGGAGAAACACACATCGTCATGAAAAACACAACATTAACGGTAAGTTATCTTTTTAATTTAATTTTCAGTAGACCCAAGTGATTTTTAAATCACATTTTCTAATTCGCTTTAAATTATAAGAGAGCTTTCAATCGCGTAGTATTCTTTCGTTGCACTTTTCCTTCCTTTTGCTTATAAATATACAGAAGAAAAGAAATTAATTAATCTATAATTCAATATTTTTTGGATTATTTCTTAGATTTTTCTATTGTGCTCTGTGTGCTGTGGGTTCGGCGCTTACATTAAACCAGAAATTGAAGCTCCTGACCAAGTGAATAAAATCTTGAGTCAGTTTGACGATTTTTCCAAAGATGGAGACATCCAAGTTGATCAAACACAAAATCAACGAGCCATGTAAGTTATACTTTCATTTTGTTAATTTGATAACTTTTTCTTTTAAAATAGGTAATTTTAAAAATAAATATTAAAGTAGCTGTATAATTAGTTACCTTTTGATATAATATTTGAAATACCCAGAAGATAATTAACGATGAAAGAAAAAACAACGTGAGAACTCGTTTTTTTCTGATATCCAATTTTATCCCTCATTTTGGTATCTACAAAATTAGAAGAAAAAAAACAAGCGGGTCGAAAATAGAGTAAATTAATTATCGGGTAGCTTCAATAACCTGCCTGAAATCTTGAATCATTATTGCAAACGTCATTATTGGATCCGCAATAATCAGCAAGTAATTTTTTCAAATTTTAGTTTTAATTTGGACATTTTAATTCTAGATCACTCCCAATTGCTCTTCACTCTTTTTCATAAATTAATGCTGTAGAGACTTAGTTCTGCAGCAATTTATCTGAAACTTTTTTGCTCTGAACATGACATTTTGAGACCTTGAATTTAATGGACTTTTTGCAGTTTGACAGAGTTCCTTTCTATGCCAATCAATCCGGCTACCCTTAATCTGTATTATCCCATACATAACTTACACCTCCAAAAAGTAGAATGAGTGCGTTTTTAAAAAAACGGGTTCATATAGTGAATAAATAGTACTTTTTTATTTTGGTAGATAAGATGCGAAGAATTAAATATTAGATAACCTCTTTTTAGTGGACAGTTTTCTGTTTTGTACTCTCACAGCGGACATTCCCATTAAGCGGATATTTTCTCTGGTCCCTAAATGTCCATAATGAGGAATTTTCACTGTATTATTTCTTCCTAAATTCCTTAATTTTCACTTTCATTTCCCAAAAATGTTTAGTTTGAAATTAGCGGAATTAAATTACACTCGAGAATTTTTTCACTCTTCGTCTCTTCTTTATAATGGAATACAAAAAATACATTTTACTCCGATCAAAAAATCAAGTTGCTGAGTTATAGGAAAAAAAATAGAAACGCAACTGCCCGCACCCCTCCTCTCCCGCAAAAAAAAAATCAATAATTTAAAAAAAAACGATAAATTGAAATTCGGGCATTTTCCCAAAACATGAGACAAAACTAATTAAGTATTGCAAAATAAGAGTTCTCATTTAGGGCCGTAGCTAGAGAAATATACGTTGGGGAGGGGGAGGTAAATCAAAGTCCCGGGGGGCAAATCAAATGCAGTTAAGGAGAGAAAATGGACCTCTCTTCGCCGCCGTTCTAGAGAGAAAATTTTCCTTTGAGGCAAACGACTTAGAGCTTCCTGGCTACGACTCAATATTTTCATTCAAGCTATTCAAGATGGATTATGTTTAATTTGCACAGATATTACTACCGTTTACAAACTGTGATTTATGAAGAGATGTTTGAAAAGAAATTTTATAATTTGCTCTTTCTTATCTTTTGTGTATTCAAGTTGATCTGCATTCGATTTATCAAACTTTCGAATGAAATAAATTTTATCCTAAAGATATACGGTTTACCGGCCCCACGCAGTGAATTAAAGAAGAAATCAAAATCAAGATTCTCTGGGCTATGAAAGTAGGCTAAGTCAGCATGACCCAAATTGATGACATTCAATGAACATATTAGCACGTATAAATGTTGCCCGTGAATTACAAATGTATAGTTGGTATGAATAAGCAAAAATGAAATAATAATGAGAGTTCAATACATTCGAGACTCGAATGGTGAGGTGCACGATGATACAAATATTCAACGCCTCCCTCTCCCTTCCTCTAAAGAAAAAAATCCCTTGTTCCGGTAATATTCGCAAATGAAGACACCGTTAAAACTAGGACTAAAACCTCTGAATAATTATTCAACACCTTCAAGTTCAAAATGAAAATATAAACTAATTTTTTACTTCATCCGAGTTAGCAGACTTGGTCATTCAAAATAAAATTAAAAAAAAAATTCTATGCAGATCAAAAAACACGGGACAGAATAGTAAATACTTAAATCAGCAAAGATTCTGGCAAAGCTATAATAGTCGAGTTATTGGTATTCTTTTTTGGAACAGAAGTATGTGAAGTGTGAATAGAAAAATTATAACTAGGAAGATAGTTTTGAACAGTTATCAACATTCTAAATAGTGAATTTATTTTGCAAATATATATGTTCAGCTCATTTTTGAATTGTAGCATTTAAACCGAAAATTGATCGGACAGATGAAAAAATATTTAAATATTGCCAGGAAAATCATCTTTAGACAGAATTATTTCATTATGATCTTCCTAATCTTCACTATTCATAATTTCCTATTAAATACACAGATTTAATACGTGTTTTCTTTCGAAAAAAATCTAAACAAACGCAAGTATTTCTGAAATAATAATTTTACAATATTTTAAAATTATGCGAAAACATACCGAGGGAGAGATTTTTCAAAAACATGGTCATTATTTCAGACCATTGAGTAAAAACATTACTCTGATTTTTGATGATATTTTGAAAATATTTTCAATTTTCACCCATTGACATAATGATTTCAAAATATCACAATCATAAATTTATTATATTCGCAAAATTTCGAAATTGGGGGCGTTATTATAGTTATACGAATTCCGATCAACTCGTAGAAATAATTCTTAAAAATGGTTTTATATTTGGGATTTTTTTTTTTCGACTCAAAACTGTGAAAGATGAAATTGAAAAAAAGAATACTGTAGATAAAAGCAGTCTCATATTTTAATACTCGTATGTCGATAAGTATATAAAAAGAAATAAAAAAATCTTACAATAAAATTTTCACTCCAACGATGATGTAAATGTTATCTTTTCACGACTACCTGTCACTACATAACATTTTTTTATTGGTCCTTCAAGTTCTTCTCCAAAAATGGGTTCAATAATGTCGGACATCTTAAAGTTGTTCAACGAAATCCAGAATTTCTCTTTCGGAATCAAGAGAGTTTTCTCTTGTCCAGGATGAAGTTGCCCTGTCGCTTTGATAGATGATTCGGTATCTGATTCGGAATGCCAAGAAACAATTCCATTTATAGTGGCATCTGATGATTGGTTCTTGATTCGAATAACACTGGAATTCTCGTCAGATGACACTAAGCCAAAAAAATATATCGAATCAATAAAAATTTAAGTTTCTGAAAATAAATACCATGAACAAAAGGACATTTTACTGTACTTACTTGATAAGTTGCTGACTATGAAGTTGAATTCAGAAGTAGGTAGGCTGGGGATATAAGGAACTTGGATGGTTGAATGATAATTTGATTAATTTCTTGTATAGGTTGGCTATTTACTCTAAATTTAATTCCGTATTATTTGAATATTAAAATCTTTTTAAAATCTATGAAATCATTGAAAATCATTTTACTTGATTTGATTAACTTACGTTATCATTTGGTCAATATTCGTTACTCGATACACGCGCAGACGTAATCAAACCACGTGACTTTTCTACATGTTTGACGTCACACGTGTTTCTATTTTAACACAAAACGACAAAATGTTCGAAAAACGTGTTCCTCGACTTCCCATTTGTACGAAAAGAGAAAAAAGCATGAGATCCAGTGGATATAATTTAAAATTTACCTATAGTTAATTAGTTACACACTATATTTCCAGAGCATTTTCAAAATTTTGGCAACTGTTCTTGTTTGTAATATTGTAAATATTTTAAAATTCTTACATGCTATGTATCTATTATGTCACGATTATGTAAAAATATCCTCGTGCTATCAAGTAGGTACGTACTATATATAAACATAAAGCCTCATTTTCACCATCTTTTCCTTCTTTTTCTTAATGTAAATCAGTCAATACAAAGTAATTTCATTTTTGATGACTTGTGCTTCACATATTGATTGGATGGATCTATAAAATTAGAAGCAAAACATGTTTTGATGCGAAACGCAATAAGAAACGCCATTTTTATAAGTTATTCTAACTTCTAACCTCTGCAAATGACTTTTACAGAAATAGGGAACATCACTATGACGAAATATTGGTTTGGTCAACTCTAAGAGAAAGATTAAATCTTCATGTATAAAAATGAAGCCACTGGTTTCCCATCAAGGACAATTCGAAAAAAATATTTTTTAGCATATTTTCAATGGTGTTTGTTGGGAAGCAAACTCGGAAAACTATACCTTTTTTCCTTTAATTGCATATCAGAAGATGATACTAGAATAAAACTTGATAGAATAAAGAATTAAATATAATAAATGCTCGCATGAGCTATTTTTCTCAAACCCCTTCGCTGCTAGTACGCCACTGTTATAACTAAGTAGGTAGACGTAAATTATTGAATTTTTGTCTATTACTATGTAGTGGTCTAAGTACGATTTTATAATAATTCAGTAACATCCTTTATTTTTGTATGAATTTCAGCAAATCGCCAACCACTATTACACCACCGCCAGTTCCCTTACTCAAGAATTCTGAAATAGTCAACAATCAAACGATTCTCAGCAAATCCACAGTCAACTTGGTGCAAAAAGTACTGTCGAATTTACGAAATCGACCACTGACGACCATTCCTGATAAACAATTCCTCGGGGGTAAGCTGCCAAATTTTCTGGAACGCGTTGTTCAACGTATTCAGAACTACTTCTCCGTCTACAATCCACCCGAGTACTTCGAAGGGAATAGACCTCCTGCCACATCCAACGAGGGTATAGCTGTCGTCTGCTCGAATGTTGAAAACGAAGACCTTTCTTGCAACCCAGTGCCTCCGGAAGAATACGGAGTGGTGCAGCAAGAGTGCGAAAATATCGTCTCCCAACTTAACGAGCCCCAAAATGGCGGCGCAACTGCTGGCGAGGATGGCTATAATATTGTGGTCACTCATACCGTCGTCCACGATAACATGATAAACGTATACTCGCCTCCAGAAAGCGGCACCAGCCAGGTAGTCAGTAATGTGGTCGTCATTCTGGAACCGTCAGCTGCCGAGTATAGTCCACCTCAACAAGGTCTGATTCGCAATAAAGACAAATTCTACGTTTATGTGAACCCAACAGCTGCCAATAAAAAAAAGGACCAATTCCAGACAAAGGCAGACACTTCGACCGAAAAACCAGAACCTTTCCAGCCTTACAATAATGCCACCTATACTGTCATCATTAAGGGCAATAAACTGCACGAATTCAGCAACAATATCGAGAATACAGATAATGGAGCGCTGCATCCAGAGATTTCACCGTATATTCCCAGCTTGGCGAATCAAGCCCAAACCGAGGAGGGAATGCTGACTAGTAGGTCGGTACCGCAAAATAACGAACAACCTGATGTACCCAACATAAACCTAGTACTTGTACCTCCGAATTACCAAAGGAATAAGTCGTGTGCTAAGGATAAGTACGAAAATACTGAGATCGAGTACTACATACTGAAACCAGACAGTGGAAATATAATCAAACCGAAACCACAGAAGAATACCAGCAACCTAGGACACAAGACTGAAATTGACGCCATTTCGGGAACGTATTTACCTCCAGAAGAAGAGAGTAAACCGACAAATCTGCCGGTAGAGGCTACAAGCGTCGTTAATATCCAGCCGAGTACCAGTAAATTTCCATTACTCTTCAATTTATTTAACAAAAGACCTGAAGAACCGAGGGCTTTGTAAATACCCACTGAGTTACACCCACCTATTCAGCTATAGCATCAGCGCTTGAAGCGTGTGGCTTTCTGAATTTTTAGATTATAGTATTATTAAATAACCTAGAACTATTACTCGAGTCTGTAAATAAGCCAGTTTGGTGCCAAAAGAGAGCAAGTATTTTATTTATAATTCAATTATGAAAATTTTGCTCGCTGCTTGGCCTTTTCATGACTTACTGACATACTCAAGTCGTGTATAAATTTTCTAGGATTATTTATTATTTATTTTAGACTATCTACAGTAATTTATTTATTTTTATACGTTCAATAAAAATCACGTATATTTAATGAATATATCAACCCTACTTATTTAAGAAAAAAAAAGACTATTTTAAATACTCAGCCGCATTTTTACAGAAATAAGTTCAGCCTCCCTTTCTACTAAAGGGACCAATTTCTGAAGAATGTAGTCAAAGACAACCATTGTCTTTGATGTAGTATATGTTTGAGAGGAACTTGACAATGATGATGGAGAAATGCCAGATATCCTTGAATGTAGACAATTTTCAGAGAGCAGAGGCTAATTCGCTATCAGCTGTAGCCTCTGTAGCAAAATATATTATGGTTTACGAGTTACAGAATGGTATCATGCAGGCAAAAATTCACATTTATCAGATTATCCAGCTAATTAGGTGATTCATATAATATTTCATTTTTCAAGCTGATTTTAAACCGATTTTTCTGAAAATTTTATACGTTTCTCTTAAATGCACACCCTATATCACTGTAAATTTATTTTTTCAAATTACCAGTTTTCAAAACCGTGAAAAAGAATTTTTAGGAGACCTTCGAAACTCGTGCTAAACTCCGTAACGACACAAGGGGTTCATTTAAGCAGCTAAGATACACTAAAATTAAAATTGGTTTATAATTCAGCACGTATAATGAAATATTGAGAATCACTCGGAAAAATTATAGTTACACCATCACACCCTTAAATTTTCGGGTAGAATTAATTTCTGACAAAGTACGAAAAATAAGAATATAAGTTTGATAAAAAAAAAAGTTTGTGAAATAATTCTAATTGTGAATAAATGTAGGTAAAAAAGTAGTTAGTCAAAAGAGATTTTCGTATACTTTAAGACTCAGATTTAATCTCCGTCCAAAAAATAAGTCCAGGGCTATACCAAAGAAGATGAAAATTTAGACTACACTCTTTTCAACATGAGAATAAAAACATTTTCTGACCAAAACCTTATTTGATAACCCTTCTCTTATTGAAACGTAAAGCCGTTGCTTTGCCTTACTCCCAACTTTAAATTTGTATTTTGTTATTCTCAAGTTACAGAGTATAAAACTTCCCTTCCTTTGTTTGAATAATAGATGCTAATACGTAAAAGTTCCACTGGTCATACTCATATCAATAAAATTTATTGGGGTAATTATTCGTAAATTTTGTTATTATCTATTATAATAATGTCAAGAAAACCAACGAATTTTATTTGCTTTTGTTTTCATATAAGGGATCAGTCACTAAACTGTTAATTAAAAAGAAAATATTGGGTACGATACTAAGTCTTTTAATTTCCAATATTATCTACACATAGGTAAATAATGATTTATTAAAATATAAAAAGTACGATAGTACCTAATGATTCATTTAAAAAAAAAAAATTAAAGACTATTCAAATTCCCAAAAAACTAAACGATTTTTATAAATGTGACAAATAAATGCAATAGAAAAGATCATATTTTGATAATTCAAAAAAATTAAAAAATCCCTATCAATGACTGTGCGGCGAGGAAAATCGAGTGACATTACGTCTATTCAAAGTTTCACGGCGTGAATGAACTTTGAGACCAGTATGGTCACTACTATTGAACAAATTGAGTCGATATTTTTTATTTTCAGTGGTCCAAGATATTCTCAAGTATTCCGGATTCTGAATAATGATTGAGCCATTCTGGGTATGCGGTTCAAGCGTATTTTCGGTTTCATCGTCTTCCCTATCAGCATCGTCTAGCAATCTATTTTCACTAGTCGTAGTTGCAGTAGTGGTCCCGGTCTCATTTGTTAATTTATTTTCATAATCAGGCAAGACTGACGAACTGTGAGCGACAGATTCGGCTTCCAAAGTGTTGTTTTCTTGAACCAAATCTTGAATACTACATTGAAAAAAAAAAACTTTTGGTAGGTATAGTAGGTAAGTATAAAAAAACTTCGATATATTTTAAGCACCTAATGAATTTAGTCTTTCAGCTTGAAACTAATTCGAGATTTAAGCATAGCCCATATCAAACAAAAGTCCCGAGAATAGATGAATAAATTATATACTAACTTGGAATTCAAAAATACTCGTAGTAAGAAATTAGAAAAAATTGTGAAAAAAAAGTATCACTGACAGTGAAAGACAGACATACCTTTGGGCTGGAAGAAGTGAAGCAAGAGCTTGCTGATAGAGCTGGAAATGTAAATCTCTAGCAGCTTGCACTTCAGGAGTATATTGCACTCTTTCTTGAGAGGGTGGAGTATCTGATGCATCTCCAGTTAAGGGATATGTGTTGCTTGTGACATGAAATCCTGCACCTGTATCCCAGTATTGTCTCTGAAATAAGAATAATGCACAAAAAGAATCACAGCCAGATAATTAAAACTATTATATTCTGAACTAAGATTCAAAGTTAACTTTTGTAAAACTATTATTATTCATTTAAAATATATGAACGTGAAAATTTCAGCAAAAATTAATTTTTTTTTAATTTTTAGACTGCGCGTAATGGGAAAGGAAAATAATTTAAATAATTTAAAAAAATCATTCTAGTGATTGATACTTGAACACTAGAAATAATATACCTAACTGACTTTTCTTGTATAATATACACCGAGAGTAAATAGCATGCCCTTCCAGGGAAAAATTTTCCTTGGAGGCAAACGACTTTGCTTGGGAGGGGCATTGGCCTCAAGCCCCTGACTATGGCCGTGTAAATATGAACGAAATAACATCCATACAATTTTCAACACATTTTTCATTTAAAAAATGAAGAGCATTCAACAAATATTTCAATAACTTTTGAGGTACTAGTATCAATATAATATTCGAGTAAGTCAAGAAGTACTTACATATAAGTATTGTTTTTATCTCCCATGGAATTATGATGGAAATTTGAAAAATTTTTTTTTTTCCCCAAGACGGTAAAATTAAATTTAATGCCAGTATCTCGTGAAAATTGTGGTAATAAGGTCGGATAAAAAAAACCCTTAACTTAGTTTTATCATCGAATTAATTTTTGGATAAGTAACTTTACCGAATGATAAATGATTTAAAGATTCTCGAGTTTCACCATTATAGAGCTCATAAAGAAAAGGCTTAATCGAGTTGAGTGTAAAATCAATGAAACCCAAGTTTCACTTACCTTAATTATTTGCCCATACGGATCTAAATAACTATACGTGCCATGTACAGTTCCATCAGCATTTCGTGTCTCGATTCTCATTTGATCTGGCGAATTAAAACCAAAAACTACCTGACCATTGGTATCCTGCGAATGAAACTGTGACACCTCAAGATCAGATTGCTGTGGTTGCTCCTGCTCTTGCTGTTGTTGAGACTGTTCGCTGTCCTCTTTGCTTGACTTCATTGGCTGAGGTTGCTTAGCTTTCCAAGCAACTGAATGTGAAAATACAGGATTATTTGGAACAATTTTTGAATATGGCACTCTTATGACAAAGGGTACATTTTTACGTTGCTGAGGTTGAAGTAAAAGCATACGACGAGTTCGAAAATTTCTATATTTATCATAGGTGAGAGCAGTGGGAAGAACTAATAACTGAAAAAAATTAACAGCGAAAAAATAAAAAATTCAATTATTCACTTATAAGGCACTAGAAGTTCGTAATAAAAATATAACTCGTACTCACCAAGCAAATAAAATTTAAATTCATGATGATGAGTCTGAAGAACTATCCTAGCACCAAACCTGAAATGCTACTGAGGTGCATCGAAAAATCTTCGATCGTATAATAAGGCGTGAGAACTTGACAAGTTACGCCAAATTAAATCGATTTCAGATTATCGCCCTGGAGTCCAAACAACGATCCTTTGTTCTAGGTCAAAGAGCTACGAAGAAGAATATCTTTCATTGTCAAGTTGAATACGACGAATACCGACGATACCCATTATAAACCAACACTTGTTTTGTGTTAACAATCGTAACTAAGAAAAAAAATTAAATATGATCGTCTGAGACGATGAATTAGGGGAATTGTTTTCAAAAGGGTAACTAATGAAATAAACAAAGTTAAATATTCTTCGCTGGAAGGTAAAATTAGATTTTTAATAAATCGACCATACAGGCTTTACAGACATCACCAATATTTCAACTTGAGAAAAGAATTATAATTTCGTAAAAATCTAGTCAAATAAGCAGGAAAACAATGTAAAAAAAAAAAACATTTTAGTAATCTAACTTGAAAAATTATTTTCAGAATGTATTTACGCATCAATTTGTACTGAAACACGATACAAAATACAGCTTTAGATTTCAAATAAGAACTTGCAACTGACTTAATAACTGTTTTATTTCATCAAAAAAATTAATTTGAAAGTACTTTCTGTTCATATTAATTACAAAAGTATAACAATTAACAGAGCTTATACTATGTCAACGTTTTTATTTCCAATGGAAGTTTTGTTATCTCCCTAGGTCAAATGAAGTAGGTAGATATAAATAAAAAAAAAGAAAAGAAAATACTTGGTAAAAATAATTTGTATGTTTTGAAAAACGAAAAAAAAAAAAAATACGTACGAGTACAAGTACATACACATATATCTGGAAAGCATTTTCAATCCACGAGTTTTTTTTTTGAATGCTGAACGTGAAAGTATATTTTTGTTGACATTTTTATAAGGATTTTTCTCGAGTACAGGAAATATTGTGGCATCAAATTTTTAGAGGGATTCTTGGGTGATTTAGAAAATAAAATGTTACACGTAAAGGTTATGGAAAATTCTTAACCGCCAAGGATTCTCAAGGGGATATTATGAACCTCCTCCCACCTTCACAGAGAAAAGATTTTCGAATAGGAAGGTTAATGGTATTTTTGCTATGGCAAACTGTAAATCTGAAATTTCAATTAGGTTTTGTTGCTCTATAGAAATTTTTAATCTGAATTTTCAATAGGACTTTTGTGCTACGGGAACATCAAATGTGAATTTTCAATAGAGTATTTTTGTTGTGGGAATTTTTTGAGAATTTTCAACAAACAAACAAACATGATGACGTCATCAAAGTGGAAAAACTGTGAAAAGAGATAACAACAAACACGATGCAGGTAGACGAAAAGGGTTAGTTGACATGATGCAGGCAAAGGATAGGGGTTGGCGGACATAATGCAGGCAGGAGAGGCCTCAGGTGTGAAGCCGCTAGTTCAAAAGAAAAATTTAAAAATCACAACAATATCTTATGAGAAGATTATTAAATTAATGATTAGCGATAATGATCTAATATATTTTCGAAGAGTTTAATGACACTGATTAGAAACAATTAAGTCATAAACATAAAGCAGCCAGAATAAAGCGAACAAATGATTTAAATAAAAACGAAAATATTTCCTTCAGCGCTAGACATACTGTGTATTATAAATTATGTAACCAACTCAAGATGTAAGTACCTCAAAAATTAGCATAGTTGACAAATTATGGGCCGATGAAAATTTTTTTTTTTTCAACAAAATGAAAGTAACAAAAATAATGAAAAGATTAACTGAAATTGTAAAGGCAATACATATTTGAAAATCACACAAATTAATTAACTTTGGTTTGATCGAGTTTAAGCTCAGAAATTTTTAATGAACAAAATACTGAAGCAGAACTGAGTATCTTCTTCTCAGAAATTCTGAGCATTACAGCCAGCTTTCGAGTAGGAGAAAGTTTCTCACGTAAGATATGCTCATCTTCCTGGAATGTAAATGAGAAAAGTACATTTTACTTATCGGTGTAAATATTTTTGAATGTACTGTTCCAGTATTCACTATCAATAATTTTCATAAATTCATATAGACCTAGTATTGCCTATCAAAGGCGAAAAAGGCTTACGTCTGTGTTGCATGCAATTACACCAACATTATTTTTAGCGTATCATTACATGCACTGTACACAAACACGACAAAGTTCTGAGTGACTTTCCATTTGACAGGCAATAGAAAGCATCAATTCACGTGTCAGAGGAGGGTGGCATAGAGGCTTTGAAATATTTTTTCATTAAAACCGAAAAAAAAATTACAAGAAAAGCTCTCTCGGAAAATTTGCGTTTTGATGCTGTGGCCTTTTTTTTTTTGAGATACCCACAATTAGATTAAGACCTTGAAATCTCAATGAAGTGATCGGGGAGACCCACGTCTTAATGATAGGACCAAGACCTCTGTTTTAGTGCTATGTTTAAAAATAATTACCTCTAAAGTAGTAGCGTATGACTTCAATAGTAATTCGATTCGTGTCTGAAGATATTGTAACACCTGAAGCTCGAATTCCGTATCCATAGCTCCGATGGGTCCCAATAAAGTGTCCTCAATACTGTCGATATCCTTATCCATCCACTCTTGTAGTTGTTCTGTAAATGATGAAATAGGTTTATAATAAGTCCGATAAATAAATCCGTCCGATTACGGCGCAAAATTCTTTCATTTCTAGAATACTGTGAAACTGCCCGGGTGCTTTTTCAAATTATAAACGTATAAGTAACTGTTCAGATCTTGGGGCTACGAATTTCAATCGACGATCTTGACACATAAGAAGGTCGAACTTCTAAGCTAAACCTCGAAGCCACTGATAGCGCATAAAATCATAAACGAAATAATAATTCGAAAGCAAAGAATGTGCACAGCCTGCAGATAAATTCTGGTCCTGACACCGGCACCCAGAGAAACCGAAGGGTTTGATACAATTTGGAGGTCCTAAATAATATAAGGCACAGCTCATGGCCATACGACTAATAATGTTTTTTTTTTTTTTTTCCAACTATTTATAAAAGTTGTGTTCTATTATTTTGTTTTTGTTTCATACACGAAGCGAAGTATACTTATCCAATCAAACGTACCCTCGGTCATTTTGAAAACGCGTAAAAATGCCAACAGACTGGAATGGACCGGGTCCTGTTTGTTGCACGTGATCAGGTACTCGCCAGAGGCTGGTAATTTCAACTTTTTCAGCAGGCCCATACGCAAAAGGTAGGCGTCCGAGTTGGAGATACCGAATTTGATTTTGACAGAGTCGTGATGGTTTTCGGGGTACACGAAGCTATTGTGCAGGAGAAAATCGGCGTTCGAACGTTCGCCGTAGAAAATGGTGATTGGGTCGCCGGCGGCGAAGTCGCGGTGAGCAGTGCATTCGCAGCAGTCTCTCTCCGCGCAGTACATCGACGATTTTTCTGTCGTCCTATCCTGCAGAAATAAAAAGAAACTTCAGTATCAGTCCATTTACTGCAACTTCTTCAATGTTTTCAAGATAAATTTATGATATTCGTCGGCCCACGTCCAAAATTAGCCAAGTGCCAAAAAAATTATCACCCTGTTAGATGCCACCAAAATTCATATTTGTGCCAACTGAATACACTGATGAAATCAAAAATCAATTTGGCAACGACAGAACACAGTGGATCCCACTAAAAATTAAAACACCATTGACGGGAGCCATTAATGCCATCCAAATTTAATTGGTACCAACTAGAGTCATTGGTGCTGCCCAAATTGAAACTGGCACCAACTGGAACTATTGGCACCATCCAAAATTAATTTGGCACCAACAGAACTCATTTGGTACCAACAAAAATTAACTTAGTGCCAACTGAACCAATCGGGCGCCATCAAGCAAAAACTGAATTGGCACTAACTGAAGCCATTGGTGCCTTCTAAAATTAATTTGGTAAAAAATGAATCTATTGGTGCCATCACGTATTACATTGGCAACATTCGCGTCATGTGTTCCCAGTATTGCTACCAAAAAGAGCTTGACGTTAAATGAACCTGTTGGGTGTCCTTGATGATTTTATTGGCAGCAAATGGAGCCATTGGAGCCACCAAAAATTAGTTTGTCGCCAAATGGAGCCCTTGGTGCCACTAAAAATTGAATTGGCGCCAAATGGTGCCATTGGTTCCGCTAAATCATGAACTGACACGAAATGGAGCCATTGGTGCAACCAAAAATCAGTTTGCCGGGAAATGGAGGTATTGGTGCTACCTAAATTTAGTTTGGCGCCAAATAGAGCCATTGGAGCCACCAAAAATCGAAGTGGCCCCAAATGGAGCCATTGTCGCTATCCAGAATTGAGTAGGCACCACCAATTAATTTGGCACCACAGAACTCATTGGGTACGCCCAAAAATTAGATTCACGCCAACTGAACCATTTGAGCGCCAACAATAATTGAATTGGCACCGACTGGAGCCATTGGCGCCATCCGTTTGGCGCCGACAGAATGAATTTGGCACCACCAAAAATTAATGTGGCGCCAATTAAACCAATTAACGCCATCAAAAGTTTATTTTGGGGCTAATAGAACGTACTATACTCGTATGTCTTCCAAAATTAATTGGACTCCACTAGAAAGAACCAATTGGGTGTAACCCAGAATTAATTTGACGCCAAAATGAACCATAACTGAATCTATTGATGCCGTTAAAAATTTAACTAGCGCCAACTGAATTTATTGCTGTTATCAAACATCACATCGGTGCCATTAAAAATAAATTTGACATTGACTGAACCAATTGGGCGCCACCAAAAATTGAATTGGCCCCAACTCAAACCCTTGGTGCTTTCGTAAATGGAATTTGTGCCGACTGAAGCCATAGAATGCCCCCCCCCTTCAAAAAAAAAAATTAAATCAGCCACAATTGAATCTATTGGTGCCATTAAAAATTAAAAATTTGCGCAAACTGAAACTAAGAACAGCGACAAATCAAAAACAAAAGAAATTGTGCAACCATAGGTTTATGTTCAAATTGGTTACTTAAAACCAGTGCATTCATAAGCAAAAATAAAGGCATTTTAGCCGATTGTGATAATATGGATAACTTCAACAACCATACATCAGAACAGTTAGTAACTGGAATATTTTTCAATGTGCCACAAAAATTCTCGTATTCATACTCAGGAAAAGACTAATTTTCTTAATGGATAAGTTAGTGGAACAGTAACGCAGTTTTTTAATACATTTAAGCAATCATTCCAGAACACCTAATCTAATGAGTCCTTTAGAGTTAATTTCTACACAAAAGATAAGTTTCGCTTATTAATACGTAAAAACCAGTCCATTTTTAGCAGGTTTTCGATCCAAACATTTTAGTAGTTTTGGTTCAATGGCAGAAATTAGTCATGCGATGGCCGAATTTACTGAATTAAAAAACTGATTGAATTTTGGTATTTAATTGTAGACGATAATTCTGTACTTATGCTACTTCTCTAGCAGTTTACTATAACTGTTGTTAGAAAATGAATTGTCGAGGGCTTGCACGACCATTTTGGAGTCAACTGGACTAAAATTTAAAATCAAGATATATATAGATAGAAATATGAATCCTTCAAATTTTGGTAGAAGCCTTTTCGGTGGCCCACCTGTAGTGTAATAACTAATTCAAGATTTAATATAAACTCAATAAAAATGTCCTGAAAAGCAGCCTCCATGGAGGTCCATCGAAAACCTACTCTTCAAGAGCGGCTTGCTGCGCTATAGAGATCTATTCTACTTAATTTTCAAACTAATTTTTGCAGTACCTATTTTAAATATTTGACTTGTTACGTTGGTTATTATTTCACCTCAAAATTGGTATTACGCGAGGCATTTTTTTTTTTTTAACCCCTTTACTCTATCATCAGTATAGGAGAACGTAAATGCGTGTCAAATTTTTAATTAAAAATCACTCGTACTAACAATGTCTACGTATATTCTACGCGGATTTACGGTTCAGAGTTTCAGAACTCATTGAAATTTCATCCTACAGAAGAGAAGTGAAAAAAAAAAGTCTAGAAAAAAATACCGAATCAACGTAATGCGATCTACTTGACGACATCTTATTTTCACTTTTAATTCGCTACTCTATTCACGCTTTTCTTCATTATTAAAAGGATAAATTAAAGCTTCCTCTCAACTTCATATCATCTGGATTTACAATGCAACTGTCATATACATTGACATGACATTGATCGGAAGTGGGAGATAAAATTATTGATTTAAGCAACAGATTCGATCTCACCAGCCCCCTTTCTATTGTTATATTATTAACAATTCTTTCACATGAGTATATTATACAATATACATCCTCTATCTAATAAACGAATACAAAATGGAATAGCCAACGTTGACGCTACTGGATCTTGCAGTCTCATGTCCATGAGATTATTGAGTGATGGATATAAGCAGCCGAATAATATGCCAAATACAATCGTACAGCGGTACAATCGATGATAGGGAATTGAAATGACTTTTGAAGGATTTCATTATTTGCCGTTTTTATTCCTAAACATAGGAACCGCTTTCATCCATACGATGAAGATATTCGTACAATGATATGCATGAGAAACTGTTCTTGTTGAAACGAATGTAGGATAACGTGTCGATATGATTCTGCAAGGCTCCGTCTTGAAAATCTCTGAGACCTTCTTTTTTCAATTTAACAATAGCCGCTTCAATACTAATTTATGAGTACGAAATCTAAATGGTCCAAGACAATCAAAGAACTGTTTTTTCTTCATAAAATTTATAAAATATAAGGTAATCTGTACTAGAGTTCAAGAAAATAATCCACCAGCTGATGAGATAGATGCTTACATCAACTAAATAAAAGCTAATAAAAATCACTTGAACCAACAACGGAAACTTTTCTATAAATTAAAATTTTTTTCTTTTCAGATAACGATAACTCTGAAGAAAAATCGCATACATATATTTTCTTAAAGGCTCGAATAATTTTTCAATAGGTAAAATATAATAACTACGAGAAAGGCATAATTATAGGTAAACTACTACATATTTTTCTACAGAAGAAAAATAAATATATTACATCCAGAATTTTTAAACTTATTTTTGGGATTAAAAAAAGAAGAAAAAAAAAACACTCACTGTATTGTTAGCATGATTACAAAAGTCCCAAACCGGTATAATTACATCAACCGGTACAGAACTGGTTCCAGCAACATAATTTTGTCGAGTCATGACACTTGATACTGCCCATCTGAAAAATCAAAATTATATTTTTCAAGTGTTTATTCAAATCATTTGAAATTTACTATTTTCTCACAACTACTTCCCAAGGTAAGATGGTAACACTGATAAAGTCTTCATTTAAAAATTTGAAAAACAATAAAAGTTTTAAAAAATTAAATTTTATTGCGGGACTCACCAATTTTCCACATTTCTAAATAATTTTTTACCTTAGTACCTACGTGATTATTACGAGTAACACGAGAAAAACCATGTTTTACTTGATTACTCAAAGGACCAGGTAGCGTCATATTCGACACAACAGTAAAAGTACCTTAAAGGACCGGAGAATGTCATATATGACGTCACTTGGTCCTTTGAGGAATGACGCATCCAAATTCAAACGACGTTGTATACGACGCCACCTGGTCTTTCTAGTGTTAAAATTTTTCAAATAAAACTAAATTGTCATCCAGTTAGTGTCCAATACATTAAAATAGTGAGAAAATTTCTGTCACTATTCGGAAATTCATTTATATTTGTTGTTAATTTAATTAGCAATATAAAATTAAATTGATTTTTCTTTGAATTTTTTTCTTTTATGTACATATTGTCCGTCAATTTTTTCGTGTGAATAACTTCTCTATAGATGTCGAATGAACACGCATTTTCATTTTCATAGCAGATATTTTTTACATAAGCATTAGGTAAATATTAAATAAAATATTTATCCAATATACTATTTATTCTTTCAAACATTTACAAATCCGAGTCTCAGTATGTGAATAAAAAGAGCAAATAAACATAATTCAACAGGTGTACAAGTCATTTACACGTATATTGCACTGGTACACTACATTAGGTCCACTAATTAGGCACATTTTCTGCAAAATATAGGCCCACTAGAATTTATCGAATAGATTGCAACCTTAATCTTACGCAATATAAGTACCTTTGCGTGAAGAAATACATGAAAAAAAAAAAAAGGTACACACTTGGAAGTACCGACAATGGTACCGATATATACCAAATAAAATGTACAGAAACGAGACGACCAACTCTTTTCCTCGCTGTATCAAAAATACACATAGATCTACGCCTAAATTGCTCCAATCTTCCAACGACAGTATTTGTTATAATCGTGTAGATCAAATCGTTGGTGTAGAGTACGAAAATCGTATTCCTACAGATACCAAAATATGGGTACATAATATAAATGGCCAGTTATGGAGCGAAAATCGTAATACAAGTCGTAATTTTCGCAATACGCCTAAATTGGACGCAATTGCCAGCAAACTCGAGTTGATATTATGGAAACACGATGGCCATTTTGGTCCATTTTTACGAGTTTTTCGATACATCGACCTGCGACTACCCGCCCTTCAACACCCAGAAAGTGCTCTAACGGTGGCAAGCACTTGGCGATAAAGTATAACCAGTTGTGATTTCCGGACACTCGCCACAACTCCCTTCACACTGTCTTCCAAAAATACCAAATTTCTTCGATCACGCTCATAGGTCACCAACGTACTCATATGACCTCAGCACGATAAATTTAAAATACAATAATAAAAATAAAAAAAAACTTGCTTATATCGATTCTACACTCGACTAGATATATATAGTGGAAATGAGTTATCTAAAACGACCGCATATGGATGACATTTACGAAAAGTAGTCGTTATGTAATAGATCAACGTTTACTTTGGTAAGCCAATATACTGCGTAAAACATACAACAAACTCGTAGTGCCAAATAATCAGACGCACTCGCAGACTTTTTTGTACGACTTTGTTCGGGTGTAGTGAAAAATATACAAACTTCGCCAGAAAAACAGGTTTCTGATACAGCCCAGCTAGGTATATGAGGAAATTATGTATTTTGAAAATTTTCTGTCGATACATTTTCAGTCAGCTCCAAAAAAAAAAATCAATGCACGAATTGAGCGGTTGGTTTTATAAAGAATCTGCTACCTTATCATGTACCCACAGACCAATCTTACAGCTTTTTCAATATAACAACAAAATAAGTACTCGTAATGACAAAATAATATGTGTTCAGTAAGGAAGGACAAAGTTGAGATATACTGCCAAAAGAAATTCTTGAATTATCTTTCAATGGTGAAACATGTAAGTATAAATAAATAAATAAATAATGTCTGAATGCATTCACTGTAGAACAAAAAAATTAATACTAATTTTTACTATTTTTAATTAGAGAACAGAGACAATTTACGAGTTATAATTATTGTAAATATGCTCAGCATTTGTAGTATTTTTACCATCGTAGATGGTAGGTACATGCTAATTTCAAACGGCACATTTTACTGTTTTTGTGATAATTTCTACTATAATTCTCGATTTGTCTCACTTTTCTCACATAAATAGTAAAAATTACTATCGAATTTTTTTTCAGTGTTATTATAGCAGGTTTTCACAAGAAACCTGCCAATAAATTTTGGTCTGACTTCGAAAAATGGACATGGCCCAACCAAGATACAGTTTTTCGTTTCGTAATTTTAAGATTTCGAAAATACCCATCTCGCATTTTAATATACGAGTATCTTCATTAATTAACTGATTCATTTATTTGTTCCTTTCTGAATGTGGGGTGCGAGGGGCGGGGGGTATGTAAATCATAAATTTTGATTTAGTAGCCCAAATCACAGGGAAACTACTAAACTTAACAAATCGAGCTGAAATTTCAACAGTAACTAAATCAACGTTTTGTAAGTTGACCATTAAAATTTCGAGCAAAGTTGGGCGTTAGATTAGTCTAAAAGTCAAATCGTTGGTGGTCCGATAAATACCTCCTATGTGCTGAAAATTTTGAAAATCGCGTGTTTGGGCTCGTTGGATTTGTCTTGAATAGAGGAATTCAACGAACCTGAAAACATGATTTTCAAAATTTTCAGCACATAGGAGGTACGAGTATTTATATGATAACCGACGATGTATGGAAGGTTTGAAAAACGTTGATTTTTCTTTATAACCCGTTCCAGGACGAACTAGAGAACCAATAGTGCTGAAACATATCGAAGACTGATAGAAATTTCATGAGAATGGTTTCGCGGGTTTCTAGAAATTAGCAAAAATGTAGTCAAAAATGTTGATTTTTGTTGGGTTTTTCAAGACCACCTATGAGATAAATTTCAAAATTTGTTTTCTCCGAAAACTATGAAAACATGCCAAAAGTCATCTTTCACAGGTCAGCAGAGAACCGATCATTTAGCCAAATGAAGAAGCTCGCTCTATTTCTCTCTCATTTGACGAATCCTTCATAATTAATGAGAAAGTTTTCATTCCAATTGAGTAGCTAACGAGCAAACCATACTGAGTGGGCTCTGGAGTACGAGCTCGAGAAGAAAAATGATTGATAGGCGAGTCGACGGTAGATAATTTCGAAGGAAAATCATATTGCAGATCGAATAACTCTACTGCAGCACAGCTGCGATCCGATACGCGCACATTTTTTATTCATTCGCATTTACATGCCGCTAATAATAAGTATCCGAAAAAAATATCAAGAAAAAAAAAGCTAAATGATGACGAGAAATGATGCAGGAAAACCGTTTAGACAAATGGTCGCGTGTACCAAAGAAGACGTAGGTTTGATAATGACTTGAAAAAAAAAAAAAATGAAAGTATTCACGGTATGTTATATTCTGTCGGCAGGAAGTATGCATCCAAAATTGTGTAGGTCATAAAAAAACAGTACCCATAATGAAGATGGTCTCTGACTTTATTAGTGTTAGACGTGTTCCATAACTCGTTGCCTTATTCATGTTCATTTTTACAAAAATAAAACGGTAATTTTATTCGACAAGAGCATCCGAGTCACTTCTTGAGGATACTTCTCCGATGTGAAATACTTACACAGCTTAAATTTCAAAGCAGGTTTATGCAAAGATACTGTAATATAATATCATGCCAAACCCAAAACCTTGGAAAAGGTTTCAAATTTTCCACAAATATGTTTTCTTCTTGAAAGGGAAAAAATTTTCCAATTTTTCATGGCAATTATGCTACTTAATTGTTCCAAATTACAGACAGTAAACCCTAATCGCACACATAGTTTTGTGAAATTGCAGCCTTATATTTTGAAAATATAAATATGAACAAAACTATTACTATGGCGTCTTTCCACTTGACAGGTATTATTACTGCATCCATGAGAAGAAATGAAATGAATTTTTCGATAAAAGTTTCTGATAGTATTGCTAGCTCAAAAGTATGTTTTAATGAATCTACAAATTATTTTCCAACGTTTTTTCAAAAAAGGTATTTTTCAGTACAGTGCAAGAAGTCTTAACGTTAGTAAAATTGAAAAGAAATGTAAAAGTATACTCGTACATCGAAGTCCTTGGCTACCATTATAGCATCCGGGGTAAATTCTGTCGAACCAACCTTAAAGTTCTACCTGACTTGCTCATGAAAACAGAAGGTAATATGTCAATGAACATTTTCTCACTCTTTCGCAATTTTTGTTTGTAGAAATATCGTTTTTGCAAGTCACTAATTCTCTTTTTATAACCGACCTCAAATTATAAATTTCACATTCTTTGATGTGATTATAAAATTTCATTTTCCAAATTAAACACTCTGCCACTCGCACAACAGAATCAATTCCTTCTCAATTTTTTACACACGTATCAACTGGAATAATCAGTCTAAAAAAATAACACCAGAAGTAAAAACAAGGAATGCATTATTACTTCCCCCTGGCAGTCATTAAAACGAATTAATTACCATAAATGGAATAATTCGAAGGTAACGGTTCCAGCATTTTTACACAGGTAAATTAAATCACCACAAAAGAAATACAATCTCCAAAAATTGTACAAATGATTTTTTGCATCTTTTATTTTCTCGTACTCTCTCACGCCGAGTGCATGTGGGAAGTATACGCGCATAATTAGTTACAATTGTACTGGAAAGCTTGAATTTTATCAGGAAAACGATCGAAAAATATTCCAACTCGACAATACCAAAGAAAATGGAAACAATTATCTTCGACGAGTGCCATTTTTAAAATTGTCGCACGAAGCATGGCTTACATTGCATTCACGTTATTTACCATTTTCTCATCGCAAAGAACGTGCAGTTAATTATTAAAATAGGCATAAAAAGAAAATAAATCAAATCGTTCGAATAAAAGAATGAGGAAAAAATTTATAAAATACAACCTAAACAGTAGACTGTACATTTTCGGGCAGTCGAAAATGTATTCGCAGTAGCCTATACACGAAGAATATTAAGTTGGTACGTACTGAGTGAGTGGAATAGAATGGGAAAGTTATTAGGAAACGTTAAAATGCATTTAATACTCGTAATAACAGGTGAGAGGTGAATAATGAGTAATTTTTTTCACATATGCGGACGATATATGAGGAAAAAAATAGTAGGTTCCATTCGAAAACCTGCTATTCTAGCGAGACTTTTTACGCCCATTAAAAATGCATTAAAACCGCATTGCAAATGCGTTCCAAATGCATTGCAAACGCATTAAAAACACATTCCAAACGCATTAAAAACTCATTCAAATGCATTAAAAACGCATTGAAAACACATTCCAAATGCATTCCGAATGCATTAAAACGCATTCTTAGAATATTCGTCGAATGCATTTAGAATAAGTACATTTTTAACGCATTTTTAGAATAGAATAAATTTAGAATACGTTTTTAATGTATTTGGAATGAATTTTTTTATGCATTAAAAATGCATTAAAAACACATTAAAAATACATTCTAAATACAAATACATTCTATTCTAAGAATGCATTATGCATTTTTAATGCATTTGGGTTAGATGAGAAGGAAAGGAAGTGAGAGGTGGGGCAGAAAGAATCTGCGGTTGCCCGTACCTAAGATTTTTATGTATCTCAGTTTTCAAAAACGACGTTTGAATCTAAAAATGGCCGTTGAATAAATAAATAAGTAAATACTCGTAGGTAACTAAATATTTAAAAATACTAAGATCAGAAAATAGTCGATATAGGACCATAAACTTGCCATTTACATACAGAGCTACAGGTCGAATAAGCTTAGTGATAAGAATTATAAGTCATAACCGAGTATAAGGATAATGGAATAATATAAAAACGGTGGATTGTAATTTTGGTTTAAAATGGGGAAGTAGATTAATATGAACTTTCATCCAAAAACGAATGAACAAATCTTTAATCCTTTATCCCTTATACTCAGTCTTGACTTCACTGATAGGAGGAGTTAACATGAGCGAAGCTCAGTCTTTATTTAAATAGAAGGTTTTCGCAAAGGACTCTATTCGACATGAAAAAAAATAGTAACTGTAAAAAACAGTGTAAAAGTTTGGTAAAATAGGTACACTAAAGCATAAAAGTAATTAATTAATGTACTGATTTAGAAACATAATTCTGTTCAAAAGTAGAATAAATTCCGACTATTTCCGAGTCCCTAACTTTTCTTCAGCAAACTCAGAATTTTAGAGTCTAATTTTCATGTTAATTCAGAGCGTTCTTGGTCTGCCCTTAAACCAAATGTAACACGTGCAACTTTTTCAAAAACTGATAGCAAAGATGCACTGTTCGGCGAAAATGTTCAAGACTTTCATACTTTCTCAATAGGAATCGATAGGAAAAATGAGGCGAATGCAACAAATCATCATTTCTTTAAACATTTTGGAACTTTCCTCCTCATTCAGGCAAAAATAAAATATTAAAATCCAGTGCAAATCTAATTTCCGGAAGAGGAAAATAAACCCCCTTCTCCTTCCTCCCAAGAGAAGAAAGATTTTCCATTTGGGAAAAATTTCTATGCAGGAAGGCGAATGAGCTTGCGAATGTGGTGATGCCCTCCAGCCCCCCTTGTTACGACCTATGAACTTCATATCATTAGCCAAATAAGTAATTTTACATGTCTGTAGCATGAATTACTTTTCTGATTTCACTCATCTAGCACACCTATACATCAGAAATAATAATAATTAAGACAAATAGGTAGATCTACAAACATAAAATTATGAGCTTCATAAACCCAAGATTCAATACAAATATATGTAGCAAATAATTTCAGAGCGATTAACTTTTTACAAGCGAAATGATAAGACTTTAATAATGTTCATCTGTTTTGAAAATTTTCTACTAAGTTACGTATAGAAAATAATTATATATTTTATTCGTTATAAACTTGAACGCAAAATTATATTCGATGTTTATCCAACCATGAACAGCAAATATAGGCACCCAACATTATATTCTCTACGAATGCACAAATGATAATTACCTATCGTTAATTAATAATTGCCATTATAAAATATTAACAGTTAGTTTTCATTTCAAACGAGGGATAAAATTTTTTATTCAATTATAATTTTGATTCGAAATAATGAACATTATAGTTAATCGATCCCAAAAATTTCTCTGCCTACGATGAAGTTAAATTTAAATCCCATAAATGGCCACGGTCATAAAATCGTCAAAATGAAAGACAAAAATCGGATCAAAATATTATTTTACGAGGAATAAAAAATATTAAAAAATGCCTCAGTAAATTTCGAAGATTTCTCTAAATCTAAGAAAAACTATACAAAATCTTGATGAACATGATTTACTCTCTAAACCACAAAAAATAATTTCGCCGCATTCACTTTGAGACGATTTAGCTAATACATCCATACGTTTGAGGAAGTTATTAAAGCACATTTATAGCCATTAGACAATATACGTCTGCAGTAATTGTTTCGGTACAGAAAGAAGCCCACCAAAATCACTTTCATCAAAACATTTGTAAGAAAATTATGGAGCAAAAATCGTAAATTTGGGGTAATAACTGATGGGACTAGATTTTTTCCTAGACTGCGGTGCACGATAAAAAAAAGATTGTGAAATACTAAACAGAAATGTGAGCAATCATAATTACATCCATGTAGAAAAATGATACCATTTTTTCCCCCCATTTTTTTGCTGCTTAGAAACATTTCACGCAATTTATTAATACATAATATTGATTGTTAAAAGATATTTCACGCTTATTCAGAGGCGGTAATTCATTAAATAATCGTGAAAACGAATGCCAGTGTGTACTTTGATATCCGAATATAATGGTTTGGTCATGATTTCGCGTGTATTTAGGCGTCTATAATAGACATCGCGACGATGAACTTGAAAAAAAAAATCTAGCGCGTGCAGCAGGAAAACGACGACTGTCAAAGAATATAATTTTTCAATTTTTCACCAACTAAATGATACATGTATGAATATAGGTCTAATAGATTTTTTTTTTCGTACAAGAAAATTAACGTTTAGCAAAAATGAGATCTTGGGGCTGTAATGGACAGTATATATGCCTTCGAGAAAAGGTATTCATTATGAAATCAATGGATAGTCATGACACATTATTTTAGAGAAAAATTCGTGCATATAAGTTTGCAGCATGTTTTATAAAATATAAATAAAGGATATGAGGTATGATGGAGGTACTCAACAAACATGCTTGGCAGCTTGGCACTGCTGCTTCATTATACAGAAATGAAACATTCAATAAAGTGATATGAAAAATCAATTTTTACGCGCCTGAATATATGACCATAGTGTTGTAAGAAAAATTAAATCATAAACATCTTTATGAAAATAACTAAGAATAGCAAATGAAAAAACTATACCGCAACGATCTTTTCCTATATTTTTCTATTTTGTTTTTCCTTGTTTCTTCTAGTTTTTTCCCCTTTATCCTCGTTTTTCTCTTTTTTTTTTCTTATCTTCTCTTACCTTTTCCTACATTTTCCTACATTTTCCTACTTTTCCTAATTCTTTTCAATTTGATTCAATTTTATCTAATTCTCCAATTTTTTCCAATTTTCTCGAATTTCATCCAATTTTACAATTTTTTTCAAATTTTTTCCAATTCTATCTAATTCTATCCAATTCTCTAATTTTTTCCAAATATCCAATTTTTTTCAAATTCTATCTAAATTTTTTTTAATTTTCCAATTTTTTCCAAATTTCAAATTCTATCTAATTCTATCCAATTCTCCAATTTTTTCCATTTTATTCCAATTCTTTCCAATAATACGAATTTCTTCATGTGTCAACAGCTTTCTTTTCAATAATAGGCAAAATCGAGATGATTCCGAAATTTTAAGTTGCTGAAAACAGTAGATATCCTTAGAATAAAATTTAGCGAGAAAAAAATGAACTGTATCTCCCTAACTGATAAACGACATAATGAGCCATAGGGACAACTACAAGATGTAATTTCTATTTGTATAGGATTTAATTCAACTAAAGATTATGGGCTTAAATTAATTTATATGCATTTTTCCATACGCAAACTACTTGTTATAAGCATACAAGTGCCTCAATGGTTAAAAAGAACATTCATAAAACTGGCGGTCGTGCCTACAGCAATAAAATCAAATTAGCTGTCCAAATACAAAGAAAGATTCATTAAACATTGCAGAGTGCGTGCAATTTTCCCAATGAAAAGCCAACAAGTCGAAAATATAGCTAGATGCTCACTACATTCATTTCGTACCCATGCACAGGTTGAACTACAAACACCACAGGCAGTCAATTTTATACTAAGATGTTCATTTTAATTAATTCTGAATACCAAGGTGGACTAATTAATAGAGGTAATTTTATAACAGCATTTAAAAAAAATTATAATTAAAATTTATGCCAAAAAATATTCGCTAAAATCGAAGCATGAGACAGGGCTTGAAAAGTCGGGTGTAAAAAGAAAAAAAAAAGAGAAAGGCAATTAATAGGAAAGAAAAGGGAAAAAAAGTAGTGAGAAGGAGAAAGAGAGTGAACGAGTAGAAACGATGGTAGCCAAGTGTTGGGGTAAACGGTTTGCAATGCATTGTTTACTGGAGTATCCAGCACCAGTTCACTCCAGTTTCGCAAGGTGAATCGTGTTCTATGTCAGTGACACTAAAATACTGTGGAAAAAAATTGTATATCGTATCGAATAATCTTTGTGAATGGTGAATGATAGTGGAGTTCTTTTATTTCTCTTAGCTATTACCTATATTTACTTTCGTATAGTTCGCGTGTTCGACGTACGCCGTATAGTAAGTGCGTAAAAATGTAACTTCTTTTACACGTGCATCGTCATAATGTGATTCAAAATTCGTCTTCTTCAGCACCTGTAAGATCCAGCTGAGAAAGAAGTAACGAGTAAGTCCAATTAATGATTCTAAACTGAAGACTCGCAGAAGTTATAAACAGCTTTTTAAGCAGTCCAGCATTTTATCAGACTTTGCTCGTGTAACTTTTTCTATAGCTGAAGAAATTTTCTTACGAGATTTTCCTATAGGGCAACAATGAATTATTCTGACTGTACTCCTTTCAGCATGTTTCCTTCGAAAAACTACAAATTAGACTTGACACAAGTTTAGAAAATATGCAGAAAACAACTGCAGGTGCAAAATTCAATTTCACATGAACTGAACCATTTAGTGTAACCACAATATATTAAAAACAATTTAGATAGTAATTTTTACACAACTTGAATGGAAAAACTGAGACAATTCAAGATTTGTACTCACTACTCACTACTCAGCAACTAATACAAAAATGGTAAAATATTTTATCAAAAATAGTGAAAAGTACTACAAACAGTGAAAATATCTACGATAAATAATAAATTTTCTTCACTGTGATGAGAAAAGTTAGTATCCTGTTTGTAATTAATATACATACTATAAATTCATCTCTCCCAGTGTAAAAATAAAATAATTTGAGATATTAAGAAATAGTGTCAATAGTTTGTTTGAATTTAATATTTTCTTGATTGAAGTGTGATTTCAACTCAACTGTATCAGCTCGTGATAGTTATTTATCTGTCTAAAAATTTCGTGTTTTCATTTTTCAACTTCAAATAAGGCCGGAGGGGAAGGAGTTCCACGTAAATTGTAATTTCTAACTTGTACTGTACATAGCTAAGTTTTTGACGGAATGATTATGTGCTATTCAGCGTTCAAAGTGGACTTTTCCTTTAAAAGGCGAGTTCACAACATGTTTACGAAATCATCACCCACTTTCATAAGCTGAAAACATGTACAAATAAAATAATATTTTCAACAAAAGAATAGGTTCTCAACTAGAGCTTATGAGAATGAGTAAATTTAAGAATGGTAATCATCAAAATAATTTCAGGACAAGAATTAGAAAGAATATCAAATCGATAAGTAAGGCTGAATAATGCGAATTTTCGGGTACCTTATTTCAAATCTTCCTCGTGAAATGAGCATAATGAAGGGTAGGCTATACTCAAAGTCCGTTGTAGAAAGAATAACTGTTTCAAGCACTTTCGCCCTCACAGTGTCTTTAAATTAGAATTAGGGTAAAATCAAATACGATTTAGAATCAACGCGACTATTTTTACCTTAAACGACTGAGATCTGCATTTTATGGCTGCAATAGCAGGCTATAGGGCTTAAATTCTAAAATCGTCAAAATGGGCGAGGCGAAGAAGAGGATTAAAAGATTTTTAAGCGAATATTGTAAATTTTTTTCTATTCGCAGACGAATTCACGTATTCCAACGTTATAGCTCGTTCATATAAAATATCGAGTGACACTAATGCGAAGTACTTATGTCACGCGGGTTGCAATCACATTCGCCGCAAAAACACCAAGCAGAAAATTTATTTTCAAAGTTAACGATTAACAATATTCCGTTTCATTTTTCAACTTCTTCGTCACTATAGTAGGTACCAGCGAACAAAAATTTTTTAATTCAACTGATTTATTTCTCTTTAGTGAATCCACTGTCCCATAAAAACAGCTTTAGATTTTTGCAAGGCCAAAGTCTGTAAAATTTCTCAAGTCCCTAGATATATTCGGGAAGAATCTCGACAACAGCTCGAAAATTATTTTACGTAAGCCATAATGGGCAATAGTGAAGACAAAATGCTAGCAAAAAATTTCTTTTCACGAAGCACTTGAAAATAAAATGAAAATGGATTTGGGTGAGATTTTTAAACCATTCTCAACTAATTAACGTACCTACTAATGTTCTAATTCAATGTAGACACGAAATATTACGCTAATATGACTTTACGAGTGTAATTATAAAGCTAACCGTGAAAGTGAAGAAATAACTATTTTAATAAGTTTTCTGATGAATTATCGTATGGGCAAGAAAGAAAGTCGCTGAAAGAAATTCTGAAAGAAAAGCAGATGCATCCGAGTTTCAAAATACTTTCATTCGCAATCTCTCTCTTCCTTCTTGAAGCTACTTGAAATAAGCAGATTAAATCAAAAAAAGCTAGAACCTATAGCCTCAACCCTAGTTCGCGACTATCAAAATAATCCATCATATTCAACAACTTTTATTACTCGTACATACAAAAATATTAGTCCTTCTAACAATACTGAGGTAAAGTATCTCAAATCGACCCGAGGTCTAACCAGTATAAGGAATGGGTGGGAAAAGTCTAAAGGGATCAATTTTAAAAACTCGAATAAATGTAGAAACAAATACCAACCATATTAGAATAATATAATATAGAGATGTTTTACACGAATAATGTTCGGAGAGACGAAACAGACGTCCATTTCCCATAAACGTTGTCTTAATTAAGTTGAAACGATCAAGTTGCCGAAGAATAAATAAAAATGAAAAAACAAGTTTACATTTCAAGAAAACTACAGACAGTAGTCAACTAATGTAGGATTAGCTCTGTAATCATAAAACCTAAAGCTGGATGTCAAAATTGTCCGAAATAAGAACTTCTACATCCGGAACCGCATTAAATGAAAGCGATTCCGTTCTAAAATCCATTTTAAAAAACACCAACAACAATAATAATAATATGAAATACCACTTTTCTCTACGTAAGACCAAATACATATTAACGAAAAAAGTACCAATAATGCACGGATTCAGATTGTAAGTTATCCGTTAAAATTACTGGAATATTTAATCGACACAAACTTCAACAAATAATATTTCTCCATAAATAAATTACTATATGGGTATTATTATAGTTCAGTCAAATTTGATAGAGAGAATCACAATCAACCTCCCAGGATTATATCGAATGAGCCCTCAAAACTATCACAGCAAATATTTACCTGTAGCAAGGTATTATAAATCGGGGATTAGCTTACTTAGCGACCTCTACAGGGCCACATAATTGATTAGAAAATGTTTGCATAAAATTTGCTAATAGTGACAATGGAAACGATGCAATATGTGTAAATAGCAAATGAGGAACAAAAAAGATAAACCGTTGGGCTGCATCAGGAAAGCGCACAATGTAGGCATTTTTGTCGAATTTATTGATCAAGGAAACCGTACCAAATGAGAGAGGGAAAAAGATAAAGAAAGCGCACAAGAATCAACACGCTCATTCACGTCTAAAATTACAAGATATCACATTTTCTTATTTTTGTCTTTATTTTTTCTGATGGAACTCAGGAAGTTGAATCAGTCCAGCTCCAGACCCGTAGTTAGGATATTTTTCAAGTAGGCTCGGCTCACTTAGAGCTCATCAAAGGCTATTTGTTCACCTCTTCTCTCATTCCCTCTTATTTTCAATGCAAGTTCACTGACTCATAAATCTTAAATTAATTTTTAGTTTGAAAAATTCTTGCCTTATACTGGCCCTGGGCTTAAACTTGCATTCTAACTACTCAGTCACCCAGCCGCTCTTCATATTTTATAAGCAATTTTACAAAATATTGGGCAAAATATTAACCTCCTTCCTCCATAATGTTCCACTCTTTTACTTTCGTAGAATTTCATTCAATGAAAACTGTTTAGAACCAAAAATATAGGTATTTGTCTTTTATAACTTTAATTTAAAGGAAGAAACATTATTGTACAGAATCATTCATTTTTATTTTTCATTTAGTAGCAGAAAACACCTAATTGTAATTAATTCAAATAATTCAATTTAACAAAATTATTTTTAACTTAACTATGATTTCTTGACCCTCTAGAATCATCCGTTTTGCTTTTGATCATAGATTTAGAACATTTAGATTAAACCATTTAATAAATGAACTGTGCGCTTTCCTTAACAAATTTTTAGTATTTTCTTGTGCGCATTCCTTTTGTTTTTTTGTGCCCTTTCCTTTTAAAATTTTCCCCAATGTGCGCTTTTCTTGTTCACTAAAACCGGCGATGTCGATGGCACAGTGCAAAAAAATTGTAACTCCATTTTTTGGAGATTTTGACTTTTTGGTATCATTGGACGCTCTAGTAATTGAAAAACAGAATTTTCAACACCAAATAATACGTATTCGTATTAAATTGATTGACTTTTTTAAAAACAGTCCTTTATCCCACCTTTCCATTTTTTACTCTGTCAAAAATTCAAAAGGTGACGGAAATAAGGTGAATATAAGAGTTATATGGCACATGAAAATTCAAACGATACATCGATTTTTATCTTATTTTACGTAGTTTTTCGCCTTATTTTCAAATATTTTACCAGTGAATGTCAAAGATTCTCGAGAGTTGATGAGAGAATAATAATCAAGCCACAAAATTTCGTTTGATTGGTTAGTTATTTTATGGTACATAGCAATTACAAATCTTTGATTTTTCGCTCTCCTGTAACATTCAGTAAAATGAAGTTACGACTTTTTTACACTGAGCCATCGATATGAAGCATATACGAGTAGGTGCAATTTACATACTCACGTGTAGGTACGTATTCGAGAAAAAAAAAAATGTCGAGTGATTCAGACTGGACATGCTCCTGTATTTTTTGGCAAACCTAACAATGAGTGGTTCAAACTGAACGGACATGCTCCTGTATTTTTTGGCAAATTTTATAAAAGTACCTCTTGACAGTGACAAAGAACACACTGTACGTGGATACGTTAATCAAGCCTGCTGAAGGGTTTCGTATTTCGCATGCACACCTTAATTCGATTACTTTTTTATTTTCACTTCAATTAAATAAATTACTTCGATCATTTGGTGTGAAAAATCGCAAGAAAAAATAAAATGCAGATGCTGAAGCAAAAAAAAAAGAAAAATGAGACGATAATAAGAAGCTTCATGGAATGTTACCTTTATTATTTTTTGAACGTCAATAGCCGAAGAGAAAATGTCAAGAAGATATTCTGTTGTCGTGAGCATAGTCCGTTGCATGTAGGCTACTATAGGTGTATTTGGTCTTGAAGCGTGTCCATGTGAAATTTTAGATTCATTTTGAGAATTAATGAGATGGCAACCAACAAGTACCTACAGTATATGTTCCACACGGAGGCCCTTATTAGCAAAAATGAGTAAACAGGAGAAAATCCGAACCAAATCAAATGCACTTGAACTTATAATGTACTTGACCTTAAGTATAGTCTACTGTCGGAAGGATAATATACCGAGGTTGGAGGCTCCAATTGAAGAGGGTGCGTTATGAAATCTTATTTTACTCAGCTGATACATTATTTTTCAATTCTGTTACTACATTTGTCTTAAAATACCTCTCATAAAAAAACATAGAAAAATTGCCATTTCTAAATCGATGGCACAGTGCGTGCAGAAAAGTCGTATCTTCATTTTCCCTTTATTTTGACATATTTATATCACTGGAAAGGAAATTAAAAACTTCATCATCTGATGATAAAATATATCACTAGCATTCAACTGTAAACAGGAAATTCAAAAATACATTACTCGATGACATATAACACCTTACTAAATGCCACATTTCTTTTGCTCTCCTAAAAAATTTAATAAAATGGAGATAATACTTTTTTGCCCATTGTGCCATCGAAATGTTAGTTTGCATTTCAAGTAAGTAATCTAATTTTCAAAATAAACTAATAAGCAAAGACTATAGTGAAGGTTACTGCTTACATCTATAAACATATTGTTAACAGTATAATATAATATATTTCTTTCACGCTATCAGGAATTATGCTTGTTTACATCGAATTTACCTCAATATAATTTCTGTCCTAACATAAAAGAACACTTCTACACTACGCCTATACAAAGTATGGTACATATGACCAAAAATCGTCGATGAGGAAAAATGAACGATTACGTTAGAATTTCACAAAGCGAATTCGTGGATTTGCATTTTAAGAAATATGATTTACAAATACTTGGCCGAATCCGTTAATCCATTAACTGATGTAAGAAAAAAATCCAGAAGAATAGAAGCTGTGGAAATTGCGAAATACCTACTTCGCGTCGAGTCAAACTGATTGACCGTTTCTAAAACGATCCGATTTAGCAACCAAAGATTAAACCAACAAATTGACGCGAATCATACTCCTTTTCTCCTCAATTACATCTTCAGTTTTATCTCTCAGTTTTATAATAATTAGATGAAACAAATGGACAACGAAACGAATTCTAAAAAATTTATACTGATATTGAATTGTATAGGGTATCTATAGTCATCTATTTTATTAACTTTCTTGCAATTTACAATTAAATATCAAGTTAAAATCATTTCTAGTTTTTTTTTTTTTTTTTTTGTACCAACGAAACCCACCGAAAATCGTAGACATCACGTCATCGTTAATTCGCATCCACAACTCTCTCCCTTACATATTGGAATCCAAGAAAGCCTCACGAACTTAATCTGTTCGCCTTTCTACGAAGAAAAAAAAAATCAAAAAGTTTCAGTTGAGCGAAATACCTGCGGAGCATTAGCCAATGAGAGTCTTATTTAAATGATGAGAAATGTTTTTATCGATAAGTTAATGAACAATTAATTTTTATTATTATAAGCTTTCCATCACTGTTTGAATACTCGCGTGCCATATTTAATACCATATGCTCCTACACCATCACTTAGACATTATCTATAAAATTCTAAATGTAAGATGTATGTTTCTAAAAGTTCTTTTTTTTTCGTATATTTGAGTCACCTTTATCATTACACTGAGAGAAATGGATAATATTAATTATAAACAGAATAGTAACTTTACTCATGACAGTTATGAAAATTACTATTTATTGTAAATATTTTAATATTTGTAGTACTGTTTACTATCTTTGATGACATATATTTTATTATTTTTGTAGAAATTTCTGCTATAAATCTTGAATTGTCCCAGTTTTCCTATCCAAATTGTAAGAATTAGCATAGAAATTTTTCTCAGGGTACCTCACGTTAGTGAATAGTTATGATTTACAATTTTTGTGGTAGTTTTTTCTACTCCCCATTCCAATTGTAAAAATTATTATCTAAATTTTTTACATTTTATTTATTTATTTATTTTCAAACTATAATACATTTAGGCAATGTTGTAAAACCGTGTTTTGAACACTAATCGACTGTAATCTACACTTGCATCTTGTTTACAAATACCTGCCGGTATTTTTAAGACAAAAAATAGAGAGAAATATTTGACTAGTGGCGTGGCGTAATAACGGAAGGAATATTCAAGTAGGTACATATTCAAAGTACGAGTATTAAATGGGATATTATTTCTCACGTTTTCTTCGATCGTTAAAATCAACATTAAAGAAAAGAAAAAACAACCAATCTCGACAAAAAATCAGAAAAATCATGAACTGAGGCTTTCACAGAGAATTGTCTATTAAAATTTTGCTGTTTTATTCCCGAAAAAAATGAGTGGATAAAAAGTTCTTCGCTAAAAATACAAAAATTAATAAGTAGGTAACTATAAAACTCAAAAACCGAAATATTCACTTCTGTGGGTGAGAATTAGAGTGATCCAAGTCCAAATTTAGCGAGAGAGAGAGTTTTAAAATATTTTCTCTAGGTACATAATATAGACCAGCAGGATATTGAAAAATTTGGACACCACCCACACATTTTTTGGCACATATCAGACATATCATTTATGATGATGTATTTTGTCTATGTGTTTTGTGATGAGTAAATTGTGATTTAAAAAAAAAGAAAAACACTAACGTGAACCTATGTAAGCATATATTTTGGCTCATACCTACATAGCAGATTTGAGATTTCGTATTCGTATCTAAGAATATAATAGGGGCACGTACTGCTGACATCCGCTTTCGAGACAATTTTCACCTCTATTCTTAATTCGAGGCAAGCCAATTCGCGAAATAAATTACCCAATAAAACGGATTTGGAAAAAATTTGCCAACAGAAACACTTTGAGTCTTCTACAAGAAATCGATATATTTTTGAACCACATTGGTACCAGAAGCTAAAAAAGCTCACTTTATTTTTTACTTTATTTTCTTCTACCGAATAATTTATTTCCTGTTTTTTTTTTTCTTCATATTCCATTAGGGGAATATTCAACTGCACGCAAGTAAAATGAGGTTAGCACGAAATGTACATGCACGAGAAATCAATTTCAGATAACAAAATATTCAGTTGAAAGAAACCCTGAAATAACATGCTCACGCAATCCTAATCGATCTGAACGAAACTTTTAAACATTAACACATTCAGTCCAGTGTAAGCAACGAGTCGGGTGTGCTGTAGTTTACTTTGTGCATATACATTCCGTGCGAATGCCTTTTTTTTTTGTTTAGTTTAATATTGCCCGTTTTTCAATGGATGTAACGTATTTTAAAAATTCTTGTGACTCTGAATCAGAAAGTGATTCTTTTATTGAGCAGTCGAAACATAAACATAGGCGGCTAACTCGTGTGTGGGTTGAGCAAGAGACGTACTCATCAGCTAAAGAGGCTGAAGAAGCTGTTCAGTTGCGAAAGATTTGGAAGATATCATCGTCATGTAATATATCAGCTGGCCGAAGGGTTGAGTACCGTTGTACAGCAGGTAAATACCGGGTGGCGGAATGTGCAGCTGGATTGTATCTGTTGTATCATAATACGAGCCAGTGTGTTTCACTGTATGAGACACAGAATGAGCATAGTAATCATGTCACCGATCCAACTCGAGGGTTGTCAACCGATTTGAAGTTGTTTGTACAAGAAAAATATGCAGAGGGAGTCACAAAGCCAAACGCAATCTTGAAACTACTTCGTCACAAAGGAATGGACGAACCTGAAAAATCAAAGCTTATTACCTTCCTTAAGACACTACGCCTCGATAAATTAGGCAGTCCTACCGTGTCAGCCTCTGAAATTCGAATGTGGTGCGAACAACGAAAGCTAATTCCGCAGAACGTTGATGAACCATTTGTACTTGATTTTCACATTCATGCAGAGTCACATGATATGAATAAACAAGATTTGAAAATCGTCATATCAACACCCAGACTGTTGTCACTGGCTACAAAATCGCATATGGTTCAAGCGGACGCAACCCATAAATTAACCTGGCAAGGTTATCTATTTCTTCTGGTGGGAACCAGTGATGCCAACTACGTTTTCCACCCTCTTGCAGTTGGTATAACAAAAGGAGAAGAACAGGATGATTTTGCGTTTATCTTCAAAGCTTTGCACGCAGCAGTTCTGGAGTGGAAACCGTCAGTGTTATTGGCCGATGGCAGTGAAGCCATAACAAATGGTTTTATTGCTGCCTTCGGTGCCCCTCAGGTACGTCTCATGTGCTACTTCCATGTGATAAAAAATTTAGAAAAGTATCTCAGACCTCTGAGTCAGAATGGTGTATCCCTGCAGTTGAAGGAAGATATTTATTTGCTGCAAACGTGTCCAAACAAAAAAACTTTTATGCAAGCCACTACACTCTTTCTTCAAAAATGGAGGGAAAAGACAGACCAACGTATCCTCGAATTTATTGATTACTTCGAACAGGAGTGGCTGATCGCCCTTCCAAATTGGTATGAGGGAGCTGCAATTGGTATACCTTCTACAAATAGTGGAATTGAAGCAACGAATGCTGCAATCAAAAAGGAACACATATTGCGAGAGAGGTTGCCAGTTGGGCAGTTTCTCAGTTGTACTGTCGATATGGTAAAGCAGTGGTCGCAACGACGAGATCCGGCATCAGTTAATTCTGTTTCCTTTGCTGATATTAGCTCAATTTCTCTGCCACTTTGGACCGAAGCATACCAGTGGGTGGCTCAGAAGAAAACAGTGCTCCAACGGGACGCAGGCACTTGTACGCAGTACTTCACTTCATCCTCCAAATCACAGACAGCAATTACTACAGAGCTTCTCACAAAATTTGAACGCCAGGAGGGGAAGTGGAAGTCGTTTGAAGAGTTCAAAACATGGCGCACAGAAATATGGAGAATAGAAATACATCCTGGCCAGGTTACATGCACTTGCCCATTTTTCATGAAGAAAAATCAGTGCAAACATTCAATTGGCATGCTAATCAGGCGAAAGGATGTTGAAGTGCCATTAGAGGCAAAAAGTGTTCCTTTGGACCAGAAACGAAAGCGGGGACGGCCATCAAAAGCAACGAGAGCCCTTCTCGTCTAATAATTTAAATTTTTTGACAATTGTGGAAATCTCATTATTTAGCGGGGTAAAATTTATTGGGCTTTTTTTTTTCTTGGGTAAAGCAACTTGTGATTAGATGAGAACACAGTTTGTGATCGATTTGACCGTTTCTGATATGTATCTAACAGCTTATTCCGATTTCTTGAAGTAGCATTTTTTTTTCTTTCATTTTAGCTACGGTTAATCGAAGTAATTAAAATTACGACATTAGGTAGGTATGTAACTTTTTCCTTTTTTTTTCCTACTATTAATTTTGTGCATAGATTTAGGTTAATGACTGAGGAGAACAAGACCTGCAGAATATACCAATATAAGTAAACTCTTTTTCTGTCTTTTTTTAAACATTTTTTTGTTCACTTACAAGTGAATATTGAAGAAAAACAGTGAGTGACTAAACAGAATATCGTCAATTTAGGTGTAGCGTATTTTAAAATTGAAGTACCTTGTATAATGTCTTTTGGATTAGGTTAGACGTAGACCGATGAAAGAAACCACATTGTTCTTACTTGCGATCTGATATAAATTCATTTTGTCTCTCATGGTAGGTTAATTTACGCCATTGAAATTATTCGCATAAAAATTTTTTTCAACCGTGGCCTGCCTGCCGCAAAGTCGGACGAACATTTGAACAGTACTTCCGGAGACAGGAAATACCGTTCAACAACCGAAAGTAAAGATACGAGTATAACTCGTGCCAAGATACCTTTTTTATTTCTGCAGGTTCATGGCAATCCGAAAATCTAGTAACATGAAAGAAATTCGGGAAGTACAGTAATAGGTAAACAAAATTCACTTGTTTCTAGTTGGCAAACTATGAAACTCATCAAGTCAAAGGGAACTATCGATGATGTAAAAGGTCAATACTTATAAAAGTGAGTCTACGAATAAGAAAACGAATCAGGCAAAGCAGTCGAACAATTTAAAGCCACAGTATCCACTGATCATAATTTCTGGTACTAAACAAATGCAAACATTACCACAAAAGAGGCGATAAGAGAATTTAAAAAGAAAACAGAGCAATTGGTTAGTAATCAGTCGAAAATGCACTTCTGAATCAATCGTCATTGACTTTATTAAAAAAAACAAAAAAAACGATATTTTACTAATTTGAAATTAGTTCTTAGAGTTCTAAAATGCACATTTCATAATTATATTCGGGTAAAGAGTAAAAGAAAAGAAAAATAATCGACGTACAATGTATACAAATTGTGCATCGGCAATACGAGTAATAAAAAATAGTCTAGTTTCTCAGTTTCAATTTTAACCTCCTTAAATGTGCTCGACAATAGCTATCAACCGTTGAGGGGAACGTTTAATTTTTTTAAATCTTCCTCGAGGAAACCTCTCAACGAGTCTCCACGCCAAAAGAAATTCAATTGCTACAAAACAATGACCTGCATCTTCCACACTAACATTCTCTTACAGTAGTTGAGCTGCCCACTCACAGCTGTAATAATCTTAACAGATTGGAAAATGAAATCTCTTCTAAATACGCGTAGGTACGTATACTAGAACGAATTTTGAAATAATCATCCAACATATAGGCTAGATACAAACAAGTAAAAAGTATGAAAGTGAACAACATTCACTTTCAAATGTGATAGTCCGGTCATTTTATAGCAGCCATGCAGCTGTAGATGCAAAAGTTAATCGTTTGAAAGAAAGAGATGAAAAGCGAAAATTAAAGCTTCTTAAACAAGCGAAAACAATAAATAAATTCATGTAACATTTCGCAGGTTAATAAATTTTCGTAGAAGAAATACGTATAGTACGTAGCTACGTACCTACATATATAGTGCACTGCCTACCCTACATAAAAAAACATAAATTAACGATGAAACAAATTTCACACTTTTTACCTCCACGAAAATCTACAATCCTCATCTATAATTAAACTCATTTTCACAGTTGCTGTTTTCTCATACGTATTTTTTTTTTTTTTAATTACTAGATTTTTTCCTCGTTTGTTGTCGGTTTCTCTAGACAATTTGAAAATGCACACCTATCCTCCTACTTTTCATTTCATTCGACAAAAACAACAAATGCACTATTTTTCTCATTCGTCAAGACAGTCATGATCATGACATATTATTCTAACTTATGAAGATAATTTGTTAATCCTTCAGAAAATTGTGTTTCAATATCAAATCTGTGACTCACTGACTCAGTTATGGACGGTTCTGAGTGCAGATAAACACAGTCATATACATCTTATAGGCGAATTCTTGACGTGAGTCAGTTTTTGTTAGGTACAATGGAATACAGAATGAATAATAATTAAAATTTATAGAATTAGATTGAAATTATTGAGGATGTTTTGCCTTCTTTAACTGATTTGTGTGAGGCTCGGGCACTGGGATCTGACCGATTGCATAACAATGTTATAGTTACACTGAGAAAAATTTAGATGGTAAGCTTAATTTTTACAATTTGGATAGGAAAACTGGCATAATTCAAGATTTGAAGTAGAAATTACAACAAAAATAGTAAAATATGATATCTAAGATAGTAAAAAGTACTAAAAATATTAGAATATTTCCAATAAAATAAGTCATTTTCACAACAACGATACGAGAAGTTACTATTCTGTTTATAAATAATATTATCCATTTCTTTCAGTGTATAGGAATGAGAAAGAACTGGCCTTGTTCATTTATCAGCCGATATACTCATTGACATAGATTTTCATAAAATAAAGGTAAATTAATTTTGAAAATATGTTTCGATTGTTAAAATGCAATGGAATTTTTTCAATATTCAATTTGAATAGGTTAAACCATTCCGATGTGCTCAAGCCCCATAACTCCCCCTACCTATTATCTCTCTTTAAATTAGACAAAATCTGTAATACTTTTTAAGGAGATGGAATTCGTAATAGTAGCCATGTTTACAATAATATTTTCAAACGAAATTATTATTAGATACCTCATACCGGTACCACTGACCGTGAATTACACCTGTACTGTAAGCTATTTGAATATTTATAACAAAGAACGAGAATAATCGAAGAAACATGATTATGCTTTTCGTCGAATCAGTGTAAGAGACTGTGTGTAGTCCAATAATTAAAAATAATAACGTCACCATGCGTATCTTCGAAACTAACGGTCATGAAAATCGTATTTGCCTTAAAATGGAGCGGCAATTCGTGTGGTTTTTTAGATCAACTTTTTTTTAAAGCCACAATAAGCGGTTTGCACCCAAGTGATTGTCAGTCGACCGCATCTCTTGATTCTCCATTCATAAGTAGAATGTACTCGTATATTTTTAAAATGCTTTTTCCGAAAATATTACGCAGGTAAATTACCTAAGCAAATATATTCATCATTCTACAAACTTTCTCAAATAAATCGCTGCGATGATCTGTTGGTTTCAGAAAGTACTTTTACTGAAAACGTTATTGTCATGTAGACAAAATAATTCACAATCCTCAAGTCCAAATATTAAACAATTTAAATCGAGCCCCACGAGTACATCGAATAAAGATATTGCCAAAATTTATCCCACAGAAACTCATACGCGTACTCATCCACACATACACACACACACACACACGTGTACTTGGCGAGTACACGGATCTGTGGTCGCACCTATAGTATCTGTAAATACACCCCCCCCCCCAAACTGAAAACATGTCCATAGATTCTGTAGTCAAAAGGTCCACTATGGAAGATCATTAGAACTTTCGGAGTTTTTTAATAAGAAAATACTTAGCTAATGGTTATTATTTCTTTCTTCTTCTTGAGTTTTCCAAGTTCCATTCAAATTATAAGATACAGAATCAATAAAAGCAACATTATTTCATGTATCATCGAGCCAATTCTGTCAGATTTTCATGAAGAAAGAACTTGTGAAGAAATACAAAGATATTTCCATTGAACAAACTGAGCCCGCCATCATCAAAACAATTTCATTTCTGCACAGTATTTATAAATTTTTCATTTAGTCACCAAGAAGCAATCTTTGTGCGCTAAACGTAGAGCCGCGTGACAATTTAATGCAGGTGATTTTTTCTACTCTTCCGTCAAGCTGCGAAACTAGTTTCTTATTCTTCCTAGATTTTAATTATATCCGCTATATGTCGCCAGTTCATCAATTGTGATAACAGTTATTGTATACCTCAATACAAACGAGAATACCCAAGTGAAGTATATGGATAAATGGCAAAGCTATCCTCATTTTATTCTCGTGTGTGTGTGTGTGTGTGTGTGTGTATTAGTGTTTGCAATATAAGAAATAGTAGGGAGAGAAAGTGATGTTACTTTACTGGGTCGTAATTGGATTACTTCAAACTACTAATTTTCTTCAACTAAATCTCAAGTTCATTTTATCTTCATGACGATTCTTAGGCGCTAGGTAGATAGCATTTAATTTTACTCGCACGAAAAAATTAATTAGATAGGAACTTATCCATTGGAAAATAGAATGAGAAGCAAGTTCATTTCGTTTCACCGAGGTAATGAAAATTAAATTATTGAGATCGAAACTTGAAGGAGAGAGGTAACAGATAAATACTAGAGTTCAATTCTGAACAGGCGTACGGATATTTTCACTGGGTGTTTTCAACTGCTATTATAATATCCGAATTAATTTTTTTAATGAAAATTAACGAGTAACGAGATATTGAAGCGTATCTGTCCGTACTCTCGTATCGAGGTTTAAATCTAGAAAACCCGCTCTCAATACCAAATGAGGAAAAAGAAATTTTTCACTTGATCGAATACACCATCATGGTTAATGACTTTTTGGAATCAAATTAAATGGATGAAACATATTATAATATAGTTCCATTATATAATACTAACATCGGATCATTATAAGCCTGCGTAAAATTATAATAAGGTTATAATATTACAGTCTCATAATTATTTTAAATCAAGAGTCAGACTTGACTCTCCAAACATTAAATTGACTCTAAATTTAGTTTCAATAAATTAAGAATCAAGCTAGCTTGACTCAAAGCTACGATAAGAAGAGTGCGGAGCTGGCTCAGTTAAGAGCTCTCATAAGATAAAAAAGGTAGAGCTGCTTTTTTTAGCTCAGTTCAGTAAAATAAAAATCATGTTTAAAACGGTTACGTTTTATCTCAACTATTGATTATTTTCATTTTATTTATTATTTCTAACTTGACCATAATTCTACTCTACGTGACGAAATTATAGATTCACTGATGTCAAAGATAATATTTAAATTGGAATGAATGTATGAATGAATGAATGAACTAATTAATTATTAAATTTTACATTTTCCAAAAATATATCTATCAAGTTAGAGAACCGAAAAGCAAATTACAGTTGTTTTAAAATCAAGCTCTCATTCTTTCTTGCCGTTCAACATCATTATAAAATGCATTATGAAATCAACGGCGAACATACATCACCCAGGCAAATGGGAAAAAATATTCCATTTAAATTTTTGTTCGATCAAGTTTCATCACCGGAGAAGAAACAAAAACGAATTGATTTGTTACAGATATTAATAATATCCAGATTAACGCCACAAAATCAGTTAATTTTGTGGTTTTTTTCATCTTTTATTCGCTAATCGATTTCGTAAATAACTTACACCTATATGCTGTCGAAGAATACGAATATCGACCGAAAAATTGATTTCTATATAAGACTAACAGGGCTTCATTGTTTCCGCATTTCTCCATACCATGAAATACGTACATACAATACCAATTATCATCAGCTATAGGTACAGCATAAGATTACAAACAAGACAACTCCAAGATACAGATCAATTTTTCAGAGTAGATTTGAATTAAAAATAATATTTAGGTTCACGTCTATTAAAAATCTTCATCCCGTATATATGTCGTAGTCACTTGGCGTAATTAGTCATTTCGCGAAGTGCCTAGGACTTCTATAGTCAGATGGCATAATTGAATTTTCATTACATCATCTGACTAGAATTCCTAGTCATGAAGTGCTAACTACGCTTTAGTCATTTGGGGTAAAAATTATTGAAAGGCATTCTGAGTACTAGATTTCAAAAAAAAGAAAAAAAAGATTTGTTAGATAAAATATGCATAACATTAAAATTTATTGGTCAATGGTCAAATTAATTATTTATTTATTGCTGCAGCTTGCCGAGTTGTGGCAAAGGCTGTTGCATAACTCTGTTTTTTGACAAAGCAAGCACACCTTTTGGTTGGGAACTGCTGTCTAGAAGCTCGGAAATTGCACTTTGCAACTTTTGGCTTCACGGATTTGACGGATTCAGTATTTCTTCATTTTTGAATGTTTTTTCTTGTAATAACTATCAAGCACATAATAGAACTTGTTTTTATCGACCATCTCGATGCATCAACTTGACTGCAACTGAGCTTATCGTTATCAATTACCTTCCTACTCACATACACGTACATGTATTGTGTTTTATTTTGATAATTTTTACCCCAAGTGACTAAGGCATAGTTAGCACTTCGCGAAATGCCTAATTACGCCAAGTGACTACGACATATATATATTTAAAGATTCTAATTAAAAAACATTTTAAATTAACATTTACTACTCCACTGGTATCTTCACGAATCGGTAATACATTCTATTAAAAATGTTTAATTTGTCACCTATCTAACTGTTTTCTCCTTCGAAGAATTGATTTACCCACTAATTAAATTTTTAAATTCCAATCCAACATTTTCACCGCAGATTTCCAACTGGTGCCTAGTTTTAATTTTCACGCCTTTGACAGAGAGAGAGAGGCGAAAAAACAGGCAAAGAAAAAAAGGTAATTTTATCTTCTAAATAAATAGTTTTTCATCGAAAAGAAGATCACAGTTATCTTTTTTTCTAATTCCAATGGGTGCGAGTTCGTCTTATCACAATTAAGCTTAACTGATGCGAAGTTATAGCATGAAATGAAGAGCATCCACTCACGAAAATAATAACACAATGTTATCTAATTCATAATAATTTCTTCTTGCAGTTTCATAGTCCATTTTTATTTTCATTTATTTTTCTTCAATAATGAACAATAAACGCGTGGCTCCATTTAACTGATGTATTTTTACGGTGGTCAAAAAAAAAAAAAAAATGGTGGCACGTACCTTCAATACCAAATTTTTAAATTTCGCACGTCGTAATTATATAAGCGCAGAACAAGAGTGTACGCATGCATAAACCCATTCTGATAGTAAAGTCATACATATACATACCTCTACACCTGTTCCACCGAACAGAAATATAGAATTTTCCTCCGATCATTATTAAACCCAGTTAATGAAAAATACGCGCGAAAGCGTTATATAATTTACATAAAAAAGCAGTAGTTTTAGAGAATTTAATTTTCTTTTAAAATTGGAATTATTTACGAATGAGGTAGGACGGTGATTTAACATTTAACCTCTTTGCACCCGTGTGGAACACAGCATACAAATGACAAATGCACCAAGTATCTCGCGTAATGATCGACTTACATGACATTTGGAGGTATGTGTTGGGAATAAAATTCCACCGATCGAGAAAAAAAAATCAATTTCTTCATCAAACTGATTTTCTTCTCGATAATTTTCAATCGGACATGCAAAAAAAATTATCATCCAGCCCAGATAAAACTCCGGGTGGTTGAAAAAATTACTGTAACTGGCTGTTTCAAATAATGGATTGGAATGGACCGAGTGAAGTGATAGAAATACCCTGGAAAACGAAAACATAATATCTTGATCCCAATATCATGTGCAGTCTAGGTAGGGTAACACGAACAATCAACGTTCAGGGGATGAGAACAGCCTAAAAGGGGTAAGGGAGAGTAGTTTGCGATTTTAATTTGGCCTTTTCTTTGTCTGCTACCAGCCAGCTCGCTGACATTGTTCATTCACTCCACACTGCTTTTGAGATATTTAGACTCAAAACTTGACACTATAATCAATCCATTATACGAAGTCCAAGAAATAGTCGAAGCATGCACTTCTTTAAAGCCACAAATTTCTAAGGGTTTCAATGAGTTAACTCAGTGTCACGTCACCGGAGCCCGCACTGCACAACCAACCATTACAAAATTAAATACATATCTAAACTGAAGTTAAAATTTCACTATCCACAATAATTTCATACTGCATTCGACTCATTTCCAAATAAGGTCACACACTCAAACACACGCATCTTCAACTTACAAGTCTTTCATACTGGCGCGCCCTCCAGCAATCATAATGAAATTAGTGTAAAACGAATTCACTTCATTTTCAAATTAAGATCGAAACGTTATGGTGTCGACTATATATGAACGGATGAAAGAAAGGATACCTAAATAAATGATCTGAAAAAAATGACATCGTCAAATACACGACATGCACTTCCGAAATGATTTTAAGCTTCCTAACTGCCAAACAAAATACATACCTACACGCGTTTAAATTAATCAAAAATAAATAAATAAATAAATAAAAAGATTGAAATAAAAAGTAACCGCTCCCAAACTTTCACTACGAAAACAAATTAAACACAATGAGTTATGAAAAGCGAAATGAGAATTACTAGAATTAATAAATGAGACTAGTTATAAAAAGGAATTAACATGCAGATACGTATTTTTATATTCTTCTCCGCCTTTATGACAGAATATAAAAATAATAGAATATAATAGTCAGAAGTAAGATCATAACTTCGTAATACGAGTATATTGGAGCAAATATACAAGTGCATAAATAAATTTTGCTAATGTGCATGTCGGCCAATCGCTTTCAGTACAAGTTAAGAAAGAAAAATGAGACCGACAACCTAGAAAAAGAATGATAATATTAAAAGAGCACACATGGAACCTCTTATGGTTGAATTTTTCTCCGCACTAATATGAAGTTGTTTTTTCTCCTTCTCTTTCCTTCTTATTATCATAAGCTTTCTACCGGTTAATCGGCTATTCGGACAGACGATCATAAACAAACACTATTTAAAACGAAAAATTATAATCGCTTCATTTTTGAAACAACCGAAAAAAAAATTATAAAACATCGATATGTGAACGAGTTACTTCGAATACTTTCATTTTATATGAAATAAAAATAAGAAACTAAGAAAAAATGAAATTGCTAATAGGTACAGGCATAGCAATTTTTTTGTAAATCTCCAACCTATTAACCAGTGACCGTTAAGAAAGATATAAAAAATAGAAATAATAATGTAAAAAAAAAAATCTAACGTGATATTATGACTCGGTTGTAAATTATTTAGAAAAAAAATTCATTCTAGACGAAAATTTACAAAAACTGAAAAAAAAACGGGTATTACAAAAACCTAAGTCATGGGGGGCCATATTTAATTATAAATTTTGTGGAATTTCCGGAACTACTCGATCATTCTAGAAAATTGCACAGATGCGGAACATAACAGGAGTGATTTTTACCTTTCCACGAATGACAAAATTATAAAAAGTAAACCATTAAATAATAATTTCATAGATCTAGTTGTCCATGCGCAATTAAATCGCGTATTCATAGATTAATAGTTATATTATTCATAGTGGAAAGTGAGAAGACCGGATGTTCTCGCAGAATAGCCTTTCCGGATTTTACTCCTGATATTGGAAGGCTTTCTGAATAAATCAATTTATTTAAATACTGTAATTAAAAAATGATTGATAGTGCAGCGAAATACATTAATTTATAAATTCAAGATTTCAGAGCATTTACTTCGAAGTTATGATTTTTCATAAGAGACCTGGTTTGAGGACCTAAAGGAATAGCATAACATTTCGAGAAATTTTTCACAGCCTCTAGTTGGGCTCATTCACCCACGCATCATACAAGCTAAACACACAACTAATGAAAATATGTATATGCTAAATTCTGTTTCAGTTTAATATCATTATCAAAGAAACTATTTCACATTTCCATGTTGTACAAAGGGTATCATAAATCAATAGTCATCTACGACATATTTTGACATTTTCATATAATCGACCGTTACGTAACAATATCTACATTATAAGCCAGATATCAAGTTTAGAGAGGAAAAAAAAAACATGAAATGAAAAATTTGGAAATATATGTCGTAGACCTACGTAACCACACTTTCTGTGTCAAATTTCTCGAAATCCTCCAAACATTAAAAAACGTGCTCGTATCTCAACCTTATTCCCTACTATCACACATACACCCGCTCTACTTTTACATCCAGCAACGTGCGTGAACTTGTTGAATAATCGCCTTCACTTCGGAAAATGCTACTTGCCACTTGCCAGCCAATATTCTTTTTCACACAGGTACTTCCAGAATCGTCGTAATAACAATGCGCTTCATTCATTTTATAGAATACCACACGCTGGGAATTCAATAAATGTATAGAACATGGAAAAAAAAATCAAAAAAAAATTCTTGCTCTTTAAACAAAATATAACTGTAACCTACAACAAATTCGAGCCGAGGATAAAATATACATGTTAATTATGGTATGAGGAATTGTTCATCTGTGTAAATGAGTGAAAGTGATTATAATAACGCACTAGTAGCGTTACAGTTCGCCTCTGTTTTTTATTTATTCCTTTTTTTTTCTTTTTTTTTTTAGGTACGTAGGTACTTCTAAATCTAATTTATTCTTGTCCTCCCCAAACGTTGATTGCTCGTAATTTAACATACCCATCAACAGAGAAGGAAAGAAGTAGAAATCCGAGTGAGGAAATGATTAACTGTACTTACACGTCGTAGACACAAAATGTGATCGAAGACGTCGTTTCTCTCCTCTCCTTCATTATTCCTTAAGTTTAATGAAACGAGAGATCTTATTGGAAATATGATAGGCGAAACGAAAGCATCCAAGTGGTTAAATTTTTTGAAATTGTACGACTACATAAATTCTCATCGTCTGTATGCACTTTTACTCTCTCTATTTTTCTTTTAATTATAATTTTTTTTTTTTTCAGATTAAAATGCGATCGTTACGATGGATTCTCATGTTCGTCGTGCTTCTACACAGATACGCAAATACCACATCTATAGCGGAGGAAATTAATTTCGAAGTATCAAGTATAAGGGAATCGGTGAAAAACGATCCTCAACAGGTAAATGTTAAAAAGATAATTTTCTAACGGTATACCTACCTCATATAATCTAAAAGCCAAAATGTTTAGTTCCGATTGTTTCCCCTAACAACTTTCTCCAACATTTTAAATTTTCTTCATATCCCAACTAAATCGATAAAAACGAACAGACAAAAACAATGGATTAATATTACACGTCCTATTCCGTGAGACCAAAATAATGTTATGTACCTATTTTTTTTATTTTTTTTTTCGTTTGGGCTATTTTATATTATTTTAAAGTTAATACGATTTTAATTCGACGAAGAAGAACTCCGACTAAACAAGAGTGTGACTAATAAAACGGCACCACAAATTCGACCTGGCAACAATAGACGACCAAATATATTGTATTTTAATGACTATACACTTGGGGACCGATTATGTAACAGTGAGAATGATACGAGCATGAACAGCGGGCAACTCGAAATACTTATCAAAAAATTACAACAAAGTGAAAAATGAAAAGAGTGAAAATAAGAGTTTGAATACATATACTGGCGCTTTAAATTGAAGAAATATTTAGCAATGGACCACCAAACAAATTAGATTTCAATCACGAGATAAACGAATAAATTATGAGAAAATTAAAATCATCGAAGATCTACAAAACTAATTTTCTATATAGAGCTTTACCATGCCTCAAATTGACAATGAATGAGGGTGTACTGTGTACGTTTCAAAAAATTTAATTCAATAACCATATTTTGACACCAAGTTATAGGTCTACTGAAACGAAAAGAGAATACATATTTTAACAAGTAAGTTAGTTTAAACCAATTCGGATGGGTAAATTCATAACACTCACAGATAGAAATAAAGGTACTTGAATTTTTTTTTTTTTTCAAGTACAAAATTAAGAAAATAGTCCTTATTTATTATATTGGAGAAATTATCTCGAAAATTCAACGTTGCGTTGGGTAAATTACAATACAAAATTAAAGTCTGATGAGATATGTGAAAAAACTAAAGGCACAATGTATGTATTCACAGAAAGTCAATACATAAATAATTGAATTTTGTTCACCACCTATTTTGAATAAGGGTAATCCCACAGAACGGTTTGAATCAGCGTTAAAATAGGTAGTCGAATGTACTGAGAATGCTAAATAGCATATTATTCCTTCAAACCATACATCTAATTCCTGTACTTTCCAAGGTTTAGGCAAAGCAATTTACACGCGAATTTCTTTGTTTTTTCTCAGTTCAAGTCCAAACTTAGTAAGAAAATGTTAAGAACTCACCACAAATTACAATTTTTTCACATATACTAATCATGCCAATCTGATAACAGGTGCATGAAATGCAAGAGCCCATGGAAAGTGAAGCAGAAGATACAGTCAAAGACGAACAGGTCGAAGATGTAGAAACCTCACAATCCGAAATTGTCGAAATGCACGTGCTTCCCGAAGATTCAGAGCCCGAAGAGATGAACGCTCAGGTTAAGAGACCTCGACGACGTCGACGAAGACGCCGTCGCAAACGTCCAAAGCCAACAGCATCGCCAGAGGAACTTGAAGCGTACTATACAGTACCCGAAGAGGAAATCAAACGAAAACCGACGAAATATCGGCCTCAAGAGGAGCCAGAAGAGCCAGCTCCAGAAAGCTCCACAATGTCGCGTAGACGAAATGCTAAACGTCGCCGTCGACCTCTCAAACGTCCACCTCTTGTTGAAGACTATCCAGGCACTGCTGAGGGGTTCAACGAAAATACGAATGGTACTGACGAAAATCAACCTCAAGAACAATCGCCCGTTCAGGAGCATCAAGAGGACGTACCAAAATTCACGAAACCACACGTGATAGAGGTTACAGAGTCTGAGCCACTTCCTCCGAAACCTCAGCTCCCGATTATTTCTAAAAAAGAGCAAGTCAAAAAAGATAACGAACCATTGTACCACGTCTTCAAAGACGGCCCTAAAGTACTGCACCCTAAAGAAAGTGATTTTACTAAACCACCGGTACGTGACGATCCTCCTCGTAAGCCTCAGGAATTAATAATCAACGACGCTGTGGATGAAAATGAATACGCTAAATTTGAATCAGCGAACAGTAAGACCAAAAATAAAGAGGTCCCAGTACCAGAAATTCGCAAAGAAGCAGACCCACTGAAGGAAGACCAAGGAATGAATCTAAGACGACGAAAACGTCCTCCTTTCAAAACAGAACAAGCAGAATCTTCTAAACCTGAACAGCTGGAGCCAAAGGTGGCGGAATCTGTGGACACTAAAAATCAGATACAGGCGATACGCAAAAACGAAGTAAAAATCGACGACGAAGTCAAAATCAATCTGGTCGAGCAACGGAAATTTAAGATTGATGAACGAGTGAAACAGAATAATGACACGAATAAGAAAGATGTGTTCAAACTACGTAGACTACCTCCTATTTCGGCCATTTTGCGGCATGCAAAAAATCGACCTAAAAATGAAACAACCACCACAAAGGCACCGCAGAAAACCGATAGCTCCAAAATTAAGGAAAGTATTACCAATGAAATACTAACGCACGCTGCCACCTTGGACCAAATAGATCAGAGGATGAGCAACGAGACTGAAGAAGAAGAGCCAGAACCACCGATGATGGCTGTTCCAACGACAAGCACTGCTCGTGTAGACAAGACTGACAAATCGATAACCAGTACAGGCAAACCATTGCATAAAACACATCATTTTGAATTCCCCATCATAGCGTATACAGAGCAAAAACAGAAAAAAACAACAACAGCAGCGCCTGTAAGCACTACTGCCAGTACCACTGAGAGCACCGCATTTATTTATATACCGTGTAATAACACCATAACGGAGGTGTTCCGAAATACGTTCAATTTCAGCGATCTTGGAAACGCTAGCAAACATGCAGATTCAGTAACGACTACAGAGCCAGTCACCAAAGAGCAGATAACAACAACTACAATAGTAACAACAACTGAGTACCAAGAGAACAAAAGCATATTTGATACTTCAGCTATCAAACAGTTGGAAAAATTGTTACAGGCAGAAGTGGAATCAGTCAGCGCAACCATCGAGACTGTAAACCAAACAAAAGTAAATAAAAATACGACTCAAGTAAACACATTACTTCAGCAGCTAGATGCAAATGCACTGGAGTCAGAATTAAACTATCTGTTTCAGAATGGAGCTACATCGACGCCGACGTACAGAGATGTAAAATCTTCGACAGATCAAAATTTCCGAGAGCCAAAGTGGTTCATCGATACTTCAAAACACAGAAAACATAATCTTAATGAAGAAAAAATACTAGCAACAGAAAAACCGAACAATTTCAATTATGATAAAGAAATCATGATTTCATACACTAGCACTATACCTCCGACAATTTTCAATGACATTGATACACAAGAAGTATTTACTGGGAACGAATTGTCGTTGCAACTTCGTAATAATACATATCGTCGAGTTTCGCCAGACAGTGTGCTGCACAAAAATAAAAATTATAACGAACGAAAAAAGCTACCTTTGGCAGTGAAATCTGCGATCATAATAAGTGGTGCCATTTTAGCATTAGCTGTACTTGGTTTCTTCGCCTTGCTATTGTCATGCAAAATACGTCAAGCTAAATCACGTATGAAATGTCACCGAGAACTGTATCGTGAAAGATTTCAAAACAGCGAATTCAGACAAAGTTCCCGAAGCACTAGTCCAGTTGTATCCAAATCAAATTATAATACGCGAAATTTTCCAAATAATATTCAGTCAAATGCAGCATCAAATCGTAATTATTATTTATGGCAGACACTAAGAAAAACCTTCCAATATGACTGAAAGTCTAGGTTTGACTGCTGAATTTTCTCTATGAACATTGAGTACATGTAAGATGATTGAAAAATTAATTTCAATTAGAAGGTAAGAAAAAAGAAAAGTTTGGGATACAGCGAGAAACAATATTCTGTGGATATTTGCCAACATTAATAATAAGTAGGTCTGCGGGTCTAACGCCTCATAGAATTTTTTCAAAGAAATAATGATTGAAAATTAACGCAGATGAAGATTAAAGAAGTTTTACATTGGAAAAGGATCAATTTATCTTTTTAAAAAAAAAGTGAAAGTACGACTGTTTGATAGCAAAAGTTCGATTGAATGATATTAAAAGAATACTTTCTCGTAGAAAATAATACTATATAGATTTTTTAAATTTCATCATAAATTATTGATAATTTTTTTTTGTAATAATATTAGGTAGTTTAATGTTTGAGATTGTGATCGTCGTTGATTAATTGTTTTCTTTTGGTTATTATTTATTATAATTTGTACAAACTTTAAATTATTACGTTCAGTTGTTCATTCATTAGATAAATTTGTTGATAATTTATATTAAATGTTGAAAAATACCTTAACATTCCAATTTTAACATTTTCAACTAATGTGATAAAGATTGATGCGAAAGTGATTTTTACAACGCGTTTATCATCGAACGTCTTGCAGAGACTAGATGATTTGAACGTCATTCTTCAAGTTGAATTCAATATAAATATCAATTTCGTAGTTCATAAAAACAGACATCTCAGCGAAAAAACTTTCATTATGCTATTGTTTTATTATTAGAAACATTTTTCAATGTACTTATGTATCTTCTGAAAACTCATCATTTTTTAGTCCTACTGAGTACGAAAAAACTAAAAAATGCAGCTAGTATTTCTTAAAAATCTGCTAACGCACATATAATTTAAAGGATAAAAAATGAATATTAAATTCATCATCAGCAATGAGAACGAGAAAATTAAACAAGAAATTCGGACCACAAACAGAACTCGAAGGATCCAAGTGCACAAATTGAAAGTATTCGCATTTAACCTCTCCAAGTGCACTCATTTCCCTAGCATTGAGTATGGTTCTTCATCTTTATTTCGACTTGAATATTTCTGATTGTCAGGTCCAGAAATACATTTTGAAAAACTATTCATTCACAATACATATCATTCGATCTTCAGTCAGCCTTTCAGAAGTGAAACCCTCAAACTTATCTTTAAAACTTGAATTACAGGTACTTTCCAAGACAATAATATCAAAAATAAAAGAAAAATACATCTACACTTACCGATACTGCTCGTAGGTAAAAACGTTTCGCAAAATGTTGCTAGCTTCATCTGTGTTTTTCTGCAAAATTTAAATAAAACAAACAACATTACATTTTATTATTTCTCTTTTTTTGTAGGTATTTTTGTTTTTTTTCCACTGTACCTGGAAGATACTCCAAAAATACGAATATTGTTTAGCCATACTATTGCACATTTTCAGCGAGTACTCTGCAAATATAAGAATAAAATTTTAGAGCGGCAGCGGATTCAGTCAACATTTATTATGAGTAATAAGTATGATAGTTGAAGAATATTCTAGATTGAATCCAACACTGGCTCGTGGAACTAAATTTTAATAAGAATTTCTTTTACTGTTCTAAATTTAAATTAATATTTGTATTAAAAAACAGTAACGTTAATGTATTTTATCTGCGATAGTTACTAATAATTTCTCACCAGATAAAATGTTAACAAGTTTGGATTTCCTACATGCTCGAACGTCAACCAACGTTATCATAAACTAATAGAAACTCCCTACGTATATGTATTATGTAAAAGATTTCTTTCTTCATTTTTCTCAAATTGTATTCGATTCAAATACCTATCCAGAATGATTAATTTGACTTCCATTTCTAAACTTCACTTCTTCAAAAACTTCATGAGATTTAGTCACTCTGGCTTTTTATCACCGTAAATGGTGAAACTTAGATCGAAGTGATGAGATGTTGGTTGAATCTTGAGAGAATCAGATAATACGATAATAGGGTTGAAGAGAGAGGAAATTAGCCTTCTATTCATCCAGCGCCTCATATTATTCCAAAACACAAAATAATGCATAATACAGAAAATACGTACCAAATGCTGGCGATCCTCGAAGCTCATTCAAGTCATCAATGCTAAAATACATGCAAGTAGTGTATGACTCTGGTAAAGCTTCAATATATGGTAACCAAAAGGATGATTTATCACTTCTAAATCGTTCAACTAGGAGAAATATGGCCAAAGCTAAATTTGGAAGCTGTTGCAAGAAGACATCTTTTTTATATAAACTATCTGCAAAAAGAAAGTTTACATTTTAGAAAAATGATTTACGAAGTTTTATTCGTTTCAATTAACAGACATACCCATAGGAGAACCCTTGATACAATCCACGCTAATCATCAATTTTCGCGGAACAGAAATAACAATATCTCCTTTTTTGATCTCTTCAGTTGTTTGAAGTCCATATCCATATTCCGGAAACTCAGCAATGACTGATTTATTCATGTCAACACCATTTTCTTTGGCCCAAATTTCCAAATTTTTAATCGCTCGTTCATTCCGTTTAGGTAGAGATATCTTGAGTTCTTTGAACAAAATAATAAAGAATTTCATAAATAAAACCAAAAATTTCCAAATTATTGCATTATCACATAGGATTTAAGATCATAAATAAATGAATATTGAATGGGCAAGACAATTGTAAAAATAAAAGTTACTTAATGACAGGGATTGATATCTTCTTTTTCAGCACAGATCGTATAGAACAAGAGACATCTTTCAAGTAATAAAAAATAGTAGCGCAGTAAAACAAATTTTGACGAATACAATTATAAACTCAAAAGAAGTATAAGTTACCAGATTCAACTCGTATTAACTGAGCCAGAACATTATCAATTTTCTTATGGTTTTCCCATAGCGTTGCTAAAGTGTATTTTTGTGGCAAGGTACTTGCATCTATGGAAACAAAAATTGTATGAGTGGAAAGAAAATAGAAATATGAAATAAACAGTTGAATGCATTAGTTCTACTCACGCATAAATAGAGAGTTGATCAAACTGCCTTGTTTCGTTTTGATATTTTTCATCTCTCTAGAAGTAGCGTCAGAACTACTTTTCAATTTTCTCGCGCGACGACTCATTTTAAAATTTTCAAATCAAATTGTTGAAAACATATTGATAAAATCAGAAGATCTTTTTAATTTTTCTTAAAAAAGAAAATCAGACTTTAATCTGAAGAGTAATTCGAAATTTGAATTTAGATGAGAACATTAGATTAAAATCATAAAAACTGGAATGATAAGAATGTGAATGATACTTGATAGCACATCGCTTACTGGTAACGGCGCGCGCATCATTCATGTTTAGCTGTTCGCATGTGCTTTCAGCAAAATTATTTTGCATAAATGCTAAATCAAAAAGCACCGATTTTGACTATCAAATTAATTTTCCAATTATATTTCTGAATTTAGTCCCGCTGCCAGTGTAATGAAACTTTAAAGTATTACACAATTCATCAAAATGAAAATTCATCATAAAGCATTCTTAAAACTTAACTAGCCTATTGGATCAAGCTGATTTTTTCCATTACGTGTATTTGTGTGATGGCTATGTATAGTGGCTTGTCCCACTAAAAATAAACTTTGAAAATCTGAAAGAAAACTCACATTTGTAGAAATTTCATGTCCGAGCTGATTATTGTTTCCGATGTGAAGTTTCGTGAGCTGGGCATACCAAGCCACCTTCTTGTTAGTTGCATTTTTCACTCATAAACAAGATGAAATAGATACGAGTATTAATTGCGCCAAACCACCTCGGAAACATATATACTGTATTTTAACACCAGAAAGACCAGGTGGCGTCGTGTACGACGCCGTTTGAATTTGGATGCGTCTCTCGTCAAAGGACCAGGTGACGTCATATATGACATTCTCCGGTACTTTGAGGTTTAATAAGTTGGCTGGATGATGCCTCGAGTTGACATTTCTATTTTCAAATGTTGGGAAGAAGGGTTCAAAATGTTTGGAATGATTTACTTTTGTACAAAAGTTAATTGATTAAATATACTCACGATATTATTTTAAAAAATTTTCTGGTAAAATGAAAATCAAATTTTCGCACTTACTCGTAGTTGGTTGTTGCCTTAACATGCTAGAACTTTGCTAGTTCTTGCTATTATTTGCAAACAAAAAAGATTTAAAAGATTGGGAATTACTTTTTTTTTTTGCATAAGGATATCATGTGTTTTCATAATTAGAACAATAATTAACAAAAATGTCAATTTTTAGAACGATGTCAGTTGGCTGGCTATTGCGTTGGGCTATTTGAACGAGTATACCAATGAACATTTTGGCTTATTTAAAATTTTTCCACATGTCATTTTATTGGATAGCCATAGTAGGTTAGGGAAGCATTGACAATTAATGTGTAATTTTTTACACACGTTGGGTGCTTCATAGATTACAAACACAAAATGATTTGTTGAACTCAAGAGGCAAGGATGTAATTCAAATTACCACTATCGGAATTATAGTTTTTTTTTCTCATCTTATTTCATTTTATTTTATCTTTTGTAGTCAAAAAAATCTATTGACTAAAATTAATGTTCTGGGAGTACGAAATTCTAATTCATGAAGGTATTTATTTGATAATTTATTCCAAGAGGATGAATGATGTAAAATGCCAAATTTCGAAAAATTCTTTCTATAAAAAAAATTTCAGTATTATAGTAATTTTATTCGATAGAATCATTGTCCTTTAATAATGCGTTTCAACCTTGAGTCACCAGAAATCTAAAAACAGAAGTCAAGTCATTAAGCTACCGGAATCGCCACTTGCAAAAGACGGAAAAACCAACAGGAAAATTTTCATGTCGAAATTTTCCCTCGAAGCATTTCTTTTTTTTTCTTCAAACTACTAAAAACAAAATACCAACATGATATGTATAATGAATTGAAACAGTTATCATAAAAATCGTACATGGCTAATTTTTTGCAACTAAAGTGGCTACCCCTACCAGCTACAAACCTCAAAAATTCGTTTAATATTAGATCATACACTCTGATCCAACTTTTAGAATCTTAATACCTACCTACTCAGATTCTTTTTTGAGCTGAAAATCCAGTGCTGGTTGACTTTTATTTTGTACAAAAAAACGATGGATAGTCATATTTGAAATCTTATACTTCCTCAACTTTCAACATGGATTTGTGGCGTTTTGCGAAAAATCCATGATTTTGTATTTTTGATTGCCTCTAGATTGACCCCACGGGTGAGGAGATATTTTTTTTCTCGAAAAATTAATTATTCTCGCTCCTACAAACATTTCAAGCCATCGCGCGTTCAAATCGGACCAATAGTCCAGGAGGAACAGTATGTCCTTTTCTCAAAATGGACTCAATGCGGCGTTCGTTGCGCTTTGCTGCAAAACTCCTCAACTTACTCATTTCCACGCCACCCAGGAAGTAGAGTACGCATGCAGCGCGTTTTTTTTTTTTTTGAGTGGTTTCCCCCGGGGACCTGGTTTCCCCAATCACGAGAACAAGAATTTGAATTTATTAAAACTAAATTTGATTCCCGTGTATGGTATACGTATACGTCATACACATTACACTCATATGAAAGTACAATTAGCTCACAGAAGTACAGAAGACAGAACAGAAACAGAATGGAAAATAAAAAAATATATACATGCATCCTGCTTAACCCACTACAAATTTTTTTGTGGAAATGTTGATGACATGATGATTCGGTATGTCGAGGGGAAAGGTAAATGAGCTGTGTGAAATGTGATGGTGAGGTGATAACGGTGAATCATCTTCATTTAGATTTGTGTTTAGATTTCAGAGTTGTGAGTTGAGAGTTGAGATCTTTCAGAAAAAAAACTTGAGAATATGTGGAAGTCGGAGTTCAAACTTCAAACTACTAATACCTGGCAATTGGCATTGTCAAAATTTTAAGATTTGGTTCGTTCGAAGTAATTGTGGCTGTCATTTTTCTAATAGGTACCTCACTTTTGTCGTGTTTTTTGATCAACGAATGCCTGAACCATTTTTTATTTTTAAATATGTGAAGTCCATGTTTCATTATTCGAAGTCTTCGCTCAATACGCGTTAAAAAACATTTGAAATATGCCAAAGCTTTCGTGCCCAGTTGACTGGACTGATAAAGAAGTATGTCGCTGGTTGAAGACGAAAAATTTTCCATCATTCACAGAGCACTTTGAGAAAGAGAATATCGATGGGAAAACTCTGCTGGTCCTTTCTGAAGACGATGTTAAAACTATTTTACGTAAAACTGAATTTGTAAGTATATTTACATGTTTGAGTTATTCTTAGGTATTCTTTAAATTTATTTCAATTTTTTAATGTCTTAGAAACTGGGCGATGTGAAAAAACTGCACTTGAGTATACAACAGCTCAAAGTCAATTTCAAACACGAGCTTCTTGAAAGAGGATATGATCCAGTTAATATGTTGCAATTGCCCCAAAATAAACTCTGTTTTCGCAATGGATACTACATGGGAGACCAGCCAGAATATTATAAACGTCAAAATTCGAAGGTTGAGGTAAGGCTCGATGACCATCAGTACAAAACAATTTTGTTTATTTGTAAAACATTCATTCTACTGTATTTTTTATGTGTACCAGTTGATTGACTCATCTCAACTGCAACAATCCCAAGGTGACTACTTTCCGTTTACTAGTGGAACTCGTGAAAACAGTTATCAATCTTCTCGATCTTCTGAAGATGGACACACGATTACTCTTAGGCCCGAAGTATGTAATGTTTTAAAATTTTTTCCACGTGAATTTTATTCCTATTTATACGACTTTTTACTGTAGTTCACTAAAGCTGTGATCGCTCTGGGTTATCTTTTTGTTGTCACTTGGATAACGTCATTTGTGATGGTGATCGTTCATGATCGTGTCCCAGATATGAAACGATATCCTCCGTTACCCGATATTTTTTTGGACAATGTTCCTTACATTCCATGGGCTTTTCATATGTGCGAGTGGACCGCAACGGTATTAGTTTTCATCTGGGCTTTCGTCTTAATATTCCACAAACACAGGTATGTTGCACTTCTTGTCATAGATGTCATCAATAGATATTTTATTTAAGCTTTGTCTGATTTGCCACAAAAATAGACCTGGTTTCGATTTGGGTTCATCTTAGAGTGGTTTTTTGAACGTTTGATTTTCTCTGGGTGTACCCTGTTTCGGCGTTCGATTTGACTAGGATTATGTCATGGGGTGATACCCAGGGTAAAAAATGTTCACCCGACTCCGGAGTCGGGTTTGAGGTTTTGGGTTCGAGTTTAGTTGAGACGTAGTTACCTACATCAGTTGATTGTCGTATTTATTTTCTCTTGCGTTTTCAAATTATAATGTTTTTTGTTATAAAATAACCTATTGTCATAACATTAAATCCGCCAAGCTAATTTGTTTTGCTGTTGAAAAAATCTTTTGGGAGAAACGGTAGCTTTTACAGTCCATAAGCCCAGTCTTTGAGTTATACTTTAATATTACTTTTTCATGTTGTAGGTTTATTCTACTTCGAAGGTTCTTTGCTCTTTGCGGAACCGTTTTTTTGTTACGGTGCATTACCATGCTGATAACATCTTTATCAGTTCCTGGATCTCACTTAAAATGTGGTCCGCGAATATCTACTCAAGTTTCAGGTAAGTCAACCTGAAAAAAAAAAAAGTGTGTCCGCACCTTGGATGACCAGATATCCACAAATTGGCTTTCAACATTTTTTTATGGTTCAATTTTAATTGTTCGAAAAAGAGGTAAATAATATATAATATTTCGAAATTAACAATGTTTGAATCTTCATTAAACAAATTCATTTTTTGAAACGCCATGTAGATATTCTCTCATCCAACACAGATTTCACTTACTATCCTTTCAATTTACTAATTAACTTCATTCAATTCTGTAGAAGACTTTTTCATGGATATCTTGAGCAAAATTAGTCAAGCTTATACTATATGGAAAAATGCAGGATTATCAATACGCGGAGTGCGAACTTGCGGCGATTACATGTTCAGCGGCCATAGCGTAGTACTTACCATGTTGAATTTTTTTATAACTGAATGTAATTATTATTACTTGTTAAAAAGAGAAACAAACACATACGTTCAATTAATTATTGATTATCGAAGACAAGAAATCATTTTATCTTATTCTTGATGATATACGAAATAGTCATAAGACTATTTGTAATCTAATATGAAGAGAATGTGTTTTGGGAAATGATTTAGTAGCTTTTGTCTAAAAAAAATAATTATTTGCTCTTGATATTTATAAACAAATTGAACGTATGTATTTATTCGGACCCGAGTTAAGTCTTGACTAATCACCATATTTTGTTGCAGACACGCCGAGAGATCTTCATTTGTTACACATTTTCACGTGGGTCTTGAACATGTTCGGCATTTTTTTTATTCTCTCAGGTCATGAACATTATTCAATAGACGTATTCATTGCTTTCTACATAACCTCGCGTCTGTTTCTTTACTATCATACGTTGGCCAACAATCAAGCCTTGATGCAACGTGATTCAACTAGAACTCGTATTTGGTTTCCACTGTTCAGTTTCTTCGAGGCTTCCGTTGGGGGTATCGTACCGAATGAGTATGAAAGTGTTTGGGAAATTTGCGAAAATCTTTACGCGTGCTGTAAATTTGTTTGTATGAAATTAGCATTCGTTATAGACATGTTGATGATCAAATCATCTCATGCTTTAAAAGCTAAGCCAATATTCGAACAACCCTATAAACGACCAATGAATAAGCGTTCCAGAAAACCAAAGAATTTGTAATTGAAAATTTAAATGGATAGTTTTTCAAGTCATTGTTACATCGTTTTGAAGTCGTTATTTATTGACTGGTCGTTTGACTGAATTTTGTTGGATTTCTTTGATCCTAATTTTGATTTAAAGTTATTGTTTCGTACTTGTGAACAAATTTTAGTTGAATTTGTTTCGAGAGCCAAGTTTTTTTTTGTAGTTTGGTTCATTGCAGTCAGCTTGCAGTATATTCGAAAATATATTGCTCTTCCAAAGGTTACTAGTAAGGCACTGCCGAGAATAGAATAAAATTTTTTAGTTCCTGAAAAATTGATAACTCACACACTTGAGTGAAAATCACAGCACAAAGAGTCCGTTCAAAATTACGTCTAATTATTTGAAATTTAACATTTTGCCTTTGAACGTGCCATTTAAAGGTTATAATGATGTACTTGTTTTGCTTTTATTTTCGGCTATCTCTTACGCGGAGATCATTTTGTGAGATTAATACATTCATTAGTTCTCGCTCTTATTTCCCCCTCCCTATTTTTATTCACTGTGTTATTATTTTTACTATAGTATATTAAATGAAAATGTGATAAATTTTTTCTGCTATTTTTATAGCGTAGCTTATATATGATTTTGTAAACCTCGAATCGCGCATTCGTATTCATTTTTTCATTTTCTTGTTCATTTTTAATGTGTTTTTTTTTCCTGATCAGAATATTTTACAGATACTGTATTTCAACTAAATAGAGAATTCCAAAATTTAATTTCCAACCTCTCTAAGCGATTTACCAAGTATGAAAAGCGAGGTATAAAAATGTGAATAACTTTTAGACTTATAAATTCAACTCACGAATGTTGAAAACATTAAGTTGAAAGTGTTCAGTATACTTCGGCGTGAAACGTTAATAATCTCAACCACTTCCTGTTTTTTTCGCTGTGTTTGTATTTTCCGTGTACCTCATTATTTTAGACGTAAGCATTTTGCGTGCGTACTATACCGAATATTTTTAATTTCCAACAAAATATTTTGTTTATTCTTTCTAGTAATAAGTTTGTTGTGAATCTTATTGTGTTTTTTATAAAGAAAAGAAAAATTTTTATTTTACGTCGCCTTTTGTCATGTTTTGTCAACATAACACTTTTCCTCACGTTTCATGAACACTGATGAATCAAGAATGTCCATCATTTTCTTCCTTTCCCTGTGATCTACACCAATAAAACTGCTCTTTTCCATCCAAATTTGACCATTAGTCGAAAGAAGAAAGCGAGAAAAGTTATTTGAAAAAAAAATTGCTTCGTACTTGCCAGTTGTAAGCAAAATTTCTTTGGTAGCCACAGAGCTGAAGACAATTACAAAATAAATTAATGTCTTTCGAAACCGTACTTTATCTAGAATAAATTACCACTCTGATTTTACAGTCATTGGAATTCATGCGACTATTTTGATGGTAAAGAGCAAGAGTGCGTCATCTATCAACATTTTTTTCTCGTATAATCTTCAACTGTATTCTTCAAGTACTCTACCAGATGGAGATAGCATTGATAATAAGAAATAAGTTGGTCAACGAGTTTTAAGCATTTTCTATGACTTGGTACTTCCTAAAATCTTACATTTTGAACAATTTTGAGGAATAAAAAAGAAAAATCGGTGAAAATGACTCTTTTCTGCTCAAGGCTATCGATTTATGACTCGTAGACGTTAAGGAGACAAAACCTTGGCAAAACAAAATTATACCTTTGACTTAAGAATTTTCATCATTGGTATTTCGTAAAAATTGATTTATCTTTCTTCAGTTACAATAAAACTATACAAGGGAAAGTAGTGATAAAATACAGATATTTCACTTCTGTTGAATTTGTTGGAAATTCTCTCGGTGTTATTTCTTTTCTTTGTCAGCAGACTTGAGTGGATTCAATTGACTCCGAACTGAGTCTATCAAGAATACGTCGTTGTATCTCATCAAACTGGCTTCCACTGGAAGAGTTTTTATCAAGAAGATTTTGGAACTGTTCTATATCTTCCATCCTACAAAAACAAAATAAAAACGAAAATTCAAACTAAAATGAAAACATTTTTTGAGAGTAAAAATAAAATAATTATTCTGGAAATTAAGATAGAAACTTTCGATTAAAGGAAAAAAATGCAAATCAAAATTTTGGACATTCAAGGCGTATTATAAAAACATAAAATGAGTATTCATTATTGCAATACTTCAGAATTGCAAAAAAAAAACTCAAAATATTTTCAAGAAGCATTCTGCCACACATTTCTACATTCTAATAGCCATATACAAGAAAACTGGAGAAAATTACATTCGTGCATTTCGTCGTTTGGTTAGCCCTTTGCCTGTATTATGATTCTTCATAGATGATTTTAGATTACTAGTGACAAATCCGTAAGATTTCTCAGGTTTTTCTGCATTCACAGAATTCACTGTGTACAAGGGCACACTGTCATTGAGTTTGGTTTTCTTGCTTCTTTTTCGTTTGAATTTTTTCAGACGAGTCATCAATTCAGCTGATGAATCCAGTTCTGTGACATAACAAAAATATAAGTGGAAATCAAAAAGCAAGCGTATAATAGTAGAATCAAGTAGAATCTTACTTTTCATAAATAATTCATGTTTAAGACGTTGTTTATCTTTTTTGAGAATACTTTGTCCACTGAAGTTAGTTTTTATGCTTTTAGATATAGAATAAGTGCTTCTCGAATCAAAATCACCGCTAACATTTGTTTTTGCGTCGATAATCATATTATAAAGACTATTCAGTTGACTTTTTTGCTCTTTTTTCTTAGACGCAATTTGATCAGACTTTGAATTAGAACTTCCCAGTTTATCATCGACATCCACATTTTTGGTTAAATTGTCCGAGGCTTTTTGCGCTTTTGAACAAAGAGCACGATACTTTTTACGAAGACGTTTCACTTTGCTCATGATTGTAAAATGAAAAATTTATAACAGGAAGGATTCGAATTTCGAATAATAAAAACAAATTCTCAATTCCGAAGACACAACAAATAACAATGTCTGCTGATAGCGCATTAACGTGGGACGAGAAACAACGTGAAACCGAACCTGTTATCTTTTCTCTCTCTCCACGTTACTAGCATACGGCGAATTGTAACGTGGCTTTTTGCTTGTCACTTCTCAGTGACTCGTCTTCCTTTGAAATTGTACTTGAAAAATATGGTTCACATTAGTATATCTTGAAAATTTTTTGCTGGCAGAAACTAACATATATTTAAAAATTTGTATTTTCTTTAAATATTTCGGCAAATTAATCGTAGTACCTCCAAGGCAAAATAGGTCTATGGGTAGGTTTTTAAAGAACCTTCTCAATAGTCAATAGGTACAAGTCTACATTATTTCGTTTATTAGTCAAAAACACATGAAGGGGAAGTTGTATTGTACTTACCTTACTTTCAATTACGGAATAGCTGTATTTTCTTAGACCATATTCAACAGAAGAAAAACTGTTTAGGGAAATTCTATTGCACATTTCATTTTTGCTCATTCTCATTGAAAATCATTTCATAACAGGAATATAATATTTTCTTTTCTTCGTTTACAATTTTTTCTCATTGAACAAAAAAAAAAGAAGAAATTTTTTTTTCCATTGCGTTGTTAAATATCAGTTATTCTGAAAACAGTGTATGATATCGATCTACTAGTATTCTTCTATAAGGATTCAAAAGTAACCGTGGAAACAATTATAACAAACTCATCGAATTATAAGCAAGATTGTATCAGAGGAATATTATAATTTTCGAATTGAGGTACATAATCAACAATGACTACAGAAAATCAAAATGAAGGTAATTTTATAATGGTTGAAAAATGAATGAAATAAAAATAATTCTTCTAATAGTAGATATTTTTCTTACAGTGGTAGTGAACAATGAATTTGAAAAAAGGATCGTAGAAGCATTTGAAATTTTCGATCATACAGGAAACAAAACAATTGATGTCCGCGAAGTTGCATCGGTCCTTTGCTCCTTAGGAAAGAAATATTAGAAATACATCGATTGATCTTATTGAAAACCAGTTACCTTCTATTTTTTATTCCTCAGGCTTTGAAACATTCAAATCATACTCACTCAACACAATTTTCAGCTTTAAAAATTCTATTTTTTAGATAACGAGAGTGAATTCTCTTTTGCCTATTTTGAAGAAGAAATTCACATTAAACAAAAGCGTTTTAGACATTTATAATGCTTTCGCATATTTACAATGAAAAATACATACCTTACTATGAAAAGTATTGAAAATAACTTTACATGACGAGTACGAATTTGCTAAGTAAGCTAAGGTAAGCTCAACTGTACCGTCTGTACCCATCATATAAACTTATTCTCAATTCTTGCACAGAAAGATATCTTTCATTCTTTATGTATTGGATATACAGTAAATGCAATGCTTTGGACTAAAAGTAATTGGTTTTCAAAAAGATAGAATTCAATAATAAAACAATTAAAATAAAAATATGAATGAAACAGGCTGCGTGCCAACGAAAGTGGAAGTGCAAGAAATCATTCAGAACGTTCAAGAGGCAGAAAATCCCGGGAATGTGCATTTGTCTAAATTCTTGCCATATATTTCTAATCTGATATCAAAATACAAGTAATAAAAAGTACGAGTAGTATGGCAGCCATAAATTACCACAATCTTACAAAGGAAAAATTTTCAGATTTCACCCAGCTTCTGCAGAGGAGCTACTGAGAGCTTTTCAAATACTTGATAAAGAAAACAATGGATACATGACGAAGGAATTCGTAACCGAAATTTTTACTACTAAAGGGGAACATTTTACAACTGAAGAACTGCAAGAACTGATTAAAACCGCATCAGATCCATACTCAGGACTGATTATGTACGAATACTACATAAATCAGATAATGGTAAATTAAAATAATATCAAATAAAAAAATTATAGTCTTGTTTTTCAACAAAATACTTTACATGCACCCGGGAATTTCTGATTTGCAGATCGACTAATCAGTTTATACCAATGTGCAGAAAAACAAGAAACACGTATTTACAATCATTGACAAAACAATATTTCACCTTTTGCATGCCATTTCAATATTTTTCGCAATCGATGTAAATTTCTCATCAGCAACAACCAGACGTTCGTCAATTTTTTTCATTTGATTTCTAGAAGTAATTACATCGAATTTCAATCGATGAACCGCACCTTCTTTAGCACTCACTAAATCCTTCAGCTGATCTCGATATTTTAATTTTTCCCGCATGATATAAGATCTCAAGTTACTTTCTACATCACGTGATGGTCTCCTGTAATGAAAAAAAAATAAAAAAATAAATCGTTATTCAATTTATTATTTTAATTGTCATCAGACTTAATGCAGCTTTCTTTCAACTTCTCTTATCTTGACTCAAGTCCTTACTCTAATAAATAACCAACCCATTCTAAATTCTTTATAATCAAGTTCATGTACGAGAATCTCTACTCACTTCAGTAGTTCATTTCTTCCACTATTTCTATCAACTTCGTTAATATTATTTCTCGGAGTCTATGATTAGATTCCATGAAACTAAGCTAATTCATATTTGTATAAGAAAAAATTTATAATTAAAAAATATATGTACTTCAAAAAATTTTGGTCCCACTTCTACAATCTAGCATTTTACTACTCACTACGATACAACTTGTTTCTCGAGTCTAACCTACACCAACATTAGTGAAGTCATCAGAATAATATTGACAGAAAATTAATAGCAATATTATTTCATGGTTTTTAAGGCTAAAATTGATCTTTTCAACGAATGTGTCTGCAGACAGCACTAAATTTAATTGTTTTTCAAAAACAGAAAGGACTCGGGATTTTTTGGGATGGACACAAAGTATAATTGGTATTTAAAGTAGCATAAGATTAATTCGACACTTTTTTGAATAATTTCAAAACCACATCAACCCTATTCATTCCTGTGTTCTTATTACTTGTTAAGTTCTATTTTATGGTCAACTTACACATACATAAAACGAACAAAAATGAAGCTTTACCAGGCGACTGTTCCATTATTCGTTGATTTCGACTTGATTAACTCTTCAAGCTGGAAGAACTTGTCTCGTAATTCCGCACTTTGAATGTGCTCTTCAATTCTAGAGTTCATCTGGTCATGAACGTGTTTCGAGAGAACATCATAATAGTAGCTGATAAGATTGTACTTCTTATGGAATGTTGGTATATTTTTGAACATGTCTACTAGTTCTTCCTTACTAATAAAAGATAAATAAACAAATAAATGAATAAAATCCACGAACTAAGTCGTAAACTGAGCAGAAATAAGATCAAAAATTTAATGAACAAGAAGGAAATTAAAATACCTGACAGACGATGTTATTTTACGAGAAGTTTCTTGCATTACACTTCGATAAAGCATAAGTCTCTCAGGTTCAGTCGGTTCATTCAAAGACAAGACCATGGTGGTATCGCTGCTAACTCTTTGCGTTGTATCAGCCACAGCTTGTTCGCTGTTTTCAATAACAGAGAAATCCATCTTCTAATTATTTCTTCAGGAAGCTTTTTCAATCACAACACTTCATTTAACACTTCATTCAACAGGAAGAATAGAAACGGAGGAGCCGAAACAAAATTACGTGATACGTCGTTACCTCTATTCATCTAAATTCAAACTTAATACTTAATTATTTTATAAAAAAATTGTCTGCTGTTTAGTTTTGGTTTTGGCCAGTTCAGTGGTTTTGGCGCGCTGATAAGTGATAATGGTGATAAATATTTAGAACTGTTTGTCTATATCTAACCTTTTGATGTATTGACTGCTGCTTTCTTGCATAGTATGTAAAAATTTTATTTATAAGGAACAGTCCTTACTTCACATAAGAATGATAAGAATATGACAGCAACGCTGGGCGAGGGGAGAAAGGAAGAAAATGACGTATTCTAAAAAAAAAATAAAAAAAGATGAGATGATAAGAAGACACGTGAGATGAGAAAAATTAATGATCAAAAGAAGACTTGGAATTGAAATCATGAGAAATATTTATATAATATAGTATTGAAATGATTTTATCCAAAATCTTTTTCATAACTTCAACTAATTATTAAAATCTGAGTTTCAATCTTGAAACACTTCAGTATAATTTAGTAAGTATTCAGATTGATTAAAATTCAGTTTATGTGTTGAAATGGAGCGTTTTATTAGATGACTGGTTCATTTTTAATATTAATTTTGATTAAATAATGATAAATTTTAGAATTTCAAAGTAAGCTATGTTTTAGTTTTAGTTTCTTCATGTGATAATTCTGAAGATGGCTGGTGACACTGATCCTAATACATCTACCGATAATAAGAAAGTTCATCGTCAACCTCGAGCTGGTATTAAATTTGAAGCATTATTTTTGCTTTCATTTTTGATAAAATGATCTCACTGTTGATGTCTTATTTGTATTTTTCATGATTTTAGGACGAAAAGCTGAGAAAAAGAAACAAAAAAATCCTCATGTTCAAGATTTGACTGCCAGACAGCGCAATCCAAAAGCCTTTGCCATCAACTCTGCCGTCAGAGCAGAACGTAAATTCAGAAGGTGAGTTTCTTGGTTTGCAATACCATGATGGCTGACTGGTCCACTCCTTTTAATACTTTCTGTTCCAGGCACCAAGATATTGACACAAAAAAACAACATTTGCCTGTAGTTGATCGTACTCCGTTGGATCCTCCACCGATCGTGATCGCTATTGTAGGACCTCCGAAAGTTGGAAAGAGTACTCTTATACGATGTTTAATCAGAAATTTTACCAGGCAACCACTGTCGAATATCAAGGGTCCAGTCACTATCGTATCTGGTAGCTAAAATTTTCCTTTAAATGTGCTCTTAATTTTAGTTCATACCATCATCATTTTTTAATTTACACTTTATCTATCAGGAAAGCACAGACGAATTACTCTTATTGAGTGCAACAATGACATCAACTGTATGATTGACGTGGCCAAAATAGCAGATTTAGTATTCTTACTGATTGATGGGTCCTTTGGATTCGAAATGGAAATCTTTGAATTCCTTAATATTTGTCAAGTAATTATACTTTTTCTCAACCATGTATTCATGTTTGAAATGAACTTGATGTAACTTTTTTTATCCACTTAGGTGCACGGTATGCCGAAAATAATGGGTATTTTAACTCATTTAGACATGCTAAAAAATAGCAAACAGCTGAAACAAACCAAAAAAACGTTGAAACACAGATTTTGGACGGAAGTTTACCCCGGAGCTAAACTATTCTATCTATCTGGTATTCTACATGAAGAGTATTTACGTGCTGAAATCCAACGGCTTACACGTTTTATAGCAGTTATGAAATTTCGGCCCTTGGCATGGCAAACAACTCATCCTTATTTATTAGGTAAATATTAATTTCTCTTCTTTCGCTCGTTTCAATGCAATCTTATCTATCATTTTTATTCAAATCACTCGCAGCTGATCGTATGGAAGATTTAACGTCACCCGAATTGATTAGGCAGAATGCCAAGTGTGATCGAACTGTCAGCTTGTACGGTTTCGTTCGTGGAATTCCGTTTCATGAAAATCAAAACCTTCATATTTCTGGTAAATTTTGTCAAATATTTCTCCTATATTCATTTGTGACAAAAATAAATATCCATTTACCCACAAATTTTTAGGATGTTGTGATACTCAAATAGCAAATATTTGCTTTCTACCTGATCCTTGTCCTTTACCGGATAGGCTGAAGAAACGTAGTTTAGTTGAAAAGGAAAGACAGATTTATGCACCGTTCTCGGGAGTCGGAGGCATTGTCTATGATAAAGATGCTGTTTATGTGGATCTAGGTGGAAGCCACTCGCATTCTGAGGTATGATTTTATTGGATTTGTCTTTAGTTTATCAAATAAGCATGAAATTTACTTAGCTTTTCATTTCATAACAAGCAGATTCCAAAAATAACACTCTATAGCAGTGTCATATATTTTTGCTTATCTGCACTTATTTAATTATATTGTATTCGTTGCCCATGGTGGAGAGTGGAATGTTGTTTATCGTAAGCACTAATTTTGAAAATCCTGTGACAGGTCGAGCCCAAATTTATGGCATGTTCTCGTGGGCCCTGAAATTACAACAAAAAAAACAAATTTCAGATGAAAAGTTCAGGACTTCTGTTTTTCCTATAAACTGAGTATCTAGTACTTTATATAAATTAAGTTATAGACCCAAATATTCCTCTATGAAAATAATATGCAAATTTCAAATCGATCCATATTCCATCTAAAGGTTTATCCATTCAACTGATACTCATGCAGTGATGTGTCTGTAATATAATTTAAAAACTGGAAAAATGAATTTTTCAAAATGACATCGTCATGATTCTCTATCGAAAACCTGTATGTCTGGCGGAGTTTGTTGCGCTAAAATTTTTTCCTCTGCGATTTGTAATATTTCTTTTTTTTTTTTTTTTTTTGCAGAGAAAAAATAATAGACCTGAACAGGATCTATTTTCTAATTTAATTGATTCAAAAAATACGTTGGACGCAAAATTAGCTCATTCAGAACTGCAGCTATTCTCAAATACCAAACCCATTACTGGCGACGAATTCACTCAGTAAGTTTCGGGTGAATATATTAATTTAGCTGCAAGGGGAATATTCGATGATTATTTTTTTTTGTTCAGGGAAAATGCTGACGAAAGGATGCATATCGAAACCATTTTGGATCTAGATGACGGTCGCAAAAGACGGAAAGTCATTTTCAAAGATGACGAACCGAACGATTCGATAAGGGAAGAAGATGAAGACACGAATGGAGATGAAAGTGATGAAAATGAAGACTCCGATTCAAATGATGATGTTACAGCTGATGATAATAGCGATGACGATGAGGAAAATAACTTGAGTGACGTAGATAATGATGAAAACGATTCTGAGGCTGACGGAAGTTCTGATGATGAAGAAAATGGTCCTTTCAAGATATCTGTTGACTCATCGAAGAAAAGTTCTTACAGCATAAATGATTCTGTTGATGAAGACGACAATGAAATTAAGTGGAAAACAAATCTATCCCAAAAAGCTGCCAATGCTTTTATTGCTAGACAAAATACGACTGCAAACTTATGGAAACTTGTCTATGGTAATGAACGTTGAATACATATTTTACTTAATTAATAAGGTCATGAAAATTGTGCCCGAATAGACTCATTTCAAGTCTCTGGCTCGAAATATTTTGAACCAGCTTAATATTTCCCGCATATCATGATCTTGGTGATATTTATTGATTTTACTTAATTATATCACAGCTCAACCAAAGTCGGGCTACTTTTTATTTTAGTTGACTTTTTCACTGATCATAATTATTTGGGGTTTAATACATGCCTGAAATATGCGTGAGTTTTCTAGCATATTCTAAGAAGCCGTAGGAGGTTTAGTCTGTTTTCAAGAAACAGTCATCTCAGAGCTAAGTTGCCATTCACTTACTTCCAACTGTATAGTGTTTAAATTTTCAAACAATTTTTTACACACTCTCGCCCATATGCAAACTATTACTTGAGCCAATTAGGTAGACAGTTAATGGTTTCATTTTCATGAAGGCCGAACTATGTCCCCTTTGTCCTTTTTAAGCCTGAGAGGGAACTCACTGTTGGAAGGTTATAGTACATTCTAGACTACAAAGAAAACCGACAGTGTTGATGAGAGAGAAGATTCTTTATAAACAACTTCAAATGTTATGAAAATCCTTTGAGAGAGGTGGAAAGCCAGCCTTGATTTTGTTGAACTAAGTTTTTGTCGAGCTCTGAATTTTATTCAAAATAAGAAATAAAAATTCTACAATTTTTTATATTGAACGTTTTTCTGTGTTCAACTAGTGAGCAAATTTTTCTTTTATGCGTCTCGGTTGTCTCTTGCGAATTCTCTATAATTATTCCTATTTTTTGTTTACTAATAATATTAATTTTGTTCGTTTAATTATTTATTAGACTACAACAGAGAAGCCGAAAAATCTGAGCAAGTCGATAATAAAGATGACGAAGAAGACGTTGGCGGAATTTTCAAAGTTATGAGCGAAGAGAAGAGAAAATTACTATTGGAAAAAGATGTTTTCAATGCGGAAGATTGCAGCAAATTTACTGTGCCCAGTTTGAGGGACTGGAACTCTGATAAAGTTCGTGAATTTTATTATTACGTTGCTCTATTTTAGAAGTTTCACAATAGTATTTCTTTGCAGGTGCGCGATAGTATTCGCAATTACTTTGTCACTGGGAAATGGAGAAGTGACGAAGATGCAAATGAACTTTTGAGAATGGATAATCTCAACGATGACGATGAAATGTTTGGCGACTTCGAAGATCTTGAAGCTGGCATTGTCGTGAAGGAAAATGACAACGAAGATGATGAGGCTGCAGGTGAACTATGCTGAAGAATTATATTGGATTGTATAAGTTTAAAACTATAATATATTAATTATTGACTACTCGTATCTCGCAGAAAAACCTAAACGCCAAATGACAAAAGCTGAAATTTTTGAGAAAAAACGAAAATTAAAAGAAAAATTTGATGCTGAATATGATGATAAAGGAGAAGGTGGCGCTACTTACTACGATGAATTGAAACAAGAAACTTCTAAACAAGCTGAGGTAAGAATATTACATTACTAAAAAAGTAAAAGTATATTTCTAAGATAAATTATGGGCAGGAAAAAAAAAGAAAAAAAAAGGGAGAAAGCCTCACTATCTAACCGTTGTATTTTAACGACTTGAGTTGAAATTATTCTGTTATACTTGTAAAAAATATAGTTCGAATAGAAAAATTGAAAAAAAATTTATAGGATCGAAATTTAGACTTCCCTTCTTCAGAATATATTTTTTTTTTTGGTTCAATAAACATTAATTATTGTATCCCCGTATAATAATGTAATTTGAAACAGTCGGGACCTATTTTAAATTTGAAATTAACAACATAATCGGTAATAGTTATTTTCTGGCTCTTGTATAAGGCTTACATGTTGTCGAGATCACTTATCAAGGTTCGTTAAATTGTTGAGAACGTTGATAGTAAGGCGTTGAAAGCAATAAACATTCGGGTCTCCTTTATCTTTGAAATAATTTTATATTGAAGTTTACTAAAAATTAAAATTGAAAATTTTTGATCCCACTCAATCAGTTTTGGATTGTCTTATAATAAATTTTAATTATTTTATTACTTTCTCATTTTCATGGACTATAATAATTACAACTCGTTGCTGAAATTTTTATGATTCATTTTTCCAGCTGAACCGAAAGCAATTTGAAGGACTCGAAGACGAAGTCCGTGTAAAGTTAGAAGGTTACCGGCCTGGAATGTACGTGAGAATTGAATTAACGAAAATGCCTTGTGAACTGGTCACTAATTTCGATCCTTCTTATCCGATCGTTGTTGGTGGTCTACTTCCAGGAGAAGAAAATATTGGATTTGTTGATGTACGTAATTCCTCCTAATAAGTATTAAATTTACCATCGTAAAATCACGTAGTACCTACTTCATATTTACACCTGTCGCTTTGATGGTTTCAATTTTAAGCTCCTAGTGGTTTCTTTAGTCGTGAAAAAATATGAGTATTAACATGGCTACCATTATGACTTCGGTCTACTTGACAATTATTACGGATTTCGTCTGATTCAAAGAGTAATTCTTGGAGGCAGGAGTAGTAATGGAACTTTAGCACACCGGTTTACACCATTTAAATACGTACATTATTGAAGAAATTCCACTCCCTTTGAAAATTGTCGAATTTCGTAAAATCGATATAGGTACTTTTCAATATTGGGGAGCTGTTTGACTACCATTATTGGATCCGGGGAAAATTCCACCCAATACTCCCTTACAGTCGCCGCTATTGAAAAAACATACTTTAACCTGGTGCAGGTCTATGGCGGACGCCATAACTGTACGAACAGACAAATGTTTGGATGCGATATTGGTAGTCGAGTAAACATGACTTGTGTGTTTCTGCATCTTTATTTTACGTTATTTTTTCAGGTCCGTATTAAGAAGCACAGATGGTATGGTAAAATATTGAAAACAAAAGATCCTATAATCATTTCGTTGGGATGGCGAAAATTTCAAACATTACCAATTTATTATAAACTCGAAGATAATTTCAGACATAGGTAAAAATTATCGTATTAATTTCTTCACCTTCGGTTTAAATTGCTTGGCTTGGCTTTTTTTTCTACGATTGATCGTCAAGATATTTACTTGATTAGCTGAAAATGGCTTGTTTTGAACTAATGAATTATATTTTCAAAATTCAGTCTCTATTTTAACGTACATATTTTTTTTCAGAATGCTGAAATATACTCCAGAACATGTTACCTGTATGGCAAGCTTTTGGGGCCCATTAACAAAACCTGGTACGGGCTTCTTGGCTGTTCAAGATTTATCATCCAGAAGAGTACGTATTAAAGGCGATGCAAGAATACTGAGCGAATTATAAAAATGTGCCATTCTTCTATATTTCATATTTTCTTCATTCACAGGAAGGCTTCCGTATTATTGCCACTGGAACTGTAGTAGAAGGAAACCATAGCACTCAAATTACAAAAAAGTTGAAACTTATTGGCGAACCGATGAAAATCTACAGAAAGACAGCTTTCATTAAAAACATGTTCACCTCCAGTATAGAAGTCGGAAAATTTGAAGGTGCAAAAATCAGAACCGTTTCTGGCGTTCGTGGCCAAATTAAAAGGGCTTGCATGAATTCGGAAGGCGCTTTTCGTGCCACATTCGAGGACCAAATCAAATTAAGTGGTTCGTATCTTTGACTTTTATGAATATTTGATGGATCTTGAAAAAATATGTGGAACATCTAATAAAAACTTTTTCCAAGAGAGGCTGAAAAAATAAATTTCTCCATTCAGATGTAGTTTTCTCGTAATCACTGACGTTTTCAGTCGTCTCAACAACCCTATTATAATTCATGCACGAGTGATAATAACTGCTATTAACTATTTTGTTCGATTATATTTTCAGATATCGTATTTTGTCGCACTTGGTGTAACGTAGATGTACCAAAATTTTATAATCCTGTAGTATCGCTGTTGCTGCCGCCCGAAGAGAAAAATGCCTGGCTCGGTATGAAAACTACTGGTCAGTTGAAACGTGAAAAAGGTATTCAATGTGAACCATCATCAGATTCGTTATATAAGGTTTGTATTATTGTTGTTGACGTGAAAACGTTTCGTTGTTTGCGTAAATTTATTCATTAAATGCAATGCTGTTTCGTTTGTGTTTTCGCTCATTTTCAGCCGGTCGTACGTCCAAAGAAAGTGGCGAACCCCATTCGAATTCCTAGACGTCTTCAAGGACAGCTACCGTTCAAGGATAAACCAAAAGTTGAAAGAGTGGGACCTGGTAATCCTCTTAAAAAGAAAAGAATAGCTGTGATACGCGACCGCCACGAGCAAAAGGTAATCAATTATGAAGTTTGTTGCTGTTGCAAGAGTAATGGCAGTTTACCTGTTTTTTTTTTTTTTCATGAGACTAATATGGTGCCTTTTTTTTTTTTTTCAAAAGGTTTCTTCGTTATTGACTATGTTACGTACCAATTATAAAGATAAGCAAGGAAGAGAAAGACACGATATGAAAGTACGTGTTATAGCGCATAAACGTCAAATGAAAGCTGCCGAACGTGTAAAAAATGAAAAAGAAAAAGAAAAACGAAAACAGGTGTTTATTAAAAGGACCAAAAGAGAAGCTAAAGCGAATAAAAAATAATATTTTGTTCTTTGTTTTTTTAATAAAATTGTTTTTTCTATTCCTCATTGTTTTTTCTAATCTTGGTGGTTATCATTTATTAAAAATTTTTTCAAATTTTCTGCGAAGGAGAAAAGGAGTGGAAATGAATTGATGGAAAGACTTTCTCATGTTCAAAATAAAAGAGAATCAGATTATCATGAATGATGAACGAATTTGTGGCTTTCAAAATCAACAGTCACATTTGTCAAAAAAAAAAGGTTTTCGAAGAAATGAGAATCGATTCCTTCATTTAAAGCCAGGGAATGAACACTAGCATACATACATCCAATTATATGAAAATAACAAACGAAAACTTTTAAAAAAATTTAATTTATGTCGCAAATTTAAATTTTAATCCTCAAACATAATTAATACCTGAGAGTATCCGAAATGAAATCTTGAATCATTTTTCACATGTTTAAGAAAAATGACAGAAAGAAACCGAGTCTACGCGGTGATAAACTACAAAGCTTCAAAAATTTACGACATCTAATCAAGATTTAAAACGTAAAAATGTGTTACAAAAAGCTTAATGAAATAATACCGTAAAGTTGACACAGAAAAACAAGAAGAAAGAGCATTAGTCAAATACAGTTCATCTTCATTTATCCGAAACTCGAGATAAATTTGAAAGGATTAATATTGTTGAAAAAATTCCGACAGACCTATTCTTCGGCCACAATATTCTCGACCATTCAACGAGCCCAGAAAAAATACGCGTCCTCTCAGACGCTCGTCCCTGACTAATTTTTTAGTTAATCTTCTCGTTTTTCGGGAGGGCCATATATTTATGTATAATATGTACCTATATCGACCAAAACGACGCGACGAGGCTCAACTACATTTTAATACAACTTAAGATAATCAACGGAACTTGTCGAAAAAGTACACAAAACTACAAAATAAAGGTATCACAAACATTTCCTCAAGTACCGCTGTTACGTCAAACAGTCGCATACTCGCATTGCAAAAATTATTATGGACAAAAAAAACGTATAATACGAGACGAAAGGCCAAAACATCAGTGCAGGGCACGCTCAGCTTTAAATTTAGAATTTCTGAACGGTCGCCTTTACGTCCAACAAATCTTCGCTACTCTTCCAGTCCTTCAACGAGGTACGTTCTTTGAAAAAACTATTAAAAGGAACTTTACAACTGCGATGGCTGACCAGCAGCTTACTGGTGGGCGATTCGTGCACCTCGTTCGCCACCTGCTCGCCGAACTTGGCTTCCGCGTCCAGATACTCTTCGGAGCTGAACTTGCGCTTGGGCGAGCATGCCGCCTGGTCGCCCCCGCTGCCGTCCACGCAGTCCAGCTGCAGCAGCTGCCGCTGGCCTGGCGGCATTCGCTCGGTGACCTTGATCGGCTCGTCAACGCTGTGCTTGCCGCCGAACTCGATCACGATTTCCGCCTTCTTGATCTGCAGCTTGACCACCGACTGGTCGCCGCCTTTCTCGACGTCGGCCAACGCCGACGCGTCCACCATCGGCTGGCACTCGGCCGAGCGCAGAGCGCCGCCCATTTTGACAGCTTCGCCGGCCGCCGACTGCGTGGGTGCGCCGGTTCTGCCGGCAGCGGCGCTGCGATCGCTTCCGTTGCCGCCGATTTGGATGCGCAACGAGGTGTTGCCGAACTTGTCGCCGCTTTTGGAGCCGGCGCGGCCGGACTCACGGCGCGGCTCGTCGTGGGCGAGGGCACGCGTTTCGCCGCCCATGCTGCGGTCGTTGCGGTGCACGCGGATCTGGTTCTCGCCGCCGAAGAATATGTGCAGGTTGCGCACGCCTTTGATGTCGATGCAGTTCGTCTCGTGCAGGCTGCCGCGTTTGTGCGCTGAGTCCGCGAACGACGTCTTGAACGAGCAGCTGGGCCCACCGCCGCCACCACCCGATTCCGGTGACGCGGTCGTCGCGGCCGCGCCGTTCTGCTTCGCGTATCTGGACGTCAGTTTTTCAGGCGCGTTTTGAACGTAGATTACACTGAAAAGCGAGACCAGAGACGAGAGTTAGTGTGCGCAAGTAAACATAATACTAAAGCATGAACTGTAAAAAGCGCTAACACTTAACACTAGAAAAACCAGGTTTTACTCGATAACTCAAAGGACCAGGTGGCGTCGTATGACACGAGTCGGGGGTTCTCAAAATGTTAGTCCTTTGAATAATTCATCTTAAAGTTTTGAGTGGCGTCGTATATGACGCCACTTGGTACTTCTAGTGCGAATGCCAAGAACTATAGATTCCACGGCAGAGCAATTTCAAATTTACTGACTACGTGTGACTCGAAAAAGTTGAACGAGTGAAACCGCATAGTCCGGCGGAATTACGACAAAAAATTTAAATCCTACAGTAAAAATTTTGCGCAGAAAATTCAGCGACCATCTTCAGCATTACCCCTAAAAAGTCCCCTTAAATCCACCATCCGCAACCTCGCCAAAAGCCTGATTCACCATGTACATTCGCTTTTGTTATTTGCTTTTGCTTTTATTGATATAAACATGCAGAAAAGTCTACCACGATTAAGCCTAAACTCTAAATCCGTCTCGCAGGCACTTAGTGCGTTATGCATTTTTGTCGTCATATTATACACGGACAGTATGCGACGCAGTAAAACAGAACGGGCAAACGCGCAAGGAATACGAATGAGGATACGCTCGCGAGGAATATTAATCATTTCCTGTCGGCTATTTTATCCGACACAGGCGACGAATTATTTTTTTCCGAAGCACGGTATTTTATAGTCGAACTAGCTTCGATCATATTCTACACGTGGATTATTTTTGCAATAACGCAATTCCCTCCCGCCCAAGGCAGAATTAAATTAAATAATATTTTTCCACAGTTATATGAAATCCGGTTTCAATTCTCTATCATAGGCAAACCCATCAGATCACATTTGATGGAGTACTTTCTTCAAAAATTTAACTATCAAAACAACTGAATGAATGATTAAACGAAAATCTTGTAAATTAAAACCCACTTCTATTTATAAATTATGGTAGCACTAACAGAAGCTCATAACTCGAATTCTCTATAAAATTACACACACGAAATAGCTGCGTATTTTTAGGCCTTCGAAATTTTACAAATAATGAAGAAATGTATCGTCCGTCGGAAAACTCCCTGAAATTCCGTTAAAATATAAGATAATGAGCGGGTAAAAAAATTTTAAATTGAGAAGACTCGATCTCTGTACCTACATCTAATGATAATTACGAGTAAAAACCCGAAAGTTTGATTAAATACTGCGTATTGAATTTTTAAAACGTTTTTTTCGGTTTCCCAACAATTTACTTTTTCCGACTTTAAGCGGTTTTATAAGAACAGGGACGGTAGGTAGAATTTATATATTCGAGGAGAGAAATTAGGTTTCAATCGGTGATTGAGAATATTTTATTTCTTAAAAAAAAATAAAAAAATACCTTCTGAAGGCCGTAGTAAATTCACATACGCGTTATTTCCTTTCTTATCGCAAAATAATTTCACCATCAATCTACCGAGACTAGAACCAAAGAATAAATTCTGAGAAAAATTTACAATATTCTGAACATGGTTTCGATAACACTACGGATATCCACAATATAAAAAAAAAACAATCAACTTGCGTGCCATTTGAAAATAATGTAATATTTCAAGCGAATGATTAGATACTAGATAAGGCCCATGTGTCTAGTTTTCTCCACATACCTATGAAACTTAGTCCCAATCACAAGTAGTTCGTAAGAAAATTAAAACGTCTGTATCAAGAGTTCCTTTATTAATTCCAATTATAACAGAAGCGACCGGTGCTACGAGGACTAGATCTGACTCAAGGGAGCATTTTTTCAATAGATACGTGGAAAATGTGATACTATCAATTACGGCAACAGTTTCCCATCTCAATAGTTTCATCAGTAGAATATGTAAATCAATTTTTTCTCAAATTGACTATTCTATTGCTAAATTTTTTCCAATATATGTCATCGGGAATGGAATGAAGAGGCTCAGAATCAAGTTTCATTATTCGTAAAAAAAATTTTTTGGACTCTAGTACAGAATTTTACGCTTCATTAAAATGGGTTTAGCACAATATCCTGAAAAAATTTCATCCGTTGAGATAATTATCAACTTTTTTGAAACATTATTTCTACCATTTAACGATAGAATACCATAAAATACCGAAAATAGTTGCTTTTGATCATAAAGAATTCTGAGTAGACTAACCGACTAGCGGTTTATTTTTTATTTTTAATAAACACGAGCATCCAGTATTTATAGATATCGGAGTAGATCAAAGGACCATATTCGTATCTGCTGTTTTCTCGGCCAAATTCACAAAAAATGCGAGTCAACATTACATTTTAGAAATCACAGCTCGAAACGGGAAGATTATATGTTACTATAAAATTATTAGTGAAAACTTATACTTGAAGAGCAACCTACCCTACAACCTACATAGAACTGAGACTGAGACCACAAGTGAATAAAAGAGGAAAAGGGTAGAAGCTTTCGAAATAATGGGCTTTTGGAGAGTATTCAGTACTAAGGAGATGAATTAAGAAAGCGGAAGAAGTTATAAAAATAGGAGAGAGAATATAATACAACTGGAATCATATATAACGAGGAAATAACAAGTTGATAGGGTACAATATGAGACATCTAGCTAGGCTATAACGTTACTGTAGGAAGATAGAATAGAAGAAAAGAAGGTTACCGGGCAGAAATCGAGAAAAAAAGGAGATGTATCAAACCGGTTGAAAGACCAATGATTCAAACAACAAGGTAAAAGTAGAAAACAGTCGATAGAATTTTTCTGATTTATTTACTCGAAAGACAAATTCCAACTAAAACTAAGGTAATTAATTTAATAAATCATGAAAAATCATTAGTCGTAGTCCTCTTTCGTTTATCCGACATTTATTCTACATTGATTTGAAGAAACAATGAATTATTTGACTTTAACGTTTGATCGCTAATATTTTGGAACTATCATGATACGAGTGAATCTTATTGTACACCCGACAAATGAAAGAAAATTATAGACTTCTTCCCCAACTTATGGAGTTAAATCGGATTACATTTAAACTTTCATAAGATGCAAGTTGAGCAACGACAAGAATTTAATTTTGTGTCTTTTTTCAGAATTGAAGCAGAGTACAACTAAAGCAATCAGTAAGAATATTTTTGATATTTAACCAAGCTAATTTAATTTTAATTAAATTAACTGCAGTTACATAATTATTTTAAATAGGTCAAGACAAAGAATACTTTCAGACTGATACTAAAAAGGCACGGAAATTGGAGCGGAAAAACAAAAGGAAGAACCACTAACGGGTAAGAACAATTAATCTGACTCGAAAGATCTACATGGATATGTTGATTATCAAGGTCATCGAGGACCAGATAATATTCGCCTCGAAAAAAACATTTCATGATACGTATTAATTTGAAATAATTCGTCACAACTAAGAAGCGAATTCATTGAAATACAAAATCCAGGAAACCTGTATACGATTTAAGCGATGCGATAAGAAGTATTTTACATCTGAGGACTATGTCTTTAAATTCAGATACAATATTTGCCCTTAAATACGAATTAGAACATTATGGTAAACAAAATGCATGTAATTTTCTTGTACATGCACTCATTTCACAAATGCAACAGGCGCATTCGATATTATAAAAGCTGGCTAAATGAAAATGTTCACCAGTAAATACTTGACAAGTAGAACACGGTACCCAAGAAGTCATGAAAGTAGTATTCGAGCAAAATAAACGCACATTATGAATGCGAAACCAGTTCAACCGACGAGTGAAAGGGGAAGGAGGGTGACTATACAGAAATACGTAAATTGCACGCGAATATTTTTTTATTTTTTTTTTTCCAATGAATATAATTTGTCCGTAATTATATGGCTGCTTGTTCGTGGTGGAGTTCATGTTATTTATGGAACGAAAACAATTTAAGCTGGCTATCATCAATTTGTTTAATATTAAGACGTTAAATTTGTCAAAAACATTGGATCGTTACGGTACGAGGTATGAAGAATTTCAAAACAAAAATTAGTCAACAAAGTGAACTTGAACACAATTTTAAATTATTCCCCTATATGAGAGTTTTTAAACGGAAAAACGAAAATGTTTCACTTGCAAGCGATATTTTCGTCTTTGATGTTGTCAACTACGAACATGCAGATAAAGGCTCATCAAAATTATGATAACTCTAATACGATCACATAAAACAAACAAAAAATCCTATAGCTCAAATGGTACCATTTGTTCCTAAAGCGATACATTTATGGCAAATTTTGGATCAAAAAAGTCACTGCTAAAAGAGAAAGAGAGAGAGAGAGAGAGAAACAAACATGCTAGTAGAAGTCTTATTTATTTCAAGATCAGGAGTACTAGCTCGCAGTCAGACAATTAACCATTAACTAATGTAAATTGTTCATTGACATCATCTTCAGAGACGAATAGATACAAAAATAAAAATTCAAAAAAAATATCAGCAGTTGTTAGTCAAAGATCAATTTTAAGAAATATTAATATTCATTTTTCTGAAAAATACATTATTGAAGGTGCAATGCTTTTTTCAATCAACTTTTCAAAAAATATAACATGAATAACTAACTTCTCCAGAATTCAAATAAAATCAATGTTTAGTAAACCTAAAAATATCATTAAGTAAAAAAAAGCAGAAAATTTTTCTTAACTATTTGCAGATGAATCATTGAATTAATCGCTATCACATTCATTTTTATTCATACTCTTTTAATTACATGTAGATTTATTCATTAAATCCTACTTATTATTGTAGCGAGTACTACCAGTAGAGACGTAGCTGTTAGTTTCAAATCCATTTTTAAAGATTAACTCGAGGGTGAAATAAAAAAAATTTTCAGTCGACCAAACAATTAAATTTATGTATTCAAAGAAAATTAGAATAATGAAAGAAAAAGATGTTGCTCCTGCCAAAAAATTTTATTTCAAAGCATAAAAACTGGAAATTCTTTAACCTTTTTTCTCCGATCAGACAAATAACTTGGAGAAAAAAATTAAAGCAAATTTTTTCGGACGGTTAAGAAATCACTGATGAGAACTTTGTGCTAAAGAGTGCACTGTTCTAGCAGTAATTTAAGAATACTTAGAACGAATGACTTGTTAATTGGAAAAATTCGTGAGTTGGGGCCATGTTGGGAAAATTTGTAACCACGACGAAATTTCGTTTCTTATTATAACAGTAAACAAGCTATAATATTTGTAATATTGATTTTTTTCAAGGGAAGTCAACACTCAACAATGACAAATTTTCCTCATAAAAAAATTAACTCCAAAGTTGCACTACAGGAGTCTTATTTAAACATTCTGAAACTAATCATTAGAATAAATCCTAAAGAAAAACCACAAACGTTTCACTTGAAAATTCATGAAAATTTAATAATCGGTTAAAATTTGACCTTCATGAGAGCAATATAAAAAGAAAAGTTTATGCGAGTCATAACACTACTATAAATCTTCAACTGATATTCAGACTTCTCCGAGGAAAAAAGAAAGGAACAGATGATACGTTGGGATATATCAAACAACGAAAATGCAAATAAAAACCGTGTAAGTGGCATCCTACTCACCGATTATAAGCTTTCCATCGTTTGCATAATACAAAATATGCTCGGCATTGAATATACATGAATACGATGCCTCCCATAAATCCAATACCAACTACGATCAATTTAGTCCAAAATGGCCATTCCAAATGACCTTTATAAACCTCGTCCATGGTTCTGTCAATCAGTACGTAAAGAGACCAACAAACACATGTCATTGCGATTATATGAAATAGCATAGCGCAGGCTAATTTTTTCCGTTCTAAACCAGACATTTCCAGATATTCCCACTGCAAGAATACAAAAAATCATTTTAAAAATACAAACTATACAAAATTAAATTATTATTATTTTTTAATTCGTGAATGTCTAGGTTAACACGTACTTCGCTAAATGGTTTGACTTTAGTTTGCATAATGAACTGGAATTTACATAATTCGCAACTTTTTATGTTGGACGATTTAATCCACTGCTGCAGACAAGTTTGATGAACATAACGCAATGAGCCGGCACAAAAGCAAGGAGTGATTAGCGGAAGATCCGGAGCACCTTCACAATGGCATATTCTAAAAAAATATCAAGAAATGGCGAGAGTATTGATTTTGTGAGGTGAAATAGGTTAACATATTTTTCAAAAGAATATGAAATAAAAACCTGCAGATATCAGCTGCATTTGAATTTAAACTGGATGACTGAGATGGGCATCGATTTCTATCAGTGAGGCATTTTGATATTCGATAATTTGATATTTCATCCTAGAATTTCCACAAGAAAATTCGGTAATAAAATGCCCTTTCAATGGAGAAGATAATCAATTTACATACTTGACAAGTAAATGGCATATCAATCGCACATTCTTCTGATCTTGATGTCATTTTTCAGTTCAACCCGTCAGCTGTCTTGGACTTTATTGGTCATCTGCTTAAAAAAGAATGAACAGAAGGTAAGTAAACAAGCCAACTACAGCCAGTTTTAACGTTACTTAGAAATATGAATCTACGTTATGTCGTTGAAATATACGAGGAGGAATGAGAGATTAATAAAAAATAATACACGAAGAGCACTAAGGGCATTAAAAAACATATTTCAAAGACAAACGATATAGCATTGTCAGTTTGGAAATCTTTCAAATTAAACACTCCTTATATTCAAACTTCATATACTTCAGTTGACATAGAGACTAATATTCATTACATTCCATTACAATATTCTAAATAATAATACATCTTGAAAACTTGTTACTGACGGAGCTGATTAGAAAAAAGCAGGAAAATATGAAACACATATAATTCAAGGCGTTAGTTTTTGGAGTATGGTTTCATTTCTAATACAGGGATTAAATTAGTAAAGTAGTACATTTACCATTTGAAAACATAGATCTAGATTATTGTCATGACAGGGAGTTGCAATGAAAAACCAGTCACTGACAAATGAACTAAATAAAATCTCCTTGTCTCACAGAAATCACGTACACTTTCTCTAGAAAAAAAAACAAAAAAACACTAGTTTAATTTGTTGAAAAATTAAGTCAATAAGCACTTTTATATTTTTATTTGAAAGACCACTTCAAAAACGGAATGAAGAAAAAATTTTGATCCTTTCCTTTCTAAAAAGCCTGTCTATAGCTGAAGCTGAACCACTTTCATGTTTCATCTGAATTCTCTGTCTGTGTCTCTGCTACTCCCTGCACTCATTCCGAACTATCCGGATGAAATGAACATTCTTTTTTTTTTTTATCAAAACGGAATGGAACTGAATGGAACATGGTGTGGATTCAACTTAAGAATGCCTAAAACGGATTGCAGTTCGCAGGGCTCCGGGGAGAGGAAAAGGTACTCGTTCACATTCAGCAACAATATTTGGCTACGCTTCCGATTTTATTTTCTTGTTTCTTATCACACATCCGATTTTTATATTGTTGATAAATGTGAATTGGACGTTCTGTTTTAGGCATTCTTAAGTTGAACAGAGTATAGGAAGTACCATGGAGGAATACGTGATCGTGATTTGTGTCATATGTGATTATGTGCGACCGCATGAGTTGGGTTGGTTGGGTACTCGAACGTGTTTTGTTTTGTTTTGTTTTGTTCCTATTTTTGTTATGGTCTTTATGGTTGTTGTTTCATGTTTGTGGAATGTGGTGGAATGTTTTGACTTTTGGTGCTTTTGGTCTTTCTCTTTGCTACTTGAAAGAAAGAAGAAGTGAAAAGACAAGTCGAGGAAGAAGACAAGACAGAAGAAGACCGCTTATAGTAGTCGCAACGCAAGTAGTCGTTTCGTTTACTTTTACACACAGTCACACACTCGTTATTGTTTCATTTCTGTAAAACGCAAGTGCATTGATCGAGCGAGCATTGCGCCGTTGCGTGACTGTTGGAAGAGTTTCTTATTTTTTCGAATTTTATTTTTGATTGTAGACCGAATTCATTTTTCCAAGTTTCTCCTTTTACTCGTCATCTAATTGTGTTTATCATTTTGTTATTTTCAAGCAAACTTGTGCTGCGAAATTGGAAAATCAATTCTTTTTCGAGTTGTTCGTATTTGCCCTTTAATATTTCTGCTGGATTATGACCGAAGTCAGACAACGCAAAAATGCTCAAGAAGATGAAAATGAGAAATCATTTCGTGAAACAGATCATGTAAATATTGCATATTCTTACCTATTGCTCGATGTTTTTGTGTTTCTTCGTTTCACTCAAATATTCTAAGTAGCCTATTTTTTTGCCATCGGGTCCACTTATTTAAGTTAATTTGGTTTTCCAAGGCAAACATAAATTAAGTTATTGTGTTGGAAGGTTATCAAACTCTGAATAATATAACGTTTGAACCATTTACAGGTGACAAGTTCAACAAAACGTCCTAAGAATAATAGGAAAATGTTTGCCACTTACCATAATAGTATTCGTCGATTCAAAAGTCGAGGGTTTTTGAGTTCAGTTAAATCTGTTTCTTATTTAAGTTCGAAGTCACAAATGCTATGTTGCCTATGTAAAGGCTATTCCATATGTCCCCATCGAGATGGTGCGGTGAGTAAAGCACCATTTTGTATTATTCGTCACACTACATCTGGCATCTGCATGTGCACAATTTTGGTGATGGATTAATGTTAAAATTGATTTATAAATGTCTGGCGTAATTGGATAATCCCAAAATTAATACTGGGGAAAGAAAAAAAAACTGTTATTGCTACTCGTATACAGAATTAATGCTCGCGGGTGATTTGAAAGATACATAAACATTTTTTTTAGTGTTTCGTATCTCAGCTCTAATATTGCTATTTTCTTTTACTTTTTATAGTCATTGGTTGTGGAAAACAAAATATTTTAAAATTCTAAACTTGAATGTTCTTATGTTATGTTACAGCGAGAAGAAATCGATTCTGAAGAGGATAGAAACATTGATCTTTCCCGAACCATTCCATCAGGAACGAATAAATCACTTCCTATTCTCGACTCTGTTCTAAGTGGCCTATCTGACAGGTTAATATTAAGAAATATTTTGCCATTTTAATTCAGTTATGTTTCACAATTCGATGAATTATGATTTGTCAATACAGATGGAGAAACTGGATTATAAGATTCATTTCCACGGTGTTGCTAACTGTTGTTTTCTTACTGATCATTTACGGAGGCCCACTCGCTCTTATGATAGCGGTTTGTATATATTTTTTATTTTTCTGGTTTATTTCACTTATCTTGTCGAACTAAACTTCAGTGATCTGGGCAAGTTCAACCTTATTGATTTGTAAAACTTGTAAGGTTTCTGAAAACGTTAAATTCTATTATTAGATATTTGGTTGTCTCGTCCTACTACCTCTACATTCGAAAGAATTTCGTGCCTTTCTTACAATCTTTTATATTTTTGAAAGAAAAAATGAATGAATGATCTCATCTGTGCACTCGTATACGCTGTATTTGAAATTGAAAAAATTTTCACAAGCCAACCACAATGCTTAAAAATCCATTTTTAAACTCGATTTGCAGTTAATTTTAATTAAAAAATCTAGATTTGGCAGGTAGCTTGTTATCAAAATGAACTTGATAAGATTACAAGGCAAATCATGTTTATTGCACTTTAAATTTTTTAATGGTTTATGTAATTTTTTGTTTGTAGACTTTGGCCATCCAAGTAAAATGTTTCGAGGAGATAATTAACATCGGCTATTCGGTTTATCGTATTCATGGCCTACCATGGTTCCGATCTCTGTCATGGTATTTCTTAATAGCGTCGAATTATTTCTTCTATGGAGAAAGTCTCATTGACTACTTCAGCGTTGTGATTAATCGAACGGTTAGTACATTACATTTATGAATCACTGTCGAAAATCGTTGATTGTTTTTTCGTCGTCGTAAAGCTCATCCTGTCAGACAGTAGTGATGTGATAAACTCAAGGTCGAGAAAAAATTTCTTATTTTCTTTTCTGCATCACTAATAAAATGATTAGAATACACTACAGCAAATTAACTCAATTTATCTGTATTGAAAAAAATATAGATACGAATAGCTTACATGAAAATATTTTTTCGTTTACGAATATATTTGTTTGGATTTCGACCTTTCATAGAAATAAATAAAAATGTTCTATTATACTTCTACTGTAAAAACAAACTACAAAATGGAATTTTTTTCCTGTCTTCTGACACTTTCATACTCGTTTGTTTTGAAAGAAATACAGGCCTCTCAATAATTTTTATTCTTTTCCAGGATTTTTTGCGTTTTCTGGTCACGTATCATAGATTTATCTCATTCTGTTTATACATCATTGGCTTCGTTGGATTTGTTTTATCATTAGTCAATAAATATTACATGAAACAATTCTCCTTGTTTGCCTGGACCCATGTGGCTCTGTTGATTGTTGTCACCCAAAGTTACCTCATCATACAAAATATTTTCGAAGGCCTGATATGGTAAGAAATGAAAAATCGATAGATGAATTAACTTGATCCAAATTTCTAAACGAATAAGCTTGCAGTAGTTGCATCATAAATGTTATAATACGAATTATTTTATTAACCTTCAAGGTTTTTTGAACCTATGTGCGAAACTCGAAGGAGACGTAGAAATATTTCTATCATCTATGAAGAACTAGCTACATAAAAAAGTGCCTGCAACTATTTTGTTTAAAAGAAATCATTACTTTTTCTACCAACTTTTGTGAATATTTCTCTTCTTTTCATTTTTATTAACGCGCGTATAATTAATATGTTGTGACTGGATTGCCGAATGTTTTATTTAGTTAGGGCATCATCAAATATTTTTAAATTAATTTAGTCTTACTATCTTTCAAAATGAATATTCTCTTTTATAAAATGATTTTCAGAGTTTAAATATCGAAGTATAGCCAATTTCTAATTGTAATAATCTTCATCTATGTCTATTTTCGTTCTCACGGAAGTTCATAATTTACAGGTTTATTGTTCCTGTGACTATGATTATCTTGAATGATATATGGGCTTATCTCTTTGGCTTCTTCTTCGGACGTACTCCATTGATTAAAGTATCGCCCAAGAAAACGTGGGAAGGATTTATTGGAGGTGGAATAGCCACAGTATTTTTCGGTGCTTTAGTATGTGAACAATTTTTCTCGTGTTTGATGTATTATTATTTTCAAGTTGAAATTACTTATTTCTTGCAATTTTTTTAAAATTTTTTGCAGTTGTCGTGTTTCTTATGCCAGTTTCAATACTTCATTTGCCCGATTGAATTTAATGAAACGCTAGGACGCATGACCATGGATTGTGAGCCCTCTCCATTATTTAGATCGCAGGAATATGCTCTTCCTCAATTTTTATCTTCAACGTTGCAGCTAGTAAGTTGTCGCATCCATTAATGTCTTCAAGTTCGAATCACGTGTACATACATTTTCTTTTTTGTTTTTTCTTTCAGTTTCGTTTGAGAAAAACTATTTTCGTGTATCCATTTGTACTGCATTCATTCTCCATGTCAGTGTTCAGCTCTGTCATCGGTCCTTTTGGCGGTTTCTTTGCAAGTGGATTTAAGCGTGCGTTTAAAATCAAGGTTAGTTGATTGATTGAGTCCTAATAACTGGAAGTGGAATTCTAAAAAATTTTTTTTCAATTTTGTATTTTTGAAATTTTATATACTTATGACTCTTTAAATCATGATACATATAATTACAAATGTGAGCCGAATTGTGCTCTCTTCAGGGAGGAGGATCTAGATTCCATCAAAATTAAATAGTAGTAGGTACTCTGAAAAGAAAATAGACAATGATAAACTGACTTATCTTGCAAATGAAGTTGTATTCAGTGTTGTTAATGTGTTCTCCCGAGTTCCTCAAATCTTGACCTATTTTTAGTTAGGGCTCACGTTTAGCGAAAACACTCATTGTATGAGTTTGATCATTTAAAATGTGACATGACAGCTATGAATATTGAAAATTTGGCCTCTCAACGCTAATATTATAAACCTTGGTTATTGGTTTAATGGACTATTTTGTTATAACGGTCTGTTAAACGAGTAAGCAATGTTTGTAATACTGGCTTTATGGTTGATTTTACCGAGGTGAGAGTCCAAAACATCAGAATATTATGTGGATGAATTAGAAAATGATGTGTCCCACATCATCTTAAAGACTTGTGTTAGTCTTATATTTTGCATATTATTTAGCTTCTGCAATAGTGTCAACGTTCTTATTGAATTATACGTAAATCATCCGCTGAATTTCTTTTTCTCTTGTAATGGGATATTTTTGTATGTTCAAATTATTCGATTTTTTTTTTTTTTTGAATTTTTTTTTCTTCCTATTTGAAAAAGTATTTTAAAGTAAGAATTACAAGACAACTTCAAACTGAGAAGCATCTTCATGATTTAATCGTTTTATGGGATAACATTTACTTTTTTAAATATCTTTCATTTTCAACCTTGAGTTTCAGTTTTTATTTGCGGTTGTATTTTTTTAATGAGCCGAACGAAATATCCACATTCCAATGTTTCCAACTTTTTCATGCGAAATTATTTATCCATACAATCAAAAATAAAATCTGACAAAAAATAATTATCTAGAATTTTTTTTTTGTTTCTGAGAAATCGACTTTACTTTTAGCTTTATTTTTCATCTATTCGCTTCTTGAATATCATAAATAAATAAATGTTAAAAAATTTGAAATTACAGGACTTCGGTGATGTCATTCCCGGCCATGGAGGAATTATGGATAGATTTGACTGCCAATTTTTGATGGCGACGTTCGTGAATGTGTACATATCTAGCTTTATTCGTTCGCCGTCCCCTCAAAAATTACTTCAACAGGTACGTTTATTTACAGCTGCAACTGTCGTGACTTCATAACATTCAAAAAAGGAGAAAATTAATTTTCAGCCCAACATGTTAAATCTTTTCATTTCGACGAAGCGAAAATGGTAAATTTTCAGTAAGAAATCACTGTTTCTAAAATGTATATTTTGCAGGTGTTCACTCTCAAGCCAGAACAACAACTCCAGCTTTTCTACTCTTTGAAAGAATCGCTTGAAAATCGCGGCATTCTTAGCATTCGTCAGGATTAAAACTTGCCTGAAAAAATATGAAAATCTGCGTGTAACAAATATTTAGAATTTTCGCTTCAGTAGTACTTTTTTAGGATTTGTGTGTTTCATGTCTTCGTTTTTTAAATCAAAACTTTAATTAATTTATAAGTACTTGTGGAGGCGTAATGTACTAAGTATGTGTGTTTGTTTGTTTTCTTTTGTAGAAAATTAAGTTAGAAATTATTCATGGTACAAATGTTGCAGTACGTAGATACTCGTACGTCATAGGGACTAATCCAACAGAAGTTAATTTTATTCGTTAATATCTATTCGGTTCTTGCGTTATTATTTAATTTTAATGAATTTTCCATTCTGAGTTACCTTCTTATTTGTTTAACTTGATCGTTCAACGAATATGTAATGGTTCAGTATTATTAAGCTACGCTTAAGTGAAATTAATTTTGCAAGTCAACTACAGGTGCTGTACCCAATTGTTTGTTTCGATATTCCTTAGCCGTTAATTATTATTGTTTCGCAGTTTGAGGTTTTAGGATACCATCCCACCGGTTGTTTATTTTATAATGGTACATTCCTCGGCAAAATGAGACTTTTCCACTCAGATTGAATTCATAGACAAAGAAACGGCGATCGAAAGTTTTGTTCGAGTTCCTAATAATGAAAATTTCATTTTCTTTATAACAGCGGGCAAAATAGGTGAATAGTATTTCGACGAGTTTCTCTTCTACAAAATACCTCTGCGTTAGGCCAGCGTGAAATGATTCGAATCTGCTGTGATATTTATAGAAGATGAAACGTATTCCTCTTTTTTTCTTATTGTTTTTTTGTTTTTTTTTTAATCTGTTTCATTTTTCTCTTAAAGAATTGATGCTATATTCTCTTTCACCTGGCAGGTAGCAACTGTAATTTTTGTTCGAAAATAGTTTTAACAGAATCTCTTGGATTGAATTTTTTTAATATCTGAGCATTTAATTTCTTGAGTGATTGTTATTTTCAACATGTTACAGATGTCGACGCATTCATTCCACATTATAGTTACTGTTTAAGAAACATTGTACTTAATCGGATTGCAATTTTTTTATACCTATATATTTAATAGTCGTAGACTCATACGTTCTAACTTCATTTTTCAACTAGTCATTTAAAATCTACGACTCTATCTCATATAGTATAATTTAATATTATTACGTTTCGTTTTTTTCAGCCATTGTTTGTGAACAGATTGTTTTTAGAATGATGTTATTGTTATTTGTTGAGGGATCTCGATAAAAATGGTCAGCCGGCGACGAGTTTTGACTAATCACCATATTTTTTATTGTTTTTTCTTTCCTTTAAATATATGTTTGAAATTTAAATGGACTTGTTTTGTAGCTGCAATTTACAGTTTTGTTGAAGATTTTCCTATTTAAAATACTGAGATTCATGACGTGTTCCGTTGTGGGAAACAGTTCTATTTTCTTGTGGAAGTGAAATGCAGCCATTTATTCGGTTCATAGTAAATAATGAGTGTGGAAATCACATATTCATACCAAGGAGGTCAATCCTCGGACACCCATTGGTTGTCTCCTTCTCTGTCCTGAATCAATTCACTGTCAAAATTTGCAAATTCAATTCTAAATTATAGATTTTTTAGAAATAATTATCTACTTGAATAGCAAGTGCAAAAACAGAAGCTTCAATTCGGTCAACGTAATGATTGGGTAATGGTAAAGGCCATACATGGATAAATAAAAATCAAGCAATTCAACATCGAGGTAATCATTCATTTATACAAAATCTGAAAACAAATATAATCCTGTTGTCCTTCGAGTAATTTTTAAAAATAAACAAAACTTAATTCTCTCGTAATTCATGTAAAATGTAAAAAAAAAAAATTTCTTGGGTTTCTTCGTCTTTCAACAATTTTCAATGCAATTTAAAATTCATGAAATAAAATGAATAAAAAAATCATAATAATTATTATTGTTCCAGTGTAGTTAATAGGTTCCAGAGTTCAGTGATCTCGATTCGAATTGAAAATTTGAAAACTTAGATGGTTGAATTAAAAAAATGAAAAAGAAAAAATCTCACGCTTCTTTGAAAGTGGTAATTGATTAATGATAAGATAAAAGAAAGAATATTGTGAAAAATGAAAACAACGTATTCATTCTCATTGTACGTGATCGTTGCAGTTGATCGAAATTTTTGCGAAAAGTGGGCTCTTAGAATATTGTATTCTACTCTACTCTCCACCGAGTCTCGAGCTCGACTCTTCAGCAATCATTCATTTCCATAAAATTACGTGAAGGTAAATACTCCATGTTTGCGAATTGACTCAACAGCTTTCAGATTTATTTATTTACCTCTTCGATGTCAAGGATTTCTAGAGACCGTTCTCAAGTTCTTTGAAATACTCTGAAATGTCTTCTCCAGTACAAATCGATGTGTTGGTTATTGGTTCATGCATGACAGATCTCAACGCGTGAGTATTGATATTAGAGTACTATATTGATATTAGAAAGTGTCTTGACATCTATATTTCTTGTTTATAAATCTTAATGAAAATTTCATGTAGGTATACTCCCAGGCTACCAAAACCTGGTGAAACAATTCATGGAACGAAATTTTCAATTGGTTTCGGTGGTAAAGGAGCAAATCAATGCATTGCAGCGACAAAACTGGGTGCTTCCACGGCTATGGTTGCTAAAGTTGGGATTTTATTTTTTTCTGCTAAAAATCATTTCTCTTATTGCTTACCCAATTTAATCGTAATTCAATCAGTTAGGTAATGATTCTTTCGGCCAAAATTATTACCAGAATTTTTTAAATTTGAAAGTCGATACAACGCATGTGAAAATTATTGAAAATGTTAGCGGTATTGCTCAAATATCTGTGAGTGATGAGGGTAAGATTTTATACTTTGACCTGCACGTTAATCGACGTACCTGCTCTACTATCTTTCATCTAATGATAAATAAATTTTAGGAGATAATTGTATCATTATTGTTGCTGGAGCCAATGATGATCTCAATTCCAAAGATGTAGAAGATGCTGAAAGTTTCATAAAACAAGCTAAGGTTGTAGTTTTTCAATTTGAAACTCCCATAGAAACTACATTAGCCGGCTTGAAAATTTGTGCCAAATACTCATGTAAGTTGATGCTTCTTCTCCAACGAAATGGAATATAATTCTGATTGTTATTAACGACTTATTTGAATTTTCTAGGCACTACCATTGTGAATGGAGCTCCAGGTGTTTCTAACTTGAATCCGGAAATTTTTAAATTAGCAGATATATTTTGTATTAACGAAAGTGAAGTGAGTTATATTATTATTAAGATGTTTTAATTCTGCAATTTACTATTATTAATAGTTTTCAATGCATTTTTAATTTTTATATTTTTTAGGCAGAAATAATTTTAAAGTGCCAAATACGAGATATTATAAAGGATGTGACTGATGCAGCTATATGTCTGAGGTCTATGGGCTGTAAATTGCCTCTAATTACCATTGGTGACAAAGGTGCCGTATTCATCCCCAAAGAGAGTTCTGCTCCAGTTCATATTTCTGTTAAACCTGTTACTGCTGTTGATACTACGGTAAGTCCACTCTTACATTTCTTTCAGTTAAAATATAATTATACAAAGAAAAGGTTGGTATTTTAGTTTAGTTTCGCAATTTTTTCAAAAACAGCTATAAAGTATGAAGTAACGCTGAGTTTTATTGACTAAAAGTATTCTTGAACTGCCCAGTCAAGTTCGTCATAATTTTTTAATTTATATTCAAAAAATGTAGGTCTGAATTCATGCTCAAAACCAATCTTCCAAAGATTGTATTATTGTAGAATAAATTATAGCTAATTATAATTTTATTTATATGAAACACGAATCTACAAAAACATTGTGAATTTGACAGGGTGCTGGTGATGCATTTATCGGTGCTGTAGGTTACTTTATAGCTAAGTTTGAGCACTTGGCTTTTGACGAAGTAGTTCGAAGATCGTGCGAAGTCGCCAAGTTTTCCGTACAAAGACGTGGTACTCAACCAAGTTTTCCTACCAAGGAAGAATTACCCAATACATTATTCGAAATGTAAATTAGTCGGTTTACTATCAAAGTCTAATACCTAGTTAAAATCTTAATGGGTACCCTTTTTTTCCGAGTAGGTTGGGAAACTTGTTACAAATAAATTGTTGTTGCATGAAGAATAGTTCTTCATTTTTTAAAGCAAAATACCGTTCAATAACTTATTAATTCCTTTCGATGTTTTTCATAACATGGGAATTATAGAAAATCATTTTATTTACACTTTTTCAAATATCGTGTACAAGATTTCGTTGCCTTGGTACACTGAAAGAAATGTGTAGTAATTTTTACAATTTTTTATAAAGAAATGGGGAAAATTCAAGATTATTTTAGATATTCTTAGAATTTGTTGTACTGTTTACCATCTTAGATGGTATATTTTACTATTTTCCTAGTAATTCTACTATAAATCGTATGAATTGTCCTTGTTTTTTCATAAAAACTGAAAATTACTACCGACACTTTTTTCAGTGTACCTTTCAGTTGTGTTTTTTCTTTCGATAGTATCAAACCTTCAAAATCTAAAGATTTTTGGACCCGTATGAAAGAAAATTAAAAAATTCAGTACTTCGTCAATAGTCTACTCTTTTTTTTCTTTTGTTGAAAAACTGTATTTTCCATCTAACATAGCGGTAACATAAATTGATGAAAAAAAACTGACGGTAATTTTCAGTTATTGGCACTGTCCAGTGACAAAGACGTTAGCATACTGCTGTTATTTCGTCTGTTTGGATTCACGCCCAAATTTTCCCAGTTGATCCATGAAAGTCGGGCCGTCAAATCTGTAATACAAACAGCACGCCATTAAAATTGCATTATCTTATGTCATCTGTTATTGAACAAAGCTCGAATTGTTGGTCTGAATTCTGAACTCCGAACCATTGGCGAGCTGTGGATCTGTGTATTCAGAGGCGAGAAGTCGTGATAGGCCTTCAATTAAAACTAAAGGTCATGGCTTAGTAAAAAATTTTAGAGTAAGAAGTGAAATGAACGCGGGTTTAGGGCAAATCGATGAAAATTTGGTAAGAAAAAAACTTTTCAAGAGTAAATTAGGGTCAGCATCTTATTCATCACGGAGTTTGAGAGGAATAAAATTGCTGTAAGTTCTGCGTATTCTAAATTCGATTCGGTGGGTTGGATTTTTCTTCAAGTATCCAAACTGTTTTGATGAGAAAAATTGTATAAATTCTTACCGCTTGTATTCCATTCCGCACGCTCTGGTAGTTTGTCGCCTCTCAAACATTTTTCTACGTATGTAATGGGATCGCAATCTGCTGTGAGAACTTCTTTAAGTAAAGCGATGTAGGCGATAGCCAGTCTCAATGTATCAATTTTACTCAATCGTTTTTCGTATGGAAATGTTGGGACGTGTCCTCTAAGTTCATCAAATGCCGAGTTGATGCTGCTGAAATAGAAGCACGAAATATAGTTGAAATTTTACTATCCGTGAACTGACTTTATTAATATTGTAATATTCTCCATGAGACCCCTTGCGAGAAATATATGTGGCAGTGAATTTAACAAACAGCAAAGGACATTTTTTTTTCAACAAATTACAATATTTCAAAGGATTATCATAATTTTGAAATATATTTCTCACAAGGGTTTCCATCTCATTTTTTAAAACACATACGATAATATACATGCTTATGTGATAAATGATGTATAATTATTTCATGTACCTCTGTGTCTTTACTTAATATGCAGTTTTGTTACACTTCAAACCCAAATGCAAGCAGTGAGGTATCAAACTTAAACTATAATCTTACCGATGCCAATTCTATGGTAATATTTCCTTAGCTGTTTGTGGTCGATAAAGAAAAGGAAACGATATTAGATTTTAAGCTAATTTTGTAATTCTCGCGAGGGGCCTTACATTTTTATAGGAGGTTTATCCGAGTTGTGCCTCGTGCGCGATTCTGACCTCAGCATTCGTTTTCGTTCACGAATATTGGCTGCTTGTCGTTGAACTCTGTAAGGGCTGCAGTTTCCAGAATTATAATAACTGTCCTCCGTTAGTGGTATCATATTGTTATTGTCGTGAATACAGTCATCTATATTCAGTAAATATAGAAAATTATTTATCAGGTCGGTTTTTATATGAAGCAAGTATAATGAATAAATGGAAAATTTTTGCGTCGATAGGATACAATTTTCAACTGATTGATCTAAGAAATGAAAAAAATTTATAACGAATTCAATAATTATTGCCTACTAATTGATTTCCATAGTCTAAAGTCTTTTTTTTTCGGCTTCTTCAGAATATTTTATTATTTAATTTTTTTCTCTTTAATTTTTTACATTATTTTACTTTTCAAATAGAGCTACTGAGAATTACGAATATCGAAGTATGCGTAACTTTGCCTCAACTAAAACTTATAATTGACCCTTTTTCCCAATTATAGATACCTATCTGCTTTCATTCTCGTGTTATGGCCAGATGAAGTTTCAGACTTGACCGTATTTTTTGATAATGGTTAATATTTAGAGTCGAAGTCATCAAAATAAAAATACTCCACTTCAAACCGGCGAAAAATTGTAGCTTGAAATAATGTGCAAAAAAACTTTTTTCAAATGCGTTTTTCTCGAAAGTGTATTTTGCAGAAATCCCCTTCTTGCTTTTCGCTGCGCAATTATGAAAAGTTGCTTTTTTTTTGCGTTTGTACGACTTCTTTAGTTGACATTCTACTTCATTCACCTGTCATGTGCTCCGATATATGATGATGGTGATGGTGATGCAAATTTGCTGCATTGTGAGTTCGATTGGCGTAAATACAGCTGGGTAAATCGATATCCTCCGGAATATGATCTGCTGCTGGCATAGGGGCGCAATTATTGGCGCTGAAACATTGAGTTACGATAATGTAATTCGAGAAAAAAATTTATTTAATTTGCTTAAAGGGTGATTTGCCACGTCTATCTAAAATATTATTATATAAAGCAGTCATAAAAGTTTGATACGCTTGATTAGGTGCTTGAAACGGTCAGTGCCACATTCTGGTACCAGTTTGCACTTTTTGCCCTTCTACATCTTGCACCACTTCAATCGTGTGTCAGAATGATAACGTTTTGAAAAATGTTCTTGTTTTTGTGAAGATATAAATAAAAAACTGAAGTCTTTCCTGCAACAGGTTAATTATGCAACATGTTGTTCTCCTCTGTCCTTCGAAAAGTCTACGTTAATCGCCGGAAAAAATTATCGGTACAGGCTGTCCGAGTGACTTGAACGTCCGAGTAAAGTCTAATTCGAAATTTTTTCAAATACTCGCTATGGTTGAGGAACTTGAATTATGCTCAAACTTAGAGGAAGCAATTATCATTTTGTTTAATGGAGGGCGATTGAGTATTAGAAAATTTGAAGATTAGAAAACCCTCTCATCATTTATCTCGTGATTTTATTGGAATTGATTTATTTATATGTTTTTATTTTAAGCCTTAAATTACCCTCGCAAAAATATTGATAAAATAATTTTCGTGTGCTATACTACTTCTGGTAGAATGTTTGACTACATTAAAAAATTGAGTATTTAGCCCAACCTGAGCATGACTCCTACAGTCATGAAGGTTTCAAACATACTGGTGGTCTAGTATTTGATAGTTCAAAGACTAGCTGACTAAAACTTTCTGAAAGTTGCGCAAAAAAAAACTTTTCAACATTCTACCTGTACTGACTATAAATTGTAAATTTTTGGTTTAGTTCCAAAAATCTCGAACTCAGTATGTGTGCAGTATGTGTGCAGTCGAAAAATAATATTTAGTATTTCTTTTTACCGTCACTAAAGCTATTCTAGTGCTGATACTAACAGAAACTAACAGAAATAAGTATGAGCAAAAAAATTTTTTTAATGTGATAACATTTTTATTTTGTGTAAAATGCACTTATGGAAATGCGTTTTTCTCGCTCAATTTTAAACCCATTAATCTAGAATTATTTCATCAATATGTTCTCAAAAAATGTCTCCACACTTCTAGAGTGACCAATTTTTACAGTCTCCTGAAATTACTGCGAAGAAAAAATTTTTAATTCCACCTAAGGGGCACTCTGGAGACACTCTTTAGAAACAGATTGGTGAAAATTTCAGATCAATCGTAACGCAATTGAGCCATAAAAACGCATTCTGGTAAACGTCCTTTTTTAACGTTCTGGAATGGACTACACACTTTTTTGTTGAAATGTGATGACGTATCGGAAAGGAACCTCTGGTAAGTCTTGGATAATTGACTTTTTTTTAGCAGGTTTTCGTTAGTAAACCTTATATTTTTGTTGGTTTTTTTTGAGGAGTGACACAGACCTGCACCTACTCTTTTATGAGGCTTTACCTGAGAAATTCTATAAAAAAAAAAGTTAATTACCGAACCATATTCATGACTGAGTGAAAATTATTTCAAATGTCCACTTACTGATTGCAAGGCGGCGACGTTTTAGAGGAACCTAAATGATTGATAACGTCGTTATTATCATCATCATCGCTTTCTTGAGATTTTGGTGAAAGTTTATTATTATGGTGATGATGATGGTGGTGGTGATGGTGGTGGTGGTGATGAGGAGGCTGCATATGACCTTCTTGTTGAAAGGCGTACATCTGAAAAAGCATCGAGGTATTTTATAATGAAAATCAAAATACAAAATTATGTATGGGTTAGTATTAAAATATTTTCGAAAGAAAACCTTCAATTAATTTTGATATAATTTCCAAAAATTATAAGGCATGAGACATGGATATCTCTTCGTTTTATGATCTTCAGATTATGTAAAGAATCCTTCCTCCAATTTCTTATACATAAGTACACATATTTTTATTGATTTTTTCGCATTAGAGAGGCAGAGAGTATGTATCTCCTTATAGTGAATTCAACTGTGGAGTTGAATAATGGGAGAACTTTAACAAATTTCGTTATAGTAAGACTTATTTTCATTTGCTGATTCAGTTGATGTAAACTTAACTTTTTAATTAAGTGTACAAACTCAAAATTATAAGAGATAAATGTAAGTTATGAGTAGTTCCTAAGGTTGGAAAGAAGGAATAACTGATTGGAAAAAAACAGAAACCGAAAAAAAATTTTACCTAGTAACATTTTGGTATTGTTGGTATCTAGCAATTTGAATTAATTTTTTTTAAAAAATGAAATAAATCCCCTAAAAAAAATTATTCTAAAACATTGGACCACTTGTGAAATATCAAATAACTAAATCTATAGTAGTAAGTGTATTTTTAATAGAAATAATCTCGAGATCAATGTAAATATTTATCTAAAACATGAATAGCTTAACTTACCTCGAATGTGTGTCTCTGAAACTGGAGAAAGAAAATTTCACTTACTTAAACTACACTTGGTAACAGTTACTGTATAATTGAATTAGTGTCCCTCTAGAGACTAGTTATCGTGTTTAAGCTGCATATAATAATTTTAACCCTAGCAAATCCAACCCCACTGGGCGTGGTTTCTGCACCCTATCTACACTTTCGAGGGTTGTAAAATGGCGTCCCTTTTTATAACAAAATAATTTTCCTCTTGAAGGATTCGTAAAAGAAAACCACTGTGAAAGGAAAAGTGGCTTGGGAAGAAATCATTTTCGAGTTCGCTGCTTGGTCGAGTAATTGAATTTTTCAAGATAGGTTGGCTGCAGAATAAAGGAGAATATAATTATTTTCTTTTGTACGTGTTTCAGCCTTACCTTTTTCGAAATTATTTTCAATGTACATTTATGAACATTGATATGTACTGCTTTTTCAAAGGGTCTAGCAGGATAAGATAGGTGAAATGACCTTTTTTGAATTTCAACCTGAAACTTGGGGGTCAGGTTGACAATGATGAAAAACTAATTCAGCCCAAATTTCAGCTCCCCACCTCAACTGGTTGCCCCCTGGAGAGTGAAAATGTGATTTGGCCATTTTGAAGGTTTTTTGCCCATAACTTTTTTCATAATTGTTCATTTGATTTGAAATTTCTATGGTAGTTAGTCCTCTATGAGCTCTATCTACCAGCAAAATTTTGCGGTTTCACCTCCAGTAGTTTTCCAGTAACTCCAGCTGGAAATTTTGGAGCTTTTTACCCTATGGAGTCTACAAGTTGAAATTTTCACTGATAATAGCTTATCCAGTCTACATTACACCCATATAATTTGTTTTCCAAAATTCAGGGTGGACAAGGTAGTTTTTTGGCATTGAAATATCAGTTTTCTCCAGTGGCGTCTGCTCTGGGTGTGCAAGGTGTTCACTGCACACCCAACCAAATTCAAAAAGAAATTTTGTCTGTGATTATGGTGATAAATACATTATGTGTATTTTGTAAGCATATGGCATATATTAGATGGTGTTGTGACAGAAAATTCAACGTAATAAATTTTTATTTAAGACGACAGAAAAACCTTGGTTTGAAGTTCAACATAATAAATTAAATATACTGAAATGAAATTTATCAGAGATAGATGTAGTATTTTTTTATTTATTTCTCCTTCTTTTGAAGTTGAAAAGGTTAAAACAATGATCTTTTTACTGATAAAATATATGTATGAGTGCAATAGTGCATTATTGCAATATTTTTCAAAGTTACAGTAAGGTAACTTTTTTACCAACTGATGCAATAATCTGTTCAAAGGTGACTTCTTAGTTAATTAGTGAAGAAAATACGTACATACAAAAAATGGATGATAAGATAAGTTAATCCTTTTGTTAAGTAAAAGCAGTGTAATAATATCTTATCACTAATTGTTCTGCAGTGCAATGTGTGGTTTTTTTTTCATATTTTTGAATCCAGAAATGTTAGGTAACACTAATTTATTGTGATTTTCACCAATTGGGATTTCAAGGAATTTTTTTCCTGAAAAATCCTGGATTTTGAGTAAGTTTTTTTCTCAAAATCCGCAGTGAAATTAAACTATAGTAAGGATCGGGATATTGAGGAAACATTTTTTACATAATCCAATTATTGGATTTTAAGGAAGAATTTTCCTCAAAATCCGGTTGAACATTTTGACATAACTGCAATGAGCAGAAATTATATCAAGAGGAAAGAGGAGTTCTTGTTAATAGTATACGGCAGGGTATAACAATTTTCTCAGTTATGATTGCATTTGGGAATATAATATTTTTATTGTAAGTAAAACTTGATGCTTACGAGTACAATTGAAATTTGAAAAGACTTGATTTTTGAAAAAAGTGGACTTATCCCTACCACTGATTTTTGAAATACGTCGCGAAAATGACGTCACACTACGAGTATGTATGTTTCATCTGACAGAAACTAACTTTAAAACTGTCATCAGTAGTTTTGTTTTTTTCGTAAATTAATTTAAATGTATCACAATTCTAAATAGTATTTAATATCTGCTCTGCCTTTTTATTCCAACCTTGCAGGGCGCAAGCGTATTCTGACCTAAGTTAAAAGTGTTATATGCCATTCAGGACTTGAAAATTTAAATTTATTTACGTGCTCCACTGTATTTTATATGAGAACTAATAATTAATTTCCTCTCAAGTTCACATGTTAACAAATCTCATTTTCAGCTGGTAGGAAATCGCTCTATAGATGGATGTATTTCCGAAGGACAGCTTTGTCTCGTACAGAGAAAAAAAAATAATTTTCACCGATTCTTGGGTTGTTTTGTAATAGATCCAAATAAAATTTCTGGAGGTGAAAAAAAATCCCCGAAACTAGTTTTTCATTTGAAAATTTAGATTTTAGCCGCTAAAAAAAAAAAACATGATCTATCGAATTTTCAATTGGAAAAATTTGAAACTTCAAGGATAAAAATACCAAATTATATTATATTTTATTTAAATAATAATTGGGAAATTGAGACAAAATCCTTGAGATAAAATTTAAAAAAATGCTAAAATTTCAAAAAATCATTTTAAGAAAAATCCCTGAAATTCCGAAATCATTAAAAATCCCTAGTTTCATCCCTGACATTTTGTCAGACAATGAAAAAAATCCGTGGTTTGAGGGACTCTTCTATTTTTTTATAATTTCAGGGATTTCAGGGATTTTTTTTGCCGTCAAATTCTACCTGTGCATGTTTAAAGTTATTGAAAAATATTAGCCAGTGGACTGGATGCAAACAATTTATTTCATCGATTTTTGGGAAATATTTGTTTTTAATTTTACCTTTCTGCTTTTTCTCGTGTGGTGCTGAGCACCATATACAATTTCTCGTTTGATGCTCAAGCTTGTGAGCACCGAAATAGTTGCCATCCATGTTATTTCTATTGCTCAGGGCCTTAGCTGGAATATCTTAAAAAGAGTGGGCTACTCTATCGCCGGAGGGGACTCGATTTAAGTATCAGATTATGCATTTTGCTTTCTTTTTTCTCTTTTCAATGGTATTTGAATAGTCTACTATGATATTGTGTAATCACGGCAGTCTCATGAGTTTTCTTCGAGAATGGAGAAATTTTCCAAACTAGTAGAAAGAATCTTCTTCACCGTATAAGGGGGAAGGTATTGCGAGTGAAAAAGAGATAAACTGTTGTGAAACAAAAGGACGATGTTAGCCGGATCGATGACACACAGAGGCGGAGTTTTCCAAGCATTTCTCCAATGAAAAATTCGCTTTGTTCGTGAGGGATACTGGAAAATGCGTTCAGCCGCCTTCCTTTTATGTTATTTTGGAAAATTACACTTCTGTAAACGACGTTTTCGAAACGAGTGTTGTTGACAGGACCTTTTTTTATTCGGCAAAGGGTAACTGTAAATTATTTCCGCGTCCCCGAAGCCTACGAGTGTATCTTAGGCGGCGCGGGTTAATGGAAAAATTGAGCACTCCAGACAGTTCCTGTCATATCCACATTCTTATCCACATTTTTAGTATCGCACATTATGATTCGAAAATATAACTTATATAGTCGGAAGAAATACCGAGGATAACTTATTTTATCTGCTTTTTTCATTGAAGAGGAAATCCGTGTAGCTTGCGAATCTGTTTACACCAGTAATTTTTTCAAAAACGTAACCAGTCACTTTTTCAAAAATGACTATTTACACCAGTCACTTCTTCAAAAATAACCGTTAACAGCGGTCACTTATTTCAAGTGACCTGTCCAAACGGTCACTTTTTCAATACATGACCGATGTAAACAGTTACTTTTCAAAATAGTGATTGGTGGTTAACAATTAAGTTTTCAATAGTGACTGGTGTAAATCGTCATGGTTTCAATTTATGAACATTCCTAATTGAACAGGAACAGTCACTTTTTGTTGTGACTGCTCCTGTGAGTAAGTTTTTACTTTTTGACCGACCTTACTGTTTATATTCTACGATCAGTCTGAAAATGTGACTATTCCTGGACCCAGGTAAACGAGATTGGTCACATAATCGTGCTTACCATAAATATTTAACCAATGTCATTCATTTGGGGCCTTGACAAATAGGGGTGCTGTATGTCGATTAATGTATTTCCTAAATTTTCGTATTTTTTGGGACGGGGGAGGGAGGGAGGAGGAGGTTTTGGAGCATTGGGGCCCTCTTTAAAATTGCACTTTCATTGCTCTGCAAAAATCTTGAGCACGCCCCTGGTCACATTCCTATCCCATTGTAGATCTCTAGTTTGATTGAACTGCCATTAAATAACTGGGCAATAAGTCTATGCACGTAATGCGCACACTTTTTTATAGTATTTATGGCGCTGCTCACTCAAAAATTATGATTTTACTGCATACAAGTTAGTTATGTTTGAAACAAAACTCCTCGATTTCATATTTTATATCACAATTTACTCGGCCTGTCGTTTCGAAATCTGATTTTCAGCTCCAATCTCGTCTCTTTTTTTTTTGGTATCCTTAAGGGATGACGGGGAAGTATCGTGCAGGGTGAAGATTATGAAATTCATTTCAATAAAAATAATATAAGTCGCGTAAAATTCGATCAAATACAACTTACACATTCAATTATTCATCTGTTTATCCATTTCGATTCTGGGTTACGGGTTCGGGGTGCCAAAAAAAAAAAAAAATTATAATCTGTAATATGGTGCGGCGTGCAATGAAATGATTTTTGCATAGCTGGCGGCGACACAGCCGCAACAATGAAATATCGTCGAGGTGCTCGTCGAAAAAAAAGAAGCAATCGTGGGGCTAGTGCGGAAGAAAAAGGGATGCAGCAAATGGGGAAATGTTGGGTCCAAACAACCGGTCACGTGGCCCCTCAGTCTCAACTATTGACAAGACTCTGTGTACTCTGTAATGGTACTTGTAGGGACGAATGCCGGCACGTGTTCGTCATAATCGAAGGACCGGAACTTTTCGACCATGTAATTTGTTAATCTTACAGGCGAGATTTCGACAAATCACTCGGGTCTCGATTTATATACCCTGTGCCCGCCTTGTCGCAGTCGTGTAGACGTCGACGACAAAAGCCCTATAACCCTTTACGACCGGCCCACATTTAACTTCCTATATGTCGTTATAATGTTATCCTTTGAAATCGAAAAGTTTTTTAAAAATTAGCACGGTTAGAGGGCAGAGGCGATATGAGCCAATTTTTGGCTGGCTGTGGCTTTGTGTCTGAGCGCACGTCCAACATTTGAATGATAAAGCAGATTTTGGGTGCCGGGTTGAACCTACCAATTGGCTTAAGCTACATGCCACGCTGACTGAAGGTGAGAATGAATTTATTTACGTATGTCATTTGAGAAGTAAGTGAGCAGTAACTACGAGTCGAGGAAGCTGTGAAATGGTGAAATAATTACGGATATTATTCTTATCGGTCTAAGAAGCTCGTGTTCGTCAAGATTGCAAGACCTTGGTAATTTATTTACTTATTATAAAGTATTTATTTATTTTTATTATTTTTCAAGATGCCCTAGCAGAACAGAAGTTTATCGAGATAAATTCATAAAAAGAAATAAAATTATAGCATAAAATTTCTACTTCAATTATGTCAAAATTTAATTGTTTTGAAAGTATGTAGTTTTTACTTTTTTTACATAATCACTTGAGTCTTGATACTCGTACAAATATAGCTTTCGCAGATGTAAGTAATTTTATCATAAATACGAGTAGAATAGGATGGATATCTAGAGTGTATTTCCACGAAACAAACAATTATTGCGTACAATTGAAGAAAAAACTCTGTATTACGTCACGATACAATAATCTGATTTTACCACCTTACAAAATAAGTACTTCTTTATAAATATATGTGACGCGTCACAAAATAGGAACCGATGTTTCAAAGAACCAATTTTTTTTTTTGCCGATATAAACTAATGAAAGATTTAAACTTTCTCAAATAAAGTGACTTACTTAATTGAAAAAATTCACACAAAAAGTCTTGGAGCAATCTGAAAAATATGAAATTAATAACTTAACGAGAAACTGCATCTGAATCCTTGAAAATAAATCTAGAAAAATTTGTGTTTTTATGCATTAGTCGCTTTTTTTGTGACACGTTACGTATCGAAAAATGGGGCGATTTTTATTCAGAAAAAATAATTACTTGTATTATATTCGTATGTATGAATCATTTACTTGGGCTACTAAGAGACAATTTTTTGCACTACTTATCACGTCTGGATTATCGTATCTATTTCACACTTATCTCAATAAAACCAACCTTTTACAGATGTCGATTTTTTTTTGATTTTTCAATTTTCCATTATAACGTTTTAGGCCTCAATCATTTCGCCACTATCAGTCATTATCTCTAAACTATCAGGCTTTATCTCGAAACTTTCCTCTGGTGAACTTATCGAACCGGGATAACCACGATCTCCTTTTGGTCCAGGTCGTCCAGGTCGTCCTGGTGGTCCAGGGGGTCCAACAACGCCTCGGCGAATTGTATACATCCCATCATCAGCTGAATCTCCTTTTTTTCCTTTTGGTCCGATAGCTCCTGGAGGACCGAGGTATCCTCGAATACCAGGTTCACCTTTGTCACCTGGTTCACCTTTTATAGTGATAACAGTAGGCGGTTCCGGAGGATGTACTAAACCAGGAAGACCAGGTGGACCAGCCCATCCTGGTATACCAGGATCTCCATCTAAACCTGGCGCTCCTGTAAAACCTACATCACCTTTTTCTCCTTTGAATCCTGTTTGAGAACGACAGGTTTGACTGATTATTTCACATATTTCTGAGTCATTGTTCGTCTGTTTTAACAAAAATAAACGAAATGAACATTCAAAAGGATATACGAGTAATAACCATCAAGCTATAGATACATTTTTATTTACTAGTTTTCATTCTATATTTGGCTATAGTACAAACTGCAACATATATAGCCTATCTATTGTCATATTATGTATTTTACAAGATATTAATTTCATAACTGCTCCAAAACAAACAATAAAGAAAAGTCAAAATCGTGACTTTTAAATGCGCCTTGTAGGTATTAGATACATTTTTCTAATCAAGAAATTCGATACCTAATCCCTTTTTGCAGACTTTCATTTTTTTTTTAGTACTTTGTATCATACTGCTGATACATGTACAAATCTAAACTCTAGCAATGCGTTAATTCACTATGGACGTCATCGTCGGTGGTCTGCTAAATACCTCCTATGGGTTGAAAATTTGGAAAATGATGTGTTTGGATTTGTTGAATTTCTCTGCTCAAGCCGAATCCAATGAGCTCAAACACATAATATTTTCAAATTTTATCACTTAGGGAGTATCTAGCGGGCCACCGACGCTATAATCATTTTGTTTTCCCTCGAGTGAAAAATTAATTTTTGAAAATTTGTGTGTTTTAGTAAATAAAAATCAAGTAGGCCTATAGCTTTCACAAATTCTCACATTCCTAATACGAAAATTAGTAACTTACTTCAGCAAAGTTGACAATACTCGTATCTCGTTTTTTACGTTCTTGTTGCATTAATTTTTCTATATTTTCAGTATTCGTTTTCAATTTTTCCTCTAACTGGAGAGTAGTTTCAATGTTTGTGAAATTCCTATTGAGGTACTTGTAACCAACGACGATGATGAGTACTTGAATGATGATAAATATAAGGAAAACGCATGTTAGTTGAGAAAAAGTTGCACCTTTTGGGTCCTGGTGGACAGATTTTGTATATCCACCCATTGTTTCAATTGGAACCTTTTTATCTTCTCTCTGAAACAAATAAGTATAATTATTTAAAATTATACGAGGTTGAATAATACACTATTGTCAAAAAAAAGTGGAAAAAATGGACTAGCAAATTACTAATAGAAACTGAATCCACGTATTATTATTGGAATTGAAAGTAAATACGTAATAAAAATAAATATTATTTTAGATTTAGTAGGTATTCACGTATAGATAACCTAAAATAGGGCCAGCCTGAAGGATTTGATAGCTTCACGCAGCTGTACAACGAATGGATGATCTTTACACTTAAGGAAATTTTGTTACATTATTTCATGTTCAGCGAATATCCAAATATATGGACGTACTGATTATATTTTAAAATATACTCGTAATTGACTAATTAATCATTAGAAAATTTGCAGTTTATTCCCCATAATTTATACAAAAATACCTAATTAAAAATGTTTTAAGAATATATATCAGAATTTTTAATGGTAATACCAAAGCTATATTGAGATTTTGGAAGACTTGCGCAACTTCATAATGCAAAAGAGATAAGATAAGTTGTAAGAGACTTTGAAATTGGCTTGATTTAATGAGGAAACAATTCGAACCTTCAAATTCACAGAAAACTGAAGTAAATTACGTCAGGGATTTAACCAATAAGTGAGAAAAAGAAGCAAACATTCACCTATATAATCAAGTCCGTACTTTCAAAAACAAAATGAATTATTCATTAAGGAAGCTATGAATAAGCTATTTATATAATTACAATGGAATGAATATTTCCCCGATTGAATGAGCTGAGGAAAAATTTACTGTCTCTTGAAATGCTGTAAAAAATTACAATAAATAAAGGTTTAAGGTGGAGCTAATATTAGGAGGAAATTGTCTTATAATGCAATCATCGCTGAGAAAATAGACTTCAAATTCAAGGTGCTATGCAAAAAGAGGATAAGTCCATTCAGGTAATGATAATTGCAATGATATTATGTTATCAATGAATTAGAAAACGAATTACGTGTGTAACAAACACGTAGATAAGTGAACAGTAGGTATACTTTGCAAGAAGCCAGAAGGAGATTCAGATAAGTCCTCTTTTTCAAATTTTACAGGAGAGAAAAAGAACATTTTCGTGTAAAATCCCATTGCAATGGACTAAGCTAGCACATGTTTCGGTGTGTACAGTATGTCCCTTATTAAATGCAACCCAGTGTTGGGGTACGCACAGCTTGAAAAAAAATCCAAAGCAGACATGTTTTGCTGCGTCTAATAAAATATTAGACCAATTTTAAAATGTGCCTGATTATAAACGCTCCTTAATATTTACCCTTCATACGCCTACCACATAATAATATTTAAATTATCAACTTTTTCCATATTTTGCTGAATAAAAAAAAAAAAAGAAAGATATTCAGACTTCCATTTACAAAAAAAATTGAGAACTTGAATTCTTTGGTAAATATAAAGATACTTTTGGCCTGACGCGTTTCAAAAATGTTGTAGCATAATGTCATTTAGATGCAGCGAAACATTCGCGGTCTTATTTTTTTCTCAAGTTGCGCACCCACCTACCTAGGGTTGCAAGTTATTGTGTAACTTTTTACTAAAGACATGTAAGCAACACTAATTTGAGCTTTTCCACTACTCTAACTAAAATTGAGGGGAAAGTTTGAATTTTTCCATTAATTTTCTAAATAACATGCCCACAGGCCTGTAGCGTGAGGCCTTCGTCAGCTTGAGCAAACGAAATTCTTGGTGGGGCAAAAATGTTCCCTCAATTGGGGGGGGGGCAGTAGTGGTGACTTTTGTCTCGAATTTGGGGCAAAATTCTGTGGAGGGCAAAATTTTCTATGCAGAGCAAAAATTTTCTAGGTAAGGCAAAATTTCGCTAGGTATGGCAATGCCCTATTTACCCCCACGGGCGCTACGGCCCTGCGTGCCAAACATTAACAAAAAAAATCGTCTCAACGTACGTATATTCCTCATGGGAAATTCATCGAAATCATAGTTTTTCATGTCCACCCCATTAACTCGGCATAAGGTCACGATTTACTGGAAAACCATCAATGTGACTTGAGAAATTTGCTTTTATAATGATACGCGGTGAAAATGATTTTGAGTTAACTGAAGTAGAAAATCAAAAGCCCCTAAACAACCTCGTAATTACAGCGTAAAAATTGCTGTGGCCAACCAACAATAAACAAATTCACCGAGCGTGCTTTTGTTTACTTTTGTAATGCTACTTTTTTCTCCTATTCCTTTACAAGGGTTTTCATGAGCGAATGCTTAACGAATTTGGCGCAAGTTTTGTGGCTAATAAATCAAATAAAAACGAGTTCTCATACCCCATCTCTGGCAAATAAGCATATAGGAAAGAGGCTGTGGTATCCGTTTATCGTTCGTATTAGACACGCTTCATTTAATATTGCAGGTTCTCATAGGGTGAGGAAAACTAGCGAACGATTTCTCTTGAACTGAGTACAAGACGAATATCCCTTCCCCCTCAGGATGATCTAAAAAAAAAGAACATTTTTTTACCCTTCGGTTTGTGTATCATCGAAAGTGACAACCTCAAGTGAAGGACATACGACTGTGGAACCAAACAAAAAAAGGTCACGTGCCCATCATCATGCTAGAAGCACCCTTCGTTTCGGCCAATCAAAGGCCACAGACCAAACAAACTTTTACAAAAGAATATAAACGTTGCTTGAAGGAAGTCTACCGTCTCCTTACATTTTTCTGTCCAGCAACTCCCTTCTCTGTACTTTTTTTTTTTACTCCCACTGGTCCTACTTTTGAATAATAATCGCCTAATTATTTGTTTATGAAAAAATTCTTATTTGGTGCGTCAAAAAAAAAAAAAAGTACGTTCGCACGTTTCACACGACACATTCGATTAACCCCAAACAAATCTAGAATTGGTGGCAATTCATTATAGGGTGGTTTTTGTGACCTACTCTCGAGAGTAGCCGCATCATTGTTCTTATGTAAAGGGTAATAGCTGAGAGGAGGAAAGAGGAGAATGTGTAAGTGAATTCACCGTGGTGTAGGCTAAAAACTCACCCTTTTCGTTAAGTCAAAAATAACCTGTTCTCACGTGAATTTTCAGTAACTCCTCTTTTAGTCGATAGCTCGAATTTCTATAGCATCAAAACCTCCACACCTGAAAAAGTATTTGGCTGAGTATTCTTATATAAAGCTTGTGTATTTTCTATGAGAAAAAAATTTTCAAGTATGATGCTGAAGACCTGATGCTTTTGTATAAACTGATCACTAGAAATAAACCTGAGTGGCGCTAAGTTTCCGATAGAAGTATACATATAATTCATTAGCTCTTTTATCATAAATTAAAATTTGAGAATATTTGGTTATAACAGGGCATGATGCGCTAGAATTTTACTTTTTAATTAATTCACTCCACTAAATTCAAGATAAGGAACTCACGAGGGTAACTGAGTATTTCGTACGTTGCAATTGAAGGCGGATATTGAAGAAGAACCTATCAGAAAATGGTATTTTGAGACATCAACGTTCCAAGTTTTCTTTTAGTTATAAAATAATGTGGTACTTGGACGGCACTTAAAATGAGTATTTCAAAATTTGTTCTTACAGCCAAACTGACTTTTTCCTTGAGTGGGCAAAAGTTGACACGGTACATCGTAACTGCTCTAATTATAATAAAGACTTATAATTCACCAGTAAAATTGAATGCAGTCAAATAGCATCTATAGGGTAAATAGTATCGTTATTTCAAAACTAAAAATTACAAAAAGAAAATGGAAATTAGAAAATAATTCTTATAAAATTAAAAAATACTCTTTGAGACTAGTAAAATTTTTTTCACTTTAAAAAATAACACATTAGCTATCTATTTTCTATACCCATGAATATTTCTTCATTAGTTTAGGAGTATACGGAAATGAAAGAGGATAATGGTGAACAAATTTAACCATAACTGCCCACACCGGACAAACATTGATACCAAACATTGTAACTATTCCCACGACACGAGTAATTGAAATCGATCGAGATCGCATTTATTTTCTGAATGATGATTATTTACATTAACAATGCGATCAGACAAAACGAAGATTTTATTTGCGTTTTGTCGCGTGACCCTTTTTTACAGCTTTAATAATAAAAGACATGCGTACCGCAACGATTAGTACCACTAAATGAGCGCATCATCGTTGACAGCAGAATAAAAAGAGTGAAAAAAGGGTCGGTATGTAGGACTTGTATACATACAATGTATATACCAATTTTACAAGGCCCCTGTGAATATTTTTTTCATTGAATGCTTCTGAATAGATCACAAATTCTTTAAGCAAATTGACCTTAAACACTGAAGAAGTTCTTTTTTAACAACTAAAAATTGGTTTTCCTCATTGGAATTTATAAAATTGCAAATTTAATCCTTCCTGTCCCTCCATAAATATTTTGAAATACAACCTGCATCCCCACAGGTCTTAGTAACTGACGGAATTGCAGTGTCTCACAAGTGTCATGATTTATTTTGGGTCTCATAACTGCCATAAAATGAGTAAGGGAAGTAGGAAAAATGAATATTTTGCAAAGGTAGACTCAGTTAAGGTTCAGTAAGGGCTACATCTCACCTCCATCCTCTTATTTTTCATGCCTGAAAGAGGGCTCGATTATGACAAAGGGGACACTCAATATTACACAGTCACTTATGACTTACTGCCCACCTACTGTAACAATTTTGGTCTTGATATGGAACTAATAAGTTTATACACATTATATCCACCCTGGTCTTGATAGTTTGAGATTTTCATTCTACCATTGAGGCTGACAAAATATATTTCAAGATTATAACATCAATCTTGTATCTCTGGTTTAAAATTAGGCGATGACAAAGCATGTCTCTTGCTTTCGAATGTTCATAAAAGCCATTACAATTACGTTTACCGACATGTTACAGTACATCATGAAGAAAAAATTTAATGAAAAATGTTACATACTGACAAAGAAAAACGAGGTATAACACTGTAATTGATAAATTATTTAAAAAGTTTAATCCTATAACAAAATAAATGCGCAGCATACACAGATAGTACCTATAAAATATCTGAAAGTTTTTTTCTTTTAAGTAAGTATAAAAAATTAAATTGTTTGAAATAAAAATTCTCTTACAGCGATCTACAAAGGTTAGGTAAACAAATACAAATAAAAACCCATAAAGTTCAACAAAAACTGAAAGTTTATTTGTGTTTTATTCGTAACACGTCAAGATATTTATTTTCATCTTCACTTTTTCCATCTTGACAGCAGTTCACTTTATTATTAACTATTCGTATGATCACATTATTTTTATAAAAGTATCAAACATTCAGAAAAACGTTATCGCTTAGCGAAAATTATGTATATCACCTCTTGAAAGAAAATTTAGGACTTGGATCACTCGAGAAAAGTTAATTAAAAATAAATAAATGAAGTATGTTTTTAGAAATCAGTTTTTTTTTTTTGCTCCGAAAAGTTTTTCCCAACTGAATCTTATAAGTATTTACACAGTCTTTTATCCATGTCATAATACCAATAGCACATCACCTTAATGAACTTCGAATAGAATGAAGCAATTCTCGTCTAGCTTTATTAGTCAAGAGATTGCAGAGTCTAACCTCAATAAAGAGTGTACAGAGAGCTGTTAAAGAAAAATAATTTTTCTTAATTCAGGCTTTGAAAGTTATTAAAATTGTGGACAAGTTTTTTTTTCTTTACAAAGTTGGTAACGCAGAGATCGATTCGGAAATGGAATTTGAATATTTTGGTTTACAAACACAACCGCTTTCCACCAGAACGTAATCTTGACCTGTAAGAGTTACAGGACCTAACGGTATGACCAGAAATAAATATGGTACAAAGGTTTGTGTACATTCCCCACGAACGAGATCGCATTCGCTGGACCTGCAAACAAAAGAGGACAAAGATGTGTGCAATTGTAACGGATATTGTTTTTTTTTTTTCTTATAACAAGATGAACTCCAGTACTACATCTGCATGACTTAGATACGATCAGAAACTTTGCTCAACTATTTAGACTGTAACGAAACAGTTTTTTCAGAAAATAAAAAATATACCTTCTAGGTCTAATCAATCGTGACACCAACGAGGAACGTGACCACGATGTCTTGACTGAAGCACAATAAAAAATCTATGCGTAGATTCGATATGCAGATAAAGAATAAAAAAAAAAAAATTGCGTTTTATATAGAAACGTGTTATGATTAAATGAGAACAAAATTATGATGGTTTTTCTCCATATATTCCTCCCTACGATTTATCTACATTCTTTTCCATTAGACAAAGCCGCAAGTCTGGAGTTTCATTTGATTGTTTATCTGAGTTAACCTACTTAAAAGTAACTCAAATTCGTGTTCGAATTCGTTTTCATTGATTTTTTTTTTTTCATAAGGTTTTTACCTAGTGAAAGCTCGGACTACCATTGTATACAGGTTAGAGGAGTTGAAGCTTGAACCTTTATAATTTTTCATCGTTGGTATGACTTTTTAGAATATATGATAGAAAAATTCAATAGCCTATACCATTTATTTGTAAATACCCATGCACTGTAGAGTGGCGGAACTAGGGGATGGGCCGAATGGGCCATCACCCAGAAAAAATTCTGGCTTACCCAAATATTTTTCGAATAATGAATTAAAAACTATTAAAAATAAGAAAATTATTGAAAAAGAATAAAAAAACAGCTTCAGTATCAATTTTTTGGATATTGAAATTTTCCAACGATTTTTCTTGGCACACCTGGCCCAGCCTGAAAAAAAGCTGGTTCCGCCACTGGTAGTGTACGGAAAATTCAAATATTCGTACTTCGTTCTTTTCTTCATGCTCAAGTATAAAATATTTCATCTCTATCTTGTTTTGTTTTTATTTTATACGTCGCGTCTGAAAGACGAAAGTATTTCAGATATGTATCCTCATTTTTATGAATTTTTTAAAAACTTTCGAAATTATTTTTTAATGCGCACAAATATGTACGTAGGTATATGTTATTTTTTCAATGTTCAATTTTTTTGTGACATTCTTCACTTTTCCACCATTTTGAAAAGTAGCCTACTCGAATATATAGAAGTTTGCAGGTGTGCCTATATGTGCATTTTGGAGGATTTTTATTCTTCGTTTTTTGCAATCGAGCACGAATTTTTTAGTTTTAAAAATAAATGAATACTTACTCGCAAACTTCGTAAATTACTTGCTGCAGGAGATCTGGAAATTTTTGAACAATCGTTACTGGTTGGCCAGAAGTGAGTGAAACCCCATACATAGGTGCTGTTGTATTGTACCTGGTTTTACACAGTCTTGCTGGATTAGTGCTTTGACACATATTCACTTCCCTATGATGGAGATCTCGTTCTAAAAAAAATTGAATTTTATAAAATGAGAGTCATAAAAATTTACATACGCCGCAACTGATGATGATGTTTCATTGTCAATGCCCTCATTTTACCTGACTCTATTTATAAGTCATTATTTATATAAGTAATATTGATTTAACTATTCATTTATTTATTTGAAAAAATTCTCAATTCGAATTTCATTAAAAATATATCTGTGGTTCCCCAATTTTCCAACTAATTTTGGAAAAATAAAAACACATAATTTGCTATAAGAAAAATTCCTAGTCATATCGGTCATTATATTCGAATAAAGGCCGTATACTGATGGTGGAACTAGAGTTTTTTTTAGCAAGCTTAGGAGGGGCTAAGAAAAATTTGATAAAATGTCAACATTCAAAAAACTGATACCGATAGGTTGATTTTTATTCTCTTTCGATAAGTTTTTTTTTCGGTGAGATTCTAGTTTGAGATTTTTTTGAAGGGAACGTGGCCGAATTGTTTCAGGCAGGTTGTAACCTATCAAAATAGTATGATTTTTATACAGTACGCTATTCATCCGCACACAGACAGCAATGAACGAGCAAATTTTAGAGACTGAAACGTTTTAAATGTGCATAAAATTGTAAGTCAACTTATGAAGTAGCAATTAAGCTTACTTACGGGTTCTACTGAGCGTTATATCCGATTCTCTGGAATCTTGATTGTTTTCATAATTTTCCAGTAAGATTTTTTTCGTTATTGAGGGATCTATGGCATTGAATGATCGTCCCGTGCGTGATGAAGATGGCCAATTTTTTCGGAACATTCTGTTAATAGACGACCTGAAAGAATTATACCAACCGTTTAAATTATACTTACTTAGGTACATGTAATATATCCAAAGATTAATACACCTGATGAAATAATTGAAAAAGAAAAACTTTGTTTTAAAATCCATTACAGTTTTGCTAGTGAGTAATATTTTACACATATGTGACCATCACTGAAATGATTCTAATGAAATTCAAATTTTTTTCTTTTTAAAGGTGGAAAATGTTTATTTTTGAGCACGTTTACATTTTACAAATACAGTGGTTTTGTTGGAATTATGACTTTGGACCAATGCGTGTGGGGTACTAAATGACAAGATGAAGCCACACAATTTTCTCACCCACACCTATTTTAATATTTTATTCTTATTTTAAAAAAGGACCTATAGGTAGTCTAAATATTATTTCAAAGATAACTCTTTCAATAAAAAGGTACGCTATATCTATTGACGAAATTTCTATACACATTATTTCTGAATTTTTATTGATAGTTTTCTTGCTTTCAAATATGTTTTCATAGGCTTATTGTTTTTCTTGCTATCATCAACCCATCATTTTTTTCTTTAATTAGTTTTGACTCTTTCTTATATAGCTTTCCAGACGCATTAGTTCAAACGTCATTAAACAATAACCGATACCTGCAGTAATTATTCTTTAATGTTCATTTTACAGACCAGATAAGTTAATACCGCTTCGAGCTTTCAAAATAAGAACAGTATCTTTAGATGGAATCACATTCCAAATCGTACGTAGAAAACGTATTCGAAGAGGTCAAAATGAAATTTAAAATCAGTCTCCCAGCTTTTCAGTGGTAGTAACTTTAGGTAAATTATTGATAGGATCAATAAATACCTAATTAGGTATATTCCCAATGAAAATATCCTTTAAGACATTGTTATAGCTGCGTCTGAACAGCCATGGTTATCTGGTACTTTCTGTACACAGATAAGTACCCAGGTGTCAACTGTGGTCTGTGAGAGACAAGTACGAAAATGTTGTTACATTGGCGTTTTTGATATGTGTATGATAGACGCACTGCGTCTATCTACGAGTATGTGAAACCGGTTTGGTTTACGATCATGAAGCAGCATCCTGCCTTGTGGCGGACACTTGACAATATGTACTCGTACATATTACACCTGTATTTAGTTAAAGTACATTCTAGTTCATACTGTCCCCACAGTAACTATGAATTTTTTTTTTTATTTTCTTTTTTTAATACTTTTAAGAGAATATAAGATAACTTTTCACCTGTAAGATTAGTTAATCGACCCAAGAAATGAATTTTGATTTCATTATAGAAGATATTGTAGGATATAATTTTCTTAGAATTTTTTCTTAAAAAAAAAAAAAAGAAAAAGAGGAAATATGGAGATTTTGAACTTTATACCTACAGCTGAATATTGATTTGAGGAAGAAATTGGTATACACTGTTATGCACTTTTTGGGTCAGTGGTGAAATAAAATGCATTTTATGATCCCAAGAAAGTTGAAAATTCAAAAACCTATCCCCTGTCACATATTCTGGTAAAATACTTTTAATACGCATAATTTAGTTTAATTACAAATGCAGTCAACTCTCTGACTCAGGCTTGTCATAGTAACCAGATTACACAGCTGTGGGTAGACATTTTAAGTTCGTAAAATTTTATAACCAACTGGCCCACTTCTCATGAACTGCCTGTTTGTTTTATGTCTTGCCTGCAACATACGTTGACGACAAGACCAGGAAGTAAAGACAGAATTTATGATGCATCATCATTCAGCTTATAAATTGTAACCACTGGTATACAAAATGAGCTTCATTAAACAGAAAAGAAAAGATTGAAAAAAAAATAAACCGTAAAAAGTAATCTCAATGTTTAATAAAAAAATTAATTTGTTTTTAAACACCTTTTTTGACCCAAGAAAAACTAATTTCTGAATTTCTGAGAGTTGAGAGACTGAGGCTGAGGAAAACTTTTTTATTTGCTACTGTGAAGCTCAGGGGTGTTATCTATAAGGTTGAAATGAGTAAAGAAGAAAGTTCTGAATTTTATAAAATACCGAGATAGGTTGGAATTCGACTTAATTTTTTAAACAGAAGATTGAAATTTTAAAAATCACTTCTACAGAATTCCTAAGAAAGCAATTCTAGTTTCAGGTCTAAGTTTCTTGTTTATGCAAAACTAAATTTATGATTCAAAACTGGAGAAAAAAATAACAATCAAGATAAGTTTTAACCTAGCTTATACAAAATATCGCAACAGTGTAATGTAAATATTTTTGAAAAAAACTAGTCAATTATTTATGGCATGAGCCCAGAACTTACTGCAGTTTTAAGACTATGAAAATCTAGAATATCGGTCTGGAGAGAAAATATAGCTGCAGCGGAGCTCTATATGGTTCTTAAAAACAAAAGTAAGGGGTGAAAGTAAAATTAAATTCAAGGACTACTAACATAGGATAGGGTGCATTATTTGGTCCTATGCAGTCTGCTGAATCGGTTAGAGCATCTCCAAACATATACTTGAAATTATGACTATTTTGACCACATTTAAGAGGGTTTTCCAGATCCAAGTTTTCGATGCTAGGAACGGCCACAGTGAGCAAGTACAGTAACAATCCCCAACAGTATCGTGCCTGCAAGCATAAAGAAATAGGAAAAATCATTGTTTCTGCACTGACCGATTAAAAATAAATCTTTCACTAATAAAATCTTATTCTCTGACTGCATGAGTGAATATTTAGCAGACGATTAGGTGATATTTTAGTATTTTGAGCGGAAAATACTTTTATAAAGGTTAAACCTCTGACGCTTTACTAGAGAAACTCAAAATGGGTCTTACTTTTTTCTCAGTTCTTTTTAGATTCTCTTGATAAACAAATGCAAAATTTTAGAAAAAAGCAAGGGGATTTTTTTGTATCCCAACCAGGAGGATGTGGGATGTTTAGATTCGATATGAATCCGTGACTACACCACGCTGACAAACGAATGTAAATCATATAATATAACTATTGCCATAAGAAGAAAATTCTTCGCTATGTATTTTGATTAGCCTACCCCCAGCATAAAGGTCTTGTTAGCTTGGATGAAAAATCATTTTCGCAAAATTCGAATCCAGGAATGTGTCCCTGTTGTCTCTCGGTTTTTAATGTATAAGTTCATGGCGACGTTTGATCGCATTTATAATTTTCTTCATTTTTCGGGTTCATTGCCGTGGAAATTCACACGAATAAAAATACTCGTAGGTCGATGACTTATTTTAGGGCAATAATCATGGCTAGATGGGAATGCAAGAAGAACTCTCTTCTGTTACAATGGACAGAAAGACATAAACAGAGAAAGCAAAAAAAAAATACAGTAAGATATGATGTAAAAGAAAATGATAAAGGAGAAGCACCGTAGGTAAAGAGAAGAAAAATAAGCTGGAATACCCTATAGCGTGGTACAAATCTGATTCCAATTATTCGCTTCAAAAGTGCACTTTTCTAAGCAGGTTTTCATTTTTTTTCCCCCCCAACATAGCAATTATTCGCAAATCACAATTTTCCGTCCAAAGTATAAATATATTATGTATTATTAATGTGTAAACATTTCTGTTATATCATTCTTATCGAATAATCAAGGAATCGTTCATTGTCAGTTAACTACATTCTTCGAAAAAAAGAAAAAGAAAAAGAAAAACAATTTTCATGGAAAAATCAATGGCAGCGCCTTCGTTTTAGTTTATTTGGCAGGCTTTCGCTAATGACGTCCATGAAACTGATGAAGAGAAAAGAAAAAAGTGGAATGAATTTTTTTCACTTTCCATTATTGTTACGTCTGCTATTTGGTTCTGGTCTGGCACAAAATGCGGAAGTACCAATTTATTTCATCATCGCGAAAAGTGGGAAATTATGGTAATGAAATTATGGCCTTGAAACAAATCCAGCTGAATATAATCAGGCTGGATCGCTGGAGAGTCTCTGAGATTCATTCTCAAAAAATTATAGCTTTTCATGTTTTCTTTGAATGCCCTTCAAATACTACAGCTTGAAGGGAAGTGTTTGAGGTGCGAGTATAAACAGCAGATTATCAGCTATGAATAGGAGAAGAAATAATTTCAAAAGCCATTTATCCAAAGCACTTCGGAGGGCCCTCGTCAGAAAACTAAATATTTGTTACAGAATAATATTTTAAAAATATACGTACCGTATATTATTGTAAGTACACAGGTAGTATTGTGAAAATGATGGTATTTTTCAAAAGGTTCTGAAATAGTAGCTGATAAATAATATTCTTAAAAAATATTTGAGCAAAAATGTTTATTGTTTTTTTGCATAGGTATTTATTAGTTAGGTATGTCCCAGAGGTAATTACTTTAATTTCCTGTGAATATAAAGGTTTGAAATGTTTCCTCGTTAAATTATTCAATTTTAAATTCTCGTATAACTTATCTTAACTTTTGTAATCTGAAGATGCATAAATTTTCCAATATTTCATTATAGCTTGATATTATCTTTAACAATTTTGATAAATATTTTAAAAACATTTTTAATTAGGCATTTTTGTATGAATTGCGGGTTATAAACAGAGAATTTTCCAATTGATTTCATAGTCTAATGGTCAAATAAACAAAGTGTATAAAATGATTCAACATTTTTAAGAATTGAAAAAATAAGTACAGCATTATTGATTACACTTTTTAAACATCGCGGCTGTTTTTCCTATAAAGATATGAAATAGTGTAACAAAATTTCCTTAAATTTGTGTAAAGATCCTTCATTCATTGTACAGCTGTGTGGAGCAAACAAATCCTTCAGGCTGGGCTTATTTAAGGTAACTAAATCTAAAATAATTATTATTTATATTGTGTACTTTCAATTCCAATAATAATAGGTGAATTCAGTTCCTATAAAGTATTGTATTTTGCTAGAAAACTTCCATCTTTCTAAATTTTTTGGCAGTAGTGTATATTTCTCACCCTCGCATAATTTCAAATAATTGTACTTGTTTCAGAAAGTAGATGAAAATATTTCAATTGAAATAATGCTTGGACCTACAAAATCTGTCCATCAGGACCAAAAAGGTGTAACCATTTCTCAACTATCGTACGTCTTCCTTCTATTTATTATCATTCAAGTTATCATCATCATCTCTGGTTATGAGTACTTCAATAGGAATTTCACAGAGTTGAAGGAAGAATTGAAAAAAAATGCTATGAGTAGAGAAAATTTAATGCAACAAAAATCCGCACATTCAGCACGTTATAAACGAGATACTGTCGACTTTGGACAAGTAAGTTAATTTATTCTTCGTATTAGGAATGTGAAAATTTTTCAGAGCGATAGGTATATGTAGGTACTTGATTTTTATTTACTACAGTTTACGAGTGAACCACAAGTGTACATACATATACAATTGATATTTGGGACATTTGTAAGTCCCAGAAAAAAATGCAGATTTGGTGTCTGCGAAGTGGGGGGAGTAAGAAAAACCATACATACGCCTCATGGACATACGAGACTCACAAAAGGGTCTCGCATATTGTCAAAAAGGGTCTCGCATATTGTCAAAAAGGATCTCGCGAGTGTTATAAAATATTTGTTTTGGGTCTTACAAGTGACAAAAACATCTCTTCATTTATTCGCTGATTTTTGTTAAAACAGACGGACAATAGCTCAAAAATATGTGAAGTCATCAGTCAAAACTGTCGTTCTGAAACAGGAATGAAAGGAGAAAAAGGTGATGAAGGTCGTACAAGACGGCTTGGTTTACAAGGTTGGCCAGGACCGCGTGGTTTACCAGGTTTACCAGGATCGGATGGTCTACCTGGTGTTCCAGGACTTGCCGGACAAAAAAAAGAAAAAAGAGATGCAGGCGATGAAAGCTTTGATGGAGTGTCTAGTTTTCCAGGCCTTGTTGGACCATCTGGATCACATGGACCACATGCACCTGCACCTCGACCAAAAGGAAATCAAGGTTATCCCGGTTCGGGAGGGGTACCAGGGCGACCAGGGCTACCAGGGCTACCAGGGCGACCAGGGCTACCAGGACTAAATGGAGATGAAGATTGGGTTGAAAAGAGATAAGGATGAAATAGATACGATAACGCAGACGCGATAAGTACTGCAAAAAATTGTATATTAGTAGCCCAAGTAATATGATTCATACGAGTACATACAAGTATAATTAAAGTAATTATTTTTTCTGAGTAAAAATCGCCTGATTTTTTTTTCATACATAAATGACCCTCCAAGCATAAAGGTACCACCAGTCGGAAATTTTATTTTTCATTTTATGGCCATTTTGAAAAGTATGACAAATTCCCGTTAAAATGAAACCAGAATGACGCCCGTACCGATAAAATTCATGGTTTTAGGACTGTTTGAACTTTAATTTAAGAAAAATTGTATTTTGAGAAAAAGGGGTTTAAAGAAAATCAAACAAAATTTACTGTATTTAATTTTTTTAAAGTATAATTTATATCTTTATTGAACCCAATAAGCTCGTGGGTACAGGGGCGTAGCTAGACTGACCTCATGGGGGGGGAGTCCATCAATATGACGACACCCCCCCCCCCCGTAAAACAATTGGAGAATTGAAAAAATTAAAAACATTTTTCAGCTGTTTCAACGCAGTTTTACCCCACTTCTGAGCCGAGTTCGGCCTTCTACCTTTGGGATCGGCAAGGTTTATATGCTTCACCACCAGAAACCACCATAAAACTATTTTCGACATTTTTGTCCTTCTCTCACATTTTTGCGTCTAGGGTAAATTTTTGTTTTCCGACTTGTGGTACCTTTATGCTTGGAGGGTCATTACGTACGTATGTAACGTGTCACAAAAAAAACGACTGATGCATAAAAACTTAAAGAGAGCTATTAAAAAACATTTATTTTTATGGAAACATATGCAGTTTCTCGTTGAGGCATTAATTTCATATTTTTCAGATTGCTCCAAGATTTTCATTTTTGAATTTTTTCGATTATGTCATTTGAGAAAGTATGGCCTACATCTTTGCATTAGTCTATATTGGTTAAAAAAGAAAATTGGTTCTTTGATACATCGATCCTTATTGTAATAATTAAATATTATATAGTAATTTCAAATTTTTATACTGTTTTATATACTGCTCTCTAATTGGTTAAAAAATATAGTAGCAATGAAGAAGCAACTGAGAAATATGAAAGGAGCAAAACTGCTTTTTTCGCCTTTTTTAAGAACAGTTTATTTAGTACAATCTGCATAACGTACGTGTCCAATTGCCAGAAAACGGTTTTAATCGCAATATAAACCAGTTTTCACGTTATAAAAATGCCAAAAATAATTGCTTGTATACCTCATTCACTCAAATAAAATAATTTAATAAATTAAAAGAAATATAAATTAAATAAGAAAGGTAGTGGAAAAACAAATTTCTAGAAAGTATTTAAGTAGGTATAACACAAAAAATAATAACCTTAGTCTGAATTTTTGTGGGTGGCTCTATTAGTAATGTATAAGGATGACTGAACGACTTAGAAATAATGTGATATAACGGTTCTTCTGGTTCATCCGAACGTCTGAATATAACCTAAGAGTATTAGTGTGGATTTGCGGTTGCCTTGTAAAAGAATTCTTTCAGGTCAATGGGAATGAGAGAGAATGAGTCATCTCACATTGCTTTCGTCAGTCATTGTTTTTATCAACGAAAATGTACAAAAATTATAACATTTTCGGGATTTGTGTGCTGAGCTTGATTTTTAAACACCCGTAGTTCTTCCTCATGAGAGGAATGTACTCGAGATGTCAGTTTATTGAAGCAGTATTACTAATTAAATATAATAAAATTTATTTTCTCACATTTCGTACATTTTTTAAAGTGGACATAGCACTTTTTCGCTTCAAGGTATCGATACACAGGATAATACCTATTAATTATACGGTATGGCCATGGAGTATTGTTTGAGTTGTTTGTATAAGAGTAAGTATATTTTAATACTCTGAAGATATAAGAACAATAAAATGTAGGTAACCAAGGGTGCCGTGAAGGCACAATCTTTAGAAGCAACTCCTCGTTGACGATTTGGGCGGGGGGGGGGGTGGGATTTTTCTCAAAATTAGAAAAGAATTTTAAAGATGATCGAACATCAAATTTTTTTTCACGCACTGGGAAGTTTTCATCATTCATAGTTGGACTTGGAGGAGGGCGCTCCTCGTAAGCCTTGGGGGATCACAGCACCCCTGAATGTCACAATGAGAAAACCGCATGTCTCTAAGTTATTTTAAAAAAAAGTTTCTGTTAGATATTTCAATTACGTTTTTCTCATAACCACTTCTTTCACTTTCAGATATGCCCTTTTTGAAGAAAAGCAATCAATTTCTATAATCAATAACCCCCCTCCCCTACAATCAACATAATTAAATAAATGAAATAAATATAAAAATGGGAAGTTGGTATTTCTGGAATCCTGAGGTCATGAAACGTATAACTGTGTAGGTCCCAGGCCTATTTGTGAAATTCAGACTAAAATAAATAGCTAGCTAATAAAGTCACGATACTTTGCGATATTTTCAAAAGAGAATTCATTGAAAAATAAGTGCAAGTACCCTACCTGTGCGGGAAAATGTTGATTGTAGCACATTTTTTCCACAGCTGATAGCAGGTTTGCCAACCCTTAAAAAAAGTAGGTAGCTAACAAAAACGAGTTTTATAAAGTATAATCCTAAAAATTTATTAAACACAAAATTCTCATTTTGGAATTTGGAGAAGCCACATTTTCCATTTAAAATGACGATACAATATGCTATCGCTTCAAATTAGTTAAAATGGAGGTTAAAGATCCAGACTTTAGCAGAAATGAATGAAGTCGTATTTCAATGAAAAGATCGAGGAGTTCTCTCTTGTATTTAGAATCGTGGTCGCCGGCAAGTAGGCCATAGGTCAAGGTAGTAGGAAAATGTGTTCATACGTCCAGTCAGTCTCACTGATATCTATGAAGTATGAACTGCATAGATCATGAATGAGATGAATGACTATGTATACTTATTCTTCGAAATGTTAAAGTGTTCAAAATACGCCTTATGTAGTGTAAAATTTTTATAAGGATATTTTGGGAGTAAATAAAAACAAACGGCAATGAGACGCATTAAATAAATAAAAAATCTTACCTGTATTACAGACCAATATTTGGTCATTGCTGTGGTAAAAATTTGTGACCGCTATATTTCCTAAAAATTTACTTCAAAATAAATAAACCAATTCCACAATCAAAATTTTAACCACATTTTACAAAAATGTTTTGGGAAAAAATTCACGACACTTCATCTTTTGATGTTAATATTCATGATTTGGAAATTAAATAGTTCAATTTTATTTTATACAGTGAAAAAAAAAATTACAGTTAGAATTTCCTCAAGATAGTGACCCAAAAATTTGATCCGAGTTTATTTCAAGTAATTTTAAAAGTATTTCAATCAGTTCCAAATACGGCGACAAATATATCAGTTAAAGTTTTAAACTATGAGAAAGAGAAGACGAAAAATAAACATAACAGATACATGTGTAAATTTCTCAACCGGTAAACTTCACCAACTTCTATGCACAACGCAGCGTGAATGACTGCCTGACTGGTTCTTCCAGTTCATCCTCACTCCTGGATATAACTGGAGAGGATTTGTAGTTGGGTAATGAATTTTGTCAGTTGGCCCAGTGCTTTACAACTTCTTTATGAACGTACGTAAATACTTTTCAAGTACCTATCTTCTTGGATCTGATTTGGGAGTCGAGACAAGTTATTTTTGACACATTGTTACGACTTGATCGGATGAGTGTGCAGTAATAAACACATGAGCAGATTTGCCGAAAGGTGTCTCGCCCCTCAAAAATAAAATTCTCGCCAGAAAAATTTGAAAAATAAGGTGATTTTTTACACGTATTGGTAGGAAATTTTCAATTAACCTCCCTATCTACCTCATGATGACAGAAAATTACTCCGCTTCCAGAAAAAAGACATCCAATTGTCGTCTTTGAAAATTTGATCAGTTAATAATACAAACTGATGAACGAAAGATCCTACAAACTTGACCAGGGTTTGAAATCCGTGCTTTTCATTTCAACTCAACTCCTTCAACATTTCAACCTTAAGAAAATAAACTGTGAATGGTTTTCGACTTTTAGTTTTTTTTTCTTTCTTCAAGTAAAACTCCCTTACGCTCGGTGGTTTATTTTTTCAAAATAAATTTTTTTTTTTTCATTTGAATTTAAGCTACGATTTCGCTCGCCTTAATGACCGTGCCCCAAGAAAGGAACTTTATGGCTAAACTTCGCGTCGTCGAAATTTTTGGTGGGAGCCAAAGGGGCGAGCACTCGGCCGTTCAAAGCCGTTTTTCTCGAATTGTTTTTTCAAGCCATAAGGCCTTTCTTGGGGCACGGTCACTATAATCTTAAAATAAAGAATGAATTGAGAATTTTTAATTTTTCAAACGACTTCTCACAAAACTAAAATTAGTTAACGATTACTGTTGTACGAAAGAATTAATTTTAAGTTCAACTTTGAATAGAAACAAAACAGGTACCTAGGTAGATTATCACAAAACTTACATCGTAACATCTCAGATAAAGCGTTTGAAAAATTTCAAAGTACATATAAAGCATTTTAAAGATAAAGTCAACAAACAGTTTCTATGTAAATACAAAAAAATGCAAAAAAAAAGAAAAAAGGAAATTACAATAAAAATCTAAGTAATACCACCATAATTCTGCTCAGAATAATGAGAGCAAGATAACGCATTGGAAATTCGAAGAGTACCTTAAAAAAAAAAAAAAAGAAAAGAAAAAAAAAGAATACTGTACATGCCACAAGGTTGAAATTTTAGGAATAACGAGAGATTTTCATTCAAAAAATAAAAAATATTTTCATCAAATCGACAAGTACAACCACATTATTTTGCCGATGAAGAATATCTTTAAAATACCTACGTAAAGAAATTTATTAAGGTCGACGAGCGAGGGAGTAAAAATGCCAGTCAGAAATCATTATATTTTCAAAACGCGGTTGTCTGAGGTTTATGAAATAGGGTGTTTGTATTGCTGTTAATATTTTCGGATTATATATTTTAAGAAATTCAGAAGTTGTAGAACTTCGACTTTATTTTTGACTTATCCAGAGCTATTCAACTTTGTACATTCTTTCAATTTAAAAAAATATATTTTGAAAATTATAACTTTTGACCGATACTGTTACTCCCTGTCGTGTTAAGAATTAACTATTGATAGACGTCATAATTCTCAAGTCTGGAGGGCGAATTGAATTTTTTCGACATACGTATAGGTGTTCACGTTTCTTCCATTCAACGAGATACAGAAGTCGAATAACTAGTGGAAAAATGTAGATTAATCGAATCCAGTAGAGTTTACTTGCTTACTAATGAAGCCGCCAGTGTACGTTCCGCGTTTCTTTTTCATTTTTTCGTATCGAAATTCTTTGCCTCGGGTGTTAACAAGTACTTTAGCAGCTTCGTCACCCCAACTTCCGAATGAACCTCTCTAAAAAATGAGTATGAAATACATCAACGAAAAAATATAAATTTATGTCGATCTTATTTAACATTGGAAAAGTAGCTAACAAAATTTAGCGGTTAAATTTAATTTTCTTATTCTGAGGACTATTTTTAAATCCATAAGATTTATTGAAACTTTCGTCTTTGAAGAAGAAATCACCATTCCTAACTTAATAATTTTCATGCTCCCAACTCATGCGCTGATGTGATGAGTGATGACCATAGCTCTACAATATAACTGAACAACTTTACCTTGGTTTGAGAGTTCTGCCTCTTCAAATTCTCGTCAACTTGAACCTCTTCAGCAATGGTACGTCTAAATGGCTCAGAATGCTCACGATTGCATTTATCATCTCCCTAAATAAAAAGAACGACGAGATAGATCACACAAAAAAATATCAACGAAAATAGATTCGACTTCGAAGTTCAAAATTATAAGATTTTTACGCGCGTTATGATGAAAAATATTAAAATTTTATTGAAGAAAATCTTACATTTATACTGTCATTCAACTTTTCAGCTTCAACGAAATTCGGATATTTTTTTTGTTTCTGTGAACAAATCATACAGGTATAAGAAGAACAATATTATTTAGAAATTGAAAGTGCCACTTGAATGGAAAAAACAAAATTTTACCGGTGACGGTGAAATATAGTCGTTCTCGATTTTTCTTTTTAGCGGATTTGATTTTGGAATTTTTTCTTCTTCGTCTTCTTCCGAATCAGTTTCCGTTTCTGATTTTGTAGGAACTTTTTTTTTGATTACGCTATCTGTACGTTAAGAACAATAAGAAAAATATTAATAAACAAAATATCAACATACTGTCCCACTTGAAATACAAAAATATAAGCGCTTCTACTAATGTATAACCTATTCAATAAAAATCTATTACATACTTAAAACAAGTATCTGTCCACCATTTATAAATGAAATTTATAATAATCAAATCAACACGTATAGCATTTCCCCTAAATGCATTCATATTATTGAAAATGCAAGCCAAGCGAATGGGTTACTGAATTACACTTCGTACATGGTTGGAGCGAGCGAGGTTAGCAACACATGTGATTGGGGCAAGACAAGTGCAACCAGGGGGTAAAACTCTACCGGGAACACTAGACTCTGAAAAAATTGCTTTACTTTTAAATTTTCAATAAAATCAACTCTAATTTTGAACTGAAAATATTTTTTACTAATTCGAGTATATTGCTTGGGAGTTTATTTTCCTGCCATTTACTCAAAGAACAGTTAATATCCACATGAAGATTAACATAAATCCAGCACGCGCAAGTTGAGAGAAAATACTGATTTAATTCGGTTCAATTTTAAATCTTATATTATTTTGATACTAAATAGTAACTTACTCGTCTTTTTCGGTAATTTAGTAACATTTTTATCGCTATCGTCTTCTTCAGAGCTATCAGAACTATTATCACCAGTGACACTTTTTTGAGGAAAATTTTTACTAGTAGAGATTGTTGGTTTTTTAGCAGGTGGCTGCTCTGTTTCTTCGTCTATACAAACATAGACATATCGTATTAAAATCTAAGTTCTTGTTACTTCTTATCAAAATAGAAATCGATATTAAAAGAATGTTGAATGGTTAAAACAAACCTGAAGAATCTTCATCATCATTTTTTTGTTTAGCTGGCACTGAAATCCTCGATTTTTTCAACGAAGCGGGTGGTCGGACTATGACGGACTTTTCCGTGTTACTCACAGGCGTTGCCGTTGATTTCTCATCTTCAGAACTACTTTTACTATCGGAGTGGTGGCTTTTCTGGTCTAAAATTACTGCTCCTTTGGAAGAAGGCATTTTAGTAGCAGTTTTAGCAAAAGTACTTTTTCGTGGAAGCGGCTTGGCTGCTTCTTCTTCTGAGCTCTCTTCTGAACTACTGGTTTTTTCACCACTCTTATCAGCTTTCTCAACAGTCGGAATTTTGGGTTTAACTTTACAAGCGGTGGCGGTTTCAAGTTTGCTGGCAGTAGCAGATGTTGTTGGTTTAGCAGAAATTTGAAGTTTAGCATTACTTTTAGTGGCTATGTCTTTCAGTGGTACAAACTTTCTCGTAGGAAGTTCATCCTCATTAAAAACGTTTGAAATTTCTTCAGCAACTGTTGTTGAATTTAACGTTGTACTATGCTTTGCTACTTTCTTACCAATTTGATTTTTAGGAATACGTGGTGTTTTTACTGCAGTTTCTTCGTCTGAATCAGAACTGTCACTAGTCTCCGCTTTTTTTTTAGAACAAATCGCTGTTTTGGAGGTTGTAACTTTTTTCGAAGACACAGCTTGACTTTTATTGGAAACCACCGTTTCATTGGAAAACTCATCGTCGGAACTGAAAACACACATATATTTGATCATTTTTAGATTAATACCTAAGCGATTGTGCGGATTGGGAAATTGTGTAATTTAATGCGAGTTCGAAACTACACGTAAAGTAATATAATAAAAGTAGCTGTAGTACGAATTGAGCAATAAATTTCAGAGTGATTTTATTTTACTAGCCCCTGGTAAAATTTATTACTTACTATAAGGATTATGAGCAATATTCGACTTGATTTTATCGCTCAATTTGGCAATATGAAGAAATAGAAAATGGAAGTGGAAAATTTTTATTATTTCGAAATGAGTCAGAAGATTGTTTTTGTAGAAACAAAAAGTTCAAAAAGTCTTAAATCTTTAAGAACTTTCACTGAAACTGAATAGTAATGATTTAGAATCATTCTGAGAGTAAAATCTCAACATATATGTAATACGTGAGCTTGAAGCTTGGCTGAAATAAAGAACACAATCATACACCACGTTTGGAGACTAAGTCAGATTAACATATACTAACCTATAGTCACGCGATACTTTCTTGGAAAGATTGACACCTGCATTGCCATTTAAAAGCGACTTTAATAAAGTTTTGGTGGTTTTAATAACTGGTGTTTCTGCTTCTGATTCTAAAAAAAGAATCTGCTGGTTACTCACAAAACAGTGATTTACTTTAAAAAACTGTTTAATGTATGAGATGCATACTGCCAAAAAGTCATACTTTGCACATTTATAGCCCATTAATCTCATAATGATGTGACACATTTCATTCAAGTTGAGATATAATGCTTGCATATTCCAACTGATTCTTTTGAAGAAAGTGTCAAAAAATAATGATAAATGATAATAACGTTTAATACCTGAACTCGAATCAGAAGAGGATTTCTTTCGGTCGGTCGGATTAATACTCAACTTATTTTTAGCGGTTCTGTAACACAACGAAAGACACAATGAAAACAAATACAACGAATTTCGGAAAAAATAATATGAAATGCGCTTGCTTTCGATAATGAGAAACAACGTCAGCAATGGTAGGTGATCCTTTTGAAAGAGTAATCTGAAACACATTAGCAAATAGATAATAAAAATAATATGCCGAATTATAGAGTATCACAGTTCATTAAAATTTTGAAAACACCATGTTTTACAATGCCTCGTGTAAGCTGTAAGCCGGAGAATTCAGACTTCAGAGAGAATTAGAAGAGTTGCACTTACTGCATTGGTCATCTTCCGAAAAATTTGAGCAAATGATGCGTTTTTCTTGGACAAATAATCAAAAATCAAAGATGTTACGAACATATCATCAGTTGACGGAGCCATTTTTGCTTTGTATTTTTGATCCAACATGGAATAAACGAAGGTCAAGATATCATCAGGTACATATAAATCAAATAACAAGGGTAATTCACTAATTCTGCAAAAGATTACTGAAATTCTGAAGAAAAAAACTAAATTGTTATGGAAAAAACATTAAAAACTTGAAAAGTCTCTTCAACTCCAAGAACTTCATGTGTCTTCGCTGTTTCTCATTTGTTTCTGTTATCACTAATCCAACCGTGAACCGGGTGCCGGTCCGCCGACTGCCACAGCCAGCCTTTTTGCTGGACTGGAAAATGGAACGGCCTGGGAGAACTCTATTCAGAGCGTGGAACTGGGAGGCGATCTTTGGAGGCCAGAGAGAGAGTTGCAGTTGGAGGCGATGAAATCTGATGAAATGAAATGAAAGAAAATTCAAAACTTTCGCATAGAAGCGCTGGTGTTCCAAATTTCCATGAGTCTTATCAAAAATTTGCGAAGCATTGCGAAGTAATCATTTATGAATTTTTCAGTAGCATGTAAATGAAGTTTAATTTTCTCAAAAACTGTAGATTTTTAAGAATAAATAGTGTGAAAGAAATGTTCTTTATAACATTTTCCTTTTGATGTATTTAAAATCAAAACATAACTAAACATTTTCTGTACGTGAATAATGAAGGAATAGTGATACTTGTCTAGCCATTACGTATTCAGCATTCATATTGCAGAAATTTTCAGCTTTACAATTAAATATTTGCATCAATCATCAAGTAAGATGAAATATCTTGTAATTCTGTTCAAATATTAAAGGAAAGTATGAAGTTAATTTCATTGTGGAAGCCATGTCACATAATTGATGCTTTTACTTGGAACCCAGCTTTCATTGTTTTTCCAACTTTCTTTCCTTGTGCGTTATTTTGTCAGTATCAATAATAATGAGTGAAAATTTATCCGAAAAATAATGGTGTACAACAGCTGATGAAATCATTATTTACGATAACACTATCTCAGTTGAAGTTGTTTAATTGATTATCTCCCAAATAGTTGGTCAAGTAATCAATTTATTATTATTGTATGAAAGGTCGATCCTCAGTTTACATGCTATTATTGCAATTTTTCAAAGCAATGCATAATTATTATCGTTGAATTCTTTATTTTTGGAGGAAATATATTGGCAGCCTTAGTTTAAACTATGCCAAGTCGCAGAAATGATAATTTGATTTTTTCCTAGAATTGGCAAGAATAGACTCTGCGTACCTATATCGTATTAATTGTATGAACTTTTCCTCTCAAAGTTGAACTAACCCCATGTTTGTCTCATAATTTTAGGGATAATTACGTGTCCTCTATATTTATACAATTATTCATTATCTGTGACTAGGAACTCGCCCATTTTTGCTAGTCTACTTTGCACATTGTCACCATCATGAGCTCTATGGCAGAAGAATCTGGTGAGCAAGGTCAAGCGACTATTGCTGATCTAAACCAACAGCAAATGGATATCGACGGTGAAGCTGAAGCAAACCTGTCATTCCTGGTGAATGCCTCAGAGACGATACATAAAAGTGAACCACATGATGAATCCGCTATTGAAAATTCAATGGCAGATACTGCTTCAGGAGTAACGCCTGCAGACTCGATACCTGCTCAAACTACTGCTATGGATGTGGCCGAAACTCCACCCATAAACTCCTCATTTCTGACTGTACTGAAATCAGGTGATGACAGCGGTGACGTAATCGACGCACTATCTACGCTGGCCTCGGCTGCCCTCGGCCAAGACGAAGCATTAAAGAGTGAGTTCAAAGAAGGGAAAATCACGGTGCCATCTGTGGCTGCAACCCGCACAGTTATATCAGCAGCGCAGCCTATAAAAATTGAGGGCTCGCCGTGGTCTGATGTGGGTGTAATCAAAGGCACCAGCTGCGTCATCAAGCACTTCTACCAGACAAATGGGACTAATGAGCACTTCTTTGTCAATTCGGATAAGCTGCCCAAATATATGAACTGCCAGAAGATCGAGCTGCTACCCGGCACAGCCTACAAGTTCCGGGTTTGTGCCATCAATGCATACGGCCGTGGCGAATGGAGCGACGTATCTGCGTTCAAGACGTGTCTACCTGGCTTCCCGGGTGCACCCAGCTCCATTAAGATTTCTAAGTCAACTGAGGGCGCGCACTTGTCATGGGAACCACCGCCGGCTAACTCTGGCAAAATTGTTGAGTACTCTGTGTGCTTGGCCGTACGCAATGCCACTATCCAGTCGCAGGGCGATTCTAGAACCATTTCAAGTGTGCCTGGGCAGTTGGCCTTTGTGCGTGTTTATTGCGGCCCGCAGAACCAAGCAGTTGTCTACAATTCATCGCTGTCGGCTGCCCATGTTGATACGACAGCAAAGCCTGCAATTATTTTTCGCATAGCTGCCAAGAATGATAAAGGATATGGTCCAGCCACTCAGGTTAGGTGGCTGCAGGACTCGCCATCATCGTCTTCGTCCAAGTCGGCGCCTGCTAGACGTGATAAGTCACAGCACAGTACGCCCCCAAAGAAGTTTAAAGGTATGAATGGTTTTTAAATCATACTACTCACTACCTACCTCTAAATATCTCCTGGTTTTTTTATTTATTATTTACGTTTTTTTATTATTTGTTTTGACATCAAATTCATGAACTTGAATTTTTATTTCATTAATTGTATATATTTTATTAATGTAAATTAATAATCTTTAGTTTTAAATTTTTTATACTTCAATGAATTACAATACTTATACCTTGCTATTACCCAAATCCATTTTCCCAAATATTCATTTCCCTGAATACGATTCTCTCAAATTTTACCCCCCGAATTTTTATTTCTGTACATATTTATTTTGAATAATGTACTGCTTTTGAAAAATACGAGTAGACAGAATTTAAATTCGATGATAAGGATTGATAGCTATTTAATTTGATTTTATAATAACTTCGATGATTTAATTTGTTCCTATGAAACTGATTGAATTTCAAGCGGTACGTATCTGTTTTTTGTTCATTTTTCTTTTTTTTCCCCTCTTTTTTTTTTCTTTGTTCTATTGTTGCATGATTAATTTTATTTGTAACAATTTTACATTGTTTATAAGAAACCTAAGGCTGACGATATTTTTTCCATCTTTAAAAAAACTGGTTGGTTTATTAATTGAATTGAGGGGATAATTTCTTGGCAAATCCTGAGTTTTGGATTGTGAATGCAGTGCATTTGTTTTTGTAATATCGGATTTATCCATTATTTTCTTAATTTTATTGATTAGTATCATTGAATTAAACTTTTACTTCATTAAAAAAAAAATTGTACAACAACGTAAAATACTTTATTTTTATTGTAAAATGATTTAAGTATCGTAATACTCAAATGTAGCGATAATTTTTTCTTTCTTGACAAAAAAAAAAAGAAGTACGAGTAATTTGTAACGTCTCAAAAACAAAGATATTCTTAATATGAAAGAAAATACTTAATATGAAAAAATCGATTTTTGTTTATGTTTCATTATTCAAAAAAATACATAGATGTGTTCCGAATAAGTTAAAAATACGACAATGAAAGTTTCTTATTTATTTTTTATTAATCAACCCTTCAATTTATTTACTTGAAGGAAAACTAATTTGTTGAATGTCGTTTGTTTTGCAAGGTCTTTTTATTTTTCAAAAAATACTAAAATTTATTCACCTGATCATCTTGGTTATTTGCTAGTGATGACTATTAACCTTCCGGTTTGAATTTGATGATACGTTCTTTGAAACAAAAATGTGTACGTTCCTATTGATGTTTCAATTTGCGTATGAAGGACTGAAAATTAGTTTTATAGTTCAATTTTTACATCCGCCCAAGTTTTCGGCTTTATCAAATCGTGTGCGTGGGATTGCGCTTGTAATATTTACTGAGGTACCTACTTGTTTCCTTGCCAAAAATCATTCAGATAAACTTTGATTACTATCGTCTTTTGAAGGAAATGAAAAAAATACCGAAGAAAATTTTATTAAAACTCGAGTTTTGCAATTAACCCGAGGCTTTGGAAATTATTATTCTTAAATTATAATTGCGTGGGATGGATGAATTTTATATTATTCTCTTTTTCCTCTCTTTTTTTCGAATACCAAATGTATAAATTATTAACTTTTCGTTAGAAAAAAAAATTAAATATTATTTTAGCTAATTATTTATTGAATTGTCCGAAAATGGTATTTCCAATTTATGTTTATTGAATTGAAAAATTAAGTTGAACTGGCTGATATTCTTCTTTGTTCTCATTCAAGTACCAAACCATGTTAGAAACAAAGGAGCATTTTTTACTCTTCGCTATTTTTGAAGCAATTAATCATTGAATAGGAGAAGTACTCACAGTAGCTTACGAACTTGACAAACGAATTAATGATTTCAAAAAAATTAAAATTTTGTTTCAAATTAAATACCAAATACGAAAAAAAAAAACCTTGGGCTATAAGTACAACTGTCTTATCTCCTAACTTATTTTGAATTTTGGTAAATTCAGAATATTGCTTCTAAATGAATTTTTTTATTGTGGCTTTTTCCTGATTTTCTGAGGAGAAACTGACAAAATAACGCTCAAGTAATCAACTGTTTCATTTTATTAATAAAAATTTGAATTAATAGACGCCTGCCTATTTCTTGTTGGCTATTTCTACATAATACAAAATAATTTGTAGGAGTAAAAGACACTGCCGGACGTGAAAATGTTGAAGTACGCGGCTGCAGACCGTAACAAGCAACCAATTCTCAAGGAACTCCTCAATTACATCAAAGATGGCTCCTTCGTTTTGGAAATCGCCTCTGGAACTGGACAGCATGTCGTGTACTTCGCCTCAAATATGCCTAAAGTCATCTTCCAGCCGACAGAATGTGAAGAAAACCTATTGAAAAGCATCAAATCGTATATTGAGCACAATAATTTAACGAATGTGCAAGAACCCCTATTTCTTGATGTTGTGTCTGACCCTCGAGTATGGCTGGAAGGAAAACTGAAACCGAATTCCGTGGATTATATTATCAACTCTAATATGTTCCATATCGCACCTTTCCAATGTACCGAAGGTTTGTGTCACTGACTATCCTTTAAATTAATTTCTTTATCACATTTCAAATGTTCTCAAAAATATGTAAAAATTTACAAAACTGGTACAAAAATATATTTTGAAAGAAAAAGTACAAACGAAAAATACATATTTTGACAAAGTGATGTGATGAAAGAAAATTATGTGGGCACTACGATTAAAGCGCTTTATAATTTACATAATCAAACTTAATGCAATATTGAAAATAAATATTCCATTACATTTAATTTAAAAAAAAAAATTCAAGAAAAGACTTTATGTACAGTTATTCTTACGGGTATTACAAATGCCAAGAAAAATTGTAAATTTATTTTTTTTTTTCAGGGTTATTTCGCGGCTGTGAAACTTATTTGAAAAAAGATGGTCTGCTTTTCACCTATGGTCCGTATGCTTATGATGGAGTGATTTCTCCTCAGTCAAATGTTAATTTTAATGAATCGTTAAAAAGAAGTAATCCTTTGTGGGGTCTCAGAGACGTCTACAGACAGTTGGTTCCTATAGCATCGAAGCATCACTTGCAGTTACTTACAGTGCATAAGTTACCTGCTAATAACGATCTGATAGTCTGGAAAAAAAATTGAGAATTTCATTTTATTCATATTGAATATAATGTTGATGGTGACTGCAACTTTGCTGTATTTATTTCCATTCCTATAAAATTATCAAGGCTTTGAAAAAAATTTTTTGAATAATTTTAAGCCTCATTTTATACATTGATGAAGGTGCATTGCTTGAATAAAAAAATGAAGATTATTTAGAGTTTCGCACCGACAAGTCGGAAGTAGGATTAATTTTAGTGGAACTCAATTTTGTACTTATTCATTAAGACGATGAAACTTTTTTCAGTATATATTGTAAAATTAAAAATTTGTACAGTACGTTTAAAATTTGTTTCTTCTCTGAAAAGTGTTAAAATACCTCGTATACGTACACGATACTGTCGGAGTGTCGGTGGTCAAAAAAATAACTATGTGCCGAAAACAAAATTGTTCAGGTGGAAAAAATTTATTTTAAAATCAGACGCAAAATGTATTTAACCTTCTTATATTTCATCAGTGGCCAGCTAAATACCTTCTACGTGTTGAAAATTTTGAAAATATGTTTCGGGTTTGTTGATTTTCTCTACTCAAGACAAATCCAAACGTTTTTTTTTCCAACTTGCTAATTATCTGTGAAAGTCAAAATTGAATATTTTTTTTGCAAAATAATATGCATCAACTACGAATTAATACTTACTTGCTCAAAATTGAATCGAAAAATGCCAAAGAAAAAATTCACTGTTTAATTCCTTCATTTAACTAGTATAGGGTAGTAGGTTCTTCGTACATTCTCGAAAGGTTAAGTGGCATATTTACAGCTATGAAAGTTGAGAAATTTTAATCAAGAAACGTAAGACTTAGGAGAGAACGGGACGAGCATTATATTTTGTAGTTAATCCTTAACAAAAGAAGTGTTGAAGGGTAATGTGTACCCGTTGCTAAAACCCTGCTGGCGTATCCCGTTTCTCGAGTTTTTAATTGCAGAATCATATCGAAAAGCTTTGAAAGCCATCTTTGACATTGTTACTATAAGTTTTTTCGATCGTAGCGACTAATGAATTTTCACCTCTTAAAACCGTTTCACACAGTGCCTCTAAGAGTATAAGAATATTAATTTTGAACTGTGTTACACTATTGCTAGCAGCAAAGTTATTAATATTTAAACTGCTATGCATACGTACATCAAGTTGGTATTTACTTTCTTCTTTGTGCGAAGCTTATATGCTCGAGTGCATTTAAAGCACAAAAATGAATCTTTTTCCAGCGTTCATCCTACGAGTTACTTTGTATCGGAATACACTTTTGTCAGTAACACTTGACATACATGCGCCAATAAACGTGGCTATTACTCCTAATACTGCGTAGTAAAATGTGCTTCCTAAAATGAGAAAATGAAACATTTCTTCAGTAATTTAATACGTAGACTGGGCGCTGCTTTAGGCAGAACTTACCTAACGAACATGTGCCTAAGGTAAACGGTCCAGCATTATGGCCACAAAGTGCCAGTACACGTCCATTTCCCCATCCTCCCATGTAGAAAATGAAGGCATTGAGGAAGAAGAGTCCTAAAAAAATAAATAACAAATTATTTTTATCAAGTTACTAAATAAGAGGGAAAAATCGAAGAAAAAAAGAGTTACTTATTTAATTATTTTTCAGTTAGTAGAGAGAAAATTGAAAGAGACGTGAAGAAAATACGAGTACTTATTATACTTTACTTTATTATTTTTTTGAAACGATAAAAACTAAATTTTTTTATTAACTTATGTACGTATGAGAAGTGCTTTAAAGGCTGACTTTCTAAAAATAATTCATTTTTTTGGTAGTACATTGATAGAAGAGGTCTGTGAATGGTTCATTGACAATAAACTTTAATTTTGGTTCATGAATTAAACGTGTGCATTGTTACTTCCTACCAAGCAGCATTCTCCAACTGTTTAAGTACTTGTAGATTTTTTTTACCAATCTAATTATTAATATAGAGTTTGATAATTGTTTATAAGGTGGTAATGCCTACCTAAGAGATTTCGCAATGATCATCCAAAAGTTTAGTAATAATTAAGACGTCAATTTTTCGATCAATATTGCTTCACTGGTCATGAAATCGTCCCCTAACCTTTAAAAAAATACCTCGCAATATTTTCGACAGTCAACCAATTTTTACAATTTTTGTAATGGCAATGGCTGAGTAATGAAATATAGTATCTACTTCACTTTTTATCATTTGTGATGTGATTTCTGATTTATATAATGGTACCTCAAGTTGGAAAAATTATTCTCGAGCTAATAACTGCTTTTGATAAAGGAAGGTTTTTGTGACCATTTTACAAAAAATATCTCAATTGTTTAAAAACTGACTATGATATAAAAATTTCTATTTTTGAGAGAATCAAGTTGGTATAAAGTTTGAAATATCATTTCCAAAAATAAAACATATTTTCTAAGGCATGGCCGACTTGATTTTAATGAGATTTTGGTACGTCAACATATTATGCATAACACTGAATTTATCCTGCCATTTTTGAAAAAATCAAGTAGTTTTTGAATTACAATAGTTGAGAGGTTATTAAACAAGGAAATGAAGGTATAGAAAACAGACCAATTTATTATCTTGCAAAATTTGTCGAAAATAAAGATTATAATATCTTTTGCTGCTGAAAGATAAAACTTCACCAAAATGTTACCAAAAGACAGTGGCGTCTGCTCTGGGTGTGCAAGGTGTTCACTGCACACCCAACCAAATTCAAAAAGAAATTTTGTCTGTGATTATGGTAAGAAATTCCTTGAAATCCCAATTGGTGAAAATCACAATAAATTAGTGTTACCTAACATTTCTGGATTCAAAAATATGAAAAAAAAACCACACATTGATTTGCAGAACAATTAGTGATAAGATATTATTACACTGCTTTTACTTAACAAAAGGATTAACTTATCTTATTATCCATTTTTTTTATGTATGTATTTTCTTCACTAATTAACTAAGAAGTCACCTTTGAACTTGTATCAGTTGGTAAAAAAGTTACCTTACTGTAACTTTGAAAATTATTGCAATAATACACTATTGCACTCATACATATATTTTCTCAGTAAAAAGATCATTGTTTTAACTTTTACAACTTTAAAAGAAGGAGAAATTAAAAAAAAAAATACTACATCTGTCTCTGATAAATTTCATTTCAGTACATTTAATTTATTATGTTGAACTTCAAACCAAGGTTTCAGTGGCGCACACGTATTTTGAAATATGTGGTGCAAGATCACTCGTGAGGCCCTTTTCAGCAAAGTGGCCCCCTCATAATTTTGTTCATTTCCATGTTTTTCAACCTATTGGTAGTAAAGGGCGGTCAAAATTCCCATCTGATGGGGCCCCTAAATTGTGAAGCCTGGTGCGACCACACCACTTAACCCCCTAGGTGGACGCCACTTTTTCTGTCCTCTAAAATAAAAATTTATTACGTTGAATTTTCTGTCACAACACCATCTAATATATGCTATATGCTTACAAAATACACATAATTTATTTATCATCATAATCACAGACAAAATTTCTTTTTGAATTTGGTTGGGTGTGCAGTGAACACCTTGCACACCCAGAGCAGACGCCACTGCCAAAAGAATATGTATAAAGAAAACATGAGAACATGATTTTTTCACTTTTTGACCTGACAATAATTTTTTTGGCTGCATCCGAGTTGCGGCCAAAAACCAAGGGGGGGGTAAAAAAGATATGTCCAAATTGCAGACAGAAAGATGTTCGAATAGCGGCCGCTGCATTAAATAGCCTATCATGCGTAAAATATTATCACAATACTCGTTGAGTACAATGAAAACAATTTGTGATTGCAGGCAAGCCTACAAGTAGATCTGCCTTGGTTTGTACGACTAATGCCTGTGAGGCTTTTCATTCAAAACTAAACAGTATGTTTTATCACTCGCATCCTCACATCTTCCTCTTACTTGACACCCTTCTTGAAATTCAGGAGCATACTTACATTAAAATTAATACTTCCACGAAGAAAATTGAGAGTGAAAATACTGCAAATGAAAGTTTTATTGCCTAACAAATGTCTTCCTATTCAGCAGGTACAATTACGCGGTACAAATGTTTAAAAGCCGTATCTCCAAAATTTTTACCAATTCCTAAAATGTAATGTTATTTACGAGTACTCGTTTCATTTTTCAAAATAAAGGGTCTAGCAGGATAAGATAGGTGAAATGACCTTTTTCAAATTTCAACCTGAAACTTGGGAATCAGGTTGACAATGATGAAAAACTAATTCAGCCCCCCACCTCAACTGGTTGCTCCCTGGGGAGTGAAAATGTGTTTGGCCATTTTGAAGGTTTTTTGCCCATAACTTTTTCATAATTGTTCATTTGATTTGAAATTTTTACGGTAGTTAGTCCTCTATGAGCTCTATCTACCCGCAAAATTTTGCGGTTCCGCCTCCAGTAGTTTTCCAGTAACTCCAGCTGGAAATTTCGAGCTTTTTACCCTATGGAGTCTACAAGTTGAAATTTTCACTGATGATAGCTTATCCAGTCTACATTACACCCATATAATTTGTTTTCCAAAATTCAGGGCAGACAAGGTAGTTTTTTGGCATTGGAATATCAGTTTTTTTCCAGTGGTGTCTGCTCTGGGTGTGCAGTGTCCATAGGTCGCATAACATTTGCTCATATTTCCCTAACCAAGTTGTATCGTGACCTCATGAGTCCTTTCGATTTCAAAGTCAGTGTAGGTATTTCCTATTTCAAAATTTGCTAAGGCTTAGCAATTACATACTTTTCTCTAACTCTAAACTCTTTTTTTTATGCACACGAAACGTTTAACAAATATTGAAAATAAGTATGTAGGTACAGTTCGACGTTTTCATTAAGTATTCAAAAATAATCCATTTTTCAAAAATAACTTTTTAATAGAGAAAGACGCGCGAAAAAAAATTGGCCTCTTGTTTGTTTTTCTACCTAGTCAATAACATTTCAAAAAGTACAGAATTCGTGGAGCGAGAGGTTTGCAGGGTTTGTTAGGAAAGTAAATTCAAGCAAGAAATATTTTACGATCTGAGAGTTTAATGCGTGTATATTTGGAACAGTGTCAATGTTTATGACTTGTTATTATTTACACCGAGTATTCACGCATTTCCTCAGTATCTTTATCCAATTGACGCCGTTGTACAATTTTTTTTAAATGAAAATTTAGCTTTTTTCGTATGCGTGTGTTTGTGCCTCTTAAAAACTCAATTTTTGGCCATTAATTTCATTGAGAATACTCTCTGTATTTAACATTATAATTTCGTTACTATTGCATGTATCGGACATGCAATGGAGTAGTCCAACAAATTATAATCTACTGAAACTGAGAAAAGTAATGTGTCCGATTTAACTCATGAAATTTCTTCAAATTTTCATTAACGAAACCAGAAAATAAAACAGCAGAGAGTAAACTATTTATTCGATACATGAAGGTCAAAATGACGTGGGCTGAAAATGAAGGGCTACTCTATTTCATATTTCTTTATGAAACGAACAATGCTAAAAATAATTGAAAGGCTAAGAATTAAAGGTCTCATTTGCCAAAAATAAAATTTTTTTCATTACCGATTCTGGCACAAAATTTTACACCTTACAACGTGACGTGCTTGGTTTTTTACTCTCCTCCCCCTTCCTCCCTTACATTTGCCCTTAAAAAGTATAAGGTTGGAATCAAAACTCTGCTGCATTTGCGAGTGGCAAATGTGAATCCATTAAATATTGCAATGCTTTTGTTTTTTGTTTGAAAAATGTCCACTTATTCCTCAAAAAGCAAAATTACCTACATTGTAAATGGGTCAATAAGGTTTAAAGCAGCCGAATTTTCCAGAACCTTTCCATTTTTCTAGGAAAAAACGTTTTATTTTTACTTTTTTCAGTTTCAAAAAAGGTATCGAATTGGAAGGTTGAACCAATTATTTTTTTTAAATTCCTGCAAAAGAAAAAAGAAGCAGGAAGAAAGTAAATGTTAGCAGTCAGTAAAAAAATTACATTCGACTGTGTGGTCTCGTCTACCTATGATATAAGTACCTATTTCAATCTTCCATGATCAAAACACATAATAATAATATCTTCTTAATTTAAATAAATGAATGTCACGACCTGCAGGCTAATTACTAACCTGCTAATGCTTGAATGCAACCGACAATATTGAAAATACTTTTATTGTATAACGTGTGGAAATAGCAACTTGAAAATGCAGCTATTGTTGTTACTATGGTCACATAAAGTCCAATTGTGAAGAATATGAACGATATTTTCCATAAAGTTGGAAAAATTGTGGGGTCAGTGCTAAGTCCTTCCACAGCAAAGGAGGCGCATTGATAACCTTGATTTCTGATCACTGAGCAACGTGTGTCAATTCCCAATGATTCGTAAAACAGCACGCCTATAATGAGGAATAAACAGAACATTTCACCTTGAATAAGTTGACAAATAATTATTAAATCGTAAAGTGTCTTTGCGAAATATGCAAAATTTTAAGAATACCCGCCATACCTGAATCCACTAAGTATTTCTATCGTATAAATTAATCGAGTAAATTTATGTTGGAGCATTTAAAATCTCTAAATTAAATACCTTATACAAATAAATAAAAAATAAAATAAAGAGGCTAAATAGAAAGAAAGTAATTCAAAATACTTCAGGCACCAATGCATTTACAAAACGTCTTTTACACTCTATTGGAAATGTTAAATTTTACACGAAAAGAAGAAACAAATTTAATAAAAAATAGTGTTTGTTTTGATATTGTTCCATTTTGGCACACATAGCTGATAAGAGATTTTTTTTTTAGCCAAAAACTTTTGCTCGTTTTCTTCCGTTTCTAAAAACTACTCTGTTCTTTTTAAACTGCTCAAATAGATTTTCTATGATATATTTAAATTAAAAGGTTTTTCTCTACTTTTTTTCCAGTAGAATAATACACCTGCCAAAAATAGATATTACCAAGTTTTCAAAACATATTTTGACTAGAATTTTGTCTTCAGCCTCAGCCACGCTGAAGTCTTTATGGCCAATATGCTGCCTAAAAAAAAACAACCCGGTAACTATGTACTTCGCCTTTTAAGAGCTTCAAGTACCTACAATCAAACCACGATAAGCTCATTTGAAAGGAAAAATTTCTTCAATTTTTTAATGCTGCATGGGCCTTGAAAAATACTTTTGGACTCTCATCAAAAAAAAAAGAAGAATGCCAAAGCGAAAACGAGGTAATAAACTAGTCAGTTATTTGTGTTTATTATAGGTACTATACGAGTACATACTAACATAGGTGGAATTTTCCGAATGGGCCCTCCTCCCCCCCTAGAAAAAATGCACTCTTCTTTCAGGAATAAACAGAAAAATGTTTGTCAATTTTGACACCCCCCTCCCCCCAAGGAAGGGAAAACAAGACAAAATTATCATTTTCGTAAACATTTTTTGTTTGTTTTGGGGGTAGGATTACAAAGAGACCAAGATATATAATGCTTATAGAAGCTTGCATCTGCTAGCTAAAATCTGATCTGACGCCTACAAAACGAGTAACATCAAATAATAAAGTCAGTATGGACGATTGTCTCAATATAAACGCGTTATCTGAGATGGCATTATGGTAGATGGCGATTACTTTGCAGGATGAACCTAATAAAACAAACATCAAGTCTTTGTTATTGCCATCGAGTATATAGTAAATGACTCATTCATTTTGTCGTTATTGATATCGTTAGCTGTGACCTTTAACCTTATGTAGATATGCAGATGTTTTAAAATTTGAATATACTGTACGAGTATTTTATATGAAAACTAAATTTTTCTCGTCAAAAGTGAAGCTGAAATAATTTCTAAGTTGTGCTTATGTTTGAATGTTTGATCCATTATTTGCCTCAACTAAAGCATTTATTGATAGATAACCACCATCGTAAATCTAATTTCAATGAAATAAGAATTTGACATCAGAGCAAACAATATCCCATTTATGGGATAACCTTCTTACAAACCTAATTAATATTCGCTTAAGGCGTTAACTCAGTTGGATTTCTGTGATGCACGAGGATAGGATTCTTTGTAGCTTTTTTAGGTCTCAGTTGTAAAAATCTTGGCGAATGAAATATGAACGATTTTTTCAGAGGCCAAGAACACTTTTATATGGTTTGCATAAACTTGCATTAATTGTGCTTCTCCCTTACCGCGTGATTCAGATAGAGCTAAATAGGTATAGTATTTCCCTTCTATAGATCCCCCAAAATAAATTTAATCAAAGTTATTGCATATAATAGTTTTTTCGTCGACTTGCTCCTCCTTTATTCAATTTGTACAAAATATTTACAGTTTGGTTAGAAATCCTTACTTTTATAACCATTCATCTATAGTCTGTTCCAGTTAACAGTTCCATGACATCAAAATGCTTAAGCCAATGAGAAGAAAGTATTTTTTATTTCAACCGTGTTTCAACTTTCAACCAATCGCTATCTTCAGATGCTTGTGACGTCATAGAACTCTTAAATAGAACAGACTATATTGAAAAAAAAAAAAATCAATTTCCACGTGTATGTTTTCACACACAATCAACCGTGCACAAAATTTCAACGATAGGTATAATATACTCTAAAATAAACCTGGTAAATCCAACAGAAGAGCTCAAAATATTATGGTACTCGAAAAGGGGGCAATGATGTAGGTGGGACCCACCTTACAGGTAGCCTACGTTTCTGAATGAATTCAATATTATTTTTTACCGACTTTCACTTCTTATTTCTTTTCACTAAAGAAAAATATGAAAATGGATATGCCTAAAACTAAATCTATTTGAAGGATAGGCTGAAACACTCACCAGAAACATTACGAGCTGAATTGCTTACAATCCATCGAGCATTGTTCACAGTAAAACTGATCAAAACCAAAGATAGAAACGACAGCAGCATCCACGATATGCTGGCCAATGTGAATACAAATGAATACATCTGGAAAAATATGTGTGTACACGACATTATTATAGATAGGCTACTAAGACTAGTATAAAAATATGAAAGAAAAAAAAAATATAAATTAACACCGAACCATTTTGAAATATTATGTTTAAATCAATATAAAATTTCAATTTCAAGACACTGATAGGTATTAACATACGATACAATGAGCTTCTATGGGTTTTATAATAAACTCACTACCATGCAGTAGAACTTCTTCCACACTTGGAGAAATATTGTCGAATGAAAATTTTCTGTTATCCTAAAATGCGTGCGATTACTATCTATGGTGATGGAAGGTGAAAAAAATTAGAAAATATGTCGATTTCGGCTGATTTTCTACTTTTCTTCTTGTTGTTTGTGATTCCAAACAAGGAAACAATTGGATACTTTTTAAGGCATACACATTATAAAACCTTTTTATCTATCGGCAAAGTCAACAGACGTTTGAATTTTTGCACATTTTTTATGAAAAATAGTAAAAATTCTCACAAAATTCAACGAAATCCTCCAATGATGTAATAATTTAATTTTCCAATATTATTTATTCCTTACTCTATCATTCTGTGTCTTTACATCACACCAATACGTTTTAACCTTTGAATACAGTCCGTGTTAATTCTGTACAGCTTCAAAGGTCTTAACATCATTCAGTGTTGCCAAAAAATAAAAAATAAAAATCGGCAAAGTCACGCCGCAGTCTTCGCAGTCTACGTTTAATACAATACAAAATTAGCCTTTTGTTCGAAAGTAATCAAATAATTCAATCAACTCATGAGTCATGAACCAGGTGCATTTCATCACAGAAAGTGCCCTAAACACGCCTACATCAGGTTAACAAAATTATGAAATAAAATTGCTGTGTAATGAAAAATAAAACATTGACTTGGTTAAAAAAAGTGCGGTAATTAGTACCCAGAGAGTAGAAGAAACGACAAAAAAAAAGTGAGCCTTAGGTCACGTTTAGAGAGGGGGACAAATTGAAAAAACTTTTTTAATCTAATTACAGAAGTTGGGCAACAGTAGCATCGAAGCGACTGTTCAATGTCAAAAATAATAAAAATATTATTTTCCATCTCGGTGACATAATTATCTTCATTATTATTTTTTCTTCTTTTCTAAAATCAGTTTAGTTTTTGAGAAGCTACAGAATCGGGGAGTGGGAAGTCCTGTGTATTTAATGCAGTGAAACATAGGATACAGAATATAATAATTGAACGTAGGGAAACGTTGATTTAAAACGAAGAATGAGAAGAGTTGGGGGAAAACTGTTTTATAGTCGAAATCGTTGTTCGTCAGTTTAGGAATACAAAACTCTGGGAATAGGAATTGTCACTGTTGACTTGTTATGGTCGACCAATTATCGGCTCGAAGTTGTAAACTTAGTTCGTCGATTTTTATTTAGGTTATTATACAGTTGATTTAATTCGTGTCAGCGGAGTAGAATCTCTAAATTAAAATATAGATTCGAGAGAGAAAAAAAACATTATTCATTGTAGCCTTTGTATCGTAGGTATCAAATAATCCCTTTTCCATACTTTCTCAAGCTGTAAACGATAACATTTTATAAAAGCTTTTATCCATACATTGCTTTAATGATACCCTTTAACGACCAAACGGTGTTATTTTTTACTTCTTGTTTGTAGATATTCTGTATACAGTTTATAGATGTAGTCCGTAAAGGAAGACTGAAGTGGGTAATTATTGTAGGGAGAGAAAAGAGGGGGGTGGCTGACGAGAAGTCTGGAAACTAATGAAGGCTACCTACCAACAGAGTTTTTCATTTTGTTCTTACATTTATTTATTTTTCACTTTTTGTTTGAATAAAAATCAAAGGTTAAAATCCTCGGTAACAGAGCTCTGCAGTTCTTATTTTTGACTCTCTTGAAGCTTTCAAAAAAAAAAAAAACAATCTCATTCAACTCGAGGGTCGTTTATAAATGAACTATACTTTTTTTTCGTCTTTTGTATGGGGTTTATAGCAAATTCCAATTGTAAACTCCATCCCCTCCTGATTTTTAAATATATTTATCAATGTAGAATATGCATAGGTCAAAAAAATAGCTAGCTATATTATCTAGAAGTGCTTCATGGTTGAAGAAATGCCATTTATTGGAAAACGTTGGAGAAAATTATTGAAAGATAAATAAAGCACAATTAGGCCCACTCCTTTCTAAATATTGTATTGGGTGACTGAAATTTTTCTTCATCGATGGTGTGTCTGTGTGCCTATAATTGCTTCACCTTGGCATTACTGTAAGTTGATGCAAACAATTTTCAATTTGTACCCACTGAACATACGTTCAAAAATTTTCAATAGCATCTTAACTATACACGCGTTTGGTGTTTCTTCTTTTTTTTTGTCTTCAATTTATCAACCTACGCAGCCCATGATAGGAAACAATTTAGACTTACCGTTTTCTATATTTCAATAAATTCCGTTTCATTTCGAAATAAAAATTTGAATGACCTTCTTTTATTCATTTAGGTATTTATTTAGTCGGTAGGATATGTTCATCAATTTTTTTCCACCCCATAAGTAAGTAAGTATACTTACACATTGTTTTCTTCTGATCTTTTCAAAATATTTCAATTTCGGACGTAAAACACTAATGTAAAATCATAACTAGAGACCGGATTCCTTGGCATTTGTCACTTTTGTTCCTGAAGGGGCAGGAGGGTAATTTTTACATATTATGAGCACAAATTGGGGGAATAGAACCCAGGAAAAAATTTTTATTTTGCCAAAAAATGCCAAAAATGAGAAAAATGCCAAAAATGGGGAAAATGCTAAAAATTGCAGATTTTGCTAATTTTCACACTTTTCATTAGAAATCGTATCATTGCATCACGCATAAAATCATTGATATAGTAATTCATACTGTGCATCGCACTAAATTGGTCTCGTCTTTTCTGAGTACAAAAATCTGTTAACCGATAAAAGGTTCAATTTGAAGGAAGGGAACATTGAGAAGCACCTCATTGTGCTGCATAACGATAAATTTTTCTAAAAATATATTTTCCTTTATCTGTGAAATAGAATTTTATTACTTCTTTACTTTTTTGTTGCTTTTGAGGGGTTTTTGTAGGTTACTGCCGAATAATGCCAAAAATGAAGTTTTCAATGCCAATTTTTTCACTTTTCTGTGCCAAGGAATCCGGTCTCTAATCATAACATATTATGGCCTTGCAGTGATGTACTAGTGGGAGGGGGATTTTCGGGAATTAAAATTCCCATTAAAATATGCATCAGAAACTCCAGTGCCCTTGTGGTATTTGAACACCAGATTTGGCGGTTTTTTTCGTCTCTTGAAGTTAGTGTTTTTTTTTGGCGTGTTTTTTCATAAAATTGAAAAAAAAATCAAATTTTACATTTAGAACTATTATAAAAAAAAATGGTTGCATTTCTAGCTATAAAGGAAAAAATCCAAGAATTTCCTTATCCTTGTTTAGGATTAAGTATAAAACTATGAAACAATATTAAATTTCAGTTTTGAAATTTCTGCCGGCCGGTAACTCCCTAGATTCCAAAAATGGGTCACGGTTAGCCTCCTAACTTCTCAACGACCTCATCCGCAAGATTACTAACTGCTTCATCAAAAGAATGCTTTTATACCATAGACGTTGAATATTTTTGTAACTACATAAGTATATTAAAACAGTCAACTGAATTTTTCCAGGGTCAAACATTTTAATTAAGTAGGTATTTTGGACGACTCGGACTTCTACTTTTTAGCCGGTTTGTCAATCATTCATCAAATTTAGGGCAATTAAAAATCTTTTGTTTCAATGTCATTAAAAGAGAATAGATAAAATCTTGGTTAATTTGTTCCTTACAAATCCAAAACAAAGACCAAAAAAAGAGAATTAATTAAAAACACAATACGTACTTTTAAAAATTATAACCACCAGAATAATTCGAATTTTATTGCTAGAACGTAATTTAGAACGAATTAAATTGAAATTCTGCGTATATCATAACGCACAACCGACACAATATTTAAAAACATGTTACTGGCACTCTGACACTCAGGTTCTGGACAGTCAAAAAACAAAAAGAAAAAATTACTACCAAACGACGACGACGTTCCCTATTACCGTGCATGAAAATGTTCCACAAAACATGCGCAGTAAACAAAATTTGTGTTATTTTTCCCTCCGAGTAATAGGTAGTTCGAGAAAAATATAAACGCACTTTAGAATCGTACCTAACTACTGAGTACAGAACTGCAGATATTAGATGTATTCGAGAGAGAATCGAGTAGTTCATTAAAAACGCGATTGAGTAACAATTTTGCGTAGTACATGAAAAGACCAAGGAAAGACATAAAAAACTGGATAATTCATTTCGCCCACGATTGTCCATGTATTTGAACTCGGCGACGTCGAATATAATATTCCAGTTTATGAAGGGGAAAGAGAGGAGATTGTTTTTTTGCCTCGACAACCCACTCGAAAACCGCTCCTATATTTTTGACTTTATTTTTCGAAACGCACACAACAATTAAGATGGATATTTACTGTACAATATAACATACTTTTAATGCTTCATTAAAAAACTTCTTCGTAAACAATACCAGAATGTTTCTCGGTGTATTTTATTCGAATATTTAGTCATCTATAATATCGTAGAGACAAAACAATCGAGTTATAAATCTCCGAAATAATTGTATTGAAAATATATTGTTACAAAATGCAGTATTAAATTAACAGCCATTTACATTAAAAAGCTAAATCCATGCTACAAATGGCATTTTTAACCTTATTAAATAGCGCCGAGTTTGGATTCTCTTGAAGGAGTCCGTGTAATTTAGATACATATTGATCGATGGTCGTCGATGTAGGCGTTTCATTGGAACCTAAAAAATAAAAAATGAATCATCACTGTTTAAAGATATCTCAACTGGAGTATAACATTGTTCGAAATTGAATATTGTATCCTATTAAAAAAATGAAACATACACACAATTGGGAATTGTTCAATACAATGAAAGATTAGTTCGAGATTTTTTACACAAATTTTATTTCGGAAAACAGCATCTCTCAGCTCCAAAGTATTTTATTTTCAGCTAGAAGCACTTTGAAATTCATTTCTACAGTATTTAGAAGCTGAAATAGTTTGAAACAAAGAAATGGACATGCTCCCTTTTAAAAAATAAACAATTCATAGTACAGGGTCTTTCACAATAAACGCTCAGGAGAAATATGTGGTTAGCAAGGGTTTAAAACTATTTTTTTCTTTTGTTATCGCCACCACTGCTTTCTCCCAACCATGACAATTCTCACGTGCTATGGAATGACTTAGTTCAGTTTGATTTATCGAGGATAAATGTATTCTTCCAAAAAAGTATTTTTTTATAATATAAAATACGGAGTATTTTTTTAAATAGGGCTCATCAGAAAAACGAATTTTATGATTACGTGGAAGAATTTTTTACTCAAAAAATGATACCACTGTATCCGCACAAACATAACAATCAATGCAATCATAAATACACGGGGGTTCCACTACAGAAATGGGATCTTAAGGTGAAAAAAAAATTTTTATTTCTTTTTTTATGCTCTAAACAATAAAAAATTGAAAAAATTATTTTTCACCTCAAGGTCCCTTTTTGGTATGGATACCCCATTATGAAATCGTCAGAGTAATTGTCATGGTTGGGAGAATGCATTGGTGGCGATAACAAAAGAAAATGATAGTTTTAAACCCTTGCTAACCACATATTTCTCGTGAGAGTTTATTGTGAAAGACCCTGTATATTGGGTTAACGAACGACCACAGAGAAACATACTATTCTATCATTTTTAAGAACACCCTATAGAAAAGTATACTACACAAAACTTTTTAGAAACTATATCATCTCATGAATTATAAAAATGTGGATTAGCCTTGTCAATAGGGCAAATCAATAAATTATGACACATACCACTGAGACGGACAAAAATTAACCTCAGAGTTCAGACGTTATGACAGTTCAAGAATACTTTTAGCGAGTAAAACCAACTTGATTTTTAATTATTAAATGTGAGACGAAGAAAATTGGATGACAAGTGAAAAAAAACACATTTTTTTAATATAAAATATTTTATAGAAATAGTCTACTGCAGCATTATTATAGATCATAGAATTCCTGACGAATGAAAATTTCTCAACGATCGTACTATCCAAGCGCGAAGATCGAATCTACAGGAAGCTTACTCGCCTAAATATGCCCTTAACACTATATTGGTTGAGAAATAATTTTCCTTTTTTTCTAATCCATAAAATTGAAATGAAAGCAACTTTATCGCAAAAAAATTCTAGCGCAGCAAGTTTTCAAATGGAACCATTGAAAGTCCATGTTTTAGGATTATGCATAAATTCAGAAAAAGTAAATTTCTGTCAGAAACCAGTCAGCAAGTTCCAAAGAAAATTAAATATTTTGAACTTTCAAAACCATTTTTTTCAAAAACAAACCAACATACCAATATATTGGCTTGAGAGAAAAGTAATCTCACCATTGAAAGGCTAAAAATAATTAACTAACGAGGTTGTAATTACCTGGTAAGGGTATAGACGTAAATTGCTCAATAAAACTAGTCCTCATTTTTTGTAAATGCTGCTGTAGCAAATTATTAGATGTCTTTCTTTGTAAAGTTTCTATTTGTAATTTATCTACTGCCTGTTTCATATTATCCAAATGCTTTTCTAAAATCGCATTTTGTTGTTCAAGATCTGTATTGCTTTTACGTAATTGTCGAAGTTCAGCTTCTCTATCTGAAAAATTAAAATCAAAAATTTTGTGAATATTAATTACGATTCACGTCTCGTTTAAAATACATCAGCACCCATACTTTTATTGTATTCCAAAAATTCTTCGGTAAATATTGGAATATCGGAGACTGGAACATCAACATCTTTATCGTTTTCCTAAAATCGAAAGAAGGTATTTATTAACCAATAAACGATAAATAATAAATAAAAATTTCAAATGCTAACATCGTCTGTCGTGGTCGTTGTCGAAGTTTTCATCTTTTTCTTCAGCTTATGTTCATTGAACAGGCGATAAGCTTCGGTTTGTTTATAGGCAGCCATTTCTTGAACATACTTCTCACGTTCTTGTTCAGCTGCGTCCAAATACATCTGTAAAAATGAATTTTTGTCAATAGAAAACCTGGTCATTTGATACAGATAAATGAATGGTGAAATTACTTGTTTCCGGTCATGAGGTAACTGATTCCATTCATTGGCAAGTAAACGGGTGATTTCAACAAAAGGTAAAGATGGGTTTTCTGCTCTAACTGTCTCTCGTCGGTCATTTATAAATCGAACGTATCCTGAAGGAGAAATTAACGTATTAAAACAAATTTTCCTGAGACTTATCCAATTGACCAACAATCTATGGAGAAAGTTCCAAAGTATATCAAATTTCTTAATAGAGGCATTTGCATTGATGAATTCATCAAAGAATCGATGCAGTCATCTGAGATAAATCTGAATAAACTTGTAAAAGTTTCATATTCTTGCTAAAAATCCTAATTTACGCTTAGAGCATCAAATGTTTTTTATTAATTCAAAGTTGATTAAAATAAAGTTAGAACCAGATGTTCTGGAGAGGATTCGGACATGGGTAACATAAAAAGCTGCTAAGCATACTTATTTTATGAAAATTTACCAGACAATGGTTGCCTAGGAGCTGATTGATCCCGATTTGTACTTTTTTTCCTTTTCTTCATCTTTGAAAAACTACCCCTCTTGGTTAAGGAATTCTCGGCCGAATGGGCGACTAAAGAGAAAACAGCGAATAATTAGTAAGTCAAAATTGACGAATGAATACTCGATACTTAATGAGTTGATTCTAATGAAGATATGGAGCAGATTTTACCTGTTGTGTGATTCTGCGACATAGTGCTACGAACTATGAAGTTCTTAAATTGAATGAACAATAGAAATAATGTTTGAAATTTGAATCAGAATCACTATCGTCTATCAGTCTGTCATATGAGGAATACCGGGTTCAAAAGACGTCAGAGATCTAGCAGCAAAGTTTGAGGCTCTGGTCGAACTCTGAGGTCTTGTTGTTGATGATGATTGACGAAGATGGTCTTGCTTGTTTTTCAGAGTTTCAGTGAACTGAATTTAATAAATTTAATAATAACTGGAAAGAGCAAAGCGGCCAGAGCCCTCGTCAGTCACTTACATTACCACGACGCTTCACGACGGCCGACGCCACTAAAAAACGCAACGAAGCGAAAGACAGAGAAAAAATAATAACGCAAAATATTATTTCTCTCTCTCACTCATTACGTTTGCCATGAATACCATTGAAAAGCATCCAGTTCACTGCGCATGCGCCACGTGTAACGAAAAATAAAATTCTAGGAAAAACCAAAAACAAGGACATCCTTCTCCGTCGTTCTCTTTTTATTTTTCGTCTCGTTTCGTTATGTTAAGTTTTTGGTTGTTATTTGATATTGAGGAAAATACTTACCTTTTGTTTTGTACATTAAAAAAAAGGTATTTTAGTATTTTACAGATTTCAACCCTTCTTCAAATCCTTACGACGTCGACGTTTGGAACTTTCTTATTTGGCACTAACTGTAGCGATAATCCGATGAACAACAATGCATTATGTTTGAAATTTGAATGAATCGTAAGCATCAGCAGACACTTATACGTAAAATGAAGCCATAAACCATGATTATTCTCATTTTATCCGATTTCATTTTTATGGCTTAATAGTTAACACCATGTTAATACTTAGTAGGTAGATAGTCAATCTAACCTGCTAATTTGTTTTGAAAATATTTTGTCAAGATTCTGGGCCATTTTTATTTTATTTACATTACATAAGTATTACTATCGGCAAAATAATTATGCCTCAGTGGGAAGATGGTATGAAAATATTTTATGGCTAAGAGTCTGACAACAAACTATAATTTTTGACATTTTTGCAATATTTAAAAAAAAGTTTTTTTCTACATTTGCCTTGATGACCTTCAGTCTCTAGAAAGTTCTATTCAAATTTCAAACCAAAATACTCGGGGCTTCGTCTATGAGAGGTCAATAGTGCCAAGACAGGGACTCCAAGAATCCTATCGAAAAAAATTTTTGACTTTATTGGAGTTGGCTGCGCTAAAATTTTTTGCCTTTAAGTACTCATAATTTGGCATTTTCAGAAATGTAGAGGGAAAATATTGCAACGATTTTTCGTTTTTTTCAACATCATATTTTTTTGAGGAGCGATTTTTCGTATTTTTTCGAATTTTTCTGCGTTGAGGTAATGAGGTGGCACTATTTTCCTTGAAGTATAGCCCCAGAAAGCCTATCGGTTAATTTGTTGATTTCTAATTGTACAAATAGCTTGTTAGCTTGGAGAGGTGTGTCGTGGGCAAAATGATTTTGTATAAAAAAAAAATACTATTTATAAGGAATGTTTCTCATAATTTTTGCCCTACCAGTATTTCACGCACATTTCAACTTTCGAGAAGAGATGCTACACCGTCAGCTTTCAAGAGAATGAGGAAATCTAAAAATTTCAAAATAATCAATCGTTTGACGCGCATGCGGCTTTCTTCCCTTCTCGAAATATTTTTTCGCGCTTGTGTAACTTGCTTTGCGTTAGCAAATGTTAAGGCTATTTCTCTCGAAGGAATGGAAAGCGATTTAATAATTACATGGTATCATATCGTTAGTGGCCAAAAATGGGCTCAATAGTTTTAAGAAGTTTATCAGTGTTGTTAGGATTATTTTTCATATTTGTCGGTATTTTGAAAATCTCCTGCTACCTCAGCAAGGATCTTCACAGGGACTTGGTACGTACGCTAAATTTTATTCATAATTATGTTGTCACCTTGAGGGTAAAGAGTGGGTGAGAGGTTATTCTACACAAATGTCTCAATTAAACATTCTCACCTTCGCATGAAAACGACCGTTGTCAGACTAATACCTATTACCATTTCACGAAAACAAATGGTTAAATTGAAGAGGTCTCATTTGAAAAGTCATATTTAAAAAATATTTGTTCTAAAAATTCACAAAATCCTATGGTGATAGCAATTTAACAAAAATGTAGATTCCTAAACAAAACTGTTTGAAAAATAGAAAAACTATTGCCTTTATCCGATTTCTATAATTGTGCAATTTTTTTTTTAAATTTCTAGAGAAAAGAATACGTGAAATATGCCAAAGTATTCCCCTTCAGCCAGTTATTTGGAGTTAAAGTGCCTGCTAAATGGTATAGAAAGGTGATAGGGTCTTTCGAAATCATTTGCGGTTTCATGTTGGCATTCATTCCGAAAAGTAAACCAATAATGTCAATTTTTTAAAGCTTCTACTCAAGTCTATAAAATTTTGGTTAATTGTAAAATAAGTTTCTAACTTTTTTTTTTTTTTCAGCTATTGTTAAAAGAGTTGCTAATGTAGCATTAATACTATTGATGACTCTTAGTGTTTATTCTCATTATATGGTCAACGATCGTTTTGAAAGACTGGCACCAGCTTTGGTAAGAAGGTTTATTCAAGTTATAAATTATAAAGTACAATTAAATGAATTTATTCACGATAGGTTTTGGAATCCTGAGGTCATAAAATGAAAAATTATCATATTCGCGAGTCCAACTTCTTTCATGAGAGCAATTCTAATAGTAGGTTTTTCGGAAAACCTACTTATAAATGTGACCAAAGAAAGTACACCAGTTTTTTTGAGAAAAAATTCAAGAAGATATATTTTGAGAATCTCTGCTCAAAAAATTAATATTTTTCTTAAAAATGAAAAAAAAAAAAGAAGAAAAAGAAAAAATTGACTCCATATTTTAGGAGAAAGTCTGCTGAAATTCAAATTCCAAATGATTAATGATTAAGTAAAAGATATCTATATTCACTGTAGGTACCTAATATAAATCCAATATCCCGGATTTTTATAACATAACTAATTCGAAAAAATATACAGTAATTTTTGATAATAAATATTTTAACTTACTTATCAAGGAGTTATGATCAAAATTCGGGAAGAAAAAGGTACATTTTCATTTAAATTCTAAATTCCAAATGACTTTCAGGTTTTCTTTTTCATGCTTGTTGGTCGACTCGTGATTGAATGGCAAATCAAGAAGCAAGCACAAGAAATGAATGGCGAGGTAAAAGTTCAGAAACGTGAATGATTACTTTTTTTTTGTTCTATTCTGTTGAACGTACCTAAATGTTATTCTTAATATTGACAACATTAATGAAATTAATGAAGTCAAATTCCGTTGGTGTGCACGTTAATGATTTTTTTTATTTTTCAAAAAATTTATTTAAAATATGCTCAATTAACGATAAATGCGTACAACTATTCAAGAAAAATTTTTAGGGTAACTTCTCAGGGGTATAAATTCATGAACTGGAAGGACAAATTTTGTGGTCACAAACTTCCAATACATGTACATACGTCTTCGTAGCATAATTTTTCAAATTAAAATTCTCCTCAAGAAAATCGCAATGTCAGATATATCGAAAAAGTATTGAAAAGACATTACTTTGCTTCTTGACTTTGTAAATCTGTTCTACAATAAAATAGAATTCAGAATAAATTATTTCATTTTGAAATGAATTTCTTGTCAACAAATTGTGAATTACAATTTTTTCATTTTTATTACTATTTATTTTATAATTTTTTGTGATTTGTTAAAATAATTTGCGTTTATATTATTTATTAATTTCTCTTTACATTTTAATTTTAAAAATTACAAGAATTTTTGAAATATTGCTATTTTAACTTGAAACCTCATCTAGAAGCACAGCACAGTTAGTACATCGAGGAAAGTTTCAAAACGAAAAAAAAAAAGAAGATTTTCAATAAAATTAGTAAATAGTATATTTTTAAATTACATTTTTCCAACTTCTCACTGAAATAATAATGAAATAGTGAGGTCTCCCTGACATTTCTATGGTGTAAGTTATAAATTGATTGCTTACTATATATATAAATGATATTCAAAATGAAAAAATGAATAGCCCCATTTCATAATTTTTTCATTTATAAAAAATGTAAGCGCTAGCCAATACATCCACAAAGCGAATAAGTCTAAAATAACCAAAACTCTTCGGCCATAAATTTTTTATTTTAAGGCACTTTTTCTTTTGCTTTCTTTTTCTTACGTTTCATCTTTTTAATAATAATTATAATATTACCTATAGAGAGATTTTTCTGAAAAAATAAAAAATCATTTTAGTCCAACGACTCCAATTTTAATTTTTTTTGTTAATTCGATTCAAGCGAATGCAAGAGAAGAGCGTTTTCATCATGATATCACTTTTTCTTCACAGAATAATATTTTCTTTTCTTGCCTTCAGACTTTCACGGTCATTTCTGAGGAGATGAAGTTGTAGAAAACAATAAGAGAATATTTGGTTCGTAAAAAATGTGCAAGGAGGGAAACATACGAAGATTGATGTAATGCCCGATTTTGTCAGGTCTCTTTTGTGAATGAAGTATCGAATGAAAAACTAACGCTATGAATTTCAGTACAATATCTTTATTCATTAGGTACTAATATAAATTATTTTCATGCAGTAAAAAAGTCATTAGATCTGTCGTTCGATTTTTCTAATTACGAAACGAATGAAAAAACAAGTGCTTTTTAAAATAAAAAACATAATAATTATAATATTAATATTATGAATTTAAATATTTTCATTTTTTTTTCAAGTTGGTAACGACACTTACAGATGCAGAATACAAAAAAAATAAAATAAATTGATAAGTGTAAAACCTGACTTTTGTAAAAACACGATTCCTTTTGTTGCGTTCAATTTTATTTTCCAGGCTGAAGAACCTGAAGTGCTTTTTGAAGATTATTGATGGCCTCAGGAACATCATCATAATTCAATGCGCTAGAGGCAAACTTGCATAACTTTTGAGCTTTTGCAATGAGTTCTGGGTTCAATTTCTGATTCTCTGCATATTGATAAAATATTTTATTACAGAGATATAAAATGAAAACCAAAAAATAAAGCTAAAAATAACACTTACTAGAAACACTAGTCGAACCTGGAGGAATGGATTGAGGTATCTCTGAGGAAGGCGAAGGCTGTGGATTGTACGGCACAAAGCCTGATGGATTCGGTAATCGAGGTGGTACAGTGGGATGAATACCTAAATCGTAAAAAAAAAATTAATTCGTCAAAATGTTTTTATTATGCAAGTAGCGTAATAATAAAGTGACTAACTTGATGAATCATTAACGACTGGATGAGATGGCAAAGACGCACTTGGTGGGGGTACTTTTGATTCTGCAGGGTCATTCTTATCCACATCGAAATCCATAAATTCATTCAACTCCTTTTCTTCGTCAGTCATTTCACTCGAAGGGCCGGGTGTAGGAGTCACGCCCTTCTTCAAACAATTGTGAATGTACGTGGCTTTCCACTTTGCGTATTTTCTATTCTGGGTAATCTCGTCAGTCAGTTCGCCAAAAGTTGTGAGCACATCCATCAACAATCCGCTGTTATAGAAACATTTCACGACATTCCTGGACAATAGAAAATAGTATATTACAGTATTGTTCGACAGCAAATCTGGTTAATAATAACACAATGCGACAAAAATATGCTTCAGTCGAACTAATCCTTGGTTTTTCAATTTTTTTTTTTCAGGTCTATGAATCTTCATTTGTCAATTTGTTTCATTTCAAAATCACCTACAACTACGCTCATTTCAAGTTAAAAAAGTTGAAAAGTACAAAGGATAGAATAACTTGAGGACTTTATTCATTCAAAATCTTACATGACTTGAAAATCACTGTAACAGTTAAATTTTCAATTATTACTTCATAAATTGAAAAGAGAAGATAGAAAAGAACATAAATTACCTAAATATAGTGCTGCTATGCAGCATTAAAAACATTGTGTATTATTTAAAGGATTTTAAAGACAAATAGGGAAGTTTTTTAATATGTGCTATTATTTGAATAAATTTAGAATGATTTCAATATTAGCAACCAATATCAGGATCAGAAATGTAGTCATGAACAGTCGGTTCTGTTTTTAATCTAGCTTTGATTCTCCGCTTATTACGACTGTGTCCCCCCTTTTTTTTTTACTGTTAGTGAGGTAGAGAGGCCAGGCTTGGTTACTGAAAATTTTAAACTGATAACTTTTATTAATTACCTATAAGGGACTTACAAATATAGGATCTTGTTGAAACGATCGCCAATTCTGTAGTGTCCTGTTACTACCTCAGAGTATCTAAATTCACAAAGAATGATGAACGAAGGTTTAAAAATGATAATCGCACAAATTAAAACGTTTAAAACTACGAACATACGTGGCTCAAGTTGATATAAAGTAAGAGATTACTTTGTAACCACAAATAAAAGGTAAGACGAATAAAACAGCAAACTAAAATCTGTTTCATAAAAATGAATGAAAGACAATATTCTTTGAAAAGCGAAGGTGGAAAGATAAATCAAATGTGATAGAATGTGTAAATGATGAGAAGAACAGATGACAGGTACGAGAATTTAGTTTCGAAGTACTTTAGAATTGGTTATGTGTTTCTAAATCGAAGTCACTTGACTTTAATTAAGGAACTGGAGTGCGTTTTCTAAACTGCAACACATTATGTACTGAGGCCGAAGCATGTCTTTCCTTCAATACTGATTAATGTTATTCATACTTGTTAAAGTTCGAAGATCGGTCCATATTGTCAGCCCATACAAATATTTTCATCGCATAATTTTCTAAGTAAGCTTGAGCAGCTACTTCACTAGTAATAGATTCATTGCTTTGGGCAGCTCTCTTTGTTTTCTCCAACCATTCCATTAATGACAGTAAAAATCCTTTGGCTTCATCTGATTTCTTATCGATGGTCAAAGCAGTTTGAAGACTGTAAAGACGGCCTAGAGAAAAGTGATCAACGTAATGTTTGAAATAAAAAAAAGAAAGAAGTGACTAATAAAGTATGACTTACACCAATAACTAATAACAGGTTCGCGTTCATCATGTTCTTGGGCAATTTTCAAATATGGTTGAATAGCACGTAAAGTGGCCGGGCAGGGTGGCAGTTGAACGACCATCGTAAGATTCGAAAAATTTCGTACGCAAAACTAACTAATCAAAATTAAAAATATTATACTTCTCAATTCAACATGATATAAAAATCTAAAATTAAATAAATATTATTGCAGACTATAAAATTGGTCTTAGGCTCTTGTCTTGTCTTCTGTTCTTCGGTCTTCCTTTTCCGTCTTTTATTTGTTTACGTCTTGTTTACGTTTAATTGATAAAATTTTCATGCATTTTGACAGTAGTATTGGACTGGATGATGACTGGTTAATAGTTGATTACACTAACCTACACAAGAACTTATCATAAATTTTGTGTAGGCTGATTCAGGTTACTGGGTTGATTGTTGAAGTGTTTGAGTACAGTTTTGAAATTTGTCTATATTTAACGAATTTTGAACTGTTTTGAAAAGATTTTCACAAATTTTCCCCCTGTTTTTCGGAAATCGGAATTTTTATTTAGCCGAAACTCAAATCTCAATTCTCAAAGCAAGTTCATATTGACATATTTTTCGTAATTTCAACTCGGTGTTTTTCTTAAACTTGGATAGTTTGATTATCGAATACTTTTCCTGTCGAATCGTGGAATTTCCATTTTAAATAATATAATTATTTCTTCGTCTTGATTTACAAATTGCGTTCGTATTGACTGTGATAAATTTGTGCTCAATTTCTCATTACTGAACGATGGCGGCAACCATCCAAAAGACTACCAATGCGATTACCCTGAAAGGATCTGTTAAACTAATTACCGAATATTTGAGTAAGAAATTATTGATATGCTACGCAATGTTAATTTTCATTATTGATATTTCTCGCTAAAGAATATTTTATATTCTCAACCTAAGGTTGCTTCCTGCTGTGAAGTTCTGTAACATGAAAGTGTACCTGGATTATTGAATCAAAATGTTTTCGTCTGTAGATAGTTGGTTGTGAAATAGTTTTTTAATTTTTTAATGTTTTTTTCAGACTTCGGCATCCAAAATATTTTATATCAACGAGGTGTTTACCCGCCAGAAACTTTCAGAGCAGAAGAACATTTCGGTATATCGATTTTGATTTCCACCAATCCTAAAATACACGATTTTCTACAAAAAATTTTGGGTCAAATGAAAGGTAATTGACTACTTTTCATCAATTTCTCATGTAATGAGAGTTCATTCTTTATTACTGTGTTCATTTCATCACTATTCGTCTGGAATATGTACAGGTTTACTACTGTAAGTTGCAAAATATGTTCATACTTTGTTTTATTTTTCAGAATGGCTTGTGAAAGAACAAATCCAACAATTATCATTAGTTATAACAAGTATCAGTACGAAAGAAACTTTGGAGCGATGGGATTTCAAAATTGAATACGATACTAGGAATGATGGTACGGATGAGGTTACTGGTAATAAAGATATTAAAATCATACAAAAAGAAATCAGAGACGTTTTACGTCAGATTTGTTCTACCGTTAGTTTTTTACCCTTACTCGATTGTCCATGTTCATTCGATTTACATATTTATGCAACGCCAGAGGCGGAAATACCGGACCAGTGGGGCGAAAGAGGTCCGTGTTTTATTTCTAATTCTGAGGAATTACAGCTGAAATCTTTTACAACGTCTATTCATCGGATGAATACCATTGTTAGTTACAAAGCAGACTAACTAGGATATCATTATGCTCTTGTCAATCACTTTATATTACCTCTTTTATTAATAAGTTTAATCAGTTGTACATAATTTTTTTATTTAATTTTATAAATATTTTTTATCGAAAAGCTTGGTTATTATCAAAGTTAAATCAAAGAACTACATTCCTTATTAAAAATAAATGAATGAATCGTGTTTGAGTTACTCCATTCATTTGTTGTTTTTCTTTTAGGCTGTCTGAATCAATGTATCAACTAATATTATGAACAGTTGCTGGATTTCCAAATTTTTGAAGTTATCGAGGTAAGCTTTGAGTGAAATATTGTGTTTTGTAAAGAAGATGAAACGAAATAAGATCGTAGAAACAATCTATAGCTACTGATAATCCCATTATCCATTTTTGTCATTGATAAACCAGACTTAAAACTCAAATTTGGTCCGTAGTTTACAAAATAATTATATTAGGAAAAATTTGTTAAAGAATTATTGTGCAAAAGTTTTTCGAAAAATTCTGCCAAATGAGAAAAGTGAGGTCGTATAAATATTGATTTAGACAAATTCCGATCAATTTTCATAAAGCAAAAGATTTTTTGAGTCAAATATTCTCATCACTTCCATCTTCACAATAATCCGGAACCGTGAAGCGGACGCTCAAATGAACAACATTTTTTTGAAAAGCCGTAGCTCTCAGTCAGACTGGGTTAGAGTTTTGGATGGAGGCAAAAGAGAAGTGTGAGCAACCTATTTTGAAGCATCTATTTTCGAATTTTATTTTTATTAAAAAAAAAAATTTTTTTCAAAAGGATAATAGAACCGAAAATATTGCCGGTGCATTTCACGTGCTGAAAAGTACCGGGGCGAAGTAGAGAGTCTTATGTCCATGAGTGCTCCATGAAAATTCGATGATGCGCCTCAGAGCTCTGGCTACACAAATATTTTGGAACCTGGAGCTGGAGTGGAGCTTCTTGTATTATTTCCTTAAGCATATATATACATAATATTATCAGCATAGAGTTCATTAAAAGATTTGTCCACTACTTACCAAGAATTGAAGCTCAAAACTTCTGATTTAATGAAGGACTGCGATGATCTTTTTCCGAAAATAACGTGGCAATAGGTCTTTTCGGAGAATTGCAAATTCTTCAAAATTTGCAGAATTTGTAAGAAAAAGTTGCTACATAAACGTATTCGGGAAAAATTTGCAAATTTTTGCAGCTAAAAATTTGTGTTTGGGCAACTGTATAAATATGCCACTGCAAATCGCTGCGAATTCTGCTGGATCTCGGACCTCCAGTAACGTTTACAAGATTTACAGGGTTGCAAATTAGAAAGTTGCAATCGGCTAATAATATTATACATAACTTCCATAATTTGCTCATTCCTCCTCTTTATTAGAAGAAAGGCCAAATAATTTCGACGAATCAGAATCATGAACATCTATCTAAATTTGTTTTTACATCCAAATGAAAAATTATTTATTCACTTTAGAAATCTTGAGCTGAGCGTATGGTTGCTGATTTTTGCAATTTGAACTTCTTCTGAAAAGGCATCCTCAGAAAATTAGGTTAGGTAAAAATTTACGGTAAACCATTTATAATTTTAACCTTGGAGAAAGTTTATGAGTTTTCAAAACCCCTGTTTTTAAAGAAAAATTCACATTGACCAATTTCATCACCAAGCAGATTGTTATTTCTTTTTCGGAAGAGAATAACTGGTCCAAATTTCAGCAGAGAAAAAAGGGGTGCGACGTTCTCTATTATTTTTAATCCTTGTCGATAGAATGACGTAATTATTCCCTCCCCCTCACGATTTTAAACAAATAAATAGTATGATTTTGAGGGTTCGTTTTGTTAAATAAATATTGGATTCGATTTTAATTTTCATTGAAAAGAAGAGACAGATTGATCCAGTAAAATGATGATCGTATGAAAAATTTTCGAGTCAAATTGAAATTATTTTTATTCTGGAACTGCCTTGTCTCCAACTTTGCGAAACGTAGGTATTATTCAAAATTAGTAAATGAATAATAAAGCAAATGTATTACTCATTGGTTTGTTTCATTTAAAAAGTGCATGATTTCATAAGGATTTGAAGAACATGGTTGGTCAAAAGAAATCTCAATTTAATTTTTGAACTTTGGTTCAATTGAGCGGTATTCAGACATTATTCATGTTAATGACTCACTTTTGAAAATTCATGCTGTATTTGGTTTATGTTTTGTGTTTTTTGTTTGTTTCTTTATTTGTTGTTTTTAGTCCTTTTAATCTCAAATTAAGAATTTTGAAAACTTTACTGATAGCACCTTTTGGAATCGGTTTATAATTTTATTTTTATTGGTTTCAATTCGTTCTTTACCTGTTTTCAATTTAACACTTCGCACTTTTTGGAGTTTAACTCTTAAATTATTTATTATTTTTCATATTTTATTAACAGAAGTGGATATCTTTGTGGTAAAATTCATCCTATTGGCAGGGGCCTACCGAGAGGGGGCCTAGTCAGTTTTCAAAGTCGGCAAATTCTCCAAAATCTTAATCAGTCGGCAAATTGAGAAATTGGGAGATAGCCGCCACCTATTTGCCGCCTAATACTATCCTCAAGCAACATGAAAAATTTTTTTATCCATTATTACTGTACTCGGCAAATGTTTGAGATGTAGTCGGCATTTTTGCAATGCTCTCCCCTCCATTCGAAGAAGGCTCGGTAGGCCCCTGCCTATTAGTTTCTTGACACGTCATGTTTTCTGTTATAATAAAAGCATTTCCAATTAACTAAATAAACCTCGCTTCCCCTTTTTCATGAAAACATTTTTGCGGCTAATTTCTTCGCGGCATTATTGGTTTATGTATTATACATTTTGTCAACCATTTGAAATGTGGCTTTGGCTGTCAAAAGCTTTCAAGTGATGATTCAAATTGACTTACGAGGGGGGGGGGTTGAAGATAAGTAGTGAAGGTTCTGAATATATCGAGGGGTAAGTATTTGACATATAAGTAAATACCGCTGTGGTTCTTTCTTCTTTTTATCCTTTGTAAGAACGAGATTTGTTTTCACATGTTTGGATTTCAATAATGAAATTAGAATTTGTTTGTGCACATTTATAGTTCGATGTAGATATCGGGATATTTTTTTGAAAATTCTGATTCATTCATCATGGTTATTAAGATCTTTGGCTTGCCGGTCAAACGACTTATGAAACGTAATTTTTATGCTATATTTTTATTTTTTTATTCAATTTCTTGTACCTCAAAACAAAACCCTCACTGATTTATGACTGTTATAAAATAGCAGACCTATTAGATGCTTTTCTTTGTGATGAAATTATAGTATATTTTGCTCACTATTAACAGTTCTCTTTTTTGTCCGGTATGTAATTATTCAAGTTCCATGAGTGTCGTAGTATAAGTCTGAGATGATCGATTTTACAAGCATGGGTGTACCTAAACCTAGTTTTGATTTTGCCTTTGCATGAATCATGAATAAAAAATCGAAAACCATTCATACTGGTTACTTCGCCTTGTCGCATTGGTACAGTAACAATTTTACGCTTCGTTGTTATGCAAAAAATGAAAATTTAAAACGACCAACCGTTAAACCTATAATCTTCGGTATTAGAGAGATCGCATTTGAATTCAACAACCCTTCCGTGTTAACACTTGATTATACGCGTGTCACATTAAAGGATTTAGCATTTGTTGAATGAGTGATCTTTTTTTTTCCTATCACTTCTCTGTTCCTCTTCCTCTATGATGCTGTACTTTTACAAACCAAAACAAATCATGTTTTATACATTAATCTTTCGCAAAAAGCGATTACTCTTTTCGTTTTAGTTCCGGTGTCTTTTTCTTTTTTTCACTCTCAATTTTTTTTTTCATTCATCTTTTTCATTTTTTGATTTTTTTATTTCGACTCTACCCATACAAGGAGTAAACTTTTTGTGGAAATGAAGTTAAATTTTCTCATTTTTTCCGCATGTTTCCCCATTGATGTGGAAAATTAAAAACGTTACCCGTTAATGAGTTATTGTCCTCTGTTGAAGTCATGACGTTATAGGTTTACCTGCTGACTGACCAAAATTAAATTGATTTTTTTTTTCATCGTGTTCCTATGCCATAAAAATTCAATATTGTTGGTATTTTCATTAAAAATAGAAGGCATTTTTTTCACTTTATTTGGCTTTTTATATGAGACCTATTATCATGCATTGTATTTGTTGTCGATTACAATAACTCACTAGTTGGAAATTGTTTGAAATTGGGTCCGATGTAAAACGTTTCTTCATTTTTTACTTGATTTTCACTGCTAAAAATAGGGAATCAAAATTGATGTTAACATCGAGTTTATATTTTTCCCTGTAGCCAAACGGGGCACGTCATTTTTGTTCCTTTTGCATCAGAAGATGGCCGAATTTATTGTCAAATTGTTTCGCACGTGGTTTATGTCGCAGACTTTTTCATCCTCACCCAGGCCCAAATAAAAATTTTGTCTTTACAGAGCTTTATTCAACTTTTTTTTAGGGAAGAGAGGACGTGGTTAATTTTCATTTCGTGCTTTCGAGTGAATTTTTTGTACACCTTTAGTCTTTCAGTCATGTTAATGCTTCGTTGCTCATTCTTCTTTCCATTCACCAATCTTATGTCACTTCAGTTTGCTTGTGCGACTTTCACTTTGCATTATACTAAAAGCTTGAGTCGATTAAAATTGAACATTTTTCAACCTTCGCAAAGCATTCTGAAAAGAGAGTGAAAAAAACAACCATTTTATAGAGGAACAGAATACGCCAATGAATTAAGAAAAAAAAAACTACCACTGCCATCATCGTCATGAATATTGAATCGAATGTTGCAAATGGGAGAACGACCCCTCTCGGGAATTAGTGTTTTTTGATCAAGTACCAGGGTTGTGCTGGTTATTTATTAGTATTCTAAAACCCTGGAGATATTTGCTTTAGAAAGGGAGAAAAATGGTAATGCTATTTTGGTTAGTGGTATTCATTTTTACAAGTAAAAAAGTGAATATGGTTGGAGAATAAAAGATTAGAGAATATGGATCATTTTTTGTCCTTACTTTTTTATCGACTCATCTTTTCAAAAAATTTTCATCGATGCTTTTCGCTTGAGCGCGTGACCTACTTGAAGAGATAAAAAAAATATAGACCAATTATTTTATTACTATTTTTTCTACCCTTTCTGTAATTAAAGGTGTAATGTACTGATCGGATGACAATTAAGTGGAGGTTAACAGCACGTGACTGTGCATTCATGAACACGTGTCTGGCGTTATGTCTGTGAAATCGCTATCCATCGTTTTTCTTTTTTTTTGTTGGGCACAATTAGGGGGCACCCACTATATTATGACCGGTTTATTATTCACTTGTAAGAGAAAAATGGTTTGTGGTGTTGAAAGTTATTCAGATTAATTTTAGCAGAAGTAACCTAATTGGTGTTGAGGAAATTCAAAATGCTTTGAGAAAGTAAGGAGAATTTTACGTAATATTTCATTATAGACACAGGCGTAGCTACAGATATTTTTTAGGGGGACCAGGGCTCCACACATCCCTAAATCCGGTTCACTCGATACTTTTTTTTCTTTTTTTCTCAACACTTTCCTCTTTTAGATTTGATTTTATAGAAAAATATTTTGTTAGTATTGTCCTTGTCCATCCTATTCCTAATATCGTAGTTACTTCTAACATTAAAAGTTTTTATTTTTCACTTTTGTTTGGAGATGGGGCTGAAAACTTTAAGGGGGGTTTAGCCTCCCTCCGGATTTTTTTGCTATGCTAATCATTATTGTCATTTGGAAAAGTAGAATGAAAGACTGAATTTTGTAGATTGTATCATCTTATTTTCGATGTTTTTATTGTCTCTGTTTACTGTTTTGTTAAATCGATGTGTATAGTAACAGCTAGTTTCTAAAATTACCGGTTGATGGATGTATGAATCTGACTTGATTTTTTCGTAAGTACTTATCGAATGTAGGTCATTCATATAAACATTTCATGTTGTATTTTATACTTTCTTTCAAGTGGACATCAAATTCGTTGATCAGCAATTTTTTTCACTTCGATTAGTTCACTTATTAATTAAACACTTCTTTACTGGAACATTAAGTGCTACCTATCAAATTATGCAGGCCAATTATAGGATGCATAAGAATAACCCTCGTAGCTATGTACCGCAGTAATAAAATTAAACCATTTTTGGTTTCCACCATTAAGTAAATATTAGAATAGGTACCCGTCAAACAAAAACGTGATTGAGCGAAATAATGGCTATTCCGATTTGGTAAGTCGCTGTTTGACAGACCCCAAATAATCCGCAACACACAAAGAAGTTAGATTAGGGATTGTCTCGCAGATGTACGCAGCTAATATCCGGAGGCGACAAAACGTTCATGAATTCAAAATAGAAAATGCTCCAGGCTTAACTCGGATTAAAGATTGTACTCTGAATTGGAGACACAAATACAAAAAAGAAGTACAAAGTAGGGAGCTTATTCGATAAAAGTACATCATGTCTGTTCGATAACCTTATCTTACCTTTCTATTTAGTTTTTTAACTGATATGTAAAATGTGAGCAGGCCAAACATAAATTCGTATTTAATGAGACTTTTCTTCTCTTTATGTAAATTTATAGTACCTAAGGCGTAATAAATTTGCCATTACTCATTTTTTTTTTTGCCTCAATTGTTTTTTTGGAATTTATGTGTGCGGTTATCACTAATATGTATAATGTCGAATCAAGATTTGAAGTAGGCTGAAAATGTTCAACTTTATTAGTTTTTCAGTCTGTAATGAAACAAAACTGACAATTTACTCACTCAAGATCATACCTTGCGAAAAGGATAAACTATTGTAAAATTATAATATCTATAATTAAAGAAACCCTACAGTGAATCAATTAGTCAGATAATTAAAAGAAGAAAAAATGAATTGGTCTTATGCAAGAAGTTGCTCTCGTCAGTCCTATGATTTTCTAATACCAATATTATACCATTAGTCTAATTTGACGCTGGTTAGTCCGGTGAGGCCCTCTCTTAGGGCCCATTTAAAGGGGTTAAGTGGTGCGGTCGCACCGGGTCTCACAATTTAGGGGCCCTATCAGGTGGGAATTTTGATCCACCCTTACTACCAAATAAGTTGAAAAAAATTGAAGTAAATAAAATTGGGAGGGGGGCTCATTGCTGATAAGGGACCCACAAGTGATCTTGCACCACCCATTTTAAAATCCGTGTGCGCCACTGTTATTATAAAGCTGAAAAAACTGCTATAAGTAATGTTAAAAATAACAACCAAGACTTACACTAGAGTGAAACTTTTGGTCTACTAATTTTATTTCACAACATGGATAAGAGGGTTAGTTAATTACTCTTAATTTTCTAATTTTCATTATTGTATTTATGTAGTAATTTTTTATGCATTATCATGAAAGAAAGATGCAACAAAACTTGCGTTTTATTTAATACCTACAGCTAAATTATTATACCTATATCTATTGAATTGAAGAAAAAAAAATAATAATAATTTCACTTATATATTGGGAAGTTCAGTATTTTGTTTGGTCAAATCTTTACTGACATTTTGTGACATTAAGTTTGCAGATTTTGCCCTGACTTAGGTTCTAAGGCTAAGCAAGGATGAGAAATAGAATGACAACCTTTCCACTTCAATAACCCAGCTTTTAAAAACCTCCTAAAAGAGTATGAATAAACATTACGAAACCTCTCGAATGAATTTATGAAAACCTCTCATGTCCGATTGTTATTGCACTTGACGATCGATCATTCTGCTAGTAAAAAACAAAAAAACAAAAAAAAAAAAAAAAAAAAAAAAACTAAGAGTGTGAAATAATAATAAAGACCAGAAACAGAGCAGGGATTGAATTTTTATGTAAATGACAGGTGACGCATTGGCTAGCGATTTCTATATGATATTCCTCTTTCTTCCCTTCCCATTTCTCATTTTTTCCTTCTCTCTTATTTCGTCCAGAGTTAGTCAAGTGCTAATTGATCTGAAAACACATTACTCGCTTTGCTCGATGATTTCAATTCATTCGCTTCGCTTACATCTGCCGTTTGTTGGCCAACCCGTCCGAGTTTTGCTTCAGTAGGGTTTTCGTGACCCTAGCTTTACTCTTCACCCCTTATAGGGTACACTAGACGAAACACATAAAAAAGAGTATAAAATACGGGGCTGCGGCACAATACGACCCCCTCCATATTTTAATACATTTTCCATCTTTCTGTTTAGTCGAGTGATTAAGTTTTTTCAATATTATGGAAAACTTGTGAATGAAAACGGGTCCGATGATATCGTCAAGACTTCACCTTCCCCATTTTCGGCTCGGCCTGTGCGGATTTATTCGTAAAAAGTGCCATCTCTAAATTACCATTTGCAATTATTCGATCTACCAAATAAAGAGCAGCTCAAAAGAGAAAGGGATTCGAGAGACGCGTTAAGGCAGATTTATCATGGGGAAAATGGCTAGTATACGTGTATGCCTTGAATATGGTTTGACGAGCACTGGGTAACACTTTTATTCATTTTTATTTATGTAGCAAAATGACGGAGAAGGAGGGTGCATTAAACTAGCATTTTTGCAAAATATTTCATCGTTTAAATGGAATCTGTCAAAATTGGTTTTGTGGGTCTTCAGTGGAAATGAGATTGGAAATGCAGAAGCTAAACAACTGGTTATGAGGTATATAATCATGAATATTAATCTCAAAATCAAAAATTTTTGGGAAGCTACATTTGTACAACGGTTTTTCGATGTTTTGAAAAATGTCAGGGATAAAGTCAGGTATTTTTTGGATTTTTAGGTATCTTTTGAAATTTTTAGCTTGTTTTTTTTTTTATTGTGTCGCAATTTTGCAAATTATTCAAATAATAGATAATATTTTGGTATTGTGTTTTAAAATTAAAATTTTTCTATTTGAAATTCTATAGATCACCTCTTTTATTTTTAATTGCGCTAAAATCCAAATTTTCATTGGAAAACCTGGTTTTTAGGGATTTTTTTCGTCTCCAGGGACTTATTTTTTTTTGGCTCGAAGCAGGGATTTTTAACAATTTGAGTTAGCAACGCTGTGAACACTAAATCATGACACTATTGTGGGTTTCTGGACTAATTTTTTACACTGAATATGGTGGTGTGGTTCATTTCACTTTAAATCCTATTCTAGCCGAACTACTAAAAAAGTATGTTCCCAGAATCGCATCACATTATGGAGTAGGTGTCCATTAGGTTAGATAGCGAAACCAAAATATCAGCCTCCATCTTATTACCAATGTAGATTGTCGATACTTTTAGGAGCAAGTAAATCCTTTTTACCGTCTAGTAGCTGTTTTGCTGTTAAGGAGTTTTTTTTTTACCATAGCTCCGTGCCTGAAGGTTTAGGTTTTTCAGTTCGTAGAAAAACTTCGAATGGCTCTTACGGGGTGAAACCCTTCGTGATTTTTTTCTGCAACTCCTTGTAATAACTAATATTACAAAAGAACACCTAATTTACTCATTCGTGAAATGGCTGTGGGTACGTTCGCAGGTATCACATGAAGAAAGTGTAAGTTTTGCGGGATGGGTCTTTTGTACTGTACATAACATACCGTCTTCATACCGGCATTACTCAAAGGATGCGTTTAAGTGGCTTTTTAATAATATGTACTATAGGTATTCATTGTAGGTGGCTGTCGATGTAGGTTAATCGCTTGTGAGAACATGTGTACCCCCGCCTCAAATTGAAAATGCACTAACATATCCGATTACTAAAGAAACACCGATCTATAATAAAAGAAATGTTCTTTTTAGCTCATTTAACAGTCGTTTCTCAACAATCATTGTTCGCAAAATGTTTGAAAAATGTTGGATTTTTTTACTCTTTTGCAAATACATTTAATTCAACCTTTGAAATCGATTATGAACAAAAGGCATGCACAGAAAAGAACTTGGGCAACTAAAGAAATAATATACTATTTCATGGGTAGATTTTTCAAAGGGAAATAAAGTTTGTGGTCAAGTGAAAGCATGATGTAGTTTTTGCCGAATTTGCCTGGAGTTGAGCCTCTCCGATGTCCAGACAATATTGAATCTGTTCGTAATTAGATCTGATTTTCCAGAATCAAGCTAAGCTATAGAAAATCAAAATAATTCGTTTGAATTAGGTTCCTATTTGCGAACTAATGTCTAATTTTTTACGTATACCTGGGAGTCTCACAGTCAGAACTTAAATGTAATCTCTGAGTAGGGCTACTTATAAACTGAAGAGCTACGTTAGATATATAAGACGAGCTAAGCGCCCAAACCAAAATATTAAATGAGAAAAAAAAACTCTTACATTCTTCATTCCTTGGACCGCACTAGAACAGAACAAGTTGAGCTGAAAACGTTTTGTATGAAATCCTGAACAATTAGTAATTTAGAGGGGTCTTATAGAGAAGAAGCGGCATTAATTTGGAGGCGAAAAAAGGATTAAAATATTGGTGAGTTTTGAGTTTAGTATCAAATTATCTTTTTTCAAACTCTGAATAACATTTTACATTTCACTAAGTATATTTCTTGTCATCCATTAACTTTTTTTGAATGGAACAAATTTTTATTTATTCTGAAGTCGGCATGAAATTCGCTAGTAAAATCGTTTGAAACCAAATATTTGATCCTTTCACAAGTCCATTTCATGTACGTATGAGGCCAACCATATCCAGTTCACTGTCGAATTTTGGTATCCTTTTAAATAAAATTTGTGCATATTATCCTTTTAAATTTTAATGGGTAAGATCATGCGACATCCTTTTTGTTTTAACTGTTAAAATATGTTCTTTAAAATGGCACCTAGCCAATAATTTAATGCTGTTTCTTTTATTTACCGTTTATATGGGTATAGTAGATATTGAGGGTTGAAAATTTGGTATAAAATAAAAACTTTACTCTCATGTTCCTTTTCAAAAGATGATTATTATTTGTCGGTTTGTTGCATTGTATTTTTGCGCAGCTTCCATTTTAAACATCGATTTTCACAGGTACCTATAGTACCCACTGGGTGCAACGTCTCTATTACTTCCTGTTGTTCTGTAATGAATCTACCTCACAATTTTGCAAGTGATCTTTAATATTTAGGAGGATCATTATTTTCCAACTCAGTGCATTTACTATGGACTTTTCATACAATCATTTTACAATGAGTGAAACATTATTAATTGTTGTCTGTACACGTATACGCGCACATTACTTTAGATTTGGTTTCATTTTATTTCCAATCGAAAAACGGTCAGCAAAAAACTTATTTCCGCTGAATTCAAGAGTAACTGTGTGATGTTACAAAATAAAGAGTACTCGAAAATTTTGTATTATTTTTGACAATAGGTTTCTGATAAACAAGTTCCTCTTTTCATTTTTTACGCAGGGTTGTAGGGTTTGTACTCTAGAGACCATAACCAGCCAACCAAATACCACCTGTTTCCATTATTTTACTGTTGTTTCTTCAGCTCTTGATCCTTCATGAAAATATGATGTCGAAGTCTACTCATTCAGAAAGCTTCAGTGTGTTAACTTATTACAGCATCCCAAATTAAAACTACAAAATTTTCTACAGTGTACACTGTACAGCCTGATTTTCCTGTAATTTTTGAAAACACTGAAATTAAATATAGCTTTCAAAATAATCCTATTCTTCCTCAAAAATATTCTAGAAATAGAATCTCACATATAATAATCTTTTGAAGATGGTTTATGAATGGAATGATCATATAAACTGTCTTTGCTGAAACCAAAATTTCATTTTTAAGGAGTATGCCTGAGAGGGGAACCACTTTAGAATTTTGTCACTAACTGTTGCCACATTGCATTACCAAAATGTCGTGCAAGTTAAATAATAGTGAATTAGACATTTAGTTTGAATGAAATATGCGGCTATTATTCGTGGGGATGATTTAGTGTAGAGTCACTGTGTCTATGACTGCCGAATCGTTCGAAGAAATCAATGGCGTCATGTAGTTCTATCGGTAACAACTAGAGTTCGAAAATACCCTAATGAGTTTTTGAATACGAATTAATTTTCCCTTTTGTGAATTCAGTTCGTCTCCAAGTGTGTCTCTTTTTCGGCAACGCGTACAGGTGCTAAAAAAACACCCCTTTCATAAATCGGACACCCTATCTGTTACTGTCACGTGTCTGGTCACGCGATCACATATCCAGCACGCGATCAAAACGTGTGTGGGTACTTTACGCCTATTTTTTTGTTAATATTTCACAGCCTTTTTTGTGGCTTCATTTTCGAGTAAAATAATGATACGGTTAAGCAGCAGAGATTTTGCAGCGACTTGGCACATTCTCTTCAGTGGTTGTGATAAAATAGTGTTTACCATCAACTTCGTACATTTATTTTAAATTGTACGTGTTGGTAATTATCTTTTAGAAGAAGGTCAACAATGAATGTCCGGTATTGGGGTTTACAGTGTCCTACATTACAAGGTTCGTGTGGAACATCATGACAAATAGCGTTGTTTTTAGTGGGTGACCATTTCCAAAAATACGAAAAAGGTAATGTAATTATACACGGTGTCGATTAAGGAGGTGTGATGCAAACGACTTGACGATTACTTTTTTATGACAGACCAAAACGATGAAGAGATGAGCGAAAATTCGCTTCAGTAGAACTTATTTAAAGAGAATTGCGTAGGTTGAAGTCAGTTTCTTGAAGGTTTTGGCTGTAAGTCATAAATCGTATGTCTCATCGCAGTTTGAGATTATAATTTATATCACTCAGCAAGGGTTGAAAGGGAGCTTTATACCTATTTTGAACTTTGAATACGATAAAGTGGATTTTGATTTCATGATGTCGTGTGTGCATATCTGTGAACCAAACTTTCAATTTTTATGATCTACCCGAATGTGCCTACCTAGTTGAAACTCACATTGCATTGCCGGGCTGTAGGGTCTTATTTATGATTAATGGAGGTTGATTTGCTGGAAATTATAAATAAAATCGAGTCGAAGGTAACTATACTTACTACCCAAATATTCACATGCAGAACTGATGCAAAAATTTGTGTGAGAATACGAGGAAAAGTTTAAAAAGTTACATTTTAATTACGATACAATGCGTATCAAATGCGTGACGAATTTTGAAAAACAAGCCGAACTCCTTTTCGACAAAAAATGCAAAAAATCCTCCCCTAGTGAGTTGCACACGTTTTTGGTCATGGGAAAACCGTTTCCGGCAACCGTTTCAAATTCCGATTCGTTTCGTCGATCAATTATTTACACGATTTTGCAGCAAAAATCTGTCGACGTTGAATTAAGTCGTTATAGCATTTACTGCTCACTTTCTGGTAAAATGCATTTTTCGGTAGATATTATGCTGAATTAACTCCAACTGATCATTATTAATCGAATACAATCGTTTTGCTCGTAATCGTATGTAAATAATGTTCAAAGCTAGATATTTCAATTCCTATTTTCAAACAAAAATGTATTTTCAACAATGTTTTTTATGCTCACTTGTGTGAAAGAGGTAGGTAGCTGTCCGTTTTCCCAAATCCATTCTTCTGGCAAGCCTTTTACGAAACCTCCTTTCTCAAATTTTTTTTTGAAATATTTTATCCGGATACTCACATTTGTGATGAAAAGATACTTGCTGACTTTTCTCTCTTTATTTGGTTAATAATTTAGTAACTGGGTAATTAGTATGTTGACTGCAGTTGATAAGTTATAGTTGATCGGTTGGGTCGGTGTGGATATTCTGCGATTGTGTTAGTTTGGACATTTACTTTGAAATTAAGTATTTTAAAGAAATAATCATATGAAACATCATTAACTTTTCATTCGAGTTGATTCATATTTTCCATAGTTACATTAAACAGCATTCATTTTTCAATTAGATAAAATATTTTAAAAGTTGACTGCAGTCTGATTAATTTAATTGTAAGAAACGCCACAAGAATTTGGAGAAGGTCATCGGAGACTTTCAAAAATGCCATCTTCTCATATTGGTTTGAGTCTTCTGAGTTATGACGTAACGTACTTCCTCAATAAATCTGACTATTACTAAATCTTCCAACCATTCACTTCTCACAACTTTTGAACATTTCAACATTTTTAGGGAAACCGTTTCAGCGAAATTTATCACCCTCTTCATTTCGAGCTGCTGGGATGAATAAAATTATTTAAAACCCTGCATAGATTAAGCTTTTTCATTGTAGTAACCACTGACTTTAGAGAATTGTAAATTAATACCACATTTAATGAAGAAATAAAAATAATAAAAATCACCTCAAAAAATTTAATAAAAAATTTTAAAAACCGTAAAAAATCAAGATCTATACAAAAAATATTGGTGTTATGACAATTACGAGTACTTAATATAAAAATTTATCGTCCACGAAATAAATAATATTGTCTCTTAAAAACATAATAACAAAATGAGAAAAATAAAAGTCTATTACACATAATACATTAATACTACTTTACATACGAATTATGTATATGTAAGTAAAGATTTGCTTGTTTTGTAGACACTATACAATATTGGTGACTAGTAACCAGAAAAAAAAAGACTAGATACGTACGTTTTCAGTAAAGTGATTATTGATTAGCTATAAAGCAATGTAAAAAACCAACTGGTCTGTTTTTTCTACCAAGTTCTTTCTATTATAGTTTGTGCTAGTAATTTCGATCTGTTATACATGTAATTATTTTACGTAGGGTACCTGAAATTTTTCTATTCTTATTCTTGTGATATTACTGTACTTCATCTGCTCATTAGTCATTAGCTTACTGCTGTTATCACTATTCTACTGGTAAAATCGTACACCATCATAAGCAATGGAAAATTTGTTTTGGGACATATTTGAATCGATCGTTGGTGGAAAATGGCGAGCAACCGTATTCATTGTAGAAATCCAAATTGGCACTTTTATAGCTCATTGACTCGTGGCATGGGCTAAACTCAGATCCACTCATCGACAAGGATCCGTTCGAATCTTGCTCTGCCCAATCGATATCGTTTTGGCACATATTTTGATGGTAATCATACGAGGAGAATGAGTCGCCAAATCTATGTTCGTCCATCGTGGTCGATAACTTGTGGTATGATTTATCCTCATAACATTCTTCGTCTTTTACACGTCCATCCGACCCCTTTCTTTGCTGTGCTATGGCACAACTACCCGATGTTGAGGTAATCTAAAGAACAACATAATAACAAATAATGTAAACAAAACATCTGCCTTTAATAATACTGTAATTTTTATTTTACCATTTTTTTGTCGAAAAATTAGAGGTAATTTATGCAGATATACAGTACTCGAAGAACCGAGTACACTATTTTTGATGCATTTTTAATCCGTCCTTCATCCAAAAGTAGTTTAGTCAGCTTCTACCCTTATTCGTAATAAAAATTCATAACAGATAAGTCATCTACCCGAAGAGTAATACCCTATCAGTCACGCTATTTTGGTTTAAACAATGGTCCGCATAATGAGGCTTAGGAAAAAAAAAATTATCTACCCATAAGATCTGTGCATGAGTGTATATTTTATTACTTTCTTTATTCAATTAAGTACCCTGCGGACGCACGTCCAGGGTGGCTTCTGCTCTTGTCCAGAAGCAACGTCTGGAATGTAAGGTGCGAAAGGTTTTTGCGGTAAATTTTTTTCCTCCACCTACTCTAAAAATTATGGTCCTTTTTCACCTCGATATTCTATATTTTTCCATATTTCTAAGGACGACATATGGCGTTCAGCTGGGGAAGAAACGGTTTTTTACATGCAGGCACTTTGGTGCTGTTGAATTTTTGGTCATCAGACAACCGTGACCAAAACCTATCGTCGATGCTCATCTTTTGTCTGTTTCGTGAAAATATAGTTACGTTCGTTTTTTTTTTTTTTTTGAAATTCATGAAAATTGAGGGGATCGAGGGTGAGTTTGTTAGAGCGGAAAAATTAGAGCAGATGAAAAATTAGCTCTTTTTTCCGCATTAATAAATTATTAATAATATATGGATTTTAAATTAAAATTAGGCATACGGGATTGGCTCACTCACATGGTTTTTGATGAGAATATTTCTTTTACGTAGATGAGGATGAGTTAATATGGAAATTTGATACTGGTGCAGGTTTTGAGAAATTATTTTACCGACAATACAATCGCTTCATTCTCACCCTCTCCAATACGAGATACTTGCGGCTTTTCAGAGGCGTTAAGCAACAATTCAGAAAAATTTTTTTTCACCTCAAGTTAGATTTTTCTCAAATTTGGTCACATATCACGGAGGGAAAAAAGTGGGAAAAGTTATTTTGATAAGTATCAAGTTTATTTTTCTGCTGACGCGATGGAAGTATTTATATAAATTGATAATTGAAATTTGAACTTGTCAGAGAGGAAAAAGAATGCGGACGCCAGCCAGCTATTCTATAAAGTAATTGCTTCCATTGCTGACTTATTAACTCATCAAGTACTTCCATAAAATTTAGAAAAAATTGCCGAATAACTTACCCTATTTCCATCGGTTCCAATTGATACGGTAACATTTCCAACATTTACAGTGACTTGATCTTGATCTTGGTTGACCATGTGTAACATTTGATTGAGGGCCCAAATGTAATTATGAGCAAATCTTAAAGTTTCAATTTTGGTAAGTTTGGTATCCTCTGGATAAGTTGGTAACACGCACCGTAATCTTTCCAATGCGTCATTCAGCATATGCATTCGATTTCTTTCACGATCATTGGCTTTCAATCTTCTGTGTTTTTTGATTCGTATTACCTTTAAAAATTAAGAAAAAACTAAGAATTTGATTGAGCAATAATAGAGTTGTTACCAGAATGGATTTCTTCCACTTGAAAGTGGTCAGGGGAAAATTCTGGATTAAGTTATTCGAGGACGAACCTATCTGCTTTTGAAATTTTCAAAATGCCCATAGATTGCTAAAAAAAACTTGAAAATTTTCAAGGAAACTTTGCACCCAAATCTGGTCTTGTAATGTTTACTAAGGGAAAGACTCAACAGATTTTGTACTCGTATACTTTCTTCAATGCGTAATCTACCCTAGAGGACTTGAAGCTAGCAAAAATTGTATTATTTCAGAATTTTTATTACCTACCTACCTAAAATTGAAAATTCTCCACATATAAAAAAATTATGTCAAGTTCCCATCATCAGCTTGTATGAACCACCAACATCCCCCCCCCACACACATACAAAGTATCCTAAATAATAGCAACTGTTGTTCCAACACTGAAGAATCGGCAAAAATAATTAATCATCGAAATTAAAGTATCAAAATTTTAATTGCTTTCATTGTAGTACAGAAATCCGTTATTCAATTTTCATTATTTCATTTCACAGGAAGCAAAAAAAGATTAGCTTTTCTCCCCATCTTGTGACTATTTTTTTAAACTTTTTTTGGGAGAATAAGAAAAATGAGAAAAAAAAAAACAGTTAATAATTATACGAGTTATGCTGCTGCGGGGGTGAATGCGCTAACACTGTCCGTTTTTTTCTCTCTTCAAAAAATGGGTTAAGTTTTATAATTGATCAGATAGGAAATAAAAGCGAAATAAACAAGAAAAAAATAAAAGTATAAGTGAATAACAAAAGGAAGTGGAGAGAGATGTAGGTGTGGTAAATAAGCCAAAGGAGTACAATAGAAAAATCACCTGTGTAGGACTTCTGCATCGGGTGCTTCTTCTTCCCTTGCCACTGCGTTTACTTTTCTTAGATGTTTCTTTTTTATCGTTAATTTTACAGCTGCTTTCATCGGAAAATTCTAATGTACAGGAAGTGTCCACAGAAGAACTTGTTCCGGCGTATTCATCTTCTAAACAAAGGCAATTGTTTAATTCGTGTCCGTTACAGCCGTTTGTTGTGGCTTCTTCATCTACGTGCATTGGCATCTGTAAAAATGTTTCAGTCATTCATGACCAACATGAGTGGGTGATTGCAATTAGAACATGTTGAATGATATTTTATTTTGATCATTTTCAAAATTATGTTTTATCTTTATTGATACTTTGTATCGATTGGTTAAAGTGTTTCAGATATTGATAATAATCTTGAACTGGTTTTAGTAGCTAACATTTCTTTTCAATTTTCGATCAATTGAAATAGATGCTATCTGCTTTTACTTTCCGAAAGAATTCTGAATGATTAATCAAAAAAATATTTAATAGGATTTCCCTCAGTTTCATTTCTACGGCAATTCAAATAGGGATTTAAAGTATTAGCGGTCAAAATTTAACTCTCTTTACTGGCGAGGTGACAGTATCATGACAGCAAGCTCTTTTTCTAACCCTCAGAAAAAAAATAGAGGATGTGCGGGAAAAAACAAGCTGACCAAAAAAAAAATTCAGAAAGTATGAAAGAAACTAAAAACGAAAAAACTGCACTAACATCTACCAGACTAATGTAAAAAAGTTTTATCTACTTTTGCTGAAGAAAAAAACCTTGCAGAATCATTTCTACATTTTTTTTTTTTGGAAAGTAAGAAGGAGACGGTGAAACTTGGGAGCTTGCGACTTGTGGCTAAAATTTGCTCTGCCACTGGGTCTCCCTTATCCTTAAGTTTTTGACTGATTTGTGGCTTATATATGGTACCTATAGTACCTGCCTACCTTTTGGATAGTTTTGGATAGTCACGTGGCAAGATTTTATGCCAAAATTTGACTGCTTGATGGAAATGTAAAGTCAAAAATTAAAAAAAGGTGTTGAATACATGTATAATACTATTGCACAAGGACTGAAAGTAAAAAATTATATGACGAGTACAACGTTTGCCAAGCGTGTCAAAGGCAAGCTCAGCCTATTTTTCATTTTTTTGTGCATCAAAAATACTACCTACATATACGAGTACGTATAAATGCTGGAAAAACAATTCAAATTTTTACTTTCATGCTGGAAAATTTACTTTCGTGCTGCAAAATATGAAAGAAAGTAATTTACTCTCTTGTTTAGAAAAGCTTAACTTTTGAAGTTTAAAATAGCGATGTGAGCCTATGTTTTTGATGCATGAAGAATGAAAAATTCGTTTGTGTTTATGTAAGTTAAGTCTCAATTCTCAGAATCTTCAGAGGGGCAACTAAAAGTAAAGGTAGATTATTTTGTATGGAATTGACTAAAATAACCGAGTCCGCAAATCCCCCAAGCTTGAATTTTGGAGAAAATTTTGGAAAATGAAGGTCCTTCTGGAGTTCCTTTTTCCATAGTTTTCTAATAAATTACTTATAAAGTCGCCGCGTCTTTTCTATCTTTTCTCAGATGACTGAAAAACAGTACCCCAGTGGGGAAGAAAACTCTTAACAAGTCCTTTGAGGCGACCCAGCCAACAATTTTAGGGCGTTATGAGTTGCGTAATAATTTTTTTTTAAATTATTTTTTAACCAAATTTTTGAAAAATCAAAAAATAAATAACTAATCATAGTTTTTAAATTATTGCATTATTTTTGAAGTTAATGGTTTAAAAAAGCTCGTTCGGTGCAAAATGAATTTTAAAGTTGAAATACTTAGTAAGTAGGTACCGTAATTTTAATTCCGAAAAAATTTTCGTACTTTCATGTAATTAAGTGAAGAATTCGAGGCAATGATAAAGATTGATATTTTTGTAAAATGCTCAAATAACTTTCCTCTATTGAAAATAATCATCATCAACTCAAAATTAATTTTATTCGACTTGAGGTACTTTTTCATGGAACACATTACAAATAAATTTTTAAATATTGTTTCAAACCGAGTAATTTAACTGCTGACAATATTGTTAAAAATTACTTTTGGACTATCCACAAAAAATTATTGAAATACGAATTTCATAAAAGTGACCCATGGTTATCTGTATTTTATTTTTATCAGGTATCTTTACAAAATGATGTAATAACAAAGTCTTGAAAGAATTTTTTTCAAAACATTGTCCATTTCCTATTAGGTTTGCTATAAAACTGTAAATTTTTGTAAAATATATTATACTTGTACTAGTAAATTTAGAAAAAAGTCTTTGAAAGCCTCTTCCTTTCATCATATAGGTATATTTATACAAGAATAGACTTTCGCAGTTTTGTACTCTTTTCTAGGGACTATATAAAAGTTATATGTAAATAAATCATTGCTGAAGAAAACGTTGAAAATTGATTTTGAAATTAAAAAAATATACGGCTTTAAAAAAATTCAATACCCAATAGAAAATGAAAATTTCGAATTCTTAATCAAATTCATAACATAATGGTGATATAAATTTTTGAAAAATGATCTTAAAAATATTGTATTATTTTTTTATAATTACAGCCAAACATTATTGTATAACTTGGTTGAAAATTGATGATCAATATTTAAACAGGATGTATAAAACACTTTACGAAAAAGTTGGAAAGAACATTTGTAATACCAGAACTATGAACGAACGAAAAAAAAAAAAACTGGTCCTGAAATTATTAAAAACTGGTTAAAATAATGATTATAACAACTTACCATATTATTGATCCCACGACGAAAATGACAACACCACTGAGTTACGAAATACTTTGCACGTTTTTTAATCAAATTTAGAACACAAGAGTCGACAAAGGCTGGTCACGACGCGATCAAAGTAAAATCTAAAAGTAGACAACTTGTAATCAGATAAAAAAGAACCCCAGAGAAAAGTATTCGCACAATGCATTCAAACTCTAGATATCGCCACCGTCGATTGCATGAAAGAGGGTGTGTTGGTTTCGGTGTCTAACTGTATTCGAGCAAGAAGTGGGAAGGGTTTCTCGAATGCTTCGAATTTAGGGTGGTTATTGGCTGTCGTACTTTTACTAAACTTTCTTTTCTGACTTTTCTGATGTAAAAATTTAAAAAAACGATCGAGTTCTCCCCTCGTAAATAGGTAACCTACCTGTCGGAGTGTCAGTTACCCCTTCGTTTTTCGTAGACTTGGAGGACCTATAAATATTTCTTACACGATATTTTAATTGTTAAAATAGCTCAAATCTACTTTTCACTAAAAATTCATATGAAAATCTATAAAATGATAGTTACCCTTCAAATCTGTTGGATTTCTTGTCAGTTTCTATGCAAAAATTCTCTGCGTGTAGCAGTGTCCTCCCTTATCCAAAAATTCAAGAGCTAATTTTTTTTGTGGACAATAAATTTCGTCTCTTCGTCTGAATTTTTAAACGTTGACTGGTTGATGACAAAACGAATGAGCCTTAATAATAGTCACCTGTCTCGATAATTTTTGTTAAAACAGTTTTCGTTAAGGTCCACCTAATTATGAAGGGACTCATTTAACTGTGTAAAACAGTCAAAAAAAGTGTTTTATAAAAACGTAGTGAGAAAGATTCCAGTCGAAAATGCCTTAAAATTATACGCTATAATATTTCTTTGTAAAATATTTTCCAATGACAAACTATTTGTACAAAATTAGAATAGGAACGTTCCATGTCTTACTACGAATCATCTTTACTGAAAATAAGCTTCATCTTTCAGCCTTAGCTCAATTTAGCTAACGAAACCCGAATGCAGTACGGGGGTGTTCCAAAAGTCGAGTGCACTAGCCGAGGGTTGAATTCTCCCTCCTTCAGTTACGAGCCATGCTATTGGTTGTAGCATATTTATACAATGAGCCTATTAGCGGATTATTGAAGTTTTTTTCCCCTCCGCATATATTTTTATATCCACGACCTCTACGCTTTTTCTTTTGAACAAGTGTATTTTCAAGAGTACGGGTCCTTTTTTCGTTCTGTAATCAAATTATTTTCAAAATAGGTTCCTACAAGTTCTAGGGTTACGTCGGTTCAATATATCTTCTGAGAAAATAGATTATTGCGAGTAGATTGATCCTTCGTAGAATTGAAATTTCTGTAGTGTCTACTTAATAAAAGCTTCAAGTTTTTCTCGTATTTAAAACGAGAAGAGTGGTTTCTGAAGACTAAAAGACAGCATTATTTGTGACAAAGCTGTACATATAGGTAAACGAAAAAATTCCCTATTGATGAAGACCGAGTTCCTCAGAAAGTAAATTCTCTTTCCATACTAATTACATTTCATTTTTATTTAAACTAAAGACATCACCTATGCTTTCTCAGCTGAAGTAAAAAAAACAATGATTTACTCCCACAGTTTAGTGTCTATTGTCTGCCGCTAGTGAATATTTCATCTGGGACAACTTTCAAGTGTGTAACCTACTTCTGGTTTAATGAAGGAGCTGTATAGGTACTCGTGCTCTTCATTTTTTTTTTTTTTTAAATAAAAATGCTTTCTTCGAACCAACTTTGAAGTCCTCCTACTATTGCGAGGGAAAAAAAAAACGAATGACTGATAAATTTCACCGGCGTTCTAACGAATTCCAATTAATGTTGATAAAATATGTACAGTGCAGTGCGTTGAATTTGATTTAAAAGAGTAAATATGGAACTAATCTGCATTTCGTTGAAGGCAATTCAGAAAAATTGTCTCGAGCTGTTTGGCAAGTTTTTTTTACCAAGTCTTCCAAAATCACAAACAACAATAAACACTTGGTGAAAAAATATTTTTTTTTTTGTTGGGGAGGAAAATGAAGAATAATGGCATTAACAGGTCTTGCCTGTACATTTCTCTATTCAAAACCTTAGTACGCCCATTTTTAAACATTGAATAATTGTATTAAGCTGGAACCACACATTCGTCTACAATTTTGTCCACTTGGCAGTAAGTAGCTTGACATGTATAGAAGCGAATGTGTGGATCAGAACCATAAATACACTCGGGCCATACTCCATATACCGACATCTCACAAGTAGATTCTTGTATCAAAGTCGATGCAAGTATACCCACTTACACAATTTGTGTTTTCGGCAAGTATTTCTAATACCAGGTAATACTTGCGGAGTACACAAGTGTATGGTTCTAGCCCTACTGTGGTAAGCTCAGATCTCTATCCATTTCTTCCTGAAATTGTAACGATGAAATTGATGGGTTATTTTAAAAGTGAGAGTGAATGTTCCGTATTTTATAAATGAAAAAATCTGAAAAATTGAAAGCGTAAAATTAAATAAAAGGCAGATGTTTTAACGAATATAAAAAAAAAAAGTAGAAAAAAAAATCAGAAAAGGGTTGAACGGTTAAAAATCACAAACTGAGAAGAACGATAACTGATCAAGCGGAAAGAATTATTTATTAAAAATAAAAATAACCGGGTTCTATTATAAGGATAAAATTAATTGCTTTTCTTTTGAATGAGGTACTTATTTATTCTTTCTGTCTGGATCGATTTTTTGTTTAATGCAATATTGGTGTTTGATTAGGTAACCTACCTGTATTAGTAGTAATACAATTTTTACATACATGTGATTATCTTCCTGGGAAACAATTTGCAGAAGGGCTAATTTCCTTTTTATGAGCTTACATGTAAATTGTTTGTAGGTATAAAAATATGTCGCACCGGATATGTCTTTTGTAATGTAAGTATAGTAGAGTATCATAGAAACATGAGGTGTTAATTACTTTTTATTTTTCAATTGCAGATTGCCTCGACAAAGTTGCACGAGTTAAAATTCAGCGATCAGCTCTCAATTTCATTCAATACCAAAAGGTGAGTGGGTACAACCCTTCCTCCATTTCAGTTTTTTTTTTTTTCAATAAGATTTGCTGAAGGATAACAATATAAGATGTTCTCTGTCTTTATTTTCCTCCGCAAAAACAGTTGTTATTTTACTTTGAAACATTTTTCATCTTATAAATGTAGTTTTTCCGCATTGATACCTGTCGCCTCATGTTAAAGTGGTGCCAAAATCACGACCCTTGACCGTCACTTTTGCTTTCATTTGGAACTATGCTCAGATTTCTACGCGCAATTTAACGTTCACTGACCGTGTCTTGTTTTAAAGAATAATTATTTTCATAAAATTCTTGTTTCATGCACCTTTCATTTGGCGAGCCATTTAATTTTATACAATTTGCAACGCCAGCTATGTATCTACCTGTCTACCCAATCGATTAAAAAAAAAGTGTTTCACATAACTTGTTGCATTTCCTTTTTCAATTAGTAAATCGACCATCATTTTTGTCGCCTCTACTAGTCGTTCATCGTGTAAAGGTAATTTTTAATTACAAATTAAGGTCGTCTTTTAAAGAGGTGATCGGTCGTTTCTCAAATTTCTAACGCGAATCGATGTGTCTCTTTTATCGGTCGTTCGTTCCCCTTTCGGAACAGATGTTTCGAGCACAGGTGGCATTTCTCGATGTCGAACTGAATATTATCTGTCGTCAATAAATAGCGGTGTATCGATATAATACTTAGTATTTTGAACTGCTGTTATTTTAAACGTTATTCTTGAATAATTCATTCTAAAAATGGATACACGTATATATTTTCGGAATAAGCCGAATTCTTCCAAGGTAAAAATAATGTGGTTATTTCTTATTTTATGTTTTCTCATCATTGAGATTCATTTGGCCGCGGGTTGATAGTTGTGAAAATTTTGTCGAATCACCTGGATTTTGTTGGATTACATTTCATTTAAAAGTAAATAAAGTGTCTACTTATTCAAGCCCTTCGATCTCAGAGCTTCACCAACTTTTCAAAAGGACACTTGGTATCATTCAGTCGACTCTATTGCCGCGGCTTAAAAATCTCTTGATTAGCAGACTTTTGATTCTAAAAATATTCATCATAATACTGTTTGAAAAGCTTCTTCCTAGAGTCATAAATTTAGAATTTTCTGTAGTTGCCAAGAATAAAAATAAAAAAAATCTAAATTTTCCTATACTTACTAGCATTTGAAATTTGAAATATTTATTTGAATAATGAACAATGTATGGTGCTTATTTCTAATAAGTACATGGAATAGAATTTTCTTGATTGTGAGGCGGTATTGATTATTTTTGTTTTCTTGCGCAATTCTAAATTGAATAGCTAAAAAGAAATTACGTTTTGCTCTCTTTTTTTCTGTAGATTTTTTCAAAGCCCTGTAAGTTTTTAGCAATCGATTTTTTGAAATTTCTATAGTATTTTCAAGTACCTGAACTTCTGAAATTATTCAAGTAATTTTGCTCTGAACATTCCCTCCTTTTTGTTTAATTGATTACATAATTTATAACGCATTCTTGTATCAGTTAGAATTAGTTCAGTTGTTTACATGTTTTTGTTCAAATATCAAATATCGAATATTTCTTACACAATGGTGAATTCCAGACGGAAACAAAATAAGTACCAATTTCCTTTCACTTTTCTCTCGACTGTACAAAACAAGGAAATTTTTAGTTTTTAATGTGCTTTTATTTTGAAAAGAAAAAATCGTTCAACTAGCTCAATAAATGAAGAGAAGAATAGAAAGGTGGTAAAATCCTGGTCATTTGGACCCACTGACAAGCATAAGCCGGATAATCCACGTGTTAAAAAAACCCAACGAGAAAAGAGTGTTCGAATTGAAACATTGTTACATTTATTAACATTCTAAAGAGAGTTATGAATTTTTGCCATAGCGTCCCCTTTTTTACTTCTATATGCGTATTTTTTTTTTGTTCCATCGCAGCATCCCCTATGAATATAGAAAAGGGCGATACAAGTACTCAGAGGGGTTGGAAAAAATCCCTTTCTAGTTGCACCACTACCTTTTCTTTTCTATTTGAATTTTTTGTCAATCTTTTGCAAATAGACCGTGAAGAAAGGGTTTAAAACGAGTTCATAAATTTAAACCCTATCAGTTTACTTTGGTTATTTATAATTTTTATAACAATGGACAAAGTTTGCATAACGTGACGGGGGAGTGAAAACGTTGCTATTATGAAATGATAGAAAATTTTTTGCCCAGTTATCATTCGTCATCCGAAGCTGGTACTTGAGAATGGGGTACAATTTCATTTGCTTTTCTTTTTTCTCCTTTTTGTTTTCGAATTATTTGGTACTTGGAAAACCCTCGGGCTATGCATAAAAAATATGTGTGGTCAGTGAAGTATTATCTGCGTACTCAGAAACTCGTAATTAGCATTTCATTTGTTTGTTTGCATTAGAATATTTGAACACTGGTAACCCTTTTTAATGTTTTGAATAAGTGAGTGAATATAGATTTTTGCTTGTGATGAAATTTTAAAAATTTATCGACAATTTGTTCGGGGTTAATTTCTTAGTAATGAGGAAAAGCTTAAATTTCAGTTTTTCACTCTCATCAAATTTAAGTGCTGTTTCCTTAGGAGAGACAAGTGCGAATATAGTTGACTTTCTTCTGTACAGATAAGTAAATTGTTCACATTTTGAGATCAGAAATTTTTATAGTACGCCGAAAAAAGTTTTCAGGTTTTATTCTTTCCGATAGAGCTGGACAGTACGTTTTGAATATTCTAAAGTGCTTTCACATTTTTACGAGTAGAACTTCCGCTCGCTTGAAGTGCTGTTGTTGTAAGTAGTTCAGAATGTGATTATATCAGGCCCTCTAAGTAAATTCTTTTCCCTTCCAAGGAAAGTTTATCCCAGGAATGGTGAGCTAAAGGAAGTCAATTTTGTCCCCTATGAATTTAATTTGCCCCTTCGTATAGTGCGTATATTTTTTCTTAGCTATATGACTATGTCTTAAGCATAGATAAGGATTTTGGAAAAATGTACAGTCTAGGGTATGAAAAATTGGTATTAGTGTTTAGATTGCAATAACCTTTGAAATATGTCCAACAGATGCTACTTTTACTGCATAGGTCTATGTAGGTTATTTTTAATGACCAATGCCAAATTTTCAAAACATTTTATTAGCAATCAATAAACTTGCTTGTATAATTTATCAGCCATTACACACACGAGAGAACGAATGGTTGCATGTGTTCTCACTTAAAAAAATCTTCCTCATTGCCCATAATTGATGGACGTAATACATTACAAAATAAGCGACGCGAAAAAATAAACTTTAACCGGAATAGACGTAGCGTGAATCATACTTTTCGTATTAACATCTCAATCCTCATCTGCAGCTTTCCATCATTCAAGTCCCCTTTTCTTTTCCTCTTCTTTTTTCTTGTTGAAAATTTATCGAAGGCCATTCTTCTCTATCGACCTGCATCGTGTATTTTTTAATCTGCGGGACATTCTAGATTGCTGTTTTTTAGCCAATTGCAAATGTAGCTGAGTGGTCCACTTAAGTACTGCTTTTTCCCTTATGATGACCATCACCTATCTACATTGTGGAAGAAAGTTTTAGAGTTTTTTCCGCTAAATGAAAGGGTTTATATAGACTTTATTATGAGTCAGGGTTGATATTTTGTAAAGCGTATACAATCTCCGAAAGGGGAGTCCACCGAAAGCGGAAGTTGAAAACCTGCAAAAAGTGCGTTTGAAGTTTTCAACTTTGTATAAATAAGGCATAATACACATACGTATAGTGTACCTATGTATTTTTGTGCATCACAAGTAGATTTACTTGGGGTCGGGGTTCTCCAAAATAAAACTGCTCCCTCTAAAGAAAATAACACTTTTTAGAAGGGGATGGAGAGGCGGAGAGAAAAATGTGATGAATTTGGGTCAACAATATTTCAATCAACTCGACTCCTCCGGAGGTACCTAAAGGAAAATTAAGTCCTTTAATATTTTCCACAAGGAGATTTCTCAAGTTGACCTAATAATGAGGGCCGAAATTACATCTGCTCTTATCTGTCTTCGATGATTTAGTAGTCCATCTTTCAGGTTAATGAAACACTCAATGCGCATCTCGTTCGTATCGTATTATAATTTACATTTCAATCAAATTGTACGTAAAAGGCTATTTGCTGACGTAATTTTACGTTTTACACAGTTATAACGGATCTTCGAATGGTATACTCGTATGCATTCTATGAGCTAATGTAAATACAAATAATAGTCCATATACTTTGAGATCTGTGCGTACCTACAGCTTGGTCGTTTTCGATAAAGTTCACGCCACTTATCATTTTATGAAACTGGTTTCCTCCAGGAACTAGAACGCAATGAACGGCATATCCTCTTTTTCAGACAGTCGTGTATACGAGTGCACCAATTCGTGTTTACAAGATGCCATTTTTATGAGATAGTGCATACATGGAAGCTGTACTCGGTATTTGTCCAATAAATATTATCATGGAGGTTAATTCATGCAGAATAGGCCAGCGAGAATGTAGATCTGCACGATTAATGGTACACTAAATATTTTGTTGGCTCATTTTCGCAGCAGCAGAAAATATGGAAATGACTAAGCCTATATTTCTTTACTTTCCTTTTAATCGAAAAAAAGATATGCGAAGGAGATCTTGTAACGATACCACGGTGTGACCTGATTTTAATATCAGTGCCATAGACCTGCGTAGAGTGACGAGACCTTGTTCATTGTTGGAGGTTAGGTTACAATTCATTGGTCTGTGGCGCTGCATCTATTGTTTCGTGGTATCGCTTGACACGTGTGAAGGAGATCTTATTTCTCTATCTAATGCCATAATTTGATTTCATGCAGAAGCCATGGGTTATTTGGAAGTAAGATCTGTGTATTTTACCGACAGTCTCTCGAATTAAGAAAAAAGTTTTCTTCAAGAAGGAAGCCAAGGAAGTATCAAGATAAATTCAAATGTACAGCGAATGAAAGGTTCGCAAAGTACCTAAACTTTGCCCTCTCAAGTGGTTCACGATATTTCATTTTACCAGTCTAATCCTGAACCGATTTCAGTCAGATCTTGATGTGTTACTATTGAATATTATACTTTTGTACCGCTACGAGATTGTTTTTAGATTTTAAATAGTTACCTTTATGAGTCCGCCTGGGGTCAATAAGACCCTACAAAATATTCAATGTGTAATATCTGCAAAATGAGGCGAGCCTGCAAGCTATGTTATTGAGGTACAAAAAGTATTAATCCTACCTTATTATTCCCCTATGAGTAGCAACACAGCTTTCTTCTCCGTGGAGTTCGCATGAAAGTCGGAAAAATTAATTGGTTTTTGCAGACCTCAGGTGGACTTCAATGTAGTCAAAAAGTATTGTTCCGCCAGGGACCCTTACAGAGCAATCTAGAATGAACAGCTCAAGCCTGCGAGTAGTATAAAAACACAAAGAATGTCTCAGGGTCAGTAAGTGACGATGACAAAAAAAAGAAAAATGCTTCAAGGTTAAAATCAACATATTTCAGTATTGCCAACCTACAGAAAGATTGAACGGATGCATCTTTGTAAGTTTGGAATCCAGTGAGCCGCCGATAGTACCAATGGATTCCTCATGAAATTGTACCTACGAGTGCATGAAATAAATTCATATCATGAATTTATTCACATAACTCAGAATAGAATATATAAAATAATTATTTAAAAGAATAGAAAAATGGAAGTGGATTATTTAAAATGGCCATAACTTGGCGAGTTTTGAAGCTACAGAGACACCGATGTTTTTTATTATTTTTTTCGAGGAATTATGAATTCTGTTTTTTTCTCAATGAATTTCTTTACTACATACTGGTCAGTCATCAAAATAGAAGTCTACTGTAGGTACTATAATTTTAATAATAAATATCCGTCTATGCACCCTTTTAATTTTTGATAGGCCTACCTCTTCATTATTGCGGGACTGTTTTATTTTGCTGCTGTAGAAATCACAATTCGTCTTCTACCCTATGATTATGCATAACTGCAACTTTTCTAAACTACCTCCTTCACCTATTCGCATATTCCTTTCTGTTGCAAGCTGATACGCTACATATTTCACATTGGCAAATTATCGTGATCCACATCCCTTTTACGAGTATATAATGAAAAATCGAATATCGACTGCAATGAAAAGGTAATACGAAAATAGTTAGATATTCTACCCTGTTGAGGAGCAGATAAGAACAAACCCAGTGCACACAATGGTATCTGCATCAAGGCCAAAATTGCACTCACCCAGTACTTTCTGTAAGCTCGCTCTCTTAAGGCCAGATGAAAAAGGATGCAAATAAAGGTTTTAAATTGTAACGATAACGACAGCTCAAATGTTTGAAGCGAGGGGTTCAACGAGGGGGCACATATGGAGCAACGGAGTGAGAGAGAGAGAGAGAAACTGATAACAGAGATGGAATAAGAGAAGTAAATGAAAGAAAGCTTTGTGCATTTTATGGGCGGTGACGCGAGACGACGCGAGTTCTGCCAAAATCATGAAAGCACCCCCATTGTCTCGGTTCACTGGTGTATAGTGGCTGAGGGTGGTTTTGTACCCTTCGTACCACCGTCTCGTTTAAACTCGCAATTACTAATGTTTTAGAATAGCTGAAAAAAAAAAACCCTACATCATTCTTAACACCAACTAACACACACATAAGCACACAACAACACCTGTCACTGTAGGCCTTTTTACTCTCTCCTTTACTCTATATATTTAAGGTTGTGATTCAAAAATCAAAACACAATGCTTGTAAATCAGTCCGCTTCATTATTTCCGCATTTCCAACGATAGGGCGAAAGAAAAACCTGTGTTTGTTTGAATGACTTTGGAGTCAGTGCAGCAGAGGAAAATTAAAATCGCCATTGTTTATGGAGTATATCAAAAGAGGAGGGGTAAATTACGAATATTATCTTGAAGGCGATGTGAAAGAAAATCTTACCAGTTGAATCTTTTATAAATATTTACCAACTGAAAACCTTATACAAATATAGAGGGATGTGATACGTACTCATACATTTTTATCGCCAAAATAAAAGAAGAACCAAATTTTGATTTTTTCAGGTGGTGTACTTAACATTAAAAAAAATTTCAACATTTTATAAAATATCCAGCTACTCGTAAAAACGGGGAAGTTGGGAACTTCTTGTTTTATGTTTTGAAAAATGTTGAAAATTATACCTCGGAAAAAATGTTATCAGTTTCCTTAGCTAGCCTTATTTTAAATTTGAAAATAGTTTTTTAGATACATGTGTGATTCCGTAGCAGAAACTCATTTATTGTGAGGTATAATTAACCTTTCAAGTATAGTGATAAGTTGACTCTAATACTAAATGTGCTCTTTGGCATTAAAAAAAAAGTCCTCTTGAGTAGCGCAAAAATTTTTCCTGGCCATTTTTACGAAATATGGTCGTCGAGTTACAAAATTTTCACTATATTTATTGCGAAAAGTAGCCTTTGAAAAATAAAGATAGAAATTCAATATATTCACATGGAATGTCTATGTTGGCGGCAACATCAGTTGATAGGCAAAATATATAATACCGCGACAGCTCATTTTGTAAGCTCATTTTGTAGCTCAATTTGTAGCTCATTTTGTAAGGCTCAATTTGTAAGCTCATTTTGTAGCTCAATTTGTAAGCTCATTTTGTAGCTAATTTTGTAACTCAATTTGTAAGTTCATATTTTAAGCTCATTTTGTAGTTCATTTTGTAAGCTCATTTTTTAAGCTAATTTTGTAAGACTCAATTTGGAAGCTCATTTTGTAGCTCAATTTGTAACTCAATTTGTAGCTCATTTTGTAAGCTAATTTTGTAGGTCAATTTGTAGGTCAATTTGTAAGCTCATTTTGTAGCTCATTTCGTAGCTCAATTTGTAGCTCATTTTGTAAGGTCAATTTGGGAGCAAAAAAAGCCTCGTTCGAAGAGACGTCCTCATACGATAAGATTGGACACGATCGGACACACAATAGTTTGACTAAACGTTTAGTAAAAATAATTCATCTTTAAAATTATAATCTGGCTGCTATTCCAAAAACTAGGCAGAAAAGTTGACTGTTCCTGGTCAACTAGAAATTGTTGCCGTAGTAAAAATGAGTCAATAAGTGACTATTTGGAACAGACACATATTTAAAAAATTAGCTAACCATTGGAGTGATGGTCAGCTTTTTTCAGAACGTGACCATTCCCTGCGTTCACTTTTCCAAAAAAGAAAAGATTAAAAAAAGACCATTCTCAATGGCCAAATTCTGAATAAATGACTGTTGGGCCAAGGTCTCTTTTTAAATAGCGACTAGTGGAATCCGTCATTTTTATAAAAACGATCATTCATAAATAAATGAGTGTTGGAACATCCTTATTACTTTTCTCTTTCCTGATTATAACTAGACTAGGTGCACGATTGTGGCTTTTCAAAATATTCATAATTTTGGCCTACAGTAGTAGGTAGGTCAAGCAGATAATTAAGTTTTCATCTTTGTCCGGATTTGCGGTCAGTTTCAATGCAATGATAAATTGAAAATAAAAAATTCGCAGGTTGTATTACACAGACTTGATTAAACAACTCTGCTACCTATAACATTAATGAGGGAGTTGAATAAAAGCATCCAAACAAACATAAAGCATAGCTTCGTAACTTTTCTTCTCCGTGCAAGACCTGTCACGCGGATGGTGTCAAAAATTTCATTTTTTCCATCAGATTCTTCCATTTCCATATCATCTTCTATGGGTACATGTATTTTCTACTTTTTTTTATAGGTTATTAGACGACGAAATAGTGCGTTTCAGCTCCGCAAGATTACACCTTCATCGGTTCGGTACATCAAGGAGGAGAGAAAAAATAGAAAAAAGAAAGGTAAAGGAGAGAGAGAGAAAGAGTGAGAGGGTCGAGAGACTAAATGAGGTGGTGAGGTCACAGATCTGGGTACAGCTATGGCCGGAGGGCATCTTCGAAACCAGACTTCTTCCTCCTTTTTTTTTTTTACTCGTACCTTGCCAGCGTTATTCTGAGATTAAAAAATGTTTACCTGCTCGATTATTGCATAAAGTGAGTTGAGTTCGTCGAGTACGGATTCGGTGTGTATGCGTGCTGTGTTGTGGGCCAGTGAAGTGTTTCGTTCTTCTTGGATAGAAATCTTTTTGACGAGTTCTCGATCGTTCTTTAGGTGTGTTGAAGTGCGCGCTATTCATCGACTGCTTTGTTGCAGCCCCTTTTTTGTGGTCGCCAGTGAGGTTGGCGAATGCAGAATCTTAGTCATTTTGTAAGTACGGATTCTCCACACGTTTGTATGAAGATGTACATAGGATACACTGAGAAAAAATTATTAAAAATAGGTGTGATACGCACTAACACCAAAAGGACTAGGTGGCTTTAATTTTGAGATCAATTACTCGAAGTACCATGTGGCGTCATATATGACACCATTTTCATGAGTTACCGAGGAGAATAATTTTTCATTCGGAAAAAGTCAACGCTGATATTTTCATTTCAAACAGCTGCACCACACAATCCTAAGGGTATAAGTTTTGCATTCTGACTATTTCTCAGTCGCATATTTGATTATAGAAAATTTTGCCATCTCAAACACTTGAAATTACTGTAATAGTTTGAGCAACCTCGATTTGTGTCATAAATGACGCCACCTACGATCTTTTGAGGTATGTTGTAAGATGGCGTCACTTAGTCTGTTCAGTAGTCAAGTAAAAAATGACTTTTCTAGTACTAATTTTTTAATGACGCTGCACCTGTTTGGAAAATTCAAAACAATACTGGGGACCACTTTAAGAAAGTAATTTAAAACTTTCTGTTTCCTCTTTTGAAAAAACTACATCTTGCTTACTCTGAAGTTTTATACTCAGAAAGCAATCTAGCAGGTTCTGATTTTATAATATAGAGAGATATATCTTAGAACTTTTATTGTACCGGACAAGCTAATATACCAAATTTCGTGTTGTCAACGTGGCTGGGGTATTTCAATAGCGATTTGGGGTGTGCATGCTGAGTTGTACCAATCTGTGATTCGGACGCACTTTAGCAACTCTACAAACTCTTGTATTTTTCTTCTAGAATTTAACTTTTCGGTGACGTCACATCAACTGATTTGAAAATTATGAGATTCTGTTTGTGCATTTTCTCAACTGCCATTGCCACTGACAAGAGATCCACCAGAACTGTCCGACGCCAATCCCAGTGAAACCCCCCCCCCCTTATAAATTATGTCCTCACCCAAATATCTCAACGCCATATTTAGTTTATCTGAAACAAGCCTGTTCAAATTTTTCAGGTGTTGGTAAAGTTGAAAATTAGCTGGTAATGACATATTATATGAAAAAACAAAAATTCCGACTGGGGTATTTCTTTTCAGTGGAATAAGTGAGAGACCATCACACAAATGCGCATGGAAAAAATCAGCTGGATCAAATCATTAGAAATGGCTATAGAAGAAATTTCGTTTTTTGAACTTGAAAATTCTTCCGGAGTAATTTCTTATAATCCGATCAAGCTGATTTTCTTTTTCATGTGGATTTGTGGAATGTTCTCTCACTTACTCCACTGAAAAAGTCCCCAAAATTTGGAATTTTTTTTTCATCTATGCCATTACATGCGAATTTCCTACTGTACGTATTCGAAATAGCACATAAATATTTAGGATATCACACAATAAAATTATATGTGAAGAATTAAAAGTATTACAATAATTTTTAATGTCTATATTACTGAATTGTGTTCCAGTAAGTGTGGGGTACATTGAAAAGTATAGTGTGAGAATGTTTTTCCGTGTCGACTATCTTTTTTAGTTCACGAATTTATCCTGTTTAACCTTTTCATATCATCTGAGTACGTTCCTACTACGTATAGGTAGTGGAATTTATTTTGAAAGTAGAAAATTATTATTATTAAAACTTGTCTTTGTTTAGTGGTGGGAAAGGAAATGCCTAAATATAGCTGCTGCTTATTTTACGAAAATGGATGAGAAGATTTTTTCATTTCAAACTCGGGATTCGTAACTTAAGAGTATTTTCAAAGTATTTTACATGCTCGCTTGAACAGGTGTTTCCTTACGGACAAATTCCTATGAAAAGGCTTCTTCTATTCTTTATCGTCTTCTAGCTGTCCTTTTTTTTTCTTCACTTTACCTCATCTTTTTGGTTTCGTTAGTGGGTAACCTATACCTGTTGATTTCAATACCGTCTCTCTAAAGAAACCTTGTTCGTTTCCAGTTTGGACTTGAAATTAATAAATCAGATTACGCTATTTCCTTTTGGCTGAGGTTTCTTTCTCCATTTTGTAAGGGTGAATAAAATATGGTTAGAGACTTTCATCTCATTGAAAGCTGTGATAAGGAAATGTTTTCATATTTTCTTTATTAGCAAAAAAAAAAAATTGGTTACTTTTTTAAAAATCATCGGATGTGACATGTTGCTCAATGCGTCATTATTCCATAATACTGTGATATTGTTTCTCAAATTAAATTTCTATAGCAAAACAAGAAACCTAATTAACTTAAAGAAAATCAAAAAGGTAATGTTGGTGCGTGCTGAAGTACCAAAATGTATGAGTTAGATCAAAAGAACCGACATTTTTAAAACGTTGTCTCCATCAGATAAAGTTCAAATTTCTGTATACATAGCAGGGGCGGCAACTTATAGTTTTCTGGTGTATTGCTCAAAATTTTTTTTCCCAAATAAACAATGTTACATCCCCCCCCCAAAAAAAAAATTTTGTTGGTATATTGCCCCAAATTTTGGTTTGTTGCTCGAGCAGCCGAGCAATACACAATTTGCCGTCCCTGGTATACAGGCTTATACTGGCTAGATATAAAATCTATTTCCATCATTGGCCATCGCATCTGAAAGATATACATATGTAGATAGATTTATTATCAAATGAAAAATGCTAGTGTACGCTTTTAGATTATCTACAGGTGATTTATAGCTGACTTATTCGTCGTTTAAAAATCAAAAATAATTACTAATAAATTTTATACATCCTACCTTATACCGACTTTAAATTTGAATAGATTTAAATTTTAAGTTTAGATGTGAGCATGAATAGTATTTTTTAAAAATTATATCATAAAACCTTAATTTCAATTAATCACTCTTTTCTCTCTAACTCCTAAAAAACAGTATGAGAGAAAATTGTCATCTATCAAAAAAAAAAATCAATTTTCACAATATGATATTATATAGACAATAAAAGTAAACTACAACTGAGTACAATTTTCATCAATTACTTTTCACTGTAAAGTACGTAGGACTATTAATTTATGCTTCCTGTAAATTATTACAAAGTAGTTCAAGCACCTAAAAATGTTACCTCTACGAATGAAACCTGGGTTTTCACTTTTTACCTTAGCTTACTATTATATATTTTTAGTTATTTCTTTTTTATGCAAACCGGTACCAGCTTTACAATTTTATAAAATTATATTCTGCTCATGTGAGAATCCACTGAAAAAAAAAAAAAAAAAAAAAAACACTAGAAACAAGTCAGAAACAGTTTAATGAAAAAGTAGATATACGTATGTACATATGGGGAAAAAAATATTGTACAGTTTCTATGAAAAAGTCAGTAATATTTTCTTGTTTTCTCGAATGTTAAAAAAAAGAAGCTTTATGTATTGACAAGACATTAGGAAATCGAGACGACATATTATGTCTATGCTTCAAGTCTACTTGAATACAGATCTACAATTGCATAACTGATGTTGAACAATAATAAACTATGGTAGATGTGAAATTAACCTTCTTATTTTAAAATATCAGTTTAACAAAATAAAAGTTGTTTCAAATAGTTGATTTATACAAAGTGAAAGAAAAAAAAAAGTATATCTGTATGTATACAAAATAAAGGCTCACCTCAAAGGATCGATATGTTGGAGCTTATAATTACTATACCCAACAACTTTGAAATTTCCGACTGCTGAATGGTGATTGTAAAACTCAGCTATCTGACAACTACCTGTGTTTTTTTACACTTTCTTTTTTTCTTCACTTTGCCAGTAGTCGCCATTCTATTATTTATTTTTACTAGAACAAAAAAAAGTATTTTTTTCTGTTGGCACTAATGTGGTTTAAGCTTCCATTTATGGATTAGTATTGTAAAAATCTAAAAAAAACTGTATTTTTTGTCGTGGAGGTTCTATTTTAAAACTGAGAAGCGTAGGTAGGTATAGCTCAGAAAAAACGCGATTTAAATCATTTTATTGGTTGAGAGTAAACGAGACAGAGACACAAAAGTGATTTAAAATTTATTGTTGGACTTGTTCGTTTCTATTAGGAGTGCTTTATTCGTAAAAAGTACAAGTTACTCGTAATCAGGGGTAAGAGTGACCAAAAATGCAGGATAGTATACATAATAATTCAGGTATATTATGAAGGAAAAAATAACACTATTTCAATTTTTAAATTTACTGATCAACCCTTTGACACTCTCAACCTTAGCTAATAACCGATTACTATAATGTTTTGACAGTTTTGTTTTTTTATTGTTATACTGCTCTAATCAATAAAATTATTTGGCTGATTAAAAAAAAATTTTAAACGACGAAGATTGAATTGAAATCTTATTTATAAATATAATTTATTTACTTATCTGACCAATGTGAAGGACAGCTATTTGCCATTCCAATTTTGGCCTGATTTTGAACGTCATTTTTTTGAGAAAATTATCAACAGTTAAAATGACAAAATCAAGGAAAGTAGTTTTGAGAGCACACAAAGAACCTGGCTTGTGTTCTAAACATTTTTTTAAACAAATATTTTTGAAGCTCAAGGCAGAATGAGTGAATGTGTGGTCGAAAGTGTCCAAAGTCCCCACCTTTTACGCTATACATGCAACGTTTTTTTCTTAGTTAGCTTGAAATTTTAAAATCATTCATTCATTTGAAACAGTGATGGAACTAGTTTTTTTTTGAGTGGGTGGAGGCGGTCGTGGGGTCGAGAAAATTAAAAAAAAAATGTTAATACTTATGCAAAAACTTAAAACTGATGTCGACTTTTCGTTGTTTTTCGATTATTTCCTTTTTTTTTCTGCTTTTCAGATTATTTCGGGAAAATTTTTGGGTGGGCCAGAAATTTTTTTGGGCAGGTGGACAAGGTTTGCTCTGGCCCTCATAGTTCCGCCACTGAGTTGAAAAAAAAAATTTCTTTCAGATGACAAATAATAATAGATGAAAAACAATGAATAAATATTAATTTCGTTATTCTCTTGCAAATTTTGGTTTTGAACACTATCTTGCTCTCTCTGCGGAGGTCGTCGGTTTTATAAATATCGTATAATTTTTGTAAAAAATTCAGGAAATCTCAGTGTCCTATAGCCTTTCATCTTTCATCCTTAAAACATTGAAAGAATTTAAAAGCCAGTATTTTCGATCTTTGATGGCCCAAGATATATGATGTAGCATGTAGGAAACTTTCGCCACGTAAAATTTGCCTCATTATTCTTCAGCAGGTTTATAATTTTAGCTATTATGAAAACGTAAATTGCCTGCGTAGGTCTTCGTATCTAAAATCAGTCCTATAAGATCTGTTAAATTTCTGGAACTACCCACTTATACTTTCTGATTTTGCATGATTGTAGTAACTACGTACCTAATTAAAAATAAAATTTCTAGTTCTTATTTTTTACGTAGACATATAGCTGATTTAAAAATCTCATAAGCTAATCTTTTCTCTCTTTTTATAGCCAGGTGTCGTGTTCATTTGCCCTAAACGCTTACAGAATTGTTAATGAATTTCTTAAATTCATAAAAATAAGTGCTGATTATTGAGTTAGATCAGCCGAATGATTCAGTCGAATCTCCTTTTATGAATGAATGGAGATTGTAATCAACAAAAAAATAGGTAGGTTCATGTCAACAACAGATATTCGGATAGTAAACTCTTAAGACTTCTATTTACAGTTTAAATTGCATCTCAATCCATTCAGTAATTTTGCTGTTACTATAGCCTTCAAAATCAAAATTTACGATTTACGTACACCCTCATCCCCGTACAGTAATTAAACTAACAAAGAAATATAAAACTCGAGATGGGTAATTTTGGAATCCTAAGATGGTGATACGAATAACTATGCATGTCCCATGCCTATTCGTGAAAATGAGACCAAAATTATTATAGCTAGATTTTCTGTAAAAATCTGCTAAAAATCATCGGGCTAGATTTGGAAACAGTTTTCTTCAAGCCATCTGATGTCGATTGTCGATTCCGGCTGACAATTCTGAGTTTAGAAAAACACTTTGATCGGAAAAACCGGTTTCGGTTGCACGTTCTCTCATTTCGATGAAGTGAGGAACCTGAGAGTAGGATTTTAATGGTAATCCATTCGTTCGGTTCATGCGTACCACCTTCGGGTTTTTTTCTTTCTTTCTTTTTGGCAACTTAATTGCCGATACGCCGTATGCGGTTAATGCAATTGAAAATTATCCTGCGGAGAGGCTGCCGGTGCCATCATTTATTGCAAGTAGCATGAATCTTTACCGTATGATTGATCGGCATGTTGAGAAAAATCTCATGTTTTTTGGTTACCTACCTTTCTGAAGTCGTATTCACGAAAATTGTTCACATTTTTTGTAACAGCTCCTGAAATGCCCGCTGGAAAACGGAATTGTAAAATTATTCTTTTGGAGCGTATGGTATAAATGTGATTTTTTTTTTCTTTATTGTTTGTTTAATTTTGTGAGAACTGGTTTGTCGATATTTTACTGCGTCGTTGAAAATTTGTTGGACCTTCTGTGAGAAAAGCTAGCCCATGCACCGCTTGTGACACTTCTTCTTCTTCTTCTGTTGCATTTAAAAAAATTTTGCACAGAGGCATTGGAGCCCTCCCACTCCAAAAGATTTAGAGATCGAATTTTTTTTCATTCACCGAAGAACATTTTAGTTGTACTTTCCACTACTTATTTAAAATATTATATTTTCTACGGTAGTAAAATAGTATCTGCTCCAAATCACCGAATGTCAAGAATATCTACAATAGAGCGTTTACGAATTTACATAAATTATTGTTTACATTTCACTGGTGGGAATTTATCTTCAAAATGATTAGTGGATAACTCGTTACATGATGAATTTTATTGATAGGTGATAACTGCGTACACTAGTGCGATGTGATCAAAGAAACTCGACTCAATAAGTCCTAAACTGTCCATCTTTTTCTAATTAAATCTAATTGACAACTAAATCTTGTGTTTCTTCTTTTCCCATGAAAAAAAAAAACAATGTTGATGACTTATTCATAGTCATCTAATAAATCAAAAGCTGAGTCATACTATTATCGGAGATCCTCTATTTTTCCTAAAATTGTAAGAAGGTTTACGACTGAAAATCTGCAAAAATACCTTACGAACGGACAGTCTATTCTCCTTGTTAGTCAGAAAAAATGTCTCTGTAGTTTTAAAATTCTTGGATATAATTAAGCATGCCATAACTGATGCATTTCTTCCCTTGGGACGCAAATCGTTTTCTTCAAATAAGGGGTGGTCCATATTTGTACCACTCACTCTATTTTAAAATGATTATAAAGCCAAAATTTTACCTTATTTTGTGAGCAATTTTTTAATATTTTCAGTTATACGACCGTGAAAATACCACATCAGTATAGCTTGTCTAATGTACCTAGTTAATATTATTTAGAGAGTTCTTCATGATAAAAGTAACGTCTAAAATGATTTAGTTAGTCGAGTGGGTTTGCTCGATTTTAAGCAGTGAAAGGTGAGAGTAATTGGCGACCCTGTATAATATCGAAGCAACGGTCGTTAATATCCACTGCTTTTTATTTGGTTACTATGAAATGTAATCGAGAGTGAAATCAATGTCGCATAAAAAGATTGCGTCTTCCTTTAAAAAATAATCCGAACGAGTTGATTTTTTGCTTTCTTTTTGCGTAAAAATTGTGTTCGGACAGTGGGTTTTTATTGGTTTATTTTAATATTTAATTGTTCCAAAATAGACTGTCTGGAAAGAGTGTAATATTTTGGTATAGTCTAATCCAAAAAGCTGCGATACGCAGATTGCGCCATTACTCTTTAGAGTCTCTGCGCCAGATTTCGTATTAGGGTTGCTAATATTTTCCATAATCTTGCAGATAGTAGCTCTACTTGTCTAAAACTCGAATGAATTCCTATTTACTTTTATACGACTTTCTCCTTATTCAGTTCATTTAGAAATACTTTTTAATCAAAAAAAAATATTAGGTAGGTCACTAACTACCTACTGATCCTATGCAAAACCAAAATTACGCAAAAATTATGTAAATTTTAATGACGTTGTAAAATCTTGAATAAATATAAAATCACGAAGTACTGTCAAAAAGGATTTGAAACCAAATTTTTCCTTTTACATTAAAACTACCTATTGGTTTTACAGACGAGAGGAGAATAAAAAATACGATTTAGAATAACCAGTTTCTCTAGAATTAAATTTTTTTCCCCCAACAAATTCAGTCGTGAAATGAATTAAACTGTTTTCTTTTAAATCGATATGTAGGCTATAGTTGTAGCAGCAGTACAAGTGTTACTCAGCATAATTTTAAATTGAATAGATAATCTCGATCTCATCTCAACACTTTGTGACTTTGGACGAATTTTTGTTGCTATGCTGGCTTCATTCATAAATTATTTCATGTATACTCAGGTGTGGTGTTTGAAGCTTATAATATTTTCACGTCATGGTGTATTATACGCTTGTATTAGTCTTGTGAATGGTTTGTCTGTAGTGTGCGTAGACTACTGAATTGAATGAAAAGAAAATAACAAAGAAAATTTTTCTGAAATCATATTTTGTTAGCGATTCAAGTTATGAATGGAATAATTTTACTCTTCTCCATAAAATGTGGGAATTATTTTTATTACCAAGGCTTATCTTCATATAGAAATAAGAACGTTCAGAAATATGTCTATTCTTTTGGAGGAGGGGACTGAAAATTCACTAATTAGTCGAAAATTCAATTTTCAATTAATGTAAAATCCCTCAAATTTCAAGATGAAGAGCGCCAATTTCTCATATATTTACCTAGCATTTATATATTTTTATTTTCAATTATATTTGTTACGTTGCTTGCTTTATGATTTCTCTGCTCTTTTGCCAGAATACAAATTTTCCACTTTTTGCACTCAGCCCTCCTCCACCTTCATACAGTATTTCTTTATTAACAATTTTTACAAGAACGAAACGCTTTTTGTTTTTGTCACAGGTGATGATGTCGTAAAAGCATCCGCAAAGTATGAGAATTTTGGAAACATGGCTCCTGATTGGTGTTCTGAAAATATGCTGCACGGCTCCAAAGGTAGCCGGCGCAGTGCAGAAAAATCGACCTCCAAGATTTGTCGCCGGAGGAGACATGGCACACTTTTCCATACCAGAAGATATGGAAGTAGGCTCCACAGTATACAAATTGAGAGCCACAGACCCCGAAGACCGAAGTGTTTACTTTAGCATCAGTGGTGAATATTTTTCCGTGAACAAATACTCCGGCGATGTAACTTTAACCAAGAAACTGGACAGAGAAGTGAATGACACGGTGGAAGTGATTATTAGTGTGACAGGTAGGCCATAATTCATATTAAGAGAAAAAATGAAGGAAAAAAAATTATCTACACAATGAGAGAAAAAATAAATTCTTTGATGGATGTTAATGATGGTACATACGACTATATGCGTATAATGTTTTATCCGCCTTCAACCGTGTGGCACGGTTTTTTTTTTTTTTTTTTTAAATATCTTCCCGATTATTAATGTTCTTTTATTACATATTTATATTCAAAATGTACAGATGAGACGATTCCAGATGAAGAGCCGAGCACTGTTTCATTAAGAAGAGAAATTCCAATAATCGATGTCAACGATAATTACCCGTTGTTTGGAAGCACACAATATTCATTTTCCATATCTGAAGGCACGAAAATTGGTACTGTTGTGTACAACAACATCACCATATCAGATAAAGACTTTGGTTTAAACTCGATGGTCAATTTGTTCTGCGTCCAGTCTTTAGATTGTCGAGTATTTTCAATTTCATTACAGATTGTAAGTTTCCATTATTATTACCTATACAAAAGAGGGGAAAATTTTAATAATTATTATGAGACTGATGAGGAATGTAATGTTTATAATGCGATGCGATTTGGTCTGTTACCTATTGAAATATTTATCAAGTAACGGATGGTACCTATCTAGTCTTTACACTGAATAGTTTTCCAATGAAAACGAATTTTATACGAATTAAAGTCGCAATAAGAAAATGCATCCAGTTAAGACCCTTACCCTTAAAGACAATTCTCTTTCAGCATATAGTTGTGATATAACCATCAATAAATTTTTAGGTGCGCCAGAAGAAATTCTGGCGCACCTAAAAATTTTTCGAAATGAATTGAAAACTAGTAAAAATAAGAAATTATTGAAAAAAATAATAAAAAATCAGCTTCAGTATCAATATTTTTGGACGTTGAAATTTCAAATGATTTTTCTTGTCCTCCCTCCCTTTCCACCTTAAAAAAAAAAACTGGTTCCACCACTACAATATTTTATTCTAGAAGGATCTCTAATTTATAATAAATTGCGATAGAATTCTGTTGTCCTGAATAATTACTCGGTTTACTAACAGTTTTTTGTCATTGAGCCCTCAGATGAATAAAAAGTTCATCTCGATGCTATATTAATTTTAACGATACAGTAAGAAATATAAAAAAATAACTTCGTGTTCCTGAAGAAAAGAATGTTGGAATAAATGAACTGTACGTAGGTATATAATACACCTTCAAGAAGAATAGGTTTACTGAACCTCAGAAGTAAGCTTTTTGGGTCAATTTCTCATCTTTTCATAAGTACTGCGTATGACTACAGAAAAAAATTTCAATTTTTTTTCTCACAAATCATGAGAGACATATTATTCCAAACTGCCTATGAAGCGTTGGACCTGTACCAAATTAGAAGGTACAATGAACTTCTGACGTAGTAGTTAAGCTAACTAGCCTTGACCGATGTCATTGTTCATGTACGTTTTTATAAAATACGAGGATACTAAAAAGAAAAAAAAAAGAAAAAAGCGATGGATTTACTATAAATTCGATTAAGTATATTTTGTTACTTCTATACTTATTGTAAATTGTTTGGGTTAGTTTATAGAGGAGCAGCATGAATGAATCTAGAACCTTGTGAAATTTTTACACAATTGAATTTCAAAGATGAGTATGGTAAATAAGATTTACAGAAAAACTTGAAATGGTTTTCGAGTTTTGAAAATTCATTCATTCTCCTCAAATTATAGATAATTTATCTAGTATAGTTTAGACACTTGGTTTACAACGTTCAGAATAATTTCAAATAGGTACCTACTGTTTTTCTCTTGGACAAATTGCTCATTATTAATGATTTTTACTTTCTGTTCTTTCATTGAAATCTGTCCATCAACTGTTCATCTTACAGATGTCTGAAGGATTTTACAAGGCTTCTATTATGTTAATCAAACCTTTGAATTACGAAACACAATCGTCATATTCGTTATGGCTGAAAGCTATTGACTCGAATCCAAAAAAACCACTTTCTACAATGGCTAAAGTGATAATTGATGTTGAAGATATTCAAGACCAGCCTCCTATTTTCTTCAACACTCCATATTCCATATCGATTTTCGAAAATATGCCACCCGTAAGTATGATTTTATATTTTTCTTATGGAATTTTAGTATATAAATGTTGCATACCAACTCCAAAATTATTAGGAGTGCTTTTTATTATAACTTATATACTTTGTTCTTGAAAGCAGCGACTAAAAGTCATTCTTTGTTCCAGGATCAAAAAGTTCTGTCACTCAGAGCAAAAGATGGTGACGTTAAAAATCTTCGACCAATTATATTCAGCATTGAGCAAGACGTTTTAAAATATTTTTCTGTTCAAAATCACGGTGATGGAAATGCAACTATTGTTACCACCGATAATCCTATCGACAGAGAGGATCCATTAGTCAAGCAAATGGGTGGAATTTATACGTTTAATGTAAAGGTCAGTCATTTTTTTTTAATACTGGAATATTTCGAGAAATGATGTAATGATTAAACATTTTTCTAAATAATCAGTTAGGTAGAGTAAACTCTGTGTTTTTAAATTTATTGTTTTGGATATCCAATTATAATTTTATAGTTTCTTTTTTCTCTAAGATACCAATGATGTACCTATTTCTTTGTTTTATTCGTACGATAAAGCAAAATGCTCTTCAATCTACGAGTAGTAATATTATTTTAGTCATAAAGAACTTTTCTATTCATTCTCTCAAGTATATGGTTTCTTATTATTGCAGGCTACTGAACTAATAAACAATGAGGTACCTGCCGATGAGACACGAGAATTAGTCACCATCGTTATACTCGATCAAAATGATCAACTGCCAAAATTCAACAAGCAAGTCTTTCATCTTAATGTTTCTGAAGACATAGGTTAGTAATTATTTTGTTTATTTATTATGCCATACAATTACCAATTTGATGAATAGCATATAGGTAATGGTGGGTTTGAATTTAAAAAAGGAAGTCCAGGAAAATTGAATACTATAAATATATGGTGTGGGACTTCCATTGACCTTGGCGATGGGATAGATATGCAGTGTTTTTTTTAAATATTTTATTGTCACGTAGCATAGGTACTATGTATAGTACCTACCTGTGTTGGAGATGGATATTTTTTTAGATTCGAAAAAAATTTCTAAGCAATTTTTGCAATTAAAACTTATACGTGAAGAGAAATTCAAAATCTTTTTCCAGCAATGAGAGATAGAATGAAATAAGTCCCATGTTATCTTATAGGTGACATTAATTGAAGAATTCAATTTGAAAAATCGGTTTGTTTTCAGATTACTATCACATACATGGGCCGCAAGGTAGATTCGTGAAGTTTTTAATTCTATTATTTTTTTCAGGTGTAGGTACACCCCTGCCTGGTTTTGGAATGGTGGTCAGTGACGACGATATTGGAGAAAATGCCCACTTTTCGTTAAGTCTACAAAGCAACGATCCACAATTTGAAAATTGCTTCTCTGTAGAACCATCTGTCGTAACTGGTCGTTCTCCAGTGATCATTCGTGTGGTTGACAATGAACCCCTGGATTATGAAAATGGCGTTCGAGAAGTAAAATTATTCGTCATTGCGTACGTTTTGGATAAACAAGTACGTCTGTAAAGAATTTTGGATGAGTTGTACAGAGATTTCATGTACTTACCTCTTTTCTGTTCCAAGTATAGAGATCTTAATCTTCTATTTAGCTGTTAACTTTTTACAATTTAAAAAAAAAAAGAAAGAGTGAGCCATGCGAAAGTTACCGAAAATACTTAACAATTTTTTATCCATCACCAAACAAAAAAAAAAAAAAAAAAAAAATAGAAAAGCAAAGAGAAGAAAAAGTTTTCTGTAAAAAACTTATTAAAAATAGGTAGGTACCTTCGATAAGACGATGAGAGGAGTAAAAAAGAAAAATTATCAGAATTTGGTACCAATAAATCAACATTTTGTTAATTTTCATAGAAGTGGGGGGGATTGACTTGATTTTCTCTGGGGAGCTATCAGCTCGGAAGGGGGAGGCATAGCCCCCCTGGCAAGCCCCTAAGTTCTCCTATGGTATTTCTTCTACTTGTTATTTACTTCCATTATTATCAATAAATTCTCGAAATTATTCATTTGTTTAGAACTTGCCAATGAAAGTCTCTAGTGCTGAAGTAATGCTGCATATTATTGATGCGAATGATCACTATCCAGAATTTTCTCAATCAAACTATATTGTGAGTGTGCTAGAGAATACTGATCTCAATACTCGTATCGCTGATATTACCGCCAGTGATTCGGATTCCGGAGTATTCTCACATATCACGTATTCTATTGGTGGCTTCGGGATGGAGAAATTCGGTACTGATTCTACACTCGGAGGATTAATTCTTATTGGACGTATGTGTCGTGTTCTGGGAGATGTCATTCGATTTTATTCATGCAAATGTAATTATTCTACGTTTTTCAATGTATAGGATTAAACTACGAACAACAGCTGTCCTATTCGTTAACTCTGGAAGCCAAAGATGGTGGGAATAAAACAACGACAGCTAATATTCTAGTCAATGTGATCGACGTCAATGATAATGCCCCCGAATTCGAGCAGGCTGAGTATCGAAGGAATTTAAGGGAAGGATCTACAAGTTTTCAACCTCAGTTTTTCGTGAAGGTAAGGCCATCTTATTTGTAAATACCTTTAATAGGTATCTCTAGTGCGAATTGCTAAAACCTCATTGGGGTGACAAAGTTGAAAGAATGTTCACCTGTTTGCTCTATTGTGACAGGGAACCTCCTACAGCTTATAACCTGGCAATGTGAAATATCCATAAGTATAGTAAGGATTTAATACCATTTAGAGGAACCGAAAAGAGAGTGTGATGACAGACATCTGTGTTTAAGATTTGAAAAAATGTGCATTTTAATTTATTCTGAATTGGTTTTACCTATTTGTATATTTTCCTTCGGAATAATAAATTTTATATTAATCAAACAGAGCATTAAAGCCTTGATATATTTTCGAATGAGAGTATTCAAGTTTTGAAAATTGGTAATAAAAATTTAAATTTTCTTACTGAAAATCAGTTCTATGTATTGTGCATATTGGAGGTACTCTTTATCCTCCTTACAAAAAATAACCGGCTAAAATGCTGTCAAGACTTTAAATTTTCCTTCCAAATTCACTTAGTATTTTTCAGACTTGCTGAAAGAGGGGGCAAATAAGGCAGATTTCTCTGGGTTTAGCCTTTACAACAAAAGGAGCCGGAAAACCTCAAAACAAAAGCGATTTTCAAAGTTTATATAATAATTTTTTTGTTAGGGCTCTCAAAGAGTGACTTTTTTTTAATTTTATTTCTTCAGGCTACCGATGCTGATAGAGGTGGAAATAATAATATCACTTACTCAGTCGTATCTTCAAATTCTGATGCTGTAACTGTCGACAAATATACTGGTGAAATGATTTTATTGAAAGCTGCCAGTTCACTTCATACATCTCGAGGGCAATATGAACTGAAAATTCAAGCCAACGATTCTGGTAAGAATATTATAAGATTTCCTATGTACATGTATAAGTGTTTTACTCGCACGTGTAGATTGAAAATAATTACTTCGGTAATAAAACAAATTACTGTAGAAACTCCAGCTTTGTCATCATTCACTCAAGTATTCATACGTGTTGGGATTCCTGGTAACCAACGTCCAGTTTTCAAAGGTTTACCATATAATGTCACCATACCAGAAACATTATCTGCAAACTCGCTGGTAACTACTGTTAGAGCCACAGATCCTGATGGACCTGACGAATTGATCGAGTATAAAATCACTTCCGGAGCTGATAATTTTTATATAAAATCATCGTGAGTTATATTCTGATTATACGTACTTATTTAAATGATTTGTGTTTTACGAAATTATAAGATTTATGATCGTGTAATCTCAATTTTCTCTTTTTCAGGAATGGAAAAATTTATTTGTCTGAAAATGCAGATTTGTACGAAAGTGGAAAGTTGAAGAGAAAATATAACATAACCGTGTTTGCCATTGATTCTGGAGTGCCAGTTCGAGAAACTGCTCAAGCGACTGTGATTGTAAATGTACTTGACATTAATAATAAGAAACCTTTATTTAAGAAAGATATCAATTATGTTGCACATCTTTCCGAACGAACTCCTTATGGTAGGTGGCATTGCTTTATTATGTGTGAAATATATTATCGATGTTCTATTATGATGGTTTATTTAATTATTTATTTTTATTTATTTTTTTTTTAGGATCAGTGGTCATGAGAGTACAAGCTGATGATTCAGACGAGGATGCAAATATTAAATATTCTCTTTTAAAACCATTGAAAATTTTTGATCGTCGTGGTTTTCTAATGAAAGAAGAAGTTGAAGATTACACAAAGTTTTTCAGGTGGGTATTATTTATAGCTTTTTATTATCTACTCATTCTGCGTTTTCAAGCCAAATCGTCATTAGATATTGATGTGTAAAACTTGTAGAATCGATGCGGATACTGGTGAGATTTCGTTGCTTCGTGGGTTACGAAATCCATTAATCCATTTTTTGACCATGACTGTTGAGGCTAGAGACAAAAATGCTGTAGAGGATGTAGAAAATCAATTTGATACAGGTGAGAGAAATTAAAAAGTTTTCATAATAATTAAGTAGATATTTTGTTTAAGCTTATATCAAATTATTCTAACTGCTCTTCGAAAATATTACGGACTAGCGTGGTCCGAAGAGGCTATGCCCCCTCTTGCCCCGCAGGAAAATTTTCTCAACGTATTCAAAGAGACCATTATATTTTTTTATTCTTTGCGCTACACTCGTACACAACGGAATTCTCTTATCGAAATGACGATCGGAAAATGTGTATTGCAAATTGCATAATTGGTTTGCCGTAAATATGTACGTGACGCTATACTCGGTTCAATGAAACAATGTTCATAAAAATAATTTTAATCTCTATCTTCAATGTACTCATGGGCGGACTTTGCTTGATATGTTGGGGGGAGGGGCTAAAAATAATTTTTTCGACTTTCACAAAAAAAAAAAAAAACTACAAAACACACGCGCACTTGATAATATTATGATTAAAAAGGGAAAAATGGAAAAATAAAAAATAAAATGAAAAGTTAGGAAGTTTGGCACAAATAAATTAAAATTTTAGGTATTTTCTTTGAACGAGGGGGGGGGGATTTACTTTTTTATTAGAAAAAGAATTTGTTCGTGAATTCTAAGTATAGACAGACATCCGGGCGACTAGATTTTATTATGTAGGTGGATAGATTTTCTTAGAAGAGCTTTCAGCTTGTTGACTTTTATTCAATGGAATTACTCTAATTTAATTAAGTTGAAATTTGCAATAATATTCTTTCTCAGTCCTCACATTTTTCTCTAAATTTGGAATTTGAAAATTACCACAAATTCACATCTAATCATTTAGATATTTGATTAGAGTTACAAAAAACAAAAACTAACAGAAAAAGTTCTAAAAAATGAATAAAATAATTGCAAAACCTAAGATATTTTGGCTGATTTTATTTATTAAAAATATATTTTTTTTTTTACTTTTTTATTTTTCCATTATTTATTAATTTTTTATACTGCTTCATTATTTTTCGGTAATCGAGTTAATCTTCATAATGGATGTATTGCTCGTTTCAATAATAAGAACTTGATTATAAATGAGACACGAATTTATTTTTTCCATTTTCTCTCCTCATTAGCACGGAGACCGGAGTATTAATTTAACATTTGAACTGTGTGCTTACTATATTTGTTAGAATGAATTTTTTCAATTTTGTTGCTAGCGGAAGTCACATTTTTCGTCGAAACAACTGACGAATTAAAACCTGTCTTTATGAATGTTGGATGGATGCGCTCAAATCCTGTAATCGTACAAAATATGTTGGAAGAAGAACCCATTGGCTCTACTATTCTTACAGTAACAGCTCACGATCCTTTGAATATGATACCAATAACCAGATTTGAAACTAAATCTTTACCAAGACAGTTAGCTATGGATGCTTTAGGAAATGTGGTTGTCACTGAAAGGATTGACTATGAAACACTCGCAACGAAGGTAATTTTACGAATAAGGCTTAACCAAGAATAATTTTCCAAGAAAAATTTTTCGACGACTTAGGTATGTAGGTTTTCGAAAAATTAAATTAAATTATTTTTACAGAAATTCTCATTTATGGTTTATGCAGTATCTGAAGACGAACAGAGAAGAAGCGATGCGCGAGTATTTATTAATATTCAAGATATCAATGACCATGAACCTCAGTTCGAGTATAAGGTAAGGAATATATTAATATTTAAATGGCGAAAATTTTGAATTTTGGTTAGAGTCTGACTTGTGTTAATATTTTTAACGGTATTGTTTCTTGAAGAATTATCAAGGTTCGGTGGAAGAAAATTCAAAAAGAGGAACAGCAGTGTTATTTGTGAGGGCAGAAGATGGTGATCTACCCACATCACCTTTTGGATATGGCAATATTTCGTATTTCTTGAGCGGTGAACATGCTTTCTTATTCGACATTGATCCTCTGATGGGTGAAATCAAGGTGATTTTTGCATAATTTTCGAACGATAATGTAAACTCAAATTTTATTTTGTAGCAAAATTCAAGGTCTAATGAATTATGTATTTTATGTAGGTTGGAAATAACGCAGTTTTAGATCGTGAAAAGCAAACATTATTAAATTTAATTGCTGTTGCTGTGGATACTCCTCGAGGGGGTAAGGAAAGGCGGAAAGCTGAAGTTCCTGTAAGTACATTCGAAGTTAATTTTGAATAGGTACTTACTTACTACCTATAAGTATTATTTTTGTGGACATTTTCAACTGGTAAATTTTTTTTTTCTTTACTTGTTGCAGATACAAATTGATGTTTTAGATGTAAATGATAATGCTCCCACGTTTAAAGAGAAAGAATATTCTTTTGTTTTGTTGGAGAACACTCCCGTTGGCTCGAGTGTTTTAAATCTCACTGCTACAGATCCTGATTCAGGACCATCTGGAAATGTTACCTACGAAATTGTGAATGATTTTGAGCATTTTGGTTAGTTTTAAAGTAGATTAGTTGATACTCGGTGTATAATTCAAGGGTTGTTTAGAAAAACAATTTTTGTCGTCATAACATTAACTGCAAAAGCATATCAAAATTGCTATTATTCTTTAGTAGTAAAAAAATTATTTTATTCATTTCATTATACTCGAATGAATTGTTTTTTATTTTCCAGGTCTTTTACAAATAAATGCATCGAGTGGAGAAATTTTTGTGAGAAAACCTCTTACAGGTAGAGGACGTGCTTCTCCATACGGTTTAACTGTTCGTGCCGAAGATAATGGTAATCCAACTTTGTTTACCGATGTTCAAGTGAACATTCTCATTGGTGACGTCGTATCCAACGATGGCATTCCCATGTTTATCCATCCTACAGAAGATGAAATTGCTGTTATATCTGAAGTAAGAAAATTTCCTACGTCTCATTATTCTAATTGTATTTTGAGTGAAACGAGTAAATTTGAATTCATAGGATGCTCCAGTGGGTTCTCCAGTATTTCATGTTGTGGGTACTGATCCTGATGATCCGTATACTCCGGCGGGGCAAATACAGTATTCATTTTTACGAGATAGTACTGATGCTGACACATTTAACATTGGTATGAATTTTAAATTATTTTACAGTATAAAGTTCCAAACAAAATTCAATTTTCCAAGTTTAAAATAATTTCCTCAAATAGGTAAAACAGACTAAATTTTTTCATAAGTATAAATAAAATATATTTTTTTGTTTATTCGAAATTAAAAAACAAGAAAAAATTTATCGATTATTAAAATAGAAGAGAAAAAGAGAATAACAAGAAAATTTGTTCAATTTTTTTCCTGAGAAGTTCGAATGCTCACCTATTGAAAAAATAAATAGGTACCTACGAAAAATAATCTGCTCCGATTCGCCGTAAGTAAAAAGAAAAGAATATACCACTTATGTATTTTCCTGAAAATTTTCCATTTCATAATCTGGGTTTTTTTATTTGGTCCATCAATCAGTGGTAAATTTTTGTGAATGATAGCTCTGGGTGGATGAAAAGGAGTGGTGAATTTTTTTTGTTTTTTTGTTTAAGAGTGTCTCGATATTTGAAATCCGTATCGAGTTAAGTATGAATTAAAACACTCGAAGTCTCTAGATTGCTCTTCAAACTTTCAGACAGGTTGTTTTCATTTAGGTACGTATGTAATGTATTGACTTTTCAGACGCGAAAACTGGCATGATTACGACAAATAAAAAATTGGATCGCGAGAAGAAGAGTTCATATTCATTAATTATTTTACTAAGTGACCGTGGAACTGTTCCTCAACAAGCCACTCGTGTTCTTCACGTGAATGTGAACGATGTTGATGATAATGTACCATTGTTTGACAGAGCTGTGGTAAACAATTCGAATAATTTATCAATTTTGTAATATTTAGACTGAAAGTACTTGAATTAAATAGGTACCTAATTTATGGCTGCTTTAGTAATAACTAATGTATAATGCAGAATTATTGGCTGCATATTGCAAATAGATTTTATACGTACCTATACTGTTTTTTAAAATTAATGGCTCGAGCTAAATTCCCTAAGATCTTTTATTAATCTATTCAAAAGCTAAGCCAATATTACCATTGGACGAATTTGTATTAAAAAATTAGGTTTGAAGAACTTTTGGTATAAAAAATGTAATCTTCAGATAGTTATTCCATAGTTGATATTAACTGGTAGACCTTTCTAATGTAATAAAAATCTGGAAATAGGATGAAAAACCGATCATGATGAGTGTCAATGAAAATGTCCCTGTTGACACGATTGTTGGCGAGGTTCAAGCACTTGATGCGGACGAAGCTCGAAATGCTCTAATTGGATACGTAATCACAGGTATAATTGAAAAAAAAAAAGCAAAAGTTTGTCATAAAATAAAACGCTCCATATTTTGATTTTAATTTGTAAAATTTTCATTTTATCGAATACAGATGGTAATGACGAAGCTCTGTTCGATATAATCGATGCTGATGACGAAAGTTCCACTGGTGTGATTCGAGTTGCTGGGCAAATAGATCGTGAAAAAGTGTCGCATGCGTTACTGACAGTGAAATGTTTCAAGAAACGAGAGGTTCCTAGAGTGCTACATAAGAAATATAATAAAACTGTACGTAGCCTTACTTCTCTATCTATTTCCTTTATATTTAAAATTAGATGAAGTGACAATGTTGTAGTCAACAATTTATTTTTTTCAGTTAAATAGATTTTCTGAAATGCCTTGGAAAAATTTCAACATTATTTTAAAAAAATTTTCAAAACTCAAATATATAAGCCACTTAGATTTAATTTTTTGTTTCATTTTGATAGTGGTAAAATGTATTTCAAAATTAAATGCTTCGGCGAAGATTTTAAATCTGTAAAACATAAACATTATTTACCCACGAGTAAATATGGCTTTGATTATTAAAAAAAAAAAAAAGTCTGTACAGGACATTCAAAAAGTTCTGAGATTTATTTGAAAAAAAAAAGAAAAAGAAAATGGGATGATAATTGGAGAAAATTTCATTATTTAGACTTCTATGTATCCATTCCTCTTCTCTTATTGCTCGAAGCTATTGCAAAGCCTTAGTTAACAAAATCTAGAGAGTAAGAGGACAGCTCCAGTATGTGACTTATTTTGTGTCTACGTTTGAGCATTACCTGGTAACATTCAGTCTGTATACAAACTTGTGTGAATATAGTTTCCCCTCCCCCAAAGTTTATTGGGCTTTGCAATTACATTTTACCCACTTAAAAGTACGATGATGCGGAATAGTAGAACAGAATAGGAAGTAAAATGTACTTAGTTCTAAAATGAATGCTGAGATAACGTAAGGTACCTACTTGATATTTTCCATAAAAATTAATTCGTGGAAATTTTTGAATGTACTGTGTACTCATTGAACTTTTCTTATGAATAGGTTTAACTCAATTTCATATCCATCAGGTGGTTTTAGCTTTCACATTATTTCTCTATTTCCACTGAACCTTTGGTATTTTTAATTATTATTTATTTTTAGGATCTCTCCGAAAGACAGATATTCATCAAAATCGTCGACGTCGACGACAGTGTTCCTAAATTTGAAGAAGAAAACGTTACCATCGGTGAGTAGGTATTTTGCATGCAAATGCGGTTCTATAATAACTGCTCTATGTTTTTTGAAATATCTGCGATATGTATTGTTTTATGGAAATTCATGCTCCGTAGGCGTCGGATTTAGCGTACCGATTGACACACTCGTCTTACCGATAATCGCCCACGATTCGGATGCGGAAGCTGAGCCAATAATTTATGCTATAGAGAGCGATACGTTTACGTCACTTAAAACGAAAACTGCAATTTATCCGACAGCTTTACCTTTCATTTTGAACAATGAAACGGGTGAATTACGTACAAATACCTCTTTAGCCGATTTTGTCGACGGTTATTTCAGTTTGGATATTTCTGCTCGTAATAGTCCATCGTCGAATGCTTCTACCGCAGTCAAGGTACGCGAGAATATGATTTCATAAAATATTTATTTTCGTCGAAAGTCAAATTCACATAGGTACTCGGCAAATATATGTACAGTAGTTTCGTTAAAAATTTTTAGCTGCTGAAGATTCACTATAAGATAATTTGGAATTACATTTTCGTCTGTCGAGAAAAAACTCGTGGTTTAAATTTGAACAATTTTTTAGGTGCGCGTCTACAAGATTCTTTCTTTTCGTAATAAATAATAGTATCTAGTCAGAAGATAAAATCTTTTTTTTTTTTCGCTCCTCCAACAAATATGTTCTCCATGATCTTTCAAATTATACTTGTCTAGGTATATCTACATGATTTCGTATTTAAATGGAAAATTTTTTTTGGCAATTCTTTAAAAATAAATTTGTTTCTTCCCTCGAGAAAAAGACGTAGGATACATGATAAGATGCAAGGAGATACAGTTGGTACCTTTTTTCCATGTCCCATAATCTTGCTAAAAGTAAGTCGCTAGTTTGAATTTTAAACGATTTTTCAACCCGAGTACTAGTTCTATGATCAAGGATGTAGGTTCAGATTTCAGGTCTCAAAACTATAATTTTCAATCAAAAAAATGCAACATTCTGTGGTTCATGTTTATTTACTTACAATTTTCTCAGATGCAATTATTTTTTCTTCGCTATCGTTTAATAGCTATGCAGTGGCGGATCCTGAGCTCCATTTTGAGGGGGGAGGGGAATTTAAATTTTCTCAAAGCATGGTAAATGCTAAAATGGTGAGATTGTGTTTTTTTCAGTATAAAGGTTGAGGGGTTTAAGAAAATTAATTTTTTTGTGGATTATTGGTCTATTTTTTTGGATGGGGGGGGGGAAATTCCCCCCCCCCCATTGGATCCGTTACTGTAGCTATGACTTCAAATCAATTTTAATATTTTGAATTTCTGCATTAATGCATTCAATATCAAAGTACCCCGATCTGCAAACAGTGACACAAATATGGATGAGAAATGTGACGCAGATGTGGCAAAAATTCAACCAATCAGGAACGTGTACACAAATTCAAGTAATCAGGAACCAATGGCACTTTTGTCACACTGATGTGATTCCATTCTCCGGTGGAAAAATTATAGGTCACATCAGTGTCATAAAAATGCCACTGCTTCTTGATTGGTTGAATTTTTGCCACATCTGCGTCACATTTCACGTCGCATTTCCTATCCACATTTGTGTCACATTGCAGATCGGGACGCTTCTACTTGTTATTTGGTGGAAATTTCACGTTGCGATGACCCAATAAATTACTTTGACAATATTAAGATCGTAACTTTCTGTTTCGCTTAGAAGCTGTCAGAAAATTGAACATTTTTCAATTCAAATATTGTTTGAATAACTATTAAAAGCTTTTTGAAAACTTTACTTGTTTGTCTCTCGCGTGAAAATCCTGAGCCAAAGATTAATAAGATAGAAAATAGGCTAGCGAATGTTCTCTATAATGTAACTTATAATATAGGTATTTTTATAAACAGTACTTTTTTTTTACATTTGATTTCTCTACTTACTTTCTTAGATTTATGTAATACGAGAACGGAGTTTGCTGAGTTTCGTATTTTCACGATCACCGTCGGAGGTGAAAGAATATCTATCCGAATTCAAGTCAGAGGTAGAAGATGCTTTAGCATTGCCTTCAATGCAGTTCAACATTTATAGCACCCAGTTCCATTCAAAATCAGATGGTAGCGTTGATTTTTCGAAAGCTAGGTAAGCTAGTTCCCGTATTCATGCATACGCCTATTAGTAAGTAAGAACTAAAAAAATTGTAAAAATTTCTTTCAGCTCTTGTTTTCAAATTATTACCGATGACTATACTCCGAAAGAAACAGAAATTCTTCTAAAGGATGAAAGTAACGAGCAGTTACAGAATATTTATCAAAAATATAATGTTCAAGCTGTTCAGGTAAGCGCTTCAGAAAAATTTTTCAAAATATTTTCACTGGAAGAACTCAGAATTTGATCTCGACAATAGCAGTTTGTTAGATGAAATTTGGAACATACTCTTTATTATAACGCACTACTACAACAGTAGACAATGCGATTCGTGAAATTTTGAGCCATCTTTTTTTTTTTGTTAGACTACAATAAATTAATATTTAGTACGTATGGATTAGAATTATTTCAATATTCATTAGCTTGGATTTTTTTATTTTTGCAGAGATGCGGTAATCATTTATTTAAACCTGATGTGACGTGGGTACAGATCTCATTATTAAGTATCGCTGCATTTATCGGAGTAACTTCCTTAATTTCGGCCTGTGTGCTCTGCTGTTCTTATAGTAGGTTCGTATGCTTTTTTTTCCTCCGAAATGATACCTTTTTATACTGGTTTCTATTAGAGAGTTCAACGTTAAATATTCTCATTGGTTGGAAAAGATGTGCAAAATTTAAGTTTTTCACGAAAATTTGAATTTCGCCCATCTTCGCCTTCCAATTCAGACTATCGACGTCATTCACGAAAACTCTTTATGAGATTAAAAAATTAAAGAATAACAGCTCTTTTTTTTTCTTTTTTTTTTCAGATGGCAAAGACTGAGATAGTAAAAATAATTTCCATTACTTGCATAAGTTCAATTGCCATATTTTTTTAATAATTTTTTTTTTTCGTTGTAGTTGACATTAAAAATCTGTGATTTTACGTAATTCGTTTTGTATTCTTAAATGTTTTTAGAATTAAGTTCATCCATTTTATGGTTGTCAAAAAATTATTAATAAAAATTCAATAGCAAAATTTTTATTTATACAAAGAAACATAAAAAGAAAAAATAAAATAAAACGCGAAATCACAAAAAGAAGAAAACATAGAAAGCTTTTCTCTTTTCATCAATACACGCACTTAAATAAATAGAGAACAAACATTTAAAAAAAATTGCGATGATTCAAAATGCTGGTACAAAACATTATATTCCTAGTATTTAAAGAGAAGAGAATCAAAAGAAAAAAAAAAAAAAAAAGAGTAAGTAATGAAATAAGTACAGGAGATAACTTTGTATACATTGAAGATAAATTAGTTACATAAAAAAAGAAAGAAAAAAAATTAAATTATAGAAAAAAAAAGGAGGAACAACACAAATAGTTTCACAAAGAAAGTTTTAGAAAATGGTAATGCTTTTTTCAAATTCGAAATTTTGAATTTGCTATACTAAAAAACGAGAGATCGCGTGAGACAACTTTACTTAATCACATCAACATTCTTATAAAATACTCGAAAACTTTCAATGGTAATATTTTCCAATTAGGTAATTTAAAAAAAATTATTTCACTTTAATCGCACAACTATTACAAGCTAGTACATTGATTTTAAATTGACTAATGAAATGTTGATGACTTGATACTTATTTCGTAGAAGTTGAAAAAAATATTCAGAGTGCATTTTCGAATAAACTAGACAATTTTTAGCAGTTTTTTTTTTTATTGAATCTCTATTCTATTTATTTTTTATTAGTGATGAGCCACTGAAACAAAAACAAATTAATTTAGGACGAGACCGAGTATCATTTGTTGAGAAAAGGAATTTTTTTTCTCACTAAATATAGGTACAATACCTAACTAGATTCATTTCTACTGTATGATATGTCTATTTTTTTCGAATCTTATTTAAGACTTGTTTTAGATTCTTATTTGTCATCATTTTCATCCACTTGTTTATTTTTATTTATATTTTTTTCCTAAAAAAACAGTAGTTTATTTCAATTTTGTACTTTCCTTTTACAGAATTTTAACTTATTATTTTTTCATATGGTTTGTATTGAAAAAATGAAAATTCAATGAGAATCAAGATAAAATAATAATAATTATTATTATTATTCTTATTATCGTTATAATATATTATGTAACAATTTATTACGTACTTACTGAAGTAATTTGGGTAACTCGTTTCAAGGTAGCCTACTTTTTAAATTTAATATTCAACTTATTCTTGATCCTGCTTCGAATGAAAATTGTAATTAATCAAAACTTTGGATAAATTTTCCAACTGAAATTTAGAGGGAAACTTTCGACAAAGTTTGGTAGTTGAATTTATTAATATTTTAATTGACGACTATATAGACTTGCCTTTGAAGATTATGATTCAATCGAAGAATGCAAAAAGTTTTTAAAATTTAAAAACTATTTTCTAACACCGTCTTCTGTAGAAGCTCAAATCGAAAATGCACTTTTTCTTTTTTATAAGTAAGTAGCTCAATATATAGAGCAGTGTAATTTTGATATAAAATTTTGTTTACACTAAATAGTCGTCATGTTGACTCGTGGGAATTCTGTGTAACTACGGAGGTAGGTATTTCAATCTTAGAATTTTTGTCCTAATGCCAAGAAATGAAATGAGCTTTACATTATGATCCATTAAATTTTAAAGTTTTTGCTTCAATTTCTTCAAATAAACATAATAATCTCTTATATAAACATTTTTCATTCATTTCATTTAAGTATAATATAGAATACAAGTACGACTGCTCTCGTGTATATTTCATCTCCATTATTCCAGTTTTATACCAGTAATAGGAAATTGGTGAGTACAAAATTATCTGGAATGGCTTGCAGAAAAAGTGGGTGAGAATCATTACTCTAATAGCACGGTGATATTTTGAAAATTTCGCGAAATATTTTGAAATATCTTCAATAAATAATATTTAAAAAAAGCCACATTGTGACACATTCTCATTGAAATTCGGTGAAAATATCCAATCATAAAGCTTTTGTGAAACAAGAAAATTTTCTTTCTAACCAAAAAAAAAAAATCCTCCAAAAATATTCCCAAAATTATAATTTTATAATATTAAGTATTTAAAAATGTTCAATTAAAAATATTAATTTTGAGAGGGATTTTTTCAAATTAAGTGGATTAATTTGTCCAAAATATTCTTACAAAATATTTTGACTACTTATTTAAAATAAGTATATTTTTGGAATGTTCTTAAAATATCAGTCTGTAATTATTACAAAATTGGGTGTGCTATAGTACGATGTAGACTATATGTACATAGTGATTCCAATTAGATGAATTGCAATGATCGCTACATCAAATTGTAAATAATTTGATAACAATTTGAAATTCATTAGAAAGTTTTCGAATTTTCTATAACCTACTTTTTAATGTTTATCTATCTATAAATTTATGAAAAATCACGTGCAGCACAATTTTCACCTAGCTTAGGTATACATCTTTACACCCTTCATTTATACTCGTGTATTATTCGATAATACCATCGCATAACGTTTTATATTTTGTTCAATTAATAAAGGCTAAAATGTTGACGAATGAGATACGACGAGACGATTTCTCAGTTATAAAAATTTTACAAATAGGCCTTATACTTAATTCGAATAAAATGCTATTATTCAAAATTAAACTAATAATAATTGTCGACTTGGGTAAAAGACATGAAAAAATGAATGTCAGAATATATACATTTTTTCAACGCTTTACTGACGACTAGAATAATTATCTATGTTCTGCGCATTTCGAATCTAGTCGAAAATTAAAGACATCAAAAATTAAGAAGGAAAAAAAATATCACATAAATGTTTACACCCAACTAGAACGTTTTATAGTTCTCGACTCTCGTACTTCATTTTCTTTTGAATCCAATGATTCAAATTGCATTCTACGCTATATCCATTCTGAAGAGAACCCAAAGATATAGCCGTCATTTCAGAAGGTATGCCATATTCCAGGCCTTGACTATACGTTTGAGAACCAATTATATGGAAAAACAAAATTGCAAAAAAAACAAAACAAACAAATATTATGAAAACGCCGAACATTCTTAATACGATGGACTTTCCTTCAACAAAAGAGTTTCGTTAGCCGGGGTTGAACATTGTTCTCGCCCTGTCGAATTGTATTTCCAGTCGTATTTTCCACTTGAGAACAGGCTGAGGTCACGTCGTAATTTCTTTTCCTTTTTCCGTAACTTCAGTTGGCTGATTCGTATTTGAAATTCGCGTTTGAATTTCTCCTGGTGGCCAAAATATGGGAGAAGAAAAATACCAATGAGAAAAATGAAAATAATTAAATGGGTGCTTTTGAAATTGCCATAACATTGTACAAAAGAAAAGAAAAAGTTTAATTGGTACTTTTTGTTGGAGAGCTCCATATTTTCATATTGGTTCAAGTGGTAATGTCAAAAACGTGTAAAACTGTGAGAGTGTCGAAAAATGCTTTGAAATATTTCATTTGTGAGGGAAAATATCGTAAAATGACGATAAAATTTGTAGGCGCTGCTCATTACGGCTACAAAAGAAATAAAAAAAACAACCCTTTGCTTCGTATTCATTTCAATTTTTATTTTTCTCGATAATCATGCCTTTTACTTTTGATTCGCTGAAATTTATTGGTTTTCATAATCTTTAGCCAGCTCAAAGAATACTATAATGTGGTGCTAATAAAAGGGTTGGATATTTTATGGATTCTCTGTATTTCTCGGTTCATCTTTTTGCGACTAAACGTATCCAAACCGCAATTCCTATTATGATGAAATGTTATCGGGAATTGTTTATTAAATTGTTTAATAGGTATTCGAGAAAAAGAGTCAAAATACCTAGAAATCTGAAAAAAAGCTAAAAAATATCCACATATTCGAGAAAAAGAGCACAAATACGCAAATATCCGAGAAAAAGAACAAAATTACAGATTTTCAGGTAGGTACGAGTATTTCGGCTCTTTTTCTCAAACGTTTGAAAATTTTGGGTTTTTTTTCTCGAATATTTGGGTATTTGAGCTCTTTTTCTCGAATTTTCGGGTATTTGTGCTCTTTTTCTCAAATAATTGGGTATTTAGCCTGTTTTTCACGTAGTTTTAGGTATTTTGGCACTTTTTATCGCATATTTCGGTATTTTGGTTCTTTTTCTGAAATACTTCGGTATTTTTTCTCTGTTTATCAAATTTTAGAGTATTTTTGCTCCTTTTCACGGATTTTTAGGTTGTGTAGAAGTCTTATTTTACGTCTAGACATATCATTTTTCGTCTAGAAGTCTCATTGTTTGTCCACATGTCTAATTTAAAATTCAAATTGCATCTCAGTCAAATTTCAACCGACTGAGATCTTTTTTGCAAAATGTTCACAAATAATACTTATATACTGTAACTCAATAAATTCGTTGGACACTTATGTCACTCAAAAAATGGTAAGCTTTTTTTTTTTAATTATCTACCTACATTTTATCATCAGCCTTCAATCATTTTTCTTACAGCAAGACTGATGAGAGATACTTGACGTTCTGGTTAATAAATTAAATTTAGGTTCAGATCGAATTAGTAAAATTTTTCCTGCAACAACGAGGAGAGCATCAATTTAGAATATTGTTCATTTTCTTTCTAATTGGATAAGGTGAAGGGTAATTTGACGTATGAAGGACAAAACGAATAGAATTCATTTAGTTCATTTCCCAAATTGAAGAAAAAGGGAGAATAGAAGAAGAAAATCGATTTAAACTATAAGGCAAGGCTTTTTCATTGTATTTGGCAGTTTGAATTTATCAATAAATTTGAAACTGATATTTAGAAAATTACATAAAGGTTTCTCGTTTTCGTTATGGTCATGCCCGCATTGATTGAATGCACCATATTATAATTACTAGTGTGATTAATTATTTAAACTTGAAAAATTACGTTAGTAAGTTCATTAAAATAGAATATTTAAGGATAATTAATTGAATTCACTTACATTGTAAATTGCATATATGAAAGGATTGTAACAGCTATTACTCATCGCAAACCAGTCAAAGCAGAAAAAAATTACATTTATGTATTTGTATCTGAAACATCAAAGAATTCACAAAATAAAACTACTACTGAATCTAGAGTAGGTATTTAAAAATGAAGAAAATTTTTAATGATACCTATAGTTAGTCTAATAACAGATATGGTATCTACTATGAGTAAGGTACTCTATAGGTATAACTTGTCAGATAAAAGATTTGTAAAAGACTCGTTTATTAATGTAACAAATACTTTACTTACTCATTGATTTCTGATAAAATCCCTTGTAGTAGGTTATATGTTTGTAATGGTAGCCAACATAATGCAAACAGTGCGACCACGATTACTAACATTTTAATAACCTGTAAAAAGAAATGAGTAATTAGGACGATGCATAAATTGCACCAAGGATATATCAATTAAAGTATGTACAGCCAGAAGATTTTCTTTCTTTCGTCAAGAAAAGCACAGTTATTTTTGAAAATATTTAAATTAAATTTTATATTGCTTACATTATACTACATTTAAGTACGAATACTTGGCATAAGTTATAGGTGATGATGGTTGTTGTGCAATGTGCTCAATTTTAGGTTTATTGCTTTCATTTTCTTCAAATGAACTGTTTTTGCGTCTCATTCGATTACCGCATTTGCTAAATTAGACTGCTGATGATAGTTTGGTTTACAAGTCGACTTTGAGATGATAATTTTTTTTTTTTCATCAACTTTTGTAAAGTCAATGAACAGTTAAGAATGTCGTTAGGGGTCACAGGAAGTAGAGTGGTTCGTAAAAAGGAAAGTGAACGATTAAAATCGAAAAAACATCGAAATAAAAAACAGTTAACTACCTATCTCTGGGTTAAAGAAGAAAAAAATGTGGCAAAGATTTGGTCCTAAAAGGAAATTGTAAAAACTTTCATCTTGGTGTGTTTTTTTTTAAGTGAGTAGAAACATACCACTCTTATTCAGCTGCATTTATTTCAAAACTTTTCAAAGTTTTAAACAAACTTTTAAAACAAAAATGGTTCTGATGAGCATACAGTATCCTTTTGCGAGAAGGTTCTCATCAATATATTACATATGAGATAAAAGCAGATTATTTTTTACGTAAGTCTAGATATCAAGTCAATTAGAATCTTGAATTCCAAAAATCTAAAAATTGCATAATTTGACTCGTAGCATCGGCTTCAGCATTTTCAAGTCAGGCAACACAGAAATAGAAAAACATTGTCCGATTACAACTTTTGTCTGGAAAAACTCAAAAATCTTTAATTTATCAAATTCTATTTGCCAAGTTATATTAAAAAATCTTCGGTTTGCTTCAATGTAAAAATTATTTTAAAAAATATATAGGTACTATACTATCAAGAATAAAAAGTATATATTATTATTATTTTCAGTTTGAAACTTAATCATGTAATTTTTCAAATAGACGAATATAATTTTCCACAGTTATAAAACAATAATTTACCAATTCTTTCGGTGGAAGTGTCTTCGTCTACAAAGAACATGTAATATATGCCCGAAAAATGGAAATACATGTATACGTGGCCGACTAATGAAATTTCAAATTTTTTTTGTCCAAAAAGAATTTTTCACACGAAGGGTGAATCGCAATTTTATTTAAACTATAAATTCATAAATTCTTTGAAAAGCAGCGATGGTAAATGGAAAATAATGATAGGGTGCTTGTTTGCTTAAAAATGTTACGAAATTTTTTTCGTGAAAAACAAACATAAATTTATAAAGGGTGAGGTTTACAGATGGCCATCTGTATAGAGTTAGAATTAAAAAAAAAAAATTCTCTCGTGAATTGTATGAAATAAAAATTCTAATTTTTATGGGACGTGCTTTCCATATCATATTTTTGAACACCTATTTGCAACTTTCATGCTAGGGTCTAATTTACGAGAGCAGATAAAAAAATTATCAGTTCGAATGTTAAAGGGTAAAAACGTGAAAATTATTTCAGAGATAGAGAAAAATAAGAAATTATACTTATTACAATTTGAAAAGAAAGAATTTCTCTTCGAGTATAAGATATGCAGGTATAAAATAAAATTATCATTTCGTTCTCTCGAATTTCAACCAAAAATTCTGACACGCGTAGATTTTATAATTATATTAATCAATAAAAGAGTAAGTAGCCTTTATTTTATTGGAGAAGGCTGAACTGGAGGATTAAAAAAATTCTTGAGGTGGTAAATACAGAGAAAAATTACACGACTTAGAATTTTTTTAAAATTAAAATACTGGATTTCAGTTCTCAAAACAAAATTAAAAAACCAAATTATTATATTTTCTATTAAAAACTGTAAGAATTTCATCAATGAAATTAATCATAACGTAGAGTATAATTTTATTTTAGATTAACCAATTGTACCTAATTTTTAATTCTATAAAATTTATGGTGGAAAAATCTTTCATTTTAGTTGACAAATGCTAATTCTGCAGTCACCTCCATCAGTTTACTAACGAAAAACAATTGGGCCCAAAATTTTTGAATGCAGTTGACTGTGAGAAATGAGACTGCAATGTAATTTCAGCGAGTCTAAAATGAAATTTCTGTACAGAAAAAGTCCAGTGAAAGATGAAGGTAATTTATAACTTGGCAATGGTGAAATAATAAATCGCTCAGTGAAATAGGGAGAAAAAAATTGTTTGACAGTGCTTTCATATACAGTGCTGGCCAGAGAATGAAAAACAAGCTAGAAAAAATTCCGAATACCTACATGACAAAGTAATTAAAAAGCATTTAAGGATATACGCGCTATTTCTCTGAAACTTTTTCGAAATTCAGTCTTCTCTCTATAGATGGTAGCAGATAGAAACTTTGGCAAAAACAATGCTAACATGAGAAAAATGTGTTTATCCTATTCAATGACGAGCTATCGGGGCGGTTGGGGGGGGGGGTCGTTCAAAAACCACAGAACCAAAAAAAAATAATGAGCAAATCCAATGCTTTTGGTTTCGAGTCACCAGTTTGGATGGTTTTTTCTATCTTACAATCAAGTTAAAGCCTTTTTTAAATGGGCTTTTTTCATACAAAAATCGAATTTTACCAAAATTCTCATGAAAAAATCCCCAAAAAATTAGTCTATTTATGACATAAATGTCGTGTAGAAGTTAGAATGATGAACTACTTATGAAAAAATTTTTAATTAAAGTTAAAATTCAGTTTTATCTTTCAAGTGAAACGTTGATAAAAATTCCACTACAATGAAATGATATTGCAACTGAAAATGTTTATAACACGCGCGGGCTGATTTGACTCTATATGCGTATCTGTTCTCTGACCTGTGAAGTATTGATACTGTACTTATTTGATTTTTCAAATTTTTTTTCAGTTGAAGCTTTCCATCTTTATATATTTTTTGGAAAAATTCTATGGGAATGCGAAGGTTCCTTTTCATCCTAGAATCCAACTCACTTTTTAAAGTAATTCATTGAAGCTGGAGATTTTTGTTTTGCTTGTGAGGAAGGTTTAAGTACGTATTATATGATTTTGAAGAACTTACTCGCTTTTTATTCCTCATTAAATTTGCATCTCGATCGGTTTGGGCATTTCCAGGTGCAGTGTTGCCCCACAGTGCAAAACTAATGCTCGAATATGCCCAAATGATAACGCTGAGTGGCATAACATATTGCAGCAGCACCATAATCGTTCGATAGATTTGCATTTTCTCCTCGCTAAGTCTTTCACAGTAACAAAAAGGATAAGTTCCTCCATTGTCGTCCTCCCTGAATATTACTTCCATAGCGTAACCCATGGGAAAGCTGAGTATTATACTGGAGATCCATATTGTAGATATTACAATCTGACATTCTGTTTTTGAAGCACGTCCTCTGTAAAATTAAACTCTCCATTAGATTACCAACTTATGTTTTTTTCAACTTGAACAAAATTCTGTTAAACTGGCGCATAATTTCGTTTAAATACGAAAGGTCTATTGGTTTCACTAGGACAGAAAGTTATTAGAATGAATTTAAAAACTGCATGAAATTTGACCACATTCAAATACTTAATTAGATTTCAACTATTTTTTGGAGTGGCTTGGATGGAGTACCTAATGTAATGGTGGGTAATTTAGTATATAAAATTAAGCCCAAAGTTGGCTTAAGCTTTGTGGCCCTTCGATCCGTTTCTGTTTTCAAGTTCAATTAACTTTTCACAACAGGTAAACTATAGTAACTAATTTCTCTATGAATCCTCATGATTCCTTTTCATTGAAACTTATTTTTTTTTGTTTCATTTTCATGCAAAAACTTGCTTTTTAGCAACTTTCTTAATTAATCCACCGTTTCTAGTACCGTATATTAAAACTTTACTAATAATCCTGAAAAGTTTGTGTAAAATGGTAAGCTTTTAAATTATAACTCGTCACAGCCCGTAAATTAATCTTGTAATTAAGTTAAGCAGGCTTGAAAGATTTTAACAGGAAAACAAATTGAATTTTTATGATATTGGATGTTATACAGCTGTAAGCCTTCCTTTACAGCCCACACAGTTTAGCTAGACACCTGGACTTATACAAAAAAAAAAAGAAAAAAAGAAAAAAAAGAAAGAGAGAAAGAGAAATAAGGGAAAAAGTAAGGCTAGCGTTTTTCTCAAATTAAATAGCGTATGGCTCAGGTGTTACTCGTAAGTTTGTGTTGAAATAGTGAAAGTGTCATGAAACAATGACTACAGAAGAGGTTAAACTTGTTTGCGCCGGCTTGTTAAAAAGTAAGGATATACGATGATCAAAAAGAGCCAAAAAAATAATTTCAACTTGGGAACATTTCATTCAGCAGCCTTTGTGAAAGAGACTCAATGGCAATTTTCTTCGTCATAAATTATGCAACTATACTCGGAGGTGTTAAAGTGCCTACTGAAAAGGGATGCATGTGAAAGTAAGGGAGTGATGTTTTAATTATTGAAAAATTCCATTGTTTCGAAAGGCTCATTGTGAATAGTTTTAGTGCTTTTAATACTTTTTACCATACAATTTTAGATGGTACATTTTACCATTTTTGATGTAATTTCTACTATAAATCTTGAAATGTCCTAGTTTTCGCATACAAATAGTAAAAATTACTACCGAAATTTTTTTCAGTGTGAAAACTTTTTTTTTTAGTGGCAAAGAAAAATTTTCAGTTCCCCCACTCCGCTCCACCTAAACAAATCAAGCAAAGTTCACCTCGCAGGATTTTCAGGTTCCATGGTATTTCTGTTCCGTAGGCTTAAAAATATTTTCAAACTGCGTTGTTCACAAATGAAAACAAATATCAAGTGTCTTTTCATAATTAAGAATAGCAACGATTCGAAAATTTTTCACTGGTCGATGTTTTCAATATAATTGCCTATATTCGTCATAATACGAGTATTATGTTGCAAAATTCGTCGATGAAAGAACGAAAAATATATTTTGTTGGCTCCGAAAAATATGGCGACTCGTTAATTGTACGAATGTCTATAATCATCTAATGCATTCAGATAATAATTTTCTCGTTTGCCGTATTTTTTTGAAAGTTCAGTTTAATGCTTTGATCCTTTCTTGCGTTCATTTGAATATCAAATGTTGATAAGGAGAGGATAACAAGAAGAGGGCAACCATTAGATCACGTGTTTCTAGTTTCTATGGTGACATGCACAAATAGCATAAGTGAAAAATCGCCAAAAATGAGTTAGATACATTACGCTCTTTGTGCACGTCACCATCGATGTGTTCTTCTATGTTCTTCTATGATAGAAGAACACATCGATGGAGACGTGCACAAAGAGCGTAATGTATCTAACTCATTTTTGGCGATTTTTCACTTATGCTATTTGTGCATGTCACCATCGGTTTTTTCTTACCATTTCGATTGGCGGAGGAAAAAGAGAATTTTTTTGTTTTCTATGAAAGAGACTAAGAATATAGAAAAAAGATAATCCTGACCAACTATCTCATACTTGTTGATGAAGGAAAAATAAAGCGCAGATGCCTAAATAATAATTCTGCATCAGTTCAAGCGTACGTTTGTATAATACGCCCGCTAGTCCTATTTTAGGAATCTCATGTTCATCTCAATACTCACAATAAGTTGAAGAACATCAATTTTCAAAAGTTACTTCATTTATAAGTAAAACAAACTCTCTAGAAACACCCTACAGCATTTCCGTTACCGCTGCAGTTTATTTAGTTTTTATTGTTATTTATTGATATCCAAGCGAAAAAGCTTCGCTTCAACTCACCCTCTCGCTGGTTAAAGTTTGGAGCTTTCGATGGTTCAATTAACCAGCACTTCCGAATGAGCATCGTCATTTTCGTGGAAAATGATTTTTCGTTTTCACCATTTTGCTTTTGTTCCTTTGGGAAAGTTGTGTCGGCGATAAGAACTATGTCAAGGGCGTAAATAATTCGCCAAAAATACGACCACAGTGTAATTAAATATCCCTTACTGTTGTATCCCTTCACCTCCTTAACCATAACCGGTGTCACTTTTGTCAATTTCTTATCGACCTTTGAATCAACTTCCGTCCAAAGTGTTAGAATCAGACCTCATATAGAATGGTGGAGAAGCAGAATAAATTACTTAAAATAGACGTTTTCATTTATCCGTCTCACTCTCGTACCGTGTTCAGCTTCATAAATTTGAAATAGGTAAATGAATGAAAATAGTCGTATACTTACGTGAATGGATTTAGTATGGCTCTATGTCTGTCGACCGCAATGGCTGTTAACGTGAATACGCTTACTGTAATACTGAGTGAATGTATGAAAGGACAAAAGGAACACATAAAATAGGGTAAATTCCATCGCTGAAGTAATGCAGCCTGAAACTGAAACATAAATACAGTCGCATTAGAGGGTCGTGATTGTGTATAACTGAGTTAGCCTCGAGAATTGCGAGCGAAAATTATGGCTTTTATTCGTGCAGAGTTAGAGTAATTGCAATATCTGATGTGACACTTATAAAAACTGCTATGTGACTGAATGGAATGAAAAGTACAATCAGCCAATTACTACCCCTTCGAATAGAACGAGTGCTCATATTGGCTTGTATAGACGGACAGATATTATAAATTTCTGACGTTGGGTAGATTCGTGGAAATTTTAAGTAAACTAGCCTATCTAAAAAACAAATATGGTGCTTCATTTCGGACGTAGAATGATAATATACTGGCATAATTTTTTTCTATAAGGAAAAGATAGCTTACTCGCTATCCAGAAATGTATGATTTTAAGGTTTAATGCATCTACATATTAAAATTTTTTGAAATTTTTCGGATTGGTAGTTTTTGTCAACATTTAGAAAGCAATAGCTCTAGCTACTTTTTAGCAATCAACCCTTACTGCAAGAATATTATCTAACTCCGAAAAAAATTCCAACTCCAGAGAACAACAACATAATTTTAATGATTATACATTTTCCAAAATCTCAAACTCAATATTCTCGGAGTACAAAAATTAGCATTTTTCAAATGAAAAATATGTTTACTTACAAGAACTCTTTTTTCTCGCTCAATTTTTCAATTTATCGACAACTTTCACAATCTATTGTCAAAGGATGCTTACAGTGCGCTCTGATGGCAGAATTATGATTTTCAGTTTTGCTCGTGAGAAATGTCATCCGAAAAAAATGTCAATTTTTACAGCTCCCTAAAATTAATTTGAAGCAAAATTGTAACATTCTGCAACTAAAGCTCCCTGGAGACATCCTTTGACAATAGATTGTGAAAATTTCAGATCAACCCATGAAAAATTGAGGCAGAAAAAAGACTTTTTGCGTGAAGGTCTTTTTTTTTAACATTTGGAAACTATACACCCTCAAGAGAAAGCTAAAGAACGAATTCGTGATGATGTCAAATAGCCTACGCAGCAATTTTCATGAGGTTTATGAGATGTCTGACTTATCAAATTTCTTTATTCGATCTTTTGTCTCGAACCTTTTTGTACGCAAAGAAATTTCGTAAAATATGCTCCGCAGAAATGGAAAAATACGTAAAAAGCTATAAAAGAAAAATCCTAATATCCCCACACGTATCCCCAAAAATGATTTTTTTTTTTTTCTAATTTCGAACAACTGTCAATATTCATTTTTTTCTTTCAAAAATGGATATTATGACGCAAAACACCCTCGAGGACGAGCGGCTCACGAATATAACTTCACAACATTACCACCATTTCAAGTCTTTTTCAATCATTAAATCATCAATGCGGGCTTGAAAATGTAAAGAAAATTGCGTCAGAAGAATAGATGGATTTCCTGCCTATCGTCGAAGAGCAAGGAGAAACGATAATTTTTCTTACGCGTCATATTTATCTATCGTACTTCAAATTTTGTTCAGCCTTGACGAGTAACAAGAAATAGGTAAAACTAACAGCTGCATATATTTACACAAGCGATGCAAATGATTTTGTGCGGAAAAAAAAAACAGCAACCCATTTTGGATATGTTTGACATTGAAAAAATGCCAAGGAAATTAGCTTTCCTCTGAAAAAAAATGTGCTGCTTTTATTTTCCCTTAGACCTGTATCGAATCCTTTAATTTTCGTAACCACAAAAAAATATCTATTCTATAAATTTTTCTTCACGTTGAGAGACAGAATATTCGACTGCGTAATCCCTCTTTTAAAAAAGCAAATTTTTTTCATCATCAGTTTCTCTTTTCGTCGAAAAAATTGGTTTACTGAAAACTACCTACCTATTGACTTCAATACGCTGATGTATTTTCCATAGAAATTTTTCAAATAAAGCTGAATCCACGTAAAAGGAAGATTTAAATTCAAAAAAATTGCTATCTTCCTTTCACGAGTAGGTATTTCCTACCATTGTAGTCTTTTCACGTTAAATTTATGGTTCAAAAAACCAGAGCAAATAATGTAAACTATTTTTAGCTATTTTTTCAATCAGTAAATATTAGCATAATATTATTTAAAAACACATTGGAGTCACCACAAGTTTAAATTCATTGAAATTCAAAATCCAAAGGCATCAAAATGGAAAAAAACAACTTTCAAAAATTAAAATTTTTAAATGAACTGAAATTGTCGAGGAATTTTTAACCAAATTTATTGTTTGAAGAGTATTTTTACTGCCCGAACACTCACACATGATGGCATGAGGTTACTATAATCTCCAAAAGAAAAATGAACTTATTTTTTGTTGAAAAATATGCCCTAAAAATGGATAAATGGATTTTCAAGGACTTAAAATGGCTCTTAGTATGTTTTTTGTGAAAATCTGATCACACTAGTCGATTTCCTGCAAAAAATCTTACAAGAAACAATTCAAAATGGCGTTTGTTGCGTTTCGCGATAAAACTAGGTACTCAAGCATAATAATATTATTATGTATCATAATAATTTTGGATACTACTTACTTCAAAAGGTATGGCGAAAACTGCTAATAAAAAATCAGCCAAAGCGAGATTTGCAATATAATAATTGGTAACATTGCGCATCCTCCGACTGCCAATAATCACCCACATGACCAATCCATTGCCTGCAGTGGCCAGCACCGAAATAGATCCGTAACAAATGGAAAGCAGAATTACCAAGTATGGTGGAACTTGGTATAAATCTACCGACCCCGAGCTATTTGTTCGCTGATGAATGGCTGACGATTCGGAAACGTTTGTCGAAAATAACGACGAATTAATTGTCATCTCCATTTTTACGCGTCAAAGTCGCTTTGCAAAGTGGTGCATGTTGGTTAGCCACTATAGTACTCTGCTGCAAACAAATAAGCATTCGGAGAAAATCTCTTTTAGATAATGTACCTAAGGAAATTTATTTGCTTGAAAATATTGAAATTCCCTTTGATCATTGATTTGTGGCTTTCGAAAAGTGGTCTTTGAAGTTTATAATTAGTTCTGCAGTGAAAATTCCTGGCTATAATTCAAACTCCAAGGCACCACCTAATTTGGTTCGTTGTAACCAAAATCACTAACAGCGAATTGTTCTTGGTGAAATTCTTTTTTTTTTTTTTTTTTTGTTCAAATAGTGAAACAGTTAAATTAGAAAGGATTAGAGGTCGGAATTAATTTTCTTTATTATAGACGACAATTTATTAAAACTTCACCGCCTTAACTTAAAATAGGAATGAGAAAAGTTTGCATCCTGTTTGTATATGTAATTAATATCAACTATTCATTTCTCTCAGTGTAGAAATCATTCTTATTCTAGATACGAGTATGAATCATGAAAATATTAACCCATTATAATGTCACTAATTGGATCTGAAACTCGAGTTTTTTCAAAATAGTTTACAGCGAGAGAAAAAAAATCATGCGCAGCGATTTTTCTTTTCCTTGAGTGGTACAGAGTTCCTTTAATCTCCTTCACTCACTAACAACCCCCCCCTTATTGGAATTACCTCTCAAAAAAAAAAAAAAAAAGATGAATAATAAGAATTATCTTCTGTTTATAAATTTTTTCAACATAATTATTATTTCGTCCACGTTTTCCCTTTTCGACTGTTGCAAATTTTTTGCATTTGGTGCATAGCACCTTACACTGCCCCGGCCATGAAGAAAATTGGACCACGCTGAAAACTGGCCAACGTACATTCTTATTTCCAATCTCATTGGACATTATCTACACTAGAAGTCAAAAAACCCCAATTATCTGCTCAATATACAAAACTGAATAAAGTTTACAAAGAAACAAATTTTTGGTCGTTCTCGATAAAAATGTAAAATTTATTTCATGATACATGGTATGCCTTTTCAAAAATTGCACTCCGCAAAATACGCACAATACTTTCTAATTTGCTAAATTTGAAAGAAATTTTTAAATCCAACTTTTATTTTTGCAGATTTTCTTATCATGTTTCCCCTAATACTTATACTCTGTTCAACTTAAGAGTACCTAAAACGGAACGTCAAATTCACATTTATCAACAATATAAAAATCGATCCGTGTGATAAGAAACAAGAAAGTAAAATCGGAAGTGTAGCCATTTTATTGTTGCTGAATATGAACGAGTACCTTTTCCTTTCCCCGGAGCCCGGCAAACTACAATCCGTTTTAGGCACTCTAAGTTGAACAGAGTAGTAGTTAAGTTTCTCTTGTATTTCACGAAAAATAAAAATGTTGGTTGAAGGGAAAATTTGTAAGAAATTTTCCACAAATTTTCCGCTCAAAAACCAATCTTTGTGTAGTGCTTACAGTTATTTTTACGATATGGTGAACCCGCATCTACTTACCCTACCTTGCATCACTGTTTCTCAAAAGTTTGTCTAATTATTCAGAGGGTGACATTCGTGCATTAAAATTCGTATTTTCTAGTCAGTTCATTCGTCTGCTCTCATCTTACGCATAGCTCTTTCCAAATTTTCCATTTATTATAGGTACGCCCATCAGCTTGTCGTGAATTCGCGTCCAGAGATAGAGAGAAACGATTTTTGAAGAGACAGGCTTTTCTACTCAAATGCGAATTTCTTCTAACTATAGTCTTGTTCTAGTAAAAACTCAAACAATTTTTGTTTCAAATTCGTTAATAAAACTGTTAAATGAAAGTAAGACGTATTCACAAAACGTATAATAACAACTGAATTGTACATAACTCAGTATATTGGTATATAGAGTACGTAGAAAATAAAAGGGGAGTATCTATCGACGTGAAATAGATAAGTAGATGAGATACAATGTACGACACATATTCAACACCCTCTTCTAGTTTTCATAATTACACAAATTTTATAAAATTCAAACGAAGACACAATAAATTTCTGAGATTCACAAATACATGCTTAGTTAAGGACTTGGTAAAAATATTGGCCAAGTTATCAGCCGAGTTAACTTTAACAACTTTGATCTGGCCACGTTTGATCACCTGATGAACAAAATGGTAATGCACCTCGATGTGCTTCAACTTTTTAGTAAAATTACCTAAATTAGCGATACAAACAGCGCCTAAATTGTCTTCAAAAATACTAACAGGCTATATGGACTCTGAAGGTAAGAGTTCCTTGCATACACCCAAAAGGTATATGACCTCAGTGACAGCCTCAGATAACGCAATATACTCTGCGTGGGTCGATGATTTGGTAATGTGACCCTGTTTTTGAGTTTTCCACAATACAGGGTTGCCAAACATTCGAATGACTAACCCAGTAGTGGACCTACAATCAACAGCATCCCCTGCCCAGTCAGAATCCACATATATATCTAGACAAGCCAAATTCGAGCTATAAAAAGTTAATTTCATCTTACGAGTCTTATACAAATACTTGAGAACTCTTAAAGCATAATTATAATGAGTTTGGTCATAGGATGACTGGAAACGGGTTGAATGATTTACACTGTAAGTGACATCTGGCCGAGTGCTAGCACTTGCATATAGGAGAGCACAAATTAAATTTCTAAATTTTACGTCAAAATCAGGCTCTGTGGCCCTTTCTAGTTTCAAGTGCGTCTCCATAGGAGTATCAAACAAATTCGAGTCTTTAATATTATACTTAGTGGCAAGTGACTTGATATACTTTTCTTGACTGAGAGTCATTACATTATTTTTAACATCGTGATTTATTTCAATGCCCAAGTATGAGCTTATGTTATTTAGGTCCTTCATGCTAAAATGCTCAGAGAGCTTACGTTTAATTTGATTTATTTTCTTTACTTACAATTTTATAAGATTTCTTCGAAGAAAGCACATTTGATCATCGTTACGGCAAAACGTATAAAAGTCTAGAGTTTATTGTGGACTTATAGTTATTGAAGAAATACCTATGGTAGAAATGTAATCACATAAAAGTGCAAAAAGAGCAAATACCAGCAGCCAGAAAAATAAACGTGAATTTCCCCTCGGACTAACCATTTTGTATTTCAAAAATATGGTAATTTCACAGAGTCAATAACCTCGTGTGGCAAAAGTTCGTCATAAAAATTCGAGCTAAAAATTTTCAGTCGTAATGAAGCAGTGTTTTGAGAGAAATTTGCTTAAAATATGCCAATTTTATAGTTCCTGTATCACAAATTTACCCTGCTTAAAGCAACAGGCAGACTTCGCACGCAATAAACATATAATCAACTCTTCAAGAGGAAGCTGTTCTAATATTTTTTTCTCCTTATATAAATGAGGCAATAAGAAATTCAGCTTTCTGGAAAGGAGACGCCGAGTCGTCATTAAATCATACAAAATGGCTTGAAGAAAGTAATCCGATAGCAACTGCTTGAAAGTTGATAATTTTTCTACTTTTATTAACGGAGTTCTTTATTTCCTTACGATCGCAGTCTCCTCGATTTTCGAATTTTTATTATTTAGCGAAAGTTTCGCCTTTCAGTTGTCCTAATTTGTTCCTCTTGCGAACTGTTGAATTCCTATGCTTATTTTCCCCGAGTCATTTTTTTATTTTTCCTCGCCGAGAAGAGACGAAAAAGTAGGTAAACTAATATCTTTGAGTAAATATTTCAGATTGTAATCAAAGTTTTGAATTTCAGCTTAAAACAGTCAATTATTGAATAAATAATAGAATGAAAGAGCCTTTCTAAAACCAGTTGTGCATTTGAGAGGCAAATATCAGAGAAAACTTTCACTTCAAAAGTGGTGTAAAATTTCCTTTGGAGGCTGTTCACGAAATATATGTAGAAGATTGGGAGTTACACTTTATTAGCAGCGCTATAACACATTTCAAGATGATATGACAGTGAAAGAAAATTTAATAAAAACAAGCATTTTCCAATAATGAAAGTGTTGTTAATGTTTAAAACTCTGCTCTCCTTACTATTTCACTGTGAAATATTACTGCAAGTACGAATATACTCGTAAGAAAATTATTTATAGTAGAGAGATTTAAAAATTGTTAATTAAAGGAACTATATTTATATTAATTTAAAATAATATCTAGTTGTGGGGACCAACGGCATCCATTAAAAAGAAGAAAATACCATAGGCGATATATTATAAAACATTCTCTTACTCTGTTTTTTTTTTTTAAGTACGCAAGATGGGTACTGGAGAAGTTTATCAAGATAAAAGAATTATATGTACTCTAACAATGTACTCCCTCTTATCAACTCCACCCCTTCATCCTAGTTAGAAGTTTTTGGTCCTATACCTAATCAATAAATTTTTTAGGCAAATTGTACCTTGATTCAACAAATGACGGCTTTTTTTTACATTTTCTCCCACTGTCATTGTTTTTTTAATAAAAAATTTTAGAATTATTTAGGAGGACTTCCGTAGTTATGCCACTGTATGAGTGTACGTTTTATTAAGTGTGATAGAATGGCAAGAATACAAAAAAGGGATTTTTCTAATACTAAGTTCTGCTATCTTTAATCGAATTCTTTTTATAACAACTTCATAAACTTGACTCTTATCAGTTTGTCAAAATCAAATCCTACTCATACGATATTAGTCTTCAAACTGAATCACGAGATAGGTAGGGTGTACTCGCGGTTAAACTTTGAAAAAATAATCGAACGAAAATTTATTTAAAAATACCTATAAGTATATACAACTTTTCACCACTGTCTGTCAAAGCATAAAAGAAGACTTCACGTCTTTGAAGCTGTCACAAATGTGATAAATTCAGCGTCTAGACAGAAAATTTTGATGTAATATCAAATAATTCTCGGGTTAAACTAATTAGAATTGTTTAAAAAAGCAGGGCCGAAAATGAAATGGCCAAAGTAAAATGGGCGTGTATGTTTGACGAACAATTATCTCTTTGAAAAAAAAAAATCCACTAAACTGTAGGATTAAATTACTTGTAGGTATTCGATTTAAGGTGTAAATTGCCAATTTGTCGGGACAAATTCAGTTTTTCAGAATCGCAAATTGGTTAAATTCAAACAACTATATAGATGAATTCTGTCTTCAAAGAAATGCGAAAAAACTAATTAAGTCGCTATATCAATATAGATACAAGTGTAGTCCTCATGAAAAAGGTCTGTGATTTCGAATTTGCCATGAAAAAATTTTTCAACGCTTTTTTTCGAAGCCTTTTTTGTTTGCAACTTTGTCGAATCCACGTATCTTCTTTAATATGGGTACGTTTTCTCCTTCACGAATTTCAATTTCGACTTAGCCGGGATAGGCTCGACAGGTTTTCTTTCTCTACACATAAAAAGCTCTTTTCTTCTTGATTGAAAATCTGGTTGATTGAAAAACTTGGTAAATATCTCGAAAACGGATAGAAAAAAATTCAAACAATTCAGATATTCGGAAGTTTTATAAGAGGAACAGAATTCACATATACATACATGTATATGAAACTCTGATATTGGTGACCTCGATTCGATCAACTGAAAGTAGAAAAATAAAAATATTTTTTGAAAAAAAGTTACAAGCAGACGGTCTATCATTCAGAAAAATTTTCCTGAGAAACAGTAAAAGAGGATATTTATTCATAATAATCTATGTAGAGTGCGCCACTGTTCTCCCAATAACGTAGATATAATTAAAGAATAATCCTAAGAAGGGCCAATAACCTGTGGGCTGTTTTTTATTTTACATAAAAAAATGGTACCTACTTCCACCCATTCTAAAAATCACAGTCGAATTTAAAAGCTGATACAGGTAAATCTCCTTTTTTTGACAAAATATTCTTAGGTGGCCATGGTAGAATCTTTCAAATTTGTTGTCGTCACTTTTTACTCCTACTCGCTGCAGAACTCTTTCTAAAAAGTGTGTCCAATCATAATGTTTCGTGTTATTTTTTCTATCTCAAAACGTTATAGTCTCAATTTTTACGATAGAGAGTTGAAAACTAATTTTGTTTGAATGTTACCACAAAAAAAGTATCTACTCAAAGGGTAGATTTTAAATCCAGCGGGATATTTTTTCGGTTATATTACAGGCTGCTCCTTCAATCCCGAAGCCTCACCAAACGATAAAATGAAGACACTAATAAGTGTCCTTCAAAAAATTCATTTCCAGCGAAATTAAAGTCCACATTTTCGGATTTTCTTTTTCGATAGGTTTTACAGATCAAGGTCATGTTGACTGCAATCCCAGTTCAAATTCAGCTCTGTTTTGTATTGCGTGTGAAAATTACTTTTTATTTCAACCATTTCGTATAATTATTTCGGGGAATAAAAATACCGAAAGACTTCTAGAGATTTGGTAAATCTGTTCGAAAGTGTGGGGTTATGGTGCGGAATATTTAGCTGAAAAATGGCAAGATTAGTATGAGATGGTTTTAGTAAACAAGTTGTGCCGATACTACCGTCCTATAATCGTCGACGAATACGTGCCAAGTTTTTACTCTTTTTCTGGTTGGTACCCACAGTGAAAACACCAAAAGGCTAAAAAGGTCAGAGCAAGAGGTGACTAAACTGCTATTAAGCTTATACGTGTTTCAGCATGTTAAGTCAGGCAGTTTTCTTACCCGCAATAATTGTATCGACGAGTATCGCCTTAAAATCATTTCTTTAGCTATTCGATGATAAAGCTTCTGTTGACAGTGACACATTTTCATGCAGAAGGGTAGAGTTTAGCTTGCAGCAAACTAGCTTTGTTTACAGTCCTGAAAACTCATTTTCTGGTGAAACTTGAGCAGCGAAAAGACAAGGAGAATAATTTTTTTTCAATGTAGTGGTGGGGGCCACAAAGATATATCGATCTTTTACACACAAATGCACAAATTCATAGGTGAATATTTATATAAGTTACTATGGATAATACTACGTACATTAAATATTAATGGAAATATTAAAATGTGAACTGAGCATATATCTGGACTGGGCATGCTCATTTGTTTTGTTATTTGTCTTTCTTTTATATGAGTACAACTTTTCATGTTTTACATAAAATACTGAATTTAATTTGTTAGTTCAATTTGTAGCTCAATTTGGGAGTAAAAAAAGCTTCGTCCGGACAGACGTCATTATGTGATAACATTGGACACACAAAATCAACTAAAAGTCTTATTAAGCTTATGTGTGATGACGTCATCAAACTTACATATGCTTGATGACGTGAAAAAACCGAAATTTTGAAAAAATAAAAAATTTATATCTCCACTAACAAGTCCTGCGCATCTACATACACTGGTCATAGAAATAAGATTGAAAAGCACACCGACTGCAGATATAGTCGCGTGCCTGAATAAAATTTTCTGAAACAAAATCTCAAAATCGATAAAAATGGATTTATCAAGTTTTGGATAAAACGTGCCTCATGTCTAAACGGCTGTCTACTGTAATCTACTAATGCGCTTTAATGAGAAAATGATGATATATTATGATGAATAGATAATTCACTCTTTACAAAATTATATTATTGTTGATAATTCGTTACTTAATTTTAAAATTAAAATATACTAAAATAATCAAAAATGAAAATCCAAAAAAATGTTTTTGTTTTTTTAAATGCATTAACTTATATTTAAAGGAAATTAAAGAAAAAAAAAGAAAAAAAGAAGTACTTTTGAACATAGTAAATTACAAAGTCATATTGAGTAAATGAAGCCTATACTTTTCTCGCATGGGTAACTACGTTTTAAGGTTTTGTATTATACTTTATATTGTTTCTCTGCCAAATAAATGTGGTCAAAATAAATGTCCTTTATAAAGTCAACTCGAATTTCTTCTCTCGGGAAAATAATATTATGATAGCTGCAGCCTTCACTGAAGTTTCGTGAAGGCGAAAGATGAATTCTCTTTTACAACATGAGATTATAAAAAGTATCCAAAAATGTTTCTTATAAAAACAAAACAATTCATCTTCAATAACTGTTTTAACTCTATGACGTCATCATCTGTGACGTCATCAAAGAATGACAAAATGTTATATATAGGTATGATGACGTCACCATCTGAGGTTACTATGTTCTATCTGGATATAATGACGTCATCATCTGTATTTACTATGTAATAAATATATATGATGACGTCATCAAGGAAGAACAAAAATTGTAGAAAAAATTCTTCTTCAGTTCACCTTCAAAGAGTGTATGATGACGTCATCAACCACTATGACGTCATCTTTTGATGACGTCATCAAGGAAGGACAAAATGTTGTATCTAGGTATGATGACGTCACCATCTGCGGTTCCTATGTTTTATCTGGATATAATGACGTCATCATTCTTCTTCAATTCATCTTCAAAGAGTGTATGATGACGTCATCAACCACTTTTTAACTGTGTGACGTCATAATCTATGACGTCATCAAGGAAGGACAAAATGTTGTATATAGGTATGATGACGTCACCATCTGCGGTTCCTATGTTTTATCTGGATATAATGACGTCATCATTCTTCTTCAATTCATCTTCAAAGAGTGTATGATGACGTCATCAACCACTTTTTAACTGTGTGACGTCATAATCTATGACGTCATCAAGGAAGGACAAAATGTTGTATATAGCTATGATGACGTCACCATCTGCGGTTCCTATGTTTTATCTGGATATAATGACGTCATCATCTGTGTTTACTATGTAATAATTAGGTATGATGACGTCATCATCTGTGACGTCAGAACAAAATGGGACATTATGTTATGGTGGGACAAATGTTAGAAGGGCATTATGTTTGAAACAGGAACGCCCAGTACAAAAGAATTCATCTTCAAAATTCTTCTTCAATTCATCTTCAAAGAGTGTATGATGACGTCATCAACCACTTTTTAACATAGGAACCGCAGATGGTGACGTCATCATACCTAGATACAACATTTTGCCCTTCCTTGATGACGTCACAGATGATGACGTCACACAGTTAAAAAGCGGTTGATGACGTCATCTTTTGATGACGTCATCAAGGAAGGGCAAAATGTTGTATCTAGGTATGATGACGTCACCATCTGTGGTTCCTATGTTCTATCTGGATATAATGACGTCATCATTCTTCTTCAATTCATCTTCAAAGAGTGTATGATGACGTCATCAACCGCTTTTTAACTGTGTGACGTCATCATCTGTGACGTCATCAAGGAAGGACAAGATGTTGTATCTAGGTATGATGACGTCACCATCTGCGGTTCCTATGTTCTATCTGGATATAATGACGTCATCATCAGTGTTTACTATGTAATAATTGGGTATGATGACGTCATCAAATACGAAAAAATGGGACATTATGTTATGGTGGGACAAATTTAAGGCCATTATGTTTGAAACAGGAACGCCCAGTACAAAAGAATTCATCTTCAATTTCATAATAGCTAGTTGTACGTAAAAATAGCACCTTCAAGAAGTTTAGGAAGGAACTTCTAAATTTGGTTTGAAAGCACAACGTGAGTTACAATACGCTCGATCCAATTAATCATAAACATTTTTCAACCATTTCAATTCAACAGTCAATGAAAAAATATTATTATACAAAAACTGATATCATTGGATAATTTTCTGTCTAATACTTATCGCCCACGCAGTGCAGGCAATAACAACAAAATTTGTATTCGTCGTTTATTAAATTTCCACAGTAATGTTTGCTTTCCTTTTCCGCCCCTTCATTTCGAAACGACGGCAGTAAACGGAATCAGCACTCGAATGAATAGCCTACAGATATAAAAACACGTTGCGAGACTTTAATTATATTTCGCCTTTGGCATTTAGCTACCTACTTATTTTAAAATAATTTATTAAGTCAAGAATCGAGAAAAAAACGTTTCCTATCATCCATTGGATTTCTCTTTTCTTAATTCATATGTGTGTCTTTTGGATCTAAGATTCCCAAATAATTGTTGTAAGAAAGATATTATAAGTAATCATACAAAACAATTTTATTTTATGTTGATTAGTTGGAGCAAAAGTAACAGCAAATGCAAATTCTAAACAAAAGAAAAATTAAAAGCAAATGCAAATGCAATAGCAAAAGCAAAAGTAAAAGCATACTATTGTAAATTATTAGCCAAAGAAAAGAAATCATCCTGCTTTGGAAAATTAACTTAGTATTTAAAGAACCGAGGATTATTACTTCAAAGAGTAAGAAAAATATAATTATGCAGCCAGAAATATCGAATTTTATAAAATTACGAGTACAACTTACTAGCTACCTAAAGATCGATGCCTTAAAAGTTTTACCCAATTACGTGATCGAATTTTCAATATTATTCTTGCTGCGTCACTCAAAAAAGAAAAAAAAAAAGGAAGAAAAAAAAATGTTTTCATTTGGTCTGCCTACGTAAATAAACTTTATATACCTATACATGTACAGTTACTGACTTTTGGAAATCAGCTTTCACCTACCTACGCCTCATCGTTTTTAAATTTGGTTCTTCGATAGAATAATTTAAAAAACACCCCCTTAATTTGTTAATCGGCTTAATTTTAATAAGCAGATTTCTACATGAAAATCTGCTAATTAGAATACATTATTGCTTTTAAAAAAAGTCAAAAAATATTTAGATAAGTAAGTCTATTTTGCCTAGAATAAGAGAGTAATAATTATGTACATATTTTGGGAGTGTTCTTTTAAAAATTTTCGTATTTAATCTGAATTTCTGGATAACGGGTAGCAATTTCAGTTAAGTTTTGTTTTTTTTTTCCAAAGTTTCCCATTAATGTGACTTGTACATATTTAACTTAGACGTATTTCTACAGAAATGTATTTAAAATTAGGAACCAAGGCGAACGTTAAGGAAATGTATTTTTAAGTATCCTAAATGTTAGCTAAGCTATAAATTACGTGGCACACGTATAATTCAAGCCTGTAACATACATTTGGTGATGAGAAGGTACGAAAAAGGAAGGAAAAAAATTCGGTCTGAGTTGAGAATTAGAAGAAGCTCGATTTGCCTTTTCTCTTTTCGTTGGCATTTTCTCTAGTATTGCGTCTAAATCTTTTCTCGGGTACCTACAGACAAAACTGAAAAATTAAATCGCATTTGGGTAAACTGAAATAAGTTGAGCCTGTATTTCATTTCGTTCGAATCGATTCAACGATTCATGAGAAACCGAATTTAAAAACAAAAAAACAATCGTCAAAATGAGTCGAGCTAAATAATATGATAGAACTTACGAAAAATGCCTAAAGCTTGCTTGAAAATATATTGTTCATGCCCGCTGGGTTTTTCAAAATTAATATTCTAGATACGATTTTGTTTCGAAGGGTTGGAAAAGTCACGAACAGCGAGAGGAAAGCGAAAAAATTTCATTTAATGAGGATTTGTAAGCTATGCCAAGTGTTTATCATTGCAGATTAATCCGATGATTTTTATTCTTCCATTTACACTTGTAGAAAGAAATTGAAAACAAATTTCTTTAACATTAGAAGTACCAGGTGACTCAAAATTTTGAGGTGCACTACTCAAAGGAACAATATTTTGAGAAACCCCGACTTATGTCATACGACGTCACCTGGTCTTTAGAGGTTATTCTTGCGGCGTCGTATATGACGCCACCTGGTCCTTTGAGTAATCGAGTAAAACCTGGTTTTTCTACTGTTAAAAGGATAAATTAAAACACTCCGCTACGTACGTAATTATCAAAATATAATGCCAAAATGTAACCTTATTCTGTGTGTAAAGGCGTCATCTTTGAACTCAGGCACGTAAAATTATCCTTAATTTAATGTAATGTTTAGTGAGTTGGACTGTCAATATTTTTCTCAAATAAATTTTTTTCAAGTTTTCATCACGGCTTTATTTGTATATAGCTCAATTTTTATGGTGTCTTGAATGGTCCAGCAAAAAAGCAGGTTCATCAAATGATAATTTTCTCTATTGAATAAGAAATTATAAAATTGTTGCCATAGCTTTTTTTTATTTTTCTCATCGAGTCAGGACGACAGATAGAATTCAAAATTTCGACTGTAAATGTCGACCTATATTGCTGAGAAAAGAATGCAAATCAGTCTCCTTTGAAGCATTAAATATTTCATCACAGTTAACGTAGGGTATCTCTCTTTTTAGTGGGCCAACATTCAACATTATTGAGCCCATAGTATCGTCAGTCAATGTGGAAATTTAAAACCACAACTAAATTTTCAGACTTTATGCCCATAAGGTTTCGACCCAGTTTTTATAGCCCACAAGGATTGTGAAAAATGAGCAGCAAGAATATAGTAGCTATCTGAAAAACAAGTCATAGGCTACATGTTTGTGTGTGTAAAACTTATCGTATCGAATAGCAAGTTTTGTGTTACATTTTGATTTTGTTTCTGAAATTTTTACTCTTTTGTGATGACTCTCTAATTGTCTTGGGATATGATTTTCCCACAGAATCTGAACGAAATCGGATATCAAATGCCGCACAAAACGCCTCGACCATCGACATTCAACTTCATAAAAGCTCCTCTTATTAAGTTCAATAATTAATGTGACGTACTCATTGGATAAAAAGATATGTATATACCTATTACAAAAAAAAGGAAAACTTCCACTCTGTTTCGGTAAGTTTCATCATCTATTGCTACGCTCGGCGAAATTTCCGTATTAATTTTCACTATTTTGGGAGGATTTGCTCAATTTCAGCAAAAAAATGGATTCTTTAAGCCTCGTAAAAATAAGCTGCCGTGATAAATTTTATACCGATTTGAATGACACAAAATGCAGTTATCTATCTCCAAAACTGATTAAGATATGTTTACAATTTAAAATTGAGATTTCAAGAAAATTTTTAAATATTTTTTACTAAAGGAAACTTGATAAAGAGGAGGGTTGAAAAATATTATTCAGAGCAGTGGCGCAGCCAGAAATTTTCTAAGGGAGGAGCTGAGTTTTAAATATATTCCTAAATGACAGTACACACGTAAAAAAATTTTTATGTTATCTTTTTCTGATGAAATTTGATATTTAAGGGAGCCTTTAGCCCCCTCAGCCACCTTGGCTGCGCAACTGATTCAAAGTATGAAGGAACAATGAAGCAGGGGGTTCAACGAAGAACCTTAAACTTGGTGGTTCATTCGTTATCTATATGTCAAGAGTAAGGAGTTCGACTGTCTTATGTGTCATCACGAATTTTTCATGCCCGGCAATAAGTCGCTTTTATCTCAAATAGCAACGTTTCAATTAAGGGTGAATGTTGTATACTCAGCCATCCACCTTATAATGTGACTCTTTCAGGAACTTATTTAATCTGAAACTGTTCTCTCGTCAAAAAACAAAGAACCGCATGAAAACGCCGACCTTGAAGAAATTTTCTTTGGAGATGACAAAAAATTTTAATGAATAGGTCTTAAAAGGAACAAAACATAAAATCATCGGATATGAAATTCCTCCAAACTCCCTCGCAACACATTTCTGCTTCCGTTACCAGACGACCAGATACTCATTTTCTCACCAAGCTTTGCAAGTTTTTTCTTTCGCATTTTGTCTTTTTGTTCTCACCACAAATCGTTTCTTCAACCCGATTATGTGCACAAAAAGCCTGAAGTGCGGAACAAGAGTCGTAAAATTTTAAGCGACCTTTTATATTTGCAGATACAAAAGTTGATTCGAACAATGACAGGTAATTTCGAATAGGAGGCGAGGAAAAAAAAATGAATTTTATAGGTACGTCATAGATGTATACGTAAATGTATGTAAAATTACTGGGAAATTGTGAATTTTTTTTTTATGATTCACTTTGCCATCTCGACCCTGCCTATTTGGTAATACGATCTAGGCATGGTAGATAATGTATTCTATCTTTTCATTCCACATAATATAGAAGTCATATTTTCCAATTTAAGCTCGACAATCGGACTGAATTGTAGCTGAACCAGTTTTTTAAACGTCGTGTCTTTACTTCTCGTATCATTTCAAAGTGAAACCTTGATTACAGAATTATAACATGATTCGCACTTTCGTAAATCGTGTAAGCACTCGTAATTTCATTATTTTTTCAGATTTAACATTGACCGCGAGTATCTAATTTTGAGTACTTCAAACAGTCGCTGATAGAGGAAAATTGTGATATGCGAAAATATATGGTGCTTCAAAGTGAAAGAATAGGATAAAGAATTATTAAGGTTGGAAATGCCAGAAAACAAGACAATAAACGACCATACCCACTCGATTTCAAGTACTTGATAAAGTCTGTAGCATTATGATAAGACTAGGTGCTATAGGAATTCGATGTAAAATTTTCTGAGAGTAAAATTTACCAAGTATTGTTTTATAGAATTTTTTTAACCCTTAAATTGGCAAAACGTGGTGGGGGGAGTTAGAATTTTTCTGATCACGTTTTAATTATCTGTAGGGTCATAAAAAACCACCCCCGTTGAAAAAATTCAGATTCAGTTGTTTTTGGCTAAGTTGGAGGAATGTGAACTGAGGTTTACATTGCCAAGTTGTGGTAAATAATGCAATGTGAATCTCAGTTCACGTTGCCAAGTTATGGATAGATAATTTATACGTATGAGGTATTATTTTTCAACTGGATTGTCCATACTTTGAGTCTCTCTCTCCCTCTTTCTCTCTCTCTCTTCCCTCTCTTTCTCCCTTTCAACCCACAAGTAAGTACAAACAACTCTGCACGTGTGTTATGAAATTTAACCAATTCTGGAGGGAAATGACATGTTTCAATCAGCTGATTAACTGCATCCACAACAGCTGATCCATTTCAATGATTCAGTCTCACACAAATGACTTGTATTTTCTTTACTGCGTCTTGGCAATGTGAACCTCAGTTTACACTTGCGGATTTACCAGTACTTGGCAATGTAAACTGAAATTAACGTTCTTTTTGAAGGCCTTGCACAGGCCTCCAAATTGAGGTAGGCGGAATCTTCAAAAAAGAGATTAAAGGGAAAACCCTTATCCATATCATTCAGAAATATTGGGTCAAGGGAGTGAAAAGTACTCTCAAAATTCAAAAAAGGGTAGAGCAACCTTGTCTTAATTTCAAACATTTTCAATTCAGATGTACCTTGTAAGAAACAGTCATTATGGGCGGGGGCTTAAAACGCCCAGAATTTTTTTAATGGGCATAAAACTGAAGAGTAAGGTTGTTTGAAGCCATCAAAACCATTTTTGGCCCGAAAAGTTTTTTTTTGGAATTTTTGGAATTTTTTGAAATCAGTGTGAATTCAAATTCACATTGCCAAGTTAAGGGAGGCTTTCCCAGAATCAAAAAAATAGAAAAACAGAGCGTTTTGTAGAGTCGAAGATGAATTAGCAAAGTTGAGCAAAAAATTTGTAGTTTTGTGAAAATCACTTACCTATAGCAGTTTTTCACAATAATAGGTCAACCTGTTTATTTGCTTTGAGCGTCTCATGAACTGTTTTTACACTGTCGGTTATGCTTCTAATTCAATATTTTTGTTCTACAAGAAATGAGCACCTAGAACCTCTAATGTCAAATGGGCTGTAATTCAATTCGAATAGGGTCCTTTAGCAATTGATGTACATCAAACAGTCAATTCAAAAATATAAGTGGGTATCTATCGTCATTTTATATAGATAGTACTATTATCAAGATGTTTGCCTTATAAAACTTGTGGATCATCTGATAGAAACAAAATCATTCCTGTAGCCGCGGGGGATCGTGTGAAGCTGAGACTTCTATGACCAAGTAGAACCCTTTTAAAGTTTGTAAAATGAAAGGGTGGGGAGGAAAAGGGGAATAAGTAGCCCCTGGTGTGCCTTAAGTAAACCATCTGTGACAAAAATATTCTGGCTACGCTGAACTAAATATATGAATAGGTAAATTTGATGTGAAACAGTGCAGTACATCTTTATCTCTTAATTTGTGTAGCATTTTTTCACCAATAGCGCGGTCAGAAATTCCATAAGGGGTAGACCAGTTTTGAAATTTCTTTTCAAAAGACAGAAATGCAATAAAAATCCGAGCACTGCAGGGCAAAAAAATCTTTATGTAAATTTTATTTTTGATGACATTTTATTTCGATGGGAAGGGGGCTTTAGCTTTGCGCATTGGTTATATGATTTAAGCATAGAATATAAAATGCTCATCAACTTCGATTAATTGAATAAAATTGCGGATTCAAACCTGGTAACAGTTGATCCATTATAGCTGAGCATTCGATAAATTCATATCTTCTTACACTTCTACACACCTTAGATGCGTCACTGTTTCTCACTGTTTCTGTCAATAATTTTACAACGAAATAAATTACTTGGGGTATTTAAACCACCGCAGAAATAACAATTTTCTAATTACCTATTAAGATTCTTACTTCATTTTTTTGTTCGCATACAGCTCAATTTATACTGAGAACACTTTCAAGGTAAGATTTTGAAAAGAATTCATTGGAACGCATTTTCAATATGTACCTACCTATTTGTAAGATTATGAAAAAGAGTCTACCTTTCAGTCCTTGAGAATAAGAAATTTGTACGGATGGTTTATTAGAGAGATTGCAAAATAAGGGTTTAGCATCTCGTCATTAATCATCCTACAGAAAGTAAATACGTTATATCAAAATCAGATACCGATACAAGAGCATTTGCTGGCGGAATTAATAATGAAACTGAATTTCGCTTTCGCAAAATTAAATGATTCGTTTTAAAATTTAGATTATGTGGTCACGTCTTTGGGGTGCGTTGTATTTCTTGAAAGGAAGGACTACCGCATTGTATTGTAACCCTTATTTTGGCTAGAGTATATGTTTTTCGATAAACTTTTCCACGCAGTCTTCAGTGTGCGAATACATTTCCCAGTGGACAATACCTACCTATATGGAAGATTTATGAGAATGTGTTTTCGTTGGGATCAGACTCGTTGAAAATGGTCTTTCTCGTATTCGACTTGCCACATTTCACGCTTGTTCCCAATCCCAATATTGAACCCCCCTCCCTTACTCTCTCCAACAAAAAACGTAAATGCTTTTTCTACTCTGAATATAAATATAAATAACACAAACCTATTTTAAAGACAATTCTTGACCACATTGACTTCAACTTTGCAAAGCGAATGAAGCTTTTCAACGCCGTCTGCTTTTTGAGTCGAACAATAGAAATAGACGACTTTTGTAAACAAGTACATTAAATAAAATTGTGGGCGTTTGCGAACCTTGGCGACATTATCAGGGCGCTAATGTATTCCTGCTGGAATTTCAACATTATTCTGTCTTACTTTCTGCTCGCTTTCTCATTCCTATAGATGAGTTTCCTTTCTTCAATGTCAGGTATCTTTTAACCTAAATAAAACAATTTTAATGAATAATATAATGGAATGTATCCTTCTCCCCGTACGTTCTTGGGAAGACATATCTGGAAGGAAGGAGGGTGAGGGGGCATAATAATTCATTTGTTTGATAATTTTGCTGTACATATTTTTTCAGAGAGTTGAACTGAATTTATTAATATTATGTAATAATTATATGAATGAGTAAAAATGTTTTGAATATTCCATTTAATTGATGCTCTCTCTCTCTCTCTCTTAGAATAACAATGTACATACTGTAGTAGAAATGGAAAAGCTAATAACACATTGCCTGGTATTTTGCAGTTAGCAGAATTTTGTCTAATGTTTTATAGTCACGTTTTAAGCTTTTTGTTATACCGGACGGTTTTTAGGGAGCTCAGTTTTGGAAAAGTTCGTTTTTAAATTTTATTTAACCAGCCAGTTAAAGATGTTTTTCTTAGAAAACGAATTGATTACTCACATTATCTTTTAAAAAAGTGATGAGTTATATACTTAGTTGAAAAAATAGTCAACACTGAAAAAAAGAGATGACCTGTACCTATTTATTAAAAAAACGCTGCAGTGTCACAATTTTTCTTAATCCCCGTCTGTGATGGGAAGGAATGACTGGAAAGGCTGCAATTTATTGATACTCAACTCGAATATAAAATTTTTCTTGATTCTACTCGTATAACGGATGACTTGTACAGTTATAGATTTGGTCAGTAAATAGATTATTTTTTGAAATAGTTGATCTAAGGTAGAAACGGTTAAATACAAGCGTTAAATTATCGCTATTTTGGGTGTACAGTGTACACTCATACAGGTACAGGATAGTGCTGTCGTCGTTTATCATCATGGCAACAATTTATCGACATTTCTTTTAATTGAACAGTTTTCTTGTCTATTTCTAGAAAATTTTCTTTCTCCTCAGAGACGAGGGTTGATTTTTAGCAAGTTTTCAGTTTTATTTTGCTATTGTATAATATGCTAATTTATAACAACGGAGAAAAATAAATATAATTATTGTTTCTGTTTGAAAATATGATTTTTTTTTTCCAACTTTACCTTAATTATAAGTAGGTATAACTATTATGTTGGCTAATACAGGCTACATAAGTTTGATCCAATTTTCCTTAAGTTGAAAATCGTATATTGCTCGCACTTATATATGTAGATATTTTTATTTGTGGTTTCTTAAGTTATTGTTAGTTATCAACCAAGATACCTTCGAATGGGGCGACTTTACACACTTTTTTTAATGTTTTTCAACTTTGTCCTTTAATAACTCCTCCAATTTTCAAGCTATTGAAGTGAATTTGGTTTTAAAATTTAGGTGTAACATTTCTCAACACAATTGTAATAAAAAGTTTGAGTTTGAAGCCTTCCTTCTATTTTTTATGATTTTTCAAAAAAATTGTGTAAAGTCACCTCTCAATGGGGCGACTTTACCCATCAATTTTTTTTTGACGGGTTATTGATGGGTGGGGAGGCAAAATTTGAGGATGTTTGTACTCAGACATACGATTGAAAAGAAACTAGTCAAGTACCAACTTCAACCGTGTGAAACCGAACTGAATATTTTGAGTGTCTGGTTAAAAAAAAAAAGACGAATAAGAAAAAGGAAAAAACCATAATATCGCCGCTTTATTTTTTGTTCTGTTACTGGGTGAAGTGAGGTAGGGGCGGCGATCTTTTTTTTCTTTTCCTCCTTCTACCTGCTTCGATCCAAATCGTATTTCGATTTCAATTTTAGCCTGGCAATTTATTTATTGGGCTAAAACGAAGTGGGTAAAGTCGCCCCTTGAATGTAAAGTCACCCCGTTCGACGGTATGTTAAAATTTATAGAAGAATTTTCTGATGATAATATAATATTTTTTTAAATGACACTTTTGGTTAGTAAAATATAACTTAGGAGCATTATTTACGGCTCACTTCTGACTTTTGTAATTTTTCCAAAGATTCATTAAAAAAATATGTGAATTTGAAAAACATTATTACATACGATCTGCCAGGTGCAATAAATTTTTCAAGTTGGCAATTCACATTTCATAATTGAGAGACAAAATTAGTGTTTACAAATCATAGTGGAAAATAATTCGAAAAATATTTTTTTACGTTCTCAGAGGTTAGTGTTCAGCTCTAATTTTTTGTTTTCTTTTTATTTAGCATCAAAATTATACATAATATAGATATGGAAATTTTCCTTGTGTTTTTTTTTTTTTTTTTTTTAATAGCTAGTATAAGCAATGCTATTCTTCGAATTCAGAAATATTGTGACACAAAACTAATTGCCTGCACAATATAAGAATTTTTTGTTTTCCTTTGTTAGCAGGCGACCTAAATAAAACACAAAAAACCAACAAAAACAAAGGTTTAAAAAGCGAAACCCTAAAGAAATCCGAAATGTTAATACTCTGTGGTTCCCATTATTTGCATTTTGTTTAAAAGTATTTCCTTGTTACCTATCTACCTTCTTTTTTTTTTTAATTTTTCTTTATCGATTGTGTGAAAAACATGCTTCATCATAACCCAAATGATTTATAAAATCGTAGTGGTTGCTTTCACTGTTTCACATTTATACTGCGAAATTTCATTCGCATATTCACCATTTTCGTTTACATATATCTCCCTTTTCAATGATATACGGCATTACAAAATGACATAATAATCCCTTCGACATGGTACTAGAAAATTTTTCAGGATAAATGACTGAATATTAATAATGTTTGCGCCAATAATTAAATGATTTCATGTCGTTAATATTGTAAAATCGGTTCAGTTTTTCGGTCCTCGTGATAAAGGCTTATACCCTATTTCTAACGATATAGGCTACCAATTGTTCGAGATTTCAGTTTAATCGAGACATTAGAACGTTGGTAGATTGACAGCATTTAGATTAATGTAACAACCTATTCTTGACAATGAAAGAAAAGGAAAGTATTTTTATAATTGTTTGCAGCTTATGGGAAAAAGAATTCTACATCAGTGACGTCAGTTCAGACGCAAACCTTTGCATAGAACCTTCGTAGTTCTCTGAACAGGCGCTCGTAAAATTGGGTCTAATTACAATATTATTGAGAAATTACCTTGTGCCAAGAAACTTGAAATGAAAAAATGGATTAAAACTAAGAATCAAGAATAGTAATCGGTCCTTCATCCAATCTTTTATAATTCTTTTAAATGAAAATCAAATGACTTCAAAAAAATGAACGAAAGAATTTTTTTTTGTAAGCTAATGGTAGGTACTTTAATATGTAAGTATAGGCTTTTTATTTTCATCAAATCAGAACATGTGCTTTGAAAATCATCTCCAGCAAATAATTCATTATCGTCGAAACAAAAAATCACACCGCGAAAATAGAATGCGCCATGGCCTATATTAATGGTTAAAAAGATCTTCTGCTCAAATTTACATCAATTCACCAATGAGTTATTCAATGAATGAAAATAATTAAAAACTATAGGAGATTGTATAGATATGTCAATAACATCTAACAATTTTTTTCATACACCTACTCGTATTTTACTTGGTCCGGCAAATGAAAAGAAATTTCTTCCTTGTTGGTTATGGGAATTGTCACCTAGGAAAGTTTTTCATTTTCGAACAGATTTGTTAATTATTATATTTATTTTGTTTTTCGTTATTATACTAAGCAAATATTAGGATTATACGGGTAATTAATATTGTAATTAATTGTTGCAAATAATTTGACTTAATTTCTCTCATAACTATAGCTTCAAATTTTGACACTTGATACTCTAAAGTTTGTCCAATACGGTGGTATGCATAAATTTTCGAGAGCTTGAAAATTTATCTTGACGATATTTGTTGTAAAGTGTTTACTCGAAAGACGTGCTGACTAACTTGCAAAATAAAGATAAAATCTAATAAATTATTGTACTGACAGAATACGAATTATGAAATAGCTTCATTAAAATAGGTAGTACCCATTGACCTCCTGTTTTCAAGTTTAACAACTTGTCTGCTTTCATAATTTTCAATACATTGAAAGAAATAAACACTCAAGTAAAGTACCTAGTCCAATAAAATGAGAAAAAAATAATAAAAATTAGCAAACGATTCCTAGCCACCTAATATTCTTGGGTGGGTCACTCCGAATAACATAGACTAAAAGTCTCCATCACCACCTCTCTTGGGATTTTAGTTACGGGGTTGATATACCCCAAAATTCAATTTCTTGCTTACATCTTCTCAAATATTGATTTTAGGAAACAGAGTGTTGAAACAATATAAGTTTAAAATTAAATTTTCTATAAAAAACTGAGCCACGTAACTTGGCCTTTCTATTATTCTATTCCTCTTTAAATGAAGAGACTCGTTAGTGTTCGGTAGCGAAGGTTCGGTGATGAAGTTAACCAAGATGCCTTAATGTCTACCCAATGTCACCATCTTTGTAGCAATTTTCCTGTTCGTGGGTTAGCTAAAATGTGCGTTTAATTTATTCTTGTAATGGTTGAACAGAAGATTTAGCGATGGGGGCCAGGACTCTGATCGTGATTTAAAAGAGCTTTCTACTTAGTGCTCTTCTTTCACTTATTTTCGTAAGTCTACTATCTGGTCACGTATTCATGGAGGTCTTCGTTCTGTCAATCTTGCCCAAACCTTTTGGTTATATTCCGTTTGGCTCATTTCACTGTGTTATAATTGGGGTGACGCATGCAAGCTTGACATTCTCAAAGCTACATCTCTCTCTTTTTCTTTCTTCCTACACAGTTATCAGCATCCAATTGAAATTTAATTTACTGCGAGGTAAAATGATATGAAATAGTATCTTCTATTTTGTGTTACAGTAGGATTAGGACTAATTCCAGAGCTTTAGAAAAGGAAAAAAAAAATCTACGTTGAAACAGAAATTTGCATTTCTATGTTGAAAACAGAAAGCTTAGCAGGTCTTGAGGTATCGAAATAGGGTTTAATTTAATATTATATTGAGTTCCGATAAATCAGCAATATAAAAAATACTTCGGTAAAAAGGTGGGTAAATTCAGTAACAAATCTTTGAAGAAAACAGGCAGATAAAATCTTCTATAATTATTCCGAAATTTTTTAGTCGGCTGAGAATTGGCTGAGCTTTGACAATTGGAATTTTCATGTTTAAAAATCGTATAATTTTCGAAAAAATTACGTTGGAAGTTGGAATTGCTGTTTTCATTTGCTTTTCTCACCCTTACTTCTTTCCCCAAGAAATATTTTGAAAATCAGAACTTAAAAACACATTCTACTAACATAAAAAGTAACTCCTTGAGAAAAATATGTTCAGGTGGAATTTTTTGATACTTTAGTCAGGCGATTTACTTTCTGAAACTGTTTTAAATGACGAGAATATAATATCCTTGCATTTAGGTAAAAAGCCTCCATAGATAAGAGCACTACATATACTATACGATAGATTGCCCATATTGTTCGATTTTAAATGCACTAAAACAATAATTGATAATTTATTGTGAATTATAAAAAAAAAGTTCATTTATAACCGATACCTATAGTAGATTACTTCATGTAGAAAAATTATTAGTGCAGGTTATCTATCGATGGCAAAAAAATTGCGCACTTTTAAAATATTTATTTTTCTCTGACTCTTACAATTTATTTACTGAAATTAATCTCAGATCTGAAAACAGCTGTTATTCAGCGGATGAATTTGATATAGGCCGGTAGTCTTGAATTGTAAAGATCGTTTGAACGAATTAAAAAATTTATAAGCTTCAAGAGATCGTTTTAAGACTTACCTCATAGCAAACGGAAATAAATCATTTAATCAGTCTCGCAAGTCCCACCGAATCACAAATCACTTATTAAATTTCACCAATAAATACACAAAACTAAATCCGAATTTTAACGCAATATTTGAAAAAAAAAAAAAAAAAAAAAGGAGGAATTTGCAGTCACGAAAGTCGAAAAATTATACGTAATTTTCGAAAAAAAAGAGCGATAGCATGGAAATTCACGCAAAAGAACCTCGTCGCAGCGCATTTGTGAAGTAAAAACTAACTGGCAGCCTTACAAATATGCCTCGTAATTTTTGAGAAAGCGCTAAAAGTTTGAAAAACACGAAAAGCAGGGCGCAAGCGTACCACTTTGAAGCACAATTCGTTTATTTTCACTCATTTAGTATAATATGCTGCTCCTTAGTACATTTTCTCACTGATATGAAAGCCGTATAGGTACATGATAAAAATGGCAGATTAGTTGAGACATTTCTTCAAGTGATTTGACAACAAATAACTCATTGACATGGGTACAATATTTGCTAGGATATCTACCATAGGTAATCACTTTATAACAGAGAATATATATATGTATATTACCGAGTGTCTCAACTTTCTTCGTTCTTTCATAAGAAAATTTTCGAAATAAGTATTTTCACTTGTTGAGTGCAGTTGAAGGCAAATGTCGATGTAAATAGTTGTCAGCACGTAGGTAACGTATAATTGATTTATGAGCTTTGCAGTCAACTTAGCACTACATTAAGTGGGGTGAGGAATTTACATTTCACACTCGTGAAAGGGTATAAAAACCACAAACAATGATTTTATAAGTATAAAATCTGTGTATCTATAACTGAAGAAGTTGCGCAGGTTTGTTTAATGGAAAAAAATTAATTTCCAAAGTACTCGTATTTCAGAATTTTTATTCTTTGAAGAATTCCTTTCAGTTTGAATGAAAACTGTAGATACCTTAACAAGAAATGAAAGTCCTAATCATAATGGAATTTCAACTTATTCATGTACGGTTAGGTTATTGTTATTTATCAAATCATAATACAGATTTCAGTTATGATTTTGACTATTAAATATTATACTTACAAGTGAAAGTGATGAAACGCTAGTTTCTTGTCCTTTCTCTCCCTCTCATTCAGAAAAAACAAAAAAAAATTGTAAGCTAAAAATCATCACAGCATTCTGCCTGAACAGAAATGTGTCCCTCGTGTTTTATTTTTATTTTTGGTGAAATTGAAAAGCCTCTGAAAATGGGTGTCCTTCCACTACGTAATCAACCTTTCTTATAAATCGTTGAACCACACTACATATGCCTGGCATCATTTTCTCAACGAACTATATCGAACCGAAAACACATTTCTAAATTTTTTATTCAGATCCACTAAATTCTGTCATAAATATAGTTAAATGTGAATTCAAAATTAATTCATTCACGTAGGTACTTAGATATTTAGGGGAAAAAAAAACTTATTTGAGATTTTGCCAGAAATTATTTTACTGTGAATTTTGTGAACTTACCCGTATCTTTTTGCCATTACAGTTTTCAAACCGATGTAGCTGTTAGGTATATTCAATGTCCCGACACTCGTGACCTTCATAAGATGAAAGTGGAGAAATTAACAAGAGAGGATGAATTCTGCTGTGCTCGATGAAGGAGAAAAGAAAATTTTGTTGAACGCCTCGATGAATAAACTGAAGGTATTTTACTTGAACCATGAAATTTTGTCATCATTTTAATGTCATGCCTGTGTCTCATGAACCGTTGGTTTTTTGCGAAAAGTTAATGGCAACTTTCGGTGAAAACTGAAATTTCATTTCACCTCAAGAGCTGCGTAGGTGTGAGATAATTTTCTCATTTTTGATACATACAATAATTATTATGATGAAAAGCTAATCGGCTTCTATCATTCAACGGCACTCCATCGAGTGTTTGCAAGTAGATACCTTGCTTAAGATTTGGCTCACTTTTGTAAAATAAGGGTGGGCCATAGATATAGATTTTCGTCTCATGATCTCAAATTCCAAGAACATCCGTTTTATATAATTCATATTATCATCCTCTGCAATTTTCATTTGTTCTATTTGCATATTTATTGTCACTGGGCACTTATGTTTTGTCAATTTAAAGCTCTAAGAAAAATCTGAAAGTAAAACAATCGAATTTTCAAATTAATATAGCTGTTAGGCCTATATAAGTAAATAGAAAAATGAAAAATAGTGGGTTTGCAGTGCACCCAAAAATATTCAAATAATTATACGAGTACGTATATCTACACTTAAACGACATCAAATAAATTAAATAAATTAACAAATAAATAAATAATTCAATTTAACAATAAGTTGCTTATTAATTACAAAATATAATTTAGATGGTCTCCTGTTAGTCTTTGCTTACTTAGTTGGTATATATTTTGTGTTTTTATTTTCAAACAAAATATTTTAATGTTGAAGCATTAGAATATGACCAAAATTGGAAAATAAATTTCATTTTCTTTACTTTAAGTATATTATGAAGGTAAGCACTCAGTACTTACTAATTCCAATAATAAAATCAATCACGTCCACTTAATTTATAAATACATATATATGCGGTGACCCAAAAATTCTTGAAGCAAATCTACTGCAGTGTACCTACATTTTTACAGTGGAATAAAATCACAAGTGCCGAATTATTTGGTCGCTTATTTATTAATCACCACATAAGTAAATTGAGTAGGCAGTAACCAACCTTAAACGTTTAAATAAAGTTTATATGACTTTCATTACGTTTTACTCTCATCCCTACTAGCCAACCAAAGGTCATTCATCGAAATATTTCAACCATATCGTCAGATCAATGATCTAGAATGTTGAGGGTATAAATTTATAAATAATCGCATTTTATTTTGAGATAAAGGAGCTAGTTTCCATGGTAGCCATAACGGGTTATTTGACTGAATGGATTCACTGGTCGCTTGCTCTTGTGATTTGGAATGCTGTTGTGTATTGTCCTGGAACACTAGTAATAAAAATTGGATTAGCTCTATTCTTAAAAAAAGAAAAATGAATAAATTATATATGTACGAGTAATAACTTAATGATAAGTTCATTTAACTACACACGACCATCGATTTCTAACATTTGACTGTTCCCTCTGTTATAGTGTCATGGCAGGTTTATGACGCCGGATGGCGTTCAATTTCGGACGTCATAAACCTGGATTAGGTAGAAGTGTTTTTCTTGATAATAGGGGGTGTAAGCCGGTGTTTCTAAGGGCACCATAATAGTAGCAAAATATCACCTCTGAATGTTGGAGCATTATATTGATTTAAAAAAATTCCTTTATTCATATGTATAGGCAATGGAATTGTCTTTGTATTGTATTTGGATAGGACAAACTGTTGTGCTTATGCCCCGTAACTCACGCACCAAGAATCATTAATTAGGTCGACTTCATCATTTGCTATTTGTTTAGTGAATAAAAATCATAACGATAGTCAGTTTCAGTACCAGGTAATTCGTAATCAGTAGCCGGAAAAATTTCCACCATCAAACTTATGGGTTTGATTTGAGTTGTAGGTTGGACAGCAGTTGCCTCTGCTTTTAACTCTTCCTGAGAGTTATTTCCATCTTCAAATCCTTGAAAAATTGCTGTTGTATAAGAAGGTGTAAAGCTAAGTGCGGTCGGTGGTGGCGTTGGAGGCTTCAGATATGGATCCAGACCACCAGTGTACATTCTAGGAGTTTCCAAAACGTCTCGATTGGTGTTGTACATTCGATTGCTAAATCGATGGAAAAATCGATGTTCGGTGGATGTGAGTGGTTCGAGGTCGTTAATGTCCATCGGATTTGAGACTCGGTAGTCGTGAAACTGTTCAAATATGTTCATTTTTGATTGTTGGTCAGTATCATAGGGTACAATGAACACTGGAGCACTGCTCTTCGAAGGGAGCGCATCGGTGCTACGAAGAAGTTGAGGATCGTCACTAAAATCACTGGAACTGAAGTCTCGGATTGCCTGCGAAATTCGAATGCTATAAATGGTAGTGCCAGAAAAATATTATAGACTATAAATGATCTCCAAAAAGCATGTATAGATATTTGAACCGTAGGCAACCTTTAGCTGTTCATTATGTGACCAATCGTGAAAAACAAAAAAATTCTGTCTAATTTTCAACATTTTCAACTTTGCAAGGGCAGTACGCTAAATCCTTGGACCAAAATAGTCACAAATCTCTTGGTAATTTCTTTACTTTGAGGGTCTAAAATAAACGAGAATATGAGAATCTGGCAATCTCTTCGAGTTTTTTGGATTTTCTCGGCAAAAGTAAACAGTTTTTTTAGTTAATAGACTTTATATAAAAATAACGAGGAACACAAACTGGAGAAAAAAAAAAACAATAACAACAAAAATGACGAATCAAAACACGATCTAAAATACAACAGTTTGTTTTCCTTTCACTTTTTGTCCCCCAAATTTTGCTGATATTTACTACTTTCGTCAATGATGAGGTTCTTATCTGCGAACAACAGATTACCAAAATGGCTTCAAACCATTACTTTACCTTATTTGTATTAAGGATGAAAGCAAAAAGGAGAAAAAAAAAAGAATTCCAAAAATACATACTAACACCGTTTAACTTTTAGCTTCAGAAGGATGTGAAAATTTATTAATGTAGAAATTGAAGGGGTTGTTTTTTCCATTCTTGTAATTTTTTCTCTCTTCGAGTCATTTAAATAAAAAATGAAAAATACGGAAAAGATTAATGAAAATTGAAAATTAAAAAAAAAAAAAATGCCTACGTTACAAAACTCGTTAATGGGAGATGTGAGAAGGAAAACGTTTTAACAGATTTTTTTCTCTCGGAAAAGATGACTGAATGAAAAAAGTGAAAAAAAAAAACGAAACCGAAAGGGAAAATTTTAATTATCTTTTATTTGTTTTAATTTGAATACGAGGTTGAAAAATACAATAAAAAAAGGCTATACGGATTTGAAAACTTACATCTTTCTGCTTGCATGGAATTTTGCAATCAAAAGAATCAGAGAGCCAGAAAGTTAATTATTGGGCGACCCATTAAGGCATCACGAAGTTTTGTTTTGATTATTCGATTAAAAAATTTTTATGAGCTTACCCAATTGTCTCTTTTTAATATTTACTATCAAGAGGTGTAGAAAGAGGGTTTATGAATAGGCAATGAAATCTTTTAGTCTTTTAAAAAACTTTTCGGCGTTATGTAATGGAACAAATTTCAATGAGACATTTTCTGTAGCTAAGTTTTTAATGGATTTCTTAGGGGAATTAAAAAAAAAAAAGTGATTTAAAACGAAGAGAACTTTGACAAGTAATTACATAAACTTGGGTGTATTATACCAGGAATCGGTATCATAATGCCTCACTAACCCAAAAAGCAACTTTATTTTTTGCGAATTTTTTTCAAGTTCTTCTAGTTAATTTCTCGCTAAGTCCATTGCCAAATTATATTGTAAAATATGTATCTATTTTCCTCTTATGAGCAATAAAAATAAATTCAACTCATAATCCTGAGATCTCAGTTAGTAGCTAATTTCTCTCTCTTATGGTTAACATTGACAGGAATATTATTTATTATCAGGTTTTTTTATTTATTTATTGGAATCCTGCTGGCAAATGGGTTTTTGTTTATCAATTTGTTTTTATTTCTCAATGCTTTTATTTCACTTCGCGATGGAGCAGAAAGTAACTAATAGAGACATTAGTTGATAGAACTTGGCAAAAGTTGGTAAAGGTTGGCAGAACTTGCCATCGCAATAGTTCATGCAGTATGTTAGAGGACGTAGTATAATTTTTTCACAATGATAAACCGCACTGCAGTCTCTACAAATGGACCCCTAAAGATGATGGTTCGAGACCACAGGTCCTCTCTATACGGATGCTGAGATGAACATGTGATATCTAATAGTTTTTATTTAGTCGTAGCACAATTGAAAGGCCAGTTTTCTCAGTTTTTTTTTGGTTTACCTGCTTATTCATAAGTCACTAAATTTCCACTTCACCATTCAACCCCTCATCCATCTGGACCATGCATTCAATTTGAAATTAAATGACCCGTATTTAAACTGTGTAATGCGTTTATTAATGAAGCGTATAGAAACGGAAGCAGAAATAGAGAATAGCAGTTGGCAATTGGCATCTACATAAAGAAGCTCACGATGAATGTATAAATGATAATGAGAAGAAGTATTGCAAAAAATACAGACAGAAGTATAATAACCTGCAAACGCTGGTCGTCGTCGACAATACGCGCATCCCCATCTGCTCTGTGTCTCGTTTCCACACTTTCTGCTAAGTCCGCATCCATTCCAAAGGTCGTCGACTGCAGCCCATTCACTGTGGTGGATTGCCAAAGATCTCCACCTCCACAGTCGGCAGCCTTACGGCAAGTTACATATTTGAGCAAATCCTGCAGATTTTTTACATTAATATGATGTTTATAGTTCTCCAACTGAGCGAACTGCATGGCATTTGCCTCTGTGGTCGTGGATCTCTCTCGGTTTCTTCGACCCTCAGCTGAAGGCACAGTTTTGAGCTCTGTGCGTTTTAAAAGTTCAGCCAGATTCACACCTTTCGAATGAGTTTTGCCGGAGTTGCTGCCAAGTGAATTGGCTGGGGCAGTGTCAGCGTACGCACGTCCTCCACGTGACGTTCCATTTGCTCTCTGTTCTGTCCCATTAACTGTGTGCAGAATTGTGGTGATGGGCATCAAGTGGTTGATGTCGTCGATATGAATATTTTTAGAAATATTTTGAATACGTCTGAGGCCGATCGTATGCAGTAGTGCATCGTCGACTATAGGGCTTGCAGAAGCAGCAGCAAGAGCAGCAGCACTTTCGGTACCATTGTAATAACTTTTATCGCCTTCTAATTTTTCACCATCTTTTTCGTAAATATAGCTGGCGTAGTGATGAGATATCTTCGCCGATTTCTGGTATTTATCGGCTAGTGTTAAACAAATCTAAAAATAAACACAAGACATAAAAGAAGTTCAGTAAGGAGGATACAGGAATACATGCAGTCGTTTCAAGTTATTTTTTGGGGGCGGGGGGGTGTTTACATCATTAGGAAAAGAAATTATTTTCACCGATACCGTTTCGTAATTTAATGGTGGGCCATTCATTATTTTTATTCGCTAAATTTTGCATCGATTATTCGGTAGTTCAAATAAAACGATGACTGGATGAGAAAAAATTTCAAATATTCGCCAAAATTGAAAGCAATAAAGAAGATAGCAGAGTACCTTTTCGTTAAATAAACCATCCAAACACACTACAGTGAAACCTCGTTATAAACGCTCTTCAAGGGACTGACAAAAAAAAAACGTGTTATAAGCGGGAAATGTGAAAAAAAGAATTACAGCTTAGAAAAACTGGTATATTCATCAGCTACATATTTTTAATGGAAAAAATGATCTATTTTTGTTTGATTACAAGCAGATGGGCGCAAAATTACATTCTCTAGGTATTTGATTTATTTGTAAAAAAATCATAATCTTTACTCTTCAGCCACGTACGTGTATGAGACCTTTTTTCTATTCAGTATGTTAAAGGCTCTCCTCCAGCAACCATATGAGCTGTAGAGTATAGACTATGGACCATGTTTTTCTGACGTCATAATGCGAGATTAAAATTGATAACATATCGAAGTTTACAAAAGAAGATTAAAATTTTTTTAAATAGAATTTCCTGTTGAGAGAAAATTTATACTAAAAGAAACTAGCTTGGTACTTCAAAAATGGATTAAAAAATGGACCCAAAATATGGTGTTTGAAGTTCATTTGCTGAAACTACTGTTTAGGAATTAGAGCGTTAAAAGCAGGAAGTTTGAGCGTTATAATCAACCAGTTTTACACGTAATATTTTCTCTGGGGACTGGAACCAACAGAATTCAGCGTTATAGGCGGGAAAGCGTTATAACCGTGAGCGTGCGGTTTCACTGTATTTCTTTTTTAGTAAAAAGAAAACATCCATAAGCGAAGTCTCAAGAATGATTTGCAAAATAATGATGAACCTACTTAGTCAAAGAACAGATGAAATTTCTAATTTCTCATTCCAGGTATGCTTTAAAGTTGTTTTTCACTCGATATTCTGATATAGACAAAATTATAACAGAGTAAAAAAATTTTTTCGAATCATCAAAAGCATTATATACAAGTTGCACCAACAAAATAAAGTTTATTCTTTCATACTGTAACATCTTGCTCTTATTTTTTCGAAAGCAAGAAAAAAGGTTGATGCGGGAAAGATCCTTAAAGAGGGTCATGGCTCTTTGAAAATAATATTTTGCTGGCTATTATGAAATTCAAATGCAAATAAATTCGCAAATGTTGTTGTCGAAGTACGAATCATTTTTGAAAAACATTTCCATATTTTTCATGTGAATGCTCCATCCGTTCACCTTGTATAAACATCAAAGTGGAAGAAACATCAACACCACGAACTATCTCCTTGTTGCCCAACTTATGCATATTACATTTTCTTCAATGGTAACAGTAGATACCTACTCGTACTATACAAGATGCAACACAATGAAATAATTCTATTTCGAATAACTATTTGGTTTTATTCAATGAAAATGAATGAATCTCACAGCTTATCCTAACTGCTTGATTATTCCTTTGCTGAAATTTCGAACAAAACCAACAGTCTTTGGAAAAATAAAGGAAAAGTCCGAATTTGTACATTTTATGTGAGTGCACAAAATGTACTCATTACTGACTGTTTTATTAGTTTCAGACCATTTTAAAAATTGGTAAAAAAATATCACTTAAAATATTAATGAAACTTACAATTTAAATTTGTACAAATTTTCCTTTTTCTACATTATAGTTGTAGTCTATACCATGGCCCATGTTTAATTATTCAGTCAATAAAATTATTTCGCAGCTTTTTCTAATAAGTAGTAATTTTTTATTTCTGGATAGTGGGAAGATTTAAGTTACTCGTATTACCGCATAGAGATTTGATTGAAGGTATGTACCTTAGAGATTGACTGCTTTTGATTATACTTTCACTAGAGATAGAGCTATACCTACTTTTCGTTTATTATGAATTCTGCAATGGAAAGAAAATTTAAATGAAAAATAGTTTCAGACGAGAAAATGGTCGCATGAGTATGTAAGCCAGTAAACGTTTATTGAACTTTCAGATGTAAGAGCTTATGTCTGCGTAGACCCTTTTCAAGCTCCTCAGTGACAGAATGAGCGGGTAGTTAATAGGGAAATGTCATTATACGAAGCTTGGTCGCATAAATTTTGTATGTGTGTCTCTCTGTGACAGCCAAAAATGGAAGTTTCCCTGGTTTTTAGAAAAAGTCACGTTTTAAACGTAACCCTTTCCAATTGTAGAACGAAAAGTAAATAAGTTTTAAATTCTAAATGTGTGCTACTGTATATTCCTACTTCCTACAAGCATGTTCATATTTTGGATAATGAAGTTTCACGAAAATGGACGCAGAGAATAACTTGTGAACAGGAGATTCAAAAGCATGTAAAGGATGAAATACCTAATTATTGCCCAGCTAAATAGTCTCCCTCAATTTTACGAAAAACTGAAGCAGTTCAAGTCAATCACAGATAATACAAAACATGTTTTCTGAATATTATTTTGATCATCATTATTATTTCATTCTGTAGACTGATTTTTCATCCTATTATCACCCAACCTTCATTATTATTGATTTCTTCATGTTTCCCTTGTCGAATAGTTAGGTATGTGAGGGAGGGATTTTCCTCGAAGAATTGAGAATGAAAACAAATGTACGGCGAAGAGGATATAAATTGATGACAAAAATTATAAATTTCCTTACTGCCCATTAGTTTTTTGAAAATTAGTTCTATTGCAAAGCTCAGTTCAGTAAAAACCACTATTGAGAGAAAACCAGATAAATACTTATTAAAAATTCAATATAAATTTCAAAATGTCGTGAATACGTAATTTGAAGTAATGACTTATTGAGTTCATTTAATTTTCGGCAATATTTTCTGAAGATTGATAATTAAGTTTTCCTGAAAACCTGCTATTACCGAATTGTTTTTACTGTGGGTTTGAAATTGTTCATCTACTTGCTAAAATAAGACAGGAGAAATAAGCTCATCCGGCATTGCGAACATTTTGTTTTTCATGATTACGACTGCGTGTGTATTGCATTTTGCATATACCCAATGTTTAAGGCAAAATATATTAAATTATTTTATAAGTCATATCTTTCTTTCTTTTAGTTAGTATCAGTGAAAAAAAAAGTATTTTACGCTTAATTACGCGACTTCAAATTACAGAGAATTCATTTTGTCATCCACAAATGAAGCGTTCAGAAGTCAACGGTGTCAGTAACAAAATTTAAAAATGACCAAAAACTGATTTTCCCGATTTTCATCCGTTGCTCCATTTTATTAAAAGTGTCATTGGCTAAAGGTGTAAATAGTTGTTAAATAGTAAAGGGGTTGGCGAGCATTTCAGATTATAACTGCATGTAGCAGTGGCGTACTCAGGGAGGATTGGGAGTAAATATGCCCTAGAAGCTAGAAAAAAAAAAAGAAAAAAGAATGAGAACTCTAGTTCCCGTTGATGTTTAGAACCAGAGTTGATGGTTTTTTCCCTCTCTTGATCAAGTTACGGTTTTTTTTTGGTGGTTTTTGTACTTCTAGTTTTTTCTAGTTTTTTTACGTAAAATTAAAAAAAAAACCAAGAAACAAACAAAAATTTTTACTAAAGAATATTAAGGAAAAAAATCCAACAATTTTTCACGCAATGATCACGACTCATCTTTTACGCGACACAATTTTCTAGATTTAGTGCTTTTTTCAACTTGGCAACCCTGCTCCAAAAGTGAGACGGAAAAATAGTGAAAATTGAATGTCTTGACTACGCACCCCCCCCCCCCCCGACAATGGTCTAGGTACGCAACTTGGCATGCAGATATGTGGATATGATAATTATGGTCTATGTATACGTAAGAAATTTACAAATCAAAATTGAATGTAGATATACAACCCTCTCAGAGTTTCACAAGCTAAAAAAAATACACCTTCGTAAAAACAGTATCAACTGAAAGAAACTCATATTTTGCCACCCCTTTATCACTACACCACAGGAAAATGTTACCACTATTTTGTTTTACAAATTTTTTCATTTCTGCCGTCGCTTAATGTCTTCTCCACCGCCCATCTCGTACCCTCGATTTCGATTCGACTGGAACAGAAAGCAACCATCAAATTGCATATATATACACTATTTCACTCCTACCCGGATTTGCTAAACTGCTTCCCCCAACCATACAATTTTCATAATTTTGCTGTTAATCTGACTTTTCGCTTTTTCATTTCGGTCTCCAAATACATATTTCGTCGAATATTTCGAAGGTAGAAAACGATAAAAATTCCGGATTTTCAGTATGGTACCATCCAATTGTGTGCCCCTGTGTGTCTGTATGCGCGTGTAAATTTCTGTTTTCACTTTTCTGTCAATAGTGACTGTACATATAAACCAAAATGTATCAGCGAAACTGAATTTCGCTTGGGTTTCGACAAAATTCGTCTTCCAAAATCACCGCAAAATTGTGCAGGTCTAAATTTAAAAATACGTTCTGTCTTTTTCTGGTGAACTTTCGAACTTGTCTTGTTTGGTTTTTTCAGAAATAATTTTCTCAGTGTATGTGGGTGTAAAAATGGTATACCGCAATTCTTCGCAGAAACCTTTGACAAACAAGTTTTGCCCACACTTCTTTTTAATTCCTCCGTTTTCACCCACATTTAATATCTCTATCAAATTCAGCGCATTTTTCGATGGAAATTGTCTGGCAAAATACTCGAAAATTATGTTGACTAGAGAAAAATCGATTCAAATGAATAATTATAAATTTCTGAGCCTCTATATAATACTGCGGCATTTTTTACCGTGGCCTTGTTTCATGATCTTTTGATACTTAAGAGGTAATAAGATGATAGATTCCTGAATGTAATTCCAACATAAAAAATGTGAGAAAAGCAAGCAAAGTTGCTGTGTTCAATTTACTTACCTATATGTTTTTAGAGCGAACGAAGAAATTAAGATAAGAAGAAGGGCAAGAGGGGTGAAGCCCTTTCCAAATAAGTACTTCTCTCATCATATTGGAAATTTATCTGACTCAGGACGGCAATATGTGGTATTGCATCGGTATGGGTCCCATAGGGGTATACCTACTTTAGGTAAATTAACAAGTTAAGATACCTAAGTTGATAAAGAGCAGTGAATGTCCTCTTAGACTTTTTTATAGCTGTGTCTATGCAACAGCCATGTCTTATTTGGGAAACTGGTTACCCAAATAAGTACCCAGGTGACAATTACTACATGTGAGAACTAGATACAATATTCGCTATGTTACATTAATTTTCATACTCATATGGTAGACGCACTGCGTCTATCTATGAGTATGCAAAACCGGTTTGGTTTGCGATTATGTAGCAGCATCCTGCCTTGTGGCGGACAACTGAATTACGTACATAATTGTATCTGTATTTAGTTAAAGTGTTTAGTATTTCATATTGTCCCCACAGTAGCCCCCCCCAGTAAACCAATTAGGTTTTTCTGAGTGGCTATTGTCTCTGGTAGTCCGAACATTCTTTTAGAAAACACACTTTCAACTGTATAAGCCTATACAGTTTACTCATGACTCAACTTCGATTTTATAGAAGGAGATTTTGACTTGGTCTTTTGACTCAATTTTATACTCGTTTTTTTTTGAAGAGTTTTATGTATTTTTGTTTTTTATTTTGTTCTATTTGTCACTTGCTCTTTTGAGAAGTTTGACTGTGAATTTTGACTTCTCCTCTATCGAGGGGCAAAATTTATGTTTTCAACAAAATTTCATATTTATAATTTTGTGAATTTTATTCATTTGACTTCGAAATTTAATTCTTATAATTTCGAGAAATGATTTTATATTTTGTAGATTTATACAGTATACAGCATACTAGTATAAATTTACTTTGACTTAGTGTATGTTCGTCTAATTATTTACCATCATGAACTTTTCTAACTTAGAAAATTTTCACTGAGAATTTTACTTCATCAGTGTGTTCAATGATGGGTTCACTGTTGTGAACTTTCAAAAAGATTTTTTTTGGTGTCTTTTTTAGACTTTCTGATTTTTTATATATTTTTTTTTTTTTTTTTGGCTTTTTTACATTTTTTCTAACTAACTAAGTTTTACTGAGATCGACTAAGAGTGTCGCCCTCCTCGACCTCGACCACGGTTTCTCCAACCTCGAGAAGGAGGTGGAGCTCTTCCTTGATCCAAGAGGTGGAGGAAGGTTTCCCCAAGACCTCTAAACATGCGGAGGTCTTGTGAAAATCTCCTTCTCCTATAGAAATTGTGCAACGAATTTCTCTGACGAGCTTGCCTATCCTCGAAGGATGTAGGTGGGTTCGGAGGAGGTGGATTCACAATTTCGACCTTCTTTCGCTTAAAGACGCGATTCGGATCATCCTTTCTAGGAGGTATGAGAATGGATTGTTTTTGGATCACATTTTGCACTTCAGAAACTACAAGTTCAGTAGAGGGCGTTTTCGGAGTAGAGGGTTCAGTGGTATCCATTCTCAAAACTTCCCCCGAAGGTTCAGTTGATAGAACTTCAGCCACTTCCATCTCTAACTTCTCGAACTCCTCGGCGACAGTACTAATATTAGAAGCAGACGAACTAGCCATTTTAGAATTCAAATCAAAATTATCAGAAATCTAAAGCACCTAACTGCTGATTTTTCGGCGAAAATCTGTTAGTATTAGGTAACTTTGTGCATCTGTCTATCTGTGAGAAAGTAGGTCTTTCATCACCTGACAGGTAATTAGATAATTTTTGATCGAAGCAGTAATTGTTGTTACTATCTGTGTTCGAATTTGTTCTCTATTTAGCCTCTTTTTTCGTTTGACTTCTAGTTTGTACTCGATCTTTCCTCTTTACTTGGATGCCATATTTTTTGTATATGGGGGTCGAGACTTCACTAGGGGTCGGTTCGTCTGTGGACGTAGAGGTCGATGGAACTTGAGCGGTCTTTGTAGCTCTTTTAGGGGCTGAGATATTCAGCTTTTCTTTTTCAGATTTTTGAATTTTCGAAGCACATGGCATTGTTTTGGTTCGGACTGTACTTGTCTGTTCGAGGTGTTCTCTTTGTCTACCTGAACGGAGATTATAATATTCTCGGTTTTTATCTTTCGTTGATTCATGCACACTCTTTCTTGATGGTCGTACATTATGACTCACTCGAGATGGTGGCTCATGCCTTTCAAACGTTCTGACGTCATCATTGTTGTCAAATGTGATGTTTCGTCTTTGTCTAACCGGTTCATCGTCTCTGTCAGGCAGTAGACGTATGATTGGTTGCGTGTTCGCTGCGTTTGAAGGCAGATCAACATTTTTGTTTTCTGAATTTTCTGGACTTTGAGCAATTTCGACAGGTATGGAGATATTAATGGGAGAATTGATACTAATATTCTCTTTTACCATAAAAGCAGGTTTACACCTATCCCAACTTATAATTCTTTCGTTTTCGAATACTTTAATTTGCACAGTTTTCTCAAACCTTTGCAAAACTTTATAAGGACCACTGTATGGCTTTTGAAAGCCAGTTCGAGGGGTGTCTACTTGTACATAGACAAATTCTGCAGATTTTAAATGTTTCGACACGAATACAGGTGGCGTGCCATGGTGTGCAGGTTGCGCAACAAATTTGTTGGCAATTTTTCTCATATTGAATATGATTTCTTCTGCATCATTATTTTCAACTTTGTTGAAAAAATCACCAGGCAGTCTTAGCTCCTCGCCGAGTGCTAGCTGAGCAGCACTGTATCCTGAATCGGTCTGTATTGAGGATCTCAATCCTAACAAAATTGTTGGGAGTGCATCAACCCAATTAGTTACATCTGCAGCCATGATGGAGGCTTTGAGAGCTCTATGCCACCTTTCTACTTTTCCGTTACTCTGTGGATGGTAGGCGGTGGTGGTGTTCTTTTTTGCACCAATATATTTTGCTAAATTTGCAAATAGTTTACTCTCAAACTGTCTACCCTGATCTGTGGTTATATTTTCTGGGACTCCGAATCGGGCTATCCATGTATGGTATAAAATCTTAGTAACACTTTCTGCACTAATATCGTCCATAGGAACGGCTTCAGGCCATCTCGTAGCTCTGTCAATCATTGTCATCAAATATTTTTTACCATGTGACATTGGTAGTGGACCTACAATGTCTACATGTACATGCTTAAAGCGTTGTGTGGGTTTAAAGTTACCAATGGGTGTCTTAGTTCGTTTTCCAATTTTGGAAAGCTGGCAACCATGGCATGCTTTTGCCCAATTAAATACTTCACTTTTAATTTTGGGCCACACAAAACGACTAGTCATTAATTTGACTGTATTTTTGGGGCCTGGATGAGAAAGGTCATGTACACTTTTCATGGCCATTATTCTGAACTCTTTAGGAATAAATGGTCTTGTGTGTTGAGTGCTAACATCACAACAAAGTAATACATCACTATCTGGTATTTTTCTCATCTCAAATTTTAATGAAGTGTTTTTATTTTGCAACAAGCATTGCAGTTCTTCACATTTTAACTGCGCCTGTGCGATTTCCTCGTAAGGCAATATTGGTTTTACACTAATCTGATCAACTCGGCTAAGGGCGTCAGCAGACTCATTGTCTTCGCCCTTAATGTACCGGATATCAGTAGTAAACTGGCCAATATAATCCAGCTGCCTAATTTGCCTCGGTGAAGCATGGTCACTGCCTTGCTTGAATGCATATGTGATAGGACGGTGGTCAGTATACACAGAGAAAACCCTTCCTTCAAGCATATGTTTAAAGTACCGAATTCCGGCAAATATGGCCAGTAACTCCCGATCATAAGTGCTATACTTAGTCTCGGTAGTACTTAGTCTCCTTGAGAAAAAGCCCAAGGGTTGGCGACTCTCTCCACTGATCTGATACAGTGTTGCTCCAATAGCAAAATCTGAAGCATCAGTGGCTAGAATTATGTTCAAATTTTCACCAGGATGAGCTATCATTGCTGCATTAGCTAGTTTGGCTTTTGTGGCTTCAAAAGCTCTTAACTGCTCTTCATTGAAAGATATAGGGGTTTTGTCTTTCTTTTTACACCCTTTTGTCATTTCATGAAGCACTAACATTGTGTGTGCAGCTTGAGGTATACATCTACGATAGAAATTCGTCATACCCAAAAACCGTCTAAGTCCATGCATGTCCTTAGGGGGTGGGTAGTCCAAAATGGCTTGTACTTTTTTACTTTTAGGTGAAATGCCACCTTGGCTGATGTTATATCCCAAAAAATCTACTTCATCCTTGCCAAATTCACTTTTAGCAACGTTAATGGTGAGTCCGGCTTCATCCAGTCTTGCTAAAAGTTGGCGAAGGTGATGTTTATGCTGTTCTTTATTTTCTGAAAATATACAGATGTCGTCTATGTAGGCATAAACAAAATCTAGTCCTCTTAAAAGGCTGTCTATAAAACGTTGGAAGGTTTGTGCAGAGGTCTTAAGTCCATTTGGCATTTTCATAGATTCAAAGAGCCCAAATGGAGTAATAACTGCTGTCTTTTTTATGTCTTCCTCGTTCATAGGGATTTGCCAATATGCTCTGTTTAAATCCACTTTAGAAAAGATTTTGCTACCTTTCATGGTTTGGTTAAAATCCATGATGTTTGGTACTGGGTAGCTATCATTTTTACAAATTGCATTTAAGGCTCTGAAATCGCCTGTTATTCTCCAAGTGCTGTCACTTTTCATGACCATGTGTATTGGAGATGACCAATCGCTTTTGCTAGGCCTCATTTCGCCATCAGCTATCATTTTATATATAGCTACTTTGGCTGCTTTGAGTTTTTCAGGTGTTAACCTTCTGGCTCTAGCTTTTACTGGTCTGCAATTTGGTGGTGTTTCTAATACATGTGTAACTTCAGTTTTGTATGTAGATTTCTTTTCTGTGGTGGAAATTTCTATACCAGGAAATTCTCTAATTATTTTAATCCATTCGTTTTCTTCTTTAATGGTCTTAACTTCTGGTAAAGGAGTCATTTTGACAAAACCTGTGACTTTTATTCCAGTCTCATTATCTCTTAGACATTTTCTTTTAAGGTCAGGACTAAGATCGAAATGCTCTAGAAAATCAGCACCTAATATTGCTGTTTCAACATCTGTAACTTGCATAACCCATCTTAAGCTTCGTCTGATTCCAATATTGAACTCAACTAATTTCTCACCGAAAACTCTTATTGGTGTACCATTCGCTGCATATAAATGTCTACATGGTTCTTTGGTGAACTCATCATTAGTAGCAGGTATTAATGATACATCAGAGCCTGTATCAATTAGAAACCATGTTTGTGAATCATGATCTTTAATGAACAGTCTTTGGGAGTACTTATTTGCGAGGTCATTTGTCGCCATAATGGCCCCGCAATTTAGTTTAACTGATTTCTATTTTCTGGCTTTTGGGCAAGTGGCTTTCCACTTTCTACACAAGGTGTAGTGCAGTGGTATGCATTATCACCATATAATATGTGATATTTACACTTCCCTTGATTTTCTGGTTTGCTATAGTCAATTCGCTGTGGAGAGGTCGATCGGCGTCGATTGCCACGCTCTCTGCTCCTGTTTTGGCGGTTTTGACTTTGATTTTGGCCATAGGATGAATTACCCATATTTCGGCCACCAGAATTGCCTATGCTCAGTGACAACTTTTCCACTTGTTTCTTTAAATTACCAACGGTGCTCTTTAAATCGTTGATTTCCTTTCTCAAGGTTTGTGGATCATTGCTTGACTCATTTTTGAAGCTGCTCTCCTTTTTTGTAAATGATACAGCATGTACATGCTTTTTAGGAGAGGTAATGTCTTTTTCAAATTTGAAAATTTTCTCAGCTCTATCAGCTAATTTTTTTAAATCATCTACTGTTTTAATTTCTGTATCACTCTCTAGTGAGATGATCAACCTTGACATTTCTTTTGGCAGTGCATGTCTAAAGAGATCTGCTATGATGAAAGGGGTTATATCTGTACCCGCCTTTTCAATCATGCGTTCCATTAATCTTTTAGGACCTTCATCATCAAGCTCTATTTTAGTGAGTAACTCCCTGATGTTCTGTTCCTTCGTTTTGCCATACACATTTTTCAGTTGTGCAGAAAACCAGTCGAAAGTATCATTGGCTGCAGAAGGTTCTACTACTTCTGGTATTCGCTCAATGATTTCTAGAGGCATGTCCATTCGGATCCTTTTGAAAAGGTCCTCATCTTTTACACCATGAGCCTTTAGCTTGCCTTTGACAGCTTTTAGCCATAATTCGACCTTTTGTGAAGTGAATGCAGGTAGAGTGATGTGTATATCTTTAGACATTGTTTCTTCAGGTGTGAAGCTTTGCTCTGCACTAGAAGGTGTCACTACTGGTGACTCGACTACAGAGGTATTATTCAAAAATCTTAAAGACAAATTTTCTTTTGAAATTTGTGTAAGATTTTCTGTTGAAATTAAATCAGTATTTTCAGCTAGAGTCAAGTCTAGTGTACTGAAGCTTTCAAAATCAGTTTGTTGCAAATCTGAATTTTCTGGTGGATCACTTTTTGGTGATTTTCGAGTACCAGACATTCAAAATTTGGATTTTATGTTGGTTTGTACTTCAAAATTCTATTTGCAAAATATTCAGGTATTTATTTCTTCTGAATGTTTTATTTTTGCAAAGTTGCACTCGAATTTTGAGTTATTTCAACTTAGAATTTTTAAATTCTTTATTCAGAGTATATTTCAACTCTTACTGGTGGATCAACTCCAAAGGGAGGCTTGCACCTTTAGTAGGAAAATTTTACAAGTAAAATATTTCACTACTCTTCCGTACAGTGTTTCCACTGGGGCTATGGGGCTCGTATAGTCTACCCAACTTATCTGACTCCAGAAGGCTAATGAGTTCTTTTCACGTCGGCTGGTTACCACTTTAGGTAAATTAACAAGTTAAGATACCTAAGTTGATAAAGAGCAGTGAATGTCCTCTTAGACTTTTTTATAGCTGTGTCTATGCAACAGCCATGTCTTATTTGGGAAACTGGTTACCCAAATAAGTACCCAGGTGACAATTACTACATGTGAGAACTAGATACAATATTCGCTATGTTACATTAATTTTCATACTCATATGGTAGACGCACTGCGTCTATCTATGAGTATGCAAAACCGGTTTGGTTTGCGATTATGTAGCAGCATCCTGCCTTGTGGCGGACAACTGAATTACGTACATAATTGTATCTGTATTTAGTTAAAGTGTTTAGTATTTCATATTGTCCCCACAGTAGCCCCCCCCAGTAAACCAATTAGGTTTTTCTGAGTGGCTATTGTCTCTGGTAGTCCGAACATTCTTTTAGAAAACACACTTTCAACTGTATAAGCCTATACAGTTTACTCATGACTCAACTTCGATTTTATAGAAGGAGATTTTGACTTGGTCTTTTGACTCAATTTTATACTCGTTTTTTTTTGAAGAGTTTTATGTATTTTTGTTTTTTATTTTGTTCTATTTGTCACTTGCTCTTTTGAGAAGTTTGACTGTGAATTTTGACTTCTCCTCTATCGAGGGGCAAAATTTATGTTTTCAACAAAATTTCATATTTATAATTTTGTGAATTTTATTCATTTGACTTCGAAATTTAATTCTTATAATTTCGAGAAATGATTTTATATTTTGTAGATTTATACAGTATACAGCATACTAGTATAAATTTACTTTGACTTAGTGTATGTTCGTCTAATTATTTACCATCATGAACTTTTCTAACTTAGAAAATTTTCACTGAGAATTTTACTTCATCAGTGTGTTCAATGATGGGTTCACTGTTGTGAACTTTCAAAAAGATTTTTTTTGGTGTCTTTTTTAGACTTTCTGATTTTTTATATATTTTTTTTTTTTTTTTGGCTTTTTTACATTTTTTCTAACTAACTAAGTTTTACTGAGATCGACTAAGAGTGTCGCCCTCCTCGACCTCGACCACGGTTTCTCCAACCTCGAGAAGGAGGTGGAGCTCTTCCTTGATCCAAGAGGTGGAGGAAGGTTTCCCCAAGACCTCTAAACATGCGGAGGTCTTGTGAAAATCTCCTTCTCCTATAGAAATTGTGCAACGAATTTCTCTGACGAGCTTGCCTATCCTCGAAGGATGTAGGTGGGTTCGGAGGAGGTGGATTCACAATTTCGACCTTCTTTCGCTTAAAGACGCGATTCGGATCATCCTTTCTAGGAGGTATGAGAATGGATTGTTTTTGGATCACATTTTGCACTTCAGAAACTACAAGTTCAGTAGAGGGCGTTTTCGGAGTAGAGGGTTCAGTGGTATCCATTCTCAAAACTTCCCCCGAAGGTTCAGTTGATAGAACTTCAGCCACTTCCATCTCTAACTTCTCGAACTCCTCGGCGACAGTACTAATATTAGAAGCAGACGAACTAGCCATTTTAGAATTCAAATCAAAATTATCAGAAATCTAAAGCACCTAACTGCTGATTTTTCGGCGAAAATCTGTTAGTATTAGGTAACTTTGTGCATCTGTCTATCTGTGAGAAAGTAGGTCTTTCATCACCTGACAGGTAATTAGATAATTTTTGATCGAAGCAGTAATTGTTGTTACTATCTGTGTTCGAATTTGTTCTCTATTTAGCCTCTTTTTTCGTTTGACTTCTAGTTTGTACTCGATCTTTCCTCTTTACTTGGATGCCATATTTTTTGTATATGGGGGTCGAGACTTCACTAGGGGTCGGTTCGTCTGTGGACGTAGAGGTCGATGGAACTTGAGCGGTCTTTGTAGCTCTTTTAGGGGCTGAGATATTCAGCTTTTCTTTTTCAGATTTTTGAATTTTCGAAGCACATGGCATTGTTTTGGTTCGGACTGTACTTGTCTGTTCGAGGTGTTCTCTTTGTCTACCTGAACGGAGATTATAATATTCTCGGTTTTTATCTTTCGTTGATTCATGCACACTCTTTCTTGATGGTCGTACATTATGACTCACTCGAGATGGTGGCTCATGCCTTTCAAACGTTCTGACGTCATCATTGTTGTCAAATGTGATGTTTCGTCTTTGTCTAACCGGTTCATCGTCTCTGTCAGGCAGTAGACGTATGATTGGTTGCGTGTTCGCTGCGTTTGAAGGCAGATCAACATTTTTGTTTTCTGAATTTTCTGGACTTTGAGCAATTTCGACAGGTATGGAGATATTAATGGGAGAATTGATACTAATATTCTCTTTTACCATAAAAGCAGGTTTACACCTATCCCAACTTATAATTCTTTCGTTTTCGAATACTTTAATTTGCACAGTTTTCTCAAACCTTTGCAAAACTTTATAAGGACCACTGTATGGCTTTTGAAAGCCAGTTCGAGGGGTGTCTACTTGTACATAGACAAATTCTGCAGATTTTAAATGTTTCGACACGAATACAGGTGGCGTGCCATGGTGTGCAGGTTGCGCAACAAATTTGTTGGCAATTTTTCTCATATTGAATATGATTTCTTCTGCATCATTATTTTCAACTTTGTTGAAAAAATCACCAGGCAGTCTTAGCTCCTCGCCGAGTGCTAGCTGAGCAGCACTGTATCCTGAATCGGTCTGTATTGAGGATCTCAATCCTAACAAAATTGTTGGGAGTGCATCAACCCAATTAGTTACATCTGCAGCCATGATGGAGGCTTTGAGAGCTCTATGCCACCTTTCTACTTTTCCGTTACTCTGTGGATGGTAGGCGGTGGTGGTGTTCTTTTTTGCACCAATATATTTTGCTAAATTTGCAAATAGTTTACTCTCAAACTGTCTACCCTGATCTGTGGTTATATTTTCTGGGACTCCGAATCGGGCTATCCATGTATGGTATAAAATCTTAGTAACACTTTCTGCACTAATATCGTCCATAGGAACGGCTTCAGGCCATCTCGTAGCTCTGTCAATCATTGTCATCAAATATTTTTTACCATGTGACATTGGTAGTGGACCTACAATGTCTACATGTACATGCTTAAAGCGTTGTGTGGGTTTAAAGTTACCAATGGGTGTCTTAGTTCGTTTTCCAATTTTGGAAAGCTGGCAACCATGGCATGCTTTTGCCCAATTAAATACTTCACTTTTAATTTTGGGCCACACAAAACGACTAGTCATTAATTTGACTGTATTTTTGGGGCCTGGATGAGAAAGGTCATGTACACTTTTCATGGCCATTATTCTGAACTCTTTAGGAATAAATGGTCTTGTGTGTTGAGTGCTAACATCACAACAAAGTAATACATCACTATCTGGTATTTTTCTCATCTCAAATTTTAATGAAGTGTTTTTATTTTGCAACAAGCATTGCAGTTCTTCACATTTTAACTGCGCCTGTGCGATTTCCTCGTAAGGCAATATTGGTTTTACACTAATCTGATCAACTCGGCTAAGGGCGTCAGCAGACTCATTGTCTTCGCCCTTAATGTACCGGATATCAGTAGTAAACTGGCCAATATAATCCAGCTGCCTAATTTGCCTCGGTGAAGCATGGTCACTGCCTTGCTTGAATGCATATGTGATAGGACGGTGGTCAGTATACACAGAGAAAACCCTTCCTTCAAGCATATGTTTAAAGTACCGAATTCCGGCAAATATGGCCAGTAACTCCCGATCATAAGTGCTATACTTAGTCTCGGTAGTACTTAGTCTCCTTGAGAAAAAGCCCAAGGGTTGGCGACTCTCTCCACTGATCTGATACAGTGTTGCTCCAATAGCAAAATCTGAAGCATCAGTGGCTAGAATTATGTTCAAATTTTCACCAGGATGAGCTATCATTGCTGCATTAGCTAGTTTGGCTTTTGTGGCTTCAAAAGCTCTTAACTGCTCTTCATTGAAAGATATAGGGGTTTTGTCTTTCTTTTTACACCCTTTTGTCATTTCATGAAGCACTAACATTGTGTGTGCAGCTTGAGGTATACATCTACGATAGAAATTCGTCATACCCAAAAACCGTCTAAGTCCATGCATGTCCTTAGGGGGTGGGTAGTCCAAAATGGCTTGTACTTTTTTACTTTTAGGTGAAATGCCACCTTGGCTGATGTTATATCCCAAAAAATCTACTTCATCCTTGCCAAATTCACTTTTAGCAACGTTAATGGTGAGTCCGGCTTCATCCAGTCTTGCTAAAAGTTGGCGAAGGTGATGTTTATGCTGTTCTTTATTTTCTGAAAATATACAGATGTCGTCTATGTAGGCATAAACAAAATCTAGTCCTCTTAAAAGGCTGTCTATAAAACGTTGGAAGGTTTGTGCAGAGGTCTTAAGTCCATTTGGCATTTTCATAGATTCAAAGAGCCCAAATGGAGTAATAACTGCTGTCTTTTTTATGTCTTCCTCGTTCATAGGGATTTGCCAATATGCTCTGTTTAAATCCACTTTAGAAAAGATTTTGCTACCTTTCATGGTTTGGTTAAAATCCATGATGTTTGGTACTGGGTAGCTATCATTTTTACAAATTGCATTTAAGGCTCTGAAATCGCCTGTTATTCTCCAAGTGCTGTCACTTTTCATGACCATGTGTATTGGAGATGACCAATCGCTTTTGCTAGGCCTCATTTCGCCATCAGCTATCATTTTATATATAGCTACTTTGGCTGCTTTGAGTTTTTCAGGTGTTAACCTTCTGGCTCTAGCTTTTACTGGTCTGCAATTTGGTGGTGTTTCTAATACATGTGTAACTTCAGTTTTGTATGTAGATTTCTTTTCTGTGGTGGAAATTTCTATACCAGGAAATTCTCTAATTATTTTAATCCATTCGTTTTCTTCTTTAATGGTCTTAACTTCTGGTAAAGGAGTCATTTTGACAAAACCTGTGACTTTTATTCCAGTCTCATTATCTCTTAGACATTTTCTTTTAAGGTCAGGACTAAGATCGAAATGCTCTAGAAAATCAGCACCTAATATTGCTGTTTCAACATCTGTAACTTGCATAACCCATCTTAAGCTTCGTCTGATTCCAATATTGAACTCAACTAATTTCTCACCGAAAACTCTTATTGGTGTACCATTCGCTGCATATAAATGTCTACATGGTTCTTTGGTGAACTCATCATTAGTAGCAGGTATTAATGATACATCAGAGCCTGTATCAATTAGAAACCATGTTTGTGAATCATGATCTTTAATGAACAGTCTTTGGGAGTACTTATTTGCGAGGTCATTTGTCGCCATAATGGCCCCGCAATTTAGTTTAACTGATTTCTATTTTCTGGCTTTTGGGCAAGTGGCTTTCCACTTTCTACACAAGGTGTAGTGCAGTGGTATGCATTATCACCATATAATATGTGATATTTACACTTCCCTTGATTTTCTGGTTTGCTATAGTCAATTCGCTGTGGAGAGGTCGATCGGCGTCGATTGCCACGCTCTCTGCTCCTGTTTTGGCGGTTTTGACTTTGATTTTGGCCATAGGATGAATTACCCATATTTCGGCCACCAGAATTGCCTATGCTCAGTGACAACTTTTCCACTTGTTTCTTTAAATTACCAACGGTGCTCTTTAAATCGTTGATTTCCTTTCTCAAGGTTTGTGGATCATTGCTTGACTCATTTTTGAAGCTGCTCTCCTTTTTTGTAAATGATACAGCATGTACATGCTTTTTAGGAGAGGTAATGTCTTTTTCAAATTTGAAAATTTTCTCAGCTCTATCAGCTAATTTTTTTAAATCATCTACTGTTTTAATTTCTGTATCACTCTCTAGTGAGATGATCAACCTTGACATTTCTTTTGGCAGTGCATGTCTAAAGAGATCTGCTATGATGAAAGGGGTTATATCTGTACCCGCCTTTTCAATCATGCGTTCCATTAATCTTTTAGGACCTTCATCATCAAGCTCTATTTTAGTGAGTAACTCCCTGATGTTCTGTTCCTTCGTTTTGCCATACACATTTTTCAGTTGTGCAGAAAACCAGTCGAAAGTATCATTGGCTGCAGAAGGTTCTACTACTTCTGGTATTCGCTCAATGATTTCTAGAGGCATGTCCATTCGGATCCTTTTGAAAAGGTCCTCATCTTTTACACCATGAGCCTTTAGCTTGCCTTTGACAGCTTTTAGCCATAATTCGACCTTTTGTGAAGTGAATGCAGGTAGAGTGATGTGTATATCTTTAGACATTGTTTCTTCAGGTGTGAAGCTTTGCTCTGCACTAGAAGGTGTCACTACTGGTGACTCGACTACAGAGGTATTATTCAAAAATCTTAAAGACAAATTTTCTTTTGAAATTTGTGTAAGATTTTCTGTTGAAATTAAATCAGTATTTTCAGCTAGAGTCAAGTCTAGTGTACTGAAGCTTTCAAAATCAGTTTGTTGCAAATCTGAATTTTCTGGTGGATCACTTTTTGGTGATTTTCGAGTACCAGACATTCAAAATTTGGATTTTATGTTGGTTTGTACTTCAAAATTCTATTTGCAAAATATTCAGGTATTTATTTCTTCTGAATGTTTTATTTTTGCAAAGTTGCACTCGAATTTTGAGTTATTTCAACTTAGAATTTTTAAATTCTTTATTCAGAGTATATTTCAACTCTTACTGGTGGATCAACTCCAAAGGGAGGCTTGCACCTTTAGTAGGAAAATTTTACAAGTAAAATATTTCACTACTCTTCCGTACAGTGTTTCCACTGGGGCTATGGGGCTCGTATAGTCTACCCAACTTATCTGACTCCAGAAGGCTAATGAGTTCTTTTCACGTCGGCTGGTTACCACTTTAGGTAAATTAACAAGTTAAGATACCTAAGTTGATAAAGAGCAGTGAATGTCCTCTTAGACTTTTTTATAGCTGTGTCTATGCAACAGCCATGTCTTATTTGGGAAACTGGTTACCCAAATAAGTACCCAGGTGACAATTACTACATGTGAGAACTAGATACAATATTCGCTATGTTACATTAATTTTCATACTCATATGGTAGACGCACTGCGTCTATCTATGAGTATGCAAAACCGGTTTGGTTTGCGATTATGTAGCAGCATCCTGCCTTGTGGCGGACAACTGAATTACGTACATAATTGTATCTGTATTTAGTTAAAGTGTTTAGTATTTCATATTGTCCCCACACCTACTATAGGGTAACTGGAAGTCCGTGTAGCTATATGGCTGAATTATAAAGGTTTGAAGTTGAAATCTCAACAAATGTAATTTTCAAAATATAAGAAAAATGAAAACAAGTTTAATATTAACCATAAGCTTATACAAATAAACAAAATCTCTAAAACACTATCTAAAAGTTTAAAAATGAGTTATTGTGATGCTGTAGGTTATCGTGAAGTATGTGTATATAATCACGAAAAAATAAAACATTGAAAATTTTGACCTTCCAACCTAAAAACGCTCATTTATTAAAAACTAGAAACTCTGTGAGATGGGCCCTTTACCTATGCAACATCACATACCTACGAGTTTTATGTCCATACACCGATACATCTCACGAATCTGGACTGTTTAGCTAAGTAAAGGCTATACCTATATTTTGTTTTCATATTTTGTGTAATATTACGCTACATATCCACATGACAGCTCGAATGACCTGTTTTACTGGTTGTTATAATCAAATATTTTCATTACAAAATATACTTACATATATGTGATAGTATGGCACAACACAATGTGTTCAAAAAACTTCATAAATTTTGGAATTATATTAAGTAAGCAAACATTTAACGCTTATGAATGACAATCTTTCATATAATTTATTTTGGACATTCATCTTAGTGTATTTTTTTCCTTTTTTAATCTCCTTTACGCTTTGAAAAATACTATCATCTAGGTGAAGGATAACGTTGAACGATATTTTTTTCTCCTATGTTTTCTCCTCAAAGGTTAACTACCAAATATATATCGTTCGTCAAAGAATGCCATTAAGACGCACACTCTTAAAAACGTCCAAACCATTTCGACGTTCGTCGTTTATCTTTAAAGTAAAGCATTAATTATTTTTCTTCGGGTAATAGCTTAAAACCAGAAGTGAAAGATCAACCTCAAGACTTGAAAACAAATTATAAGAAGAACGGTATATGGAAACGTCCGTCACTTATTTAGAGAGGAGAAAAGTTGAATTGAGGAAAATTTAGCTCCACTTAAAATAGGTAATGAATTTTCTTTGGTATCATTAAAATCGCCTTATTACCACTCCACTGAAATTCTGATAAAACTTTTACTTTTTAATTAAGCTGTGTTAAGAAAATTGAAGAAAAAAAAAATCGCGCTCTGGGGTCTGAACGGACTGGAGCTTTTGATGAGGTACTCATTTCCATTCTCCAACAATTCCTTTAAAACTTCATTTCATTTTTTTCCCTTCTCAAATCTAACCAATAAACTCAAATTCCATTCTCAATTTTGATAAGCATTCAAATTTGGCGCTAAAACAGGAATATTTGTGATTGGCTATATCACCAACCGAGGGCTATTTGATTGGACAAAGGCGTGGAAAACAAATCCGAAATTGGGAGTAGAAATGTGTACCTCATTAAAAAATTACTTTGAGGCCATTAAAATATCAAAGTTGAGACAAATTTTGCGGTTCTAATCACGACCTACTTACCCAACGTCACTGTAATATATCGCAGTAGAATGCGGCATTTATTTTGCACAAGTGACAGGAACATGAGAAAAATATTAATAAAAGGTAAAATATGCTTTTGATTTCATGCGCACTCCAGTTTTACTGTTTTCAAAGTCTAAGAATTCAACTTTTTTTTCCTGCGCACTCCAGTTTGTTACATAAAATCTACTTTCTGCTTCGTGTCGCTGTTATATAAAAGTATTTAAAAAATCACAACAATTTGTCATTTCACGATGTTGGTTTTTGAATGTGTGCCTCCTGAAGCTACTAACATTTGTGAATTATGGACGAATTTCTGTTTTCAGAGTTGGGTACTGATTTTTGTAGGTCATGGTGCCTGGGAATATTGAATCAGCCAAAATAAAACGCAAGTTTCAGTTAATCATAGATACATCTTTAATGTTCTAACATCTTTCATGATAATGCATGAAATATGACTGCAGTTATATAGTTATGAAAATTTGAAAATTGAAAACGATTGACGAAACCACCAAGAAAATTAATCAAGAGATTATTGATAATAAATGATTGATACAAACGGCTCGATGACAATTGACAACGGCGCACACATGTTTTGCCCACATTATCGATATCGAGAATCGATTTTTAACTTTGTGGCATTGTCCCCATGTAACGAAAACCGAAAACAAAGATGTTAACACATGAAAAATGGATGATGATGTTTTCAGAGATTTTTAACTTAGCCCAGTGATGTGTATTTGATGTGGGAAAAATTATCTATCTTGGTGATTCCGACCAATTTTATGAACAGCCAAGACCCTTTCAGCTTCTAACATTGACAACATTTTCTATGACATAGCCATGAACTTCTCTGACTGTTATTCAGATTTAAAAATTGAAACGCCCCGGGTCAGTCGAAGTTTCTCATGCAAATTATAGGTAAATGGTACGCAGCTACAATCGTTGAAACAGTTTTATTTAAGCTACGAAAAACAGATTTTAAATATCTGAAAGCACTCCCTATATTATGAGTAAAGTTTCAAATCGGAATTTGTACAATTCACTGCTCAGAAAGTGGAGAAGATAACTTCGATTAGCCCAGGGTAAAAATGTAAAGTAAATACAAGCACCCTCATCAAAAATAAGTTTAGTAACGAAAGATTAGAAAAAAAGAAAACTTTACGATTCAAGTTTTCGATACAATTTATTCAATTTTTTTTTCTTTTTCCATTTTTCCTCACTATTGAATTTAGAAAACGTACATTGAATGAGTTTTTAACCCACTTTAAAAGTAGGTACGTGCCATAACATATTATAATCTGAAAACTTTCTTATAATTTTGGTGCACTTAAAATATACTGCGACCATGACCTTCAAAAATATTTCCATTTTAAAAGTGTAATTATTGAAAAAGTGGGTATGTAATACGAGTAGGTACGTATACATACATCACGCAGACAAGAGAAAAAATGGCTAAGACTGCATTAGCAGAGAAAAAAATAGAACAGCTTACTCCATTAAGTATACCTTATACCTACATATATATATATATTTTTTTTTTGCTTTTATATGCTAGACAATTAGACATGAAGCACACGACAAATCTTTGTGCGTTTTGATTATTATAGCCTATTACCTAAGCCAAGGATGCGAGACCAAAAAATCGTGGAGGGATGTAAGGGTATTAGACATTTAAGATGTTCCAGCCGATGAAGCTGCTAAATTGATCAAATCGTTGAATTGGTAGATACTAGATACCTGATACCTAAACAATTTGCACAGCTGATTTTTGTTTATGGAGTTTTCGAAGGCAGACGACATTTCCAGGAGGTCAAACATATCAACTGATGACTACGTTTTAGCTAATGATCACAGAGAAAAGTTAGATAAAATCTTAATCGGAGCAACAGAGGAGAACCAGGTGAAGTGTTTGAACGAAGTCTTTGGGGCAGAAAATGAAGATGAATTACATCCCCCACCTCAATATTAAACAACTTTTTTTTACTACATTGCACTATGATTGCAATTAAGGTTCTGTGTTGAAAATTCTAAAAAGAATGAGTAAACAGCCCGTGCTGCAAAACTCCGAGGAAATCGCGAGTTGTTCTTGTTGACAGTGTGTTTTTCATGCCCCCCTCCCGCTTCCAACAAACCAAAAAATTTCCGAAATAAAGTAAAAATCAGTAAAAAAGGAGGAAATTAATCGAAAAAGAACAAAAAAATTCAACTTAAGTATTATTTTTTGCATTTTCACATTTTTTTTTAACGATTACTTAATCTTCAGCCACTCTGCGCCCCCCCCCCCGCCCAAAAAATGATAGATCCACCATTGAGTAATTAATGAATATGATATTGGGTTCTTTATCAAAACATGATAAATTTTTATCCAAAGGTTATAACTTGTACATAGCTCAAAACTTGGTGGCACACTGTCTTGATAGAAATTTTGAGGGACTTTTTAACAAAAATTTGAAGTTCCATCTATTTGAAACGCCTCATTATAGACATATTATAATTCAGGTTTTCTCTCTTTTTGTTTTGATGTGTCATGTTCAACTACTCAGATTAGAGACACAAAGAGCTGTAGCATTTCATATTCACGATACTTACAGGAGATAAGGTGGTATAGAAGCTATGAATGATAGGGCTTTTAGTTTTGTGGGGTGGGGTGTGTTTCTGAGACAGGTTGTGGCAGTAATTGAGTCTCAAACCAAAACCAAGTGCCTTTCGACTTTTCAGTCGCATACGTGTATGTCATCTTACCGCAAGTGTGAATCCTGCAACAATTCCTACGATCAAGACGGTTCTTGAGAAATACACAGAATATGCTTTGGGTTTTTGATCGTGTTCGGGGTTGTCTCTCAATAAACCAAAATCATTAAGACCAGTACATCCTTTATTTGTCGACTGCCAACTGAATGATTCAGACTTGGTCATTTTTGGCTGACAAAAAAAGTCGAAATGGCAGTGTACCTGCAAAATTAAGATTTGTATGTCGTTAACATTGAGGTGAGGCATTTTATGAAATATTAATTGTGATGAATTTAATGGATGAAGTGCAGATAGATACGGTCGGAATAAAACTGTTTCAAACCTTTGAGCAAAAATATTTAAACTATTAGTCCGTAGCAAAATTGATTTTGTTAAAATAGGTATGCTGCGCATTTTCTATTTTTACTTGTGGAGTTGCTAAGGAAATTTCAGGCGCATAACCACGATATTTTGTAAGGGGTGGCCCAGTTAGGGCTCGTCGAGGACTGCTCCATATTTCACTCTTCTTCATCCTATTATTTTCCTTCCTCGAAGGGAGGGCTCAGCCCGCAGTCAAGCATAGTGGACACAAGTAGCTGCTGGAGCCAATTACAGAAAATTAGTTTGGATGTTCTACCTCCCCTAACGGACGACTACTTATGTAAAAATTTGTATCCATCATAAAAATTTAATAAGAATAACACTTGAGACTGTAACTGAAAAAAAGATGCTCAAGGTAAAGGTCGACAAATGTCGCCACAGTTTTTCACGACTGTTCAATAATTGACTAAATAAAAGATCAGTATGTTTGACCTTGACTTCCTCCACCCCAGAAAACCGTATCTTATTGACTGAATATTTTGAGAATATTTGAATACTTACATTCTGAAATGAAATATACGCCTCTCCTTATTACGGAGTAACTTCATGTAGGCATGTTTTCACTATACTTTGACACGAAAACTCATTTTTTTTTAACACCAAATCTTTATGAAAACTACACCGACGTTCACCAGAAACACGCAGCCTCGATATGAGAGCTGAAGATTATAAAAAAAGGGAAAAATGTCAGTATCTTCTGTTTGTGTGTGTCTCTCTCTTGCTTTGTCGAAAATATCGTAAATACCATTGTCTTCCAGCAAGCCGGTCAAGAAACTAATTAAAATAAGTGAGAACAAAAAAGAACTCGACCGTTAACTGCATTTTTTGTCGAGAGTGTTCTCATTTTGGAACTATCTCTTTCCGGAAAATCTAGTTCCATTTCTCCTCGTTTTTTAATCTCATAATTGTTTTTTTGAAATTAATTTTTGTTGGCAACTATTCTAAGTGGGGACGAGGGGAGGGAGGTTATTTCTTTCTCTTTGTATTTTCACTAAGAATGTCTCTTTTCCATGATAATATCTGAAGAGAAACTGCTGAAGTAAAATTTGTTTTTAAAAGTGAAGTCAATGTCTTTGAATAAATTTAATTTTTCTTATCGACGCGACGGACGACCGCTTAAAATAATATAAAAGCTGAAAATTGACTTGTAGAATTTGAAAGGCTCATCTGGCTGAAAATTACTTCGTCAACTTTTTTAATTTCATCTAGCTGAAAATTACTTCGTCAACTTTTTCGATTTCAATTTTCATTTGAAGAATTTATAGTTTAGAAGAATGGCTGTGTTGCTATACGTATTTTAAATTCTTGATGAAAAATTTTTTTTCAGAATAGATCAAGCCTGAAACATAATTTTGGTGATCAAATTTTTGGAGCTCATCATATCTCTCTCCTAATCGCCCAAAATTGTCAAATAAAATAACAAAAGTTAAGGACTGAGTATACGCTCACCTCTGCTAAGTAAATAATAGTATGTTAGTTAAAAACACATTATAAGAGCCACACAAGTTTAAATTCATTGAAATTTAAATTTCAAAGGAATCAAAATTGAAAAAAAATAGTTAAAAAATTCAAATTTTTAAAACTTTTACAGTAATACTCGTATGAACATAAATTAATGAATTTTTAACCAAATTCATTGTTTGAAGAGTACTTTTATTGTCCAAACACTCTCACATTATGGCATGACTTAGTGGCATGAGTTTTATCATCCTCAATAGAAAATGCGCTTTTTTTTGTTGAAAAATGTGGCCCAAAAAATGGATTTTGTTACGTTTTGCAACAAAATGGATTTTCAAGAACTTAGAATGGCTGTTAGTATGGTCTTTCTTGAAAATCTAACTACACCAGTCGGTTTCCTGCTAAAAATCCTACAAGAAACCAAACTCAAAAATTTTCAAAATGGCGTTTGTTGCGTTTTGCGACAAAACTCCTTACTTATTTTTTCTGATAGGAGGATTGACTATAGTTAACATGAGAGCCTATACATGGAAAGTACTCCATCGATTCATAATAAATATAAGGCTTGCTTGAAGTAGTTATTTCAGGATGAGACAAATCAGGTCAATCTCAATTAGATATCTTATAAATATCTAGTTGACAGGCAATTTTTTCTATTATTCAAGTACATATATAGTTCATACAGAAAGATGTTGATCGTTACAGATTCTATGAATGCTTCTTTCATTAGCATACCTACATCATCTTCTCCCTTAGGATTCTGTGACCAGTTTCCTTATTGCTAGGCATCGGACACGTTTACTAAATAAGAAGCCTCAAGAAATGTGATAATACCTTCCTGACCAAAGTTTCTTGTACCCGACATCGACTTCTGGTGTTGATTATAAGAGCAACAGCAGGTAATTTAGCGTATGGTAGCTCAAGTGCGAACGATTACTTTAATATTCTCATAGCACACTTTCGTTTTCGTTTTACGAGCACGAAAGTTGAAATCATAATGACTGTAGACCTGATACAGATACCTATTTCAAGTATATTTACGGAAAAGGTATATAATTACCAAATTAACATTTACTTTTTGATAATTTTTATGAGAGTGTGACCTACAAATGAGACCGAAGAAAGTAATGTAGATGCTGTGGGTTCAGTACCAGTAGTCTACGTTTGTTTGTTTATTTTTTTTTAAACTGAAGAACTTTAAATTCACGATTGGAGAGCCAATGAAAACTGGACTTAACTAAAATACACGGATGGATTTGTTTCAAGCGCCAAGCTCAGGGACTTGATAGACTTCTTTGTGGCCAGACTTTGTTCTTCAATAACGTTTGACTGCCTTCTGCAAGAAGAGGTCCGCTAATGGTCGAGTAGGATGCTTCAAAGTCCGAGGTAGACATAAGAAACCGATGGTCTACCGATCATATCCGCTTCACAAGGTTATTATATTCAGTCTACCTCAATATTCTGGATGAAAAAATTCATTGAATATTCAAATGTTTTCAAAAACTACACTTTTTTTTTCATTAAAATTTGTCCTTCTGGGTTTTCTCAGATAATAGATATTCATTTGAAATAAATCGTCTATATAAATGGAAATTAATTCATGTTGCCTTGCAGTTTTTGTTGTAGAAAAATTCCGACGATGTGTTTGGAAACTGAAATCAATAAAAAATTATGCATGTGAAGCCACTTCTTGAAATATACATCATTAGAAAATATATAACTATGGAGTATGTAGGACTTGTGTTGATTTTTATTGCGCGATCTACGATGAAGATTTTGATGTTTTGCTTCCATTTTACGAAGAACAAAATATTTACCTCTCGCATCCTTGAGGCATCTTCTGTGAAATTCACATATTTTGTACGTCATAGCTGTAATATAGGTTACCAATACCGTGTTTATTTGAAATTAGACCTTACCAGCTGATATTTCTAATTCATGAACTCTTTCAGACAAGTTGGAAAAACGTTTAAAATAAAGTGTTAAAAAATAGACGATGTCTTATACAAGCAAGGTAATTTAGCAAAAGTGAATTACCATGAACTTTTTTTCTGTTACTTAGGGGTTATTGATAGTCTAATACTTTGTATATCAAATGCAAAATATAGCCTACCTAAACATAATTTGGAAACACCCACGAAATGTTAGACACTCTGCTAAAACTGACGGAAAAAATGGATGTTGGAAAGTAGCCTTGAGTACATTGGAGCTTGTTAATCTTCATTTCAATCAATGAATACTTTATGACTACCAGCTATGTATTATGCAAAGGAAGTTGAGAAGAGAATCGTTGATGTCAGTTAGTGATAGATAGAAATAGTAATAAAGCAGATTGAGAGTCGGTTAGAGGATGGAAACTTGGTCGACAACCGATAAAAGAAAACGCAAATAAAGATAATTTATCTTTGAAATTAGTTACCTCGCTAAAATTTTGAAACCGTATAGTGAAATTATACTACATACTCGTAGCTTCATTCTTTTATTAAAATAAATAATTATTAATACGATTTCACTTTTTTTTTTTTTTATAATTTTTTTCTCTTCCTCTCTTCCTTCTCTTTTTTTTCTCTTGAGGGAATTATAATCAATTGCAAATATGATGTCCAGTGAAGAAATTTGAAAAAATTTTGCATTTACCAATCAGATTCGTTCAACATTATTGTGAGTTATTATTAAAAATAATAATTCAGTGTTTCACATTGACGATATTTAAATTGACAAGAAGGAGTTATTTGGCAACGTTTTAGCAGTCACCGGTCATCACATTTAAAACTGAGTACCATAACATGGGGTTACTTTTCTTCCCCTAAATTTTTGAGCTAGATTCTTAAACTCAACTCTCCATTTGGAAATATTATGGATGGTATCTCTTCAATTTTTCTTTTTTGAATAACCATGTGATGTAATCGATTAAATAATAGGTACATAAAAACTAATTTTCTCACTCATCAATTTTTTATTATCGATATAAATTCACATGTACATAAAAAAATAGGAAAATATCCATTAGCCTCGTAAGCAATTTTTCAAAATAAAACGAGCAAGCACAAGTCATTTCTGCACCTCAGTATTATGGTGAGAAAAAATAACATTAATAATTTCAGTATGAAATTATACACGTGAATAAGAAAAGATCAAGTAAGATTTTCTTAGAAAATCTGCTGGAAACACAGAATAACTAACCAATTATGAACACGAATCCATTCTTAAAAATATCCCACGGATCTTTTTTTACTGTCCAAAAACACTAAAATACATCTATTTAGTAGACCCAAAATAATATTATAAATTAGCTGCACTCGTTTAGGGTCGATAATAGGTAACACATTTCAAAATTTACAACAAAAATATAATATGTAATTAATTATTTTTATTTTCTTTCTTTCAAAAACTGAAAAATTTACATTGGTTCATTTATACCAGATTTTCACTTTGAAAGCCCACTTATACATGTATTTTACATAATTTAATATCTCAGATAGATGTGTTAGACTCGTATAACTCAAACTTTTCAAACTTTGAGTACGCTGAAGTTATCATTATCGCTGCTCTGGTCAGAGTATTTCTCATTTGGAGAGAATTGTGGCAAATTGAATGGTACATTGGGTTTGGGGTAGTTGTAGCCATCTTCGTCATCATCTTTATTTGGAGGAGATGGGAAAGGAACCGAAGGTTTTGGGTAGGAGTAACCCTCCGTGCTTGGCTGTTCAGTTGACGGCTCTTCAGGGAATGGCGTCGATGGTTTTGGGTAATCGTATCCTTCAGTTGGAGGTGGTGGGGGAGGTGTAGTAGGCTTTGGGTACTCATATCCACCATTCGAAGGTGGTGGTGGTGGTGGCAGAGTTGGCAGTGGTTTGGGATAAACATATCCACCACTAGGTGGTGGTGGGAAATTTGGGATAGGTTTTGGATAGATATAACCACTGGTAGGTGGTGGCGATGGTGGTGGTGGGAAATTTGGGATAGGTTTTGGATATATATAACCACTGGTAGGTGGTGGCGATGGTGGTGGTGGGAAATTTGGGATAGGTTTTGGATAGATATAACCACTGCTTGGTGGTGGTGGTGGTGGTGGTGATGGTGGGAAGCTTGGAACTGGTTTTGGGTAAACATATCCAAAGTTGGGTGGAGGCAGGCTTGGGAACACTGGTTTCGGGTAGTAGTAGTTATTTACTGGAACAATTGGGCTTGGAGCTGGAAGCAGAGCCGGTGGATGGTAAAAATTGACGACTTTTGGAGGTAATGGTGCAGGATACTTGACTACTGGTCTTATGTAGGTTGGCACTGGAGCTGGCAGTAATGGTATGTGTGGTACTACTGGTTGTACTTGAACTGGTGGAACACTGACTACAGTTGGTGCTGGAGGTGCTGGAGTACTAACAATAAGGGGTGGTGCTGGACTACTGGCAATAAGTGGTGGGGCTGGAGTGCTGAAGGTGGAGTCAAGACAGTTCTCATGTGGAGATGGAACAATTTTATTTTCAACACTAGTTACAACAACTGAATTTGGTCCATTAGTTACTGGTTGTATGTTTGGAATCAGAGGTGTTAGGTCATTGGTGATGGTACCAATACCACCAAATGGTGGCACTATACCTTCATTTGTTGAAATGACTTTGCCAGTAGAATCTGTGCAAGCACATTTAATATCCCCATTACTCAATGGCAGATTAAATTTTGGCACTGAAAATAAGCCAGTCAGATCTGGACTTGGAGATGGAAGAGCTGGGGGAAGAGGGTTAACTAATGGGGGTGCCGGAGTCGATATACTTAGAAAATTGACTGGAGGTGCAGGTGTTGATATTCTGATCGTTGAGAAACTGGGAGCAGGAGTTGAAGAGATTATAGATGGGAAAATAGGTTTTGGAGTAGATGCTATGATTGGTGGAGCACAAGGTGTAGATGAAACAAAAGCAGGTAAAGGACTAGGTGTTGGGGATATAAAAGATGGAAGAGCTGGAGCTGCTGGTTCAACAGAATGAGAAACAACAGATGGGAGTATAGGAGCTGGCTGAGAAACAAAAGATGGAACAGCTGGAGCTGGTGAGGGAATGAAGGAAGTTACAGATGGAGATGGTTGGGAAATAAATGATGATAAAGCTGGGGCTGGTTGCGAAATAAAAGATGTAACAGCTGGAGCTGGTCTAGAAACAAAGGATGTAAAAGTTGGAGCTGGGCGTGAAAAGAATGATGGTAGAGCTGGAGGAGGGTTAGAGATCAAAGATGGTACAATGGCACCTGAATCAGGAAATGATGAAGGGAAAAGAGGAGCTGGGGTTGATGAGACAAAGCCAGACGATGGTATAATTGAACTTGGGGGGGAAAATGTTTGAACTGAGGGAACTGGTGTTGATGAGACAAACGATGAAATAGCTGGACTAGGAGGCGAAGACACAAAAGGTGGGATATAAGGATTAGGTGTTGAGGATATATAACTTGGAAAAGGACTGGGAGTTGAGGATACAAAGCTAGGTAAGGGATTGGGGGTTGAGGATACAAAGCTTGGTAATGGGCTAGGGGTTGAGGATACAAAGCTCGGTAATGGGCTTGGGGTTGAGGATACAAAATTAGGAAACAATGGAGTAGGTGTTGAAGACTCAAATGGCACTTGTGGTTTCAATTTAACAGGTTGGAATGAGGGTATTTCAGGATTGATTTCATTTTCAAATGTTGGTAATGGATTGGGAGTCTCATCTGGTAATTCTGGAGCAGGTGTTGATGATCCAAATGTCACTTCTGGGTTAGAGTCAATTGGAGCTGGTGTTGAAGATATTGATTCATCGCTATCTGGTAAAGGTGGTACATAAATTGGGTTTTGTTTAATCGGATATCCAGACTGAACTTTTTCACCTTCATCGGGTTTGTTTTCTGGAGGTAGATAACTGTTCTCTGGTGGAAGGTACCCCAATTCAGTATTACTGCTGTCACTACCCTCTTCTTCCTTAGGTTCAGGGGCATCAATACGACCTCCTTCTTGATAAACAGATGGTTTATTAGAAGGAATTGCTTGTTTGAATCCCGGTTGCGATGAGTAATAACTTTGTGGAGTAGAAGCTGATGGCTGCGGAGATGGTCTGAACCGATTTTGTGGTTTAGAAAAAACTGGCGACGAATCTCCTGGTGAGTTTCCTGGAGAGGTTACAGCATCGATAGCTTGTCCACTAGCTGCTGGAACTATCCTCTGGCCATATGTTGGTTGAGACTGAAGAAATGTTTGCCCGGTTGGCTGTGGAGATGGCCTGAAAGCAGGAGATGAAGAGAAAGTTTGTTGAGACGGAGCAGCTGATGGCTGTGGTGGTGATGAAAAGTATGTTTGTTGGGGCGGAGCATATGATGGTGATTGTTGAGATCCTCTGAAAGAAGGGCCCGATGATATAATAGTTGATGGAGATTGGGCTACATATGTTGGCCGAACAGGGGCAAATGTAGGTTGTACGGAGGCAAACACTGGTTGAATTGAAGACACCGGTCGAACTGTGGAGTAATTAGGCTGAGCAGGTGAGAAAGTAGACTGAACTGGAGCCAATGGAGATTTGGAATAGCTGAATGATGGCGATGCAGCTGAAAACTGATTAGATGAGCCAGAGGGCTGAAGTGTGGATTCTGTTGGTCCTACTGATGGTCCCACGGATGGCCTAATAAATGGATTAATTTGTTTGAATTGTGGAGCACCATATGGTTTCACCTGGGATGAACTATATTGTAGTGATGGTGGTAATGATGAATCTCCAATATCTGAACCTTCAGCACCTATGGGTGGTAAGGCTCTGTTGAAAATAACAGTACCTACTGGTAGATTTGGACGAATCTTTGTACCAGGTAGGTTGTACAGGTATCTGAAGACTGATAAGGAACATGGTGGTGTTGTGTTATCTACAGACTCAAAACTAACTTGGCGTTTCTCATTTTTGCTCTCTTCGGCTGGTGCACCATTGGCAATCGCCAGGAGTGTTGTTAATGCCAATAATAAAAAATTATTCTGAAACAAACCAATAAAATTATAAGTTACAGTAGAGTAATACCAATGTCGGGCAATTCCAATACTTTGCTTCAACTTGAGAAATATAAATGCTCAAATTGTTATACTAATTGATATGTTCCCTAAGGTTGACCCTGCGACTTTATACACCCAAATAAATGCTAGCGCAGCCAAATACAATGGGATTTGACGTGAAAAAGTTTTTTTGCTCTTCTATAAAATTCAAAAAACAGGACTTATCCCCTTCTTGCAGAGTAGTGTTCAAACGTGGAATAATATTTTTTTTAAATACCAGCACTGTCATCATAGTGATTACTGATTAAAAAATTGGATAGGTTGAATTAGAATGCCTTTACTTTCTGATAATCGATCAATGCACTACACTGTTTCATGATTATAAAATGTAAATTGTAGATAGGTATTGGTAGTTTTTATTTCAAAAAAGAAAACTAAATTAATTTGTTCCATAAATCATCTGACTACACTTCTCAAATTAAAACGTTGGTACTGATAACAGTTGATTAGGTATTTACATAGTGGCTTTCGTTTTCTTCTTCAAAATTTTTTCGAATGAGACAATATTCCTGCCCTTCCCCTCGGTTGGGCATGTGGGGGCAATACCAATTGTAAAAGTTACATACTTTTTTGCTGTAAACATTATTCTGATTCTTAAATAAATCTTTTAGTGACTTAATCAGTCGTCAGAAAGTTTTGGTCAAAGTGAACAAAAACCATTTTGAACGGAAGCATTTATCTAGTGAGGCAAACAATTAATTCAGGCTTGAATAATAATTTGGTTGGTATGGTCATTTATAAAGCTTCATCAGGTTTACTTGCCCATATAATATTCGTCTGAAGAAAGTTTCAGAGAATGATGAAAAGTTTTTCGATTATTCTCCCCTAAATTGATTGTTTATACTCGTACGTATAAATTATGCTTAAGACAATATTCCTGATGTGAAAATTTCTATGCATTGTTCTGTTTCTAAAAGGAGGTTCAGATACTTCTTTTTCACAAAATGAACGAAATCGAGCCGGTTAAATAGTTTTCTGCTTATTTGTTAGATCCTCAATCACCTACACACATTAATGTTTTGAAACTTTAATCGAATTTTTCGAAAACCTTCTATAAAGGCGTATGGTTTGTTTCATTCAAAAAGTGTGCGACGTAATTAAGGATTTAGAAAAGATTGGTCAAAAACAAAAAATAATTTTCTCCTCGTTCATTAAATCTTCGAGGTGATATTGCGCTCTTCTTAAATGAAACTGAATGAAAGTTATTATGCGAAGTATCACAAAAAAAAAGGACTCACAGTTGAACTTTTTGAATGATGCAAATTTTCTTCACCACGATTCTACCCAGTACCTGTATATAGTTAATCTTCGAGGTGACTGCATGCTAATCTATCCTAAATGAAAAAAGCTTCGGCTTAACTATCAAGTTTTTTTCAAAGGTTCAACCCTTCAGTCATAGCAGTATAGGAGTCAGTTAGTTGTTAATCGAACTTTACGTTATTACAATAAATAAAAAAATAAAACTTGTAAGTTTTCCATTCTTAATATGAACATTTTTTTAATAAATCGTATTCTCTGTATATTCCACTCGAATTTAAATCATGTTCCGAAAAGTCATCGGTGTTAGCCGGATCTATTTTCCCCCCTCATCTTTTACTCCTCGTCGTTGTTTTTCTTCTCCAATACACTTTTTTGGAAACCGTACAAAATATTTTATGAAATATCTAACTGCTTGTCTACCTAAATTAGCGTGAATATCAAGGTTAGTTTGTCACCGTGTAAAGGACGACTACCACCCACCAAAATGTTTTACACAGCAGATGGAAATTATACAGAATTAAGTAAAAAATTTATTTTATCTGTTTTAGCAAAGAATAACTCTAGTAAGCTTCAACTTGATGAAAAACACACAGCTGCAGATAGGTAGTAGGAGAATGGAGAGTGCGAATAAGTAGCGTATCATTAATTATTTGATGATTTGTTCAGAACTTCCCTTCAAAAACGAAAGGCATTCGAAAAACTTGCAAAAATGAAGAAAAAGGGCTAAAAATTCAGAAATTCGTATTTTTAGATAGGTATTATTGCAGACACAATCTACAGAAAACGCGTTTAAAAAATCAAGACATGCATCGTATTTGCTCGCATGATTGTTATTTGCTGGAGAAATAAACCCCGATACTTAATCAAGTAACTGAGCTCCACTTGATCTGAAATAAAATATATAAACTGTTTTTGTATTAGAGTACCGAGTACCTAAATAAGTAGTTACCGATATTTTTGTTGAAAATTAGGGCTACAAATTATTAAAAAATTAGGTTTTCTGTTGAAAACCTGCTAAAAATAAGCTTACTATGTACATGTAAGCACAGCACTCTTATCAATTTACTGAATTTTTCTTTGTCTTGTCAATTACGAAAAATTTATTCAAAGAATAAAAGTAAGATTTCAAACTAGGGTGAGTACGTATATATTGTTACTCCCAGGCACGCTGGATTTATGCATAATACTTGCACTTTGCTTGACACAATCCTGTACCATTATCTTCAGTTGCACGAAATAGTTTTGAAAAAATTGATGGTTGAACAATTTTTAATTAGTTGTTTGGCCTGAATCTTCTTCTCAACAAGCTTGTAATAATAAATGAAATCAATTTATCACTTAAATGTATTCGTAAAAGATATACTTCTTAAAACTTGCAAAATAACATTTATATTTCTCAGAATTTTTGCGGTTACAGATGGCAGAAGTCAATATTCTATTGACCCACTTTCAAAAATTAGATATATGTTTCGGACAAGTGATAATTTTTCAAATACAGCTGGTAATGGTGACTTGGAATGTACAAACTAGTATTTAAGTAACTCATCCAGGAAAATAATTGAAAGCAGTTTCACTAATCAAAATGAAAGTATGCGTCGTAAATGAAAGATGCATGAATTATTTACGTTACATAAGTAACAAAAATTAAGAGAGTAAAAATTAGGTATCTTGAAGAAATGTCGTAGCTATTTTGTAGAATTATAAATTTGCTAATGAGGCATAATGTCGTCATTCCAAGGATCACATGCCACAGAGCGACTGAGTAAAATTTCGCTAATTTTATTAATTTTTTTCTCTTTGAAACACTGGCAATTTTTGTAAAAAATTTACTGCAACTTTTTCAGAGAACCTGCAGAATTGAATCACTTACTCTAAATAAAATATTTTTCAATCAGAATTATTACGAAGATAGAAAAATTGTATAGTATTTTTAAATTCTTATATTTAACTGCGACACGAAACAGGAAGTAGACTTTATGCAACAAACTGGAGTGCGCAGGAGAAAAAAATTAATTGGATTCTTAACGTCTTTTAAAACAGTGAACCGGAGTGCGCATGAAGATAAATTAGCATTCACCCAAAAACTTTTTTTAAATATGTATTATTCTTTTTTGAAAACTAAAACACCTGATTCTGATTTATAAATTGACTTGAGTACTTTTGACTGTATATTAAGTACATAGGTACTTTTGAAATAAGTAATTTCAAGATTATATTATTGACTACAATTTATAAGAAATAAGAAAGGACCTATAACTTTTACATTCCATCTTGCACAGAAAAATGATTTTTTTCTTTTGCACTCAGGAAAATTATAACGAACTAGGTACCAACGATTGATAACTTTAAAAGATTCCTATATTTTTCTGAAAATTTATCCAGCTTAAATTTTCCCAAAAACTCATCTAGTCATGATCATATTATCTTATTTCAAGTAAGCATAGTCATTTCTTGCAATAGAAATCGATGAAAAAGTATAATCGCTGACATTAATCTTTCTTGAAAATGTTTTGAAAAAGAAAAAAAATTTATCTAAGTATATATTAAAAGAATCTAATACAAGTTCGTCCGGTCGTTCAATCCAGCCGCTTTGCTTCATTCATTTTTTAAATGAAAGGTATTTATGTGTAGATATGTCATCACGCATTGGTATTCACTTAACTCTGACCTGACTCAAGTTATACTCAAACGCGACTTAATTTATGCTTTTCCTCAGCTTTTTCCTCCACTCAAAGATCTATATCTCAGGTTCTAAATTAGGTAAGGAATTTGTTTTACTCTAACACTCAGTGAATTAAGACCTTTCATTTGAGCCTTTGACTACTCAAATCGGTTGAGTTTGAGGAAAGTTGTGAGTGGACATTCAACTTGAATTTTGATATTTTCAAGATTTTTCTTCACGCAAAGATCTATATCTCAGGTTCTAATTGAGGTAAGGACTTCCAATGTAGTTTGGAAGGAAGTATTATAAAATTTCGTAATATCATTAAAAATATTGTTATCATATCTGGACCTATATTAAGTACATATACTTCCAATGAACAACTAATGCTGCGGAGCAGCACGGGTCCTCTAGTTTTTTTTTAAATTACTAAAAACTAAAGTCTCTGTCACCCTGAGGCTTTCTCTTTGCTCAGCCCTCCCAACCCTTCCAGTGGAACGGAACCTTAGGATTAAAGGCTGATATTACCCTAGAAGTCCTAAAGGTCTTTTGGTCGATATTACCCAAAAAGATAGGAAGATACCGAACTAATTTTACATCCAATTAGAGTCTTGTGCTGATAGGGTACAAAATATAATCCGCACACTTAGAGGAAAGTGAGTTTGTTCGAAGTATAAAATCATTAGGTAAGTATATTAAAATAATATGGATCGCAAAATTATGGCGAATTGCACGAGGAAGATATGAAGTAAGTATCTTTAGGTACTATATTTAATTTTACAAACTTTGGTCTAGTTAAGAAAGTTTCTACTCGTATATGTAGTTTGAATACAGCAATCACAATAATTTCCTAAAACAAATTCAAACTGTGTATAGAATCTCACTCTAGCTGATGTTTCAAAATTATACTGTAATTTTGGGTCTTCTTGAAGATGAAACTTCACGATACCGATCTTCTTCTTTGAGACTGGCTGGCGTTCATCACTCCTAATTTAACTGGCTGCAATTCTATAATTAACTTCTATAATTTTCTCTATTTAGACAGTGTACCCATAAAACATTAGGAAATTTCAAAGAAATTTCCAACCAGGACGTTCTTCAAGGACGCTCCTCACAAACCTTGACCATCATTTTATTCTGTGAGCTGAAATTTGGCATACTTTCAAATTCCTAAACCTACTTCAATTCTTCGCTAAATTCTAAAGCTAGAAAACCAGCAATAAATATACCTACCCATTATTGTAAAATTATATTTGTTTTCGGAATAACGTGTTAAAAATGGTTAAATTGAAAATTAATGGTTTTGAATCTGTTGGTGGTCATATTAGTTTTTTCACGAGGGTGGACTATAATTATTTGTCCATTTTTTATGCTTGATTCTCTCATTTGTTTTTCATTATAATATAGAAAAATATTATACAGGCGACGGTCATTAGCTTATAAATAAATTGTCTAATATTCATAAATTTTTTTTTTCCTATCCTCCATAAGATAGTTCAAACGCTGCGGGAGCAAAATGAGTTGATAGATGAATGATGATTAGCAACCTTCTTATAAAGCAGAAGTTCTTTTCAACTTCAATTTGGCTGGTGATTCACGCAGACCTATCTAAATTCGAAATTTGTAAAAATTTTTAGTCCGATTACTACTTTGATAATTCAAGAGAATCGTTCGTTGAGTCATCTTACAATAATATGTGATATGATGATTTTTTTGGAACATGCAGAAAAGTATAATGTCCAGCAGAGAAAGAGTCATAATTAAAAGAGGTTATGAACGAATGAATCTGGCATTGAAATTTTAAAAAATGAACAAATCCAGCCTCACAGTCATGCCAAATAATTTTCTCCCACCTCATTGGAATTACATACATTATATACCAAAATTGCCATTTATAAGTTAATGTAGTCGATCGATTTTGTATAATTTTCAATAAGTATCTACTTTGTATTTAAATAGGTGTAGGGAAAAAATGTGGAGGACGTTCTCCGAGGCATTATATAGGAAGCCAATATAGTGCAACAGATTAAACTCATGAATGATATTTTTATGGATAACTAGTTGAAGGGGAAAGAAACCAGTTTCGTATCTATCTAGTAATATACTTTTTTTTATGTATAGTTGTTAACTGCAGGCAAAATCTTTAATGTTAACTAGATAGAACTGACATTAAAAGTTATAGAGACTCGATTTGGACTGCAACTAATAGGCCCAAAATTTAAAATCATATATGTAATTCATAGTTTTTGCCCAAAGATACGTCGGATGTCTGGGGCATGTCTATTTTTCAGACTCACATTTAATATCATCTTCAGCGCAGTATGCCATTTTACCTGTCTGTATCTTAAAGTGTCTGGTTGCCAACTTGTTAGACTTCTTCATCGACCTCGACAATATTGTCACCTATCTAACGTAGCCATCGAAAAGGCTAAAGGTCCTCTTAGATAAGCTCGATTACTTAGTGTCGTCGATCGTAATCGTAAAAAAATGTAATAAGAATTTATGCAAATGTCACTAGGAAATATTTGTATGCTACTCGCGATTGATATGCCGAATTTCATTTTTTGAATACGACAATCGATTTCATCACTCGATATGTGCTATTGTGGTATGTAATTTTTCATCTTTCACATTTTCGGCTCAACGATCGAAAGAATAATCATCATTAATGTTCATTTCAAGAGGCATTTATATGAAAAAGAAATGGTAAAAATTAAACCTGTCATGATCCTACCGCAATAAGTGGACCGATAGGGTATAGCCGGAGTTTATCGCAATCTTAAAAAATTAAATTCATATTGTTGTTACGTTTTTATTTGATGCACAGAATACAGACTTAGACATTTACTTTCTATAAAATGTAGGCGCTTAGGAAGTTTAGGCTAAGTATAGCTGTAGCCATTTCCAGAATTTGTCTGAATTACCTACTAATAGTATGCGGGATCGTACAGGTTCCAAATTATGTGAGATTTTTTTTTTCATTCGGATGACAAATAATGGATGCAATTTAAGTAATGATCGTTATTCGAATAACAAAAAAAAAGAGTTTTTATGAATAAAGTTATCTGTGCCCATCTCTGCCCCCAAGTTATTAGAAGCACCCATGTAGATGTACAAAATGCAAGTAAATATCTAGGGTTTATAAAACCTGGTCAAAATAGTTTATCACACTGACTAACACTCTCGTATGAGCAAATTAGAACATTTAGGTGCGAAAAATATTTTCAATTTCAAAAAAAGTGATGAATTTTTGTTTCCATGAAATGGAACACTTCGGCAAAGTGCGAGGTAAAAAATTCAATACTTCAAAATAAGAACCAACCTGATAAATAGTTTTTTTTTTTGGCATTTGATGTAATTTTCTTTCATCCGCCCAAATTGATTTATTGATTTTATACGAGTTTTTAACCTTTTGTAGCGAATTCCATGGGAAAATACAAGTACGAGTATAAAGCATATTTGATAACTTTTTATAATCGAATTATAGCTTACCCTGCCTATACATATATTTACCTAAGAATGGATTTTTTACGTGAAAGCTATAATATTATGCATCCATACTCAAGGGTGCTGTATATAGTAACCCTTTTGCTGGTACCTTTTAGTCGCATACACCGTTTGAAAAAAAGTAAAAAATAATGTTTTAATTTCTCTGCATAATATAACTAATGGACAATATTGGTTAAAAAATAATCTCTTTCATCTTCGAAAATCAATCAGCTCGTCTTATATTTTGTTTTTAAAACTTTGATTAACCATCTTTCTATACTGCAAAAAGTTTGAAACGAAAATTGAACCTTGCGAACGAAATCAAATAAGATTTACGTGTATAAACAAGAAAAATAACTGTTGTGGCTTTCTTATTTCTACTTCTATATGTTTCAAAGCAACTTATAAAAATCATTTTAAAGATAGATGTTTTCACAAAACAGAGTCAAGGTACGATAGCTAGCATCTTTTCATTTTCTCGAATGTAGTAAAGCTGAAATTTATATTCTATTTTAGAACTGGTACATATATAGGATTTAAAAAAAAAAAATGAAAACCCGCTTCTGACTCTTAAAAAGTTGAAAAGCACCAAAATAACTTTGACTCTTGGATTAGACATCTCCAAAAGAAAACAAGAGAAATGAAGAGGAAAAACAACATATAAAATTTTATTGTGCTCACGTAAGGCATTTATTTCCTACGATGATGATTACGAATCCACAACCACAAACAGTTTGCAAAAGATGTTGAGAAGTGATGAAAACAATTTTCACTTTTTTTCACGCCAACTATAGAATAAAACTTTTCAGTCAGTGTTAGATATTGTATTGAATACGAATTACAATTTTTTCGTTTTACGACTCACTTTCTATGAACAACGAAAACTCAGCAGAGAGAAACGAAAAAATTGTCTGCATAATGTATTTTTGGTTTTTTTGACGAAATATTTATTTTTTATGCGAACTTTGTTTATAGGTAGTATAGGTACGCTTCTACTTTTCTGAATTTTGAATTCAATCTTTTTTTTTTCATTTCAGTTGATTTTTTGTATTAAGGTAGAATTTAATGGGTTTTCAGTTTGAGAAGCTATATTTTACCCAATTTTCAGGAACTGATGGCACATTAATTAGTTCGTGTGAGAAAATTAAACAGAAATGGAGGACTGAAAAATAAAAAAAGTTATGACACCGAGTTATGTAAGCACGAATTTGAAGCTTTTAAAAAAAATTAAATGCCCCAATTCGAGAGAAAATTTCAATAATTTCCATTTTTCGAAGTCACATTGAAGATTAATACAAGGTATGTATAAATTAGAGAGTGCCATAATCATTTTCAACTTTTTTTTTTCCCCGTGAGTGTTTTGGAGGAATTTCAAATATCTACCTAAGCACTTTTTCAAAAACAGTAGGCACTCATAATTCCTCTTAATGTGATTTCATTTCAATGTCAACATTTTGAAATCTGTTTATTAATTTTTAATATTTTTTACTAACTCCTCAAAAATTCATATTAATTTTTCTTTTTCATACAAAATCTAAATTATTGTCCTCAAGTTAGTATGCAGGTATTAAAATTTAATATGCAGCTTTCTCTCACGGTATGAAAACGAAAAGATTTATTTTTAATCAGCAAAATAGAGGTGAAATGCTGACTGTTTTCAAAGAACGAATAATGGAGGTAAGCAATTTGATTGTACCCAATTTATATACTTGACTTACTTAATATGACAAGACAAAAAAAATTATCAACACAGTAGGTACATTAACGAATGCTTGTCGGTACTTATATCTAGGTCTATCCAAAAAATGGTTCGCAAAGTAACGTAAATACTTAAAATTACATATGCTCGTACATAGGTAAGTTTAAAGTAGAATAATAATTAATAATTTCAAAAGAAACTCCACTTTCGATGCAAGCATTTTAGAAGTTGAATCGTTTTGATTCGAGTATCGCGTGGGATAAACCAGTACGATATTCAGTATGTCACACGAATCAATGTGGTCCAAATTATATAATAAATTATTTTTTAGTTTTAGTCGTAATGTAATTTTCCAACCAGGAATATCGAAACATAAGATTCCAAAAAGAGGTCAAAAAAAGGAAAATTATACTAATCTAAACTATGCAAAATTCAAAAACTCGTATTAGTTTACTCTATAAATGACGAGAAATCCGAAAAATAAGAAAATGAGTCCTAAATATAGCAAAAAACGCTATTTTAAAATTGGAAAAGAATCATAAAACAATAAATAGCATTGTAGTTTCATGTAGACGTACAGGGAGAAAAAAAAAATTAAATATTCAAATCAAAAGATCATCATCCGTTTTTCACTTTCAGAACCCAAATTTAAAATTTCTGGATATTTGGTGCTCCAAGCACTAATATCTTCTCAAATGCTGATGAGATTAAACGAGAATAAAGTTATTAGAACAATTAATGAATTCGTACCTAATACTCGTTAATACATTCCATTCAATACACTCATGTTGTAAATACCTTGGCATGAGAATCAAGTTTTCAACTTTTTTTCGAATTATCATACCAGCACCTACTGATTTGCCATAAGATCATTTTTGGCAATAATTCAGCAGATCTTTGATTTTTTTCTTAAGGTTCAGTATACCTGATTTTCATGCAGTTTTAAGTTGTTATTTTTTTAAACTCACTTTTCAGATCCAAATCATGGCATCATCCACTCAAATAATCATGCGGTTTCAACTTATTACTCTCAAATGCAAACAAAATGTAGCTTTTTTGAATAGAAGTGGCATTTAATCTGCAATTTATTTCCTCAGATTATCACCTCCAGCGATACCTGGTTAAATCAAGGGTGGGTCAACGTTACAGTTATGTATAGGACCTTTTATAAAAACACATAAATGGGTCAAATAATATTCGAAACTATAACCTCGCATTAATCTTATCATCGATTCATAAATAATAATGAAATAAAACCATTCAAGGATCGAAATTGGCTAAAAATTGCCCAGCGAATTAAAAATATTACAAGGTCAATCGCGTATAACAGGAAAGATTTCAATAAAAATACTTTATAAGATCATAAATATAGTTTGTCTCGTATTTCAAATATAAAACTGATTTGCAAGCAACAATCATGAAACAAAATCAAAAGTGAGTAGGTATTAAATTTCCATTTGGCATCAATACTGCAATAATAGATATGAGTTTTTAGTGGGGTCTAGCAAGACAAATATACGTTTGTGAGATTTTCTGAGAAAAACCATGAATGAACAACTCCTAAGAAGACATTTATAAAAATCAGATTTTTAGCAAATATATGAAATTTATTCAATCATTCATGCGGTCACACTGGTACCCTCTCAATGTCCGTTATTCGTAGGTTTTTCGTCTAATAAAACCACTTCCTTCGAAATTTCTCTCTCGTCCGATTATGAATTAAACAAGATTTTTATGTTGGATAACCTACTGGCATTATAATTTGACACTTATAATATTTTTATAATCAATGTTTTTTAAGAGTGTCCAAGGTCATGATACACGATGTATTTATTTTCCATTCCATGATTAAATATTTATCATTCTATAAAAGTTACGTGCTTCGACAGTTTTGCAAGACTGGGATTTTTTTGAAGAAATGTTTAGGGAGGAGGTCCTAAATTTGCTTGTCTTCTGGATTGGTATATTGCTGGTTATTTTTTTTGGCGTTAACTAAAATATGTATTTTAAGTGATGACCTTCATAAAATCAAAATTACTCAAGTAACAAGTAAATTTATCAAACATATTATATTTATAAGATTCAAAAATTCTTTGCAAATCGTGAAGAAATTATAAATTATAATGTATAGGTATCTCTGATAAGTCGGATGCCAGTGAGCTCTAGGAAACTTCTTTGATGGGTCAACTTCTTTATTTTCACTATGTGGTATAATTCTGAAATCTATATTGCCGGTCAAAAACATAGCTAAATTACTTACTCAATATTGAACTCGGCGGTGTGCTCAAAAAAATAAATTACAAGCTCGAAAATAGTTGATAAATGACTGATATTACAAAATGTGACAAAGCTGTGGCCAGAATGGTTGAGAGGCATTGCTTCTCCAAGCAAAGTCATTTGCCTCCAAAAAAAATATCGACTACAAAAATACTTAACATTTTTTTCCACATCCTACTTGCATTGCTAATTTCTTGCAAATCTATTCCAAGCGTGTTACGTAATGAAAAAAAAGTCACCTAAAATTTAATTAATTTTTCCATCAAGTTATAAAATTTCATTTTCTACTCTGGCCTTGGAATATCGCACGAGCGTCATCAGATTATTAAGCCGGGTAGGTTTCGCTGGGTGTTTGACCAGAAGTAAATAAGACGAATTGAAATAAAAATTTCATTTCAGGTTTCAAATGAAAAATGTTTTAAAAATTTGTCGACAGAATTTCCAAATTTTTTTTGAATCATCCTTTAAAGGAGAATTAGGTCGTTTGAATTCAGAAAATATTTATGTTGTAATTTTGGAGAAAAGAAGAGTCATCTCCATAATAGATTTGGTCAATATAATAAATACTTTTAGTATCTTGAAAATAGCTACTACCATATTGTGTTTGTATTTTTACCGAAATTTTGCAAAGGATTTTCATTAATGCAAAATAAATTTATTTGGTTCAGGATTTGAGCAATTTTTTTCGCCATTTTGTTTTCGCAAGTGAGATCTTATTGACAAATAACTTTGACACTCGATATTTTCATTATAAAATGGAGAGTTTTTTTGAATGGAATTTCTGTCTTTTGTTGATAATTTCAGCCTCAGCCCGCCTTAGCAAATTTCCGGATGCGCCACTGGAAATGTGATTGGGTAAACTTTTTCTTTATTATTGGGCATTGTGACCACTCACTCCAATTATTAGCATTTTTTCCTTCCCTCTAAATACCATGATCACCCTTTAGCTGCCACATATTCAGATGACTTCTCTCAATGGTCCACCCTGAACAATAGTACTCATTTTGACCTTTTATTAAGCGCTACTCGAGAGCAATCAAAAAGAAAATTTGGGTTTCTTAGCAACGTATGTAGATGAAGTGACGAAACCTGCATATGTGCCTTACACTGCTCGCAATTCCTCCTGTTATGGCTTCAATTCTTGAGACTATTTTTGATCACGATCTTAGCAAGAGTTAATGTGGCTGACTTATTTTTAAGATAATGTGGCTTGGCATGTAAAATATTTACTTTGGCTCATGTGGAAAATAATCCATACAACGAATTATCTTTGCAGCGAGTAGTTATCGTTTTAACCCTAGGAAAATATCATACCAAAAAAAAAATGATATAAAAGTATAGATCTATATATTCTTTTCTTCACTAACCATTATTCTCTTCCTCTTCCTCCTCCTCAATCCGAATAAAAATAATTATAATTTTGAGTTAAAAATCTGGTAAAATCAGCACTGGTTCTTTGAGAAAATATACAATAGATAATACGAGGCACTATTTACTGAAGTCTTCTTAGTACATTCCAGTCCTATGATCCGTGAAAGTTTTACTGAGACGTTAAATCTGATTCCCAAAGCAACATTTTTGAAATGGAATGGTTGTTAAGCTAGTTGCACGCTTTAACGAAGCATCTTGAATGCCCCAAAATGAATTCTTCTTTCCATAATACAAATAGATGTATAGTTAATACAAGTTTCAATTCGCGAGGGTCTGACGTTCGAGAAAATAATTTTGTCAAAGTTTGATATTGACGGTAACCTTCCACTGCAAGGTGGAATAATCGAATTAAATTTGTCCGCAAAATATTTCGTATTTTCACTTCAGCTCGATGAAAAACAGACAAAGTTAAGACTAAGTATTTTTATTTTCGTGAAATATAAAATCGAAGTAGGGAATAAGCTGTGTGGAAGAACAGCCTCAAGAAAAAAGTACGCGAACGACTTAAAAATCCGAAGTGAAAGAAAAACTTTTTACAAAAATACACACATTATGACGCTTGGAGAAAAGCTTCAAAATATATAAAGGCGAAAATAAAGTAGTAACTTCTTCCAAAAGCTTAGGAAAAACGGGAACGTAAAAATTTCATTCGCTGAAGTAAACTTGTTGCGTAGATTTCGCCAATTCGGCCTTTTGATTTTCCTCGATTTTCTTTCTCTTATTTTCTATCCCTTTTCGCACACAAATATTCAACATGAATTCTCAAAAAGTTCTGCAATATTCGTATCGCCGAGTTAATTGAGGAAGTGAAGTAGAAGGTAAATAATCAATTCATAAATTTTATTTTCTTCAGAAAAGCCTCCTATACTTCTTCGACCGAAACAGGAATGGTACCTGCTTTCAAGAGAAATTGAACTAATGAAAATTTTATTGCTTAGCGATAGCTCTTATTCTTTATTAACGAAGTTGGGTGGATTCTATTCATTAAGGTCTACCATCATTTCTTACCGCGTGACAGGAAAAACATGAATTTTCGATTTCACCATCAAGTAAGGGAACAGTTTTTTGCTGTTTTCACAAAATACTTCTTAATTGAGAGATATCTGGTTATTTAGCTTCCTGAGGTCGTCAAGGTTACAGGTACCTTCTGCATCCAAAATATGTCAGTATATGTTAAATGAGGATCATATAGAAAAGGAAAAAAGTTATAATAAAAATGAACCGATTTTATGAGACGTCACATTCGACATTTTAGCCAAACAGTGTTGACACTTCAAACACAAAAGTTCACTATCTTCAATCAATTATTTTTGAAAAGTCACAGATAATCACAGAGAATCGCAGAAAAACTTCATTATTTCCTTCAAAACATGCTGCATGTAAACGCTACGTGAACTGTACGCGTCTACATGCAACACTGCTACAGGGAAATATGACGTTTTTCTGTAATAATCAGTAACTATGCTAAAAATATGAAAAAAATTTCAGCTCATTAGCTTATTACTCCCCCAAGATTGAGCCAATTTGCAAAGTTAAGGGCTTGAAAAATTTGTACAAACCTCTAGTTTCATGAAAAGTATTCTACAAACAGTTTAGCCGCAATTCACATGGAGAAAACTTGATTTATCAAGTCATTGAAAATATAGCTGGAGACACTCAGGGTAAGAAACACTGACGATTTTGGGTAAATACCGATTTAAGAAAGGAGAGGTTCAAAATACTTGAATATAGATGGATCTTGAAGGAAAAATTTCAAAAGCTCTTCTGGCTCGCAAGATTTTCAGACAGGATAGATATATCAGCGCATATGAACACAGTAGAGAAATTCCACTTCACATAGGTAAAATACTTTTCCGAAAAATGTGTCTGACTGCCTCGTGAATGATACGACATAAACTTTTGAAGCATACAATTCGAAAGACAGATTTGACATTGATTAAATTATTCAGAGAGTTACAGCAATTATCACTTGTGCCATGAGACAAATACTGACAGGCAATCTCTCACACAAATTAGAAGCACAAGTAAGAATAAGAGCACAATATGCACCACATTTTTCATATTTTACACGAGTAAACAAAAAATTCCATTCTGTAGTAAGAAATTTATCAAACTCACCATTATTATGTTTAACAAGTAACATGCATTACACCAGGCACGCGATGATTTAAACGATGTTCAAAAAACAGCACCAATGAAAAAGGAAATGGCAAAACCATTCAAAAGTTCACCAACGAAAACTACCTACTAACTACGACGGCCACCACATATTGAAAATAATCGAGCGAATATTATGTAATCAATGTCTCCGAATTTTAGCATCGACATCTATTTATAATGAAACTAGTTTTACTCGGCCCATCGGCGAATGTAAACAAAAAATTGAAGGGGAAAGGTGTTTCAGGCTCCCTGCGGAAACAGGAGATTCTCATCCTTTGGTTGGGTCAGTTAGGAATTAATCATCTTTTTCTTCTTTACCAGCTTTTGTTTTTTAAGATTTGTGATGGAAAATCTGTTAATTTTGATCGAACGTTTGGTCTAACTGTTGAAAACAGGCACGATCGGACATATTATATTAAATACTTAGGTCTGTACATATTATTACAAGTAGCTGTAATAAATATTTTGTTATTAAAGCGTTATTTTTCATATCGAATCCATTCTTGGACAGTTGGACTTTCCAGTAAATCCCATTTATAATATCATTTCAAGATTTAATCTACCCACGACTAAATAATTTAAGTATAATATGAATTTTATTTCCATCTTTCCATTCAATATCTATCCTACCAATCTTACATATTAATATTATTTTTGACTGATTTTGTAAATAATATTAAGAAAAGAGAATCTCAACTTTTAAGATGCATTTATCGAGAGGGGTTTTTCATACGTAATTTTATGAGAAAAAGGTCAATGAAAACCTCATAAGCGATCTGTTGCAGTCGTTTCTTGTTCGCTAACAATTATTAGTAAAAATGTCATGTCCAAAAGAATTCTGATTTTGAAGGATCCTAGCTCCGTAAATGAAGAAAAATGTTTTAGCAGGAATAAACCTTCAGTGAATTCAGTTACAATTGATTCGTCTGTGTAGTTTTGACAAAGTGTTCTCACAGGATACTTTTTTGTCTTTTGTTTGGTGGGATGCATTGGTACAAGTTTCTAAAGTGTTCCATTCAAGTCTCCAGGAGTTTTGTCCGTAAGCGACCGATGCGTGCCAAAAACAGAGAATTTAGGAGCCTATTGAAAACTCGAAACCCGTATTTTTTAAGGAAACCTACTGGATCAGTTTTTTTCCTCGAATTTTTTCCTGCTCTTTTTTACACCCAGTAATTGGTGACAGAATTTTGTTTATAGATGCAAAGTGTTTTTCTTCTCGTTTTATTACTCTCCCGCGTCTTCATCTTTTCACTTTCTATTGAAATGCCTTCGTGTCTGCTGAGCACCTTTGGAGTCGTATAAGTTTTGGTTTACCTACTCACCTAAATAAAAAAAAAAAGCGGGTAATGTTATGGCACCAGTCGAATATAGTTGAAAAATAAACAAATGCGACAGACTAAATTTAACTCACTGTTTGCAGTAGGCAAAGCTCGAAAACGTTTTTATGTAATCGATTAAAAGAAATCGGTGAATATGACTTGCTTGACAGGGTACGTCTAATTTGTACACATTCGCTTATAGAAAAGAACAATCGACAGGTACGTAAGAGACAAATGCCTGAAGAATTTTGATTTTTTTTTCAGGTTAGGGTGCCATCAGTGATGCAGGTCGAGTCTGGTAGTGATTATAAGTAATATTTACAAAAACAAATTTTCTAATGAGTAATTTTAAAATCCATTTCTTCAGGCAATCTGACTATACCTATACCTTAATTTTTGTTCGTAATCATCTGGCAGGAAACGTTTCCAAGTGTTACACTTCTCAGCAGGGTTGGCAGGTAGAATAAATTCTCCCCTACCCTTCAGTTCCACACTGGGAAAAATGTTCTTATAATGTTATCAGGCGAGCTGGGCTTTATATAAACATATTATGTGAATTTCATGTGCGCTCACCCTGGGTGGCATTTTTCAAAAAAAAAAAGCAAAACACTGCACATTCAAAATTGGGGGTGGAAGGGTTGACTCGAAAAAACTTTCGCCCTGGATGTCATACGCCCTAGCACTTATGAGTGCTTAGGTACGAGCCTGAGGTAAGGTGAAAATAAAATATATTTTATGATATACGGATCACCGACCTCTATCTCTTTGACAATGAGAATTCTATTCAATGAGTTTTATAGTTTATCTATTCGTATGAAAGTTACATATAAATATCGAAACATTCAACTATAACTTTTAACTTTTCATTAAATTCCTGTACTTCAGCTGAAGATTCCATTCTTCAACCTATGTTTTAAGAGTTTTTTTCATTTTCTTTCTCACTCGTTCGAATGAAGTTACAGCCAACAATTACCAGCCTCCTTTCAATTAAGGTAAGACAAATAATTGTATGAACTTTTTTTTTTGCGCTCCAAGAAATTTCACAGTAATAGGTACTCGTAAAGGTACGTTTATTCTAACGTGTAAGATTACCCTTCGAATTTTCAAACCAGTACCATAACTTAAGCTACTCAAACAAAATCATGCTTTTACTGGATGGTTTCTGGCTGAACCAACCTTTAGAAATTTTATATTTATATTTGAGCTCAGATTACGAGGAGACTGGTAATACACATTTTCGTAACTTCTTTCAAAAAACGACTCGTCTTTCCAAATAGCGTCCATACGTGCGACCTTGGTTGCCGTTTTAAGTTTACAGATGAATAAAACCGGAGACCGAAAATAAATAAAATTCCTCGATGTATTTGAACTGCAAGTGGGAACTAATGTAATTATGGTCACTGCTGCATAACTTGCATAAGCATAAGGAGTCATAATTGTACCTACTGTCAGAATGAATAAAATTGAATAGGTAAATATCACCGTTAAAATATATATTTGTCGCAACAATATAAAAAAATGCTGCATTGTTAAAAAAAAAATTAGGTAGTTCTTCCCCGTGTTAGCAGGTTTTTGACAGAAAACCTAGCTACTTATTAATTTTAGTCTAACTGTCACAAATATAGGCATGCGAACGACATAATTATTCGTTTCATGATCTCAACAGACATTCCAAAAATACTCATCTCGCATTTAAATTTATACTATTTATTTATTTTATTCATTTATTTGTTTACGCATAAAACTACCAATTGGACCGACTGTACATAAATCAAGTCTTGAGAGTTTACCATTAGCCAATTTGTTCATTCATTACAGAGCAAATTGTCATTTTAAAGGTTGAAAAATGAGGATTTTTCTTTCGAACACGCTTCAGGACAAGCTGCTGGACCAATAAGGCCCTTTAAAAAAATCCTTAAAAATTTCAAGATATTGCAAAAAAGTTTTCCGCATTAGTGGGTTTCAAAGTTGAATGTACTTTTTTTTCGACCTCGCAAACTTGACATCCATAGTGAGCTCCCAAGGAGCCCACTTACAAAATATCCTGGCTAACGGTCTGAAATGGTGATATGACTTTTATGCATGGATTTTGAGCCATTTTCAATCAAGCTGGAATAAAATGTTACAGGGTACTTAAGATTCCAATATAACATAATATGTTACAAGAATTTTCAATTTCATAGTAAAATATTCCTATACCATTCCTAAACAAAGCTGTATAGTTAACATTTCAATGTGTTTGTATCAATCAAGATATTTATAGACACCGGTGGGTCTAGTCCCACCACTAAGTTGAAAAGTTGGTATTCGAAACCCACCATTAAGTTGTAAAGTTTGTATTCGAATATTAATTCATGACCTTCACTACTAAGTATCGGTTTCTCTGATTTTTGGAGCATTGAAGTTCAATATTGACGAACTAGATATACCTCCATTTAGGCCCATGTTTTTCTAGCAAAGTCCATGAAACATTTACTTACCTAATTTATTTATTCTAATAAATTACAACAAAAATATTTTATGTAAATTGGTCGAATACAGAAATATTTTTACATTTCTGACGTCAACACGTATTAAACAGAAATGGAAACTGAAGATGCCCCATTAGTTTACAAAAAATTAGTTACTTATCCAAAACCATAAATTTATTAAAGGTAAAAAAAAAAAGGTCAAAATTACGAATCGAATGTTATGTTAATACGTCGATAAAAAAATGTAAACGTGTTTGGAAACCGATAAACTTGAACTGCAGCTTTAGCTGCTTTTATTTTAGGTTATACCTAAATTATTATCAGTCATAGAATGAATTCATGCATTTTTTTAAATTTCCAGCATATCATCATAAGCATATATCGATCTTGCAGTTATCACCTTGCCCTTAAGAGAATAGTTTGTCTTTTCATGTTTTTCCTCCCATTTACGAATAATTATATTTTCTGAAATGCTGCAAAATGAAATGCAGCTGTGGCAGTGAAAATTAACAAAATTAAAAGCAGGTATACAAACTCAATAATATTACGTCATCGTCTAATTCATGCAAAATTTTTTCATAACCTTAGCATTCCATCAAGCTATTACGCAATTCAAGGGCAAAGAAAGTAGCGTTTTCCTTGGTGAGGACGGATCTTAGTTTTTCCCCCGATTTTAATCGCAAAATAGTTTCTTTTTAACGGTTTTCACTTGAAAAACCGCTCATTATAATGGAATCGGTTAGCCAAATAATGGTCAGGAGTTAGCAGAACCAAGTGTACATACGTTCTTCGTTTCATGATATTTTATGGAAGTCAACTACTATACTCTGTTCAACTTGAGAATGCCTAAAACGGATAGCAGTTTGCAGGGCTCCGGGGAGAGGAAAAGATACTCGTTCACATTCAGCAACAATATTTGGCCACGCTTCCGATTTTACTCTTGTTTCTTATCACACATCCGATTTTTATATTGTTGATAAATGTGAATTTGACGTTCCGTTTTAGGCACTCTTAAGTTGAACAGAGTGTGTGCGAACAATTGATATTTGGGGCACATGCGAGTCCGAGACAAAAAAATGTAGATTTGGGTTCTACGAAGTAGGGGGAGCAAGAAAAAATAAAGATAACCTCGTGGCCATGCAAGACCCTGAATATTTTGAGTGCTTGTGGCTAAAAAGAAAATACGAAAACGAAAAAGGAAAAAACATACCGTCATTTGCTAATGGCGGACACCTTAAGGCATTTTTTTCCTTAATTTTTTCATAGCTTGCTGAAAAATGCTTCAATTATTTTGCTTGATGCCTTGAATATTTGCCCCCACCTTCTTCTAAAAACTTCTCCCCTTTTGGCCCCTGTAACCCATACACATATAACACCCTATCATTTTTCCCAACTATCTAAATTTTGCCTATGGCGGACATCAAAATTTTCATTTTTCCAGTAGCAGACACACCAATGGCGGACACCTAGAAAAATATTTGTAATGTAGAAAAAAACGTGAATAATTGTTATTATATTTTTCAATTATGATGTTGACTAGTAAGGGGCTTCACCCTCTGTCCATTCCGGGGCTCAACTCCCCTCCACACATCCACTTATAGAGACAACTGGATAAAAAACAAATTGAAAACATTTTACCATGCACATTTGTGTAGATATATTCATTTTTCAGATAATTAAATGGACAAAAAAAAAAACAAATCCAATTAAACTCAATGATGTCACAAGGCATGGCAGTCATCCTTTAGCTTCATACCTTGGGTTTATGGTAGGTATAGGATTTATTCCAGCCTCAAGTTGTGCATAAAAGCAAGTGTCCGCCACTGGAAACCTTCAAACAGACTGAATTTTCCAATGGCGGACACTGGTGTCCGCCATTGGAAAATTGATATTTCTTCTATGCCAATGGCGGACACCCTCAAAAAAACGTTTGAAACAGATGAAATAATTCTAAAACTGTAAAATTCAATGTTTGTAATGGTTTAGGATCATTGATGCTTTGAAGGAACATTATTTCATAATCACAGGAATAGATAATTATCAGTTTTAAAAATGTTTACTATCTAATCTTTTTCTTTGCAATAATTACGAAATTGAATATTTTAATTGACAAGAACATAATTAATGGCCAAATATTTCTATTGGATGGAGCAAAAATTTACTTGAGTGATTCAACGCATTACCATGGGTTACAGCTACCATGTGACATCATCAGTTTCATTATAAGTCGGTTTAAACACTAAATATACAAAAATGAAAAAGAAGGTGACCGCCATTGGGAAGGTGTCCGCCATTGGCAAATGACGGTATCGCCACTACATTAAAATTTTCTCATTTTGTTACTGGGTGAAGTGAGGTAGGGACGGCGATCTTTTTTTTTCTTTTCCTCCTTCTACCTGCTTCGATCCAAATCGTATTTTGGTTTTATTTTTTACCTGGCAATTATTTATTCGGCTAAAACGAAGTGTCAAAGTCGCTCCTTGAATGTGAAGTCACCAAAATTAGCAACTGTTGAGTAAGAAATTATCATTTCAGTTTGATTTCTGCCAGAACATCTCCTAAATTTTATTCATATTATTTTAGTATGACCTTCGAGAAATTGATAAATATTTTAAAGGTCCGTTGTTTGCATTTTTTTTCCTTCCTTTCTTCTGTTACCCGGTTAAACTGATGTGGCGCGTTTATCAGTAAACTTATTTCAGTGTAAAAGGCTATAATACGAGTATAAGCATTGATATATTACCTGGTTTTGTGAATAGGTCGTTTTTTCTTTCTATAGGGAATTTGTTTGGACGTCTGCTTTCATACAGCAAGAAAATACGTACTCGTTCTATCGAGTAGGCAAATAGAATTCGTATTTATTCCTTCTTCTTATAAAACCTTTGTTTCTGGGTGGAGAGGACTTCGGAACGTGTTGGTTATGGTTGAATGTAAAGTGTGCATATTATGAATACAATACGTTCTGCATAGTTGATACTTTTGTGGTTACAAAACAAAAGATGTACTTGAATGTACAGTTTGAAGATGGTTTGTCTATGGTCAATAAATTGGCTGCACGATGGAGTATTTACTGACGATTACGCCGCGTATTACTCAAACATGGAGATAAATTCTTTGAAGAAAATAATAGAATAGCCTGCAACTGAATATGCAACTGTTTGAATGAATTGTCTTCTAATCACATGATCTTCACATTGAATAAAAACTTTATATGGAAATAAGTTTTCTTGAAGACTGGAAAATGAAAATAAAGTAGAATACTTTCAAGGGTTGTAGACACGCAGTCACTTTCCAATAAATTATTTATAACAGAAAATAAGGAATCAATTCTAACAAAAAAGTTTTAGCTACGAGGGGAGCATCATAACTAGTTCTTTTTTTTCCTAAACTTTCAAGTGTTTTCTAAATAAAATCTTGTACTTATGAGTATAAGTTTGATTAGTAAATATGTTCAGAAAGTGACGTCTACTCAATCTCCCTCTCGCCTAGCTTGGTGAAAATTATTTTGATATCAGTCTTAGCTAAGAGCATTCAAAGGCTTTAAAAATTTACTAACATTTTTGAAACTTGTGAATCATTTTTCAAAAAGAAATGTCTGTCTTTTTCAATATTTAGTCCGTAAAGAAAAAGAAGCAGAAATAAAATACACGAAATTTAAACGGTTGTCAACAATAAAATGAAATATGATTTAATATGTTGGAATTGGACGACTGGTGAGAGTCAATATACCTACGTGGTAATACACTATGTACGAGGAGTAAGGCAAATGAACACTACAACCCTCTGAAAGAGTGAAGCAGAGTTCATGAACCTTTGGTACGTAGCTGTGTGGCCTACGGAATGTGGTTGATGCAAGAATAAGCCTCGTACCGCTTAGTATTGCATCAGCCACAGCAAGAGTCGTCTTGCGTTGGGTATTTTGGAGTAAACAAGTCAATAAACTAAAGGGTTTACGACTTTGTTTACTAAAGAGCAGTGAGGGCTCTTTCTAGCTCCGAGGGACTATATAACAGGGAGTAGCTGGTGAGCCAGCGCTGTGTTCTCTGAGAGAGACTCGTCCTATCTGGTTGCTAGATACAGTAAGGTTCAAACCGTTTAAGATTTTATGCCAGGGTGTGGCTTTTAAATAAAGTTCTTATTCAGTCTAAAATGTAGCCCTTTATTTCCTTTGGAGTATATTGGATCTGTCTCTATGTGAGTCCAGACGACCCAATCCAACAGGTTATGGGCCCAGCGCACGCTTTGAGATCTGCGCTGATTTTGCGAAAATTTAAATCTTAGTGTTTTTATCAAAATATTTTTTTGTGAGAAAAATCTTTGAAATAAAAGCTAGCAGTGAGATATTCGCGAATTAAAAACTGTGAGGAAGAAAAATCATTTTCGAAATAATTTTTATTTTCGAATTTTTTTTTGGCGAAAATTTTTTGTAAAATAAAAATCGCGATGCCAAATAAATGGCGTAATTTGAAATTTTCTTACAATTTCAAATCTTCCAAATGGAAAACCAAATTTTTGAAATGATTCATTTCGAAAATTTATTTTTAAGTGAGATTGTACGTGAGATCCGGATGTTGGTAATGTATTACACATTATTTTATTTATTTGGTACCAAAAGTGAGTTTTTCAAAAGTGAGAATTTTTAAAGTGAGAAAAATTAAATCGTTGATTTAATTCAAGGTGCACCTGAGTCTAGCTAACTCAAACCTTATAGCGCTATATAAATGTGTCGACTAATTATTTTACCTTTCAGATTTAGGTAAAAGAGGATGCGTGAAAATTTATTTTTCCATTCCTCAAATTCTACAATGCGTGTTTCTCTAGTGAGAAAAAGAGAAGAGACAGAGGGAGAAGTCTCACAGACTGAGTGTCTGAAAAATTATTTGAGAGATAAGGCTTTTCCGTCTCTCGAATGATTTTAGTGAGAACTTAGTAAATGGTAAGGCTTTTCCGCCATTTACATAAGTGAAATTTTGATTGAGAAAAATTTCGGTGAGTTATTTTTATTAATTTTATTTGAGAAAAATTTCAGTGCGTCAAAAATCGATGAGATGAACTTTTGAAGTGAGAGAATTTCAACCTCAAAGATTTTTGATGAGATAAAAATTTCAAAGTGAGAGAAATTTTTAAGTCGAAAATTTTGGGTAAGAGATGAACTTTTGAAGTGAGAGAATTTCAACCTCGAACTTTAGTGAGAAAAATTTTCGAAATAAAATTTTAGTGTGAAAAATTTTAAGGCTTCAAATTAGTGAGAAAAATCCAAGTTGAGAAAGTGAGACTGGATATAATTATTAAGACATATATCTAATAATTTATCCTTAAGTTAAAAGGACGAAGAGAATTTGTGAGAAAAATTCAGTGAGTATCCTTTTAAATTTTTTTTGTGCGTAAGAAGTCAATAATAAATTTGAGATGCGCATATTATTGACTGTGGTAGTAATTTGGTGTTGGGATGATTGAGGTTGAAGACTAATTAATCTTCACCCAATCAGAAATAATTTTTCCAGAGTGAAAATTATTTCATCATTTTCGTGAGTTCGTATTTTTGTGAGTACAGTCACATTCAAAAATGCTTCTGAACGGAGGGAGTAGAATTTTGAAGACTGAATACACCAAATTAAATATATATGACTTCCCTCAACACCTTTCCACTTATATATTTTGTGTGGAAAAGGCGAGAAGTGTCATACATATTTTTCTATCATAATTTCTTTGTGAAATTAGAAGTACAGTCGAAAACAAAAGTGAGTAGAAAACGAATCGCGGAAATCACGCGTCTGCCGCTGCGAAATACACAGCTGCTTCGTTCCTTTTCGTTTTTCGACATTTTTTTGTACTGCGAACGTAGCTAAGTGAGAGCGAGAAATGTTCCGTGCGGGTAAGAGGGAGAAACTCTATGCGGACGCTTCTCAACGTTCTGACTACCACTACATACAAATTCTTACGCATTAAAACCAAAATTCGAGTTTACAGCAGGTTGAGAGCTGTCGAATGTTAGTCACCAGATCGGTGCATTTTTGTACAAGCGATAGGCGCATAAATTATATTAAATCGCCGAGTTTGTACGATACTGTTGATTTTATGATGACTCAAACGACCAAAATGACAAAACCGAAATTCTTTTTCTTATTCTTTTTACGATAAGAAACCCCTGACGAATGTAAAAAGGGCTAACCAGATAAGACCACGAATGACTATAAGCAGATCGTTACAATATGACTAATTTTGAGAAAAAGGTTACGAGTTAAAGGACCAATCAAAATTCAGATGATAAATTCTGGAATACGAAATCGAAAATACTTTGTTTCAGCCTGAACACTCGTAGATTTTTAATCGATGCGATCGCACGTTATGCGTTCTTCTCTTGAGTGTCCAAGTGTGCTGAAATTATTTTTGAGTATATTTTCACAATTTTCGTTATTGATTTGGTTCGTTTTTTTTTCGTTGTAATTATTATTATAATTACTCTACTCGTAAACTTCTTTTTCTCGTTATTATTTTCGTAAAGTGTGACCGAATATTTTTGTTGATAGTGTACTTTGTACACGAAAATTTTTGTTATTATTTTTGACAAGTTCCAAAACTTTATTTTTTTGTGTTGCATGATATGCAAATTATTTTCGTTTTTGTGTCCGTGAGTTTAACCAAAAGTGACAATTTCCTTCATGTAAGTACAAGGCCGAAAAATATTAAGTTTTTGGAAATTAGTGTACAACGATCTGCTAATTTATAATTTTTTTTTTGCCAAAAGTGTGATTTGTGCGAAGAAAATTTGGAAGCCGAAAATTGTAGTCACCGTTTCGTGAATCTTAAATATCTGGTGAATTTTGGTCAACTTGGTATTATCTGTCGTCTTTGTCATTATCGTTTACTCCGAGTACAGTCATCGTCAATAGTAAGTGAGACAAAGAATTCTTTATGTTTTTCCATGTATTGCATGCAAAGTGAGCTTGATGGAATGTGTGTGCGCTAACAACCGAACCATTGTTAATTTCTTTCCGGAAAACCTTTGACAATAATAAAATCATTGTCATAAATTTTTATTTACATTCGTGACAGACGAATGACGAATTTTCAGTGAGATAAAATTCATGTTTAATTTTGAAAGATGGGAGCCAAAATTAACGTAATTTACAGTGAGAAAAATTACATCAGTGAGTTTAGATTTTGCAATTAGATAATTTGGGTCATGCTGAATACACTTGACTTTCTGTGCGAAATTATTTAGTGAGTAATTGCAAATCTTTATACCTCTTGTAATCGAAATCAAGCACACCTGATTTAGTGAGGGATTACAATGTATAAAACAACAGGTTTTCCTTCAGTGCGTATATTTATTTAAAATCTAATGGTTTCCAAGTTAATAGACCTCTGGAATTTAAACTTTAAATAAATAAACAAACGACCATTGTGAGTTGGGTGATGAGTTTCGAAATAATTAGAAAGTTTCTTGAACCAAAATAAAATTTCTTTCATAAACGATGTCCATGATAACATTTCTCAAGTTAAGAATTTAGTGAGTTTATTTTAAATTATATACAGTGAGACATATAATTTAATTCAGTGAGTTTTAAATTCTTAACGTAAATTTACATACAGTGAGACATGTAAATTATTTGTGAGTAATTATATTTTTTTGTGAGCTAAAATATAATTTTGAGCCGTGAGTATAATTCCAAAATACGTGAGATTTGTGCAGAGCACAATTTTTGTGAATTATAATTTTTTTTGATTGTCGAGCCAAATGTAGGTCATTGACCTAGTTATCACAGATGGACTATTTTTCCCTTCTGAAAAGGTGATTCGTTATGATTTGAATATTTTGGTTCAATATTTCTTTTTCGAATACCCTGGTCGTCTGGTAAGCAGAGTTACCAGTCAATGTTTATTATTAAGTTTCCATTAGTGGAAAGAATTAAATGTTGCTGGATAATAATCAGCATAAAGCCAGTTGGCTTGGTGGTTCATATTAATGGTTTGCATGAATTTGTGTTCATAGTCTAATTGACTAATGTGACAAACCTGGTTGTTAATTTGTGTGAGCAACTAACTTAAATGTTATGCTCTATTGTCATGTGCATGATAAAATCTATTGGTTAAACGTGAGGAAAATACCAATGACACTAGTGTATAAATTTTATTGGCCATATATAAATAAATTTAGTGAGTTTAGTGAGTCGAATATTCGAACAGTGAGCTGATTTGAGGGAGAAAATCAGAATATACCACATGAGTTTTATTTACTCAAAATTTTGTTCATCCATTATGGGAACACGTTGTGGGATACACAACACAAAAATCCAAAAATGATTTTTTTGGTCATTTATGAGTTAAATGTTTTGGCGTTAATTCCGAAAGTGAGTGGAAGCGTGCTGGATTCTGCTGGCCGCCAGGATCCGTCCTATAGTGAGAGGACACCCAGTGAGAGGAAAATAAATATTTTCCCTATTATAAAATTTTTGAGGGCGATAAAATTTTATTCAGTGAGTTATAATTTTGAAGGTGAGCCAAAATTATTTTTGAAATTTTAGTTGAGCAAATTTCATTTTACCAAAAACGTAATGTTTTGGGGGATTTGAACTGTGAGGAAATCCTATTTTTGTCATTTAAACTTTATGGATCGATCCGATGGTGTCTCTCTGTTTACACAAAAGTGGTAACCGGATTGTAAAAAGTCACTGCCAGACTGATAAACAATCGACCGGGGTGACTGACCTCACCTTATTATTTTCGGTTAGAGATTCCAACATGTATTTTTCATGGGAGGTCGAGATGAAACTGACTGCTCGGATCCTTATGAAAATTTTACATAAAATCCATATTTTCCAAAATTTTTTATCAGTGAGTGGGAAAAATTTTGATGGTGGTATATATACTCGTGAGTAAATGTGAGAGTGAGAAATTTTCTTAGCCAGCAACCGGGGATTACTGCCGTGCACTATAGGAGACTCAAAAAAGGGGTTATCACTAGTGCCATAAGTTTTCCTCCGTTTAAAATGTTGTTCGTTTTGTTCGAGTTGTCTTGTGGTTCTGGAGGAGGTCATTTGCATGAATTTAGAATAAAGTGTGATTTCTAAATTTCTGTCCTTTGCGAAATGACAGTGCCCAGAAAATACTCGAAGCTGGTGAAGAAATTTGCACGCCGCCATAAAATTGAGATGATAGTGCCTCGTGTTCGTCTCGACAGAGATCCAGTGATCTATGAGATGGGACCACTGGATCCGGCGTTAATCGACAATCCGACGCCGCCTCCTTCACCTACAGTTGAAGTTGAGCCGTTTGCTGCTGAGGTAGAAGTCGAGACTGAGGTGAGAGCCGCTGCTGCCTCATTAAATTTGTATGGCAGACTTGACGCTGGGTTGCGGCGCGTCGGAGGGTCGGAGCCGTCTGGCTCTTCACGACGACGGGGTGAGGCTAACCTCGCGGAAAGCCAAACCTCCGGTTCGGCGGAGGGCGAGGTGGCTGTAAGTCATCCTCGCTCGTCGTCGGAGCTAGGCTTGATGGGGCTGTGGAGACGACATAGGCTCGTGTCGTTATGTGATCCTCCATTGCCTCCATCACCGACCCTCCCGACCCAAGCGGGTCATGATCCTCTTACCGAGAATCATGACAGACCAGAAGTGAGTCTGGATTTATTAACATTATTGTTAATTTTATGTGAATGGTATTACTTGGTCTTAGAGGACGTACTTAAAACTTATAGCATATAACTTATAGTGAGACAAATTGGCTAGTTTTAATTTTACCCTCAATATAAGCCCATATTTCTTAAAAACCAGTGAGAAAATTTGTTTGGTGCGCACAAATTTTATAGTGAGATAAATTTTGAGTAAAATTTTTTTCTTTCCAAAATCGAAAGTTTCAAAATTTGTTTTTAAGAAGTCTCCATTCCACAATTCGGAGGGAGATATAATCGTTATAATGTCTAGCTCCTGGTGATTTTTGTTCAAAAATAAGCTGACAGTTTTATTCTGGCAAAATGAGAGCCTTAATTTTTAGTGAGATAACTTGAGTTATACAGTGAGTTGAACTCATCAATATACCTTTTGAGATATATATTCAGCTGGTGTCTGACATATATGATGTATATTGATATTTTGTAATACAATTTTGTGTGCGCACACAAAACAATATTTTTGACAGAAAATATTGGCCGATAGTGAGGGCATATATATTACACTTAGATACGAGTGGCTTTATATAAGTCCGTTATCTACAAAACTGTCTTATAAAATAGCTTATTATATACAAATTAAACCTTATGTTATGGACTAGATATTCACACGATTCTTATAAATACTTATAAAATACCACCTATTCACATATTATACTTACTTGAAATCTCCTAAATGATCACATGTTTTCACAGCCTATGGACAGTTTGGATATTCCATTACCGATTGGCCCTCCTACAGAGGCCAATCTTATTTCGCTTAGGGGTCCTCCGGAAGAAATTTTAGTCGAGCCGGATATTCCACTTGAAGCCATTTGCGCTCACGTTGAGGAGGCCAGCGTCGTTGTATCGGCTCCTGCTCCAGCTGAGGTTGAGGAGGGTCCCATTGTGGATCTAGAAGAGGCCCCTCAACCTCCAGCTTTCGTCGTTGCTGCCGAAGTCCACGAACCGCCGCCATCTGCCAGGATACCCACACCGCCAGTTGTGGTTGAAAATGCGCCAGTCCTTCCGCCAGCCGATGTTGATGCTGCTGTTGAAGTGATGGACATAGTGATCGTTTCGGACGATGATGGAGAGGATGCACCAGTGGCTGCAGCTCCTATTGTGATGCTCGCAGATTCGCCTCCCCCTCCGCACGTGATCGATGTTGTCGATCTCCTGGCTGATGATCCGCCTGCTTCTGCCGCTGCCTTGAGAACACCGCCAGCTCCTCGCAGGACTCCTCGTGCCCCTCCGCGTGCGCCTCGAATCCCCTTAGGACGAAGGTGCTTTAACTGTCAAAGAAGAGGACATTTGGGCAACGAGTGCCCCTACCCGCCAGCGGTCGGGCGACCGTGTTTCAATTGTGGCCTGCAAGGCCACGAAATTGCCAATTGCCCGACACCAGCACCGTTCGCCGCCGATAACAGGATTCGATTACTGGAGCGCCAACAACGACTGCAGGAGAGAGAGCTTAGACGGCTGCGCACGAGACGGCAACTCTTCAGTCCGCCATACTCGTACGCTCATCCTCAGCTCCCTCCTTTAGCCATGTGGTTGGGACCACAGTACCAGCTCCCGCCACCACAACCATTGGCCCCTCTAGGCTGGGCGTACCAGGTACCCAGATGGCAGGTCCCGAACCAGCCTCCAGCCATTGAATATCCGCCGCCACAAGACCCGGAATTTAGCGATCCTGAAGGTAAAATTTTGACTTTTATTTATTTCAGTGAGTTATGTGGGTTTTACACCCTACATATTAAATATTAAGTCAAAAACTTCAATTTGGATACGTCCGAAAGTGCTGTGAGAGTGAGAGTTTTATGTTTCCCAATTTTGAATTCACAATTTAGCCCATTTTCCAAGAAGTACCGATTATAAATTTTAAAAATTTGGAGGGAGATTTCGCCAAAAGTTGACTTCGAGTCATAGAAATTTGAAAAATTTATATCGGGAAATACCAAAGTGAGGGTGAGGGGGAGTAAGACCCAAAGTGAGGGGCCAAGGGAAGTGCGACCGACGGTGAGACAGTGAGGGCCCACTTGGAAAATAATTTAAATCCACATTGATCCACTTAATTTTAAGCGACTTATAAATACCTTAAATTAATGACTAGATAAAATTAGTTCTGGTAACTATATATATACATTATTTATACTAATGATACCAACAGGCTTGGTAACTTAAATTGTACCTATTACAATTTAATACTAGTCAAAGGTATACAGAGAAAGTTCAATGAACTTATCTGACAAACTTATAAATAAGTTAGATCGCTTTATCAGTGAGAATAGATGCACAGTGAGACGCATCAGTGAGAAATAAATGTTAGCGGTAAGTACTGACATTTATTATGAAAGTTAAGTGAGACAACTTTCAACTTTTTGAAATAAATACCTGTGAGACACATTTATTTTCAAAGTGAGAAAAATTACAAGTGAGACAATTTAGCTACATTAAAATTAGACTTAAAAATAAGAACTTAAGAATAAATACAGAAAAACAATTCGTATAAAACAGATAATCTGTGGGTTGAACACATAGAAAACTTACATATAGTTTTAAATAACCACTCGGTAGGTTATTATGTCTTAGCTTACTGTAATTAAAAATTAGCACTATACAGATAGAAGAATTTTGTCAAATTAGACAAAATTATTGTCAAACTAGACAGTTTATCGTCAAATTAGACGATTTAAAAGTAGGTCAATGATACGTGGATCAAATTAAATTGGTTATGACATAAAGTCGATCAATATAGGTCTATGACCTTCTGGGCTGTGAATATAAATCACTTAAGTTGATTTATGGGTTAACGAATATTACTGCCAACATCCCGTAAAACAAAACTAATTCCGTTGTGTGTGGAATTTTTGTTACAGAAGACTTGTAAATAGTTTGTAGGAGGACCGGCTGGTTTCGGCAGAGGTGCGACGCCGCTGCGGTCCCCCACCTTCAAAAATTGATTCGCCGACTGGTGGGGCGAAATCACTTTATATTTTGAAGGCTGTATATATATTGTTATGTTTATGTGTTCTAAAAGACTGATTTTATACGTGAGTTCTTAATATAAGTTTTGTTTTCGTTTGTAAATCCTTTGATTACAAAATGGAATAATTTCCGGGATAACAGGCACATTCGTTAAACATAACATAAAACTGATTGAGTTTTTAATGCCTTCGAAGCTTTTCTCAATCTGTAGCTAAAAATATCAACAATGTTGATATAGTAAAAGTCTTAAGTTACTTTTCAGCAAGCTACAAAAGAGTTGGGTTTTTCAAGTTTTTCCCAACACAAGTACAACTTCGGTAAGTAAAGTTGTAAATGGTGAGCATCGGTTTTTCGAAGTTTTCCGATGATACGTAAAATTTTGGTGAGTATAATTTTACATGGTGAGGTGAGTATTGGGACTTAGTGGGTTTCCCAATAACACGGAGTTTTGCCTCAAAGGTCTTCTCCGTTGTAGAGTTTTTCCTCAAAATGAGTTTCTCTACATTAAAGTGAGTAAAAGAGTTTTTCATTTCGACAAAATGAAATGTTTTCCTCTTAAAAGATTGAGTGAGAAATCTAGAGAGTTTTTACTTTCAAAATGTTAGAAAGTTTTTCCTCTCAAGACTGAGTGAGACGTCACACAAGAGTTTTCTTTGTACAAAAACAAAGTTTTCCTCTTGATTTAGTGAGTCATGAGTAGTGAGTCATGAACGGTGAGTTTTCAGAGTTTTTACCTATGAGTAGGATCTTTTCTCTGAAAATTAGAGTTTTGTCTCAAAATGAGATTTTCTCTAAAGTGAGTGAACAACGAGAGTCTTTCTTCATAAATAGAAATCAATTCTTTTATGCATGCATGTTAACAATGCTAAGAAATTAATATGATTCTCTCGAGTTCTAGATGCTGGAGTTATTCGCTGCCAAGTGTTCCCTCCGCATATTTTTGGAGTTTTTACACATATTTTTCTCCAATACTTTTCGAACAGGGAGGTTCAACTGGAGTTTTTAATAAACTTTTCTCCAGATGATTCGACGAAGAGTGGCGAAACGTCGAGATTGGAGTTTTCCTACGGAAGACGGTTTCTCCAATATAAAATAGCACTTGAGTGGCTATACATGGAGTTTTTATTCGGGTGCGATTTTCTCCATGAAAATTTAATGGAGTTTTCAAATTGAGATTTTCTCCATTACAGTGAGAACTAGAGTTTTATAGTGAGACTTTCTCTAGAGTGAGTACTGGAGTTTTAGAGTGAGATTTTCTCCAGATATATATAAGTGAGCCTTGGAGTTTTTGTAAACTTTCTCCAAGAATGACTGATTAAATTTTATAATAATATTTTGATAAAAACACTAAGTCAAGTAGTGAGACTTGTATATTTTGTAATTTGTAATTGAACCTTACCTGGATGTGAGATATCCTAATTCGATTCCACTCCGGATATTGAGGAGGGAGTGTTGGAATTGGACGACTGGTGAGAGTCAATATACCTACGTGGTAATACACTATGTACGAGGAGTAAGGCAAATGAACACTACAACCCTCTGAAAGAGTGAAGCAGAGTTCATGAACCTTTGGTACGTAGCTGTGTGGCCTACGGAATGTGGTTGATGCAAGAATAAGCCTCGTACCGCTTAGTATTGCATCAGCCACAGCAAGAGTCGTCTTGCGTTGGGTATTTTGGAGTAAACAAGTCAATAAACTAAAGGGTTTACGACTTTGTTTACTAAAGAGCAGTGAGGGCTCTTTCTAGCTCCGAGGGACTATATAACAGGGAGTAGCTGGTGAGCCAGCGCTGTGTTCTCTGAGAGAGACTCGTCCTATCTGGTTGCTAGATACAGTAAGGTTCAAACCGTTTAAGATTTTATGCCAGGGTGTGGCTTTTAAATAAAGTTCTTATTCAGTCTAAAATGTAGCCCTTTATTTCCTTTGGAGTATATTGGATCTGTCTCTATGTGAGTCCAGACGACCCAATCCAACATAATACGATTCATCTCAACAGAGAGAATGACGTTGTTTTCTGTGCTTGAATGAGGAAGAATAGTCATGACAGATTTTGAAAAAAGGAAAACTTTTGATGGGCGAAATAAAAGGTGAATGACCATAAACTAAACGCAAACCAGGTCCCTCCAGAAAAAAAAGCTGTAGCCTTCACAGAGCATCGTAAAGGCTAAGATAAAATTTTTACTTTTCTCCTCTTTGGATAGAAGCGCTTAAGATACATTTTTTTGCAATTGGTGTGATTCTACTTAATCAAAAGAGTACCTATATGTAGAAGGAGTCAAATTGGTATTACTTTCTTATTTTCCACATGACGTGTCTAAATTTCATTTCCAAATTTTACATTCATCTTTGGCACTTTTTTCAGTTTTGAAGAAAATTCATGCGAATTATTTAAAAAATTTACAAAAAACCAAGTATCTATCTACCAGAAATTAAAACCAGTTTTTAGGAAGAAATTTTGGTTTTCATGCGATAGCAGAATAAAGATGATTTGAAAGCCGTTTTCAAACTATAACCTTCAAATATCACCAAGAGTACGAGCTGGGAGAATTTAAGACATTTTTTTGGGAAGACAAATTTTAAGCATGCTTTTCATTGGCGTCTTCACGATATTATGTAACCCATTGTAAAAATTTACGGATTTTAAAAGCACCTGGTCACCGAATTTAGATTCTTTCAACATGATTATAGATATTCCAGTTAAGTGAGACAGAGAAGTTCATCAAATCATCAGATAATAAAAATCTAAAAGTTGTCTCATCTGAAAGCATAGTTGCTGGTGCTGAACAAATTTTTTCCGTAATTATAAAATTAAATAGACCAGTCGAAATTTACATGATGAGTCAAATTACATGATACTCTCCCAATAATGGAATAAATTATGGCAAAAAATTGGCACAAATAAATGCATCGCCATTTTTCAAATGAATTTTTAGCCCGGTAAGGGAAAAAATATTATGCAATTTAGTAGGTATATTCATCAAATTGCAATCAAGCATCATTTATAATTGGTACATACTCGTGTATGATTTTTGACATTGTTAAATTTTAGTTTCTTCCTTTCCTGAAGATTTGCATAATTGCGTAGGTATAAACTATTCGTCTCCTCCATTAATGATGTCCCAATATAAAAAAATTTTACACGTACAAAAAAATGCAGATTTTCGCAATTTCGACACTCAGCAGAACCAGTTCTTGAACTATTTTGAATTCACATCGCCATTATACATACATATTCGTAGAGCATAAAACAAATATAAACTAATCAACATCCAATAAAATTTTGAAATTTGCTAATTCCATTTTTTTCGTATTACTAGCTAGGTACAAATAAATTTGTGAAATTTGTAAACGTACCCACCTTCTTATGTTTTGTTCAAATGTCCAAAAACATTAAATTTATGATTTGGTGGCGAGAATATTATCAAGTTGACCAAATTTTGTCTGTTGAAATTTAGCAAAATCAACTCGAGTTTATATGGATTTAGTATACTAGTTTAAAATGTTAGATTGTGCAATTACTCGTATATCATTTGACGTAGGTACAGAATTTGTAAACTGTGCCATCCAAAATAGATAATAATTCAAGAAAAATGAATAAAGTCTGTCATTTGTCAGACTCTTACCACAAAAATGAAAAAATAAATAAATGAAAAATAAGAAACCAACCGGATACTGTAATGAAATTTTGGTAGCTGTACATTATAGGTTGTAATTTATTTAAAATTTCATACGTTGAAGGAAAATTTGTTTTTTACTACACACTGAGACTACGGATATTCATTCCTTCTTCACTCTTATAGAAATTACCATACAGAAATTTCCTATTTATTTTAAAAAAAATTTTCCAAAATGCTGATGATTTCATGTTCACAATCTCTCAAATTTACCATCTGATATGGTTAGTCAAGTGCAATTATTGACGAAAAAAAGCAGCATAAATGCAAGAAATCCTGCAGGAAATTTATTTGCGCAGAAATGTGAAGGACCACTTCCAAAATCACCCCTCAAAAGTCTTTTAAAATACCCCCCTGCGAGAGGGCAAATGTATCCATATTTTTGGTATTTTGGCGAAAAGTCACCATCTGTATATTATTTTATGAAAAAATGCTTGGGATAAAAAATATTCTACATTCAATTATCAACAACTTTTGTTCATGAGCGATTGTAAGAAGAGCGAATTTAATGACCCTCCGAGAGACATCCGCAAGATTAGGGGTTCACATTGATGTAAAAAGAGCGAATGAAAAGTAAGCCAGTTCGCACAGGACATGTAAAAAGAGCGAACCTACTTTTTTTTCCCTAAATTTCGATATGTAAATAGAGCGAACCTGCTTTTTTCCCTCAATTTCAAGTTTGTCAGTTTGTGGTCTTATCTTTGTATTGCTGTGTAAAAACCTGCACTCATGATTTGTCTTCAAATTTCTCATTTTGTACCCTCATCTGTCAGTATTTTGATGTTTGTCTTACAGAGAAGTTAAATACTTTTTCAATTAAGTTTTATGCTTCGAATCAATTTTCTTTTTAATACTTCTCATCTTAAATTTGCCAACCTTTTTATATAATGTCACATGTGAATGAGATGAGTTCTACGAGTATTAATGGTGTCAGAGTAATGCATGGGCAGCAAGGGAAGAATTTAATCAAAACTATTACAGTCATACCTGTTAATTATATTGCTTTTTACTCTGTCTTATATTATGCCATGTAAACATTATGCTTGCATTGACAATTTTAACTTTTTAGAACAAAATAATTAATTTTTGCAAATGTTGTTTGCTCTTTTTACATACCTCTCAAATTATTAAGTGTAAAGTGTTCGCTCTTTTTACATCATACCCGACCCATGTTCCCCAAGGTCTTTGCTCTTTTTACATCATACTCGACCCTTTTTCGGAATTTTTTGCTCTTTTTACTGCCGCCCTTTGTTCATATCATTTTTTTGTATCTCTTATAGGAAAAAAGATAGAGAGCGCCAAAGGCAGGCACTATATTCAACCACGTACAGGGAGAAAATTTTTTTACACGAATATAGGGCCTGCTTTTGGCGCTCTCCATCTCTGTTCCTATGAGAGGTACAGAAAAACTGATATGAACAAAAGTTGTTGATAATCAAATGTAAAATATTTTTTAATTCAAACATTTTTTTCATAAAGTATACGGTTGGCGAGTTATAGTCCAAAATCTAAAAATGTGGATACATTTGCCTCCTTTGAGGAGGTTGCGGCCGGGGTATATTAAGGGACTTTTGAGGGGTGATTCTGTAAGTGGTCCTTGACATTTCTGCGAGAAAAAAAATTCCTGCAGGATTGATTGCAATCTGAAACATCTATCTGCACTGGACTGTGGTGTCTGAGTCTGGAAACCAATAAAATTTTTTTCAGAATATCAAGTGAACGGTTACATTTTGATATTTCATTTATTCTGCCTTCCATCTTGCATGGATGGCAAACCAACATACATTTTTGAGTAATATATTGCAGCTCACGCTGACCGTAAGAAGAATGCGCATAAATTCATGAACTATTCAATGGACGTTCTTTCCCATTTCGTATTCATGTATTTGTACGAGTATGTATAATATTGTTATTATTATTATTTTGAAAGGCTCTATGATTTTTTTCCAAGTTGAAAAAATATTTTTTAATGTAAGTAGTTCAACTGCGTAAGGGTTGGAAAGATGAAAATAAAAATGTTATCACATTAATAATATATTTTCTGAATATAAAATCTAACAAGTTTTCACGATTCACCAAAGCTTACAATAAAGTCATATGTTTACAAATCCATTTACAAATCCTTATTCAGTAATTATAAATTTCAATGTTGTAGCTTGGTTACCACTCGGTGTCAATGCTGAGAAATTAAAATTTCAGGACTACTGAGTGAAAATATTTTGTGAATAATTATATAGGTACGTGTAGATCTATAATTTAAGAATTGTACTCTTTTACAGATTGCTTGAATGGAATAGTGGCTAAAATCTTGTAAATGTTCTCAATAATTGAAAAATAGGTTTCTAACCAAAATGTATCCGATGATTTCCAATAAAAACTTTCACATTTTGGAATTTTCTATGCTAATCGTTGAGATTTTTACACTAAACACGACTCCATTAAACGAAAAGTAGTCTTATTTTTTTCGATATCTATCCATTACGTTTTGAAGTCGAGAATTTACTCATTATTCTAATTAGTTATTGAATATATGTATGGATAGAAAATTGAAAATAAAAATATTTCGACAACCTGCTTTTCTGGCGAGGTTTGCTCCGCTAGAATTTTTTGCTTTTATTGCTTTTTTTATAGGGTGGAAAAAAAAGGTGATCAAAAATAGAATTGCTTCATATGCTTGATTCAAATAAAAGAAAATTGTGAATAGAGCTTTAGTAGTTTCTTTAATGAATTAATTATGCAGGAATTTGTTTGAATTTGGAAGTTATTCACTGTTATTGAATTTTTAATCATATAATTTCGTATAATTACACCAGTAAAGTGAATATAAAATTATTGACTTGCCAGTGAACGAATTAGTAAAGTAAAGAAGAAACTATGAAACTATCAGGACACCATAATGGTAGGAAAAGATAAATGCAAGGAAGCGATGTAATAATATTATTGATAGTCAAGTAAACATTTATACGAAACCTGGTTGAATATTTTTATGCCTGCAATCTTTCAAGTTAGTTTACTAATAGTACATGAGTATGCAAGAAGAAAAATAGTTGCATATTTTTTCTTGACAGGCAAAAATCATTTTGATAAAACAGGCTAATTCCAGAATCAACGAAAATAATAATATGAAGCAGTTTCAGTGAGTCATAAATAATTGGGAGAACTGCAACAACAAAATGGCTGTACAATTCCATAATGATGTCACGATCATTTCATTATTTTTATCTTCAAATTTTCTCATGGTCCCGCAAAAATCAAAGAGTGAATCTTTAGACAAAGTATATTCTGCCTCGGGTTTTCAGATTCAAAAAATGTACGTTTTTCGTTAAAATAATTTTCCATGTTTACCAGCAGGAAGCAATTATTTGCGGAAAATATTTAAAAAAGTTAGAAAATTTTTTATCAAGTTATTGTATCTGGATGATGACCTTACATCCGATAAGGTGCTAAAATCCTTTTCAAGTACTACAAATTCAAACAAAATATTTAAATTTCAGCAGCGTGTATAATTTGTTGGACAAAAAAAAAAAGCAGATCTGAATCTTTACGAAATAAAACAGCAGTTTATTCAAATTAAAACGATTTTGGAAATTTTTTTATTTTACATGCACACTGTATTAGATAATTCGCCAATAATGATTCAAATTTTGCTTTCAGCTGAATAAAAATATACTGTAGTTAAAAAAATACATAGGTGGTATCCTTCACCTTATTGTACATTTTTTTTATTATATCATCTTTTTGATCACGATTTCAATGATTAAAGACAGGAACATATCAACATTTCAATTTTCTTTTGCAACGATTACATGGAGAAAAAAAAGGTATTTGGTTGTCAAAGTATATAACTAAATACTTGTAATTAAGCTCGTTAGATGCATATACAACGACTAGCAATAAATATTTTCCCATAAATTTCAATTTAAATATGAAAGAAAATAAATGCAATCATTCCTGTCCTGGGGCTTCACTGAATTTTTAAATCAATTTTATTTCTAATTTTTTATTGAAAGTCTTGGAAAAAACATTTTTAAATTATAAAAATTAGGTAATGCTGAAACAAACCAGAGTGGTAAAAATAAAATATAATTACCTACACTAAAATGAGCGACTCAACCACTTTCATTTTGTAATTTCAGTTGGAGAAACATACGAAGATTCTCTTCAAGATTCCAAAAAAAAAAAAAAATAATTAAAAAATAATTTCAGCCATCACTAACTTATTTTAAATTAGTTTCCCACGGACACTCAGTGCAACTACCTGATAGTACGATTAAGCTGTTTTGACGGTATTTTGAGAAGAAAATTGATTTTTAAAGACTAACGAAGTAATTTCACAGTAACAGTGACTCCACTCACTTTCAATAGGTACTTACCTTATTTTCTATAACGAAATAAAGGCATACAGGTCAGAATAGAAATCTAAACATAAAAAAATATTACCTATTGAAAGAGGAAGGTTTTAAATTCCAAAAAAAATTTTTTTAAAGCTAAGAGTAGGTAAATAACGAAATTACAGTTAATTTTAAAACTTTGATCATGTACATATGAGGAGTAACTTTCCAAAACGCATTAGTCAATTTTTACCAAAATTAAAGTTAGTGATGCCATTAGGTAGTTTATTATATTATACATACTACATAATTCACAGAAACCACAAAACATTTCTACGGTTTTTCATATTTGAAGGGGAGAAAGAGGAAAAAGACAAACAATTTTTATTTTCCAAAACGCAATAAGTCATGGAAATTTCTATGTTTATTTTAGCTGTTAAGCATTGGCAAATAACAATAAAAATATATTCTTCATTTTCACAATCAATTGCTTTGCAGCCCATAAAATAATACGGAAATTTTAATGCTCTATTGTACCTGCAGTTTAGTTATTGTGAGTTACTCAAAAATTTCCATGATTATACCTAGCTAATATTTGTTCAGACTCCAAGCAATTCATCATTCCAAAATGCATTAAGTCATGGACATCTTTCTCTTTAGGGACTTGTAGTCTCGTGATTTGAATATTGGCGTGGGGGTGAAACAAAATACCGTCGAAGAGGGGTGACTTTACATTCAAGGGGCGACTTTACCCATTTCGTTTTAGCCCAATAAATAAATTGCCAGGCAAAAATTAAAACCGAAATACGATTTGGATAGAAGCAGGTAGAATGAGTAAAAAAAAAAAGATCGCCGCCCCTACCTCACTTCACCCAGTAACAGAACAAGAAAATAAAGCCGCGATATGGTTTTTTGCTTTTTCTTATTCGTCTTTTCTTTTTAACCACAGGCACTCAAAATATTCAGTTTGGTTTCACACGGTTGAAGTTGTTACTTAACTAGTTTATTTTCAATCGTGTGTTCCAGTACAAACATTCTCAAATTTTGCCTTCCACACATCAATAACCCGTCAATAACAAATTGATGGGTAAAGTTGGCCCATTGAGGGGTGACTATATACAAAATTTTTGAAAAATCATAAAAAATAAAAGGAAGGCTGCAAACTCAAACTTTTTTTTACAAATGTGTTGAGAAATGTTGGACCAAAATTTTAAATCAAATTCACTTCAGTAGCTTAAAAATTGGAGGAGTTATTAAAGGACAAAGTTGAAAAATATAAAAGAAGTGTGTAAAGTCGCCCCATTCGACGGTAGGCTTCTCTTGCATAGATCCTCAACTACAAACTTGATAACTTTCATCTAGTTATCTCTAATAGTTGAGAAGGAAATCAGTTTTTTGTCTCTCCTGAAAAATCACTTTTTTTTTTTACTTAATAAATTTTAGAAAATTACTCCTCGTATTCATATGGGCAACTGCAAGTGAAGAGTCTAACTATTGGAGGAAATGGGAGTAACACTGTGATGAAATATTGGTTCGGTCAACTCTAAGGAAAAGATCGAGTCATCATGCATTGAAATGGAGCCACAGCTTCTTCATTCATGGACACTTTTTTAGGGATTTTTTAGCAATTTTTCAATGGCGTTTGTTGCGTTTTGCAATTAAACTCCTCAAGTTATATAAAAGCTATGTAAACACTTAATTGATGAAGAACATCTTTACTGTAAAAATGGGAGCAATAACTCTTTCAACCAGTCAGCTTCGAAGTACTGCTAACGTCAGAAATATTCACGTACTTGCCTATTAATTCACATAAGATTTTAAACGTGTTCTTAGTCAAAGCAGTGAAAGATTTAAAAGAAAAAAAAACTGAAAATTTTCAGTACCATGTCAACGAGAAAGTTTTGCTCTCAAGACTTAACTCCTGAAAAGATGTCACTTCATTTGACAAGGAATGAAATTTATATAGGGTCCATAAAAAAAAAAACAATCTACATTATACTTGAAAATGCAGTTTTTGTCAGATTATTTATCCACGCACAGCAGGAGATGAATATTTCTACATAATTTGAAAATTGTTAAAAATCACTCTTTTTTTAAATACATACATAATAGATATAAGAAAGATTATTTTGTATGATTTTTATACTTAAATAAATAAAAGCGTACGAAAACATATTTTTCCCGAACAGTCTTTCATTTCATGGTGAAATTTTCTGATTCTTAAATTTTTTACGTAACTCAATTTTTTAGGCAAAAGTTTTTCCAATAGAGGTTGTTAAACGTTCGCAACTTCATGAAAGATTTTATCAATTCATTGAATTGAAAAGTGACTTGATTGGCCAAATTTATTGACACTGATGATGTAAATTCAGTGTTCATCTATGCCCCAGACCCACATATTTACCACATACAAAACTACCCTCAAATTATTTTTTCTCAACGAGCGCTAATTTTTCATCTAAAACACAATATTTTCCCTAGAACAGTACTTAGGTAAAAAACGAAGAATTTTATTCCGGCTCATGAATACCCAAAAGACTTTCTTTGAACATTTTTGAAAATATGACTTACAGTTAGTTCTGAGCTATTGTTATGAGATTGGAAAATGTAGTACGACAAAATTTTGTTATTATCAAAATATTAAAGTGAGGTTTAGAGAAATAATATTTCTATTCAATAATAACATTCGAGACTCGTCTAACTGACTGTGGTGGGTGGATAAAGGAAAAATTTCTATGGTTTTTTCTTTTTACAAGAACCAATTTTTTTTTCTTTGAAATTTCTCAAGTCAACGTCTAAATACGAAATTCTTTTCTTTCGAGTATTGCTTCTTCATGAAAACAAAAACATGATGAAAAAGAAAAAAAAAAGAAAATCTTCTAAATAATTCTTATCCAAACTTCTTTCTTGGGTATTTAAGTGACATACTTTGAATTCTCACGACAACTGAAGAGTATGTAAACAATGCAACTTCTTACCTTGTCAATTAAATTGTTCTCAAATTTAGTACTCTCATACTGAGTTTCCTATACATCGATTAGCTCTACCAATTTTCACGACAGGTTTTCCAAACTCATTAAATCAAGCTGAACACCTTTATATCTCGAAAGAGCATCTCATCTCCCCAATGAATCCTCTCATAAGGATGACAATTGGCATTTTAAATTAATTTCAATTTTGAATTTGTTTTTCTGGCCACCCCCCAGGAATTACCAGTACCAACATTTCATTCTGCGCAAGGTTTCAAGGTTTTTGGTTCATTAGCCATGTGTACGGAGATAAATCGAAAGATGAGTCATGTTGACTGCCAAAGGACAATGTAATTATAAGAGTAGGTACCGATTTGAGAAATTTTTTCAACAACTTTACACTCGTGATTGCCATTTCCAAACTACAGATAACATTATTGTTCGGAGGTATATCAGTCCTTCATGTATAATATTCAAGAAAAAAAGTTGACCCTGGCTCTATATAAGAAGAAAAAATCGTCTTATCAGATACTTGAACAATTAAAGAATCATTCGCATCTAAAGATGAATGAAATGTGAGCTATAAGTAGGCATACCTGCTCAAAATAGGTCCAGTGCCAGTCCTATATAAAATATTTTACGATTTACGAAGCAGATTTCACACACACTCTTGATGTTTTTATATGCGTACAGTTTTTTTTTTCTTTTAAACGATAATTTAATAATTCCCCTTTTCCTTCACGAAGTAATCAAATAATTTCATTTGAAGGGCAATCATTGAACAGTATCTCATCAAATTATTGTTATTAACTTCAAAATTCGTGATTGAATTACTGACGTTCAATTTTTCATCGTGAAATATATGTCAAAAAAAGGTGTCTACAAATTAAAATTTATGATATACTCGTATGTTCGTTAACGCGTTATTTACCTGAAAATTATAAAAGGGGAAAATGATTTACTTGAATTTCAGTTTAAATTTATAAATAAGAATATCTCACAAAATAGGAAGAAGCCATTTTTTAAGATAGGAGAATTTATTGCATGTGATAATAAATATGCTTAGAGAAAAAAAACTGTACATCATTGACCTCCGATGCCCACGTAACATTTTTAAGTTGACCCATTGTGAATTTTGAAAATGAAAAAACTGAGCTGCATATTTAAAATTTTATTCACACACTAAAAAAAATATTTTTTAGTGTAATTCTAGGCTTTTAAAATTTCTGGGACTTTTGTCAGGTCACAACAGAAGTAATATTGTAGTGTGCGAGTTTGAAATCAGCAAACTGACACTAATAACACAAAAAAGGCCAGGAAATTAATAAGCCAAAAGAGATAAAATACAAGAAATACAAAGGAATATTGAAGGACTTTAGCCCTATTTTCTCGTGATCAAGGAAAATAAGAAATATGATAATTAAATTTCCATTTTCCAGAGAAAATATCTAAACCATTGCGCAATTCAACCCTAGTTTCACATTTCCTTCTCTTCAACCCATTATATAAATTCAATTATTCACACATTTATCAAATTAAAGAAAATATTGCGCAAATACATTAACTTCAGAAATTACAAAATAATTGATGATACATTTATATGAAAAATACATATTATGCAAACCCAACAAAGTAATCATATTCTGCATTTAACTGCTTCATTGAATCTCCATAACAAAATACATTGAAAAATCTATTAATTCCAAATTAAAGATGAAATTCCATTGAAATAATATTTTTATTTCATCTTCAAAAGTACAGATGACAAGTTAAGAGAAAGAATGAACTGAACAGCAGATAAGTAAAAGGAAAAGAAATTAGTTTGACTGTATAAATTTACGTCTGCACTTGGTGGCCAGATATTATAATTTAACGATATAAAACTTGAAATAGGGTGGTTTGCACACTATAATATGAAATGTTTTCAACTAGGTACCTGCACATTTATCTCAATGGCATTTCAACTTGATTATAAGAATGAAATATGGAAGAAATGACATTTCTAGAAGTCAACTTGACTAACATAGGTACTTAAATTTTTCATGTGCGTCTATTTTTATATAAAACTAGTATAAAAATATGGTAAGTTGTGTGACAAAAAAAATAAAACAAAAATAAATAAATAAAAATCAAACTGACTCGAATTGTTTTCGCACTATCACCAATTTTTACTCGAACCTTCATTTGAGCTGCTTCAAAAAGACCAATTCCAAATAGTTATCGAAATCAAAAATTTTACAGAAGTTGGTAAATCTCATTTTTCCACTCCATCTTCAGTAGAATAAATTTTCATCGACTCCTCATTTTCTAAATTTGATATCGAAAAATTTGGTATGACTCATTATCATTAAAAAATCGATTCCAAGTCTAAGCCAAAATAATATATACTTACTCTTTTTTCAAGCTTCTCAACACTTTCTCATATTTTATTCCGCAAAAAAAAAGTTTCATTATTATTTGTAACTTGAGTTTATTAAATAGACTAGCGACTAAAGAGAAATTTTGCTTTGAGAATGTGTCAAAGTCAATATTTTACTCCGGAATTATCACATCAAGAAGATGTTTTTCAATCGATCAGCCACAATGATAATTTACTTTATACGAGTACGTAGTGACGTGATTTTGACTGACAACAAAGATGACTAAATAACAAAAAAAAATGGACAACAAATTGACATTTGTACCCATACAGTGTACTCGTAAGATTTCGAACACAATGAGTGTAACACACCACAAAAATAAAACCCAGGTTTAAATGGCTGAGTATGTATTTAAATACGTCTATAATGATGATTTTAAAATTCGTCATTCAGGCGTGGCTATGTCTGTCAAGTTCATAAGTTACTAAATGATACCTCTCATTGGTATTTCCCTTATTTCCTGAGGTGGATTTTAAGACCCATAAATAGGATACCACATACTTCAACTGGTCAATTGCTATATACTGGTCATGGTCGGATATACAAATGGTCGAAACTTCATTTGTCTCAAAATTCAAATCAACTACTTTCTACAAGAATTTTTAATAGTTTTTTTTTTTCAAAAGTTCTTATCAGACTTTTATTTTCAAAGGTATGCTTTTTTAAGCATTTTTTTTCTTTATCAAGTACGATTAAATGTTCAGTTATTTATTTATTTGAATGAAGTATTTGTAAGCTTAAGCATCAGTCAGACTATTTGCTCGAAGGATATGTAAAGAAATGAATACAATGACAAACAACTGACAAATTGTATGTACATTAGTGAAACTTAAAGGTAAAAGTTCATGGTTGGGAGAGAAATGCAGTAGCTGATCCAGGTTGATTCCAATCGTGTTTTGGGTTTTCGAACAAAGTACTATAGCAAATAATACCCTTTCAAATTTTCCAAGATTAATAATGAATCACATAATTATAGTATGTAGAAGGTATATTAAGATTAGACCAGTCTGTCAATAGATACCTACAGTTTATTGTAAAAGAAAACGAAAAAGAAGGGTTTTAAAGTTAATAAAGCCTAATTTTGAAAAATATTTCTCACACGACAAAGGTGAATGCATACATGTAAATCAATTAACGATTTCACTCGTAGATATCTGGGTATGCCAACGTTAAATTAAGAAATACATTTATTTTCCATTTGACATACAGACAAATCCAGAAGGAGGCAGGAGCCGAAAGAAAAATCTTACCTACAATTTATTTAAGTAGACCTTCAATGTCACCAGAAAAATGAATGAACTCCTTTCAAGTATAGCAAATGGAAGAAAAGAAAAGCACTCGATTTGTAACGTGAGAATAAAATGACAAGTCGTCGATACGATAAGAAAAGATTGAGTATATCGATAATGGCTTTCATGAATGGAACCGAAAATAAGGGAGGCACGGGACACAGAGAAAAAGTGTAGAGGAAGGGACGAAAAAGTGTACCTACCTGCTATTTGAAAAAAGGATTGAAACCACAACGCTCGAATGTCTAAATTATGAAGCATAAAAGCGAGCTAAATTTGCTCAATACCATAAAGAAACTTAGCCAGTTAACAATAACTGACATCAATTTTGTGAATAAATCATTCAGATGACAAAGGCTTTTTGCGACAAGGAAAATAGGAAACTGGCATAGTAAGTGAAAAATAGAGAAAAAAGGTTATACCCCCTTTCCCGAAGGAAAAAAAGAGTTTTTCGTATGCAAAATAAATTCCTTCTTTTTGAATGGAAACGAATTATTTATCGTTCAAATTCACGTAGCCTGTACTCATTGAATTTCTGACTTACGGTTGATAGCATAATTCTCAAAAAAAAAAAAGAAAAAGAAAAAGAAAAAAAAAGCCCAAAATTGCATCTACAAAAAAACGTTAACCTGAATAAATATAGGTAGGTGCTGTTTGAAAAATAACTCCCAAGCCAGTGCTTGAAGAAGACACATAAAAAACAAATAAATAAATACGCGAATGGAATCATTCATAAAAAAAAAAAGATACACTGAAAAGATGAAGAATGGTACATCAACGCAAGCCAACTTTATGAATAAATAAATAAATAAAGTAGCAAGTAAACATATTTTTATTCAAATCACTCGAGAGGTTTGGAAGTAGAAAAAGGAAGTGACATTTCCTTCTCCAGCAAATAAAGTGTAGTACCTACAACCTATCCAGAACAGAAAGCAGAAAAATGGACAAAATCCCAAAGGCATATGCTTCATGTTTATTATTTCTACTATCAATAATCAGGAAAGCGAAGAGCCAAAAACGAACTGTCAGAAAAATTTTGAATATTCATTTTGATAAATGAAAATATTATTTTGATTAAAAGAAATAGCATTGGTTTGATGATCACTGATCAGTTTGATTTTAATTATTTGAAAGGAAATATTACCTATCTTAATATTGGCTGAAGTTCAAGCTTTGAGTCGTCTACTTTCAAGGGAGAGCTTTGATACAATAACTAATACTGAAATAATAAAAAAGTTCACATTTTCCGCTTGGGTAGCTGTGACACTACATCATTTCCAACATCATCATGTATTAGTACTTGGTACCTTTCAAACTCTCTGAGCTTTTTTATTTATTTTCAATAATACGTTATTCTACGAGTATCATAACTATGTTGATATCCATTTGGCAGAAATAAGCTCAGTGGCATGAAGCTGCGCATAGGAAACAGTATATGTTCTTAGGCTTAAGATGTTCTAATTAATTAATTAATTTTATTAGTTATAGGAAGAGCTCTTTAATTCATCTTTGGTGGTGGGTGAAATCTCTTCCATCGTTATGAGGCTGACTAGGAGGATGTGATGAGGTTGCAGGGTGTGTATATGCTCAGGATATAGTTTCTTCAGTTTGTATACTATCATGTTGAAGCAAACTTGAAATGCTAATACAGCAGGTGTTCGTCTCTAGAAATTTTGGTTTAATTATTTTCGGATTTAAAGTGTTCTGTAGGGAGGGAAATTTCAAAGCTTACCTCTTGCCAAACACAATACTCGAAGTATTGCTCTTAGAAACAACCACAAATACTCCACCCATATTGCGGTACATCCTTTTTCAAAGAAAAATTTTTAAAAAAAAATTGAAGAAAATGACAAAACATCTTTTGATGTGAGGAAAAAGTTAATAATTTGAGAGAAACAATATCAAATTTATCAATTCTACATTTTCGATTAATTTGAAAATTCATCTACAATTTTGTTCTTAACAAATCCTTCTTTATTGCTCCATAAACTAAATGCATTTCAGCTGCTGCGCTTCGTTGACTCAGTAATTTAATGGGCACACTTCATTTTTGATAGTTTTGAGAGTGGTTTTAGGACTTAAAATAATTTGTTGAAAGTACCTAACAAAGAAGATTTTGTAAATGGTTTATTTTTGACGACTTCTCGTTCTCGCTAATAAATGTAAATGTAATAGACCTAACAGGCAATATTACACCTTTTTAGCCAGAAACACTTGCAATTTTTGCAAGCACCGTGTATTGTTACGTGATGACGAATAGGCATTTTACATGCTAAGAGTCGAAAAATACATAGAACTGATGCAACAATCGAAATTGTTTCTTCCATCGACTTTCACTTACTTTGTAAAGTAGACCAAAGTAGTCCTAATGAATTGAGTTCACTTCATACTCAATGAACGTATGAAGCCTCAGAACATTTTTTTTTTCCTGTAGCTGATAAAATTATTTTTCCTCCAGACATCATAATATTTTGAATAGATTGGCAAACGAGTATAAATTAATTTTTTATTCTCTTCCTCATCATCGACTATTTGTATTACATATCCGTTACTAATTTACTCCTTAAGGTTTATTGGCGGCGTATGTCAAGTTTATATATTTTTTTTAAATTTTCTTTCAGCTGTCTATATCTTGATGCATTCATTTTCTTCCCCTCTAATCTTTTTTTTTTTTTTCTAAATAATATAATAATAGAATATAATCGCGAGTACGACGAGCAATTTGAGCATCTGACGTCAAGGCTGTCGGGACCGACTCCTATTATTTAATTTAGATTTTTCATATGGACGAGTGATGACCTTCGGTCAGGGCTGCAATTGCACCTCAAGTTGACAACCGCAGCGCTACTTGTCCCACCTTACATAACAACCGGCTTTTTTCACCAAAATTTTCTCGCTATATAAGCTAATTCGAAAATTGAGACAGCATCAATAAGTTTATTGTGAGTGCAGTGCTTACCCAGTCCAAATATTAGTTTGATTTATTTTTACATTTAAAATACATAACGATACCTACATCAAAATGGCAAGCACGAAATTGGTGAGTACAAACCTACAAACGTAGAATATAATTTCATCGAAATGTGAAAATTCAGTTTTATAAATAATACGAGTAATTATTATCGTGTGTTTTTATTAACTGTGCAAAAATTTACACTTTTTATCCAAGAATTAGTGCTTATTGAAAACTTTATTATTATAACTTTATATTATTATTTTTTATATTTTATTTTCAAAAATTTCAAAAATCATTATGAGTTATATCGAAGAGTATTTTTTTCGCGCATTTTAAATTTCCAAAATTAGATGTGCCGGAAAATTTCATCCTTTATTTTGGTAATTTCTTCTAAGCAGTTGATAAATAATTTTCATCAAAGTTGCTTAAGCTAACTAAAAGATTTTAAAATTATTTTCTTTGGAGGAAAAAAAAAGTTTTTTAGATAACTTTGAAATACATATAATCTTATAAGAATCAAAATAGTTGAATATAATTGGTGAGGTATCTAGTTGGTAATAAGAACGACCATGTAGTTTATCTTTTTTTCTGTCACTTTTTTAACGCAAATTGCGGATAGGTATACATGCGATAACTGAATTAATTCCACGGCTTATTTTTATTAAATACTATTATATTAAATATTATACATACTACTTATTATTAATAACTCATTTTTTAAAAGTTTCTATAAGAATTTTTAAATATTTGTGATATTTCAAGTCGGCCAATACATTATTGAGAAATAGGCAAAGAATGAGAAAAAAATTATGTTTTCATCTTTGCTTTTAGGTAATATTCGTTTTCTATTTTTTTGTTCGTTGTTTTTTGAGGAACTGAGCTCAAATTTTTCACTTGGACTTCTCACTCAATAATTATATTTTTTGAATTTTATTTCATTTAGCCTAAATGATGAAATTCGTGATGTTACCAACGTCAAATGAAATTTTAAAAAATTAGCCAGCGAAATTTTAGTACCTACACTGATTTATTAATTAGGTACTTATAGAACTATTGGTGAGTTACTTTTTTTAGATTTTCCAAACAAAAATCGACTTTTAAAATTGCTCTCATAGCAGAAGTTGGACTTAGGAGTATAATAGTTTTTCGTTTCATGACCTAAGGATTCCAAAAATACCCATATCTCATCATATTATACAACTGTATAAATAAATAAATAAATAAATAAGTAAATAAATAAATAAATAAATAAATAAATAAATAAATAAATAAATAAATAAATAAATAAATAAATAAATAAATAAATAAATAAATAAATAAATAAATAAATAAATAAGTTATAGACACATGACACATCTCTTTTGTCACCGATTAAGGACATATAATACTAACACTGAGAAAAATTTTGATGGTAATTTTTACCATTTGGATAGGAAAACTGGGACAATTCGAGATTTGTAGCAGAAATTATTACCAAAATAATAATTATGTGTGATGCGATCTGAGAAACCATATACAAACCCTGGAACCTTAAAAACGCGTTACGGCAATATAAAGTGGGTGGGGTAAAAATGTCAGTTTTCAGTTTTAAAAGAAACGGAAGGAGGGGTTGTTCAGCAACATTTTTGTAAATTTGGTAGATCCGCACGCATGTTCTACGCTGAATACTCGTACAGTTGAATTGTTTGAACAACATCGCAAAATCAGAAACCATGCACCAACCCGGTGCTGGGCAACATAATTACAAAAAATCAAAAATATTCTTCGTGCAGTTTTTTCAGTTCTCCCCCCTCCCACACAATGCTTGATTCGCAATAAAAAAGTTTATCATTACTTTGTTGGAATTTAACTAGTTTTTTTAAAGAAACTTTGAAGTCAATTTTCACAAAATGAGATTTTTCAGCTTTCTAACATAGAGGCATAACTCGGCGTCTAATTCATCTTTTTGGATGATTGTTTTTTTTTTTAATAGTCGTATTTGTCTCCTCTATGGAATAAAATCAAAAACTCAAATTCAAGAATCCCGGGTTTGTGTATGGTATCTCAGATCGCATCACATGTATTACTTATCTAAGATGGTAAAACAGTGGCGGATTCAAGAGGGGAAGGGGGAAATTTCCCCCAAATCCAAAAAAAATATAAGTACCGATAATCCAAAAAAAAATCAATTTTCTTGAACTCCTCCCCCTTTATGCTGAAAAAAACATAATCTCACCATTTTAACATTTACCATACTTTGAAAAAATTTGGATTTCCCCTCCCCCCCACCAAAAATGGAGCTCTGGATCCGCCACTGTGGTAAAAAGTACTAAAATGTCAGATAATTTACAATAAATAGTAATACTCGCAACTGTGATGAGAAAAGTTACTATATTCTGTTTATAATTATAATATGTACTATTAATTTCTCTCAGTGTAGGTCTAATTATATTTTAAAGATTCACATTACACGTAATTCGTATGCAGAGAATGATATTCCCAATTCAATGAATGGCCAATAATTTTACTTTTTTTTGTTTCATTTTTCAGTTGGCAGTCTTCATCTTCGCTCTTTTCCAACTGATTTCTGCGGAAAAAGCAGAAGAGAAGCGAGATAAAAAGGATGTATATGGTGCAGTTGGTACTTCTACTTTACCAGGTGTGTATTCTTGTCAAATTACCCAATTTATTTTGCGTTTCGTTTATTGACATTCGGCGAAAACGTAAAGAAAGGAGGAAAAGGTTCAAATATTGAAAAATCAAATATTGAATTATCTCCCCAAGGATGAAATCATTTATGCGTGTCAAATAGCTTACAATTCGTTTGTAATTCATGTTTCGAATAGCAAATAGACTCACAACTCAAATTTTGTTATGATTACATTCCTCGATATGAACTTATACCAACTATTTTTTTTATTTGTTTCTTCTTAACCGAGAAAACCAACATTTTAAATTAATATTGCGAATTTTGGCACACTATCTTATTTCCGCATCCATCAAAATCATCTTGAGGCTTAATCAGGGTGGAGACAGATAAAAGTATCTGCTATAGACTTGATCGAATGAGAGGCCAGGACGACAATTTGTATTTAGTTAACGTTTAGTAATTTTTTATTGAATGCAATAGCCCATGCGATGATGTAAGAAATAGTACCTATATATAAGACACATAATCAAAAATTTCTTAGTTTTAGGTGTCTGGAAGAATACTATGTGTATTTTCGTAGCTCAAGTTCTACAAACTGTATTCAAAGAATAATAATTTTTTTTTGTTTGAAAAAAAAAAATTGGCAACGATGTTTGGAGAATATATGCACGTCCAATTAAATAATGTGATTTTAAAAGAATGATAATACTGCAGATATTTCTGTCTTTGCTAAATCTTTCCAACAAGCAACTCTCTGTCAAATGAAATTTGGCACACAGGAGTTTCTGATTTTTGTCTGTTTGGTGGGTACTAAATATTCAATCTTACAACTCCCACGTGATATAATATTACACACCACACAAAACTGAAAGCCCCATAAGTACTGAATAATTTCTTCTTGGCAGTGTGTAGCATAACTTTTTCTAAATCACTCGTTTGTTAATCATTTGCACCTTCTCTTGCGTGTGGGTAAAGTTAAGCTCGGGGTTTTCATTTCTCCTGAACTTTCATCACTGCGATGCCTGATACATAAAATTTATAAATTTCAGCCGCATACCCGTATGGTTCTGCCATAGGAGCTTATCCTTACAACTCTGGTTACGCTGGATATCCACACGCTGGTGTTGCTGGTGCATACCCGTACAGTTCTGCAGGAGCTTATCCTTACAACAATGCTTACTATAACAAAGGTTACACAGGTTATGCCGGATACCCAAGTTACACTGGTTATCCTGGATACACAGGCTACGCAGGATACCACGGTGCTTATCCATACCAAACTGGCTACAACACAGGATACAACACCTACAAGAACTACCCATACACTCAGGGAGCTTACTATCCTGGATCGTACTACAATAATTACCCATCCAGTTACTACAACAAATATGCTGGTTACCCATCGACATTCCCTAATACATACTCCTCAGCCTACCCTAGCACTTATTCTGCTAGCTACCCTAGTGCCTACTCTGCTTCCTACCCTGCTGCTTCCTACCCTGCTGCATCTTATCCTGCTGCATCTTATCCTGCGGCATCCTACCCTGCTGCTTACTCCACTGCTTCCTATCCAGCTTATGCGAAGAAAGATGAATGAGTAATTTAATTTTTGTGTAATGCAAATTAAAACAAAATTGTATCGACAGTGATATGACAAAAGTGATCGTGTTTCTTTTTTTGAACATTTTTCGTAAATACAAATTTAATTGATGGTTTTTTATTATTAAGGAATTGATTTTTTTGTTGGGACTTGTGATAAAATTCACTAATTGTTATTAAACGGTTTCGTGTGTTATAATATGCCACGGGAAAATAATATCGGAGCTTCAAAATATTAATTTTCGGTTGTTGGTCTAATTCAATTTTCAACCTGAGAACATAGGATCTAAAGATGATTACCACTTTCGACGAGTCTTACCACGTACTTTATCATATTACGAACTCGAACTTGGTGTGGCAAAATATTCCCTCACTGTCCCCCCCCCCCCCCGTAAAAAAAAATTAGGGCCAAATAGATCTATAAGTAAGAGAAATTAGGGTAATTTGAAAATTTCATCTGCGAATGACGCCAAACTGAAAATATGGACTTCATATATTTCTGGTTCTCAGGTCCTGAATGAATATTTTAAAAAACTTTAACTCTATCGATACTGACCCGGTTTTACTCGATTACTCAAAGGGCCGGGTGGTGTCATATATGACACCACGAGAATAACATCAAAGGACCAGGTGGCGCCGTATAACACAAGTCAGGGGTTCTCAAAATATTGGTCCTTTGAGAAGTCTATCTCTAAATTTTGAGTGGTGTCGTATATGACACCACCTGGTACTTCTAGTGTTAAGAGAAAAATACTTCTGATGCTTAGCAAGAATATTATTTCTTTTAAGTAAGTCTCCTATTGCACAGAGAGAAATGAATAGTAAACAGAATAATAACTTTTCTCATCGCATATTATTAGTACTTTCTACTATATCTTGGATAATACGAGTACATAATTTTGCTTTTACATAATTTCAGCTACAAATCTCGACTTGTCCCAGTTTTCCCATCCAAATTTTTAAAAATGCCATTAAAATTCCTTTCGGTATAAAAAGCTCTGATATTATTCTCTGGTAGCATATCCACATGCTGTTAAAATTCAAGATGGACGATGGTACGTGGTAGTTTCAACTTTGTTGAGTGTATTTGTGATAAGTGTAATCACACATTAATTCGAAGAAAAGTTACTATTCTGTTTGTAATAAATACTATTCATTTCTCTCAGTACATGTGGTTAAATCTGAACTTTCTGAATGCAACCTGCGTCACAAAGTGTCATTTGTTTCGAAGTAACTAGCCTAAAAATAAACAGATTCCATCGAAACTTATAGGTACCTACTTACCTCAGCTGAGTAGCAAAAGAACAGCATATACGAGTGCAAGCCTTCAAGGGGAAAAAAACAAGAGGATTAACCAGTTCAAATTACGTTTATCGTTTGACAAAATAAAAGATGATACAAAAAATTACATAATGGAAAACGTGCCGACATGCTATAATACTCCAGCAACAGTCCATTATAACTGCAAAATAAAGTCTGTCGCGAGCGTGACCAAAGATGTAAAAATGGTGATTAGCAACAACCTTTACACCAAAGCATTTTTAAAATATTTTCAAGACATACTCGTACTAAATACCGAGTACATGCTTCGTGTCATTTTTAGTAATATTATAAGAATAAGTTTCAGTTGATACAGAGCTCGTATTTTCAATACATTTTGTAATCGAGAGTAAAAATTCTTAATTTTCTGTGGACTTGAATTTTATGAACTGGCTTATTGCGGAGGACAGATGTGGGAAGATTTTCTTACGAGAACAACGAACATTTTTCTGTTGAGTTTCCAAGCCTGCGTTTAGACTCTAAACTCGACTGCCTTATTTTATGGCCAGTCTTATAAGAGTAATTTTATCAACTACTTTTCACTTGTTTTCGACTGCGCTGAACTGCGGAATCTGATTTTTTTATTGGTTTTGAAGCCCTCGTCGTTTTACCAAACATCGAAACAAACCGCAATGACTCTTCAGCTTCATTTTCATAATCAACGTCCCCATTATTACCTCGGTTACCCTCCTCGGTCTCTCCATCATCGTATTGCAGTGGCTCGTTCTCCTCATCTATGCTGTCATCTGTCTCCTGTTTATGATTAGCAGCTAACTCGGCAGTGTTCTCATGCTCGTGAACATCGTATCCGATGGACATAGGCTCATCTGCACTTAGGCCATCGGTATTTTCCTCGTAAGTGGCTGGTAGGTCGCTGTGTTCCAAATTCTCCAGCGGTATCGTTGCAGAAAAAGGTGATTCCGATGGGAACACGTAACTATCGTAGGGAGCGCTAGCATAGTCATTGGTCGGCACAGCAACATCTAAGCTGGAGAATTTGGACGGCTCGTACGAGTAGTCTCCAGAGGGGAACGGGTACACATAATGGTCGCTGTGAGGTTCAAACGTGTCGATGGGCTGAGTGAGGGGATGTTCGTTGCTACAGGAGGACGCCTGATGGTGGCCGTAGGGCCTCTTAATTTTTTTGCGTCGTTTGCGATGCTTACGGCGCTTTTTCTTACGGACGGGCGGCTGAGCGGGAGGATGCTGCCCTAAAAAAGGATAAGTGAGGGCATTGATGTATGGCTTGTAGCGACGGATCAGTATGCGGGGATGGCGATTTTTGGTGCGTAGAATGAGACTGACATCGCGGGGCTTCACCGCCTTGGTGAGGTTCTCCTCGAGCGGCTGCCCAGCTGGGTCCAAGACGTCGACGTCCTTCACCACCAAAGGACGCAGTCGTTGGCGTGTGATTCGAGTGTAGGGACGCTGGAATCGATGAGGAGCTCCGCTTTGGGCAGTTTCGATGATCGTCCTGTAGGGCTGCACGGTGCTGCTCTCTTCGGTGACATTCTTCCGAGGACGTTTCTTCTTGATGGTCAGTTTGTGGATTTTCTCCTTTTTCTCCTCGGTTTCCTCTTCCTCTTCGTGGTGGTCGTCTGCATCTATGTCCTCCACCATGATGTCGTATTCGTCTTTGGGTTTGCCTTTGGACTTGTTCTTCTTTGCCGACCTCTTCGGTTTCGCGCTTTTCTTCACCTTTCGCTTGCGTACATGACGTTTGGCCGGTGGAATTGGAATTTGGAAATGTGAAATTTCCTCTTCAAGATCTTTGGGGATTTTGATAGGTTTCTTCTTTTTTCTCGATTTGTCTTCGTCGTCGTCGTCGTCTTCATCCTCATTGTGGGAGAGAGGTCGTCGACCAGGAGCTCGGGGTACAATGAGCTGAGCAGCGAGGTCTACATCTGGTGGATATTTATATCGGGTCAAGTCAGGATCATCTGTAAACATCAAAGCAAATTGCTAATTGAATGCAATTTCCTGAACAGGAAAAAAGTGGCCTGTTGGTTTCCAGTATAGAAATAATTTTTGCGGAGAATACCTCTCATACAATTTATAGTAAAAGGACAATATTTTCCTTCTTGTTCTCTTTTTAGATGCACTTATTTTACAAATACATGACTACGTCGTGTCCATTACTCTAAGAGACGGAAAGGTTTATAAAACCTGAAAGGATTTGAAAAGTAGGTACGAGTATTGTTCGAATACAAAGTATATGTACTTATACTCGTATTTTCCGTTTTTTTCGTTTTTTTTTTGTTTTTTTTTACTTTCAATTCAAAGGTCTTTTCAATTTGGAAAATGGAACCCACTAAAACGTTAATCTCAAAAACCGATGATACGCGAAAATCCAATCCTATTTTTTATGTGAGAATGATTTGTCAAACTGCAGCACCTCTTTATTTTCAAAAGACTTAACGGTGTCCTAACAAAAATCGAAACTAAGAATTTCCTATAAAATGTTATTTTTTGTTTTTTCTTCACTTTTTACGCTTGACAGAGTGGAAAACAAAACACTGCTGCTGAAAGTAATGATACTTGGAGTCGTGGTAGAATAAGGCCTTTTAAAAGTATTTCAACAATTTGACATCGACTTACACGTCAGCGACAATTTTCTGTCAGTTACAAAAGAAATCAATTTTTTGTTCTAAGAAAACAACGAGACCATAATGAGAAAGACTTATAAGTAGGGCACCTACTGATTTGGAATAAGCTGATTGAAGTTGAAACAATTATATATTATTAGGGCCAATCGTAGAATGCATCCAGTCAAAATCTAAATAACTCAAGGTATTTTGCAGTTGGTTTAAATATGAAATATTCCTTACTTCTGTGAGAAAAGAAAGTCGACGCGTGGATACTTCTTTGAAAAAAAAAAAAAGTTTAAAAATTAACAAATATTTCAGAAAGGAAAATATTTTTGAGTATGTAAATTAATTACACCAATTCCATCATTCAGATTTTTGATTTCCTTAAATTTTCAAGGCTTTTTGAAAAATGCTGGAAGGAATATGGTTTTATTACTTCCACCTTCAACTTTAAAGTCAGTGCCTCGATCCATCAATAAACCTTATTTTATCATAATCTTCGTTAATTTTTCATCGTACTAACTTTTATTAACTTTCTTATCAAACTGGAAGACTGATGGAAAATAAGATTAGAAAATTCTTTCAAAGATCAGGTCAAGGTTACTTGAATTTGATTCGATTGAAGTCCATTCGCATTAATCGTTGTACAATATAAATTTCATGTTTAATAAACATAAAAATATAATGTTGGAATTGGACGCACTGTGTGAAAGTCAATATACCTACGTGGTTACACTGTGAGAAGGTGGAGCTACGTAGATGCGTGAGTCTTTTGAGCTTTACAGAGTTGGTGCGTACTTCTCTGTACCAGTTCACCAGTGCAGTCAGTCTCTCTACTACAAGGCCTTGAGTAGGTACTTCTAATAGTACAACCAGCTAGCTAATAGAGACATGGGCCTTAGCACAGAAGCTCTAATAAAAGTTATTCAGTCTAAATACAGTTTTGTTATTTTTGACTAAGTACATAACCAACGTGAGATAAATTGGATTCGGGGTTCGTGTGAGACGCCCCAATCCAACAGGTTATGGGCCCAGAGCACGCTGTGTAAACTGCGCGATTTTGCCAAAAATGGAGTGAGACATTTTGGACTTAGAAAAATTTTCGGACTTAGAAAAATTTTGAGTGAGAAAAATTTTTTTTACATGAAAATTTTTTTAAGGAGAGAATAATAATTCGCGGATTTTTCTGAGCATTGTGAGAAGCTTAAATATACTTCGAAGTGAATTTTTCAACAGAAAATTATTTTTTTGTGAAAAATTTTCGAAGTTCAGAAAAAGTGATGATTTATTTTTACGAGTTAAAAATAGTGTTTATCATCTTCTGTACTCCGGACTACAGGTAAAACTGAATAATTATTCATGGGAAGTGAGACCCAAATTAAAGTGAGTAAATTTCTTCAAGTTCGAAGAAATGCATAAAATTTTACAAAAGTAAAATTTATGCTGGCTAGCCTGAATTTCAAGAGAAATTCGAATTAAATGCATTTTTCTTAAATGACATGTCAGCCTTTATTTAAGGTGAGAAAAATCAATTCTGATCAAATTGATTTTTGTGAGTTATTTATTAAGTTGCGCAACTATAAAAAGTCGACTAATTGAAATTTATTTTTCAGGAAATAAATTTTACATGTAATTTTTTTTACATGTTATTATGTACGAATTATTTTTCTGCATAATATTTTTGAAAAAGTGAGAATTTTCGAAAAAGTGAAAAATTAAAGTTCTAAGTTAATTTTAATTTTTTTTGTGAGAAAAATCAAACACCTCGTAATAAATTAACAGTGAGCTTTTCTTATCTTTTTAAATGGTATGGCTTTTCCGCCATTTAAAAATTGTGAGAGGCATAAAGTGAGTTGCCGGATAAGAAAATAATTTGTTACAATATTTCTCAGTGAGTTAAGTGCAAATGTGCGTAATTTATTTTTCCATAGTGCTGGAAAAAGGTTCGTCTGCGTCAGATCAGGTAGTTTTTGTCAAACTATTTTTTGTATGTTTTAATACAAGATCGTCTGTGAGAAATCGAAAAGAGGGTGAATTTCTTTCTCACAAGGGGAATTGAACTCGGAGGGAGTGTGTACAGGCCGCAGTAAGAGTGCCTTTTTGCCCTCTATTCCCTACGCAGTAGAAACGAACCGCACACACACGGGCTAAGTACAGTCGCGTTCAAAATGTCTGTAGACATATGTGTGTGTTAGAAATTACGTCGCAGCAGCATTTGCACGCGCCGAGAAATAGAGAAGAGTTCATGAACCGGTTCATCACTAAAGAAAATGCGTAGAACCTTAACCATAAGGCCTGCATTTTATGTGACTTTTATTGAGTGCACGTGCAAGTACACAGTCACCTCCAAACAACCCCACACGTGTTGAAACGAGCACTTGTCAAAGGGTTGTAAACAGAGCAATAAAATGCTATGTTAATTGAGGCACATTCCAAGAAATAGGCTTTTTGACAGTTTAGAAAACGTCGCACTTTTAGGCTCTTGTGGTGACGCACTTGTAAAGAGCCAGTAGAATTTCGAGTTAAAAATAAAATGGGAGGTACCCAAAATTTGATTGGAACCTCTGGAGTGGCTATGCCTGCGCAGATCCTTTGTGGGGACAAATGCTAGCTAAAGTCAGAGTTGAAACTAGTTGGAAGTTCATTCCATAATTTTGTCTGGAAGAGTTAACTTCTACTTTTTTCGAGTCCTCAGAGTAGTATTGTGGGACTTAGAAATATTTTTGGTGTTTGAAATATTTTCTAAACTCTGGACTTTGAAATTTTTTCTCGAATTCTCAAGTGAGAATAATTTTTCGAAAATTTTTTTTCGAAATAAAAGTGCTTTTAATTTTTGTTTTCGATAATAACTGCACCTATTTTTCAATATTTAATATTGACTGGAATCCGACCTCAAATATTTTGGAGAAGAAAAATTATTTTTCGAAATAATTTTTAAGTTGCAACTAGTGAGTGTCTACATTGGTACCAATTTATTTAAAGTGTAAAAGATTGCATGTAATCATCCTAAACAACCAATTATTTAATTTTCGAAAATATTTTAGTGAGAAAAATATAAGTGAGAAAAATTTTTTGAGGGAGATAAAAATTTTTTTTCGAAATTAAATAAGCACCGAAAATAATGTTGATCATAAGAATGAACATTATTATTAAAACTTTCAAAGTGAGATATTTGAATAAAGTTTTATTGGAGAAAAACACTTTGAGTCTTGTCAGTTCGAAAGACTCTTCTCCATTGATAAATAAATCAATGTTGAGAATGTGTGTCATTTTCAAAATAAATTTTAAATCAAAAGCTGACTAATTTATTTTGAAAAATCAGTGAGAAATACTTATGTTCGAGAACATAAAAGTGAAAAATTTTCCAAAGTGAAATTTTTCAGGTTAAATTTTCGTCACAAAATTTAACCGACACACATCAGTGAGAATTTTATTTTTGTGAGAAAAATAAAAATAGATGGAAATTTTTTTTCGAGATGTTTATTTTGGTTCCTCTTGAGGAGAAGTCGCGAGAATATTTTCAACGAGGGGCTCAGATGAATTTTCTCTTTAAAAATTTTTTCACAGTGAGACATCTATCGAAAAATTATTGGTGAGAATTTTTCTTTGAATTTTTGTGAGTCTAAATTCGAGAAAAATGAGTGTGGATAATTTTTCAGTGAGTTTTATCAAGAAAATGGAATATCTTGGCGACGTTATTCCCATTTTCGGGTGTTTTTCTCCTAAGTTCCAGATATAGGTCAAGTGAAAGATTGACCTAGTGAACAAAATATATAAGTTCAGAAAGTAGGTCAACATAAGTGATTGACCCAGTGAACTATATATGTATCCTATAATGGATACTGGTGCACATATTGAATGGTTGTTATAGGTTGCTAAAATTAATTTGAACGTTCATAATTTTCAGTGAGTTTAATGGCCATTTTTCGAATAAAATCTCAAATGCCACTTGTGAGTTTTCGAATTCGAATTTATTTTCGAATTTTTATTTGGAGATTTTTACAAACGCTAAATTATTGAAAATTTAGTTGAGTCGACTCTGATATAGTTGACTAGTTTGTATATGAAGCATGGTTTCCAGTGGAAGCGTGCTGGTTTTATTCGAAATTAATTTTATTGAATCGATTCATTGGTGTCTCTCAGTTCTACATGAATATGTAGCGGAACTGTAAAATATCACTGCTGATAGAAAAACAGTTGACTGGGGTGATTCAGTTCACTTATATTATTTCCAGTTAGAGATTCCCACGTATATTTTTCAATCATTAACGGTGAAAATGATTCCTTAAGGTTGAAAAATTACAAACGTAAAATCATACCAATTTTCAGTGAGTTCGTGAGTAAATTGGTCAGTGGCATTAAATTTTTTTTACGGTGAGAGTGAGCTTATTTTTATGGTGGAGAACTTCAGGGTGTCCAATTGACTACCGTCGTGTTGGGTGTAGTTTAGACACCTCACGGTACAATAGTTCATCTGTGGTTTGAACTTTTACTTTTCTTGGGACTTATGTGTGCACGCATAAGCTCTTGACCTAAATTGACAGTGAGAACTAATGTGAGTATTATCAATTTTAGTGTTAAAAACCAAGATTAGCTCCACTTGTAAAAATAAGAGAAAGAGAGGTTCAGTGAGAAGAATTGTTCGGCTTGATAACCCGAAAATTCGACTGATTTACATTGAAGTTTCAATGTTATCTCCAAAGTCAGTTTTACCTTCTTTCAACAAAGCGTCGCCTATTGTTACAGAAATTGTTGAGGCCATCGTCGTATAGAAAAGGATCAGACGACAAATTATGGATAATCCTCAGAAATTTCTTGATGGTGAGGAGGGTTACCGTGAGAAAACTAAAACTTTGCCGAAAGTGAGACGGTCAAAGAGAAATAGTGGTACTGTTATTAACTTGAACACTTCCGATGTGGTAGGACTTCGACCTGCTGAGTGTGAAGCACCAATGTTGGGGTCGAGTATGCCAGTCGTGAGCAACGTTTCGGAAAGTGCGTCCGAACATGTGATTGTGGAACCTGTCACACAAACGTTAGTTCAAGTGCCCTATCAGACACTGGCGGATATGCTCAATGCGGGCATTGAGGTAAATGCTAATGATACAGCAGCATTATCTGCTCTTTATGAGAAGATAAAATCGGTTCTTGATAAGGCCGAGAAGAACCTCGAGGAGGAAGAGGAGGCTTTACTTCGTAGTGAGGACGAAGGGGATATGCCATCAGTGAGTAATATGGCTACCCAAAGGGATACGCCATCGGTAAGTAATGTGGCTACCCAAGGTGATTCTCTGCTTGCAAATTTCACTCCTGAAACGGAAAATTTGCCAAGTACGTCCAGACAGTCAGACTTAGCCTTTTTAAATTCTGAACATTTCACAGAATTAGTCCACGCTGTAAGTGAACAACTCGGAGGGAGTAGATCACATCTGTTTCCAAGTACTAGGGAAGGCAGTAATATCACCACAGTGAGACCATTAACAGAGTTAGATTTTGGTGGTAAAGATAATATTCGGAGGACTTATCGTTTATCTGCTTCTTCCCGATGGGACCTTTGGTACGATTGCCTTATCAGTGAGTTACAGGCAAAAGGTCTACGGTACATAGTTGAGAGGGAGTCATTCCCGCCTATGCCTTCTGATGTGTTAGAAAAGAAGAAGCAGGCGGTACGTGACATAATCATCAACCGGATTGATGATCGATTCCATACGAAAGTAGTTAACGTAATGGATCCTAAGGAAATGCTTAAAACCTTAGAAACGTATAAGAAACGTGAGATAAATGTCACGTCGTTCAATGTGAGGAAACGACTTAATAATTTGAGATATGACCCCAAGAAACAGACAGCGGCTCAGTTTATAGAAAAATTTGAGGATTTAATTCGTAATTACGAAAATCTGGACGAAAGGCACGACTTCTCTGAGGCAGAGAAAACGGACGCCTTCTTTAATGCTGTTAAGTGGGGTATTCCCTCACTTATTGAACAGCAGTTTAATTATAGGATGTTAACAGAGAAGTCTTTAACTAGAGACCAAATTAAATCATACATGTTACAAAAAGAAGTAACATCTGCTCCTCCCCCGCCAGTTAAGGGCAAACGTGAGAACAGTAAAAGTGAGACAAATACCACTACAGCCCTCCTCGTAACTCCATCTAAAGTGAATAAACGTAAACGTTTTTCACGAAATAGTGGGTCTTTCTCTGCTCCTCCTCGAAAATTCCACAAAAGGAATACAAAGAAGAACCGAAATTTTTCCCAGGCGCCTCAAAAAGGTTTTAAGCAGAAAAATTCTTCTTCTCAGCACGGTCAGGCTGTCGGCAGAAATGTGCGTTGTTTTAACTGCCAGAATCGAGGACATTTAGGCAGAGACTGTACCAATCCGCCAAGGCAGAATGTTTGTTTTCGGTGCAACCAAGAAGGTCACAAGGCTGCGGACTGTACTGTTCAGTTTAATCAGGTTAATAATCAACCTCAATCGCAGCGCCCGAAAAAGACAAACAAACCAAGGACCGGACTCATACCCCAAGGCCAGGCTATGATGGTGCGACCTGCTGTGGAATATTATCCAGGACCAGCAGATGTGTCGGCGTTTTATCCACCGGCTCCATCGGCACAGTTTGTCTCACAAACTTCTGTGTCAGATGTCACTTATCAAGTACCTCAATATGCGCCGCCTTCGTCCTCCATTTATGGATACGGTATGACGCCTCCACCGGTGTTGACTCCAATGTCACCCGTAGCGTATGGGAATTTTCCCAGATGTCCGCCTGTGAGTCCTAACTACTGCCTACCAGCTTGCGTCTCGCCCGCTCCGTGGAATGGTTATAATACTTCCATTCCTCCGCCACCGAGTCCACACGTCATACCGCCTTCGGCATATATGGTACGCAGCCCTGGTGCTGCTAATGTGGTACCTGGCAATACGGATGGTAAGGGCTTCTACGCAATATCGTTTATAATCGATTCTGGTGCGACGGAACATATCGTCAAAGATGGTGAGATTTTGACGAACATGCGAAAATTCTTTCAGCATGTAAACAGTGCGAATAAAACTGCCTCTCTGTGCGTTCGAGCAGTTGGTGACATCCATGTGAGGGATAGTCAAGGTGTTCATATGTGTTTACAGAACGTTCTGTATGCCCCAGCCTTGTCGGAAAATTTATTTTCCATCCGTAAGTTCACGGATAATGGTTTTAAAGTCATTTTCGACAGAAATACCTGTCGCATATATGATCCATATCTACACAAAATGTGTTTTGAGGGTCACTATCGGTCACCCACTTGGGAAATTACTTTGAGATTTGTGCCACCAGGAACAGCTTCAAAGCCCAAGTATACTGATTCGATCAGTCAAATGTATCCTCTCGTTACCACATCTGGTGATAGACCGCATAGGGGTTTCCACATTTCGCATTTGGAGGGAGGATTAGTGAGCGAATCTTCTGCGGAAAATGATGGAGAGAGTGGAACCGGGGAAGTGAGTACAGTGAGCACCCCAGCTGTGAGTCAGCAAAACGTGAGATCTGGCACAAGTTCCGCTCATGGAAATGAGAAACAGTTCCAACCCCCTAGAGCTAAAAAGTCCATATTAGACCGCGTAAACATGGAAAATACCATGAAAATCACAGGCAACAAAGATGACTCAAATTCTGAAAGTGAGGATTCAGAAAACAGTGAGAATGGTAACTACAGGGAGAATAGTAACCAAATTGCTAATATATCTGAAGGGATGTACTGGCATAATAAGTTAGGACATGTATCCTTAACTTATTTAAAACAATTGAGTCGCAAATACACAGAACTCAAAAATGTCAAGTTTGAGAATGACATTTTGAATTGTGAGATATGTATCTTAGCGAAAATGGCTAAGTTACCATTTAAGGAAATACGAACTCGTTCAGACAGACCTTTACAAATTATTCACTCTGATGTGATGGGACCTATCAAACCGATAACCCATCCAAATAAAAAGAGGTTTATAGTCATATTTGTGGATGACTATTCTCGAGTAGCAATGGCGTATGCTATCAAGAGAAAAAGTGAGGTAGGTTCTTGTTTCGAAACGTTCTTGAAAAATGCACGGAATGAGTTGGGCTCCGATGCAAAAGTGTGCTTTCTAAGAACGGACCAGGGTACTGAGTTTACAGGTGGAAAGGTGAAGGAAATACTAGACCGTGAGAAAATCAGTTTACAACTCGCCCCACCTGAAACACCAGAACACAATGGTGTCGCTGAAAGGTTTAATCGGACATTACAGAATAAAGTGAGATCTATGATGATAGATAGCAGATTACCCAAAACAATGTGGGATTTGGCAGTAACTGCGGCTGTACATGTTTATAATCGAATGCCTCATAGGTCGATTAATTACGAGATACCTTTCAAGCGATTCGTACCCAATTTTGAGCTTCAACTAAATTCAGTGAGACGTTTTGGTTGTATAGCCTACGTGAGGGTCCCAAAACAGATGTTAGTTACTGTTATTCGAAACTTGAACGAAAAACCTTCAGACAAATTCTCACAAAAAGGATTGAGAACCGTATTTGTGGGATATGTCTTTTCTGGATCTTTAGTATATCATCCGGAATCAGATACACTCATTGAATCGAGACACATTCGTTTTAATGAAAATCTGGTGTATGGTGATCTATATAAGACACCTGAAAGTGAGACAAATAGTTCAGATAGTGGGAAATTTGATCTATTTGAACCGGATGATACTGAGGTTAGTCACAGTGAGGAAGAAGTAGTTCGTGTTCCTGGTAAAAGAGGGAGACCCAGGAAACGAATACTTAGTGAGGACGATATTCCACTAAGTGAGTTATTCCAAACAAAGTCCAAGAAATGTGTTAGAAGACCAAATTACGATTTGCGTTTTCAACACAACAGTGCGGCATTCATGAGTCAACGTGAGGATGAAGAGGCTCTTGATGAAGCTATCTATTTAATGTTAGCTGAGGTATGTGCGGACCCTCGGTCATACGCGGAGGCGATGGCATCTCCTCAAAGAGCTAAGTGGGAGCTCGCTATAAAAGAGGAATTGGACTCAATGAAGGAGAATTGTGTTTGGGACATAGTGGATAAACCTCGTGTCGATAGAGATGGCAAACGTGTGAATGTCATTGATTCTCGTTGGGTGTTTAAAGTGAAGAAAGACACCAACGGTATCGACAAATATAAAGCTCGTCTGGTTATCAGGGGTTTCAAAGACAGAAATGAGTACGAGCTCAAGGAGACGTACGCCCCTGTTGCAAGGCTATACTCAGTGAGAACGTTATTAGCCATTGCAAACAAATATGATCTGAATATAATTCAGATGGATGTCAAAACAGCCTTTCTAAATGGTGTGTTAGAAAGAGACATCTATATGGAGATACCAGACGGAGTTGAGCTTGAATTGTCTGATCGTAAGACTAAAGTGTGTAAACTCTTACGAGCAATCTATGGATTGCGAATAAGTCCTAAGTGTTGGAACAGAAAATTCACTGGAGTAGCTGAATCTGTTGGACTTAAATCAGACGATAAAGATCCATGTTTATTTACCTGGCATGAAGGAGACAGATTCATCACGTTATTATTATACGTAGATGATATGCTCCTAACTGGTAATGATAATCGAAAAATAGACGATATCATTCAACAGTTGTGTCAAGTATTTAAAATTACTATACTCGGAGAACCAAAAGAGTTTTTGGGAGTTGAGATAGTCCGAGATAGGAAAAACAGAGTGATGTATTTACATCAAAAGACATATGCTGGAAAAATCTTAAAAAGATTTGGCATGCCTGAATGTAAAATAGTGAGTACTCCGATGGTGACGAGACAAGTGAGAAATCGGAAGTTAAAAGACTTCATTGAGGGTAAGTCTTCTGGGTCTAGTTCTGAACAAGTTCTAACTAAGCAAACAAATAAGCAAAAGTTATTTCCTTATCGAGAAGCTGTAGGTAGTCTTCTATACTTGACTGGAGCTACCAGGCCTGATATTTCTTACGCTGTTAATATGATCAGCAGAAATCAAGAGAATCCGACAGCTGATGATTGGGCTGAAGTGAAACGGATTTTGAGATACCTGAGAGGTACTCTTGAAAAAGGCCTAACCTTCAAAGGTGAGAATGAAGAGTTGACAGCTTACTCAGATGCAAGTTTTAAGGACTGCATCGTGACTGGCAGATCCACAGCGGGATTTGTTATTCGCATGTTTGGCGACACAGTCCATTGGCGTTGTATGAAGCAAAAGGTGGTTGCTACATCAACTTGTGATGCCGAGTATATTGCCATGGGAGATACTGCGAAGGCAGTGTTGGCAGTTCAATATATTATTGAACGTGTATTGCAAAAAGACGTTTGTTGTAAATTAAACTGTGATAATCGATCAGCGTTAGACTGTATCGATACTAGCGGTGGACCAAAGCTCATGCATTTGTCTTTGAAACAGCATTTCATAAGGTCTATCAGAGAGACTGGGCAAATAGAAACTACCTGGGTTCCCTCGGATGAGCAGTGGGCTGATATAATGACTAAACCGTTGGCTTTGGGTGCCTTTGAAAAACTACGTACCCTGATATTGAATGATAACTAACAAATCGTTAATGTTTATTTCAGGACATCAGTGAGACTCCTGAATGGATTAAGTGGAGGAAAGGACAATGCCAAAACAGAAATCCTTCCTCCTACTTCCAAAAATAAATTAACGACCGCACGTACGGCGGACACAAATTAGTACTGTAAGACTATTTGTATTGGAAACAATGTGTTCGTTTATATGTAATTGAGACCATATATGTAAGTGAGTACATAACAGAGTGTACGAACAATTGTTGTAAGTGAGTCATGCATTAAAAGCATTCCAAATGTTAGTTGTCTTTTCAGTGGTACGATATGAACACAGTTAGGTTTTTATGCCGATTGAGGTAATGGCTTTTCCTAACACGAATTTCGACAAGGGCGATGTTGAAATAAGGAGGTTTTTAAAGGGAGTGTTTCCTCCTAAGTGAGTCAGAGTTTTATCCTTTGAGTAAGGACTTTCTCTGAAATAGAGTTTTCTTCCGAGGAAGAGGAAGTTTCTCTAAAACACAAAGTTTTATCTCGTGAGTCGAGAAGTTTCTTTGTAAGTGAGCAAACAGAGTTTTTATTCACTGGAAGAGTGAAGTTTTTCTCTGAAAATAGTACAATGATACTAATTATATCTGTTGAGATATAGGTGGAGTTTTTACCTTGCGAGTTTCTCCATCAACACAGACAATGGTCATAAAGTTGGAGTTTTTACAACGAGATTTTCTCCAACGTAGATGAATGCAAACATTCAGACTGGAGTTTTTGAAATTGAGATTTTTCTCCAGAATACATAGTGCGATGGAGTTTTTACCAGACTTTTCTCCATAACAGAAATTGGAGTTTTTACATTGAGACTTTTCTCCAATAATAGTGCGTCTGGAGTTTTTATATTGAGACTTTTCTCCAGAATACATCGTGAGATGGAGTTTTTACTTGAGTATTTTTCTCCATAACCTAAAGTGAGTAGGGAGTTTTTTTTTTTAAATTGTGATTTTCTCCCTAATGTGGAGTTTTTGTAAACTTTCTCCACAGACAGACTGAATTTTGTATTGTAAAGTTATTAAGTTAACTGTAACCACTCCGGATATTGAGGAGGGAGTGTTGGAATTGGACGCACTGTGTGAAAGTCAATATACCTACGTGGTTACACTGTGAGAAGGTGGAGCTACGTAGATGCGTGAGTCTTTTGAGCTTTACAGAGTTGGTGCGTACTTCTCTGTACCAGTTCACCAGTGCAGTCAGTCTCTCTACTACAAGGCCTTGAGTAGGTACTTCTAATAGTACAACCAGCTAGCTAATAGAGACATGGGCCTTAGCACAGAAGCTCTAATAAAAGTTATTCAGTCTAAATACAGTTTTGTTATTTTTGACTAAGTACATAACCAACGTGAGATAAATTGGATTCGGGGTTCGTGTGAGACGCCCCAATCCAACATATAATGACTATGGAAAAAATTATTTTATTCATTGGGCTTGGTGACTCTGTATTAAGCTACAGTACGTATACGTACTTATTGCCCGGAGGTTTTTTTTTTTTTCGTAGGTATACAATACACTATAACTGATATTTGGGGCACCTGCATATTCCATACAAAAATTTCAGATTTGATGTCTACAGCGTGAAGGGTGTGAGGAAAACCATTGAAAGGCTCAGGGGCATCCAAGACTCACAAAAAGTCATAATATATCGGTTTTAAGTCTCAAAAGAATCTACTTACAATATCTCTATATACTCCACATATTATTTAAATAATACACAAACATACCTGTTGCTTCCAGTTCCATTAAGCGGTAGGTATAATTATCCTTGATTGGCACAGGCTTACCATTTGCAAATATTCCATTATCCAAAATGAAGAATACATAAGCCATTGGTAGCTATGAAGATTGAATAAAAATAATTATAAAAAAATTTGAATTCATTTTTTTGAAAAGATGAAAATAAATCATGACGTCACAAAAAAAAGTATCAGTCAGCACAAAATAAGCTTTACGTAACATGGGCTATGTGAGTCAACATATTTACGCAATCAAAGCCATGATGTTTACAAAGTATATCTATGAATTTTGATCTAAAGGTTGAAGTGGTCCCTTTTAAGCGAAATCATTACAGTAATTTTGAAAAAAATTGAAAAACGGTACCTATACATATTTCAAACCACACAAAAACTTGAACTAAAATTACAGTAAAAACACACTCTAATTACATTACAAAATGAAAATAAGGACTTACCAGGGCTTTCATAATACACTATTCGACGACTACATGTGTACGTATAATAAGAATAAATATTTTTACACTGAAAATTCGTATATTGAAAACGTATTCGAGCATGGCATTGCTCATGTTTTTTTCTTATTTCTATGCCTTATGTCTATGCTTAGCATCACTGAATAATCAGATCGATCTGAGCTGAAGAAAGCAAAAACCTCTTGACAATTATATAATTAATACAATCGAAAAGTATACGGTTGTTTATTTATTTTATTCCTTTTTTTCTTGTTTCCTCTCCATTTCTCCTTCCTTTTGTTCTACTCAAAAATCGAACGAATTTAATTTGTTTACTCTTAAATAATCTCTGTGAAGGTATACGGTGCCTATTAACGAAATTTCGAAGAAATAAATCAAGCTCGAAAAAGAGTATTACCTATACCTATGTTTCCAATCGTCGATGGAGCAGAAAAGATTATATTTTTTTCTACACGTTTTACCACTGTCTTTAATTTGAGACAAGCAATGACTTCAGTTATTATCGTTTTACTGTTGGTTTATTTGTTTTAGTCTGCTGCTAAAACCACAGCCCTTGGAAAGTTCTCCCAAATCGAGGTAAAATTGGTCTCGTTTTTTATCTTAATGAACTCAACTGGTGTGGTAAAAATAAAATCGATGTGAAAGAAGTTGAGAATCAGAATAGATAGACTGATATATTGATTGCATAATAATAAGTACAGTAGAAATACTCGAGTCAAAAATAGTTGTGAAGGATGTACTGAAATTTCAAGCGCGTATTCAAGTCTTTGATTTTATCCATGATTTAGAGGATGAAGCATATTTCTCAGCAACTCACACGAAAATATACGTACTGATTTCTAAACTAAATAATTCATTGACGAACCGAGTAGATATATCGTATATCTACTCTTAATCAAATAATGCAACATGTTTTAAAATTTTTGCTTCGTTAAAATTTTGCCAATTTCATTACAGAGACCACGCACCAATTCACTGTCGGCAAAACTTGACGTCAAGTTCTTTAACTAATGAAATTTTGTTATACGAGTCACAAAATTTCAACTTTGAAAAAGGTAGCGTAGGTAGGTATACTTTGTCAGATTAATTGAAAGCACTTTACGATAAATGGGAATTCAATTCTGAATAGCTCTATGTTAGGAAAAATTGATTTCATACGGTTTCAAGGTATCATCTATTAGTTATAATACCCATATTTGCCATCACGAATACATAAGTACGTTTAGTATAGCTTTATAAAATGTTTGAAAATTTCAAGAGTTAAAAAACTGTCGCAAGTCACAAAATAGACAGAGAGGAATAATTGATATTTATTCAATAATTTAAAAGATTAGTTCTTGGAGTTTGGGTAGAGAATAATGAAAATGATTTCACTGACTTTAAAAATACGAAGGTGTATTAAATTTATTCCCATCCGGATAGAAGAAAAATTCTAAAGCAATTTTCAATTTGATAGGCCAAGTTAAATTATTAAAGAGTTCTATGTTTCTGTATATTTGCCCTGAGAGTTTATTGAATAAATTCTTACGAGAGTATTTTTTATAATAAAGTTAACGACGCATTGTAAAAATTAGTGATTATTATTGATAAGAAACGACCCACGGGCATGGACCGATTTAGTGCAAAACTGAAGGCTGTTGAGATGATAAAATGATGGTTATTCGCATTTCAGCTTCATAAACGACTTTTTTCTGGCCTAAATTGATTTAGTATTTGATAAATTCATTATTTTTGTGGAATTTATGTAAGGCCGTACGGAATCGAAGGAATAAATAGCTAAAGGTAATATTATAAACTCGTTTTCGCAAAAGGATATTACTGATCGATAATTTTTGTGAAATATTCTACGTGAAAATAGATGTCGTGAGAGTAACAAATAAGTGCCTTAAAAGAGAAACGCTGCAACTAATCCAACTTCAATGATCGAAAACGTAAGTTGCGCCTGGGTATTTTTTATTTTTTTAATGCAGATACCATTTCCATTTATATTATCGTCTAAGGTTCAAAAAGTTCAGGAGAGCCCCAAAGGAGGACAGAGGGGCTGAGGTTTCCGTTCCCCTTAGATATCGAATTTGATCAACGACTTAACAGTTTTCCTCCCATTCGTGTAAATTTTTGATGAAATCTCTTGTCTTCTAGCGATAAATTTGTAACCCAGCTTCTCTTTTAGAACCTTTTAGAGTGTGCTATACTGAAAAAGTTGTTTCCACTTTCCACTTCATCTGAAAAATTTCATTTAAAAATAAATGAAATTTTTAGCGAACTAAATGACCGACACGTTTTCAAGTGCTGTTAAAACAGCTGCATTGATCAGGTCAAAATATAAAAATTGCAGGTAGTTTGCATTTCAGGTACTTGATCTTCTCAATTAAAAAAACAAAAAAAATTGAGTGCTTCAGTTCAAGAAAAGCGCAACTTGACTGCAAAAAAGCGGTTTTGAGAAAAATACACAAGTACCTACTCGTATTTGAAATATTCAACTGATTACAAATTTTTTTTAAAAATGACTTGAAGAGACGAACGATTTTATGTGTTTTATTACTGTATTCTTACTCTGTAAGAAGAAACATCAATGAGTCAATGGATTATGTAGCCAAGGATAGAATATTTGGCTGAAAAGAGTTCCTACTTAGATACGACTTTTTTGAACCAAACTATTTCTTTCTCACTTTTTAGGCCAATACTTGAAGTTCTTTGAAGTTGGGCTATTGGCAATGCTAAATAAATGGAAAATGACTTGAGAAATGACAGTATGATACCACATAACAAATAAATATAAGTCCTTAAATCGCATTGAAAACACTGGAAATAAAAACATAAATAAAAGTAAACTAAATTACTAAATAAATAAGTTATGTTATAATTATTCTTATTTCTTTATAGAAATAATACGAATGGTTCATTGCTAGAATGTCAACTAGAGTATCTACAGTTTAGTATGGACTTGGAAAATTTTGCATATCATAGCTCATATAAATATTCAAGTATGTTTAGAACATGATTTTATTGAATTGCTTATTTTTCATTGAGCATATTTTTCAATCGAAAGAGCTGCAATTTCATTTTATTTGGAATGATTTTTCAACGTTGATTTTACTATTTCAGGATTGAACCAGGCTTAAAAGTGGAAGTGGGAGTGAGAAAAAATATTCTTATTCCATATTGACTTGATTCCGCCATCGATCTCATTACTCGTGTTTCTATGAATTCCTGCAGACGGCAACTAAAATCACCTTCTCGTAGATTTTGGATTGGCGAGACAGACGTTTAACTGTAAAAATGAAAGCGATCAGCCTGCTCGAGCGTAAAGATGAACGACATTGGACCAGAAAATCAAGTAAATTATTTCCTATGAGCAGGCCTAGATTTTCCGTCGGAAATGAAATTAATCTTTTTCCTGAAATCTTTTTTTCCGGTACGAGGTCGTGTAAACATACCAACTGACCCCCAATTAATACTTTTCTGCTTCATTCTTTAAATAAATAAATCAACGTTTGACAATTTAATTGTCATTTGGCTGGGTGAACTATAGGCCATAGAACATCGATTTGCTGCGAATTAAAATGGTAAGTTCGATTCAATATTAAATATTCGATTAACTTAGTACGTTTATCGTCAGCACTGCGATTTTTGTCATTCAGTGGCTTAATGAAAAAAAGATTGTTTTAAAATAAATTATGTACATTATTCTACCCATTTGAGAGCACGAGAATGCTAATTTCGTATACAAGTCACTAATACTATGTTTATTTCGTATCTCAGTATACTTAGGTATACTTATAGTGCTATTTTTATGTATTTATATCCACGAAACGTACCGAATAATTTGTACTTTCTTTGCCCTAAATAACACAAATCCCAGTCCAATGGTCGGATTTGGGGTGATATCGGTGAAACACACGATTTCAAGTCACCACCAATTACGACCCACATCAAATTTAATTCACCTCTAAAAAAAAAAAAAAACCACATATCCACATCCTTAAACTATAACACTGGAAAAGAAAATCCTCGAGACCTACGTTCCAATGGGGTTGAACAGAAACTATAATATTTAAAGGCTTTAATAATATTGGTAATGTCACATGACTAATGAGTGGTGAGGGATGAAAAACAATTGGCAAAAAATAATAAGTCCTCCAGTTGAGGTTGGTAATAATTTTTCTGATATCACTGCATTAATGTTCTTATCTAATATATTTGTTCTACACCCCTAAAGAGATAAATTCTATTTCAGAAACTATTTACCAATAACTCATTTACTTAAGATTGATTTTATTTACTTACTAGCGTGGCCCGAGGGGTCTACGCCCCCTCTCCGCTCAAATTTTGCTTATTCCCGCTCAAATTTCACTCAATTTTGCACAATCCCGCTCAAATTTTTCAAATGCTGCTTGATTCCGCTCAATTCTACTCAAATTTTGCTCAAATTTTGCTCCATCCCGCACAAATTCCGCTCATTCCTCTTAAAGCCCACTCAAATTTTGCGTTATCATGAAATGATTGGTAGAAGTGTAGAATAGAGTTCATAGTTATCAAAAATATTTTCATCTAGCTGTGAAATCAAATCTCTAATCAAAAAGATTCATACATCATCACATTTCTGAGATTTTCCTCTTTCAAATGGGACCAAATTCAGCTTTCTACGTTGCACAGTGCACAAAATGGCGTTTTTAGACAACCAAAATTCAAAAAGAGCTGAGAAAACCGAATTCATAAGCTGTCCATAGTATTTTTGACCGTAGAATTCGATTTTTGTATCACTTTTTATATTGGACCCAACCCTCGGTCCCTGGAAGGGTGTTTTTGGGGAGGAGAGGGCTTGAAAAATAGATGTTTTCGGACTCATCATTTTATATGTCATTTTCAAGTGTAGAGGTTGTATGTTTCATGAGATTTTAAATTTGACCCCTCTCATAGCTATTAAAGGGTCTTTCAAGGAGAAGGGGAAGTTGGAGGGGCTGGAAAATGAGCTCTCATCAAGTTTTGTTACGGGTGTGTACATCTGTGTATTTTTTAGCGTAGAATTTGAATTTTCTATTAGTTTTTAAATTTGACTCCTCCTCCGTCCCCTAGGAGGGCTCTTGAGGGAATAGGGGGTTGCACACTGAGTTTTCATCAGTTCTGGGTTTATATTTATGCTTTGATATATCCCCCCTATACCCTCCACCGCAACTCTGCATTAAAACACCAATAACTGAAAACATGATTTGTTTTCAATTTCATTGATAGAGTAGGGCTTTAAGTAAATTCATTTTGGATTTCACTTTGATATTCTTTTCCTTCCATTTCAGCGAAGCAAAAAGACTGGAAAACTGCTAATATTACCAAGTAAATTTGATAAGGGATGATATGAGTTTTGAATTCAACATCATAATACCTAATTTCTTAAAGAACATGTTGATTTGGTATTTAAAAAAATAATATTTGATTTCTAAGGAAGGCTTGAACCCCCCTAGCCTCCCCCTTGGGTGCTCCACTGCATTGTTTGTAGTGAGTGTTTGACCTTTGGTAAACATCCTGTATTAGTTTCATTATCAGTTAAAAAGTAAAAACAATGCTTGTAATAGCTGAAAATCAACTCATTTTTACTCATTTTTTCCATAAAATACCTAATAATTGGCTTCGCGACCTTTTACGACCCATGGGACCAAATAGAAAACCTTTTTCTACCCCTCCTGAATACACTTCTGATGGAATTTCCATGTAAGACTGTGTCCGGCAGAACTTATGAGATAATATTGGTTAAAAATGAGCTATAAACACTAAATTTAGAGAGTTAATAAATCAAAACATAATTTCAGAAATCACAAAATTGCTCCCAAACAGTGTAATCTTATAATATGTTTGTAGTGTTCAACAGCACCAAGTATCACAGAATATTTCCAACATAAAACAGATTCATAGTACTGATGAAAATATGTTGAAGAAGATTTATGCTGAAAAACTATTTTAGATGTCACCTTGTCTGTTTTCTCACCCGCTATTGGCGTTGTGGGTGGGGCCGTGGGGGCAAGGAACAAAATTTACTGAGAACAGACAGTTTAAATATCAATACAAACATTTATTGTGGTTTTGGTTGAATTTGTGATACTTGATTTTTCAATTTTTGGTCCCTTAAATTCCCCTTTCCGTGCACTGTGCGTTGAGTAAAAGCAGAGCAATCGTGAAATGAAAAATAACGTGAAACGTTGCATGAAGTTCATCGTTTTTATAGAATGTTTCAATCATTTACAGGGAAGTAAAACATTAATTTGACAAAGTGTATGTAAAAAAAGATTTCTGATAGTTTTTTCTTTCTAATGAGACCAAATTCAGCTTCCTACATTCAATAATAGCAGAGTAATCGTGAAATGAAAAATAATTGCGAGATGAAAAATAACATGAAACCTAGCATGAAGTTCATCGTTTTGTAGAATGTTTCAGTTATTTACAGGGAAGTAAGACATCAATTCGAAAAAGTATATACAGGAAAATATTTCTGATAGTTTTTTCTATCTTATGAAACCAATTTCAGCTTCCTACCTTCAGTGATAGCAGAGTAATCGCGAAATGAAAAATAATTGCGAGATGAAAAATAACATTAAACCTAGCATGAAGTTCATCGTTTTGTACAATGTTTCAGTTATTTACAGGGAAGTAAGACATCAATTCGAAAAAGTATATATAGGAAAATATTTCTGATAGTTTTTTCTATCTTATGAAACCAATTTCAGCTTCCTACCTTCAGTGATAGCAGAGTAATCGCGAAATGAAAAATAATTGCGAGATTAAAAATAACATGAAACCTAGCATGAAGTTCATCGTTTTGTACAATGTTTCAGTTATTTACAGGGAAGTAAGACATTAATTCGAAAAAGTATATATAGGAAAAGATTTCTGATAGTTTTTTCTATCTTATGAAACCAATTTCAGCTTCCTACCTTCAGTGATAGCAGAGTAATCGCGAAATGAAAAATAATCGCGAGATGAAAAATAACATGAAACCTAGCATGAAGTTCATCGTTTTGTACAATGTTTCAGTTATTTACAGGGAAGTAAGACATTAATTCGAAAAAGTAAATATAGGAAAATATTTCTGATAGTTTTTTCTTTCTAATGAGACCAAATTCAGCTTCCTACATTCAGTAATAGCAGACTAATCGTGAAATGAAAAATAATTGCGAGATGAAAAATAACATGAAACCTAGCATGAAGTTCATCGTTTTGTAGAATGTTTCAGTTATTTACAGGGAAGTAAGACATCAATTCACAAAAGTATATATAGGAAAAGATTTCTGATAGTTTTTTCTATCTTATGAAACCAATTTCAGCTTCCTACCTTCAGTGATAGCAGAGTAATCGCGAAATGAAAAATAATCGCGAGATGAAAATCAACATGAAAGGTATCATGAAGTTCATCGTTTTGTAGAATGTTTCAATTATTTACAGGAAAGTAAGACATCAATTCGAAAAAGTTTACATAGGAAAAGATTTCTGATAGTTTTTTCTATCTTATGAAACCAATTTCAGCTTTCTACTTTCAGTGATAGCAGAGTAATCGCGAAATGAAAAATAATCGCGAGATGAAAATCAACATGAAAGGTATCATGAAGTTCATCGTTTTGTAGAATGTTTCAATTATTTACAGGAAAATAAGACATCAATTTGAAAAAGTTTACATAGGAAAAGATTTCTGATAGTTTTTTCTTTTTAATGAAACCAAATTCAGCTTCCTACCTTCAGTAATAGGAGAGTAATCGTGAAATGAAAAATAATCTCGAGATGAAAAATAACATGAAACGTAGCATGAAGTTCATCGTTTTTATGGAATGTTTCAATCATTTACAGGGAAGTAAGACATCAATTCGAAAAAGTGTGTATAGAGAAAGATTTGTAATAGTTTTATCTTTCTAATGAAACCAACTTCAGCTTTCAACGTTCAGTAAAACTGAAGTAATCGCAAAAGTAAAAATAATTCGTTTACAAATTTCGAGTGTCGTACGGACATCCGGATATTGGATTTTATTATATAGATTTAAGTATTTAATTTTACGAATCCACGACTGCCTAACTTAAACTAGTATACGTATAGCCTGTAAATTATTTGTTTTGAAGCTGGTGTTCGGCAGCAGTTTCATAAAATATGTGAATGCTGAAAGTCTGTGGACGATCTTACAATATCTCACATGCATTATTGGATTTAAAGTTCATAGCAGCGAGTAAAAATGTTAGGTCTAAGTCATTGAAAATTCTGGCAATTCTAATTTTGCGACCCCCCACCACTTCCATTCTTCGAAATCATAAACTGTAGAAGGGTTGGATATTTTTTTAAATCTTTACGGTCATTATTTCGAAATTAAATCAGAAAAGATTTCCTCACCCCAAGATTCTGTGGAAAACTATAATTAATATTATTGATTTACGCGTTTTCAACAAACGTAGGCTATTTTTTTTTTCTCGTTAAAACAGAAGCTAATTTTGAACTGGAATTTTGCATCATCTTTTTCTTTTTACTGAAATTACATTTATATAACTCAGCTTTGGACGTAAATAGAACATCGGTTAACGCCATTTCGGAACATTTATGAATGGTCCGTAGCATCATAAATCATTTCACGAGTCGCTAACTTTTTCACAATCTGTCTTATTAAATAAAAATTTTCGAAACTACGATTATTACAAAAAGTGACAATTTCTAAGGATATTCTGGATCAGAAATAGAACAACAAAATGTAATTGAAGAATATGCCTTCAGCCATGGTAGAAAATAAAATTCAGCTTTCGAATTTTTGTCTTATTCTGTTCATTTTTTTTTCTTTATTTTTGCAGCTGCGGTATATATTTTTTTGTGCGGCTGTTTTATTTTACGACGTAATCGAAAGTTACTCAGTTTCTGAAGAAAACACTCGGTATCATTCTGAATCGAATTCGCATAAAGAGTCATCGTCACGTAAGTTCGAAAAAATCATTTTAATCAGCTTATTAATTTTTCTGACACGAAGTAAAAGAATAAATCTCAAGTGTAGGTACCTAAATTTTTGACCCCAAAAACATGCGAAGCTTTCATTTAATTGGACCTAATCGAAGAGTATATTTTTTTTACTCGGTAGTTTTATTATTTTTATTCATTCATTAATAAAGCCATGTTTTCATATTATTTCTTGTACCTCTGTTAGAAAGTCGAGTGCTTTGAGAAAAATGAATAGTAATGTCTATCATTTTTTATTGGAAAACAGGGAAAATTCAAGATTCATTTTCGATATTTTTAGCATTTGTTGTACTTTCTAGTTTCTACTATCTTATATGGTGTATTTTACTATTTTTGTAGAAATTTCTACTACTTATATAAATCTCGAATCGTCCCAGTTTTCTCATACAAATAGTAAAAATTACTACCGACATTTTTTTCAGTGTATACTTTAAGAGCAGCTGCCACTAACTTATTACTGAGAAAATAAACAATTTACAGAAATATTTATTTAAATGATTAATTGGACTGTTAGTATCTATTTGCTTGCATTTCAAATTAGATATAACTTGCCTATTTATTCAGTATTTTTAAAGTATTTTAATTAAATTCACAGATCATTCCAAAAAAGGAGGTTATTCGTATCATACGGCTCATGGATCTTCAGGTTTGGGATTTTCCACAGATTTGAATCTTCCATTGGGCTATGGATTTTCTTATGCTTCGGATTTCGACTTCTATGACCCTGACCTAGATCCTGATTTTATTGGCATCACGACATCGTACTACGATCCTGATTTCGATCCCGATTTAGACCTCGATGACATTGACCTGGACATTGATCTTTTGAAACTCAAATATGGTTTATATGGTCTGAACCATTACAGTCTCCGTCAGCCACATTTCAATGACTACAAATTTAGAAGGCGGTTGAGATACCATCATAGACCATATCACCGTCTGCGACATCGATTCTTCCCCCGATATTGGAAAAGTGATTTAGATTTTTGGGGATTGGACAGTTACAGTTTAGGTTATTACTACGACAAATACATTTCTGATCTCGATTTTCCTATTAGTTATATTCATCTTGAGACTTTCAAATAAAAACACTCACACGTACGAGTAAGATGAGCCCTTATAACTCAGGTTACGAGCAATATATTTATAAACGTCTCAGTAAATTGAATTTTCAACAAATGAAAGTGTAAAATTATTTATTTCTGTGAAATACACAGTGGCGTCTGCTCTGGGTGTGCAAGGTGTTCACTGCACACCCTACCAAATTCAAAAATAAATTTTGTCTGTGATTATGGTGATAAATAATTATGTGTATTTTGTAAGCATATGGCATATATTAGATGGTGTTGTGACAGAAAATTCAACGTAAAAAATTTTTATTCAAGACGACAGAAAAACCTTGGTTTGAAGTTCAACATAATAAATTAAATATACTGAAATGGAATTTATCAGAGACAGATGTAGTATTTTTTTTTTTTTTTAATTTCTCCTTCTTTTGAAGTTGAAAAGGTTAAAACAATGATCTTTTTACTGAGAAAATATATGTATGAGTGCAATAGTGCATTATTGCAATAATTTTCAAAGTTACAGTAAGGTAACTTTTCTACCAACTGATGCAATTAATCTGTTCAAAGGTGACTTCTTAGTTAATTAGTGAAGAAAATACATGCATACAAAAAATGGATGATAAGATAAGTTAATCCTTTTGTTACGTAAAGGCAGTGTAATAATATCTTATCACCAATTGTTCTGCAGCGCAATGTGTGGTTTTTTTTTCATATTTTTAAATCCAGAAATGTTAGGTAAAACTAATTTATTGTGATTTTCACCAATTGGGATTTCAAGGAATTTTTTTCCTGATAAATCTGGATTTCAAGGAAGTTTTTTCCTCAAAATCCGCAGTGAAATTAAACTATAGTAAGGATTGGGATATTGAGGAAACATTTTTTACATAATCCAATTATTGGATTTTAAGGAAGAATTTTCCTCAAAATCCGGTTGAACACTTTGACATAACTGCAATGAGCAGAAATTATATCGAGAGGAAAGAGGAGTTCTTGTTAATAGTATACGGCAGGGTGTTCAGTCAATGTATATGAACGTATTCTTGCATTTCTTATTTTTCTTCTTCCTTCAATTTGTGTTAGCAGCTGAAGATGGAGTGTGAGTATGTGTGTATTTAAACGGCAGTACTTTCTTCACATTTTATCATAGCTTAGCGTTTCCTCTTCTGTTCTCCGTTTTGTATTTTCCTCTCTTTTTTTTAAATTTCTATCATTTTTTAGAGTGGAGGGGAGGAGGAAATAGGAGGAGAAAGAAGGGTTTAATTTTTGCAGTTGAGCCTCAGAGTTGAACACCCAAAAAATATTATCACGCGACGCTACTGGAAATACATCATTATGAAGACTGCTATAATGCTTTATTTTGTTTGTATTTTTTTTCCCCCTCTGATTTTCTCTATTTAACTAAGCCATCAATTGATTGTTTGATAGAGGACCTTATAGTTAAGCTAATTCTGTTGGGAAAATCACATCAAAACTTTGTCAGATTAATCAGTTTTTTCAGGTCGGCTTAATGGTCAATCCTGATTCAAGTAATACAAATATTTATCCATTTGATTTGAAGAATTGTGAGCCTCAAAAAAAAGTCTGTGGTTTTTCAAAAAATATTTCTACAGCCATTCAAAATCCTTTATTACAAATCAGTACCCAGACAACTTCTTCATCTCTTATCACATTGCAAAAACTGGAATGCAAGATCTACCAGGCTCCACCACCGCCACCTTGCTGACCCCAGCCGCCGCTACCACCACCGCCATCTCCGCTCTTTTGGGGCCATCCACCAGCACCTCCGCCATTCTTCTGAGGCCATCCATTACCGCTACCTCCTATCTGCGGCCAACCACCAGCTCCACCGCCGCCGTTCTTTGGTGGCCATCCACCGCCTCCTCCACTTTTTTGAGGCCAGCCATTTCCACCTGCACCATTTTTCTGAGGCCACGCGCTTCCACCTGAACCAGCAGTGCCACCAGCTCCTCCTTGTCCCCAACCACCACCATTCTTCTGAGGCCATGCGCCGCTCGCGCCACCATTCTTCTGAGGCCATCCTCCGCCACTTCCAGCGCCATTTTTCTGCGGCCATCCACCGCCACTTCCAGCGCCATTTTTCTGCGGCCATCCACCGCCACTTCCAGCACCATTTTTCTGCGGCCATCCACCGCCATTTCCAGCGCCATTTTTCTGAGGCCATCCACCACCACCTCCTTCTCCATTTTTCTGTGGCCAGCCATTTCCTCCCGTGCCGCCTCCAGCTCCTTGCCAAGGATTACCGCCTCCTCGTGTTTGACCTGGAAAGAATAATCATTAAATTTTCATTGTCGATTCCTGCTGAATTAAAATTGGCTAAACCATGTACGAAGCACCAATAAGTTTGGTAAAGACAGAAATACGTAGTCCTTAACCAACAATTTAGTTAATAATGAGAATTTTTCAGTTGAATTGGTTGAATGATATAAAAATTGAAATGTTAATACCAAAGTGAGTTATCCTTTCTGTCAGTAGCGACGCGTGGTAGTATTTTTTGGGTGTTCAACTCCAAAAATCCAACCCTTCCTTCTCCTCCTCTACCCCCCCCCCCAAAAAAAAAAAAAAAAAGAATTGAGGAAAAAAATATAAAATATGAACTGGAAACAGAAGAGGATCTTCAGCTGTTAATGAAAATTTTGAAGGAAGGAGAAAAATAAGAAGCGCAAGAATACAAGTGCGCATAGGTTCATATATACTGACTAAACACCCTGCCATATACTATTCACAAGAACTCCTCTTTCCTCTCAACATAATTTCTGCCCATTGCAGTTATGTCAAAGCATTTATTGTAAAATATGAACAACCAATTCAAGAATACTCACTAAGCCGAATTTATTGAAGGATAATTTTTCAGTTTTTTTCTCTTTTTTGGGGGGATTTTTGTGGCATTCTCTTCTCATTTCTTTTTTTTTTATAGAAATTCTTTTACATTCTACTTTTTCTATTCTGTTTTCCTATTTAATAATAACTTATTAATTAATGAATTTTTTTTTGAATTTGGTTGGGTGTGCAGGGAGACGCCACTGCTCTCTGTTAAGACAGTCTTTATGAAAAAATGACTGAGTAGGTACCATTTTCTAACCTATTTAAAAACACGTCTGAAAGTAACGATGAAATCAAAACGATAGTACTTAGCTATGTATTTTTGCATTCACGTAGCATAATGTAAAAAAATTCAAATTACTCCTCAGCTCTTTTTCAGAAGACCTCTAAACATAGGTACTACAATGACAATTATTTTTTATTCTGTTCATTTATTTCTTTATTTAATAATTCGAGGTCACTGGACACGAATTTGGAAGCCGTTTTTAGCGGCGGCTCTCGCCAATAGCGTGATATGGCCAAAAAAAGTGAAAAATGCTCCTAAATGGGTCTGAATCGCGACGTAGAGCAAAACGGGTCGTAGATTCGGATTTAGCGTGAAAAATTGAATAAATTACACATGTGTTGGGTCAGTTTGATGACTGGTACCTAATGCTGATTTTTATCCGGAGATTATTTTGAAATATGCAATGTCCGAATGAACTCTGCTTTTTCAGCCAAATTTTTTTCATCATTCGGTTGCTCAGAGACAGATAATTCGATAATTTGCCAATATATTTCAGTTGAACCAAAATTTCTCCTACTACATGTATAATATGTTCAAAAACTTTGCTTTTCCTAATTTCCGCTCAGGGAATAAATTTGTAAGTTGAGCACTGGTATGGGGGTTGTCGAGGTCAATTAACTATCGTCAATAAAGGTAATGCCGACGAAATATTATGGAAAATATCGAATCGCAAAAAGATAGCTTTTGAATCGAAATTACTAGGCAATTGGAAAAACCCTTTCCCTCGCACCCTCATTCAATTCAGTCCCGCTATTGCAGAAACGCTGCTGCTATGCATTCGTAAAGATGTTGTGAGGTGTCGATATTTCCCATGATAATCCGTATTACCCTTATTGATAGTATATTTATTCATATTTTATTAAAATTAGGAACTTTTTAAGCAAGGTTTTCGTAAAAAATTATTCAATCGTCAATACTCCCCAAAATACCTATCCATTAAAATTATAACATGGGTTGAAAAAAATTATGCACGTTAGCATAATAGAAAATGTTATTAGTGTCCGAAAATGTTGCTGATGTTTAATTTCTAACACCTGTGACTTTTAATAAAAATGGTCTGACTGATTTGACCGTCTCTTATGGACTTGCTTTCTCTATAATATCAGTACTTAAATTTCATATACTTAACTGACGAATCTTTCTTATATATCCCATTATTTGTCGTCATTGAAAATATTATGAATCTTATTTTTCAGTTTCCTCATAATTCGTGTTTAAAATTTGATGCATGAGTAAGATTAGATAGAGCATGAAAAAGAAAAGCTAAGCGTGCAAGCCAATTCAGGTATAAGCATAGGCATTTAAAAATTACATACTGGCATTTGAATTTGTTTGAATTACATAAACTCGTAGTAAACAATTCGATGAATACATAAGTAAGTTCATTAAATTCTCAACACCCGCCTCAAAGTAATGATTTGTTTTTCGTTTTTCATCCGCAAACTTTTGTCCTCTCCCATAATCTCCAGTCCGAAGCAGTGGCATATAAATAACCCTACCTTTTCTTTTTTTTGGAGGGGAGTGGGCGCGGGGCACTATGAATGTAAGAAAATTTCTCAAAAAGTAGACATGAAAAAAACATCAATACATAATTATTCAAGTGTGAAATACAAAAGGAACAAATTTTTTGGGTATTTTTTTGTAAAAATTCTTAGTTAAATTAGATATTTTTGTCAATTTCAAGAAAAAACACCGACAGAGAGAAAATAAGTCATCAAATCTAGTTTGAACACCAAGAGAACTGGAGTTTCATTACACATTTTTTCGACCATTCTCCCCCCCTTTAATGCACCACTGCCTCGAAGTAATTATCACGAATGAGAAATACTACTTACGCGAACTTGCACCACTTGCGCCACTTGCGCCACTTGCACTACTTGCACCACGAAAGGCTGCAAAATGAACATCGGCACCAGGAATGGTGTAGTCGTATCCGTACTTTTCTGGAGTATCGTACGAATTGACCGAGTACGGCTTTCCGGCGCCTCCGGCCCCTCCACCGCCTCCAGCACCAAATCCACCACCTTCGCCCCCCGCACTCCGAGCACCAATACCGCCGCTATTTTTACCTGGCCACTGGCTCTGCTGTTGTCCACCACCACCACCACCCCCGGTCGCACCCCAGGAACCACTGCCACCATTTGATCCTTGGCCGCCGCCACCCCATCCACCGCCACCGGGATTAGCTTCCGGATCTGATAAGGCGAAACTCAAAAGACTGGCTAGCGAGAAGAGAGTGAAAAACTGAAACAGGGTAAACATTGAAGGTTAGGTAAAATAACTGAATAGTAAAGTATTTTAAAAGATTCCTTTTTATGAGTTGAATGTTTTTCTCTGAGGGTGTTGGATACACAGGGTATTGCTTAGCAAAGTCTTAAGGGTGTAGCTACCATTGGTACAAACTCAACATCACGTCTAAAAATTGGTAAGAAAACGTAGAACAAGGTAAAATACAGGCAATTTCTTCGAAACAGGAGTTGTGCATTGGCGTTTTGGCAGCCAAAATGATGATTTTCACGAGTTTTTAGCTCAAAAGTACACCAAGAATTTTTCGATTATCCAGCTCAATTTTGCACCGAATTTGCTCAAAGGATACGCTATCCTTGAACGTACCTATTTACTATACCCGGACGAAGCTATTTTTTTCACTTTAATTTTTTTCAACTTTTTTATGAAACTCCAAAAAAAGGATTTTTCGAAACCCTGAAAAAGAGCCCATTTAAATGTTTAAAATTAAAAAAAGGGATTCGTCCGAGCACAGAAAATATGTTCGAGGATAACATATCAACAAATTCGATGCAAAATTGATCGAGGAAAACGAAAAATCGTGAACTGTACATATACAAAAAACCCCAAGTAGACTTCACCCTTAATCGTATTCAATTTTCTTATTTTCATTACGTTAAAATAAAGCTACTCACCGAAACACCGAACATTTTTCCACAGAAAAGGCTGAACAAAACTGAAATTATAAAAATAAATAAAACAACAACTTCTTCTACGGTCTTCACTTGTTTTTCACCTGTGAACTACCACTAAGGAATACGTCACTGTCGAAACTGCACTTCACTATTTGACTAAAAGTTTCAAAAAATTGCATTTATATACCTACTACTTCAAAACTAAACATACTTCACCTCAAAAGGGTGAGCTCATCAATTTTGTTTCTCTTTCCGTTTTACGATTTCGTCATCGTAAATGGTCGACACGATCTTTCCGTATTATTCTGTTACAGTTAAATTTCGTACATCTTAATTCTTTTTTCAACACATTCGAATATAATAATAATGATAATTAAAAAGAGTCTTTGTATTATGTGTTAATCTGAAGGAGTATAATTCGTCGATTTTAACCTTCACCAAAAAAATCGTGACTTAGAAGTCCCTATTTGTCCATCCGTCACATGAATTTTTTTTATTTTAGTTCTCTTCCGTCGTTTGAAGAGCGATTCACGAACTCCTATGGGTTTTCTGAACAATTTGCTTATTTTTCTCTCTTTTTCCCCCATCACGACTACTCCTTCAAAAGATACATTAACATCATATGTTTTTTTTTTTTGGAATTCGTGCTTTCGCATTCTGCTACTTTAATTGATTTTCAGTTAGATACGGGCGTAAAACTGAATTCATGAACTGTGAAATTCCAAAAAAATTTTTATGTATTTTCCATTTATTCTATTTTTAAAATCACAAATGTGCCGTTCTTAAGAAGACGGGTTCATGTTTTTTGTTTTTTTTGGTTTGTACTTCAGCATGATGGTTCATATTTTTTGCTTTTAAATAAAGTATAATAGATACTTATTAGAAGATATATGGAATGAATATGGCTTTCAGTGAGAGAATTACAAAATAAACATAATTATTATTCATTAACAAAAAAATCTTTAGAACTTCGTTGGAGATCACTGGTGCAGTTTTTTCGTCCAATCACGATATCACCCTCATGTAAAGTTTATAGAAAAAATCATTATAAATATCTATGTAAGCTGTCTTCATTTATTTTAATTTTTTTCAGCACTTGAAGGGAGAGTAAATTTTTTTCATTTCATTTGATTCAGTCGGGCAAATGATCATTGCCTGTAATTATAATCATCATTTTAGGCTTTTTGAACGAACTAGGCTACGCACTTCATTTTGTTTTTACAAGTACGAACTTGAATTAGGAATTTATTTCATCTTTATTATACCTAATTATTTCCCACATTTAATTGCTCTGATTTTGGTGAATATATGCCTGAATGGTTTCCTCAACTAATTAAGTAAATCATCTCCCTCGCAACTGATTTAGCATATTATCACTTTTATAATTCGAAGCTAAACGGCGTAATATAGCAAGAGTTTTTTCATGTAGACTATTATCTTCAAAAATTTTCATAAGTCCATGTTTGATGAACATTTTAAATTAAAATATGAATATTTTCAATGCTTCCCTTTGTAGCTATCTTATCAAGTTAATTAAGAACGTCGATAAATATTTTATTGGTCGAATCAGCGATTATGAAATGATGTATACTAGCATTTTTAAGAATTGAAAGTAGGAGTAAAGCTCTCACATTATTATTTACAGTTTTCAACGTTGGTTATTTTTCCTATTATAAGTTTAAAGATTTATTTCCTTTATTTTTGTGTAACAATCCTCAATCAACTGTGCAGCTGCTTGGAGCTATTAAAACTTTCAAATTGGGCCTACTGATGATAATTTAAAGGTGAATATGTTTATTAACATATACAATAATTATTATTTATAAAATATGTTGATTTATAATTTCCATAGACTTACCTATAATTATTATATTTATTAGTTAAGTTGCATATTTCCAACTATATTGACTATAACGTACCGATATTTCTCTATACACTCGTATTAAAAACAATCATGCTGATTTCAGAGAGCAGATAAGAAGGCTTCAATTGAAATAATGGGCGCATCAACAAAATTTGTCCACAAGGAGCAAAGTGGTACAACTTCCTCTTTCAAGCTATCACTCTTATTCCCATCATTTATTATCATTCAATTGATCATCATCGACTTTGGTTATATATACCTCCATAGAAGTTTCGCAGAGATTGATCGAGAGTTGAAAGAATTGAAAAAACAAACCAACAATATAGAAGAAAAGTTAATGCAATCAAGACCCGTATATTCAGCACGCAACAAACGAGATACAGTCTTAACTCATGTAAGTTAATATTTTTTGTATAATACAAGGAATGTGAAAGTTTCAGAAAGATAACTAAATACAAGGAGGGCCTGTCTGTTTATTATAGACCTTTCTGGAGTATATACCAAAAAACGCTTCTCTGTGGCGAGTTGATTCATTGTTAGGTATTCGATTTCGTGTATTCCAAGGCATTTAAAATAAGTCAGCCAAAACATAAATACATGTAAGTACATGAAACCGCGTTATAACGCTCACGGTTATAACGCTATCCCGCCTATAACGCTGAATTCTGTTGGTCCCAGTCCCTAATTCTGTTTTTAACATTTCCCACTTATAGCGATTTCCCGCTTATAAAACGTTTTTTGTTCAGTCCCTTGAAGAGCGTTATAAGGAGGTTTCACTGTATATAATATGTACTTATCAAATTTTTTTGAAAAGAAATGTATCAAATATGATATACTCATGTTGAATTGATAAAGGTCAAGATTTGACAAGTCATCTATAGTTATAGGTATGTAAATAATATCGGGTGAAATGTGGCAATAATAAGTGGAATACCTATCGCAGTCCGTACACGCTAAATATCGAATGAAAATTTGTAAATTAAGTCTGTTTTAGAAAAATATACGTCTGCTTGGTTATTATCTCTTTTTCCTATATTTCTGTTAAAACAGACGAACAATAGCTCAGAAATCTGTAAAGTCATCAGTCAAACTTGTCAATCTGAAGCAGGAATCAAAGGAGAAAAAGGTGATTTAGGTCTTCCAGGGGTACAAGGACCTCGGGGTTTTACCGGTTTTAGAGGTGCGCAAGGGTTTCTTGGCGATAAAGGTGATCGGGGTTTCCCGGGAGCGAGTGGTTTGTCCGGTGTAAACAACTCTACAGGTCCACCAGGTCCACCAGGTCCACCAGGTCCACCAGGTACACCAGGTGAAAGAGGTATCTCGGGTTTTCCCGGGCCCTTCGGTCTACCAGGAGAAAAAGGTGATCGGGGTTTCCCGGGAGCGAGTGGTTTGTCCGGTGTAAACAACTCTACAGGTCCACCAGGTCCACCAGGTCCACCAGGTCCACCAGGTACACCAGGTGAAAGAGGTATCTCGGGTTTACCCGGGCCCTTCGGTCTACCAGGAGAAAAAGGTGATCGGGGTTTCCCGGGAGCGAGTGGTTTGTCCGGTGTAAACAACTCTACAGGTCCACCAGGTCCACCAGGTCCACTAGGTCCACCAGGTACACCAGGTGAAAGGGGTATCTCGGGTTTACCCGGGCCCTTCGGTCTACCAGGAGAAAAAGGTGATCGGGGTTTCCCGGGAGCGAGTGGTTTGTCCGGTGTAAACAACTCTACAGGTCCACCAGGTCCACCAGGTCCACCAGGTCCACCAGGTGAAATAGGTATCTCGGGTTTACCCGGGCTCTCCGGTCTACCAGGAGAAAAAGGTGATCGGGGTTTCCCGGGAGCGAGTGGTTTGTCCGGTGTAAACAACTCTACAGGTCCACCAGGTCCACCAGGTCCACCAGGTCCACCAGGTCCACCAGGTGAAATAGGTATCTCTGGTTTACCCGGGCTCTTCGGTCTACCAGGAGAAAAAAGTGATCGGGGTTTCCCGGGAGCGAGTGGTTTGTCCGGTGTAAACAACTCTACAGGTCCACCAGGTCCACCAGGTCCACCAGGTCCACCAGGTCCACCAGGTGAATTAGGTATCTCGGGTTTACCCGGAATTCAAGGACCTAGGGGACCCTCTGGACAGGTTGGGCTCTCCGGTCTACCAGGAGAAAAAGGCGATCGGGGTTTCCCGGGAGCGAGTGGTTTGTCCGGTGTAAACAACTCTACAGGTCCACCAGGTCCACCAGGTCGATTAGGTATCTCGGGTTTACCCAGAATTCAAGGACCTAGGGGACCCTCTGGACAGGTTGGGCTCTCCAGTCTACCAGGAGAAAAAGGTGATCGGGGTTTCCCAGGAGCGAGTGGTTTGTCCGGTGTAAACAACTCTACAGGTCCACCAAGTCCACCAGGTCTACCAAGTCCACCAGGTCCACCAGGTCGATTAGGTATCTCGGGTTTACCCAGAATTCAAGGACCTAGGGGACCCTCTGGACAGGTTGGGCTCTCCAGTCTACCAGGAGAAAAAGGTGATCGGGGTTTCCAGGGAGCGAGTGGTTTGTCTGGTGTAAACAACTCTACAGGTCCACCAGGTCCACCAGGTCCACCAGGTCCACCAGGTCGATTAGGTATCTCGGGTTTACCTGGAATTCAAGGACCTAGGGGACCCTCTGGACAGGTTGGGCTCTCCGGTCTACCAGGAGAAAAATGTGATCGGGGTTTCCCGGGAGCGAGTGGTTTGTCCGGTGTAAACAACTCTACAGGTCCACCAGGTCCACCAGGTCCACCAGGTCCACCAGGTCCACCAGGTCCACCAGGTCGATTAGGTATCTCGGGTTTACCCGGAATTCAAGGACCTAGGGGACCCTCTGGACAGGTTGGGCTCTCTGGTCTACCAGGAGAAAAAGGCGATCGGGGTTTCCCGGGAGCGAGTGGTTTGTCCGGTGTAAACAACTCTACAGGTCCACCAGGTCCACCAGGTCGATTAGGTATCTCGGGTTTACCCAGAATTCAAGGACCTAGGGGACCCTCTGGACAGGTTGGGCTCTCCGGTCTACCAGGAGAAAAAGGTGATCGGGGTTTCCTGGGAGCGAGTGGTTTGTCTGGTGTAAACAACTCTACAGGTCCACCAAGTCCACCAGGTCCACCAGGTCGATTAGGTATCTCGGGTTTACCCAGAATTCAAGGACCTAGGGGACCCTCTGGACAGGTTGGGCTCTCCAGTCTACCAGGAGAAAAAGGTGATCGGGGTTTCCAGGGAGCGAGTGGTTTGTCCGGTGTAAACAACTCTACAGGTCCACCAGGTCCACCAGGTCCACCAGGTCCACCAGGTCCACCAGGTCCACCAGGTGAATTAGGTATCTCGGGTTTACCCGGAATTCAAGGACCTAGGGGACCCTCTGGACAGGTTGGGCTCTCCGGTCTACCAGGAGAAAAATGTGATCGGGGTTTCCCGGGAGCGAGTGGTTTGTCCGGTGTAAACAACTCTACAGGTCCACCAGGTCCACCAGGTCCACCAGGTCCACCAGGTCCACCAGGTCGATTAGGTATCTCGGGTTTACCCAGAATTCAAGGACCTAGGGGACCCTCTGGACAGGTTGGGCTCTCCGGTCTACCAGGAGAAAAAGGTGATCGGGGTTTCCAGGGAGCGAGTGGTTTGTCCGGTGTAAACAACTCTACAGGTCCACCAGGTCCACCAGGTCCACCAGGTCCACCAGGTCGATTAGGTATCTCGGGTTTACCCAGAATTCAAGGACCTAGGGGACCCTCTGGACAGGTTGGGCTCTCCGGTCTACCAGGAGAAAAAGGTGATCGGGGTTTCCCGGGAGCGAGTGGTTTGTCCGGTGTAAACAACTCTACAGGTCCACCAGGTCGATTAGGTATCTCGGGCTTACCCGGAATTCAAGGACCTAGGGGACCCTCTGGACAGGTTGGGCTCCCCGGTCTACCAGGAGAAAAAGGTGATCGTGCTTGATCGAGGTCTCTTGGGTTGAAAGTAGATATGGGGGAGAAAGTAGATATGGGAGAAATGGTTTACGATAACCAAGACGTGAAAATTGGTATGAAAAAATTGCTACTATTTAGTCCAAGTAATAACTGATACGTAACCTAATGTAATTATTTTTCTGAATAAAAATTGCCTTATGTTTCTATACATATAAGATTGTAGAAAGGAGATGTACGTATCCTATAGATTCTATTTTATTCTATTTATGATAAAATTTCTTACATCTGTAAAGGCTGTATTTGTATCAACAGGGCCAGTAAGTATAATATGAGTAATAGCGAAAAATTGGAGAAACGTCAAATACTCGTAATTGGAAAATGATTTAAATATTAGCAATTTTATATTTCACTTTTGTTTCTGTTGATAGATTTTCTTCACTCTTCTGTTCTTTTAAATTTTAGAAAAAAGAAAAAAGAAAAAACTAAACACCACCCCACCCTTTTCCCAATTACAACGAATAAATAATTGAAAATACATCTTGATTAATTTTTTACGAAACCATTTCAATTAATGACTTGGCGGAACGAATAAACGTAGAAGTATTTCTTGGGACGAGCCTCCTTGTTCAACAGCAGTGCCAAGCTAAATTGTTTAAAATCCCTGCTTTGGGAAAAAAAAAACTGCAGGTACAAAAAAATCCTTGTAGCAATTGTTTTTGCTACAAATTTGAAAAAGCTGGGGGCAATAGCCTTATGTAAGAATTGAATTTAATAAATGAAAAAAAAAAGGATACAGGCATTTATTGTCGGTGTTGTCGTTTTCATATTCACTCGTATTTCCAAACAAAATCTAAGAAAACTTCGCACAAAATTTTAATTTGAAAAATTCAGAACTACAAGATCAAAGTATCTGTGTCTAGGCCTACTTTTCAATTGGTAAGTTAAAAATTGAGAAAAAATCACTGAAATTTCATTAAAATCGCTAATATTACTGAGATTTTTAAAAATTCTTTAAATCCTCCGAATTCCCTGAAATCCATAACATGCCAAAAAATTCCTTGTTTCATACTTGGTATTATTAAAGACAGTACAAAATCTGCTTGGTTTCAGGCATTAATCCTGCAGTTGGAGTCGCTGTTAATTTGTAATTTAGCAGGCTTTCCAATTTTGTAAAGGCTAATTTTTTTCGACTATTTCAGAAGTTTTCTTCAGTAAGTACTTACAGCATTGTTAAGAGGCTTTTTCTATTCGTCGAATTTTGATGCATTTTTCTTGCGTGATTCAAGTAGTGAAAGGTGACCTTCATCGAATTACCTTATATAAATCAACAATCATCTCTAGCTGTCTATGTGATTTTAATGCTTTACAATATAGTCTGCACAGAATATCATGTATGCGTACCTACACATTGCTTCTGTGATGTAATAATAATGGCTCACCAATTACACCGTTTTATTTGGCACCTGGACTCTGCGAAGAGAAAAACAACAAGCCGCCCCCATTCGGGAGTACTTGTACTTATAACTGTAACTTGAATTTTATTACGAAATAATGAAGAGATCATTTCAACAATATTACGACTTATACCTAGTCTTTGTTGCAAGGTTATTGCCAAATTTCGTTGTCTTTCGATCGCCATTTGTTTTCATTGAGAGATGTATTATCAGCTGTTTTTATCTGCTTTTATATAGTAAAAGAACAATGAAACCAAAAATTTTGATTGAAATTATAATACAAGTTGACGACTTATACTACGTAAGTCTAATAAACTGAGAGAAAAACGAGTAATTTGTCCCAATTATGAATAGTAGTCGTATATAATACATGTATGTACCCAACTTTTCTCATTACAGTTATATGAAAATTATTATTTATTATACACATTCTTAATACTTGTAGAACTTTTACTATTTTAAGTAGTAATGTAGTATATTTCACTATTTTTGTTGTAATTTTTGCAACAAATCTTGAATTATCTCCATTCTCCTGTCCAAATTGTAAAAATTACTATTGAAATTTCCCTCAGTGTACTGAACATAAAAAGTTTTGTTTCAGTGAGGTCTTCAAATCATCAGCACATCTGTAAAACATCATTCTTAACAAGATATTCTTATCATTATTGAAAATAAAAATAATACATTAGTTTGCTTGGGCAACAAATAAAACTTAGGGACCGTTCACAATGTACTTTTGCTTTTAAATGTACTTGACCCAATCATACAAAGAACTTTTATTTTTGATTAATTTTTCTTCATCCTGAATCCTGATTGGTTGGAAGAAAAGCAAAAGTACGTTGTGAACCAGCCCTTTGGAGGATGACAACGGGTTAAAGTAAGTACTTACTTAGGTGTTCTAGTATAACATAGAGCAGCTATATTTATTTTATCTCCAAAGATTAGAACTGAATTGGCCTTGCCAAGGATTGTGCATCCATACGCCGGAATATCCTAAAACAATTTTACTTGTTTTATTTTTTAGGATTAATTCATGATCATATCTCACGAAATTCCTTTATTCTGTAATAAGTTATAGGTAGAGTAATTGTTATGCTTATGTGTGTGCAATGTATGAGTCCATGTTATTGGTAGTATGACAGCAATGGAAGGAAATTCATTACACATATCTAATTACAGGCACCAAAAATTCTATATTTGTTCCATTATAAATTTGCAGGGCTGGGCAACATTGTTTAAATTTTATACTTCTTAGTATGTAATTGTAAAAATAACATTCACCTGAGATTGGCATATCCATGACACCCCAATGGAATCCGATATTAATATAAGGTCGAATCCAAAATGTTCTTGGCTTAGAAGAGACGTTGTCTGGGTCACTGCCTGGCATTGGCAACATATGCACAGAATACAGAAAATATGTCACAAATAAGACAGTGTACGACCCGAATCTATGGAAATTTAATAAATTCATTTATTTTAAATCTAATTTTATAAGTGAACTGTAAGGAAGGTTTCAAAACTATGACAAAGTGATTATAATGAAGAAATTAAATTACACTTGAATTGATGCCACAGGTTTGGTCAGAGCAATAAAATATATTGGTTTTCCTACGATTTATTTCTCATTTTTCTGAAAAATTTAGAGAGAATATGTAGGGAAATACTTCAAATTTCCTTTAGGTTTTACAATAAACGGTGGCATATTCAATAAAATCAACATAAGTACCTACAGATAATGTGCTGATAACTCTATATTGATTTATTTTCCCACTGATTTCTGATTACTCGTATTTCCTAATTTTTTGAGTTTTTAAGAAAATTGAGAAAATTAACTGATTAATATAATTTTCCAAATTTCAAGAAATACACAACACTAAATTATCCTCGCTTTTTTCTACGATGTAAGGATTGAGAAGAAAAAAAAAATTTCAAATGCCTTTCAGAAATTTGGATTCAGTGATCTTAGTCAAAATAAAAGATTCTACACAAGTGTGTTTCATTTTGGGGTCTATTTGTTTCGAATAGATTTCTTAAAAACACTATTTTTCAAGCTGTTTTTCAGGTCCATAATGTTTTTTAAAAAATGTTGAAAGAAATATCACCACTCGTAGTGTCGTAAACAATATCATTCAGCCAAACATGATCTGAAAATCGGAAAAGAAACAGGTACGCAGTTTACACAGCGCAGGTTGCACTGCTGCTTCTGTATTTAAAGTGATATTCTGCATTACGAGATAGCATTTTTTCGGTAAATTATACCTTCGAAAATAATACAGGCAACTATTCGTACATACATTTCGCGCACAGAATTATAACTTTTACGAAGAGATGCAATGCGTTTCATACAGGAAAATTCATTAAATACAATTGAAATTCGGAATAATAGTAGATTGAATAAGAATATTCAAAATAATAAAAAATAATGAAATCCTCATTCAGATAATATTCGATTGAGTAGGTAATTTACTTGCATATTATGAACTGTAAAGAAGAATGAAGAACTTGATAAGGTTTAGAAAAAACAAAAATACGAGTATGTATTAACACTAGAAGTACCAGGTGGCGTCATATACGACGCCACCTGGTCTTTTGTGGTTATTCTTGTGGCGTCGTATATGACGCCACCTGGTCCTTTGAGTAATCGAGTGAAACCTGGTTTTTCTAGTGTTAAATCCATACGGTACTGAACCAGTTTTAAATAAACAAAATAACAACCACCAACTTGTGTTAGTTGAATCAGGTTTCGAAAAATAGAAAAGCTGAAGTAAAAACACGAATAAATAATTTTTTTAATTTCAGAGCAATCTGAAATACGTTGGTACCCAAAAAAATATACTTTTTTGTCGTATAAAATAAAAGCATAGAAAAATACTTACCTGAGAGCCATTATTATTCGATGGTCATTTCATAAATAATAACGAAAATCACTTGGCTCTCCTGCCAGAAGTATGTCTACTGAAGATGAGATTTTAATTAACCGATTCTTCTTGGTTTTTTGGAAAACTGTCAATCAAGTAATTATTAATTCAAGGTTAAAATTTCAGATTCTACAGAAATAGAGGGTCTGCCTCCATGACGTCGTCCTTCTGGAGGCTATTTTAGAAGAACTAAGAAAACTGTTTTAATGATTCTGCCCTCAAAGTGTAAGGCAGGGGTGAGAAACCAACTAGAAATTGTTGAATTTAACAGTTTTTTCGGAAATTATAGCCTCCCATCGATGAAAAGCTGTAACCAACATAGATTCAAAAATCAGACCCTCACCAATCCATTGTGAAAAAAAGGACTTTTGGCATTAAGGTAGCCACAATAATTTTACAACTTTGATAAAAACTTGAAATTTTCTACTTCAAACATCCCTTCATGATATTTATTCTGATCTGTTTCAAGGTGTGACTTTTCCATTTTATTTTTTCATGAAACTATTTTTTTCAAGACTGATACATCTTCTTTTTCAATTAGATTTTTATGAAAAATCTCATTGAAAAATATGAATCGCTGTAAGCTCATGTCTCATCTATTTAAGGCTTATTTTTATGAGAAATGCAGTATTAAGAGCACACGAACAAAATGAACACGCGTGATACAAATTATTACAAAAAATTAAATAATTACTTGGTATTTTCCCTTCACACGTCACATCCGTCACATCAAATTATAATTATTTTCAAATAAATGATACGCGCAAAAAGCAACGCAATTTGTCTGATAGGCCAAAATAAAATAAGAAGCTCGAGAAAAAAAATTGTAAATGCATTTCAGCATTATAATGTGTTTCAAATAAAGCGTAAAGGTAAACAAATTATAGTGTGAAATTTGTTGTCACAAAGTCATTGTGGAAATTTTCCGTTGTTATTTTTATTCATCATTCACACATCCGAACAAATTAACAAATTACATGTAGTAGGTACCTATGCATAATGTTGTTGAATAAATTCTCAAGCCTATGAGAATCACTTTAAATTCATTTTATCAACTCGTGTTAATAATATGTGACTAAATGCAGCATTAAGCGACAATTAAAGAATTCAAGTTCAGTTCATTGTCATCTAATCGGTCTAAATTATCGACTCCTCACCTGATGACATTTTTATACCTAAATTAATAGACGGAAAACACATTTTTGTGGATGACGGCGGAGGTTTCAGTGTCTGTCTCGGCGACGAAAAAATTGAAGTTATGAAATTTCCTCGGAAAGCAGCTTACAAAACAAATAAATTTACCTTACACCAAAAAGATATCGCGTCTAAAGCTTCATTTCGTGCACCAGGTACTAAAATCGCAAACTGTTCTACCAGACCATGGCTTCTCAAGTCTAAAGCTAATACATGGATGATATAATTGCATTTTAACACAGCCTTAAAACAGGTGTTTTGATTCTACCATTAGAACAAAGGCCTCTTCGCTCAGTTAATTTTCGTTCGACGATTTTAGTTCCATTACTGGGGAATGGTTATATTGGAGTTTTCATTCTCCATAAATATATGTAAGCTGTTTGCATGGCATACTAGCATAGCGAGCGATATTTGTTTCCTCTTTGTGGTGCAGAGGTGTTCCTCTGATCTCCTTCACTGACCAACCACCCCTCCAAAAAAAAAATTGTAATCACCGCTCACAAATTTTTTTTTTTAAACAGCACTAAGAGAAATGGATAGTATTAACACTAGAAGTATCAGGTGGCGTTATATACGACGCCACTCAAAATTTTGAGATGGATTTTTCAATGGACCAATATTTTGAGAACCCCTGACTTGTGTCATACGACACTACCTGATCCTTTGAGGTTATTCTTGTGGCGTCTTATATGACGCCATCTGGTCCTTTGAGTAGGTAATCGAGTAAAACCTGGTTTTTCTAGTGTTAATTATAAACAGAATATAGTAACATTTTCTCATATCACAGTTGTGAAAATTACTATTTATTGTAAATATTCTAATATTTGTAGCACTTTTCATACGTCCTAGATAACATAATTATATTTTACTATTTTTGTAGGTAGTAATTTCAACTACAGATCTTGGATTGTTCCAGTTTGCTAATCTAAATTCCAAAAATTACTATTGAAATATTCCTCAGTGTGATGGACAGATAGCGCTGTGAAAATTCTTAATTGGTAAAGTAAATTTTCCAGCTACGTTTTCTCTTTTCAAATGGCAGTTAGAAGAAACTAAACAAGTTTTTTGGCGAAAAAATTTATTCTGTATAAAAACATTGTCAACTTTTTGACTGAACACGAATAATGAACGGTTCTCACGTTAATACAAGTATAAATATTATTTTAAAATTATGATAGTTTAAGTGCGGTGAAATGATAGATATAATTGATGATCGTCTCGTAGTTTCCATTTTTCTCATATTACTTTTCGAGTGATTCGACTCAGAAAATTATCTGTAATATGGCCAGCTGTAATGATTGTAGTATGAGTAGTAAGGATATCCATAGCCTGAAAAAAAAAAATTCAGTTAAAAACAGTAACGTTATTTTGCGTAACTAGTGCTCAAATTGAAAAGAAGAAACATCAATTACCTATATGGCTTAGTAAAATGTTTTTAAATTTGTTTTATACGCTTTTGTAGATAAAGTGTAGAAGGCTTCTTACTTCAATCCGATTAATAATAAGTCCAATAATACCAATAGCAAGGACTTTTGCGTATGTTTTGTATTATTCGGCTGTTTATGATAATTTTAGACCAACTTTTAATAAATTACACAATTCAACTCAAATAAACACATTCGAGGAGTCGATATTCATCGTCGAAAATACCTTCCATTTAAGGGTCGGTCCTCCTAAAGGGCTTCTTTTTGAACATAGTGTGATTGAGGAATTCATGAATGGAGTATGTCTATAGAAAAAAGAGGGCATCTTGGGCTCAAAAATCATAAACATGTTGTGCTGATAACGACTGTCAACATACACTATATGCGCATGCGAGCCCTTCATTAAGATAAGTCACTAACTCACTACGATACAGCCTTTGATAAATAGTTTTTTGTACTTTTTCCTTCATTCCACAGAAACAGGAAACATTTTCTGAAAGCACGCGGAGATCGTAATTTTGGTAAACAGGGTAAACATAAACTAGTGTTACTCATCAAAGAGTCACTTTTTTCGTCACTCAAATGAAAAGTATTCACACTGAAATTTTTTCCTTGCATGTCATAGTATGTAAGTTTATAATTAAAGTAAGATGGAATCCAGGGGGCTAAATTTATGAGGAAACACGAGCTTTTCTTTTACATTCGTGCTTTTTGTGGACGACATTTGATATAAATCATTGCGTTTACATTCTATTCGGAAAAAATAACTTTCAATTTGGAAATTGACTTTTTTTTTCTCTGTTTATACTGTCGTAAACTTGTCTACTTTTATATTTCGTTTTCGCACCCTTAACATAAACCTACGTTCATTCAAAAGTTTTTTCCGCATCAATATTCGGGCTTCTTAGCCAAAAAAAAAAAGTTGAAGTGCGTATTTTAAAATTGGCATAATTGTTTCAGTCACTGATTTAGGTGGGTTGTCTGTTTGCTGTTTGAAATACATATGTAAAACATATATAAAGCAATGACAGTATGCTAAGAAAAAGCTTTATAATACGGAAAAGCTGTTTTTTATAAAATCGAAAGAAGTATTTTCTGGCTGATAGCATTTTGCTAAAGTGACTGTATTTTTTTGATTTTCAATGTCGAACTTTTGAACTTTGGCAAATAGATACGTGCTTTCGAAATTCATCGACTGAACGAAGAAAGTTGCTAACTTTCAAAAAGAGGTTAGTTGCTTTTCCTGTTCTTTTTAACAGAGTCAATAAGATTTTTTTCTCAAAAATACCTATAATAAATTAATTAACATCCTGCCTTTTGACGAAGTTACTGTTAAACTACTTAGAAAGCTCCAATTTTGGCTGGCAGACAGTTCCAAATGAATGAAACTCATTGAATAACAAATCAAAAGTACCGATACCAACAATTCTGTATTGACTTTAAAGGTTTCAATTTGCTTGCCAGTAGAAAAAACTCAATATTTTAGATAGCTTCATTCCGAAAAGTTATTTGTTCAAAATACATATGATCACTTGATGTTACATGTAGCTGGGACTTGAAACTCGTCAAGATAAATGAAAACTGTCCGGGTATACAACGTTTTTCCAAAATGTCAAATTAAAGAGGCTGTAATAGTGTCAAGCTTGAATTTTTAGTATAAAAGTAGGTAAGCTACCATTATACTCAGAAATGTTGGGTGTAGAATTTTGTGTAGAATTTTACGAACCTTTCCCTTCAATAAGACTAAAATTTTACTCGTCAATTTACTAACCCCTCCTGTTGAATTATCGGTGCATAGTTACACTGAGCGTTAAGAATTTTTTATAGAAAGTAAACGATAGTAAAAATGTTATTTATAATTAAAAAATGAAACTCATATAATTGAAAGAGTGACTGTTTTCTCTCATCACTCGCCCTCCTTTAATTAGGTATAATTACAGCACCAATCTACCTATCCAAAAAATTAATTTTGGTAACAGTTTAAAAATTCCAAGAAAATGTATTTTCCATAACGATTATCTCTTATTAAGTATTTGTGTTAGGGCATTAAGTTTTACTTTCATCGAATCCGCATTGACAATTTTACGTGCGAGTATTTAAAGCAGCCATCTTAATACGAGCCCAATTTTAATGAAGTTCATTTTCATCGATGCGTGGTGATAATGAAATTGTTGAGAGAAAAAAACGCCTTAATGAAGTCACGAATTAATATGCATTGTTAACGCTCTTAAGAGGTGTATCGTACATTTTTCCATGTGAAAAAGAAGAATCAGGTTGGTACAGTGGGTACCTACTGTACGCTGCAGCACATCCGCATAACATTTCATTCATTAAAAAGTCAAAACCGACTGAATGAAAAGTAACGATAATTACCGTATGCGTAGTATCTTGGGTAATAATAACTGTATGGGTAGTAATATCCATAGCCATAAGTGCTATCAGTTTTCAAATCTTGACCAGCACCTGCTGGTGGAACCGGAGCGATACCATTCCCAGGACCCGCAAGACTTGGTCCGGCAGCGATTCGGCGAATTTGCTCTTCAGCTGGAAATGCGTGGACGCTGACGAAGGTGGCCAAAGCAACGATTAACTATTATCAAAAATAAACATTCCTAATGATTATTTATATTTGTACTTACATATATGTAATAAGCTGCAGATATCTTATATCTAAGACCAGTAACGTAACTAGAAAATAAGCAGGTTTCCAAGTGAAAACCTGCTAAAAATTTTGCATGGGCCAAATGAAGGCCATAAATTTTTAGATATGGTCTACTTGAAAAATGACTTGTTGCAATGCAAATGTGGGGGGAGAGGAGTGTTGGTATTTGAAAACTTTTGGATGGGACGTGGATAGACCGGCAAACTTTTTGGATGTGTCTGGCTCAGCCAGCCTTCCTTGTTTATGCCGTTCTTCAAGACCCACAGAAAGTAATGACCAGGGCTCGAGAATTTAAATGCGAGAATGGGAAAACATAAAAATAAAGTTTTCCCAAAGCTGCCACCTAGCCCTCCAGAACCCGCAGAATCCCAATTCAATCTATATCAAACCTTTGACCTAACATTATTAAAATACCACTCACGGACATTAGAATTTGATTGAAAAGGAAAGCATGACTGATGACATCTTGAGGCGGCTCCCAGTGGGCTCATGAAAGACAACTTATTCTTAGAGGATGCACAAACAAACCAACACTTTATATGTGGACAAATAGTTTTGTATTCAAATAAAAGAATCAAATTGAAAGAAAAATTCAAACACACACAAAATAAATTCTGAAAATTTCGAAGTATTAAAAAGGGACGAAGCAAAATCTGAACTGAGGGTGGACCTGCGGACGCCAAAGTGAATGACTATAGCTTTGTTGCAACCAGCAAAAGAAAACGATCGAGACAAATATTTAAATATTTTAGTATGTAGCACGCAGCCGAAAGGCTGAGCTAGAGTTCTATTTATAAATATAGGTTAGACCTACTTCGATGGTGGGACTTTTTACACTTGCAGTGGTACTTTTAATTACAAATTAATAGTTACCTTGTATTAATGTGTAATTAGACATACCACCAATAAAAGCGTCAACATAAATAAAGGCTCTGAAGAAAGTTTCAGATATTTTTTCATTGCGATGGCTTCGTTTCAAAAAGCGAGCGAAAATTTGGGTGGATTACTTACCATAAAGCTTCGAAAGGCCATTGTTTTGCTAGAGTTGGCGGAAATGCTGTTCAATTCACTAAAATCACTTCAAGTAGCACTTTTATTGCACTTAAGAGCTGCTAGTACGCTCGCACACAAATTCAGTTCAACTTTAAGTCGAAAAACTTGCAGCGTATATTTATATAAAGATTCGACACGGTGAAAAACTCGTGGTCAGATAACCTTAACCTCGAATTGGCAAAAAAACCCTGAAAATCTGAAACAATGGTTGGTTCCATTCATTGTCATAAGTTACTCCCATTTCCCGCTCTGGTATAGATAACGTATATATTCTTCGACAAATTAATGAGAAGAAATTTAAAAAAAAAAATTAAAGGTCGATACTCTCGAACCTTTTACAGTTTTCCAGTTTTGTTTTCTCTCTTTTCATTTATGCACTGCAGGTTTTCGGATGCATAAAAGTGCACAGCCCATAAAGTAGGTACCCACAATTGTTGACAAATACCAAATTAAATTGGGCAATTAGAGTTTTCACTAATTTGAAAATTCGCGGATAACCCATGTCATTAAAATTAATTTTTGCTCGATGAGTCATAATTACGTGTTAACTTAAATGTAAGTGACCGATTTCACCTTTGGCCTGGTAATAGGTCAATTTTTAAATCGTCATAAAAATTATCGAACCTGAAAATTGTTTTTAAACTGTCTGATAATTCGGTGTTTAATTCCGAAGGAAGTGAGAGTCTATGCAAAAAAAGAGCTGGTTTTCTGTGAAAACCTTCTAAAAAGTTGAGGTAAATCAAAATAGTTCAAAAAGAGTTTCAAAAATTATTTCAAGAAATAGAGTGTTGCCCTCTGAAAAAATGCATCTGCAATTTGATGTTTTTTTTTATAGAAAGTGCATTGAAGGTTGTAATAATGTGTACATGTTATAGAAAAAACCCTCTCATTTTATTTCCATTATACTTAATCTCTCTAGGTTAATGGTTAGTTTCAAAAATCTCGAACTCCACATAACTGCAGTACAAAAATAATAATTAATATTTTTTTCTTTCCTCAAATGCAAGCCATTTTAGCGCTGATATTAACACCACTATCGCCTAACTGTTACAAGAATATGTTATAAGTAACAAAATGTTTTATTTTTTGTAAAGAATACACTTATGATGCACTTTTCTCGCTCAATTTAGCACCAAGTTGATCTGAAATTTTCACTGATCTGTTCTCAAAGAATATCTGCACAGGGGGCTATTTTGGCCGAATTTTGATTTTCAATCTTATTTATGAAAAATTAAAATTAATTTATATCAAAATTTCAAAATTCCGTCAAACGACCACCCTTGAGAAATTATTTAGAAACAGAATTAGAGAAAATTTCACATCAATCGGTGCAAAATTGAGCGAGAGAAATGCATTCCTGTAGACATATTTTCTAACGTTTAAAGACTACACTTTTTAATGAGAAAGATTGTTCAAACTTTGCCATAAAAATCAAATACTACGAAAACTGTTCCTGCAATTTTATATAGCAATTAGAGTTACGATGGTGTTTTTGGAGACTTTTTCATCTTCGACATAATGTAAATAACCAAAAGAAAAATTACGATAACCTCATTCGAAAACTTCCAAACACGTACTTCTCAGTTCGTGTCAAATCAAAATCTTCCTTATGTGGATAGGTCCACAATACATAACTCATTTTCCCCGATTCGGTCTTCTAATAAAATTTTTCAGCACACGTGTGTATTAGAGAAAAGATTTTAGTATTTTTCGAGGAAAAAAAACTGAGTATAATGTCGACGGTTAACCCCGACCTTCCCACCCCGTCCATCCCTCCCCCGTAAATTATTCACCTGCATACTCTCTACTCCACCATCTCAGGCAACGAGTCATTTTCATAAATCTCACTTATTGAATTTATTCCACGTTCCTAGCATTTTGCAGAATTTTCAACAACCTTCATCTACAAAGTACTGCAGTGATGATAAAAGTGGGAGTGCTCGTGGTAAGGTAAAAATGAAATTGTCGTCAGTAAGATAGGAGCCTCCATCTGTACTTAAGATGAAATTGTATAGACCTGAATAAAGGGTTGAGTTTCAAATACATAAATCTTTGACTTTGTTTACCTTCGTATCGAACGGATAGATAGTATTTTCATCCATTCTCCATAAGAAATGCATATAAGCTGGTTTTAAATAGTTAATCATTAATAATTATTCAATTCCAGAGGTCTGCAGTAGGTTTAAATTTACTTCAATTTAATGCTCCATAACATTTTAAAATCTTATGCAACTGATTGTCTGTAGCTTCAGAAATCTAGTAATGTATTATTATGATTTTTACGTATGTTCCTTTTGATACAGATTCATGAATTTGATTCATGATTAAAGGCAAAACAAACACATCAAAAAATTTGTTTACATTTTAAACTGGTAGGAAAATGTGCGGGATATTGCGTACTCAAGGTGAATTAAAGTAGCTTTTCAGATGTATAAGTTCAGGGCCATAGCCAGCGATGAGGGTACCTTGCCCCTCTGAAGTAATGTTGTTTATCCTCGCCTCACTCAAAACTTAACCTTCTCGAATGACGAAGTATAGAGAGCCCATTATCCTTCTTTTCTAGAAATTTGACTGAGTTTCCCCAGCCATGGTCCTGTATTACTTAAATTCAAGTCATCCTCAAAAAAACCATAACAACATTTTATTACGAGTATTTTAAATCCAAGCCAATGTTTCAGAACTTAATTTTGCATACCTATCCATCGAGAAAAACAGATGATGAATGTTAGCGAAGCGCAAAATTCAGTTTGCTGCTGCTTATCCGATCGAATAAAATTCTAAACATTTGTTTACCTAATAAATTAATTGTAAAAAAAAATGAAAATACTCGCCGACTACCCACATTGTTATACTCGAATAGTCTGAATTATAAGGCAGAAAATTATGCAGCGAAGCGGATAAAACTATTCACTCTCAATTTCAAAAAATATTTCAAATGAAATATCGAATATTTAATTGGTTTTTTTAACTCGTATTATACGATACAAGAAAATGACGAATATTCCTATTTTACGATGATACTGGATTATCAGAGATTATCAGAGTGAAATTAATTCAACGTTGAAAGGAAAAAAGTACATAAGTAACCAAAACGCAATAAACGATAGTACAAAGTATAATACACTTTCATATAAATCACGAACAAAAATTTACTAACGAGCATTTATTTATAATACGAGTTGAGATAAATTTAACGATACGTAACCTATAGATACCTAATATCATCATTTACAAATGATTTCGTGAAAAATATTTTCAATTATTTCCTGACCCGGAAAACATTGAATTTTTTTATTCATATGCTTGATAGGCTATACTTCAAAAACCACTGTTTTGCTAAACTGTTTTTTGATTTGAAAAATACAATATGAAACAAGGGTTTGACAAATGGAAAGATAGAATATTTAAGTACTTATAATTCACGATAAATAAGTTCTCATTGCAGGGATGTAGCCAGTGTTCTGATGAGGGGGGGGGCAAATAAGATTCTTTGGGGGGGCAGTCAATTTTCGAGCCCCTTATTTACCATTTCTTTTCGAAATATAAGAGTGGGAGGGGGGTTTTCCTTAGTGGGCAAATTTTGCTAGGGACTGAGCCCCCCTTGCTACATCCCTGTCTCATTGCATGGTTTTCATAGTGAAACCACGGTGGAAAATCTGCTGAAAGAAACAGAACCCATCAGCTCTCAGAAATTTTTCTTCCTCTTCCATATTCAATTTTTAGTCAATATATAGGTAATATATTTAACAACGTCAAAATAAATAGAATAAAAATCTATATTTTGCTCAGCTATATCAAAGCTTGTAAACTATATTCTTTCATATTTTAAAGTTTATTGAAGTTTTGGAATTTTTCGTTCTTAAAAATTTTCTCACGCACTTATACTCAGTTCAACATGAAAAGTCCTTCGAATGAGATTCGTGAATAAGAAAAATTATTTCTTAAATGCGCGTCAGCTAAAGTGATTCGTGTGTGAGGTAATTACTGTTCTATGAAATGTACCATGAGTTTTTTGTGTCAATGGTACACAAAAATATGACGCATTTAAATTAGTACCTACTTACTTTGTTGAAAAAAATAAAAAGGGTTCAAGTGCTGACGGATGTCAGTCATTGAACTATAATTTTCTTTGAGAACTCCAAGTTGCGAAACTTGGGAAAAATTAATAATACGAGAAATAAGTTAAAAAATTTTTAATTTATCAAGAAAGGAATTTTGTTTTTCAAAAAAACGGTCAAGTATATCTTAAAAACTGCAGTGATCGACAAAATGGGTTTTTTCCTTGCACTGCCACATATTACTGGGCCTCGCATGATCTCGTTCAAATACGTACTCGTACGTTCAAATTTCTTCAACGATTTCACTTAGGTACGTATACTCTAAATACACGTTTATGGAAATAAAATTACAAAGTTCAGGAAAACAAAACAATAAAATTATAATGCAAAATCGACAACGACTAAACTCCTTGATGTAAACAAGTAAAATTTTCCAGGCCAAGTTTAACAGGTTTACTAATCTGCGTAAATTTCACTTTAACCTAATTATGAACCAATGAGAGGTATTTCAGTTAATTAAGAAAGAAAAAAAAGAAAAAACTAAAATTAAAAGTAGGAAGGTAGTCTCACTTTTTTCCTCTAGAGGGCGGAGCACGTGACTTCTAAGAAAATCATTGAAAAATTAAATTCATGTACCTAAGCTAAATATTGTCTTTTTTTCTTTAATTTTTTTACTTTTTATTTTTATTATATTTAGGTTAATTACCGGACGAGAATAAATATATTCGTCGGCTACCCGTTACGCACGCATGCATTTCCTAGATTTTATGTAGGTATTTCTTTGACGTAATTATCGTCGATAAATTATGCCGTCTTTGTCTTCGTGACGTAATAATAAATAATAATCATTCACTAAAAGAGGACTATTGTGAGGAGTGCGAGAAGGGAAGCTTTCAAATTCCAATTCACTGTCCGAAATTTTCGCTTTTTATTGAATTCAATTATTGACTACCAAAACACACGATTTCCATTCACTGAACACTATAATTATTTTTCCGTTATATTAATGGGTCTGCTTGACAACTACTAAGTCGATTTGTCTCATATACTGTAGGATAAACGTATTTTTAGAACGTACAGACTACGCCAGTCATCGTTATGTTTTATATGAATAAACATGCAGTAAACAAGAATCTGAAACTGTCAGTTTCGAATATTTTATAACAAAGTAAAATTATGGTTCAGAAGAGAGTAGGAAATGCTGATCCTGGTGCAACTTTCAAAGCTCATGATGACGTAGAGCTTTGAGGGGACCGAAGCTCGTATTATATCGAGTGGGGAATCAAAATTCCGGGGTTTCGATGGTAGTTAAAGTTCAGCTCCTCGTTAGATAATCTGCTCCCTGATAATCCCTCCCCCCAAAAAAAAACTACAAAATTCGATATTTTTATGTTCATGCAAGTAGATGAAGCGGGGTATAAACATTTAAGCCGCCATAAAAAACCCTTAATTTTGATCCCCCACTCTATATAAGACGAGCTTTGGTCCCCTCAAAGCTCTACGTCATCATGAGCTTTGAAAATTGCACTAGAATCGGCATTTTTAAACAACTCCCATACCAATGAAATTTAAAAGACAGCATGAATAGCACGTTTTCAGGTTGTGAATAAAGAAAAATTCTGAGAGAATAGTAAAAAAATTACGGATGAGTATATACCAAGCCTAATCTACAGCAACTTTTAATACTAAGTTTAAAATTATATCCTTTGGTTATCAGGTCAAGATATAGTACCAGAGCACTAATATCGACAACTTTATCTCACTATATGATTAAAAGAGAGAAAAACAAGTTTTTATAACCAACCATCACTGGAAAGAAAGTACAATAGTCATAATTTTTCGTAATTTTACTGTCAACATACCTATTCGAAAAAGAAATGCCATGATTTTCACTTTCCGATTGAATTATCCAGTAATGATTCCTTCCCTTTCCTTCCCTCATCGAAGCAAGGTCGTGATAAAGGGCACACGTCTCCAAAATCTCGCTAAAATTGGAGGCCGAATTTATTCAGGAAATTTTTCGCCAATATCGTAGGCAAAATATGAGGGAATGTCTATCGTAAGAATTTTATATCGCCAAACACGTACTTTTCCAAACCCTATACGTTTTAGACCTTTAGAGTAATACATTTTTCTTTCGAAAAATTCCATCCCACAAAAATGAAAAAGCGTGGAGAAAAAAAATGAAATCGCAGCTATTTTTATGGTTTCCATACCGTCAAATCGTGACAAGAATTTTGTTTCTCGTTGCCATAAAACCCAAGTACACCAGATACAAAAATTTTTTAGCCAGCCCTGCTCTTCCCAGTGGGTCCCTTTTTGATAATATTGAGAAAGTTTAATACACCAACTTTGTAATTAACGGTAGATCTTTTTTTTTCTTGAGTATTTTGCAACAGCAAGCCTTCAGTTTATAAAAACGATGGCCGTGCAAAGACACCGTAAAATTGTTTTTTTTATTAATCAACTTCTGTAAAATATTTAAAAATAGAGACTTAAAAAATTAACAGAAACGGTTTGTTTTCAGTTTATTTCATGCACTAACCCATGTGCAAGTCTTTTTGAGTCACTTACCTATACAATGATAATTTAATCGATTATTTTAACTTTGTGACGCTTATCAATATTTTTTTTTATTTCTCATTATATCGTTTTCCTCGTTGTTGTTTTGGCGGTTATTAAATTCTACGCGATGGTGTAATTTATGAGACAGATTGTTTTGATACTTTCATTCGACGATTAGCAATAGGAAATACTCGTAGTACCTAATTGCCTCGAATAGCGGTTTCGGACCAACATAAAATTTGAGCTAAGTAAATAAAAATTATTTCCTGATAGTCTATGTGACTGGTAAAAAATATTTTTTGCAAAATAGACATCTATGCAATGCACCATATCTTCCTATTTAATAATAAAAAATAAAAAACCTAGGACTTCTTGAGTAATATCGGCCAAAAAAACTGAAGCACTTTTAAGGTGATATTGACCTTTGACATTAAAGTCCCTTTACGCTAAAAAGGGATGAAGAGCTGAGTACAGCTACAATTATAGGGCGCATTTTTTGTCGGTACATAATTTCATAATAAATTGAACGCATTTTATCAATACTTTGAAGTGAAAAGTCGCTCTATGTTCATTGTTTATGATTCGAGAGAGATGAAGAAAAACATTCTGTCTAAAATTTTTAAAGCGGTGCGTGACCTTCCTTGGATTCCCCTTCATAGTTACGTCACTATTTTGATTAGATTTTGTTTGTTCGTCTTCATAGTGTTTGGGATACTTCCACCTGTTGATTCCAACTGTACGTTATATATGCTGCTAAATTTTGTTATGAAAAATTTCAAAGCCAATCTTTTTTTTTTATATACCAGTCTAGGCTGTCTTGTCTTATCTCAACATTTAAAGTGAAACACTTTTTTTGAAATATTTCAACGCGGGAAAAATATAGGTACCTAAAAGTATACGTAGATACCTGTTATTATACCTATCTTAAAAATATATTATTTGTAATAACTCTCTTCTTCAGACATTTTTCACGTTTTATAAGAAAAAAAAAAAAAACTATAAATCACGAAGAATACCAGCTGATACGTAGAACGAAAATTAATTTTGAAATGCCGACTTTATTTTTTCGGTTCAGCAAATAAAAACCACGAGAGTCTGGTAAAATACGTATATAGAAGAAATATGGTTTTCCAAAGTACGAGTAAGTTCAATTCGTATGCAAACCATTTTCTTTTTTATTCTGCATTTAGAAACTTTTACCGAAAACTGTTTTACCTACTCACTTCATTTTTTTCGTTCGAGAAACGATCAATCATATTTTATCCATCAACCACCTGTTCTGATATTGGTACTCTAATGCTGAAAATTGAAATTCAAAATAATAGTTTTCCTTTTTTTTATTTTTCTACTTAGCAAATGGATACAATCTTCTTTATCGTCGAATGATTGTAGCTTGAAATTCATGAAAAGAAGAACCACTTTTAAGGAAGCTATGAAAATATTTACCTGTATTGTGAAAATAGAAATGGTCGACAAGAATGATGTTCAAAGATAATTTTGTTAGAAAAATTTTAATTAATAGTCGAATATTTGATTCGAATTTGGGACCAATGTATGTATTAAGGGAATTTGATTGAAATGGGAATCCATAAAATATTTTGTAGAGTAACCTATAGTAGGTCGTCACTCGTATAAACTTATTATGCTCACATTTTAACCGAAAAATTTGAAATTTTTGATGCTCTCGCACAAGAAAATATATCCCAAGCTATAAGTAATAAAAAATTTAATTAGCCAGAAATATAGGTACTTTTTGTACATAAATACAGGCGTATTTGATCTTGTGTTGCAATTGAACTTGAAAGACGCAGATATTTTCCACTCGTAAAATTCGAAGAATAATTTTTTGTACCATAAGTCATAAAAGATTTCTGGTTCATTCTCAATGTTATTAACACAAAAAAATGCTTTCGAGAAACGAAAATCAAGGAAATTGTTCTCAAGAATGCTTTAAACAATGAAAATTCAAGTGAATTATAGCATCAGGAAAGGGAAATTGTCGGAAGATATCAGAGTTCGATTACTTACCTAATGAAAATAATGAAAATGATTGTGAATATATAGGTCAACCAGGTGATTATAAACGTTACTCGTATAAATATAACGGACAAATTAACAAATTATAAATCTTATTCGTTTAAAATATAATAATTCTTATATGGTTTAGTTAAATTAATTTTATAATTTACTTAGTGTGGTAATTCGGAGTAAACCTGCTTTTGTTAGCACCATTTTATTGCAAAATGTATATCAGGTAGAAACCTACAAATTGATCTAGTCCTCAATCTATTTTCACAATCATGACGATTTTTGTTAAAAATATACAGTCATGTAATGGAGACTACCGATTTTCAGTCTAATTTTTTACAAATTCGTTTGTTTTTCCTCATTCTGGTGAAAAAAAGCTGTTTTTACTCTACCTTTGTTCCACTCTAACCTTGAGACGCCGTCTATAAAATGATAGGTATACGGCAGCGAATAGAAAACTGGACATACGAAAATCTGATCACAATGGACACGAACGCCAGTTGCAGCAATTCAATCGTACGGTATGGAATTCGCTGGGCGATTTTCACGCTTCACCGATAGCCTCTTAAGACGTGTGTCCAAACTTCTGTCAGCAATGACCCATGCCTAAGACTAATTGACTTCTCAACTGTGGAAACCTTAGACTTGGATTTAAAATTTTGTCTCCTTCATGTCGAACCCGCATTCAACTTACGTGCATGCATTTATAGGATAAAAATCCACTTTCTTAGGACGTTCACACCCGATGACATCTGTTATGCCCATCTCAGTATAAGCTCCATATCTACCCGAAAAATATGTATCAAATACATTTTATCACCAGAAAATATTTACTGTTCTGTATTATTTCTTCAACAAAAATTCAATGGAATTTGATAATGTTCAGTGGTAAATGAAAATTAATATATCTACCATCGATAAATTACGATAATACGTGCAAATGGTGTTATCCATAATATTGTAGTGGTTTTCCTTCTGTACACGTTTGGTGGAACGTACGCGCACATAATCTAATGTTGGGGTCAGAAATTTTTCGAAAATTGCATGAACGTGACTGAGCAATGTGCAAAGTATGTAGATGCGAGCTGGCGAAGAGAATACCTACATTGAAACATAGTGTTGGTAGACCAAAGAAATATTCATTTGAAAGCTTCTATTTCAAAGTGAATGTCCAACTAAATTGCTTTTTTTCAAAATTGTAATACCGACTGCATCTTTCATTTCTTTTGAACTTCCCTAAAGAATAAAAAAAAGTTCATACATTCTTGAAGACTTCAATTATTTTCACTTTTGGCAAGCTGAAACTCTCATGAAGATATTATAAATACATAGTTCAAAACTGAAAAATCCCAAATTTTCGAACAAAATCCGAGCATATTATTTATTTACGGGTCTGAATTAAGGAATTTTTGTAGTAATTATACTCGTACTTACCTTTATGACCATAATCATCACTTAACTGTACAGAGAGAAATTACTGACAGAAATGAATAAGTATTGTATCAATTATAAACAGAATAGTAACTTTCCTCACCTCAGTTGTAGAAATCACTATTTATTTTGTAAATATTCTAATATTTGTAATAATTTCTGCTACAAATCCTATAATTGTCCCAGTTTTCCCATCCAAATAGTAAAAATTACCATTAAAATTTTTTTCTAAGTGATCAACGTTTATTTTATTCTTTCATCTATAAATTATAATGTTATTCATTCCAAAAGAGAAACATTAAGGGTACGCTCGACAAGAAGCACGAACTATACGCAATTCACCAATACAAATATCGCCTTTTACTTTTTTACTGCCCGTTACTCTTTTTTTTTAAATAATCTTCCGGAAAAATAAACAGAATAGAAATTAATCGTAGACTGCCTACCAGCAATTCAAAGTTTTGTTTTCCGCTCACCTTCACCCTCGTCAAATAATTTAATAATTCACGATGCTGTCTCTTAAGACTCGTCTCATGAAATAATTCACCTCTTCAAATGTTAATGCCGTGCAAAATCGACTATATCAAGTAATTTTCTTCCGTCATTGTTCATGAAAGATTGGATTTAATTCTAAACATTCAATAATTTAATTCTTTTTTTTTGTTAGTAAAATTATTGAAATACGTAATCCATAAAACCTCAGCCGAACAATTATTATGCGTTTTTTTTTTTGTTCTCTCAAAACAGAGAACCGTTATTTGGTTAACCTAATATTGACGATTTTCAGAGATTATACCAGCACAAAAATTTATTTATAACTTTTTTGGTTGAATAAATCGTGCACAGCAGGTATATGCTCATGGCAGGCAACAGGCACTGAAAATGACCATTTACATTCCACTACCTCTCATTCTTGGCCGAAAAAATCCAGCTTTGTTCATATACATAAGTATTATTATTTTTGATTTAATATTTTTATTTTTTATATATTTTGTATGTACCTGTATTTACCTAATCCTCAGTCTGATAATTTCAAGACAAAACTTAAGCTACCGTAAGAGCATAATTCTGCAGAAAGTCATACAACAAAAAAATTAAAATTCATTATATCTATCCATTAATTACCTATCAGTTTTGAATTGGTGCTTTCAATAACTCATAACGTTTTCATATTAAATCATATTTCATGTTACTGCTGATCAGTGACGCACCCAGACATTTACTGAATGATCACCAAAACACGAAAATTCCACGAATAACCCACGCGAGGTGTGGAAAATTATTTATCCAGCCTTTTAAAAATAAATTATGAAGCTCCAGCCACCTTCAGCCCCTCTTGGGTGCGCCACTGGTCCTAATTATGGGATTGGAATCTATCCCCTGAAAAAGATGACTAGTAATTTTCACTATTTTTCAAGAGATAAATGGCCTGGGGCAATACAGAAGATTATAATAAGAATCACAGATGTCATTATTAACTTGGGTACTGAATGATCCAGAATCCCCAGTGATAAAATGAAAGTTACACGGTTCAACCTCATAATTTTGAGGTTTTTTTGTACCAGCTATATATGAATTCAAGAAGAAAAGTCGACCTTTAAATTTTGTACCTACGAAGAAAAAAAAACCTACAACTCGAAACCAAAAGTTGCGATCTTATGCAACGATATCAGGTAAAAGTCGTTATCAATGAACATAATGTAACATTAGTTCAGATCGCAGAAATAAAAGAGAAAATATTATACCTTTTTTTTTCTCTTTATTTTGAAAAATAATATTCATGCGATTTACATGGAGGAGCTGGAAATTTAGTCATGAGTACGTGCTTGATGACCAAGAGTAGCCAATTCTAGCACAATGAAAGAAAAATGAAGAGAGATGCACATAGCAGGCCATTGTGATCTTTTTTTTTTTCTACTGATATTGCTGATGTTATATTGTTGTATATTCTTCTGGTTTATCTCTTGTTACCGGAACCACAGGTGTTAATCAGCTAGTCGTACGTGTGTCATGTGCTGCTAATTTATCCGTTACAAAATTCACTTTCTCTGTGGTCTTCTATCTATATGGTACGAAGCTTTACCAAATTGAGGAAAATAATTATAAAAGGAAATTCACTTACGGTGGGATTTGGTTTCAGAATAGGCAAACGCGATCAAAGATAGCTGTAGATGAGAGCGAGGGCTAAAATGTTAGGGACTGAAACCAGCAGAATAGACAAATACTAGGAAGAAATTTTAATGAAACCTCTTTTTTTTTAATCTCGTTAATTTTGATCACGATTCTTAGCGGTTGAAAAATGGTGGCAGTTGAGAATTTTCATTCGAAAAATATTTTAACGACCCAAAGAGAAATTGAAAGAAAAAGTTTGAGACTAGTTCCGTTTTCATTCTCTTATAACTTTTCGACGAGATGGAATGTCAGAGTGAAAATTTTAAATAATGAATTCATTCAAAAAAATATACGTACCTAAAAAACAACTACTTAATCTTAACATTATAATATTATTATTAATTTTTTTTTTTAGTGAAAACTAATGCTACCGGTATTTCAGATTAAAAATAGGAAATACATATAAGTATAGCCTTAGTCTTCTCCATTTGTTTTATTTGTTAATACAAAAATTAAAAACCTAGATAAGTATTTCTTGATTTTTTCAACTTTCCAAAAGTTTTTGGTTCTGAGATTTTGAATTGCCAGAAATCAAAATTTATAGTAGAAATTACCCCGAAAATAGTAAATGGTATCATCTAAGAAGATATAAAGTACTACAAACACTAAAAATATTTACAATAACTCGTGCATTGTCACTATTTTCCAATAAAAAATAATAGTAAAAATTATACTATTCATTTTTTTTTCAGTGTGAGAAGTACCCGCATGACTCGTGGGTATATGTATAATTCGTAACTCAGCTCTCGTCACCTTCCTTACCCTGCCCCGAAATGTATGTACTTTGAATTTGAACCTATTTAATTTAATAATTTTTTATTTTGTCAATATCTATTACAGCTGAGTTTTACTACAATAATGGCAGGCTTCATAAAAAAACCTTCTAAATTATATTAACGACCTAAATTCGAATCTCATATTCGGTGTAAGTGAATTAGTTTTTTTCTGAATCTCATAGGCAAAGCCAGACCAAGAAAATGAAATGAATATAAAGAAAAGTAGGAATAGAAACTCTTTGAAGTTATTTCAACGAGCGTATTATTCCTATTGATCGTTTGATCGTCAAAATAAAGGGAAAAAATAATGTCACTCAATTAGAATTACTTTTTAACCGTAAACGATCGCATAATGCAACAATGCATGTTCCATTCTTTCTCCCAGATTCTTCGTAAATCGATTATCTTAATAAAGTCTGATGAGAATAACAGACTGCAGAATCATTTGACAAAGACATTTTTCTTTTTTCTGCTCGTACCCTTGACATGTCTTCAAGTGAAAATATAAACTATAGGTACATTATTGTTAATAATGTTATTTGGTCCCAACAAAATCAAATCCCGTGGAAAGTTTTTTGCTGCTATTTTCAATAAGCTTGTTGGTGTAGAGAAACAAAAGAGTAAATTTGGTGGCAGTTGATTGAGACGTTTAATTGAGTTCTGTTCTTAAAACAACCCCACTATGCTGAAGCTCGTAGCCAGGGGAGGTGATTCTGAGGTGCTGAACCACCCTTTTGATTATGCCGAGAACTCCCTTCAGGTATGGAAAATAAGAGAAAAACGTAGGAGAGGATTACTATTTTGCAGTTATTTCTGCAACAAATCTCGAATTGTCCCAATTTTTCTATCCAAATTGTAAAAATTACCATTGAAATTTTTTCCAGTGTAAGATCTCCCATGTTTAGCTGGATCAAATAATCGGAGCAAAATTAGAAACGAGAATTAAATTCGTACTTCCTCATATTTAACCATGAATTTACATACATATTTTCAGTATTCAGAGTGCAAATATAATTCTTTCGACTCTACCTGCTCATGACAGATTTTCTTCTGCCGAAATTTCTCCCGAAAAAACTATATTTTCATCAAGAACGCCTTTTTATTGCCACATAAAATAAATTGTTTATGAATCCAAACACGGAAAAAGTAAAAGAGAAACACACAGACAATATTCAAATTAGCATTCGACTTTACCCTCGTCCCTTCAAAGTTAACGTAATTTCTAGTTTTTAGGCTTCTGTTTAACCTAAACGATTTCAAGCAGATTTTCCTTATTCCATTTTTTTCCTCTCCTTTTCGCTCACTCTCAAATTTTTTGTCTGAAATTATCCTTCCCAAGAAAGTCGTCATTTTCTCTCTTGATTTTTTGCCAGGCAAGGAAATATTTAACTTTTGTTTAGCTCGTTGGTTTTCTTATTATTATGGAAGAAATATACAAAAATAAAAATAGTAATGCTGATAAACAACGTCAATCTTTTCAAAATTGGATATTTTTCCAAGTTAAAAAGATGCAGAAATAATTTTATGCGTATTTCAAGAAAAACACATATTCCATTCCTCTAATATTTTTTTTTTTTGAATCTTAGTCGATTTGAAATGGATGCTATACTATGCGTGTTTCATTAGGAATAAAAAATCACAGAGGTAGGAATATGACGGGAATTTTATTGAACAAGGATTCAGACAGCCTACTCACCAGCATTCTGCCTTTTTAGCTCAAATAAAACACTACTTGAGTGGCTTTTTTTTTCTCTCAGCAAAATAAATATTCAGATTTTCGATTTGCGGTCGAAATGCAAAATCTTCGGACGAAAAAATAGTATTTTTGGAATCGATGACGTCAAGTAAAGGAGCATTTCGTTGACGTCATTATTTGTGCTATGATTTGAATTGACGTTTTATTTTACTGCCTGTCTCGTATAGACCTTACTCGTATAGTTGGAATGTAAGTTAATTCGTGCACGGATGTGGGGATGGAAGTGAACGATTGAAAAGGATCCATTCTTCAAATTGGAAAATATTTATTCCCAGAGGAGAGTGATTTAATTAAACGCGAATTAGTACAAAACGTTACAAGCTATCTTCTCAAATGACATTTTCCATTTGGTTGTCTCAGGAAACGAAATTGATTTTAGATGGTTGAAAATTTATACTGGCGAAATATTGATGAGATGAAAAGTATGAAGCGCTTTTCAGTTATAACTAGGGATCGGATTTATATGAAAACGCATATTTTTTTGTAATTCACATGGAAGGGTGAGAGTCAGATAGTTTTTCGTTTCACGCCATTCTGATTAAAATAAGCCCAACTTGTTTTCACATATTTCGCATATTTGAGGTATATTTGCATAAGTCGACATATTTCACAAAAATTCATGCATATTTCACGAATCACTATTTTCATACTTTAATTTGTGATCTGATCTCTAATGTAGTCATGAATTGTGATGTTAGTATCAAGATTTTATACCAAAACGACATTTTAAAATTAAGAATTACCTACTTAATAAAATTGTTTTCTTGTTTCGTTCATTCAGAAATTGTATCTTAAATTATTAGGTAATTGGTATGAAGGTCAAATTTAGCTTTAGCTCAGTTAGCTGAGTAAAACAATACCAATATTGATATTTCCATATTTTTTGCATATTTTTGAAAAAAATATGCATACTTGAATTTTAAGCGCATATTATAATTATGCACATATTTTCCACTTTTTAGAGCATATAAATCCGATCCCTATTAATGACTGTTTTCGTCTTTTTTTCCCAATCTGGAAAAAAAAGTAGTGCAGGTCTGTTTTTACGAGAAGACTACACAATAAATTTGATTTACTCTCAGTTCAAATTTGCAATGAGGAATAATTATCTTGAAAAGAAAATGTCCTCGAGGCAAAATTTTCTTAGAGCATTATTTTTCTACCTACGCAGTGAAAAAAAAAGAGAAACATACTTACCTTGACTAAAAATTTTATGAAAAAATAAATACCTAGTAATAATACGCAAGAGGAAAATAAAGTCCACTTTTTTCACAACTTATATCCTTTTAAGGTTCAGTTGTACATCCCATACCAAGTGTTTTCTTGCTCATCTGTACTTTAAAAAGTGGACGCATCCCCTTCTTGCATATCACTGTTCAACAGCATATCATACAAAAAAATACTCTCCATCTAATTAGGTACCAAATATTGAGCATATTTTTCTATCTGTCGAAACAAAGACAGAGAAGGGTTGCACGAGCATTTTTTTGTACATTGAACAAACGTGTCAAGTTTTACCAAAGATTTTAATGGACACCATTCATTGTAGCATTTGGATACACCTCAACTTAATGGAAAAATCCATGTAAAAACATCTATGTGTATGCGACAAGTTGCTTTGCGAGTGTCTTATTTCAAATGGACTTCAGTGACCCTGTCACATTGATCACTCATCTCACGATCATGAAGTATGTACTTTAAAATTAACATAATTGCATAGCAATGCAGTTTTGATTCTTAATTTTCATTTCTTCCACAGTCTTCGAGAGTTGCTTTCCATAAAAATAAAATTAATAACACTCTACCAGGTACATAACATCTGTCATGAATAATGCATCGATAATATTATCACCTTTAAGAGGAAAAAATGTTATACGAGTAGATTATGTCGAAAAAAGAAATTTTTGAGAAAAATAAATTTAAAAATTTGTTCTTCAATCAAGTTGTTTTATGAAATCTTTGACCGTTTTTTTTGGCTGCTAAAAAACCAGTCATTGATACGTATACCCGTTTTTAAACAGATTGAATATTTCTATGATCCCAAATATACGTAATAATACTCAAAACAGCAAAACCCTCATTTTTGTGAATTTTTGGACTTACGAGTATCTATCACTTTTTTTCTTCAAAAGTAAAGACGGGTTATTTCTTTCCCCTGGAACTGATTATTTAATGACCGATTTAAGGATTTATCACGTACGAGTATAAATGGCTGTTCGATACAGAGGATACGTCAATAAAATTATTTTTTTACTTCTTACGAATAGTGAATTTCAGATTCATAATTTTTCACTTTAAGGCACACGTTCTGCGGTCGTTATATTTTCTTTTCATTTCTTTCGACTGACCTATCGTATTACTGCATTCTACAACTTGGACAGGATGTACTCACTGTAAGACCCCTCAAAATGTATACATAATGCTTTCACTGTATATAGGTATCTACTCTACCACATGCTCTATGATACCGTTTTTTAATCTCGTAGATATCATGTCACATTAAATCGTCAGTCTTGCACAAATTTCTCACATTTAATTGTCGCGTGTCATTGCAAGTTACAACGCATGATTCATCGATGATGTATTTTTAAGTAATCATGTTCACGCTTTTCCTCTCATTATGCGATTCTCATGAATTGAAATTGTCTTCAACTAACAACTTCCGTGTGAACTGTGAACAGTGTATCGTTCCACATTATGTAATTTTTTGTCACTCGTTAATCGATATTCTCAAATTTGTACAAATTTGCTCTGTTTACTTAATTATCTTATCTTTTTTTTTTCCTATCAAAAAGCAAAGAACTACAACGCGTTTTGGGTCGTTAATTCGTGGCCCAGTCAAATGAACGAGAACTGTGTGGAAAAATCGATTCTGTCTAACTGCATTTTTTTTTACGTAACAGCCCCGGCGCGCTTACAAGTAAAATATATGAAAAACAGGCTTTTCTGATGACAAATTGCCGGATTTGTTTCATTTTTTCCACACAGGTGGCAGGCCCAATCTCGTGGCAATTGTATACAATGGGAAAGAGCTTTTGTAAAAAAAGTAATTTAGTAATTTTAGAAAATATCTGCACCACACAAGAAACATACGTGAATTTTCCTGCGGGGCACAATGAAATAAGGTTAGGTGGTGAAGTTTGATGCTTGTGGAGGGTAAAATTTCTTGTTTACAAAACACATGGTACTTTCTAAAACATAGATACGTGTAGCTACACTTTGACTTTAAAGGATAAAATAGACCTGGCAAGTGGGTGGGGTTTCGAATAAATCTTTGACTTTATTTACCTCGATATCGAACAGGTAGGTTGTTTACATTTTCAACCGGTAGGAAAATGTGTGCCATATGCATACCCAAGGTGACTTATGGTAGCTTTCCAGGTCTATGGATTATAAGACAGCGACAAAAGAGTGTCAATACGTACTGAGCAAAGTAATGAAATTATGCAAGGAAATTTTTGTCGTATTTTTCAAAACTGTTCGATCAAAAGTAATTCAATAAACTGTATCCGTTTGTTTTCATTTCATTTTAACAATATTTCTCCTTTTTTTGAAACTTACTACTTGATAGTTTCTACCTAAGCCAAGTGGAAAAATCATGAACATAAAAGTCGCTATTCTGAATATCCAGTACTTTTCCCAATTCAAACTGCATATTTCCTATTGGTATATCAACTCAGAGGTTCTTCTCAAAAAGAATGTAAACTTTTACAATTTGAATAAGAAAAATTATTATTTCATATTATGTACTATATACTTCAATAATTCTGGATTCAGTTATCATGAGACCAATAAATTCTAGTATCATACTTCAAACTAAAATATATATTCTTCATCTACAGTCATAGTACCAAAGTCGAAAGACGCAACAAGAAACAAACAAAAGAAAACAATAAAAACATAAACACTAGAAAAAATTAATAATTTAGAGGATTATACAAATAAATTGATGGGTGCATATGGCAAATAGTGTTTCATGAAAACAAAACAAAAATTAAACAATAGTAGGAAATTAAGGGAAACGTGGGAAAAAGAAGAGAAAATAGTTGGTGCAGCTGTAAAATTCAGCTAAAAAATAAGGCAAGAAGGTATTCAGAGGCTTACACAATAAACGCCAAGTTTCAGTTAATCACTGGTACTGCATCTTTAATGTGTTAACATCTTTCATGATAATGTACATCATCCACTACAATAATTGAATAATGAAAATTAGAATGATTACGGAAAATTAAAATTGATTAATGAACCACCAAGAGAATTAATCGAGAAATTATTTAAGTATATAAAAACCATCTGATGAGAAGTGACAACGGCGCGCGCCACATTGAAACTCCACATTAATTGTAACTTTTCCGAATTTAACCCCCCTCTCCCCCTCGGTGTAACGAAAACAAAGATGTTAACACATCGAAAAGATGACAAGGGATCTGTAGGTTTCTCTTAGAAAAGTATAGTAAATGTTTCAAATTAGAACCAGTTAAAAAAATTTTCAACTCTCTTACTTGCGTCTATGCCACTGAAACTATCTCCAAAAATGTTTTAATTTCGATTTTTATTCATTAGTTCCCTCGTCAACCACGTAGTAATACAATCTTTCATGTGGCTCAGGAAATTGTGTCGTCGTGTATAAATCGTCATCGTCAAGATCAAAGTACGAATTCGAAATGTCATCATCGTTTTCTACATGCTCTTCCGTTGTCTGCAAATTATTTATTTCCACACCACTGGCTTTCAATGGAGCTACTTGTTTTAGTAATCCGCTAATATGATACACCTAGGAAAACAAGAGGATAAAGAGTAAAAAAAAAAAAATCAAATACATTCACTGAAACTGAAAGCATAATAAAAGAAAAAGAGAAAGAAAAGGAGACTCGAATTTGTTTTACATGAACAAACAAGAATAATTTTTCCAATTGAGAGTAGATATAGTTTACGGTAAAGTAATTAAAACTACCGGTAAAATGTACTTTATCGAGTAGTGAGCAAAAATCCCCTTATTTGTGTCCATGCATTTTATTGACTTTTCCTTTGACACCAAGTTGATATATAATTGCATTTGAAATCGCAATAGAAATAAGAAGTAGAAATTTTTCAAACATGCTGGAAAGTGTAAAAAAGACTTTTCCAATTACATGTTCTAAAAATACAGTCAACTTCGATAAATCAAAATTGAAGGAAAACAATTTCTTTGAATTATACTATGTAAGTACGTAGACAACTGATGCATAAGTTCGAGTTTAGGAAACAGTAACTTTAAGTTAATAGAAGTCTTTATAAAAAATAAAAATAACTAAATCAATTATTTGTTACCTAATATTGCAGGACTCTACTTAAAGGCTATTTATTTAGTAAATTTTTATAAGTTTCGGATGCTTATTATGCAATACAATTTGAGTGATAGAAGTTGAAGAGATAAGATTCTACATGGGCTTATGGGAATGAGTAGGGGAAATGAAAACTACCTATTCTAAATACTACAGTTTTCAGTTTATTGACATTAACATTAGGTATTCTGATTTCTATTAAAGAAATTTGATTGATCGATTTCGAAGGAATGCTCTAGATTTGGATAATTTACTGTTTCCACGAATTTTTAAATTTTTTTCAAACATTCAAATAAGAATATTGTCAATTTTAACTTCAGTCAACATGATTGCAAATAAATTTTTACTGAATGAATATAAGAAAAGTTTAATCAAACTACTTACATCATAATCAGCGCTGAAAGGCTTTTTAATTTCGCTGGTATCACTTTGACATGGCATCTGGGTCTCATAATTGTTAGTGGTGCTCTGTCTGTCACTTTCCTCAAAGTCTGTATAATGAGCAGGTGGTGGTGATATAGCACTGGCTGTCTCATCGTTGCTGCTGCCCTCCGAGTCCGACTTTATTCCTCCATCATTCATCTCCTCAACTCTCAGCACCTTCATCCATTTCCCGGTTCCTGTTTTTGGGTTAATCACATAAAGCAGCGAATCTATCTCAGGGCTTTCTGAACTCGACTTTATAGTAGTACTGAGACTACTGACCGAATGCACCGGGATTCTGCTCTTCAACCTCCATGTTGGCTCCTTGTAATTATTTTTGAAATTCAAATTTGAGCCAGAAGATTTGTTTTTCAGTGCACTTTGTTGTTGACTTCTCAGTGAAGTTAAAGCATCCACATACACTCTGTGATGGTTTTTATTTGCTTTAAGCTTCACCTCGGATGCACTGGGAATGTACTTCACTTCATTAATAGATGGTTTCATCTTCCTTACATGAAATGTATTTGGTTTTGTAATAGGTTTATTTTGGTCATGGATTGATTCAACAACTTCCCCGCTACTGATATCAGTATGTTCTAAAATACTGGTCAACTCTTCGTTAAACGTTTGCATTATTCTTGGATCAGGAGTAGTATCCGTCATCTCAGGAGCCAGCAAAGACTCTGAAGAGCTTACTAATTCAAAACTATTGGGCCAGACCTTCTGCTTTTTTTTCTTAGCTTTATCCACGTTCTCTCGATTCAAGAAGCCACCAACAAATAGCACCTTGCTGACTCGTTTATCTGCTGGATCCAACTCATTGGACGAATCAGTTTCGTCTCTAGGAGAACGCTTATACAATTTAAAGGTTTTTGGTTGAGCCAGAGAGTCAATCCATTGTCGAACTGAGCTCCTTGCAAAATTCTGGTCATTATTTTCAGGCACAGCACGCTTAAACTGGTTGGTAACTTTGGTAGTTTTGCTCCTCAGCAAGCTCTTTGGTACTAGTTCGTAGTCATCTTGGCTGTCCACACTTTCGATGACAATTCCAGCAGCTGTGCCTTGGTCCAAATCGATATCATCATCAATAGTACGAGCATGTTCGCTCTTTGGATCGAATATTTCTGGAAATCCTACAGATTCCTCTTTGAAAAATGGATTATCCAGAGGGTCAGAGCCAAAAAACTTTATTTTCAAACAAGAAATTTTATCGCCCAATGTAATACGTGGCAGTTTAGGTTGTGGATTGTAGGCCCATTTGCCATCTTCTCTTTGTGGTACAATTCTATGAGGTGGCGTCGGCTCTACACAATCAATATTGTTCCTTGATTCATAAAATGTCATTCGACCAACTTGTTTCTTAGGTATTTCCATAGGATTTGATACATATCTCAGGACTGAGTACTTTGAGATACCATCTGGTCGAACTGTCTTATAAAATGGGTACTTTTGGACGTTGACTGAAATCTCAGTGGTGGTGCCATCTAACACCATTTTTATCAACTCCTTATCTTCGTAATTTACATTTCGTTTTAGTCTGTGGCCGGTGTCATTTTTCAGGTGGTTTGATAAAGTAGAAAGTCTGTCGTGATAATTTAATGGTAACTGACTTCTACCATTATTTTCTGGAGCTGAAAAATGGGCCAAAGTTAGTCTCTCCACATATTTAGCCGAAGAAGAATAATCTTGCGGATACACAATAATTGGCTGCGGGTGGATATCATTTCGTTTGGACACCTTAGTCAGGTGCGTGATAGTGCCATTTTTCACACTGCTCACTATGATATCTCTTTTAGTAGTTGTATTCACTGTTGCTTCCTCTGGTTCTGGTTGAAGGAAATTTGTTGTCTCGCGTGACAAATGAGGATGTCTGAACAGGAATTTGTCACGTTCTTCAGAAAATAGCTTGTTAAAGTGGTCGTTCATCTCTTTGAGACTGCTGGTAGTCGACTCTACAGGAGTAGTATTATTCATTCGTTGAAAAATGGCATATCGATTGCTAGATAAAGTTTCTACATCGCTACTGTCTGAAAATATGGGCGTTGTAGAAGCTGGACTTGAGCTTCTGTGGAATGCAGGTTTAAAAGAAGGACGGGAAGAAAATGCTGATCTGATATCTGAAGAGTGAGCAGTTATAATATCATATGGGTACGAAGTTTTCAGTTCCATTCGAGGAGTGACATAGTCTACGGAGGTAATGGATGGTCTGGATATGGTTGAATGAGCATAGGGTGCCATTTGTGGTATCATCGCCATGTAACTAGCAGGTGTGACTCCACCATAGCCTTTCAGTTTATATGATGACTCAGCAACATCGTGGATATCAAATCGACTAGGATTATCAAATAATGGGAAGGGATTTTTGAGAGGCCGAGATCGTAGTGGTGGTGAAAATGTACTATGCTGTATAGAGTAGCTGGTAGCTATGGTTTTCGGTGAGTCTACTATCCGAATAGGTGATACTCTTTTACTCGGACTGATCTCAGCTGAGTTATCACTTTCTCGAACCTTTATCTCAATAGGAGCTGACCCACGGTGCTCATATCCGTGAATATCGTAAATATCTTTAGGGGTTATTGGAATCCAAGGTGCTTTATCTGGCTCTCCAAAGGCGAAAGCTGGATTTTTACGAACTTTTTCCTCCTTAAAATCGACTAAGGTGGCTTTTTCTGGTGAAAACTTAGTCTTGAAACGCCATTTTTCTTGAATTCGAACCTTGGGCTCAGCACTCTGAGAAATTTCAGTACTGTCCACAATTTTGTATGGAAAATTAGTAGGTTTGATGTGGGTATCTGCAAATTTTCGTCGATCATGAGCGAGCAAATTAGAATTCTCGATTAAAGAATATGGAAATGCTTTTGATTTGGTGAGAAACTTGCTGAAGTCAGCTGGTTTTGCTTCAGATGTTGCAGATTTATGAATTTTATTTGCATCTAAATCATCTGCAAACTTGCTGGCAGTCTCATACACTTTGTACTGTGGTATCCTTTGTGTGCTTTCTTTTTCATGCATATATCTGATGTTACTGGTCTTGGATGCCAGTGGATATTCAGTTGTAATGACGTTACTGAAGTCTTTGAAATTCTGAAACGGATTTTCAAATTTGTACCCATCCGTACCAATTCGAGGGACAAATGGCATTTTACCTATAGATCCAAATGGTTTCTTTAGTGACGAACCTTTTATATACGGGGGTACTGGACGATACGTAGTGGGCTTGATATCGAGTTCAGTTATGTACTTCTTAGTGACATGGAATTTTGACTCTTCCATCACTTTTCGATGTGAAGGTGTTGATGCCTCAGTGAAGGCTGGTTTAGTTGGTTTTGGTTGACGACGTCGACTGACAGCAGCAAGTCGATCTGCAGGTCTTCTGTCACCATCTGGGGCTTTGTTGGATGAAGATGGTTTTGAGAATCGTTTATTTGGGGGTGGGTTTATTCTGGACCATGGAACACGCGTTTTGGGACGTTTGTTGCGTCGATTATCGAAATGATTTCGCTCAGTGGTGGTTTGGGAAACAGAATGACTAGAATCTGTGGAATTGAATGGGCCGACATTAACAATTTCAGCCTGCTCGGTAGATTGATCGCTGGAACGCTCAATATCAGTCTTATCCTCTCTGGGAATATATTTTTTTTCATGCTTTTCACCAGCCTTCTTGTAGCCACCATGGTCGTAGGCAGCATCTTCATAGCCTTGCTCTTCGTAAACCTGTAAAAAGTAAACATGAATCATATTAAAACTGAATAATTTAAAACCTTGGATTCCTTTGAGACTGAGGTAGCCAGGTTGCCAGAAGTGGAGTGGTCTTACTTAACCTTCTTTCTCAGAAGTTCCACCTAAGTAGTTTTTTTAACCAAAATCAGAACTAATTTTAAGAACTGAGTATTTCTACCTGTTTTACGGAATGCAAATCCTGTATGAAACTCTCACCAGGTAATATCGCGTTATACTATGTAGAGTATCTACTTTATAGTTATTACGTTATGGAAAACAATTCAACTGAATAGAACATAGCTTATTATACAATACGAAATTAGTAATTCGCTACAAGTTTTTATCCTTTTATGAATAGTATAACTAATAGCCAAGACGCACTTTTATTTCATTTCCTATTCATTTACGAGTAATGCATAGGCATTTTCATTTTTTCCAGAAAAACCGCCGTTTTTTTACCTATTAAGATGTTATCCTCGGTCAATTAAATATCTTCTATTCTCTCGGGTTAACTGATCAATTACCAATTTGGTAGAGTTTTATCTTCATACTATGTTGAAAATTAGTCATATACAGGCTCAAGAAAATGTAATGAATTACGCTTACTGTGGCTTATCCATTTCTATTACCACTCATTCGGTTAAAAAAAATTAATTAAATTACGCCGATACAGAAAATCATTGCAAGAAAGATATGATAATTTAAAATAGTGTTTTGCGAGTTCATTATTTTCTTCAGAGTATCCCAAGTCGCCTTGTAAAGCGGAGAAAATCAAGAGTTTTCAGGTGCCTCTACAAAATGTATTTTTACACAAAATGTAAAAAACAGTTTTACTCTGTTTTCGTGCGAAAGACGAAAAACGTTTTTGGTGCAGTAGAAGCTCATGATTTTAGTTTATTTGAAAGAAGATATACTTATTCTACTTTTTTTCATGTAGATTTTTATTAGGTAATTTTAATAAGTTTTCCATTTTTGAAATTTGCAGCAGTTTTCCTGGACTTTGCAGTAAGCAGAAAGAATTCAAAAATCAAAAACTTTGAAGTTTTATACAAAAATCAGGAATGCATAAAAAAAATATATCATCAGTGAGAAGTGAAGTATAATGTGTTGATGGGAGGACATTTTGGGCCAAGTTTTACAAACTTTTACCAATTTTTGCCAACTCCTGCCAACTTTGGCCAAATTCTATCAATAATACAATCATTCTCTTGAAATTAAACGAAACTGGTAAAAAATTTCCAAAAAGGCAGAGGAAGTCATCCTTATATATTTTTAGTCGGGTAAAATCATTGCCGATAATCTACCTCGAACATAAAATTAGTATTAGCTCTTCTTAGAACTTTTAAATCAAAAACGTAATTTAATCGACAAATTAATGTACCTACGCGAATGTAATAATTTTTACCTTCTGGCCGTTTATATTCTTCAAGCTGGAGTTAATTATCTCAACAGAAAAAAAAAATTAAAAGTACGTGTGTGCGGTTTTAACGCTTACCGAACACGGATTTTTTCTATAATACACGAACCTGTTCGAAAAAGTTTTTCTTTTATCTTTGACTATGTGCCTAACCTGATCCGGCTAAAAGTCACGCTTTACTGGAATAGCTACACAGAAACCACCGATTGCTCCAGTTTGTCGGTATTAATATTTGCAGAAAGAATGAAACCAAAATGTTTTGTTTTGATTTTGAGTACCAATTAAGAAATTCAGGTGAACAAATTTAAATGATATATGGGTAAGTCCAAAGAGAATTCAATACGTTTCAAGTACCTTTTGATTGGCCTACCTCGCAGTGCTCAGTGAAGGTTCATCTGTGTGCATGTATATAAGATATGTATCTACTCGTACACTGGTCAAGCTTGTAATAAAAAGCATTTACTCGAGTTTAATGCGTGTTTACTGCGTTCCACAAACCCAAATGCATTCGAAAGTCATAACAGACTGTATTTCATTTCAATTATAATAGCTTCAGTTCAGTTTTATTTTCAACACTTACACGTAATTTAGTATCTAGATATTTGCTTGTAGCCAGAAAATAAGTTTTATCAATTATTGTATATTTTGAAATACTGTCAAATCATAATTTGACATCGAGATACACGATTAGTGAATCTAACACATGCTAAAAAGGTCTTAGCTTACAGTCAAATCAGATCTGACTGTTTCAAAAGTATAACCCCTGAGCTCGAATCCCTCATGTATACTTTCCATTGACAAAGATTATTTAATCCAAAATCTAAGTTTACTCGTATTCTGCCAAAAAAGTTGGAAAATCTGGCTATGGTGGTATTTTCCTTAACATGTGTTTTTTTATTAGCATGGTTCGTGTCTCAGATTGGTGGTCATTTCAAGAAAATCATTAACCAGAATATAATTTTAAAAATTGGTCGCTTTATTGAGTAATACTCAAATTGGCCGAAGACTTGACTCCAAGTAGACATCCTATGATGGGTAGAGATGGAGTAAACTCTAAAGATCAAGTAGAAGTTTTGAAAACAACAGACTCTATTTCAACCCATAGGCCGAAAAATCTAAAAAGAATTATTCAAGACTTTTTCAAGTGAAATGACTTTAAAAGTGACTTTTTTTCACAATGAAGAACTGAATGAGTAGAATACTAGAATAAAAAGCATATAAAAAACGGTTCCTTCTTTTTTCCTTCCTTAATTTAAAAAATTCGTCCCAAGAATAAATTCGCACCTTTGGAAAAAATTCTGAGAATTGAGCTAAAGGTTTTAATTAAAAATAAGTTACAATTTTTCATTTAATTTTCAAGTGAAAATATGTACAAGTATCACATTTGTTGTGCACCTACGTACACTTTTTACATCTGCGTAAAGTATCTTTATCCGTCCTATTTTCTAACAGGAAAAAACTTTTGAATTCGAAAATTTTAGAATTTCAGCTTTCAAAATAAAATTAGCTAACCAAAGCTCATCTGCAGTAATAGAGGAAGGTACAGTAACTTGGTTTTATCTCTCTCACTGCTGGAGAAAGTTGTGATTGACATACATTTCAATCACTGAAATTGTGGAAAATTTTTATTTCTGTAATTTTTCAATGCCAAAGTCAAGGTTAGTGCAATTTCAATATACCTTACCCAAAAAAAGTTCCAGTTTGGAGGAAAAGTAAACCAAGCTACTGTATATTATACGTATAACTTCTTATAAGCTGTTTAAAGACAAGTTTTATTTGAGCAACGTCTTATAGCCATAGGAATTTCAAGTTCAAATTGTGGGTAGGTGTAAAAATTTGGGTTGAAATCCAACAAATTAATGACCTGTTACTTTGAGAATTTTGTGGAATACGTAAAAGCTCTTCACAAAATTAAATTATCTCCATCCCAACCGATAACTAGTTTTTAAAATTTTTTCCGATAGTTCACTCAAATCAGAACATACCTCACATAATCCCAATTCAAGTCTGAAAATTTGTTTTCATTTCATTTATAACCATAACTTAAAGCTGATTGCAATTAGCACTGCAAATATTCGTCACCTTCATCTCACCTCTTGGGTTTTCTTCTGCGAAATGACCTCTCGCAGCCTAGGCGCATTCAACACATCCTCAGCAGTCTCTGCTTCGGCCAGAGCAGCGCTTCTCGGCAAATGCACCTCCTTATCGGATCTGCGCACTTGGACGTACGTCTGCTTCGGAATGAATCCCAACTCGATATTCGACTTGGGCGGCGGAGTGGCCAGGTCGCCAATAATCTTCACCTTGGCCGGCACATCCTTCGGTATCTCATGGTCACTCACGTAATTACGTACTCGCTGCTCGTCGTGATCGATCATCGTCTTGGAGAACTTGTCGGTCACCTGGTAGCCATCCTCAGCCGAGTCACCTGTTGCCTCGATCTTGAATGAATCGTCGTCGAGCCCACCGGCCACCCCCGCATCTGTGGTCGTCAAAGGTTGCACAGTAACACCAAACACACAACACGTACCCAAAGCCAACATTATAAACGCGAACAGCAGCCATTTTCGAAACGAATTAATCAACTTTTTCATATTCCTTTAGAATGCAGCCCACCGAGTAAAAGCAGAAAGCAAAAGCCCACTCGCAATCACATCACCGAAAATTTCTCTAACATTTCGGATAAAATTTAAATTTTGAAGAAAAAATCACTTTTCGATACGTTTCCACGCACTTACTAAGGACTTACTCCATTTTGTCGTCTGGAGTCGGGCAGCGCGCACACGATGACCAAGAAAACTGATGCAGAATTCTACAGGTCGGTTCCGCCGCCAGACACTTTTACTATGAGACAGAGTGAGAAAGAGAGCCACAGGCAAAAATGAACGAAAAAGACCTTTCACTTTATCTGTGCAGAACGCTAGACGTGCTATCGACACACCAGTGGAAAACAAATAATATCCAGTAATGTGGAAAATGTAGCGGAACGCTTTGACAATACTGACAAAAAGAATAAAAAATGTACAATAAATTGCTAGGAGAAAAAATAAAATTCAATTAATTTTTCTAACGTCTGCACGTGCGCTCTTGAGGCACTCAAATCTCGCACTTCTTTGGCTGGGCTTGCAGAATTTAGCCAAGACGTGTGGTCAGTTTGGTCACCCAATTCATTGGATGATTGATTTTCGTCTTTCTGGATGACTCGAAACGGTTGCGGCCAAAGATACCGAGAACTATAATGTCGGTTTTCTAAGGCGATAGAAGAGCATTGAGAGAGAGAACGAGAAAGTATTTGTACCACCGAAAGCTTCATTGAAATGAATGTTGCTAACTGCAAGGCGGAAATGCCGTAATTATATTGGTTTCGAAAATTACTGCATCGATTTTTTGGGAAACTGGGAAAGTACTGGAAACACGTTCAGTTTCGTGACTCCAGTGCGTCACACGCCAATGAAATTCGGTCAGTTAACATATAGAAAATTTTTCTTTTGTAGAACTCTATGTAAACTAAAATCAAAATTTCTTGTGTTTGCCAGAGTGATTTATTCTTCGATGCTTATTTTAATGGTATACAAATATGGTGTACCTATAGTATTATATACGTATATACTCGTATGTACCTACAGGGTGATTCAAATTTCGACGAACCATAGGAAAAGAGAATTCGGTGCATCGAAATTTCACTCACCTTTCAATATTCGCCAGAGCCATAGCTAGGTGGCTGGGGAACTATTCCCCTCCAAAGACAGCTGTTTGCCCTTCTCCAAAACAAAATTTTCCCTCGAGCAGCGGAGGAAAGGGGTCCGTTTCGCCCCCTAGGCTTTTGATTTACCTCCCACTGGAATTCGATTTGCTCACCCATACATTTTGCACTAGCTAAGTAACGTGGCCAAAAAAAGTTTTTGAGGGTAAAGGGTTATTCATTGCATAGATACAGCTAAAATTACCTGTTATTGTATCCGCAGGAAGTAAGACCTACAATGCGAGAACAAAATTGGAGCAATGAAGAAAAAATTAGGGCGTAAAAAAAATTGCTGGGAGGGAGAAGAGGAGGAATGGGGCACTAACTTATGAAAAAGCGGTACCAAAACACGTCTCTGCGGAGGCACCTCAAACCTTTTACGCACCCTTACCAAATTCTGCTTACTTTTGCCAACTTTGGCCACTTAACCATCAATAATGGAACGTCCTTGCCTCATATCGTCTACAGTTTCAGGGCTGCTGAATTCAAATCTGCAGTCAGATTGTATTTATAGCAGCAACTCATTCTTGTGGCTGAAAATGGCTAAAAACTGATTCGTCCATTTCAGCACGACCATCTGAATGAGCTCTTCGAGGAAGAGTGGTTTGAAGCAGTGACTGAATGTCGTCTCCCAAAAACGGAAAAATGGAAGGCTTAGTTATGTCCGAGAAAATAATTTTTGAGAAAAACGATCGTTAATAAGTTTTCTATCCCATAAAGTTAATATTATGTGAAACTTTTTTATTAGATGCTTTTATTTAACTTCAACATAGAGCAGAGATTAGACTTTGTATAATAATCTGGAGAGCGCAGAATAAAAAAAGTTGGATTATTAGATTTTAAAAACATTAAAGGGGAGTGTGAAATAATAAAAGCATTAACCTGAAAAAATTTTTAATGCTTTTTTCTTTTTGCTGCTATGGATCGTTAATATGCATTCTAAGGCCAGTAATAAAAAAAAATTAATAGTGAATTTTATGATACTCAGAAAATCAATTAATAAAAATTCTAATCTATGAGAGGTGAGCAACAGAAGGACCTTAATATCAAAAACGCAATTTTTCAGAACATTATATTTTCAAAAAATTATGCATTTTCTCGTCATAAATGATATTTTTAGTTGCTCTAGGATTAAAAAAAAATTTTTCCAACTACACCTTTTCAAAGAGCTCGTTTTCATCAATCAAAATTTACCATGAAAACAAAAATTCTAATACTGTGGTCTTTTTTCGAGACACTACATTTTTGAAAATTCTGGACTTACCACCTTCCCCCTTCAAGATGACGATGGTAGACTGTGTTTGTTTTCTAAAATTGTTCTACGAATTCTTGGAAAAAATTCACCAAGCGTAACCAATATAGGCGTGATAAACAATTTACACAAATTCGTGAAGTATTTTACATCTTCACATGCCATATAAATAAAATTTTATTACTTACATACAATTTCGTAAAAATCACTATACTTTTTTTTTTTTTTTTAAATTAGTTAAATGCCTTAGTGAGCAAACAACACGTTTGTCTCATGAGAGAAGAGGAAACAATTTTTTTTTTTTTCAGGGCATAGATCTGGGTCCTTCAGTCATGGGTAACCAGTCGTCGACTGAATCAGATCGATCTATAGGCACTGACGGTGTGGATCTAAAGAAATCGATTATTGGATGGTAATTATAGTTGACTCTATGAGATGGAGTTGTGCTTTCTGTCTCTGGATTCTCGACGTAAGTTCCTTTACCAGGCACATAAACCCCTCTGCAAAAAAAAAATAATAATTAAAAAATAATTATAAGCTGTGATTTAAGAAGATACTCATCAAAATGACATCATTTTTATAGCATGTGTAGCTAACACTAACTTGACTGAAGTATTTTTTACGCTAGCTCTTCTAATTGCGTTATCATTAGGAGAGTATCTGACAGGTACTTGGTATTCAGTTGCTTCGTGATGTAACGGTAAAATGGCTGGTGGCCTTCTGGGTCTGTTGAATGACTCTCGTTTTGGATTGTACGGTATATTCGGTTTTAATTTTGGCTTCTGTAAACAGTGATGACAAAAAATAGTCTAACCTCATAAAGAAATTACTGGAAGATACTTGGACGAAGTTTTTTTGTTTTTTTTTTTTGAAATGTACTATTGAAAATTTTAGGTTATTTCGAACTGACTTCTTTCCAAAACTGGTCGATTCCAATAGTAAGCTAAAGCCAAAAAAGTATTTGAAAAAAATGTTCTAATAACCTGCAGTATACCTTTAAACCTATAATAAGACTTGAGAATTTAATTCCAACATAATTATAATTCATCTCTCACCTATTCCTCACAGATTTGTGAAACAATTAAATTTTTCAATTCGCTATTTTCTTGTAGTGGAAATCAAAGCTCACAAAATGAAGAATTAATCATTTAACCACTGGCGCAACGACCTTTCGTTTTAAGAAGCCAGGAAGGCCTGGAAAGATCGATCAAGAAAAGAAATGGAATCATCTACATTTCCAAAATGGAACCCCTCGCTCCCACTAACCCTTTCAAAAGGTTTCTGGTACTAATCAATACATTTTTCACTTGGTTTTTAAAATAAATATTTTCTCCAGCTATTGCAATTTATCGTTCATTTCTATAACAAACTTAGTCAGTGGAGGGGGCAGAAGTGAGTACGTACTTCAAGGTGCCAATAAGTTAGATTTTTGAAGACGGCAAAACCTTTTAGATGTGACATAGTCAAACGAAAATTATTCAGGTTATCACAACCTTAGGGTGAAGGTTTTAATTCATATATACGTTGACTCGAATTAGATATCCCTGCATAAATTTCAATCTCTCTAGGATTATATTCTATTTTTATATTTTAACAAAATGTCAAGTACATTATGAAATGAAACACTTTGTACATAATATAAAATTTCTCATCTTGTTGAGCACTGACTTCAAGGTTATTTTACCTAGGAAAGTGATGTACGTTGTATAATCAAGTAGGTACATACGTATTTTCCTCTGTAGACTTCATAGCTGACAGAAGAATTTTCGAGAATTAATTTATTCGATCTCATTTTGTGTAATGGACGTATACAGGGTCGGATTTAGGAGTTGAAAAAGGTGTGGAAAAAGTGGTGGAGACCCGTTTCAAGAGGGATAGGGGGTCAGTTACCAAATTTTTCAAACATTTTTTTAAAATGAAATGTTTATTTCATTTTCTTTTTTTTAGTTTTATGACGAGTAGTGGAGGCCCTTTGTTGATGGAGGCCTGTGGACACTGTCCACACTGTCCACTCTCTAAATCCGGCCCTGGACGTATATCACCTACATCGGTGGGCATAGTAGACTTGAACAGTCAGGTTCTAAGTTTCAGAGCTGAAATTCAAACTAGAAAACCAGTCGAACCATAACGGATAATCTTATTTGTAGTTTTCTAGAAGAGAGACGACAGATATTCTCCAAAAATTAATTTGTTTCTATTTTTTCTGAACGAATAACATAGATATCTAAATAACTGCATTATTTTTACTTTCCAACTAAATATTTTCAGTCAACTACCCATTTCTGTATTTATATTTGAAGCTTATACAGTTCTTAGTTGCGGTTTTTACAAATGTTACGTTTAGTTTTAAAGTTTTAAATTTTGATGTGCTTGGTCTGAAAGTTGCGGTTTTTCGATTGAAAGATAAAGTAAAAGACAAAATAAAACAATGTGGGCTTAAAATAATCAGTCATATCAGATTATCTCGGTTACAGACTATAGTTCATTCAGAAATTTTCTACTTTTTCAATGCTTTTATTTTACTCACTAGCTAAATACATTTAAGCATCAGTAAACTCATTATAGTCTCATTTCAGCATACGATTTTGCAATTTCGAGATTTTTCATCGAGTTCATCATTTTATAAAGAAATGTGTAAATCGTTCCCTAACAAAACTATCTTCAAATGGAATTACTTGATGTCTTAATCCAGGTTTGGTTACAGCCGTGAGAAAGACACTAGGTTCTTCGGCAATCACATTTTCTTGAATACCAGCATCTGGCTTCTGCGAAAGCTTTTTAGTGCTTGTAAATGGTGAAACATTTTGAAGTTGACACGCACAGCATGTAGGAATCTGTATACAAAGAATAAGTTGAAAACAAAATAACATCAAACCAAAAACCCAAACAAAATTTAAAACAATTGAAAAATTTACCTTAAATAAATCTAATGAAAGTCCGGATTTTTCATCCCATGTCAATAATCTATGATAATTATAAATTTGAGAACATCTTGATTTAACATTTTCAGTAACATATGAACATGTTTTATCGACATGGCTGAAAAAAAAAAAGTATATCAAGATTAGTTTCTGTACTTTAGAGTACATCAAAGACGTGGAAAATTTACAAGGTAGCTGAAGCTGAACTATCCAAGTCCAAAAATCATGATTTCATTGTGATATGTGCCGATTACTAATTTAGATAGGTACGTAGATTATCCATGATACCAGAGGTTTTAGCATAAATTGTCGAATACAAGATTTAAGGGTGACACGACGATGAAAATTACCTTAAATTTCATTGTTATTTATTTTATTACTTTTCTCATGCTGCCAACCAATCTATTGTAGGCAACTTTTCCAACACACGTGTATTTTTTTTTGTATCCAGTTGCAAGTTTAGCACGACTAAAATACTGTACCTAAGTTTACCACTTCGGATAATAAGTCTATTATCAGCCAATTTAGAACGATAAAGCGTAACAAATATGACAAAATTCGTTTTCTAACTCAGCACTGGCTTTCAAAAATCGCCCCTTAGGTACATAGTGTCTATGTTCTAAAGAATGAAAAACATTTACAGAATTTACATTTTGCATTAATAAAAAAGTGATTTTTTGGACTTGAGAAAACTTTTTGGTCAGATTTAAATCACTTTGATAACTTGAAATAAAAACAAAATTCAACCTCAAATCTATTAAAAAGTCTATTACAACTTACAGACACGTTTCTATTCTTACAGTTTGAGTGTACTGCTCCGTATTTACAACATATTTCCAATTCCCATTTAATGATTTCGCTTTTTTAGGTCTAGCGTATTTCACTTTTGAGGAACATAACTGTAAATTTTGATTATCTTCGTTGCCGTAACGCCTGAAATTCAACAAGAAAATATTACTAGAGGAAAAAAATTTCGGAAAAATTGGATGCATGTGAAATTTTAATCCCTATGAATTTTATTTCGTGAATGAATTTCATAACTCAATCTCCATATAAAAATACGTATCAGTCAATTTTTACAATTTCATCAGAAACTTAACATCGCATCGTGTAGGCTTAACGAATTTATGCGGGTGTTATATAGTTATCTATATAAAAAAACAAGTGTTCTCTTGACTTTGAAATTGATTCACAATAAGTATATTGTTCAAACTCTATATCGAGTGGAAATAATATGCATTTTGATTTTTACTCATTTATGTTCTTGCACGAATTTATAAATCTTATAGAGGCACTCGCACATAGGTACCTATACACAAATTGATACCTACATAAAAATGGAAATAAAAAAAAATAAAAAAAAAAATTCAAATGAATAAACTGAGAATGAAAATGAAGCTATAGAAACGTCGATCAAAATGTGAAATATAACCATTAAATGCATGAGCGAAAGAGCAAGTTAAGCTTGCTCAGTATTATGTTGAAAATTGATCAAACTTCAGACACTTTGTATACATTTTTTAAGAAAGTCAAACAAGTGAAAAATATTTACCATTCAGAAATACTCGTAATTTTATGAAAATGAAACCGTTTATGACTTCTCCTAATGAAATAAATTTTAATTTTAAAAATCAAAAGAAAATTAATTACTTAACCGACAAAACAAATGGGAAGTAGTACATACCATATTTTTTTAAATACCACCAATAATTCAAGAAATAATTGCATTAAACAAAATTATAAACTGGTACGTAATACTTTTTTACGATGAAGTAAGCCTTAGGTAAATTAATAATTAAATATGTAATTCATTTTTTTAGATGTAAATATACGTGTTCATAAATTACTATCACAATGCAAATATTAATGCTGTTTTTTTGTCGACGAAATCAGTGGAAAAAAAAGTGGGACAGTAATAATTGTAAGAAAACTCTCATTTTCTAACTGAAACTTATGTATTTCAGTTCGAAGTCTTAAAGCGAAAAAAGTTGTTAATGTGTTAGAAAACTTGCCAAACCAACCATTAAAAACACTTAGTTAAACAAAGAAATATATTTTATAATGCATCCCAAGATACACATCACTGATTTTACATATAATCATTTTAAAATGTTTTTAAATTTCTAAATCCATGCTCACGATTTTAACCTTGTTATTGAGTTCTTATTTCAGAATAAATACATGTCCTACTATGTTTGCTGTCTGCTCTCTTTGCGACTTTCGCTGTCTTTTCTCGCTACACTCAACTTCTGAAATTATTTTTCCCTTAATTTCGAAGAATTTATAGGTACACTTCGTTCTAAATACTTCTCACGAGACAAAATTTTTGTCTAATTATATTTCGGACTACCTACTGGTTAGGAAACATTTATCTAATTTTTTCCAATAGATATCACATTTACTTTCTCAATGTACAAGAAAATGATTTTTTTTTCAGAAAGACCATGTTAAGTATCTATATTTTTTAGAACCCGAACAAGAATTTCGAGACAAAGAACTAGCTCAAGGCATTAATTACTATTATAATCGACCAAAAAGAATATCCTGTGGACACGAACACCGACCGAGATTTTCATGTTCGACACATTTTCGAGTTCATTTTTTTTTTTTGTGAAGCAGATTTGTATTTTATTTCTTCACATCATTATCAATCATTAGGATGGCATCCGTGAGTTCTGCCTGTGACTCGTAGGTGATTACATTAATAGCTAGGTTATCCTACAATTTTGATTCTTCATAATAGCACCGAGAAACTAGGACTCGGTACTTATAAATTATATACACCCGGCAGGGTAATTAATTATAAACATTTCCCACACAGAGCAAGTGCTAACAATAGGTGTACTGCATGCCCATGCACTATGTGTTTCTACCCACCTGTCTATTTCCGGATTATCGACTGTCACATTCGAGACAGAGTCCTCCAGCAGTGCGCGAAAGACATGTTTTTGCTCCAGATTCTTGATACTGGTTACAATGTCTCTGCTGTAACACAAAATAGGTATAAATAAGTTAATTATAATTAGCATAAATGCTAAGTATTTCTGAGAAATTTTGCTTCCAACACTGACAACTTTGGCCCACAGACTGTTCCTTAAATTTTGAATTGAGAGCTGTAAGTTTTTTATACGTTTCACTTGAATTCACGTTTTATCCTAATCAAACCTGAATTTCAATCGCTCAAATAAAATTACAACAATTTTATCGTTTCCAACTTTTTTGATTTAAAATGAAAGTGTAACTGTTGAGGACTACCAACCCATTCTAATCAAAAATTAGTTGCTTTCTTTTGATTGGTTACTAAATTTTCCATTATTGAGAAGATTTTTGAAAATTTAATGATGTTGAAAATTTCAATTTCTCAAATGAGTATTATGTAAAATGTCATTTTTTGTTGTTTTAAGTTTTTTTCATTAAAAATTAAGAAAAAGTTTAACCACATCAATAATTTGCGCTATTATTTCAAATTGGTGTTCGAACAGTTTTTCCGAGGTGTGAGTAATGCATATAGAAGATGAAAGACGAAATCAAGAATGAGGAGTTAGGTGAGATTGCTTGATTTAGATTTTAATCAAATAGTTTTCATTTTGATTATTACATTTCTCTTATAACGTTCAGGATTCTTCCGCCAGTTGTTATCAAGTGCGGAGGAGACCCTCCGTATTTTAGTATAAAAAATTAAGAAATCGTTTGAATTTCGTATAATGAATAGAACATTACAATTCAATCACCATTAATAGTAAGGTGTTTTAATTATAAACTGTCCTTTGTTACTGTGAAGAAAATACTTGGAAAATTTTATAATGAATCCAATTAGGAAATCATATTTTTACTTCGTCTTTTTTTTTTTCTTATTTGCTCAAATAACTTGAAAATATTAAAACAAAGTTGGTACTCGTTTTCATTTTAAAAATTTCGAAATATTTTTAATGATGCATAGAAATGGGCAAGCTATATATAAGGACTTAATAATTTCAGTTACTTTCAAAATTTGAGGTTAATATGTCATCGTCTTTTTTTTTCTCATATTATACTTATTTTTTTCTTAATTCTTTTTAACAATGACCTAAGAATATTACTCAAAAATAGTTTTCTTGTATTTCTATTAGTTAATTACTATACTTAGTTTACTTGAAAGAAAATTACAGAAATTATTCAAAATTTCGTTTTTTTTTTTTTCTCAAGCTTAACAACCAACGTAAGTCAGTCTTCATAGCTATAACCTTCTTTGTAGAATACCTGATAAATATTAAAAACATCAGGAACACAATCAGAGATCAGAATATATTCACGATAAGATACAACAAAGTGAGAATAATGAAAATATAAATAAATAAGTAACAAAAATGCGAGCGCAGCCAGCTCAGCTATGACTAATTGTTTTTTTTTTAATCCACAATCAAGTATTAAAAATAAATTCAAATTTTCAAAAATTTACAAAGAATATAAAGTAGATAGACAGATAAGCATGTATTATTCATTTAGTTGCTAATATTGCCGTTCCTCTAGAAACCTCCAAATGAAACTTTTGTTCTTTCCATTTTTTTTTTTTTTTTTTTTTTTTGGAAACTTGAGAAAATACCTCAGAATATTGATTTTTACTAAAATTCATTTTATTGGTCTTGCTCCGTGGGCCTTAAATATGTAAATCAACAGCAAATGCCGAGGTATTTGACCATGGAATTTATTTATTTATTTGTTTACTTGGAATCCTTCATCGGATTGTAAGATGTAAAATAACTCATATCACACCATTTTTTAGTCCCTTCTAGTGCAACAAAAAATAAATAAAAAAGCATTTTCATAATTTTCGAATTTTCGGTAAGAATTTCGATCTCTAATAAAAAATAAGTACACATACGTATAAATTAATAATATCACAGCAGTCTGTAAATACTCCGGTAACAATAATTTAACCCTTCTTCTTTTTCTTGCTGAATCCCCATTTTTTCTCTTCCTTGTGGCCACCTTTCTTGCCGTAGTCCGAATGATGACCCCATTTCTTCTTTTCACCTCCTTCTTTCTTATGTCCTTTGTGCTCTTTATAGTGTTTACCTTTATGATGTTTACCCTTCTTACCCTTTTTGCCTTCTTCAAATTTCTTTTTCTTGTGGCCTTTCTTGTACTTACCACCCTTTTTATGACCATGCTTATGTTTGTAGCCACCATGTTTCTTATGGTGTTTTTCATCATGGTGCTCGTCGTAGAAGTGTTTCTTCTTCTTGTACTCGTCCAACTTGTGCACTTCGTGCTTGCCTTTGGTACTGTGACCTTTTTTATACTTGCCTGAGTCTACAAATTTATGCCCCTTTGAGCCTTTTTCGCCTTTTTTCTTTGACTTATGATATCCGCCCTCCTCTTTCTTCTTCTTCTTATGGCCACTTTCCTCTTCGTAGTGCTTCTTCTTATCGCTCTTCTTGTGGTGGCCTTTTTTACCCTTTTTATGCGAATGTTTCTCCTTGTGGCCTTTCTCAGCTTTCTTACCCTTTTTAGAGAAATGATCAGAATGGTATTTTTTACCATGACCTTTCTTGAAATGTTTCTTCTTTTTCTTCTTCTTTTTCTTCTTAGAAGCAGCTGTCTCACTGTCAGCTACAGCAACGGATGTTTCCTTGACTGTAGAAGCTTGAGCAGTAGCCGAAACATTAGATGCAGAGGCTGTCGGAGCTGCTGATACCGATGAAGATGCTAAATCGGTGTCCACTTCTCTTTTTTGAAGCTCGTGAGAACGTCCGCATATTAATGTAAACACACACACCAGCCACAAGCACACCGATAATAATTTACAATAAGACGTCTTATACATAATACGGTATAGGTGGAAAAGATACAAAAATGGTGGACATAATTTGGAACCGATTCTGCTGATAGAACACTATTTATATAGACTATCACAAATTCATATTTAGAGGCCAATCAACTGCCACTTCTATTATTTTGGTGACGAAAAGTATTTCTCCCCTCTGGTGGCTGTCTGATGGTATGGAACATACTGGATATAACTGAGAAATTCTCACCCTACTACACAAAACCAATTAAACGGAGCTTGGTTAATCTATGTCGAAAATTATGTTAAGGAGAGATGCTTCAATGAATACATATTTGGGTATTGACTGTAAAAAATGGTTGGCCTGAGATTACGAAATAGGAGTCAATATTGTCATGCTCGAACAGCATGAAATAAATGAATAGGTAATGAACTATTTGTCATGAGTGCTAGTAATAAATTTGATGAGTGAGACTGAAAACCGGCAAAATTGGTACTTATTTGACAGTGTAATATGGTGGAGGATGTGTAGTGGAGAAAACAACTAAAATTTATCCTTAGCTACTTTTCGAACTCAGCCCTCCATTTAACACTGATCCTTACAAGTCCACGAAACTGTCCAATATAAAACAAATTATGTCAATACAATAATTTTTTCAATGCAAGACTTAAATTTTCGCAAATTTCGGTCCAAGTACTCTACTGAATGAAAATATTGGGGCCACCCAGTGAAAAACTCATAAAATATGCTCCGACTCGTCATCAAAATAACGTTTTCTACACTTGCACTCCTACAGACAGAGTGAGAATGATTTGCTCGCGTAAAATTTATATTGTTGGGCCGATTTTAGATCTCTTCACTTTTCAGGTCACTTTTAAAGGCAGCATTACCTTTATATCATCAATTTTACCTCTGTGTTTTTCATTCTATTTGCTCGGCTTCGTTCATGCATTTAAAATCCATTAATTAAAGTACTGTAGAATAAATAAAATGAATTTATTGGGCTAATCGAGTTTTTTCCCTCCTCTGTACTCCTGTGTCATTTTTCCTTGTCATTCTTCAAAAGCAAGTGGGGAAAAACATTTTGTTAAACGTTTCGCATCGATTAAATTTTCATGTTTGCTGATGAAAAATTGTCGTTTGGTCTACAGATTTTGTGGTGTTAATACATGCAGCAGTATTAGGTATGTTAACATGTCATAGTAGGATATCCATCGCATGGAATTGAAACAGTTCTAATTAGTGAGAATAAATAGTTTTATTCGGAAAGTTACATGTAAGAGCTCAAAAATAAACTTTCAGAGATGTGATCCAAAAAAATATGTACTTAACCAAATAAATAAATAAATAGTTCACTAACATAATATCTACGCACAGGACTTTGTTGATCTCTTTCTAACCTTAAGTTCTAAGCAGGAAAATATATTTTGTACCTTTCATTTTTGAGATGATTTACCAAAGTGCAAAATCCTTTTAAATATGTACTTCAACTTTCGGCCACATTCTTTACATTATTCTGTATAGCTCAGTTCATTCGTATTTTACAACAAAAAAAAAAATCCGAAGGGATTATCTCAATCATCAAAATTTTTCCTCGCCTGCGATAGTGCGAGCCCATAATATTTTTTTTTTAAATTAATTATTAGCGCCGTTTTTTTTTTTTACTTGGTAAAATTTCCAAGTGTTCATATTTTAATAGAATAAAAATTAGTAGCCGCAGTCAATAACCACAAACGATTTTGTCGTGATAAAAAGTGGGTTATGCGCTGTTAAATACATTAGAAGGTACTTAGTTAATTTTCTAAATCTGTAAATCATTTGTAATTGGAAATAGTACTAAGTACTCAAAACACTTACTTTGGATAATAGCTGACATCTAGACAGAGATTATTTATAAATGGAATGCATTCTTGACTGGTGGACATCTGGTTATCACTGCCATCTCCTTCGCTGTCCTCGTCTGCTTCTTCGTCATCGTCAACTTCCTCGTTTTCTGCGACTTTAGTGTATTCGCCTTCATTTTCTGAGTCGTTAGGTCTCGAACCTTTATTAAAATTCACATAGGAAGCATTTCCCGATGGCGAGTAAGGAGGTGGCATCATTTCTGCGGCGGGAGAAAAATCGGAGGGGAAAAGTTTAAAATAAGAGGCGTTATGAATTGGCTGAATCACAGTCTGTAGCTTTGCTTTCTCACGATCTTTGACCTGACCACCAAGCTGCATGCAAAAAGTATGCGACTATTGGTATGAATTAATTTACCTGGAGGTACATCGTCCTTTCTTCTACTATTGGCAAACGGATATCGTCGTATATTGTACAGAGGCGGACGTTGAGGTTGAAGCCCACTCACTCTGTAACCTGCTGATAAAGGATTGTAGTAATATGTCTGAACAAAATGTAGGACATGAATTAAAAAGACATTCTATTGGATTCTCTACTTTAGCGTAAAAAAATATTCAGATCGCCACTAGCCGGGCTTGTATTCATAAGACATATTGCATCATTTTGGCATCTCCTATAAAATTACTGAGTACACTTAGGTCTTCCTATTGATAAAAACTTCTCCCCCTGCCCCACGTTCGAAAATGTAGATGTCTATCAACATTTTTTAACTTCATTTTAAACTTTCTGTAGCTTACGGGGTGGTTTTCCCATTTGGATGAAGGCCGAGTTCTCAGTAGGAATTAGAAAAGTTTTCTGATTTTTCTTATTATGTTCATAATAATTATGTCTGTCATTAAAGTTATAACAGTTATGGTAATTTTATGCATAATAAATAAACCATCAAACAAGTACCTATCCAAAAAACTCCGCCGTCATGGACATTACTCCAACATTTTTATTTACCTATATTAATTATCCCAGACGACTCATCATTTTTTCAAAAATAATAATAAAACTATCCAAAAGAAATGTGTGAAGGTCGAATAGAAATAAGCGCTTGTATAACCCCGAAGGAAGTATTTTTGCTGAACTTCAACTCGCAGACTTCATGAAAGTTCTATAATCATAACTAGAGATAATTTTTGACCGACTTAGAAATATTCTGCTGCAAGAATTAGTCAAAAATGCAGCCTTTTATTTTTTCTGTCCATGATCAAATTTTTCCCTGTTTTATTTATTATGAATTTAGAGAGAGAAACATTACATTTTATTTGTTCATTGCTTTTTTTTTGCTAACAGAGAAATTTTTATATAGCCTTAAAAAAATACTAAAAACTCTCGCAGTGCGTTAAAGAGTCTATTATGTTTATAAGGCACCTCAGATATGTTATTTTATTATATCACCTAGAATTTATTTTATAATGCACAAGAGTAGATATACGAGCATAATTTAAATCATCAATAATAAACCCTAAGACTATATAAGATCAAAGTCTAAAAATGACCTAATGAGACGTTCAAAAGATGCCATAATGAAGCAACATGTGGATTTTCAAAAACAACAGTCTGAAGGAAAAAGGAATGAATATTACCCCAAAGCTAGTGCTTCTGGCACTCTCACCATCTTTACTAAGTCCATGAAATATTGAAGCTATATCTGCACTAATCGGTATCATTAATTCAGCAGTTTTATTGTCGGCAGATGTGACCGAGTCGAAAGTAGGCTGCTGGGATTTAGCCATTAGTTGATTCAATACCAAAGTGGCCAGTGTAAGTCTCTGACTGGGGGACATGGATCGAATAATGGGTAGTACTTGAGCTATTCGTTGTTTTGCCCCTGGCTTCTTCATTGCGACTAACATTACTTTGTTGAATAGGGCTACGCGATTGTTGGATGACGTCAAGCCATTTAAATCAATCCTATCAGTATTGTCGTTTGAAGATTCAACGCTGAAATGATTTAAGGATTGAGTGGTGGTTAATTTCAGGTGCAGAGTGATGCACCTCAGAGATTATATTTTTCCAAGGTAAAAACTTACTTCGAGTCACCTGGGATCTGTGCTTCTTCTTCTTTATTGCTACTTTCTGAATCCAAAGGAAAATCTTCCATATCATCAGAAGCAACTGCTCTATAGACGAAAAAAATAATGAATATGACCTGCAAGTAAAGAAAGTTTCTCATTAGAAAGAACGATTTTCATACTTAAACGCAGGTAGGTATTTATATATGTGCTCCATTTCATTTAAGAAGTGGTGACGTCAAACCAATTTGAAGAAAGGGATTGGAGAAAGATGCAAATGCCGTCTCCTCATTTCATAAAATTATAATTCCTGTGATGGCCTAGGGTACAGAAAATTAAATTTATTTACCTTCTCGGTTTTTCTCAAGTAAAATTTTGACCTTAAAAATGACAGACTGGAATCGTATGAATAGTACCACATATTGAATCCTCTCCCGTTTGACCAAAGTATAGGCATACACCACTAAGTTTTGAAGGTTCCATAGAATATATAGTTGTTTTCAAGGTGGATTTTTCTTAACCATGTGCCAATGTAGGTGTTAAGACTTATCGTTATTTCAGTAAGTATGGTAAGTATATGTATCCTCAATGCTTAAAACTAGAGCTAACATTAAGTATTTCACTTTTATCCCTTTTAGAGGAAGCATCAATAAGAAAAATTTAGGAGAGTGGATGAAAGTGTTTATGCCAATATGATAAACTATTCGCATACATAAGTACAGTCAGTTTTCTAAAAATTGATCAAATACCTGTATTACCACGAAGTACGAGTAAATTCTATGGTAATTGTCATAAAACAATTTTGTATTGCTATTCAGCGTGAAGTGTTCAAATGTTTGATAAATTGGTACCTAACCTACCTACATGACTAAGTACTTAGAGAAAGTAAATGAGAATTTCCTGTTTTGAAAATTCTTTTCGTCTTACGAGCTCAATAAACTAAAAACAAACAAAATTTGGAAAATATTCGCCAAGCAATATATAAATTATCCTATGAAGATTTTAGTTCTTTTGATATTTATACCAACACGTATTTTTTCAATGAACTATGACTTAACTCTGGCGATGAGCAAAAACAATTGACAAACAACTGTCATTCACTCGACGATTTATGTTTCATTCTTTTGATTTTCTTTATGTAGGTACTCGTTGTTTGGATGATAAAAATCATCCGCTTCATTTCTTACGCGACTCCATTTTATTGCTGATTAACGAAGGTTTAGAGTGCGGGCATTCCCATAAAATCGACAGTATAAAAAAAATGAAATCAAGATAGGTACCTAGTAGAAAAGAGTGAATGTTTTACTTTCGTTACTATATAGGTTCCTCTTGATTTCATCTTTGCTTATCCATTCAAGAGAAAGAAAATTGAGAAGAATGAAAAGACTCAAAGAAAATAATAGCCAGCTGTAGCGTTTTACAATCAGTTTAGAAGATTAGAGAAAATATAGAAAGAATGGGATGTAACTGTACACATAAATCGAATGAAATAGGTAAAAAATATATGACTCAGAACTACTCAGAAGAATGAAGTAAGTATTTAAATAAGAAAATTCCCTCAAAATAATGGTTGCTGGATTGTTGAAAAAAAAGTCACTTTATTTTTGATGTGACAGAATTTTTATTTTCATTATAAGAAAGTTAATTCAGAGACTTCAGAATTAGTTGTTAGAGAAAAACAAGATGACTGTTAGTTAAAGAAACCAAATATCAGAAAATGGTTAGAACACTTCAAATATCGATCATTCTTAGATGCCATTACAATCTCCATCACAATGAACACGAGAAAGATTATTGAAGATTTATTTTTCCTCAATAATAAAAAAGGATTTATGACACCATTTTGTTCTTGGCCATCAAAATAAACCTTTGCTTAAATCCATATGTAGTCGTAGTCCTCTTCATTTTGGAGTAAAAGAGGTTTTATTTTTCGGACAACCCTCGTGTTTCAAGGTCTGAAAAATTTTGAGAAATTATGTAATAAAAAATTAGTCAAGTGCAAGATGGAAGTGGTGAATCTACGAGTATCTATACCCATGGTAGCATAACCCAGGTCCAATTGACAAATAAAAAACAGTTCAGATTTCTCGGGTTGATTATTAATAATCTTAGCATCATTACTTTCAGTTACAACCCTCTTCTAAAAAAATCAAAACACCTCATTTTCTTTCCTTTCGACTACCTTAATTACCTATTCTCTCTCTCTTCAATTAACATCCATTTACACACAAAAACATAGTATGATGAAGTTTTTCCCATTACTTAATTACGCTTCATTTAAGTCGGTACATATTTCACATAGCTAAACAAAAATATCTAGAAGAATCACAATCTACACGAAAATAATTTATTTGAAGCACCAGCCATCCAGGTAAAATGCCTTCACCGTGAACCTTGAAAATAACAATGAAGACATTGAAATAAACCTGAACTTAAATTTTGACGACAGAGCTTGAAATTTTTTTGGTAGTTTAAAATTCAACGTCCTCCACACCGAAAAGAAGAGTGCTGCTTTCAGTGCGGTGAATAAGGTTTGAGCTTAGACTCAATTAAGATTAATTTATTCTTCATTATAATATTTTGATTACGTTCGGCTTGGTCAAATGAAGTGGATGTAATTTGATTCGTACTTGAAAGTTGTGGCTCGGAAATTGTTTTCTGTGATAAAATCCAAATTCATCATGGTTTTATCGGAGTGTTATTGACTTTCTATATCCTATTCGAACTTTCATGGAGGAAGTGGAAATAAACGTGATTGGAGGGAAAAAACCATCATCGATAATCGTTCGAGATGCCTACAAACGCTATGGCCGCTCAAATTTCATTCTAAATGGACTCAATTTAACTGTACAAGAAGGCACTATGTAAGAATTCCAAGTATTTTTATCACATATCTTCTTTTCCAACCCATGCAACTATAAAGTCGTGAAATTAGTTTATCAAATCCGTTCTCGGTTGGCAAAATCCTAGATTTTGATGCATAAATTTCCTTATACACTAGCTTTAAATGTTTCTTACAGTTGATAATTTTGATGGCAAAATTCGAATTCATCTGATGGTCTTCTATAAAATATTTCCATCTGTAAGTGTTGGGTAAAAATTAACATACATAAAATGTATTTTACTGTTAAGCAGTTCAACCATGAACATGAATTAATTTCAAGTTATATACCCCCCGAGAAAAAAAAAGCAAACTACCTGGAAAATGGTAACTTACCATTATGTATTTTTTTACAGTTATGGTTTTCTGGGGCCTAGTGGTTGTGGTAAAACTACCCTACTGAATTGTATTGTAGGTCGAAGTGATCTAAATTCCGGTTCAATTAAAATTTCAGCAAAAAGACGATCAGAAATTGGATTTATGCCTCAGGTGATACTTTATTTATAATTTGCTATACATACAACATAACCTCTATTCGATTACTTCCAGGTTTACCTTTTAAATGAAGAGTTAATCTCAAGCAACACAAAATTCTAAAATTAATTCGTCATTTTTTGTGCTTACCTAAATTTTCAAGATGAAAAAATTTTGAGGTTGCCTTTCAAAGTGATTAAATCCTTTTTTGTTTTTTTTTACTTGTGGAATGAGGAATTGAAAAGTTAAAACTTTCAAAAAACGCAACTTTTATTTGGATCAACCTGTAAAACACAATAAGTACCGTACTGTAGGGTTGAAATTTACTTTAAATTGTGCTCAAATTTATAACCGTCAATGGTTGTTTGCAAGGACGTGAAGCCACTTAACTTTTTAGTTATAGTCCCTTGAAAGACTCACATGCTTTACTAATTAATTGAATTTGGACCTTAGAATGTCTTAATACGATTTCATAAAGTCATCGGAAAATACTTTTATTTTCAAAGAGTTTGCTGCCATAATAGTTTTATTTTGTAGCTAACTATGTTATTTAATTTTTTTTCTCTCAATTGTATTATTATTATTATTATTATATTATATTATTAACTTGATAGGTAATACTTGGACTGAGTTTTTAAGTATATTAAACTGAAGAGAATTGATTGCTCAGTAATTTTTTGAGTTAATTTTTACAGGAAATAAGTCTTTACGCAGACCTATCAGTATTTGAAAATTTTCTCTTCTTTGGTTACTTGGTGGGAATGACTAGAGAGGAAGTCGAAGCCAGAATGAATGATCTTATTTCATTTTTAGAAATACCATCCAAAGATCGATTTGTGAATTCTATGAGGTAATTTTCTCGCCGTATTGACCATTTCTTGTAGAAAATTAAAAATGTTATAAGTAATCTAAAAAAAATAAAAATTTTTTTCTTTAAGTTTAAGAATCTAAAATGGTATACCTAGCTACCCATACACCACCGACTTTTTTATTTTTACCACATTTGACTTTCGAGTATAAATGTTCAATAAATAACCTAAATTCGTTTGTACTTTTCCTAGCGGAGGTCAACAACGTAGATTGTCAATTGCAGTCACACTTCTTCATAATCCAAAAATCATAATTCTCGATGAGCCCACGGTGGGAATAGATCCGATTTTATGCAATCAGTATGTTAAACAGTCTATTACTAAACAACAGCTGGAACTTTGAAAACATGTACCTGTACGATTTTTAAGGACCTTTCTCTTCTTATTTCTCAGAATATGGCAAATGTTATTAGAACTTTCTGAACGCGGAAAGTCAATTATTATTACAACCCATTATATCCAAGAAGCTCAACAAGCTCATACGGTAAGTACCTATGTCAACGTGTCTAATGTAGGTATTCCCTTTTTTTTTTTTTTTTTTTGATAAATTAATTTCCTGCAGATAGGTTTGATGAGAGACGGAAAATTATTGGCGGAAGAAAATCCTTTGGCCCTACTCAGTCAATATCAGAGTGACGACTTGGAAAATGTATTTTTGAAATTAATATTTGAAGAACAACAAATCAAATGCAACAAATTAAAAAGTTTTTACGATGTAAGTTTATTCCTATCATCCAGCATGCAATTGTAGTAAATGTTTGAAAACAAAATTCTTCATTTTTAGAACCAAAATCGGAGTTCTTGTAATTCAAAATCATCAACTCGGTTGGTCAAAATACGATTCGAAGAAGACAACAGGATTTGTTCCAAAAGAATTTTAAAGGCTCTAACGTACAAGAACTTCCTTGTTATGAAAAGAGGATACGTGTAAGTATGGGTTAGACTTAATGTTACTGTTTGCATTTATAATCAGTATCCTGAAGAAAATGGACGATTTCATTTTGAATTTAAAAACTAGGTTTCTTTTTGTTAAGTATTCCATTCCCCCCCTCCCCCATTAAATTGGACTGAATTTTTGTCAAAAACTTCAAATTATTTATAATTTCAAAGCTGTAAACATAAAATGGATAGAACTCCTTCCTATTACTTTGCATAGATATTATACCTTTTCAAACAATAAACTAGGTGAATACCTCAATCAATATTTCAGAATTTCAATCTAAAAGAGCACTAAACTTTACCTGCAGTCGTATTTTTTCATAAATTCGAAAAAAAACCTGCGAAATAAACAACGATTTATTAACAGTTAGGTACCTGTCCTTTTTCATGCTTATTATCCATCATTTAATTTCACACTCCATTGTTTTACAGACACCTGATGTTTACTATGTTACTGCCATTAATTCAGACTTCTCTTTTCAACATCGCTATTGGTGCGAAACCACAAGATGTACCCATTGCTGTACTGAATAATGAAATTTCATTAAGACATTGTTACCCGCACGTTTACAGTGGATGTTTCTTCCAACAAAATATCAGTTTTTCATCTAGTTGTCTCTTTCTAAAATATCTGAAAGAGGAGAAATATAAAATTGTACGTACTAATATAAGTATATAGACACTAATACCCCTCTGTGGCAGATCAAAGGGCGAACTGGAGATTAACCCTCATCAAAAAAATCTTCAAACCCTCTTTCCTATCATCAGTGATCAGTCTATGTTCACCACTTCTATCTTACTGAATCTTTTCTGTATATTATAAACTCGGCCAACATTCAAATGCCAGCTGATTTCACTGTCATCGAAAATTATACTCGTACTTAATGCTGACCAATAATACGTACTATTATATGTAATACTGCACCACCACCAGTTGTACATTCCTTTTTATTAGCCTTTCATTAGTCTATTCAAAAGAAGTGTAATGTACCTATTACCTGAAATAATATTTTTACAGCTATAAGTATAATTATGGTATTTCACCTAATTAATGAGTATAGTGCACGATAGTAATTTAATGCTTTGGTGACTTTTATTACAGCTCTCCTACCATGACGAAAACAAAGCATTAAAGGATCTTCGAAATAGTGAAGTTCGGGCTGTTCTACGTTTTCCCAGAAATTACACCAAACGAATGTCCGAAAAAATATCAGAAGGAATGCTGCAGAACTATGATGACGCAGTCTTATTAGAGGGATTTGTTGATGTCTGGTTGGACAACTCGAGTATGGTATTTCACTTTACCTATTCATCCCAATTTTTCCACGTTCAATCGAAGATGACAAGTCTCAATTTTCATCTACCAACCTTTTTGTTTTCTTTAGATAGATTAAGCGAAGATTTTGTCAGATACGATATTATGCGTTCGATGATGTCATTTTTAAGAAGAGCAATAATTCAGTGTGGCAAAAATCCTGATATTATTGGAATACCAATAGTGGTAATTTGCTTTTGTAAATTAAATTGACAAAAGATCGAGAAAAAAAATCAGACTAAGTAATACACATGCTAAGAAACACCATCTGTTACACTATGAGTTAACCAATAGGATGAAGGAACTTCTATTTCCCACCAATCACATTCTCTAGAAATAGTTGTGACGTATGATGTATTTTGATGTGGATGAGCATTATATTATTATAACGAATGACAGCGACATTGGAGTACAAATAGATGAATTAAATTACAGAAGAATTAATATTCATGCTTGAGTGATCCCATATGGAAAGTAGTAAGTAACTTATTATCAGCCATTATGAAGAGGGTTTGTACAAATACATGAAAAATTGTGAAAACGGTTAATGCGTATATTGGAGCAATCCATTTGGTAAATCCATACTTGTAAATAGTTAGGTTATGGTTGTAAAGTTGAAAATTTTTTATGTACCTCATATGGGCTACACTTATTCTTTTCGAAAACCAGAGTTATGTCCTGGAGCCACTTAACAGACATACCTGCCACGAGTAAAATCAATTTTTGATTAATCATTAATTTACTCATTTTTATTTTATATCTTTATAGATTGAAAAACCGATTCGTGGTGATGTGAATGTAAGTTTGAATAGCTACGTCTCATGTGCTCTCATGATCGTGTAAGTTTTAATAAATTATCTCATTGCCTCATAAAAAGCAGTTACGTGCCCAGGATAAGAACTAGGGAAATTGAAGACCCGCCGAAGACATTCCAAAAAAAAAAAACCTTAGGGTACAATTTGAAAATTTACTAACTCAAGTTGCATGTGGAAAAATAAAAATGCAGTGCTGAAATTTTGAGTTACATAATATTTGAGTAAAGGTTCTATTTTTAGTAACGTGATTAAGAGTGAAATGAAGAATTATTCTTTCAATTTTTTTTTTTTTTCTGAAAGGACTACCACAGAATTCGGACGCACTGAGTTTCGATCCTATCAATTCAAACTCTTCACGACTTTCTCGAGGAAAGATGTCTTCACACCCGTTATTTATCGTATGCAGAGAATGAGAAATTTTTCATAGAATATTTATATACCTTTAGCTGAAATTTTAGCTGCGTTTTCAAAAAGGCATCCTTCCTCTGCACTATCCTGAAGAGTTTAAATCTCCAGGCATGTTTAAAATTTCGTGCGACTATATTTTAATGCATGTGGAACTACACCCTTAATTCAAAAATTTTTAGAGCTCCGCGCAATTTTTGATACGAAATTTTTATCTTTTATCAACAAAATGGTCAAACTTTCTCCTTATCTTCATCAGACTCGAAATTTTTGAATTTAGCATCTCCTTAAGAAAATTTTGGTGCGCTACTGAAAAAAAGTCAACCTTTTTCTCAACTATCTTTTTTCTTTCAGGGGAACATTTTTCCTCGCCGCAGCTTCTACTACATTGTTTTTCATCGCAGAAAAAGTTGGAGGACAAGTTGAAAGAACTTACATTTATGGTCAGACACTGTTTTGGTTCCGTATTTTATTAACGTTTGTTGAAATTATCTATTATTCACAATTTCGATGTTGCAAAAATACGATTATTTTTACCCCATTCATCACTCCTACTTGAATTGACGATACCCTGAATTTTACAAAAATATCTGTCATCAATGCTAATAATTACTTGGATCAAAACTTAAGTTTATCGCCACTATACTCGGGATTTGTTGACTGACAGATTCACTAATCAATTTCTATTTTTTAGGTGTGACCATGTTTGAGATTATCTTAGCATTGATATTGTTTCAATCAGCGATTGGTTTTACGCAGGCAGTTTTGACTATGCTGATAAACTTTATTTCTTTTGATAACCCACTCGAAGGAAACGTTTTCACTTTTTTTTGTTTACTCGGGCTGACAACTTTTTCTGGTATACTTTTCGGTAATATCTCAACAATATCTTCAGAATTATCGAGCAGGTAGGCTACCTATTCAAAGGTTCAGTCATTTAGCTAACCCTTTTAAATTTTCTCAGCTGAAAGACATCTTTTCACTACAAAATAGGTAGTCTACCAATTCATTCCCATCGGTAAAAAATATCTGAGTTCTTTATCAATTTCTTCGGATTTCAAGTATTATATCTTTTAGGAGTCGTACAAGGAATTATAAGTGGCGATGTTACAGCAGCAGCTTATTCAGGAATAGGTACCAGCTTCATTCTCAGCGTCACATCAGGTATTGTATCTATCTCATACTATTAATGACTAAAAGAAAGGATTTAATATCTCGTTTGATCCAGCTGTATGTAGAAATAGGTAGGTACTTAGCTTTTTTAGATCTAAATCGTTCCAGCAAAAATGACGTCCTTGCAGTAAGTAGTTCATAACCTTCTCGCGTATGAATAAATTATAAAAATACGGTTTCGTAAATTATGAAATAGATAAACAAAATCCTTAGAGGCAAAAAATAATAATAATAATAATAATAATAATAGAACTTTAAGGAACTAATTCCTATTTTCAGTTTGATCCACAATTAGTAAGACGTTTCTGTCTGCGAACTGGTAAACAAACATTTAGCATCGGGGTGCTATATAAAAAATTACCCTACCCCGAAGGAGATAGAAGACTGCTTTTTCAATAATTTTTCTGTTTTTTTGCATCAAATTGAAATAAAATTAAAATACAAAAATTAAATTAAAAAAATTCTAGCGTAGCAAGCCCCGCGAAAGCAGGTTTCCGATTGATAGCACAAAGATGTCATGAATCACATCCATTTTATGTTTTAGGATTCTGTAAAAAGGATAGGGACAATTTACCCGATTTTGTAAAAGCAAAAATTCATTAAAAAATCATTTACCAACGAACATTTTGTAAATGGCTGCCAGGAAATACAGCCAAAATATTTTTCAAATTCGGGAAATTGTTCGGGACAATTTTCCCAATTTTTCAACAGTAAAAAAAAAATCCGTTCAAATTTTTTACATTACTTGCTTATTCATTTTTTGATTTTTGTTTGGCACTCTCTCATTGAATGGTTGCAGGGTTGTTCGGTCCTAGAGAAGCTCAACACAAGATTTTACAATTTCTTAGCTCCTTTTTACCAGGAACGTGGGAAGTGGATGCAGCCAGAAAAATAGCAAATCGTGGGTCAGAGTTTACTCACCCGGATGTTCTTCGTGGATTTTATTCAAGTTTAGGGTGGACTGGAGTGTTTTTCACGATAATATGGTATTTTACTAAATATAAAAGCTCTTATGTCGTGAGCAAAAAGTAGCTGTAGGTTTACACTTTTTATGTACCTGATTCGTAAGAGAAGGAAAAATTTTTCCCGGCTGATTATTTTTAATGTAATAATGGGAAATCACCAATCAAGTCTACAATAATGTCAAGTTGTTCTTTGATTCATGCGAATGACTGATAAGTAAATTATTTTCGAGCAGCACTTTTATTTTCGTCCATAGGGCGATTTTATGGATGATTTAAAATAAAACTGTTATTTTTTAAGTCATATTTTTTAATGAATCGCCAACCGCCGAGGATTTTGAATGTTTTTTAGGATAAGTGTATAATCAAGAATTATGTACCGTCGAACGGGGTGACTTTACATTCAAGGGGCGACTTTACCCACTTCGTTTTAGCCCAATAAATAAATTGCCAGGCAAAAATTAAAACCAAAATACGATTTGGATCGAAGCAGGTAGAAGGAGGAAAAGAAAATAAAGATCGCCACCCCTACCTCACTTCACCCAGTAACAGAACAAGAAAATAAAGCGGCGATATGGTTTTTTACTTTTTCTTATTCGTATTTTTTTTTTAACCGCAAACATTCAAAATATTCAGTTCGGTTTCACACGGTTGAAGTTGTTACTTGACTAGTTTCTTTTCAATCGTATGTCTGAGTATAAAAATCCTCAAATTTTGCCTCCCCACCCATCAATAACCCGTCAATAACAAATCGATGGGTAAAGTCGCCCCATTGAGGGGTAACTTTACACAAATTTTTTGAAAAATCATAAAAAATAGAAGGAAGGCTGCAAACTCAAACTTTTTTTTACAATTGTGTTGAGAAATGTTAGACCTAAATTTTAAAACCAAATTCACTTCAATAGCTTCAAAATTGGAGGAGTTATTAGAGGACAAAGTTGAAAAACATAAAAAAAGTGTGTAAAGTCGCCCCATTCGACGGTATTTAATTATACCTTTACATTTTAAATCTTGAAAACATAAATAAAAAGTACTTAGTTTTTAAGAAAATTTTACGGATAATACTATTTACTTGGGTTAGTTTCCTTGAAAAGAATTTCGTAAATTATTGGATTTTCAAAATGGATACTCATTTCAGACCTTATTCAATAGTACTAAGTCACATTCTCAAATTTTTTAAATGAATATATAAATAAATGAATAAATGAATGATATTTCTATCATAGTGAGTCTTAAAGATTTTGGGTAAATCATACCTTGGTAAATGTTGAAAATGCTTCAAATTATGTACTTATTTTCCATTTGCCATTATAATCTCCGTCATCATTAAATATGTACTTAGTATGTGTGAATAGCATATTTTTTACTCTAGACCAAGATTTAGTAATAATTTCAACGCTAAATTAGTTTAGACACATTGCACTAAACCACGTTTAAGGTTGGGTTTCAATAGTTTAAATAAATCGTCAATTTCAAGCCAATTGAGAAACGAGTTGATTCCTGAAAAGACGAAGTATCGTTAGGCAATACGGATTTGTGAGCATGTTGAGATTCAATTTTGTGTTCACTATTTGGTATTGCTTCAATGGTTTTCGTTTCTTGTGATACTAATTTCCTATTCACGAAGATATGCGGCAACGAGTAACATGTACGTACGTATAGTTAATAGTATAAGTACAGGAAGAAAAAGTATAGATGGATGAAATAGCTAAATTCATGCCAAACGTCATAAAAATACATGAAACAAAAAAGTATCACACCCCTAACCCTAAATTTACCAATCATCCCAATTTTAATTCAATTTTTGTAAATCAACATAAACAGCTATTAGTCTAGCAACAATCAGGCTACCTACTACTAGACACGATCATGGTGGATATTTTACTTCGTCATCATGATTTGTCACGGCAATTTTATCTTCTCTTTCGCCAATAAAAGAAGCAGATTATCTTACAGCAAGATGGACCAATCCATAAAAGTAGGTAAATATCTCATTAAAGCAATACCTAACTAATTCCATTTTTCCGCTCGGAAATACGATGACATATGTTCGTAATTCAGCACAAATTGTCTTTGCCAAAAAGCAAACTTTACCATCGTGGTGGAAATTGGATTGCATTTCGCTTCATTTTTTGCCGCAATACACTCGATAAGATCTTTAGCAAAATAAACTCTGTACTTAGATACGGAAAAAGTTCGGTTTTAGGCGACCGAAAAATTTGTTAAAAGTAGATCTACGACAACTAGCTGCCTTGCTACATTACAGAATTGCTTGAACATGACAATTAAAACACATTGTCTATAGTACTTCTTCTTTCCTTGATATAGACCGATTTCTTCTGACGTCATATTCATCATTTTGGCCGAACAGTGTTACACTTCAGACACAAAAATTCACCAACGTCAATCAATTATTTTCAAAATTACAGATAATCTTGGAAAATCACAGAAAAATTCATAACATCCTTCAATAAAAGTTGCATGTAAACGTTACACTAGCGCTAAACACATCCTAACTGTGTCTTATATGCAACACTTTTGAAAGGAAACATGACTATTGCAAAAAATATAAAACATTTTCAACTGATAAGTTTATTACTCAGCTCAAAATGGGCCAATTTGCAAAGTTAAGAGTTCAAAAAATGTATATAGAAGCCTCTAGTTTCATGCTAAGTAGTTTAAAATGTTAACATTTGAGTTACCTGGGAAGAATTTCGGTTTAAATGAGGCCATCTCAGGTACAAAAAAACTACTTTTTGTTTCACATCTGTATGCCCTTATTTCCAAGTCTTTTCCAGTAAATTTGGTATCAAATCAATTCACAAGATCTGAGCAATATTTTATTTCCAAAACAATTCCTCAATCTTTAATAGTGAAAAAATGTAAAAAAAAAACTGCTTAGCTGAATTACGGTTGTGACATCACAGAGAAATCGTTGTATTGATAGCAGTGGTATCCCCTAACACCCATATGCAAATTCTTAGGGGGCAAAATCAAGTTATCCTCCTCCCGCCGCCCAAAGGAAAAATTTTCTTTGTAGGTGAACGACTACGCTTAGGGGGGCGTTGCCCTCTCAGCTCCCCTTAATAATGGCTCTGGCTAGAAATTTCTATATATTACTTACTTATCTTTTGATGCCTTCTGCAAATGCAGTGAAAATGATCAAATCAACAGTTTCCATTTGGACTGGTTTTGTAGGCATATATGAACAAAGATGACGGATATTAAAACGATTTTACACTTTCAACAAATAATATGCTAGTCATTGGTGGCCTACATTCGAACTCAAATCGCACCCGCATCTCTTTCTTACAATAGCCTCCTTCTTTTCCTTCGTAAGGGCATAAATACAACGAAGATAATGATACAATAATGTAAACATGGTTTGGAGAAGCAAATGAATAGTGTACTTGGATAAAAGTGCTTTTAACACGTTGAAATATGGATCGACTTGTTAAAGAGCCAATGATAGGAAAAAAACTCGACGATATTATCTCCGAGTCAATTAGAAATACCGGTCCTCAAATATAATATATCGTCAACAAAAATCATACTGACCCAAAAAAAGAAAGTATGCACAACGGGTACATATATCATAAGTTCAATCTACACTGCCAAATCCAATAAAATAATTTCATTTCCTGAATTTCATTCGTCAAATCTTGAAAATTTGTGGAAAAAATGCGTATCCTTTTTTTTCGTTGAAAATTCCATTTATCTAAGCTATTTACCAACATTGTTGAAAAATATTAGTCTGATAGGTCAATCGTTGTTTAGAGGCTCGCCAGAAGAACAACAAAAAAAAAAATTGGCTTCGGTAGTTATTTAGTCACTAGGGCATGTGATTATTTTTTCGGCAAATCGCTTAGACTGGACGACCTAGTTATTAGAACAAACCACTTTGACTCTCCTGAAAGATTAGCAAAATATTTGTTAAAAGTTGTACCAATCCGACTAGATGATTTCTTTAGAAGGAGGAAACCGTGCTTATAGTTATAATTTATGTACTTCTTATTTTCTCTTTCTTCTTCCTTTTATAAGCTTCTAATCTACTAGGCATATCCATCATCTAATTTACATTTTAAACGCAAGCACACGTTTGCGACTTGACCTCATGTCGAGAGATGTTAGATTGAAAGATACGTTAACATTATTTGAAATTATTTTTACATAAACAAAGCCTTTCATGGACGATTTCAGCTGAAATACTGAATGGATCGAAGCGAAACTTGGACATAATATTCAGAAGGTATAACAGCAGAAGACTTCTTTCAATTTTTGAGTTAATTGGTTCTGTATTTTTAAGAGTAGTTGTGATTGGCAATTTTTTCACAAACACTCATGCGCAAATACTTTTTTAAATTCTACATACTCACGGTCGAATACTTTTTTTTTACTTTCACCTATATATGGGTACACTGGAACATTAATGCATGAAGATATAACAACGTATAGCCTAATTAAATTAAACCCAGTCCCAATTGATCCACTCGCCCAATTGACAGATTTCGTTTGACGTCAGAATCATCATTTCATCCAAACAGTGTTACACTTTCAAACACAAAAATTCACCAACGTTAATCAATTACCTATTTTCAAAATCACAGATAATTTTATAAAAAATCGCAGAAAAACTTCGTTACTTCCTTCAATAAATGCTGCATGTAAATACCAAGTCTGCACTAAACCACTGAACTCTATTAATAACACTGGAACGCTTACGCTCCATAAGACCAATAGAAATTTACCCGACGGTATGGTGTAGAAAGAGACAAGAAATGGAAAAAAGAGTATACATCTTTGTTTAACGCATTACGTTAATAGGCGACTGATGAGTTTTTCTCATTAATTTTTTAATTATCTCAACTTCTACTCAACTTAAAAAGTTGAAACAGGTCTCATTTAAAAGAGGAAGATTTGGAGAATGTGTTGATATGGAAAACGTCCAAATTTGGCCATTTTAACGGATTTGTTTGGGGAAAAAAAATTTTAAATCTTCAATTGATCATACATTTTTTTTGTTTACTCTTCTTATTGAAAATATGCGCATATAATATGCGCTTAAAATTTAAGTATGCATATTTTTTCCTAAAATATGCATGATTTTTCAAAAAATATGCAAAAAATATGGAAATATCAATATTGGTATTGTTTTACTCAGCTAACTGAGCTAAAGCTAAATTTGACCTTCATACCAATTACCTAATAATTTAAGATACAATTTCTGAATGAACAAAACAAGAAAACAATTTTATTCAGTAGATAATTCTTAATTTTCTCCTGTGGGCTGTGCCTGGTGCCTCAATTTTTTTCAAATAATAAATGATTTTATACTGTGCAAAATATTAATTATTTTTGACAGATCAAATACATAGAGACTGAATAGAATTTAGGTGAATGGACAAATTCAAAAAAAAATTAATTGTTTTCACTGCTAGAAAGAGGAAGCATTATAAAATAATTTTTTTCAAAGTAATTTTCTTTTAAAAAAAGTTTATCTAGGCACTCCCTTCTGCCAAATACTGTTTCTAATCTACTGATACACAAAAAACTGCTCATCTCTAAGTCATTGTAAAAAAAAATTAATCATTAATTGAAGATTTAAAATTTATTTTCCCCAAAAAAATCCATTAAAATGGCCAAATTTTGACATTTTCCATACCAACACAATCTCCAAACCTTCCTCTTTCAAATGAGACTAGTTTCAACTTTTTAAGTTGAGTAGAAGTTGAGATAATTAAAAAATTAATGAGAAAAACTCATCAGTCGCCTATTAACGTAATGCGTTAAACAAGGATATCTACTCTTTTTCCCATTTCTTGTCTCTTTCTACACCATACCGTCGGGTGATAAGCGAGCGTAAGCGTTCCAGTGTTCTTAATACAGTTCAGTGCACTAAACACGTCCATATGCAGCACATGAAATTTATTTTCTGTCATCACTTATCTAAAAATATTATCAGTGACTGATAGCAGCCAAAAGAAGGAAATGTTTTTCATAGCTGATAGCAGCCTAATTGAGGTAATGAGGTTAGCAATTTTTAAATCTGTTTTTCTTAAAAATTACTTCAGGGTGACAAAATATAAAAAGGCAGAGAAGGCTGGCAATAATACCATATTCCTAATAAGCACATTCCTAATAAGCACATAGAATTATTCCAGTGTTTCTATAGCCTTATTCAGTGGTGCTGTGATCCCCCAAGACTTACGAGGAGTGCCCCCCTCCAGGTCAACTAGTAATGATGAAAACCTCCCCAGTGCGCGAAAAAATTTTTGGTATTCGATCATCGCTTTAAAATTCTTTTCTAAAATTGAAAAAAATCAGCCCCCCAAAATCGTCAACGAGGAGTTGCTCCTCAAGATTGTACCTTCACGGCACCCCTGCCTTATTATAGCAAAGTATGGCACATTAAAAGAAATTTAAGAATTAAAATTCAAGAAACCCGACTTCGTTTAATTTTGATACTCTCATCAGTTCATGTAGTTCATGTAGACCTTATAAAATCTTCATTTACTTACGAAATATAACAAAGTTTCTATTGGAAGTTATAAGTAGGGGAAGATCACCAAATACTGAGATGGTGGGCTATTTTTCTTAATCGTTTGTCAATATATTTTCTAATAGTCTAGCTTCAATTAAAAATTTATCTTATGTAACAAACGTTGAAAATGGTTTAGCATTTTGGCAGAGAGCAGAGTGTAGGTATGTGTCAACTGATGAAACGTGTTCTCGACATTTTCACGTTCATCGAGGTCGAAAAACGGAATTTAAAAAGTTCTCACCAAACCAAATCCAAGAACACCAACACAGCTGCACTTCACCGAGCAAATGCATTCGCGATTTATTTGCGGTTTGTGAGATTTAGACGAAATAAAATTTAAAAAAAGGCAATAAACTCTGTTTCGAATTTTTTTTTAAAGTTAGCCGTACCTATTAATGAAAGACTAGCAGCTATAATTATTTACTGTAATTATGATATAAAATAAAAAGTACGAGTATCTCAGCTATAAGAGCGAGCCGAAGTCTGCAGAAATGAACAACTGTTCGGTTGATATCTTGGCTGGAGCGAATAATGATGCGGTGCATCAAAAATGACCAGAATTTTGAGTCTTTGAAAGGTTTTTGTAATTTTGTATTAACTGGCTTATTATGTTCATCCAGTGGTTAGTATGATTATATTTCCAGTCCTTTTGTGCAGTCAAAAGAAAACTATAGAATAATAGTAACCACAGGTACTACTCCTATTTAAGGTCTTTTGGGGGCTGAGAAAAAATGAGGAAAGATTAAATTTTAAATTCTAAAGTTTTAGAATATTATTTATTTATTTAGGATAATATTTTAGGGATGAAAATTTTATAAAAACAACTAATTCAGCCCGAGGGCTTTGCCCCTTTGGCCTTACTCACTCTTTGTATCCCATATCGCTTAATTTGCTAGCTCCAATGAAAATAAATTTAGACACCTGTTCACAGTATAGGAATTGAATATTGTTTTTAAAAAATGCTGCAATTCTATATGAACACTGCTATGCCAGAAGGGGATAAGTCCACTTTTTTTTGAAAGCGTACATCAGTGGTGAACGACCTTATTATGTAACGTTAGTATTTTATACTTGAAAACGTTATAAACTGTGAAATCCACAGCTATTCGTCGTCTTTCAATAAAATCTGATGACTGAGGGGGGCTACCGCCCCCCAGCCTCCCTGAGATGTGCGACTCAATTTATCATATTACACCCACCTGTCTTCTATGACTTTGATATTTCATGCTATACTTAGTTCTGCACAGTTCTCAAAGTATTGGATTCAGGTATACCCCTTCACATTTTTGCTTTGAAATTCTAATTGTTACTGAAGAAGGGGATAAGTCCTTCCAGTCGAAGAATTTTTTCATTTTTCCAGCTCCAAAAGTGAGTTATAACACAAAATTACTAGGATGTGTTCCCAACGGTCAACCCTCCTGATTTATCAGCCGAAATATGTGACGTGCTAGCTGAGCCCAGTGCAATGGGATTTGAGGTGAGAGTGTTTTTTTTTGCGCCACAATAAAATACTAAAAAGTAGACTTATACCTTTCTTGCATACCAGTCTTCAGATAGTGTTGAAGTTATTTTTATTTTACGGATTAGTGGAGGCTTCGCAATATTAAAAAACTTCATTATTTGCATTTGACAGATTTTACCAAACAGATTTACATGAAAGTATAAATAAGAATAATTAAGGTCGGAACATATTCGTCAGTAGGGGAGGGCGGGTAAATAAACGTGAAATAAAAATAAATGTACCTGTTGCGCATTAAGAATTGAAAATGTAGGTAATATATGTATGTTGGTGGTATTCACACAAATTTTTCGAACGTAAGGTGAAATAGATTTTAGTTAATACGTAACTTCATAAAATGTTAAGTAGGTACTCTTTTTTTTCAGTGCATCAACAATATTTTGAAACAGTTCATCCACTTTGCTTTTCTAGTAAGTAGGTAATTATTGTGAAAATACCAAGCTAATACAAATTATCTCAATATCTACAAAACGTTTACTTACCAAAACGACACTTCGTAGCACCAGCATTTTGATAATTTTTGACGATCACAAAATTCACGGGGAAAAAAAAAGATGATAATTGTAATAGAGGAACAAAAATAAATGCAATATAAATAACTCCGATATGACAGCAAATGATAAACTCAACTAGCCCAGTTCATAATAATTGATAACAAAAGCTTTTAGTAAGTTCATTGTCACGGGAAAATCATTTTATTCAAATGAAATATTTATAAAAAATTGAAAAATAAGGCCAGAAATTTACGTAAAAAACAATCGAGAGCACATTCACCGCAACAACCTTCACGAATTTCAAAACTTCAATGAACTTGGCTCAGCGTTGGTTACTTCCTCTGTGCCCGTGAAACCGGTTGAATGATTCCCAGCAAACGTAAACAAGAAAATAGGCCAATTCTCCAGAGGAGCACCATCAAAGAAATGGAGAGGGAAATTTCAATCTTTACTTTTTTCTTCTTTTTTTTTTTCATTTTTTCTTCTATTATACGTGATCTTGACGATTTCGTTGATTTTTTGAGGAATAAATCCTGGAATTAGACGTGCAAATTTTTATTTCGTTCGGAGATGAGAGACTAAAGGAAAAGAAAAAGAGCCTTAACAAAGACAGCAAAAAATCAAAATCTTTTCACGGATAAAAAAAAAATTGTTGAATGGACAACATTGTCCAGACGTTAAGTTAATCCACAACGCACAACACAATTGATATGACCTTTTACGTGAGCAACAAAATGATTGTATAAAATTGAGTTAAAAATCTCTAACAATGCAATGTTTATTTGATTGAGAGTGATAGAGACGGAGAAAGATGAGAGTTTAAAAAATTTATATGTATCATCGAACCGGAAAAACTTTATTTGATCGAATATACTTTCTCCTAAGAAAGAGAGAAAAAAAACAACAGATTGAGTAAACAAAAGAATTGATTTTCATCAGCTCATCATCGCTCATGGAATGAGGAAAATCGAAAACTAATCTTGAATAGAGAAAAATTATTTAAATGTACCTACTTAAGGATCGGAGGAAGATAATGATGTATTAAAATCTACAGTTTTGTCGAACATTTTTCTCGAAATTAAAATAGTCTTAGGTCTAGTTTGTAATTATTTTATAATATTCGAATTTATTTTATTAAATAGTAAAAAAGAGCTTACCATAATTATTTTTTAAATGGACATTGGTTCTACTTGAGTAACGCGCGTACCTCATCTCTTCGACTACCTACATAAAGGATTCTTGGTAACAGAATCACGTGTGTGAATGGCTGAACTAATTTTTTCTAACAATATTCCAAATGAAAGCCTATAATTCAATGGTGGTTTTAGTTCAACTGAATCACTTACGATTTCCTACATGCTAAATGCGAAAAGAAATTTACAAGAAGCTGAAAAATACCTATTTCCATATTTTGAACATGTTCATATCGCATGCTCTTCTTATGAATCGCCTCAACTTTGAAGTATATTTTCTCAATGATTGTAGCATTTTGGAACATTTTCTACTGCTAGTAGAACTCATGTGTATAATTATAGACTGTAGTAGAAGAACTCAATTTCCAAAAAAATTGGACTTATCTACTTTCTTCCATATCACTGTTTTTAAATGAACGAATTCAGATAATTTATTCAATTAATTAACCTCTTCTGAAACTATTTTCAAGTATTTTTGGAGTGAGGTAAGGTAAGTTGACTGTCGACTGAATGACTTTTTTCTGTTCTTCGTTCAATTATTACGGGTACATAGGCTACTAAAAGAACATAAAATGAAAAGTGATGGCTACCTTTTTACTTCTTTTTTTTTTCTTCACGAGGACACGTGATAAGACTGGAGAAAGTAATTTTTCTTAATGAACAGTTAAATAGTTTTTTCTTGTTCAGCCTCCCCCCGCCTCCTTTTTGTGAGGATTTAAAACATGACCATTTCCATTTCTCATTTACGATTGTATAATCATCCGAAAACGGGACAATACTTTTTTTTAACGGAATCTCCAATAAAACGTGAGTAAGCAAAAAGGTATTCTCGAGAAGACGAGAACTTGATTTGAAGAATTGTGTACAAGCATGTAATATCCGAAAATAACCATAAAAATGAGATCCTAATTAGCATGAACAGTAGCAGACGCAAATCCAGAAGGGTTATAGAGATCGTGATCCATCTTTATTCATGAAAAACGGAGTGAAGTGAAATTACTTGGGTGACTTTAATTTTCCCTCTCTCAGTCACGGTCAGTGTAGTGAGTATAAGATATAAGGTGTCCTCTGCAGAGAAATTTACAAATATAAAATCCCAAATTTTCATTTCTGACTATTGAGAAGAAAGGACGAGAAGACGTAATATAAGTAAAAATGTTTAGCTTCACAAAAAATTCACGTGACACTTGTAAAAAACTTTTATTCTTCTCCAAATGGGCAAATGACACGTGTGTGAAAATATTTGTTTCGCTCTTCAATTTTCATGGCTTCTGCACTTGTAAAATCAAGACGTTCATATAGCTTTAGGCACCCTGTGATAGAAGCGAGGGAATGAGATAAATGCTATAAAGATAAGTGAGGGGTCACAAACGCAAAGATTATATAAATATACTCACACATGTTAATTTAGACAAGTTAGCACCTGTGATTCTCACCTATGTTTTCAGCAATATCTCTGCCATCGAAAAGGCCAAATACGTAAATAAATATGAAAATGCGAGATGGGTAATTTTGGAATCTGGAAATCATGAAATGAATATAACAATGATGGTCTCATGCCTATTATTATGAAAGTCAGACCAAAATATAAGGTTTTCTATCGAAAACCTGCTAAAAATTTGACGCATAGCTATGGAATTCTCTAATGATAATGAACCTAACGGATTTGGAAAATGGAGGTCAATTCACTCATAACCAGACAAGAGACGCGTCATGCTGTTGATTATGAACTTGTGTTCGTCTTGTTAATGGTGTGCGAGTGTATGCAAAACCCAAATAGTAATCACCATCCATCCACCATTTTTTGTCCTCCTCTAGCAAGCGGCTCATCGATGTTAATATCTTGGAGCAACTTTGGTCTCTAAAGGTTTTGTGAAGTTTCGAATCGGTATTAACGGGTTAGTAACTGACCTTGACAGTTTACCAGGCAGTTTCCTCTTCGTTTACTGTGTCAGGTCTCTGTCTCACTTATGGACCAAGCAATAGAAAGTTTTTTGTAGGGTAAGGTTAAAGACGACGAGGATATTTACGTTCATATACGAGTATGTGTAAATTGTTGGTTCTTCCGCTTGCTGATGTACCACTGAACTATAGTAGCTAGTAGTCGATGAAGAATATTTTTGAAAAGAGAAAAGCTTCATTAAGCGAACGCTGATTCATTTATACTAAAAATAGGCTGCGGAAAAGGCTGCATTTCTGCGTGCAAAATGTATGACACTGAATAACATTATTTAAAATGATCGATACGTACATTCCAGTTATAAAGCATTGAAAGTTTTGATCACTTTGAACGATAATGCCTTTTGTCGTAATTCAAATTTTCTTCTTTTGATGCACTCTCACTTCTCGTTTCACCCATACATTTTTCTCATTATCACATTCATATAATCGTTAATCCATCTCTGTAGTGATTTATAGTATTGCAGATAAAATTTTTCTGTTTCACATTTCATTCATTTCTCATTCGTGAAGGTGAAGTGTTACGGGCTTCTTCATTTTACATTTATAATATCGAAAATTTGCTACCCTGCTGTATCTTCTTCTAACACCGTTTCTTCTTCCAACAGCCAACCCCTCCCCCACCGCACCCTTTATCTCAAAACGGTAAAAAATGATGGGTAAGATCGAGACAATCTTTTATTCGCTGTAAAAAATTTTTTTACGAATAGCCTTTAGCCTATCACACAATGTGGATTATCATCCATTTACCCTTTGAATCTCTTTTCATTTTAGAAAGAAAAAGAATGCGAGTTGATAGATGCCTATACTTGGCCCAACGAATGAGATGTACAGAAACTTGGCCAACTTCTCGGGAAAAATTACTATTTTGTCGTCATCCAATTTTTGTCCGAAATTCTTAATTTAATGATTACAACAAAGAAATGAAATTATCAATCAAGTCATGATGTGCTTCAGTAAACATAGTCATTCATCAAATTGAACAATTTTGTTAATGTGTTTCAAAATTTTAAGTGATATTTCAGCATATGGTAAAAAATAAATGCTAATATCTGCATTTGAAACAATATCGAGCACTTAGGTGTACCAAAAAAAAACTCTGAGACCTTGATAAATGAATCTATAAAATGATAACAATGAATAAAAACGTAACCATTAGTCGAAAAATTTTGCATACGATTTTATTTCATTTCATTTGAGATAGAGTAATTTTTCTCTTACCAAACGAAGCGAATAGGTAGCTGATTAGAGAAAATGTAAGATCTGACTGAAGTATCAATTATGTACTTATAGGTTTGATCAAAATAATTTATCAGGAGAATAATTACTTTCCAGCATGAATCCTGTCACATCCAAAGACGACAACATTGTACAAATTGAAACTCATGGTGCAGATCCAATCAAACTGAATATTTACAAAGGAGATGTAGTTATATCTGGAATAGGAGGTCGATTTCCACAAAGCGAAGATGTCGAGGAATTCAAAAAAAATTTATATGAAGGAGTAGACATGGTAACCATGGACGGAAAACATTGGCCAGCAGGTAGGTGAATTTAAAACAAGTCTTTTTTCCCTGAATACTGCCAACTCCGCAAAAATGCACTTATTTTTCATAAACATCTGGATAGGTAAGTATAGTATTAGTTGATGAAAATTTTTCATTTCCTTTTCTCATTAATTTTGGTTCAGACAAATTGAAATTTTCAGTACAACTACAGAGTTAATGGTACAATTCAATCACTAAAGAGGTTTGAAAAATTCTAAGTACCAGGCCAAGGTGGTGTCATATACAACACTACTCAAAATTTTGAGATGGACTTCTCAAAGGACCAATATTTTGAGAACCCCTAACTTGTGTCATACGACGCCACCTGGTCCTTTGAGGATACTTTTGTGATGTCATACATGACACCACTTGGTCCTTTGAGTAATCGAGTAAAACCTGGTATTTCTAGTGTTAATAGACTGTGATGAGTTGTTAGAACTTGTTTAGCATAAACATATATTCGAATCATTGCAGGAATTATGGGCACACCACCTCGTTCTGGTAAACTCAAAAACTCGGACTTATTTGACGCGTCGTTTTTCGGTATTAATGAAAAACAAGCAAATACCACAGATCCTCAATTCAGAATCCTTTTGGAAACGGCTTATGAAGCTATCGTTGATGCCGGTAATGAAAAAATTCCAAATAACTTGATGCACTTATTTCTTTCTCTTGCTTTCCATCAGAAACAAGTGCCTCAGATATACTTGTCGATAACTACCTACTTGAAATAATATTAGAAATCAAATTATAGGAGTGAATCCGCAAACATTACGAGGAACAAAAACAGGAGTTTTTGTGGGCTGTGCTATCAATGATGCAGAAACTTGCCGAACTCATGATCCTAGTGATTTTTCTAAGTACACAATTCTAACATATTGCCGCTCCTTAATGCCCAGTTTGATTTCATTTGCATTCGACTTGAAAGGTAAAGCTTCTTATAATCAAAGTACCCTCTCTCCGTTTTAGATGAAGATAATATTGATAGCAATCTATTCGGCCACCAAGTGGCCAGCAGCCATTTCCGCTGGGTACAGTATATGTACTACAGTATACTCGTAGCATGCGATTGCAACGCTAAAGTGATACTTTTTCAGGACCTAGTAGTTTGGTGGACGCAGCTTGTGCTAGTAGTTTTTTCGCCATTAACCAAGCGTTGATTTCGATGAGAATGGGTCAATGTGACGCAGCTATAGTTGCTGCGAGTAATATGATTTTCAGACCAAACACTACGGTCTCTCTTCAAAAGCTAGGCGTTTTGTCACCCAGAGGAAAATGTTGTTCTTTCGACGCTTCAGGTTGGTAAAAAAAACTCTGATTAAAAATAATTTGTTATTTCAACAGTAAAATTCTCAAGCTCATCTCAGAACATGGTTGCATGTAGAATTATTTCTGCTACTAATTTCTAAAAGTTATTTTGGTGTATTGGCACGGTATTGGCAAAAAAAAAAAAATGCTTCACATAGGTAATTTTCATAAAAACGTAGGTCAAGGCACGTAGGCCTATTAACAAATTTTTTACAAGTGTCTCTATGTAACAAATTCAAATCAAAATTATCGATTGTAATCAGGCTTGTTATTCCATTTCTTTTTCAATTAAGTTTTTAGAGCAACACTGTGCGGTACCTTCATCTCCACGCAGATTCAATAAATAATAAAAATAAAATAGCAAATAATATTGAATATCGAAACAACCAACTAGAAAAAAATTAAACCTGCGGCTCATTCTAGACAAAACTAGATACATCCAGCAAGCAATTTCAGACTTCACAGAAAGTTAGACGCGGAAATTCTAAAAGAATTGTAATTTCTTAATTAATATTTTTTTAGCGGATGGTTATGTGAGAAGTGAAGCAGTAGTGGTCCTCTTCTTGCAAAAATCTAGTGACGCTAATAGAATATACACAACACTGGTCAATGCTAAAGTGAGCATCGATGGAAGCAAAGATAAAGGAATAGTATTTCCATCTCGAGAAGCTCAAATTAAACTTATTGAAGATGTATATGCAGAAGCTAAAGTAAATTTACATGATGTGGCTTTTGTCGAATGCCATGCCACTGGAACCAGAGTAAGACAATCATTTTGTATTCTTTTATTATAATTATAAAAATATCAAAACCATCTTTATTCATATTACAGGTTGGTGATACTGAAGAAGGAAATGCTGTAGCTTCAGCTTTTTGTAAAGACAGAAATTCTCCATTATTGATAGCGTCGACTCGAACCAATACTGGTCACTCCGAAGCAGTAGCAGGACTTCTCTCTTTAGTAAAAATCATATTTAGTATGGAAACCGGACTTATTCCACCATGTTTGAATTTTCAAAGTCCTTCACCACACATTGAAGCATTACATGACGGACGGATGAAGGTGAATACAATATTATTTTAATGTTAATTATTATACACCAAACTAAGATTTAAATTACCTAGTAAAATTATTGCTATCATTATTATTATTTAATCAGGTTATTACAGAGGTGACACCAATGAATAGTCCGTTCGTGAGCGCGAATTCATTCGGTTTGGGTGGAACAAATGGCCACATTTTAGTAAAAGCTCATCTTAAAAATAAAACAACCACCAAACTGGACAGCGTTCCGAGACTAGTTTGTGTTTCAGGAAGAACAGAGACTGCTGTCGAATATATGCTTGACAAGGTTTGCAAATTAATATCAGGCTAGAAAAAAATCTTGGGTCTACAGGCCAAACGGTTTGTAATTTTAGGGGGTAAGAAAGATAATGTCCCTTGAAATCATTTATACCAATTGCTCTCTACCCTGACATATTGTAATTTTCATTTCGAAAAAAATATTTAGACCCGGGCCATTTAAAATTGAATTTTATCCACTACCACATCCTTTAATTTGTACTTAACCCCGTTATACATAATCAAGCTGCATATTCTGCAGCCCAGTTGCATGGCTGATCATTTCGCATTGATTCTTTACACAATACAAACTAATATAAGAGCCAACTTTATCCGAATCTTGAAATCGAAAAGTCCATCTTGTTTTCTAAGTGGTTCTTTTATAATTATGAAAGACTTATACTTGTAAAATTTGAATATTTTCAGATAATTTCTCAACCTCGAGATGATGAATTTTACGCTTTAATTCATAAAGTTCATGAACTTAATATTCCACAACATAATTATCGAGGTTTTGCTCTTCTCAGTGATACCCAACCTTGGAAAGAAGTACAGGTAAGATCATCATCCCATTTGAGATAAAAAACAAATATAATCAATGTAAAATTTTTAAGCACTGAAAGCTTGAGTTTGCTTTTAATAAGATAATATTTTAGAGCTGCAACATTTTCAAGTAACAATTACCTACCTTCATACCAGAAAATATTAGACCACCAACATTCTGACCTTTTCTGATTGAGCAAGCCTCGTCGTAGGTCGATTAAAAGTATCAATATGCAAATGCAGGCATCTATAAATAGGATTTAAGTTTGGTAGTGCACTAGTGACTTCTTTAAATGATTGCAAAAATACTTAATTTAAAAATCATCCTATGAAATAGCTGACTTGAAAGATGATTAATAAATTTTACAAAAAAATGTAGACTAATAGTAGGGTAATTTTCATAATTGTATAGTAGGTATAGCCCATATTCACATATGTTAAATAAATAAGACTCGTATAAGCTAGACCCAGTTTCAGTTAGAAAATAACTACCAGTTCGAGTTTTATTCTTTACCTATTCAAACAGGGATGTTAATTATTCTTTAATGAAATATCAGGCAGTCAAGAAATAATTACGTGGGCATATTTTACATGATTTCAGCACATGAACATTAAATCTCGTCCCATTTGGTATGTTTTTTCTGGAATTGGCTCGCACTGGGCAGGTTTAGCTCGAGACTTACTGAAACTTGAAAAATTCAGAGTGCTCGCGAACAGAGTAGCTGATATTTTGAAAACAGAAAACTTTGATATGATGCGAATTCTTACAAGCCCAGATAAGTCTATTATGGATAATGTTCTCAATTGTGTTATTTCTATTACAGCAACGCAGGTACAAATATATAATTTATTATGCCATGAAATTCTGGTTCGTTTACGAATAAGTACGTATAAATTTTCATTTCAGCTGATTCTAGTGGATTTGCTTAAAGAATTGGGAATAGTACCAGACGGTATGATAGGACATTCACTGGGTGAAATCGGATGTGCTTATGCAGATGGTACACTAACTCTAGAGGAAGCCATTAAGATATCTTACTGGAGAGGGAAATGCCTCCTTGATTCAAATTTACCAAAAAAAGCAATGGCAGTAGTGGGTAAGTTTTGAAAACACTCTTGTCTGTAAAATATTATAAGCATAATCTGGAAATCTGAAAAAGTTATTTTTCATGAAACACTTATCTCTTGGGACACTATTTTGAGTTCATAATGGACGAAGGTCTTGGAAAATCTGAAAAATAACTATTGCAGGCAGAACTGAAAATATGTACATATAATAGGTATGTATAGTTTTACAATTATTTGAAAAATTTTAGGCATGTCTTGGGAGGAATTAGAAAAACGAGTTCCTCCAGGTATTGAAATAGCATGTCACAACTACGCCGATGTGTCATCTATATCAGGGCCTTGTGAACTTATTGATGAATTCATTAATCACTTGAGCGATGACAAAATATTTGCAAGTCGAATTCCTTCCGCTGGATTTGCATTCCATTCCAAGTACATAGCAGATGTGGGTCCTAAATTTTTGGAGAAACTGGAAAAGGTTAGTTCTTTTACTTAGTACAATGCACAATTGAATTATTAAACAAGTAGTATTTCATAAAATCCACATCTCCTAAAACAAGATTCGACCCACCCCCTTGTGAAATTTTCATTTTAATTTTATTGCAGATCATCACAAATCCTAAGCCACGTTCTGATAAATGGCTCAGTACTTCGGTTCCAGCAGAAAAATGGAATTCTCCAGAAGCACATTACTCATCGGCAGTTTATCATCTGAACAATTTCTTAAATCCCGTATTATTTCATGTGAGCTTTTAACCGCACTTACTACCTGCTAATTCGTAATTTTTTTTTGTCGGTAATATTCACTTGTTTATCCCTTATAACTTAGGAGGCACTGAAAATGATTCCATCTAATGCCATTGTGGTAGAAATAGGACCACATGCTCTATTACAATCTATTATAAAGAAGGTTTTAAGCTCAGATGGTACCTCTGTGGGATTATTAGACAAGTATCAGCCCGATAATTTAGAATTTTTCTTGAAAAACATTGGAAGGTTAGACAAAATATTTTTTTACTTTATTGACGTACCAATAACAATCCAGTTTCTCACTGAAAATGAAAACTCAATGTTTAGATTGTATAATGCAGGATTACAAGCAGAGGTTCAAAATATTTTCCCACCTATACAATTTCCAGTGTCAAGAGGAACACCTATGATTCAGTCTCTAATCCGATGGGATCATTCTGTGAGTTATGATGTGCCATACATCACGGATCCGGTAAGTATAAAGATTTTATGGATACATTTGAAATTTGGAAGCACCGAATTAAGATATTAAGGTCGCCCGGGGTAAGTGAGAACGCAAAATTCACTAATTGCACTTTGATTCCTTATAACTCGAGAACAAATTGACTCAGTGCTCTCCAATTTTGTGGTCAGTTACTTGACACTCTTTATAATAAGTATGCTGAGTTACAGCCTCGTACCTTCTTTCAGTTTTTTTTTTTGATTTTTTAAAAAAGTTGAGTTTGTGTTCTTACTTTTTTGTAACACGGGGTAAGTGAGAACACTGGATGGGGCAAGTGAGAACGCAAGGAACATTCTATATTGAACAACTGCAAAAATAATCTGGGGCAAGTGAAAACAATTAGTCTTAAACTGTCACCATTTTAGACCATTTTTTTTTTTTTACATCAAAATGGCAATATTAAAACATTATTGTATTCAAACAATTAATATTAAATTTTCACCATTTTAGACGATTTAAAAAATTTTTTTTTTGGTTTTTCAAATTTACATTTAAATTTCAAGTTCTCACTTGCCCCGGTCTCACTTCCCCAGGGTCACATTTATTAAGGGAAATTGAGAACGCAACTGTATTTGTGTGATAAAAAACATTTTGAATCCAAAATCCACATATGTTGCATTTATTGGTACGTAAATGATGTACTTACTGTGTGAAATTCATATATTTCCTCAAACAAGTTGACTGAATTTGTAAATTTGCAAATTTGAAATAAATTTCAAACGTAATTTGATAACTCACAATTTTACTATCACAAAATAAAGTGTGTTATAACAACTGGATCGCGCATATCTCATGTTAGTTGTTTGCATTGGGTTAGTTTTTAACACTTCTCATATGTAGCGCTTCAATATATGTACGTTATTCGACTGATTCGTACAGGGTTCTCACTTACCCCGGATTCTCACTTACCCCGGGTGACCTTATGTATCTTCAGTACTATGCTAATATTTCATTATTATATTTATTACGATTATATTGTTCCTGCGCAAAATGGGTCTCATGGGCCCAGCACTTGTCGAAACACAAAATTGAAGGAAAAAAATCAAAGTTAGAGTCATATGTGAGTCTCTTCTCTAAAAACTGATAAGGAAAATAAACAGATGCAAATAAAAAAAAGATCGGATAAAGAAAGGACACCGTTCAGAATGGACGATAAAAATTCTGTGTAAGCCTCGGTAGGCCTGGACTAACTTTGAAAGATCTGTAGGGCTTCCAAATGTCTCATGTCAGCAGAGATAAGCTTTCAGAACAAGTTTCGTTATTAAAACGATGTCTTATATTGGTGTAATGCCATGTCTCCATTCTTCAGTTACTCATGCCAAGCCTCCTCGCATAACCCCCCGATCTTTTAAAATATAATAATTCAATATTTTTCTCAATCAATTTAGAGTTGTTGTTACTTAAATGACAACACAATTTTGCAAATTAATCCATCGAGTGATGAACATTCATTTTATTTGAATCATTCTATATGTGGAACGGCATTATTCCCAGCCTCGGGATACATAGTAAGTACCATTAAACCTATATAAACCATTTTCAGCTTATATTGCCTACCTCTACTTACTCAAGTAAATGCACTTTAAATCTCCGAGTTATTGACTATTCTTTTTTACTGAATCAACATTTTTTCCCTTTAGTATCTCATATGGAAAATGTTAGCAAAATTCTATGGAAAATCTGTGGAAGAGTTCCCTGTTGTAATTGAAGAAATACAATTTTTACAAGCTACAGTCCTGCAACCAGATGGTATGTCAACTCATACAAATAGGAATTCAAAATAAATCAATTCATCATTTTTCTTTTCACTTTTTAATTTAGTTGCAATGAAATTTTCTATCACCATTCTCTTGGGGAGTGGTAGCTTTGAAATAACAGAATCTGGCTCAGTTGTTGCTAAAGGTTATGTACAGCAACCTGATAACATTCGAAACCAGTTTTTACCATTGCCAAAATTGGGGAAAATATCTAATTATCGACTGAACAGTACTGAAATTTATTCCGAATTCAATCTTCGAGGATATAATTACAAAGGAGAATTTTGTGGAATCAAATCATCTGATGATTGTGGTATGAAACGAAATTGTTTAAGAAATCGGCTATAATTTTTCAAAATTTTTTGTTTCAATTTTTTAATTTCTTACAACAAAAAATATGTTTTCTTATAGGAACGTATGGTGAAATATATGCAACAGAAAATTTGGTTACATTTATCGACGCCATTCTACAGTTTGTAATTTTTGGTACTTTTAAAAAACGTGTTCTTGAATTACCATCTCGGTTACACAGGGTTGTTATTGATCCACACAAATATAAAGAATTGAAGCAATCATTGTCCAAGGACCAAAGTGAGTATAGAGTAATCGGTAATTTTTTTTTATTTGAGAAACCGCAGAGTTCTAAAGCCTCCGTTAAAAATTTTTTTTTCAGAATTCCTCCCAATCAGTCATTACAAAGACATGAAAACTGTTTACTGTGGAGGAATAGAAATAACTGGTATACAAACAACTTTAGCTTCTTACCGCCAATTTGAAAAAGCGACTCCATTAATCAAGAAATACACCTTTGTACCATTTGAAACAGACCAAGTTGGTATTTTTTATAAATATTAAGTATTTCCTAGTTCCGTATATACCTACTCGTACTTAAAAAAAGGGATTCATAAAGTTCATTTAATCCTCAAGCATACTTGTAGATCCTTAGCATCCTAAGCTTAAAAATTTTTACTACTTTTAGCCAGCATAAATACTTATGTAGGTAAGGACTTTTAATTTGGAAAATTTCTATCCCCCAAAATTGTTCAGTCAAATTTCATTTAGACAGGCGAAAAATGTAATGAGAAAGTCATCAACTGCAATTTTAAAAATCACATAAATTTCGTTTTTGTTCTACTTTTAGGAAAAGAATTCAAGTTGTTATAATTTTATTTACGTTTACAGCTTTACAATATTTTATGCATTTTTTAACCTCAGTGAGAGCACAGACTCGGTTAAATTACTTTTGTAAGCTAAACATGAGTCGTGGAAAATATTATACTCCCACATCAGTCTAGCTTTAAGACTCGACTACATACTTTTAGAAATTAAATTACATCGCATATCTTCAGTTTTTATCTTTGAAAACATTTTATGTCCTAACAAAAAAAATTTTGAAAAAGAAAAAAATAATAATTTCATGAAAATGACCTATTTCAGGATGTTATCGAACTAGATTTATACCAAATTTTGACAGTAATCTTCAATATTGTCATAGAAAACAATATCAATTCAAATAAGCCAAAAATCGTTATAATACACGAATCTGGTTCTATCAATGATTCTCTAATGGCAAAGTTTTCCAAAATCATCAAATCGACGTCAGAAGAGGTAAGACAGAATTTTTTATATTTTAGTGCTTTACGATGAATGTACGAGGCGCATTCCAAAAGTCCGTTCGCACGTTCCATATCTCCGGCCCTGGTAACACTGATGCAACAAAATTTTAACTGGAGTATCAGCACCCTCATGACACATCACCATAAAAATTTCATGGCCCTATCATGTTTCAATCTTGAGTTATGATAATTTGAAAATGAAGAGTAGAATAAAAGCACCGTCCAAGAATGAGATGCAGGATTTCTAATATTTTCCCAAATTAAAAGGTTAAAAGTGATCCGCTACAGAGTCGTCAACATGCATCAGAATTTGTACAAATATAAGAAATTGTTGGCCAGGCGCGGTGCTCAAAAATCAAGGAAACAGTGTGAAGGAGGATGGGAGAATATTACCACAAAAAACCAAACCAATAGCCCAAGCGCTACAATGACAAAATAGAGGTGTATGTGTGCGTGTATGTGTGTGTGCGCACTTGGTGTTGACTGTAGGCAGACGTTACGTGCTTACTGCAGTACACCAGCACACAGTCGCGTGAATTTTACTCAATGTTAGCCATAAAAACTTTTGCATAGCAATATTTTTCTTATTCTGCCAGTCTAGATGGGTGCCTTGGGAAAAATTTGATGTGAGCGACCTTTTACCACCCCTCTTTATTCACTGGCCTTGCCCCATCTAATTACCATCGACTCTAGCCATTGGAAGCTGAATTTTGAGGGGAAAATTTGCTTTTAGTAGTGCTATTTGGGAAAAAGAACAAAATTTTTTTTAATTTGGACAGGACATTTCATCAAGATTACATTTAGAAACTTATACTGCCCCATAATAGCTGCCTTAATCGCTTGGTGCATGGTGTGGAAAAGTAGCCTGAAGTCTCCTCTTTCCAATGAAACTAATCGCAGGTCTCTATCTCTATTAGCTTTCAAGTGGTGGGGGGTGCGAACCGACTTTTGGAACGCGCCTCGTACCTATAGCCTTCATCAAATCAATAAAATGCTGCTTAAATACCATTGCCAAATAAGAAATAATTTGATTGTGGTAAGTGGGCCCAGGGATGTAGCCAGAGTGTTCCGATAGGGGGGCAAATAAGATTCTTGGGGGGCAGTTAATTTTTAAGCCCCCCTATTTAACATTTTTTTCTCGAAGTTTAGGAGAAAGAGGGAAGCTAATTTTGCTAGGGGGGCGAACGAGGATTCCAGGGGGCTGAGCCCCCCTGGCTACATCCCTGAGTGGGCCTCACCACTAGTTGGAACGAATACTTTCTAAAGATAGATGAAAACTCACTCACTACCTCAAGTATCTCGCAGCGAACTCGAGACGGTTCTTAAAATGACTACGTTCAAGAATTTGCATTCGCTGCGAGTACTCTGAGGTCCCTCGCATAGAACACTCTTACATTTACTCGTATATTTCTTCAGGTAAACTTCATAGTAGCTAGTTCACTGCCTGGCTTCAGCAGACACTGCGATCAGTTTGGAGCTCAGTGTATTACAAATAATCTGTCAAATGGCCCTGTGGATACTGAATGCACTCTCATAGCATTGACTAATGCAACCAGGAATTCTACCAAGTTGAAAAATTCAGTGCACAGTACGTCTGATGGTGGATTCATTTTATCTGTCGAAGACACATTATACAAATCCAACTTCGAAAACTTGGGTTTGAAAAGAATAATGAAATTGAATACGGGGGGCAAATTTATCCTTCTATTCAGAAAGGTAATAAGCTAATACGTAGTCGTATTTGAACTTTTTTTCTTCGTTCAAGTAAATTACCTGTACACGCGAACTTAAGAAAATGTAATAAACGCTGAATTTTTAAAGGCAAACTCAACACTACCTTCAAAGGTAATTTCTGTGGAGAAAACTTCAGATCAGTGGATTGATGAAGTACAACATGTAAAGGAAGATGAGAAGACTCTAATACTGTCTCAAGAACAAAATAGAGCAATTATGGAGCTAATGAAGGCAACAGATAAAAAAAACCTGAGGTAAGATTAAAATACCTATTGAAAAATTTAGTCAGCATTCTCTCAAGGTCACCGAAAATATTTTATTGAAAAAATATGTTCTAACATTTTTTATGTCTCAGTTTTCATAAACTGAATCACGAGTAAGTCACTCAAGAAAACCATTCAGTTTTTAACTTTTTTTTTTTCGGTTGGTCGAATGTCTGCTCTTATAGGTATCACGAGTATTTTAATATTCTAAATGCTTTTCCCTGCTCTCTTCTAATTTTATATTGATAAATAAATTCCATCCTATACAGTATAATATCTAAAATAGGGAGTTTCGAAATCACTGCAGAAATCTTGAATCAGATAGATAAGGTTATTATGCCTCATAGTGAAGGAATTGATGATTAAAATGTAGGTGTTGTATTTTTCAGATCATTATTCATTTTAGATCAAGAAATCGGTGACAATTTTTTGGAATCCTCGGTAATTACCGAACAACTAAAGAATGATTTGGTTCAAAATGTTTTCAAGGATTCACATTGGGGATCCTATCAATGCTTAAATGTAGAAAGGCAGTCAGATTCGCAATTAAGTGCACATGCTTACGTTAAAAGTCTTATTCCAGGAGACATATCAAGTTTGCAGTGGGTTAAAGATCCCGTAGCTGAAGAAAGGTAATGATGAGATCCTGACAACATTTTTTTCCTTGCATAAATGACAGCTATAGAACAATCATGATGTGACAGAGAGAAAAAAATTTCAACAGAGAGCCAAAATCAATATGTTTTGCTCATTTTGGAATATGTGTGATGAAAACATGCTACAATGACTGTTCTCTACGAAAGAGGGTCATTTTATAGAGACTCGATAGTATAGCATGGATAGCCAGCGAACGAAATTTCGGCTGTCAACATGAAACAAATGATGATGCATCCTAAAGCATCTCAAGTGCAAAAAGTACATCGCGCGCATGTGCAGAAGGTATGCGAACCGAAGATTTTGTTCGATTTTCTTGTTCTGCGCATGAAATGTACCGTTAGCACTGAGATGCTTTTGCGATGTTGACAGGGTCGTTCTATAGGGCAAGGATATGGCTATCTATGCTATATATCTAAGAATTGAGTTAGGTATTAATTCTCGACTTATGCCACCCATTCAGCACGTGTACGAAACATGAGTTAGGTACTCTACTCACCTGTATCAAAATTACATGGTACTGAAGCTAAGAATATGAATCAAAATATTATAGGAACTTAATTAAGTCAATGACAAAATTCAAATAGTTAACCAATCCTGTATATTTTACTAGGTATTAACTCTGTAAATTCATTTTCCTTTCCTATATAATAGCAATGCTGGATCAAAAATGTGCCATGTGTACTATGCATCACTCGATACCAGAGACTTGTCAATGGTATCTAACAGAGGCTCCACCATTATGAACTCATTGTCTCATCAGCCAAAAGTAACTTGGACTTAATGTTTTTATGTCACTGACTTGAATTAAAATATCACAATATGTATAACAATTATTTACAGGACAAAGTTCTAGGATTAGAATTTTCAGGAAGAGATGAAGAAGGTCGACGAGTGATGGGCATTGCTGAAGGATGCTTGTCGACAACAATACATCCTGATCTGAATTTCTCATGGGAAGTTCCGCAGAAATGGACATTGGAAGAGGCATCCAGTGTACCTCTTTCTTATGCAGCGGTCCGTTATAATTTGATTTATGAATTATTTCTACCGTTTACTCCGGTGAACTAAGCAAAAAAATTATTTTCAGGCTTATTATGGTTTGTTTGTGCGAGGAAACTTGCAACTGGGAGAATCAATATTAGTCCATAATGGAGCTATGTGTGTTTGCCAAGCTGCAATTTCCATAGCTTTACACGCACGTTGCAAAGTTTACGTAACTGTTGGCAGTGAAACAGTTGAATCCTTTTTACAAAAAAAGTTTCCCAATGTAATATTTTTTCTAATTCGAATTATTTAAATACCTATCCGATATTCGACCCTAGATTAAAAATGAATATTTTCAATCTTCAGATAATAACGATCAACTACGAAAATGTACAAGATTCGTTGTTCGAACAAAAAATTCTAAAATTGACCAATGACGAGGGTGTTAGTTTAATCTTTAATTGTAAAACAAAAGATAAACTCTTAAGTATAGGCCGATGTCTGCAGAAAAATGGCAGATTTTTGCAAATGAAAAATCTAGAGGCTCAAAAATTTCCAATGGGTTAGTCACACTTTATATTCCTCCTATTTACCCTAAAAAATTAATTCTCAGCAATTTCCAATTTATTTATTTATTTATGAATAGAGATTCTAAAAAATGCATCCCTCCATGTGATTAATTTTGACGTACTCATGAAGAGCGATGGAGATAATTCTGATCTAACGAAAGTGATTGAGCTGATGAACGAAGGAATTGGAAATGGTGCAGTAATTCCTTTAGAAAGAAAGATTTACGGAGAAGAAAATTTGGATGAGGCTTTCAAGTAAATAACAATTTTATTCATGATCTACGTACTTATATCAAATATTATTCCCAGAATTCAAATAAAAATAAAAAATATCTTAAAGGTAACTACAGAACTATAGTCGTGTTAGAACTCGTTGACAGGTTCAGTACATGAAGTTGAGGCGAGGGTACATGTGGTGGGCGCATGGCAAGATTTTTTTCAAAGTCATTGTCCCAAGGAAGTGCGACATGGAAATGTTCGGCTACGCCTAAATGTTACACAGCTTCACTGTTTCCACTAACGGTTTATTAGAAAAATGAAGCTGAATTTCAGGCTCTCTTCTTTCTTTCTATTACATTGACCAGGCGAAATGAATATTTATTGGACACATTATTGCTTTAGAAAGGTATAATAAATACGATTTTTCAGATCACTATCCAATGACAATAAAACTTTCAAAGTTACTGTCAAAATACGCGATGAAGAAGCACAATCTGTTGTGAAACCATCTCATAGATTCATCAAAACTAGTTCTACTGTGCGTCTCTATCCCACAAAAACTTATGTTTTAATAGGTACTAGTCCATTTGAAAAACCAATAATTTGAAGAATATTTCAAGCTGAATTTTTAATTTCAATATTATTTATTTAGGTGATTTTGACAGAACTGCAGTGGAGTTGATCTACTGGCTCATATCAAGAGGAGCAGTCAAGATTGCATTTGCTACTCATACGAAAATCGTAAATGGATATCAATCATTCCACACTCAACAATGGATACATGCTCACGTGGACTTATTATTTTATGAATATGACTGTGCGAATGAATCTGGAACATCTAATCTTCTGCAGAAAGCCAACGCATTGGGGCCCGTTGGTGGAATCTTTTATTTGGAACATGTAAGATAAATTCTCAGAAAATTTAATAGCAGCTTTAAGAAGATATACCTACGTACCTATTTATTTCAGTTGAATATAATTTCATTCAAGGAAGTCTTTCCAAATAGGTAATCTGACATTTTTAGATAGGTGCTTGAGCAGGGTAGTATTTCAGGTACTTCACAATACAAGTCTTGAAACTTGGTTTAGAAAAGGAATTTGCTTCAGTCTTTTCCTCACACTTTGATACTTTGAAAATAGTTAGAGTGAAAGTATTTATTGTGAATAAACACTTTTAACGGTTCAATATTAAAACAAAAGCAATATACAAAAGGTATACTCCCAGTTTGATAATCTAAATACTGTAATAGATAATTTATGTTAAATTGTGAAAGAAATGATTCCAGCAGTAATTTGTAATTTTCTCATTCGCTCGATCACTTTTCAGATTTCTCAGAAAAATCGTTCAGATGCCCCTTCGAAAAGTTTTTCATCTGTAACGGCAGTGGAAAATTTGGATTTAGTCACCAGAACTAGTTGCTCCGAGTTGGATTACTTCGTAATTTTCTCTACCAATACCACTTCTAAGGATAAAGATGGTATACTTGTTGATTTAAGTCATGCTGCTGCGGAAAGAATCTGTGGAAATAGGAGAGCAGAAGGATTTCCATCGGTTTGTTGACAAAAAACCATCTTAATTACATCCAAGATTTCAAAATGAAAAGGATATTTTAAAATGACATAGAAAAATTGCAAGCTGAAAAAACTGTCACACTTGAAGGATAAGTAATAAGGCAACATTTCAACACGGTTTGTCCAAGAAGATACCTTCAATACACTGGATCAGTTAGTTGAGATGTTTCCAACGTTGCTTTTTTTTCTAGCCTACCTATTTTTTTCTTCCTCCAAATATATTTTTTCTTTGAAATATCGCTTTTCAATGATCGCAATTTCAATAAATTACCTATTCATCTGAAAATTGGGTAAAACTTTTAGGTAGCCATACGATGGGAAAATTTGGAATCATTGCCGCTCATAAGGCTCGTCTTGTATTTGACATGCTTGGATCAACTTCTGGAATATTCAGATCCTATTCTGATCGTGTCCACCGCCAATGAATCAAATATTGTAAATGAAACAGCTGAAATTAAATCAGAATTATTGAATATACTGAGAAACGCATTTGGTGAGATGATTTTTCTTTCTAAATTTAAAACGTTGAGTATAATAATCATTACATTACATACCAACTTGTTTTTGCTGGCAGATATCAAAATTGACGATAGTTCGATGGAAAATACTTTACCTGAGGTTGGATTGGATTCTTTAATGAGCGCAGAAATACAACAAATTTTCCAGAGAAAGTTCGGTATAGAGTTGACAGCTAATGATATTCATGAAATGACCATTGCGAGACTTACAGAATTGCATGCTCAAGCTCAAAAACAGTAAATTAAAGGGTACAAATTTTTTATTAAATTTATTCGGATGCACTCACGTGATAGAAAAAAGCCAATTATAACAGCTTCTCATAATATTTTAGGTATATTTGTGCAGAATACATTGGGTAGGATTCACTATGGACGAGTAATAATAATTTTTCTTCTTTTGTTTTGTGAAGCAAATTTTCACCTGACTTTCCTATTTTAATTGATTTTAGTTCACTTATTAGTAATTTCAAAAGCTGACTAAAATGTTTTATGTAGCCTAGTTTACAAGGAGTTTTACAAAAAAACACAACACAAAATTCATGAAAATGGAGTTTTGCCACAAAATCAATCAACTGCAAATTTTCTTCCCAAAGAATTAGCAAGGCACTAATAATAATTATTGGCGCTCAATTAAATTCTTCTTTTATAAAATTAATATAAAAACTTTCATTCATCATGTACAGGCTATCCAGTTTCATCAACCTCCATCAATTCAGTCCTAAGTCGAGTTCACATTTGCTGCAATAATGATGTGTAACTTGTTTATTGAGAAATGTCCATAATTGTTTTTGACACAATAACACACACGTTGAAGAATGAGTAAAATACTTCCTTAGATAACAAAACAAAATTTTAATAACTTGAAAAATACATCTCCTTATTCATACATCTTGTCGACTTCTTAGATTTTTTCATTTTTAGCCGACTTTTTGACCTCAGATTCTTTTAACTTGCCAATTATATTCAGGTCCGCAGTTAAATTATCATAATTACGGAATTCCAAGTTTGAAATATTTGATCTTTCATAAAATCTTTGAATTGTCGGATCTCTCCGGGCGATTTCAAGAGCTTCTTCTGGGATCATGGCAGCGAGTTGTCCACTTTTAGCAGGAACAATGCACTTTTGCTTGCCGTTAATCTGAAATAATAACCAAAAAGATCAATCACTTGAATACTGCATCAGTCAAGTACCTATTTTACATTTCATTACTGTCTTCCATACATTCTTTTTATTCATAAATGAAATACCTATTTCAAACGATTTTTTGCAATAAATTTCAATTTTGAAGACATGATTCTCACAATCAAGTAATTTTCGAATTCAACATAATACGACAGGCTCGAACGTCTCAAAATTCACGATTAAATTATCCTAAGAACAAATTTTTTTTTTTTCAAACCGTTTAGCATACCAGGCAGTAAAGTGGAACTTCACAATCCGCATCAATACGAGGCCACTTCTGTTCAAACACGTTTTTTTCCCAACCAAATTCATTATTTGTAGTACTTGACAGTCTAGGAGCCGAGGAAAATCCACACCACAAAGTTGCAGCAAAATGAGGAACTAGAGGCGTTAATACGATAATTAAAGTTCCAAGAGCCCTTTCAAATTCCTCGCAATATGCTTTCGTTTGATGAGATGTCCCCTATAAATAAATTTAGTCGAAATTAATAAACGCAAATATCAAATAAGCCCTAATCTGTTTAAAAATAAATAAATAAATAAATAAATAAAAGGAATATTCTTATTTACCCTCAAAACAGATGTTAATTCTTGCAGAGCACGAATAACAGACATGAGCTGTTGTGTTATTAGGTAATTGTAAGTTGCTTTACTCAAAGATTTATTACGAGCTTGTCTCAAATTAGCATTTTCTTTTTCTTCATTAAAATCACTATTCGAAAACGCAGTTGGATTTTCACGAGCAGCAATAAATTCTTGGATTGTAAGCCACAAACGATATTGCCATTTCAAAACGCCACTAAACACTGGAAAGTAACGGTAATTGAAATTATCGATCAAAAAGATCAATTTTGAAAAAAAAACGAATAAAAAAATCTGTTATCATACAGGATAAAGTTATATAATTATGTAAGTAATATATTTTTATTTTTTTTTTGGCTGCAATCAGCTATTAATACAAATTTTCAGATGAGCAAAAACAAAAACTGAATTTCGTAATCCCTAAAAAGTCAGAAACGCAAAAATCTCAGTTCACACAATTTTCAAATTACTATATTTCCCTAAAAAATGATAATGAGGTGTTTATTCTAGTTAGAGAAGGAATTTTGCCGGCATAAAAATTATTCAGATACCTACTAAATTTTAACATTGTCGTTTTCATTTTCTGAGGACAACACTTCATTCAAGATAAGAAAGGACAATCTGTAATAAACCTCAATATTTGAACCAGAGATATTCCAAAAAAGGAAAGAAAGCTTTTGCAGACGAGAGTATACATTTTCTACTGAAAATTTTCAAACGAAGAAAGATATTTCAAAAAATATTTCAACTCACGTTCTGTATTCCATTCACAATGAGCTTTTGGACTAGCACTGAATAAGAGAAACAAACGAGTAGTATCGATACCATATTCGTCGATAACATCTTTTGGATCTACACCATTATACTTGGATTTGCTCATTTTCTCATAGACGGCTTGAAGAATTTCGCCAGTTTCTTTTGATTTTGTCACTTTACCTGCATATATTGGTTGAAAATTGAGAAAGAGTAAAATAAATTTAAAAAAAAGAATGTGATGCAGTCAACGAAGTACCTTCAATCAAAATTTCACAAGGCTTCAAGTACTTTCCAGCTTTCGTCTTATATGTAGGACCTTTTACCATGCCTTGGCACAACAAACGCTGGAATGGTTCCTGGTGTTCAACCAAGCCAATGGAATACAAGAAATGCGAGACAAATCTTGCATAGTACAGATGTAACACAGCTATTATCAAATTACATAAATGTTAAACTATATTAGGTTGAGAACCGTTACCTTCAATAATCATGTTCATATTTTGGTACCATGTTCCTTCCCACCAACATATAGATCAACTGGTAAAAATTTATGAGCAACATTTTTGTTGAAAGGTTCATTCATATTGTTTACATCAGTATATCGCAGGTAATACCAGCTTGAATCAACAAAGGTATCCATAGTGTCAGTATCACGAAATGCCTCACCCTTGCATCTGGAAAAAGATAAAAAATAGTCAGAAAATCTGGTAACCCGACCAGACGAACATCAAGATATTGGCAACTTACTTGGGGCAGGTAGTTTTTTTCCAATTTGATAATTTCAAGAAATCATTCAGAACTTTGCCAAGTTCAATATCTCCTTGTAAAGGAGGTAAAGTCACAGGTAGCTCATCATAAGGAACAGGTTGCACTCCACAATTTGAACAATGAATTATTGGTATAGGAGTTCCCCAATATCTTTGTCGAGATATTAACCAGTCTTGAATTTTAGAACTAACAGGATATCCTCCAATACACCATTTTTGAGCTAAATCACAAATTTCTTCGCGGGTATAAGAAGCTTTCGACGGTGTAGGTGCAATACCCATACGTTTCATAAAATCGCTATCAAATTCTGATTTTGATGGTACTCCAACGTAGACATCTCGTTCGGGTGGATAGGGGACTTCCTCAGATACGTAAACGGGTAAGCAATCATTTGTGAATGGATTCACAACTTCAAGGTCAATTTTGCCATATTGGTCTTTCGAGTGATTAGCCATGTTATCAAGGAATGAGTTTGGTCGAACGGCAATGAAAGCTGCTTGTAAAACAGACAAGGGATCATGAACCCAGATATTCAAGCAATTTGTATCACTAAGCCGGTCGGCTTTTTTAATCTTGAAATCAAAAGAATAGCCATCACATTTTCCAATCCAGTTTTTCTGCACAACAATTATATCGTCCCAATCCAGTAAGGTTCGAGTGTTCAGGCCATCATATAATGATCTGAAAAAATTTTATTCGTTTTCTCATTTACGAAAAACACCATGACAGACTTTCAGAACAGCATACATAGGGAAATACTAGGTACGTACAATTCCTCATACCATGTTGTCACAAAATCCACCACAATTAGAATTTCTTTACACTGATTACTGTTAAGATAGCGAAAATGAACATGACAAGTGGCACAGTAATGACAATGTGGTCTAAGAGAGAAGTTGAAAACTACGAGTTGAATAAAAGCTAATAAAGAGTTCTACCGAATAAGAGGTCTATTTACGAAACTAACGAGAGTAGCCCATGGAGTAGGTGAATATTAAAATTGGTACGTAGAACTGTTTTCTCCGTAAAGCTTCAAGTAATATATTATTCAGATACAAAGTTTCAAACTCTCTCCAACATTTTCTTCAACAAATAATCATACAATTAAAGAATGAATAACTTTAGCTAGTTTCAATAACATACTAATAGGAACTTTTTCTTCAGTTTACTGGGTTATACAAATCCAAATCTACAGAATAATTGATTTTTCATCAAAGACCTGATACAAATCAAATAGTATTGGAAATAAAACCATTCCACACTAAAAACTCCTTTTTAAAAATTAATTTGAAAACAAGAAAGGAAACCAAGGAAACGATCAAAACTTGTATTACGGTCTTGATCAATATTGGAAAAATCTCAATTATTCTTAATTTCACAGTCATCATTGTTTAACCAGTGACAGACAAGCTAAATAATGAATAAGAATAAAGACGCAAATTCTTCCTCTCAACTTTAAAATTACGTTTAGACTACCAGGGACATTTTTCATAGAAAACTTACTGAGAAAATTTAGTAGTACGAATAAACCACTGCTTCAAAATTCTTTTCTCAACTTTAGCTCCAGACCTCCAAGAACATCCTTGAGTATCTACTTGTTCTTCAGCAAGAACAGTGCAGTCGATAGGATCCCAATTGACTAGAGACTAAAAAATTTACCACATGAAAAATTATTATAAATTTCCATTTATAAAGCGACAATTTTTCAAAAAATACCTCTTTTTGATAAACGAGACCTGCATCGTACATCTTCAAAAATAAATACTGTGTCCATTTATAGTAATCTGGAGAACAAGTTGTTAATTCTGTCTGCCAGTCGAATGTACATCGAAGTTGTTTTAGTTGTTCTTTCATGTGACTAATATTTTTAGAAGTCCACTCAAGAGGTGGAATGGCGCGTTCAATTGCAGCGTTTTCGGCAGGTAATCCGAACGCATCCCAGCCAATAGGTTGAAATACCTGAATTAAAAAATATAGAGTATTACAAAAATTATACATCTAAGAAACAATGGTAAGAATAATTGAGGAGTACAAGTGACGAATAGCAAGTATTCGTATTTTTTTCAGTCAACTTTACGAATTACAGAATGAAGCGGGTGGTTCTAGCATAGTATTATTTAATTTCAAGAAATGAAGATTATTGAATTGACTAGTTGCGGATACGGTATTCGAATAATAGCCGATATTGGTTTTAAAGTAAAATATGATTTACATATTCTCCAGCCATTGAAGATATTCTTGATTAAATAAATTAATTGATTCATTCATGAGTATCCATGCAACATTTTCTAATATGTTAAAAAGTTCTTAGAGGAGTATTTCAGCAGAATTGTTCTGAAAAACTAGAAAATAAAGATGTACCTAATAATCTTTTGGACATTTGTGCTCCTCATGTCAACTACATACTTACATTCTTCCCGTTCATACGATGGAAACGTGCAATCACATCACTCAAAGTATACACACGAACGTGTCCTAAATGTAAGCTACCAGACGGATATGGAAACATGGACAAAGCATAAAATTTTGGTTTCTTGATATCATTGGAATCGAAATACTGATCACGTTGACATACACTGAACCAGTAAGCTTCAGTTTCTTTTTTGATTTCATTGGATATGGCGGATTTCTGAAATTAGGAAATGTAATACGAATTGTAGAAACTGGACATAAATTAAAAGTAACAAAGAGATTATAAAGAACGAAAAAAGAAAAACAACAAAATATGGCATACAAATATGTGACTACTGATTGGACGTTTAAAGCATAAGCTGATGATCCGTTGTTGAGCTATAATTTCGTAAATCATTGTAATAGATAATCAATAAATAATATCATTTTAGTCTGAATAGTTTTCGTGAGTTCTGGTTAGCTGGAATTTTGAATACACCAGAGGAATACCTGAAAAAAAAAATCAAAACGTAATCATAAAATGACTAGGTTCTGAAGAACAAATATTTATTCTATTCTGCCAGGGCAGACTCAAAGTCCCGACAGATGAGTTAATACATGTACAAGAATCTGATGTAACTTTTTTCTCAAATTTTGTAGACTGCAATTATTGTTCGAGTCGAAAGATATAGACATTTCCCTAATAAATGATGGCTATTTGAATTTCTTTTCGTTCGATTTTTCAAGAAGAAACTAAAATTAAAACAGAACCAAAATTAATAAAAAAGTGATTACATTACTGAATATAAAAAATAAATACACAACCGGCTTTTGCAAAGTTCGTTCTCCACTCGTCTCATGGTGGTATAATAGAAAAAGAGTGGGCACCAACGTATTTTGCTACAGGGCTACAGGTTATAAATTCCGTTCACGAAGATGTAACGAGGAGCTGTGTTCGTTTTGTCACGTTTTCATGAATCTCTTTTGTAATTAAGTGGTGAAACGAACAGACTTGAGTAATGAGTACATAATGATCTCGATTCTCGAGGTTCTTATCATTTTATACGGATTCTATAGAAATCAACGGAACCTTGACACTTCCATGATCAACAATTTACTTCACGTCTGATTGAGCCAGAATGATGACATCAGATCTTCAACGTTCAACCCAGGGGTGTAGCCGCGGAGGACCGGGGCAGGTATTGCCCCCTGACTTGATCGTTTGCCCCCAGTGGTGCACCCAAGATGGGACTGGAGGACTTAGCCTTTATTAGGCATATAATTTCATCAAAAAAACACTGAATACAAACATTTTCCGCGCAATTGAAAGACCATTGCTCCCGCTCCAAGAATTTCATTTGCCCCCCCAACTGAAGCGGGAGGGCTACACCCATGCTTTAACGTTGAAGCAATTTACAATTAACTATGCAGTTAATTTTACAAGAGATCGATCGAATTTATTGTTTCCCGAATAATATCAACGAAAAAACAGTGATTTTATTTACTTCTATATTATCTACCTAATATTTAACAAAAAATATACGGAACACTAGAAAATAAATGGGCCATAAAATTATGTCTACATTTATTAATAGTAAAATTTCTATACAAAATTCATCTCTGGATTTTTATCGCTCAGCATTTCACTTCTGAGCCTTTTCTGTTTGATTTTTTTCAGGTAAATCTGGAATTGCATCCACGCTCTGAAAAAAAAAAAAAAAAAAAAAGATATTTGAAACACATCGAAAATTATATGATAGAAGATTGCATAAAGAATGTATAATGACACAAACTTTGGATAATACGTTAATTTTGAGAAAATTGTACAGGGTACCTACGAGTACTTCTTATCTTAACTTTGTAGTAGAATGAAGAAAATTAACGTAAGAAGACAAAACATTACAAAGTGAAGAGTTCTTACCAGGTTTTTACTATCAATTATAAAGTTAAAAAATACACAAGATTCAAGTATAATAATTTTAGTTTTGTTTACTTCATCTTTACACTGATTGGTTAATCACAAATGAATTCAGCAAGAAACAAATAATTTCTATTGCACACCGAGCTCTTATAACAACCTTTTATCAACGGTCGCATATTTACATAAGTACTTGCTAAAGTTGTCATACAAAATTATAAATTTTCTCACATAGTGACTGAGGCGAGGTAATCTTCAAGTGACACTATAGAAAGAATTTTTCGAACAAGTGAAATTGAGTTGGAGGGATATTTTAGTCAAAAATAAAACAATTTTTTAAAAATGGAGAAAAAAGCATGAACAAGTGCAAACACAAAATGAATGCCATAAAATAAAGTTGTCTTAAAAATCCTTCATGCTTCTCTTCGTCGTATTGCTTCATTATTTTTCTCAAAATAGAATGTTCCTTATGTTTCACTGGAGGGAATCTATCTTTCTACAATCAGCTAGTACCAAACTTGTCCCATATCGCGTTATACACCAATCATTTTGAAGAAAAACACCCACCAGTGAAATTAAACAATAATTTGACGTCATTTGTGAACGCTGTCACTTATGAGTACCAAATCTGAAAATCCATTCATTTGTTCATTTCTTTTGCTCGTCGTACGACGAATAAGAACGACGCTACACATTTAGTTGAAGATTTTGGTTTTCGAGGCCCCCTAATTCAGTTGTTGAAAACTACTTGGAAACGGCGTCCAGTCGCTCATACTTTGCTCATATTTTTCTTTTACAAGTTCTCTTTATGAAAATACATTTAAAATAACTGAACTTACTGTGGGTATATTGCCATTTCCAGTCAAGTACATATCTCTGAACCAATTAACTTGCACTTCAGGATAGTCGGTATTTTTGTAACATTTCTGCAGAAAATTAATTCACTTCATCAGAACAAGGCTGAAATTGGTAAACAAGAAAAAACAGGCTAATACTTACATTTCCCTTAAAAAATTCTTCGATCAGAGGAGTTACTACATGTGGTAAATAGGTCAACGTAAAGAATGCTGCACCGGCTGGTAGAAAATCATACCACATCTTGAAATGCGATCAATGCACTACCTGAAATTTTATCAATAATTTTTCCAATACTAATGATTTGCTATCCAAAATATACACGTACTTAAAACAGTTAAATAAAATTAAGAAAGGAGTAGGTAGTGGACTAAAAGAATACCACTTGAGCAGGTAATTACTATCTTTTCTTTGGAAAATATAGATCACTACGTGAAACCAGTAGTAGATGAATCAGAAAAAAGGTTAGACTGAGAAGAAAACTTTACCTGCAAGTTTACGAGTCAAACCGAAGCTGAAGTTAATTTTCGAGCTGAAAGCTTTATATCAAAAGCTGAAACCTCCAAAAATATTAAGCTCCAAACGGTTTAGAATAACTTTACTGAATTCAAGTCAAAATCATTCGTTAGATAGTGAATCAAAAATTAAATGAATTATGATCATAAAAATGGTCAAAATTATCAGTCGATACTCGATATGATTATTCATTATACAGGTAGCTTTGAGTCTTAGATAATCTAGCATGGATAGCCAGCGTACGAGATTTCGGCCTGTCAACACGGCTAATGTAGGAAAAATATTATGCTGGGAGGCATGCGCAGAAGTAGTCGGTTGGCGTTGGTTGATACGATTTACGAACGGTGGACAACGCACTCGCTTCGCGCAGGGCTACCTATATTATCTCACTGAACTCTATTAATAACACTGGAACGCTTACGCTCCATAAGACCAATAGAAATTTACCCGACGGTATGGTGTAGAAAGAGACAAGAAATGGAAAAAAGAGTATACATCTTTGTTTAACGCATTACGTTAATAGGCGACTGATGAGTTTTTCTCATTAATTTTTTAATTATCTCAACTTCTACTCAACTTAAAAAGTTGAAACAGGTCTCATTTAAAAGAGGAAGATTTGGAGAATGTGTTGATATGGAAAACGTCCAAATTTGGCCATTTTAACGGATTTGTTTGGGGAAAAAAAATTTTAAATCTTCAATTGATCATACATTTTTTTTGTTTACTCTTCTTATTGAAAATATGCGCATATAATATGCGCTTAAAATTTAAGTATGCATATTTTTTCCTAAAATATGCATGATTTTTCAAAAAATATGCAAAAAATATGGAAATATCAATATTGGTATTGTTTTACTCAGCTAACTGAGCTAAAGCTAAATTTGACCTTCATACCAATTACCTAATAATTTAAGATACAATTTCTGAATGAACAAAACAAGAAAACAATTTTATTCAGTAGATAATTCTTAATTTTCTCCTGTGGGCTGTGCCTGGTGCCTCAATTTTTTTCAAATAATAAATGATTTTGTACTGTGCAAAATATTAATTATTTTTGACAGATCAAATACATAGAGACTGAATAGAATTTAGGTGAATGGACAAATTCAAAAAAAAATTAATTGTTTTCACTGCTAGAAAGAGGAAGCATTATAAAATAATTTTTTTCAAAGTAATTTTCTTTTAAAAAAAGTTTATCTAGGCACTCCCTTCTGCCAAATACTGTTTCTAATCTACTGATACACAAAAAACTGCTCATCTCTAAGTCATTGTAAAAAAAAATTAATCATTAATTGAAGATTTAAAATTTATTTTCCCCAAAAAAATCCATTAAAATGGCCAAATTTTGACATTTTCCATACCAACACAATCTCCAAACCTTCCTCTTTCAAATGAGACTAGTTTCAACTTTTTAAGTTGAGTAGAAGTTGAGATAATTAAAAAATTAATGAGAAAAACTCATCAGTCGCCTATTAACGTAATGCGTTAAACAAGGATATCTACTCTTTTTCCCATTTCTTGTCTCTTTCTACACCATACCGTCGGGTGATAAGCGAGCGTAAGCGTTCCAGTGTTCTTAATACAGTTCAGTGTATTATCTAAGCTTTGAGTATTAGATATAATAATAGTTTTGGATAGCGACTACGACTAGCCTGGACTATATAGACAGCGCGCTTTTGGGCTTGCAAGATATCGACAGGAGCGCTAAACAGCAACCGAAAATTTGATGAAATGAATTAATTAATATTTTACATTCAGCAAGAGCAACACACAGAGTTTTCCATTCTCATTTCATTTCAAACTGAAGGTTGAAAAAAGTGAAAAATCAGAACATCAATTCACATTTAGTAAGAATCTGAGGGAACCCATAAACCACTTTCCAAACTTTACTATCTTGAAAATAATTATTTTTTGATTCGGAATACAAAAGACTAGAGCAAGATTTTATTACTTATTAAACAAACAGTTGTACAAAAAGTTTACAAAAACATAGGTTCAAAACCAGGTAAAATATAGTTAACGGTTAGTAAATGGGATACTTGCATTTACTATTTATACTCTGCTTAATTTATCAACAGTTAATTTCGGGTTTGTTGAGTTTACAAAATTTATGTACATTAAAATTTAGTACCCGTAAAAAGTGTTTAAATGCGTTCATTAATCCATAGTGAAAATTCTGGCACCGATATCTCTGATGAGCCAGTCCACACCATTTAATAAATTATCACCCGTAATTGCGCTGCATTTAACGATTCGCCAGTGATGGGTTTTTATGTTATCTAAATCTAAGATCTGGAAAAGATAAAATGATTCGCATAAAATGCAATTATTCTACCATCATCCGAAGTACTTCATTGGTACATTGACAATGTAACTTTTTACTCTTTTTTTATCGATCTTAAAAAGCACCTGTTTCTCTCTTATTGTGCCACAATAAATGCTAAAAGACCTGAAGAGCTAATAAAACAGAGAATATTATCATTCGTCACAATTCAGTTTTACAGGGTGTTTCTCAACTATTTACTCCTACGCAACACTAGACTCGTGAGTCAAAAACGACGAGAATTATGGCTCAGAAGTTTTCTACGGCCATAAAAGTTGAAAAATTAAAAAATTGAAGCATATTTACGTCTTTTATTTCTTCTGGTGACAGAGCTCCGGGCAAATCTTGTTTGTTGGCAAATACGAGTAATGTAGCTCCAGCTAATTGCTGAGGGGGGAAAAATCAGTAATAAAGAATGTTAAATTATGCAAATCATGAAAGAGGAAATGAATTATCGTTACGAATCAAAGATCATTATAAATGAATGAATATATTTGCACAAAATAATGTAAATAATTGATGGGGACCGCAGTACATATGGATCAAATTATTGAAGTTTATTCAAAGTTAACTTTCACTTCGTTCCTCTCCCTCTTACATGCTCATTAGACTATTTACAGTTTCGTCATTGGGATTTTCACTCGAATTTTGTATGTTAGCACTAGCAGCCCGATACAAATCTACGAATGCTTTTAAAAACTATAGCGTATTTCACCATAACTCACATATCATGGGTTTTTCAATAAACTCTTTAGGAACATTTTTTTTTTCCTACAATAAGTCAACATCGAAATTTAATGATAAATTATCAACGATAACGAGTCTCTTTCAAGTAAGAATAATTCAATCAACTCGATACTTGAATCAAATAATTTGGAGATTACAACTAATATCAGAAGTCTTCAAGTTTTTGACAAAAAAAGACATCAGTTATGTAGATAATTACCTCTTCTTGAAGCAATAAATGTAATTCTTCAGCACAATCTTCTAATCTTCGTTTATCGGCACTATCAACAACCCAGATCACTCCATCCGTACATTCGAAATAATTCTTCCAGTAAGATCTCAATGATTTTTGTCCACCGACATCCCAAACATTGAGTTTGTAGCTAAACGAAATGACAATGTCAGTCATCTTTTAAAGGGAAAAAATGATACATATTGTAGGTAGACCGACTTACTTATTGTGATCAAATGTTTTAATATTGAATCCAAGGGTTGGAGAAACAGAATGAATATCTTCTCCGTTAAATCTTTTCAAAATGGTCGTTTTACCAGCATTGTCCAGTCCTCTTTATGGAGGGCTAAGAAAAATATTGCATTCATACTGAAATACACAATGAAACGTAAACATAGTATGAATGATGAAAATTGAAGGATACAATAATAGCAGTCGCATTTCTTTCTCCTTTTTCTTCATTTTCTTCAAAACAGTCAGCAATCCCATTTCGAAAGTTCAGTGAGACAGTAGTTGAAAGTAATCCTAGAATTCAAATTAAATACTTGGAATCATTCTTCCTCGAAAATATTATTTAACAATCGAATTAATAAGGTTTGTTTAAAAAATAACTACAGTCAGTGATGGCATAAACAGTGAAACACGAAAGAGAACATATTTTTGTAAAAATTTATAACGTAAAGTCTAAGGACAGGCGGTTACATTGAACAGATACGGCCTTCCCTGAATTTTACGAATAAAAATTGAAAGATACCTCAGATAGATGTGATTATGGTCATGTAAAATATACCACCTTATGCGATCACTGACGAAAGCTGTTTCTCAAACAACCGTTTAAATTATACGATACAAAGAATAACTCATATCAAATTATCTTAAAACCATTCTAAGCTTATGATTTACAGAAATTGCTGACAATTTGACTAAAACTGAAAAATTGGAGAGAAATATATTTTAGAAATAGGTATTGATTATATTCGTAATTTAGAAAAATGATACCTTCATTAAGATGTAACATAAAATTGAAAAAAATTGAAACAGCTTTTTGGAAATAAATGCGAAACCCTAGATAATCAATACGTATGAGCTTCTATCGTCTAATGAAATTTTGGAACGCTCAAATAGTAGAGATCAATCGATGTGCACAAAATAATACCTGTCTAAGGAAACAAATCGAGGTTTATAGTAAATTACAGTAAATTAAATTGAAAGAAATTACTAAGACTAAGAGTAACTCGAAATTCAAAAGTGCTCTATCAGAAATTTCAAATTGATCATAAATTCGTTTTCACACCTCACGGAGTTGATGTTTTGTGATGTTTTGATAAGAAAATTCGGAATCAATCCTCTTGCTGCACTCTTTGCCTTTCGGATCATTGTGGTGTGATAACAAATGGCAGGCCAGAGAGCAATCATCCTTTGGCAGACTTTTTTGTTTTTCTACTTTAAATTTTCAATTCTTTTCTGAAGTTTCAATTCAGATTTAAATTGATTTATAGTTTCGATTTATTGTTTGATTCGTGGAACTGAAATTTGTTGGACGATTCCGCATCCGCATAATTTTCATGTCGGATAATTCGTATGAGTTGATTGATTGTTATTGATGGTCTCATAATTTTCTACGGACTACAGAAATGCAGTGCTTGGAATGTGGTAAAACGTTTTGCACGCAAAGCTCTTTGAGCCGTCATGCCCGAGAGGTACACCGTAGGAAAGAAGAAACATCTCACGTAAATTTTTCTAAAAATGTATCTTTTATAGTATGACCCAACTGAAATAGTAATTCTGTGATTTTCTCATTTTAGAAATGCTTTCACTGCAAAAAAGAGTTCATCCGAAAATCAAATTTAGCCATTCACATTCAGAATTTCCATACAGAGAATACAGAACGAAAGAAATGCACTACTTCTGAAAAAACATATTATGTAAGTACTTTTGTATCTTTTTATTTGTAATTTCACCTTGTTCATTCTGTCTTACCATAATTTATCGCATGTAAAAATATTTTCAAATACGTAGACTTGTAATGAATGCGGACGCCATCTAACTCGGAAAAATAGTTTGATCCATCACATCAAAGTACAACATCTTATCAATCACCAATTATCTGCCGTGAGTATACTAATTATTACTCTGATCATCAGTATAAACGGGCTATAGTCACATGGCTATTAGGTAAAGTGTGTTCATATTTTAGTTTTCGTTTTGTTTTGTCTGAAATTTTGTTTCATTAGAGATGCCAAAATGAAATTACCCTGATCAGTGGTCTTAGCCCCTAACATCTACCAAATTTTTCTATTTAATAATCTGACCAGCGAATATTCATAAAACAAAATAGTTCTACGCTCTTCTCCAATAAGAATAAAGGATACTGAGGTATATTCTGTTTGAGTTCAAATTATCAAATCTCGGGAACTCATAACCTTTTTTGGCTGACGACTACAAAAGCTTATTTGAGGAAAATGACCCCGTTAGCACGCCCAGTTTGTAATATTACAGATTGATGTTTTAAGAATCTGTAATTGTAATACAGAAAAGTAGTCAAAATATTTGCATCGATATTAATAAGCTTATTAATTAGTAAAAATATTTCTCGAAATATTTTCAAACGAATGTTTTACAATATCGTTTGGTTATTTTGAAAGTATATTAGTTGATAACTTTGTATTTGAATTCGAGAGAATTTATTTTTGGAAAGTTGTAAAAACATATCGTGTGAAATGTTATTAATTGACCATTTAGGGCAAATCTTATGAATCAGGCTTAAAATGTTTAACGGTGTTCAACTCGACTTGGACCATGGAAATCAACTCCTGTGAACCATGATTGTAAGACTGGCCCTCAGGTGTTCCAACCACTGCGTTTTCATTTACCGGAGCATTCTTATAAGTTTACCTGATTCATATCGCAAATAGTTAGAGAGCCCTTCTTCTTGCAGTTAAACTAGTGAAAATTTGTTTCGTTTGATTTTCATTGCAGGCACAAAAACGTGAGACATGTGTAGAATGTCAGAAAGATTTTGCCAATGAAATATCCATTCTAAAACATATTGAAAATGATCATGGCATTCTAGTGAAGCGTGAATCTGTTTCTTTTCAATCATGGGAAAATTTCCTCCAATGGAAAGATGAAGTGGAAGCCAAGAACTTTTGCCGTTTTGTCAAAAGAACAACTACGAAATTGAAGTTTGAAGAAGTCACTTATTATTACTGTGAAAGAAGAGGCTTTCATGTACCCATTGATCATCGTAAAAGACGAGAACGGTCAACAGGAACTAAGAAAATCAATGGCTACTGTCCTGCAAAAATCATCGTCAGAAGAAATATGAGCGCGTCTCAAATAAAGGCAAGTTATTGCAGCAGCCACACGCATCCTATAGAGCCTGAAAATTTGAAGTATTCGCCGTTCAGTAAAAGTATTAAAAATGCAGTTGCTGAAAAATTAGCCGCCCAAATCCCAATTGATAAAATTTTGAAAGACGTACGAAGCAACAAATCGAAAGAATTTTTAGAAAAAAATCAAATGATGACGCGAAAAGATATTTTAAACATCGCTAGATCAAAAAAATTGCAGAATTTGAACCGCAGATCGGTAAAAAACGCAGTCCAGGTCGAATCGTTTGCCATGCAGCACAGTGAATCCGTCCTGCTTTATAAAAGAGAAGGAGAGATTTTGTATAACTGTTCAGAATTAAAGAAAGAAGACTTCGTGTTGATCTATATGAATAAGAAGCAAAAAGAAAATCTTCAGAAGTTCGGAAATAATGTTTTAGCCATGGACGAAACGCAAGGTCTCGATGAATACGGTTTTTTTCTGCATACTTTGATGATACTAGATAATTTTGATCAAGGTTTTCCTGCTTGTTTTCTGTTTACCAATAGAAATGATCAAATTATTATCGAACTATTATTCCAATGTATCAAAGACGAAATAGGCATATTGAATGCGAATACATTCATGTCGGATATGCAAGATAAATATTTCAACGCCTATTTCAAAATTATGAAGCATAAACCCAATTTCTATTTGTATTGTTCGTGGTGCGTAAAAAGAGCATGGAAACACAATCTGAGTAAAATCAGAGACGTCGAAAAGAAAGAAGAGACTAGAAAAAAGCTGTATTTTCTACAAGAGAGTAACGATGTTTCAGTATTTGAGGAAAAACTGATTGAATTTTGCAATGATTTAGATACCGACTTGCTAGATTTCATGATGTACTTTCAAAATAATTTTGTGAATAGTAAGGAGCAGTGGGCGTATTGCTATCGTCAGTATTCCGGCATTAATACAAATATGGTGCTTAAAAATTTTTACCGGCAGATCAAACACAATTTCGGAAATGGGTCGAAAATTACTCGTCTAGAAGATGGTCTTGCCCTCATTGAAAACTACTTAGAACACAGAGAACAGAGCGATCTGATAAATAATATAAAAGGGCATTTGTCTAAAAAAGTTATTATGCTTCGGAAAGCTCACGACCAAGCGAAAAATCATTTAGACACTAAAGTTGGCATCCGAAAATGTGAAGACAATGGCGCCAGTTGGATTGTTGAATCATTTAGCACGTCTAATACTGAATATATTGTGACCAATTGTGGAGACTGTGTTCCTGATTGTAAGCTGATGTGTGATAAATGTTTCTGTTGCACCCATATGTTTAAATGTTCCTGTCAAGAAAATAGCATCAGAAATATCATGTGCAAGCACATACACGCAGTTTGCCTCCAACAAGTTATAGAACAAGAAATCGTAGATATTGTGAATTCCGAACCCGAAGAAGACGTAGAAGATGATATCTCGATTTCATCCCCTATAGCAGTTTACCAATTAACAGAAGACGAAGTTATTGAGCCTGAAAGTGTTGAAAATTATGAAGAACCAAAGATGGAAGATGTTTCTGAGCAAAATAGAAAACACTTTGAAAGCATCATGGCTCTAGTCGCATCGTCGCCGACGAAGAATGATTTTATTCACAAAGCATTACGCGAGCTGGAAGCCGAAATACTTACTATGCGGGATCAAGAATGGAAAATCGAAGATTACGAATGCGATACCGAAGAAAAATTCATTCCGTAGAAAAGTTACGTTAAATAAATCTGAATTTTTCATGATTTTCATGTATGTACACGCCATATTCTCAAAATAATTTTTACAAGATAAATAATTTTTCTAACGATGGGTTCTTCCTTACTCAATTAGTGAAAAATTTGTCTGGGATGCGTTAGGTTTCCAGAGGAACTTCGTGAGATTTCTGTTGTACTTACCGAAACTTGCCAAGCAACTTTGTTCGAAAATTTAATCGAGTACTGCAGATAAGGGTACCAAATTAGTAATTTATTGCATAATTACAAAAACCAAGTCCAACATTAAATTTTTGAGTAGCGTAGCCAGCTTTTTTTTGGGAAGATGGAGGGGGTCTAAGAGAAATTTATTTGAAAAAAACGAATTGCAATCAAAATTTCTAAAACTTACTCCCTCCTCTTAACCACACCAATCTTTTCAGTAAATTTTTTTATGGATTTTTACGATGAATTTTCCCACGCTGTCACTCTTTTTGATTTATTTATAAAGAAAATTTCCTTTAGGAGGGTCAGTAGCTTCCCCTGGAACCCACTCACTTAACACCATTGACTTGGCTAAGAGCTAATAAATAATTTCTTCGTGACTCAAGACAAGCTCAAGACGTGCGAAAAAATTGAACACGAATAAATTTTAGCTTTTCTCCGAATTACAAAAAAAAAAAATAAAAATAAAAATAAGAAGTTGAAATTTTTTTTCTTAAGGTGAAATATTCTTCCTTAAATTTTACACTGTTCATCGACAATAACAATTGGAATCAAAGAAGACGCTCTAAAGGTTTAATTCCTTTCTCTATTTTTTCTTTTTTTTTTCTTGTTCAGAGCGCAACATGTTTCCTGTAAGAGATTAATATTATTTTGTAGGCCGTCTGTTAAAACTTGAAAGCATTTGAAAAGCAAACCGAATAATTTAACCAATAAAAACAATTAATATGAAATGAGCAAAAAAAAAGAAGCAATCCGATCCGAATACCTAAAATCCGATGCGTTGAGTTTTGGTTGAGTTCGTCGTGCAATATGACTTTGTTGGCGGTGAGTTGGTAACCCTGTGCCATAGTCAACGAATAAATAAAATTCCAAAGTGTAAAGTAATTTCAATGTCAACTTTGTTCAACACCCCGAACATGTGCCGATGTGCGATCTCAACTAACTAAAGCTGGAAATATCAAAAAAAGTAAGTCGATTTAGTCAAAATAGTCATATTATTTGTAATTTGTGTATGAGATTATGGTAAGTTCTGACTGAGTTGATTTCGAAGGCATAATTTTGTCACAGTCTCATTATCTCCGTTCTCATCTCATTTCGATAATTCTTATTCAACGCATCTACTCGTTATCGTAAGCCTTTATGGTGAATAGCTTGCTTGAAGGCGATTGAGGGTTTTGCTCGAGGAATAACCCAATATTAGGAATTGATAAACGTCTTGAACATCTACAGTGTTCTCGATTTCAATTGTAGTTGGGACTTAGAAACGTCGTTTTGTATTTTGGTCTTCATGACAAGTGTGACTGTTTCTTCTTTATAGTTTCGACCGCGTTTCACACTGCAAATTTTCGAAAAATTTTCTGTGATTATGACTTTAATCTCTCCTAAAGCAGGAGATATCGAAAAGAGTAAGTCGTTTTCTACTCTGTTATTATTCTTGTGCTGACTTAGTGATCGAATTCGTGTTTCACTTGAGACTTAAGTTGAATATAGATGTCAAACTCTGCAAGCTTTATTCTGTGTTGTTGTTTCTAGCAATTTCTCGGTCCAGCTGTAATATTTCGTATTTCAAATCATTAACGTGTCAAATTTGTGAAGTTTTTAGTTCTTATCCGCGGTTATTTTAATGCTTTCTGTTTTTCAGTTGCTACCTCTCCTACAAAGGCTGTGTTGTTTACTTATGATTATACCGACGAACTAAAATCAGTTCCTCTAGAATCTCCGGTCAAAGTATCGCCGAAAGCTGCTGTCCCGCTTCCGAAAGTTACCGAGTCTTCCGCTGCTGTGAAAACGAACGGTTTGGTTTAAAAAATGGATTCGAGCCCGCCGAAGGTAGTTCGCTCGCCGTCTGCCAAATCGATTACGCCACCTAATGAGACTGCTGCCAAAATTTCACCGGTGAAGCCTGGATTTATCCAGAAAAAATTCGCAGTCGGAATCGTCAAACGAGCTGAGTGGAAATAGTGATGGTAATGAATATTTTTTAATTTTGATCGATGAATATGATTTTCGAAGGAAAGAATTAGCTTAATCTTTCATTTCTGATCTTCCAATTCTCAACTAGCACTTGAAATGGAAAATGTTGGTAATATTTTCGCGAGATTGATGGCCATGTATGATCAAAAGAATTTTAGCCGCACATTCAGTGTTCAAATTGTTCCTTATTCTTTTGATATTTTTGCTCAAGTGCTTTGAGGCTGAAAATTCTGTAGCCTCTGTTCATTTGTTTTGTTTTTAAATTGATAATATTTAATTTTAACTGAACTGTAGGTTGAGGGGACTTTTTGTGTCGTATTTTTCGGCTTGACATTGCCATGGCTATTTTAACATTGCGGCACACGTGGGCTGAAACTATGTAACAATAAATTTAATTCGTCTGATTCGTATTTTATTCGCCACTGTATGTATCGATCAGGGATTTAATTTTACACATGAATCTCCATTATTATACCCCCGTCTCGTGTTGTTGAATCTTCTGTCATATCGCACCATTGGTAAACGGCTCCGATTTTCAAAATTACGTAATAGATCATTTCTAATTTTATGCAGTCATTTTTTCAGAAAATTAATTATTATTCGATGCAGAATTATCAATTCGTCGGGTTACCCTTATATTTTTCATTGGCACCTTATTAGAGTGGCACACGTCAACGGATGAACTATGTATTAGGTTAGCGTGGCTGTCATACTTATTTTTCCAATTCTACGCGTTTTCTTTTCCTCTCAGAACCCTCTTCAAAACCATCCTACCTTTCTGCCCTTTATCAATGAAATGACTGCAAATTTTCTGTAATTGTACAAATCTGAGCCCTGTGAGTACTCCTTAAGGTGCTGTATTTCTCAAGCATGTCTTGATGCTAATAAAAGGACAAAAATGTAACATGACTAGATTTCGAAACTATTTATGTAATACTTTGGTAATCAATTTCAGTTTTCCTAATGTAGCGACCTTCTTTTTTTGTCAAATTTTACACAAGTTTTAAGTACTACGCTGTTATTTAAAAAATGCCTTCATTCTATGGAATTATTAAAGGAAACAAAATCACTCATCACTTTTATCTGAGTACTTTCGTATAATAGTACAATATTGGATATGTGGGATACTCAATTTTGCGACTTGAAAATAGTGCAAGTTTATTCCACTTTTTCGAACATGAAATCTTGAAAGCCAACACTCTATATCAACCATTACAGCAAAACCATGTGATATTTTTTCTTCCTTATAAACTAGCAAGAAAGTCCCACTAGATCTGTGGAAATGTAACGTAACATGAAAAAAATCAATTTTATTATACTGAAAAACTGTGCAGTCAAATTGAGAACGCTTAGCAACTCATTTTTATTAAATTTTACCTAAAGTTCCTTGAAAATGACTTTACCCCATAGCAACTGAAAATCTTTTTTCCTTTTTTCATTCTTAGTATTATGTGTTAACGTAAAATCTGCTCACTTCCCATGCTCGTATTAAACGTTTCGGTGGCTTTGTATGATTTCAGCGAAGGTTTAGAATGCACACTCAAAGAAGTGGACTCGGATGTCGAAGAGAAACAGTACGTTCAACGTTTCACCCATGGACGTCATTTCAACAATTGCAGTCGTTTGACTGGCGATCCGCTCCGTGATAGTAAATTGCAGCCACGAGGCTCTCAGTACTACGGAGGGCGTCAACCTATCTATCGAGGGCCTCCGCACCAGTCAAATCGTATTCAAACGCCGTACCCCATTCGCTGCAATAATATGTGTCCTCAAAAACATGTCTATTACCAAGAGGAATTGGAAGGTCAGCAGTCACCGATGGGCAGACCGTCGCGCGAGCCTTGAAAGCCAAATTTGAGTCAACAAGGTAATGGACCGATGCGTCATCGACCCCAAAGTATGAATCGCCCACGCAGCATAAATCGATCTCGAAGCATGAACATACCCCAAAATGGGGATTTGCCGTCACGCGACGTAGCTGGTAAGTTTTATGTTTATTTTATTTAAAAATAGTGATTACAATACGGTTTTGCTGGTGTAGTAATTCTTCAGTGTATTGAGATAGGCATATAACCTTTTTGAAATTCTGTAAAGTTTATTCGGGAGTCTGTGATACCAGTCCCTGGTAATTTGACTACTTAATTAAACTCGGAGCGTGATTTTATCTCATCTTTTAAAAAATCAGACTGGTATTTTTCTGACTCGGTAATTTACTTCTTCGTTGGTTGACTTCACGTTTCTAAATCGGATTAAGGTGAAATTCGGTATGTAGATGTAATTCAGTATGAAAACGCATCTTATGAAGTTTAATGAAATTTAGTCAGGGAGTGGACTTTCAAGGGGGCAAAAACCACCCCCAAAATAGCTTGTGAACAAGAATTACTGAATGTGTGAATGTGTGTCTTTAATTTCTAAAGCAATGCAAAAATATGAATTTTTGAAAAATATTACTTGAGTTAAAACACCAAGAAATAGTGTTTTCACTTTTTAAACAATTAGAAATAAAAAAACTAATTATCGTATTTATCTAAATTCCGAAGCAATGTAAAAAAATAAATAGTTGAAAATTAAAATTTGAGTAAAACGAAAACCTTAAAACAGTGTTTTCACTTTCCAAAAAGTAGATAATAAAATAACATTAATTACTGAATGTGTGTCTTAATTTCTAAAGCAATGCAAAAATATGAATTTTCGAAAAATAATACTTGAGTAAAACACCAAGAAAGAGTGTTTTCACTTTTCAAACAATCAGAAATAAAAAAACTAGTTACTGAATGTATCTAAATTCTGAAGCAATGCAAAAAAATGAATTTTTGAAAAATGACACTTGAGTCGTAAATCGTTAATAATTTTTGAGATTTTTCAAATGATAAACGATTTCTTAATTGATTATGTACAATTGGAAATGAATTAAATTTGTCGAGAAACCGCAATAATAATTTTTGAGATTTTTCAAATTATAAACGATTTCTTAATTGATTACGTACAATTGGAAATGAATTAAATTTGTCGAGAAACCGCAATACTGGCAACACTAATATAAATTCAAATAAAATATATTTAAATAATTTATCTCTTTACTCCTGATCAATCTTAATTTCATCAATAGGCCTTCTATTAATTTCATCAATCCCAGTACTAGCGAGAGGAATCACAATAATTACTATAGATCATAATTTTAATTCAATGTCCCACTCCTCTCAATTTCAATTGACCTATTTCATTTGACGTCACAGTCATCATTGCAGCTAAACAGCATCACACTTCGAACAGAAAACTTCACCAACCTCAATCAATTATTTTCAAATTCGCTGATAATTACAGATAATCTCAGAAAAACTTCATTACTTCCTTCAATGCATGTTGCATCGTTGACATTTGAGTTGCCTTTGAAAAAAAAAATCACTTTTTGATTTATACCTGTTTGCCTTTCAATTCAATTCAATTCAAACCTTTTATTGGGTAGTACATGTTTGCAATACGATACATAATTTTTATAGGTGTACAGTATTCTTCTAATTTATTATATAATATGTTTTTTTACGTTGCATTGAATGTACCCTCGGTCCATAGTAGGCGAAGGTGCTCCTTACCCTCACCTGTTTGCCTTTACCTTCAAGTTTTTTCAAGTAAATTTGGTACCTCTACCTATCGAATTAATCTACAAGATGTGTCATGTGTGTAATATTTTATTTTCAATACCATCCCTCAATTTTTGAAACAGAGGAAAAAATTTTGCTTCAAAGTGGACCAGTTTTACATGGAAATGTTGAAAGAACTGCTTATACTCTGTTCAACTTAAGAATGCCTAAAACGGAACGTCAAATTCACATTTATCAACAATGTGAAAATCGGATGTGTGATGAGAAACAAGAAATTAAAATCGTAAGTGTAGCCAAATATTGTTGCTGAATGTGAACAAGTACCTTTTCCTCTCCCCGGAGCCCTGCAAACTGCGTTCCGTTTTAGGCATTCTTAAGTTGAACAGAGTATAGCTCAGGATAACATTGAATTACGATTTTGTCCCCATGAAATCAGTCAATTCGCAATTTACAACGAGATGAGAATCACATGATTTGTCTTTTCTCTTCTGCTGTTTAAATTAAACCAGTAATGAAAATTGTGATCTTTGACAGACATAATTATGTTCGTCCACAGTGATTTTTATACGCAAAATTTTTTCATGTTGTGTTCGTTTAAGCAAAAAGCTGAAGATATCTCATTGTGAACCGGCCCTTATAAGCTTCGCAGTTCGCACGTAGGCTTTTTGTGGCGTTTGTGGTTGTGCGCGTGCACATACCATAGTTTCTAGTTCTGCACATGTGTGTGTGCATGCGCATTGTTTACTCATTGTTGTTCGTTGTCCTTTTTGCCCTTGGGTTTGGCGGCAGTGTAGTGCAACATTTTGTTTTGTAGTTGTTAGCTTTTGCGTTTTGAGTTTTGTTTCGACTTTCCTCGTCCTCGTCTCGTCGTCACTCGTCAGTAACTCAGTAGTCAGTAGTTCTTAATTTTCGAATAGTTAAGTCAATAGTGTGTCGTTCCTCGTTGTCTGATAATGTGCGTTGCAAAAATGTGAGTTTCGTTCGTGGTCTCCTCGCCTTGTGGTCGTTGCTTTATGGAATTTTTCTAGTTATAATTTACTCTAGCGTTTTCAAAGATGGCTAATTTTGAATTCAAGTTTGTTCTGGAGTCGTTGGCTTAATGCGATAGTAAATGAGCGTTTACATAGTGTTCTGATCATTGATAACCATTAGCGGACTTTCGACTGGCGACAGAGCGCCGCCATTCGAATTTTGCAGTTCACGTTTGTTCAGACTTGCAATTGTTCTCAAGAAATTCGTCGCCATTTATTCCCAGTTTTTCCGTTTCGTTTCAGTCTGTAAGTTTGATTCTCTATTGATATTTTGTAAATCGGTCTTCATTTTCGTGTTTCGTTTGCAATATTTTTTGAGAAGTTGAATAAGAATAACTGATGAGAAATGAAAATCAGTCCAAGTTCCTGTGTAGCCTACCTACCATTTCCCGTTGATTTTTATCGTAGTGCAGCTGCGACAATGGCATCGGCCGAGGTTCGTACTTCGTTTATTTTAAATTGTCAACTATTCTTGGCTCCGATTGGACCCAGCTCGCATCTGAAATGAATATTCGTCAGCTGCGCATTTTCAGCATTTAATTTTGCTGTTGGGTTTTGAAATGAACATCGAGTAGTTGTATTCTGCTTTAAATTTTACGATTTATAGGGCCTACCTTTTGATCGACATTAGGGTGTCAAGTTCGAACCTACTTTTCCATTTCACTTTGTTACTGTTCTCGACGAGGCATACAATACCCTTACAAATGAGTCTGACAAATTTATTTGGGTTTTCATCTTTTTTTACCCTCGCCCAAACCCGCGTATGACGTACGAATTCTCTCGCCTGTATTGCTCCCCAGTAGTCACATTTTGCGTTACATCGTCCATATGCAGCAGACAAGCTGCTAATTACATTTTACTGTGGCTTACACCTGACGAAATGAATGATAATAAGATCATACAACCACGCCAATTTAGACGTTAATTTTTGTTTCTGTATTCTGTGCAAAATTTAGGTCTAATTCCTACGATAATTGGTTAATTTTTCTGTAAACTACTTTTTTCAATACCTACTCGAATCAGAGGTCATCTTTTTTGTTTCATTTATTCTTTTCAAGGTGTAGTGAGCGTGAAACAAAACATTTGTATGCCTTCCTATATTGAAAAGCTATTAGTGGGAAAAAATTTTCTTGCTTGGCAAACGTAGGAGTAGAAATTGAAAAGTTTAATCTGCGCTTTCCAATTCTGGTTGTTAAATTAGAAAAATCAATTACCAAATAATTCAGTACGTTGATTAGTCTCAATTAAATTGTTGGTTATGCTCTTATGTTTTGAATATTTTCAGAAAAATAGCTCACAAAGCTGCTCATGGCCCTTGAATTGTAGGGGTGCCAATTAGTTCCATTATGTATATCCACCAAACATTATTAAACTGTAACTGCCAGATTTTGGACAAAGCTCTTTGCTTTATTATGGATAATAGTATTTCTTACTTTTGAAATATTGGGATGAAATATTCCGAAAAGATGAAATTATGAATGTACTTTCAATGTCGATATTTTCGTTTTATAATTTATTGAATTTATATCAATTGAAATGTGCCTGTAACCACAGATCCGATCTCGCAACTACTCTGATTTTGAAATTTTTAGACTTTGATATCAGCTTTTAATTTCTTTGCTCATATTATTCTTCTTAATTTTTCGCTTCTCTCAAGCTTCTCGACCCATTATCTCTTTATTGCTGCCAACTGCTGATGCATCTTCCATGGATTGTTGCCTAGGAGGAGCTGACAAAAATCCTTGCGTTACTATTGAACAAAGAGGCCTTCGTCGCAAAGGGTGAACTGAAAATTATGTTTTTTGGCTGTTATAAAAATAAAATATGACTTTCGAGTTGAAATGATGAGTTGTCTCTGTTGAGAATCAACTATGGTATTCTTCTAAAAGTTATGCATGGCTTGTTTTATGTCTTGACAAATTGCCCCATGAGGTAGAATGTGATATACTGCAATCGCAGGTCATTATTTGATCTTTATTTAATTGATTATTGCAGATTCATATGAGATGACATTACTATGGGCTATTTGGATAATACCTAATTTGTATCTTGAACAGTTTTTCTTAATGATGAACAAAATTGGGTATTTTAATATTTTGGCATCAGAGGTTGATGATAAACTGATTACGAGATGTTCTTTTCCTCGAATCTCGGCCTGACTATATTTTCCTATTTCTGGCTGCTTGAAAAAAACATTTGACAGCCGTTCTAAAGTTCCTAAAACGGTCGATAACACGTAATAGCAAATTGTCCGTACCAATGTCCAGTAAATGCCGCTGTTATCTTAGTCGTATTATTCAAAGTTGGCTGAAAAAGAATACAACGAATAAAATATGAGCACAGATGAGGATATCTTGAGTTGCTGCAACATCATCTATTCCATGAGCCAAATTAGCGAAATGTGTTAATATCTGATTTCTTGCCACTGTTGTCAAACTGATGAAATGCGAGTGTATTAATTATTCTAACGATGACTGGAAGTCGCAGTAGCTCTATTGGTTAAGACCAAACACTCGTTATTTTACTCAGCTTCAGATGCATATAATATTCTTTCACATACAGTGTGATATATTCCTACCGTTACTATAATAAGTACTAATAGACAGTATTTCATAATGCAGTAGTATATTGAATATGTGCTCGGCTTCTACAGTGAGTTTTAGTTCTAATGAGCAGTATTTGGATATCTCTACCAATTTTTGTTGAATAATACACAACTGCCCTTTACTGGACCTTGATAACTTCTGAAACAATTTGACTATATCAGCACTAAAAAACGTCTTTATTCTGTTATGACCTAATGGCTTCCAGCTCAAAAAATTGAATTTTGAGCAGCTTTTCTTTTCTCTTCAAATACTAGTAATGTCATATCATTAGAAGAAAAAGAGTACCTCAATTTTAATGGCTTTTCATTCTTTTAGCGCCATCATAAAGTGTAATAGTGAGTGCATTGTCCAATGATAGGGATGCATTTCTTCGAAGACATTTGATACCTAAAAATTAAGCTGAAAACTATCGATAAGTTGATTCTGAGCAACATTGCGACAGTTTCCACAAATTTATTCGTTCAGACTAAATCAATCGAGTGCGTTGTGGGAAGGGATCCTGTAAATTTGATCGTTACTTCAAATTCTATCTGCATTTGTCATATGGGTCGGTAGCAGAAAGAGATGAAAAAATCAGACCAAAATGATGAGATTGAAAAGAAAATACTGCCTAGAGAAGCTATAAAGATGGTGAAAAAAAAAAGAACCTAGTACGAAAAACAGAAAATAAGAGCACTTCGGAAAAAAAGGAAAAAAAAAAGAAGAAAATATTGAAGAAAATGGAAATGAAAAGAAAAAAGAAAAAAAAAGTGAAAATAAGAGAATAGAAAATATGAAAAACAGCTGATATTTTCTAATCGTATATGTAGTTGACTCGATTTACATACCCAGAAAACGGCACTGTGGTTACGGGTATGTAATTCACGTGTATTAATAGTATCGCAGAGCCTCCACACCCAATTACTCTTCCAATCAGACTTCATGATTGTCAGAATCGAAATGATTTAAAAAAACATTTTTTCTGCTCCTAAACGTTTCGAATTTTAATGAAATTATTGTAGGGTCTACTTGACACACCCAAAGCTGTAAGAAATAATCATAATCCGATAGTAATCGGCATTTTTATAGTGTTCGTTTCAGAATTCTATTTATTTGTCATAAATAGATAGATACGTAAGTACATCATATTTTTATGAAAGTAACAAAATTTTCTTATGAAAATGGTTTACCAAAATTTCTGAAGAACCAATTGTGGCCTGTGTTTAATTTTTGGTTTTTCGCTAAAAATTTACCTATTAGTTACATCTTTGATTCCTATATAAGTCCTTGTATTAATATATTTGGTGAGATAAAATTAAGTCAGTATTCGCCGCATATATATGTATTTATATAATATAATGTTTGATTAGGCCAAAACCATTATGAGAAAACAGGAAATTTGTTTCGAATTTTTCCATACGACTTTTTCAATTTTTACAATAGGATTGGTCGGCATTGGTGCCAGGTGTGAATTTACAGTTTAGTTCGAATTATACAAATTACGAAAATTTCTTTAAAATCAGTTCAGCAATTCTGGGGGGGGGGGATTTTTTCCCTCGAAAATAGTTATTCAAACTTTCAACTGTAGACCTTTTCAAAAGTAAACTTTTTGGATTGAAAAACTCAAATCGTCATATCTCAGTCAGTTTTCAAACGAATGAGATTATTTTTGTCTCATTAGAAAGAGGAAAATTTTAGAAATATCTCCCGCCACCCAAAACCACCGTCCTTATCCGCGTCGTGAATTCGTTAATTGAAAGGAATACGAGCGGAATGGATAATGCGCGAATAAATTAACCCTAGAAGTACCAGGTGGCGTCATATACGACGCCACTCAAAATTTTGAGATTGACTACTCAAAGGAACAATATTTTGAGAAACCCTAACTTGTGTTATACAACGCCACTTGGTCCTTTCAATAACGAGTAAAACGGGGGGGGGGGGATTTGTCAGTAAACCTTGAAGTAAAATCTAGAAAATTCTGTGTAACCATTTCCCAGATAATTTTCAATTCGTTCAGGAGAATGTGAGATGTTGAGAAAGTCAAATGGAATGAGCTTGAAAGATGTAAAAACCTGTTACTTTGTCAGTCGGTATTCAAAACTTATCGGTTCCAGACCATAAACAATTAATGTTGTTTTTGCTGATTGTGAGATGCCTTATCGTAGTTATACTCAGTTCAACTTAAGAATGCCTAAAACGGATTGCAGTTTGCAGGACTCCGGGGAGAGGAAAAGGTACTCGTTCACATTCAGCAACAATATTTGTCTACGCTTCCGATTTTACTTTCTTGTTTCTTAGCACACATCCGATTTTTATATTGTTGATGAATGTGCGAATTTGACGTTCCATTTAGGCATTCTTAAGTTGAACAGCGTATAGCCATTATCGTAACCGTCACACATCCCTCCCATAAAAATGGTTATCTTTGCAGTCAGAAACGTTGTAATGTCATGCAGAAAAGAAGGGGAGAATGGTTTTGTACTTTCCAGAAAGAGATGAAGGTATAAATGCGCAGCTGATACGGCGAAAAGAATATTCAAGATTGTGCTATAATTTTTTTAATGTGACCATATTTATTTTCGCTACATGGGTTTCTTTTTTTAGCAGGTTTTCGACCAGAAAACCTATTTTAAAAAAAATTTTGATTCATAACATACTCATGAATATTGTGAATTATTTTGATCATCTACAGTGATGTTTTTCTGGCTAAAGTTCATATGGTTTAATATAAGTTAATTAGATAAGTACATTATTTCTTTTTCCAAAAATGAAAATATAATATTCATCAGCTTGACAATATTACGAGTATATTCTCATCGTAACATTTGAGGTAATGTCTTTTTCTTCACTCGAAATATTATTAATAATATTCTCTGCGCTAAGTAATTTCTTCGGGTGAAGTAATTGAAAATGTTCTCGAACTAAAAATTCTTGGTGTTACTAATTTTTTTTCAAAAAATGTTTATTTAATTTTCGAAGTGGTTTCATTTTGATACGGTCAAGCCATATTACTTGGAATATTATTCAAAAAATGATTTTAACGGATATCAAAACTAATATTAAGATTCTCATTAATTGATCGATTACTGATCATCAGGTTCTCATTGTTACTTCTCGTATCAAATTTGACAAATTCACTCTGGCAAGTCTGATTAATATTTTTCCTAGCAAAAAATTTCAAGTTCAAAATAACGCCTCAAAAATTCCTGCAAATTAAGCTGCAATAATATTTTTAGTGAACCTTCTATTTTCCCCAAACAAACCCATTAAAATGGCCAAATTTGGACGTTTTTCATATAAACACAATCTCCAAAGCTTCCTCTTTCAAATGAGACCTGTTTCAACTCTTTAAGTAGAGTAGGAGTTGAGATAGTAGAAAAATTAATGAGAAAAACTCAGTGCTCATCATCAACCGCCCATGAACGTAATGCGTTAAACAAAGATAGATTTACTTAATTCTCTTTTCTGACTCTTTCTACACCATTCCGTCGGGTGATGTACGAGCGTAAGCGTTCCAGCCAAAATCAGGCGAAGGAAAAATACTGGGCTCAAGTCACAACGTGAACTTGGAAATCGTTCTACCATCTACAATAATTTCAATTTGCAGTGCACTTTTTTTCCTTTTTCTGTTTGATAGTCGCCAAAACCGTCGCGTCGTCCGTTGTGTTGGTATAAGCTAAGTGGGGATGGCGACGTAGTTTTAACAAAAACGAGAAACGTTTTCTGTTTCTCGTGGCCGTGGTTCTCAGTCGTTGTCGTACTTGTAGTAGTAGTAGGTAGTAGTGTAACACGTTCTCTTCTCTCGACCTTTCTTGTGCTTCGCGTTTCATTCTATTCCATGAATTGTATGAAATCAGTTGCCGCGTGTGCATTAAACTGTTTGCTGCTTGCAGTTTGACCCTGCAAAAACTATGAGTATTCTGACCACCATCTAATGTCGTGTCTTGTGTTAGTTCATAAATTCCGAATGTGTAATGTGCAATTTGATGCGTGCGATGGTAAAATTCGAAGTACCTATTTGATTTTAGTTTGATTATTTTACTCATTTCAGTTCATTGTCAGTTCGTTTCTAATTTCATGAAAAGTGCATTAAATTATTCCAAATTTTCGTGATCTTCGACTATTGACTGAAATTTTTTGTTAGCTTTTTACAATTTTCAATTTTATGACGCCTTAGTGTAAAATTTGTCATGTACCAGAATAATGAATGATTGGCGTGGCTGCGGAATCTGCACCGCGTGGTTATGGTCTTGGTTGCCAATTTCGCTGGTAGCCGTGTTGCTTTTTGATCCTGAAACAGGTAGGATTTATTTTTGTTTGTAGCTTTAAGTTGTAGAACATGATAATGTTGCCTTACAGTAGAAAAATGGGTTGTACTTGATTAGTCAAGGGATTAGGTGTTGATTCAGCATTGAAGTAACCTCACAAGACCGGACGATGTTCTTATATGACGTTTCCTGGTCCTTTGAACAGTCTATCTCAGAATTTCAAATGGCGTCGTATGGCGTTGTATACGACGCCATCTTACACTTGAATGTTTTTTTCTTCGTTTTATTTCTTTGCTTCGTCTTATCGTTTTTTGCTAAACAGTGACAGAAATACAAAATGAGTGTGCGAGTGCGAGGTGTAGAGAAGAAAGAGGATGAACCAGAAAGTGAGGAATGTTTACGGGTTGTGGTTGAGGGGTGTCCAGAGAAGTTGAGTTTTACGTAGTGTATACGATAAAGACACGTTTCCCACAGTTGGTTTTTCTTCAGCTGTGCTAGCCTGTGGCCATTCTTCTTTCTCGTATAATTCAGTATGCAGTACTCGATGTGTTAGCATTTGAGTAGAATTATTACCTTGTTTTTGCTTCTTCAATTCTGGTTTGGTCGGCTATATTGCAGCTTCTCTGTAACTGTGTCGTGTTCATTTGCTCTCTGTTAGATGAACTGAAGAATACTTTCTTCAATAACATCAAATAATTCTCGATTCGAATGAAATTTCATTAGACAGGAATTGGTGATGATAGATTTTGTCAATCTTTTTCAATTTGTACATGTTTATTACGTGAAATGTGTAAGAGAGATGAAAAAATTGTTTTTTCAACACAAATTCAATACCATGATCTCCAAAGTGTTCAGTCACAGGTCACTTTCAAGTGTGTCAACTTGGTTTCAACACTCGCGTATCTTTTAAAATAAAGTTGAAGGTCAGAATGATGATGTTGATTGAAGAGTCAATTTTCGAAATGAATGTAATGCAAAAAGAAAAAATTTTTTGTTTCCCATGTTTTTTCGTGGAAATTGTTGGCTCCCCTTCTTTGAGAAGATCCTCATTTTAAGCTTGTAGAAGCCTCGTTGCCTTCGGACTTGACTCTCGAGTGGAAAAGTGTTGCCAGTGTCTATACTTTCTCGTCCTTTTCCCACTTTGCAGGGGATAAGGGGGCAGCATATGCTGCTTGTATTCATACATTTTGCCTGCTTTGTTGTGAGTTGACGCTGATAGACTTCAAAACTTGAATTTTATAAAATTATAAATTTTTCATTTTATAAAAAACTAGGTAGTAGATTTTTCTCGTAGTCGATCTAATTACTTGGATTGAGTGACTTATGTTTCATTTTAAATTCATTCTGCTTTTCTAAGTATAAATCTTCTTGACCGTTTCGAATCTCGAAACAATTATAAAATAGTACCGTCGAATGGGGCGACTTTACACACTTTTTTTATGTTTTTCAACTTTGTCCTTTAATAACTCTTCCAATTTCGAAGCTATTGAAATGAATTTGGTTTTAAAATTTAGGTCTAACATTTCTCTACACAATTGTAAAAAAAAGTTTGAGTTTGCAGCCTTCCTTCTATTTTTTATGATTTTTCAAAACATTTGTGTAAAGTCACCCCTCAATGGGGCGACTTTACCCATCAATTGGTAATTGACGGGTTATTGATGGGTGGGGAGGCAAAATTTGAGGATGTTTGTATTCAGACATACGATTGAAAAGAAACTAGTTAAGTACCAACTTCAACCATGTGAAACCAAACTGAATATTTTGAGTGTCTGTGGTTAAAAAAAAAGACGAATAAGAAAAAAGGAAAAAACCATAATATCGCCGCTTTATTTTCTTGTTCTGTTACTGGGTGAAGTGAGGTAGGGGCGGCGATCTTTTTTTTCTTTTCCTTCTTCTACCTGCTTCGATCCAAACCGTATTTTGGTTTTAATTTTTGCCTGGCAATTTATTTATTGGGCTAAAACGAAGTGGGTAAAGTCGCCCCTTGAATGTAAAGTCACCCCGTTCGACGGTAGGTAATAAATTTGATTCATAAATAAATTCGTTAGCTTTGTAATCGCCGGTACTGTGAATCTCAACTTTGAAGATTGCTGTATTTGTACTTTTGTTTCATGATGGTAGAATAACTTGTATAACTTTTTCACGTATATTTTGATCTCGAAGTGGAAATGGTAACAGAGTGTCTTTCTATTTAACTTTATCATCTTCTTCCTCCGACCCTGATTATCTATTTGATTTTTTTTTGAGGTTAGTTGATTCATGTAAACATGAACCTAACTGACTGTTCGAGCTTGAGAAATACTCTTCCTATTCAACGAGAAACAACTGATTTTGCTGTTCTTTTTTTTGTTTTTTTGTGAGGAGGAATTTCTTCATCGATTAATTAATTAATCATTTTTGTGCCAATTAACCCTCTAGAGACACAAGTGGGTCAAAACGGTCCAGATATTGATAGGGTCGCCTATTCTCACCAAATAGGGAGGGGGTAATTCTGTATAATAATTGAAAACTACCAAGGTAACATAATTATGGTTTGGTCAAAATGACCCATTCGTGCCACTTGTGTATAAATTAGCTCGTGCAGGGTTAATCGTAATAATTGATCAAAATTGATATCCAATCGACTAATTCAAAATGATTGATATTCCCATCACTACCATCAATCCTTGTGAATCCACCTGAACTTTGAATTTTTCCATGGGCGATTAAAGGCAGTGAAAATGTTTTAAAATTGCATTTGGATGGGTTGAACCGATGTGCTAACTTTCCCATCAAGATTTCACCCTATGCGGAATCCGGAATACTTGTTATGTAAATGGAAGTCATAATGGTAGCTACATTTTCAGTTATCTGACAGGTCATCTGATTCTCTTCAATATTCCGATAAGTGGCTGCTAAAATGGACTGCGGAAAAACTACAACAAAATTTTCAACATATAAATTTTATTTGAGCATTCAAATAATAACTTTATCTAGTGTGTCTTATTCTTTATGAGTTCTTGTGTCACATCCTTCTTTATTTCATTACTTATATTCAGTGGAGGGTATTTTGTAAATACCTCAGGAACATGACACTTCTTATTTACGATTCTTGAAGGTTCACATCTTCTACTGGTAGCTTCAGAAACATGGCCCCATGATTGTTTTACGTCAGTTTTTGAGATTCGTTCAATATTTTCCTTGGATGTCCTATGGATAGAAGAAGCATTATATTATACTTCACATTTTTGTTACAAACTTGAGAGGTTTTATTTAGAGAAATAAAAAGTAAATAAAACTTACCTTTCCAATAGCAACAAAAATCCAACATGTTTGCAATGTTGGAGTTCCTTAGCAGTACATGAGCAGGAGCATTTCAATGTACTGTCGATTTTTAGAATTGGGTTTTATAATTTTATATCGAATTGAATTTTGAAACTTTGTAACAAATTGATATCTCAAGTTTCTTCTCTCTTCGCAAGTTCTCCCTGCTTCATTTGACTTTGAGCTTTGAACGATACGTATCAAACATTAACTAAGTTCATATTTGAGTTTCAAAGTTCCCTTTTGGTAGAAGATGTTTGTTATTTTTATTTTGTGTTGTAATTAACAAAAAATGAAGTATTCATAGTGTTTCACTTATGATTGAGGTGCTCTGGAGTACCTTGCAAGATGTGAAAACTTGTTATTTTCAGTCTCCACCAACCACCATATTGTGAAGATCAGTCACTTGCGAGAGCCCGGGCTTATGATATTTCAGGAAGGGCAAATGTTTCCTGGTCCATGTATTTACCCTTATAGAGAGCCAGTGCTAATAATAATCATCATGATAATTTTTTCTGGACAATACGACCAGGGCTTCGCATTGACTTCCCTGATGCTACCTTCTTCCCCCTTGTCATTTGGATACCGGCTGACTTCAATACCAAAACGAGTGCCTCGCTCCTTTATTCAAATTTTGAGTCTGTGTCTACTGGTGACGGACCCCCAGCGTATTCACTTATCAGGGGCCCGTCACTAAGAATGTGCGGTTTTTTCTTTTATCGTGACAGCTCATTACACTTAGCTTGACATCCTAGTAGCCCAAAAGAGGTGACGTTGCTCAGGGTGGCCGACGTTGGTGGGGTGACTTCCGAGCTGTCACATTGACTGTTTTTATAACATTGTTCTGTATGTTACAATTAGCATTATTGTTGAGATGTGAAAATCAATTAGAAGTAGCGTTGGTCAAGATTCGAATAATTTTGAATTCAAATCCAAGTACCCCGCCCTCCGGTCAGGTAGTACCTGGAACCCGGTCAAAAATTAACGAAGTCTACACCTTGATGAATATATTTATTCCTTTTTATTGATATTATCAAGTTTTATTCAATTTTATTAACTGTTTCACGAGTTGATGAACCACATAGTATTCAATATGGCGACCACCCTGAAATTCAATGACCTCTGATGACATGATATCTATAGTATGCGACACTTTGTACTTCGAGATTCGCAATTTTGCTACTTCTGAAACAAAATTCAATCGAATAATTCCATCTTTATGGTTAGAACGTGAAAAATTTTGGGAATTCTCTCTGCATAATTTTCATAGGTCTTGTGAAATGGAATGTAACATAAGATACTCATGTATGTTAACTCACAATGATCTCTATACTGTATCTTCCTCGAATTCGATGGCTGTTGCGGTATTTGATTGATAACTGCGGTAGTGGCGCGTCCAGAAATTTTCCAAGAGACAGGATGAGTATTAGGAAATTCCCTCGAAAAACTTTTTGAATTTAGTCTTTTTCGATGAAATTCGTGACATCCGAGGGAAGATGTTTCAACCGCCGAACCCTTTCTCTTGAATGCGCCATTGAATTTGTGATAGTGGTGAGGGTCTCTTTTTTAACAGCCCTCGTATCAACTCTGCCTCGGCTTTTACGCTTAAAATACTCGCAAAAAAATAGTGAATTGATGAGTTGGTTTCAAACAAGTTAGAACATTCCTACTTAGCATGAAGTTGATTGTCGAAATGAAGGTCTTCCAGTTAGCAGATCTGGTTTATTTCTATCCGGCTTCGACTTTCGATTACTTTTTCCTCTTTGCCTGTCTCTCTTGCTCAAAATAATATTTTAATGCAGCATCAGCCGTAATGGATTTGTAAAAGTTTTTTTCTCTTTTTCTTATCGTCACTTACTCATGCAAAAAGAAGTCTGGGAAGAATGTTTATGCGTCTGTTCGAGAAGGGTTTAAAATTTAATGTGAAAAATTACTGAGGTTTTTCAAGCTTGACTTTTCATGGCCGTAGTCGTCATTATTATTTTTATTTTTTTCAAAATACTCGTAATTTCCCGAAATGACATAAAGTCGACCCCGACTCGTTTTTCCGCTTGGAATTTTTCCTCTCGTCTTTTCATGTTTTTGCTACTTGTAAAACTGTTTTTTTATGAAACTATTTTTATCGATCCACCGTCTTCTATGTAATGGGGGCCGACTGGCGCCTCAGCTGACTCGAAAATGATTGTAAAATTCATTTACAGACGTCAATACTAACATGCAATTTTCAAGCTATTTTCATACAGTAAAAAAAATGAATTTTTCGATACATTTTGTGCAATTTCGGAGCAACTCTACGAAATTCAAAACATCGGGAAGTTGAATTTTCAAACTTCGAAAATAGTAAACTGGAGTGCGCAGGATGATGAAAGCATCTCCTTTGACAATGAGCTACTCCTCAAGTTGAGAGATTATAATCATGAGATTCTTGAAGCAGGACATGAAGAAATAATGATCTTGCGTCTAGGAATTTCTGAACTTTCAAAATATATCAAGTTTCTCAAAATAAAATTGACTACGTGCAATGTGGAGCCACCTTTACTTTCATATCTACATACATTTATTCAATCTGCTCTTAAAACCAGATCTTCTAGTGGTCCGTTTGTTTTATCTATGATGAATTATCAGTGTTGCTACTTGGCCCGAAGGCCTTCACGACAGCCACCAAGAGAGAAACGTACAGTCTAAACTATTGAAATAAGACCTTGACAGCAAACACGAATTGTACTACAGAGTATGCTCATGTTTCTTTCCTATCTTTTCGCCTTAATTTTTCACTTCTTTGCCCGCTAAATGATTCGTGAAATTATTACGCGGGCATATGCACAGTTCATTCTTGGGCATCTAAACGATTTCGTGACACAGTTTATCGTTGCAGAAGCACGTGTTCACATGGACTACACAAAAGTGCCAGCATTGAGGCGGTTTGGTTCAACTTTGAAAGGAACTTAGTATTTTTAGGTTGCTTGTTTCTTTTCAACTGGTATTTTTGTACTTTCATTTTGTTTGTAATACAATGTTGAAAATGACTTAACTGATGTCAGCGGTGCGTATGATTGAATATTGAATATGGTGGCTTCTGTGCTGCTTTTTTTCCGTAACTGATCTCTCAAATCACGTTTTCAGTGTAGTGCTAAAACTGTGCTTTCAAGTCCTAGAGCGCTTGGATTTTCATTTATACTTCTTGCAGACTTTGTAGACACGTGTATTGTTCTCATTCTATCTGCTTGTTCGTCGAAACAAAACCAGCAATAATTTCAAATCATTGTCGATCAATTGGTGTTTGGTCTGAGGTCTGAGAGATGTGAAGTTTTCCCTCAGTCTGGTCTCGTTGACCTGGTTATGTTTGCTAATATTTTTCTCGGCAAGCATAATGCCTGAAAGAATTACTCACCTGAAATGAAATGTGGTATTTTTAGGCGATTGATATTATACGAGTATTTTGATTATTATTGTTGAGGTGTGAAAATCAATCAGAAGTAGCGTTGGGCAGGATTCGAATAATTTCGAATTCAAATCCGGGTCCCGACCCTCCGGTCAGGTAGTACCTGGAACCCGGTCAAAAATTAACGAAGTCTACACTGTGATAAATATACATATTTTATTCGTTTTTATTGATATTATATTATTGTGAAATTCTAACAAATTATAGTTATTACTGTCCCACGAACAAGAAAATTATTTGTCTTCCTAGTACTTTTTCTCAGTTTGGTTTATAAAAATCATGAGATTTCCAAGTGCTTCAAAGACTTTACAAAATTTCCAGATTTTATGGTAAATTTCCGGATTTTGCAGAGCCACGAATAATAACTTCAGTATTAGTAGAGTCCGCCTGATGGTAATTTAGCTATGAAGCCTGTCTCTTATTTGCTTCTCTCACCATCTAAACATACGAGATGCATGGACAGGTTACTGGTTAGTGTTGGTTTCAGGTTGGTGTGTCTTTGTTTCCAATTATGTATGAGAGAGCTAAACGAAGACTTCAATCGAGCCGAATTCTCGAAATGGTCAAAATAAGATTGTGTTCAAAAGAGTTTGATTTTTAATTAGAAGACAGCACGAGTTTCGTGAATTTACATACCCGAATTTTTAGCGTCTTTGTCGACTAGGTAAGGAGGTCGAACTAATATATTATTCTGAGGAGTTGCTGTGTGGTTACGCCATCGTGCGACGAACGTACGTCGGGGAAATGGCTCAAAAATTGAGGGGATTAGGTGAAGTCGTGTCTGTTCAACTTTCAATCTGGGCTGCTGTACACCAGAAATGACGAAAATGAGGCTCGTGGAGAATGTAAACTGGTTGAAATTATTGTTGCTTAGCTATATGGCCAGGTGAGAGATATGCACGCTTTGTACGTAGCGTAGGTAATTCATTCATTGAGAATTATTGTACTATATTTTTAATTGCTCGTGCTATTCGATTTGGGTAGCTTTTGACTGATTGGGTGCTGCGTGCTGTGGTAGAGAGGCAATCATATACATCAAGGTTTCGGTTTAGTATGAAAATTTTCTGTCGGATTTACTTCTTCAATATTTGAATGTTGATGAAGTGACCAGCACTGCACCCAGACTTAGCTAAGAGAGGGGCTGAGTCTCAATTTTATCGAAACTGCGAAAAATCGGCGCGAAGCACTGTAACAATTTTTTATTAAGCCTTTTTCGATTAAGTTACGGGGGGCCTTCCCTTTTTGAGTGCGTCTTTGGAACGGACTTATGGCTGGAGTTTAATGACTAAGGTGAATAAAACCTCATAGTAGTCTATAATTCTTAATATATTATATTATATATATTTGTACTCATTTTTTTTAATGATTATATTCTAATTTTACCTTTCAAAGTGGAAAACTTCTCGTCGATGAATTTTAATTATTCATTACTACAAATTGTTCTTGCTTGAACTCAATATGAATTTCCTTTGGAGGGCCGCTCTAAGATTCTTGAGTCGATTCCCATATTGCATGAGTTTCGTCTCAATTCGAGCAATCCCATTTTTCGCCGATCTCACATTATTATTATAGTTGAATTACATGAAGTAAACCTCACGTTAGGAATTTAAAAATGAAGTAAGTTGAGACTTCAATTTTGTTGGAAAAATTGTAATGTAAAAGTATTGTATTATTTAATGAATCGGTACGCCCTTTAGTGTAAGCTTATCTTAAGACCTAAATACAAACATATAGGAAGGTGCATATAAGAACTGTAAAGTTGATTTTACACCTGCCAGTGATGGGGTGTAAAGTTTGAAAAAAATATTTTTTTAATCAGGCAAGTGCAGAGTGAGGCTTTTGAATTCCATTTCAAGTTCATCAGTCGTTACATCCTTATCTAGCCGTTCTTGAGAATTGCCCCTTTTGACGATCGAGAATTAGAATACTAGAATCAGTTTATGTATCCGATTTATAAATTGACATGTTGGTTCACAATCTGTTCAGCAACGTGCTTCTTATATAATCTCATAGCTTTATAATGTATGTGGACTGTACGTCTTCAAATAAAAAACAAATATAATGAGTGAAATAACAGCGAAGAAGTAATTTGTATTTAGACTAGTCAGTGAAGCACTACATACAAAGTGAGGCAAATGAATGAAAATAGCTTAAGAAATGAATAAAAACGGAAGAACTTACTTGCCCCTCTGTGATATCATCTTCAATTTGTTTTGTGATAGCTGAATACGAGTGTCAATTTCATTTATCGTTTTATTTACATGGTTTGCGAGGTATCTTCTAAAACCTGTGGGAACGGGTGAAAGGAGCTGTAATTACCTTGATGAAGTTGTCTATATCTGGGTGTAGTAGATTAAAAAATGCCAATTAGAAATACATAAGTTGGGTGGCAAAAAAGTCGATGTGCAAAAGTCATTTGGTAGTCGAGTTTTGTCATCCGACTTAAGACCACTAAATGGCGATGGAATGATATGGTTTTTTTTTCTATTCTGCCTTACGAGTGCGTAATGGTTTTTTTTTTACTTATCCTTCCTCACGTGAAAAATAAATCTAACCTTCGTAACATTTCTCGCAACCCACTTCCCCTCCTCCATAACCACCCCCTTTTTTTTGTTTTTGTTTTAAAAAATTTTTTTGAACAAGTTAAGCCCGCCGCTTTTGCTACTTGCCAGAACCAAAAATCCAAAATGGTTCCGTTGCCCGGGGTGGACCAACGGGGATGGGAGCTGGCGGCAACATCTCCTGCAACCAATGGGTGGCAGGAGGAAATGGGCGAAATAAAAAAAAAAACCAAAAAGTGAAAAAGCTGAAAACCGCAAAGCGGAAAGCGGAAATTTAGAAGCTTACATTATAAAGATAAAAAATTGACTGTGAATAGATTTTTGTCTGACAGGTCCGGAAGCGGACCTGTCAGAAGCTGTGCGAAAATGATAGAATAATCCATCTCCTCTTCGATTGGGGTAGGTGAAGCTGGAGGTTCTTGTTGACCCTGTTGTTGTTGTTGTGGTGGTTGTTACTGCTCCTGCTGCTGCATGGGTGGCACCGGGTCATAAGAATATTGTTGTTGTTGTGGTTGTTGCTGCTCCTGCTGCTGCACAGGTGGCACCGGGTTATAAGAACATTGTTGTTGTTGTGGTTGTTGCTGCTCCTGCTGCTGCACAGGTGGCACCGGGTTATAAGAACATTGTTGTTGTTGTGGTTGTTGCTGCTCCTGCTGCTGCACAGGTAGCACCGGGTCATAAGAACGTTGTTGTTGTTGTTGTTATTGTATTTGAGGTTGCTGCTGCTGCTGCTGCTGCTCCACCACCGGACCATAAAAACAAATGACTTCGACAAACACTTTTTCGTTGATAACTCTAATTTTTGTTTCCATGTTGAGATTCCCATTGCCAAATCTCTTAGCTAACTCTTTGAAAAAATATTGATATTCTTTTAAGCCACTACCTCGCTTATCCACTACATGGAACAGTTCGTGACCTAAAATTACTTTGGTGTTTGGTGGTTGTGACGAAATTAAAATTTTCAATTTATCACAAATGTTTTTCATGAAATTGCCCATATCCAGGACATCGAAAATGGTCAATGTTCCATTTGTCATTTTCGTGACCCTTAATTTAAAACTAATCACCCACGTGGGTTCTTTTATAAATTCCACCATCACGAAGTTTATATTAAAACCTCTCAGAAATTGAACTGTGAAATTTTCTGCTAGGTGTTTTATTGAGCCAAAATATGAAGGTTTATTGTTGTCACCTACATCGGTTGAGTAGACAGCTTCCCACCGTCTACTCAACCTTATATCACCAAAATGTTTGATGAGAAGAATCATGGCACTTAAATTTAGGATAAAAATTGCCAATTAGGATGTCATAAGTCCCATAGCAACGAAAGCGTCTGTTCTGAAATTCGTTGCTATGGGACTTATGCATACTAATTGAAAACATATGGCAAGTACGGTGATGATGATGAGAAGGAAGGGAGGGTAAGAGCCAATGCAAGTGTGTCCGGCTTTCCTCCCCCGCTTCCCTCCTAGGAATTTGTCTATGATGTTTTTTTTTATTGTAGGTACAAGTTAAAACTGAAAAAATAAACAGAAAATTTATTAATATAAAATAAACATAATCACGATACATAATATTACGTGAGAAAAAAAAATGTATAAGTAGGTACAAAAGATATGATAAGTATATATAAAAAAGTAAAAAAAAATTAAGGGTATTTTTACGTAAAAAAAAAAAGCGGAAATACCCTTACAAATCAAAGGGTAACAAATCGTCGAAATCGTTTAAATCGATAAGAGAGAGTGGATTGAAGAGGGTGGGGGAGGAGGTATGAGGGTTCGTTTGAGTGGGCTGAGATTCAGGAGCGAATTCTGCGGATTGAGCGGAAGAATTAGGTTGGATAGATGAAACGAATGGAGCGATTGGAGGGAGGTCAGGTATTGGCAGTGTGGGTAGTTGAGATGTAAGTGGTGTGAGTTGTTGAGACGAGATCGAGGAAGAGGAAAAGGATGGGATGGATGTGAGTGATGTGAGTTGTTGAGACGAGATTGAGGAAGGGGAAATGGATGGTATGGATGTAATTGAGGAAGAGGAAGAGCATGATTCGGATGGAGGTCTACGACGCGTATATGGAGATGAAGGTTGAGGAAAACCCTCCTTCATTTTCTGTCGAACATTGCGGCATTGTCGCCGTGTTGGAATAAGGGATCCTAATAAGGAATTTGGTAATCTTGTTTTTGTGTAGAAACATTGAATTTTAACAGCATCCGCGGAGTAACAATACTCCATGGTTATTTGTAAATTGTTATTTTGGAACAGTTTAATGAACTCGTTTAAGAACTGTTTAAAGTCATCGTCCAAGGCTGGACTTCGAGTTGTATACGTCAAGTCTTGCTCGGTGACAAGGGTCAATTCTTCCGTAGCTGGCTTCCAGCACTGAACAGAAAATGACGTATATAAGTTCATCAAAAATTTTCGCCATTGATAGACGTCAAATAGACGAGTCAGCTGGCGAACGAGGCGCAGAGCTAATTTAAGGTAAATTTGGTTGACATTGTAATCTAAGGCGTAATCAGCGAAGAAATGGTTGATTCCGAGGCCTCTTAATACAATCAGTACGAAGGTATCTGCGATTCTTTTTATTTGCACTAACGTATACCTATCTTGTTGGTTAATACCCGTAGCAAACTTGTGATGGTTCTCATATGAATATATAGATAATTTGAGCAAGTGTTGACATAATATTCGAATTGTGAAGAAGTTGAGTTGCAGTAGTAGATGTTGCATAACATTTTCAACGGGAGCATGTTTAACGGTAGCCTGATCAGCCAAATTTACTCCATAAAAACAAAGAAAATCGAGATTTTTTTTTACTTTCTCATGTTTGGATGGGACTTATGACATCCTAATTGGCAATTTTTATCCTACTCCCTTGGTCTCCTTGGGTGTTGTCAGCGACAAATTCACTCGGTCTTGTTATCATCTTGACCGAAATTTTACCCGCAGGAAAGTAGTGCATTATAAGCTGAAATAAGAGTGATATTTATGTCACACCAGCTACTCGCAAAACAAAATCAACTTTTTTTTCTTCGTCTAACTAAATCAACTTTTCTTTCTTCGTTTGACAATGTCAATTTAATAATAAAATTAAAAATGGAATATTCAACGTAATCGTGGTAAGCACCATTAAACGTTCCTTTCAAAATATTCAACATTCGAGATCTTTATCATATTATGCATTGCTTTGTTACACGAAAATACCCAAATATCGCTTTTCTCTTTCACTGCGCAGGAATACCATACCATAATTAAGAAATATAATACATATGAGGTACAATAAAAAAATTTAAAAAGAACTTATCACAATAAATAATATTACAAAAACGTGAGCCCAACTCAGATGATTGAAATAAAATGAAAAAATGAAAGTGATTTGTCAACAAACCATCTTTAGAGAGATAATAAATGGCCAATGTAATCCATAAAAAATCAATTAATGACAAAAGATGATTGATCAAAATTCAAATCACAACAATTTGACAGCCTGCTTTACACACTCCAGCGCAGCAGCGTAAGATGCGCCGCATACACACAATACAAAAAATGAAAACAAGTTCATCGTTAATTGATGAAATTTTAATAACAAGACGATGACAATATAGACGGTTTATGAAATTCGAATAAATCTTCCACGAGTTTTGTGTAACATTTCAATATTTTTTGCTAAAGCAACCATCATTACTCGATTCAGTCAACTACGTCTCACAAAACGCACGATCAAGACCTTCGAAAACTTGACATTTCTCCGCATGGTAGCCCAAAAACTAGGCTTACAAAGCATTGCATTCAATCTTACATGGCTCTCATGGTTGTTCTTGGAGTTGAATAATTCATTCGTGGAGTTAGAGGAATCGTAGATCTTCTCAGCTATTGATAAATCCCTATCAGGACTCGAACAAACTTCTAATGATGGTTGCTTTCTACCGACCATTTCTCCACTGAAATCAAAATTAAAAAATATTAACTATCATTATAGTCAACTCGTTAATTACCTATGCTTGACGAATACTGTTTGTAGTTTCAAGTCAAAGGATGAGGAAAGACAATTTCTAAGCACAGTTTCAAAATTACTGTAGTCTTGAAGAAAATAATTTGACCACACTTCATTTTGAAAGCTGAAGTCCGTAGTGTCTAAAAAATAGTTTCATCATAATTACAAGATAGTGTGAAGTTATCGATGACCTTGAGATCTATGGAATGGCTTAGGTTTTTTGTAGGACAAACATCGATGCTTTGGGCAGAGTGGATGACTATATTTTGTCTTGGGCTATTTTCTTGAATATCATTTGTTGTTTCAAGCGTAAGTTAGGACAGTAAAAATAATATATACTTAAAATAGAATGAAGCAGGAAGTATTCTTGTTTTATACTGAGACAAAAGTATCTGACAAACAGAAATACCGATTTATTGTTTGTAGACAGGGCAAGAAGCATATATCGCTTATTTAACACAACAACGTCACAACTCAAAAAATTCTGATTTTTTAGTTAACTATAATTATGTAAAAAAAAATTTTTATGTCTGCTTTTATCCGTTGTCAGTCCGTTTTTATTTTTGACCATCGGATCTGGAAATTTGCAGATATTTTTGTCATCTTGATTATTTTTCCAAATCCGTTTGTAAAACGGATTTCCTGATTATAATCAGTGATAATGTTTGGGCAATTTTTATAAATTCGGATTATAACCCGGGCCAACAAATATGATAAAACAGCCTTCACGGAAAATAATCCGGACTCATTTCCGGCAAGACTGATTACAATCCGTCCGAAATCCGTTTTAGAAGCCGAAAAACAGGAAAATTTTGGGTTATAATCCAGAAACGGATTATAACCCGGAATAAAACGGATCCGTTTTCAAAATATTTTGCCCATAGGGTACAGATTAGCGAGTAAAATGAAAAACATTGTAAGAAAAAAAAAATGGGTACAGATTAGCGAGTAAAATGAAAAACATTGTAAGAAAAAAAAATGAATAGTACTGTGAAAAACGAATAAAATGACTATCTGGCATGATGAGTTATCATCGAATTGATAATTGAATAAAGGGGGAAAATTTCTTTTCCCCGAATCCGTTCGCTCGAATGCCAAAATAGCTACTTGAGCTGTCATCGGCTTTGAATAAGTCCATTTTAATTCATAAAATCTGCCACTGTGTTTCTTTCCGTCCATCAGAAAAGCCAATCTCATCTTGGAACTTACCTACTAATAATAATTACGTCTTGTTTTCTTCTTCTCTGAACGTAATATCTTCATTTAAAGGCTAATACCACTTTTAATTCTAACTCAAGTTCTTGTCTTTCTTGACCGTTATCGAGTATACTAGTTTTATAAAAATCCAGTTGAAAAAAAAAAAACTACCTGAACTTTAACCACAAACTTGTTTCGAAGACGACACCTTGCTGCGTCTTCCCTCATAATATAGCTCGACCATTCATGAATACAGGGAAACTATTAGTTCCTAGTACTTTTCAATAATTTCTTTCTTTAGATCGTAAATGACGACAAAGCGTGAAGAAAAAGAAAATGAGTGCGAAAATTACTTTCAACACCATTACCTACTAGTATTTCTCATTTGAGAAGGAAAAATAACGTGATAGTTAATATCGTATTTACAGATTTATGGCACATTCTCATCGTGCTTAGCCAAACGCCAAAGATTAACGTTATTAGTTGGCTGGAAATGATGATTATAATTTATTAAAGCACGGAGAAAAATACAACCGGTATAGGAGTGAGGAGTTTATGGGAAAGAAGGGAGTAATGGCGACCATATCGACAGACGCAAAATAACAGTTTGAGAGACGAGAAAATTATTGGCTTAAGAATGGGCACCAACTTGATTGTTTTTAACCACCTGCAGAGGTGTTAGGTCCAGGCTGAAACCGTGTCAAACTGTTGGAGGTGAGTTAGATTTTTTTTTGTCATTTCTTTCTATGAGGCTGCTCATTTCCCATGCAAAATACTACCGGACTGTTCGGTCAGGAGGGAAGTTATGTGCATTTTCATGGGGATTGTAAATTTCATCCACCGAAGAAATTTGTGTTTTGAAGTAGCAATTTTCGTATGTTACGTGTTCATAAGACTCTCCTTCGATTATTCCTCATTTTCATTGGACTATTTTTCAGATTCTTCAATAGTTGTTTTACCTTGCGCTTGAGTTTGAATTTCGTACGCCATATACCTGTATCATGTAAAAGTATGTTTCTTCGATAGAGGGGGTACAAGGGGGTCTTTGAAGAAATTTTCCCCGGACACCATAATGGTATCTAAACAGCTCCTCGGTATATAAGGATTCTCATTACACTAGTCAACACAGAAAAATGTACTGAAATCAGACTAAGTGATTCTTAAAGTATTTTTCACGCTGAATTCAATGGTAATCTTCATTTTTCTCCATCAGGTCCCAATCGCAAGTAATTTCGTTGTTTTTGTGCAAAATGATCAACATTAGTCATTAAAAAAAAAAAGGAAATATCATCATGAAAAAAACGCAACAAGTTCATAAAAGTTGGTTTACTCGTATTTACTTCGGATCAATGATTGAATTACATGTAACAGTGGGAAACCTAATTTTATCCTTAATCTTCATTGTTTGATTTCAGTACATTTTAATGAGTTGAAAAATGTTGAGTAGTGTTATTCATATTTTAATACACATTTTTCTTCACAATAATTCATTTAGTTAGTCATTTTCATTTATTGCATTCATACAACTAACGGACGAATCATGCAATTTTTTTCGATAACAGCTTCAAAAGATGCAAGTTGAGTCTAGCTAAAAGTATTGTTACTATCCATGATGTTTGTGACTATATTTTAGTCAACTACTCAATCATATGTTCATGATTTCTCTATCTCAAACCGATCTATTGTAAAACTATTTGGTATTTTTTTTCAAGGCACGTCTTCAGATATTGTCGAACTGATTCCGTTCAACTTTTAAATTCTTTCTTGGATCATTATACCCAGCAGTTTAACGTGACCGCTGGACTCGTTTTCTCATCTTTTAAGGAAATTCAATAATTTGTGTAGATAGTGTAGCTATCTAAAATCTTGAAAACACATTCACATATTACATTCTGGTTTTCAACGCCTGCAAAATGTTGTATGGCATACTTTTTAATTAGGTTACACGTTGCGTTTTAGGTTTTTTGTTGAAATAGGTACCTACCTATCTACTGTCATTATTGATATTGTTCTCTTTTTTTTTTTTTGAACTATATGTACCTATCTGTTTACATTTACATATTAATTTCTGGCTTCAATGATTCAAAATTTTTGGCAATGTTCTCGAGTTTGTTGACCCGAGAATCTTGAGATTCAAGCCAACATTCATCGCTTTTGTGGAACATATGAAACGAAATCTCTACTTCTTTCTAATGTTCTCAAATTTCATATTTGAATGTTACGAAACATACGAATGTATTCATTTAGATTTGGCTTGTGCTTTCACAAAATATTTGTTGATTTCTGTTTATGCCGGACTGTGTGAAAGTTTATTTCCCCTTCTAGGCCCATAATATTACTTTAGTTTTTTTATTATTCCAATTCTATTGAAATTTTCTTAATTTTATTTTTGTCAATTGTTGAATTTATGAATATTATTTTTAAAATAATTTTCATTCAACTTTTTACATAATTTTCTGCTTCTTTATTAAATGATACGTTGACAATTCTCACGAGTACAAGTCCATTGAATATCTTCCTATCTGTCGATGAAGTTGAGTGTCACATTCGAGAATACGATTGTATTCTAATTCCTTCCTCAGTCCTCTCTTGAGGACAGAACGCTAGATTAGCGAATATTTTGTTTTGACCTTTCTTACGTAGAGAGTAGATTAATATTGTACCCATTCAGTCGTAACACATTTGATGAGAAAAAGCAGGTTTCGTGTTCTCTCTGTGCTGATCGTTTATCGTTTTCCATAACGAAGTTGCGAGCACAAATTTTGCCCATGGCATTGCATCCCAATCGCCACGGTAATTACCAGTTCGTGTGTTCTTCGCGAAGTCGCAGTTCCAATCGACAGGTTTAATTTCAAAGATCGTTGTGATTTATGGCCGATATTTCCCCGATAGACCTATGCTCCAGCCAGTGCTGTCTGTGTGCATGTGCATACGCCTTTATTTACCTCTAATTAATGAAATTTTATCGTCATTCACACGTGAAATGAAATTCGTATTCGTACATTCGCATATTATTATTTCTATGTTCGTTTATTTTTACTTTCTTTCTCTTCGTCTCCCCACTTAGTTTCACTCATATTTTATTCGATTTATGGATATTGTGGATATAAGAAATATTTTATGGAAGTAATTAATTATCAACTTCCGTAAAATTGAAAAATGAGTTTCGTTTTTCTACAGTTGGAAGTGTGAAGATTATTTTGCGCGGTAGTAATTACGAGTATTAGGTGCATGGATCAGTTGATAACGATGCAAGGGGTTGAAGGGTACTGAATACTCACTCGTTAATATTTTTAACTGGGCTGAAATTGAAATTATGGGAAATTTTCGTTCAAAATGAAACATGTATATTGTATAGCTTGAAGAATATATATGTGATTGTGATGAAACAATGTCATCAGAGTGACGCCTTGAAGATGAGAACTTACTCGTACTCTACTCGGAAATGTTTGGGGAACATTCTGAATTCGCATTTGCGAGCGATAAAGTCCATGTAAACACTGCAATTGCTGTAGTGGTAGACCAGGGGAGGAAGTGGCACTTGCGAATTATCCAGTTGAGCTGAAATGGCATTGTGGTGTTTTCCAAGTACATCGAGATTGATTTGAATGGGTATCTGAATTTTGCCATCAGTGTCTATTAACATATTTTTTCGACCTTCTAAATTTACAAAATAAATGTTGTTTAATTCTTCTGTTTTGCCCAATAATCTCAATTTCAAACTATGGAATCCTCTGATTGAGAAGGTAATGACCGATGCTATATATTGTACAGGGGCAATAATAAATTTGAAAAAAATAATGGGTGAATGCTTAATTCATTTCTTCATGCGCACTCTAGTTTGATTATTTCAAAGTTGAACGTTAATCTCTGTTCCGTGTTACAGTTGGAAAATAGCATCAAAAAGAATTTTAATTCGGGATTTTGCTTAAACATTTGAAACTTTCTCCAAGCACAAAAGCTTCTAACTCGTCATATTGAATTCAACACCTTTAGATGACGACCATTTACAATTATTTCGCTATTAATTGTTTAGTTCTGGAATCGGTCAAATTTATAGAGATAAACATATGTGTACGAACTACATGGTACGTACACGCATAGTTCGGCAAGTCATGTATTTCTATTAACTTCGTGTATTCCATTTCACTTTGCTTTGGGAACAGGGTTAAGTAGATTTAATGCACAGACCGAATTTAATGGTAGGTTCGGTAGAATAAAAAATCATTCAAACAGTTAATAAGATAATATGGTTTTGTCGGCTGTTATGTTCGCCAATAATCAAGGCTCATTTCGAATGACGAGTCACGATTTTCCATTTTCGTACGCCACTTCTCAGAATGGTGAACGTGAACAAGTCCGATTTTTTTTTTTGGTTTAGTTTTTCTGATAGGCACCTTCATAATGTCTGATACACACTCACTCAACATATATATCTTGTTTTTTTACCAATTCAATAAGGGTATGCCCCTTAACCCCTGGTCAAAGGTTACTACAGACACAATGGGTGAGTTGTGCCACCTTATTCAAACCGTGATCTTGAAACCAGCATTTCGTAAGCCTCATCGCATTTGTTTAATCGAAGAGGAAAATAATGTTTATGGTTTGCATTGGTAACTTCTGTTCTAAGCTTTCAAGTACCTACAGTTAATTAAGGCGGAAAAGCGCACATAAAAAAAAATGCACCTTTCAATATTTGTAGCCGGATAGTTCGGAATACCCAACTAATTTTATGGTATTTTGCGTTTTTTGTTTTAGGGGGTGGTTTTGGGTGTCTAAATAATTTATTTTTCGTGTTCATATTTCTTTTCAAAATATTTTTCTCTCATCTATTTTCACTTCAAATTTTTTTCTCTTCCCTAAATCTTTTCATCTTTATTCGGCTTCCGGGTGCAGTTTTCATTTGCCCCGCCGGAATACGTTTTTATCTAGCGAACCTCTTCACTCCTCAAAACTATAATTCACGCTTTTATCCGAACACCTGGAAGGGAAAAAAGCAAAAAAAAAGCACGTAGGTATATACCCCAAGTATGAAACACAGACTAGTAATTTTTGGGAGAGAGAGATGGATCGAAACGCCTCAAATTTTACTAGTGTTTCGAGAGAAAACGTAGCTATCATTATGAGTTGAGATGGACTTCATGATGGAATTGAAGTTTTTCTGAGCATTTAGTTTTCACATCAATTATTCAAGGACAGGAACCGCGATTCATTCTGTATATCAATCCATAAACTAATATTACCCCAAGAGCATAGAGTGTTGGGTGCAGCCTATTAGATCGGTTTTGGTTTTACAGAAGTTCATTTTGTAAGTGAATGGAGGTGTATTTGGTCTACTTGAGGACTCGCTTTGATTTTCCGTTGAGAAAAAATCTCATTTTCATTAATAGAAGCCCGCCAGTTCCTTGTTTCCGAAGGGATTAATAAAATATTATGCCTACCTTCTTGATAAGGCTCCTTTTTTGGAAACTTTGGGGCGCATTAGACGCCAGGCTGTAGACCCAAGGGAAGCTTAATGTAAAGAACGTGCCTGACTGCCTCCACATTCAGTCGTGAGTCGTTAGTTGTTGTGTGCGATACAACCCCCTTGATATGGGTAAAAGAATAAGGGTGTGTATATTTGTGTCAGTGTGTAAATGACGATGGGTACGTACAAGCCTGCACCCACAAAAACACAATGAGTGACACTCCGAACGCAAAATATTGGGGTAGAGTATACGGCTGCATGTTGCATCAAGCTGTACATATTGAAGAGAGGAAAAAAAGAGAGAGTACAATGCATCAACAGATCTCGTGCATCGAGTAGCGGTATTGAGTTATAAACCAATTGAGCTCCATATTAGGATAAAACTAGCGAAGAAATGGCGACAACAAATGATAAAAACTTGTCTATAGAAATCTGAAATGAACGTATAAGGAATCTGATATTACAATATTGCAACAACGACTATACGAGTTGAGCATTACAGGAGCAAGTCGAGAAATTCGAAAATTCTCTGCACCAAGATGCTTACTTGACCACTATTCTTGAATATTCAGGACGTTGGTTGTAAGAACGACCGTCTCGTGTAGATAGCTAGTCTGATTCATAAATTTCCGCACTATCTCCACATATCTCGAGAGAAAAGTCAAAATGAAGTTGGGGGGGGGGGGTGTACAAAGTACCAAATTATATGAAAATAATATATTGAACCGTCGACGAGAGAAAATTAAAAAAGATGTTCCGTGAACGAATTATATTGACGTACTGACAACTTACATTTTATCATAACTGAATGTGGACGAACTTAGTGTCTTATCTCCCGTTAGCATGAACAAGTGTGGCTGTGGCGCCACAGGGACTCCTCCCCCAGTGACGCCCCCCACGGGGGCGCCCGAGAATTTTGCCACACAAAAACGACCGAAACTAGAGGGTTGGCTAATTTGAAAAATAAGAAAAACAAAATAGTGTATGGGAGATAGACTAAAAACCACGAAAAATGGGAAATGTAAAAAAAATGTAAAGTAGTAAAAATTGCGCAAATGGCAAACAAAACGTAAAAATGTGTGAAAACAAATGTAAAAACGTTAAAAAAATGCTTAAAGAGAAAAAAAAAATGCAAAATGGTAAAAAAAAAACAATTGTAAGTCCATTTTCTCTTTGCTACGATATTCTTACAAAAATACCAATTGGAAATTGAATGGTTGGGTGTCAGTGAAAACTAGAACCATTATAAAGTGCTTCAAACTCCAAACAAAGATAATACATGTACTTTTAATCGCCTGGTACTCGTTTCACCTGCCCAAGGAATTTTTTCATTTTATTGTAATTAATTATTATTGCATCCGTAAGATTGATGAGAGCAAGGTTCCTAAAATAGTTACTTCTTATAGTTCACGTATTATTAGATCATTGTCGAGTATAACATGAATACGATCTGTCTAATACGATGATAGATTTTTTTCTCTCTCTAATATTTGTTTCTTAAAAAATTTCCTTTCATCAGACCGCAGGTGTTGGAAAATTAATGACTTGAAGCAGGAAAAAGTGTATAAAAGTAGTTTTACTATGCAGAAGAAAACTTGAAAGTGTTAGTTGTCTACCTTCACGTTGGTGATGTGAGAGATTTTAATATGATCAAGAGGGGTAGCTAGCCGAAATGCAAACGAGCGTCATGCAAGAACTAGATTTTCGGTAGAAATTTAGTCGTCCTTCATTCGAAAGTGATTTGGTAATAAATCAAATTTATCGAATGATATATCAACAATAATTTGGATGAGTGAACTCCTTCGCAAAATGCCACGATTGAGGCTAAAATATGGGTTGGATAAATGAATCCAATTTTAATGTAAAAAGTAGAAACATTCCAATTTATTTGTCAATCAGTAAAATTGTTCATTCAAAAGGGTGTAAAAAAGTCATGAAAAATAATAATTAATTATTAATTATTCTGCACACGACCTACACCTAAGAATTGTCAGTGTGAAAGCCTCCATTTATTTTTCAAATAAGGAACCCTGTAAGAGGGCACGTCACCGTCAATATATGAATGACTGAAGTGGAGCAAATATCGAAAAATCATGAGGAAAGAAAAAAAAAAACGATACAAGACTTTAAAACTTCTGGTTTTCAGTGATTATACAGTAGTATCATTTTCGTAATCCGTTATTTTCTGCGGTTCTCATCCTATTTTCAACATTTTCCATTTCTCGTACAAATTCGCTAATTCCATTAACTCAAGCTATGAACACATGCATGGTTCAACTGTAAAAACACAAACCGCATTTAAAAAAAATTTGAAACGTCTTACGTGAATTAAGTTATTTTTGTATAATATAATTATAAATGGTAGTGTCAGAAACAAGGACGTTGGTTTTCATTTTTGATACCTTTTCTTCTCCCATTACCCGGATTGATTCAAAATGAAATGACAGTTTAATAATTGATTATTGCTATTATTTTGTATTATTTATACCTGCATTACAATTATAGTTTTTTTTTTTTTTTTTTTTTTTTAAACAGCCAATACTGAAACTGTTTACATCAAATTCGACACACAACTGCAGATAAAAACGATGCCATTATAATTATCATGTTGTTGGGAACTGCTTGTGTGTCAGAAGAACAGTACATGGGCGTTACGAAATTATTAGGTATTCTTTAACATCTGTATCAATGGAATGGAAAGAAATCGAAATAATAACGAAAACAGAGCACCACATACTCGTATATAAATTATAATATTCAATGTCACCACAGACAAATAATATGAGGACTTATTTTTTAATTCATTTTATATCCTTGAAACGTATTATGATTGACTGCAGCTTAGGTAGACAGCCCTCACCTTATCGAATCTACCTGGTTGTGGGCAATAGGCCTTCATCGTCGTTTTACATATTTCCCTGTTCCTTCAAGCCCTACTTGGTCAGAATGCCGAACTTGAGAACAATTTTGTCACGTCAACAACTTGATTGTGTATCTCAGTTCTTTTTACCAAATGCCTGGGTGGCCATTATACTCCTATATTTTTCTACTCACCCTCCTCCTTGATAATTCTCCCAGTGCCTCACTCAGGATAAGGTTAATGTTATGGACAGTACACCCCAAATGCTTCAATTTTAATTCTCTTTGAACAGCACCAACTACATTACTAGCATTGTCAGATATTATCCTTCTAATCTTCCATTATATTGTACTCGAATCAACTTACCATTTGCTGGCCGTTCAACATGTCGTTTCCATTTTCGTTTTTTTTTCAATCCATTTTGCCCTGTCGAACATTTATCCAAACAACATTTCGCTGGTTGCTCGAAATCTACAAAATAAGACCAAGAGTTTTGTTGTAATACTTTGCAACTTTAAGTTTCTCAAAATTATCCTTCTAATCTTCCATTATATTGTACTCGAATCAACATTACCATTTGCTGGCCGTTCAACATGTCGTTTCCATTTTCGCTTTTTTTTCAATCCATTTTGCCCTGTCGATTCTCCCATCACAGAGAAAAAATCAAAATTTGTGAAAATTTATTTATTAGTTAAATACAAAAATTATAATTTTTTTTGTATACCACATACACTTTGACAGATATCTGCAGTAATTTGATAATTTGCGACAATTTATTTGTTGAATACAAAAATAATAATTCAAATGTTGATAATAAACAACCTAAACCCACCTAAACCGTTAGAATCATGTATAGTCCGTTCACGATAAGAATAGACATAGGCAACCCGCAACAATTTTATGTATGGACGATTCGGTACGTCAAGAGGAAAGGTAAGGGGAGAATAGTCACACTGAAAACGTTTTGCGCTTGTTTTGCGTTATGAAATTCGAATACGCAGAACCAATCAAATTAGATAGTGATAAGAATATGAGCTTCGTTACCATGGAGGCACTTTGTAGCGCCTTGGAAATCATGTCTATTCTCTTGGTCTATTCTTATCGTGAACGGACTATAATAATCGAAGTACAGAAAACCTGGTGATAAGAAAACTGTAGTCACGCTCTTACAACGTGAGCGTCCGCGCGTCATAATAATATGGTGTAAGATGTATGCACGAACGTAATACTTGCTGGATAGGTAGTCACGGAACGTCACACCACCATGCGCATATTTTTGCAAAAAAGGCCTATAGCGACTATAGGCCCTTTTTGCATAAATATATTCAATTGCGGAAACCAGTATCTTCAACAACAGAGAAAGGCTGTAGGTCTTCGATAATCATGCGACATAGAGCCGCATCATACTTATGTTTCAAATTTTGGCTCAATTTCTTTGGTGCCCGAACAAAATCCGTTATGCGAGACTGAGTTACAAAACTAGTACCAGCCCCTGATATAAAACGCATCGAAGTTTCTGCAGATGTTGCAAATTCAGAAGGACCAGATTGTTAGTTTAAACGGGATATGACAATGTCACTATCAGGATCATCAGGATCAATATCATTTGTCTGCAAAGTCAATGAACAACTTTTAGAATGAAACCAATTTATAGTCATGAAAGAAGAACCCAGAAGCAATTACTACATTAGGGACCATTCACAATGTACTTTTTCTTCAACTTTTTCTCTAACCAATCAGGATAGAGAAACAGAAATCAAAACTTGAATGAAAATGAAATCTTTTTATTTGCTCCGAAATAAAATTGTATAAGTTCGCTTGTATTCGATCCGGGAGATTATCTCTAAAATTTTTCAGGATATACTTATCGCTATGTTCAGTGCCACTGAACTTATCACACCAATAATTGAAGTAGTCCATGAAATTTGTAAACCTACTGTTCTCTCTATTCTCTTCCTTAAATTTCTCATAATAGTATTCCTGCACTTTTACCGTCCATTCCATCTGAATAAAGATTTCCATCATCATTTCATATCCCATTTGTGCCCTAAGCTTGTCTTTCCAGGTAGCACTCTAAGGGGATTTATTTATTAGTGCCATGAAAATATCGCCTGCAATTTGGTCATCTCCTAGTTTGTCATATATTCTAGATTGGAATTCCTTGACAAATTGTAGGGGGTCACGAAGGTCTTTTTTGAGTCCTAGGAATGGCTCTATGTCTAATGAATGCTTGTGCATATCTTGCAAAGATTTACTAATCATCAACGTTTGGATTTTTTGTCTTTTCTTCCATAGCTTGTAAGATACGATCTGGTGGAAGTTTCTTTATAATATCATTATCTCCTATTGGAATAAAAATGTATAGGACCTCGCTATCTTCATATTTGACCAGAGATGCCTTCCTTGGATTCTTCGTCAATTTCAATTTCTCCTATAGGCAGACTATCCTTATCTATTGTTCAGCTTCAGCGTGAATAAAATATAAATGCTTCCCTTTCACATTGATTAGAAGAAGATAGCAACTGCAAATACGAATATATATCGTAATTCGTAATTTGGAAAATTGAAATTTCACGAACTTTTTACTTTACGTGGAGACATTCGCCTATCACCAAATATGAAATATCTCCCATGCGATGCGAAATTGTTTCTTTGCCTTTTAGACTTGGAAATGGCAAGCAAAACCAACAACACCAAAACACCAGGTCACCAGTTTGAAAAGCCTGGAACTGTGGAGCGCAAGGAGCAGAGAGTAAGAGACCAGAGAAAGAGCTGTTTATTTTGAATATGCTCGGAGCACCTCCGGAACAGGGAGCAGATTAAAAAGCCTGGTTTTTCTAAAGACCAGGAGCAGCCGGAGCAGGTTCAACAAATGAACAATTTTTTCCATCCCTACCGTCGACTGCCCCATTCTAGAATAACCAAACATGAAGCTATTTGGACTAACTTACATGTGAATACACATTAAGGTATAAAACTCATTTAAATCAAGGACGAACATACAGAGTCCCCGGAACTTTGCAATCCGATCATAGAATTTCGTCTCGCACGAAGGTTTTCCGCTATTTTTTCTGACTTTTCGGCATGTTTTTATTCTCCTTGACGTATTAATTATCATTGAAGCAAATACGGTAAAATACTATCCTCTTAATGCAGTAATTACCTTCTCAAATCGCGAATAAATGACACGCGAGGAAAAACAGCAAAGCCGCTATTAAAATGGGCGATTGTAATACGTTTTCCATATAATAATAATATAAGATATCAAAATTTTACCAAAATGAAATAACCTTTGAAAATTAATAAATGAATTACTCATTAGCACTGAATCATGATAATTGAAAGTACATATATATTTATTCAACGAGCTGAGTGAGTAAGTTTACTTCGTGCGATTGAACATAAGTTGACATAACTGGTGCTGGGGCTTCACTTTGGCCTTCTATGTCCAAAACTCGGAATTTTCATTATCTAATTTCTGTTGAAGAAATGTATTTAGGCCAACATGAAATAGAAAATTTTGCTGACCACTTATGGCTCAAGCTTTGAGCAGCAAGTTATAATTTTCTGAATATTTTATATTAAAATGAGGATGCTGTGACTTCATGTGACCCCCTTCCAAGCGATGGCGACGGGTGGATTTCATGGGTAATACTCTACCCCTAAACCTAAAATTCTGCTGAAAATTCGCCGGATTACACCAACCAAATTCAAATGTACTCGTTTAGTATCCATAGACGAGTCCAATCGTGTCGAAGTTTCTTCACGTGCTTCTGAACGCGAATTCAAACGAACACGTATCAACGACACGAGCAGTTCAAGCACGTGGAATTCGATTTTCTTGATGCCACTGATGTACGAGTAGATTCAAGTTCGTGATATTGCTCTACACTAAAACGACAATGATGAGGCTGTGCAAAAAATGTTTGCATGATTTTTTGCATTTACATACCAAGTTTATGTCTCATTTCAGTGGACTGTCAAGTCAGCTTGCGGAAAATCTTGCATTCATAGTCCAATAAAGACAAATGTCTGAAGCGAAAGTAACAATGAAATTCAAAATTTTTGGAAAATAAGTAGGATTAAATATAAAATATAATATTATATGTATATAACCCCACATGCCTACTAAAGGGCGAGTGTAAGGGGAATAATATTCATTACGGTGACTCTCTAAGCTTCAGAAGTGTAAATACGTATTTCTAAAAAAATAGAGATGATGAAGAGAAGGAAAAAAAATTTCAAGCAAAATTGAAAATAGCCCGTCAGTTTCAGGGCTTCAAGCTAATATTGATGACGTCTGTCGTTCTAATGTTTTCATTCATGCACTTGTATTCAGCAGATTTGCTATAGAGTGAAAAGAAAATAGTGTTTGAATGTCAATATAACAACGTTGATATGCCATAATGTAACATAATTGCGGAACCAATTGTACGAGTGCCATTCTTTAAAGGCAATATCTCAAGTGTGTAGCGGTAGTTTGATAATTTGACTCATTTCAGAATGTGTATAAAAAATTTGACGACTACGTGAATTCAATAATTTTTCACATTTTGGTATTCGACCGAGTGAGATGAAAAACGCGACCCGGGCAATTTTCACATTTACTTGAACCTTTTATTAAAGATCCAAGCACAAAATGAATTTAATTTGTAGTACATTCTGTATCGCCGGTCTACAATCCCTTAACTGAATCTTCAAAGTGGACAAATTGCAGACCAGGGAGGGCAAGAATTTATCATACATTTTGAATACTTTTTAATTGTAATTTTTCTCACCTCGCCCCCATAAAAAAATACTTATTTTGAATACTAGAACTCTATCTGCATTATACGAAATCTGGATTTATTACAAATTGCTTTTTATTTCAATTCATTCACGTAGTTGATTAATACATTGATGCTTTATGGTGGTGCATGTTAGAAAATTGTCGAAGAATCTCTTCATTAGTAGTATCATTTATATATTTCCTTTCGAGGTTTCATTAAGTTAGCGAACTTTGGCGGTTAAAAGTCATACATTGTTGCAGAGGCGACCGCGTATTTTAAAATAAGTGGTGCAAGATTACTTGTGGGGGCCCTTTTCAGCAAAGAGGGCCCCTCCCATCTGATTATTGAAAATACTATTTTCTCATAAATATTGTGTCAACATTTTTTTTTAAATTACGCGTTTTTAGTTTATATGATTTCAAAGGCCAACAAAATGGTTAAACTTGGTCAGCTGCTCGACAAAATAACCTCCACAGCTTCTTTCAAATAAGACCAGTTTCAACTCTGATGTTGAAATATTTTAAAATTAATATATAAAACTAGCCCTATAATCCCTTGAAATATGACAAACTGTTTGGTGGAGCCCTCCTCTGCTTCTTTGCTCAGTTTTGCTATTATTCGTGGAAATACTGGTAAACTGCTGCGAGCAACATGCACCATTCTCACGTCCAAATATTCAACATCTCATAAAATGATCGTAAGAATATTTGAACCTTCTTTCACTTGTACAATGTACTCGTACTATGAAGTGCACTAATATTAAGAAATATTTCAACTTCCCAATGCAGTTATTGAACTTCAAAAAAGTAAAACTGGAAAGGAAATAGCGAAATAACAATACACGCTTTCAGTCTTTCACTGTTTCAATTCAACTTTCAAATTTAATTTCAATTCAATTGTTTATCAAACAAATTCAAATTTTTTTCCTTTGAAATACCCAAGTCATGAGTCATCACTCATCACGCCACAAGATAAGAATACAGCATAATGCATACTGACCAAAGCCCAAAAATCAAAACAAAATTAGCAAAATTTCAAGTTTTACACTTTTACTCTTTATTCAATACCTTAATATTTAATTCTTTTACTATTTTAAAACCACTCCATTTGGTTAAATTTAATCCAATGTAGTCTCTTTAATATTTTTTTGAAAATTGATAAAGAACCCAAAAGAACCTTTATTTTTAATAAGATTCTGATTTGATTCCAATATTTGAAAGGGTTCCGGTTCTTTTAGGTTCTCTTATCATGAAAATTTTTATGATTCCGATTCTGTTTCAATTCATTTCCTTCAAAATGTTTCGGTTCTGTAGATTCTGGTTCTAGAACAGATATTTGTTTTAGGGGTTACAATTCCGATTCGATTCCGATTCCGGTCATGTTTAGGGGTTCTCTACCGATTTCGGTTCCGACTGGATTCCGGTTCTAACACCCCTGCCTAGGATTCCGTAAGGCAAGTCGGCCACTATTACGGTCCATGAGAATGTGAGCCTTAAACGGATGGTTATATGCAGCGTACTTATGTTTCAATGGCCTTGGAGTTGGCTGTTTCAAGTCGGAACTGATAGTGCCCTCTTTGGAAAGCCTTGTGGTTCTGATACTTGGTAGGTACCAGCGAAATGTCCGAGCCCGAATCGATTAAAAACCAGCAGTCGAGTTCTTGGTCCTTGATGAATAACCGCTGCGAGGAAGGGGCGCTGGTCGAGGAGTCGCTGGCAGCGGCAACGACCCTCGGCTTTAGTTTCCCTTTTGCTGAATCTCGAGGTTGGCGTCGCATAGCGAGCATCCCTCACGGCACTTTTGTGCCTTATTACCGTACAATAGTTTTTCCATAGTGAATATTTCGAGATCAGGACTAAACGGTATCCTCGTGGAATCTCTAGATGTGGGTATCGTGTCTGTCGTAGTGTGTCTTCTCATATTATTTGCCTAGTACTAATTGTGGTCAATTGAAGTAACCGTCGGGGTTCACTCATGGTGTTCAACGAAATTCCTGTATTTCCTCATTTTGTCTATTACTTTCCTCAGGTTTAGTACTGAAAATTTGCTTCATTCCTGATGCGTAAACAATGTTAATTGTTAATTCCCCCCCCCCCTCCCCGATAATTCGGTGAGAGTGTCAGAGAATAAAGAATGTTGCCTGTGATGGATATTTTTCATAAATCATAAATTAACTGTACCTATGGATTGTATAAAGTGGGTAATGGGTACAACGGGACCATGGGACCATTCCGCGAAATATTTACGCTTACAATAATGGTGCGTTTTTTGGCCAAGATTAACGAAATTGCGTGGATACGCGGTTATTTTGTTCCTCTTCATTCATAATATAAAACGAAAAGAAAGCGAAAACACTCAATTTTCCTACGTATAACTTTGAAATTTCGCAGGAGAGCCTTTATTTGTTGATTTAAAATGATCAAAATTTTTGATAAATGGCTTTGGAGTTGGAGCTTTATTTTCTCTATGAGACGAAAAAGAGACGAATTCATCCGGGCGGCAAAGAGCGCAGCCAGGCGGTGTTGCCCCTCTGATTACAGGCCTACCGTCCCCAGAGAAAAACACGCTGAGTTTCAAAAATTGGAAGTTCTTATCTCCTCTGATTTGGGAAGCAGTGATCTGAATACATCATTTTAATGTACACCAACTACCAAAAACTTGTATCGACTCCAGGGCCTATAATAACATTTGATCGAGAACTGCTAAACCTAATAGAAATTAATATGGGAATGTACCGTCGCTGTTCGGTAAAATGTGCAGATTTTTTGGCAGAATTTTGACTTGAGTCGGTAATATACATGATAGAGCTCGAGTCTATTTTTTTCCTCCCTTCAAAATTATTGATCATGAAAGATATTAGCGTAGCTACTCGTATCTAGGGGTAATTTAGTAGAATTACTCGAATTTTTACTTCTATCAGATTTTCGAAGAGTTGTTTGCTTAGTTTCATTACATAATGAGTGTGAAGATATCAAAAATTTTCATTAGCCTCTTGGTAACATTGAATATATTATGTAGAGAGCAGAGACGTTGTTGAATTTTGAATATTGCATTCATTTCTGGAGTAGAAACTTCTTAAATGTGTGGTTTGTTCTGATTTCTCGTATCGTCACGTAACATCTTCCAGCATATTTCTTCATTGGGTATATCTATTAATGAAATAATTAATAGAGAAACCTTTGTGTTGGCACGTTAATGTGTGAATCCAAGGATTTTCGTGTAATGATTAATAATATTAATCTTCATAATTTCAGTTCGTTTACAATAGTTAATTTTGAATAGCAGCTAAATCTTGTCCTGTAACGGTGCCTTGTGCTTTCGCTCTTTCTCCTCGTCCACAATGTCTAAATGAATTTCAATCAAATTTTTCTCACGTGCCTTCATTACCTACGCCTTTTAATGCAGAAAAACCAGTTCTTTCTCCTCCGAAAAAGATTACAAAACGTTTGAAAGTATTGTTTGTAAACAATTAGCTTCTTTCTCTGTAAACTTAGTCGTTTCGTCGGAAATGAATTCTGTATTCTTGTTTTGATATTCTTTCCTCTCTCCTTCCGTATTCCACTCCTCAAGTCGCGTGTTCTTGAAAAGAAGAAGAAGATTGAGCCAAAAGGAAACAAAAACTTCCGTAGATACGAGTACAAATCGTTCACACAGATTTCTAAATGGACAACAAATGAAGAGAAGAAAATAATGTAATCATTTTGTGGTCGAGCAATATGCAATAGCATATATACGTAATAGTTTTTTCAAATAAATTTAAAAAAATAAGAAAAAAAGGTCGCACATACGAATGAATGGTAATCGACCTCTTCAATTGTTGAGAAATTGAAATTCTAACTAAGAAAAAATATGAAGAGTAAAAATTGCATAGAATGAGCATATAATTGGTTTTATGAAACATTATACTCGTTATTGGAGTGTTTTTCTTTTTTGATATGAGAAATCAAATATTGATCGTGCGGATAGAGCTCTGTGGTTTTTTGTTGGCCCTAGCAAATTATAATTTATGCCACTTCCTCTTTCTCTAATTTTACTGGTTTTTGCAAAAGCAATGACTTGTTCTTATTAACCTTTGATGTCATCTTCATGGACTTACTTTATCTGCGTTTTTTAACTTGATTCCTTCAGTATGCATGTGTAATTCGATAATGCTTAAGCCGGGAATACACTTTGCGCTGTTTCGCATTTCGCATTTCACATTTCGCCATTTCATCTTTTTTCGCAGCCATTTCACGTTTTCACTGTTTTTCATGAAAAAGCTGTACACACTTTTCACATTTTCACCCTGCTTCATGTATTCTCCTTGTTTAAATACTTTTTTCGCCGAAATTTCCTTTTGATTTCGTCCAAAAACCGCTCAAGGCGAAAAATATGACGAAATATGAAAAAATCTTTTTCACCCTTTTTTGCGAAAAAATGCCAACACACTTTTCGCGAAAAAGGATGAAATGGCGAAATGTGAAATGCGAAACAGCGCAAAGTGTATTCCCGGCTTTATAGTTTGAAAAATTGAAATTAGTGTTTTGTAAAATTTACCTTGTTACTTTTAATTCATGGTTGCAGAAGATTAAAGGGATTACTTTCCCCGTTTAGAAATCTGAACCGAGACGTCAGCCATTAATTTTTACATTATTTAATAAATTATTGAGCAAGGTCATAGATATTCCGAATGATTGACAGTTTCCGAGCCTATATCAAACGGTTCGCAATTTACACAATCAAAATTAATTTCAGAATATGATGACGATTTTCAAATAATTGTAAACATCTACATTTATCCGATTCCACAGCACTAGAAGAGTAAGTTCCTTATCTTTAGGAAGCTTCTACGCTTCAATATCCTCAATCATTGTAGTATTCCATAAAAACTTCCGAAGTTTTGGCAATCAGGTTCTTGTTCGAATAGCGCAAAAAGCGCAGGATTTTTATTCTTTCTGATTACAAGGCTAACCCAAGTGGCTCATTCAAATAGGGAGCTTTTTATATGTGACAATTTGTATAAGTACGAGTGTAATGATCGAATAGAGAATACCAAATGCTCTTTTGGTTGATGAAAATGAAAAGTTAATGTTTGGTTTTTCATTTTTTGTTTGATTGTTTTACTATTGAGGCGCTTAGAAGCGAAGAATGAGTGATGTTTTTAGCAAAATGAAAATCACACAGAAACTTGTTTGTATGTATTAACTTTATATTTTTGTGCCTATCTACATTTTGCTAGAAATGTCACTTTCACTTCTTGACTTTCGAGTCCACTTTCTTGAGTTGCAGGATATTATATCCCTGCTGTCAATTGCTGCAATATCCTTGTACCCAGCATGTCACAAATTAGTTATGTATTCAAGGTGGTGTATTGTTTATAAAAAACAAGCAGAACAATCACAGATCAGAATATATTTACAAAAATATGACAAAGTAAAAAGTCGAACAGCGTGTTTTACTGAAATCATTGCTTTGTCCATAGTTTTCAGAACAAAATAAGTAGAAATTGTTCGGGACCTTCCCTTCTCACGAAACTGAAACTTAGAATTTTTTCTTTCTTTTTTTTTTTTTTTTTTTCAAGAATGATGGTCTATTGTTATTCGAAAGAAAAAGGCCCGGACTGAACCAGACTTTTGAAAATCGTCCCACTGTACGCGTGGAATTTTTAAATTACGTGTGGATCGATTTTGTCGGTTTTCAGTTTCCTCGCTACTGGGTCCACGAATTCCGAAACTTTACGTTTGACAGAATCTACTTTTGACGTTGACTGTACTGACGATTCCTTCGGTTTTTTCGATCTTCAAAATGGCTTTAAATGGAAGTCGAAACGTCCAGACTTTGAACTTTTTTTTTTTAAATACTCGAACTACTGAATTGAATTTCACCCTATATTAAGATTTTGGATCATATGCTTCAAACAAATGACATGATGTCAAATCGATCAGTTGAAAATTATTAGGTTTGAATTTCTGAAAGTTTTGTGAATAGGAAACCAAAATTTGGGAACGATTGACCTATGAAACGTTTGAAATCCCAATGCGATCAAACTTGAACGTTTCTCATTCTCATTCCTCCTCCCACTTCTATTGAAAATGTGTACATGTACCAAATATTGGGAGGAAATGGGTTAGAGAAAGCCCTTTGAATGATGCGAAAATTCTTACTATGATTATTGAATAGTTTGAAAAATACACTTACTTTTAATCAGTCCTATCACAGCAGTCTGCAAGTTCTCCATTGTCCATATATTAACCTTTTTTCTTTTTCTCACTGAATCCCCATTTCTTCTCTTCCTTATGGCCTCCTTTCTTGCCATAATCCGAATGATGACCCCATTTCTTCTTTTCGCCTCCTTCCTTTTTGTGACCTTTGTGCTCTTTATAGTGTTTGCCTTTGTGGTATTTACCCTTCTTCCCTTTTTTGCCTTCTTCAAATTTCTTCTTCTTATGGCCTTTTTTGTATTTACCACCCTTTTTATGACCGTGCTTATGCTCGTAGCCGCCATGTTTCTTATGGTGTTTCTCGTCATGATGCTCGTCGTAGAAGTGTTTCTTCTTCTTATACTCGTCCAACTTGTGCACTTCGTGTTTGCCCTTGGTGCTGTGGCCTTTTTTGTACTTGCCAGAGTCCACGAACTTATGCCCCTTTGAGCCTTTTTCGCCTTTCTTATGTGATTTGTGATATCCGCCCTCCTCTTTCTTCTTCTTCTTATGGCCACTTTCTTCTTTGAAGTGCTTCTTCTTTTCACCCTTTTTATGGTGACCTTTTTTGCCTTTCTTGTGCGAATGCTTCTCTTTGTAGCCTTTCTCGCCTTTCTTGCCCTTCTTGGAGAAGTGGTCTGAGTGGTATTTTTTACCACCGCCCTTCTTCCAGCTTTTCTTTTTCTTCTTGGAGGCGGCTGTATCGCTGTCTGCTGCAGCAACTGAGATCTCCTTGACTGCAAAAGGTTGGGAAATCGCTTGAATACTGGTCGTTTGTGCTGCTGAAGATATCGGTCCTGGTGGAGCCAATAACTCTTTTGTCACTTGGCGTTTCTGTAATTCGTGGGAACGGCCACATATTAATGTAAAAACGCACACCAGCCACAAACTCACAGACAGTAGTTTACAATAAGAGGTTTTATACATAATAAAATTTGAGCGAGGAAAGCATGAAGAACGTGAACGTAGTTTGAAACCGTTTCTGCCGATTGAACACTATTTATATAGCCGATAGTGAATGTATTTTTGGAGGCCAATCAAGTGCCATTTCTACCTTTTTGGTGTTGAAAGTGTATTTTCCCTCTCTTGAGGCTGTCCGATGGTATGGAACATACAGGATGCGACCAAAACATTCTTATCCTCTCTCACTGTACCAATTGAACGCCGTTTAGCTAATTTTTGTCGAAAGAGAATAATGTAGAGATGCTTCAATGATTACCCATTCAAATATTGACTGTGTGAGAAATAGCAGTTCTAAGATTACAAAATTGAAGTCGATAATGTCATGCTCGAACAGCATGAAGTAAGTGAATGGCTGCTTAAGAGTTTGTCGTAAGTGCTGGTTAAATGGTTGATAAGAGACTAGAAAACCGCAAAGTCTGTTGAAGTACATTTTCTTTGACAACATAGTGTGGAGGAGGATGTGTAGCTGATGAATGGAAAAGTAAATTAATATTTATTGCCTGAAGAGAAACAAAATTCAATTAAAAAAGTATGGTTGGAGGTAACTGAATCGTATTCCATCTCGGTCGCGTAGACAAAATCTGAAGAGTTGAATTCGTAATGCGTGACCAGAGTCAGTCTTAAGTACTAAGTCCAATAAAAATGCTCAGTTTTCTGAATCGCATCTGCCCAATGAGACTGACGTAGAACTATTATTTTATGAAGTTTTACGCTCATGTTGAAAAATGAACCGTGAAATATTTAGAATTGTTCAACAATTACAGACTTGTTCCTGAAGGCGGTGTCTCTAAAAGGTATCTTCAGCATCTTGGAGTGCCTCCGTTTCTACCGAGATTCACCGGAGAAACACCTGTATTTTAGGATAAATTCATTTGTAGTACTTGAGAACGATTCCAAAACACAAAATTACTGTTTTCTAATTTCCAAGTATTATTGCATCCCTCTTTTCTCCTCAGTTCGCCCGATGGTATTTTCATTTTGTAGTTTTCCAAGTTGAGTTCTTTCACAGAGTCAAGTCATATTTCCCAACATCTTTTCTATTTTTCTGACTTACAACTTTCTTTGTACAATGGGTGACTGTGGGCAGTTCGAAAAATGTTGAATTCCTCTACAAGTGTAGCATAGTCGTTGAAAATTCTCGTGTACCTCAATCAGTTATCCTTGTAGCCATCACGTAAATTTTGATTTGTTGATTCTTAGCATGTACCTTTCGTCTAAGTAAATATGTCCAGGATAAAACGCCGACTCGATATTGACATCAAATTCGATTCCCTTTGTAATGTTTGTTTATGATTTTTACTATATTGCGAAGGGGAGCTGGTATGTCTAATTATTTAGCGAAGGGAAGTAGTTGCGGCTGGCATTTATAAATGAACTAAGTGTCCACTAATGGTTACTCTTGCCGAGCTTTCATTTGTTGAATTTGATGTAAACATTGATATTATTCGGCGTTTTCCTCTGTTCCACTGGATTTTTCTTTTACATCGTACATCCCTGATACCTATGAAAACTTTATCGATTTGTATTGGTTCTTTTGCAGAGCCTCGTCAAAATGAGTGGCGGCTGTCAGAGTCCGCTAATCATGAAACGGGGCCGATGTCATAGTCCTGGCATCAGCTCCAAGGTATCCACATCGACAACTACCCCTGGCACACGTTGTTTAGTGTTTTTGCGTCGATGTTTGGCCATTCAGCTGCAGAAAGTTGGTTCATTCCCAAATAATTCGTCGACTACGACATCCGCGACTGCTACATCCTGTACCAATGGTCACTTCGATGGAACTGTGGAACGTGATGCTCCTCTCTACTGGATGTATGATAGCGGCTATTTAATATTTCAGGTACTATTCTTTTATTTACCCTTTTCCTCACATGATAATAGTTTTTTAGGTACACAGTGTGAGTGCTTTCAAATATACATATGTATGAATGCGTACATTTCAGAGAATGAATCGCGACATGTTCGCAATTATATGCGGGTAAAGTGTTGAAGTAATTTCATCGATTCGTGAAATTTATTGCTATATGTACATACTTTAATACTACTACATCGCACGAATGAGTACTGCAGAGAATGAGAATAATATTAGCGAAAATCTGTTGTATTTTTTTCTGTGGTTTTTACTGGCGGTGTGGGTTCAAGTTGGTATAACGGCAGTAGCCTTCAATGGAAATTGGGTTAGAGGATTTGCTTTAACTGGTCTTTGGATATATTAATATCGAGTATAGCTGATTTATGCTTTTAATCTGCAATTACTTTTTATTTTATATTATCCAGTGCAAATAGATATTTTAGGTTGCAAATAATCTTCCAAGAAATTTTTTAGCGCAGAAATGTCGAGGACCATTTCCACAATCACCCCCAAAAGTCCTCTGAAATCCCCCGTCGCAATTTCCTCCAAGGGGGCAAATGTATCTACATTTTTGCTCACTTCCGGAGGCGAGTACCCTCGCCCATTAACGATGGGTAAAAAACGAAATTGAAATCCCAAAATAATACGTATTAATATGTAATAGGTATGCAAATGAAAATCGAAGGTTAGAACTGTTTCAGTGCTGCGAAAAATAATAACAGCATTTATAAGAAATTATTAATTACTAATTGACGTACACATGCAATGGAAACCCGGCTCCTAGTTGGGTAAATATTAATAACGAATTACAGAATTACAACTTCTCAACAAATCGTTGTGTTTTAAAATAGGAGGGTAGAACAAAATTTTTTCTTGTCTCAGGTTGACAAACGTTGACATCTAGAGGCGCTTATTCAACCTTAACCATGACACGCGGTGTCGTCTTTTGCCAGTCATCCAACAGATTTTTTTCCACTCAAATATTTCAACGACTCTTCGTTTTTCTCCCACTCCTTAGATTTTAATTATTCTCATTCCATTTTTTTTTCTCACTTTCGTAACAGGTGATTAATTCGACTTCTTTGAACGAAGTCGATGAGCCACAATGGGGGCAAAGTGCAGGCATCAGGCTACAAGAAACGGAAGGCATAGTAATTACAAAAATTGCATAGTTTCTCGTACATAAAGAAAAACAAAAAACTACACGCAGTAAAGAACCTTCTGTTCAGAGGCATTGCGCTAGCCAGTATGACAGGAAATTAGAAGTACCTACTCTCAGAAATACCGTTCTAACTATGGGAAATCAGCCAAATATAAGTCACTTATTCCAAATCACAAGCTACTCGACTGCCTTTTTTGTTTCCAAGCTCAGAAAATCTCCTCTTCTTCGACTTTAGAAGTCTACATAACAGACAAAAAATCACTGAGAAAATAAATAATAAATGGCTAATATTTCATTTCCATTCATTGACAGTTTTTTTTTTCTTCTTACAACTTACATTATTCATTCGCTTCGGCTTGCTTTTTCAGTATAACAAATGCGACTAGAGTTAATTCGTGCGTCTTCCTAATTAGGATATCGGACGCAGGAAATATTCTTTATGACTATATACCTATGTGAATGTATGGACTGTAAATTACAGAGTCACTTTTTCGCCATTAAAATCGAATAGCACATGAGCCGGCTAATTCTCTCGAAGGACGAGAAATATTTTCCCACTTTTCAAAAGTTAAATAACAAAGCTTGTGCGCTTCGGTTAGTGTATGACGAGGACATCCGAACGAAAAATAGATTTCGTATTTTCTTAATAAACAAAACCAACTACAGTATAAACAAATCTATTCTATAAATAATTATCATTATCATGGGAAAAAAAAAAATCAATATTAAATTAAGTTTTTCTTAAATATTCAACAAGTATTTTCCCCCAATATACCTAGACTCTAATATACGTCAGATGGAAAAGTTATAGAAAGTACCAAATGCTTTCGTGGCAACAAATCTTGTTATTCGTCCAGATGTAATTTGGTGTGGCTTGCTTAAATGTAAAATCCAGGATTATGATATTGGAAATGTGGGCATTTGGAGGGAGACTGCCCTTTGAATTGCCCTCATACGAAGATGGCGATCTTGTATTATAAATAGATTTTGACAAGCTTGTTGGAATTTTATCTAGACGTGTTCTGATACTTGCTGATACTTCTCCTGTAGAGTACTCATATTTTCATAGTACTTCTTGAACCTTGATATGTATCTTTCATGCTGGATTCTGGGCCAGCGACAATGTTAGGTTCTGAATGTTTGATATTTGCCACGCTCCTCTTTATACCTACTGATAACGAAATTCGAGAACTCTATAGTCGATAAATTAATACTTTTGAATGACACGCTTCCTCTTCTTTGCTTCGATCTTGAATGACTCATCATTCGTCCAGTTGCACTGGACTAATATCTTTGGTTTTAAATTCCATCTTTCAGATGAATTTACTTATTATGCTAATTTAGTTCATGCTCGAAAGGGGGCTGTTGAAAGGTGGTGTCAGGCATGTTTGAGGCAAAATTTTCATCGAGTATTATACTGAAATTCAAGTTGAGGTTTTACTGTTTTTGAACTAAATGAATAACATGTTCGTGTATATTTCCCCATTAATCTATTCTGTTGGATGAAGTTTGCTAGATTCCATTGTGTGAAAAATTATTTGAGAACCTTATGCATTAAATTCGTTCTGGGTTTCTTTGCTGCTTGTGAATAAAATCAACGATTAGGCGGACTGATAACAGCCGGTGAAAGCATTCTTGTGGGCTTTTTTGGCGCCGTTTTAGCGCTTCTATGTGGTTTACCGAATGTTGCAAAAAGCGGAGAAGAGACATTAAACTAATTCTGGTGCTCCATCATTTCGTTGGTACAGTAGAAAATCCGCAAAACCCTCGGCAAATATAATCTTCCACATAAATTAGGTCCGTTGAAAAAGCGCACCCCTTCAATTCGTGCAGAATGACCATTTAGTCGAACGATTCACTTTTGGGAAGTTATTTTATGGTCTCAATTTAGTAGTTTTTTTCATTTTCTCTTTTCAGTCGTTGAAGTTATTTTGAATGAATTGTCCTTTAGACTCCAGACGTTACATTTGTTATTTCTGATTGACCGTACTGTTGAAATTATACAAATAACATCAATATATAGACGGAAACTTGTAAAGGGTATAGCCAGATAAGAGAGGGGGTTTGTGGCCTTAGCTAAAAGTTCAAAAATTTCTATACCATCATGTAGGAGGTAGGTATGAAAGAATTATTTGTTTTTCAAATATCTTGCCTCTGACCGGACCAATTTTGACCAAACTTGGGTCATAGATAGACTATTACTAGGGCTACTTATGGTGCAGTTTTTAAAAAAATTCGTTCATTTTTACCCAAGTTTTTGGCCATTTGAAATTTTCAAACCCTCAAAACTGGGTTTGGGAGTATGGCGCACTACATTTTAAATACCTCGAAAAGATGCCTTATTAGGTCTACTTTCCATTGAGATAAAGAAATTGGCAATTCACGTCCAAAAAACTCTGATAAAAACTGTTCTCGCTGAAGCTGCAATAGTTGCATTTGAGTTGCCACTCAAAAGCTTAAAGAAAAACACAACTATAGCTTGTGTAATATCTCGAACACGACTATTGCTCATTGACAGCAACATACCTCGTAATTCGATCATTTCTTCCCAATTAAAGCCGGTAATTGCCCTCACATTATTCTCGGGCATTATATAGTCACCAATCTTTTTTGAAAGACTTTCGTCGGCCTTACTGTGAGTGTACTTGAGAATTTCTTAAGCAGGATGAAGCCGTGTAGGCAGGTGCGGCTTGTGGTATAGTGCAGTGATGGTGGTTCTGCAGCATTTGGTTGGGTAAAAGAGAGGGGGGTGAAGTGGAAGATTAAAAATGTTTGATAGCTGAATAAAGTCATTACTTCAGCAAAATTGAAATATTTAAATGCTTTCATTCACCTATGACATGGAGCCGAAGTAGACTTCATGCGTTCGTGTAATCTCCAGATTTGGTAGTAGGCAGCGACCTTTAGTTATGATGTCAATGTTTTCACTGATTGGCAAACGGGAAAAACTGATTTTCAACAATTCGTTTACTTGATTAAAACCCATTATGACTATGTTTACAAAATTACGATTAATGAAAAACAAGATAACCTGGACTTTCCAAGGAATAAGAGGAGTCGAAGAAAAATCATAGGTTATCTCCAATTTTGAGCATCAAGGATTATTTTTCCTTTTTAGACACACTAAAAAATTCAATTCTTTATGAGAAGCACTATCTCCCCCTACCGACTCCATTTTATGCGAAAGGAAATTCCAAAGTTTTAAAATTAGACTCCAAACAATGTGATTCTACAATCCAAAAAAAAATCTACACGAAAATTGCGTTACTACTCGTACATCAGTACGTACTCTCGAAAGTCAAAACGATGCAGTAAGCAAATCGAGATAAATTTTGAAAGTCAAACCAAAAATATAAAAAATAATATTATTCGTTAACAGAAAAAATAATTGCCTTCATCATCAAAACGAATTCAAGACTATTTACGCCTTACCTAACGTTCTGCAATCAACATTTATCCGTTCTCACTCGGTGATTGAAATTAAATTCATCAGTGAGACACTTGCTAATACAAATATAGCCTTTATTTTATATCACAGTTGTCAATGAACGAATCCATAATAAAACTTGAAACGAAAGAAAAACTTGAGACAAATAATTCTCTTTCTTTTTGGTGAAAGAGAACTTATTTTAATAATGTAATTGCAATTGGTTTTTCCTCAACAGGGATTTCTAGATGCTAATTTGAAATGTTTCTGGAATGGTGCTCTCATGGAAGCCATGAAAATTCTGGAGTTTCAGGGGTACATTGCGCCAGGTGTACTCTTGGTCAGCGGATCGCCATGTGCTTTAGAAGTGGTTCGAGCGGCATGGGCGAGAAACGTGCTCAAACCGCCTAATAATTACGTCATCTCGGTTGTTGGTGAGTAATTTTTCTCTTTCCATTGTAAATACAGTGAGGAGGCGAGCTAAATATTAGAATCATTGTTTTACAAAGAATTACATTTTTATTTGTTTGCCAATTAAAAATATATTCATAGCTCAAACTTATGAAATCACGGAATTTGATCGCAATTGATTTTCTGTCAATTTTTCTCCTTCGGCTCGAGTTACAGTCACTTGGCCAGAAGTGTGTTTTTACTTTCATGTTCTTGATAAAACCTTTGATGAGCAGCAGCAAATAATTATGATTTCTCGTTGGAGAGTCAATGCAGCGATTAATTTTCTGGATAATTCAAAGAGAGTGAAAAGAGAGGGTTAGTAGATTTGAAGAGCTTCAGAGTTACATAGCACCTGACCTGTTGAACCTTTTTACTCAAATTTTGATTCTCGAGTTCGTGGAATGAATTTTTCATTTAATGTAGTCTAATGCATCCAACTGTTTGTGAATACAGTGCAGGTATATTCTTGTATTCTCGTTGATATAACTCATAGTTTGTGTTTCCATTTAACTGTGGGGCCTGTTTCAGACCTCTGCGATGAGTTGAAGCTTATTGGTCATGGCACAGTGAAACCAATTGCCCAAAAAGGGCTCATAATTAATTTTGAAGATGGTGGTGGCCATAAGTTGAATAAAAAAAGTATTCTATGTAATTTTTTAAGTAAATTTCATTTGTGGTAATTTTTTTGATCGGGGTAGTTGAAAGGGAGAGAAGAGGGCGAAAAAAAAACTATCGAATTATCATGTTGGGTATTGGAAGTGACTGAATGTGATACACTGAATCTGAGGTTGTTTTGGCGATTAAGTGCGTGTGAGAGAAGATGAGAGAGGAGGAAATGATCATAAATCGGTCGGGTTTTTTTATTCATAATATTTGAAAGATTATCAAAAGCAGAAGATCGTTACACTGTGCATCGGGTTGTATTTTCACTTCACGAGGACGATGGAAGTTAAGCACTTGTAGCTAATCAAGTCCGTGTGGCCTAAAGTAATGGATTTCTTTCTTAATTGATTATTATTGAGTAAAAATTTGTTTAGCTCTTGGTTAATAGTCTTATATGAATGAATTTGAAGAGTTAGATACAACACTTTCACAGATGTCTTAATTTGATCCTAATAAAAAAAACTGAACTGAATCAGTCTCGCTACATACGTGCGCAGATTGTCAATGAAAGTAAATATATGTAATGTGTATTTTATTCACATTTCACTTCCTTCTTTGTATATTGAAATCGTTTTAGAGCATGGCTCGTGGATGGCGAATAAATAATGTCGTGTCATGTTTTTTTTTTCATTCAGTTTTTGTTTTTCAAATTCCGTGATGCTGAGTTGTCACTGAGAGAACGAAGTTGAAAAAATCAATCCGCAACTTCTTATCGACCACAGAAAGTTTCACATTTTGAGAACGGCACGCGTTTTATGTTTTTCCATACCTACCGTGTCTGTAGTTGTCATCCTTATTCATTTACTATTTTTTGCCTCAACCAGAACTATGTATGTAGTTGAAAGTTCGTGTGTGAGTAATATTCAGAGCATTGGCAATTGGTAATGCCAACCTATATAGTAATCGTAATTACCTGAATTAATGTACAGTAACTACGAGTATATTGTGAGTCTGGTGTATGCTCGAATTAATGCTACATTGAGCAAACTACGACATTCGTTTTATTTAATGAATGCTCATGAAAACTTTTTTATTGGTGAAATTCACTATTTTTAGGGTTACGTATAACTTAGATGCAATCGTTATACGGTCATGCAATCACATTATTGCTCATAGGTACCTACTTCAAAAAATAAGTAAAAAATGTTGTTTATGGCCCCACTGTCAACTCCAGTCGCCGCTCCAAATCTGTTCTAATATCTTCTGAGCATATGGCCGTTCTCAATTGGTCAATTACTTCCAAAGTTATGACAAACTGAACCATTTTGCGTTTCATAGCGAATTGAATCTCATTTTATTTGTGGTGAAGTATTTTTTCGACACTACAGTAAAACATCCATATAGCGGACACTGATGGGACTTCAGAAACTGTCCACTGGAAGATGTAGAAATTGAAAACTGTCTGTTGTACAGAGAATTTTTCAAATTTTATTTTAAAAAATGCACTTGAAAAAGGCTGAAAAATCAAAAAATCAAATAGGTACATACAGTATTTTCATACGGATTTACAAGAAAAGTCCAAAATTGTTTTTTGACAAACATTCTTTTCAAGCATTTGCCGTTTGTAGTGCATTTGAAGGCAGTGGAGGTGCTGCAAAGGGTCTGTATCATTAACTTGGGAAGCAAAGGATTTTAGATTCTGGATGCTTCCAAGAGCTGTGGAAAAGTTGGACACAATGGAAGTGGTAGCAATTTTCAAATCTTCTGTTGTATCCAACTCTTCACTCACCTCTCATTGACATGTTAGAATGTGCAAAAAACCTTGCTGCTATCTCGTCAGAATTATTTTCTAATTGGTTTTCTTTTGTATGGTTGAAATTTTTGTCCGTTGTAGAGAGTTGTCCGCTATCTGGACGTTATAATGTATTTTGCCCATAACACTCCTTGGGACTTTGAAAATTGTCCGCTGTTGGGGAGTTTCCGCTTTTTAGGAGCGTCCGTTAATGGAGGTTTTACTGTACTTGACATGAGTAAAAGGAAACCTGCCTTATGGTCGGCAGCAATCTTATTAACCCCCTTATCTATGAGGTAAGCAGTTTCGTTCCAATTGTAGGTTTTACATACGAGTAAGTATAGGAATTGTTACCTTTCTCTCTTCGATTTAAGAATCATAATTGCTCGAATTGCAGATGAATGTAGCTACAAGAATCAAAAACGAAAAATCAGGATAAAAGAAAACGAAAAATGTAAAAATTGCTTGAATTTATAGTGATTATGTGAAAGGGAAAATTTGCGGAACAAAAAGTAGATGAAGTCAGACCTGTGCGCGGGCGTTCCAGGAAATGGAAAAAGACAATGTACTCGAATGAAAAAGAAATGCATCATTCAGGGTTTGAGATACTGTACGATTTTCGCAGGATTGAAGTACTGTGCGATTTTCTCTCTACTTTTTAAACCGTCATCATTTTCTTCAAGGAGGTACCACAGGAAAAAATACCATACTTACTGGCGCCAAGTATCTAAATCCAGTCCTGCAATTTAGTGTTGCTAACAAACTTGACTTCTCTCACTTGAAAAACCGCTTTATGTACCTACTCTAACCTACCTTCTGCATAGATTAAAAGCTATACAGTGTGGCTTAAGAGAAAAGACTAGTTATCTCCTGCATTTCGTCGGAATGTAATAAAATCAGTAGGAAGTGAACGAAAACAATTTTTTCCTCTTAAAATCACTTCACAGTCGATTTACGCTAACCAACAAGAATTTCAATTTTTTTTTTCACAGTTCATCATTTTGTTGACATTGGCATTGCATTACTCTTTTTTAAGGATCAATGATTCGCCATGACATCGCTTTTTTAGATTCGCTTAACCCATTTCTTCACATACACTCGAATAGTATGTTGTACCGTCTCGAGTTAATGGTAATTTTTTCTCCTCCGTTTTCCTGACTGAATAGAAAAAAAAAATTGTGGACTGTACGACCGAATCATTAAATAAGTTAACGGTAATTATTTTTTCATTTTTTTAACGGTATCCACGTTGGTATAGTACTCGTACCTATATTATGTATTATCGAATGGTCTTGAGGAAGTTACCTTCCTGTATGAAGAATTATTTTTTTCTTCAGATCCCAGACAAAATGTACTGCTGCGAATAGGTTTTTTTTTTTTTTTTTTCAACATTTTATGTAAGTAAGTATACAAAAATCATTATAAACTTTTTTTTTGGCAACTCTTCCCCTTCTTCATTTTATAATTTTATTCAATCTCTTACATGTCGTATACTTATATGCCAAGTGTGGTTTTTGTGTAGGAATTACTTCGGATTGTTGTTTTTTATCTCACTTAATGTATCTTTTTCGTGTTATATTCACTAAAAGGTACATACATACCACGAACAAATTATCTTACTTTCTGGCTGGCAAGACTGTGGTCGTAAAGTTTAGCTAAATAGACAAAAAGAAAAAAAAGTTATTTTCACTTTTATTATCTGGAACTCTACTTCAAGAAATCTGTTTGCATGAAGATTTGTCGCCTTTAAGAGATGTATAAAATTATAAAAGAGACTACACGGCCATTAGAAACGAAAAACAAAAATTTACTTGACTCGTTTATGAAGAATTGAATTACTTCCTCATGGCGGAGTTTGGATAATTTAACGTCGGTTAGTTGCTTTTTTTTTTTTTCAACCTCTCATCTCGTTTAAATGTTCTCGATTATCAATATGTATGCTATAATTTGGTATAGAGAAGAGGAAAACAAAAACGAAAGTTTCTTCAAGTACCCTGGAACCGTTAAGCATCGTTATTATTTCGAGCTTGAGGTACGATTTTATGATATTTTGTTATTGTATCTTGGGTACCCACGCGTTCTCTTCACCAATTTCAAAGCATTGTGTGCAATTAGCCCAAATGTTTATACAAATAGCTTAGCTGCCTCATTATGATAAGTCTTGGAAAAAAACACTGCTAGCTCGTGGATTAAGTATAGTAGGTGGCGTCTTCTGTTTTTTATTCTTCATAATTTTTGTTTTCGTTCATTATTGTGTCTCACCGGAAGGTAAAAACGTTATTATGCGATATTGACCTTCTCACTTTCTCCGCCAATAATCATTTGTTTAGTCGCAATCTGTTCAGTGTAAGTTGTACGCCTTTTGTTTTGTTTTTTGGTTTTTTTTCACCTCGATGTTTTAGCGATTATATTATTTTTGAAGTTGAAAATGATGGATTGTTGACTCGAAGGTAATGGATTTTGCGCACATTTTCGCTTGTTGAATTGGTTGTTTGAGTGGAGGTAACCACTGACGGGCTGGCAGTTGGTTATTTGATCATCCGTGGGTGAATCATGCAGATAAGCGCAGCTGTTTGTCGTTGATATTTGTCCACCAGTTGTGTGCTCAAATGTTGGTCAATCGTGGCGAATGCAAATTTTGAAACCCACACTTCTCATGCTGGGTCCCACTAAGAAAATTAAAATCGCACTAAATATTGACGGGGCTGTCGATGGTGTGACCAGTTTTCTTGTATATGCATTTACTTTTTGTATTCACACTTTGCTCGCTTACGGACGCACCCATAGATCTGTTGTCCACCGAACGGAAGTGATTAATTGAAATTCAATAAATAAGATTCTAATGGACGACGGAGAAGTGACATGGGGTTGAGGATTGCATTAGAATTTTCTTTTTCACATACAATCTTAATACTTTGGTAGTATAAGGTTTGTTTGAATCGTCAGTATTCTTAGATAGCCGACCAGGATCTGTGACCTACTCCCAAGGGGTTGAGCTGGTTTTGCAGCCCGCAAAGCCCATTGCCCAGCACAGTAGTAACCTCGTTCTTGAAGTTTTTAAGTTCCTTCTTTGAATTTGTACTAGATCATTTTAAATATCTCACTGATTATTTCTCCCTAAAGTTTTTCCCTTTATGTTGTCATATTAGAAGGTTTAAAAATTATAAGGCAATTCTAATTTTCGCTTTTTTTGTTACTTGCTGAAGATGAGAAATTTTAAAGCCAGTATTCTGTTCATTTTGAATTTTATTTGTTTTGGAATATCAAACGTTGGTGAAGCGCTGTTATAAAGCAGGAGCAGGGGTAATGCACCATCGGGAGATCGTACGAATAATTTTTGGAAAGTGCCAATACCCAAAAGTTATGTGATGACGGATATGTCCTAAGCCGAAGTAGGAGTATGCGACGCGCTGATTACTAAGTCTCCTGTGACAGTCGCAATAGTTTCACTTGCCACTCACCATTTGTTTTCAGCAAGATTCACTTTTGCGTCTAAGCACGGATCATCACCACCCAGCCCCTTTCTGTCTCAATGTCAACAATGTTGGATGAATCAACTTCTTTGAATTACTCGTAGATATACTGAGTCATACTCATTTTATTTTCATTTAAGTTCGCTAAAAGGTAGGAAAGTTGGGTATTAATGCTCGTATTTTTTCTATAAAAAAATTATCACTTGAACCTCGGAAGAGGCAACTATCTTGACAAACAACGATTGTTAAAATGGCTGTTGTCTGAAAGACGTAGCCGGCTTATAGGTTACGGAAAACTCCCAATGAAATTATTGGACTTGTTGAATTTGTTTTGTGTGTAATTCATATTGCATACCCTAATCGCCGTAAAAATGGAAATGTCCAGATGATGTGAAATTGTTACAGTGCTCTTGTTTCATTTTTGCTATCTTACCAATGGCGCAGACGTATTTTGAAATAGGTGGTGCAAAATTACTTGTGGGGCCCTCTTCAGCAAAGAGGCCCCCTCTCAATTTTGTTAACATCAAATTTTTTCAACTTACTAGCGTAGTAAAGGGAGATCGAAATTCCCATCTGATGGGGCCGCCTAAATTGTGAAGCCCGGTGCAACCGTACCACTTGACCCCCTAGGTGGGCCCCACTGAAATCGAGAACGTGTAGGTTCACGTGAAACAAAATCAGAAATTCTCAAAAATCGTAATCTTTGAAATCGAGAACGTGTAGGTTCACGTGAAACAAAATCAGAAATTCTCAAAAATCGTAATCTTTGAAATCGAGAACGTGTAGGTTCACGTGAAACAAAATCAGAAATTCTCAAAAATCGTAATCTTACAGTCAATATTGCTAGATAAACTATTATCGTGAGTCACAAAAAATACAAGGAATCTGAAAACATTTGATGTTGTCAATGATTGATTACTCGAATGATTTCTTGAGTGTCATTCTGCTTAACCCCTGAATAATTTCTGTCTGAAGGTACCATTTTATAGATCACATTACAAATATTTTGATTACCTCAGCAGGCTGGACTATTAATATAGTTGCAAATGGCGCACTTTTTTATTGAACGTGCCGCGTAAAAACTTTTCTGATCGTGAGTTTTTTCGATCATTTACTTGTTTTACACTTTCCAATTTTGAATGCCGATTGTCTTGCTTTTTTTTCTTCGGAAAATGCAGCTAGAGCGAATAACTACTTTGGCTGAAGCTACGGGTCTGATAGAGACGCTACAGCAATTAGTGTGGTATATTCGACTTGAGGTGTATAGAAATTTTATATACGTATTGGAAAATTTACTTCACAGTAAGCCCCTACTCGGGCGCCATTTTTTTGAAATTATTTATACTTATCCCAAAAACTTGAATTAGAGAGATTGCTATAGTGTGGTATCATTTTGGCGGTCGAGCTAAAAAACATAAGTTTCCTACATAAAATTGGGTAGCTTATCCAACCTAAAAGATAAAATTCTGAGGTTCGTTTTCTGCGTGTACGATATCAGATCGTGATGAAGAAAAATATATTAGAGACAAGCTTGAGAAAGAAGAGTATTGACTTAATTTGAGAACCACATTGAAGTATATCTTTGCAGTGGGCTTTTCTAGCAGTAGTGGAATTGGGAATAATTTTCTTACTAAGAATCGAGCCTTCCATCGTCCGTTGTGTGGTTTGTAACCTCTTTGCCTGCCTCTATGTAGATAAAGGTTCTTATTTTGGCTTAGATTGATAGATTTTTCAAATTTGAGTAAAGTCGAGAAACGTGACGAAATCTTGACAACCGCATGTGGTAACAACACTAACATCAGTATGAACAAGTTTTAACAGATTATTAGTCTTCGATTCATTACGTTTAAAAGGGTTTCTCGACTGTTTGCCGACAGTACATGAGTCATGAAATTTTTCCGTTCGTTTTTCTCTAGAGGGCAAAAGGCCCTTGCTTTTCAGCAAATTCAAGTCGCTATAATTCAAATGAATGAGCCTCTTATGCCTTAATTGTGAGTTCGTTACGTTTGCTATATTGGTTAAAAATGATGCCTGCTCTGGTCTCCTTCGCGATGGTACACTGATATCACGAAAGTGCAAAAACGTCCGCCACCCGGCAACCTGCGCTTAATCCAGCGGGACTAGTTCTATGTTGATGAAATCGGTTAGGCTTATGCTTAGGGTATCTTTAGCATACAGATACTTTTTGTTCTATGTTGATAAAATTTTTGATTATTCTTGAAGTTCTCATAAATTTCTCCCTGCATTAGACACACGTGTGCTAATTTCTTAATCCATCATATTTTCTACCGAAATGATATGACCTAAATAAATATATTCATACTTTTTCCAATTTCTTGTCCTTCCAGTGATGATTGCGAGTAGTATAATCTACTACTTGTAGTGATTTCATGAATTTATAATACCTATTTTTTATGATCTTCTTGAATGGTTATTACTTGACGGTTTTTCTCAAGCTAATCGGCAGTGAGAATATGTACATTTCAAACAAAAATTTGTTAGATCATTTACTAGACATCGCCTCCATAAAAATTTAATATTGAGCTATAAACTGTCAGCGTCTCCATTCCTTTGAAGAGTTCAGATTTCCGACCCTTTAGGATACTTGATGAGTTATTTCACTTTTATAACTTTGTTTTTCGATGTCTGTTCCTGCAGCTACTATGTCTCTTGTATAATTTCAAGGATTTTTAACTGACGCAATTTTTATTTTCTTTGAAAAAACGTTGATTACCTATCTGTTGGATGTTGAATGAAGTACATATGTTCAGTTCTGCTTGGGTGATAACCGAAAACCTTGAGCTGTGTCGACGTTTTGTTTTTCAGTCATGACGTCAGACTATGATGTCAAGTACCTATGATATAATATGATACCCAAAAATGATTGAAGACCTCTCAAGTCTTTTGGTGGCGGGATGTCCCTAAATCACCCTGTCGCTGTTCCCTTGAAATAGAGTAAACGTAGTTACATGTCTACAAAAATGTTGGAAAATATTTTAGATATTGAATAAGCAAGTGGTACTTAGTTTACTTACAAAGTCTTCAATGCAGTCTTTATCGTCTTTGAGTTCTTCATTGGTTTCCAAACTCTACCTACCATATTATTTATTAGGATGATGATGTATTTTTCTACAAATACAGAAACACCGAGTTTATGATTATTTTTCGTTTTTTCTTTCATACCTATTCAAACATTTTTCCATAATTTCATCCATTTTCATATTCAAATGAGCCATATATGTATTTCTACAATGACGTGAACGCCATGCCAGCCAATAGTGAATTAACAAACAAATTGAACACGAAATTAATGTATTAGCATTTCATGTATAGAGACATAGATTCGTATCTATTATTTTGATACACTGAATTACTATCGCACTATCCCCCCACCTTTTCAAAATTGCCATTCTCCCCTATAATCTAATCAGAGTTTGAAATCATATCGCTGGCTTAGATCCAAGAAAAGTATCACCCATTGTTTTGTCCTCAAATGATATTGTAGCGCTTGGTAATGATAATAAGTTTTCAAGAAATGAGTAATAACTTTTAGGGTCGTGATGTAAGCTATTACTAAGCATTTGAAAGTTTCGGTTGTGAGGTAACAGTATGTATGTATGATGCACTAGAAGCACGTACCTTCCACTTAATAAGAACGATGTGTATTAACCTAGATCTGAGTGGAACCGCGACTGCGGTGGCATAATGAGATGATATATAGATTTTCGTGTTCTCTTAATTTTCCATACTTACATCATTTATCTCATGTTTCGAAAGTCTTATTTCCTGAAGAGAAGGGTTATGATATTTTTAAAGTCCCAAAGCGTGGGACAGCGACGCGCGTACGTGGATGCTCAGCACCAGTGGTACCAGCTGACGATGTGTGAGACTGTTTTCTCAACAAAATTTGCCTACGTTTGATGAGAAGCGGTATTGCCGGGTCTGCGGAAAAAATTGAAAATAGGTACAGAAATTTGTACAGATACAGATGCTTTCAATATAAAAAGGAATTTTTCTTAAGGCTTGACTTCACTATCAGCATTTCTCGGCTTGTACATTTTTTCAATTTTCTGTATCAATCTCATAAAAGTCGGGAAAAACAAATTCTGAAAATGATTTTTTTAGTTTTATTATTTTGGAGGTCAACGGAGAATAAAAAGTCTCAACTTGAAGTACATAATTATTTACATTTTTCTAACTATACGTATTTTACGTATACCATCATGAATATTTTATTTGAAGTAAGTACAGAATTTTAAAACGGAATTTTTGCTGATTTTCAAACTTCTTTCTTGCAACATTGAAACACAAATCCTCAAGTGTGATATGGCACAAAATAAGTGTATCCTCACTAATGAAAATCGCAATTTTTCTAAATGCTAATGGTACCTTAGTTTGTGAGTTGTAGGTTATTAAATATATTTTTCTATCCGTTTGACCGATGATTTTGTTTCTTAGTGTTGGACATTATTTACATTACAACGACCTATATTTTCGATCTTTTGATACTATAAGCATTTTGGTTTGGTTAATAAAATCTCTCTTCCAGTCTGGAAAATGGAGTTTTTGATATTGAGTATTCCTTCGAAGAGTCCAGATAGTTTTTAAAGGCTACCCGTTGTATTGAGCAAGTGATTTGATTAAACGAACATCAGGTGTGATGGGTTTTTTAAACTTGGTGCATGCATTAATATCTGCTAATAACAAAACTGGCTGGGTTCTTTTGATGAACTTTGATAAGTTGATAATGAAAAAAAGAAAAGATATCTTGTTTCCTTTGATGTTTTCGTTTTCTACCTTTATGTTTACCTTTACCTTCCTTTACAGCCTCCATCGGAGAATTTTTATCCTTCAGGATTATTAAATTCGGAGGGCTATTCTGAACATTGCCTGTTTTTACGATTGGTGTAGAGGTAGATGTTGCATCAGTATCATCGGAACCAGATGCTCCATCCATTAAGGAGTTTTCGTGTGGTCGCTTTTCTGTTATAAAAAGTCTTGTCTGTAAAACACGACTAGGTTTAAGAACTCGTTTGAGAATACTCCTGTGTTCCGATTGGTTAAAGTATTCCTTTTTTCCCTCCCCACTAGAGTAGGAATAATATAATTGAATTTTTTATTTGGGTAAATGCTTTTATCTACTACGTAAAATTTGATTGTTTTTATTAATTTTATGATAAACCATGAAAAGGTGAAAAAAAAAATGATAACAATTGCTAATGATTCTCGGAATCCTGGTTTTTCCAACGCCGGTTCCAGCTGTTTGAGATCTAATGAATTTTTGACGGGTAATAGGGACTTCATCTCCTTTGCAGACATAATAATGTAATTCACAAACGGATCTTACGTGATACTTAATTTGTTCTTCATATCAGCAACAATCTGATGTTCATATTTTGTATATGTATTATAAGTGATATAAGTAATTAATATTCCTCCAGGATGAACTCATACCCTCCTTCATCACTCTGAAAAATATGTATATCAATGAATATAATCATTTTTTCCTATCCATTTAAATGGACTATTATCAACTAATATTTTTTTATGGATTATAAACTTATTGTTACAATGAAAGCTAAAATATTTATCAAATCTTATTAGGAGATAATATTCTTCTCTCCCTCCACAAAGAATTATCTGTTTATGACTTACGATGTTTTTAAATAATGCTGTCTACGGCTTGAAAAAATAGCATAAGTTCATCATTGACAATTTTAACCCAGCTGTGATTAATGTATCTACCTACATACATGTATAGGCTACCTACTTCATATTATTTTGATGATGCAACAACAGCAATCGGAGTTATTGAGTTTTGAAACTGAACAAAATAGTAATGAAACATATAATACAGTATAACTATTTTAAATGAATTTTTTCATTTCGTACGATTTATTCTGATTTCCTCTTCCCGCCTTTTGTAATTCTGCAGTGGCATTCCACTTTTGAATGAAACCTGTGGCACGTTTTTACCGAAACATTTTTATATGAAAACGAAATTGAGTCGAGGAGGAAAAGTGGCTGAAAGTGAAAAACGTCGTACACGATGTGTGTTCATTATTTTACTTTGTATTTGTATATGCATGTCTGGTGTATAGTTAACGTGCCTTGAATCGTGCTCTGAACAGTGTAAATTACATGCATTGTAATTGTGGGATACGAAAACAGCTATTGTATCGATAAGGTAGCTGACTTTTTTGGCCTATTTTCTGCCCTTTCTCACAGTCGAGATTCAATTTCAACGTCGTAATTGTTGCCTTTTACCGGGTCTCAACTATTATTTGCATCGTTAATATTCGAGAGAGTATTCAATTGAATCCGGTCAATTTTTCTAACGTACTGCTGGTTACTTCATAAACCAATGAGAGAAGTATATGATGTGTTTATACTGTTGAGAAAATGCACTTTTGTGGGCTGTTGTTTATTGTTGGAATAAAGGTGTTATTTACGACTGAGATTGAAGAAGCGTTTGTTAACTGAAACATACTGTGATGCGATTTAATTATCTTATTAAAATATTTATAGGGTGTATTGCCCTTGAAATGAGATTCCGCTTATATTATACTTGAATGAATCAATAAATTAGGACTATTCATCTGTTAATAGACATCATCAAAGTGGGTTTAGTTTGAAAAAAATCAGTTTACTTTTGGTCTGAAGAGTATTTTTTCAATGGACTACCTGTATTTTTACTCTTTTCTCTGTGCCTTCCTCATTAAGTCTCATCTGCTCGGCGCAAATTCAGAACTTATATCTGAAAATTCGTAAGTTTTTCAAAACAACCTGAAAATATCCTTATAATATTAAATTCTATTGGCTTTCGCAATTTTCTCTCAAACGTAATTTTAAATGAGTCGATACACTCATCTCGAGTATCTTGTGCCAAAATAATTCATCAGTAAGATGGAAGTCGATTCTCAAATCAATTGAAAAATGTATTTAATTTTTTTTTCAAATCCCTAATCCTTTGGTAAATTTTTATTTCATTTTCACTTTTCAATTTCTTGTGAGAAACTGCACTAGATATCTAAAAATTCCTCTGAATCAAGTTTTTCATTTTGTCGACTAAAAAACGTTCATTATTCAAGTTTCACATATTTTCATTGAATTTTTTTTTCGCAAGTCATGATTGAAATTGAAGCGTTGTCAAAGAAAACAGTGTAACGTATGTTACAAAAACCAAATTTTTCAGGAAACGAAAAAAACGTCTGGTGGTCGGTGGGGATCTCTAAAAAGGAGTGTATGTGGTTTTCTGAGTGAAACTGTGGTCAGTGCATGTGCCCAATCGATAATTTTACACATTTCTAAAAAATTGCTTATTTTATGCGGCATGCATTAAAGTGGGCAACAGTGTATGTTACAGTGTTGATGCTTGAAATCCGTGTATATTACAATTGTCAATTTTTTTTTTTATAGAAATAAAGTTTATTGGCGACTATAAAACTAATCTTATCAAATAAAAACAATATTAAAGAAATCTGTTCATCCCCAGGGGGGATTAATTTAATGAAAAAGCTTATGGCAAATAAAAAAAAAGTGTCACTGTTTTTTAGATTTTGGTTTAGTACGAGAATTACGGGCTTAAGGTGGCTCACAGAACTGCACATAGAGTCCCGGTACTTTGGCTCCAAGAATTCGATCATGTTGCTTAAATCAGTCAGTTTTTCTTTTTTTAGAATGGGTGGGTGAGTGATGCGTGGCATATTCAAAGGAATGTGCTGCAGGAGTTTGATGTGGCGCTTATTTACTTTCACCACAAGGCACTCCTCCGAATTCCTGTACGTAGTCTTGGTCAGAATAGTATTCTCCCGCAAAGCCGAATGCGTCACCCGCACTGCTGTCAAGGAAGTGATTTTTAATTTGATGATATTGAGCAACTTGTGCGCAACCTTGCAAAAATCATAGAAATCTTCAGGTGCCATGTCAGTGACAACAAAAGGTTGCTCTAATTTTGCGGTTGCGATGACATCTTTTATCTCGCTTGGCACCATCGCTTGTACAAACTTCTTTCTCTTCTCGGTGATTGCAAAATCCTGGTCACAGGGCATATAGTTATCCCCTGAGACCAGGAAATGCAATTCAATCGAATCGTATCGTTTGGTGGCAATCAGGTCATACTTACACCTGATTTAGGGTTAATGACGGTTACCCTCTTTTTTTTCCTCCTTGGTGGACTCATGGTTTCAGACTCTGCACTGCAAATTTCACAGAATACCAGCCAAACTCTTTCAGAACCAGCAATTTCTCCATAAGAGTAATGGAACATACACTGTTTTCAAGATCCTCAACTGCCTCAACATACACTAAGAGCTATCTTGCGGGCTCGTTTTGAACCACTTCCATAAATATTCGATCTAAATGCTTATTGCCAATCGATCGGCAAAAGCAACTTCTATAGGATAAGCCAATAAAACGAATTTTGAAAATTTGTAACATAAACTGTGTTCTTTGACAACGCTTCAATTGTGAAATTGAAAATGAGGCCAGGTATGGTTTTATTATCGTGTAGCCGATCTTATTCTGCCAAATATACCTACTTGAAAATTATTAGCAATAAATACATCTACTAGATGCTTGGAGTGAGGGTGAAAATTGACTCGTGAGTCATTTTTTTACTATTGCTTATACCTACCATTTTTTTTCATCTTACTCAGCAGTCCGATATTCCTTCAGTTGAGTCTCCTAGCTTCACCCATTGTCCTCCATAAGACAGAGGGTGAATTTGATAACACATACAAATAATTACGTCAAACGAACAAACGTTTAATCATTATTAGAACGAATGGAAGTGTCAGAAATCACCTGGTGCTTCACCGTCTCCGACTTGTTGATCATTTCCTACTAATTGAAGTTACTAAAAAAATATGAAAGGAAAATACGTAAATGAATTCAGTAAATAAATAAACGGTTCATACCGGGTTCACAATTGAATTTTGCTTTTTTTAATATTGAACAAATTAATTAGTACGAAGTGTTTGACAGCGATTTCTTCACTATGGTGAGTTGGACGAAATGAATGCAAAATTCTAATGTCAACACCGGGGTGGTACTTCTTTGTCGATTCGGGAGTCAAAATTAATATTTGCCTGATGCACATGCAGACTAAAAATAAGATCTAGTCTCTCGACTTTTATTGTAGACCGGAGATAATTCTTGAGGCGCCTCATTGCTGGGAACTCTCCCTCGCAGTTGCAAGTTTGAAACTGGAATCGTTAAAAATAAAAAATTCAGCAGTCTGCATGCTCGTTATATTATTCATTTATTGTATAATATTTGCGAGAATTCAAATTCCCTTGTCTGTTAACCTAATTTTTACCCAAGTTAGCCTTTGAAATGTCAATAAATGGAACCTGTTTGGTTGTATTCACATGGCTGACGTTGATCACAAACACGTTTACTGAGTCTTGATTAAAATATATAATGTTCGAGTAAATTTATTCTCTGTTTGATAGAATTTCAGTACCTTTCATGTATTCAACCAAATTACATGAATTATAAATACTCAAGTCGGCAAACTTGAAGGTTGGGGAGTCACTTGGTTTTCTTGTAAATTTCTATGATAGTCGTTTGTTGTTATATGCCAATGAAATTTGTTATTTAATTGGCATTGGGAATGTTCTTGTTGTTTGAACAGACAGATTAACCATGAAAAGGATTTGTATAACGTTACTTAAAATGCACTTAGGTATATTGTGTTTTCATTCTTCTTATTCCATTTTTGTTTAATGAATAGAGCTTCCTATTTATGTAGAAGTTGCTGAGTAAGTGTTTTCAGTATTTTCGACGCATTTATGCTTTGTTTTTGAGGAAAATGTTCTGTTGATAGTTTTTCACGCTAAGCTATATTTTAAAGAATTTTTTGTAATTTTCAACAAACACATTCATATCTAAAAATTCATTTAAGTATATTTTTACTGTCAGAACTGATATTGCGAATAGCTTGTCAAGTCACATGCGTACCTGTATCTACATCGATTCAGTTTTAATTTTCTTGTCTTCAGTGATTGAGGCTGAAAAATTATACCAATATTGTTTCAAAATTACAAGTATTTCTACGAGGACTGCACTTCGTATTAATCTGAACTTTTTCTACAGACGGATTTGAGTAAATTTTTCGAGGTGGATCAGATCATACAAATATGTATTATTATTTACTTGAACGCCTTCCTAGCTGTTGTAGTTAGGATCCACATACTTTTACGCCCTAGAATTTCTGTTTTTGAGATTCAGTCTGTGAAATAGAAAAAGAAAATTTAATGCCTCTTGAGACCTTTGCTCAAATTGGCTACTTACGAGTATTTTTTTTTTCTGTTTGGTTTGAATTTTTGTGGGGAGCAGACTTGGCCACAAATGCTGTTTCAGATTCTGTAGACAAACTGTAGCATATACGAGTAGGTACTTGTAAACCATTGAAAGTTTTGGCATCGAAAAAATGAAAGTAATGCCGAAGCTATTAATATTTGAAAAATAGAAATCGTTAGTTGTACTCGAAAGTCGACTATCTTTTAGCAGCGGATATTATGCATCAAAATAATATTATCTTTATAGATGATGTTTAGGTACATCGAGTACTACGTATTGCCACTTCTTCGAGCTTCGCATCATATTTTATGCGAGCTCAACGTTGTTCTAGTTTTTTATCCTTCTATTTTTTCCACTTGGTGTTTAAAAAATAGATATATCTACTCGCGTATCTACACCGGAACCCAAAACGTTCATTTGCCGAGTTTTTTGAAATGCGCATATTTCCGAAAATAAGTTTTGAATGAGTTGACGATCGCCAATGAAAAAGTCTACAGTGCAATGCCCTAAAAATTAAGAAAGTGAAAAAGTAGATAGGAACCAGAGCATATGCGCCTCTTGTAATTTATCGCATCCGAGTATAGATGTTTCAAGTACAGAATTAACACTACTTTGAATTGAAAATAAAAAGGAAAACAAGGCCCATATTATTTTTTAAAAGCCCTACTGGTGTGTGCCAAATGATAAGCCAGCTAAGCTATATGTGTAATTTCCAAGACATTCTATGACGGCAATGGTCGTTAATTTTGGCCCAGAATTGTTTGTATTTGGATTATTCGCAAGTATAGTTTTTATAAAATTATGATAGGCGGAAGTCGAATAAGTTGATGCTGGCTCACAGCACTCGAGAAAATTATATTTTAATAGAAAAACTTGAATTATAAAATTGATAATCATATTAATTTAGCCCATTCTTGAGCCGAATATTTTTAACTCTATTTCACTCTGTTTCACTTCAAGTCCTCCTCCTGTAATTTTTCTTGGAATTGATGTAGCAGCTCTTGCAGTTCAGTCAAGGACTAGAAATTTCGGTGGAGGGTTTTTGCAAGAGAACTATTCTCTTCAGTTATTCTCACATATTTTCAGTAATTACTTAAATGACTAAATCTAATAATAATGAAAGTAACCTTGAGAAATTACAGCCGATAACTGTAGTTCTGTATTCCAGTAACGCTTTTAGAGTTTGTTGATTATTTTTGAATTTTTTTAACTGTGCCGGCGTGAAGTTGTTTAAAGTAGGCAAGAGAGATTCTAATTACAATTTTTTTTTTAACAATACTGGTTTTCTCATTTATTGGAACAGTATTGACACAGACATTCCCAACAATGATTATTAAGTCTGAATAACCATACTAACTGCTATAAAATAATAATGATTGTATTCGAGGAAAAACCATTTTACAAATGAGAGTAAAACATTTCAAACATTGTGGCATACCAAGATCAACTGTGACGTATGGCAAGTGTGTCGTATCCATTCTTGTCCAATTCATCCTTTCAGCTAAACCATTCAATTCTGGTGCCAGACTGAGCTTATTACCTGCTCGCTACTGGTGACGCATGACTTGCGCTAACTGGGGTTATATTCTTTATGGCATTGCATTATTTTGCACTTAAGATATTTCGGTGCGTTAGTGTGAAAAGACGGTTCAAAAGTCATCATCAGCACAGAGCTGGAGAACCGCGCTTGAACAACAGTGGCAGGCGGACAGTTGGCGGTCGCGTATACGTAGCGAGATGGTTGGGTTCAGAATTATTCCATTTTGTTGACCAATGGTATTTAATTTTTCACTATCTTCATACTCTTCCGTTATCGCGACTAATTGTGGAAATGAGACTGTCGGGTTATTGATTTTTCATACTACGGTATAAAGTCTTGATTAATTGATTGAAATCGCACGTATCTATGCCTACCGAAATTCTCTTCGAGGAAGATTAACAAAACTTCCAGCACCCATTTAGAGATACGCTTAGAGTTATTTCTTGATTAATAGACATATTGAGACAAATACATAGCTGCAACATAATTTATTGTTACAAAACCAGGATTATATTCTTTATTTCATATTATGTGCTTTGTTGACAACCATTACACTGGCAGGTGACGCTTGGCACGTAATGTTCTCAAGAAACTTTTGGGTGAGAATTTATGACATCAGCTGACATTTCTAAATTCGATCTTTGCAGTTTAGAAAACTGCCAAGTCTTACTCCGCAATAACATTTACTACTCCCACAAACTGCTCAACTTGAACATCAATGAGCATATATGTGGCGCGCTCTACAACACGTTCAAAAGGTTCAAAGGCTCCTACTACAGTTGAGATGACGACAGACTACAACCTTTAATGTTGATAAACAGGGTGAGGGTGTACAGACGTGTTTATAATTCTTACTTCTCATGAAAATAGAAATTTCGTTGCTTACAATGTCTTCCTCTTATAGTGTAGAATTGACGGATAATTCAAATTCCCCGTCACCCGTCTCCCACCATACCTTTTTACCGCGTAAATCATGGTTACATGCCGGTTTTATATACTTAGTTAACTACGGAAAATAAAATGAAATAAAATAAATATAAATAAATAATCAAAGTATACGACCAGCCCTTTTATCGCGGACCATTTTATAAGACGCCATTTTCCTTTCGTACTTTTTGGAAATTGTGTGTAAACAAAAGAAAAGAAAATCTTGTTCATGATTACTGAGATTTCAGTGTGAGGGTATTAAACGGTAATTTGAAATCAATAAGCTGTTGATCTAGTAAATCGTCTTCCGTTAGGTCGGCAGTAATCTAGATCTTCGGGGTGATGACGCGTTTAGACGGGTTGGTAATTCCACTGAAAAATCGACGACTCTTGAAGACCTCTCTCCATTAGTTTTAATTGGAGCTGCGAAAATGTAGTTCCTATAATCCTAATTTTGGAAATTGAAATTACAGACTTGGAATAACATAATTATTATGCTACTTGGATATTTATTTTATCATGCATCTCAATATAAATATCCTACGGGGCATATATAACCTTTTATAGTTGTCAAGAAACTCCATAGTATTACTCAAAAGTGAGGGAAAGTGGAGTTGCTTTAGACAAAGTGAATAGAAAGGAGTGAAGAGTCGCATAAAATAATATGGAAAAAATTATACCACCTACCCCTTGGGATCTTTTGCATTATTTTATTTTGACGACCATCATTGCAAGTTCTACCAACACACCTCTTTTTCTCTGCAGGTCTTTCACTCTCTCCACTTTTTTTCGTCTGATTAGTACCTGGGGCTATGAATTTATGCACGAATGAGTTCCGAATGCTGGAAACTGGTTAGTGAGGTTGGACATCGTGAGAATTATAGTGAATGTTTGGAAGATTGGCTTTGATGGCATGTCGACACACTCCATAGCACGCGTACAATTCATTTGAGATTCAGGTATTAGCTGAAGAATGAGAATGATAAAATGTGAAATAGGCGTCTATTAATTACGGGATATTCTCTCCCAAGTGGTATTCGCTGGAAAACTTTTCTATTTGCAGCTTTTAAAATGTTTGTATATAATGGTTTATAGGTACGTGTAAATTATATTTTCTTCGCCAGAGACGATATCGTGGGAAGATCTTTATGCAGTTTTTTATGTGCCACCGTCTTCTTCCATTTATTCGCTACCCTTTTGAAGCAAAAAAAAAAAATTATTCGTCATTTTAAATGTTTTTAATTATTGTCGAAAGGAAGATACGCTTATTTTTTAATTTTTTGTATCTACATTGGGAATTAAGTGGGAAAAAAAAGAAGGTGATTGTATTCGAGCAGTAGAAAGTTTGCGTCCTGTACGTATGCTTTGAAATTTGTATGTATTCGCATTAAATTCAGTATGTTTGAAGTTTCCGAATAAATTATGGCCCTGTCTTACCTAAATAACAGTTTTAATGTTTCATATTGTGATAAATAACCAGCAATAGACTTGTGTTAACAACTTGTTTTTCTGTCCGACGTTTAAGTTTTTACAAAGCAGCATGAAATAGAAGAATAGTGGCTGGGGTGGAGAAAATTATATAAACCATTCAGTTTGTTCTACCGCAAAGAAGAAGAGCTATGCTTCAGATTTATCAAAAATAATCGCCTTAAGGATGTAGTTCTAAAAGTAATTACCTAGTTTAACTTTTAAGTGGAAAATGGAAGTGCAAATTAAGGATTTGGAATGAAATGTGGAACTTTTTTCTTAATAATATTTTGACTAAAATGAAACAGGCAGCTGGTAATCAATTCAACATTCATTCACCCCCTCTACTATATTTTAAAGTGAATTTTCCGACTTAGGTGGTTCATTTTTTTTCTCTTCTTATCGAATGACTTACGTGGTTTTCGAATGGCAAAGTAGGGACACAAGTAATTTTATTGATTTATTTAACGGTTCCAGTGTACATGTATTATAAAATCAAATACAGTCTACCACCATAAACATTTCACTTGCTTGACAGTAGGTAGTATTCAACGTAACGAGTTGAGAAATCTGGAACGTCATTTACGTCGACATTCCCATCTAGCTGGAGTCCACGGCAGAAGAATATTGCATGCAAACATTGAGTCAAAGAATTAATGAATTTAGTTGAGTTTATTTGAATGTTGAATTTTATCGAAATATTTGTGTGTATCGCCCGGTAAAATATATTTCATTTCTTGGAAGTCTTTGAATTTTCGTAGGTTAATAGGTAAACGATGGCTGTATGTGTATTAGGCTGGTATGGTTGAATGTGGAATACTCTTTTTGGAACACTTCTTCCATGCTATGGAAAAATCACGGTTTGGATTTGGTGATGGCACCTTCTCCATCACTCCACCATGGTTCAACCAAGTTTATGTTCTACTCTTGAAAATGCATGGGGGCGGTCCATTCAGCTGCATAACATTCTATTGAAAAGAATGAATTTACTTGAATTATTATTATGGTATTATAAAATTTAATCGATATGACAATGAAATTTTAATTTATACCTAAAACATACAATCTCCGGCCTGAAATTATTATTCTCTCTTTTCTCTGCCACTGTCTAACAAAACAAAATGATTCATCACTTCTGAGTGAGAAAACATAATTTTCAAAGTGGGGAAGAATAATAAGGTCAGCAATATTTTTTGGTGTATGCGGGGCTGCTAAATTTCTCTACCTCGTTGGCTGCACCATCCCTTTGAAAGTCAACGATTTGGCCGACTCAAGTAGCTGCATCGAGCAAGACCCTGAACAGATTCACTGATGACTGTGGATGTTGGCTCAAGCGTCTCCAGAGCTCGTTTTTTGGCTCTTGTTATTACAGCTGCACCTTGTATGTGTGACGGATCAGGGTCATGAATGTGTTTGCCAAATAATGCTGTGATGTGCTTAGTTTCGGCCTCCTCGTGAAGGGTGCCGACCTTTTTGTCGACTGATGTTTCACCAACCGACGTTTCACCGACAAATTTCATTGAGTGGACATTTCACCGACGTGACCAATTCACCGAGAGGGTAATTCTCCGGTAGCCATTTTCACCGTGTGGTCATTTCACCAAACTGCCAAAAAACTTTCCATTTTATTTATTTTTTAATTTATTTATTAATTTAACTATCACATACTTTACTACATGACATCTGGCAGTAAAAAAGGGTTAAAAAAAGTTTGTTTTGATTAAAATTACGGGTAATTGAAAAATTGTTTTAAAAAGTTGAATTATGCGCAATAGCTGCGTTAAGTATTCAACCAGTGAAACCAAATTATAGTTGCACACCACACGTTTCAGCCTATTATCTAAGTGACAAAATTTTCTCCTTTTGGCGGGGGGTGGCTGACCAGCGAGACTCTGTTCCAATGTTACTTTTGACAATGCTTGATAGCGTCAAAAATTGTTTATCATGCGCCAAATATTTGAAAAATTTTGAACCATAAGTTGGCAATTGCCTCTTTTGGTTATATTATATTTAAACATTTTGGTCACGAATAAAATAAACAAATAATTAGCCAATCATTAAGCTGCCTTTCAGACACTAGGCAATTGATAACTGACGTGAAATAAAAATAGATTCGGTGAAAAAACCGGTCAGTGAAATAATATGCGGTGAAAAAACCAGTTGGTGAACTGCTTATTGGTGAATAGGCCGGTTCTTCACTCAGACGATCTCTGAGAGGATTGAGAATAAATTTGAATTGAGAGAATAATCTCTCAGCGCTTACTGCGTGCAGGGTACAGCAAAAACAACCATAGCAACTAAATAATGTAGTGCTGTTGGTAGCTTTTACAAAATGCGACATTTGTTCCACTTTCTTCTGATGCGTTTTTTCACCCTTCAACAACAACAAATGTGAACTTGTTTTTATATTTATCGAACTTCACTTGAAAACCTCTTGCTATTATCACATATGACCTTACCTTGGTGACTCCCAGTAGGTTATAATCGAACTTGTGACTCGACTCCAGTCATTTCCATTTTAATTGAGCTGAGTTCATCACAACTGTGTGAACACCGATACCCTCATATTATGATATATCTACATATTAAACCTGTTTGAATTTAAATCAACGATTTTAATTGATACGTTAATTTTAGAAAATATTGCTCTCACTTGAGAACAAATTTCTTTTTCAAAAAGAGAAGAATAATTTTACTGTAGTCGTAAAAATATGATATTTACCTTTGCCCCTGGCGGCGTATATTTTCGCCAGTTTTACCTCATCTTCTTTTCGTGAAATCATTTTATAATTATTATCTTATGCGCATCTTAATCACTCTCGTCTGCATTTTGAAAATACTACTTTTTTTCTACATCTTTTGGATTGTTACATTTGCAGGAGATGTAGAAGACTGTTTAGTCGAGCCTATTAGCCAAGGTCAATTTACACCGTTACCAGAAGCTTTATGTTGGATAATTTTGGATATGACTGCGTCCGGGCAGGCCGCAGTGATGGAGTCTATCTGCTCGACGTTGGAGGTCGCTTTTCCGGACATTCAGAAGCCATCAAAACAACTGGTGTATGATACGCTGGCAAAATTGATGGCTGAGAAAAAGGTGAGTTTCTATATTATGGATATACCTATCGAAATGAAAACGTCTTAGAAAACAAACGTTTCTCTTGGGAAAAAAACCCATCCAAAGAAGTATAGTATTGAACGACTGGCTACACTGGGCCCATGGTTGTTGAAATACATGCAAGAATATGAATTTCGTGAATTGTATTGGCTTTGATGAGGTGTCTCTGAAAATTGATGTGAGCATTTATTTCTTCTTTTTGATCTAATTAATATTCTGAAATATCTCCTTTTTTTGGTAGGTAATTATTTATTTACTAAATCAGACCGACGAAGCGTATAACGTCTTACCTTATTTTTCATGTAAGCGTACCAAAACAGTTATATTCCCGCCAAAAACTCCATCGACCTTGAAAGAATGTGTTTTTTTGTCCCATGTTTTTTTTCTGCCAATTCGGGTCCAGTTATTAAATTTTATAATGCAAAAAAAAAAAAAAAAAAAAAACGTAACGCTCCATTTTGTTTCGATCAATTCCAATGAAATCTGCTATAGATAACGAGACTAGAATATACAATAATTATTTTACGGTTCATGTTTCTTTCCTGAATTTTTTGTGTTATGTCTGCTCTTTCTTCATTTTTTTGGCTCTTCTTCTGATTACATTTGGTCTACATACGAGTATCTACTTTTCCTCCGTTGTATTTTGTTTGGTTTTTATTCAAATTACTCAGTGTTACAATTATTAATTTCTGTTTGCTGACTTCGTATTTTTGGGGTAAAGGGTAAAAAAAATCTAAATACTCGGAAGTGAAACATAGGTGTTATTCTATTCTTATTACATCATCTACGCCATTGAGGTAATGGTAAATGGTACGTGTGTTGAGAAATACACCGGTATTTGGTATTATTTTTATTTTCATTTGTTTTTTGCTATCTTCAATCGCGGCAGCAAGCAATTAAATTCATATTCAGTTACTCGGAGGTCTACCAGTACTCCGTACGACTTAGGATTGTTCTAATTTTTTCAGATAGGTATATTTACTCGTACGTTCGTTTCTCGTAAGGCTACTTTAATGTGGTATGTATTCCATAATCGGCTTCATTTTCCTGTTTCCGTGTTTGTAAAACTTTCACGTTCGCGGTTAATATATTTTTAATTTCCAAGTTCCAAATATGGATCAAAGGGTTACTTTTGAATGGCCCAAGTCCAGTTGGTTGTTAACTGATATAAATTAATGTTGTTCTGTATATTTTTGACCAAGTTTATCCGTGTTTCATTCGAATATCTGATTGCTTGCCCAAAAAGGAAGAAAATAAATTAAGTTACTATAATATCGAAACTGATGGAGCCGTGAATAGTTGGGAGAGGTTTTATAAAATGTATAGTGGTGGGACCCTTTCAACTGCGTTGATGATTACAGACCTATAAAAAATGTGAAGGTATTTTTGGAATCCTGACAAAATGTAAAAGATTTTCTACGTGCATCCTCCTCCCCTAATATATCGAATTACATTTTCAAGAATATTCCGTCTCGTCACTTCGGAGATTCTTATTTTTTTGGTCATTCGTATTTATTGTTGGATTGAAAGACCAAAGGCCATTCAGGTCCACGGAAAAAAGATCTCACAATGTGATTAACTAAAAAATTTTGAAACAAACTTTATTTTCCTAAAATAATATTATGAATTAACTAACTAAATATATAAAAATGAGGGCCATCGCCGATTATATAGTTGAATGTTTGAAACTAGATTTATGGCCTCAACCAAATTTTTACTAATTACGTAGTTATACCCTAGTTTAATACCTGATTATTCAATTGTGGAGAATTAATGTTTTATTTTTCTTGTCGATGATAAAGATTGAATATGTTGCATCGATGAAGGAAAAATATAAAAATATATCTTTTCACTGGATGGTCTCTTATTGTATGTCCCAAAATAGTAACGCTGTTTTCTTGCTTCCAATTTTAATTAATTTTTTTTCCCCTTTTAATTCATTAGTTAACGTAATACAGTAGTATTGTTTTATGGTACCGAAGAGAGAAATCTTGGCAGTCAATAACCTCTCGAAGGAAAATAGAAAAATAGTTGGAGTATGCATTATTTAATTTTTATTATTATTATTATGCGGAGTTCGTCAATCACTCGCTGTTGGACGTATATTTCGTACAATGTACTATTTTTTTCGCCGTCTTCTTTCTCTTGAAGAGGTGTCAGAGAACAAAAATCACATTTTTAATTAATTGCGAAGTATGTATAACATGAACTTGTTTTAACCTGCGGATAAAATGAAAAGTGAGTGGGTCTCTGCTGGGTAGCTAATTTTTTCAGAGTTTTCTCCATGAATGAGTGAGACTATTATACAATTTATTCAGAGTTGATTGTTTTTTTAAAGTGCGGCTCGCGTGGGGCGAAATATTTGTCTAAAAATTTTTCTGCTGATAATTGAAGCCATTTTTTAATAACAAAATCCTATAATGGACTGACGTAGATGGATAATACTCACCTTATGAGCTGTATGAAACACAGATATGGGCCATTCAAAATCAATGAAAATCGAATCACATTGAAAAAGATTTGAAAAATATCTAATTGAATGAACATGTCGACGTAATCCATAAATTTATCGACTTGATAATGAGGGTGATGATAGGTAATAGTTTTTTTTTTTTTGGAGTATGCGAGTTGTGTATAAACTTGATGATAACTTTCACAACTTCCCATCTCCAACCCCATTTGAGTGACTTTGTCAATCAAAAAATATATGATTATGAATGCTCGAGAAATAGCTTCAAATCAGTCGAAAATAATGAAAAATTGTATTGTGTAGTGGTACTTGGATTGAAAACAGTTCTGAGAGAATATCAGTGCCACTTCTGAGAGTAGTTGACGGCTGCAGAATTTTGATAATTCTGAAATAGTCACCTATCATTGAAACTATAAATTCAGGAGACATCCTGCAAGACAGATCAGTGGATGTTCTATCAGGAGATGATCAAATGATTCATTGGCTATGCTATCAGTATTCTAAAGTGCAGTTGGAACTTTGTTGGGGAATTCCAGAAATTGTCAAATGCTGTTCCAAAAATGCATTAGAGAGAAAAAGTATCAAAATGAAATTTATTCAATCATTTAAAAAATATGTATCATAGTGAACTTACCACTCTTTCCTCAATGTGCCATTTTCTTGTGGTGTATGGTGTTACAACTCTTACCAGTTTCTCTATGCGAGATGATTTTGGTACTTCTTTTTCTGCCATCTTAGAAGACACAAGATTACGAAAAACACAACTTTTTGGAAACGGAAATTACTAATTACGCTGTGCCTACATATTTTTACTTTAGGAGTATCTTTTTTTCTCATTTTTAGCACTTTTAACATAAACAATATAGCAGAACGGGGATTTTAAGAAAATTATGTAGCTTTCCAAGTGGGTACTGGGTGATTTCGTTGAACCACACATGAGAAAATAATTTTAAATACAATTTTTAGGATTTTTTGTTGGGGGCTGAGGGATTGTGAGCTTAGACCTAGTGCTGAAAAGTATTGAGGAAAACTGAATTTGTGCAACTCCAATATTCCTTAGAACACAAGCCCTAGCAATCATACATGGTGGCTTTGAATTTTATATACCTACCTTCTATTATTTAGCTTGATATATGTACTTACGTATTTTGAATGCATCTGATCTACAGCAAAAACTGTGTTTCACTTGGATTTGAACGAAATTGTATAAAATCGCAACCTATGGCTCTTCACTCAAAAACCTGAACCCCGTTATCTTATATTTTCAAATTGTTATTTTACACACCCAACTTCGATACTTACATTATTCATATTTGCAGTTGTATCAAACGTCTAATGGCTATTTCGTTATGACTCCCGACAAGTTGAGACTTAGTGGCTTGAAAAGCAGCAAAAAAGAATCTTGTGATACTTTTAGCAACTCGCATCAAAAGCAAATATTACTGACGCCCGAAGAAGCGGTTGTTATGATGCACGGGGAAATAGAAACCGTACGCGATGGAAATATAACCCATCAGGCCATTCAAACTAATTTAGCTGACGTAATTTGTGGCGGTAAGTGAATTATATTCAAATTTGATGTTTGAAAATATTGGTTTCAACTGAAAAATTCAATTTGACGCACCCTTAGAGGTGTGGTTAAACAGGGTTTATGTCTCCCCATTTGAGCATTCCACGTCTAAAAAAATGTCCAGTTTTTGGTCAAGAACTGTAGATTTAGCATCCTTAGGAAATTATTTTCCTCAGATTCAGCTAGTAAAATGAACCGAGAAAATTGATGAATGTCCTGTACTATTGACGTTAAGAAACTCGGTTACTAATTTACAAGTGAATTTTTAGAGCATACTAACGTAATGTTATGATGCCTATATTTTATACTTACGTTCATTCAAACCAAATTTTATCACCAAAAAAATTTTTCAGTTCTTGTTGAAGAATGCATTAATAAAAGTGTTCATCGCATGTGGTGGATTCAGTGTTTTTTCCCCTTCAAATGCGGTAAAATTGTTAGGCTTGGTTCGCGGCCAAACAGCATTGATTACCCAGGGTCTTAATACACGATTTAGAACACTGAAGGTAGCTTCACGTGTCGCTGAACTAGTGCCAAAGGTTATGGTTGTTGCATACAACTCGTAACTTGATCCTCGTTCAAATATTGGATTTATTTTGCGATCTTCAACTTTTAAGGAGGTGAAAATTACCTATATGGAGAGAATCATGGATGAAATAAAATCAAACAGAAGGCGAAACTAAAAACTAGAAAAAAAAAGAAGACATTTCTTTTGGGATATTATTTTCTTGGAAATAATTCTTGACTCAGTGAATTTTTCCATTGGTTGGGTCCAAATTAAGTTGAAAATGATCACAATGAATCCAATTTTTGCTAACTAAACATGGCAGTTACCTTTCCTGCCTGTTGTTCATCCTTTCTATCTCTTCCTAGCCAGCTAACTATGGCTTAATAATTACCCTCCGTGTGAGTTTGAATATGGGTCTCTACTTTTTTCAACCATGTATTGTAGTTTTTGTACTTACATATATCCTTTGCTACAGTATGAGTGTGTGGTAGGGGGAAAGCTTGTAATATAATTATGTTGTTTTAACGTCACAAGGACTTGATCGTAGAGGTCGTGTTTCTACACTAACTCGAATGAGTTGCGCATTAGTTTATGGAAGAGAGAGGGAGATATATCTCCTCTCCTCCCGCGATAATGACCATTTTTTGGCAGATTTGCTTGCTCTCGATATCATAATTTATGTAATTTTTTCTTTTTCTAAGATTCATCCATCTGTGAATAACTAGTATCAAGGAAATTGAAGTATTAGTCTCCTTCTTCGTGAAGGGGTCATTCTCAGTAAATGTTTGATATTTCGATAATATTTTTTGATTAGTATTTCGGTTTAGTCCTATGTTACTCGACCCTATCTAATCTCTCAACTTGAGAAACCGAAAAAACAATAATATTCAGAGGGTTGTCATTCGAAGAAATACGCCTAGATTGAGGGAGCGGGGGGAATTCGAGGGAATGGCATTCGGAGAAATGCATCCCTGTAACACGATTGCAATTTCGTTTCTGTATGTACATCTATTAACGGTGAAAATATAGCCGGAATTCTTGATTTTTATGATTTTGATTGGGTACGGTCACTGTTGAGGGTGATACTCAAAACTTGATCGAATTATTTCACAGCCTACCTACATGAAATTTAATCGGAGAGAATTTTGTAAATGACGTTAAATCTTTCGTCGTCCGTGATTGTCACGAAAGCAGAAAAGTATATTTTTACAAAAATAGGAAATTGCAATAGAAACGAGCAGTAGGTAAATAAATCGATAAAACCTTAGTCTGTTTTATGAGTTTCGTGCCTTTTCTTCGATAGTAAGAACAATAATCGAAGAACGACAAAAAAAAGGAAATCATTGACAACATTGAACTGTGAGTTATTCCAAATTCCAAGTTATACCATTTTGGATTCATAAGAGTATAGGGCTTTTCATATCTTACGTCGACGGCATTTTGAAAGTGATGCGAATGAAGCAATGATGGAAAGCCAGGGGAAAATGAGATTTTATGAGCAATAAAATAACAGCTGATCATAAATAAGCTGCTCCCGTCAAGTTTTTAGCAGACAATACGTGTAACTACAGTGACCATAAAAATTAAGTCTCACCTTGCTTAGTAGCGGAAAAATACTCTTTCAAGTTCGAGGTAGCCCGCAAATTCGTTGCATGAATTTGTTTGTAACTGGTCCTGCTGCACAGCAATAAGCACTAGATGAAAACCCGTTTTTCAGAATTTCATTCGACTAAATTGTTTTTATTCGTTTATGGAGGGTTTAAATTCAGGTTCCTTGAAAAATGCGTTACAAAAATTGTTTTTCATATTATTGGCTACTATTTAAGTTTGGAAGAAAGATTTTTCATGTTTGAGGTTGGTGTTAGGAATCAAAACTATCAGTTGAAAGAGCTAATTTCTGTTCTGGTTCATGTTGTTCTGTAATACGCAGTGTACTCTTTCAGGACTAATTGAAAAAAATACAACAGGCATCGAGAGTAAATTCATTCACTCAGGTTTCGTTATGCAATTCTCTTTTTACCTACAATTTTCAGAATGCGGTTCAGTTATTCAACGGATTATGAAAATGCATTATCTGAAATTGTATTCAGGACGGTCACAGCTGATGTCAGATTCTGGGGGGTATTTTATATGATTTTCCTGCGGTCTCACCAATCCGCGTGTTACTATAATATCCGTCCTTCTCAGCACTCATATAAATAAGGAACTCCTACGTGTCTTATAGCTTCGTTGTTATCCGCGATCTCGTTGAAAATATTTTAATCAACTCGATCGCAGTTCCCCCCACAATGCAATCTGTATGGGAAACATTGTCGTGATATTTTATTTTGGCTCAGGAGGGGAATATACTAGACGTAGCCCATTTGCCGCAGTCTACTAATTCAAACTGAGAATATGGCGTATTTTTCTGCCTTTTCCGATGAAAAATATTTATTCCTCCGCTTTCTGAGTTTCCTTTTTTATTTTTATGTGCTTAAAAATTTGTAATCCAGCCCCTGTCTGCAGGCAATTCGAATGATAAGGTATTATACCCTCGAGTGCCAGCCCGTATACGATCGGGATACTCTGCTGAGCGATTGGAAAGAAGGCATTCTCTTCGATTTTTCGGACACGGACGCAGATCGCATTCGTTGCAGAGGACCGGATCCGTCAGACATATTGCAGATAAAAATGAGAAAGTTCATTCACATAAAGACGTCCCTTCGGACGAAGTCTGTAGTAAGTCTCACACTTGAGTCATCATCGTACCCTCAGCTTTCTTAGAAATCAGAGGGAAATCATTTGAACATTGGTGCGTCTATAAAGATGTACACCAGAAGGGAGCACCAAAAAAGCTAATAGTCTGATGATTTATTGTACCGTCACCTGAATTGGAGTACATCACTGACACCAGTCTTACCTGCAATTTCATCAAGTTGAATTTATAATGTTTTAGTTACAAACTGAAAGTAACATAGACAATTGGATTGCTATTAAGGGGATTTTATTTTTCACGAATCTGGAGATCCATATTTTCTCCCATCATGTCTCGCTCAGTAGGTATGTTAGGTACTCTAGAGTAACCTAATGTCGAATATTCTGAACTGTTGAACGTGAATACAAATCGATATTGTAAGTTGGATGGGTGCACTCACAGACACATGGAAATTAAAATTCACAAAATATGATTTCATTGAACTGAAAAAAATTGAAAAGTGAAAAATGATTGATAATTTAGGAAGAAAGAAAAAAACAAAAAAGCTGGGTGTGGATTTTCATCATGTGTAACTGCCTTTTTGAGGTAAGTCATCTACTTTTAGAGGGTTTCTAATCAAGTATTCTGGAAATTTTCACTTTCGTATGTTGATATCAATTTGAAAACGTTGGGTACAGAAAACTGAAAGTCTACTTGTACTAACGATTCTGATATGTTTGAAACTGATCATAGGAAAACATACGTCGTTATTTTCAAGATTATTCAGACGTAGCGGCAGAATGCGTCGTGATGATTCTCCTTCATCATCCACCAGACCCACCTTTTCAGCGCAGTTCCCTCCCATCGAGTGGTTCAATCGTGGTGTCACTCATTTACATTCGGTTGGAACACAAACTACCTATTTGGTAAATATACCTGATAGTCGTAGCTTTCAATTTTTTACTCCACGAAAGTCTTCATTCGTGTATTAATATATTCTCAACATGCTCTTCAATTTGAAGAGGAATGTCTTAAAGGGAAAACACGAACAGTCTCCATTTCTGAAAGGTGGTTTTTTTAACGTACAATTTAAAAGGTCTTTTTTCTGAACCTTCGTATGAGGTATTAATGTTTGAAAAGCCAAAAAATGTCATATTTACTTCGAAACTTTTTATTATATTTCCTATTTGTATGTTACAAATGTTTAGACCTTTGTAAATTTCAATATAATGAGCTAATTACTATTAAATATTACACATAATATACTAATACGTTGAATCTGCAAGCTGCAAGGTTTTTAATTAAATAATATTGCATGTTTCTCCCTTGCACTGAACTAAGGATCGACTTGTTCACTGGTTTCTTTGTAGATTATTCTTGATATAAATGTACTGAATGACAAATACTATCTTCATTGTAGGCTCCTAGCACAGACACGTTACCAAAACGGCGTTTCGACTATGATTCGGATGACATTCTGTTGCATGACCTGCAGCAACATCGTAAACGCATTTCAACGCTGGGTACACCCCGTACGGTTCGCCGTACCACTCATAGCAGTGCCACATTGCCACGCCGCTCGCTGAAAAAAATTTCGCCTTCTGCGGCTACCACCTACGGTGCACTCTGTTCGTCCGGAGATAAGGACACGATTACCAACACCAGCCCAGTATCGCGTATTTCGTCACAGAACTCGGTTGCTTCCCCAACGCCTTCCTCTAGCCATAATGACGTTCGTCCCAGCAGTACCCCGTGCAGTGGCGGTTCACACTCCTCACTTGGTTCCTCCAAGACAGTCATTTCAAAGGAGCAGCTATCCTCGAAACGCGCCTGCTCTAACCACAAATCCATGTCCAGCGCCTCTTCGGGCTACAACTCACTCCCTCGATCCGTCAGCAGTGCGCGCCATTCGAAGAACACCAGCAAAAGAGACTCGGAGGCAGCAGCCTGTACTTCTGCTGGACGTAGCAATAAATCGTCTAGCGGTTCAAAGTTGAAAGAACGCTGCACAGAAAACTCAATCACATTTCATATGTCGGCCAAAAGCAGTAGTACAAGCACCGGGTGCGAAGCTGGTACCGTTAATGGTGGCGTAAATGGCTCTAGTTTATCCAATCCTCATAAACTAAGCGGTTCTAGCTCCGCAACCACTAAAACTGAACGCAGTGCCACTACCATGACCATCAACGGAGGCAACAAGACGAAAATATATGTCCAGCAGCAGCACAATAACACCCCTACCCGATCATTGATCACATTCGAGAATTCGGTCGGCGACAAAGTAGACTCGAATCAAGCGGCGGACATTATTATAGTGAATCAGCCGCACGACTGTGGCAAAAACGGGGCCTTTGCTGAATCCAAAGAGAAGCCGATCAGGCCCAGCTCTTTGTATGTGCAACAGAATAATTTTGGTCGCAAAGCGCACCACAAAAGCCATAAACAAACGGAACCTTCGGCCAGACTCCTGGAAACCCATCTCAAAGCTAAGTTTCCCTCTAGCGAGACCATTCAGTTGGAGGAAAAGCTGATGGAGAAGGAGTCGCATAAGCCGAACAATCATAAGTCCAATGTTAACGTCTTAGACGATCTACGTGCCACTAAAGATGCAGCTATCAAAAATGCCAATCTGTTGGCATTTGGCAGCGAAACCGAGTTGAATAATGTGAAAAATTATTTACTCTACCAAAATGCAAACGTCGATAAGATAAATAACCTGCGGCATAAGAATGTTCTGGCTAAAAATCTGAAGGTCGACCATGACGTTGTTAATAGTGAGCCAGCTAGTCCTGTAATAGAACACAATATCAGTAAGCTTAACGATTTGAAGGCTTCGTGTAAAGATTTGAACGTGGAGAAAGAGCTGGAAAATTTAAGTTTGGATGACACAAAACTAAAACAGTACACTCAATTTCCCAGTCTAAGTGATTTGTCCCTAAGGTTCACCTCTTTAGCCGCGCAAAGTATCCTTAAGGGGGTTAGTTACAATTCGGTAGATACCTTAGTCGAGGTGAATATGGCAGCTGAGAAAAAACGTAACTGCGAAATGAATATTAATACAGACTTAGGTGTGGTGTAGTTACGCCGTCTTTACCATTCCTCCGCTCCAAAAATTCCTGCCTTGTTTTACCTTTATGCAGTTTTTGGAAACTGTTCGTATTAATTTATTTACGTGGTATTATGTCGTAGTCTTCCCAAGTTGTAGTACCTATATGTTTTGTGTCGAATGTACCTTTATCGTTGGTTCTTAGATTTTTTCTAGCAATTGAATTTCAGGTGATTCTCTAACCTTTGAAAAAGGTCTATAGCCTTAATGATTCTGTATTAAAGTGAGTTGTTTTTGAATCAAAATTGAAAATCAAATTTTTATACATGCACATTTTAATGATGTATTTGTTATTGTAATTGAAAATAAATACTAATATTTTTTTTTAATTATTGAAATTTCCTTCAAGCTGTTGATTTCTAAAATGAGATGACCGACGAAGCCTACAACGTAGATATCCTATAAAGTACTGTACTATTTTGAAGGGAACATGCTGAATAAATACAAAAGTTCAGCTTATCATTTTAAACCATTTAGGCCTAATATCGTTCGATAACCACGAACTTCAAAGAAAATAATGATAACAAACGAAGGGTTAAAAACATGACACTGTATTGCCAACACTACAAGTACTATAGTTCGAATGGTATTGTATTTTTATTTAGAATGAGCGAAACCAAAGCGTTGCTAAAAAAGACGCTCCGTCAGATCGTAAAATTATAAAAGAAAATGCAATTAGTGCAGAAAATGTGGAAGGAATTGGCATGGGAGGCAATTATACTGCAACTGATCACCTGCTGCGTTGGGATTTAATAATGATTGGTTGCACTTGCAAATTTATTCATGTTGCATACTTTGTGGTATTCCGATTATAAAGTAACAGAAATTAAAACGCATCTCTTGTAAATTCTTACCCAGCAAGTTATATCCCTGTTCGAAGTTATTATGTCATTTAAATCGCCGAAGAACTTGGACAAATTTTTTTAATACCAACTCAAATCCTTACAATTATGGTGTACAAGGCAAACTGAAAAGAAATCCTTGTTGAACCCAGAGATCGTGTAGAGGAGAGATATTACATATAATTGTATCGAACATCAAAATACCGAATAGAACCCAATGAATTTTGATACGAAATTCCTCTCTCGAGGAAGAGGAATGAAACTTGAATGTTCCCAAATTGAATGCAATTTTGCTTAGAATTGCGCCATAACCTTCTTTCCACACACGCTCTAGATTTGAACAAATCATGTGATAAAATCAAGGTGGTTGTAAACCATCAACTGGGGAATGGGGTATTATTATGGGGTTGTATTTTTCTTAATAGAGGCAAGTTCTCGACGTTGTACAGACTTTTGCTGTACGCTACACGGCCCACACAGATTGCTTTTAAATGTTTCTGAAATGAACCCTGCGCACGTATCGTTGCCTGTCCTAAAATTAAACAGAAAATTTTGACAGAACTTGTCTTCAATCACTGTTGTACCCATAACGTGTGCTCGTAACGAATGATTAAGTTTTATACCAAATATTCTGACAGGTTTTAATTTTATCTACAATTTTCACCAAATTGATTAGGTCGTCCTTGTTTTGTATGCGTTGAACGTCATAATTTAATTTTCTTTATCAGAGGAATATCTGTTTCAACATAGGTATAATATTTTTGACAGTGAACACTAGAAAGGCCAGGTGGCGTCATACACGACGCCGTTTGAATTTGGATGCGTCATTCCTCAAAGGACCAGCTAGCGTCATATATGACATTCTCCGGTCCTTTGAGGTTATTATACTTTCGAGTCAAATATGACGCCACTTGGTCATTTTAGTAGAGTAAAACCTGTTTTTTTTTTTTTTTTTTTTTTTGTGAAAAAAATGCGTGGCGATACCGAATTACCTGTATGTTTTCATGTATTATTAAATTTTGTTCATGCCGAGTACTCCCTTTTTTTTATCGTGATAAACTGTCCACGGATACTGGATTACTTCGTTCATTAGATGTAAAAGCGTTTCGTGATTTCCTACGTGTACAAACCTTTTCTTAAATATACGAGTGATGATGGCAGACTAGAATCACATTTAATACAATTGAAATTAGTTGAGTTGCAGGAGTCTAGTAGGTGTTACCTCTTTCTGTCCTATTTTCTTCAGCTACGATTACTTCGGCGTCATGCATACATGTCGAACCATCGTTGCCTCTTTCTGTCCCATTTTCTCTAGCTACGGTTACTTCGGCATCATGCATAGACGTAGAACCATCGTTGCCTATGTTACCTCTTTCTGTACCATTTTCTCCAGCTATGGTTACTTCGGCGTCATGCATACATGTCAAACCATCGTTGCCTCTTTTTGTCCCATTTTCTCTAGCTACGGTTACTTCGGCGTCATGCATAGACATAGAACCATCATTTCCTTTGTTACCTCTTTCTGTACCATTTTCTCCAGCTACGGTTACTTTGGCGTCATGCATACATGTCAAACCATCGTTGCCTCTTTCTGTACCATTTTCTCCAGCTACAGTTACTTCAGCGTCATGCATAGACGTAGAACCATCGTTGCCTATGTAACCTCTTTCTGTACCATTTTCTCCAGCTACGGTTACTTCAGCGTCATGCATAGACATAGAACCATTGTTGCCTATGTTACCTCTTTCTGTACCATTTTCTCTAGCTACTGTTACTTCGGCGTCATGCATACATGTCAAACCATCGTTGCCTCTTTCTGTACCATTTTTTCCAGCTACGGTTACTTCGGCCTCATGCATACATGTCGAACCATCGTTGCCTCTTTCTGTCCCATTTTTTCTAGCTACGGTTACTTCAGCGTCATGCATAGACGTAGAACCATCATGGCCTATGTTACCTCTTTCTGTACCATTTTCTCCAGCTATGGTTACTTCGGCATCATGCATACATGTCAAACCATCGTTGCCTCTTTCTGTCCCATTTTCTCTAGCTACGGTTACTTCGGCGTCATGCATACATGTCAAACCATCGTTGCCTCTTTCTGTACCATTTTCTCCAGCTACGGTTACTTCAGCGTCATGCATAGACGTAGAACCATTGTTGCCTATGTTACCTCTTTCTGTACCATTTTCTCCAGCTATGGTTACTTCGGCGTCATGCATACATGTCAAACCATCGTTGCCTCTTTCTGTACCATTTTTTCCAGCTACGGTTACTTAGGCGTCATGCATACATGTCGAACCATCGTTGCCTCTTTCTGTCCCATTTTTTCTAGCTACGGTTACTCCAGCGTCATGCATAGACGTAGAACCATCATGGCCTATGTTACCTCTTTCTGTACCATTTTCTCCAGCTATGGTTACTTCGGCGTCATGCATACATGTCAAACCATCGTTGCCTCTTTCTGTCCCATTTTCTCTAGCTACGGTTACTTCGGCGTCATGTATAGACATAGAACCATCGTTTCCTATGTTACCTCTTTCTGTACCATTTTCTCCAGCTATGGTTACTTTGGCATCATGCATACATGTCGAACCATCGTTGCCTCTTTTTGTCCCATTTTTTCTAGCTACGGTTTCTTCGGCGTCATGCATAGACGTAGAACCATCGTTGCCTATGTAACCTCTTTCTGTACCATTTTCTCCAGCTACGGTTACTTCAGCGTCATGCATAGACATAGAACCATTGTTGCCTATGTTACCTCTTTCTGTACCATTTTCTCCAGCTATGGTTACTTCGGCGTCATGCATACATGTCAAACCATCGTTGCCTCTTTCTGTACCATTTTTTCCAGCTACGGTTACTTTGGCGTCATGCATACATGTCGAACCATCGTTGCCTCTTTCTGTCCCATTTTTTCTAGCTACGGTTACATCAGCGTCATGCATAGACGTAGAACCATCATGGCCTATGTTACCTCTTTCTGTACCATTTTCTCCAGCTATGGTTACTTCGGCGTCATGCATACATGTCAAACCATCGTTGCCTCTTTCTGTCCCATTTTCTCTAGCTACGGTTACTTCGGCGTCATGCATAGACATAGAACCATCGTTTCCTATGTTACCTCTTTCTGTACCATTTTCTCCAGCTATGGTTACTTTGGCATCATGCATACATGTCGAACCATCGTTGCCTCTTTTTGTCCCATTTTTTCTAGCTACGGTTTCTTCGGCGTCATGCATAGACGTAGAACCATCGTTGCCTATGTAACCTCTTTCTGTACCATTTTCTCCAGCTACGGTTACTTCAGCGTCATGCATAGACATAGAACCATTGTTGCCTATGTTACCTCTTTCTGTACCATTTTCTCTAGCTACTGTTACTTCGGCGTCATGCATACATGTCAAACCATCGTTGCCTCTTTCTGTACCATTTTTTCCAGCTACGGTTACTTCGGCCTCATGCATACATGTCGAACCATCGTTGCCTCTTTCTGTCCCATTTTTTCTAGCTACGGTTACTTCAGCGTCATGCATAGACGTAGAACCATCATGGCCTATGTTACCTCTTTCTGTACCATTTTCTCCAGCTATGGTTACTTCGGCGTCATGCATACATGTCAAACCATCGTTGCCTCTTTCTGTCCCATTTTCTCTAGCTACGGTTACTTCGGCGTCATGTATAGACATAGAACCATCGTTTCCTATGTTACCTCTTTCTGTACCATTTTCTCCAGCTATGGTTACTTTGGCATCATGCATACATGTCGAACCATCGTTGCCTCTTTTTGTCCCATTTTTTCTAGCTACGGTTTCTTCGGCGTCATGCATAGACGTAGAACCATCGTTGCCTATGTAACCTCTTTCTGTACCATTTTCTCCAGCTACGGTTACTTCAGCGTCATGCATAGACATAGAACCATTGTTGCCTATGTTACCTCTTTCTGTACCATTTTCTCTAGCTACTGTTACTTCGGCGTCATGCATACATGTCAAACCATCGTTGCCTCTTTCTGTACCATTTTTTCCAGCTACGGTTACTTCGGCCTCATGCATACATGTCGAACCATCGTTGCCTCTTTCTGTCCCATTTTTTCTAGCTACGGTTACTTCAGCGTCATGCATAGACGTAGAACCATCATGGCCTATGTTACCTCTTTCTGTACCATTTTCTCCAGCTATGGTTACTTCGGCATCATGCATACATGTCAAACCATTGTTGCCTCTTTCTGTACCATTTTCTCCAGCTACGGTTACTTCAGCGTCATGCATAGACGTAGAACCATTGTTGCCTATGTTACCTCTTTCTGTACCATTTTCTCCAGCTATGGTTACTTCGGCGTCATGCATACATGTCAAACCATCGTTGCCTCTTTCTGTACCATTTTTTCCAGCTACGGTTACTTTGGCGTCATGCATACATGTCGAACCATCGTTGCCTCTTTCTGTCCCATTTTTTCTAGCTACGGTTACTTCAGCGTCATGCATAGACGTAGAACCATCATGGCCTATGTTACCTCTTTCTGTACCATTTTCTCCAGCTATGGTTACTTCGGCGTCATGCATACATGTCAAACCATCGTTGCCTCTTTCTGTCCCATTTTCTCTAGCTACGGTTACTTCGGCGTCATGCATAGACATAGAACCATCGTTTCCTATGTTACCTCTTTCTGTACCATTTTCTCCAGCTATGGTTACTTTGGCATCATGCATACATGTCGAACCATCGTTGCCTCTTTTTGTCCCATTTTTTCTAGCTACGGTTTCTTCGGCGTCATGCATAGACGTAGAACCATCGTTGCCTATGTAACCTCTTTCTGTACCATTTTCTCCAGCTACGGTTACTTCAGCGTCATGCATAGACATAGAACCATTGTTGCCTATGTTACCTCTTTCTGTACCATTTTCTCTAGCTACTGTTACTTCGGCGTCATGCATACATGTCAAACCATCGTTGCCTCTTTCTGTACCATTTTTTCCAGCTACGGTTACTTCGGCCTCATGCATACATGTCGAACCATCGTTGCCTCTTTCTGTCCCATTTTTTCTAGCTACGGTTACTTCAGCGTCATGCATAGACGTAGAACCATCATGGCCTATGTTACCTCTTTCTGTACCATTTTCTCCAGCTATGGTTACTTCGGCGTCATGCATACATGTCAAACCATCGTTGCCTCTTTCTGTCCCATTTTCTCTAGCTATGGTTACTTTGGCATCATGCATACATGTTGAACCATCGTTGCCTCTTTCTGTCCCATTTTCTCTAGCTACGGTTACTTTGGCGTCATGCATAGACGTAGAACCATCGTTGCCTGTTGGTGTATCCTTCAGTCTTTCTACTTGACAATGCATGAGCAATAAGGAACATCAACTAGAATAGACTTGAAGTTGGTGACTGTTGCTTTTTCAGGCCTCTATTTTCCCGTCCCGTTTTTACACACCATTATGTAAAACTACAACTTGGCGTCTTTTTGTTGGATGTTATCTATGCTCATGTTACTCAGAACATTTTTAGCAGGTTTTCAATAGAAAGACTATTGATTTTGTTTTGACTTTTTAGGCTTAGGGCCTCAATGTTATTTGTTTTAGGATCTCAGGATTCCAAATCTAGCCATCTCGCATTTTCATATGTATTATTTCTTTATGGGGAGTGGATGTATTTACATCGTCAGATTCGACTTCGATTGTTAATCAGAGGAAAACTACGCAACGAATCGAGCTGACATTTTGACCGTCTAATAATTGAAATCGTGAGAGTTTACCCTCCTCATTTCAAAATAATTTTGAATGTTGCAAATCGTGGCATTTACTTTGGCATGCGAAATAGGCCGAACTATTGAACTAATGTGCTACATTTTACACCTGAAGTCACTCTCAATGAGATTCGAAGCGGAAAGAAATCATTTCATGACGATCGGTCTTATTTTTTGCTGGATATTAGCAATAATGTTGCCGACAACTGATGATTTTATTTCTAGGGTTAGGATTTTGGACGAACGGATTGATGGCTTCTAATTAGCCAATACCAAACCGATTGAGCCGACATCAGCATGATGTACGAATAGAAGCTTCTACACTGAAGCATTCATGTCTCCCGCCAGTCTGTTGGTTAGTTTGGGTGAACAGTCATTTTTAAGGTTTAGAACGAGACCTTTTCTTTGGATCTCGCAAGCAGGTTTCAGACAGAACTTAATTTTCAACCCTCATTTTGCATGTACCTACTTCTAAAGGATGAACTTTGAATGGTTCATCAGAACCCTGTAGTTCCATTCGACAACTTGTTTTTCCAGCGGGTCGTGCTGATCTAGAATTGTTTTTAATTTTTTTCAATGTAATTCTGATACACCGATGCACAGCGAATGGGTTTTATCTGATTGTATAGATTTACCTTAACAAATGTAGTTTTCATCTACATGACACGATATGTGCGTTAATCAAACAACAATTTATTCGTATTTTTATAATTATTTTTTGTTTTCTATACTCGTACCTCATTACTGCATTAATTGGTTTATCCGATTGAGTTATTATTGTCCCGACTACCCATTTCCGCGTTTTTTGGAAATGCTTTTCACCAACTTATCACGATTTCACTCACAGTCATCGCACATGCTTCAGAAGTACATTTGAGAATAACAATTTCAACTTGGGCGATGATCTTGCGATACTCGTAATTCATATAGGTAGTAATAGGGGAGAGTCGGGCAATGGGAACCAATTTTTTTTTAAATCTTGTATTTCAGGAACTATTATACTTAGAACCCTGAATTTGGATTCATTTTAAAGAAAAAACCCTCCTCTATCCATTAACATACAGTAGTAGGCTATACGAGAAATTTTTTTACTATAAAAATTTAATATTTCAAACCTCCATTTTTGGAACTATTTCTAAAATGCCCGGGCAATGAGAACCAGGGACCCGGGCAATAGGAACCATGTCTAATTTTCATTTTTTATGACAGAAACAACTTCCAATCTGCAATGATCTGCAATGTGACGCACATGTTGAGGAGAAATGTGACTTTTGTTACACTGTTGTGGCCTATAATTTTTCCAGTGGGTTACAACAGTGCCACAGCTTCCTGATTGGTTGAATTTGTGTACTCATCTATGTCACAAAAGTGCCACTGCTTCTTGATTGGTTGAATTTTTGCCACATCTGCGTCACATTTCTCCTCCACATTTGTGTCACAGTTTGCAGATTGGGATTTATTTGGATAGATCAAAAATCAAGATATGCATACGAACAAATAAACTCAATCAGATGAACTAAGACACAGGAAAAGAGATTCTATAGTTACTATGGCAATATAGAAGCAAAACTCAGCCAAAAAAAAAAATAAATAAATTGTTAGTAAAATTTTATTCGGCACAGAAGTCACATATATAAAATCCTTTGCCGTCATATGCCGTACACATTTCATGTGCCCATTTCTGGCACTTCAAACATCTTATCCACTGCTCATCTGATTCTGATATGGCAAAATTACAGATGAGGCAGGGATAATCTGTATCATCACAGTTGGGCGGCATATTCCTTCCACGTGGCGTAGGTTTTATTTTGGTTACAGCAATATTTTTCTTCTGTTGAGATTTGACATTAGTTTTATTTTTTGCTTCCTTAATCGTTGTCTTGTTTAATTATAAGATAACTCAGTTTTGCTCAACATTAAATTATTTAAAAATTAATGTCTCATGAAATGAAAGAGCTTACCCATATTTTTTGAATTTTATTATTTGCGGCTAAAATGCGCTCCCTATTTTATATTATAAAAAATGTTTTTAGGTTCACACGCTCACTTATGTGCAAATAAAATATTTTTTATTAGTTGCTGCCTGTTTGTTAGACCATCAATCAATGCACGGCAAAAGTGACGGCTCTTGGCGCACAAATATTTGTCCAAAATACTAAGGATAACTTGTTTTTTATGTTCTGGATTATTTTGAAAATGGTCGGCGGTAAATAAATGTTCCATTTTATCCATAATTAGTAATTACTCAATGCAAGAATTAAATGAACGAAATATTTTTATTATAACTACATCCTCATTCCTGATATACAAATTCACTTCCCGCCAATTTTCAACTGAACTTGACACTCTCACTCATTTCTTATCACATGTTCGTGAATGGTTTTCAACCAATGCCCACTCCTTTCTATTATACCTCCATGGAAAAAACTTCACTCTGAAAACCAAAAAAGTTATTTGAATTTGCAATTAAAAAAATACATTGGTTTTCATTGCCCGGTAATAGATGGCTGCAAAATTATATTGGTATCAATTTAAAAACGAAGTCAATGAAAAAACATTTAATCAACATGAAGACGTGATGAAAGCTGGGAGAAAACAAGACATAGTGCGCATTTCCATCTATAGCTAGTAAAAAATGATTTTACTTTAAATTTTTTCGTTTTACCGAATAAAATATACACAAAATAGGGGTTTGACCAACTCCGCCAGAACCAGGCCAACTCCGCCAGTGTTCAACTCCGCCAGTGTTAAACTCCGCCAGGAAAAGCAAAAGGGAACAATTTTAGCCGGCGGGTTTGAAAAGTCATCGAGGGCCTTTCTTTTAACAGAATTTGCCACTTTTTCTAACAAAATTTGTTTGTCGGTTACTGGGTCATGAGTATGAGTACTACTAATTTTCACAATAGATTTACTGTCCTCACTGATATAAACATTCGCATTACACATTTTTTGCACACAACGCCACCGGAATGCACACAAACTGGACACATAGTTGCATTTATGAAACTTATTATTTTCAAAAATAACAATTTCTCGACCGCGTTGGGAGTTTGATAGTAAAAAGTCAGTTCGGTGCGCCATCACATAATAAAAATTTTGAGAACATTCGATAAATTATTTATTTGAACTGACTGTGGTCACGAGAGAATACAACAGATACAAATAGGAAAACTGGTGAAGAATAGGCGCACACGATTGCATGAAAAAAGATAACGATTGAATTGGAGGAGACGGTAACCTCATATCTTGATCTGATAAATTAAGCTGGCGGAGAAGGCATATTCGAGCAGGTTTAATTTATTCAGCTGGCGGACTTGGTTGCTCCCCACAAAATGAGTTTATTCAGACAAAAAAAAAAAAAATCGGGCACCGGTAATTTTTTTCCCCGCAAAGTGTGGCGGACCTGAAACATTATTAACCCGCAGTGTTGCGGTTTTTGTCCGACGGCTAGCAGGGAAGTAATGGAGGTGGTTCTCATTGCCCGGTGGTTCCCATTGCCCGACTCTCCCCTATCTCAAATAATTTTTTGAGCAACCGTTCAGCTTATGATACAATTTGAGGGTGATTTAAATAGGCATTAGAAAAGCTGCGAAGATTAATTTACAATATTCATAAACTTTATTTTCATAACAGATCATGATCTCTGCTTTTTTGCAACGTTGTTGCTGCTTACAACGGCATATGCAACACTTTTTACAACAATGGTGAAAGTATGTAGACGTTGTAGGATTGTTGGACATTGCTGGAAACGTAACTGCTCATCTGTTTTGCGAACGTATTTTTCTAATACTAGAGAAGAAGAGCCAAAATAAGCCGAAATACCTGCATATACGAGAAAAACAGCCAACATACCTGAATTTTTGAGGAATAAAATACCAAAACACCTAGAGAATTCGCAACTTTTTCGATTTTTATATACCATCATTTTTTGTATTCTTTTGCATCATTCATCTAATCTCTTATAAGCCTTTCTATGTCAGTCGTACAAAATACTAACTCCTAATGTTTACGTACACAATTATATTATTTAGAGGAGACCTCCTTGTTTCGCCCTTATGACTGCCAAACCGCAGAACAAAATCAAGATTTTCAATATACCCGTTCAATGCGCAAAATAACGTTTGCAAGTTGCTTTGTACTTACTCGACTGGATATGATAAAACTTTACCAGCGAAAATAGTCGGGATAGACCCTTCCTTCAGCTTCAATCTTCTTCTTCCCAGTAATTCGTTTCCATTCAGGAATTGCTCAATACAATTTGCCTCAAAATGCAAACTATATATGAACTGCTTTTCTTTCAGCTCCTTTACTCCGATTTGCTTACACCACTCTTCTCGTATTTTTGGATTCTGTATCACACTCTCAGAATTAAACATTTTTATTTCCCGTTATCAAAACATAATTACTGCACTTACGGTTGGTCCTTGGAATATACCGATTTTTATTTTATTCCTCAATGACTGTCTTATGCGTCTTCCTTTATTGAATTTACATTTCTTGACACAACATGGCTTCATTTTTCTTATTAGCTGGAACCAATTTATTAAAATATTATCGTAGGAAAAAATTGAATGAAGAACGGAAACACCGAAAATGCATACAATAATTTAATTCACAATTGTATTAAGGACATTTAATTCATCCCATATTTTCCACGCGTTTTGGAATTAACGGCTAACCTGTATTATTTTATCGCAGTTTCTTTTCCTTTTCTTTCCGTATTCTTCTCTCACTTGCTCTCACTTCATCTGTCTTTTGTTCGTGACTTCCGTCGATCGGCTATCTTCGGCTTTCCGAAAAAACTCGAGAATTTGTCATCATAACCCGTAATGCGCTCTGGTGGATTAGTTTGGCGAGAACGGATTTTGTACTACGAAATTTTACTCAGGCTTTATGGGAAGCTGACCAACTTGTACTTTATACAACTCTGATTATGGGGATAAAATTATCAAATTGTCCAATATCATCGAATTTGGTTTCATTTGAAAGCTTAATGAATGCATCTGCTCCAATTTCCCTCACATTTCGCTCAGATCATCCTCACATTCTGCTCAGTTTATTTTCAGTTTTTTTGATTGTGTTTGGTTATGTTATAACCATCGCATTCTTCGTCTGAAATCAATTGACTGTCTCCAGCTTCCGTGATGACATTACTAAATTTGACAAAATCTGTGATTATGACATCGTAGAGTTAACAAATGTGAGATATAACAAATAGTTACCTATGATTACTATGTTCGCAGTTGAAGTCATTCAACAATTTGGCAGCCGAAGCGCGAATGTGCCATATCGGTTTAGAGTCACATATTAAACAAATCAATTTTGGACTTTTTTTGATATTCGACAAGTCACTTGGAAAAAAATTGAGGTTAATATACATATGAAAATAGTGAAATACAATAAGCAAAGAGAAAAAGGAACTGAAAAGTTGTCTTCATCTAATTATAGTTAAATATAGGTGTATCACACTTTGTCGATCACCCCATAGTCCCATTCACCTGAAAAACGCTGAGGATCTGAAGGAAAATGAAAAATCTAACTCTTCATTCGTTATACCCTTGTGAGGAAAGGTGTATTTTTTCTACACGTTACCCACTCATATTTTTACTGGAAGCCTAATGATTTCCAGGTATTTCAAAAGAAAATTAAGTAATGATAATAAGCACGTTTTCACAGTGAAAATCTGCTGAAAATTCTACTAACTCACTTTACAAATTGATTTAATGCAGTCTTTATTATCACAAACGAATAATTGACTCAATTTTAATAGCTCTTACTTTTTGGACTAACTAATTGAGATCTATATTTTTTGTTTTAAATTTTTCATAAATTTCTAGACATATTGCTGAGTTACTGGGATACCCCATGCCTGACAGTTCTCTTAGATCTCACAAAATTTTTATCAAATAGTAGAATTAAAATTATAATATTATAATAACAAATTACATTTACATGAGGACATGTAAGAAAGGCTACAGTCCAAACTACAGAGTATTTATATGTAATACTCGTATATTTTTTTTATGGGTGCCATTTTACCCGACGAGGAAAAAGGGGTCAGCACGACGACAGAAGGTGACTTTCACAACAGATAATCATTTCCATGACTACATTGTTAATTCACGACAGTGAAAGGTTTACCCCGACCAAAAAATTTTTCAAACGAAATAATATATTGCACAATAAATAAAAAAATTCACGACGTAAAAATTCTTCAAACTGCGACATAAAGCAATGAACGACAACCTTTTTAGGTGGAAAAGTGACATTCGAGTGACAAAATTAAATGTTTAAAAAAATGTTAAATAGTGTTAAAAACAAGTATGCATATAAAATTAAAAGTTTATTAATTACACAAGTAGTGTTTTCTTAGCCTTTGATGGGCGACCTCTCTTCCATTTTTGGCCCAGTGGAATACATTTAGCCGCTGCTGGTGGATCAACTAGTTTCAAACAAATTTTTATGCCTACAGTATGCTTGCAACCTAAATGTTTTGAAAAGTATGGGTAAGTACATTCGGTTTGCAGAGTTATTTTATTTATAACAATCTTCTATGTTCCATACTGGATATCTAGAAATTCTTGAAAAGTTGTCCAATTTTTGGTTGCTTCTTGGTACCTTGAAACAGTCTTGGGAATTACCTCTTTACCCAAAGTTGACAAATTGATGAACAATGTTATACAGTCTGGTTCAAAATTTGCGTACCTGCTGACTCAAATTCCATAATTTTTTACCAATCACGGGGTAAACCCTTTCATCTTTTAGGTGTTGGTTCTGAACAGGCTTTGTCTAACTCACTGCTCTCGTTAAAATCGTCTACGTAACTTAATAAATCCATCATAGGGCACAATTCATAAAATAAAACTTATAACTTGACGGTACACGGACAAAAATCCAATTGATAATGTTCTGTCAAGTGTTATATTATTTAGGCGTGATTTTCCTTCCTCGTCGTTCGTACATACGTATCTGTCGGGCTTTATCTGACGTGAAATGTTGGAATTGTTTATCGTTCTTTCACCTTAAACGAACGTAAAAAATGCTCGTTGTGCTGACGCCCTTTTTTGGTGTGCAAAAATTTACTTCCCTTTTTTTATATCAATTTTTTTTGGAAAATTTATAATTGTGTTTACTTTCACAGTGATTATTCCACTTGTCACTTCGTACAATTAAATTACAACCTAATTCTTTACAGCGAAACTTACGTAAAATATTTTTCGGCATTTTTAATTAATACAAGATTAAATTATAAAAATGAATTAGCAAACTGCAAAATACAAGTATGAAGTTATGAACAAATTTTCAAAGTGAAAATTGATTATAGAACATTGGTGAAAATTTGAAATGTGTAACGTTGCTTTCTTCATGGCTGTTTGCTGACCATTTATTTCTGGTACAATTGGAATTAAAATTTTTCAAGTGCAGGTGCAGGATGTTTATTGTAGAGTATATCAAGGAGTTCGTAACTGTAGCCATTAGGGCATGCGTCATTTCGGACAAGGCAACTATTTCTCCGTTGGATAATAAAAATGGCATATTGTTCAAAAAATTATCTTCGACAACATAGCATTTTCGTTAAAAATTATGGAGGATTGAGATAGCGCCCTGTACGCTGTATATGGATTGGAAGGGAAAGGGAGGGTAAAGATGCACGTGCAAATCTACTTTTTCCTCTCACTTCTAATCACTGACGTGAATGGAATACAAAAGTAATAACATGAAAATCCTGAAAAGTCAATAAAAGTCCTGATTTTTGATGAAGACTGAAATTGTTAATTTTTCTAGTTTACCTATTATTTATTTTACAGTAGGGGAAAAATAATGTGAAATGTAATGACTTAAATTCTCTCCACTTTTTTTTTCTGCTTCAATTAGGTACACAATTTTCTTCTCAACTGGTCTTTTAGTAGCCTTTTTTTCCTGTGAAAGTCAGCGACGGTTGTTGAAATCATACAAATATTTTTGACCTGCCAAAAAATTTTCCTTACGTACGGGAGGGGTGGGGGTGTCTCAAGTTGACTTGGGGGGGTCACTCCTCGTAAGCGTTGGGGGATCACAGCACCCCTGAGTGAAACACTTGGAGAACTTTACGTTAATAGAAATTAGATGGGTAAAATAAAATCCTAAAGGTTGATACTTAGTCTCAACCTTTAACTACCAACACCTGTTCCAAAACAGCTTACTTCATTATTAATTATGCGACAAAAATGAATTCATTATGTTGCGAGTACGTATAATTTATTCAATAATACGTAACACATAACACAAGAATTAACAGTACTCGACTCACGTCGATAAAAGTAAATAACTAATTGAAAGAAAAAAAAATTAACACAATAATATGACGGAATAAATATTTGAAATATATAGTCCACATCCTTGTTTTTGTCCGCTTTGTATTTTCTGTAGGACTATGGAATGGACATAAACTAGTTGTCGACTGGAGACTTATCATATATATTTGAACGATCCATCGTCAATAATTAGCATCTACTAATGGTTCCATTCCGCTTTTTACAACATCAGCTCAGCCTTCATCAGGCTTTTTATCGATCACTGTAAATCACATCCAAATGGAGTGACATATTGGATTGATCCACCGTAAATTCGACTGGAATACTCAATTCCTGAATCAACGTAATCTTTGGTTTGAATTTATTTTATCTGCGAGTCGAAAGTATATTCTCATCCATGGAATTTATGATATGGCCTCTACCACTGTCACACTTTACTTGACGCGTAATTTTCTTAGTCTATCTCGATCAAAATTTTTAATCGATGACAAAAGGAGATCTCTGGGATCTAAATTAGTTGTAGAACACGAACGTTTCGAGTTTAAATTACGATTAACTGGCTTAAGAGCTGGCTTAAGAAAATTTGGTGGGACTGGTAAAATTGGTGCAAAAGAATTTTCACTGTTTCTCTGTCTTTTCGCAAATGAGTCAATTTTTTGAGCATCGCCATTGCTACAGATGCTGGTTTTGTCACTGCTGTTGATTTTTATGTCATCATCGTAGTCATAAGTACTGCAGTTAACACTTACACCTTTAGTGGCGGGACATGCGTAGGAAGAGCCACTGTATTCTGGAAGAAAAAAATGCTTTACATTAGCTTGGATGCGACGATTGAATAGAAGATTTATTTATAGCGTTTTTGGGCTAAGGCAATATGCTTATTAATCAATTAATTTTTTTGATGGACCATATTCTCATATTTTATGCTAGCATGCGAACTGAATTATTTCAAAAAAGGGCTCGAATAAAATCGATTATCCAATCACGCATATGAGAATAATATACATCTGCTAAAAACGCTTTTTTATAACATTCGAACCGTTACAGAACTGCATGAGGGTAAGTGCCAGATTTACGAAAAATGAGTGAATGAGTGAAATATATTTGTATGGACCCCCTGCATCGACGTGCAAAAGAATTTGTCTCAACTCATCCGAAAAGGCCAATTTTTAGTCGATGGAAAGTAGAGGGACATTCTGTCGAAAAAATGCCTCGTGAAAAAGATTTTTTTTGGCTCCTGTAAAATTACGTTTTTGGCGCTTAGCCCATCAGGTTCTGTAGCGGTTCATCTTTATAAATGGAGTTATTGTTTTTCTCAAGTGTTATCAACCTTGGTGTATTTTCAGTCACTATCAACCTAACAGACTTGAAATTTCCCTTGTTTCCTTCAAAAAGATGAATACCTACGTCAAATTCAGATTTCCAGCAAATTGACTGGCGAGCATTATACGAGCAATCAGTTAACTTAAAATTTTTGTTGGAATTGAATATAATAATGAATAATTTTTTAATTTTTTTGAAACCTTGATTTGATAAGCTTGATGAAGATACGAATTGAATACCTACGTATGAATATCAAGAAATTCACCTTTTTTCTGGGAACATTTCTCTTTCGAAGCCAATTTGTTCTTGTATTCTTTGAAGGTAAAATTGGAAATGCGACCGCTTATAGCATTTTCACCAGTAGTCGCCCCATTATTATCCGATGACCACAATTTAGAAGCTGACAATGACGCACTGCTCTGTTTGTTTGAGAAGACGGGAGATAGTTTCTGTTCAGAAACCATGACAATGGTTGAGGATTTACGTTTCGGATGATCATTTTCATTGACAGTTACACGAGGAGGCGTGAAAGGCTTTTTGAATTCGACAGCTGTTACAACAGGTACTCGTGATTGGTCATTGACCTTACTGGTGGAGACACACGATTGACCTGAACCGCCAAATACGTAATCATGATCTGTTTTTATGCTGACTTGGCGACGAGGACGTTCATTCCACGATTGCAAGTTTACTGAAGGGGTCTGTCCATTGTAAGACTTAATTTTTGATTCAACCGAATTGTGACCTTTTGTTCCATACACGTTTTCACAAGATCTGAAAATTACGAAAAGAAACTAAAGATCACAATGCAACTTTGCAAATATTTCTAGCCTTCCAAGATGTAAATGTAAGTCAAAATTAAAATTTTTGAGAAAGAATAGTTCAAATCTAGAAAATATTTTATGCAGTCCACAGTTTTTGGAATTTCAAGAATATTTTATAGTATTTCAAAATTCATCAAATTTTGAAACTACGTGTAGTTCTTAAAATACCGTAAGCAATATGGTATATTTTTCATAACTTGAAAATTTTCTATAGAAAATAATTCTGATTTGAATTATTATTTTCTGGCTTTCAAAATGTGTACTCTTCCCTTAAAATTTGGTTCTTGACATTTACACGTGAACAGCACCACGGAAGAAGAAGATAAATACACTTTTTTTCTAAAATATAAATTTTCCATGGCTTATTAATCAAATCCAGCTTATAGTAAAAAGAATACATACTCTAGAGACAGGGCACCTTGTCTACTTCCATGCTTATTTTTGTCTATTTGCGGTAAAATATTTTTCATAATCTGTGAAAAAATATAATAATGGAAAATGAATGAGAGAAAAAACTCGACTGAGGGGAGCGCATGAGACGAATATGTATGATTTTGCAATGAGAAGAGAGCAATAGATACCAAAAAAAAAAACGTATACCTATACTCCTATGTTTCGACATTAATATGGGTACCAATACCCTACCTAAATCTGATGAATTCAGGTGAAAATATTGTTTCTGTTTGAATCATTAACTATAATTGTGAAGAAATGTAGAACTGATAATTTCATGTCTTATTTCAGTTTAAATGAACAAAAATTTAAAGGACGAGTCGATATATAGCTCGAGCAGTTTTCATTCTATAGTCTGTTCCAAAAAAGAAACATGAACATGTGATGAATACTCATAGCTATTTTTGAAAAAGCTATCGAAGAATTTGATCTTGCATTATCGAATTTTGTTTTTGACCACAGAGAATATAGATAAGTACTAGAGACGTATAAATTAGGAATATACCTGCAACGACTGCAACTGCGAGCCAGACTCATCGTGACAAATATTAGATTTTTCTTCCTGCTGACATAAAAAGCGAATTCTGCTACTTGGTTCTATGATTTCATTTTCATCTTTATCGATAACTGCAAGAGAGACAGATTTTTTGCTTAAGTAACCAGGGTATAAAAATAATGACTTGAACAATCTAACTAGATGAATTTAAATTTAAATAACCTCTGGTCACCGTCTCGCTATAATCGTCAGACATCCGAATCATGGAAGAATTGGTGCTTGGTAATGACTGCGACCTCAGTTTATTCTGTTTCCAAAGGTCGACTTTTGTCAACGTATCTGATTCATCGTCTACATCCTCTAGTTTTACATCGAGTTTGCCGAATTGATTGAATTTAGCAAAGTTACCACTCAGCAATGAAATATGCGACTTGGAACGTTTTATTTGCGAATTGGGTGTTCTGTCGATGGCATTGAACGAGCAATGACGGCCTAAATTATTTGCCGGGGATAATTTTTCTAAAGAGGCATCTTGTGAGACGAATGGACGATTATTTTTGGCTAGTTCTGTCGTTCTCCAAGTTTTCACTGATTCATCACGAAAAATTTCCGTTGGTTTAGAATTCTGGTAGGTACTAATAGTGAAATTTTGCAAAGTGCTGGCACGCCTTTGGATAGTCATAGGTTTCACCTCTTTGAAGGCGTTGCTCGTTTTGGTTTCGTGTACGGAGGGAATCGAGTCGTCTGAACCAAGACCTGAATCGTGGGTTGATGACGAATACTTTGTTTCCCATTTGTTACTAGTTACTGGCACTGATACGATTGGCGTCTGCTCTTGATCGTCTGCTAAATGTTTGCTTTCCTTTGGTTGTGGTAGGATCGGTGATATGAATTCCTGTTTCAGTCTTGGTTCCTCTCTGGAAGTTACACCTGCATTTGCTGTAAATTGAAAAAAATGTATATTATTGAATTGAAAATTTACTCCTCATTCCTAGCTCACATTCATTGTGAAAAAGTGATTCTCTACATTTAAAGGTTTCAAATACGTGGAGGCAAAATGAATAGAACATGGTAAATAATGCTCGTAAAATACGTATGCATTATTATTTTTCTGAAGGACTCGAAAAGCTGTAAAAAGACATTTGGATGCTGACCATTTTTCAATTTTTCAAAATATTATATATGCTGGGAAAATTATCCAAGATTTGTATCTTGATTCTAAGAACAAAAATTCTGCTACTGATATTCCCAAGTTCATTGCACTTATTTTTCCCAGCCAGAAATTTTTCCCAAAGAGTAGCAGCAATGAGTCAGAATTGATTTGAGAATCCATTTCAAAAAAAAAGAAAAAAAAGCCGCACCTATAGAGTTATGGTAAAGTTACTTTTGGTAAGCATTGAATTCGAGTTGAGAATTAGGTAGGTACGAGAAGTTATAGGATGGATTTTTGCTATTTTTACATAGAAAAATGAAATTCTGAATCATCATGTTTTCATACAAATTAACAATGCCCTAAGTGAATTTATGCATAGTATACTCGTATATCTTACTCAAAGTTACATCATCGAACTCAGTCACTTGCGGGCTATCGGTTGCGTCCCGAAATCCTTTAGGTGGTGAGGGAAGGGTATACTGCCAACTCTCCAAATCTTCATCACAAATTTCATCCTTTCTGGTGTCTACATTATTCTCTACCGATTCTGGGGGCGAAGATATGGTAGATGAAGGCGCACTCTCGTATCCTTTGGTAGCATCACGAAAAATTCTATCAATTTCGTCGTCATCCATAATCAGTTCTTTATCTTTCGCTCCGACTAAATCAACATCAAATTTGAAAAAGAAAGAGTATGAATATCTAATAATAAAATGTTGATATTAATCGAGTTGATTAAATAAGTAAATAATAAATATCATGGGAGCAGTGCATAATCAGGGAAGGTAACATTCTTTCACAAACAAGTAGCTAAACAAGGGTGGTGTGAGTGGTGTAATTATAAGTGATCAGCCTTGCGACCGAAAAGTACCTGGTTCAGGACTCGTCACTGCTACAACTTGACTCACCGCACCAACCCGTTTATGACCAACCACCCTATCATCCACCACATCTATTCTATCAAACCCCGAATGCTTAATTGCCTTACATGCTGTATAGCAGGTTAAAATAATTGGTATTTAAAAGAATAATCCAACAATGTTATGCGATACTTTCTCAATGAACAAAGGAACAATGCAAATTCTATAATAATGGCCAAAATGCTACATGCATATATGAGCTGTGATGCTTAATGTCAGCAAACTCTCACCTGACCAAAACGCGAAGATGATGAGTGATGACTTTTTCAATTAATGGAATTTGAAAAGCCCCACAGATTGCAAATCATGCTCGACATATCCCTATTCAAAACTAAATATGGGAAACATACTAAGTACCTACTTATTTACAGAAACTACTCGACTCTAATTTGCTAATAATTATGTACTATCTACCTAATCTAATGCGAACTAGTAACTTGAGTTTTTTTTTTTTCCCCGAGGATATGAAAGGTAGGTATGCATTTTAGTCAGTATTAGAAATCTCTGAAATTTTTGAAATAACTTTCGAGAAAAGTACTTATAGAAACTTGCAGTGCATGAAGAAAACAAAAATTACTCGAAAAAAATTTTGTGATGCCAAAAAACTCCCACATAATGCATTAAATGAGAAAAAAAAATAGAACCAAGATAGACCACATTTTCCCTCAAACCCAGCTGATGAAAATATAAATCATATTGGACCGAATGGAAAAATGAAGAGCTTAGAAGCATATGGGAGTTTGTGATATGCAAAATGTTTCTTTAATGCATAAAAATTGGTTCTTACCAATATCATCAATGAAAAACATTATTTCAATGCCCCTTTGTACAATATTAAGTAAAATGGAAGATTGAAAAGAGTCTAGTCCTACATACGAGTACTCGTACATTCAAAAATTAATACTCATTATTGAAGGGAAATGGTTTGAGAAGTACAGTCTTCAGTTCGGCCTTGTTTATTTAGTAGATAACAATACTACATTTTTTGTCTCAATTTGGGCTCCTCAACATGAAAAATTCAGGCTGGCCCTTTTTTGCTATAAAGACAGTCATTATTTTCATTCTCTTTCTCACTTTTCGTCAGCCCATTAATTTGGAATTGCGTAAATTATGATACGAGCTATACAAGAAAACTAGAATAGGGACTATCAAGGCTTTTATGTAGAACAGTCTACTACTGGCAAACCACTACTGTTCAGCATAGAATGACATTCATCAACATCGAGCGTCGATGCGCTTGTTGCAGATCCATTATCGGAATCACTCGAGTTCAGTCGATCATCGCTATTGCCTAAATCATTTTGCGAGCATCCATTCATGGAGGAGTCCAAAGATGACTCTAAGCCACTCTGGTCACTTTGAACGTGACTGGCATTTTCACAAACTATCTCGATGACATTGGTTTCCGCCGAAGAAGGTGTACTTGGCAGAACTACCGGTTCAGTATGATCAAGAGTACTGACAGTGCTGCCTTTGTTGTTGATGCATTCTCCATCACTTGTAAAAGCCTGTTTTGTTGAGGAAACCGATTCGCCACTAGCGCCATAATGAGTGCCGTTAATTGCTCTCCACCGAGTCACATCACCCAACGAGTGACGTTTGTCAATAGGCGAATTCTTCGAGTCGAAGACGACGTGTCGTTTATTGTTGTCAAAAAAAAAGTTACACGGAATCTTCGAAAAAGTTAACGATCCTTCGGAATACTTGCGATGATCCACTGTTACATCGGCACCACTAAGCCTCGCTTCGATTTCAGATTTGCGACGTTGCACGTAACTCATTTCACTGCCAGGAACCGTAATGGCGGACATTCGCCATCCTTCTTGGTCAATGGGGCCGCAAGGCTTACTCTTGAAACGAAAATTACTGATTTCGCTGATAAGACGATCTCTTAAATCAGATCCACCGACTTTCCTGCCAGATCCATTGCTCAAGACGGTACTCTTGGGCAAAGGGACAGGAGGTGGTCGTGCTGTCAGTGGCTGAATTGGTGGTAAAAACGCAGACCAGGGAATGGTGGACGCTGAGCGTATTTTTTTGCGGCGACGCAACGTGCAGTCGCCAGCACTATTTTGTTCTGTCAGATGGTCGAATGAGTTACACTTAATGCTACCACTTGCGTAGCCGCTAATTGTATTACCTGGTAAGTGATCGGTGCAAAGGGATTGACTAGCGGTTACGTCTACATTTAGGATATGTGATTCGCTACATCTACGACTGTTTATGGAAGATGGTGAAGAGCACGTTTGAGGCGGCGGTGGCGGAGCATTGCGGGCAATTGGACTGTCTATGACGTATTTGGCACTAGACGAAGGAGCAGCGTCGTTTTTGGCGTTTTCTCTGCCCATCGAGGAGGTTTCGCCGCTGCATATGCCTGGCGTCTCCTCTTCTTCGAGCGATAGTAGCGACTTAGTCGATGAGAGCGGAGGCGGAGGTGCGGGAGCTTTTTTACGTTTACCTGCAAGCAGAGAATCGTATTTTTGTTATTATCGCTCGTCATCCTCCAGTTTATCGTTTCTCGATAGAAACATTGAAACAATAAAATGTGACACGAATCACAAAAATTCTGCTTGGGGAGAACTACAGAATACACGAGGATAAGTGTAAGTTTTTGAATGGCTGCTTGAAATTATTAGTTCTTATTTCAAGGGAACCCAATTGACCTTGCTTTTAAAAAGTCGACGATAGTTCAAAAACTGAGACCAACAAAAAGGAACCTTTTTCTCTGTACTTCAACAAACACAAGTTGAACTTCTAGTTTCAGAATACAACCATGTATACTTTTCTACCAGCAAATCCAGAAGTTAAAGGCCCCATACACTTTTTCACTTAATTCAACTAACTAATTTTTAAATTTTGAACATTCAGCAATTCTATAATTATGTTGAATTTCGAAACTAAATGTTGAGAACAATTTTTTTCTGGTGGCATTTGTCGAATTCGTATATTCTATAAACATCTCAAAACTTCAAGAAATGATTGTTGTTACTGAAGAAGAACTTTAGTATTTTTCTAAATCGAGTATTAATTGAGTAGTTCAGTCGCAAAACGCACTAAACGCCTCGAATATAATTTTGAGTAAAAACCTTGAAACTTGCTCTGCGACTAGTGGACCAATCTTTATGCTTGATTGCTTAAAATCTTCTCGTGAATGAGTTTAGTCTGAATTGAAGTGAACTTTTCCCCCCTCCACCCGAGGGTTCAATCCGGAAGCCATCAAAACCGCAGAGTCATGAATTTGTTGCGTTTTGCGACGAAACTCTCAAATTTTACTCCAAAAGGCAACTAATATAAACTAATTTGACGCACAATTCAATTGATTTCAAGTTTTCTGAGGTTAGCCAATATTTTTATTTTGTGATTGAATACCATAAATCTTGCACATTGTGCTGCAAAAAAAAAAAATCAAATTTGAAATTTTTGGAACAAAATCAGACATGTTTCAAAAAATCGGAGCAAATATAAACCACTTTTAGCCTTCTTTTGATTAGTAAATGATGTTAGCTAAAAATATATTATCAGATCCATACAACTATTCATTGAAATTTGAATTTCAAAGGCATCAAAATGGAAAACGGGAAATTCTAAAATTCAAAATTTTGAAACTTTCCACCTCACTATGAACAGAAGTTCATGAATTTTTAACCAAATTCATTGTTTGAAGAGTATTTTTGTTGCCCAAACACACACTTGATGGCATGACTGAGATTTATTATCCTCAAGAAAAAAATCAGCTTGATTTTGTTAGGAAAAAAACCCTGAAGATGGGTGGTTTCTTCTGAAATTATTTCTTTGCAAATGCATCCTCGGTTCCTACGTTCATATCATATTCTTACCTACAGGTCTATAAATAGAAAATATGCTACACATTCAAAAAAATATGAAATTTTGAGCTAACAATTTAGAACAAGCCGTAAAACATTCAACTAGCTCTGATTATCTACACCTAGAGAAAAAAAAAAAAAAAAGATGTTTTTTAGAATTAATGTTAATTTTAGAACGTTGTGTACCTACATGTACGTTAAAACATTCTATTCGAAAATCCTTTCATAATGGTTTTGGTACCAGATTCTTCTCGTTTCAGTTTTCACAAACTTGAGAAAAAAATTACAATTGACAGTCACGAGAATGGTGTACGTGATTTCACATCTAAACCATCTTATTTTCAAAGATTTAATTAACTTTCAAAACCCTTCGAAAATTATACAGTAATTTAGCTGGTTTACGAGACCGAGGAAATGATTTTAAAATTTAACTTTTTACCCGGAATGGTAGAAAGAGACGTAGAAGATGCAGAATATTGTTTTGGTTTCATGCCAGTGGATGGGAAATTTTTCGGGCACTTTCGATGATCGTCTACATTAGTTGCTAAATTCGATAGCGATCTGGATAAATTATTCCCAATTTTTGGGGAGCACTTCGCATTAGAAGACAGCCGCCGACAAACGTTGTTCGAATCAATATTATCTGGAAGCTTACTTCTTCTGGGTAACGATTCAGCAAGGCTGAAAAAAAATTTAATAGTTAAAGGTCTACTTTGAGACAAAATCAAACGATTCAACTCTAAGTGAAAAATGGGATGACTTCTTGGACTGAAGGAAACCGGACTCAAACTCTTACACACTTAGCAGTATTTTTTATTTCAAATAATTATAACACACCTCAATGAGGAATAAAAAGAGAAAGAAACAAGGACGAGGGGGTAATGGTCCATATTTATGTTGAATTGATTATTTCATGGGAAAGACATTTGTTAAAAGTCACTGGCAATCATTTGAAACATCAACAGCACTGGAGACCGGAAATTGGTCACACCATCAACATTGAGTACCATAAAACATACCTACCAGTTGCTGTTTGATTCAGGACTTTCACTGAGCACAGATGATTCGTGATAACCACTGCTGTCGCTACTATTACGCGAATGAAGTACAGTCAGCGATTCACACCCGCCATTGCTATCTCGTCCATTCTGTAAACATCAATGTATGTAAGATGAGAGCTTCAGTTTGATTTTCCTGCGTGAATGTCGTAATTGTTTTTTGAAAATGAATTGAGATTCCTGACTCGCTCTTTTGAGAAACACTGATACAAACAACTCCATCAATGGTGACTATAGGTCTACAGCATTGGTAAACTTCGAATTCTACATTAATCACGTTTTTACCTGAACTGTGGGTGGTTTAGGGGCTGGTCTCCTTTTTCGACACGGTTTATTTGAAGTAACGTTGGTTTGGGATGTAGTCGGCGAAGTAGACGACTCGTCAGAACGAACTGGACTCAGACTTCTACCCTCTAGACTACCGCTGCTAACACTACCATCGTACTGGAATGAAAACGACCAAAGAAAAGAATGTAGAATTTTTGTGGTTCTGCAAATATTTGGTCATTTAGGTACCGTACCTATTTGAGGAGTTCAGTCGCAAAACGCAACAAACCGCATTTTTAAAATTTGTGAGATGTTATTATTTCTTATAGGATTTGTAGCAGGGAATCGACTGGCATAATCATATTTTTAAGAAAGATTTTACTAAGAGCCATTCTAAGTCCTTGAAAATCCATTTTATCGTAAAATGCGACCAATCCATCTCTTAGGACATATTCTTCGAGTAAAATGAGTTTCTTCTTCTTTTGAGGATAAAAAACTTCATACCATGGTCGTGTCATCATGTGTAGGTGCTTGGGAAATACAAATACTCTTCAAACAACGAATTTAATTAATTCATCGACTTCTATTCATAGTAAGGTAATGAGTTTGAAAAATTTGAATTTTTCAAATACCCGCTTCTCCGTTTTGATGCCTTTGAAATTTCAATTTCAATGAATTTAAGCTTGTGTGGCTCTGATAATGTGTTCTTAACTTACATACTGTTATTAACCGATCAAAAAAATGGCTGAAAATGGTTTATATTTGCTCTGATTTTTTTTTTGCCGCAGAGTGTGTTAGATTCATGGTATTTAGTCATAAAATAAAAATATTCCAGATAACTTGAAATTTATTGAATTTTGTGTGAAATTAATTTGAATTTGTTACATTCTGTTGCAAAGCGCAACAAATTCACGTCTCTGCGGTTTTGATGCCCCTAGATTGACCTCTCGAGTTGAGGGGAAAAAAGATCTGAAATTCAGATTATACTCATTCATAGGAACATTTTGAGCCATCAAGCATGAAGACTGGTCCACTAGTTGCAGAGAAACAGTTTTTTGGCTTTTTCTCGAAATTATACATGCGTATTCATGGTGTTAGTTGCGTTTTGCGACTACACAATATGTGTAAACTTCTCATTTGTAGAAAACATGTCCTGAGAAGATTACTGAGAAGGGTTTCAAAATTTGGCGACATTTATCTCTGTTTAGTTTTTGCTATACCTCCTCCTATATTATAAATGCATGAAAATTTCACCAAAATGAATACTTACCTACTTTATTTCAAATCCTCCTTCACAATAATATGGTATTCAAAAGAAATGCAAATTAAATCAAAATCAAAATTTTGAGACCTTCTACTTTTCAAAATCAATTTTTTCTGAGAATATATTCTTCTACTAGTGAAAAATTCAAATGAACTGATACGATGACTTACCGAATGACTAGCATAATATTTATTACCACAGCGCTGATTCGCGTTATCTAAACGTTTCAATGCCATTATATCGACGCTGGATAATCCAACTTGAGGTCGATTACTTCTCGGCACCAAAGTAACTTTTTGTAATTTACATTCGAGAAGAGTGCTGTTTAAATTCAGTTCTTCATCTAAATTGTCTGCATTTCAAACCGGTAAAAAAAAATTAGTGTTTATCATTCAAAATGGTTGAAAACTGGGAAAAGATTTTTATAAATAATTTTAAAAACCGCCAAATTCAAATTATAAAAATCAAGAAGCTTGGAAAAAATTACGGGGACTAAGTGAAGCATATTATTCTAAAAATCACACACGATGTATTCACTTATTGATAATTTTTTGAAAAAATTGAAGGAGTTGAGAAACCGAGAGGAAGGATGGTTTTGACGAAATGCTGCAGCATTAGCTTTTCCATCAAAAAATCCAGAGTGAGGTGCATGGATAAGACTGTGGGAGGTTTATGCCTTCATGATAAGCTAATTCAATGGTTAGTCATATAACGATATATTTAAAGAAAATTTCAACCGTACCAATTCTAATAATATGATAAGAATAAAGATCGAAGAAGCGTTTGAAAACTTTTCTGTCTTCTGAAACAAATTTTTCCCCTTGAAAGAATTACGTACTTCATACTCGAATCAAATTAAAACACTAATAACCTATAACATTTTTGTGTAAAAAAACGTCACACCGCCAAAACCCAATCAGTTTGACAATAATTGTGTGATTTTCTTCAAGAAGGGCGTATCTCCTTGAAGAAATTCAAAAAAGTCATTCCATTATGCTTCCTCTTCCTGGCAGTAAAAAACATAACCTTCTATTTATCGGCATTGTGAAGATACTCGTATCAACAAAAAAAGTAGCCGAAATCTTCCTACTTAAGTAAATAATTGCATACAAATTTTCAAGAGGAGCCTATGAGAAGCTCAGAATTTGAACTAATGTCACATTTTCCAAAAATCACATTTTTTAATGGATTCTGATAGAGAATTTCATATTCTGAATGGTGGAAAACTTGGTTTTTCATTTAGCCACAAATTTCCCCTCAACAAATAGGAATGCAGTTGAAAATTACATCAGCACATTGTTATGGTCAGGGAAACTATCATGTTGTATTGCCAGTCATTTTTCATGTACAGTATTTGGCATTATTAACTTCCAAATTTTATGAAGCACTGGCATTAAAAGCGAGGAAGAACTGATTTTCTTGAAGAAAGGCGTATCTAGAATCTCCCTTCAGCCAAATATTTTGTATCTTTGCCCTTGCTAATTAATCCAGTGATTTATTTCAAATGCATTTTCTCGAAACTGATTTTTTAGACACGCCCTTCTTGAAAAAAAAACACTCAATTGTTCACTCTCTTAATGAGTCGGAAGTCTTTTCACAGGCGAAATGAACACTTTTTTTAACTTAGTTATTCCTATTTGTCTTCGATTAATTTACTCATTCTTCCACAAACTGGTCACCAAAAGTGCTCGTTTGGAAAAACGAAGGCAGCAGAAACGCTCTCTCACAAATGTGACTCGAGAATGGAACTTCTTTTATTCCGTCAACTTAGACTACTTTTGATTAAAGGAAAACTACAGGCGAATGCGTGTTGACGTACGCACTGACCGTCTTGCCGGAGCAACTTACACCCTTCAAACGAGTACTTTAGGTCACTATTTACGGATTCGCTAGCCATGGAAGAGATTGTGAGCGAACTCAAGCGGACAAATACAAATAATATTCGATCGTGATCTAATTTTTCCGTACCGTTTACTTCGCATTAAGACACAGCGTAACAATAAGAACGACCAATGGGTAGGAAAAAAAAATGGGGAAAAATTAGACCTCGTTCGCCTTTCCATTAGGTACAGCCTACATGTATATACAATGTCCAGACAAGCGAGAGCGACCAACTGAAGTAAGTGAAGACGTAATTGAGCCGTGATTTGAAATACGAAAAAGGAAAACAGTGAAAGAAGAAAAAAAAACCAAAGGTGTGGGCCTTCGTACAAGTTTTACGTACCTGGACGGACAAGACAGTATTTGGACGGATCCAGGTTTTTCTCATCGCAAACTTGACGAAAAATTTGTTCTAATCGCATGTTGTAGCTGACTCGACTGACGTATAATTGATTTCGTGGTAAATTAACCTGAAATAAAATGGTCGCACATGTTTCAAAGAAATTAAATTTCTAGTTGGACAGATGGGGGTTGCCACTGAATCTCAGCAAAACGTACTCTTATTTCCACAGTTATTTTAGAATACTTTCATTTCTGTTTCTCTTCTCATCTCGAAATAAATAATATAATAGACTGCGTGTTTAGTAAGGAATTACAAAGGGAGTTAGCGAAAATCTCTCTAACCTGTAGCCTGAAGGTTTGTTCAAACGGAGTATTCTGATAGACGGATTGAAATGGCGGCTGTTTTTTGGCATTTGTGCTCGCTGAACTCTTTTTAGGCACTATGTGAATACTCCACGCATCTAAGGCACCTGCAAAGCAACAATAAAAATTATTCAATTAGGTGTTGTAATTGAAGGTCGTTGATTTTACTTTGAAGCCCCTTTGTTAACTTAAGGCACCGATGAAGAACAAAATAAATATTTGAATATTAAGATTCTAAAAGTTATATAACTTTATGTATGTCAAATTCTAAGTATTACTCTCTTTGTCTCTTTCACAGTCTCTTTTCAACTCAGTGGCTGGATGGGGTTTAAATCTCGTACATTTGAATTTAGTACCCTCCAAATTGAAAGATAGGAACTATCTCCAGCTCTACTTATTCTACTCCAGTATGGTCCAAATAATGAGGGAAGTGAGAATACATTCGGCGGTTTACATGTAAAATTGTGTTTCACCCACTTGAGCTTGCAATACAATATAGCCCCGTAAATGAACATGTTCCATTCTAGCAGAAACTAATGTTGTTGCATCTATAATACCCAAAAGAAATTTGAAACTAATAAAAAATTGTATCGTACCACGTACACTAGCATACAAATACATTATATGGGCATTACATATATGGCAAAAAAAATACGAGGATTTCATTTTTCAAAATAAATTCAGTTCAAACCGATGTTGAATAATTACGCTGAGATGCGGTTACAAATAAAAGCAGGTGCTATGAGATCGATGCGGGCGAATCAAATTTTGAATACGAGCACCTTATATGGGCCCATTTATTGTAACAAATTCGACAGCGAGCGTGAAATATTATGGACAATGTAAGAGAAGAATGGACTGTGCCTCAGGCAGAGTGAGGATAGTAAGGTAGCGCAAAAGAATACGCGAAAGAAAGGCACGCCAAGCTCTTATCTACATTGAACGATCGGAGAAACCATCATCCGAACATTTTATATGCAGCAAGAAGGTCGTTTGCATTCGAATTAGGTGAAGTGCGGGGGGGGGGACAAGTATGAGACGACGAACGTAGCAAATGGAGGGCATTGTACCTGCTCTGCGAACGAAGACTATAAGAAGCGGAAGACAAATGCAATTTTTGTAAAATGTTCTGGTACCTGGTCAAACTCAAGTTTTCACTTCAGTTTGGCCGCATCGAAATCGATGTGAATGTGAAGTCAGGAAAACTAAATCCAACGATCAGTATAAATAAGTCGGGTAAAACGTGAAGGTTTTAATCGTAACAAGCCCATAGCTGGGGAGAAAGACTTTTCTTGAGAATTATTTTACTGCACTATTTTAACTAAGGAAGATTCGTGTAATGGTCAGCAATTTTCCAGAACAAATGAAATTATGTATCATGTTTCTTGATTTTCATGTAGCACGTACAGGTCAAGACTATATGCTTCTAATTTCATAACTAATTTTTGAACTAATAATCCAATCGACCAAAAAATTAGTTCCCCTCGTAATTGAAGCGTAATATGTTTCAAACGACACAAATCTTATTCTTGGAATTTATTTTGAAAACCTAATTTTCTCTTGTACAGAACGATGATCAAGTACGAGAACTTGTTGGTTTCTTTTTGTACAGGTTAAGGGTGTCGTTTCGAAAATGCCTTCGTTTTCTCAAGAACATTGTTTCAAATTATTTATGTTTAATCTTTTAATCAAATGTAATGAATGAAGAATGAAATTTTGATAATATTTGCGAATCACTAATCCATCTTCAATGACGTCATTTAAAGAGCTATTTGGAAATTTAGCAATTGGTATTTGACATTTATTTCGAGCAAAAACAATGAGCATAATCTACCTGCTTGGTGAAGAAAATAATTCAATTCTATTATTTTTTCATAATTTTGTCATTCAAACACTTGTAAAATATTTTTTACCAGGAATCACAATTAAAACTGTGCGAAGGTGACAGTTTTCTGGTAAGAGCTCCTTCTGAAAAAAACAATTTAATATTTACGAACAATGACTTGAGAGCTTTTTTCCTCTCGAAAGAAAATAGTAAGTGAAAGAAAACCAATAAACATTCAGTCATAATAATATATCAACTAAAATCAATTTTATACAGTATAAGGAAAGATGAATTTCTTTGTGACGCCAATTATGAAACTTGAAATGTTACCCTAGTTCGAGGTACGAGTAGGTTTAAGAATTTTATTTGGAATTTTTTTTAGAATCGAAAGTTTTCCAATTGCAAGTTTAATTTTAAAAATTTTTTGGAAAGACAATCTAAGAGCACTGACTGCGACGTCACATAAAATTCATCTATTTCACAATAGCGAGAATTGGTTTGTGGTAGCTGAAGTGAGACATATAGACGTAGGTATCTGCTTCTCGCCACCCTCTGTGAAATATGGTATCAATAGATGTGTTATTGAGAGTAGTCTGTATGTTTTTATTACAATATTTCAGACCGAATTTCTTCTCTAGCCATTCTATCAGATCTTGTCCAAGTGACGAAACAAAGTTGATGTTGAAGTCACTGGCTAAAATGAGTGGTACCTCTGCTTTGTGACTTGAAAAATCTCATACACTTGATACATGTGGAGAGTGCACTGCGAGTATTTGACTTAGAAATAATATTTGACATCATTAAGGCTATTATTAGGTCTTTTATATGTTCGCAAATGAAATGTATAAGTATTTTCAGTATATTAATTTCATAGTTGAATATACACGAGTCGCCGGTAATAGAATGGGTCATTGATTGAACTGCTGCTGGAACATAAGTATGAAAATTCTGATCGTTTCTTATGAAAATTGCCACTCCACCAGCACGTTTTGGGTTGTCTCGCGAAACTAATTTAAAATTCTCGATAGTCGGAACATCTTCGTTGTTTTGTAGCCAAGTTTCTTTCAAAAGTGAAATTTTCGAATGATTTGTAATAGGGTCATTCATATTTTTTGCGTTGGCTCTATAAGACTGACAATTAGAAACTATAAACATGAGATCGTGCTCTGACGTAGCTGCGACAATATTCATTAGAACTTGATGCTTTTCTACTGTACAGAGATTGACCTTTCCCATAAAAACTTACTTCTTGTTACTACCTAACAGTCACAATGGCCATAGTCCGTCAATAAATTATTCTCATAAAAAAATCAAAGTTTATTTTCATAGCTGGTCTAACTCAGTTTCAAAATAAAAGAATTCCAAAGATACTCAATGACAGTATAGTGACATTGTGTACATTTACTCTGGTTCCATAAAAGAAAAAAAGGAGCTTCATAAGTATAATACATTAATGAATAAATTACGTAGTTTGATTTCAATACCTTCGCCTTTTGGACTTCGGTTTTAATAGAAAGAAAAAGGATGGAACTCACCTATAGGAGTGCTTGGCTGGTAGGGCAAAATTCCACGATCACCGTATGCGCGTATAGCATGCCCACCGGGAGAAATTTTATTAGCCGTCGTAATTTGTATGAGCAGATCCATCATTGGAGTACTATAACAAAAAGAAAATAAATAATTATACGTTGCTTTGTCATGATGAAATTGATTCTCAGTCTTGGTAGCTGCTATAGCTACAAAAGCAAATACTAAAAAGGAACCGTGCTTCTCGACAAGGTAAATCAAGGGAACGCAAGAATATTATTTTTCAAAATCGTAACACGCAGAAGCTATATTCTAATTCAATCAAATGAAAAAAAAAAAAAAAAAAAAAAAATCATGGTTCTTACCCCACCCCCCCCCCTCCAAACCGACAAACTTTGGAGGGGTCATCCTGAATAAATAATGAAAATGTGCCTTCTACTCTATTGGGATTTTAGATAAGCGATTAACGCTTAAATTCAATTTTCACTGAGTATTAGTTCTCGTATATCTTTCCAAAAGTCGATTTTGCAGAAAAAAAGAGTACCTAGCTAATGAAGAATATTATGTAAAATTGAATTTATTTTTTTTTTAAATCACTTAAATTTTTCTTATTTTTCACAGTTACGAAGTTACATTTTGTCTTGCCAAAATTGTCAAATAATCAATCATTCAATCAAGAAAAAAATCAACCTGCAATTGACATATTGTGTACCTTAATATACCCATGTGATCCAAACAAAGTCAATTTAATTTTGAAAATTACCATAAATCAAATGCTGAGTTTGAAGCAAGAAATTCACACTTGAATCTGTAAAATCATTTGCCTCATTTGACTGAACTGTTCAACTTTCACGCAATATGATTCACGTCATTGCCACTTCACACCCGATACGTGTACACACAAAATGGTGGTCATTAATGCAACCAAATGGCATTCAAGATACGAGTGTTTACTGAAAAGCGAGAAGATGCGATGTCGGTGACGAAATGAAAATAAGAGAAAAGTTTTGATAATTCGGCCAAAAGCGTCGTCGGTCAGAAGAAAAGAAGAATGGAGAGCTTCACCAGTTATTCCAATTTTATAATTAAAAAGTAATTAGGTTGACGACAATGACGACTAACCGTTGAAAAAAAAAAAAAAACAGATACCAGTAAAAAAACTGGATGAAGACTGTGCTGAGGCTCATGAAGATGGGGAGAGGGCGAGCAACTGTCGTACTTGGCACGTAACAATGTATCTAGCACGTCTTCAAGAACGCCTGCCTAAGTATTATTCCAGTAACGTAGCATAGAAAGTACAAGTACGACTATGACCAATTGTCTGCCTAAGTAGACGAAGAGGAAGTTATGATGCTTGAAATTCTTTTTAAAAAATTCTAGCGTCGCTTAAAAGCAGGTTTTCGATTCATTGTACAGGGGTATTATGAACTATAAAAAGTACAGACCTCAGGATTAGAGCCTACAAGAAGAGTGGTGCTCATAAGAAATACTATCAGCTATCAGCTCAATCGGTTCCATATTTTCACTATTAGAAGTTTTCAAAACCGAAATCCTAGTATCATAATTTGCTTAAAAAGGTATGAAAAGAGAAGGTCGAAAATACTGGCACAGATGACAGAGTGAATGGAAAAGACGGAAAAACAACTTCGTATGAAATGAAAAATTGAATTTGCTATATACATACTGATCTAAAAGTGAAAAATTAGGTATAATGGGCTATTACCTTCTTTCGACGCTCATCTTGATGTTGTGCCCATTGGGCAAGACGGCTAATAAGTCCATCGCGCCAGCCAGCATATCCGGTGGCGTATCTTCGGTAACCATCAGCGGGGGTGACATCGTCTACAAACATACCAAAAATGATATTGAATATTAATTAATTATAGAAATAACGCGTACAGATAATAATAACGCCCTCTAGTATAGAAGGAAATCGAATTTAAAAGCGAAAGTACCTAATAATCACTATATTATGCTAGAATGTAGCTTCAAAAACATCTGCAAAGTTGAAAATGTTTTCAAATTTTGAGATAAATATTTCCAAATATGCATTCAAGAGTATAAAAATATTTTACTGAATATTTCATCATTATAAAGATACAATCAGCAGTTTCTCAACAGAACAAACCCTTGAGGATGTATACATATGGGTGAACCCCGGAATGACACCTTTATCAGCACAACGAAAATATGTGAAAATCACAGGAAATCAAAGTTTTCAACGGACCAGAAATTCTTTTCCTCTGAAATTTAAAAATTTCACGAGTTGAAAAAAAAATAACAAGAAAAATTTTTTTTTACATGATAAGAATGTATGTATTGCACGCCAAAAAAAAACTTGACAAATAATATGATGAATGGGAAAAAAATTTATGAAACCGGCTATTCCTTCACGTCAAAAGAATCTTGAGCCACGGCACACTCACGTCAAAGTTCACATATAAAAAATATTTATTCACAATAATAAAAAAATTACTTGTTGCTTTTGATACCCAAAGTATACTTGCAGCTAGCATTTTTCAGGAAATATGGGCAAGTACAGTGGGAGTCTTTTATGTCATTTTTGTTGATGGTAATGGTCCACAAGCCATAGTTATATTTTTGAAAATTATCAAACGTTTCCTACTCTTCTTCCCTGGCTAAGAATGTGGAAAGCAGTTTTTCAGTCATTGGGTAAGTCATGGTCGATGAAGTTGTGAAAAACTGTGTGCAACCCTCAAATTTTTGTTTCAGTACTTTTTTGTTTTGAATTGCCCACTGATACGCCACAGTCCATTGTTTTAGGGCAATATCTGGATGTTAAGGGAAAGAAGTACAACTTGCTGTATCAGGATTTCTGGTTTAGGGCCATTTTACAAGAAAATCCACAACAATGTTGAGAAATTGCCCTACAGGCAACCTGAATATTTTTGTAGTTTTAAGTTTTAAATAGCCGGTCAGTTAATTTTTTCCTGTTCCCTCTTGAATTGTTTTCCCGTTATTTCAACCAAAACAGTCGTGCAACAGAAAACTGTGAAATCAAATAAATTTCCAGTGCAAAAGTATTTTTTTTGTCGTGCCATTAAATATTCCCCCTTTATTATTAGTACTTATCCAAAAATTTTGTCCAAAAAAAACAACAAAAAACAGTGAGGCTCAAAATTGTTTCATGCATTAGTAATCTGAGTAGAAACTGTTTTGTACCCCTCTTCTTGGATTCTCCTCCTCCTTTTGGCTCCTATAAATATGAATGGGGGTTTAATCATTTTCCTATATTTTTTTTCTTCCTTGAAAAATTTGTCTCAATATTTAGTTCTTCATTCATTCGCTTGAATTTATTTCAAGCATTCGAAAAATTACTCCCATCATAATTATCTTTCATTGATGCTGCATATTCAAATTATGAATTTTTTACATAATCACTTGAAACCATATTATCCTTGGAAAAATATTCGATATTATATTGGATATAGGAGAAAATAAAACTTATTTTTTTAACGAATGGAATTTTTTCTATGTGCTGGAAGAACTGGAAGGTCGACAGTGGTGTTTTGATAGTTTTATTTGGCCGCGTAGTTATAAGAGTACTGTAAATGAGGTTTACCTTTATTATAACATTATTTTGAAATTGCCATTGTCGATTGTTTTACGTGTTCGCGCGCCGTTAAGTTTATAAATAATGTGCCGAATTGAACGGCAAGAAATGAAGACGGAAAAACGTAGAAATATAAAAAAAAAAATAGAAACAATACGCTCTTTGCATGGCATTAGTTACAACGACCCTGTATAGTGCCACGTTGGAAAACCGCATTCGTTGGTATTTAATATTTTGTTGTGCCTAAATAGGTATGTAGGTACTCGTATTTGGTTTTGTATTGCGGTTTTATTTTGAAAAAATTCTTCATCGTTTCGTTTATTTCAATTTCATTATAACTTAGTATGCTTTCACCTGTTTGCAGAGAGCTGTTCGTTTACCTTACAACCACTTTTTTTTTTTTTCGTTTTATTTATTTAATTGAATTTTCAAACGAACAGTTGTAAATAAATAGAGAACGTCTATCGTCAATATTCATTATTTCTAGAAAAATAATAACGTTACTCCATTCCAAATAAGAAACGCTGATTTGCAACCCACAATGCCTGCACTGAGAGAAATTTCAATAGTACTTTTTTACAATTATCGAATAGGAAAACTGGGACACTTCGAAATTGTAGGAAGAATTGTTAATAAAAAATTGTAAATTATACGATCTTTATAGTACAGGTTACTATCATATAAGAATTTATAATTATAAACTAAAAGTGTTTGTTATCTCTATGATAAAAATTACTATACTAGATAGAAATAAGTTCCTACTACCCTTTTCTCGCTTGTCTTGGGCATGCGACAATCATTGCTAATTCTATCAACTTTTCCTCGCTGCTGCTGCAGTTGGGCTATATGTTCCCCCATGAGGTTCAGCACAAATCGTGTTGTCTCCTTAGACATCCTGAATCTAGCAATAAATTTGTCACCTCTCCATTTCTCATAATAGTTAACCCCTTTCCTAATTATCTTCGCTTGTCTTGGGCATGCAACGATCATTGCTAATTCTATCAACTCTTCCTCGCTGCTGCTGCAGCTGGGCTATATGTTCCCCCATCTGGTTCTGCACAAATCGTGTTGTCTCTTTAGACATCCTGAACCTAGCAATAAATTCGTCACCTCTCCATTTCTCATAATAGTTAACCCTTTTCCTAATTATCTTCGCTCGTCTTGGGCATGCAACGATCATTGCTAATTCTATCAACTCTTCCTCGCTGCTGCTGTCTTCATCGGACTACTCCATTTTATTAGCACGACAAATCAATTAATCAAATTACCTCACTATTTTCTCTCGTTTCGTCAGTAATTTATTTTCATTCTGTTATTGAGAACCCTGTACGTCGTATTTTTTTTCATTTGTATGTTGTTAACACAGCTTTGTCACCTCTCATTTAGTTAAACTCGCCTTAAGCCTCCATCGGCCTCGACTTGACTTGAACCGGGTTCAGTACTTGAAAAACCAGGTTTTACTCGATTATTCAAAGGACCAGGTGGCGTCATATTCGACGCCACAGGAATAACCTTCAAGGACCCGGTGGTGTCATAGTCTGGGTTTCTCAAAATATTGTTCCTTTGAGTAGTCCATCTCAAAGTTTTGAATGACGTCATATATGACGCCACCTAGTACTCCTAGTACATCTTAAGCCTCCCCTAACTTTTGATCTCGATGTGAACACCCTTTTTTTTCAAGTTGAACCTGGTTTATGTTTGAGCCCCACTTGAGCTCTGATTGTACACTCGAGTCTAAGTCTACGTAAGTCAATTAATGGCATCTTCCCTATTAAGTTTGTCGCCCTTGCAACAAACATATTCTTACAAGTCACAGAAATTTGTTGCAACTTAAGGGTAAAAATGTAAAAATTTGAAAAACGAGAAAAAAATAAGTAAAAATATTTTTAAAGTACTGTAAACACAACGGAAAATTCTTAGTTGCCACCACTGCCACAGTACCTACATTATGTACTTGTTTTTTTCTCCCATGCAGATATATATATATATAGTGGCGGAAAAAGTGAGGAGGAATGGGTGCGCAATAAACAATACGCAGGTTTCGTCTAATGTTTCTCATTTTAAACAATCATAAGAGTATAGGTAGGAACTGCGAGTCCGGATTTTGGGAGAACAATCTTGATAGTGGTAACAAATATTAACGTGTCTTGATTCTTGAAGAAGATTAAAATTATTGATTTTTTTCTTCATAGAAAAATGTATTTTTCCCGGGCGAAGAAAAGTAATTATTAGGAGTACTAAAAAAATGCAAAGTTGAAAAATAAATTTTTGCCCACACTTTCGGCAAGTCCAACATCATATGGGTAACCTTCTCTTTACACCTTCATGAAGTTGGGAAAAAGTCATGTCGTCGTGAAGACTCGTCGCTGTTTCTGATTGGATATCCAGAGTTTGCCTTTCCGAACGGTAACCGTCTGAATTAACGGATGATTATGTAACCACCGAGCTCTTAAGAGGAGAGGAATTCAATCTGGTAGGCTCTGGTAAACTGGCTTCTGCGCTCGCTTTATCATCAGTATAGACGCTCATATGAGCGCACGTACCGTTATGCTCGCCCATCAAGAATTACTGCGTCAAGGCTAAGGTAAATATGAGGATTTTTTTTTCGAGTACTCGTATGCGTCCTATCCATTTACCGCTAAGCGTGAAGAATGATGGACTGATTCGATGCGGTTCGATTCTGCCGTCGCTTGGGCGACAATAAACTCATGGAAAAGAGATGAGAACACTGGAACAATACATTCTCGCCACTCCTGCTCCCTCCTTTATCTATCCCGCAATCAGAGTGAATCGTCAATATCATGGTCATCTCTTCGCCGGCACGGCATCATTAAATTCATCCTCATCATCAATTTATTAGCCATTAACGATGCATTCCGGGTGTAGCATTTCGGCGAAGCTTCTAAAATTGGATAGCGTTCGGAAATAAGGTCACAAATTACTGAAATGTGACACGTACAAGGTGATTATGAGTGACCCTACTTGTTTTCAAAGATCATTGTTGATTTGGTATATAGGTATACTCTCAATTTATACTGAGAGAAATTTTTATTCTAAAATCCGAACTGTTGTAGACTACTAAGGTATAATTCCCAAATATTCGCAGTACTTATAGTGGTTGCTAAGCAATCATAAATGAAGAATCTTCATTCACCATTCCTTAGCAGCCAATGAAGACCTAACTTTCATACCTGCAACACGTCATAATAATTCATGCTCTCACCGCCAAGCCTTAGTACTATTCAGAGATTTTTTATGCTTTGCCTCCAGAATTTACTATTTTGTGGAGGAACTGAAGGTTACAGGGAAAACATCCTCTTTTGAGGCGTTTCAAGAGCTATTTTTGTAAGACTTTATTCAACTCGTGTACGGGTAATTCTATGCAAATGTGTTAAATTTGATGACTGGAAACTCATAATTTGAAAGTTACATTTCTTCAATTTCTTTTTCATGGGATTATGAGTATATATGTCCCTGATGTCTTTTTCACTATTTGGCTCAAGTCATTCCATTGGGGGAGGCGGGAGGGGTGTTTAAAAAATCTCTGTGCACTACGTAAGAACTTCCATCGTAGTGATTGCAAATAATGGATCACTACCTAAGAGTTTCCATTGTAGTAATGGCAAAATATTTATGCTCACTGATGTCTCTGAAAGGTAAGTAGCCTTTAAAATTGTTTACAAAGTTCAAAAGAAGTTCATCAACAGATGTTTCAAAGTGTGATACCTGTATTTTAGGAATCATATGTGAAAGTTTACGAAAACTATTCTACAGTGACTATTATTGCAAAGTCTCCCAAGAAAATCACAGGTATGTCAATCTGAATTATCTTATTAATTAAATATCTTAGGTAATGTAAGTAACTTTTTCAATTTCCTCAAAGAGTAGGTAGGAAACTTGAGAAAATTATAAACTATAAATCACACAACTTTGTTCGATGGCCTTAATTATTAGAAAACTTGATACCTAAAATTTCATAATCCAAATGTAACTTTTTTTTAATGGCCTCAACAATTAGGAAACTTAATATCAAATTTGAACAGTTGTATCACAAATGCGTAACTCAAATGATAATTTTTGTGTTATATAATAATATTAGTCTAATGGTAAATCACTTGGAATGACTAAGAAAGTAGACATATATCTAATTTAGAAATTACTTGAAAGTAGAATAGGATTTTTGATAAGAAGGAAAGAAAGCATATTTTATGAAAACCCCAGAGGGAGGTACGTAATACTCTACAATTCATCACAATGAATTGAAAACTTCATAGCTCTTTGAAAGAGTGTTGGTGGAGGAATAGAGCAGAGGATTTGAGTTTGGTTAACACCTGGATCTTCATCTTTGACCTGTGGAAATATACAGATGTAACCTGAATGCAACATTGTGCGTTTTGATCGGACAAATGTAATGAGAAATGTGTCAAGTGCGTATACGCACTGTTATTCCTCTCAAAAGCCACATCAACGTCTCTGCGCCACTTGTTATTATTTAAATTCGCTTATATAAATACCAGACAGTTGAAAATGGGTCTATGATCTGTGTAGGAACACCTCTTGTTAATCTAGTCCTTCATACTGCTAACCCAATCCCAAAAGCTGCCAAGTCCGAAAAATCGTATCATCCATTTGATCATGCGAAATGAACCAAAAAAAAAAAATAAAAAAAAATAAAAAAAATAGGTAACAATTTGTTTGGGACTTAACAAGGTTCAGACTTATGAGTCGGTCACATGGGCAAGAGAATTTAAGACTTTATTTCACGTTGCCTTCCTAGCCCGGAATATTGAAATTCTATTCTAAACGTGCGTTTTCGTCTATTTGCACACATGTGCACATTCTTGACGCGCTTCCAATTTTCATCGCATAAATCTGAATTTGTCTCTTAATGTGTGAGACAGTTGGAACGAGGTGACCGGTCACATGCTCGTCCTCCTTGACCATGGTCCTTAGGTCGTGTTATGATTCTAGCGTAACGGTAACTGGGCGCGATTCACTCACGACGATGTGGATGTCGTGAAATGCACTTTATGGCAGCGCCCTATCAGGTGGCGTTTTTTTTTGCTAATCTTGTGGAGTGGGACGTTGGTCGAAGGAAATACGCGGAGAAGAAATAGAAAAAAAAAAGCAAAGAAGTAAAGAAGTGCCGAATGAATGCGAGAATGTATGTGCGCTATCTTTTTCTGTGGTCGTAACTCGTAAGTGGGTTAATGGTCGTAAACGAGAATGGCAGTGGCTATTCGTAGCCACAGAACCACACAACCACCTGTTGCGATTCGAAAATCGAAACTGGAAACTGGTTGTGGTGGCTGGTGACTAGCAACCGATTTCCGGTGTCAGTCCTCCATTCGTTGGCTCTCCGGTTCTCCAGTCGATCTTTGGCTTATTCTCCAGTGTCTCTCATTATTTCTTCGGACGTTCTTTTCTTTCATTCTCGCTGATGTGGGCCTTAGTGCGGATACGTTCTCATTAAAGGTTGCCATACTTATGCGTACGTATTCGTAGCCCTTTAAAAAAAGTTTTAATACTTCGCAGAGGTTCTATTCCACAACGGCAATAAGAGAAAAGTGAGAATGAATGAGTAACATACTAACCTGTGAGTTAATTTTAGAAAAATTAAGACATTTATCGTAAGCAAAATAAACAGAGGCTAATATATTGGACGCTACATTTTTAATAATATGGAATTTACGTCTACAAAGTAAACGAGAAAACACGAGATATACGGCATCAGTGGTGCCTCTAAAATAAGTGCAAAAATCTTAAATTTCTATTTGGCTTTCAACAAGCCCTCTCAAATTAAATTTTAATTCTAACAAAAAAAATATAAGAATTATTATAAATTTTAACTTTCACGATGCTTAACAAACTTTACTTTACCAAGTGATTTGGTAAAAATATCGGTAACATTATTATTAGTATCAATCTTAACAACATTGATTACATTCTTCTTAATTAAATCTGTAATAAAATGAACAGAGACACGAATCTGCCTGGACTTCTTATTAAAATTACCAAACTTAGCAATGGATAAGGCACCTTTGTTATCTTCAAAAATATGAATCATACTCAAAGAAGGAACTGCTAGACCACGATCAATCAAAATTTGCTTAACCTAGAGCAGCTCATCAACACATTCTGAAAGAGCATAATACTCAGCAAAAGTAGACGACTTTGAGACAACCTTTTGCTTAGATGTTTTCGAAATCTACCAGATTTCCAAAAACAAAGATTACAAAACCTGTAGTAGTCCTGTTGAAATCTTAACCAAAACTCTAAGCGAGTGATTGTATCAGAATTCTTTATGGGTTAATACATATTATCATAGGCGCCTAAGTTTGAAAATCGTGTGTGTGGCAAGGCACAAAAATTTTTTCAATATTTTTCACAGCCCTCTCCCCCACCCCTTACTTTTCTCGCCCTTTCACCCATCATGCCCCCGCCCCTCCTACACCGGTATTGACATTTTTAGTCAAGTTTTAACTAAGAAAACTAGCTTCTTTATAATAAAATCAATCTTAATGTTAACTTATACCAAATGTATTTTTGCGTATAGAACTTTTCATCATGAAATTATTAACAATAGTTTTTAAATCTACGCTGTCTTATTTGAACCGATAAACATTCAAAATAGCTAAATCATTAGATTGGCCGATTTAATTGAAACAAACAAAAATCTGGTTGAGAATTGAAATGCGCACAAAATAACTTGAAGATTTTTTCAAAAATTCTTTAGGGGTGCTATAGGGAGATGTGAATCGTCTTACAACATGCGAGTCATTCAACAACATAATATATGTTGTAAAATGACTCATGTGCTGAAAAAAATTTTTAAGCAATTTTTTTACAGTTTGAGTTGAAAAACTGGTTCAATTCACGATTTTAAGTAGAAATTACAATTACATAATAATTTTCTGGACTGTGACGGAAAAAGTTACCATAATACGAGTATCGACTGTTGGTACAATAAAAACTAGTGTTCCTACTGGAAAAAAGTAGAAAGCCATTTATAAAAATGCAAATGTATTGAAAATTTTCATCAAATTAGGTAAAATAACGAACAGACTCCAACTTAATTCAAGTTTTGATAAAAATTAATAAAATCTTCACAGACTGAAAGCAATCTATTCTAACGTGATGTAGAGTTTGACATGATCAAAGGGGTAATTTTTTGTACCATCATATCTTCTTCAACTTCATCAACATCTGGCACAGTTGGAAAGGTAAAAATATCCGTGCGACTTGCCCTGCCTGGTTTCTACGGGCAACTAAACCTGTCGATTCGACTGCCATAAGGGTTGAAAATTGTGGAATTTTAACGCTACCACCCGGTACCCTTGGTATTTTGAAACCAGCGGTTCCGAATGGCGACGGTGGCGGCTGTGTTATTTGGTTGGCACTTTTTCGGGTGTCTTCTTGATGGGCGACACGTTGTTTGACCTGAGGTTATCTACCCAATCCATCGCCTCGCTGAGTGGGTCACTGCCAACTGCTTGGCTGAAGCTCGCACTTGGCGGCGACTCCATCGTAGGTGTTGAAAAGGTTTCCTCATAATACAGCAGTGTTTCCACCACTTGCTCGGGGCCTTACTCTTTCTCTTGGTCTAGAAATGCCGGAGAAGGTGAACGATCAGCACCAGCAGACAACATAATTTTCAGAGAAAATTTTATAAAGCTTGAAAACAAGGCAAAATGCGGGAAAATGAAATTTCTTCAATTTGTACCAACCTAACCAGGTTTTCGGTTGAGACACTATTTTTTACAATTTCACGGATAACTAAGAGTGGTAATTTCACTCCTAAAAATGGATGGCAAAGTAAACTGTAACACCGTTGTTTGCAAAATCAACGGACAGTTTCAAGTCGAAGAAGATGAGAATAAGTCGGAAAATATTAGGTCCACTTATCTTTGCAGCACATCCACGTAATATCCCACCAGATATCAGTCACTTAGCGTGAAATCACGAACAGTTCACACTTTTTGCAGATACGGCCTCTAGTTTCCCCCCCCCCCAAAAAAAAATATATATATGTATATATATATATAGCTTTCCAAATGACATCCTCTATAAAATATTGCATCAATATCGGTATTGTTCAAGGTTGTAGGAATATTCAAGTTATTCGAGTATTGTACTCGTAAATGAAAAGACTCTATGAGCCACAAAATGATTTCTTTGCCATGAGCAGAATCGAACTTTATATTAGAATCACCGGCCACTATCAAAGGTACAGTTCCCGAATGTGACAAACAACGAGTTTTAGCCGCAATTGATTGCGAGTATGATGTTTAATAATGTGCACCCCGAGTAATTTGTACAAAGCACTTGGACCTTAGAAGTACAAATTGTTGAGTATTTACTGGAATTGAAGAAAAAAAAAAAAAAAAAAAAAAAAAAACGAAGACAAAATAGAAATTAAATAATACCTATTGAAAAGTGAGTTTTCAATAAGTTAAATAACACCAGAGATTTTTAGATACAATTTTCCCAAAATTCTTTAAATCTGAAAATCAGTAACCTTTCATTTGGTTTTTGTCTTTCAAAGTCGCTTTCTAAATAACATGAAATCCGTCGATTAAGCGTCAAGATTATAAAATACACAATAAAGAAACCGAAACTTTAGGTCAACATTGAGCCTACAAAAACTAATAGCATCACCCTTTCATTTGAAGAATTAACGAGTTCTCGACCAATGAATCAACGACTATTGTGTATACCATCAACAAGTAAAAGTTCTTTCAAACTGGGAATCAATTTCTGAGACTAGTTTGGAATTTCGTATGAAAAATAAGGTATACCTATTAACTATACACTCAACAAATGATAATTAATAGAGAGCACGCGAATGAAGGAAGTAAAATCTGGCGATCGTGTGACAAAATAGGGGCTCGAATATCGCTCAATTGTACAGAGAAATGCACAAGAGCTTCCTGGAATATTGAAAAATGTGATACAATATCATTTTACCGTTTTAACTTACGCGCGTATCCCACGAAAGAGAGAAAAAAGTTGGTAGCCGCATTAGATAACAGAGCCACTAATTAGCCGACTAAAGACGTAACAGGCTGGAAGGGAACGAGAGTAGTTGTGTGAGGTGGAAAACAAAAGGAGGAAATACAACTGCCTAACTGAGACTTTCGAAGAGAGCTCCAGCTGGTGATTCTGTATGGGAACAATTCGATGAACGATGAAAAATTGTATATTTTCTGAAGTCGTTTTAAAAATAAAATCCAGCATAGCAATAGTGCCACAAGAGAAGAGAGTTTTTGAAATCGCCTTAGATAAGCGTCATATTCTGATACTCTTATCCCTGAACTTCAATTAAAAACTCCACCTACTCGCTGACTATGGTACATAAACAGCTATACTCTATATAGATTTTAGACCTGTGAAATCAAAATTATATCACCAGAGGCGGATCTGTCTGAAAAGTCATTTTTAAGCCAGTTTTCAAAATGTAGGTAATTTCAGGCAATAACCAATTGAAAAATACGCATCAAATAATCAATTCTTTTCCAGCACAGGCATTCTAAATGGAAAACAAGTACTTACTCGTTATTTTCATATCGACCCGCATGTATACTCGTAGAAGAGCCACGTAATTACAAAACGGGTGGATGGAGGAACAAGGTGGTGATGCAAATTAAATTAGCTTTAATATTCTACTTTTATTTGGCTTCGATGAACGCCAAATGACGTATGAAGATTACGAGAGACGTATAGCAGAAGCTATACTGCAGGTATTATGTAATTTATACTCGATTCTAATATAGCCAACCGACATAGCGTGGCATATTCGACTCGTTTTTACTCGTTAGCACTAGACTTGGTAGTCGGCCTACAACGTTGAGAGCGAGCCACAGCACTTGTGGACCAACCTGCTATCAATAACCGAGCAAAAACCGGTAAAAGGCTCAAAAACGTCCACAGCTTTTGCATAACTTCCGACACATTCGATGACTTGTTTGATTACCAAACACAGCCATAATGGAACACCACACGTTAAACCAGTTTTTCCAACTCATCTGCATAAATGCGAACGAAAATGTTAAGATTTTTAACCGATAACCATATCGACAAATGAGCTGACAAAATCTACTTTGGATAAGAATCATAATTTCTAATTAACCAACAATGGTGACACGAGCTATATGAGAACAAAAATCAAATGATATGAATGTAGCCTACATCGGTTAAAAATTAATTGGCGAAAATTTATCATTTTAATGTTCATCCAATATACACTGAAATTAAGTTCGTTTGGTAGTTATTTTTACTTTTTTTATGAGAAAATTATGACAATTGGAGATTTATTGTAGAAATTCCCAAAAAAATAATGAAATATAGGTACCATTTAAGATTAATATATACCATCTAAAACGGTAGAAAGTACTACAATTGCTATGAATTTATTTATTTATTTTATATTATTGTCTTCTCCTATTGCCAAAACTGTTCAAAAGGGGACAAAGTATAGTGCATTACAAAAAAAAACTTATTCCATTAATGATTAAAGGCAAACTTCATTAAAAAAAATTAGGGACACATTTTGGGCATAGGGTGAAGATCTCTACCAACGATTGGGCATATGCAAGGGACTGGGAAAATAATGAGAGATAATCCAGCTGAATGAAATTTAAATCATCACTGTTTTCTGACGAAAAGTAGTAAAAATTAGGCTACTATTCATTTTTCTCAGTGTAAGGTTGTCAAAAAAATTCATTTCGGATTAACTACTAACTTTGATAAAATCACATAGGTACTTATATGTATAGAAATTATCTTTCCAAGCTACTCTCTGTGCTTCGAAAAGTACCTATAGGTATAAGAGAACAAATAATTTCATATTTTCTTTGAATGAATTTCACCTTGAAACTAATACGCATAGACTTATTTCAATTGGCTCCATAGTATAAATCACTTGGAGCTAATTTCCATACATTAGTTTCTTCAAAATAATGTTGATCGTGTCCATTCGTCCTCTGTTGGCCAGAGGAAATGACTTACATTTTTGAAAGTAGGTCTACGTGTTCCGTCCTGTAGGGCATAAACGGGTTTATAATAACATAATTCGACATTATTACATTAGATATACATTCTCTTCCCTTGTAAGAAAATTTCGTCAAATGGAAAAGTGATCTCACACACGTAAATGAATTATTATTCGCGTGTCTGTGAAATTTAAGCATAAAAAATCATTTAAAAAACAGAGAAAGTTTAGTGAGTAAGAGTTTTTAAAAAAGGTCACTTTGGTTGATCTTGAAAGAAAAAGTCCACATTGACAGTTGAATCGCAACTATAACAAACTTATTAAAAAAACAATGAGAATAAAAAACCTAATAAGAACGAAAGTCACCCACATCAATTTGAAACTACGAGTATGATTTATCGGTTTTAAATAATGGATTTATTTCAAATATATCCACTTGAACCAAATTTTAATTTCACATTAGCTTATTTCATCATTTTTTTTATTTCATCGTATTTTTATCAGCCTCTTAAAATCTAGACGTACGTAAATGTGACCGCCAGTGTGACCACAAACAAACAAACAAACAAACAAACAATTCTCATTATTCTACGTCGCATATCCCTCTTGCGACTAGCAAGCAAAATTTTTATTAACTTAATATCTAATAGAGCGATTATTCTCTAGAAATTTCCGTAGTGTTACTTGCCTATATTTAAATTGATGTATCTATAGTGACATGGACCCGGAATATAACATCTCACTTGAAATAATATCTAATAAATGACCGGATATCATTATTTTCCCAGTTCTTAAAGTAATTACGGCGCTCATATTGTCAACCCCCAATCCTTATTCGAGCATTATCTTTGCATATAATAGAGTTTTCGCTCTCAGAAAAATCAAGTAATGAATCATAGACCTGACTTATCACTATTTTGTTGCGACATTCAAATCTTACAATGTACGTCGTGTTAGAAAGTATTACCCTATTTTGCCTTAATAATATAGTTAAATACTTAACTTTAAAGCCCAAACTTATTGATGAAGTTTGAATTAATTCATCATTTCTTAGAGTCGTTTGAATTAATTCATCATTTCTTAGAGTCATTGAACATACTAAAATTCTGGAATGAGCATAATTAATGCTATCCCTAATTGTAGTTAGGTTGCCGTTCAAGGTTACCCCATAAGGTAGGAGTTGCCTTTCATATATTATATTGTGAAGTAAATTCAAATACAGGGAGACAAATCCACGATCATACATGTCCAATATTACATTTTCGTGGTAAACGTACTCGTAATCTGTGTATTTCTTATATTTGACCACATTACCCGGTGTATTGAAATTTGAATATAAATTGATGACAATAATCGCTCCTCGCGATCTCCACTCACATAAAACCTTCTTAACATAAAAATTACTGAGGGTATTGCCAATTGCAAACAACGATATTACTATACTGGGATGACCAAAAGATTGCTATAATACATCTTCCTTTATTATAATTTTAGAAAAATAAAATCCACATTCGAATCTCAGATTTGATGATCCAAGTCTTTTTCAATCAACAATTGCTTTGATGTAGACTTTTTCAAATACAGTCAATCTAACTTATCAATAACTTGTTTCGGAGTTTCACAGTCTACCAATTTGTCAGGTTATATAGTAGAATACTATTGATAAGTTAGAAGTGAAAATACGTCCACTAAAATCGAGATATATGTACCTATGCTAAAATCCCGTGTCAAAATGAAAGACTAGCACAGATACTTCATATTTTGAACACTTTTAGAATAGTTTAAATTCACAATACAAATCATCTGATTGTAATTAAAATCATAATCCAGTCTATTGTCCTCGAATTTTTTGTCTCCGGAAATAAGAAATTCATGACGCCAACTTTGTCGTCGCATTCAGCATGCTTAATTCTTGTCATACATAATGCAGTATCAAATAATAAACCAAACTTGATTCCGTTTTGTATAATTTAATCCGCTGATGATTATATTTTTCAAAGTACCCAAGTCATGAATCGATATAGTTTTGCCAATTTTTCAGTTAGATCATCATATCTATTTATTATTGATCTGAAAAAAGTGTTTTAAAATAGAAAGTAAATAAATAAAATAAAAACTCTGAAACTGTATAACCAGAAAGTGAGGGGAAAGTGAATTGAAAAAAAGTTGGAACATTAGAAAATTTCGACGATAACACCTGGCAAGAAAACGACAGTAATTTTTTTGAACTTCCGATTAAGAGAAAAAAATTGACATTGATACGATATTTTTTTTTAAACTAAAAGCTTGCTAAAAAGAAAAAATGTATGAAAAAAAATTGAAGTTAGAAAAAAGTCAGTGAGTTTAATAGGAGCTTTGAAAAAATTCCATGAAAGCTAAACACGTGGTCTAAAATCCGATGGAGAGAATATAGATAGAAATTTTGAAATGAAGTATGTACTTATTCATATTAATTTTAAAGACGAGTTGTTAACATTTAGACTATCGAGTATTTCACAGAAGATCGACATTTTTTAACCAAATTACCATCGACACAAACTACCGGTACATTTCCATAAATTTATTCATTTTTTCAAATTAGCCACTCTACTTATTTTCAATTTGCTTATTCCCATTTCTCACTCTCATTATTTTCATTCTGCCACATTTGTCCTCGATCTAATTAAATATGGCGGGGGAAAGAGAGAATAAATTTGTTGTGCAATGAATTACACCGATTCGTCAAGAAGAACGAAAGAAAATTTTAATTTTCATCTAGACTATTATACTTTGAAAATAGAAATGTCAATCGACAAAGTGACTAACACTTCATTCACAATACTTTCAGTGAAATTTTCTTTTTTGAAAGGCATACCCATAGCCAGAACTAAGATGAAGTAAGAATGGTTAGGTATCTAAAGCAGGCAATTCCAAAGAATACCATGTCTCCAAGTTGAAAGAAGCGTTTATTTCTGCAATGAAAACTGAAGGTTCAAAATTTTAAGTTCTCAGCTCTTCATGTGATTTTCATAGAAAATTTAGAAATCACTAATAAACCGCCGCCTATGTTTTACTTTTAAGGCAATTATTCTTTGAAATTTAATCACTTGGAGCGGAGTTGAAAGAGGAAGGGAGATTTTAAGATGAAATTCAATTTGAAATGGCTTCTCTTTACGAACGTAACATACAACATGCTTAATAATGCCTTAAACGTTTAGAGTTATTAAAATAATTTGGGTAATGAAAAGTACCCTACCAAGTACTTACTATATCCTCAAAATTAATTCAACTTGATTATCCAATTTTTTGTTGCGAAAATATATGTATAAAGTGTAACATGTTTTATAAATCAGCATACTTCTTGAAAAGCACATATTATCAAGATTAGTGATATAATTATTTATTTTTTGCAACCTAAGTACTACACTTCATTTGCACTTCTCAAACTGATAACAAAACATTATCTATAACAAGCTTTACCGCAAGATGAAACCAGACAAAACGAGATTTCACTGAGGATAATTTTTGTTCTATTTCAGTATTATTTCTTGCCTGTTTAAAATGAGTAGGTACACCAACTCAGCCTAAAATGTCAATTCAAAAATAGAGAGATACTGTCAACTACAAATTACAATACCTTTGCTAGCTACTTCATATTTATTTATTGATCTTACAAGAACAAGAAACAGCCACTCTAAGGTTTATGTTTCATTAATAAAACAGAGATGGAAACTAGTGTTTGCAAAGAATGAATAAACAATAAAAATCAGTTTTATTACTGCATTAGAATTATTTGACAGACCAGCCATGCAGTGAAACCTTCTAGTATGTTTTCCTAATCGTGAAAAACTTGTCAACAAATTCACAATATTTGTATAACTACTAAACTACCTTCGTATCCATTAAGAGGTTACGTGACAGATAAGACCTGTATGACAATTAACGCAGTGACATTCACATTTAGATATGGCATCCTAATACAAGAATATACCGAATTAAATTGACAGCAAAATTTACCTATTATTGAGAGAATGGTTACAGCACTTTAATTAAATTCGAAAAATTTATTTCATATTGCAAAAAATTCGACAACTTAACGTTAACCCAACTTGAAATAAAAAAACAGTTCTCGAATAAAAACAGATGAAAAAAGAACATATATGGGCGTAATAGCTGTAGATTAGATAATAGTAGATATACTGCACATAAAGGTTCTTACACATCAAATAAATGAGAATTTCTTTAAGGGTGAGTGTAACGTTTCATAAATATTTAGTTTTCCAATTTTCTTATTTAAGCTATAGAACCGAATGACTTAAATGCCATTTTTACAAGAAAATACATATAGGGGGTGGAATATATTTGTTGGGACACCCCACATGGACTTGCAGAAGGATTTGTCTCAACTCACACCAAAACGCCGATTATCAGTCGATTGAAGATAGCGACATACTGTATGAATAAGCAGGTTTTCACTGGGAAACCTGCTAAAAATACTGCGCGATACAGTTGGCACCTATGTTGTTTCTGTAGCGGTTTATTTGTGTTATAGTGAAAGAACAATTTTGTAGACAATATTGGCACCATATTATGATACTGTTTTCCATTTTCGCATTCGCAGAATAATATAATAATGTATAAAAAGCAATCGAGTGGACGTCAAAGTGTTCTGCTAATTTATTTGTATTCTTAAATACTTCACTAAAATATCGATCACATTCCCATCAAAGTTTTATCGTTTTCGGCGAAAAACTGTTGACCATAAAACTGATAAGACAATTTTTTTTTGTAGTTCATTATTTTTGTGTCTCATAGCAAACTACAGTGATAAAGCTACTGACGTTACTGAATGCTTGAAAGAGGACACTATTTTGGTCAAAAATAATCTACTTCACCGTTTTTGATTATTTATACTTTCTCCTACAGAAAGATATACTTAATAATCGGTCATTGATTTATTCATTTTAGTGTCTTGAAATTATGATTTTGTAGGGGAACAAATTCTTGAAATCAAATTATTACTTGAAAAAAAAATTAAATACTCAACTGTTCAAAATAAAGCGAATTTCATATCAATATCATTTAGAAACTAAATGTATTCCAAAAAGATGCAGATTAAGCACATTATCAGGCTAGTACTTTCATTGGTGAGAATAATTAATCTTATAACTTGAGAGGGGTCCATAGCATCTGGGGGCCCAAAGATGAAATAAGCAAACTGTGCGAATGCAAAATCACACGAAGTAGACTTATAAATGGATGCTAATCTAAAATATAATGAAAACTCGATTAATGTTGTTTTTTTTTTTTGTAAATTTTGTAAGTGTAACTTTTTAACGGTGGGGAGCAGTGGGGAGGGGGGCTATAAGATGATGTGCCCCGAAGCCCATAAAACCTAAAGCCCTAATCCGGTGTTGCCCGTTATGGCTTTTTTAGAAACAACGTGATTTCAACGAGTCAGCAAATCCGATATACTGATCCCAGCGAGCTCAAATTACTTCCGAATTTATGACCAGGTAAAGACTTTTTCGTCAATACTAAGACTACACGAAACACCCAGTTGAATCCTACCAACGTATCATTTTACGAATTCGTTGAAGGCTACTCGCTTTTCAAGGTGCAAATCTACACAAACATTGTATACTCTCTACGAGAAACAGCAAATTATTATGTCGTCGTTGCGTCGTGCGCATTAAAATGCAAAAATGCAATTTACGCCACGAAGGCGAAATGCTCGTTTCACTATCAAATTTTCACTCGTCTTCTTCTTGTTCTTCTTTTAATATCTAGCCATTGCTGCTAAATTAACCTAATTAATCATTTCTGTAGCCGCCAAACGTTCACCTAAGGTCTGTGCAGGTATGTTGATGATGGTGGGTGCTCGCTAATTTGTTCAAATGTTGAGAAATAATTACCCTCAACGACTACAAAAATTTCTTCTTATTAAATAATACTTAATATGTTCCTAAGCAGTTATTATTCCTGAAGAATGAAAGTAGCGAAATTTTTGTCGCGTGTTCTCACCTTAAGTGGCAGAAGCAAATGAATTTACGCGCACTGGGCTTCATTTCTCATTTTACTCGTATATAGTAGTGGCAGACGGTAACGAAATTTGAAATTGCAATTTTGCATACAAAAAATTGATAAAATTTCTAAAACTGTTGAGGGTAGAAAATTGGTTATACGAAAAATATTTTCTGGTTGTATACCGAAAGGTAACAGGTCCTTTTCCAAGTGTCACAAACATTCTTGATGCTGGGGAGAAGTAGCAAAGAATCTAAAACAATTTTACAATAATTTTGATGAGTCGAAGTACGAGTAAATTGAAGTCTAAAAGTACTATTTTAATCCTGAAATTTCGATTGTGCATGACTGCGGACGGTATAAAAGGTCGTAAAATGTGGAAAATTAGATTTGTACGAAAAAAAAATACCGTTACTGCAATTAATTCGGACTAAAGTAACCTGCACGTTCCGAACATCGTGGGAATTTTTTTACTTCCTCGATTCTAAAGACGCCGACAACATCCTACTCGCTACAACTTTCAGTATAAACTCAGATAAATACGACAGCATCCACAAAATGGGTTTAGAAATAAGAAAAGAGATGTGTACGTGGAAGATACAGTAAATCTTTCTTGGCTAATCGTAGAACGAAATCTGTTGATGTGAAAATTTCTAATCCAAGATCCCTAGTGTTGGAAAAATCAACAAAATAATGCAGAGGGACAACTAGCAGGAGGTTAGGGCTGTATGCAAGAAAAGTATGAGTGCTACTAAAAGAATTGGAGAGAAGCTGAATCTACCAAAATATTTTCATCTCCTCTGTCATATCCGGATCTTTCAAACATAAGCCGCATACTCATGGCATTCAGCGAATTATGACTGTGTGGTTAGGTACCCACTTAATAACCGTAATTTCTGGTTTTATTCGTGACGAAATTGCCTCACACGAAAGGTACCTACACTCCAGAATGATCAACCAGGAGAGTATGGGGCTCAGGTATTTAGTCGGCCTCAGTCCCTATCGTTTCCGGTTGTACGCGACTCTACTCCATTTCTCTCTGTCTACACTCTACACCCCAGCTCGTCGTCGTCCATTAATTTGAAATCGACTCGCTTGAGAACCGCTACTTGCCCATCCATAGGTCCACTTCTTGTTTATCAGGCTAAATATTTCGCTTCGACTCGATCGCCGATGGTCGCGCGGCGCGAGATGACCTTAATCGAGGTCGAATATAAACATCGACCCAGTAAGGGTTTCTACATGGAAATATGACGAGAAATTGTTGCTTTTATCAAAACTTTTCATCACTTCATTCGGGGAAAGTAGGCCTTTTCTCGAGTCCTTTTCCTGGAGGATATTCTATATAATATGATTTTAAATGAGTTGGTACCTATAACGAGAAGTAATCAACTTCCAATATTCCTTGCATTCCACAAAATTTGTGTGAAAACATCAAAATAAGTAAATCTACACACATTTATTAAAGTTGGAAAATTGATAATTCATTTGCTTAAGCAAAAGAAAAACGTAAGTGTAAATGGCTTTTTCAAACGCCTGATGAGAAGTCGGTATTCAGAATAATGTCTACACTAGGAGAAATTTCAATCGTACTTTTCACTATTTTAGGATAGGAAAACTGGGACAATTCAAAATTGTAGCATAAATATACGTAGTTTGAAAAATAGTAAAATATAGATCTTTGCAGTACATTTTACCATATCATATAAGAATTTGTTATCACAGAATAATAATTCTTGTTACTTCGATGAGATAAATTCTTATACTACATAGTAATAAGTGCTACACTTTTCTCTCGGTGTTAACTATTTTTCTATATATAGTTCGAGTATAATAGACTTAACAGTACTTTTTATTAATAAAAATTTAAATGATGGCTGATATAATACTCCAAGGGGCCTTCGTTTTATTTGGAATTATCTCATGTATTTCATAATTTTCATAATACGAGAAAGAAAGGATTGAACTATCTACAAAAAATTATCTGAAACAATACAACTTTTTTTTTATCCTAGGTAAATAGTGTTTGCTGATATTAAATACCATAAGCTTCCAAATGATTTAGTCGCGATAAAGAAGGCACACGGAAGGGAAGGTATAAAAAAAAGAAGAAAAAGATGACACCGGATGATACGCGAATACCAACAATCGATTTGAGTACTTTGCAGCGATGTGGCCTCAAGATCAAAGGAGATAGCTGATGCGTTACGATTCGTAGACTACCATAATCGCTATTGTTTTTAGTTTCATTTAATGAACAGCGTGATTCTTACACGCGACTTAAACGTCCGCATAATTATGACGGATCGTCGAAGGTGATGATCTGGAGGATCTAGCGGTGTTGAACTGGCGAGATAATAGCATTGAGAATTGCGCTCTTTCTCATCCATATTTTACAACCACATCGGTGGAGCAGACCTCTGTTCGAAAAAAAACCTAACGACCCCGATGAAGGAAGGTATACAAGGAAATGGTAATTGATATTTCTTTGTCTTCATTATATAGAGCAGACCTTTGCAGAACCAACATCTAAAATATGCGTGAAAAGAAAGGAGGAAAAACTGGTTTCCACAAGGTTCTACCCTAGTGATAATCTTGTCAAAGATTTTTTCCTTGTTGTTTAGACTAGAGACAGAGGGTACCTTTGATTATTCATTGAAATATTAGCATAATTATGGGATTTACATTCATTCAAAAAGTATTGTAGATTCCACCTGATATATACATAGTGATTTTTGGGGGTATAAACACGCTGGTTTACCCCATTCAACAATATTTAAATAATTCCTTTGCCTTTAGATAAAAAGAAATTGTTGAAATTAATATTCTCTGATTGACAGAGGAGCTGTTCGGCTCCCACTTCGGCATCCAGGGAAAATTTCACCCAATTCCCAAATTCCCCCCTCCATATTTTGCTATAGAAAAAATAGTTCAACTTAGTGTAAGTTTATGACGTCTGCTCTGAAATCGCATGTCATACACTTATCAGACACCAGAATGGTAGCAGGGATGCGGAAGTTGGATCAATGCGACTTCCACTTCCAATTTCCAGTTGATTTGCCTTTCAACTTTTCTTCCAGCTTCCAGCATACTTTCACCAATGTTTTTTTTTCTTCGAAAATGACATGAAACTGATTAGAAGCGGGAAATCTTGCAGCTTTCAAAAGTTTTTCCAAAAATCGGAAAAACTTGGAGCCTCCTTTTCTAACCAAGGGTGGTGTAACAATATATTTCTGACGCACATAACTTGTTACACAGATTTTAGGAAGGAGCAAGGAAAATTCCTAGATAATGCTGACTATTTTTCATTATAATTATAAAGTTTTTACTGCTTCGGCTGGATGAAAAAATGAATTACCTATAATTTGTTTCGAATAAATCTAAATTTCATTTATTTTCTTCGAGGAGGTGACAAACTGGATTTTTTTGTAGAGAGCTAATTTGAGCTCCGGGGAACTGGGCCCATATGCCGCCACCCCTTCCCCGTAGCCCGAAGACCAAATATTATGATGTATAAAAATACATAATTTTGAAATTTTAAATGTATTACTGTATTACTTACCCGAAAAACACGCACGGTCTCTTATCTATTGAGACTGACAGACAAGCGAATGAAACAAAACACTATCAAAACTGTCTTCGTCGTTGTAACCGTTAACTGCTGATGTCGTCTTCGCCGCCATGAACTTGAAATTTACCAAGTTTTTCTTCGAACAATTTGCACGTCACAAACACCTCAACAGTCAAAAATTTGATAACGAATTAACCATTTATTCCACCATCACCGTCGATAACACAGCCTAAATAATTAAGCCACCGAAACTAACACTTACATCAGCTAGCCTACTCGTACAAATTATATCGAGTCGAAGCAACCCAAATTATAACATCGAAAGTATGCTATAACAATTTTAATTATTAGGACGAAAGAGCTTATGCGGTAAAACGCTTCGACGCTTCAGAACACGGGTACACGGCTGTGAATAAAAATAAAAATTCAAATTGTCGAACTTCAAAAATTCTTCTCGAAGAAACGGTTGAACTCGTAGTTGACATGCGCGCTCATGAACTGAACCGGCCAACGCATTTGCACTGTACCCAATGCAATACAAAGCAGAATTAAAATTTAAATCGAGATGAGAATGGAGAATCAACGCCGACGAGGTAACGTCGAAATTCAAAAAACCGTTTAATGCCTCAGCGTCGCTCTTGGGCGATGGGTTCTTCTCTCTCTCATATAAGCAGACAGGACAGTCAATACTCGACAGTTGGTTACCGTCGAACTGCTCCCTCCTCCTCCCAAAAAACTACCTGCCATCACACATGTTCGTCCACAGTCCCCACTCCCACCACCGAGTCGAAACGAGCACTGAAGAAGGCAGGAAAAATAAAAAAACAGCTGAAATATCCGAACCATAGACATGATAATTATTATACTAGATATCCGACTTGCCATTTACCCTGTACCATAGATGTATATTATAGTATGTTCCAGTAAGAGTTTCATGACGTCACCGTCAACGAATAAGAAGAAAGTATTTTTGATTTCAACCAATCGCTTTCTTTAGATTCCTGTGACGTCACGGTACTCTCAACTAACAATGAAACAGACCATAGTCATCGGTACTACTAATGTCCAACTTGGGTCAAATTCTTGTATCGGAACAAACGCAACTGCCTGTGGAGGGAAAAGTAAAAAAGTTTTCAAAGCTCAATTTGTAGCTCTAATTGTTGGTCATTTCGTAGCTCAGCTTATAGCTCCATTGGTAAGATTGATTTTACTTTATCCACTTGCAGAAGAGCTGCATGAGAGGATAATTTATTTGGCTGCATAAGTTGGAAGCAGCCGCAGACAGATCTTCGACTGCGTGCTCATGGAGAACTGTTTTTTTCTCTTTTTTAAAAACAAACATGGGCTCTTAAGTGTTTTTCACATAAGAAGGGAACAGAAACTGATTTTGAATCTGAATCATTGATATTGCAAAATAGCGACCATTCTTTTCTGCGTTCAAAATTTTGCTCAGGAAAACTGGAAATTATTCAATATACAATATTCAGAATATATTTGAATAATTACGAGGTTTTCACACAAAATATCATGCTAATTGTTACACATTTCATTAATTACCTGAAACAAATGCTTTCTGCTCTACTACATGAGTGGCACAAACGAGTTTTCATCTTAAAGGTCATACTTTACTAATGATTTAATTTTGGAAAGAATAATGATTCATAATTACAAAAAACATACACTTCAAGAATAATATTGACAAAAAGTTAACATACCTATTATTGTAAGTATATTATTAGATTTTTCAAAATTTATTGCAAGAATTACAAAAAGTAAAAATATCGCGATCAAGGAATGTGAGTGATGAGATGATAACATTGCCCATCTCAATTTTAGGTGTAAGTAGTGCATTTTTCTAACTCAACTCCTCGATGATTACCTCAACTTTTTTCAAAGTTTAACATTCCATCATTATACTGTATGGATACAGAAATTTTGTGTGGGAAAATGGGAAGTTGAACATCTAGTAGTGCTGATGTACATCTCTGCTATGCTATGTACAAAATTTTCATGCCGATACATGCGCAGCTGCATGTGGCGGGAAATGATTATTAAAATTTTACCCCTCTTATTTTTGATGACAGAGAAACGTGTTGAAGACTACCGCATCGTGCTCCCGGCCGTCTGAATACAACAATTTTAGAGAAGGTTCAGCTTTTTAGTATTTTCGTTCATGAAAATTTCGCCCATTTAGACAGCTACGCATTCTCCAGTTGGTTTTTGTGAAATTTATTATTTTAGACTAAGTTGGGCTTAGATCTCATTTTGGGTGAAATTCCCTCAATGTGTCCAAATATTTCTGAATTTTGACAAAATGTTGGGGTAAGTGTTCGTGCATCAGTTTTGACCAGTTTCATTGCCGATCATTGGTTTGCGTATTGAAGTGAGCTACTCTGAACCTATATTACATTGAAATGTCAAAATTATTGAAGTAGAAATATGAAACTCGGTAGGTATTTAAAAGCGCAACTATTTCAAAACAATTTTTGAAATCAATTGAACACTGATCGGTTGATCAGGCTAGTAATGCGCAACATTGAATAAAACAGAGAAAGGTATACGTGGCACTCTCTATTAGAGCGGTATTTGAAATAGGTACATAATTATTGAGAATACCGTAAGAGCGCGCATGGAATATCTTGAGACAGTTTGAGACAAAATACGTTGTTTCCTAATGTCAGCATGCATGTCATTTTAATATGTAACTAAAAATCAAAAGTGTACCTACTTGGGAACATTGTATAATTTTGCCCGACCCTTAGATTTGATTGTTCTACTCATACACTTTGCTATATTGAACAAAACCTCTTTTAAAAAGAAATGTGTCAAAAATTTGGAATCGATTATTTAGTACCTATATGCTAGAGATGATCATATAAGTAAAGCACTTTATTGCTGATCTTTCTTTCTGTTTCTTCGAATGAGTAGGAAATTGAAAAAAATACAATAAATAAAATTTCCAGATCACAGATAACAAAGAATAACTAAAGTAAATTTCACGTACCTTCGGCAAAAAATAATTGGATATTAACATGCTATAAAGGTCTAAGTTTGTACTTTTTAAACAGCAAATCACGTATAATATTCTGGTACATAATATATATATAAATACGTGTACCTATCATCTTTATTCGGCTTTTAAAGACTGTCGGATTTACGGCGAACTGATTATGCAGAAAGCAATACACTTATCAAAATTATTAAATTTCGGATTATCAGCACACATTTTTCAAAAAAAATGTTGATGATAAGTTGCAATTTGATGAAGGGCGAATAAGTTTGTCTGATGAAAATATGGAAGATATTACTCAAATAGATGTGTAAGATAAGAACTTATTAATAGGAAAAGCTTTATATAACTCTCTCTCTCCCCCCTCTCTTTTTCTCAATCAGCTTTTCTTCAATAAAATTTTGAAGTTGAATTATAGCTGAGAAAATATTTATTTTTAAAGCAAATAGGTAAAAGTTAATAAAAATACAAAAATAGATTCTTAAAAGTAATATAAGTAATTAAAATTCCCCTGTTTCATAATGGTAGGAACATTTCAACATTTCTGGAAAATAATGATCATTAGTTTTTTATTTTCAAATGAAATTCAAGAAAACAGATTTAGGGGTGAAACAAAAATTAGGTTTACATTTTCAACATATAACTCTTGTAACACCAGTTTTATAGTATTTGAATAGTTTTTTTTCTCCAAACGTGGAAAAATGACTCATTCCATCGAATCGAACATCTGGGACAGGCCTCTTAATTTTTTCGTTTTCAATCTTCTTTATACTCTGATTCGAGATTGAAGGCCGACCTCTGCTATTTTTATGCCCCAACGCTTCAGCTATATTCATTTTGAACTATTTCAAGCCTATTGACTTCTCTCTTGTACAACCATATTGACGGAGACATGAAGTAGCTGGGAAAAAATAACCATGTAATATTGATTGGTTTTGAATTTTGTTCAACAAAAACTTGAAAAAAACGTGTCATGTATAAAAAAATAGAAAATAAACAGCTGACAGTAAAAAACTAAACCTTGAAAAAACAGGTCATGTATCAAAAAATAAAAAATGAACAGCTAACAGTAAAAAACAAAAACTTCAAACGAAAAATTGGGTCATGTTATATCAAAAAATAGAAAATGAACAGCTGGCAGTAAAAAACATAAACCTAAAAATAAAAAAACAACATTAAGTCATGTATCAAAAAATAAAAACTGAACTACAAGCACCATAAAAGATCTAATCTATTTTTTTCAAACTATCGATGACACTTTCCAATGCTTTTGCTTGCAGTTGATTTGATTTTGCTATTTCTGCTTCTTCGATTTTTTTGCACTCAAACTATTCAATTTCTAACTTCAATTTCCTTTCATAGTAACTTTCTTTAATACTGGCTAGCTTTTGAAGTTGGGCGGCGATAGAGGGTTTCTTCTGTTAACCATCTCTTTTCAGTCTGAAAATCAAGAAGATTATAAAATTTGGAGAAAAGAAAAAAAAAATGTCAATGATAATTTTCCAGACATTTTGATATAGGGCAACTTAGTCCTTGATGATGTCAGTTTTTTCTTTTTCTGATTTGAGCGTGGAGGTTCTAAAACGTTTACTTTTTGGGAGACTTTCATCGCAGCAGGAGTAAAAGTCGTCGTCATCAGTAGTAGTGAAGGAACTCGTGTGATTGTGTGGTTTGTATACCGATTCACCAAAAGTTGGCAAAGGGTGGTCAAACATGTTAGCAGATACATCTACGGTTTTTTCTGACGATTCCCAAGTATACATAGGTTTTATTGATGGTTTTTCCAGCAGTATTTTGCTGAGTTCTCTGAAACATGAAATCATTAACAAATTATTTATTAAAAACAAATACTTGAATATTAATGGAGAAGTATATTACGTTTGAAATAAACAATTCATTCTGTTTCTTCCGGTTTTCCTATTATTATCCGTAACTTTCTTAAATTGGCGCTCGAGTTGAGTCCACTTATTTTCAACCTACAAATAAAAGTAGGTACAAATCAAGTGAGATGAAACTAGAATAAATAGTAGGTTCAAAATGTTTATTAAAACCCTTATATCTTATTTAATTCTCAGAAAATAAGCAATCTCGGTTTTGATTACTTTTTCTTTACGCTGATCAGTTGGATTGATGAATGTAAAAGCAAAAGACAAAATACAAAAGTGACATATCTTACTTGTTTTGATGTATAAGCATGGCCAGCTTCGACCAGCTGGTCCCTAATATATTCCCTCAGCTGAACCTTTTTTTTGAATTGCTTTGTGGATACAATTTTTGTGCAACTATCCCGATACAGTGTTACTAGTAGTTTGGTTGCATGGTCACTCCATCGGACCCTTTGGTCTGTTCCGATCTCTTCAATTAACTCGTCTTGCTACTCTAAAGAAAGAAAGAAAGAAAAAACAATTTGAGAAAGATATTAGCAATCTAAAATTTATGTTTCAGTTTATATACTGAGGTAGTACTGTGAAAGACTCAAGTCCGTTCCACAAAATCTCCTCATAGTCCTCACCATACATACACAATTAATGAATGAATATGAAATGAATATGAAAATGTGAAATGGGTATTTTGGGAATCCCGTGGATAGTGAAACTATGAGCTAAGAAATAACAAATTTCAAAATACTTGATTTCCACAAAAAAGTATTGATGAAAACAGTTTTACTTACTTGACTGATTTTCGTCAGTTTCCATTTCTGATGTGTAATTTCAGTTTCTCTGCCTGAAGGTAAATGCTAAAAACGAGGAGTGGTAGAATAGTAGTCTCTGATTTGATTATGAGCTGGCAGCTTCCTATAAATTTATAAGTGAATGTTGAAAACTACCGTAGATAAAATGCATGGTGGGCGATACACGAGGAGAGAGCTAGGAAATTTGTGCTACTCTCAATCGTTCTCAATGAACATAATCAACGTACTTATGTTCGTGCACATTCACTTTTCACAGTAGAAATGTATGCTACTTGTAAGGTACCATCATTTCATCGATGCTAAATTTTTTTTTCCGCCGGATTCCTGAGAAAAGAATGTCTTAAGTGTTTCTGAAAATTGCCGTACTTCATAATAAGGGTCAGTACCATCATCAGCAGTATACTGTCAGTCAAATGAAAAAATTTTTGCGATTTCTGAAATCTTTTAAGAGGCATAATATCTGCAATTTTTGAGAATCTCAATTCATTTGACCAATAATCTGTATAGGCAGGCATAGAAACAATTCCAGACAGAAGCAGAATAGCTATAAATTTTTTCATTTCCACCATGTTTGTATTCACAGAAATGGGTTATTTTTCGACTGAGTATAAATTGGTTTGCCCTACAAGCATTTCAAAAATTTGATCGGAAAAAAATCTTGAAAATATTGATACCTATGGACTTTTCATATGATCTGGTGCAGAAAATATCAAGTCTTCCAATTCAGGCCCATGGTTGAACTTCACTTTCTTCCAGCCCCAATTGACATGTGGAGGTGGTGGACGTTTCCTTTTCACAAGTTCTTTGGGGACCAAAGATTAAAATAAACTTCATTAAATCAAATAATAAAATAAACAAAAAAAAATTAGTTATGATTCGGACTTACCTAGTTTTTACTGGTGGGGTAACTACAGCAGACTCTTCAGGGACTTGAGGACTCTGATCTTAAGGGAAAATATTTTCAGGAATAAAATTTTTGGCTGCCAATAAAACATTCGTATTCTCATTTACCTCAGGTGGTGGACCCTCATCAACAAAATTCAAATCAGCACCAGAAGAACAACTCAAATTAGTAAAAAAATGCGTCTGGCTAAGGAGAATATTCAAAATCATTCATAGCACTGGCCAAATTTCGGTTTTCAAAGTTATATTCTTACTCTTCTGCTACAACATCGTCCCAAATATCCCTCGTTTCTTCAGTCTGCAAAGGGGCTTCTGAAGAGTCATCTCTATCGGATCCAAAAATTTCAGAATCTACATCTGATTCATCGCCTGAGTCTTCTTTAGGAGGTTTGCAAAGGGTTATAATTTTCTGAGCCCTTGCACGAAAAATATTGTTTAGCTTATTTGGCATCTAAATGCATAAGAGAAAAACGTAATTACTGGTGAGTGTAATGAGTTTTCAAAATCAGCCTAATATCTTTCGGAGGAAATGAGAATTTTATGGATAGAAAATAGAAGCAAAATATCAGGCATATATTTTATTCAAAATTTTCTCTAAAACAAGGCGTGTGCGGGCTCCTTATTGCTGTGACAAAATTCATTCAGCTGAACGAACGTTTGATTTACCCACAAATAAAATTCAGTATGATTTTGAACATAAACTAACTTTTATCAACATCATATAATTGACGACTATCCGAGTACTGGATATTATGCGATCCTTGCCCGTTAATTTCAGCCAGAATACCAGGAATTTCTTCATTACCGCCAGACAAACAGAATGCATCTAATCATTTGGCACCATTTTTATGAAGTCAAAGCCTGGTATTTGGCTGAGGTCGTATTTCCTAGTCCGAGAAAAAGTAATATGTTCCTAAATTCGGAAAAGAGGTAGGTACTCGTAGTTTGAATTTCATTAAGGTTTTTGTGTAACCCCGCGTGCTCGTGGCTAAAGTACAATAAAAGTGTGTACGCTACCCTACCGTATTTGTGTAACTCGAAGTTGAATGGACGGCGCATTCGCTTGACCAACCCGAGTTGAAAAAATTCATCGTCATTTTGAAAATTGTCGCACTTATTTGCGCTAATTTAAGAGTACAGTTTTTAGTAGTCAAAAATTGTTCGAGGTCTAAAACTGGATAGCAATTTTTTTTCAACACGGCTGGTTTTCAATGAGTAGTAGAGACTATAAATATTTCGAAAGTGACCATATATATTTCAAAATTGAAAAGATACGCGTAAAAGTAAAAAAAAATGGCGGGGTGTACGTTTGCCTTCGAGTACATAATAGTATACTTACAAAATTATACACTCTCGAAAAAAGTAAAAAAATGAACAAATTAAAATTACGAAGACGAATCCCGTACAAAACAAAGTTCGACGACGAATAAAACTTTTTTGAAAGAAATTTCAAATTAATCGAAAGTAAGATAGAGGGTGAGATTTTTTCAATAACCACTAACAAGCCAGCAAATCAGTCCATGAAACGCGACCTTACGACCAAAATTTCAATTTTTGATTTTACATTAATTTGTATCTGTTACAACTACAAAGCCATCCAGTAATAACACCGAGCTAATCAATCAGTTCAGCGTGGCGTGTCGAGTTGAGAAATCTTTTCCCGCATAAAATGATCAAACGCTACGGAAATATAATACAGTAACTGCAAGTCCTTCACAAAGGCGAACAGAAAGCTAAAAAAAAAGATTATGTGGACGTTGGTAAAATTTTCGAATGAAATTTGTTAAATTAAAAATACAAGCTCAATGTGGCGGTGGTTGCGCAACAGCAAATTGAGGTTCTTAGAAATCAAGGATGGAGAATGTGAGAGAAATTTTAAATAAAATACGGATATTTGAAGGAGTGTGAGTGGGAAATTGATACGGGTGAGAAGCAAATCTCGGGCGCATTTTTATAATGGTAAAATTTTCACTCGTGCCTCTTAAAAATCAAAGCTTGCGAATAATCAAAACTTTCACGCAGAAAAGGTAATAACTGATAGCCAAAATTAATGTTGAAAAGACTCGTCGTCGAACTTCCGGAGCGGGTACTTGAAATATTTGAAGATTATCGCAATGTGGCGTCGAGTTTCGTTTAAAATAGGAGTAGGTACTAAAATAGTTAAGTACAAAAATAAGAATCACACCTTTTTTTGTAACGAAAGAAAAATTAATAAAAATGGCATCATCACAATTGGTAATTAATCCGAATTAGAATTACGGTAAAATAGAATATTATAAGTAGTTTAGAAAAATGAAGCGGCTTAAATGCGACAGAGCACCGGATACATAATAAAATATAAAATAGGTATTAAAATAAGAGACATGCGAACATTTGGTAACCACGGCGAGTCGCAATGACTCATAAGGCAGCTGATGAAATATTTTTACGTCGATAACAACGAGTACCTGCTGCATTTACGGTCAATGGACAATATTTATTATACACAGGTACGAGTAGGTATCAAGATTTGTAGGAATGGAATAGAATTTGTTTTCGTCAAGTCTTGAAATTTGGTTTAATTTTAGCTAACGAAGTTACATTGTAGCTCTATCGTTCCAGCAAAGTCGTCGAGGACCTATGCGGCACAAAACAGAATGTGTAATACTCGATTATACGAGTAAAGTAGAATACTAATCAACAAATCTTTTCATTTGAACGGAGCCAAAAGTTTGTACCATGCGGGGGTTGAGGAAAACAATATTTGTCCAGTTTAAAGCGATTAAAAAGAAATTGTCAAAAATAAATTAGTAATACTTTTCGATAATCAATAATAGTAATAATAGTAATAATAATAATAATTATAATAATCTTTTGGAAGACGCAAAAGCTGTATGATGCTCCAATTAATCTATTTATTATAGCATTTAGAAATGAACAAGGATGACTATACAACGTGCAAGTATACTCTTTCAATCTTTGAACAGAAATTTGGAAATAACCAGTGGCGCCCATGGTGGGGTCCAAGTGGGGCAGCCGCCCCACTTGATTTGAGGTGGGTGGTCTGAAAGGAGTGAAGTAGGTAGGGAAAAATTGAGGAAAAATAGAATTTTTTCAAATATAATAATTTTCTTGCATTAAAGGTGAAATAAGGTATTGATTTTAGGTTTTTAAGTTAAAATTGGGTGGTTAGTTTGAGGTTTTGCCCCACTTTATTTAAAATAAGTGGGCGCCACTGGAAATAAGTAATCGAGAAAATGTGGCACTGACATAACGGAGTTCTACATAATATTTATCCCCATAAAAGGATCAAAGCTGCCACAAGTCAATTTGACTTGAACCACAGTTTGAGAGATTTTGTAAAAATTTTGTCGAAAGGAATCACTTGTCTAGTCCGCAAGTTTAAGACTACCAACGTGAAAGTGTAATTTGTAGGCACCAAAACTTCAAAATGGCTGAACGGTATATACTTGTAGTTGTTACCCATTTTGAAATCAAGCGTTCCATAGTTCTACACATCTTTTGAACCATAAGCTAGTCTTAAGTACTTATCAGTATAATAAGTATATGAAATGAAGATAGAGATCATTTTTCAACGTTTTTCAAGTTTCTACATTATAATAATTGTATGTAGGTAATTTCTTTCACGTCGCGTTGTAAATGAAACGCTCCAAAAGCAAGAACCAAAATAATTATGTATAGTTAATGGGAAAACCAATGCGACCTCAATAAAACTGGAATATTATTATTTTTTAAGTAAATAAATATATGTATAAATAAATAAAAAGGATAGAAAGTCAGAAACGGCGAATGTAACTTTGATAAAAACGTGAATTAAGAAAAATTAACGAACGAATAAGTAAGAAGAGAAAAATTGACCGGTTTTTTTTTTTAGGAAAGACCGAGTAAATGCCCGTAGCAAGAAGACACGCAAGAAATACGTCAGTCGAACGTACTTGCTGTTTCTTCTTTACTACCTTTAAACACTTACATTTTATCACATTTCAAAGGATGCTGAAGATAACCATCGCACGAGCAAGCGTTCAGAAGCGGCAGTTTTTCATTTCATTTTGTCAGTGGTTTCTGAGACCAAAATTGCTTTCCTTCTTGCTTCTTTCAGAATTAGTAATCGTGGTATTCTTCAATTTTTTTCTTCTCAAGATTACCACTAAGCGTCGGATCTGGTCTTCTGCGCTTGAAGAACCCAAGTTTCCACAGTAGTAATGTCAGCAGTATAAAGAGCAGAAGACCAATGACGATGGCGGCAATTATAATGTAAAACGGCACCGGTGCAGCTGGTCTTTGGTCTGGTGGCCTGACTGTAGCTCGTGTTTCAACCTGTGTAAGGTAAAGGTAAACATTTTCAATTTTTCCGGCTCAAAATATGAGAATTATTTTCGAGTAACATTGTAATTAGTAAATGTTGTAAAATCAACGCAACCGAGTTATTGAAACGACACGTTGAAAAGCTCGCAAGCTTGAGTATGGTTAGCCAAAAAAATTTAATTACGCATTCTGATAGGTACTAAATTTTATACACTTTACAACATGGCACACTCTATTTTTAATTTGGCGCTCCAATTTGCAGTCATCAATGTTCGCAGGACCTCTGCATTATATTCGACCAAATTTAGGATTTACCCCGGAATAAGGGGCAACAAAAACAAAAATGTTGACGTATCAAAAAATTTTTCACTCCTCGCACTGATAATTTGTAGAATTTTTGCGTTTTGCGAATAAACGATGGACATATGTGGGTGCGCCGCTGCTCCTCAGAATTCTTTTGTCTTAAATATTTTAATTAGAAGAGATCCGAGTTCTTTCAGGAGTACTTGTATTATCAAAACTATGTACTTACCTGATACTCGTTGGAAAAAATATTTTCCAATGAAACACTAGACTGAGCTATGCTCATTTTGGCACGAGAAGCAACTATTACATGGTCAACGTTGGCATAATCTTCAATTAGCGTGGCACGCCATAATCTGCAAAAACGTCAGTTGCAATTAAATCCAACTCGATTTTTGGCAGAAAGGAAGAATTATTATCATTATAAAGGTATCAACAAGAAATATATCTTCACCTGGCCTTGATCACAATATTTAAGAACTGTTTACTTCCGATGGAATCCAATGTACAGCGGATTTCAAAACACTTGGCCGTATGTAACAAACAATTCTGAAAAAGAAAAATTTGCCATCACTCCGTCTCGAAGAGATGGGTATGGAGAAAAAAAGATGAACAAAAACTAAACAACTGACCATTTTAACGACTTTGTACTTTTTGCCATCATTGTCTGTATATGTTTCTGGTATAACGGTCATTTCTACGTCCCGTCTTACTCGATTATACTGACCCTTGGACGACGAGGTTGATTTTTCAGAAGGCACGAATTTATCACCCGGAAAGAACAAAAACGAGTTGGTACTATTCGCTTCCAAACTTCTATCTTTCAGCTTGAGTGGATTTACAAAAGATGGAAGCACGTCGCATTTCCCAATTCCGCCAGAGCCTGTATCAATCGCATTCAAACTTGAGAAATTCAATTCTCGAATCTTGGTTTGGTTAGAATAAGAACTCGAATCAGATAAATAGTCCATTTAAAGGGAAAAGGTACCGGTCTCATGAGATTTTTGAGGGAAATGAAAACAGCATAACTAGTAACGTTACAACGTACTCGTATGTATACATATATGTACCCATCGAATTTGTTGTAGGTAATTGTAATGCAGCGCTACAGAGAAATAATTCATCATCTATCAAAACACCTTCTATAGAGGAAAATTTTCATTTTATCGAGTCAATTTGCAACAGGGACCAATCAGATGTTAAGCAAGAAATAACCCCAAGCCACGAACTCGACAATGTCAACAAATTTTTCACATTCTCAATGAAGATATGGAATTTGATTTTAATAGCATTTGCATTACCTTCGATTATAGGTCTCTCATCCAGGTAAAGTAACCATTTTCCTTGCTCCTTATTGTTGGCTACCTGGAATGGCCAATCAATTTTTACATTCACTCGTGGCACATGCCAAGGTCCGTTGTTTTGAATTGTGTACACGTGGGTTACTCGACTGCCAATTTCATCTTTGTATACAAATGCTGATTCACCTTTCGCATGTTCGTCGATGTCTTCGGGTAATTCGGATGGTTCGGAACGACTAGGTGAGTGAAAAACATGAAAATGTTTCTTCATGAAAAGCGATACTTCACTCTCGCATGCGATAGTAAATTTTTTTTTGTCTTGGTTCGAGACAAAAAAATAGAAAGAAAGGAGACAAGTATGAAACGGGCGTAACTATAGTTGATAAAAAATTAATCGCATATTAAACTCACCCACTGATCGAAAGAGTCATGTTAGCGATAACTTTGATACGTAATTTCAGTGGTTCGAGGTCTTTGTTTTCATCGTCGGATGTGGTGTTGGCTGAAATTTGAAAATCTAACCAAGACTGCGACTCGTTGACTTTTTGCATGTCCAATTCTAGAAATACGTTGGCTATTTCGTTCTCTTTCAGCGGGTTAGCAAGTTCGCATACAACAAAATTATTCCGAGCGCTGTAAATGTATTGTTTTTTCTGAAAATAATAAGAATGAGACTCAATTTCTATTTTTCGTCATTATATGAATTTTTTCCGTTAATTTTAACCATGTTTTGAAATGAACATAAAACGGATAAGTTGAGAAATTTTTTACAAAAATCACCTCGTTATGTGCGGATGTTATTCTTCCAAAATCGACCATTTCCGGCAATTTCACAAACAATTTTGTTTCGTAAGCTGATTCTTTCATATTGACAACGCTTACATTCAGTACCACTTTCATATCTTCTCCCAAAACCATTTGGTAGTGATGAGGTCTCTCACCTAGGATTGAAAATTTGCATCAATAGGGTGAAAAAGCGGGAAAAGAGAAATCATTATCCAGTCCATTTTGTTATGGGTAGTATTCATGGTCCTTTATAACATATCAAAAGTCTCCAAAAATCTGAGTGGCGGAACATCCCCTAATTGTGGAGTTTGTGCTCCCAAACCAGATTTTCTTGAATATAACCAGTTCTATGGCTCAAATCACTAAATTACCGATACAAAAAATGTTGAGCTTTTGATTTTCTACAAAAAAGGTCCTTATCAAAATTCATGTACAGTGCATATAATGGCTGTCTATTTTATTGGGGGTTAATGCGTTTTTTTAACTAATGTTCCTGGGCTATATACTCAAATGTGTCGATCGACATACCGTCAATTTCCTTAAACGGCCTCAGCAAGAAGGCAGCTGTCACTTTCAGCTTACTTTCACACATATACTTGGAACCGCAATCATTCAAGAATGTGGCATTGAAAATTTTATCGGCCTCTAATTGATTGAGGATAGGGAAATTATCTAGAGAAATGAGATTTTCACCAATCTGCAGCGGTTCACGGTCATTCAGCGAGTATGACATACGGATTTGAATTGGCGACTGAATATCGCGAGCCGTTTCCTGCAACGAAAAATCATATTTGTACATTGAACGTTCGATATTTCTAGACATTTTTCACACCGAGGTGGAAAAATTGTTGAAATAACTTAAGTGTAGAAAATAGGTGGGCTAAATTTTTTTGTCAGGCAACAGGGGCGGCAGGTTAGAATATTTCTCAGCTGATTACAACGATGACGAAGGCAAAAGCATAATCTTTTTACTGCCTAATTATTCATGGAGAAACTTACTTTCAAAAAAGCCACGTGTTTCTGACAGAATTCTCGATTCGTGTTGGCGATATTTATTTCTTTCGTGATTCGGTGACTCTTGTTTTCAAAGACATCGAACCAAATTCGTGATGATTTGAATTGATTATAAAATGTTTCAGCTTCGAGAGTGTAGTTCACGTAAAGATTTCGGTTTCGGTATATTTTTACGACGGAATCGATTTTGCAACACGTTTCAAACTGGAAACTGGAAGCAAAAGTATATAATAATAAGAATGGTGGGTTGAAATGAAAATCTATACTCGTTTGGCTAAAATAACTGGCACTCTTTTTACAAATATGATATTTGAAAATTTCCGGATAGCCGGGCCAAACTGACAAGTATGAACATACCAAGCCGCGCTGTAAATTTTGTTTTCTACGATGCAATTCTTGACGCTGGGATCAAAATTTGTCAAATTTATCGAAGACTTGAGGTACGCGGTAAAGCCGATTATAGGCCGCGATCTTAGCAGGACAACGGTATCTTTTTCATAAGCTCCGATGACCAAATCTGGGTAACCGTTTTCATCTAGATCCATTCCGCCACTTAATGAATAGCCGAATGTACTAATTGACACACTCGTGTGCAATGTTTCTGCTTTAATTATCTGAAAATATTCCATTTCAAGTAAAATTTCAGTGACCAGAGCTGCCAAATGTGCGAGTTAATTGAAACGGTTACATTTTTGATAACTGTACCATACTATAGTTTCACCCAGCTTTTTTCTATTAGGCGCTATAGGAAAACCCACCTTCGGGTGAAAAACAAAATTTCTCAGAAAAGCCATGTATTAAGTGAAAAAAGTCAAAATTAAAAAAAAAATTTCTTTAGTGAAATTGGTACACTGAAGCTTCCTCTATACGATACTATTTAAAAAAATCCAATTTTTTACTTTTTTGGTTGCCTGTAGGCAAAAATGTACAAGATTAAAATTTTGCATAACAGATTTCAATGGAAACAGACTCTTGAGTGTCCTCGACGGGTGTTCTTATCCTCAAATTCGGATTTCTCATGAAATTTCATATAAGAATCTCGTATTTTGACTTCACTAGTAGGGCCAAGAATCAATTAAACACTGCTCATATTTTATAGCCGCTTTTTCAAGCGTTTTTCTGGCATTTTCGTTTTTTCGTCTTCCACGCGCCAACTGATATTTCTCAGTGGTTATTTGTCCTACCGACGCGCGGGCGGTCTCTACAGCTTACGTATGACGTCACCAATTCAATTCGCGCAAAAAACCGATTTTCGTGATCTTCACCCTAAGGTGGGTTTTCCCATAGCGCCTCACAATAAACCACTACATAATAATTATTTAGTACCCACTGAAAGATAGGGTTAGTGTTGGAAATACTGTTGTCTTGCACAAATATCCACTGTTTGATCTACAGTCAGTGGCGCCCATGGTGGGGTCCAAAATCCTCTTGAATCATAAGTGAAACATTATCAATCGTAAGCCTTTGGGTAAATAGGCTGTATAGTTAACCCTCTATACTCGACACCCCATCAAAAATCAGGACTTAGTGGACGGAGACATCAAATTTTCAAGAGCCAACATTCGAATAGATTATCAAAGATTTACCTGACTTGGTTTTGAAATCAATCCGCTCTTCGAACCCAAATAAATGTAAACGACACCGTTGCCTTCGTACGGCGCGCCAACAGCAATATCTTCGTATCCATCTTTGTTGAGATCACCTAATGAGGCCAGAGCGAAGCCGAATCTATGAAAAACTAAACGATTAATTTTTGCACTATGCATAAAATCCATCGACACATTTACGTATGAACGAGCTTTACATGAGAAGCTCTTCTATCTCTGATCGCACTCAGCTTAAGCTAGCATCTCATGTTGCTCGTTTCGCTTGCTTTAATTGTGGGCCTGAAAACCACAGAAGTGATTCGAGTCCAAATCACAATTTTTAAACTGTTCGTAGTCAAAATTTTTGAAATACCTACACCCCCGGTCCCTTACTTCGGATACGTATGATTTTCATTTTACTGATAATAGTAAGTAGGTCATTTTGAAGCGTCAAGTTCGCAGAATGAAACTGCATACTAAATTACATAAAAAATTACATCACTCTGGTTCTCAGGTCCGGAATATCTGACGTGAAAATTCAGCGATCCGCTCGCTTCGCTCTCATTTTAAAGTATGGTGTACGAGTATTAGATTTGAAAACAGTTGGAAGTAAAAATTGCTGTAAATAGCGGTAAAATTGTTTCATTTCGAAATCTCATCGATAAGAAGAAGGCTTCGATGTTCACATCCGACCGACAAAAAGGCTTGTTCCTGTTGTTTACATTTTACAAATTTTCCTTTACTAAGATGGAATAAATTTACCTTGACTCAAATTTTCCGGTAATTCTAACTGGAATCGTATCGCGTAAATGTTTAACGGGGTCGTTTAAATAAATGTAAATTGCTCCACCTTCTCTCGTAGTGACGTTGAAATAAAACGGAGCTGCCACAATTAAATCTGGCAATCTGAAATATTCGTTATAAAAGCGTCAATTTTAATATTTTTATTATTTATTCGACACTCGCTCTCGATCGAGCCAACAAAATTGCAAATAAAACGACGCGTAACTATCCAGAATATAATCCGACAAGATTCCACGTGCCAAATCAATTATCCTACTCCCCCTCATCCCCTCCCTCCTTCCCTCCCTCGAACCCACCCACCGACCCACCCCTCAATTCAAAATGTCATCTTCGAAAACGAATAAAATAAGATGCTTATTTCAACTCACTTATCGCCGTTAACATCGGCGCCGATTACTTCATATCCGAAATTAGAAGCGATTTGTTCGCCGCTAATTATTAAATATTCATGCAAATACAAATTTTTGTTAGAACCAATCGAATCGAGATTTTTGGTGAACAGAACTACTTGACCCGTTCCATCTGCGCGTGGAGCACCTGCCACGTACACGGTTATGTTATCGCCAATGAAATAGCCAGCCGTTAAGGACATACCTGAAATGGAAAAATTTTAAAATCAATTTTATCAGACTGAGAACACGCGCATACTGGTGTCATGTTATAATCAATTCGAGCGAAAATTTAAATTGCCCTAGCTATTTGTTTGACAAGTAAATAAGGGCGTGTAAGTGACAATAACATCATAGGAGACCGCGAATTTAAATTTACTGCCAATATAAAAAACACAAGGCATACGGATGGAGAAGTTGTATTAAAGAAAAATCATAATTCTTTCTACAACAAAGTAAGAATGAGGATTAACAAATTTATCATTCAAGTTGTTTCGTAGCAGCTTATATGCGGCATACGCGTATGATGCCATGATTATATAGTATATTGGTGGGGAAAAAATTATTTACAGAAAATACATTTTTACATTGCCCCTTATACACTTGAAAAGATAAAATCTTTGTATCTTCATCCTCAGATTTTGGGTTGTTTTTCAAGTTAATAAGGCTGTAAAAGATACAAATTTATAAATTTTGAAAAAACATATCTCAATATTGTACCTAGTCATTCCTAATCCTACAATAAGAATACTTTTTCTCTTGCTGTTTGTGTTGCTGCAAGCATATAATCAAGTTGCAACTTACCCATATAGCCATCTTTTTTTATACGCTCGTTTGGATCAGCTATGTCACCATGCTCGGTCCCATTTCCCATGTACACGAAAGGGTTACGATGCAAATAATTCTCCGAAATGCTAAAAACGAATACCGCTCCTCTCCAGGTCAATGCACCCGGAGCTCCGATTATTGCATTTTCATCGTCAAAAATCAATCCGCTGGTACCCGATTGACAGACGCCAAACTGAACGTGACCGCTGCAAACATAAAAGGCTTCCTTAGTAACAAAAATTGGTAAAGCTAATTATGTATTTGCTTTTACATACGACTTTCACTAACCCTTGTCTTCCTTTGCAATGAACGTAAGCATTTTCAAATTCGAGATTTTGTTTCAAAATGTAACAAAGTCCGAGTCCGGCAACGTCGTTTGACGCATTCAAGCCATAACGATGGGCACAAACCTAGGGCCAAAAACCACTTTGAACACGCTGCGCGAGTGTTTTTTTACCTTTATTACTATCAAAATTATATGCGAGTATGTACATGCATATTTTAGGTACGCATTCGCATACCTTGAGAAACCAAAAATGGCTCTGAAATTTTTCTATTTGACGAAGTAAGTACCAGTTTGTACATACAACACACATGACGTATACCGTAGATGAGGGTAACTTGGCACATTTGGTACTTTTTCAATTTTATTGAATTTTACTCGTTTCTAACATATTGGCTGCACTGTTCAACCATTTAATCACGTTCAGCACTTTCCCATTCAAATGGTGTTATTAATCGAAGTTTGTTTGAATATTTTTTTATTAATTTTCATAATTTTACCAATATGTTGCATTAAAAATCTATTGTGTGCCAAGTTAGCCGTTTTGCAGGTAACTTGCCGCATTTAGAAGAGAGGTAGTATTTTTGTATTTAGAATTGATGGATCAAATTTTTGAGAGCATAGTTGAAAACTAGGGTCTTCAACGCACATTTTGATATAATTGAAGTATAGATTGTGATTTGCCATGTAGGAAATAGAGAGTGATGAAATTGGAAAATGCTGAAAAAGTGAGCCAAGTTACCCCCATTTACGGTATTCAAAACTTTATTTTTTCATTGTCAAAGTAATTAGTTTCTTATTCGTTTTATAGCAATACGAATGCCCGCACTTACCATAACTTTTCCTCCAGATCCTTGACTTTTGACTGTAACACCGAGCCACTGATCCTTTTTAATTTCCAACGGTCCGGGTGGAAATAAATCGTCAATATCCAAATCTATCAAAAGTTTTAAAAAGGAGTGCGAATGTTAGACGATTATTAAAAAAACGTTTTTTAGTAAAAAAAACAAAATAACATGCGAAAAAAACCCTTCGACGTCGAAATTAAAAATTTTTAATACCGACTCCTCGAACGAAGACAGCGAACATGTTCTTCCACAAAAATATCGTGTCTCTGAAGTCAGTCAACAATCAAAATAGCTGTCTACCCTCGTGTAGAATAAAAATTATCGTAAATTTTTCATCTCATTAATGATTAGCCAGATTAGGTGCTTCATGCTCGCGACTAGATTTGCTAATCAAAAATGAAGCTGTAAATACGAGTACCTATGTTAAAGAAAATAATTTATTTTGTTTCAATTAACTTACACTATTCTAACTCGGCTCGAGTAGGTACATAAAATCAGTTTCTTAAACATCGGTATAAGTATTTTTGGTTAAAGATTAATGGGTACTTATTTAGGAAAAGCGTTTCGTTTCACCAGTCATCATAGGCGGACTTCGAGTGGGGCTGGGGATTTTACAGGGCCCTATATGTCACCCAAAAGCCGAGCTTTCTTCCATTTCAAAGACAGTTATGGTGACTTGAAAATCTAACTTTTTTTTTTTACACTTTTTACCAATTTTTTCGATAGTGGCTAGTAAAAAATATTCGTTTAGCCCCCTCTCCCTCTTCACCCTAACAAATACATCGAGAAGTCTTCCTACGCTATTCGTAGTAACAATTTTTGGCAGAAATATGAATAATATAACTTACAAAAATATTCAACGCTGTCTATGTTCTATAATCATTTCTGCAGCGAAGCAAGCGAAATCGTGAACAGATTCTTGCTTCTTAACAGAACCATAAAAGTTTAATTTTTTATGTACGACTATTCCAGCCATCATTTTTTTATTTCTTTTAATTTCAACATTGATCCATCATGGTGACTAGCTGAAATACCAACTCCGGTCACTATTTTAAATATTAATAAATCTGATTTTATTTTTTATTTTTTTCACCGCATCGTACGCAGAACTACGTCTTTATTTTTTATTATTCGCGTTTCTAGGGGATTATGAGATTATGAGATGAAGCAGCTTCCGAACCCGGATGTGCTCTCAGAATTAAGTCACCCCCCCCCCCAATTCATTTTATTTTTCATACAGCCGATGCACCTTCGTTCGAGGAATCGGTCAATGCTTTTTTGATTTCGACCAGAAAAAAAAAATTAATACACAAAATGGATAAATTACCGTTTTTATAGCGACGCGGCCATACTGCGAGCGATTTTTCGAGTAACTATTAGCAATAATCGGCACTGGTCAATATTAAAAAAAAAAAAGTTTTTACGAGTTTAACAGCCCGTCCTAAATTATTATACTGGGCGATGGTTATGAAATAGTTGTCCTCTATATAAGGGGCACACATTTTTTTAACTTGATGATTCATAGCGGCGCAAATCCGCAATCACCGGTTCCAGATTTATCTATTAGTCATTTGATCGCTCGCAGTTTTTAAGGCATCGATTTCTTACTCGTATTTTGACAAATAATTAGCCCCGTAACGAGTCATGCAATTATACATATACAAACAAACATCGAAACTCAACTTGCAAAAGTAAAACTAACAAACAACCCGTAAGATTATAAATAAAATTTCACGAGTCGAAGGACGACACCGAGAAATCAGGATATTGGTCGATGGAGTTGGAGATAACGAAGCTAATGCTATAAAGGCTGTAATAACAGAAGTAGGTAGGTAGAGCTAAATAGGTATGATACATCAAGTATTACACATGCATGCATGCTAAAGTCGATAAAATAATCGACGCAAAAAAGGTGCGAAAACACTGCAAACTAAAAAGCAAGCATGGCGAGCACGGCGAGCCACTAGGTTCTTAATTTTTGGGAGTAAAGACCGGGAAGCACGAGCGAAATACATACAAAATATTTTACGCAAAAAGAGGAGCCAATGTTGAAGCTGTGCTCTGTACGAATTTTTTATTATTATTATTTTTTTATATGCTCTGATCCAAGGTAAGTGGACGGCCTTCATCGACGCCACCACCATTTTTGGGTTTAAGCCTCTGCCAGGTCCTTCCACCTTTTTCTGCCCCCCGCTATGGTGGGCCAGGATGGTCCAAAGATTTCCCTGATTTCATCCCCCATCTCGTGACTGGTCTCCCCCTTCCCCTTTTACCATCATTTTGAACCCAGGTAATAAGAATTTCGCTCCACTTTGACTCAAGCTATACGAGTAGCTCGACTTATTATTCAAGCTCATTGGCTGCGGAGGTTTAGCCAGGGGGGGCTCAGCCCCCTGGCATTCTCGTTAGCCCCCCTAACAAAATTTACCTCCTGGGGAACACTCCCTCCCCCTCCTATACTTCGAAAAGAAATGGTAAATAAGGGGCTTGAAAATGAACTACCCCCCGCCTAGAATCTTATTTTGCCCCCCCCCCCCTCTAACAGAACACTCTGGCTACATCCCTGATTAGCTGTTCGGATATACGAGTAGAAATAAGCTCGACTCAAAAAATAAAACAATTTTCGATAAAAAAATATAGTCAGATTGACTCTCATTTACTGGAGCCTTTGACCGAATACGATTAAGGATGAATCAGTAGCCGGTGACGAGTCTAGCTCGATGCCTTAATGCTCGATAGGTGAGTGGTGGAGTGAGTTTGAAGACTGCGAAACTGCTTTCGCACTCGGCTTCTAAATTTTGAAGAGCGATTCCCAAAAATTACCTGGCTCGCCACACTGACTAAAATGAAAATGAAGTGAACGATATCAGAGGAGTTAGGAACACACGCCACACAATAGCTATAAAATAAAAACAATTAAAACTACACGTGTACTCGTACGTCACGCGTTCGAGCACAATACCGCATGCTTTTATATTTGTACGAGTACCTAGGTGCTCGGTACTCGTACCCGAATCGAAAAAGTGGAATATCGCATATAGGTACGTGCGGATGAAATATGATTTGCAATAATTAATGGTGTAGAATGTCGATAGGTATACTATAAACAGTAAATACTATCGAGTTATGGCAACTGATGTGTGAAATTAGTTAATAGAGCACCCCTACTCGGATTTAAAATATTGACAGTCAAACTTCCCTCGCCCTCCGGACAGCTTACGGTATCGTTTCTAATTTAAATTAATAGGAGGTTTTCTGTTGAAAACCTGCTAAAAAAAATCTCGAACAATCCGGAACCCATAGAATGGTTCGCAACTTTGTAGTTTCAAAGACGGCGAGACTAGACCCAACCAATAGTGCGTGAAAAAGAGAAACCGCAAATACGCACGTAGTGTAGGTATAAATAACGATGAGAAAATGAGAAAAGAATGGTAAAAGCGATGAAAAGAGCCCAGTTAATGATGAACACATTACACAATTCACAGCCTTAGGCTTAAAATACAAAATACACGTTTGTACAAAAAATAAGTCCCGTACGAAGAGGTACGATTATTTTATGAAAATGCATCAAGCCATTCGCATGTGAAATAAATATTTGCCGATGAGTTAAGAAAAACGAAAAGTGAGAACATAATATTATACAAAAATAAGTAAAGATAAGCTGTTGGTTCGGTATGGTATTGGTAATATTATGAAAAGTTTACCAAATTCCTCATTCGCATTCGCATTCACTTCAAGTAGCCAACAACACAGTCGCAGAAATTAAACTTCAACGCTTATGCGAAACACAAAAAGAGCCGTGAGTTACGAATTTTCTTTCGATTCTACCATTTTGAGGGGGGCCGAGGGGGTAAAGAAGGCGCGTGAATCGTAATTAATTGTAAAGCGCACTGAAATTTTTTACATTAATTATGTCGAAAACAAATTACATAATTAATAGATAATATTATGCTCTTATTGCGCGCATAAATGTTATTCATTTTTCAGAATTTTAAAACCAATTAAGTACACCGTAAGCTGCACCATACGTGTATAGCTTCGTTTCAGCACTACTCGGTAATGTGTTCCCAGATGATTTTTTCTAAAATTATTATGATTCTCAATTTTTACCTATTTTTGGAGATCAAAATTCACTACTTTTCACGACCAAAACCCCCTCCCCTGCTGTTTCATTTTGCAGAGAAAATCTAGCTAAATTAAAAAAATATACACTATTTCAATTCTGAGGCTCACAGAGTAATTCACCTATATTTTGGAACAAAAAACAAAATAACAGGACATTCTTACGAGGTTACAGTTTGAATTTTTTCTCCAGAATTCCCCCCCCCCCCATTTTAGGTATTTCTCATTCTGAAAATCACTAGTTTTTTGAAAAATGGGTAAAAGTCGCTACAGAAGGAAATATCACTACAAAAATCACTACTCACTTTTTGAGCTTGGCAAAATCACTACGTCTCGTTTTTTATTTGAAAGTAAAATACACACGATACGAGTGCAAGTATGTGTAAGACAACCATCGACTTCTTGCAAGCTAGTCAATTTTTTATTTAAAAATTTTACTGTTCATTTTCACGACCCTCCTCACTAGTGACGAAATTGCAGAAATAGCAAAAAAAAAAAAAAACTGAGCTGACTACATAAAAATGAGAATCGAATACGAATAGTCTATAAGACAATCGCATCCTGACTGTTGACTACGGTATGGAGTTGACTTGCTCGTAGGTGCAATGCGGGCGTACCCGTACACAGGCTCCGGTCCAGTTTCAAACCGTCTCGCGGAAAAATGCGAGGAATTAAAATTCATCATCAGATTTCGACAATCGATCTACGAGTAGAATGACGAGTTTGATCTTAAATCCAAAAAGAAAGCGTCCTTATGATGCGTACTCGTACTACATACAATTTTCATTTTACAGTCTCACTATTTATTAATATAAGGTAGACGTGTTTGTACAAGGTGAATCAGAAACCCTTAAAAAAAAAAGAAAAAACAACAAATCACACAACCCCAAGCAGCATTTCGAATACAAACAATGTAGCAATCAATGATAAACAATAAGTAATAATAATAAAGCTCCCTCTTGTATTTACAAGAAAGGCTGCAGCCCCGAAAAATGATTCGACCGAAAGAAAATTCGCATTTTTTATACAACAAACAGCATGACAAAACCAGCCATAGCGCAGAAAAAATTGTAGCGAGTGAGGTAAAAAAAAATATAAATGAAAATTTTACCCTTCTTATTATTGTAGGATTCCGTCAACCAGTCTAGAATAAACAGAAGAAATAAATGACTGAAGATTTTAGGTTCGTTATGGAAATAAAATTATCAGTAGGTAACTTACTCATTATTAAGTATATTACGTATTAGATATTATAGTTATAGTAATTATAAAGACTATATAACCAGCTGGTAAACGATACATTTTTTCGTTAGTTTTGTTTTAATATCACCGAATATTACTTTACAAATAAATAATTATTAACTACCCGCCTACTGCTCAGTTACTGAGACATCATCTTGTACCTAAAGATTGAGCTTGAATGACCATTTTACAGCACGCAAATTCAACTAGCTTTTGTAAAGTCTACTACGAGTATACCGAGATTGATAAAATAAAAATTAAGTTTTTTTATAGAAAATAGTCTTCGCGCCATTTTCGATGACATTTTTAAAACGAATGTTGCAAAATTATTACGAAATATATCGTTGCATTGACATTTCGTTTTCGTGGATTCCATTCGGCGCCTCTTACCCCACCACCAGCATAAAGTGTCCAAGTTTTCATCACTTCCTGCAGAGTACACCCTGCATAATTTTACGATAAATGATTTTTCTATTTTTCTCTTTACAGCGTGATAGCTGTCCATCAACATACGAGTGCACGGGCGTAAGCGAAAGATTATCACTCTCAGAAGAGGCAATAATTTCTCAAAGGCGAGTAAATTTTCAATTTTTAGAAGAAAAGTTCAAAAACAATCGATTATTTGACTCCCGTAATTCTTTGCTAAAAAACATAACGTTGAAATTACGCATTATGCGAACCCAAATATATTCTGTCTCTCGTACTTGCCTTAACTGCATTTTTCATTTTCATTTCTTCTTCTTTTTTTTTTTTAAATTTGAGTTTGTGAATCTTGCAAATTCAACTACGAAGAAGGCCAAATGAAAAAGTTGAATTACAAAATCTCTTCCAGTGGCTTATTCGGACTACGAGTATCTTCAAAAGAGGTGCATTAGTCGTACATTTTCCACAATTAAATTTTAGGTCCCTTTGTAAAAATGAAAATTGAAAATGTTCTCCATCGGAAGTAATACAACGAAAGCCCGTATTAGATTGCTTCGAAGAAAATTTCATTATAAAAATAGTTATCGATAATCGAACGACATGCTTATTGTTAATTAAAAATAATTTTTCACTTGGTAAAATGAAGTAAATTTTGCTTTTTCAAATGTTTTTCGAATACTCGTTCGCTACTATACCAGTATTCAAAACTAACTCCATCGGAGGAAGGAAACCGAGTTTCAAATAAAATACTGCATTAGTCTATCTATGTGTACGTTAATTTAAGGAGAGGAAAAAAGAAGAAAAAGAAAAAAGTTGTACCTTTACGTCCATCGGTGATAACTTGTACACAGTCGTTAAGTTTACTGGTAAGAGGGCATTTTAAAAGCGCCCCCGACCTGGTAGTATTCGGCTGAAGGTTTTGATCTAATGGAGCGCCTACGAGTAACCTGTGGATAAAATTAACATATTTTAGCTGTTTGAAATTTGTGCCGTAAAAATTATACTCGTAGGTGATGCGAATGTGGATTGTTTGAGATAATCACGAAATTTAAGTACTTCAGGAGTTAGGGCCGAAGGAGCGCGGGTAAAGTTGAACGCGGAAATAGGATGATAGCACGAGTAGCTGTACGCGTTTTTAAGCAATTTTCTTGCATATTGAAAACTTTTTAGACAGAAACAGAAAGTGGCTTTCCAGAACTTGTCTCTTTCAAAACTTTGGAAAATTTTTAGAGGCTATAGCTCCCTGGAAACATTTCTGAACGATTTGTAAATGTCTTTCTGAATTTCATTCTTCTGATACCTATCTGAACTCTGAATGAAGCATACGAGTACATAGTTACAGTTACAGAGCATTTATATGTGACGTCAATTTCATTGTTATGCCGGATAGGCTCTTGCCTAGCGCCTGACCGTTTGGCGGAATCTTCGTTATACAGAGTTAAATGGGATTTCCGCCAACTTGCCAGGCAGTAGATTAAGCAAATGTGTATTTTGAAAATGCTCTTTACACACGAACCCAAAATATTATTCGAAAAAAATATTTTACAACTTTACCCCTTCGTAATTATATTTCTCCACCTAAATATCGATTGCCAAATTACTAGTGTGTACTTTAATGAAATCTTGAATAATATACTCGTACTTGTATTAGGTATATTCACGGAAATTGTTATAATTTTGCTGACCAAAACAAGAAACGGAAGAGAATAGGTATTCGGAATTCGATTGAATTTCAACTCTCGTTGGTACACAATATACACGTACATTCAAAGATAGCCAACGTCTATGAACGTAATAAATTCTTGTGAATTATTAATAACTATAATGAAGGCGAACAGTATTGGTTTATCTATGGAAGAATTTTTTGCGGCTGACGGCTGTTAAAAGTGCACAGGACTGCAGACGTCTTGGATACAACACAGCGGCGGAAATGGAAATACTTGACGAGTTACAGGCAGAAGGGAAAGAGAAGGAGAACGAGTAAGAGCTTGGTGCCCGTTTGATAAATCAATTAGCAACGGGGAGAGAATACACGCTACACACCTTCACCACTATCCACTACACTACCCATACAGTGATGGCCTAATGGGGTACTCGTATTCGTAGTTAATAAGTTGAAAACCAGAATCGCGTGCGTTTACTTACTTCCGAGATGGTAGTTTATTCAGGTAGCAATTAAATAATATTTATATATTGTACCTTATACGCAGATGGAAAATAGGACTGAAGATAAATTATTTTCGGATGAAAGCCAAAAATCTTGGCGTAATTTTCTTTACTAAATTATGAATAAGGTCTTTTCAGGGGCCATTCACAATGTACTTTTGTTTTTGTTTTGGCTTTTATTCGAACCAATAGTAAAAAAAAATTCATTTTTGATAACTTTTTTTCATCTTGATTGGTAGAAGGAAAAGCAAATGCGAAAATACATTGTGGACCCGTAACACTAGAAAAACCCGGTTTTACTCGATTACTTCAAGGACCAGGTGGCGTCGTCACAAGTCAGGGGTTCTCAAAATATTGGTCCTTTGAAAAATTCATCTCAAAATTTTGAGTGGCTCGGGGAAATATCTTGTCGGGGAAATGGTTTGTCGGGCACTTGGATTCGGGTAACTGTCCTAAAACCGGGTAAATTATCCCTTTGTGAAAATTCTGATAGCCACTCGCAAAATTTGAAAAAATTATGTGTAGTATGTGTTCACAAAATTTTAAATTTTCATTCCAATAAGAGGTCGGCATATTCATGCAGCCATGTATAACTTTTATACTCTATTCAACTTGAGAGTCAAGACTGCAAAAAACGGATTGCAGTTTGTAGGGCTCCGAGGAGAGGAAAAGGTACTCGTTCACATTCAGCAACAATTAATTGTTTTGCTTCTGATTTCAATTTCTTATTTCTTATCACACTGATCAATACTCCTATTGTCGGTGAACGTGAATTATACCAGGGCTGGCAAACCCAAATGATTTTGCTCCCGGTTTCGGTTAGGGTTTTGGATTGAGAAACATTATTAAGATATTGATAATTGGTATTAGTATTGGAAAAAATTTCGATATTGATTTGGGTTTTTATTTGGGTTTTCAATTGATTTGGGTTGCGATTCTGGTTTTGATGTTCTTTTTTTTCCTAAAGGGTTTCAATATTTATTTTGGTTTTGATAAAATAACAGTTTCAATTAGGTTTTGGATTCCAGTTTTGGTTTTGAGAGTGCCCCAGGAGTGAAATTTTTCATTATTCTCATCAGTACTGCAGTAGTTCCATAGCAAAGACTTCTTTCATTTCTTGAAGGCATTTTCTGGAATCCGGATAAACCAGTCTATAATTAAAAACAGACTCTCTTTTACTGGAAGAATTCAACTATGTACGAGTACGATGAGATTTTTGATAGTGATACTGCTGATACTGATGAGCCTAATTGTGATACACCATCACTGATGAAGATATAGTACTTGACTCGACTGGTGAAAAGTTCAAGTGGGTCTTGACACCGATGACCAGCAGTCAAAAGGAAAAGTTTTTGAAAACAGCAGTACATAAATGCTCTAAATTGAAAAAACAAGAAAGGAACTCTAATTCTAAACCTAATGCTAATCATTTTCCACTGAAACAAACGTTAATTGATTCATTTGTTACGAAAAGAAATTAAACATTATTCCATATTAGTAGTCTATTTCTTGTACTTATTCGAATTTTCTGCTATCTTATTAATTTCTTTATTTCTAAACAAAATTTGGAAAAAGCTCCAGTTTTTCAGTCAGTGTTTCTCGTATCTTTTCTGAAAAATTTGTAACTAACAGAGATACTTCAAGAGTATCATTGATGCCCATAAGAACAACAAAGGCGCTTTTACATAGAATTATGCTGCACACACCACAGCCGCTGGATCGGATGTGGTTGAGGCGGTATTTAAGAGAGGATAGTAAATAGAAATTGAATGAGGAACAAAAAATTTCAAATCCCAAAAAAACCCTTATTTTTTTGGGTTTTGTTCTATTTTGGTTTGGTATTATAAAAATAAAGGTTTTGATTCAATACCAAAATCAAAATATTTAAAAGGGTTTTGATTTTGGTTTTGGTTTCAATAGTGTAAAAAATTTAAAAATTAGGGTTTTGGTTTGGGTTTCAATAGTGAATGTTTTTTGGTTGCGGTAATGGGTTTTAATAGGGTTTCAAATAATTAAAAATAGCGGTTTTTAAAGGTTTTGGGTTTCGGTTAGGGTTTGGGTTTGCCAGCCCTGAATTATACTCTGTTCAACTTAAGAATGCCTAAAACGGATTGCAGTTTGCAGGGCTCCGGGGAGAGGAAAAGGTACTCGTTCACATTCAGCATCAATATTTGGCTATGCTTTTGATTTTACTTTCTTGTTTCTTATCACACATCCGATTTCTATATTGTTGACAAATGTGAATTTGACGTTCCGTTTTTTTCAGTCGTAAAATGAACAGAGTATAGAGAGTATTACGTTTCCAAATATACAACAGGGCTGGAAATGGTCGATTGTTACAATTACCCTACTGCACCTTATATCAAAGGTAACTGTCAACTTTGAAGCTGAATTGATATAGCCTACTGCACAAAGTTCTAAAGCAACGGTTCCTTGAAACTCAGGTGATAGTATCTATATAATAAAATCCAATAAACGGATGTCTGTCCCACACTCAAAATTCGTAAACAAATTATTTTTACTTTTGCGATTAATTTCCCTTTACTAAACGTTGAATGTTGAATTTGGTCTCATTACAAAGAAAAAACTATCAGAAATCTTTTCGAATTGATTTAGGTATTACGTCCCTGTAAATAATTGAACCATTCCATAAAATCGATGAACTTCATGCTACTTTTCATGTTATTTTTCATCTCGAGATTATTTTCTATTTCACATTACTCTGCTATTACTGAAGGTAGGAAGCTGAATTTGGTCCCATTTGAAAGAGGGAAATCTCAGAAATGTGATGATGATGTATGAATCTTTTTTATTAGAAATTTGATTTAACAGCTAGATGAAAATATTTTTGATAACTGAATTCTTTTCTACACTTCTACACAATCATTTCATGATAACGCAAAATTTGAGTGGACTTTGAGAGAAATGAGCGAAATTTATGCGGGATTGAGCAAAATTTGAGTGAAATTGAGCAAATTTGAGTAGAATTGAGTGGAATCAAGCAGCATTTGAGAGAAATTTGAGTGGGATTGTGCAAAATGGAGTAAAATTTGAGCAGGATTGAACAAAATTTGTGCGGGAATAAGCAAAATTTGAGCGGTGAGGGGGCGTAGACCCCTCGGGCCACGCTAGTATGATAATAATATTGCAAAATAAAATTACGATGATATAGTGCTTCCGAATTCAGACATGGTCAGGTAGTAGTCGTAACTCCATAAGCACTACATGATCATGAGTCATGGCTGATTGTTCGTGTACACCGAAATAGTTTATGAGCTACGACAGCTCCATCGAGTTTTTTAAAATAACTGAAACATGAAAACACTGATGGCATACTTACAAGCTTTCGGCAACGGAGCCGTTGTGTTCATTGCGAATTTGGTGAGCAGCAACGGAATAACCAAAATATGACCCAGCGTTTCCTTGCTTAACAAGGGGTAGTCTAGTTTCTAAATTGAATCCTCTAACGATGATCAAAAAACGAAACACGAAGAGCAGGTGTAAGCTCAAGAGGCAACCGAAGTGAATTGTCATCATCACAGAATTTTATTACGATACATTAGAATAATAAGTATTAAAGTATTTCACGAACACTTTTTGACATATATTACTAGAAACTTGTCAGCTTGAAAGAGTGAAAACATGATCTCATAGCTGATGATAAAATTGAATGAAGACTGAAAAGACTTACCACTGCACCGAGCACCTATATAATTTTAAGCACAAGTCCAGTCCATCTCAACTCATCTCATTCTGTATTGCATTTGCATTTTTTTTTATTTGTTGAAAGTTTGTTTATATACGAAAAATAAATTCTTTCGAAACGTCTTCACACTTCACAGATGGTAGGAGAGAGGAGAGGAGCTGCACTGTATCTCTGTAGTAGCTAGAGCAACTGGGTGACTACACAAAAAAATATACTTGGGTGTAGCATTAGATTTGAAGAGGCTTCGCTAGGAGCGCTAATACCAGTAATGAACAAGTGTTTTTTTTTTTAATTTAGTTTCATTTATATACCGAGGGGCAAGCTCGTAGACCTTGGACTGATTGCGTTTAATTTGATTTTTTGACGGTAATTTTCTAGTTTTTCAGTCATATTTGCGTTTATTTGTGATGTAATTAATTTAATTTTATGGCACTTATACTGATTTACAACTTACAAGCAATTTTACAATCAGCTGTTTCCTACCGTGCGCCTTTATATTTTCCCCAGATGTTTGAGCCCAGATCTGATTACTATTGGTGGTCTATGTTAATTCTGTATGGTCTAAAACGTAGGTAAACAAAACCAACTTTAAATATTCGTCAAGTTCAATATTCAAGATTAAGATTTAGCCTGAATAATTTTTATTTCTTCTCAAAAGTTTATTATAATATAATCTGGATCTATATTTTTTAACCCTTCTCTTCTTCCAAATTTTCTCGCCATAGCCCTTTTGATTTGCATGGCAGTTGTTTCAGGGTCAACTACATAATTGTCGAGCAAATAATCACAACACATTTCATTGTTTCAAATAACAAAGGGAAAGCAATAATATATTGGAGCGATGAATCTATGAAAAAAATTTCACTGTCAAAATAATTTTTTAAATGTGGTTCAGCTGTCTGGAGCCATTAATAACAATTATATATACTTAATAGAAAAACTAGTTACAAAATAAACGAGATTCGAAAATAAACTAAACAATTTATAAAATTCAATGGTAACTAAATGGAACAATATTAACTTAAAAACTGAATTTTCCTCTAATTTTGAAAAATCCGAGACCATTTCGATTATGAATGATGGAAAGCAATCCAAAATAATTTTGCAGCAGGATTGGTTTATGTTGAATGTGGCAAAGAGAGGCTCTCGGTGTTTGTTGGACTATTTTCACAAATCGCGCAACAAAATTATCAACATCGTATACTCCAATATTGTCGTCGTCGACGCCTAAAAATACCACGACGCAATGAAACAAATAATAAGTACCGCGTAAAATCAGACCCACAGCCGAACTAAAATCCCAAGCAAGGCAAAACCGCAGACCAGGAAGGGCACAATTTGTTTGAGAATAAAATATTTCGTTACATGGGCTTCTTTCCTTTTTTCAAAATTTAAGGAAAAAATTGAAAATTTTGCCTGGGGGCAAAGAGTGCACTCCTTCCGCCACCTGGCTATGGGCCTTAGTGAAACACTATGCTCAGTAGGATCTACTTACTCTTATGCCAAAGTAATGGATGTGATGTAAATGTGACCCATGGAATGTTATTAGCAAATGGATTCCATTTGATGCTAAACTTTAGTGGCTCTCCTTTATTCCACATGGCTCGTATTCCAGTTACATTCCGAGATCTGAAATAATTTCAAATCCCACCAAAAAATAAATAAAAATAAAAATAAAGAAATAACACAAAACTTACTGGCATCTCATAATACTTACTCCTGAAATGCCTATGTACTCGAATGAAATAAAATATTTGAAAGAAGAAAAAAAAATAAGAGAAAAGTGACAGTTGCAATTGCACAGAAACATTAAAATAGAAGTGTACCTTGACAAATATCAAGTAGCGACATTTGAAAAAAATTCCTAATGGGGACCAAATTTTTGAAAGCACAATATCTTTTCATTTCATCGGAACCATTTGCAAGTTGAAAAAATCATCTGAATTACGATTTGTGGATTGCGGAGTGTGAACCTATTTGGGACAGACCGGCTCCATCTAACTTAATGAAGTTATCAGTGATACTCTAATGTGTCACACTAGTGCAGCATAATTACTGTAATAATTTTTACAAACAATGCAAAGAATGAAAGATTAAGGTGTGAGCTTCTCAAACTAGACGGAACCTAAATGGTCAATAATTCCTTATCATTGTATTTAGTAAATGTACACAAGCAGGACGAGAGTGCCTCGACTTTGCCGCATAATGGGAATTAACAGGGAGAGGAAACTATAATTATCTATAATCATAAAATAACAAATAGCTTATCACTAGTCGCTCTGACATTATTTTGAATTTCAGTTTCCACTTATGTGCTTGTTGATCAAAACATAAAATCCAAATAAATAAATAAATAAATAAATAAATAAATAAATAAATAAATAAATAAATAAATATTTAAGAAAAAAAACTGAACGTCCAATGTCTACTTTTAAGCGAAAAAATGCAGAAGAAATAATCTAAGTAATAACTAAAAATAGTTGAAGAAGCTCACAACTAAAGGATATGAAGCGAAAATTATCAATTAATAGGGTGACAAGCACGTAAGAAAGCGAGATATATATTTTTTCCAAGTACCTCGCTTTGAAGTATGTAATACTGAATACTTCGTTAATGCTTTCTTCCGAGTTAAAATTAAATAAATTCTTTCGCGCGAACTTACACACGCAACTTTTTAATACATGCATAATTCCTGTAGTGACGCCTTGAATGTGACTGTTAAGAAATATAATATAAATATACATTCTGTAAGAGAGTAATTATTATTATTTGACCGGTGGAGGGGGCGTAGAGCGTAGTGCGTTAACTAATTGAACTTTGAGCTATTGATTTAATGCCGTGTCTACACCTGAAAATTTTTTCGCCGAACACAGCGAATTCACCCTGTTCAGCAAAAATGTTCAGGTGTGGACGGATGGCCGAACCAAATGTAACGCACCAAACTTTTTCAAAACCTGACGGGAACAGAGCGAATGTTCGTTGAAAATTTCAACGATTCCATAAGAACTAATAGAAAAAAAATTACGAATTAATTCTTTCTTCTTCTTTTTTTGAGAATTTGGACAATTCCCTGCATTACGCGCCGAACTTTTTCAAAACCTGACGGGAACAGAGCTAATGTTTGTCGAAAATTTCAACAATTCCATAAGAACTAATAGAAAAAAAATTACCAATTAATTCTTTCTTCTTCTTTTTTTGAGAATTTGGACAATTCCCTGCATTTGGGCAAAAATGTTCGTTTCCAGTGTCTGGCAAAAAAATGTTCAGGTGTAGCCTGGGCATAATACAAACAATCGGAGCCAAGGGTACAATCATCACTTAAACTTTCCCTCATTAAAACGAAGCTCAAACTTGGAACCAAGGTTCAAGCAAAAGTAAAGTAGGGTGTACAAACAGAAATGGGAGGTGGTTTAGCCAAACCCAAGAAACAACTGACAAAGCAACTTAATATGTATTTGGAATTCTGATTATTCGCATCCGTGGTTGACTGGTTGTCTATTTGTGTTGTACGTTATCGCAATGAGCCCAAAGTACCGACACAAAATCCAGATACTGAGATACATTGATGAAAAATATGTGAACGTCATAATGATAGTCTTGTTGGAATTTGATATCCCATATTCTATTATTATTGTCCAGTGTGATTAGGACTCAATCATTATTAACAATGTCGTATCATAAATAACATGATATTCACATATCGAACTTTGCTGTGTACAGTTACCCAACCTGTGAGAACACAATAGAATTTCTTTCGGCAGACTTGACTCAACTTGAACTCGGTTTAAACCTCACTCAACTTTTAAACTCGCTTCCTACACCCTATTTTTTTACATTGAACCTGGTTTTTGTTTAAGACTCATTTAAACTCTGATTGTGCACTCCGGCCTAAATTAGTTGGGTTTTTCAACAGAAGACTTACACTACCACAATAACAGATATGAACGAATCCCAACGTTTAGGGAAACAACGAGCAGAGAATCAAACTATTGATCCTACCCTGCAAAAATTAATGAATAACCATTCTATACAGGAATAATAATGTTTTAGTCATTCGCCATTTATATAATAAAAAACAGCTATAAAAATTGTCGAGAGAGAAAAATAAATCAAGAGTGTATCCGATGACAAATGCAAACAGTTTCATAATGTTATCAATATTCTTTTCTAGAAGAAATCTCAGAAACACTGATAATGTTGGTACACTGAAACAATTGTTCATTTCATGACAATTGCGGATTGTGCTTGTTTTATCATTATATTTTGCAGTGAAAATCCAATAGTTGATTTTGTTTGTACTCGTGATTATGAACTTGAAAGCCAAAAACATCCCAGTCTAAATTTAGTGATTAAAAGACCCAAGAGACATGGATAATTTTTTATGTAATCCACCATAATTCTAAAGTCTCATCCTGTGAAACTGCTATGAAGTATGAACTCAGTATTGTGAAGGAGTGAAGCTGACATCTCATAGCCATTTCAAATTCAGTTAACTCAAAAATCAGAACTCGGTATATGATAATTATGATATATCACACATTCAAAATATTACTATTTTTTCTAGCACTCTCATTTCATAATAATTAGGTAGTATCTATTGTCGATTTAAAGACGTTCGAGATAATATTCCTCCACAGTAGGAATACTGGAGTGCGCAGCTTAATCTTTAATCATTTTCTTTTCCCATCGAAGTGATAGGGAAGTTCTAATGAAATTTAGAAGCAATGAATTTCAAGAGGATTCAATACAACAAAAAAAAGTATAAAGTTATATGTACTAACGGTGCCAAAGAACCAGATGGATATACCAAATCACCGACAGTCAAGGTATCGATATTACGCAGAGGAATTCTGTAATGATTGAGAATCTTCAAGGCAATGAAATCATATTTTATCACGAATAAATCATTTTGCGTTAAGGCGGCAATTCTCTCGCGTTCGTTATCCCAAAAACTGATTCTGAGAAAAAGAAAACCAGTACATCCATAACCAGCGGAATCGTATTATTAAACGAGATAATTATTATGATTAACAATATAACATACTCGGTGAGGAGCCAAACACCTTGGACTCTCTCAGGATCATCTTCGGTCAGGAATTCACGGACATCGTCTATGGCTTTCTCGACTAATTCATTGCGGTAGCAAAAGAATGATTTAGGATCACCTCCAATTCCAAGGACCAAAGCTGAAGAGTTATCTAGCAAAATAATTTCAAGGAAAAATTACGAAAGAATAAAAATATTTTCTCTGGTCATCTTTAGCCCATGAATATAAAAATAATACAATATAGGTACCAACTCGAATATTTTGGTCGCAATAAAGAACAACTTTCGTTGAAGTCGTCCTCCGTCGATAATGCCAGAGTTCCCCCTTTGAATTCGATGAGTTCGTCATCCAACAGAGCTTCTTCACTTATCATAGAAGACATTATAACTGAATTGAGACCTGTAAGTGGGCACCGCAAGGTTTTATGCTTTCAATTGAAATAAAGTAGACAATCTGAGGATTCAGAATTCACTAATATTTTTCCATTTTTTCAAATTATCATTTATCAACAAGTAGTTGCCTTGCAAAACTTCAATTCAATTCTTCAAAAAATTAGGCTTCTCACAAACCCAGGGGACAACCGACAATTGCTTTGAATATATTATTTTTTTAGATGAGTGCTCAAAGGACAATCATTGATTCAAAATTATATAAATACCACGGGCATGAAAAAATCTTGAAAATTCCTTGATTGGAATACGTTGAATTGACGTTAAATACAACGGTCATGCAGACAATGAATTACATTTACTGAAAATTGCTAGAATACCTTGGAAACAGATACCTAGAATAATATTATAATAAAATTAACGTGGTCCGCGCTTCATTCTCCTGGAGAAATATCTGGCTTCAAGATCATCCCCTATTGACAAGCTATCTCGATTCAATGTCGATATAATGTCGGATTTCACGATATCGAATTTTTCAAAAATTACAATATAGAAATTTTTGGAATCTGGAGATCATGAAACGAATAAGTATGATGGTTTAGTGCCGATTTGTTTAACTCAGACCAAAATTAAATGGGAGTTTTCTGTCGAAAACCTGCTACAAATGTCAGTGGGGGAACCAGCGTTTTTTGTAGGGTTTGCCAGGAGGGGCCAAGAAAAATCGTTCATTTGAAAATTTTGACTTCCCAAAAATTGATACTGAATCAGATTCTATTATTTTTCTATAACTCATTATTTTTACAGGTTTTGTAGTTCATTTAAATTTGCAGGTGATCCAGAAATAAATGTCACACAGAAATTATGACACATTACTTATGACCCGCCTAGCATAAAGGGACCACAAGTAGGAAATTTTAATTTTAATTTTATGACTATTTTAGAAAGTAGGACCAATTCCCGTTAAAATGAAACCAGAACAACGCCCGTACCTATAAAATTCATGGTTTTATGACTGTTTGAACTGGAAGTTAAGAAAAATCATATTTTGAGAAAAAAGGGGTTTAAAGAAAATCAAACAAAATTAACTGTATTCAATTTTTTTCAAGTATAATTTATATCTTTATTAAAGCCAATAAGCTCGTGGGTGCAGGTGCGTATCTAGACTGACCTCGAGGGGGGGATCCATCATTATGACGACACCCCTCCCCCCGTAAAATAATTGGAGAATTGAAAAAATTAAAAACATTTTCCAGCTGTTTCAACGCAGTTTTACCCCACCTCTGAGCCGAGTTCGGCCTTCTACCTTTAGGACAGGCAAGGTTATAATATGTTTCACCACCAGAAACCACCATAAAACAATTTTCGACATTTTTGTCCTTCTCTCACATTTTTGCGTCTAGTAAAATTTTGTTTTCCGACTTGTGGTCCCTTTATGCTTGGCAGGTCACCTTTATTTTTTTTTAAACATACTACCTCACACAAAGAAAATAAAACAAACTTTGAAGAAAAAAAAATCAATCTTAAGCATCATTAATTTCTACCTTTCGTTTTTTTTGTACAATTATCTGCTTTTTTGCAGAGCCATTATTGCATCAGGCTTACAATGCTCTCTCTAATAAAGTCTTTTTTTTGTATAACATCTGCCACAAAAGAAAACAAAGTGAATGAGACTAGTTTCCACCGGGAATTATCAATGAAATACTGAGCTGCACCATGAAACTGAGGTTACATATAACAGTCAAAATAGTTTAGAAAATTTAATGACAGCTCCATATAAAAGTTATGGGTTTCAAGTTATTGTCGACCCTGATAATAGCAGTGCTAATTACAATTCTCGGTCTCATCATAATCATAATAAATTTCAGTTATTCTTTTCTTATAAGCTAAATTATTGATGTGATTGCACGACCATATGCTCTTATACTCGTAATTATAATAATAATAATTATTTTAATATTATCATTATTTTAATATATTATTATTATTTTAATATTATTATTATTTTAATATTATTATTATATTTGAAACAACTACTTGTGTGAATGCATATAAGATGTATGTAATTACAGTCAAATCCCTCGTACTCGTAGCTAAAGGGAAAGGTGTTTTTATACGAGTTAAAGAGGTCTACTAGTGGAGGAGGTGCGAGTTATTGAGGTTGGGTTTTGTAAAAATGACTTATCAGAGGTTTTTATATTAAATGAACAAAATACCTAAAAATAATCGATGTAGGTTTGTAGAGGTTCTAGAGCAGTAAAATGTGAGTTACAGAGGGATTTCCATTTTTAAAAACTACCATTTACGGAGGTTGGAGGTGCTTTTCTACAGGCATCTTATGGGAGTGCGCTGGGAAATGAGAATCTCTACGAGTTTTAGAGGTCTACCACTTGAAGAGGTCCGAGTTATCGAGGTTTGACTGTAGTTGTATAGCTATGGGGAAAAAAATGAAAGGCTTCGGACACACTAGAAGCTAAAGACAAAATTTGAAATTATATAGTCCTTAGGAATTATAAATTTTTGGTTAAGACGTCATAAGAAGGAAAAAAGGAAATATTTTTTTCACTTTGCCATTCCTGTAGCAGCAGATTAATTTTGTCAACTGTTGGAATAGGGCGTACCTTGGGCCTTTACTCACTGTTGGTAACCCTATTCCAAGTTTAATACTGATTACCACCTCACTAGATAATTCAGGTAATTCCAGAGGCACAAGTCAATAAAATGCATTTAAGACTGAAAATGACCTTTATTAAAGACATATGCACACACTGCATATCTGAACCCACAAGATGTTGCTTCTAAGAGAGCATAGAAAAGACTGACGAAGCCCTCCTGGCTTCCTCATGAAGACAACGTTGGTTGTCAAAGGTTTTTGGTAAACAAAGTCATTATATCCACACTTTATGACTTTGTTTACCACTTGGAGATGTAAACAAAGTTGTTATGTCCACACTTTACGACTTTGTTTACTTCTTAGAGTTCACAACAACTCCAACATCTCCTTATATGGTCTTGTTTTGGTCTACTAGATGCCCAAAATAGCTTTCAGTAGCTTATGTAGGCGTACACACAGTTGCCAACATAAACTACATTGTCAAGTATGCCACACCCTCAACCAGTGTTACCACAACGCATATTGACTCTCGCATTCTGCTCGTATTCTGGACGTCTAGTTCCAACACTCCCTCCTCAATATCGGGGTGGAAACACCTAAACTGACTCATTAACTAGTAGGTTCAGTAAATCACAAAAAATTTCACATCTACTCAACATAAGATGACATCTACTCCCATTAAGATGAAATCTACTCAAAATAAGATGGAAAGTGTTTTTATCAAAAGTTAACTACCAAAAAGTTTCAGTCTATCTTGGAGAAAGTTTACAAAAACTCCAAGCACACTGGAGAAAGTCTCAATTAAAAACTCCAGTACCACACTGTTTAGAATGGAGAAAACTCAATTAAAAACTCCATTGTCACACTTTAAGTTATGGAGAAAACTCAATTAAAAACTCCATAGATAGCTTCTTACTAGCTATTAATTATTGGAGAAAACTTTCTCAATTCAGAAAAACTCCAATCTTGATGTATCACCACATCAATTTATATTCTGGAGAAAATTCATCAAAAACTCCAGGTGAACCTTCTGTTCAAAATGTATTGGAGAAAAACCGTCTTTGTAAAAACTCCAATTTTCTGTCTCAACAGTTAATGTTGGAGAAAACTCCGCACAGAGGAAAAACTCCAGCATCTAAAACTTGAGAGAATCAAATTAGTAACTTGGTACTATTTATTCTTCATCAGTTATACAGAGGAAAAACTTCACTCATGAAGAAAACTCTGTTTCACACATCATATAGAGAAAATCTCATCTTAATGAGACAAAACTCTATTTTCAGAGAAAAGACCTTTGAAAGGAAAAACTCTGATTTCTTGTTGACTCTCCATCAGTACTTAACTTACCCAAGTACACCAACAAGATATATCGATTGGATCTGATATTCTCGAGGTCAGTCCACTGTCTCATTTACTCAACTGTGAGTACAGAATCGATATGTAAGAGAAAAACTTTGTTTTTGCACAAAGAAAAACTCTTGTCACACTTATTGAGAGAAAAGTTTCCATCTCCAGGAAATAAAACTCTCATTTAACCACTCAACTGGTTGTAAGAGGAAAACTTCCATTTTGCTGGAAGAAAAACTCTTTTTCGCAACTTTGTGTAGAGAAAACTTACTTTGTTAAAAACTCTACAGTAGAGAAACTTTCTCAAAGTAAAACTCTACTTTATTGGGATACTTACTCATCCAATACTCACCTCACTGTGTAAAGTGTACTTACCGACTTTACCATATATTGGGAAAAACGTGAAAAACCCAATTTTCATTTCCTCAAAGTTGTCTTACCCAACTTTGGCATGTGTTGGGAAAAACTCCATTAAAAACCCAACAGATTAGCAGCATCGGTTTCGTACCATCGATTTTCGCTTCTCATATTCCTAATTTTAGGAATTTCTACTGAGCTGAAAAGCTGCTTTGTTAGGAAAAACCAATTACTCAACTTTTGGTTAAAAACCTAACACGTTAGGAAAAGCTTATTAAAGCATCAAAAACCTAACATTCATGTTCATTACCAAAGAATACTTCTCGTGTTGCCAGTTCCAATTTCTCAATAAATACAGCATTAACAACCAAATGCAAAATGTATTTACAACTCGTTTATGAACGAGGTAGTACAAAAGTATAAATGAGAATCACACATATATATCACGGACGAAAATAATAAAAAATAAAAAGTTCGTGGCCCGCCTGGCCCGAAAATTTTTGGCTTGGGGACCACGATCACCTCGGCGCGCTCACCCTAGCGCTCTTCTCTGGAGTGGTCTCCCAATATATTTTCGCCGCTCTGAAAAATAAGTTCCACACACATTAGGAATCATAATTTTTCATTTTGGAAGGCATTAGTATTTCTTTGGGTTTACTCAAAATCGACTCATCGATTAATTCGTCCATTTCCCATAAATTAGGTCAATGACCTACTTTATAACTCAACTAGATTCGTTTTCGAACACTTTGTCTACTTGAATCTTTTTATGTTTGATCCACCGTTAAGTTACCATCAATTCTAGTCAGTCAGGTTGACTTTTCAACTATTTTTATACACTCTTTTTAACCATGTACCTTTAAGTAGAGCTACTGTGTAGCCTTTAGTTTAAGTTTTGACTATCTAACTTAGTTCTCTAACTTTAAGTCTAGATGTAAGTCAAAAATATTTCACAAGGTGAAATATGTCGCAACTACGTTACTGTTTCTCCCTCAGTAACCATCGATCGCACTTTTATCGATTTATAAAGCATAATTAACCGCACTGTAATTATTTTAGAAAGCTTTGTTACTCAAGCAAGCATTTTTATTCCTCTCACTAGGAATTATAGAATTGAACTTACCAAATTCTATTTTAGAATTGAACTCACCAAATTCTATTTAAGTGTAACTTATATTTAGGTTAGAACTTAGTCTAAATGAGTTCATTGAACTGTATCAACTATACGTACATTGTGATACGTATAAAATTGATTTTAGTTTCAATATTTCAACCTCATTTTTACCATTAATTATAAGTTAACTTGATATGTGACCAAGTCGCACTTTTACTTAGTCAATATTTTTAAGGTACTTCTCAACATGGTTAAGTGTAAATAGTGAATTGTGGTTTCTCAATATCCGGTTGGATAGAGACTTCTATACGTCCCGTTGGACAACAGTGGATACAAACTTTTCAATAAATTATCTCACGGACTCACTGGTATGGCTATATTTTGCAAATTTCTCCTTTAGGGTCTCAAATCTCCCTCCAAATTTGAAAATAAAAGCCAAGAATTTATTGAAAATGGGGAAAAACTCACGGACGAAAAATGAACATGTAAAATTTTGGCTCACCTACAAAATTTATCTCACAGAACTCAACTTTTGGACCATGCAAAATTTTAGGTATGAAATAAAAATTTACATACCAATCCCATAACTCCTCTTCCGATGACGAAGATACGTTGGCTGGAGGCGGGAGGCGTGCCTGAGGCACTTGGGCACGACCTCGTCCATTGGAGCCTCTACTGCGACCGTTACTGCCAGTAGCTGGTGGGACCTGAGGGCCCGGGGCGGTGGGTGCCGCAGCTGCCCGTCCCATACCCGGAGCTACCTCAGGCCCACTTTTTAGCTGACCATCTCCTTGCAGTAGATTCTGCCACTCACGTTGGTGCCTTACCACCCCTTGAGGATCCACAAACTGTCGTCGGAGTCCTCGTGCCAACTCATCCTGAGGCCTGATACGGTAACGCAGCGGATAAGGACAGTGACGGCGCACATGTCCTTCTTCATAGCAGTTAAAGCATTGAAGACCTTCCGCCGGCGGATTGGGGCAATGATAACTCAAGTGGCCATGACAAAGACAACGGAAACACCGAATGCTTTCATCTGGCAGGTCCGCAAATTGACCGCTGCCCTCTCCGCAAAGTCCATTCCGGCCGAAAGGACCCACAACCTGACGACGAACTGGCGACACCACAGCCAGCGGGACCGGAGCATGTGGCGGGGTAACCGGGCGTTCAGGCGATGGAGGCGGCGGTGGTGGTGTTGGTGGACAAACTTCCTCGTGTCCAGGCTGTGCGGGCACCTCAATAGCCGGCAACACAGGAGATGGTACTCGTACATCGGGCACGTCAACCGGCGAGGGAGGGGGAGGTGGTGGTGGCCCATTCTCACATGGCCAAACTCGGACGAGGCGTAAGACTAGATCGCCAGAGGGAACCGCAACGTATAGTGCCATAGGCTCAACCATTTCTGCGTCTTCCGGTTCCTCAATTACCGGTACTGGCTCCTCAACAGCCGGTTCCACCACCTCACAAGCCTCAACCTCCGCCGGGAGAGGGATTTCTTCAACACTAAACCAATTTGCCGCAGGCGGCGTGCCTGGTGGCAATGGTATGTTCTCCACATTAATCTAAAGCATGCAAAGTTAAGATTAGAGCCTATCGGGAGGACATACCAATTTTGTGTGTGTACGGAAACTCAACTATTCTAGTCTATTCTGTGATATTTTAAAGTATTTCTAAGTGTAAGTATCTCATTTTAAGGTAGGTTTAAGACAATTTGTAGGATAACAGATCAACTTACTCAACTTCGTGATCATTTGTATCCAAAAATATTTATAGCCCTTACTGATGGCCAATACATTCTGTCAGATGTATTGTTTTTGTGTGCACACAAAAATTTAAAACGTACCATTTGATTTTTAGCTCACGGAAAAATCAAGAAAAACATATTAATTTTTGCCTCACTGAAAAATTAACAAAAAAAATTGGTATCTTCAATACCAAAGCAAGTTTCGAATTTCATCAAAAACTTGTTAAAATTGTCACCTTTCGAGATAAAATATTACACTTGAAAAATATCACCTTTAGACTGTACTCCCTCCGAATCGAGGAATTCGAGAAATTAGTCCATTCTCAAAAATAGGACTCATAATTTTGGCTCACCTTCAAAATTATATATTTGGCACTCACTTTTTGCCCACAAGAATATCATCAGTAAAGGTTTGAATTAAAAGAGCTAATTATTCTCACAGTTAATTTTATATGCAAACTTTTAATCATAAAACCTGATTGACTGATCTTCGTAACACACAAAATTGTAATTTAGAAAATTTAGAACTTACATCTAAATTCTCAGAGCCAGATATTCGTAAATTGAACATCTGCTCCAGATGGGCGGGGAAGGCAGGTGAGAGAGGCGGCGGCAGGGGTCCAAAGAGTTTTTCACACCTTAAGTGCCACCGCTCCCTCAAGCTGAGACCCGACGACGAGCCGAAAAATCCCACGTATATTTCTCGACCCCCCGCCAGTCCCGGGGGAGAACCAATTTCGCAACCAGCAATCCCCCTTTGCCGTAAGGGTCTCAGCGGCTCCTGTCTTCCTTGAAGCCGCACACCCACCTGTACATCCATTCCTCCGGGCAGAGGAGCGGGAACATCCGGCGCGACCTCGATATTTGCCTCGTAGTCCTCAACTACAGCAGGGTGTACGGGCAGTTCATCATACCGAGTTAAAATTAGTCGCGGGGTAATCAGCCGGATTCCGAGGCGGCGTGCCGCCTGGCGCGCCAGTCGTCCATCGTCTTTTGGCACTACGAGAAGAGCAGACAGATATTAAATTTCGCCATCCATTTAACATGCTCTATTCTCGCCTCATCAAAAGTCGACAGAAGTTAGACTTTAGCATCACAAACGGAGAGTGGCCTGTCGCACTAGCGAGTAACCCCTTTTTTGAGTCTCCTATAGTGCAGTCGGATCACTCCCGGTTACTGACAACGCCGGACCTTACTCTCACTTTAGATTTAAATACCACCTTCAAAATTTACCACTCGCACCGGGTCAAAATTTTGGAAAAATTAAAGTTTTGTGTTAACGTTCACGGAAATTTAAGTAATCCTTTTCAACTTAAACTTTCCAGAAAGAACACCGGAGTCTCTAACCAGTAAATCATTATAGAAAGTGACCTTGGTCACCCTGGTCGACTGTACTCTAGTCTGACGGTGACTTTTTTCACAGTCCTGATGCAAATTTAATTTGCATATTGAGAGACACCATTTCGATCGATCTTTAAAAATTTTCGCCTCACTGAAAATTACTCAACGTTTGAGAAAACTATGTTCTCATGTACAGGAGACTTTGAGTCTCAACTGTACCAAATTTTTAACTCAAAAATTTGATAAAAAGAAATTTTTCCTCTCCGGAAAAATTAACACACTGTTCCACTCACTATAGGAAATACCCCATTTTTGTCCACTCAACATTAGGACTGTCCACTCAACACTAGGACTGACTCTGGCAGCCATCAGAGCCTGGCACGCTTCCACTCACTTTATCTCACTTTGGAATAAAACGCCGAATTGCCAAAAATAAATTATTTGGACTTAAGTTGTTGTGTATCCCACAACAATGTTCTCAAAATTGGAACATTCAAAAATTCGTGGTATTTTTCTCAACTCAACTCAAAATTTCGCGAAATATGCATATTTGACTTGTCAGAATTCTGTTTAAATTTTACACTAGTGCTATTGAATCGCTCTCCGTCTGAGATGACCCAATAAATTTTATAACATGCGCATGTTTAGAAATTGAGTAAAAATATTTCATACTCAACGCAAATTAACCATCTCCGTTTTGCCGCACAATCGCAAAAACACCATGCAAAACACAAGCAAGAGTCATTGAGCCAACTGGCTACCGATACAGATTTGTTTACTGTATACGAATAATTTTTCAACTAATGGTAACTTGAACAGCACTACACAAGAATGGACAAGTATGAACTTGTCGACGACCATAGGAAATTCGAAAATAGTTAGGTCAACACCAAATCATAATTCAACTCAAGAGAAACACTTCCATTTTTACGGAAAAATGGTCCATCACAAATAATTCGTCATATTTGATGAATTAAAACTCACGATATTCATCAAAAAAAATTTTACCAAACTCCTTTGGTAAATAAATTCGTACTCACTGAATTTACGGAAAATCAGACTTTTCTGATTTCCAATATTTAGGAAATACATACCAATTATTTTTGGTAAACTCACAATGTATTTCGAAAATAATATAAAATTATTGTGTGGACAATCCTTGAGGAATAGATATGATTGGTAGACTAACATCTCACTGGGTTTCGAATTAACTCCTATCTCTCAAAAGTAGGTCAGTAGTGCAACAAGTTAAAAATTCCGTTTGGAACCATTAGATTTTAACTCACGTTATTCTCACTTTTAGAAAACCTTTAAATTCGTAATGACAAGATCGTTTATTTATTCTACGTCATGACATTTACGAATTTTTCATTTATTTTGATCGAAGAAAAATTACCTTCAATTCGACCCAAAATAAATTCGTCACTAATCCACTCACTATTAGGATTATTCATTTTGGACGCACCATTCAAAATGTAATTATTTTGGACTCAACTTCAAAATTTTATTTTGAACTCACCTTCAAAATAATTATTACTCGATTCTCAATTGATCGAATAATACTCAACAGAAAAATTATTTAAGTCATCTGTCTTGACATTAAATAATTTTCTTTTCGTTTACATGACGCAACTTTTGCGTTCATGAAGGTTTTCTTGAAAAATTATTTATGACTCAGATGGTTAGTGACACACATAGAAATTATGAACGTTCATATATTTGAATAGAGAGCATGCTCGAAGAACACTTAAGGATAATTCACTTAAGGTTTACTCACTTTTAAACTCGGGTGAATAGATGGTTACGACTATGACTAATTATGGCGAACACTATATGGAAACGACTCTAAATCTCCAGCTCAACTCAATAAATTTCGGCACCTCACTTTCGGCCACAAAATTTGTATTATCCTGTTTCGGACAACATACAAAAATTTTCACTTCAAAATTATTCCGCCAAAACGATAGAAAGAACGGAAAAATTGAATGCTTTACTTACGTACTTGTACACTCTCGTTCAAAAGTAACGTAAATATTTTTCTCGTACACACAAAACGAAAACGAGAAAAAAACAGGTGAATAATTTTGGTTACTATAATTCACCAACCACACGAGAAAAAGTAAAAAAAAATGCCTTTGAAAAAAAATATAAAAACGCAAAAAGGAGGTACATTCACCTTCAAAACACGAAAAATTTCGAACCCACAAAAACGAAATAATTCACTTCTTTCGGCCTTCACTTTTGACCAATGCACTTCAAAAATGTTGCAAAATGCAAACAAAGTTTTAGGATGACGAACCAACACATAAAAATCACAAAAATCAAAAATTCAGTTAGAATTATAAACTGCACAAAAATTTAGGCAGCAGGAGACGTTCTTAACTCGACCAGAATTACAACTCAACTGAGCTACGAATTCTTTCTTTTCGTCTTCAAAAGATTTTCGATTGGTTCGTCATCAAATCGCATAGGCATTTTTTTTTTTTTATTTTTTTTTGTGGTATTGCTCACGATTCACCTAATCTGGAGCGAGTCTTTTGTTCCCAATTAATGTCAGTGTTTATCGCCTTTTGAGTCATAATTTAGTCGTTTTAATACTTCCAACCATCTTATCTCAACTCCATTTAATTTTTGGTATGTTTGAGATTTCTCAAAAATTCACCCATCAGCCTTATATCGAGTGCATGAAAAATGCAGCGATAGCTGACTAATTCTCAGAATTGATGGCGACGTAAATCATACGTTTCGCCTTTCGTTGCGCCTGTCTACGTTTGTAGTGGTATTGATGAAACATACAAAACGAGAAGCAGGCGACAGAACGAAATCATGTGTAATCTCCTCACTTCGTTACACTATCGTTTTGTCTCACTTACACTTGTACAAGCTTTTCACGATCATCGAGTTTCTGGAAGTGGAAACGAAGAGGGAATTCGTACGCTGCGACGACGGCAGCAGCTGCGCGGTTGCCAGCTTATTTCCATTCGTTTCTCCACTCAAAATTTTCAACACACTTAGGCGTTTGAAAATTATTTATGAAGTCTAGATGAGTTCTCTAGTTCCGTTGTGTCAATTATAGAAGCACACCGGTACCTAGGAGACTCATAGACACTTCATTGGTGTTGTTTTAATTTTTCGTGTACACTCCCTCCGAAAAATAAAACTTTTGACTTAGAAATTTCTCTCAAAAATTTCTGTCTCAAGAGTCAAAACGGTCTTTGAATATTTATTTTAATAAATATTACAAAATGAATTTTCAATTCATTAATTTATGACCGAAACACCATTCGTCACACTCAACGATGAAAATTTGCTCACTCTAAAATTTTCAATTTATGTGGGTTCAAAGAGGACTCAATCACTGTCGGCCGTTGGGCGCAATGACGGGTTGGTTAACCTGGTGTGAATAAAATAGTCATCGGACATATTTTATTTTCTTTTGGATTAATGACACCAATCTCGCGAAAGGTACCACCATCTCCAAAATTAGCACCCCATCGTCCGTTCTTCAGAACCATAAAATTTTAATTTCTCACTTGATTAAAATTTTATCCTTTCTAAAAGGTGGAAGCGCATCACCTTTTAGACTGAATGATGCATTTACCTTATCATTCAGGAGGCCCTCACTTTTTAATCCAGAACTCGAGATCACTCAACTTTATTCGTAAATTAAAAATTTTAAATTTACGATTTTTCCAAAAATATTCTGGAAAATAAAAGTTGATTAGTCGACATCACACATTTATATTGCGCAATAAAATTCGAATCAATTAAGATTCAGGTGCACCTTAAATTAGTTCTGATCAGGAACTAATTTATCTCACTTAAAAAATTTTATTTTACGTTGGTACCAACTTACGAATTAGGTATAGATAAAATTTTACCTTTTACCTGATGATCATCCTCAAATTGATTTTTAAATCAATTCGTCACGTGCACTCGAGTTTTAAAAATTTTATCTTTTTCAAGAATAAAATTTTATGGCCAAAAATAAATTTCATTCGAAATTTATTTAATTTCCAATTATCATTCATCTCACTAGAATCCGAATTTTATTTATCGAATTAAAATTTTTCTCTCAACTTCGAAAAATTATAAAATTGGAAATTTTATTTTTCTCTCAAAAATTCGCGAACTCATATTTCCTTCTCACTTCAGGAATTACCAAAAATTATTTCTACTACAAGAAACACTATAGTAGAAATTTCTGATAAAAACACTTTCTCAAATTACGTCAGATTCAGCATAAGTCGCGCAGATTATGAAGTGTGCTCTGGGCCCATAACCTGTTGGAATAGGGCGTACCTTGGGCCTTTACTCACTGTTGGTAACCCTATTCCAAGTTTAATACTGATTACCACCTCACTAGATAATTCAGGTAATTCCAGAGGCACAAGTCAATAAAATGCATTTAAGACTGAAAATGACCTTTATTAAAGACATATGCACACACTGCATATCTGAACCCACAAGATGTTGCTTCTAAGAGAGCATAGAAAAGACTGACGAAGCCCTCCTGGCTTCCTCATGAAGACAACGTTGGTTGTCAAAGGTTTTTGGTAAACAAAGTCATTATATCCACACTTTATGACTTTGTTTACCACTTGGAGATGTAAACAAAGTTGTTATGTCCACACTTTACGACTTTGTTTACTTCTTAGAGTTCACAACAACTCCAACATCTCCTTATATGGTCTTGTTTTGGTCTACTAGATGCCCAAAATAGCTTTCAGTAGCTTATGTAGGCGTACACACAGTTGCCAACATAAACTACATTGTCAAGTATGCCACACCCTCAACCAGTGTTACCACAACGCATATTGACTCTCGCATTCTGCTCGTATTCTGGACGTCTAGTTCCAACATCAACAATTTGCTATTTTGACAAAACTTTGACAGAAAGACCATGAATCGCGTCAAAAGTTCATTTTTGTCGAGATTTTCTGCTACATATATTTTTCTGTCATTGCGCAAATTAGGGAATGCCTGTGAAAGAAGACTTAAATCTCTCTATTCTAACCTTCAGCTGCGTCCCTAACACAAGCATATTCTTTATATTCTTTCCAAAAAGCATCCAAGTAAACTCATCTGTATCTATAGTTGAGTTTACTTTTTTTTCTTGGAAAATCATGTTTTTGCATATGTTTGAAAATTTAACGCGTGAGATAAGCACACAAACGTCAAACTTAAGACTGAAATTCCAAAAGTAGTTTGGTATGTAGTATTATATTCCACGCAGAAAATTCGATTTACTCAACTGTATTCAAGAAGTCATTGTTTGAAGAAGAATATTGCGTAGAATTTTCAGGTAACTTTATGTACATAATACCTACTCGTATGTACGCTCGTACCGCAAAATTATAGCAGAAATTTTCAAAACGAATCCGAATTTTTCGCAGCACTTTTCTTTCTTTATTCGTTGGAGCAATAAGTACCTATCGAACATATTATAAACCTGAGGTTTTTTTTTGCAGTTTTTTTTTTTTTCGTTTTCGTTCCACCAGGCCAACCATTTTTTGATACTGCCCAAAATGCAGGAAAAATTCTATATAGTCTTTTTAATGTTTGCGTCCCTGTGGCTCCTTTCAAATGCTGGCGATTCTGATGAAGATGAAAATCCACTGGATCTGGATCCAACAGCTCTAAAACCTTTAACGTATGAATTAAAGTTCAGCGTAAATTTCAAAGATGTAACGGATCTTTTCATATGTGTTACGACAATCAGAGTGAGTATAGTTACGTGATAATGAATGAAACGAAAACACACAGTCAATTAGGAAGTCCTCAACTAAGATATTATGCATCCCTCTACTAGAAAAATTAATTATAATCATTATGGATACTATCTTTGAGAACACCCATCATCACCCCATGTTTAGATTTTTCTGTTGAAATCAACAAGAAATTCAAATTAAGTAAGTAATTGAAAGTTTCAACAGTACCGTCATTTGCCAATTGCAGACACCTTAAGGAAAATTTTTTTTTTTTTTTTTTCATAACTTGCAATCAAAGACTTCGATTATTTTACTCGATGTCTTGAATGTTTGCCCATCCCTTCTTCAAAAAACCCATCTCACTTTCAGTCCCCTGCACCTCATACTCCTATTACATTCAACTTTTTTTCCAACTGGCTAAATTTTGCCATTGGTGGACACCAAAATTTTAATTTTTCCAGTAGCAGACACCCAATGTCAGACACCTTGAAAAAATGAAGAAAAACGTAAATAATGGAAGTAATTTTCAAACATTGAGCTTCAATCTTTTCATTATGATATTGTCTACTAGAAGACTTCACCCCCCAGCCACTCTGCAGCCTAACTCCCCTCTCACTTCCACCTTTAGAGGCAAGCAAGTGTCTGCCATTGGAAACCTTCTTATAAACTGAATCATCTAATCGCCAGTGTCCGCGATTGGAAAAGTAATATTTCTCATTTTCCAATGGCAGACACACTCAATAAAATGTTTGAAATGTGTGAAATAATTTGTAAACTGACAAATTCCATGCATCTGATAGATTAGGATCATCGATGCTTTCAATAAACGTTATTCAATAATCACTGGAATAGATAATGATCGGTTGCAAATTTTGTACTATCCAATCTTTTTCTTTAGAAAACTATGATAATAAATATTTTAATAGATAAGAATGTAATTCATGGACAAATATGTATATGTTACGGCTAAAGATGTAAATATGACTAAAGACATTAATGACCGGCTAATGACTGATATTAACCCGTGAGGTGGAAAGTAACGTAAATGAGTAATATGAAACAAATAACTTTCCTAGCCGGTGAATGACATCAAGTAGAAGGAACGCTGGTCAATAACGTATAGGTAATGAAGGAATAGGACAAGGTGTACGTGCGTGTATAGGAGATGACAATAATACTGTATGCCAGTTTTGTCCTGCCTTAAAAATTGAATGATTCCTCTTTTTCGATACAAAGAGGAGAATGACAAGCAGTCTATCTATGTGCGTATGAAAGAAAGAATATTCTTTGCTACCTTATTTCACAATAATTATGAAGTTACCGTAGTTTTCAACTTTCTTTGTGTATAATTTGTATTTATTTTGAGTTAATTTGACGATGGTGGAAGTGGAGGATAATAATGAAGGTATGAGGCAGCTTGCTGGATGCGGAAGACATCATAGCGCCAGCAGGTGACACTGAAATCACTATTAGAGAAGTGGCAGGTCATAACAGCATCACAGGGTCCCAAGGATATAAAAGGTGTAACTGTAAGTCAGGATGCACGAGTGGACGGTGCACATGCAAAGCACTTAATCGCTTATGTAATTCTAAATGTCATAGTAGCTTATTGTGTGAGAACAAGTAGTACCTATCTATTGCATTATCAACTTTTAAGTTGTAGTTATCATTTGACAAGATTGTCCACATCGCTTGTACATTAATATTCTTTGCCGGTTATTAACGTGAATTATAATCGTCTTGGCCAATAACGTTATTCACAGGTTATTGACGTAAAAATTAAATTTACATCTTTATCTGTAACATATCGCACACCCTCTACAAAACTGCTACAACTCGCAAAAACCGTTTTTTCAGGAGAGCCGTTTGAAATTTTGAATCTTAAAACTGTCAGTAATCAGTGAATTTTCAACGGATTTTGTTTGTTGAAACGTCAAAAGACTTGTATTGTGGTCTAGTTTCTGAATGTAATAATATTTTCCCATTCAGTGGTCAACAAATAGCCCCCATGCAAGTTGTATCCCTTTTGTCCAGCCAATAATGAAGAAAATGGTCGAGTTGTATCAGTTTTGTACAGTTATATCAGTTTTGTACATAATTTGAGTGTTATTGTTTCATTAATGACGTGGTTGTAGAACTGCGAATTGTATCAGTTTAGTAGAGTAATGTTGAGTTGTATCAGTTTTGTCAAGTAATTTTATCAGTTTGTTTGAAAAAGTTGAGTTGTAGCAGTTTTGTCCATTGAATAGCAGCATATTTCTGAAATTGTAAACTGATACAACTGTCCTGGAGGGGTCTGGGGGTGGAATTTCGCCAAGGTGAATATGGGGGATCAAAGTAGGACCCTTATAGACCATTTTTTCACTACTAACTCAAAACTTGATTTTTGCAAGTTGTAGCAGTTTTGTAGAGGGTGTGCGATATGTATATACTGGATGGAGCAAAAATTCAACAGAGCAATGCAACGTGTTACCAAGGGTAACAGCTACCATGTGACATCATCAGTTTCATCATAAGTTGGTTTAAACCCTAAATACATAGGTGGTTCAAATATCAACTGGAAAAATTAAATACCATCAAGCAGAGGTTAGGCTCGGTGCAAATAGCAACTACCCTGACTGCATAAGTTTGCTCCATCTTGAAAAAAACGGATCTGAAAACTTGGAGTGAACCAGAAGAAAATTATTTTGCTGCGCAACATTTTTTAATGCCTCACAAAAATGCGCAACTGTATACCACTCAATACATGCACACATATCCTTCCTAACTGATCAGCGAGAAGTTGGAACGCCCTCCCTACTCTCCCCAATCTGTTGGGAAAGACATGTGTGCGTGTGTTGCGTTATACAGTTGAAACTGTAGGGCTAAACCGGTTAAACGGTGCATGGATATTAATCTAAAGTTCTAAAACCTTGGAGAATACATCCGCAATATTGAAATCGGCTTCACTTTCTAGTGATCGGTCGGTAGTCATATCTTTGAAAACTGTCCATACATAAAGTAATTTATAAACCAAGATATATCAAACTGCAAAATTCATGTCAAACGTCATAAAAACACACGAAACGATCAAAAACTATCACACCCGTATCCCCAAATTCGCTGAGCACAACAATTTATACAGTTGTTGTTGTGACAAGGTTACCTATGAAGGCAGTAAGTATAGCTAATAGCTATCTATTATGGTCGTATTGTAAGAACAATAGATATATTATGTAGTGCTCCAAATAGATTGGGGACTTCCTAATAACTTTCTTTGACGGCCCGCCCTCAACATAATTCTCTTTGTGTAAAGTTACTTGACCTCGCTTACTACAGGCCCAATAACGTCTCCCCCCCCAACCTTTCTCTTCTTCTTCTTCACCATAATAATTTATAAGATTTTAATACGAATTTGTTTGTTTTGGCCATAAAAAGCTACAATGTATCAGGTCAACAAAGTACATAATTTTGAATGTAAAGGATATAACCATTGAGAGAAAATTAACGAAAGTCGGGCGAGTAAAAATTTTAACGGACTTGAAAGAAGAATACGAAAGTCTTAAAGTAGTCAATCAACTAGCCCGGAAACAAAGAGAATGGCACATCATTGAGCTGGAAATTGAACTCAAGACAGACGAAATCGTGGATATCATGCTAGAGAGTACAAAGTTCATTCCTCTAAAAGATCCTGATGTTGCTTTCGCCAGATATAGCTATGAAAAAATGATTAATGGAAAAAAGAAGTGCGTGAACTATAGACAACTAGTTGATAATTTGACTGATTTCTATAATGAGTACCTATGTTTACATTTTAGATTAAAGTGGTTGGGAGTGACAAAATCTGGAGCAGTAAATGGAAGAAGATTATATCCTTGTGTAGATGTGGTAGATGTAAAAACAACTTTCATCGTCGAAATCCACCATGAAAAAATTTATTCAAGTTTAAGTAATACCGATATGGACCCACAATCTGAGTAAGGCCGCTTTAAAATGAATAATATCCTTTACACCGGACACAGCTATCCGGTAATAGGCACAAAGTTTAATACACAAGTCCAAATAAAACCTACGATCTGTAGGTTTTGTGACAGTCATGGAAAAACAGCACACCTAAATTGTCTTTTGAATGAAGGATAGTTGAGTACTACTACCAGGCCTGAAATGAGACTTGTTTTTTTGGGTAGGCCCTTATTTTTTCACATCACTTACCCCCCACCCCTACCCCCCTCGCTGTCACCAAAAAATTGCAACACGTTTCTGAACGTGTAATTTTCAGAGTTTTCTAAAAAATGTCTTGGGTCGGCCGGGCCAACCCGGGCCTACCCTACATTTCAGCCCTGACTACTGCTTAGTGAGGGAAAAGTGTCGGAGTTTCCTTATTGAAAGAAGTCTCTCTGCTGTTCTGTTTTTAAATTGATATGTATGAATTCAAACCATTCTAAATGTTGAAATTACTTTATCATAAGCGTACATTTCTAATGAAATAATACGAGCACAAATTGACACTTTTTCTAAGCTCTTGGTTTTCTCAACTTCTTTGGGTTAAATCGACCATAGGAAGTCGAATAAAACAGACATGTTCCGCAGACTAGGGATACGTCTGTTGTTGGTCTTGAGTTTTCTGATGTGCGGTGTGTATTCTCGGTGGGTGGTTGGCTGCAAACACCTAGGAAGAGAAATGGCTGAAACAGAATTTTCCACAAAAAAATATCGTATCCAAGTGACGGACTTTTGATATTGGACTTGATTGAACTATTCTAATTTTGGAATTTATTCATGAAAGGCGGATGTAATACATAATACATTAATGTAGAGATGTTTTGGGCACATGTGAGACCCAAACCAGATAAATCATAACACTTGCGAGACCCTTTTGTGGGTCTCGCATGTCCATGAGGTGTATGTATGGTTTTTCTTACTCCCCCCACTTCGCAGACCACAAATCTGCATTTTCTGTCCGGGACTCACAAGCGCCCCAAATATCGATTGTATGTACACTTGTGGTTCACTCATTTCATTTCACTTCCTATAAACTGTACTGTACAACCAACCAACAGTTGTAGGCTTCATTACATAGCCTAAGGCATCTACAGATAGCCACTAAGCCATGTGAAGACGAAGGTTTCATTTCTGAGTATTTATAAGGGGGGTCTCGCAAGTGTCATACTTTATCTTTGGTCTCACATGTGACGTAAAATAACAATACATTACATATCTGCATGAATAATACAACGTTTCATAATGATTCAATTCAAATATGTTTCGATGTAGTCCTAATTCAACCAACCGTGAAGCGGAAAGATACCTCAAAACCAGTTTGTTGTCACCATTTTCAGTAGGATTTGTGATCGGAGACTTGAAGTCGAAGGAAGTGAAGGATCAAGATTCCTTAACTTACGTTCGGATTTGGGCGGACGAGGCTGTTGTAAACCAAATGGATTTTGCTTGTGATACAACCTTGAAAATATTCAGGTTTTACCAGTCGTTTTTCCGAAGCATACACAATGCAAACAAAATAGATTTAGCAGCTCTACCAAATTATGGTCGGGCCGACAAGTGGATGTATGGTTTAATGACAACAGAGTAATATATGAACAATTATAAATGTACCTATAATTAATCTACTCGTAAGAATATCAGTGGTTAACAAAGAAAAAAATTGGTACAAAAGGTTTTACATGCATGCCCGGAATGTGCTGGCGATGGTCCAAAAAATACCTTTGTGATTGAAAATCATCACCTCGTCACTTGTGCTTCTACTCAGCGGGGCTCGAATGGTGCAAATTTTGTTTTTCAACTAAAACTTGGAAACTACCGATGCAAGGTATCAATTTCAAACTAAATGGAATTTGTTCTCTATCAAATTTCTTATGGATTTTAAATAAATGACCTTACTTGGTGACATAGAAGTGCTGTAAATGAAAGTTGAATATGAATGTGATAATGAATATTTATTATTAATTATATTTTCGTTTTTTTTTCTTTTTTTTCAAGAACTCAATAAATTCGTCAAAATTTTCATGCACAACACTTTTATGCTACTAAATGAAGTTTTTTTTTTTCTAATCGATGAGTTGATGGTGAATAAAATTATAGGTACTGAGTTTTGAATCGATAAATTGTATTATTTTCAAGTTATGGCGGAGAAATACTAAATTTTCTCGCATTTGAGCCTCTCTAGAGAGGGAAGAAGCACAGGGGCTCAGGCGATGATTATTAACCACGTACTCCTTGGATAACCCCAAACACATTGCAGGCTTATATCTTTTGTACCAATTCTTTTTTTTTACATGGATGTGTCTTATGAAAGTGAAGCTACTGCCTACTAGTATACTCCGAATGTATCAGTTCACCGTGTTTATAATTTGATTTAGTGAATCGTCAATTGCTATTCAAGATTCATCGAGCAGAATCAAAAAAATTAACGTCGCATTCCACCTATGCGACTTGTTCTGTCACCAGTATTTTGGTCCTCAAACGACTTTATCAACATGGAGCGAAAATTGGATAAATATGGGATTTGCGTTGTTCTTTCGTATTCCATGCATTGAAGCCGTAAGCATACAAATCAGTCTTGTGGAACATAGTCTACATATTATATACAAGCCACCTCACGGAGGAAAGGACTGATATTTTCGTTCATTTCAGGCAGTGAGATGGCTTCTCTTACGACTGGCTCATCGCACGGCGATAGTTACAGTGCTAGTGATATATCAGTTCTTCCTATCGTGAAACTTACTATAGATTTTAAGGGTGAAATGAGGTCGCTTGGCTTCAACATTTTTTATCGTTGAATAAATACAGACCCATACCTTGTATTCTTGCCTGGGGCTGCGCCCCCATCTTTGACCAAAGTTGAATTTCTCCTAAGGCATTGAAAATGAAAAGGAGGTAGAGGAAAGGGAGAATGAATAACCCTACCCAGGTGTTTCAAGTGAGCCACCCACCCCTTACACGGTACCCTTGCTATAGACCTGAGAGAATAATGTATCTTGACAATGAATTCCCTAATTTGCACTTTCATTTCCCACAAATGTAGCCGACTCATACAAAAAGGACCACCTTGTCGGTCAATGGTCAGTAGAGTTTTGGGAAATCGCATAAAATGATATTAGGGTAAACATTATACTAATTGTCAGGTGTTAGTGCAAAATGTATTCAATAGATGGTGATGTGTACAATGACACGAAAGGCACCACAAACTATTTTCAGCTGAAACAGGAGCCCCATCCCCCCAGTTTCATACAAGACTTCTCCCACTGTACTCGTACTTTAGCCAGAGAAATCTCATCATAGTACCTAGTACCTACTTTTACGTCACATAAATAGAAATTATAGAAAATTTTCATTTGACATTATCAGCTGTCTTCAAATGTTATAGTTTTCTTTGAAACTGGTTTTTTAATTTTTCAACTTTGAAATGCTGTTATAGCTTCGCGAATTTCTACATCTTTAGGGAAAGAGCAAAATAAGAAAAAACAAAAAGACATAAATTCCCACTGTAAATCAAACTTTGTCGATAATAACAATAATTTTCGAGAGGATGTATTTGGAATGTTCATTGTTTTTCATGATGACAAAAATACATTGAGAATACTCAGCACCTTATAATTTTCTTTCTTGTTGACATTTCAACAGATTTTTCTCAACAATAATCCTAGTATAGTGAACATAAATCTGGTCGAATCTTTCATTCGAATTTTAGCTGTTGAGGCAGAAATAAAATCACGTCCAGTAATGCTCCCTGACAAAAGGATAAATTTAATTACTTTATTCGAAGATTCTATGCTGGCTGAAACAGGTAAAATATTTGTAGGAGTGAAATACAAATAATGCGACTAACTCCTACGAAATTAAATTATTTATATTATGCTACCCTTTAACATAGCGCGAGAAAAAGTATTTTAAATACTAGATGGTATACCTAGGTACCTATCTAATTTTCGTTTTCGATATTGTTTGATAGTGGAATATGGGTATAATGAGACTTCAAATATAAGTATCTAAAATGTTTCCTTTATTTTCAGCTTACCTTCTTGTTCGTATGATGAATTTCTTTTTGGGCCAGAATACACTTCTCGAAGGAGTTAAAAACTATATTCGCAACTTTAGATTCAAAGTTACAAATCTAAATAATTTATGGACATTGTTTCCATTAGAAAAAGAAAAACATGAAATATTAAAGATTGATTCTACGTTGGAGGATATTATGGATTCTTGGACTTCGAAAGCAGGATATGCTCATATTAAGTTAACTCGTGTTACAGACTCTAATATGATGAAAATAGAGCAAGTAAGTTATTGCTTGAATACAATGAAACCTGTTGCACTAGATTTTACACTATTCTTCAAAGTTCACACTTGCATTCCTCTGCACTTCTTGAATATCTCATTAGTTCATCCGTATACTCGTATCTTAAGCACATTTCGATTTCACAATTTAGTAACAAGAACTAGAGTGATCTAAGTCCAAATTAATTGATGAGGACATTTTAACAATTTTAGTTATAACATAATTTTATTATAGTCTACCCTTAATAAGAAAGGATAAAAACACTCTCACCGTTTCAAGTCTAATTCGGGTATTTTCATTTACTTTCTTCATGGTTATAGGTTTTACCACTAGCTGTTAATGAGGAAGTAAATGGTTATAGAATTATTCCTCTGAATTTTGTCACTAAAAGCGAACTAATAGCAGATTCGAATCCGAAAGCAGCAGTTAAATTGTGGCTGAAGTCTGAGCCTGTTGAAATACTAGTAAAGAAAGACGAATGGATCATTCATGATTCAAGGCTTAATGGTATTCTTAATTTTCATCAATCTTAGAACATTTTAACATGAAACAAAAAAAAAAAAAAAATCATATCTAATTGAGATAGGATGCACTATTCACTTAATTATGCTCCGTAAGTAACTTATTGTTTGAGTGTGAGTGTACAGTTTACAGAAGAAGGCAAACAAGTTGATAGTTTTCTTTTCTTTTGCAACATGGATATACTAGGTCTTCTATTTTCTGCATTAAAAATTATAAGTTAATGAATACCTATTCAGAAACATATTTGTGACTGTGGACGAAATAATTTATTAATGCCTCTTAGGCAAAAACGTTGTCTACTTTTCATATTTTGGAGTTAGATCTTGGAAAAATATTTGAAATTTTCCATTGTGCTGCTCTACTTGAGAAAGTCAAAATTTGCCAGCCCTGGTTTAAAGGTTATGGAAAGAAGTTGTACACTAACTATTGGTCTAGCGATGGAGTTAAATGATATAGGTAACAATGTGCATTTATACTTCTCCACTGAATTTCAGTTTTATGCAGAGTCGAGTACGATTCAAGAAGTTTAGATTTGCTGAAAAAAACGCTGCTCGATGTCGTTGAATTCAAATTAATTCCAGCTTTAACTCGGACCAATTTCATTTTCGATTTATTTGCATTAGCTGAGACAAAAGAAAATTATTACTCGGTGGTGTTCGAGACCATGCAATATTTGAGACATGAAAATTCGCCTCTTCCATTCATTGTAGCTCTTCACGAGTTAAATAAAATACGAGTTGGACTATTCGGAACTGAAGTATTCCCATTATTTCAAGTAATGATATTCAGGTTTTGCCATTTCATTAGTTTTCTTTATTGAGATATGTGGCATTGTCAAGTGTTTAGTCTATCTTTGCTATGAAGTCAACATCGACGTCTCGAAAAAATGGTAGGTAAATCGTGAACCACCCAAAAAAAAGCAAAGGTAGACTAAACTCATAACCAAAAAGAATTGTAAAGAGAGGAAGCAGGCAGAAGAGGTGATCAAAGTGTAACTCCAGTTGAAGGCCCAAGCAAAGACCCAAGTTTAGACAGTTAAAAACACTGAAAAAGAGTAAAAAAATGAATGAACTAATGACATTCGACAATATTGAAAATAATTTTTTGCTTTTTTGCTTTCAAAAAGCTTTCATCGATCAAACAAATATCTAATAAAAAGTGAGCTCAGTAGCAGCAGTAAATCGTTCAATATATTTTTTTCGTCTGGAGAACTGCTTACACATATAATTAACTATCAGGAGGTTTCCTGGATGTCCTTACTGAATTGTTGCGAGAAAAACATAAAATGAATCACCATTTTAACGAGTACATTACACCTGTAAAGAACAGTTTTCACCTAGAAATGAAAAGCAGATTGAAATTTGAAGAATCTCAAATCTTTTTGGCTCAATCCGGCTTTATAAGTCCGAACTCTGAATCTATTCATTTACTTACCTATTTTTATTGAAATATTTTAGAATTATGTCCGAGAAATTTTACAACCAATATTCAGTGGAAAATTATTTTCAAATATTGCGGAGCTTCCGCAGGATGATTACGAAACATACCATTTCAAAAAATTAATCACGATTGCCTCCTGCACTTTTGGCTTGGAAAACTGTGTAGGACAAGCTGAAAGACTTTTTGATGTATGGTCGTCAAAAAAGCAGCCAAAAATAGATAATCCGTATGAGCACATTTTTTCATGATTTTATTGAATATGATAAAAGAGTTTACATACGAATCATTATTTTTTCATCCAAGAATTCCTGAAATCCTGCGTCCGAATATTTACTGCCGAATAATACAGACGAATTTTCGAGATGAAGTATGGGATTTCTTTTGGAGTTTGTACGAAAAGGACAATCCTAACAATTTCGACGATATTTTGAGTGCCCTTGCCTGCACAGAAGACGAAAACAAATTAAAAGAGTAAAATAGTCAAAAGTCAAATAATTTTTGTTAACATATTAAGTAAACCTAAATCATTAATTGAAGCGTCCGATTCCAAAAAGAGCCAAATGCAAAAAATCAAAAGTCCCGGTTTGCTTGCCATTTGATGATTACTATATTGAAGTACCTATACATCATACATGAGGTCTGTGCGGCATAGTGGTAGAGTGCTCAGCCTTGCGATTGAAAGATCCTGGGTTTGAGACTCATCACCAACACAACCTGACCCACCTACAAGATCTGGCGGGGGACCGACTTGAGTGCCCGGCGCATAACTGAGAAATTGTGCATCTGAGACTCTCCAATCACCCACGCACCATCCCCTACCGCAAGTTCCACCTCACCTACAAAACCCTACAGTTTCAAACCCCAACCATCCACTCAAGAGGTGAAAGCCTGCTGATGTCATAACACGTCTATGAACAAACCATAGTAAAAAAAAAATACAGCATGTATCAATATGATCTTATCAATATTCAACTTCTTCGCCATGTTTCAGGAGCTTTTAAAGTTGAAATATTTTAATCAGTCAAATTTCCAAAAGGTGCTAAGTGTCAATGTTTTTATTTACATATATTTCGGTTGAGTATAAGTCATTTCGTCTTATTTTCCTATTTTGCAGGTTCTCAGAAAAATAGGCATGGGACTTACATAGATTTTCATTCTATGATCTCAGAAATCCGTACCCACCTCACATTCTCATATTTATTTATTTATTCATCTTTGAATTTAGGTGGAGGGGGGTGTTAAGAAATCAAATTATAACTTCGAATCGTAAATATAGAAAAACTACTGAACTGATTGAGGTGTTTATACCATCATGTAAAAATACCCGTTTTAAGAGTATACCATCCTACCATCCATGACTGAAATTTTCACTAGGGATTAATCTTGATGAGATTAAGGTCTGATGAAAATTTTATGACAATCCATTTTGTGATTTTCGAGAAATTGGCAAAAATGAAAAGAAAAAGAAAAATGTAGAAAACAAAGCCTTCAGTAAATTCCAAAAAGTGCCAAAACTGACGCTTACTTGACACAATTTTGACGAAACATGTATGAAGGTTAGTAAAATATATATCCACTGTCGCAATCCCTTAACCGTGGTTTTTCATTATAAGGAAACAGTTATTTATTCTTTTTGTAAAATTTGATATTTCGCACTTTTGGGAATCCGACTCTTCAATTGTGATTTTTTTTTTTAAATTGAATACATGCAAAGTTTGAATTTTCAGGTATTTGGAATCGAGTATAGATGCAAGCAAAATTTCACCACGACATAGTTTAACGGTTTTTAAAAGTGTGGCTTCTAATAAAAATGGTTATAGCCTAATGAAAAATTTTGTCATAGATAACTTCGAGAAAATATTAAAAATGTAAGTAGCCTACTCGTACATTCATGTAAGGGAAATATCTAGTTCGAGTTTTACTCTATACCCGATCTGCAAACTACGACACAAATGTGGAGGGGAAATGTGACCCAGATGTGGCAAAAATTCAACCAATCAGGAAGCAGTGGCACTTTTGTAACACTGATGTGATTCCATTCTTCTCCGGTGGAAAAATTATGGGTCACATCAGTGTCACAAAACTGCCACTGCTTCCTGATTGGTTGAATTTTTGCCACATCTGCGTCACATTTCGCGTCTCATTTCCCATCCACATTTGTGTCACATTTCAGATCGGATAATATTCTGATAGTTCAGGTACTCTTACAAAGAACTAAATAAAGATATTACACCTTTGTATCACCTTATGATCTGTTTTTGTCAAATTTTGACATCAAAATATATGTGTAATAGGTCCTTCCCTATGGGCTAAATATTTTGAAAACGGATCCGTTTTATTCCGGGTTATAATCCGTTTCTGGATTATAACCCGGAATTTTCCTGTTTTCCGGCTTCTAAAACGGATTTCGAACAGATTGTAATCAGTTTTGCCGGAAATGAGTCCGGATTATTTTCCGTGAAGGCTGTTTTATCATATTTATTGGCCTGGGTTATAATCCGTGAAACCGTTTTACAAATGGATTTAGAAAAATTGCCCAAAAATTATCACTGATTATAATCTGGAAATCCGTTTTACAAACGGATTTGGAAAAATAATCAAGATGACAAAAATAACTGCAAATCAGATCTGATGTTCGAAAATATAAACGGACTGAAAACGGATAAAATTCTCATTTTTTGCCCATCGGGTTGCGAATTTCCAGATTAATGAACCACTATACTGAAAATAAAAATGCTAACTTGTCATAAAAAATGAATTTTCCCGCACCACTCCTGTCATTATTGAATTATTCTCAAGAATCGTTACCATCAAAATTGAATGTCGAAACATTTATATCAAAAACTTCACCACGAAAGAATGTTGAACAAAAAATAATCACCATACCTACCCATTTTTTACAGAAATATCATAGATCGATCTAAAGTTTATACCTATTGGGAAACATTGTTCGAAATGATTTATAATCGGCAGGACCTAGAAATGGTTAGTACAAAGTATAAATTTACTAAACATTATATTCTGCAGTACCTAAGTCAAGTTAATAGACGTCGACCTAAGGAAAATAATAATCCGACATGAAGTTTGGTGGATGCATAAATTAATTTTACAATAATAATAAAACGCTGTACCTATAATTAACGGGGAGGGGGGATTTTTCGATTCAAAAGATAATTCTTATTGGGGCCGTAGTTGAAGCAAAATACTTGGGTGTAGCAAATCAAATTCAGGGTAGGCAAATCAAAGGAGGCATAATGATTCCTTTCCTCCGCCGTTCCAGGAGGAACATTTTCCTTAAGGGGGTGGTAAATAACTTTGCTGGGGGGAATGCTTCCCCAGCCGCCCCGGCTACGGCCCTGTGACTTATGGTTTTTGTTTTAGCTTTACCCTGCACTTGAAACATCATTTGAGCAATAAATAAGCAGGTTTTCAAGTGAAAATCTGCTAGAAACGAGTGATATGTAATTATTTTGGGACTTGCGAGTTTTAAACGCAAGTCCGATGTCATTTATTTATACTTTGAATAATTTTTGTTAGTTGGAAAACTCGATTAATGATACCGGCGTCAAAGAGGAATTGATAGATTTTGAAACGCGACTCAGAGATAGCCGGTGGAAAGCAGAGAAGAATATTGCTTGGTTAGAACGAAATAGACATGATATTCGAAAGGCCATAGATTCCATCAATGATTCACGCGGGAAAAAAAGGAGTCTTGAGTCTTGATAACCTTTTGGTTCCGTGACCGCCGTAACAGAGAGTTATTAAAACATACTCGAAGGCGGGAAAGCCTCACGTACCGTAACATGGGGTTACACTGAGAGAAATGGATATAGTATATTAATTATAAACAGAACGGTAAAATTTCTCATTGCAGTTGTGAAAATTACTATTTAGTATTGTGAATATTCTATTATTTGTAGTACTTTTTACTATCTTACTTGTTAAATAATATGTGTTAATGTTTGGCCAATAAAAGTACTCTTCAAACAATGAAGTTGGTTGAAAATTCTTCAATTTCTGTTTATATTGATGTAAAAAGTTTTGAAAATATGAAATTTAAAAATTTTTTCTCATTTTGATGCTTGGAATTTAAAGTTGAAGGGTCCATTTCACCAGCCCCCCCAATTGCCCGAAATTCAGAATTTTTGACTGGAAACGTTTGTACTAGTTTTGTACTGTTTTGTACCACTTTTCAAATTTTTTGTACCTCCCTCCATTTCTCGTAATTTAGAAAAGTTACCTGGGGGGGCTGGAGAAATGATAGCCCCCCCAATTACACAAAATTCAAATTTTTTGATCTTAAACGTTTGTACCTTTTTTGTACTCTTTTGTACCACCAAAATAATCGTTTGTACCCCTTCATTTCCCACCTAAAATAGCCCCCCAATAATAGGGTATCATTTCACCAGCCCCCCCAATGGTCCAAAATCAAACTTTTTTTAGCTCAGTGTATTCCTCTTTGTTTGTACTGTTTTGTACCACCTTGAAAAATTTTGTTTACCTCACCCCCCACCTCGGAACCACACCCATAATTTCACAACTCAAAATTATTGACTAAAAATGTTTGTACTAATTTTGTACTCATTTTTACCACTTTTCTCGAGAATTTTTTTAGCTCAGTGTCTTTCTGTTTGTTTGTACTGTATTGTACCACCTTTGAATTTGTTTTAACCCACCCCCCCCAACCATTCATAAGGCCAGTTATGCAAAGAATGTTGAAAATTAGCTGCTCCAAACAAGTTGAATCAATTTTTTAGAGACTTGAAGGTATGTGCCTATCATACTTTATTAGAATATGGAAAAATTGTATGTCCTCTATATTTTCCACCCAAAATGGCTCCCCAACCATAGGGTGCTATTTCAGCAGCCCCACCCTAGCTCACTGTGTTCCTCTTCATTTGTACTGTTTTGTACAACCTTTGAAATCATTTGTAGCCCTCCATTTTCAACCTAAAATGGCCCCTTAATCATAGGTGCCATTTCACCAGCCCCTCCAATGGTCAAAAATTAAACTTTGTTTAACTCACACTGTTCTTCTTCATTTGTACTGTTTTGTACCACCTTTGAATTTTTTTTTTTACCTCACCCCTTCACTCATTAATAAGGAGAGTTCTCCCACAATTTTATAAGACTCCAAATGTTTTATTGGAAACTTTTGTACTAGTTTTGTACTCTTTTGTACCACCTTTGAAATTATTTGTACCCCTCCATTTTCAACCTAAAATGACCCTTTAATCATAAGTACCATTTCACCAGCCCCTCCAATGGTCAGAAATTAAAATTTGTTTAGCTCACTGTGTTCCTCTTCATTTGTACTGTTTTGTACCACCTTTGAATTTTTTTTACCTCATCACCTCTCCATCACCCAACATTAATTGAACAAAATTCAAAAATTTTTGACTAGAATCATTTGTAATAGTTTTTTACTCTTTTGTACCACCTTTGAAATCATTTGTACCCCTCCATTTTCCACCTAAAATGGCCCTTTAATCATAAGTACCATTTCACCAGCCCCCTCAATGGTCCAAAATTAAAATTTGTTTAGCTCACTGTGTTCCTCTTCATTTGTACTGTTTTGTACCACTTTTGAATTTTATTTTACTTCACCCCCTCACTCATTAATAAGGAGAGATCTCCCACAATTTTATAAAACTCTAAATTTTTTATTGGAAACTTTTGTACTAGTTTTGTACTTTTTTGTACCACCTTTGAAATCATTTGTACCTCCCCATTTTCAACCTAAAATGGCCCTTTAATCATAAGTACCATTTCACCAGCCCCTCCAATGGTCAGAAATTAAAATTTGTTTAGCTCACTGTGTTCCTCTTCATTTGTACTGTTTTGTACCACCTTTGAATTTTTTTTACCTCACCCCCTTTCTTATTAATAAGGAGAGTTTTCCCACAATTTTATAAAACTCCAAATTTCTTATTGGAAACTTTTGTACTAATTTTTTACTCTTTTGTACCACCTTTGAAATCATTTGTACCCCTCCATTTTCCACATAAAATGGCCCTTTAATCATAAGTACCATTTCACCAGCCCCCTCAATGGTCCAAAATTAAAATTTGTTTAGCTCACTGTGTTCCTCTTCATTTGTACTGTTTTGTACCACTTTTGAATTTTTTTTACCTCACCTCTCACTCATTAATAAGGAGAGAACTCCCACAATTTTATAAAACTCAAAATTTTTTTATTGGAAACTTTTGTACTAGTTTTGTACTCTTTTGTACCACCTTTGAAATTATTTGTACCCCTCCATTTTCAACCTAAAATGGCCCTTTAATCATAAGTACCATTTCACCAGCCCCTCCAATGGTCAGAAATTAAAATTTGTTTAGCTCACTGTGTTCCTCTTCATTTGTACTGTTTTGTACCACCTTTGAATTTTTTTTACCTCATCACCCCTCCACCTCCCCAAAATTAATTGAACAAAATTCAAAAATTTTTGACTGGAATCATTTGTACTAGTTTTTTACTCTTTTGTACCACCTTTGAAATCATTTGTATCCCTCTATTATGGCACTTATGATTAAGGGGCCATTTTAGGTTGAAAATGGGGAGGTACAAATAATTTCAAAGGTGGTATAAAAGAGTACAAAACTAGTACAAAAGTTTCCAATAAAACATTTGGAGTCTTATAAAATTGTGGGAGAACTCTCCTTATTAATGAGTGAAGGGGTGAGGTAAAAAAAAAATTCAAAGGTGGTACAAAACAGTACAAATTAAGAGGAACACAGTGAGCTAAATAAAGTTTAATTTTGGACCATTGGAGGGGCTGGTGAAATGGCACTTATGATTAAGGGGCCATTTTAGGTTGAAAATGGGGAGGTACAAATAATTTCAAAGGTGGTACAAAAGAGTACAAAACTGGTACAAAAGTTTCCAATAAAACATTTGGAGTCTTATAAAATTGTGGGAGAACTCTCCTTATTAATGAGTGAAGGGGTGAGGTAAAATAAAATTCAAAAGTGGTACAAAACAGTACAAATGAAGAGGAACACAGTGAGCTAAACAAATTTTAATTTTGGACCATTGAGGGGGCTGGTGAAATGGTACTTATGATTAAAGGGCCATTTTAGGTGGAAAATGGAGGGGTACAAATGATTTCAAAGGTGGTACAAAAGAGTAAAAAACTATTACAAATGATTCTAGTCAAAAATTTTTGAATTTTGTTCAATTAATGTTGGGTGGTGGAGAGGTGATGAGGTAAAAAAAATTCAAAGGTGGTACAAAACAGTACAAATGAAGAGGAACACAGTGAGCTAAACAAATTTTAATTTCTGACCATTGGAGGGGCTGGTGAAATGGTACTTATGATTAAAGGGTCATTTTAGGTTGAAAATGGAGGGGTACAAATAATTTCAAAGGTGGTACAAAAGAGTACAAAACTAGTACAAAAGTTTCCAATAAAACATTTGGAGTCTTATAAAATTGTGGGAGAACTCTCCTTATTAATGAGTGAAGGGGTGAGGTAAAAAAAAAAATTCAAAGGTGGTACAAAACAGTACAAATGAAGAAGAACAGTGTGAGTTAAACAAAGTTTAATTTTTGACCATTGGAGGGGCTGGTGAAATGGCACCTATGATTAAGGGGCCATTTTAGGTTGAAAATGGAGGGCTACAAATGATTTCAAAGGTCGTACAAAACAGTACAAATGAAGAGGAACACAGTGAGCTAGGGTGGGGCTGCTGAAATAGCACCCTATGGTTGGGGAGCCATTTTGGGTGGAAAATATAGAGGACATACAATTTTTCCATATTCTAATAAAGTATGATAGGCACATACCTTCAAGTCTCTAAAAAATTGATTCAACTTGTTTGGAGCAGCTAATTTTCAACATTCTTTGCATAACTGGCCTTATGAATGGTTGGGGGGGGTGGGTTAAAACAAATTCAAAGGTGGTACAATACAGTACAAACAAACAGAAAGACACTGAGCTAAAAAAATTCTCGAGAAAAGTGGTAAAAATGAGTACAAAATTAGTACAAACATTTTTAGTCAATAATTTTGAGTTGTGAAATTATGGGTGTGGTTCCGAGGTGGGGGGTGAGGTAAACAAAATTTTTCAAGGTGGTACAAAACAGTACAAACAAAGAGGAATACACTGAGCTAAAAAAAGTTTGATTTTGGACCATTGGGGGGGCTGGTGAAATGATACCCTATTATTGGGGGGCTATTTTAGGTGGGAAATGAAGGGGTACAAACGATTATTTTGGTGGTACAAAAGAGTACAAAAAAGGTACAAACGTTTAAGATCAAAAAATTTGAATTTTGTGTAATTGGGGGGGCTATCATTTCTCCAGCCCCCCCAGGTAACTTTTCTAAATTACGAGAAATGGAGGGAGGTACAAAAAATTTGAAAAGTGGTACAAAACAGTACAAAACTAGTACAAACGTTTCCAGTCAAAAATTCTGAATTTCGGGCAATTGGGGGGGCTGGTGAAATGGACCCAAAGTGGAATGAATTCAAACTTGTATATGGCTCCAATAATGTGTTCTTAACTACTATACTATTATTTACTAATGAAAAAAATAACTGAAAATACATAGTTGACATTTGCTCTGGTTTTTTGAAACATAAATTTGTCTCATTTTGTTCCAAAAATTTTGAATTTCATGTTTGCCACAGAATGTGTGAGATATACGGTTACGGCTTTCAGTCGCTAATTAAAATAAAAATATTACTGAATTTTATTACAGGCAAAGACTTGGAAGTTTGTTGAATTTTGCGTCAAATTAGTTTGGATTTGTTGCGTATTACCACAAAATTAATGTGTTTTGTTGCAAAACGCAACAAATCGCTGATTCTGCGTTTTTGATGACCCCAAGATTGACCGCACGTGTTGAGGGCGAAAAGCTCGCTGAAATTCAGATTATACTCATTTATTGGAAGATTTTAAGCCACCAAGCATGAGAATTGGTCCACTAATCACAGAAAAACAGTTCTTTGGTTTTTTCTCAGAATTATATTCTTGGCGTTTGTTGCGTTTTGCGATTTAACTTTTCAATTATTATAAATCATCTTTCTGGACCATATTTTATTAGCCAAAAAATGGCCGTCTTTTCCTTAATAAAGATAATGAAATATATTATCGAGTCTCTGTTATGCAGACAGGTAGCCGTATAGGCACCAGCAATCTGATGCAACTTTTCATGTCGACAAGCAGCCGGGCGGTCTATGTACTCGTACTTACATTGCATCCTAAGTATTACTGTTCTGCTCTGGATGTTGTTTGTACATACGCTGTTTGTCTGTATCCAGTAAAATTAAGGTACACATTATTGTTTGCTGTGTTATAACACGAACGGAATTATTACACAGCTTACACACCTAATATGTATTTGAAAGTTCGAAGTTACGCATTTTATTTCTCAACGTTTGGTTACAGTGGCTAAACCCCTCCCTCCTCCTTTGACCAATTTGAGCTATTCATTCGCTGAGCCCCCTTCTGATTTTCTAACATTTTTAAAAATTTTTTCCAGAAATTAAAACAAAAAATCAAACTTTACCTACAATTTTAACAAAAACTTGAAAAAATTTTTGTGCGCTTTGCCCCTGACTCATTAATTGCAGTGTTTGATACTACAAATTTTATGTGGTTTTGTTCTTTTCTCGGGAAAATTTCCAATATTTAACGCTTTTTTTTTCTACCTGGCATCCCATAGTGAGCCCCTAAGAAACGTCTTATTGCAAAATATCGTGGCTATACGGGCCTGGTCTTTATGTACAGAATAAAGTCAATTTGTTTGAATAAGAAAAAAATGAGTAAGCTAGCAGTCTGTATGCATAACTACGCGTATTAACTTCCACATACACCCGTATTTGAATACACTATAGTCTGTTCAAGTTAAAAATTCCATGACGTAACAGTGCTTCAACGAATGAGAAGAAAGTATTTTTGATTTCAACCGTATTTCAACCAATCGCTTCTTCAGATCTTTGTGACGTCATGGAATTCTTAACTTGAGCATACTATATATAGACACCCCATTTTCCTTTTCTTCGTATCTGCTCAAGTAGAAAAATTCTAAGTGAATTTTTTTTCTTCTTCTTAATTTACAGTTGTATTGAAATTCTTAGTCGAAAATGCTGCCAAAATTCTGCGTCTCAGTTCTTTTAATAGGCGAATTGTTTTATTACAGTACAGCATATGTTGAAGGTCCGGAAAGAGAAGAAAATTTGCCAATTCCTTCATCACTAAAGCCTTTAGAATATACCTTGTCATTTGAAGTGGAACTCGCTGACCAAAAAGATTTTTTTATGGGCACTGCTATTATCAAAGTAAGTATAAGATTACGTCACCGCAAAGGTGAATGACAATTGGATAAAACGTCTATTTTGTTTCAGTACTGCTATTATTTTTAGCAGGTTTTCATGTAAAAACACATGAAAGCTAGTTTCCAAATTTGTTATCGATTGATCAAGCGGTTTGCTTTTAAAGAGGGTTCAAAAATCAATGAAGGGATATTAATATATTTTATTCTTGTTAGCATGAGAGGTACCTACATGTACTTGACTTGAGGGTCCAATCGAGCTGAAATGCTGCTATGTGGTTATGAGCCTTTCCATTTGATTGATAATTGGTCAAGTAGAAGAGGTGATGGATGGGAATAGTTTATATTAGCGGATTGAACTACAATTTTGTATGTAGCTAGTATATGGGTAGTGAATATTTGAATAAGTTATGTTTTTAGTGTGGATCAGATAAGCGGGTTTACTTTGTAAGAGAGGTTCAAAAAATTAATGTTATTTCCTCAATGTATTTCTTATGTTTTCGTTTTTGTCTCTATTATTTTGATTTTGGATTTATATTATAAATGTTTTATCGTGTTTTTCATGTCTGATACTTCAAGTAAGTATAGAGAATTATGTCTGGTTGATTATCATTGGTTTGTTATGCTAGTTTTGGCCTTTCATATTTTTAAATTATTTTGCTTCTTTGTGTATCGATTCGTATTATCAAATATATCTGGTTCGATATTTTCTTGAATTTTGGTTTCATATGGTTTTGTGTTTGTATTTCGTGCTTAGCGAAAACCTACTCTTTTGGTGTAGCTGTGCTGCACTAGCGTTATTTCATTTCGTTTCTTCCAATCATTTTTGTATTCGAGCACAATGTCAACCTTCTCAAAATGCTGCGTCAATTGCCACCATACTTGAACTAAATGAAAATAAAAGCACTCGTTTCCAAAGTTGACCGGTGACATTATACTCGTATTATAATGTTTAAAGCTTAGATAGCAATTCCATATCCCAAGCCAATTGAAATAATGATAGCTTATACCTAAACAATGAGAAAAATTGACAGACGTTTGCAGCAAGATCTAGGATAGGGTACCCAATATTGGCTTGAACAAGGTTCAGACTTCGGACTTGAACCACATCGCAGGTTCAACCCGTCCTCATCTAATTTTTCTATCTTAAACCTGGGTTAAGTTTGAACCCCATTTAAACCAGTCTATTGTACACCCTGTGCCAACTTACAAACGAGAAAAGCATCTAAAAAATTGAGTAAGGAATGCAATTTGATTATTATCGTTACATCTCTTGTAAATCAACAGTTGAAATGCGTTGAACCAACCAGTGAAATAATTTTGAATATGAAGGATATAATACTTGACGAAGATGGCGTATTTGTGGAAATAGATTCACCAGGTTCGGAAACCAAACGTTTTGGACCATTAAAACCAGTTGTGGAAAAAGAACGGCTCATCATCAACCTAGAGGAGCAGTTACAGGTGAATGACATAGAGGAGCAATTACAGGTGAATGACATAATACGAATACAAATCGACTACATAAAAAAATATGATCTACTGGAAGATACTGACTATGTTTTTGTCAAATACAATTATCGAAGAAAGCCTGATGGAGAAGAGAAGTAAGTGGTGGATTGTAGACTGTTCAACGAAAATTCAAACTTATTCTCAATATTATTTTCAGATGGCTGGCAGTATCAAAGTCTGGGGCAATTAATGCCAGAAAATTATATCCTTGTATAGACGAGGTCGCTTTGAAAGCAAAATTTTATGTACAAGTTGTGCGCAATAGAAATTCGATTAGTTTGAGCAATTCGTACATAAATGCCGAAGACGTAGTGTAAGATCACGTTCAGAAAAATACTCGTATGATGACAATGTAAACCAAGATAATCACCTATACAAGGAAATGATCACTTTTCGAACAGGACCTTTGTATAGAGTTCTCTTGTTTTATTCAGATTCCATTATAGTGTTACAATTTTTGCACTCATATGACACAGCTCACTTTCCTCACTTGTGAAATACATTATACTATTGAATTCCTCCTATGATCGATTTCAAAATTTCCAAATCCACGTCTGAACACTTTTCAAGAGTAGCTTATCAGTATTTAAGTTTCTTTATCCCGGTGCCGGATTTTCAATTTTTCAATTGCTTTTACCGGCTTAATTAAGAAGTATTTATAGAACCTACATGAAAATAAGTAGTGCCATTTGAAAGTAGAAAAAATATTCTCTCTTGAAATGATTAAAAAAATAAAAGTGCCTGAAAAAAACTAGCTGAAAAAATATTTTTATGCTCTGAGCTATAAACTGATCCCAGACCAAAATGTGTGCTAACTGAGACAAAATATATTCTTCCTTCGAAAAAAAAAAGAGGATAATCTCACCTACATTTATATCATTAAAAAATCTACTTTGGAGGGTGAGAACTGATGTCTGTCCAGTATTAGTAGATCATTGGGTTTTATTGCTTACGTTTGCACAGAGTGTAATTCCACATTATGACAATCGTAACTTGTAAATTGTAAGTGATTACTTATTGTTATATCGCTCTTTTAAATTTGAAAAACAATACGATTTACTAACACCGTATTCATTAAGTCTTCTTTTGATGTAGTGAGAGTCCAGTTGAAGAAATCGTACAGGTGGTAGCTGAACCATATCGTGTTACCTCTGACTTATCAACATTCTCCATTGGGATTGTTGTTGGAGACTTAAAATTAAAATCAGTGGTTGATGATGAAAGGTCATGGACTGAAATACGAATCTGGGCAGATGAGGCTGTTATAGAGCACATGGATTTTGCTAGGGACACTACCTTGACAATATTCAATTTTTACCGGGAATATTTTAATAGTATTCATGATGCATTCAAAATAGATATAGCTGCTTTGCCATTTTATGGCCAAGTGGATAAATGGAAATATGGTTTGATAATCTTGGAGTAAGTACAAATGAAAGAAGTTGAATGCTATAAATAAATGCCTAAGTACCTGAAATTTTCATACATCGCTTTCTAAAAATTAATGTGTTGGTGTATCGTAAATTAATCAGTTTATAATATGGCTAGTGATTCTGTTTAGGGAATCATTTATTAGTAATCCAAGTCCATCGAATGAAGTCAGAGAAATTGAGATAGCACTGATGTTATGCGATGTATTCTGCCACCAGTATTTTGGTCCTCAAACGACTTTATCAACGTGGAGTGAAAATTGGCTGAATATGGGACTGGCATTGTTCTTTCGTATTCCCTGTCTTGAAAATGTACGAATCAAAATTATAGACTAAGCTCATCGTTACCTTCGAAAAAAAAGTTATGTTAAAATTATTGAGTAGTTTTTGAAAAAACGAATTTTAGCTCCTCCATGAGGCCGCAATTTAGAACTATTTTCTCTTTGGCATATTATCAGAAACTGCAGATACATATTTTTGGCCATCGATGACATGAAATTAATTCAAAAACGCAAAAACTCCTTTTTTAAAATGACTAAAAGCATTATGGGTATATTTTCTACAGATTTTTCCAGAAAAAGAAACGAGTATAGTGAATATACATCTGGTTGAATCTTTCATTCGTGTGTTAGCTGTTGAGGCAGAGATGAAATCACGTCCTCTAATGATTCCCGATAGTCGTATTCATTTAACCAACTTATTTGAAGACACTATGTTGGCTGAAACGGGTACTCTTTCAGTTTTTTTTTTTTAATGAAGTTAACTAACCATAACTTTAGTCACTCAGTCCTTAACTGCAGGCAGTAGCTTTGGTTTCTGTTCATTATACGACAATACACTGGATATTATTTCAGTTATTTCGGTTTGTACGAGTAGTTAAGACCTTGGAGTTTCCAGCTGAGGTAACATTCGAGTGTTTTGAAATTAGGATCATATGGGCTAGTTCTACACGTTAATAAAAGTAAATCATGGAGTCAACCAATTTATCTAAAAAAGAATAACGACAAAAAACCCGCTACTATTTTAAAGGCAAAACAGCGAATTTCAAAACGATGGAAAAAACCTTCTTTGACGGGGGAGGAGGGTGGACGTTTTCAGGATATTTTTTAAACACATTATACTCTGTATTTTCAGCTTACTTTCTTGTTCGAATGATGAGTCACTTTTTGGGTAAGGCCGTATTTCATGAACAAGTCAAGAATTATATCGTTGACTTCAAATTTAAAGTTACAAGTTTGGAACAGTTGTGGGAAAGGTTTCCTTTAGGAAAAGATAATGGTAAATTACCATCAGATGACATTACGTTCAAGGATATAATGAATTCTTGGACTTCGAAATCGGGGTTTGCCCATATAAAAATAACACGAATTTCAGGGAAGAAATTAGTAAGGATACAACAGGTGAGTTATTGATCGAATTATTTATTCATGTTATTCACCTAAATACGAGTAAGTATGTATTATCTGAAAAAATGTTTATTCAAGTGTCAATGTATGAATTTTAATTGACTTCGACGTTATGGTAGCTAATAGGTCTGAAATCTGAATGTCCTAATCAGCTAATCTGTTGTTTGACGTTTTGTGAAAATGCAGCTCTGCAGTAACTTTATGTGCGGAGGTAAAACTTGAATGATAGGTGGAGAATGATGACATTTTGTGATACCTACTACTTAACAACTTGGCATTTCGTTGACAGACTTTAGTCGTATGGGTGTTCTCGTGCGTATTATGATATAACTATAAGTACATACGAGTATAGTTGGAACTCAATAACTTCACTGAACTGGATGTCTTCATTTTGCTTGTCATTTGAGGGTTACAAAGAAGAAAAGAAACCTAATAATATAACACAAATGTGTCTTACATTGTGCGTCTTTTGCACATCATGAAATTATTTCTGCTAAAACTAGCACAAGAAATGCAGAACTTTCTTTGATATGACCTTTAATACGTTTGTATGAACTGGAAAGGTTCACTTTGAGATAACTGATTTAGAGAGATATTGAATTTCAAGTACCTACCCCTTGTTTGAGAAAACATTTTGGCTTCTACTTGTGCTCGTGTGAGACAGATAAGCGTTTCCACTCTCCGAGAAAAACAATAATAAAAATTGATGGATGAAAAGAATTTATCCATTATCCAATCCAATCATTTTAGTAATATAGGTATCGAAGTTATTCCAAAATGTTATCTCAGTTAGCTATATAAAAACCCCGTATTTGTAGTGCAGCATATCTAGTATTCCTTTACCGAAAACATTTTTATGAGATTTATCTTCATAAGAAAGAAAAAGAAAAATACTTATTTGTCTGATCATCACAAGGCATTTTATGAAGACCCAAGAAAGATAAAAGAATTATTTAACGAATTCCAAAACAGAGTTGAAGTCACTTTGAGGTAAGTAGGTACTTGACTCTTGGCTATCTTTTTGATTACTACTTTTTTTACGAATAAAGCTGGTATGAGTAAACCCATTAAGGATTTAAAAAGCTTTCCAGCGTACAATGAATTTTTAAACAAAAACCTTTAACCTTTAAAGTAATGTATCTGATTATCGTTTTAGGAACTACCCGCAGCTAGTAACGGAAATGATTTTCCCAGAATCATTCCTTTGAATTTTGTCAAAAACATTTCTGACAAGAAAAGTAAATCATCGAAAAAATCTAATCAGGATGTCAAAAAAAGTAAATCATTGAGAAAATCGAATCGGGAAGAAACAGTTCAATATTGGCTACAATCTGATCCCATTGAAATTTATGTTGAGAAAAATAAATGGATAGTTCTTGACTCGAGGCTTGATGGTGAGCTTGCTTTGGTATAGCAGATTTTTAATGACGGGCTCTATTGTAATATCATACATATTATGTATGACAGGGTAGTTCTGTAGTGCTAAAGTAGTCCTGCCACCTAACGTGGTACCTATATTTAAAAATACGTTGTAGTCAGTCAAGATCAGCTTTCATATTACAGCAGGCAGTTCTTACTTTTTATGAATAAGTAATCACAAATAATGGACAACTTAATGCTCCTTCTGACTGGTAGCATTTATACTGATATCAGCGTACATCAATAGTTTGGGGGAAAATATCAGCACATAAATATAACACATTCATTGTGTTTTGGAGAAATGAACACTTTTTTCATATTTACGGCGCAAAGGTTATGCAATAAGTGTGACATTAACTAGACGTGAATTTTCATTTACTCGTAAGCGGTTTTTAAAAATTACGTAAAATCTGAATTTCGATTTAAAATAATTCAAATTTCAAATTCAATAATAATTTCAAATTTATTGTGAAAGATAAGGAAACAACATTTAAATTTGATTATTGAAGAATTACGTCATTCGGAAATAATTCATTTTGCATTCGAAAGATTTTATCTTATAATATTGGCTAATATTTCGAGCAGGGCCGTATTTTCTACTAGCTTTACTGTGCCTGGGTCTAGAGCGCAAAATTTCTATGGTGTCAACTTTTTCCTGAATTTCATCGAAAACTGAGAAGCAAAAATTGAGTTTTTTCTCATGTACGAGTAGGTATATCTTTAGAATTTTTACTTTTGACATTTGAAAAAAAAAAAAAAAAAAAAAAATAGAAATTTTTCGGATATTTTGTACGGCGAGAGGGGGTGTGGTGACGATAGCAGTTTGGCTGCAGAAAATACTGTGCTTACAGGTGCCAATTACAAATCCGGCCCTGATTTCAAGCGTCTGCATTTGGGCAGAATTATAGCTTGTATCAAGACTAACTTGAAACACGCTAGTGTTCCTACTATAAAAAAGATCTTGAAGTACTGCGTACGAAATGTAACAATTAAGCAACGAAAGTACAGAAAGAACGTATCAAGTTATATAAAAGTACTATAGGTATCTCGCTACATGTATTCTTGAAAGATGGGCCTTTGAGAACTATTTTAACCTTTTGGACTACAGCTGTGCTCCTTTCAAGTAGAACTCCACCTGGAGGGAGAAAAAGAAGTTTCATGAAGCTAAAGCAGGGCTGTAGAGGTGATGAAACAGCACTGTGATCTGCTTTGAAGCTGAAAACTCGCTGAGCAGGCGCATTGTCATGATGGAGAATCCATAGATTTTGTGCCAAATTAAGACCAATATAACCTAATTTGTTCATTTTGAAAAATTTTATCGTCTGAAACTGAAACCACCGTTTGCTAAAATGCGACAGCTTAGTCGCACAAAATTTTCATATAAAGTCAAATGTATAACATGAATTCCATCCCTGAGCTTAGATATTATAAGATTATAGGTTATCTTACTGATCATTCAAATTATTCAATTTTTTTTAGTTTTATGCCGAGTTGAGTATGATCCAGAAATTTTGGAATTGCTAAGAAAAACCTTGATGAATAAAAAGAAGTTTGAGACGATCCCTTTCATGGCTAGAACCCAATTGATTTCCGACGTATTCACATCGGCGGAGAGGGAAAAACTTTCTTACAAGGTGGTGCTCAAATTTATGAGATATTTGAAGCATGAAACATCTGTTTTTCCAATAATAGTAGCTCTACATGAGTTCAATAGAATTCGTTTGAGACTGTTCGGAACAGATATAATTTCTTCATTTCAGGTAAAAAATAAGAAGTTGTAAAATGAATATACGAGTAGCATCAGATATTTTCGAATATGAAAGCCAACCTAAAAATCTGTCCTTGGTACTATATTAGATTCCTCATTTTTCTCAAAGTCTGAGAAGAAAAAATCAACAGAACTAATAAATAATGGAAATTGGAAACACAATATCTCCTGCTCAGTAGTCACCAAGTTTGAAACGCAAAAATAAGCATGCTGAGACAATTAAGGAAAAATGTTGACTTATATTTGTATTTTACAGATACACTTGAAAAAAAAAAAAATGCAAAAAAAAAATTAGCTTTGCACCATTATAAAAATTATTTTTCAATAAAATAAGATTTCACAACGAAATCCAAAAAAACCTGCTAAAATCATTAGGTGCCTGCCTTTATCAGGAAATGTTTAGTTGGAAACTCTAAATCGCTACACCCTGGTGGCCTCTCATCTGTAAATCTGTCTATGGACAAATTTTTGCTCAGCCTCGTCGCGCCTTTACCTTTATTCACAGTTCTTGTTAGAAACAGAACATGTTTTCTATTTTGATGATTTAATATTAATTTTTTCATTGTCACTGAAAATATGCTAATTTTTTTTATTCGACCGAAAATATTGCAGGAATATGTCCGAGAAATTTTAGAAACTATAATTAATAAAAAAAAATATACATTTTCAAACTTTTCGGAAATTTCGGAGAACGACTATGGTGAATATTATTTCAAAAAATTAACCGTCGCATCGGCTTGCACTTTTGGTGTTAAAAGTTGCATCGAACAAAGTGTAACACTATTCGAAAACTGGCTTGAAGATGGAGACCTAATTGAAAAATCTGATCCGTGAGTGAACACATTTATTTTACTCGGCACATTAACTAAAGAACAATTTTGTTTTACATATAAGATTAATAAATAAAAATTTATCTACGGATTGAGAATTAGGAAAAAGAAAATTGAAAATTTGGATGGGATTTCAAGTTAGTTTCAGGCATTAAAGTGCAGATACATACATACAGTAACATCTAACCTGTAGTGTGCGAAATTGAAATCCTCACAATTGCGCCACTGTATACACGAGAGTTTGAGAGAAGGTTAGCCAAAAGTATCAAGAAATTGCAAGGACCACATCGATCTCATTGTCACTTCACACAGGAGGAATATTGAGAATGATATTAATTAAGTTTCTTAATATTCTTACATTAAATCAGCCCCGTGGCGCCAGTCCCTATGCCCACGACCCCCTCCTCAGCCCATTATAAGATTTAGTTTAGCATCCTCGTAACATAGTACACGAGAGCAAAAATCCAAAGACAAACGATGTACCGCATCCACGGATCATAGTGGAGCAGAAAACCAAAAATTATATTCATAGAGGAATACAAGAGATTAATGCAAACCCGACTGCGAGACTCCGGAACCTTAGTTGATCAAGGATTAAATTCATGAAAAGAAAATAACTCGGACAAGAAAAATTCAGTATACTTCGAAAGACGGTTCCAGCGAGAATGACGAGAGAGAAAAATTTCAGGAAAAAGTACAACAGTTTCAGAGAAAGAATTTGCGCAAAAATAGTGGCCAACAATAAGTCTCTTATCGGACCGTGGGAATGTCTGCCTTCGAGAACATTCCATACGGAGGTCAATCGAAGGCAGAGCACTCTACGGTCAAAATTTAGAAATAATAATAAAAAAAAATTGAAAATAAAAATTTTAAAACTAAAGTGTGATTTTGGCGCCATTGTAAATCGCACTTTACAAACCTTTATTTTAACCAGATAACTATTCATTAATTTTATTTATTTATTTATTTGTTTTTTGGTTTATTGATTGTATGGGATTCCTCATAAGACATGGTCAAACTAGAAAAGGGTATACTTGGGGTTATAATAAAAATTAATTACTCACTTCATTTTTAAAAACTTAAAAATGGAATGGTGTTTGCAAAGTTACATGGCGTATAGTTTTATTTCTTTATATTTTAGAATTTCGAGAATTCCACATGAGGATGTTTTCTGCCAAGCCATAAAGAAATGTGACAATGAGAAATGGGATTTGCTATTTTCCTTTTATAGCCCGAAAAATTGGAAAAATACGAATGATATTATTTTAAGTGTTTTGGCATGCACTTCAAGTACTGAAAAATTAACTCAGTAAGGAAATAAGTCAAAGGAATAGATACAGTTTCCAACTCTATATAATTTCTCTGAATACTCTCATTCTCACATTTTCAGATATTTAGAGAGGAGCTTAGATTCGAAGATGATTGCGCCAAAGGATAGTTTAACAGTTTTCAAAAATGTGGCCTCTAACGAAAACGGTTCTGCTTTGGCGAGATCTTTTTTTTACGACAACGTTAAAACAATATTAGAAGTGTAAGTCCATTTCGAAACACAGTAATGAAAAATTTTCAGATCCCATTGTAGAAAAATGAAAATAAAATAAGAACTATTTATCCAAATGCGAGTAATCATCATATGGGGAAGAAAAAAGAAATTATTTAATGTTTTTTAATGATTTTAGGAATGTGAATGATGTTTCTAAAGTATTTCGATATTTGGAAATATTATATGAAAATATTTGGAATGAAGAAGACTTAGAACAGGTATAAATTTTGTTGATTCTCGTTAATATAGGTGATTTTATTCTTATAAAAGGTACCACTTGGTTGGTGAAAAATAAGGTAAGGCCATCGTATGGATAGTATAACTACACTGCAACAAACAGAATGAGCTATACGAGGACCCTCCAGCTGTGTTTGACACATTTTATTCACATTTATAGAAAATAATATTAGTTAAAGATTTTATAGACATAGAGATGATACTGAAATGAATGCAAGCTGGCCAACTTATAATTTTAGTTTAGCCGTTTCAAATTATTAAAATATTAAGAACTTGAAACTTTGAACCGTCCCCCAACTGCATAAATTCCATTTTATTCTTCGTAAATACTCTTGCCTATAATGTACTTTATTCTTAGTTGAATTACTTTGCGAAGACCAGTCCGACCCTCCAAAATGACCTTGGGAAAATAAATTTTAGACCGTATCTCAGCGACAGTGCGCAGATAGCAAGAAAGAATATTTCGTGGTTAAAAAATCTGAAAACCGAAATGTCTGAATTCTTTGAACTAAAAACATGGAAGAAACGTATTCAAAAACGTTTTCCTATATAAAAATTCTTTATTCGTGTAATCACTGCTAGATCTAGACGTGGTAGAAAAAGTAAGTAAATTTAGTTAGAAAATGTTTGTAATGATACGACTGGTTAATTTGAAAAGAATTTTTAGTATACCTACCAAACAATAATGCTTCTATTTAACTCGTACATGTATTATACGCAATTTTCTTTTGAAATGATTATTGTTATTCCAGATGTTGATAAAATTACATTTTGAGTTTGTAAAAAACGAAAAGAAATTAAATATATTTAAGTTAAGTTGAATTTGAAATTATGTACGAAATTGTTGCAGTACATAGTTACATACTCATTAAGAATGTACCTATATGAAAAAAAAAATGTAAAAAATATTCTTTGTCTTATTGTTTCGAAAACCGCAACACTGCTCCAATTCCGTTAGTGTAAAACCTCATGATTGAAAATGCAGGTCTAGCTATGAATTTTATTGTATGTAGCTATTTTCTGGACATGTTTTCATTAGTTTTAGACAAATGAAATTACTGACCAGTGACATCTTCACCGCAATGAAGATTTTAAAAAATGACCGTTCTATGCGAAATTGAAAAAGTCGACAATTTCGTTGATGGCGAATTATTCTTTGGGCTGACGATTGGTTTCGATGGTTGACATTGTAGCGGATGTCACATTTAAACTGTTTCCGTGGTCTTTATTTTCAGATGATGATTCTGTATGAGAACATGTGTACCTCTGTTGGCACCATTGTCGACCATCAATGCTATCCCAGTCTTTACGGCCTTCGTAAGTTTCTGAGGACTTCATATAGGCGTCTAAATAGGATCTAAGACGTCCATACTTCAGTATTTTAGTCAATTTGTTGAGGTACCTAGGACAAAAATTAATTCGTTTATAGTAATATGATTTTACTTTGAAATGTTTTGTAACATTAAGTAAGTAGGTGAGACAAAGATAGGCTCTTCCCAATCCTTCCCTCTCTCTGTTTGTGTCATTTTTAAGGGCCAGTCCTCGTTCCAGTCATCGTAGGGATGTCAGCTGCAGGAATCAATCCCTGGATTCAGGGATTTTTCACTGTTTTGGAAAATATCGGGGATAAAACTAGGAATTTTTTAAATTTTTTTTTTTGAATTGAAAGGATTCTGTCTCCTCTTTACAGTTATTGTTCAAATAAGACATGATATTATTTGCTATACTCGTATTTCATTTTTTTAATTTCAAATTTTATTTTTCTTTCTTTTTTTTTTTTCAAATAAAAAAATAGTGGAAAGTTTTGCGAAAAAAGTATGTACTTATGTCGCAAGTGCAAAACACGCTACAGGGAAACTGCCACCAAAGAAGAAATCGGAGATTAGCTTTGTTTCTCCATCTGATACCCATAAACAGGACTTGTTTACTTACCACTTCATAATAGGATACAACAGTCTGGACTCTTTCCTGGTAGCCAGATGGCAGGCAATTCGCTCGACACACGTTTCAGCTTTTATTAGCTGTGTCATAATCTCCATTACAGGGTCATCTGGTTCTACTTGAAAATACTCCATTAGTCTACTGTTGGCCTTGTGTTGGCGTTTTCTATTTGTACCCGAAAGCGGTAACAACATCAGCAGGGGTAGCAAATACCGCGCTGCAAACAATGGCAGCAGAAGTGGTAAGAGCAGCAATGGCAACAAGAGCAGACCGAGCAGAAGCAACAAAGGTATCAGCAAGGCTTTCAGGTGTTTGATCGCCTTCAAGAACAACAAGAACTTAACGAACATGATGAGCAGCAAGAGTTTGAATTTCAACAGAATGAAAAACAGTAGCTTGAGTATGGCGAATATTTTCAGCTTAGTCAAACCAAGTTTAACCAACGCTATGATGCCAATGTGCTTTAGACTGAGTTTGGAAAGTTGGCTACTCTCCTCGCGGTGGTGGTGGAAGATAATGGGAGCATTATGGCCGATGGCGGCGTGGTAGTGCTCGATGCTAGAGCGGTCGTCGCCCAAGTTGTGCCCCTGCGAATGGTAAGCGACTGGGGCTAGTTGTACCGAGGGGATGGATGACGGCCACTTATACAGACCATAGCCAGAGTACCATGGGCTGAATGGTAGCTGATCTTCGTGTTCGTCTTCGAAGTCTGGATAATGGAGTGAAGGGGGGTAAGGCTTGGCGTACAGTTTGGTGACTTGTGGTCTGAGAGCATTGTAGTTGAGTCGAAGGGGCTGTGGGGTGGTCACGCGAGGATATACGATGGTCGTAAGATCCGGCAGTGAGGTGACTTGGTGGTAATCGTGGTAGTTGTACTCAGGCCAAGGATTGTAAGCTTGTGGCTGCTGTTGCCAGTTGTAACTGACTGTCTGCTGTTGGGGTTTCTGCCAGCTATAGCCGTAATCGGGTACATTGTACTCTCTGCTGGAGTCTGAATAATATTTGCTGCGTCGACGATTGTACATTTTGTCTGTCAGTGTTTGATTAGCGACTGGAAGGAGCGAGGAATTGTCGTCGTCCTCATCCAAGGAACGTTGAGTGATGTTCGAGGCTGCGGCAGAGTCTGTCTGCGATACGACCGAAAGCTTAGTAGTGGCTGAGAGAGAGGGGAGCAGAGCAAAAATGGTGAACACAATACGATGAGTTCTGAACATACTATCTTGTTGAGAAATAGGGCAGCGATGAAGTTGATTCTGGGACTTCTTAACGTGTCATCATTATTCTTCAATTCAGAACACTCGAGAAACACATTCTTGCCATCTGCTAGTTGTATGCGGTTGAATATTCTCCCGAAAAAAACTCTTTATCTCGAACAAAGCAACTTTTGTTTTGTTTTATTTGTTTAGCGATCATAGCCTTCAAATTATTTCTTGCACATTCTGCACTGCCGTAAATGAGCAAGTCTATAAATTTTATGGACCTCTAGTTCAATAGTCCCGTTTGTGTGAAGGATGTACAATTGAATTATTGTAACACCGGTAATTCTGTATTTTATTCTCCCAAAATGATTGAAGATTTTGGAAAAAATTAAGAACAAGTTCTGGTCTTTTCATACGAGTAGCGAATGGTGTATTTTTTTTCCATTAGAGTTTTCTCATTTTTCCTGAAAGTTGAAAAAAAAAAAACTTGTATTAATTTTAAATATTGAGTACTTTTATTCTCGAATTAACAGCACGAAAACAGACTGGCAATATCTCAATTCTTAGAATTTTGTTCTAGATTAAAAGCTCATCTTTTCATCTGAAAAATTATTGCTACGTAAATTGGAAAACTTAACGTATTCTTTCTATTAAAAAAAAAGTGTCAACCTGATATTTGGTGACTTGATCCTCCAGTCTGACGAAGTAATAGTTCCCCATATAGTCCCCACGGTCTGCGGGTACAACTTATTTCTATATTAGAAAAACTATAACTTTGATCTTACAATTTACTTTGGGTCATACTGGAAAAAAATTTCTTCACCTGAAGGTATGTTTTCTCAGGTTTCGTCACATAGCTGTGAGAAATTAAAAGTTGGAAGTTTCAAATCTCATGAAGTAAGACGATGAAGCGAATATGGAACGTGAATAAACCATCCAGAAATGTTTACGTATAGGAAATGATGAAAACTGCTGAAGTTATAGCATTGAAAATCGTCGAATTACTACTAATTTTTAAAATATACCCGCGTTAATTTCTCCATTCAAAAGTTCCTTTGAAAATTTTCATTTAGTTTCGCTGAGAACAATATATCCTCCTCAGCACTTATCGTACAATAAAGTTTTAATTATTATTGCAGCGTAGAAGTTTTTTTGAAGTAAGAGTAAATTGTGAGGAAAAACAAGAGAAGCGTAGACGAATAGACCATTGCGACTGAAAAGAGTGGAAGCAATTTGAAAAGTTTGTCACCCCACCCCCATCTTTCCACTGTGTTATTTACGCGGTAAACCACTCCAACAATTTGATTCGTTAAATTATACATTAGTGGAAAAAGTTTCTGGAGATTGCTAATAATAATGCGAAGACTGATGGAAAAAAATTACGATTATTTCGCCGAGAAAAAAATTCAATGAAAAAGGTTTTTAAAAAGAAGCTTCTCTATCCTTAGTTTGTGTTTGAGAAGGTTTAAACCATTAACGAGGCAAGAAATGAAAATATTTTTGCAATTTCCTCCCATTCATGCGGAAGAAGGAAAATAAACATGGCATTTTTTTGTCGAGCAAAGTTCGATAGCGGAAAAGAGTTTTGTGTAATTTGTGGAAAAATTAAAAATTCTCTCGTTGTGGCTGCACCATTGTGCCTGTAACAATTAGAATGATTTTTGTTCGACGGCATTTCCGAAGGAAAGAAATAAGAAAAAAAAAGTGTTTCTGATGAGTTTTAGTTTTTTTAGTCGGAAATATTTCCGTTGGTCTTTTTAGTCAGTTGACCTGCTTCTTGTGGCTTAGGTATTACTTGATTTATTTTCACCAATGCAAATGTCTAGAAAAAGCTTTTATTGTAGAATTTTCCTCCATCAAAAAACAACCTAATCACCAATTAATGTACAAACTAAAAGCTGGAATTTGAATTTTTTTGTATTTTTGTCTTGTTCAAGTGAGGCTCGTCTAGGAAGGCTGTGTGAGGCTGAGCCTTCCTTTAAATAAAAATAAATAAAAGGTAGAAGGGAAGGTAGTTTGCGTCACCGTTTTCAAAACTGAAAAAATGCCTGATCTACTTGAATCATTTATTTTTGTTGTCTTGGAAAATTTAGTGCTTTTCTTCAAGAAGGGTGTTCCTACAAAAAAGTGGTCCTGAGAAAAACGCAATATTGAAATATTTAACTGTTAATAACTGTTTTTGTTTTTAAATAACTTGGAGACAAGCGATTTTATAAATTTAATGCTCCATTCATTCTTTATGAAAACTCTTAATGAGTCATTGGATTACGTAGTCTCGATAGAAATAATATTTGGCTGAAGAGATTGCTTAGATACGCCCGCCCTTTTTGAAGAAAACTACTTTTTGTTCACTTTTTATACTAACACTTCATAATAAAATAAGAAAGCCACAATAACATTAAAAATATGAGAATGTAGGTAAAAACATGAATTACATTTTGAAAAATGACAAAAGGGACCAAATAATCAAATTAATGTATTCAAGTATTGTAATGTGACTTGAATAATGTTTAGAATAAAAATATTACGTCCTTTATATTTCCTTGTGAGGTACTTTTATTGGATTTTTTTTTTTAATGTGTTAAGAATGATAATAACTTACTTTCTGTATTTGACTTATTGTGAAATACTAATGCGAGCCTTTTTATGTTTGGTATTTCACTATTTCTCAATCATAAATTTAAAAAAATAGACATATGTTAGCGGCAATATCGATTGATAGGCAAAATCTATTTATTTAACTTACCACAAAAACTGTATAATTTTGTCACATGCCATTGTTTCTGGGTGCCATTTTCACGTTCACAATTTCAAATCATACACCACCTTTTTTCTTTACGGCTCTTGAAATGAAGAAAACTGTATGTACTCTCTTGACCACTTTTTTCAAGCACTCAACATAATTTCACACTGTTGAAGCACAAATTATTCGAACACACTCGTAAATGGAAAAATTACTAATAGGACAAGAAATAGAAACTGATGGACCCAAACGATTAGCTGTAGCTATTATACTCGTGATATAGCATTTGAAGCAATCTGTATTTGTTCACTTCGAAGCTCCTATTCCAAACAGTTTTACACAGACTATTTTTCAATGCCACACTCGAATTTTTTCCACTCTTCGCGAATAAAAATCACAAATCAAACCATTCGAAATTGTATTCGAAATGGATACTTATCGTTTGGTTTTGTCCGTCTCATCTATTTATGCTTAGCTAAAATTGCCACCACAAACCTCTTTCCCTACCACTTTTTCCTCTACATTTCCATTTCTTATGCACTTGAAAAACCTTACTTAATGTGTTTCTCGGCCACCAAAAAATCGTGGAAAACGAAAATAGTATATTTTTCTTTTCCGTTATGGCTGTGTGTTTCAAATTGAATTATATGTAACTGTACAGTATACATCCTTTCCTTTTCATTTCTATATTTGCATAGGTTATACAGTTTATTTGTTTTGTGATACTTATAAAATGTTACTCAAACCGTGTCTAGGCCATTGGATTTGGTGAAAATCTTTTGGATATTTTATAGAAGACACGCGAGCACTAATGTGAAGTAGGCACCGATTAGTGGATGTGATTGTATGATTTTCTTTTGCTACATTTGCATTGTCATTGTTTTTTGTTTTCTTATAAAAATTCACTGGTAATCCAATGCAGAATAACGGTTGGTTACATGGTGTACATTTCTACCTCCCTTTTTCTTGGTGAAAATATCTCTTTGAAGATCTGGTAGATATTTTATGTGTGCCCCTGTAACGGTTTTTCCATTTCTATAGGTCATAGTTTCTGTCAAAGAAAAACAATTATTCGATGGAGATAATCAATTTTTGTAATCTTCTAGCGGCGATTTTTTCGACTGATTTATTTGTAAACGTCACACTATCAAAAGAATAATTCATTTGTTTTTGAGAGACTGAAATACCGAGTGAAGAGAAAAGTATTGTCTTCTACTTGAATTTTGCCTTATTTTTTCTTATTTTTAAAATTTTTCATGATTTCTTAGTTAAAAATACATGCATTAAGTACCGTCGAACGGGGTGACTTTACATTCAAGGGGCGACTTTACCCACTTCGTTTTAGCCCAATAAATAAATTGCCAGGCAAAAATTAAAACCAAAATACGATTTGGATCGAAGCAGGTAGAAGGAGGAAAAGAAAAAAAAGATCGCCGCCCCAACCTCACTTCACTCAGTAACAGAACAAGAAAATAAAGCGGTGATATGAGCTCTGTTCGGACGCTACCAGGCAACCTGTAATTACAGTTTTCCTGGTCTGTAAACTGGCCCAAGTACAGGCCAGGAAAATGAAAGCGACCGAACAGCTTCCTGGCATATTCAACACTCTCTACCAAATTAACCAAGCAAAATTTTTTTCAAATATTTGTGAAGAATAAAAATATCTTACTCTTCTTCTCTAGAATGTACTAAAAATCGAACAAAGTAACGTCTTCAATGTTTCCCATAAATACAAAATACTTCCTTGCATATTTGATTATTAATTAACGAAATTAGTCAACTTTTTGATTTCATTCATAAAACCTTTGACAATAGTCAAAATACCTACACTGATAAGTGATGAAAAATTTCAAGATAAACGAATTTAAGGTGAAACAATTTTTCCTGGTCCGTTACCAGGACGTTTAAGCTCCTGGCAAATTATTACCAGGAACTGTTTCCTGTAACCTTCCTGCTAGCGTCCGAACAGACTAATTGTTTACCAGGAAAAGCGTCCGAACAGCTTCCTGGCATATTTCGACCAGTACTGGCCCAGGATTACCAGTCCTGGTAGCGTCCGAACAGAGCTATGGTTTTTTCCTTTTTTTCTTATTCGTCTTTTTTTTTTAACCACAGACACTCAAAATATTCAGTTCGGTTTCACACGGTTGAAGTTGGTACTTGACTAGTTTCTTTTCAATCGTATGTCTGAGTACAAACATCCTCAAATTTTGCCTCCTCACTCATCAATAACCCGTCAATTACAAATTGATGGGTAAAGTCGTCCCATTGAGGGGTGACTTTACACAAATTTTTTGAAAAATCATAAAAAATAGAAGGAAGGCTGCAAACTCAAACTTTTTTACAATTGTGTTGAGAAATGTTAGACCTAAATTTTAAAACCAAATTCACTTCAATAGCTTCAAAATTGGAAGAGTTATTAAAGGATAAAGTTGAAAAACATAAAAAAAGTGTGTAAAGTTGCCCCATTCGACGGTATTTGCTTTTGGCAGACTTTAGAAGATGAATACTGGAGCTAAGTCTATCTTGAGCCTGAATTAATCCGCGCATGTTTCCCCCTTGCAGCCTCCAATTCTATGGTTTTTATTTTCACCCTTTATGAAATCACACTATGTTGCGAGCCTACATCAGGATGATTTTGACCTCCCTCGCTAAGGAGGTATCTATGGGAGGGCATGACCCCCTTCTGAAAAATTCTAAGCCCAAACAGTTTTCTTGAAATGAACCAAAAATAGTGGTAGTACCTGGTGGAAAATTTAGCAAAACTAAAAACCAAAAAAATGTAAAATCCGCTTGGTTTACCTAGTATGAAAATTCTACTAATTAATTTCAAAAATTTCTTAAAAGAGTAAGTGTGAAGGCTATATTTTAGGAATATTGTTAATCACAATTCTTCTTATGCGGTTTCATTCTACTCACTTGATTGCTAAAATATCCACTTAGCGTGTCCAGACCAATCGCATTCACACAGACACTTAATCAGTTCATTGAATTTTATGATAATCTAAAAATGTATAATATCTAATCACCGTAACTACGTTTCTGTTGAATTCTTGATCGATTTTTCTTGACTCCTTCTAGCCTTCACACGCCCCCACCCCCACTAAAAAGCAGGTTGTGTAACCAAAATAATCATGAGGATGTTAGCACATTAAAATGAGATGAGCTGGATGACATTTTGTGTATATTCCAGTATCGTTCGAGAATATTCAAGATGAATTCTTTTTAATAGACGTTTAGTCGAAATTTTGTATGTCTGTGTGTTCAATATTATCGTACGATGACGTCATCATACACAAGCTTAATGAGACTTTTAGTCGATTTTGTGCGTGTCCAATGTTATCATATGATGGCGTCTGTCCGAACGAAGCTTTTATTTGTTCCCAAATTAAGCTTGAAAATTGAGCTACGAATTGAGATTTTGTGGTGATTTTTTTTTTAATACGAAATTAGGCTGAATAGGTGAACCCTTCGATAAAAAAACACCCCATCACTTGAAAAAGACTTAAAAAAAGCTACCTGATTCCAGGAAAAATTTATAAAAGATGCAGCGAAACTTGTGAAAAATTAAAACTTAAGTTCTTTCTTGAAAAGAAAATGCGGCTCGAGATTAAGAAGTGTATTAATAAAACACCATCTTTTAGGTAGTTAAGTATTCTACTCCGAAAAATGCGACCACTAAAATATTTACTAAGAACGACCTAATAATGCGCTCTCAGAGTATAAATGGAAACTCGAGGAAAACTGATTATTGTACATTTATTTATCATCGAGAAAGAAAGAATAATATTGCATTTTATCGTGGTTCCTGTTCTTTATCCCAGAGTTGTTTTGACAGGTGTATTGGAAAAACCGAAATTATCACTTCATTTTTTCCCTCAATTTTCATTTCACTTCTTAACCTACGATAGTATAGTCTCGAAAGTAATTTTTATGTCAGTACACCTGTCTTGATACTACAATCAGCTTTTTAGTGAACGCATTGGATTGCTCTTTTAGAGAGTTGGCTCGGAAAAACTAGAGTATGATTTTGTAACAAAAATTTCAAGCGATTGCTTAAATGGTCCACGATCGGATGTACTCTTTTTTGTAATAAGAAAAAAAGACTTTTTAAATTGTTAATTTTAGTTTTTGTGATTCTTAGCTTGTTGATGATTTATTTGGTAAGTCTATAGAAAATTCGGAGCGTTTATGGAATAGACAATCAATACTGACCATAAACGAATTAATTATGTAGACTGTGGGAATTGGGAATTTTTAGTCTCAAAATTTACCTATCATAGATATGAGTTCGAATGGAATTGTACTTTGGCCCCAAAGTTTGTATTATGTACTTATGGCAAAGCAAATTGGTATGATGAGAGAAAAATATTGCCATGAGGGTTGAATGTAAATTATGTTTCAAAACATAAGCTTCTGAAAAGATGACTTGGAAGGGAGGTAGGTAACCCTAAACTCATTGTGTCACAACTAAAAGTAGTATAGAAGTTATTCAAAAAATCAGGTCAAAAGTGTAGACGTTTGGGAGCTGAAGTGATAGAAAATTAGAAATTAGCAAAAAATAATTGCCTTTTGTGTTGTATTGAAATTTGAGAAATTTTTTTTCAATATTAATTTTTATTAGGCCCTTAAAACTCAAAATACGAGTAATGTGACACGAAAGGTCCATGAATAAATAAATAATACTTGGCTAGATCCAAAACGTGCTAAATCCTTCAATTCATATACATTACCAAAATTTTTGTACTCAAATAATCCAAAGGTCGAACCTGATTAATCTTAACAATCAAGACGCTGGGAAGCCAAAGGTTGGTAAGTGACATAGAAAAAAATTTCAATGCCTTGAAATTAATTCTTATCAATGTCATGGAATGATGGAGATTTGTTCATTTTAGTTGAAAACGTCACTCACGCAAGTTTCCTTCCAAGCGCCTTCATTATGAGTAACGTTATAATAATTGATTTTTCTCAACTCGCGGTAAGCTCCAATCAGATTATAGATTATTGTGAATTTCAGCTTCGAATTTTTTCTTGTCTTTTTCTCTGAAAAGAACTACATAAGTACTTTTTATGTGGAAACAGGCTGAAATCAAATGGTATTTTTGGTTAATGCGAAAAAGAATACAATAATCTTCGAAGCGATTGTTGATTTTCTCGAATTTGACATCTTTAATCCCATCAAAAAAATAATACTAATTCTATCTGGGTTATTTATATGATGAACGATCTTCATCCGTACACATCGCCGAATCAAGTGTCAAAATTTTTGAGTACCTAGACTTTGTGCTTCCTTTCCTCTTTAGAAATGTTTTAGATGTGGAAAAAACGAAATTCAGTTTCCACATATATATTGAATGGGGTCTTGTGAATTTTCATCTATGTCAGCAGTTTTTTGAGCATATCAAACATTCAGTATGATGTGATGTAATACAGGTGTCTCTACCTAGCCGCTTTCACAAAGAATGCGGGTATTTCTTTCAGACAGACATTTTCTTTAAATGATGTCAAGATTTCAATATTTTTAAACGTTTGAGTTTCCAGTTTTCATTTTAGCCATTTTTCATTTGAAACAAGAATACAATCCACAATTGTTGGAAGAGTTATGAAATTCACCCCTATATGTAGGCCCTTTTGTGAGTAGCATCGTTTTCTCTCGAATTGAAAATTCATATCCAAGCAGTGACAGTGTTAGTGAAAAATTATTTTATTTTTTTAAACAAGTGCTTCTGGAAGCTAAAAAGTACTTAGCGCTATTAGAGTACCTAGCTGTTGGTCGTTCGGGAATATTTTCACGACTTTTGTATGAACATAAAATTTCAAATATTTCTGAAATACCAGACACAGATTACAGAAGTCTAGATCTGGTAAATTTTTTCGCAAATGTGCCAAGATGCACTGTAATTTTTTTCCATTCATTTTTGTCTGCTTTGAATCAAAACTGAGATGCTGATTATGGCAAAAATATTTATTCTGCATGAGCCAGAAGTTTTTACAAGTATCTACTGTAACTAGTAAATTCTGGTCTAGCGTATAAGTGTGGCGTGTCACAAGGGTAAATTTCATTTGGACAGATATTTTCCATGTGTGTTGAATTTGAAGATAGTTTTCTGCCATCAGTCACACCTTGCAAGTAAGCCTCGCGATACCGCTTCAACGCATTTCGAATTTCCATATTGCTTTGGACAAATTTGAAAGTTTGCAGAAATTTCAACAACCTGCCATAAGCAGATAAGAAAAAGAAGCTTTAACATAAAAAGGAGAAAAATAGTTCAGCACAATAATTTGAAAAGCATTTTAACAGTTCGGTAAAAACCGGCCAATAGCAATTACAATTTTATGCTTAATGAAAATACATTAATTTAGAAAAATTGATTTGATTTAACCATATTCTTACCAAGAAACCGGTTTCATCAATGGCGAGTGCGAATCTCTGGAGCCGACCAGACAAGCTAACTTCTCCAGACATCTGTCCGACTCCATGAGTGCTACTAGCACATTTCCTCCGCCATTTACTTCCCTGCCCTTGGCCGATGCGGTGTTTGTCGCATTATCCATCATGACAACGACTGCTGGAGTTGGTGTTGCGGTGCCAATAAACGTCTCTTTCAGCTTGGTCCACAGCGGCGTAAATAACAAGACTATAGGTAAGATGAAAGGCAAAGACAGGACAAACAGACCAAATGGCACCAAAATCAGTTTCACGATCAGTGCTTTGATGGCCAGAATAACGGGTATTTTGGCGAGTAAACCAGCTGTGACAGCAACTACCACCGATTTGAGGAGTCCGAAGTTGGCAAATCCTTCAGTCTGCAAGATGTCTCCTATCACTCCAGTCATCATTTCTTCGTTACATTCTGGTGAGGCGAATAAACCCGGTCATCAGATTTTAGAGTATGATGATGTTTAAAAAAAAAAAAAGATAAATTTCCAAGAATACATTATATTATGTGAGCTCTCCTAAAATTAAGTTTATCACTTTTATGATATCACAAACGCTCTTTTATTCATCAATACTCTGTAGATACTATGGAATTCCAGTGAAACTCCCTGGATGATGTAATCATCTCAAATTTTAAATCAAAACATGGAATATCGAGGAAATATCTCCTTTAAAAGCAATTGTAAATTGAATGCTTGTGTGCGTGAGACTGAAATTTGGGTAGAATAATCATGTAACTCCATAAATGTGTCTACTTTTGCAAAAAAAAAAAAAAAAAAGTCAAGATTTAAGTTTCATTTTGAATACCTATAAGTAAACAACTCATCCACTTAAATAATTGAGATCACTCACAAAGTTTGTATGCTGTAGATAACTGAGTTATAGCTCCTTATACACGTATGTTAAGTCTTCATACAAGCCTCTGGGCCAATCACACTGCAGTGGATTAAAGCCCCCAAAAAGATGAGGTTATACATTTATCTTTTTAATTGCATTTTAGTGGGTAAAGAAAATACGAGTAGTTCAGTGCGTTATTTCTCAATCCTGTTCAAATTAATAGCTTCCCAGACACTGAGAGAGGGTTTAACTCTGCAACGTATATAGTCTGTTACCTGGTGAAGTGGTGTTTGGTGAAAAATCGTAGGGTGAAAGTGAAAGCACGGTAGTTTACCTGGTGACACATGATATGGATAGCTGGAATATGAAGTTGGTGGTCCTGGCTTTATCTTGGGATCTATGCTTCCATGGTAGTACGTCGAGGAATCTGAAGAACTATAGGGGTTAGTGATTACAGCTGATGCTGAAGGCGATCCATATGTCGGATATCCTGGGTATGTGGTGTAGTAGCTGTTTATTGATTCAGCGGTGTTGCCAGAATTTCTGCTGGAAATGGGAATAAAATTTGCTTCATTATTCACCACTGAGGCTGGTTTCAAGGAATCGCCATCAGTATGACGAACGTAGCATAGGACTACGATGCATACAGTTGGTCCAAGAAATACTGCAATAAAAGAAAGATGTCATTGAAAATTTTATTCCATATCATATAACAATAGATGAAAATTTTGTATAAACTCCAACTGAGGGTGAAGGTTCTACTAAACTATCGACAAAAATTTATGCATTCCATATCTCCGAAACGTTGTAGCCTATAGCAGAGAAAATAAAACTTGATTTGGTGTAATTTTCATCTGACGTTGATTACTTTCATCAAGTTTGAAAATTACTATACAGTAGATCCATTTTCTTATCTGCAATATAAAATCAATTTTTTTTTTTTCAGCACCCAAGAATTCAAATATTAAGTATAAAAATTATTTGTAAAACGTGTTCAAAAGTTAATGAAATTGAAGTCAGTTGCACTAAAGTTAATACAGATAGATACCTAACTGACCAAAAAAAGGAGAAAAAAAGAAGCTGGATAGTTGACAAATAATAAGAATTTACCAATGTCTGTATCTTAATTCTTAAGGTGTCCAGTATGTATACTCCTTATTTATTGACTCCTACCTAAGGGTATTTCTAAGTCAGATAACTCTATTTATAAAAAATCATTTTACTTACCAAACATCGTGTTATCAAGAATAAAACATTTTAAAAATCACAAAAAATGCCCTCAACACGAAATTCGATTTCTCTGTTCGAGAGACATCAGCAGAATGATTATGAAAATCTGAGCGAAAGCTCACCTAATCCTGCCAAATAAAAAACCAACGAAATATACTTACATGTTACGAATATCTTTTTGCATAATATAGGAAACGAAATTACTTTACCATTTTTTTGTTTTGTGGCTGGTTACAAAAAAAAAAAATAGTTGCTTTCTTTTATGAGACTACGCGGTGCTATGAAATCATGATGAGTTCGTCAATTTTTGTCGTTTATCTCTTTTTTTTTTGATCGCCTTATGGTTATATGGTAATTTTGTAACAGTAGCATTTAGGTACGAATATAGTTCCTCTAATTGTGAAGTAAAGCAAAAACAATAACCCTTAATTACGAGTGAAACAGCTAGTCTATTGATACTCTCAAATACTTTTGCATATTAAGGAAACTCCTATTGAACTCAGCGATTCTGTATAAACTTTTTTTAATATTTTTTCCTTTCCTGTTGTTTTTGTTGAGAATAGAAAACGTACGTGTTTGACATAATTTATTTCTCCATGTTTGTTGGAATTTATCTACTCATTGAATGTCTATATTTGACAAATTTTTGCATGAATATTGATGAAAGACCATCAGTTAAATTGAGAGAAAGTGGATTCATAGACTATGCAAAATAATTCAACTAAGACTTTACTTTCTCTTAGAATTTTGAAGATGATTAGTTGGACGTTTGGGGCGCTGAAGCCCCTTTTATGTATCAAATTTTATTTTTGGATAATATGCCAAAAGACATATCGAAAAAATATTTCCAAAAATATCAACTTACAAGTTTCATTTGATATTTGCTTTTGTCTCCAACTAGCTTATAAGAAATAATCTCGCAGTGTAGCAGCCTAAAATAAAGCGAGAATTCTTTAACAAGACTACAAGACTCTAAAATTGGCAAATTCTGGCTGTTGATTTATTTTCATGAAAGGCATAGCAGAAAATTCTTGATGAAGAAAATTAGGTTGTATTTTCTCGTTAGGTTTGTTAATGCTCATCATTAATATGAGCGACTACTCCATCGCCTTAGTTTAAATAATGTCGATTCTTTAGAAGAAATTCCACTTCAGCGCACATATCCTTAACATCCTTTTTGTGTTTAAGTAAGGCTATATAAGATACCTACTACCGTAAGACTATGCGTGAGCTTGAGTGAGCACGTCTCTCGACCATTTGCTCTATTTCCTTTCTCCCTTTTCTTTTGGCTGGGAATTAATCTTAGGGTCTTTAAAGCGATCAAATTAGAAGGGAGTAAACTATATTTATTGTAAATTACATCGAGGATGTTCGTTGTTCAAAGTTGAAAATTCTGAGACTGTGCCTTCCTCGTGTCTAAATCAAATAAGAGTCTTTTATTTCTCTTTTGAGTGAATAATTGAAGAATAATTTTATCAAAGGCAAAGTTAACCCACCTTACCCTCCATTTGCTCAGCAATCGTAGTAGTTATATCAACTTGATATATGAACTTCAAATTCTTACACAGTAACGTATTTTTTCATTCTTCATGCACCAAAAATACTGAAAAAAGTCCAAAGAAATGATATTGACAGAACAAAGATAAGAAATAACTTTCGCTTGCTAATATAGGAAGTAAATATCTTCTGGCTCTTTCCCTATTTCCCAAAATTGGACCAAAATCAGTAATGTATTTTCTGTCGAAACTCTTCTAAAAAAAAAAAAAAAAAACAACAAGAAACGTATCAAAAAACATTTACCTACTAAAAATACGCGGGGGGGGGGATTCCAACGTAGCAAGGCCTGCTGAAAAGCAGGTTTTCGAATGGAACTACAGGGTTCCTTAATGAATTACTCGTATTAAAAGTTTGTGTTATGTAGAAATATACAAAAAGGATAAAAAATTAAATTCTACTTTTATTTCTATACTGATTCTAGTTTTTTTTCACTGCTAGAATTATTATTAATTACCAATTTAAATTATCCATTACCATGAGGTATTCAATGAATCGTTATTTCTAATCGAATGAAAAGAAACTCTTGTATCCTTGCTTTTTTTGCGCACCATACTCCACACCCGCCTTTCTTGTTTTCTGTCCCCACACAAAATGATGATAGATCGTCATTTTTCTATACATTTTGCTTCAAGTTCTAAAGAACGACAAAAAAGTTGGTTATAAAATTTATATCAGACTTTTATCTCATCAAAATTGACATTCTACGAAAATTTCAGTTATATTGATCCAGTAGTCCAAAATTAATTGCTAGCTTTTCAGCGAAAACCTACTAAAAGGAAAGAAACATTTTAACTAATAGCCGTGGTACGTATAATCTCAATTTTGCTTCTCAGCATGAACGTTGTTTCAGTGTTTTAGTTTCTAGAAAATGAAACTTTCCAAATGTTGATTGCTGACGCTGAGTTGTCTCTTAGAAAGAGGGCGAATAAAGAAATAATGTACCCAAGCCATTTTACGTTATTTATTTTCTTTACTTTTTCATACCAGCCTCGTCTTTTCCCCCTCACTGCACCCATCCATCGGCTTTTCGTAAATACCAAATTATAATCCATCGTTTCGTATTCACTTATTATACCAACTACAATGTTTCTTGATTGTGTTGGATACACTCATATTGTTGTGCTCGTATTTTGTCACCTCTCCAATCTTCACCTCTCCTTCATTTTGCTCGCCTTATTTTTTGGCTTTTGCGGAACTAAAATAAACTGGAACAAAATTTTGGATTTTCTAAAGTGATTGAGCAGAATTCTCGAAAGAAAACATAATATTTTAAAAGCTCTGTAGGAAGAAAAACTGATCCAAAAAGAAGCTTATCAAACTTTATGGCGCTGGATTTAAAAAAAATTTTTTTTCCTGCATTGCTTTTATTTATTTATGGAAATTCGTCAGTATTTTTCTGCCCCCAACTTACCATTTAAGTATACTCGTATTTTACACCCTTTTACATTGTATCGGCTTGTTGACCATATAAAGTATGGCAATCATCGTTTGTATTTTACTTAAGAACTAGACTCTTCTTGATTTTCCAACTGATTACCTTCTCTGTTTCCTTCGTGAATAAGCCCAACTAAAGACCACATGGACATCTTAATTTTGTATGGCAAGCGAGTTTCGCAACCCGAAATTATAAGGTAACCCTTAAAGGATGGAAAATTTCAATTTTCTGGGTTGGCAGATGACGTTTTAGTTATCTGTTCGAGTCGTACAACCTTTTTGTGGTCAATTTTAAAAAAAAGTATATAATTATATTCACCAGTAGGTACTTGTATTATTCATTATTCGTGTTTATTGAAATTATGCTATTCTAAAACTCCGAGTTATTTTGAGAGAACAAAAGTTTTTTTTATGAAAGCCAATAGAGGGTGAAAAATATGTACTTAATTTGGTAATGTAAATACTCATACATCAAACGATACTAAAAATCACAGGAACATCTCTGTGGAGTACACTGGGGACTTTTTAATATGGGAGAGCATACATACAAAAATTAGTCTCGAAAATCATGAAGATACAGGGTCTTTCACAATAAACGCTCACGAGAAATATGTGGTTAGCAAGGGTCTAAAATTATTTTTTTCTTTTGTTATCGCCACCACTGCTTTCTCTCAACCATGACAATTCTCACGTGCTATGGAATGACTTAATTCGGTTTGATTTATCGAGGATAAATGTATTCTTCCGAAAAAGTATTTTTTTATAATATAAAATACAGAGTATTTTTTTAAATAGGGCTCATCAGAAAAACAAATTTTATGATTACGTGGATGAATTTTTTACTCAAAAAACGATACCACTGTATCCGCACAAACATACCAATCAGAAATACACGGGGGTTCCACTACGGAAATAGGATCTTGAGGTGAAAAAAAAAATTTTCTTTCTTTTTTTATGCTCTAAACCATAAAAAATTGAAAAAATTATTTTTCACCTCAAGGTCCCTTTTTGGTATGGATACCCCATTATGAAATCATCAGAGTAATTGTCATGGTTGGGAGAATGCATTGGTGGCGATAACAAAAGAAAATGATAGTTTTAAACCCTTGCTAACCACATATTTCTCGTGAGCGTTTATTGTGAAAGACCCTGTAATAAAAGTAACCGTTGAAAAAAACCTTCGCTAGTACATAGATGGAAAAAGCAATAATGTACTTGCTTTTTATAGTTTACGAGTTCTCCTGCAATTAAGATTCCTTATCTGTGAAAGAAAAAAGAAAAAATGTTTGGCAAAATTAAACTGACGTCGCGGATTTTCATTGAAAACTGCTCTGATAATGGTTTATCTTCGAATGCTTTTCCGTTTTCATTTCTTATTGGTGACCTTGGGCTAAGCTGTTGCGTTCTAAATTTTCATTATCTAATTTTCTTTTTCGACTCACTTTAGAAATCATGAGAAACAGTCTTTAAAATATTTTTAAATTTTAATATTGAAGGGGCTCATTGGACCATCATGGTGTTTACGTGGCTTGATGACCTTGATGAGTACTAATAAATCTTGATTTTTATAAGGCTGCTCTGACAGGCTTGACAAATCCTAATTTTTTAATTTACAAAAAGACAATAACGTAGTCTATATGTTTCTGTACGTTGAACAAATTAGCAAAGTGGAAACCTTTATTAATAATTCTTCCTCATTTTATCCAGTTCACATGTTTTTCTCTTGACCATATTGCAATGGCCAGTCCAAGAGGGTAGGAGGGGCTGAACCCCTGCCTTAGGCATTAATTTTTCTCAAAAAAGATTTATTAAAAACATTTTCCGCGCAGATTTTCTACGAAATTTCTGTCTCTTGGTGATAAATTTAAAGCTCAGCCCTTCTTTGGTAAATTTCTGGATGCGTCGCTGCCAAAGTGTCCGGTCCTGTATAAATAAACTTTTCCTAACCGAAATTTCATCACTTCTGCCACAGTCCTTGTGTGAAAGAATAGCAAGAAGTAGATACAAGGTACTCGTATAGTGAAAGTGAAATGGAAATAAAAAACGACGACTTCATTATTCACGTTGAACGCTTCGTATGGTGCCACTGAATCATCTTCTGTTTGATTTGCTATCTCAGTCATCCCAACTTGAAAATTTGTTTGCCGAAGTTAGGGACTTGCTGGACTTTAATTTATGCAGACTTCGTTCCGAACTGTTATCCCAGCAAAAATATCCGTTCAATTATTCATTTCCATTTCGTTTCTAGGCCCATTAGGCTATATGCAAATTAGGCTCCGGTTTGAAACAAGATTACTGTGTACTTTGTTTTTTGAAGCCTCTGCGAAGAAGAATAGGTTGCTTATTTTTGGTGTTCATGAAGTACATATGACGTAGGTCTACGTTTGATATTAAAAGACGTCAGCATGTTTATGTACAGACTATAGACTATAGAGTCAAAAACTGTGAGTTAAAATATGATTCCCCTTTTAAGGAGTTGATCGTCTTTCTCTTTCTGGAAATGTATTTCCATTTCCCTCGTTCAGCTCTCAAAGGAGACCAGGACCTCCCTCTAATGTATCGAGACTCACTCTTTTGCTTATGAAATCGATTTTTTAGAAAGTTATTAATTTTGAAAGGTGGTCATAAAAATCATAAGAAGTAATGAAAATTTTTTAACAGTACATCAGACAACTATATTTTAAACGGACTTTTATTTTATTATATTGAACGAAGGCCTATTTTCAAACCCTCTAATTTTTTCAAATTAAAAATTAAATCTCGACATAATTTTAAATACCTCGGTATTTAAAAATATTAATTTGAAAATTTTATGGTAGAATTTAGAAATATGTTGGGAAAACAACTGGATAGATATCCATAAGCTTCAAATAATCTGGAAAATTATTTAAACGTTGAAAAAATAATTTCCAATGATCACAATCATAATTATGAAATATTTGTCAGTAATAGGTACTTCAAAAGTGGAAATCTTATTCGGATTGTTTTTTCTTATTTTTTCTTCAAAAAATTATAGTTACATAACACTGATACAATTATTTCATTTCTCAGTGAGCATGAAGATTTTCTGGCACCTTACGAAATAAAATTAAGGGTGTAGTCTACCTTTGCTTTTTTCGTGTGGTTCGCGATTTACCATTTTCTTTCGCTGAGTTTTGCACCGAATTGGTTTAACTCTAGATATGTTACTCTTGAAGATATTCTTTATGCCCAGACGAAGCCCTTTTTTGAACTTGAAAAATTTTTAAACATTTTTTTAGGGTCTCAAAAAACCGATTTTTTTCGGGCTTTGAGAAAAAGTGATACAAATATAAAATTGAAAAAAAAAAGGCTTCGAGCATAGAAAATATATTTATAAGGACAAAATATGAAAATTTGAGCAAATTCTGGGCAAAAGCAAAAGTGAGCGGAAAAAATGGTAAATCGCTGGTGTACTTTTGAGTAAAAAACCTGTGAAAATCGTCATTTCGGCTGTTAGAACAAATAAATAGCCTATATATTCAATAAAACTGCAATGAATCAACCACTCATCCCGCCCCGCCATTCCAAAGAATTTTGATTATTTATTAGTATTTTTCACCCTAAAATATTATTTCATTCGATATTTCCTGATTATGCATTTTCATTTATTCCTCGTGTTGAATTTGGGATCGCTTCATAATAAATTTTTCACGGAACAATACCTAGGTAGCTAAATTATAATTTCCCTCGCAATTTTTCCTCCTGCCTTCAATGTAATGAGAAAAACGAAAATGGTGTATGTTTATTTTGAAAATGCCAATGCGATACCTACCCATTGAAACCATAGAATTTTTTTCTACTTTATTCGCTTCGTTAATCTTGCTGCAATATTTTACCTAAAATTAGTGGACCTTAATCTCGTATTTAATTTCCAATTAATACCGATTTTAAAAGAAATCTGAGAGAAAAAAAAAGAAATTGATTGCATTTGAAAGAATTAAACTCAAAAAGCTCTTTATTTTTATCCTTTGCCAAAAGGCTGTTAACTAATACCTAGAGGAATAAAAAGAGCATTTATACAATTTTTTTCTGATTTGAAATTAAAACGCTGTATTAAATTTAACGTACGTACTTATTCGAATGGTGGATAAAACATTGACTGGAGTTTGGCACTGAAGCCGATGAATTTCTTTTGCTGCCAGCTTAGTGAGAAATTTAAAGGCGATATACTTATGCGAATTTGAAGCAGAGCACTCAAAGGCTTTGACTTCGATTTTTTTTCCCGTCAATTTTTCGTTGTTTAGCTGTGCAAACTGGGAGCGAGTGAAGGAAAACATTAGTTCTCCCAACTTCGTGAGACCGTTATGTGTACAAGTAAGCTTTTAAACTTCATTTTAGTTCTGAAATTGCAAGTTCTGCAAGTTCTTTTATTTGAGCTTTTACAGTTTTCTCGTGGTTTATGTAGATAATTACCAACGCTGATGCGTTTATTTAATTTATTTTCCAGTTTTTATTTGTTTTCTTCCAGTTTTTGTAGTTTTTAAACTGATTTCGGAACAGAACCCATACCTCGTGGTGTCAAAATTTCAAGTCAAGAACAATCAAAATTCTGTACTAACTTTTCGTTTGTGTAAAATAATCGCATCGAAGAAATTTTAGTTACGAAACATTCACAAAATTCGACAAATTAAAACATTTAAATTTCTTATTCGGTTAGTGAAGTGATTTTTATACTTCTGGTTGGTAAAACAAATAATTGTTATTTGTGAGACGAGACCATAAACTGATCATTTTTAGTTGGTTAACGTGATTTTTATATTCCGTTGAACTAATGTAACGATAGTGTCGATATTTTGAATACGATTTTGCGATATTAATATTTGTCGATATTTCATTCGCGATATTTTGTGTTGATTGTGCAAGTTGTAGTGTCCCATATCCAAAAAGTGAGAACGTATTTCCAGCCAAGTTGGATATTCATTTGTTTTTGCAGATTGGTATGTTTTTTATAATTTTTCATTTGAATGATATAAAAATTTTGAACGCTTAAACTCTTTATGCGTTAGTCTTAGAGGTAACAAAATTTCTGAAACTGAAAATCTTGACGAAATCTGAGAAAACATATTTTATTGCTGTTGTGTGTCCTGATGAGTATTTATTGCTGTGTTTATAAACTTTCTGAGCAACAAAAACTGTTGAAAATAACCATAACCTAATTTTTTTCTTCCTTTTGTATATGAGTAAATTAATATTCCACACACTTCCAGACTTGATTTTTTTTAATTTAGAAAAGCAGTTTCATTGATCTAATCTGGGGGAAGAAAATGAAGCACGAACGTTTAGAATAATTGAAAAATTTTAACTGACAGAAGTATTAGAAGCATGATCTGAAAAATTGGCGGCGTAACAATATACAGGGTGTCCAATAGTCATACTAGTCACATAATGTCAAATGATACTGAAAGGTCATTGAAAATATTGAAAAACAGAACTACCAGGAATAAATTCTTTCATCTCATGAAATCAAAAACTTCACTGTAATAAAATTCGGAAAAGTAATTATTGCAAATAAAATCGCACATAGTTATGCATTACAAACATGAAATCCATAATATTGCAGTCAGGTTTAAAAATAAGTAATATTAACAGAAACAACTGAAGCAGTTATCGAGCATTTCATAAACCGGACAAAGAAAATAAAAGTATTACTTTAGTACATTAACAGTTACGACAATTTGTGTGAGGAATAAACAAATTAGAATTTAAAAAAAGCATTAAAACTCCAAAATACGGTAACTGGAAGATAATAATATAATAAAAGAGTCACAAGTTTTAGATTATACTTGAAAGATTGAACTGGACGAGAATGCAAATTATCAACTTTTATTGAGGAATGTCTAAAATGAACGATTTTTAAACAATTAAATACATTTCTGTTCGAAATACTCCTAAGAGGGGCGTACATAAAAATTTTAAGGTAGCAAAGAAACTGAATGAAAGCGTTTCTCATATTGTTTGTTCACATATTCAATAAAAATTTTTCTAGAACCAAACAAAGATTTCAAAACAAACGTTTATTGTTAGTATTCAAAATGGTTTCTTGTTCAGTCTAAGACCTCATTAAGTACGATTTGAAAAAAATGAGAAAATAAAATCAAAATTGAAGAGGGCATCGAATTTAACAAAGCAATGTTAAGAAATGTCAATATTTAACGTGTCTGGTAACATCATAATAGTTCTTGGAATTAATTTTGATCGTTAATTGAACATAAAAGTAAGTAAAATATTTTTTTTCTCTTACAAATAATTAAAACACAAGTAAAATAAAACCGTTAAAACAGTACGTTAAAATTGAGGAGGGGGAAAAAATTAAAACCATTAAAATCAATACAGCTTGTGAAACAAAAAAATTCAAGTAAATAGAACAAAATATAATCTTGTGGCTGAATAACCATTAAACAATTTAGACCAAAAAGACGGTAATAATTCAAATAAAAACAGATTTTAAATGCACAAATAGTAAATTTTAGACACGACATAAATTTAATCTACCACCTGGTAACGCACGAGTAAGTACATTGAATGAATAACAACTTTTTCAGTAAGATAACGCGTTAAGGTAACCTTAAAACATAACTGGTAACAAATACCCGTAATAATGTAAGCTAAGTACTGGAATTGAGACATAGAAGCTACAAAAATTATTACTAATTCAACAGCGTCAACTCGTTTTACCGAAGTTCAATCTCAGTTGTTCGAGAAAAACGAATGTAAGAATCGTTTGTGGGGCCAGTCGGATGAATGCAGGAACATAGCCCTAGAAAAGTTCAACGTAATTTTAACTAGTAAGTTTTTATAAACCTCAAGTCGAAAAAAAAGAGGAGATAATTACCTTGAAAAAGCCTGATGGCCCTAGCTTTGCAGTGAATTTGACAATATCAAAGATACCCTGAAAATGTTTGAACGTATAGAGTTGATAAAAATGATTCAAGAAATGATTGTTAAATTAATTTCAAGGCAAATAAAACTAGATAGGTATTTCAGAGTTGACATTTTTTACAAGGTAAAACACCAGCTTATAGACAACATTTTTCCTAACTCGAAATTCATTTTCATAAATTACAGGAGTCCAGCATTTGAAATGTAAATTAAAAAAAAAGATTTTGCTAAACGTTTCTTCAGATAGGTACAGGATGATGAGAGAAAAATGCAAAAATGTCTTTTAGATAAAAGTAAATTTAAATATCCTTAATCCTCGTCCCAAGAACTGAAATCATTTCTGAAGCTACTCAGACAATGCGATGTCCATTTATTTATCCACTTTATAATAACGATTGAATTTTTGTTTCGACATTCAGATATTTTTCAACATTCATTTGTGTACACTCACCGAGTATTCTCCAGGTTTAGCATTCATAGCACGTGTTTTTAATACATCCAATGGTTGTGTTAAAGTTGTGGCAACAGCACCCTAAATCGGAATAAAATAAAATATAAATACGTATAATTATTAGAGCTGAGAGTAATATACGTCGACATCCTATGAAATTTTTTTTTTTTTCAAGGGAAGAGAAAATCATTGATAAAGAAAATATAGAAATCTAAAAGCCAAAAAAACTGGATCTAACGACACGCGTGTCGATTTTTTCAAACAATTTTTAATGTTCATTATCTCAACTTGTCAAGTGAACTAATCCAGATTTCATTGAAGTGTGCATCTAATATGACTTAATAAGTTGAGCGATTAAGCTTTGAGAAGGCCGTTTGAATAAGAACTAAACTTCCATTATTAAATTTTGAATGAAGATTGAAAAATACCGCTCAACTTACCGCAGTTAGACTGGAGAGAAAATGAGTCAATGGATTGTCGGCAAATAAATTTGTTGCGATCAGCATCTGTTTGACTTGATCATAGAAGGAAAGCTGACCAACAGTCATTAACACAGCCCGAGATGTTGCCATACTGGCACCAGAAAACAATCGAGAAAATCCTTCTTCTCTCCAAACCCGAAGTAATCCATCAAAGGCGTGTTTGTAACTGCAATATTATCAATTATGAAGAGTCACAATATTGAGTCAACTAATTAACATTGTCAAAATATAATTACTTTCGTCTTTGATCAGGTGGTAATTTCATATCGTTCTGCATTCGAACATTAATCATGTCTGCTGGTGTACCAATAAATCCTCCGGCTGCTCCAGCAACTGAAGCTAAAATAACTAGCTGATAGAAAGGCATATTACCGGGCCCAGAAAATCCTTGTTTACCAACCTAAGGTATAAAATTTCAAATTGAACCTTTCAACTTAAAATAATCATATCATTTCAAGTTTTTCGGATCTTTTCAACAAAAAAAAATTCAGTTTGGCCAATGAAATTTTCATGGAACATCGAGATCATAGCTTCTTAACCACATCTTTAAACTTAATTTTTAGATGACACACTCGAGAATAATATTTTGTAATGCCAATAATACCAAGTTTTTCTCTCTATACTGCAATTTTGAATAGTCACGTCTGGAAACCTCAACCCAAATTTTAAATTCTGAAATTTGCTCTAGGTCATTTGTACTCCTTAACTAATTCAATGAGAAGATCAAAGGCAGCAATAATATACTTATCAGAATCAAATTGGTTGAATGACAAAAACGACTTTCAAAAAATACTTACCGATTTATATAATTAATTTCAACATTTCAGACATAAAATGAGTAGTATAGAAATTTAGTCACGAAATCATTGGACATTTTTTTTACTGATCTCGAATTTCGAAAAGGTGGCTTATTGCTCTCACAATATTTCAATCAAAAATAAAATCATCAACAAGGGAGGATTAGCGAGACGATTTTGAGAAATGGGTAAAAGATTGAGGTACCTATGTTCATGAAATTTGGTATGAAGGTCCGAAGAAAAAATATGTACAAACTTCATAAATTCCAAATCGGACAGTGGAGTAGGTAAGTTGTCGACATAAAGACGCAGATAATCCATTGTACAGGGCAAATACACCATCAGTTTTCACGATTTTTACACTTAGAGCAAGAGCTGATATCTTTCCTTCTTGTTGGGTTTGTAGCTGAACCTAAGAATAAGTTTACTTATAAGAATCAGAATACTTCTAAAGGTATCAAGGAAGAGAAATTCCTTTACTTTGAGTAAATCCAGAGGATGAGTACAACACGCTGCACCGGCAGATCCTAAACCTCCGAAATACCAGCGAGAAAGTTTCTTGTTTTTATCATTCATGGTTGGAGAAAATTCTGAAAATGAAATGGCATAGAGAAGGTATTTTTAGTAAAGAGTTAACAAAAATTGAACGCGAGAAAAATTGAAATGAACGTTTACCTTGAAAATTACAAGTTTTCAAACCAAATTACTTGTAGCAAGAATATAGACTTGAACTTTCTAAAAATTTATGGATACCCGAGTGAATTTTGAAGATTCGAACAAATTATCACAGTCCACATAAATCAAAACATAACTGAAGGTGTACTTACTACTTAGGAGCTGCACAAAAAGTTATAAGAATTTTTTCTTTGAAGATCACATAATTCTACTTTATATGAAGGTCACACAATTCGCCTTTCAAAATACGATGAACCTGACGGTTACATGCACGGCTTGTTTCGCCGTATCATAAACCAACTACACTTCCACTTCCAAAAAATTTTTGCAAGTTTTTTGTACGTTTACGAGAATCTACAAGAAATTAAAATAAAGGACATGACCCCGCGATCCTGTGGTCACCATCACCTTCAGGCAGGCTTCATTTTTATCCATTTCGTTCCTAGAGTAGAGTTGCTCTTTCCTGCCTCCCGATCCACGGACTCGATAATCTACCCCTCGACCCCTCGACTACCTCTATCGTTGAAACTGTAAAAAAAAGTTTTCAAGGGAACGAAAACCTGCTATAAAAATTTTGCACTAAAAAAATGAAAACAAACTGGAGAACCGGAACAAATTTCTTATCACTTTTTCCCGAATTCATAATTTCATAGATAAAAAAAAGAAAAAAGAATAAAGAAAATACATCGCATGAAGATTGATGAACAGTCAACAGTGAAAGCAGAGTGGAAGCCTCGCAGCCATCCCGAGCTTGAACGAATAAACGTGGAATAAACTAATCTGTGGTAGTATTTTATGAATCGTGTTGTGTCTTGAGAAAATGGAATAATCTTCATTCTGGATTTCCCTCATATTTCTAGAAATTATTTCGTTACTGCTCTCAGTTCGTGGATGGTTTAGTATTTCAACCTTATGATGGCGTTTTATGTAAAATCCTGTGTATTGCTTCCATCGTCGTTTCGTGGCTGCATCTACTCCAGTTTACTCATTCCGGCTCGAGGTTTAATCAAAATGCCAATAGAATGGAAACGACCGGAAAGATTAGAATTCTCGGATCCTATCCTAACTGGTGACTGTGTTAATCGGTTAGAAGTGGATATGAATAATCTGCCGATTGCTGTGGAGCAGTCAAAGGAACTTGAGAAGTTAGTTTTGCCTTGTCTAATTTTAATTCTTTGACATTAATGCGGTCTGTCAAATGAAAACGGATCTTCAAAATTGTAATTTCTTTAAGGGAGCAGAAAAAAATTGTTGCTCTTGCTTGCATTCTTGCAAAGGTGAATTGGACTATCGAAAAAAAAAAAAACGAAACACCAAAATCGTGGTCCGAAAATCAGTTTGATTTTAATTCGTTTCGATTTTTACTCATCTGGAATTTTATTATATTTTTTTGTCACTGTCCGATTTCTGAGAAAAGTTATGATATCAAGCTTTTGAAAGCTAAAGTAAAAACTGATATGAACCACTAACTATTAATTGTTTTACATAATTATGTTTATTAACTGAAATATTTTGTTCCAGATGCAACGATCTAGTGAAGAAATTGTTTTCGTTTCATTTTTTGGGTCGAAAATATGCGGTGAAGCGAGCTGTTACTGAGGCAACCGAGTCTGTGCAGAATCACAAGTACGATATTAACTCGATTGAAGTGCTAAGTACGTGTTTCAAAGTAATTTATGTATTTATGTAGCTAATCAGTAAGGATTAAGGTAGGAAGAGGAAGAAGTGCCCGGTGTATTTCAATATCGGTGTTGTTTTCAAACTCCTGCAATATTTCAATGTTTAGTTTATTGAAAAGTTTTAATTTTGTTTTAATAATTGTCAATAATTTAATTCCAAGTCATTTCTCAAATCAGTTTACTCGATTGAAACCCGAAAAGTTATTTCCCAGAGTGAAATTATGTCTGAAGATTGTTTACACAAAGTTCTTTACTCGAATACGCTTCGTTTGAATATTTTCCTTGAACGAAAACGCATACAAATGAGAATGAACACTGAATAGAACTTGAAAAGTTGATGTTTGATGGTCCCTGACCGAGCACTGTGTAAGCAGGTTGCAGAAATAAATGTGTGCCTTAATGTTGCTAGGTGAATAGCTTCTAAGCTGTATGCGTCCAGTCTCTGAGTATGATTAGATCGCACAGATCATGAGGTTCCCTTGCATTCCTTGTGAGATGTTGGCGGAATCGAAATCTATGGAAAATGAAAAATGGTATTGGCCCTCTTATCATTAGATGTATGCTCGAAGTATTATTCAATAAAATTGAAAAAAATACGTAGTGTGCCAAGTTACCCCGATTTACGGTATATGGCTAACTCGTATATTTTTGATTATCGTAATGGTGGACAAAAACATGCATCGTGGTCCAACCAAATATCAATTCGATCGAATTTGATCCACTTCGCTGCGCTTTATCAGTCAGTAGGCTTCTATTTCTTCTTTTTCTCTCAGTTACATCAAATCGTATTTTAAATTACGGAAATTGTACTTAATTTATTATCTATTTTCACATTTATCTTCTTTCTAGTCGCTCAGAAAACAGTCCGTATTCGAAATCTTATGGAACATCTTTCCATAACACCATATGATAGACCAGCTAGAGCGAGGCTTAATCACCTTATTCGGAGAAGGCGCAGACACCTTCGACATATTAGATATTACGACTACAAACGATATGAATGGCTTCTAGAAAAACTGGATCTAATATACACACCTATTCCGTAAGTTTCTCTCCTCCACAATTTCAATGTCGACTGTGCCGCGTTGAATTGCTGTAATCTCCCGAAAACAAAATTTCCAAAAAACTGAGGACCTTCAAAGGCCGATAGATTAAGAGCTGTTGCGATTTCAAAAGTTTGTGGATGTAAAATTTCATATTCCGTTTATGTTCTCTAAGGTTTATAGGTTTCAACCATTGACCAAAGAGCTTTTTTGTCTATGTTTACAACATCTGGACCATACATCACAAACGCCGTCGGTTCTTCGTTTCTTCGATCATAAAAAAAAGTCAAAAATCAAACGCTGAAAAGAATGGCGAATAGTGAGATGTATATTTTTCCGAGAATGAAATACGATTCTTTGATAGAAAAATATGCTCACATTCTAAACTGTTGGCTAATTGTAATACTTTTCATAAATTTATTTCTTCGAAAATGAAAGAAAGTTTTGAGAAAATGTATGAACAAAATTTTGGTTCAAAAACGGCATTTGTTATTAATTCAAAAAAGAAAGATCATAAAAAAGTAAACAGATCTTTCGAAACGGACGGAAAATTATCCTTGATCACTCGTGATTTTTGATCTGGACTTACACAGTCGATATGAATATTTGCATCTGAATCTACATGACGTGTTGACTGATTTTGATTTTACTTTTGATCAGGGAGGTGTGCGAGTTTGTAGAACGGAAGAAATCAATTCGAAAATTAGCAGATAAGTATTGCGAGGACTACAAGACACGCAAACTAGACGAATATAGACAGTCTCTTATGGAAAAAAGAACTGATTTCCTACGTGATAAAGTGGAATCGCTCAAGTGGATGCGTCAGGAAGAAATCGATTGTGGCGTAGAATCTACAATTAGTGAAACAGATATAAAAGAAGCTGAAGAAAAACTGGAGAAACATCTTAAAGAATTGCAATCGAAACCAATCGTGAAAGACGAGTCACGTAATATTTTAACCGATATGTAGAATGATTGAATTATGGTCAATAAAGGGCAACAAATTGTTTCTAATATCGTTCTATAATTTCTACCTTTGATTATTATTAAGACGAAGATAATATTCTCCCTATCCGTTACTTCGAAATCTCTTTCCTCTTCACCTACGAGTACCTTAGTGATGGAACCGGAACAAAAAAATTCTGCCTTTTATACGAGTACATCATTTCAAAAAAACAATTTTCTCTTAATATTTTTTCCGAATAAATATTTTCATCAGTATGAAAAATAACTTATTGTGAGCATCTCTTTTTCAAAGATTTATTAATTGAAAGTATGATTTGAAAAAAAGAGTCAGTGATAGCATAAGTTCGAAGCTAGACTGCAAAACTGAATAATATGAAGAACTTATTTAATTTAGATATGTTTATAAGGTTTGACTACTTTGTTCTCATTCAATAAGGCAACCTTTGGTTTTTATTTTTACGAAAAATAATTTTAAGACCAGCAAAGACGATACAGAAAACGGAAAAATGTATTTTTGGTTTGTCTTATTTTTCGTATTTCATTTCACATCATTTTTGTGACTCAAAAATGGAGAAAAACGGTCTTTACTTTAAAAAACGGGGAATTTTCTTGTAAATTAAACGGATTTTCAACAATTTTTTGAGTTGGGAATTTCCGATGAATTTTGTTTGAAATATTAAAGAAATTTCATGCTGCGATTTCAAAATTTTTCGAGTAGACCACTTGGCAGCACTGATATTATCATCAGTAGCTCTTATCAACAATACAAAATTGAGACTGTCAATTTTTCAATTTCACGTTGAAAAAGTTACCAGCTTCCAACTGCTAGATTTCTTGAAAAATTAATCTTAATCTGTAGATAAGACAGTTGGAAATGATCTTGTTCAGCACCAGTATTTTGCGGCAAATTTAAAATTTTCGAGAATTTCTTCAACACGTCTTTGCCGTACACTCAGCTATGTTTCGCAAGCCGTTCAAAGTGAAATCTAACACTCAGATGAAAGGATCTGAAAAGTAAGTCGATATGTTTTTACTTCCAACCAATTTTCTAAAAGTTATTATTCATTTTCCGACCTAACTACCTTAGGAAGAGAACGTACCGATATGTTTGAAATAGAAAAGGACCTTAATTGAAGTAACTTAGGCTTACTTCCAATTCCGACCAGTTATTTCTCATGTCGTTTATTTGTTGTAGGAAGAAGCTGAAACTCGAACTGATACGAAACTTCCCCATCCTTTCTGTTGAAAATCTCAAAGAAATAGTGCCAACGAAAGACGATCTGTCATTGGTGAAAATATTAACACACAGCGGCGAATCCGTACACTTCTACTGCAATGAAAAACTTCCGATTCTCTTTTCTCGTGCCGATCGACTTTACCCGACGCTTTATTTACTCTGGAAATTTCCCAATATGATTCCATTTTTCACTACAGCTACGGAGGTGTTACCTGTGCTGCAAGGTGGTGCTGACTTCATGGTAGCCGGTATCGTTTCGCCAAATCCGGAAAAACGTTTTGGTAAAGTGAACAAAGGCGGTATCGTTTACATTAATTTGACAGATAACAAAGCAGCCGTAGCTATCGGTGAATGTGCTCTGTCCAGTCACGATATGTACATGTCCGGTGGTCGTGGCAAATGCGTCATCGTCTTGCACACGTTTGAAGATGAGCTGTGTAAATTCGGTACCTTCGTTCCTCTGCCCCAGTGTGGACCTGTTTTCTTGAAGCCCGTTGCTAGTCCAGAACCTCCCCCCACTTGTGTAGAAAACGAGAAGCCATCTTACGCCGGTTTACTTCGAGATCCCCAGCCAGCACCTACCCATGTAACCAAATTATTGCCGGTGGAGAAGTTGAACGTGAACGTGGATGAACCTTTGGATGAGAACGACTCACAAGTCGATAAATTATCTTCTCCCGACGATATCGTCACTTATTGTTTTCTCAAAGCGTTGAATACGTCCGTTCGAAACGTTAAGTTACCATTGTTGATTAGTAATTTCTACAAAGTACACATGATACCCGCTTGTCCCGAGGGCAAGACAGTTGATATCAAGAAGTCAAAATTTAAGAAAATGTCCAAATTAATTGAAGATATGCGCGAAGAAAAGGTGATCGAAGTCGACGAACTTAGTCCAGGAGTACAGAGTATCGTCAATGTTAATTATTCTCATCATTTGCTATCCGGTTTTGTGGATGATCGATGTACTTCGAGCTCTGAGAAAGGAAAATCCGACGAGCCAAAGGTCGTCGAAAAGTATTCAGTCAACGCTTCTGTGCTACCATTGTTCTCTGAGTTTTTAATTAAGTAAGTAAATGATGGTTGCGAATTATTTCAAAAGAAGAACACCTTTGTCTTGCAGGTGTCTTAATTTTTTATACAAGTTTTATACTCTAATTGACAGATGCTTTTGCACTTGATACGTGCTTTACTTTTAGAGTAGGGTTCAGATTTCTCACTGTGGCCTCCAAGGTGAAAAATTTTTGTTCTTAAGATGATACGAAATAAAGTTTTCATGAATATAGAGACGATCTGCGAGTTTCTTTTTACTTACAGCGTGTAGTTTATGCAGTTCACGCTACTCGCAGATCAAGTCTCACACAGCAGAGCACGAAGGTAGAACATGAACCTCTAGACTACTAAATTTTGTAGCCGTATACGTAGGTGAGAATTTGTTCAACGAATGTTGTGATAAATCTTCATCTGGTGGGGAACGCAATTTTTTGAACTCGTGGCTGTTTCACCTTCGGATATAAATATATCTAGTCGAAGCCTGACCAGGTACTGTAACTAGTAATCAGTCAGTACTTCTGATACTCATCACTGGTACATGCACCTATTGATATTGTTTTTTAAGAGTAGAAAATAATTCAATTTTTTGAGTATAAACCATTACCTAGCAGCTGGTAAATGGTTCATCCCATGGTATGTAATCAAAATTTTTTTTTCATTTCCAGAAAAGGTGAATCCATGACTGTATCGGAGGCACGGAAGTATACTGCCGAATATATACGAAAATACAAGCTTCCATTACCTGATAATCCATCGTAAGTATAAATTTATATTCAAATGTATTGACAATGATGAGTACTGTTCAGGGGCGTTAACTTATAAAAATTTCAATGCGGCAAAATATTTTGCTCCCTCCCCTCAAAAAAGTCACTAACCGGGCTTGAATTAATGGAGGAAACCCTTTAACGAACAGAATTTGAATGGTTAAAAAACCATTTTAATTTGTCGAATTATGGGTGAAAAACAAAAATCTCAGTCAAAAATTTAACAGAAGTTTATGCTACTGTTAGAGAATTTAACAGAAACTGAAAAATGTTTATTTCGATCACACCTTTTCGCCCGGCATTTATCTAAAAAATTATAACATCAAATATGTAGTTGTCTTGCCTATGCCACGCGAGAGTCTTGCGAAAAAAAAAGGAGTCAATCCACTTGTTTATCTGTATCAAAGAACTATAGAGATCGTACAGATCCAAATCCAAATTTTGTGATGAGGTTCAATAAATATTCGATAGAAAAAAATTCAGATCATATTTTGTTGAGAATTAGTGCATTCAACGTCTGTCTGTTGGCTGTACAAAATTTTTTTTATTCCTTAAAAAAGAGGAAATAATATTCGTATAATGTACAACGAATTTATTAAGAGCTAAAGTAGTTTTTATTCTTGTTTTTTCACCTGAAATACTTGATTTAATAACAGAATGGTTCGTTTGGACGACACTTTGAGAAGTATCATAGCCCAAGGAGTGAATGACGAAGTTCCAGAAGTTGTTAAATGGGAAGAAATAATGAATCGTGTACTGTATAAAATGAGTCGGACATTCAAGATTACAACAAATGCCAATGCCATATTTACCCAAAAAGAACAAAAAGGAAAACTTCCTCATATCGATATCCGAGTAGCTAACAAAGCTGGAAATAAAAAAGTTAGATTTGTTCCGTACTGTTCCATATTGTTGGAAGTTCATCTTGCTAATCGGTTTTTGAAAATTTTAGGTGACTCTAATCAATAATTTAGAGGCATATGGCGTCAATATTGAAGAGTTTTCGAGAGAGTGCCAGAGAGGAGTTGCAGCTAGTGCTACCATCAATCAAGTAGAAGGGTTAAAAAGTTCACAACTGCAAATTCAAGGAAACCAAGTCGTTTTTATCGAAAAGATATTAACAGGTGAGTTCATGCTTCGGATTTTTTGCGTAGGTTTTGGAATTCGTTGATGTGATGCTAACTTCAGTCTGTTCTCGTTCAAAATTATAAATTTATTTTTTATTAGTACCTTATAGTCAAGTTACATCGTATTTGTTGAAATAATGCTCAGGTTAAAAATCTGTATCCTAGTATGATTTGTCAGTTATAGAATTTTCTCAAAATACTTGAATTTCAAGTACCACGTATTACAGTCTGTCTCGCCCTTTCTTTTTCGTAGATTTTATTCTAAACAATTTTCTAATTTCAAACAGAAATACTGTTTTTCAGTACTCCTTCTTAATTATGCTGTTTTTTTTTTTTTAGGAAAATATAATATTCCCAAGAAATATATCAACGGTTTGCAATTTGCTCCAAAGAAAAAGTAAACGGATTACGAATTCATTGCGTTAGACGATTTATATCCTACCAACCTTTCCCATCGCTCCCTCTATTTATTCAAATTAAATTTTAAAATACTTTTTGTCTCCGACATAGTTTACAAGGTTGTAAAATAAAAAAAATGATAATTCTCAACTACAAAATAACGTAAATGTCATGTTGCTGTTATTGATAAGCTGTATCACTTTTCGTTTTCTCTACTGTCCAGTAAGGTTTTAATTCTTCGTTTTTGACTCGGGCGAAGTTGATTTAGACATCAGTTGTTGTCTGGAATTGACTAATAATAAATGTTTATATCCGATTGCCGGCCAATTTCAATCTTATCTGTTTTTTAATTCATGGCTTGATGAACAATTTGACCCCTGCGACACTTATTTAATTTATTCAAGTTGTCTCTTTCCAAGTATTTTACTGAAACTCGAATCAAATAATTCGAAAAGCTGCAAGAATAAATAAAAAACCAATATTTGGTTACTTTGACTTTATTACGCGAAGAGAAATTAAAAACAAAACAAAAAACTGAAACTAACATAAAACCGTTTCAACTTTACAAATAATAATCTGAAAGAAAGAAAGAAAAATGAATCTGAAGAAAGAAAAAAAATCAGTCTTAAAATTAACAAAAATAACCATCAGTCCCTTTACCAAAAATATTATCAAGAAGCGAAAAACACTCCGAGATGAATTCATTATACAAGAACTTCAATTTGTAAATAATCGATTACCTTTATTAAAAAAGTTGGAGGAAAAAAGAAAGCTGTAAAAATATTTTACACAAAAATTAGATAGGAAAGAAGCTCATTGGTTGTACTTTAATTTAAAACACTGAATTAAAAATTTTTTGATAAAACTTGAAATTAACATAATTCAGAATAATTGAAATTAATGACAGTGCAATGCGTGATATTTTTCTCCGAATATTCATAGTGCTGTTCGTTCATCATAAACAATCACAGCTTCGTTGTCAACTAAATTGTCGGTGTCTTTATTGAAAAACTGACTCTGTGACTTGCTGAGTGCTATAATGGCTGCTTCATTATTACGCATACGATTTTTACGTTTCTTGCTGAAATTCACCTTAAAAAGAAAAATATTGTGATAATAAAATCCATTGATAAAAACAGGGATTTATCCTCCACGCCTCCACTAACAATTCTAGAATCTGGACTTAGATTACTCTGTTCCTCTAGCCCGAACTTGAAATACAAGTAATTTTTTTTTTATTGAATTTGCTAATTTTTCAACAATTCGGTCTACTCAGCGTAATATGAGATCGAAGGGAGCATTTGAAGCAAGCGACAAGATCGTCAGGGTTATATTATGCGCAAAGAAATTTTGTTATTTGTTAGGATTTAAAAGCAGGTCCTAATTCAATTAAATATAAAATAGACTGAAACGAATTCATTCTCAATCTCAAGTCCTCCCAATGCAGATAGATAGACAGCCAAAATTAAAATTTTCGATAAAGTTTTTTGATGGCATCTGTCTGACAGATTTTTGTTAGTGACTTCAGTTTGCGTAGTCACCATAAGACAGATATGAAGAATGAGTGGAGAGAAGCAAATTTGCTTGAAAACCGACAACGAACTTATGACACCTTCAATCAATATTTCCACTTGATTTCATATCAATTAATTAATTAATTGAAATGTTATAATTACCTTATCATACAATTCAATTGCACTGTCGGCAGCTGCCAATGAGTGCTTCTTGTGCTTGACACAAGAAGGTAAACTCCGTGTGCGAATATTCATCGGATTCTGCGTTGCAAAACCGCCATCGGTCACTGCATAACGTCAAACAATCAAACCCCATAATTCATTAGAAACTTATTAAAATACAAGAGGAACTGTTCATCAAACGAGAGTTGGCTCACGGAACTCTGTTACTTTTGTTTGCTACATTGTAAGTTATATTTCATTATACACCACATAAACACAGTAAAGTCCCGTGCGCCATCTTATATTCGACAAACTACAAAAGCAAATCGAAGTGAACGTACAACTATTCGACATATATTTACAAGGGTGAACGCAAAATTCGGAAATTGGAGGCAACGAGTATTCCTCAAGCGTAGTCACAGGTGACAAAATTATTGAACGACTTCGAGAACGAAATTTCATAGCGCCTTGATTCCTATTTTTAATCTAAAATCAAAACCACAATCAAAATAGAATTTGTTAGAAATAATCATGCTTTTCATTTCTCAATTTACCATGTCATTATCTCCAGAAGAATTGAGAGGGCAACGTTGTTGAGATTTATTGATGTCATTTTGTTTACGAAGGAATGTATGATTTTTGTAGAACCAACGTAGCGATCCATCATGTTCTGGGATCAACTCGATGATGCGACTATTATTGGAACCATTTTTGCTTCCCGCAAAAATTGTCGAATAACTAGACAGTTTTATCAGAAGTTGAGTTGCAATACAAAAGTGAAAATATCGCAATAGCAGAGCAGTAAATATTGAGAATACTCACTTCAGATTGTTGGGTAAATTCTTTTCAATAGTTTCAATTTTGGTGGATTCTGTACACACATAGAAGAGTAAAGAAAAATTTTTAATTTTAGTTCCTTTACATGAAGATAATGATGATGACAGAAAATTTATTAATTACTTTTTTCCGACATTGGAAATTGAAAAACAAGTGGAGGGAAAAATTATTACAACATGGTGTAGAATTTATTAACTTTGTGTGATTCTCAGAAAATAAAACTAACATTTTCAGCTCAATAGCTGATCGAACAACTAGTTTAAGAGAAGAATGGGACTGGTATTTCACTTAGAACTGCATTTTAATTTCTCCTAATAAGTGTTTTTCGGGTAATTCTCAGTGAAACTGATTATTTGAACCGTTACTTTTTCATTTTGCGAAAGTGAATTTTTTCAATTTTTTTTTAAATTTTGGAAGAGGAGAAATGTTTTATGCATCTCGCAAACTTATCCATCGATTTGGCTTATGTACCTTACTCTAATTGAATATTTAAAAGCTGCGTGATGTTCTTAGAATATAACTAATGAATTGTAGTCACTTAGTTCTAAAAAATATCAATTCAGGGAGCCAGTAAAAATTTTCAAAAAACAGACAGACTTAAGAAACAAAAAAAGCGTATCACAACTTCGGGCTTCTGTGTAGGTCATATGGTATCTTTTTTAAACCAAGCATAATAATTCAATAGATGAAGAAAAAAATGTAGCATACCTTGCACATTTTTCTTGTTAGTTGATATGCAACAATGCCATAGAACATAGGCGAGCAATAGTACCAGTATTAACGTAATACTTGCAAATGTGCCAATTATGAAAGGTATATATTCACTTCGGACATTTAATCCTGTTACTTGATGAAACCAAACTTGACCATCTTCGTCACCATCCTTCAACAAAATGGTGAAAATTATGATTACATATAGATATTGCAATAAACTAGTTCTATGGTCCGTACTGAAAAAGTTTCAACTACATTTTTTCAATTTTTAACGTTTTTTATGAGCTTTCATCTGCATGTTCTTTCTGTCCGTCACAACCAACGTTACTAGTCATTTTATAAAAAGAGATTATGAAAAGTTGAAAACTCCACTTCGACTATTGTAATGCAGATAACCGATATTCAAAGAGATAACCCCAATAAAATATTTTACATGAAAAATATTATTAAAAATTCGTTTCTGCACCAAAAATGGGGGAAAAAATGTATAACATGAACTTTTTCACTTTCGACCAATGAGTTTGAAAATCAATAAGGTACTTGAGTCCACATTGCTGTTTCTAGAACGATGGCCGAATGCCAGGTATCATCATTTTTCATCGAAATGCGTTAACCAGGACTTGATATCTGAAAAAGATCAATATAGTAACATGAGAGAGATTATATTTTTTCCAATAGTTGCAGATAGTCGATTGTACTTATAATGGAGCTTAGAACTCGTATCTGAACATGATGAATATCGATATAGTCGAAGTGCATCTACAGAAAAGCTATTTCAGAATTCTATTCCATTACACTCTATTTTCGAAACAAATGAACAATAAAAGCTAGGTACTCACCATAATTCAATAACTTGTATTAGATGATACGTGCCATATATTATGTTAATTCTTATTTTCTTAGGATTATACTCATCATACCTGTTTGTTATGTAATAATATTGGTACTTTCACGAGAAAAGTGGACTTCAGATTTATGAAAATTATATTAATTTTCTTTATTTTGAAATCCCAAATGGCAAATGATGCCAAAGTTTGCAAAGCAACAAAATCGGAAAATCCTTGAAATTGAAAATCTGATATTTCATCAGGGTTGCCCATGGAGGTGCCATTGCCACATTCAAAATTATATCTAACTTGGCAGCACTGAACTGGATTTTCTTTTTCTACTGTGATTTTCTCATGTATTTTCTTGATTTCTGTTGTGATCTGAATGTGATATTTGATAAAAAAGAAAAGTAATCGCGATGAGATGCGAATGCTTCTATTATTTTCCATTAATTATAATTTATTATTAGAAAATATTATTGATAACATAATTTTCAACTATGTCCATGATGAAGATTTGGATTTTTAAGATTTCAGTATAATCATTTCACTTTCCACGACCCCCTAAAGTCAAAAACAACTACAGAACCAGATTGGAATTCCTATTATAACTGGCTTGAAAGGTAAGTTCTCGTATTCTCATCAGTTGTTTTTATTTTTATAATGATACGTCTGTTTTGAAATGTTCGTGAAAATTTAATCAGCATGAGTTCAATCGGAAGCAAAGTGGATGAATTGGAAGAAGGTGAAATTGAAGAGGATGCCTTTGAAGATATCTCCGAATGTTCTCTATCTGAAGCTCTCGTTATGCAAGCAGGTAATACAACTTTCCTTGGTCATGAATCTGAATCGAATTAATTACTGTCCCCGAAACTGTGAAGTTGATTCAACTATTTATTATGCCTCATAAAAAATACGTTTGATTAGTTTGCCAACAGTTGTTACTACAGAGCTATAGCTAAAAGTAAAATAGACGAATTAATAAATGATACGCCATTCTAATCGTCTAAATTCAACTTATTTACAAAGCCATTAACCATGAAAATAGTTCGGATTGCAGCCTTTTGAAACCCTTTTAGTTTTGATAATTTTTCCACCTTTTTTGTGCTTTTTAAGTCGCATTTTTTAAATATCACGTATCAACTTTCGTCATTCTCTTATCATTTTTATGCAGCTGTGTTTGTTTCTACCACACTTTGTCAATCGTTCATTTTTTCTTCCCAGATCTTGAACATGATTCTGATGTTGATCTTCTCCGAGAAGAAGCTTTAAAATCGCTTCACGAAAATGAAGAAGTCACCGAAGAAGAATTATATCGACTTGAAGCGTTAAAATCCCTCCTAACAAATATTGAATCTTCTGAAAAAATTTCTACAGCTGAGGCGATCAAGAAGAAGAAACGAAAACGTAAAAAGAAAAGTAAACAGAAAAAACCTACCGAATTTGAGTCCAACAAATTTCTGAAGACTGTGAATGATTGCGAACAACCAAATGTGCTCGTTGAAGCTTCTGAAGAACATACTTCGACCGGCCAAGTCAATAGTTCGTTGTCAACTATGGACTTCTCTGATAAAGAAAATCAAATTGATTGTGATATGAATGTAGTTACTCGTTCGTGGTATCCTAAAACAGATTTCGCATTACTTAACCTTTGTGCTAGTGAAATTTCGAACGAAACGAAGCAGCAATCCAGAAAGCATTGGGGAAACGATGATTATATTATTGTTCCTAGGATTTTATCTGTTGCCAACAATCATTCTAAGTCAACAATTAACGAATCTGTCACCATAGAAAAGCCAGTCAGATCATCTCTGAAACTGAATCGCGTGGAAATTCCTCTAACTAGAGCTTCTGTACCGATTTCAAGGATGAATTGCTCGGTGCCTCCTGTCCATTTATCTCGGTACAAGAAAGTCTCTAAACACCATATCCAAAAATATCCAGTTATCCAACCTACGAACAGATATTCTTTGAGGAATGTCAGAAAAGAGAAGTACAAAATCGTCAACAAAACTTGTTACTCACTGAAGAAGTCTTCAAATCCATCTCCAACGAAGACTAAAAAACAGAACACACAATCGAAGTCTGTATATTCATTAAATCGTGTTCAAAACAAACCTACCTTATCGGAACATTCGCAATTCATAATTGAGCTGGATGAAGATGAAAGCGGTAAAGAGGATAATGTCGGTGTTATTTCAGGTAAAGAACAGAATTTGGGAAGTTTACCATTAGAAGTAATACAGACGGACGACCTACCTTGCAATGAGATACCAGATAGTTCAATTTCTTGTGGAGCAGCTGAGAATAATTTCGTGGACGAGGGTGTCGCGGAAATGTCCTCATTATTGGTTAAAAAGGAATCTAATATCGATAGCTCTAAAATTTCACTCGTCGAAACTCGAAATGAAATCTCTGTGGATCTGAAAAACGATGATGTAATGCCCCTTTTGCAAGTTGAAGTGTCTGCATCTTTGACAACCAGCTTTTACGATACTTATTCTACTGAAAATATCGAGCATATTTCACCTAGCATGTACTCCGAAAATGTGAATTCATTTGATGAAACCCAAAGTTCAGAAATGATCGCTGATGTCGTTGAAGGATGTCCCATCATCTCTTCTGGTGCATGTTCTGATGAAAGAAGTTTGTTTGATCAACCCGAAACCGAAATTCCGAAGAGAATTTCTGATGAAAAAAACAACGTTACTTTTCTTTGTATAGACACAAAAGAAAACAATTCATTGAATGAAATCGAAGTCCCAAGAATCACCTCCAATGTTGAAGAATGTGATGTCAATTTTCCTCCTTACTCCAACTCGGTTATTGGCAGTGAGCAGTCAATAGGAAAGCCAGGATTATTGAATGTGGCACCTTGTTCCGCTGACGAATATGACCCGCATATTATTGTTAAAGAAGAGCCATTTGATCCCGAATCTCACGAAGATTTTAATATGGTAATTCATTCGAGCTTCTCTTTTTGAGTTCTGTGATGTAACTATAATGATGAGCCTTACTTTCCCTCTTATGACTATAGTCAAAAGTCACGTAGAGAAGGGAAGTTTTGTTAATGTAAGAGAAAATGCGGCTCAAGTTAGTAGATCCCAAACTGCCGAAACAAAATGCGTCATATTTGGGGCTTTTTTGAATACTATAGTGGAAGCATCTGATAGAGTTGAATCGAGTGATGCGGTTGGAGTATTAAGATAAAATTGAATCAGCTGATCAGTTACGATCAGTATTATTAAGCTGAACCCAGAACTAGTGTTCCTTCTATACTGCTCAGATTGTAACTATTGACTAATTGTCGAAATTGTCAGAATAGTGAGATTTCCTTCTTCCATAAGACTTTGCTACAGTCAAAAAAAAAAACGTTTCTTGCTCCTGATCATCTTATTGAGCGTCGAATTTTTTTTTTTAATTTATAGCTTTCGCAGAGAATGAGCAGTTTGCTTATTGTTTTCTACTTCATCGTGTTTCATGTATTCGCCTTTCAAAAAGCGTTCAAAAAATTAGAATCATTCAGTGAACAGGTCCCAATAATCTAACATAATTATACTGATTTGTAGAAACTAGAAACCTGATTTAAAAGTATCCTACAGCCTGATAAAAAGTTCTGATTTAATGAAAAATATTAGAATTACGGTATAATATCTGTCTTACTCGTCAGATTATTTATTCATTTTAGTTTTTATTTTAATAATAATTATTCAGAGAAAAAAAATTATTTTCTTATGTCAGAAAAAAAATTCGTCAATTAGTATTTTTATTCATGCCGTTTTAATAAATTGAGTGTTGACATATTCACCATTGAAAATATAATGTTAAATGGGGGTGTTTTATTTCTTTTTAATTTTTGAAAGTATAATTCGTCCCTTCCCTACAATATGAAGAAATAAAAATGCGCTATTATGAAGTTTCATTTCATTTTTATTTTCCTGTTGGCTTACTTTATAACTTTGTGTTTTGATTAATTGATAATGTATTTTTTTACTTTTTAGGAAAGTAATTCGGAATGTGATGGTGCAAATGTTACTGAAACTGATGATAGTGAAAATTTATTAGCAGACGCAGAAGCTGATTTAATCGAAATAAGGTACCTAAATCGTCCGGTATATTAAGATTCTTTCTTCTTTCCCAATGAATGAAACAATAATTTATTTATGTTCATTTTCAGAGCAAGATTGTTGCTGAATCTTGGCGAATTAGAAGAAAATATGAAAAAGGACGAATCTGAAAGAGAGAAATTGAATTCTATGCTAAAAAAGCTTTTAATACTGAAATCGTCAATTTTCAAGTTCGAAGATAAAATAAGAGCGCATCAGTCTAAATTATCGATTCACTCGGATACTATGCAAGCCCTATTTAAAGATATAGCAGTAAGAACTGATACGTGCGCTCAAATGAAAAATGTTTGTTGTCGTGTTGGTATGGAAATCAAGGGCCCCCAATACAAGTAATTTAATTTTATAAATTTTCGATTATTTTTAATTAATGGTAAAACGACAATTTTACTCCTTAAAATTTTCTGTAAATCTTACAGACCTCCTGACCTGTACGAAAATGTGATCGAAGAAAAAATTAAGACAATCGATTTTTCAAAATTTGTGCCTAATTTCGAAAATCAAATGTGAAAATATGCGTGAAACTCTCTGAGGTAAGAGGTTTTTGTATTCGTATTATTCTTTTGGTTCATTATTGTTGCATATTTTGATGATAATCTTTCACTTTTCAAAGGAAGAAAAATCAGAAGGTACTGAATTTTTACTTGATATATTTGATGTGATGCATTGTTTTAATTATGAATTCAAATAGTTCCAATTCTTTTCTTTATTTTTAGATTTTGGTGCAGTTGTTACTTAAAGCGAAAGAATTGCAATTAGCTTTCGTAATAGTTACTTACATGTGCTTCATTATTCATTTGTTACGTGCTCATAATATTCATCTGTTTTTTTTTTCTGTTTGTTTTTTCCCGGTTTAAATTAATTACCTTAAGGAACATGCTAATTCGTTGGTATTTCAGCATTTCTTCATGAATGAGGACCTTCCTTATTTTATGAAGTCGGTGCTTGCTCAAAATTTTTTCCATAGCTTTATGTGCAGAAACAAGCGTAAGGATTTGTTAAATAATTAAAACGGGAGTAATATGTTTCTCGTTCGTTAGTAATTGTTTATTTTTTAAATTATTTTATGGGATAAGATAACAATAGTTCAATCACAGCTCTTTACATTTACCTTATTTTCTTTACAGTTCTCATGATGAAAGTTTTTGAGAAATCGAAAATGTGCCTACGCCCCTGCTTTTTAAAAATATTTACGATTTGTATTATTTCTCGAGTTGTGCAATCATTGTAATCAAATCTGGCCTCGCTGACCGCAAATTTTGCGAAATCATTTTTCACATTACTAGATTCATGTTCGATTTTTGAAATATCCCACATTAGATTTTTATAATATGGTTTTGGAAAAGTATAAATAGCGGAGAAAGTTAAAATTCAGAGCAGTTTCTGGTTGACCAAGAGCACGTTTGAGGTCAGCTCGGTTGAAAACTGAGATTTAATGTACTAATACACCAGAAAAATTTGTCCAGAGCAGGGCACGTCGCATATTTTGTTGGCATTGACCATCCAAACCGAATTTCTTAATATCATCTTGAGCGATTCATAATATAAATATTATGATTATTGTAAAACACCGTTTTTTTCAGTGTTACACTGTATTTCTCAATTATCTTGCATTCTTTATACATGAGTACAAAACCTTCCTCGGTTACGCCTCCAGCTCCAACACAGACACGTTGTTATATTGTGTTTTCACCTTACTATAATCGATCAAAATTTTCAGTTGATTGCCTCTCACTTCTACCATATAATTTTAAGTTTTCTGGCAAGGAATATTTCCTTGTCTTGGATGTATTGTTCGTGGCATAATATTTCCTTCTTTCTTTATTTCAACTAATGTTTTTTATTTTCATTTTTAGAATTCCATCCTTATCTTAGTATCTACGGTAATTATTGAGACGTTTGCTGCGAGTCCAATTGTTGAACTTATTATTTTTTTTTTATAATGAAAACAAAGTCGGTTGTAAATAACTTTTATTAATTTTTATATTACAACATGATCTCTTGATATTTTCTGCCTCGTTTTCAATAACAAAGATTTTTTTTCGAAAAACGTGTCAATTATTTCTGAAGTGTCAATATCTTCAACGATCATAAGCATTAAACATCAACTTTTCATGAGTCATAAGCGTATAGCACTAGAATTTGAATTAATTTGAATACATTAATATCATCAGAAAATATGGAAGAAAAGTTGGGAAAAGAAGTTTTTTCCTTCTTTTCCTTAGTTCACATCATTTTTGGGACTCGAAGAGCAAAAAGAAAAAAAAATCATGACTGTAAAATGTGGAATTTTCAATTTTTATGCAATTTTAGTATTGTCGGATTTTTGACAAATTTTTAAGTTTTGGTAAGATTTTCCCAGCTGCGATTTTGAAATTTTTCGAGTAGACCTCTTGGCAGCACTGGTGCTTTTAGTTTTACCACGCATTAAAAAAACGAAACTTCATTTCTTTTATCATACAAATTCATCAAAAATAATTTCTTTGGACAAACATAATCGTGTTTCTTCAAGTTTGGAGTTATTAATACCGATCAAACCAATAATTTCGAAATTATTGGTAAGAATTTCGCTTCTGTCGACTCATTTATCTCACTTCTGTTGAACGCAGGTAACTTGAGAGAATTAATAAAGTTTTTCATTTGTACGTAATCTTAACTATTGCTGACTATTGCGGAGTGAGTTCTGTAAGATTGAATTGAAATGCATACTGATTATACGGAAATTGAAATTACATTTGACGCCCTTGTTGCCTCTCCCGGCTAGCTGTGTTTTGGTTTTTACTTTTTCGTTTTTTTTCTTTCTTTTACGAGGTTTATTTTCCATGGTTATTCAGAGCTTGTAACGGCTTGTAATATGAAACTTTTCAGTCCTTCGTTTTTTAGTTTCAGTGCTCTGAAGGTAATTATGAAAAGAGGCATAATAATACTGTAATATATTTATTGATTGTATAGTTTTTTTATCGCGTGTTTGCGTCTCAACTCTCGTTTATTCATTTCTTATGCACAGTTATAAAGTTATGATAGAGTTTCTTGTATTCTTGAAACCTTGAAACCAAAGTCACCTCATGCGGACCTCATTTATATTTTGTATTTTCAGAAATCAAAAATGTCTGATGAATGGAAGAAAGCTCAGTCCGTGTACGATTTCTCAGTGAACTCAATTAAAGGAGAGTCAGTATCGTTGGAAAAGTACAAGTATGTACCTGCTAAATGTCACGAATAGGTATACTGTATTTGAAGGTGTTCAGCAAAATACCGAATTTCTAATTAGGGCCAGCGATGTAGATTTTCGAAATAAGAGTTATGAAAGAAAATATAACCCATTGGCCCATTGGACCGCTTGAAAATTTTTAATGAAGTACATATATAGTAGCTACGTATGCTTTGACACCTCTTCAATGAAGAATTATGAAAATTGCCGGTATATTTGCGTGATAGAAGTGCCAAACACATAAAAAATCATTGGGTTTAGTTTTGTTTGAACAGAAAATGATGGAAAACGTTTTTTTTATGTGAAAATATTCTGTCATATTCGCGTCGCGTCGTTGTGTTTCAATACCTCTCGATTTACGAAAAAGAAATAATGATATTATAATTATTTTTTGAATAAATCCTAGCTTACCAATGACTATTTTTGTAATTAGAGGGGAGCAAGATATAGAAAGTTCTAATCGTGAAATTAATCTGGTGTGTTTTGTAGATTGTTACACAAATTTTGATTTATGATTTTAATGTCTTCCTATAAGCGCAATTGTTCAATTTTTTCCCTATCAATGCTATTCCAGTATTATAATTATTATGTAATGTGTGGGAAAATTATTCAATTTTAGGGGTAATGTCTTGTTAATTGTTAACGTTGCTTCAAAATGTGGACTCGCATCCAAGAATTATGACCAGCTTGTCAAACTGGACGAGAATTTTCGTGAAAAAGGCTTGAGAATTTTGGCGTTTCCTTGCAATCAGTTCGCTAAAGAAGTATTTAAATTTTTTTTGAAGCTCGATTTTCACTGGAGTGCATTAAAAAAAAGATTCATTTCAGGAACCTGGTGACTCAAATCAAATTTGCGAATTTACGAAAAAAAGAAACCTCAACTTCGATTTTTTCGAGAAAATAAACGTTAATGGTAGTGACGCTCATCCACTCTATAAGTACTTGAAAATGAAACAAGGAGGTACTTTGGTTGAGTAAGTCTTTATTTAATCAGAACTTTGATACATGAAAATAATGATGCGTTAAAATAATTATGATGGTAATATTAAAGAAACTTAAACTTGTGAATTTCTTATTTGCTTGATGTAGTGCCATCAAATGGAATTTTTCTAAATTTTTGGTCGATAAAAAAGGACAACCTGTGGCTCGTTATGCTCCGACAACTAATCCCGAGGTACCAAGATCACAGTTAAATAATACAGTGTTAGAATAAAATTAATTCATTTTTTTATAACTACGTTTTAAAATTTTTTTTGCAGTCTTTGATTCCGGATATCGAAAAATACTTGGCTCAGGAATGAATTCGCTTAAGAACTTTCTGCTTGGTTTTTACATATTATATTTTGAGCTTGGTTTCTGTGGGAAATTTTGCTTTCGTCCTTTGCTTTTATTTATCAACCAATCAGTTCGAAGCAATTATATTTTTTATTACTGTTTCTTCATTCTGATTTGTGAATCATTAAAAGCAAAAGGAAATACAAAAATAAATTAACATTGTTAACCAAGCTTCATAGTTTGAGGTTTTTTTAATTTTTTTCAAAGCTTTAACAAGTATATTTTAGATTCTTTGAGACCTGATTTTTCTATGTCTTGACTATGTTCCTGTAAAAGTGATCAAGACCCGTGACCTTCCATTTTTTATACTTTCGTTCTCAAGATATGAAATACTATTAAAAGCAAAAGTAAGAACAAAAATAAATTGCCATTGTAAACTAAGCTTCATAATTAGCGGTTTTTTTAATTTTTTTCAAAGCTTTAATAAGTATATTTTAGATTTTTTGAGACCTGATTTCTCAATGTCTTGCCTATGTTCCTGAAAATGTGATCAGGACCCGTGAACTTCCATTTTTTTCATACTTTCGTTCTCAAGATATGAAATACTATGTTCCTTATATTTTGAACTAAAAATGTGTTTGTTACATTACTACTTATTTTGCTGGTCTCATTCAATCATTGAAATTTAAAATAATATATTTTCATTCATATTCCAGGCATGTTGTTTTTAAATAATTTATTTTATACTTTCGCGGAGAAAAAAATATTTTAAAATATAGTTTGATATTGATTCTCCTATCCGTGTATTATTTCAAATGAGGTTATTTGTTCGACTTGTTTTCCCGGTCAAAATGCCATCATTTGCCTTCATGAGAAAATGAAGTATCCAAACTTCAAGAGCATACAGTCATGCATGTGAGTGGTCTCCAACTCAATGGCGCACCTATAAATTTGCCATGGTAAGGGCTGAGTCTTAAATTTATTCCCAAAAAATAGACATTTCAAGGGAAATCCACGCGAAGCGTGAAAATGTTTTTGTTTTTTTTTTTTCGATGAAATCTGAGGCCTGAGGGGGGTCTTCAGCTCCCGTAGCCCCCTCTGGGTGCGCCACTACTCCAATTTCTTTTGTTATAGTTGGCTTAAATTCACTTGTACAATATTTTGAAGTTCCAAGATTAATGAAATCACATTTTATACATTGTTTATTCAAAATATTATCGTCGACGATAAACAGAGGTCTCAAATAATACAAACGATTCAAATTATTCGACCAAAATTAACTTTTACTATAGGTACCATGTGTTTGAGAGGTAACTTTTGAATAAAAAATATATCCGTACGTATATAAATTGGAAACTTGGATGGTAACGTGAATATAAGATGCAAATCTCTGTTTAACCCTTCGATGGCACAATTTAAAAGGATAAAACGATTATTTTTAGCTTTAAACGATCACTAGTTCGTACAATATAATTTACAGTAATTGTTAAAACATTAATTAAATTGAATGTACAAAAAATTACGAAAATGAAAAGAAAAACTAGCTCTTTCTTTGTTTAATTTTAGAGTGAAACTTCGAAATTCTACTATCGGTATTTTGAAATTTGAAAAAAAAATAGAATACACTATCATTAGTTCGTTCTATTTAAAAAAAAAAAAGTATAACACTTTGAAGGTTCTTTCAAATTCTGATGAAATTCGGAACAATAGCAAAACTCAAAATAAATTCCAGAAAACTTTTCTCATCTACATCTCATAGAAAAGAACGTACAAATTTTATAATTCGAGATAAATAGAAGAGAATCTAGAGGTGGAATTGACAAACAATAATAAAAACCGAGAACTCAGAACTTGGAAGTTACTCGACGAGTAAATTCTAAAAGCGCTGAACTATTTGAGAACTTGAACTCTTTTCCAAATCGCCCTCCAGAATTGGTAAATAGAACAGCTTAATCAAAAAAACCTAGTTCTGCACTTTTTCAAATAAAACCGCTATATTGAGAACTTTTTTGAAAAAATGCGAAACTTTTTACAAATGGGACGAACTTTTTAATAGTTTATTCCAAAAGAGAGACTTATGTCATGGCTAAAACGAGAAAAATAAAGAAAAGTTGACGATGAAAAGTTAAATCACCTATAATCAATGTTACATTACTCGTTGTACATTTTTTTTTAAGGCTAAAATTTGTGACAAATTGTTGATGTTTTGTCTAGAAAAAAATTATTTTTTGTCACAATCGGAAGGTGCCTATTTTTATTGAAAAGAGACATCCTCTCACTTCATTGATTTTAATCAGTTTTTTCCGTTTTTGTAACAAATTTGTTTATAGTTATTCCAAATTGAATTTAAAAAGGAAAAATGTTTTTTCACCTAAAATAATTATTTAAGTAGAGTGAAATTTCCTAAATTGATATATATTTTTCACAAAAAAAAAAATTAACATAAAAAAATTATAAATGATGACCGTACCATGTATGAAAATACAGCTGTACAAAAAAATCAACAAAATTGAAAAAACCTAATAAAAAATATCAAAAATGAATAAAATAAATTAATATGTACAACAACTTAAATTAATAACGAAGATTTGAAAAAATTACTCGATCATTCTTGAGCATTTTAGAATACTTCAATGAAAATAATGCAACTTTTATTTTTCTGTATTTTGATTGCGATTCGTAGCTTTCTATAGATCTGTATGCTTTTAATATCTGTATCGCTGAACTAAATTAATGCAGTCTAAATTTTTAAATTATTGCTGTTATAAGTCTTGCCTTAAAGTTGACTATTCTTTCACTGGTTTGAGCGAGACGCTGTAAAAAAAAATAAAAATTTTATTAAAAAACAAATTAATTCACTATAATTATTTTAATAGAAAAACATTAGAAAAGATTGTATAAAAATCCTGCCGAGTTAGATTAATACTCTGGTTACTCAATCAGTAAGAAGTATTGAATAATAGAACCAAATCTACATCATAGGTACAATATAAAATATATTAGAAACTATTCAAAACTACCATGCAGTAGTGAGTAAATTTTTCTCGTTGATTTACACTATAAATAAACATGCATTAGTCGACAAAAAAATACTGTAATAATATCTCCTCAAGTGTATTTGAATATAGATTTTTATTGAACAGTAATATGCAAGAAGAAGATAAGTGAAGTCCAATTTTTAAAATTGTGCAGGAGAGAAAAAACAAAAAACCGATTTTATGTTTCACAGCTTTCTTATGAAGTACGTCAACTTTAAAGTCTATTTTCTCAGCGATGGTTGCATTGTGGGACATAATATTCTTATTGTATGCAGGGCTTTGGTGGATGCAATTGAACCTTAGAAGAACTCAGTTTTTCAAAAAAGTGGACTTATCCTCTTCTTGCATATCACTGTTAATTTTACTCGTATTATAGTTCATCAAGAAAACCCTCATATTGTGTAGCAAAAATAACATTCCAGTAAAGTATCCATTTGGGAGGTTTTTCCTAAGAGATTTTATTTCAACAAAAAATTTATCAACACCTGATTTTATTAGAAAATCATTCCAGAGTAGAAAATTAATTTAGGTTCCGTACAAAAAATATTGTGCTCATACTATGCTTAACTACATGTATTTTACAAGAATTGGCATAAAATTGATTGGTCTTTAATTATTATTAATTTTTTTTTTTAATTTAAATAATATTTTGCCAAATTTTAAAAATCTATTATTTTTATGACTCGGTCATTTGAGTATTTTATTTAATTATTTTTCCTTTCCTGCTGTACATAATGCCAATTTTTAGAATCAGTAGTCTGAATAGGCTATATTTTAAGTCAACATACTTAGTATACACGCATAGTAGCCCTACGCTACTTATGCATGGAAAATGTATTCTCAGTTTGCAACAATTGTAAGTAGGATTTTTTTTAGGGGGGTGGGTGGGGGAGAAAGAGGAGTTAAATTTTATTCGTTTCATTTTGACCAAAAAACATGCATCTCCTTTTAGAACAGAAATTAGAGAATGTACACATGCAGAAAATTGAGTAAGAATAAATGAAGTTGGTAAATGAAAAAGGTTGGTCAAACCTTTGAATTATCACAGAGAGCTTTGTATTTCGAATTAATTCAAGTTGAATTAATTAGATGAAAAGAAGACTAAATAAGGTTATGATAGAATGAAACAAAGCGATATTCAGGCAATTATATTTAGTTGGAACCTATGAAGTTGTTTAATTATTAGTAAACCTTTATAACAAATTCAATTGACAAAAGAAAAACTGCTCGATTATTTAAGGAAACTGGTTCATTAGATTAAATACCCAAATGAAAATAATTCAAACTGAAAATGTATCTTTAATAGTTCATAGAAATCAGATAGGCAAATTTTGATCATTTGGGCTCCTTATGCCTCATCAAATAAAAAATTTTAGTATGGTTTGAAAAATATCCTCTATGTTTACCATAAATGTAAAAGTTTATGTTAATGGCATCATAAGACCACATCTCAATTTTTGGGAAAACGGAAAAAAATCTGTTTTCTTCAACCCCTTTTTTTCGTATCACGATTGAAGGATTCTAAAATAATTTTTTCTGGGTTTCATTTATTCAATTTTTAATTTGCAAACCATCCGAAACTGATTAATTTATTTTTATAGTTGCTATAAAGTTCAACCAACCACTACTATCAATTCTCACTAATATCCCATAAAAACAAACACCCAGCACCTGCCCAAATGGTAGAGGAAGAAGCCAGTATTCTAAAAAGAAAAATCCATTTCAAGAAGTATGAAATTGCTTGATATTAGAATATGTGCTCGTGAAATAAATTAGTGCTGATCTACATGAAGGAAAATTGGAATAGAATAATTTGGATAAAGATTTTTGGCGAATACCAACAATTTATACAAACGATAATGGCGATAGACATTAAGATGAATGAGTATCAATATCATTAGACACGTTGTTTACAATCTCTGATGAATATAGTTTGCATTTGGTCGTCTGGTCAGGGCACAACTGCTTAAAATAATTGGCAATATGTTAAGAATTGTTAATAAACAGATATTATGAAAACACGAATTTTTACATGGCTTATTGGAACTGCATTTTACCTGAACAGATTTTTTTTTCTCTTGCGCTGGCATGTGTTTCAAAATATACCCAGTACCCAATTGTAAATAATCTCTGTCCCAATTAAGAATTGCGTGACGTCACAAGGCTCCCATCATATCTAGAGACAGTATTTTTGATTTCGACCAACACCACATCAGTGTACATTACATACTCGTCATACGAAAATACTCACCCATAAACAAATTATATACTCGAAATAAAGAGCACTGATTATGAGTGAAAAGGATCGTTCTTTGTTATCTCTTAACTATGTCCTTTTTTTTTCTGGTTTTAAAAATAACCTCTAATGAAATTTTTAGTAAAGAAAAATAAATTATTTGGCAGAATTCACAAAGATTTCTTTGGGCTGAAAAATTTTCTGCCTCAGGTGGGACTCCAGAACTGCGCTGCATTCATTGGGTTTGAAGGCATTTGAATGCCCTTATACCTTATTCTTATTAATTCTATGATTTACAAACTGATGTTTAAAAGTTCTTTGATAAATTATAGAAAGAAACTGATTGACTTGTTTTGCAAACATGTTCAGGTAAAATTGCAGTTCAGCCCATGCTTTGAGTAGGGTGTGCGAAGAACAACCACTTACGAGTATTAAGTCTTGTATGAGATTTGAGAGTCCACGATTGGCGAGTACAAATAATCTGGTGAGAGGGCCAGGAATACCAGCGCTGTAATTATCTTCGGAATTATCGCTGGGTCCGGTGGGTTCAGTACCATCGACTACACTCTCGTCACGCTCCTCTCTGGGTGCATTTAATTCTTCATCTTTTTCTGGTGATGTACCACTGCCAGCTACTAACTGGTAAAATCAGTAATCCTTTTATTAATGTTTTACCTGTACTATTTTATTCTGTTCCTCACGCAATATTAATCTTGTTAGAATATGAGAAATAAATGAGTAAATCTGTCTACATGTAGTTGCGTAGGTATAAAGTTCCTATTTGGTCTGTAGTCTGTACGGCCCATTGATATCAGTAGTCCAGTAAAGATAGACATTTCAAATAGTAAAAAATCCTACAAAATTTTTTTTGCGCAGAAATTTTAGGTAAGTAAGTATATCATTTTCCCAACTGTACCGTACTTTACATTAAAGGACCCACTTCGTTTTAGCCCGATAAATAAATTGCCAGGGAAAAATTAAAACCGAAGCAGGTAGAAGGAGGAAACGACAAAAAAGATCGCCGCCCCTACCTCACTTCACCCAGTAATAGAACAAGAAAATGAAGCGGCGATATGGTTTTTTTTGCTTTTTCTTATTCGTCTTTTCTTTTTAACCACAATCACTCATAATATTCAGTTTGGCTTCACACGGTTGAAGTTTGTACTTGACTATAGTTTCTTTCCAATGGTATGTCCCAGTACAAACATCCTCAAATTTTGCCTTCCACCCATCAATAACCCGTCAGTAACAAATTGATGGGTAAAGTCGCTCCATTGAGAGGTGACTTTACACAAATTTTTTGAAAAATCATAAAAAATAGAAGGAAGGCTGCAAACTCAAAATTTTTTTTACAAATGTGTTGAGAAATGTTGGACCAAAATTTTAAAACCAAATTCACTTCAGTAGCTTAAAAATTGGGGGAGTTATTGAAGGACAAAGTTGAAAAACATTTTAAAAAGTTGTAAAGTCGCCCCTTCGACGGTACCTCAAAAGTCACCTGAAATCCACCTGTCGTAAACTTCCCAAAGGTTGTAAATTTCACCTTTTTTTAAAATATTACTCGTCAATGATACACTCTGAAAAAATGCTTCATATAAAAAAATTAAAAATTCATTGCATTAAATTATCTACAACTTTTGTAAATGGCAATTTTTTTCTATCAATCATAATGAACATAGATAGAAGGAAAAATAGGCACTTTTTTTGCTGTTTTCTGTAAACTGAATTTTTTTAAATTTCGAATTTATACGTTTACGAGTATAATATAACTCCGTTATTTTTATAATTAAAAGTGTGGCTACATTTAACACCTTTCAAGGGTGTTGCGGCAATTGGATTTCAGTGGATTTTCAGGGGGTAATTTTGGAGATAATTTCTGACATGTATGTGGAAAAAATTTTTTTTAGAATTTTCTGAATTTATATGCCAACTTTACGTCTAATTTTATTGGACTGTCGGATAATCTGGGCATGTTTTCAAACTCACCAAACCGAAGTGGAAGTCTGTACAGCTATATAGCTATAATTTTTGCGACGAAATGGCGACAAGTTTGATTTTTAATTCGAAAAGGTTGATGTACTTATTAATAAATGTTTAGTAAACTTTGCTTACTCGAATTAAATCGAAGAGAAAGTTACCAGAGCCACCGCCGCTTCCCATTGATCCACGTTTCTTTCTCATTTCATTTCCTAAACGCTGAAGTAGTCCTTGTCTTTTGGTCGATGCTTCTGAGGAGCTTAATTCGTCGTCTGAAAAACATAACAATTGAATGAAATTGAAAATGTTGGAAAAATAGCTCAAGTTTTAAGTTCCTCATAATTGTTACATTTTTATTTGTTATCTTCATTATTGGCATAAAAATCTCTCATAAAACAAATCAAAAAAATAATCTTGACCTTATTCGCTACATCCCTCATGAATTGGGAATGCGAGGGAAAAGTTCACACTCTACAGGAAAAGTGCGTGCCCCATAAGAGCCTAATGCCTTTTTCATAAATCAATATACAGTACCTACTTATGACTTCACAATGAAAAGCTTCATTGTCGACGAACAATTTATTTGAATTCCAAATTAACCGCAATAGTGAGAAGAAAGATGTTTTTATTAGCTATACGTGATCAACTTACCAAATGAAACTGTGGTCTCTGAACCATCACTAACATCTCTCGTTTTTCTCACTATTGTATTACTTTCTGGAGTGTCTGTGGATGCTGCGCTATCTGAGCTCTGAAAATGGTAAAAAAAATTTTAATACTTATACTTGCTGTTGTATAAGTTCTATCTAAAACAGTGAAAGGAAAATGATTTGAGTTATTCTTGCCTAATCTTTGTCCTTTCGCTCCTTAAAAAAAAAAAAAAAAGATAGACAAGCTTTCAGAGTTGATAATTTTGCTTCGTCTCCCCTCTCCCGCCATATTGTTTTGATAGTGGTTCAAAATCATTTCTCCAAGGCGTCTTTTACCTCCGAAAGTAACTCCAATTGCTTCCTCACCTTTTCATACATGAATAGCAAATTTTTGTTCATTTTAAAGTTCTTAGAATGGAACAATGAAAGAAATTCTCAAAAATGTCTACTGCAGCTTCCACAAGTTATCATATCTTTGTCACCTACTCGTAAGTAAAGAGCAGAAAAAGTGTCACTTAAAGTCTGGAATATGGAACAGCTTACTCAATTCACTCTTTATCTCCCATAACTTTCACTTACTGAGGTAGTAGATGAGGAATCTGTACTATTTGCAGTTGAATTGGAGCCACCAAATCTCAGATCAGGCAGAGCTGTTTGTTCGGTTGGAGTTTCAGTATCATCTTCATCATCAACAGGAGGATATGTCGGAAGTGTTATAGAAATGCGACGACCTCCAGATCCATCAGAACTATCACCACCCGAGTTTCCTCCATTTCTATTTCCTCCTCTTAAAATCAGTCTTCCCACAACTCTAAATACCACTCGGGTTATGGCTTGAATTTTTCTGTCGATAATCTGAAACATCAAATAATTTTTCACTAGTTTGATTAAACTGTGTATGATCGTTTGTTCGACCTGATGAATAAGTACTTGCGATATTCCAGGGAACAGTTGTCTGAGGAATCCAATAGTTCTTTTAGGTCTAGTTGTGGTTTGAGTTTGTGTTCCATCTGCACTGGCAGTATCTTTAGATACCTGTATTGAAGGAATTAATCATTATTAAAATAGAATTTATATAAGAACATTTTTATTTATTCTTCTGGAGTTTTTTTTTCATCGCACTGAGAGAAATGGACAGTAATTATTATAATCAGAATAGTTACTTTTTACCATATTGGATAACATATTTTGGTATTTTTTTAGCTACAAATCATGAACTGTCCCAGTTTTCCTATTCAAAGTGTAAAAAATCATTATTTAAATTTTTCTCAAAGCATCATCATCATCATCATCATCGTTAGCCAAATTTAGAATATTTTTATAAACTCCTGCATCAAAATTTTTCATGTTGTAGGAAAGGGGACATGTTGCTGTTTCATGCCAGAGAAAACCTGCTACTTTTAGCGCAGCTTGCTGCGGCAGGATTTTTGAAGTTTCATATTTTGTTGAACCCATTAATTTGATGAGAATAAATTAAGTTTTCCTTACTTATTATTGAAACGACTTTGGATAATTGCGTAAAAATGAGCCAAATTAAAAATATTAAAGTCAAATTATCGTTTCTTTTGGTTTCTGTCTCGATTCTCGAATACTTTCTTATTTCTATGAATACGTAGGTCATACGTTAATATTAATTTAAATTGTTTGTATTTTGCCTGAAACATCTCATTTGGCTTACTTATAATACAAAGATCCTACAATTGTACCAAGTTAATCACCTCATTTATGAAGCTTTGTGTGTTGTGTAATTTGGTAAGAAATCGACATATTTTCTTCAGCCGAAAGCTATAAGTTTTTATTCTGGTAATTGGTTGCTAACAATGTTTTTCGGTTATGTATGTCGTGACTTAATTCATTTTAGTCTATTTATCAAAATTCGTGATTGTCAATTTGTTAACCGATAATTTCACTTTTTCTTCTGTCAATTAGGGGCATATATTTTGTAGTCTGAAAAGTTAAGTGAATGAATGTGACATATGGCTAGAGTTTCATCAGACGAATTTTTTAAACCAATCATCGTACGTGAATATGCTCCAGTTCTCTCTTTTGTTTGGAAATATCTGGAACGTGTTATACTAAGATGCATAAAAGTCCTTATTAGTAGTTATTTTCGTGTTGAGGACGAATTATCAAAGAAGAAGTTGTTACTAAAAACCATCCTTTCTAATTTTCTTGTCTCTTTTGAAACTCAAGATGTGAAGCAAGTTTCTACTCGTATGCAATTATTTGCTTCTTAACAGCAGTCAGCAATGACTGCTTTACACATTCGTTTCAGAAATATCCTAAATCGGATATAATGAAAGCCTGAATCTAAATTCACTTTCAGATTTGTACTATTTATTTAGGATGAGAGATTTTATTTCAAAAGTATTCGACAATATGTGTACGTTGTCAAATACAATAATATCGAGACTTCTCTTCAGCGCGTGTTACTCATGTTGCATAACTAGTTTGCCGTAAATGCGAACGTCAACACGAAACGATTAATTGCATAAGCCGATCGTCGCAGGCGATTACACGTTATTTTTCTTGATTCGCTTCGATTGAAAAAACTTGGAAAAAATTTAGGAATATAAATCATAATTTTATTTTTTGGTATGTTTTTCTCCTCAAATGGGACATTTTTTTATATTATTGGATTTTCATGCCCATTAAAGGTGTACGTAAAATAATGTACCAATCGCAGAATTGAGAGAGTTACAGTACTTCAACTTGAATGTCAGAAAATGAAAAAACTCAATTTTCAATTAGCCTGAGTTACATCTTTTATGTGTCAACATCTTTCTGATATTCAATTTAAAAACGACATTCCAAATACCCTTCAACTGAATGGAATTTGAGTAATTAAGGAAAGGTCTAATAATTTTTTTCTTATTGCTGATATGTTAAAAATTGGGAAACTTGTCATGTTATTGAGGTTTTTATCTAGCCAAGGTCTGATTGTAATTTTTTAAAAAATGATAACACTGCATGGATAAAGTCTCTTTTAAATCCAAGAATTAGAAATTGACGAGGGTCGAGGAGCAGTCCGATTGTTCCATTTAACGAGAAATTTTTATTCATACAGCAAAATGCAAAATGAATTTCAGAAACTGAAATGGTTGAAATAATGGAAAAAATATTCAAAATAATTGGACTCGTTGTTCTTATTATACTTTTTGTAATAAGAATATGCCTCCTGTTAAGCAAGCTCTGATAACTGAATGTGCTCGATTGACTGATTTACATGTACCTAATTAAAAAATACTTGAGATTGGATTTTACCCGTTATCGATAAAAATCTGTTGTTCAGATGTTCGAAATATTGAATATGTTTGACGAGGAATCGTGTTCTGATCTTTCAAGTTCATGCATCTTCACCTCTCGGAATTAATTAATTAACAATAGCCACGTTCGTCAATAAGTAATAAAAGCATCATTAATTGATCGTGAATTTTTGCAGATAGCTATCAAGTAAATTCGAATTACATAATGGCGAAGCTTATACATATTTTTAAGAAAATGATTGTTTTTTTTTTTCACTTTTCATGCTGAGTTGGCCAATAATTCAAGGACGATTTTGGTGAATGAGTGTATAGATTTGTGTGGCGATAAGATGATGGAAACAGGTGCTCGTTTTTTCAAATCAAAAATCTGGTTATGTGCTCGTCAAATAAAATATTCGTACAATGGACGAAGTCAACTTTTCTTCGATTGAGGCGTTGTCGATATTTTCCTCGAAAACAGGCGGTGGTCAAGAATCTTACACCCAATGACTGGTCTTTCATTATTAAAAAAATTATTACTTCCCAGGAGGTATCAGTGCTTGGTGAGCATTCAGAAATCAACTTAAAATCTTCTACAATTTGAAAGTTGAATTTTGCAAAAGTTCGTTTCAAGTCTATGACGTCGAGTAAATGAAGCTTCTTTAAGTTATTCAATTCAAGTATCCTGTATCTTAGTTGATTTTTGAGCAATTTTCTTTCAAAGTTTATGGTAGAGTAAGCTGAAGCAAAGGTATGCACCCAGAGTTTGAAAACCCATAACATATTTATTCCGATTCACAGCGTGACATCACTTTGATTTGGAAAAGGAAAACTAAAGAAAATCAAAATGCTGTCTCCTCCATTTCCAGAAATTGGTCACATGTTTTATGTTTATCTTTTGGAAATAGAAAATAGTACAAGTCCAAAGCACTGTGAAAGATCTGCGTGAAATTAAATTCACTCGTACTTTAAGTTCATATCAACTTATGACTATTGAACCAAGCGAGTAAATATTGATCCCCACCCCCATTTAATCTAGAAGGTACTCTGAAATAGGTACCAAGATAATGAAATAGCTGTAGCCTTCACGAAGGGTCATGAAGGAGAAGATGAATTCTCTTTTAATAAGTTATTCGAATATGTAAAAAAAGTTCATTAACTTTTCTTGAGAAAAAACATTTTCAAATCAAACTTGAAGCATACAACTTTTCATATTTTATATGATTATAAAATACTGGATTCAATTTGTAGCTCATTTTATTGCTCATGTTGTAGCCCATTTTGAGCTCATTTTGTTTCTCAATTTGTAGCTTTATTTTGTAGCTCATTTTGTTGCTCAATCTGTAGCTCAATTTATAGCTCATTTTGTAGTTCAGTTTGGGAGCAAAAAAAAACTTATTCGGACAAACGTCATCATAATATGTGATAACATTAGACACACTGCAAGGACACGCACAAAATCGACTAAATGTCTTGTAAAAAGAATTCATCTTTAATCAAATTTCTGATAAAACCTGTATAATAAACTCACTTCGTTTGATGTGAATCCTAAAGATTTTTCAAAATCGTCGTCAACTGGATGTGCTTCTGTGAGTATAAGCCATGAAAATATCGTCAATGAGCAGAATAATATGGTCAGATACGTTGACTTCGTCCTCATCGCACGATCTGCAAAAAACATACAATTCATTGATTAATGAAAGATTTATGTGCTTTACTTTTATAGTTATGTTATTTGCTCATTTGTTCTCAGAGAGCCATATCAATAACTATCCTATTACCTTTGTTCACATTCTTCTACCTATAGTGTATATACAAGCACCAAATAATTACCTACCTATTTTCTTTGCAACTTGTAAGTTGTTCGTGGAGGAATACAACATCTGCATGGATACAAATTATCAATTCAAGTGTTTAAAATTGATCATAACGAGTCATTATATCGATTTTACAAAATTAAAATAATGTTTCAGCAACTGATGAAGCCTACAAGCTCGGATAGGTACTTAACTTATCCTACTATGTGACATTATTTTATTCTCACACTGATGTTGCTCTCTAAAACCTTTCCAATAATGTACCGACACATACGAGGTACTACTTGTAAGACTAACAATTGCATTGATGAGAAAATTGACCCCACACTAATTTAGGTTAGAAAACTGCCACCAAAATGAAATTCTAGCAAAATTATCATTGGATACCGCATTGCTGTATGCTCAGAAGCACGTATTGTTACGGTACTTTGCAAACAAACGAAAAAAAAAAAAAGTTTTTCATGTAACATACGCAGGTTTCTCTGAACTTCGCAGTTGTCGGCGACATTTTTCTGTCTCAAAGAAGTTACCATGAACCTAATAATTCAATTTTCTGGGGGAAGGGTTAACAGAGCTCTTTTGGCGCTAGTTAATTATTTATTTTTCCTTTTATTATTTTTGTTTCTAGCACCGACACACGTATTTCTCACGTGAGTCTTTTTGGTTACACGATTTTGTATTCTTTCTCTTTTCATCTAGATCAAATAACATGCGTTATTCATTAGCGACACTAATCATTACGATGATCGAAAATTTTTTTGAGAAAACCGGAAGAGGTGTCGACGGGTAGACATTAAAATGTGAAACAGGAATTGGGAAATAATTGGATTCGGTAAATAGGAGAAAGTCATTTCTTTCATTAAGCAGTTAAATATACTATCGAGGAACAGATTTGCGAATCTAGAATTGTAAATCAGACTGAGATTTTTTCTTGATTCGTCAGATTATGCAAACAATTTTTATCAAATACAGACCATAAAAATGGTACCATTTTCAACCATTATTGTTAAAATAATCTTCAAGTATCGAGAGTATTTTGTTATTTGAATCGAATATTGAGAATATATTTATTATTATTTTATTTATCATTTAATTACACACTTTTATCGCAAATCTGACAGGAAATCATATTTTTAGATTTATGGAATTTAATCTGAACGGATCATTCATGGTTATAAAATTTTCTGTTGATTGTAATATTTCAAATACAGATATTTTCCACATCTCTGATTACAAAATGTAGATACCAAAATCACATTCTAAACGATCGCTCCATGAATAAAGTTAGACAGTTACCAAAAAGATCAATCAACGATGATCAAATTATCCAATCAATTTCACAAACTCAGTGCTGCCAAGGGTAACAATAAAACTATTACGACAATTTTTTTTTTACTGACTAAAAAAATCGAGAAAAAAAATAGTGGAAAAAATAACGCTGAGACCTTGACCACCTAATGGTGACACTCAACATTCACCCGGTGCATTCGAAATTCATTACTCAGTCCATAATCCCCACTTTTTCATAAATTAATGCCCCACCCAGTATGTTATTATGTAAATAATAATAAACTGATCGTGCTATTTCTTATGAAGTTATTAAAAAACGGAACACGTCATTTTTTTGAATCGACCTTCGATATTTTATTTCATTTTTATTTATATTTATTTATTTTGTTCACTAAATGCATGTTTTGCAGCTATACGAAGTACTTTCATCCTTTTATTTTAGTTGCCAATCAGCCAATGCCAAAAAAAATATTAAAGGACAGACCATCAACCATGCGGAAAGGGTTTTTTGTTTTTATATCTGTCGTGAAGGAGAATTGAGCTAGAATTTATGGATTGGAGTTCATTATAGAAAGAGTTTACTATTGATTAAAAGATTAAAAACAAAAAAACTTTCGCCCAGTTCACCTATCGGTGACTTCGAATTTATAAGTTTCCACAAAGATTCTTTAATTTCTTGTTCATAATATGACATATTGTGGCTTGGTACAAACTCGTAGCCAGTAGGGTCCAAGGGAGCTATGGGGGCTGAGCCTCCTTTGATCGAGTTGAAAAAAGAAGAAGTGTGAAAGAGTAATGTAGAGGGATAGGAAGAGGGCTTCTGTTGAGCACTAAGTGACCTCTCTTTCAGAAATATCCTGGCTACAGCCCTTGGCTTATAACTCTAAGAATGCCAATTCGAATCCCAATCTAGATAGAGAATTTTTCAGCGTAGATAAGATTTTGAGAATTATGTAAAATTCGTTCTTACAAGGATTCCACATATCGCAGTCTCTCATATCTCCTGCATTTTTAGACCCCACAGAGCCCAAAGGCAATTCCATCCCAACTCTGCTCTGAAAGTTAAACTTGACATCCTCGACTCCAAAGACCTGTAACAAAGTCACCAATCTCCATCGGAGTAAACACCTCGAGCATAGAATGGAGCTGCCGTATCATTTGGTTTATGGAAAAATTATAACACCTATAGGAGTAAGCCATGTCCGCTCGAATCATAATCAGTGTTGGGAACTTTCTAAATTATTACTTAACTGCATTCTACATCTCGAATGCAATGAATGAACGTAAAAAGTTAACACCGAATACACGCAATGAGCGATTAAAAGAATGCGATCAGTAGAGGAAGGTGTTTTTTTTTCTCGATAAGTTAGCACAACCTTTTTTTTTTTTTTATTTAATTCGTCACCCAAAAACCCATTTTAATCGGAGAACCAACAATACGTTACTGGAAAGTTTAAGTACAATCGACTTTTTTTTTTTTACTTGTGCTTGTTAAGGTCGTCTTTGTTTTGTATAAATCGTGTTTGAAAGTGCAATTAGAGTTTGTAAAATGACGACGAAGAGGACAAGAGCCAAGAGGACGGTACTGATGAGTAGAGTACAACTTCACCTTCGGCAATACAATCAAAAACAAGATCCGCTGAACTGGTTTGGTCCAGTCAACCTCTACGTCCTTCTTATGTAATAACGCACTGGTACGTGTACTCCATCGTCATCCACTTCATACACACACAAATATCATGACCATAATATGTAATTCGATTATGATGACTGAGTGTGTATTTGTGTGTAAATGGTTGGCTGGATAACGACTGTACCGACTTTTTCTTCAATAGGTACCTCTTTCTTTTACATCAATTTAAATTAAAAAATTTTCGCAAATATCTCAACCGTTTATTGATCATCCATGGACAAAGTGGACGAAACCCTGCATATCAAATGGTAAAAAAATGCGTAATTCGCTTTTGTTTTAATTTTCCTTCTGTTTTTTTTTTCTAATTGTTAGAGAAAAACAGTTCCTAATCAACAAATAAAAGTAAAGAAGTGTTGTTGTTATAGTTTTTTTTTTTCCTTTGAAAAATATTGTAAAAATTTCTTTGTTTATTTTTCCATTGGCTCATTGAACTATGATTTTATTGAGTAGGTACGTATTACACGCATTTCAGTAGTCTTTACCTGAGGAAGAAATTTGTTCAGATGAACGTATATGCATCTAATTTATAAACTTTCTCTAGTAAATCGAAACCCATGTTAGCACGAAAGCCGATTTCCTTTACCTATTGTAACCGAGCACTTCGATGTATACTTATACTTCCTTTGTGATTTGATATGAACCGGTTTTTGTCTCAAATTAAAAAATGCACAGTGTGATTAGGACTAATCAACTTGCAAATCTTACAAACATATATTCCAAAATAATTACGACTCTTTAGTCTGAATAGAAAAATAAATGAAAACTGAAAAAAGTTGATAAAACAATTTTTTAAACGATGAGATATACGAGTACTTATATTTTTGTGAACTTTTAAATGGAAAAGTATAATTGTTTAGTTCAAGAGTCCCTGGTAAATCATTTGTTGTCTGAATTGATAGATGACCAAAATATTGAAAACATTGGAAATGATGGGATGGAGAAAAACAATGAGAAGAGGAAGAATGTCGAGCGTAATCTTTCGAAACATTTATTAAATTTCTGTGCGTCTATTTTTTAAATTAAATCTACAGTGGGTACGTAGGTATTCCAATAGATGGAAGTATAGGAAGGAGAAATCGGAAAAATATTTAGGGAAAGTGACGAGAATATTCTAAAATCAAAAATATAGATTATACATAGAGTAATTATTATCATCTAATTCTTAGTTTTATTCTCAATTCCTTTGGAACCTACTTCTGTAATATTTCCTAATGGATATTTTCCACACTATTAATTTTTATCAAAGTTACCCTGTGAAATCAAAGTAACCCCATGTTACGGTGCTCTGTTATTTACTGGGTGTTCTCGTAGATTTTTAAATCTAAATGTATCAGCACCTATTGGCACTGAATGACAGTTTATTATGTTTTGGGTTATTCCAGATGTACACCTATAGACACTCGTCGTCTCAATTGGCTAATCATTGTACCCATTTCTACGTAAGCTGTGACGCAGAAAGTATGGACCCATGTATTTGATAACGAAAAAAAGGGACTTTAGTTTATTTTGTATAGCACGCAATTAATTACAATGGTCTACGAGTGCTTTCACTTCCCATGTAATCGACAAATTAACGTGCGGCTAACTTCCTGTAAAGAACTTCATAATGATACGTCCTCTACTTTCAGTGTTTTTAAGTGTTTTTATGTTGTACTAAAGATATGATGTAGGTGCTGGTGCTGCAAGAGGAAGGCCTTTTCATTTTGAAAACTTGTACGTGTCCTCTACTCAGTGTTGCAAAATTCTGCACGTAAGATTGAGTAAAGGTTTGGTTCGCGAGAAACATAAGTAGGTACATATACACGTGATTTCTTCCATTCGCCTGCCTCTTTAATTAGCTAAGTACTTTACTTAATAGAGAAAAGTAATAATAATTGATGAAACCATTTGAAAAAAGTGTATAACACCCCGATTTTTGTAAGTACATAATAATACGCTGGTATCAAACCTTTATAAACATGCCTGTACCTTATGGCCTTCTATAAATAAAGGAGTGCTTCCACAATTCTGGATTCGGACCGAATGTGACCGAAATTTCGTCACATATCGACCTTGAATCTACCCTAGAGCCTAAGTGTTTGGGGTTTCTTAAACGAGAACTAAAAATTTACAATACAAAACAAAATAGCGGTGAGTGAGGTGAAGAAGGAGGTCCCCAAAAACAATTCAAGTGATTCATGGTGTAGAAAATTTAACGTACATCTTTTTTTCTGTGGACAGTTTTGCTCTCAGATGCTTCCTTCAAGAATTATAAACAAAAAACTACTTTTTAATGAGGGTTTTACCCCCTCCGGCAGTTAGCTCCACAGTCCACACTTGCTTTGTTGAACTTTGTATATGTTGATTTATGAGTAACTTTTTTCATAATAATGAAAAGTTCCACTTTCTGGAATTTTTTTGGCGGTTCAACGCTAAAATGACTGGACTATATGATTCATGCAAAAAGAAATTGGAGGAAGCGGTAGTGGTGGTGTGTTATCAGACCTGTATTAAGCTATGCGACTGTAAAGTTCTTTTTAACCCAACTAAAATTAAGCTTGTATGTTCGAAAACCTGAGTGAAGTGAAGGCCATAGGAGCAAAGCCCTATGCAAGGTATACTAATAAAAAATTTACCCTTCTGCATGATAATTTCGAAAGGAAATTTTGCTCCTTCACTTAAATGCCGTCAACTAACTTACTGCACGATTCTATAACAGAAAATTAATTAGCTTATGCGTAAAGTATTCTAAGAAAGTTGTTTTCAAGAATCTTCATTCAGCAGTTTATTATCCTCATTACCATCTTATTCGCTTGCGAAAAAAAAAAATAAAACGCTCAAATTAATTGCCGATTAGTTATAACGAATGAAGAAATCCATACAATGACACTTGACGATTTTTTTCTTATTTTTTTTTTTTATCATCGCCACTACTATAGATCAGAAGCGTGCCACTATTTTATTCATTCGAGTAGTTAAAAAAATCTTCTTTTTTCAGATTCAGATATAGTTACACTACTGCAGCCGGTTATTACATAATCATTTCACAGATTAACGTTATTATCGTCTGCTTGAGCTATGCGATCGTCGTTTATTTTTATTCAAAACTTGGTACACATTTTTAACGGATGCCCAAAGTTAGCGGCATTTTCATCCAGGAATTGATAGCGCTACTGGTTTGAGAACCCTTGAAAATTCTTGCACATAGCACATGTACGTTCAATGTATTCGAAACACCTCATTGTGAACTTCTAATTACGGAATTGCATAACGGCCCGATTCTTCGTCGATGTCTTATTCCGCATGTATTCGAAATCGCAATGAATGGTGTCTGACAATCGTGTTCGTCAGTTCCTATATTTAATCGGTTTAGAGGCAGACAGGTGTAGAAAGAAAGCTTAAGCGGGTGTAATGAGATTCAGCATTTATATAGGTGGCCTTGAAATCAGCTGGAGGATATTAATCGAATCTAATCGTATTTTGATCGACCGACATAAGCTGATTAACAACTCCAAATTTTTCTGTCAGCGCATGTTAAATGTTTTCAGTCATGTGTTCCGAAAACTTGGTGAGGATCTGATTTAGTATGTCCTCTCTTATGATACTCATTGTACGGGCGACTGCCAGAAATATCTTGTCATAAAATCCAATAAGTCACCATTTTACTGAGTAGCTCTGCTGTAAAACATATTTTAAGAAATGTCCACTGGGTGGCATTACCATAAAGTGGACATCGTATCAACGTCCTGCAAAAATACAGAAATTATATTAATCCTGTCCCATTGGATACCCAGTCAAACCGAAACCGTCGCAGAAATATGACCGTTAGAAATGATCAGGAACAAAAACAAAATACAGCTGTTTTCTGTAATTATAGTTCAAGTTTAGTCAGATTTTTAAATAACTGGTTCGACCAGTCATCTTGGAAAAAAATGACTGACCAGCATAAAAAATCTGGTCCTAACAGCCATTTTTTGAAAAGTGATAATTTACACAAGTCACTTTTTTCAATGCCCACCCTTTCGTAATAATTTGATCAATCCAAGTCACCACTTTAGAAAAAGTGATGACCTGTCCTTTTTTTCAAAAAGTGATTCGTATGAACAGTTACTTTTAAAAAAATGACTTGTGTGAACAGTCATAGAAACAAGTTGTGATTATTCCTAGTGAATCGCGAAGAAATGAGTCCGATTTCTATCCCATTGCGGGACACTCTTCGTATGCCTTTCAATAATTTGATACGAGTGTCCAATTCATGGTCTGTTTAGGAATTATGTGAAAAACATATTTTGTTACTTGAATCATAAAACAAGTAGATACTCAATTCCTCATATTTTCTCAAGATGAAAACATAAGAGTTTGTTTTCTGGTTCTGAAAGTGGCAACCAGTTTATTATTGCTGGTCCTAGTCTAAATCCTACTAAATTCACAAAAAAAAATCAAATTTTTGTGGCTGATTTAGCATTAATTTCTTATTTTACCCAATGTCCTTGTACAGCAAAAAGGCAAGACACTGAGGCGTTTGTATGAGTGTTTATAGATAATTAGACAGATACAATATCACGTAGGATAATGAACCAAATAAAAACCAGCATATAAATACCCACCTTCAGTCAATTACACTTACATTTTATGTTATTTTTTTCTTCTATTCGAAATACAAACACCATTCGTCTGTATAATTAAAGCTACTGGTGTTTTTCGTGAATAAATATTACGAAGGCGAATGGCTAAAATGAATTTAATTAAGATTAGCTACCTACCATTGAAAACGAAACAGCCTATATCATTCTTATGTACCTACGTTTTTTGAGAGAACTGGTACTCGAGATTTGAAATGTAATGAGTTACCTAAATTTTTGGAGTAGTTCAATGTCACTGGTTGATAATTTTTTTCTTCATCGTAGTCCTTCATCAACACTTGCTGGAAATTATATGTACAGAGACTTGGAAGAGGCACAGAAATAAATTAACACTCGAAGCGTGACGAGTCAAGTTGGACGTGCAGCTAACAAATTACCCGCAATTTTTCCTAAATGAGACTTATAATAATTTTTTTTAAATCTTTTATTAAGGGCAACTAAATGTAAGAGAAAAGGCCATACAAATTACCGTCCTTGACCACTAAGCTATATGGTCGCTAATGTGAACCAAAAATTGGTAATTCGAAAATTACCTTCATTTTGGATCTGTAATTTATTTTCATTTTTCGGTGAACTTCAAAATAGTAATTTGTTATAATCGAGTGTCTGATGCTCTGGATTCGAAATTAATGCGTACTTTAGATTACTGGTGGATGGTGATGCATGGACATAATGGATGGACACAGAAATGACTGACGGGTGTTCATTTTTCTGTCTCGGGAAGTATGCTAGTCAGGGTTTTAGAAAGAACTGGACGAATAGATTTGAAGATCAATTTATTCATTCAAAATAAGGTACTGTGCGATAATAATAGGGAAATAAAGGTTAAGGATTTAAAATGTATTTTAAGAATAAGAACTTTAACTTTGGCTACTGAGATTATGTTGTATCCCGATTCCAGTGAAACAAATTAATATTCTGAAAATGTATATTTCCTGAGAGACTTATTCCCTTAAATCACAGAGATTTGTTTGTAGTTTGTACCAACGACACTATTTGTACCACATAAACATTAGTATCAGTTTCATTTCATCTACTCAACATATAAAAGGTGGACAAAAGTGAATGAAATTTTCATGGAATTCCAACGGATTGGTCAGTTTTAAAATACTTAATCTGATACAAGCATCTGAGATTCAACTCCATATAGTTTCGTTCTATTATATAAGTGCCTTCCTCTTGGTGCCCTTGTTACGATAAATTATACAGTGGATTAAGGTAAATCCAATGAAATCTCAGTGCCGTCAAGTACAAATGAATGGTAATACTGTCGGCGCAGGTGTCAACTAAGAATGTGTTTAATAGCTATAAAAATTTTTCAGCTACGAGAATTATAATTGTTAGAAAATCATTCATTAAACTAATTACGAGTATTATGAAATACCAAGAACTAAATTTAAAGTAAAAGTGCAAGACCTCAACATCTGCTGTGTAATACATTACACTGTGCATAATACTCATACAGGTATTAGAACACCTACACTTCTTTTCTTTTGGAAAATCTGTTACCTATCGATAGAATTCTTGATAGCCCAACCTGTTTTTGTAGAGCATTATATTATTGTTGCAGGAGAATGTTTTTTTACCACAAACAATTTTTTTCGCTTAAATTTAAAAATAGGTAGGTACCTATTGCGACTATTTCAATGTTTTATTTTTCTTACGCAATCTTCAAAACTTCAAACATAAGATCTAACTCAATTTACAAATTATCAGTCATTCTGATATGGTGTCATTAGAGAAAATGAGATAAGCAGTGAGGTTTGTAAGAAGTAGTTGAATGTTCCTATACATATGTATGATATCATATTTTTGTCGTCGAGTTATGAAATAAAGTACTTCACCTTGACGATGAAAAACAATCGCCTCTATGTTTGATTAGAATTAATAGTTTAAAAATTAATTGAAAATAACGTAATAATTCTCTAACGAACAAATTTAGCGATGACATTTTTCCCCTCTTAAGTAGCAACACTAATTATTAATCGTCTCTTAATACTTCTATATATGATAATATCATCTATTCCATAATTTTCCCCTATGCAACAACCTCCATCCATATGCGCGCGCATGAATGTGTGAGGTTGCGTTTGAAGTTATAAAATCAGATTAGTCGAACTTGCTCCACTTCACTATAGATAGGTATATACTTTGAATGTTCATAAAATAAATGGTAACCGATTATAAAAATTTATGGATAGGTATACGTCTACATTGTGAATTGAAAATAACATAAGAACACGGTAAAGCGAAGTGTACTGAGCAAAGTGAAATTTAAATATTACGTTTCTTGAATGTTAGTCAGTAAATCTACAACTGATGATGAATTTTAATCAAGCAATTTGTACATTTATATAAATATTCACTCGTCGACTTGAAAAAGTACATCCATAAACCAGTTCACGCGAGCCAGAAATTGTATAAAAAATTGTTTTGTAACAGAAAACATACGCTAAATATAACGAGGTATGATTTTAAACATATTTTAGTATTATTACTTACCCTCATATATCTCTATGGAAACTTGATTTAATGTCATCTCTAATCAATTCTCATATATGTATTTACTAATTGAACTAATTTGATTTCAAAAAGCACTTGATTCGGAAATTTGCTTAAAACCCACCCCAGAGAATGAGAATTTTCTTTAGAAAAATGAGTGCTTGCAACAAATTCTCATTGTCAAAGTCTGATTTAAAATTTCCAAAAGGCACTGCCAAAAGAGAAAGAGGTTTTGTCTAGTTTCATAGCCACCTAAAGTCATCCAGTTTTTTTCGCCAGACCCTTATTAGTAATATACTTAATGCAAATAGCAAAATTTTTAATCTACAATGGGTGTTGAATTTCTCCTGAAAAAGGCCTTAACGTTCTCGAACTTTCGCCACAAGTTCCAAATTTTCACCCTAAGAGAAATTTCAGTAGTAATTTCTACAATTTGAATAAAAAAACAGAAACAATTCAGACAAAAACGATGAGAAGAATTACCATACTATTTATTTCTCTGCTGTTCATTGAAAATTAGGGTGTTAATTTTTTTTTAGTACTGTTGTGAATTTTAGCTATTAGTCCTCGCAAGTTATTGTAAATACTCTTATACAGATGGCTGATCAAGTAAAGACCATTTCTAAGAAGAAAACGGGGACAGGGGAAGGGCCTCACTGGGATGAGAAAACTCAGTGTTTATATTTCACGAATATCCCTGGATGTACCATTAATAAATATGATTCTAAAACTGGTTTACATACGCAAGCAAAACTCTGTAAGAATGCACATCGATAAGTATTCCTCGTACTATGTACCTCATATTCGGTCATTTCTTGAAAATTAAACAAAGAAAAACCCTGCCTAATAGGAAAAACATTTTATTGTTTTTTCTTTGCAGCTGAATATACGAGTACGTCTATAATAATACCAATAAAAAATGAGCCCAACAAATTTCTAGTAACATCAGGTTGCACTTTGGCGACTATAACTTGGGATGGAGTCAGTGAATCGGTTTCTGATTTCAAAACACTTCTGACATTGGATAATGATCCAAATATGATGACAAATGATGGAAAAGTCAGTCCCAGTGGTGTACTTGTCATAGGTAGAAAATTCAACCATGATTTATAATCTTTAACTATAAGTAACTTATATGGAATGTTGAGAATCAGTAGTAGCTCACATTGCTAGTATAAGAAACTTAAATAACTTCACATAAATGGTGCTATTTGAAGATTTTTATCGCATGTTAATTCTTCATTTGCCTCTGTTAAAACCAATATTTCTCCTTTTATCATTATATTTTACCCTCCAGTATGTTTTTATGAAAATTTTCTCAATTTTCTTCCACCTCTTCCCGGAGTAATTCTGAAATTTCCAGTAGTTGGTTTATCAAATTTCAAAAAATGTTTCTCTTTTTTTTACGCCTTCAAACTTGAATTACCTTCTCGTAGTTATAAAAATTATATAAGGTAAGTGTATTAAATTATTTTGTACTTTCCTCGTCCCAATGATTCAGGTACACTCGCGCGGGACTTGGATATTAATGATTTGGAAAAGCGGAAAGGACACTTATATTCATTCAAAAATATGAAGGCCGAAAGATTACGTGGTGAAATTTTGATTACAAATGGAATCGCGTGGTCTTCTGATGAGGAGACTCTTTATTTCGTAGATTCGGGCACGTGTAAAGTTTACAGTTATCAATATGATAAAGAAACAACTGAAATCTGTGAGTGTGTCGACAAAAACTAGAATTCTGAACAACTAAGTATAGACCTCGCTACTATTATCTCAACAATTTACTGACATGTTTATAATGAATATTATGTGCTCATCATACAGCCAACGAAAAAACTGTATTCGATTTCAAAGAAAATAACGTGGAGGGTTTTCCTGATGGGATGGCTTCAGATAGAGATGGAAATTTATGGGTTGCTTGTTACGGTGGTTCACAGGTGAGTTACATATTTGTCAAGGAAATAGGTATCTGTTAGAAAAAATAAAGCTTAATAATAGCATAGTTTAGTGAAGAAATTGAAGTCTATTTTGTTTTTGTTGGATAAAAAGGTTATAAATATTGATCCTCGTGAGGGTAAACTACTCAGAGCGATAGCATTACCATCTCGAAATATCACCTCAGTTGCATTTGGTGGTCCTAATTTTGAAGACTTGTATGTAACAAGTGGTTCGATGTCATGGCCGAGTTCAGACCAAACAAGAGAAGAAGATGGATATACTTTTGTAATTACTAAAACTGGAGCACGTGGCTTTCCTGCAACTGCATTTGAACTGTGAAAACATTATTTCAAAACTATTTGTACAAACCAACGATGGAAATTCAGATTTTTCTTTTGTATAATTGCTACTCAGCCGTTGGCCAAAAATTCTTGAAAAATTTATATTCACTCGTGACAGATGACATTTTTAGAAATGTTCCTAAAATATCACGACGAATCAAACTTACTTTGCTGAAGAAAACTATGTAAAAATAACTTTTGTGATGGGTTTCATTCTGTATGTCTTCTATTCAGAATTAATTGTATACCTAAATAATCGGGGAGCAGGTATGCGTTTATTTTCATACGTATTTATTTTTAAGCTGTTAATTGGCAACACTGAAATAAAGTTTTACATTGGAAAAAATTATTTTTTCAATTTCCTGGTTGGAGAAATTAACAAGTCTTTCCATAAAAAAATCAAACGAACTAAACTTAGGACTTTTTAATGCAAATGATCATAAAATTTATGAAGAAAAGTTGGAATATATAAACATTCGGTTACTTGCAAATTATGTACTTTAATTTATTCATACGATAAGCTTGCTCGTAGATTCTAGAAAATACAAAGTTGATAAGCTCGTAAAAAATGACCATCGGATTTAATGCAGGGTTTAATTTTTTTTATTCTTCAACCTTCTCGACTAAAATTTTGAAGGTTCACTGCCATACGAATATATAGACTTTAAGCAATTTTACTACAGCCTTGAAAAAATAAAAATTAAATCGTAGATAATTATTTTGTTTGAAAAAAACCCAGGTTTTCGATCCGAAGTTTTAAATAACGTAAGATACAATTTAAATTATGAATTGCGCAATTATTATAGAAAATTTTTTATTCAGAAAGTAGTTTTGGTAAGGTCGTTATTCGTTGTAAAAATTTCTTTCATTTTTATGATACGAGTATAAGTATTATAAAAACACGAATTAGTTGGAAGACGTTAATTGTGAACTACGGATATGTAGTTAAATAAAAATAAACAAATAGGCATATACATATTCTTAAATAGCCTCATTTAAAGTATTCTTCAACGTGAGTAGGAGTGTTTGGGTGTAATTAGACGAATAAGTAGAACATATAATTGCACACGTATCTAAACTGTCATAAATCACACTCGAATGTGATAATTCATAAAGTTTATATTAAAGACATTGCTTAAGTAAATACATTTTTTCGTCAAAGATTGTATTATCAACTTTGTTTTTACGTGTCATAAATGTAACGAATGAATAATCTCAGGTGATATATTTTTTATTTGAAAAGAAATGTTGACTACCAGAGGATTTTGGAAGTACCTTCACATATTTGAAGTAGGAAACTACGAGCGTATTTGATGGGTTCTGTAGGATCTGAAAGTATTTCTCATACAGGCAAAAATAATTTTGTTCAGTATATACTTTTTATACAGACAATTCTACTAATGGGGAACCCTAGAACATATATTCGCCAAGTCTATATGGATTAAAATGTTAATAGCTGAACACTATCAGGCATTGCAGGTCTACCTCAAAGCTCAAAACATGATTTTTAGGCATTTGTCCATGAGACAAGTTTTAATTTTTTCGAGTCAAATTAAATAAACAACAAGATCCTGAAAGCAAAACTGCAACAATGATCTTATCTCTGGCTAGCAAAAAAATGCAGCTACTGACATGGTGGCAACTTTCCTGCAGCATGTGTTTCACTAGCGACACACGGAAATTCGGTGTAACAAATAGTGCGAAAACTAAGTTACTACTACTTTTAATCACAGATGAAAAATTATGCATATTGAAGTTAAAAAGGGGCCAATATTCAGGTCAGTTTCCATATAAAATTAAGATTGACTCAATCGTAATTTTATAATAATTTCAAGTATTTTAATTACCAATCTCTATGCTCAAAACAACTGGCAATTTTTACGTAACACAGTCTGTATGTTCACTTTTTTAGTATTGGAAAGTTACAATTGACATTCAAAAAGCTTATCGCTTTACTGCGAATAAAGTATTTTCTGTTGAAAGATATTCTTTTCCCAAGGGGGAAGCTAAAATACGAGAGTGAATACTCGAATAAGCAGACGGCATTTGGAAATCAAACCAATTATTATCGAAAAGGTAATTGGTCGTAAGGTTTAATAGGTTTTTTTTATTCGAACAGGGTATACGAGTATGTGCACATCGGACACAGGTTTTTCCATCCCCCCCTCCATAACTTTTTCTTCTTCAGTTATCAAGGTGATACGTAATCAAAATAACTTCACTTACTTAGAATTTTCCGAGTCTCACAACAATAATTTTCTAATCGAATTTAGATTTTCCGACGAATGCCTCGTTGTAGCCACATTTATGGAAGTCGAATTTGTCGCGCAAACTGACACGCCACTGGTGATAAGATATCACTTGAAAACCCGAACTTTATCCATTCGTCGTGAAAATAAACACCGTAAAGGCCGAACTTCACTGCAATTCATCAATAAAATATTGAAAAAAAAATAGATCACTAAAAAAAATAAATAAACACGTGTGTTTGAAAGCACGAGAGTCGCACGCGCACAATACAAATACGTTGGAGGCTCTGGTGGAAAGGGAACTGAATAGTCGTATGTGAGGTGTAAGAGATGTGAAATTAAACTCGAATGATCACCTTCTATTGCATCGGTGGGATTTACAATGTCCAGTACAAGTAAACAGGCAGGAAAAAAAATTGTCTCTCATAAAAGTTGCCTCGGTCTCTGTCTCTCCCACTCTCACTCAATACTCCCTCTCACATAAGTGATCCGTCTCTGTCCTTCTGTTTCTTTTTCTGTGTCTCTCTCCTAAATTTTGTAAAACCAGTATTTCCTCGGGCTGAGCTGACCACCTTCTTGGACTACCAAGGGTAATTGATCTAAGGTACGCATTTACGTCTGCAAAGAAAACAAAATATGACCAGTAAATTTAGTTGAAGCAAAGCCTGACTAAATTTTCTCGAAGAATGTAATCTCGAAAAATATGTTTTAAATGCATCACCTTGAAGAATTTAATTGCCTCATTCTTTCTATAAATAGCTACAATCACATTGCTTTTTGAGAAAAATAATTTATAAGATTCAGAAAGTCTATGGTCACATGACCAAACCTTTAGTAACATATACCATTCAACTGGTCTGTTTTTAGGGCCTATTTTTCCACTTGGTACCTCGTTCCAGCCATCAGTCTGTCCAATAATTAGCATTTGGCTCAGGGCAGTCGAATGCATTTAATGTCAAACGATGCGAGAAGTAAAATATAATTCGATTCTTTGATGCGAGTATTTCAAAAAAACATGTTGATTGTGTAAATATAAAATCATGTTTTTTGTAGCAGTTCATTCTATAATATCGAACAGAAATTAGAAAACGTTAACAATTAACAGGCTCCTCCAAATTACGTAAAAATGTAGATCAGAATTCAGAAGTCGAAAATATACCAGCTGGATTGAGAAACGGTTCCATATTACCAAACTACGTATAGCCTTTTTAATTTATAGGAAGCCTGTATTATGCATCTTACACATATTCTCGTTGATTAAATATTATTCAAATGAAGTTGTATCTACGCGAATAAGGGGGAAAAATTGAAAAGTTTGAAAGTAAATGAAAAAGAAATGGGAATATTAATTCTTAAATGTTTGTTTGGTTTGCTTCTGTTTGAATCTTAGAGATTATTTTTCACAACTCATAGACTATATTTAAAATGTTTTTAACGGAATCTATGAGGGGAATTAACCCATGAATTACCCTCTCCAAGAGTTATCGGCGCAAAGCCATGGGTTATAAAATTAACTCACTATGGAGTTATAGAAACATAGAGACAGGTCATAACTCCCAAAGGGAATATGGTGCGTCCAAAATAATTCAACCATCATTTTTCGTGAAAAAAATTCCCTCGTCACGTCTATTATCTACTTCTACCACCATACATGTATTTTTATTGATTAATTGAAATACATACTAATTGACTGACAAACATGAAATGATCCTATCATGAGACACAGGGTCTGTGCTTCATCGATAAAAGTGAACTTATCTCATTATTGCATGGCATAGTTCAGATAGACTACTATAGATACCCATTCTACTCCTCTCTCATGTTTTCTCTTCTATACTCTTTTACCTTTACTTCTTAATCCACATTTGTGGGTGTAACATTGATGCTGCTGAGAGAAAGTCACTGGCGAATGGTGAGTAAATACGATATGAGTAGACTATCTGGTTGTCGAATAGTCGTCATCCGAGTCGTTCTCGTTAAAGTTGTCCTCTACTGAGAATCTAGAATCTGCATAATTCTCGAGAACGCGAATTAAATTCTATTACGTTCGCTTCAAATACACAAACCGACCGTTATTTATTATGTAAAGGTTATGCATATAAGAATGCGAATTTCGAGCTTTAATTTAATTCCGTCCTTGCCAAATTTCAGAAACTGAAGCTTTAAAAATTTTGCGTGTAAATAAAAGCCAAATGTAGAATTTGCCAGCTCGTATTGTACACAAATTTTAAAATCTCATATGTAAGCAAATCAGTTGAGGAGTAGTAGAATGGATATGATTAACAAAATGTAGCAGTATTTCCAATGATTTGACGAAGAAAAAATTTGGGCCTCAAAAAAAATTGCTGCGAGGGCGGGGAGGAGGAATGGGACACCAAAACACGTTTCTGCAGAGACACGCCAAACCTCTTACACGCTCCTATTTAGCAGAGTCACCGGCCATCACATTTGAAACAAAGTAAGATAAAATTTTCAATTTAAATGTGTAGTGAAAATTTTGCAGTACGTAATAAAAATGAATTTTTTTTACTACGAGTGAAAGTTTAGTCAAACTTTTGTGAGTCAGTGTGTGTTCAATGATGACGCGTCACATATAAGCTTGATGACGTCATCAAACATTTGTAACTTTGATGAATTCTTCATACATAAGCTTAATGCAACTTTTAGTCAATTTTGTGTATGTCCTTGTAAGTCCAATGTTATCATATTGTGTCGTTTGTCCGGAAGAAGTTTTTTTTGCTCCCAAATTGAGCTACAAATTGGGCTACCAAATGAGCTACAAAATGAGCTTACAAAATGAGCTTACAAAATGAGCTACAAATTGAGCAACAAATTGAGCATCAAATTGAGCTTACAAAATGAGCCATAAATTGACCTACAAAATGAGCTACAAATTGAGTTAGAAAATGAGCTACAAATTGAGCAACAAATTGAGTTACAAAATGAACTACAAAATGAGCTACAAATTGGATTCAGTATTGATGTAAAAGAAAATTGATTGACTCGTGAAGGCTACAGCTATTTTTAGCCGGTTTTCAAGAGAAAAGCAGCTTTTTTTTCAACATTCAACTGGCTTATAGTCATTTCGCAAAGTGGGAGACACGTGAGTATCCTGAAATTTCACCCTCCATGCACATTCTCTCGCATGACAACGTGTACCCAGTGCCGCTAGACTATCGTTTTATGTTTTATGTATGGCTTATGTGGAAAATTAATGGTTCACAGAAAATATAGGTAACTGCTGTGGGTAATTGTAGGCGCGCTGCTGGCGATTTTTTATACCGAAGAGGGCCGCCACCGATTGCGCGCTAATTAGTCGAGCAAAATGGAGTAAGAGCTTTTTAGATGCGACGAAATATTTGGAATTTTTCTGTACGCTGTGGCGGATACAGTTTTTCCAAAGGGCGTCCATTTTTACCGACGAGAAGGCTCGTATATATGAATTTATGACATAATTTTCGTGTTTACGTTAACGCTTCGATGGCGATAGTTTATGCGAGTGCAGCGATGAAATAGCAACGCGCACCTTCCAAACAATTAACGCTGGATAACCTCCATAAAAACACGTTTAAAAACCATCCTCCTTACGTAATTTTTCGAACATTCTGAATTTTTTATTCTGCCCCCTTCCGTGCACATGCACGACCGAAGAGATTTACGAGCCTTATAATGACGTCGGTGCTGGTTCTGTTGAGATGATAAACTAGGGGATGCAGTTTTGTTCATTTTTTTGCAGATATACGAATTTCGCTAGTTTATAATTTACGTGACACAATGAAAATTCAACGCATTTTCAACGCCTCAAATTTTGAAGAACAAAAACATGGATCGTGAGAGGATGTTGAACTCAAACCACTAGTTGTACGGTTGACGGTTGTAAAATTTTCGAAACCAGTTTATTCGTCATAAATACATAGGTAGGTATCTCAAAATTAAGCGTTACTCCCTCCACCATAAGTGGAAAAATCACCAAGTAAAGGTTCGCAAGATCGTCGTCGATCTCGTAAAAGAATCCACCGGTGGAGGGGATTCTAATTTTATATTCGGACAGCTTTAAAAAATTCAAGTAAAATGAATTATGAAAGTGTAATGGAGTTTGCACTTTGCAGCAGCTCCTCTTGGTCCCTCTTCATGAATTGAGTTCTCATTTATGTATTTTAAGGCCAATACTCAATTTTCCCGGAACACTTTCGTTAATTCTTTGTTAAAGTTTCAAATGAATTCGTACCTAACCGAGGCCGTACAGACGAATTTTTAGTTTTTTTTTTTTTTTTTTTGGTTGGGATGGGGGTTTGAAGGGCAAATATATTGACTGAAAATGCTTAGGTCTATTACTAACATCCTCTCTCCCTTAAAAAATTTATATTTTGTCATGCCCCTCCCCCGAGTAAATCAGTCTACGATTGAGCCACAATTCTTGCAAAAGTATTTTTCTTAAAATAAGTAACTAAAAAATTGTCTTTTATAAAATTCATCACTTTTTTTTTTAAATAAAGCGCCTAAGTGGTCGGCATTGCACACTATAAAGAAAAAAACGAGCTAACATTTACACACTCCTGGGCTTAATTTTATTTTTAACAACTTGCGATCTTGATTAAATTTAATTGTTTCGTGAATTTTCTTCATGGGGTCGTATGCAAGTACTTATAATGTCACCGATGCACGTCTCATCCTAATTAATATGCTTCGATTCAACGACGAATGCGAGTAAGGTCAAAAGCGAAAGCTCTGCCAAAAAAATTATTTAATAAAAAATAAAAAACATTAACGTAATTGGTTATGAACCTTCGTCTCGTAAATTAAAACGTTGAATGAGTCGATGATTTTTTAATAATCCGTCAAATGAGACGGCCTAGTTTGCGAGTAGAGAAAAAATGCCAACATTTGAACGCTCATTTATCGACTCGAGACCTAGAAAAATTAATTTTCCTTAGGAATTTTGAGAAAAAAGATGCCACCATATTCAAACATACATCTTTTGGACTCGAATGTTCAGCTCCAAAAAAAATTGAATCATTTAATAAAAATGTCTTACATTATGTAGGTCTAGGACGTTGATACACTTCGGGCACAATCAATTAACCAGATATTCGAGATTTTCGTTAATTTGGGATGCTATTCTGAATAATATTGTGGTTTGGTATTGCGACACGATGTTTACTTTTGGGGAAAAAAAAAACTTGTTTTTTCCTCCATATTTCTTCGGGTAAGATGTTTCCCTTACTTTTAGCGGATTAAATATCTAATGGAATGTCTATGATCATAGACTTTTATGTGGTAATTGTCATTGACCAGTTCTCCAGAATGTATGTGCCTGCTCGGATGGGGGTGAAAATGAATGCTTTTTGTATTTTATTGCTACAATTGGACTTAATGACCATCTTAATTAAGAGTATGGTATTTGGAGCATTGATATAAGCCACGATAATTAGTCGGTTTAAAATCGAGTAAGTTCTTGCACGGATTTTTAAAAATGGTCAATTTTTTCTGCATCGGCATATTATACTGACTCTGAGAGGCTTGAGACAAAATGTTCATTGTATGGTGACGTAAAGCAAAACGAGCTGCAGGTTCGGATTCACCGTGAAAAATTAAATAAATTAAACATGTGTTGGGTCAATTTGATGACTGGTACGTGATGCTAATGCGGAGATAATTTTTAAAAATGCAATGTCCTAATGAACACTGCTTTTTGTAGCCAAATTTTTTTCATAATTCAGTAGCTTACAGACAGATAATTCGATAATTTACTAATATATTTCAATTAAATCCAAATTTCTCCTAATATAATATGTTAAAAAACTTTGCATTTCCTCATTTCTGCTTAGGGAATAAATTTGTAAGTTAAGCACTGGTATGTGGGTTTTCGAGGTCGCTGAACACGAATCCGGAAGCCGTTTCTGGCGGCGGCTCTCGTCCAGCGAGATATGGCCAAAAAAATGTGAAATGTGTAAAATGCTCCAAAATGGGTCCAAATGGCGAGTGTACAGTCCCATTTGTCGTTAGCATATTACACATATTTTTGAAATGACTGTCACGATACAAACACAATAGCTTCCCTATTGACTAGCTTCCTGTATAGCCATTTTCGAAAAAACCTATATCGATTTATAATGGATTCGATCTCGAATCGATATCGGTAATCTATATATAGGTATAGTAAATTCCTATATCTCATCGATATCGACCTTGTCAAGGGTTTGTTCAAAAGATTTTATTTTGACCAGATTCTGCTAGAATAAAAGTCTGACTTACTCAAAATATTGAGCGGTACCAACGCCAAGTTAAGGTTTCATAGACCCTGGGGCTAATTACTTGATAGTCCTCCAACGGTCAAAATCTTTTTCTTCTATAAGTAATTTAAAAAAAAAATTATAGGTCTATTTTTTAATTATTTTGGTTAAGCCATGGGTAAACTTAACTATGTATAGATCTATTTTACAAGATTTTTTGTCAGAAAAACTTTTTTGCTCAATCTTTAGGCCCCCAAAGACCAAGAAGTCCGAGCCCTTGGCCTGTGAGGCCCGTATTTTGCAAGTAAAATATAAATGAACATCATCATTTTTCATTTCTCGATTGATATGTCATGTTAAAATACCTAATCATATTTCTACTAAAGGGTAGGTGTGTGTAGTTTATAAGTTAGTATTATGAAAATTTTTTTTAATTATAAAATTGACTGTCCATATTGTAAAAAGTAATAGGACTATTTCTGCTAAGTGTACCTTTGGCATTCCACATTCCTGAATTAGTTCGGCATTTTTAATCGACAGGAAATTAGAATCAGTTATACCGGAACCAACAACATAATATCGTGTACTTGTTTTTGAAGTCATTTTCCAAAATATTTCTTTCCCATACTTAGTACTATCATTTCCGGAACACCATGTGAAAATACGTCTATGCTGGATACTCCTGGTCATTGTCAGCGCCATATAAAAATCTCGGAATGGAAATTTTACATTTTTCCTATTTATTCTTGAGTATGCAATTCTTATCACAGACAAGCACAATATTTGACTAATGAATTATTGGCAGTCGAAAAAGTAACATTTATATACGTACCTTCATAATGATTTTCTTCAGTTCAGAAAAAGAATATTTTATTGTTTTTATTGGTTGAGGAAAAGGCAAGTTGTATGTTTCTATTTTTCTTTCTTCTATTTTTTCCTTCTTTTTTTTTTGTGATTTTTTTGATGGCAGTATTGCCGACATCAGTGGGACAGTAATTTTATTAAATAAATAAATTTTTGTTTAATAGGTACTTAACTTTAACTGGACTAATATTCAATTTTTGAGAGAATTTCGAGGAAAAGTTTATTGTACACAATGGTTCTGTCATACTTTTAAATCTATTCAAACGAATCCTTTGAATTATGGAGGTAGTAAAAAATATACACTGAAAATTATGAAAAAGTAACTGTATTATGTAAATAAAAAAAAATTCAAGACATAAGAAAATGAAAACTGGAAAAGGCGAATGCTGACAGGCTTAAGTTAACTGAATAAATGAATTATAATTTAAGTACCTTATATTTCTTAGTTCTTCATTGATCTTCAAGAATATACAAATAAATTGAACTGGCCAAAAAAATGTATTAATGATGGCACTGAATTTGATAAAGGGAAACCGGTATTATATCATTCACCCTGAACTGGACTACATAATGCATTTCTATCATTGTGTTAGTGCAACAAAGCTATTTTTGACTGGAGTTTTAGGTTTTTTTTCTTTGTTCACCGAATCTAATTTTGAAACTTGCGAATTATTGAAACCATCGTGGTCAGAATCAGTTTCTCGTTTTCTTGACGTCAGCCTATTCATCGAAGAGCTTTTTATAAGGGGTCTTAGTGCTTCGAAAACTTTGGAAACCCTTAAGGCTGAGTTCTGAAAACAAAATTTATTATTTTATTAGTAAAGTTTATAAACTTGAAATAGTAAATCAAATTTTTGTACATGGTTATGATTGCATTTTTGGTCATGAATTATTCTGACCACTTGTAAAATTTTGTTTATAAATACTATTCGGAGATTTGAGTTTAAATTTTAATCACTTACTTGCACGAGATGTTCTAAGACAGAAGCTGTAGCAGAGATGACGCTAAATCCCGTTGCAAAAAGTGTACCAGGAAGATTCAGTGATATTTTGTTTGGGTTGAAAGTTGATACTTCAATTTCAGGCTGTAATAAAACAATGAATTTCAAATGAATTTAGCGACATTATGATTCATTCCCAAAAACGTTCAGTACCAATAACCATTTTATCACCCGCACATGAAGCTAAATATTCAAACCTAACTTTCAAAAACTAGCTACAGTGTAGGTACAATTCAGTGTATTTATTCTTATTCTATAGAATGTCATCACACCTCTTTACATATACCCACAAATCAATACCCAAAGTGAGCTTTAATAATATTAAAGTACAAAGCGAGAAATAGTGCTTACCCTTTATCAATTTAAAACCTGCTAATTTTTTTTATATAATAGTCTACCTAATTCTAATGAAAAAGTGTGAAAAATAAATACGCTACCAATATGAAAATACTTTAATTAAAATATTAATACAAAATCTTATACAAGTATTAAATAAATATTTCATATTTATAAGTAAGTATTTACCTAGAGAGCACAAATGAGGGGAAAACAAATTTAAAAATTTTGTAAAACATATAATTACAACCCTAATGCTGCGTAAACATTGGAACTGAATGAATGAAATGTGCCAAATATGGTAGAATGTTTTAACATTAATTTTTCATTGGAATATTTGGCTTATTTGCTTTATTCAGTTCTAATGTACTCGTATATACATGGCATAACACTAACAGTAAGACTCAAATAAATTAATAAAAATTTTTACAAAAAAAAAAACTAATGACAAGAACAATTTTTAATTCAATTTCATACGTAATTCATTCAAGAGGGGGGAAAAGAAAATTTTATAGTAATAATGTAGTATAAATAATGATATTATAGATATTTGAAAATAAAAATAGAAAGGCAAATTGGTAAAACTATTGAGGTCAATCTTCCTCGATAGCTATTCGGTCAAGCCGTCATCCGTTAAATTTTTTGACCCTTTCAACTGAAAATTCGATTTACTATAATCAGTTCTCGTAGATGTTGACTGAAACATTTAAATCAAAATGATTTCAGAGTATGTAGTGTTTCAATCTTTTATTGATGTAAATTTTAATAAGTGCAAGATGGAAATCTATTTGCTTCCCTGCTAGGTCCCTGAAATATTGTCACCCATTTTTCGAGCGGATTTAGTGTTAACAGGTACCAAAATATCATTTGAGCGCAAATGACTGGGTGATAATTATTTTTGGACTTAGCAGGTTTTAGACTTAGTCGGGTGTGTTACTGATTAGATTCAAGTAAAACGCCAAGTATAAAATAGTGGAGTGGAAGAAACGGTAATTCTACATACTGATACAATAAATCATAGCCTTTGATAGGTATGTATGAATCATGAACATCAACATTAAGTTTATTATGAATTCGGGTAGTGTTTTTTTTTTTCGTTTTTTGTTTTTCGAAATAGCATTTCGATGTATTCTTTTTCATAAAGATAATGTTAGAAATATTAAAACCCCTGAAATCGTAAAATAGTTCAAACCCTTTGAAATGTTTTTCCACAAAGCTACTTTTCTGATCCACTTTTTTATTCTCTTTTTCGAGGATTTTCATAAGAAAATGAAGGATAGAACCGGGATAAAAAATTTTGACAGTAAGATATGTTGATTGAAGACACTTTCAAACTTTGAAAGCTCAAAATTTATCACTTAATGCGCCAACACCACAGTTTAACAATTTTCTGTCAAATTTTAAATCTGATCACCCTATAAAAAAGGGCAATTTTCCAACAAAAAAAAATTATTGTAACAGAGAGAAGAATTTTTTAGTGTGCGGTAGGTAGTTATTTTAAATAAAAGCCGGTTAGTACCTAAGTGCAATGTGCTAATGCATAAAGTGAAAATGTAATATCTATAAAATCAGCCAAGGACAAGTAATTCAACGGTATTCAGCCAATAAAAAATGGAGTGCCAAAATAAATACTTAATTCAGTTTTTCTATTAAAAGAGGTACTGTTTTGTGATCGTATAGTTATGAAAGAAATACTGAAATAGACTTCATGCACATTGACCCATCTGTGACAGGCTTCAAGCAGTGAAAAGTTTGAGAGCTGCTTATTATTATTTCGACAATAATAAAACGTGATATTTAATATTCGAGTCTGTTATTCCATGGCCTTAGCTTTGGGAATCTTTTTGAAGCAAAACTAAAATATATATCATCATTATCTTTAAGGTTTAGCCAAACCACCAAGGTGGTTTTCGATAAAAAGAGAGTAACATAAGAAATAAAGTGAGTAATGAATGTGATTAGCCGTCCAATTTTCTCCTTTTGAATGAAAAAATAGTCACGATTTTTTAGGACTTGACAGGTTTAGGAGATGGGCCAGTCATTTTTCATATTAAGCTTTGATTAGATCAATACCGCCGGTGAGGTGTTTTCTAATCGTATGTATCTGTTTAATTCTTCATTGATTTTGATTTAAAATTAGATACTAAACATACTGGATAATTGCAGTTGAAATAAGCAATTAATTTTAAAAACTGATGAATGTGTAGTCACTCGAAAGGGAAAAGGCTGTATGTGCCAGAGAGTTTTCAAGAATGAAATTTTAATATTTTTGACTTTTCGAGAATCATAAAATTCTTTTTTCTATCATTACTGGCCTATGAGAGAATATACTAATTACATAGCTACCAACATTTTGGCATAAGTAACTTTCAAAAACTCCAAAATCTAATAAATTTTTATGTAAGTACCATATTTTACTTTTAAGCGATGAAGTATACTAATTATTGTTGGGCACCATAACCATAGGAAAATTCTAGGTAGGCAGTGCATGCAATCTAGATACTGAAAAGTTACTAGTTCTTAAAAAGTTAGTAAGCAATGAATTTTCTTACTGGAACTACGGTGGTTGTATGGGTATTTGAAGCGGCTGTATTAATATCGTTGGGACTGCCCAATACTTGAGAATTCTGTTCACGATTTTTCTGTTCCAAATTAGTTAATAAACGCGTTTTGAAATCCAAAACTTGATTGATTTTCTGAAAAATTACAAATCTTCGTTAGATTTTATTGGATGTAAGTAAAAAATAATATAAAGCTTTCATTGGTTCTTCTGTGAAAAACTTTTACCTATTCGTTGTAAAAGTCAACTAATGTGAATAAAATAATATTCAAACACAAATACAGTACCTACGTATAATCTTAGAAATACATCATTGAACTCTTACCGAATACAAAAAATTGAAGATGACCACTTTAATACCCAAGGTGACAACATTTTTAAACACAGATTGGACCATTGATTTTGCTGCTTCGGAAGTAGCTGTGACCATGGCTAGGAACTTTGCTTTTTTAGCCTTTTTCAGAGTCTCATAGAAAAATCTTTTCTTACGATTAGACCGCGTATTCAAGGTTGGCCCAAAAATATCTTCTTGCAGTGAAGTCTGGAAATGAAAATTTTTAGAAAAATATTTAATAAGTGCACTGTTGACTGAATTTTAGATCAGTAACTCGGTATAGGCAGTCCAGTTTTGGGTTAAAAAGTTTGATAAAGGTAAGCCCAGTGTTCTTTTCATCGTTCATCGATCCTACATAACCAGAATTCAGTTCAGTCTCATCCTGTAAATAATGAAGAATGAAGCAAGCTGACAGAACTGTTCATGTGAAATGAACATATTGTTGCTGGCGATCTGATATTACGAGTACGCTTTCATGATACAGAATTAAGCATGTAAAAATTTTCTCAAGTCTTTTCTTATGCCAGCTGTAAACGAATGTTACCAGGACCATTCAAAGTCATGCAATGGAAATTGACTTACTTGAACACTTTTGGAACCTAAAACACCTGTTTGTGACGCTGATTCTAAAGATTTATTATTAGAGCTGACAGCTGCAACTATTGGTGACCCAAAGACAGCATGTGATAAAAGTATCAGCAGCAAAGCACACTGCTTCCACGGCGGTCGAGATAAACTACGTGACATTTTTGATCTATGAAAAAAAAAAAAAAAAATGAAATAGGTGTCAGAAATATAAATAAATTATAGAGCTTTTTTTCTTATTTTAGGTGAATCTAAGAAACTGACCAACTTCTTCGGCATACTATAAGTTCAACTCTTCCTCAATTTATAATATTTCAAAAGTTCGTCATCCTAACTTGATTTTAACAACAGTTTTGCTCACGTGCAAACTTCAAATGCATTTTTATCAAAATTAAATTTTGTTGGAAATCTCTCTCTTGGTTTTCTTCTTTCTTTCTTTTTTTTTTTTTGTTTTCAAAGCATGCTTCAAAATGCAATTAGAGTTCATAAATGACAAACGGAGAAATGTATTGATGAATATAGTACAAGTTAATTATTTCTGCAATACAATAAAATACAAGATCCATAGAACTGGTTTGGTCCTGTTAACCTCTACGTTTTTCTTATGTAATAATGCAGTAGCACATGTACTCCATCGTCATCCACCATGCTCTTCACATGTAAGTATTTAATTTGGTCGATAATGATGACTGTATGTGTACTTAAAGAATGTATGAATGGTCGACTGGATATCGACAGTGCACTGTACTTTTTCTTTTTAATTTTTCCCTTAAAATAACCATTCTGATCATCCTTGGAGTAAGTGGACAGAATCTTGTTTTATAAAATAATTTGGTATCATTATTTCTTTTCTTTTCTCTTCAATCGGTCGACAGACGACTGGGAATTGAGATGCTTAAAAGATGAGAATTCGGATTAATTAGTGTTGGTAGATTTAGTGAGAGGTGTTCGATATGACTTATTAAAGAGTTAAGTAAGTTATCTTGGAGAATGCGAACAATTACTGTTTTTCCAAAACACAAGGTCAATTCAGAGATGTCAACTTCTCGTTGTTCAACCAAAAAACATAATTATGGAATTTAGCAAATTTTTGCCAGACTTAGTTTGAAACAGAAAAATAATCCTGAAGATGCAATTGAAAACTGCGGATCACTCCATTGAAATTGGCCTACAATTTTGTATAATAATCGCTTGAAAATAAATCTTAAACTAGGTCCAATTTTTCATGAGACATAAATCTACTCCAAAAATTAAATTGAGGCTAACCTTTTGAAAAATTAATGTGACTGGCGAGATCAGGAAACTCGTATTTTATTCAAAAATAAATAAATTTTCATCATAGAACTGAGCCCAAGATATTTAGCTCTTCAGTTATCCTCATACATATATATTAGTTCTTTTGTTGACAAATATTTCCGCATCATACATGTATTATACACTGAAAAAAAAATTCAGTTGTAATTTTCACAATTTTAACCACAAAAGCGGAACGATTTACGATTTTTAATAGAAATTACAACAAAAATAGTAAAATACAATCATGCCCAAATATTCGAAAAGAAAAGCAAAAATACCCAAATATTCGGGAAAAAGGGCAAAAATACCCAAATACTCGAAAAAAGAGCCAAATTCCCAAATATTCGGGGAAAACAGCCAACATACCAAATGTTCAATAAAAAGAGCCAATAAAACATCTAAAAACTCGTGAAAAAAAGAAACATACCCAGAAATTCGAGAAAAAGAGCCCAAATACCCAAATATTCAAGAAAAACAACCAGAGTACAGAAATATTCGAGAAAAAAACCCAAAATACCCAAATATTCGAGAAAAAGAGTCAAAATACCCAAACTTTCGAGAAAAGGAGCCTAAATACCTAAATATTCAAGATAAAAAGCCAAAATACCTAGAAATGCGAGAAAAAAGGCCACAATACTCAAATAGCTGCAGCCTTCACTGAAGTTTCGTGAAGGCGAAAGATGAATTCTCTTTTACAACAGGAGATTATAAAAAGTATCCAAAAATGTTTCTTATAAAAACAAAACAATTCATCTTCAATAACTGTTTTAACTCTATGATGTCATCATCTGTGACGTCATCAAAGAATGACAAAATGTTATATATAGGTATGATGACGTCACCATCTGAGGTTACTATGTTCTATCTGGATATAATGACGTCATCATCTGTATTTACTATGTAATAAATATATATGATGACGTCATCAAGGAAGGACAAAAATTGTAGAAAAAATTCTTCTTCAATTCATCTTCAAAGAGTGTATGATGACGTCATCAACCACTTTTTAACATAGGAACCGCAGATGGTGACGTCATCATACCTAGATACAACATTTTGCCCTTCCTTGATGACGTCACAGATGATGACGTCATCTTTTGATGACGTCATCAAGGAAGGGCAAAATGTTGTATCTAGGTATGATGACGTCACCATCTGAGGTTCCTATGTTCTATCTGGATATAATGACGTCATCATTCTTCTTCAATTCATCTTCAAAGAGTGTATGATGACGTCATCAACCGCTTTTTAACTGTGTGACGTCATCATCTGTGACGTCATCAAGGAAGGACAAGATGTTGTATCTAGGTATGATGACGTCACCATCTGCGGTTCCTATGTTCTATCTGGATATAATGACGTCATCATCAGTGTTTACTATGTAATAATTGGGTATGATGACGTCATCAAATACGAAAAAATGGGACATTATGTTATGGTGGGACAAATTTAAGGCCATTATGTTTGAAACAGGAACGCCCAGTACAAAAGAATTCATGAGCCAAAATACCGATAAATCCGAGAAAAAGAGGAAAAATATCCAAATAGGTATCCGAGAAAAAAAGGAAAAATATCCAGATAGGTATCCGAGAAAAGAAGCAAAAATAACCAGAATTTCGAGAAAAAGGGCCAAAATACCCAAATATCCGAGAAAAATAACAAAAATAAAGATTTTCAGGCATTTTTGCTCTTTATCTAGGTTTTCTTGGCTTTTTTGCTCTTCATCTCGAATAATTGGGTATTTTGACTCTTTTTCTCGCATATCTAGGTACTTCGCGCTTTTTCTCGAATATTTGGGTATCTTGACTCTTTTCTCGAATATTTAGGTAGGTATATTGGCTCTGATATTTATCGAATTTCTGGGTATTTTGGCTCCTTTTCATGGATTTTTAGGTCGTCTAGATGTCTCATTTTTCGTCCAGATGTCTCATTTTTCGTCCAGTTGTATCATTTGTCATCTGAATGTCTCGATTTTCGTCCAGATGCATCATTCTTCGCCCAGATGACTCCTTTTTTGTCTAGATGTCTCAATGTTCGTACAGATATCTGATTTTTCTTCTAGATGTCTCATTTTTCGTCCCCATGTCTCATTTTTCATCTAGATGTCTCATTTTTCATTCAGATGTCTCAATTTTTGTCCACATCTCCTAATTTTCATCCAGTTGTCTCATTTTTCGACCAGATGTCTCATTTTTCATCCAGACGTCGCAATTGAGACATCTGGATGAAAATCAGGACAACTGGATGAAAAATGAGACATCTATGAAAAAATGAGACATCCGGACGAAAATTAGGATATCTAGACGACCTAAAAATCCGTGAAAAGGAGCAAACAACCCAGAAATTCGATAAAAAGAGCAAAAATACCGAAATATCCCAGAAAATGAGCTAAAATACCCAAATATTTGAAAAAAGAGCCAAATTCTCCCAAGTATTCAAGAAAAAGAGCTAAAAGACCTAGAAATCCGAGAAAAAGACCCAGCTTAGGTTTGAAGCAGAAAGTTATGATTTTTAGATAAATAGCAGGCAAACGTTGAACATATAAATCTCTGTAGAATTTAATTTTTGATTATCCCCTCTCCCCTTCAGGGTTGGAATCTTAGCCATCTTGAGAGTCAACGACCCATTGAATGCACTTATAGGAACAGTACTAGGTCAAAAAAATAAAATCTAATTCTTTAGTAATCCAAATTCAATATTTCTTGGCCTAGACGAAATATCCAAAAATTGCAACCGTCAAATGAGGGGGGGAGAAGAGGATTTAATTCCATTATAGGAAGCACCCTATTAAGAAATTTTTATTGGTATGGGTATAGGAATTCCATAGCATAAAAATAGATTTCCAGGGCTTTCAAATCGACCCTCAAGTTTTGATCCTATTGATGCAAAGTTTTTAGAATATTATGAAGAAAAATGACCAACAATGAAAAACATTTTATAATTCAGTAATTTTTACAATTTGAATTGGAAAGCCGCGACAATTCAAGATTTGTTGCAGAAACAACCGCAAAAATAGTGAGATTACTAAGATATATTATCTAAGTCAGTAAAAAGTACTACAAACGTTCAGAATATACACAATTAATATTAATTTTCATAACTGTGATGCGAAAAGTTTCGATTCTGTTTAACTATTATTACTATATTCATTTCTCTCAGTGTAACAAGCACTATAATTCTTAGAATTTTGAAGAAAAAAAGCTAAACGTCGAGCATTATTCTGCTAAGAATTTCCTGTCGAATGAAAATAGATATTAAAAGTCTAAACCCTGGCGAGGTTAAGACTTTCTTTTTTTCTCTACAATATCTTGACGAGTTTGAATCGATAGGAGAAAAACTCTCAGCGTGATTTTTAACCTATGAAGGTTCTTGTAGAAGAAAAATTGATCAAATAGGGCAAGTCACCCATTCACTTCTAATTCCTTGACTAAAAAATAGAACATTGTAACTAATTACATGCCATATGATCTTTAGAATTTGAGTAAGATTATTTTCAGAACTACACTCTAAGTTACGGAGATCAAGCTTTTCATGGAGCCCATTCTTACTCATCATAATTCTTTTTTCGAGACTTTTATAGCTATTATGTATGTACAATATACCGGTAATCAACAGTCTCACTTACCATTAATTTATTCAGCGGTCTTTCGAAATTTTCACTTGAATTTCTTCTTCTTTCTTTCAACAAATGTCTTTTTTAAGCCACATTTATAATGTATTGAATTTAGGTATTATCATAACTGATTATCCATTATCACTTGAAAATCATAACTAAATCCATTCATTATTAAAGAAAAAAAAAAAATTAAAAAACATATAAAATTCTAAAAAATCGAATCGTATGTAAAGATACAAATGTTTATATGACAGATTAATTGTACGCGCGAGAGCAAAATATGGTGCAGACTTGAGGGAAATGAAAACTGTTAGCCAGTACGTGAGGTGTGAGACAAAAAAGTAAAACAGAATGATCACCTTCAATTGCATCGACGGGATTTACATTGTCCAGTTCAAGTAAACACAAAAAAATTGTTTCATAAAAGTAGCGTCTGTCTCTTTCGCACCCTCACTTGATATTACACTCTTATAACACTCTCCATTATAATCAAATACTCTTTTTCGTTTTTTTTTTTTTTTTTTTTTTTTCCCTGTCTTCTTTAAACATGTATTTCAGCCGACTGGGTTAACTACCTTCGACAACTACCATGGGTAATTAATCAAGCATATGCAATATGCATTATGGGTATCTGTGCAAAAAGACCAGATTATAAGATTGAATAAGAGACGAACTGGAATGGAATGCATGATACCATCATGTTTTCTTTTCATTTTCATGAGGATAGATTTAATTAAATTTTGGAGACCGGTGAATCATGTCGCCTGCAGAATAGCTTCATTCTTTATTCAGGTTGTTCAAAACCTAAATTGTTTGTAGAACGTATTCCTGCTCCACTAAAGGCTAGTTGTATAAATAGGAGTCGAGCTGACTGGATGCCTCGACCGTGTCAAAATTGGCTCGACCGAATGCTCGACCAAATTTGGTCGAGTCTTTCAGTCAGCTCCACCAAATTCGAACCATGTACATAATATAATAGTATGTTCGTGTCAAAATTTTGACACAAGCACCAATATATTAAGTATATTATATTAAATATATTATATGGTTTGTGTCAAAATTATGGCACGGGTCAAAATTTGACACGGACCATATAGCATGTATAACAATGTGGTATAATATCCTAGTATAAATACTATATTACATGTATGGTTTGTGTCATATTTTGACACAAACCCTATAACTTAATATAGTATACGAGTATAGTATATATATATTATACTATATTATAGGGTTTGTGTCAAAATTGTGTCAAAATTTTGACACGAGCAGCAGTATATTATACTATATTATAGGATTCGTGTTAAAATTGGCACGGTTCAAAACTTAAGCACGGGTCAAAATTTTGACACGATCCATACGAGTATAATATAGTATAGTATGTTCGTGTCAAAATTTATGACACGTATGTTATAATTATAATATACTTAGTGTTATTCGTGTCAAAAATTCTGATATGAACATAACTAAGCCTATATAACATAGTAGTATGTTCTTGTCAAAATTTTTGACACGGCTTTCTCGACTCAATTTGGTCGAAATGGCTGGCTAGCTCAATGAATTCGGTCGAGCGGGCTGGCTGGCTCAATCGTATTTGGTCGAGTTGGCTAGCTGCCTCGACCGAATGTGGTCTAGCTGACTGGCTGGCTCTACCGAATTTGGTCGAGCTGTCTCTCATCACTACTTTTGATATGAGAAGGGTTTTCTCTTCGTCATGACTTGAAAATTCTTAATTATGAGACAGCCAATTTAACACCTTGTATAAATTTTGTTCCGAAATAATGTCTGACACCTTGAAATCTATTCGTATTTTTACACAACAATAATATCGACTTAAAATAGACAGTTCTCTTATTACATACTCGTATTATACAAGAAAGACAATGATCACACATTCAGTTGGTAATGATAATGAATAACGCACAAAAATTGATAGATATATGGTAATACTGTAAGGTAAAAATGTTTGGTTATGATATCATTCACTCTTCTTCTCGTCCCGCTGGCCTTGGCCGTCCATTGGGTCTACCTCTGTTGGGTCTGCCTCCATTACTCGCCTGTTCCTGCCATGATTGATATTGTTGCTGGATTCTTTCTCTGGCTCGTCTTATCACAGGTCTAGTACTTTTAATTAAACCATTAACTGCATTCAAAGTAGAGATCGGTATCTAAATAAAAAAGGCATTAAACGAAATTTTTAGAAATCAAAAAACTTCCAAAATCGTGCAGTGGAAATCGAGTGTTGGTGAAACGTCAAAGTAATCATCAAGCAGGTATAAATGAAAGTAATGACAAATATGGATATTTGAGTCAGAACTTATTTCCTAGTAACTTTTCTCAGCATTATCAAATACCAATAGGTACTATTTTTCACTTCCCCATTTTTGAGCTAAAAAGATGCATCTATAAAAATACGTATACCTTCTAAAAATTGTAGTCATGGCATGACTAATATTTAATTTGTAATCGAAGTACAGAAATTCCAACACTTATTATCCGTCAAATATCGGTTTGTAGCCTCTTCGTGCCCTCTATGACCGAGTAGTGAGAATTTTGGCTTAAATCAAACGTAACTGTGGCTTTAATCAAGTAAGTAACTACGCACAGGTTCGAGCTTAGTCCAAATCAATAATTTTTAAAATTTTTTGGAAAGAATGACTAATTCAGTCATGATTAAATTTGATGATTAAATATCATTTTTAATCACATCATTATATATTATGACTAATTTGAGAAATTTTATCTTGATTAAAATTTAGTTGTCTATTTTATGATTAAAAAATTAGTTATGATTGAGGACTGACTAAAATGACTATAATGAAAAAAAAAACTACATTTAGGTACGTAGACGTACCTGTAAATATAGTTTACATTTTATTTCACTATTTTACTGCTAAAATTCCAGCTCTAGTCTTTACGGAATAAAAAATATAAATATAGTTGGTATTAGTCATAAATCATGATGAAATTATTTACGACTGATTATCAATCATTAATCGTGAAAATTATAATAAATATTTTTTTGGACAAATATTAGTCATCTCTTATTGAGTGACTAAATTAATCGTAATTTATTTTAATCGATTATATATCAGTCACAGTTGATATTATTACAATTTATATTCATTGATATTTTCAGTCTTAATTAATTTAAATTCTGATTTAATCATCAATTTATAGTCACGATTTAGTCATGCCTAACACCAGTTTATTGTCATAACATTTTCTCGACGGTTGATCCCCTTTTAAGAAAACTGTGAGAAAACGACATAGTGACGTCATTATTTTCAACCCTTTCTTTATTCGTTGGAATGGCGTGTCTTCATGCTATGATAAATCTTACCTGGAAAACACTATCGAAAAACTGATCAGCTGGGTCAGGTTCTTGTTGTCTTTTTACACGATATCCAGTCTTCGGAAACTCAGAATCCTACAAATGAGACAAATTGAGCTAACAGTCTGAAAATTCCTTAAGAAGTGGAAGAATTCATTTTTTGACTTGAATTTGGTGGGTTTGATATTAAAATTATTCGGGTATAAAATTTGACGAATCGAGCCTCCCCTGCGAAAAATGTACTTACTTTGAAATATTTTTATATTCACTAAAATATCTAAATATTAATGACCTAAGACAATATTATTCAATGAAAGCTGGAGAGAAAAAAAAGTTTTCAGTATTTTGCTTCAGTTTTTTTCTTTAGGAACCTTTTCACTTTTTTTCAAATTTTTTTTGTCGTGAACTACGAGTAATTATTTTATTTTAATAATACTCGTAGTTCATATAACTAAGTGCTTTATTTTGGAGACTGGTAAAGATCTTTTATAGATAAATAAAAATTCTGATTCCATTGTAAAGGCAGATTGTACTTTATCTTATATACGATTAGAAATGTTGTCTTCATTATCTTATAACTTTTTCCTATCTTATTTTTGAAAATTTATTAACTAGTTTCTAACTTGGATTTTTTAAAATTTTGTTTCAATTATTACTTTTTATTGGTAAATAAAAATTGGTCCAAGTTGATAGATACAAAATTAATTATTTTCCTTTATTCCAATTTTTTTCATTTTGTTATCCTTCTACGCTTGGTATTGTTAAAAAGCAAACGGTATCTAATTTTTCTTCATCTCAAATTTCATTAATTTTCGCATCAAAAAGTGACAATGTCATTTCTGAATGCAGATCAAATGGGTTGTTCCAGAAAAGTCAATTGTTCCTGAAAAGGTTTTACATTTAAAATATAATCCATGAATTTTCATAATAATTAATTTCAACACCTTTTACTTCTTTAATTTGCACCATCTTGAATTTAATTTTATAATGTCAAATTAAGTTGTACTAATTTATTGTGGATTTAATTTTAAATCCGAAATTTAATTTTTCATATTTTCGATATAATGTACCTAGTTAAGACTTACAATTTATCTCCACTAATGCCTGATTTTGTAATTTATATATCTATAAATTAAACGAATTGAAATTTGATATCAACCTGCTTTATCTGATATACACATATAGGTATAGTTCGCACACTACAAGTTAATTATATTAATGCTAGATAAATTCTGTTCATACTTATTTGCAAACCGAAGACATTTCACTCCAATTCCCAAAAAAATTAAGCCCACTTTCTTATTTGTTGACATTTAAAACCCATATCGTCAAAGCCAAAATATTTATATCGGATCGGTTATATACGTATTGATCAAATACTAGCATCCACTACGCGTACGTAGGTACTCCACAAATATAATTACATAAAATTACGGATGTACGAGGAAGTATAAAGTTAGTTTTGTATACTTACAAACTGTTCCTGGCTAATTGCATAACATAAAAATAACGTGGCTGTCAATGCAAAACAAATCTTCTTCATTTTTTATTTCCAAAAAGTTATTGCCGTACATACAACTATTACACGCACTAACTGTTTAACTTGAATTAAAAGACTGAATACTAAATGATAAGGAAGAGAGGTGCAGGAAAAAAAGAAGAAAGAAAAAAAGAACAACAACAAATAGGTTCGATAGATCTCGATAAATTTTATACGCAGAAAACAGTGACTATTCCAGTAATGTAATTAGTTTATAGTAAAATTATTCTATCCTAGACCTATTTCTATATTATCTGCCAATTCATCTGAACCAGGTGGTAACAAGGTGGTAATAATATTCATTAATGAGATACATGTGTGTATGTGTGAAGACTCATCCTATTATAAGCCACTAATAATACTCGTGTATCACACTAATTCCGATTCTTATTATATTTATCATTGACCTAAAAGTGAATGCAGCATTAAAACTGCTATGTTTGCTTACATATTCACAATTTTTACAAATTTCTGGGTACGGTATTATTTATGTAGCATAACGCCATTCCTTTCTCTTTTGCAGCGCGTAAAAAAAACGTAAATGGCGATGAACTGGTATTTCTGGTGTAAAATTGCATAATCGAGTCGGAAATTTTAAAGAAGAAAAAAAAAATTTCAATTTTAAAAACACTTAAAATACCTAAAGTAGGCGAATATTTATGTAAGAAATTCGTCGCGTATAACATAATCGAATTAAGTATCATTTCAAAGGCCAGATTTGCCTACATTGAATTAAAGCCAGGATTTCATGATGGGGAGCTAATTTAAAAAACAAATTTAGTGTTACTTCCATTGAGTAAAGGGAAATGACCTTTGGATGTAACTCAGTTTGAGCTCAGATTATTGAGCTATAATGACAAGAGAAAATTAAATCTACTAGATGAATATGAACTTGAAAATATTTTTTATCAGGTATACATTTTAATGGACTCCGAGGTCGATTATAGATTTTATTGTTTTTTTTAATTGATTTAACATCTTTAAAAAAAATATGACGAATGGCAAAATTGTTTTATTTAATTCATGTTCTAAGAAGGGATTCCCAAGCAAAATAAGTGGGTACTAAAAAAGTTTTCAACCTTATCAATTTCAGGCATAGATTAGTTTGTAGGTCATAAAACTTTTTTAATCATATTTAAAAAACTTTAAATTGAAATAATAAATACTTACTCAATTAAAGTAAAAAAAAAATATATACTTATTGAAAACATTATTCTTATATTTTCAGCTTGCAAATATACATCAGAATTTTAGTGTTTGTGGTGAATTTTCAAAATAGATCACTAAACATTTTATTCAAGCTCTGACTAAAAATCATTATGTAAAGAAAAAATCTTTTAAAGAAGCAAAGGTACCTCCTTCATTACCATTCTTATTCCTCTGTTATGGGTTGAGGGTTCCTTTTTATCATTGTGTTCAGTGCAATGTCAGGGTTTGATTTAAAAAAACAATTTTTAATGAAATATTATTTTCATAGAATCACTCATTGAGCTCACTTGTCGATAACCTTGCCATCACTAACATCACCTCTTGGGGTTTAGAAATACGTTACTAAGAAAAAAATGGCTGTAACTTACAAGTATTTCAAAATTTTTAAATTTTCTGTTTCCTTTGTTACATTTACTATGAAATTTAATGATAAATTGACACTTGTTATAAGAACTATATAACAAAAATTTATTTCACTAGCGTACTTAATTTTAAAAATCCAGTTTCACAAAAATGCACAATTTTAATTACTTACAGCTTTGTTCGGACGTTGACAGTTTAAAAAAAATGTTTTTATTGAATTGTTAGTAAGTCAAGGAAATCATTAAACTTTACTCTGAAACTGTTTGGAAAATAGTAATTTTGGAAAATTCGTGTCCAGAATCTACCGTCGCTTCCTTAAGAAAGTAAGACTTGATATGTCTGGGGATTGTCTGATTGAGTCATAATTTAATTTAATCTAGTCTTATTACTTTATGTCAACTTTCATAATTTTAGTTTTCATGATCGAAAACTTGCCCTAACTTGTATATTTTTTACTTTTTTTGATGAGCGTAGAGGGTTGGAGAAACTATTAAATATAGATGCTGATATAGTAAGGAGCTGTTGGCATCCAAACAAAGCTATTTTCTCTCAACAAAACTGTGTCCACAGGTTATACATCAACATTTAAAATAATTTAACAAAACATACAACTCTACGCAAATAATTCACAGTTATGACGTCAATAAATAAACTGCGTGAGTTTTTTGAGCAATAATAATTAACCATCATGGTTGCAGTACTTATCTTTCCTTGTCTTCAATACTCCACAGTGAGCTTTTTTGAATTTTTTAATTCTCTTCGAAATTCGAGAACGTTTTTTTCAGAGTCCTATGAAAAAATTATTCATATAAAGTCATGAAGCTTTTCATCATGCACCTAATTATTAAGAAAATCCTTCTAAGACTTACATTTAATGCCTTTGTGAATTCATTATCAAAAGTTTTCCTTAAGCTTCGGAAATTACCGGTGACTAATCCAATAACTTGTCTTATACTTGCTGGTGTTTGGTTTTCAGTTGACGTATCATTTGGCACCGTCTACAAAAGAAGAAGAAGAAAAAAAAGAAGAATCGTTAATACTAAAATTAATGTCAGAAATAAAAAATCGAAATGTAAAAATTCAAGAAAAGAAACAAACTCCTTTTGGTGGATTGAAAGCTTCTTGTATTTTGCTTGTCAGATTTCGAAACCCGGTAAATAAATCGACTATAGTCTAAAAAAATAAATAATAAATAAATATAAATGAAAATGAATTTAATATAAATATCCATAATTTTCTCATTGAAGTCAAAGTAAAACTTATCAAGACTGAATAATATGGTAATATTATTTAGAATACTTACCCCACCAATCAATGAGTTGACTGCTACGAAAAGACCTGGTGGCTGTCTCTGCTTACTTTGTCTCGGATACCTGGACTGGGTCTTCAATTTTTTTGAACTACTAGTTGACTGTATCTAGAAAGAAATTTAGTAATAAACCAAAATTATTGTTTTTCTACTGTACTTTACATGTATTTGAAATAAAATTAAAATTTTTTTAAATCTATCAGTAATACTTTATTTTTCACTTTAGATTTAAATGTAACGATGAATTCAAATATGTAATACTGTCTATCAAATTTAAGTGGAGGGTTTTTCGATTTGATACTTTATAAATTGTATTTTACCCACCAACTATCTTTGTATTGAAGGTAGATTGCAAAGAGGGGTCTCTGTCAAAGTTATATCACTATAAATTTAAAACTGGGAAAAAATATTCCTCCTTGAATTGTACTTCACCGTTATCTTATACTAAAATGAATCTTTGAACATCATTATGCTGAAATGTCATTTTTTTAACATCTGCCTTTTTTTTTTTTGTCATTGGCTTTCAATTATTATACTCGTGCAAACACAAGCAAATAAATTGGTCAAATTTTGACAGACAATACGTAATAATACTTGGAACTAAAATACGTCATAGATAAATGCTGTATATATTTCAAGCATTGTTGACAATTCCTTGGCAAAATAGCAAAAGCCTGATCTATTAGAGCAAATACTGTAATCATTCCAAATCCCTAAGCAAATGCAACAATTATTTTAAACGCTTCTTAATTATTTTTTTCTCGTAATAGCTAAAAAAAATTACTTAATGTCAATGAAGCTTTATAATCCGTACCTCTCACTGAGAACGTGAAAAAGCAAAATTAGCTAACTTTCTCTCCACATATCGTCATCTTATCAAATTCCTCAAAATATCGCTGCAGTTTCTAAGTTCCGAATATTTCGAACGATTTCAACTTAGCGCATACGACTATTTAAGTCTCCGTCAACTGCCGCCGGTTATAATGAAGTTATGCAAAAAGTATTACATTCACCGCGCGCTGTCCGCTTCGTCTACTTTTATTTCGTCTCAATTTGTTTCATTGTGGTTTGTCGCAATAGGTTCGTTTTAATTTGTGAAAACAGTGCGGAACTTGAAATTTTAAGGTTCTGTTAACTTCTGATAAAATTCACACCAACAGCAGAATTTAAAACCGGAGTTCTGAAAAACTCCATCGAAAAGAACGCGCAAATCGTATAATCCAAAATAATAGAAGATGAATGAATGGTGGAATAAAAAAAAAAAAAAGAAATCTGAGAACTAAGAAACTAGAGCTTATGCCTCGAGTGAGTTCTAAAAGTGCAGAACTTATTCAGAACTCAAGTTCTCTAGTCTGAGTTCTAGGGGCCAGAAAAACAGCTAACTAAAAAAACTGTTACCGCATTTTTTCTCAAAAGATAATTTCAATCATTTATGGAATATTTTAAGAAAGAAAGCATTAAAATAATTTTATATCAAGTTTGGTCATTTTACTCGTAACTCCTTACCAAACGTGTCATCTGTACGTAAATTTTCAGGAAGGACAATATGTCATTTGAAAAATATACCGAGTATTATAAACTTTCTGAAATATTTGAAATTCTGCCATAATCTTTCTTTGAAGAATATCCTTGTGTTTTTCGGTACCACTTACCTTCATCTATTCTATTCTTCAGTTCGAAAAGGAACTCAAAAATTATGATAATTTTGTTTCCTTATTCACAAAATTAAGAGATTACAATATTTTCCAATTAAATATTGGTTCTTTGATAAGTTGGCCACTCTGATCATATGAACTGTCACTTTGTTTTTTTGCCCAGCAGTTTAAGGATATGGTTAAATCAAATTAAACCAAGGGGATGAGTCTAAGGGGGCTTTAGTTCCCACCTTAGCCATCAAAATTAATTTTAAAAAAATTAATAAAGAAAGTTTTCCTCCCTTTAAGTAGATTTTTCTCAAAGTTTTTGTCTTTTAAGGACAAATTCAAGTCTCAGCCCCTACCTTGGGAAATTTCTGATTGGGACACTAAATGGAACACACTGTTTGGCTTATTCATTAATTGAAGAAACCGTGTTGGATGCAACATTTTCAAAGAACTGACATGTATAAAATCTTCGTATGTTAATTTGGAATATATTTTGGAAATGATTAAATGAGTACCAAATTCTTCACCTCTACTAAATTTCGATATAACCCAATTTGGCTGCGTGATAAAATTTACTAGAAAATTGCAATAGTCATTTAAATCTTTAATCACGAATCTCAACAGAATAAAAAAATATCAATAACGTGTGAATGTGTGGAAAACTAAATTACGTATACCTTTAGATGTTTTCCCAAAACAGTGACAATAGTTTTGCTCATTTTTCTCTCTTTACCGATCTTCATATAAGTGAGTTGTATGCTCCAAAATCAAATTGGGAGGAAGGAGGTTAAATGAAGAATTTAATACCTGCGTCAATTCAAGAAAAAAAAAAAATGAATAGAAAAAATGAATATCCAGTGATATGCAAGAAGAGGATAAGTTCACTTTTTGAATTTTGCGAGAGAGCAAAAAAATACTTTCACATGAAATCCCATTGTACTGGGCAAGGCTAGCAGATGCGTTTGAAAATGAAGATAAAGGGTCATTAGGAAAGTGTCTGTTATCTCACTTCTGGAGCTGAAGAAATGAAAAAATTCTTAAACTGGAAGGACTTATCCGCTTCTTGCGTAGCAATGAAAACTTTAAGTGAAAAATTATAAAAGGTACAAGTTCAACATTTCAAGAACCTTACAGAAGAGAGTATAATATGAAGTATTAAAGTCTTAGGAGTCATGTCAGTGTAATGACGGTTGAATTATGGGACCTAATATTTTTACCGTGTTAGGGCTTAATATATACAATTAAACCGTAGAAGAACTTAATTTTCATAAAAAGTGATCTTATCATATTTTTGCATATCCTTGTTCAATTGCTTAAAATAAAAGTTGGGTTGGTGATAAGAAAATGAGCATTTTCGGGTATTTACTTTAATTTATATAATTATATTCACATGGGGATCTCTTTTCACAACGTTTGCTTTTACTCTTACTTGAACTAATCATACGAAGAAATCTTATTTTTGATTAATTTTTCTTCATCCTGATTGGTTGGAGTAAGAGCAAAAACAAAAACAAAATTACATGCGAATGGTCCGTTAAAGAAAAATTTACTCTGAATACTTTTTCCAAAAAATTTGTTATCCTAAATGCCTTATACCCGAACCAAAATACGAGTTTAGATAATCCCGAATATTGTATTAGTATTCCACAAATTTTGTTACAATTGTACAATTAAAATAGACAATTACTCAACATTTATTTTCATTTTTAAACTTCTCTCGGTTTTGTCTTACCTTTCAAACCCCCGAAAAGGAAACCCTTCTCTAATCCGTATTTTGAGTTTACGGTAACTTAGATGCTGCAGAATTGAAGTACCAGAAATAAGCAACATCACATTTTACTAGACAAAACTTGCACCAAGCAAGATAAAATTACTCTAATACCTGAAAGCCGAATATTAACAGAGTGGCCAACTTAGGCAAGTAGTGGAATTCTAATTACATTTGACTAAATAATTATTACATTTCTTCAAGTTGTCATAGCCAAAGGATTGGTGTGAAGGTTTTTCCCCGTCCCCAAATAAACTTATCGCGCCCACCGATGAATATTATAATATTTTTGACTGCCAATGAAAATATGGATATCACGGAGTACGAGTAAAGTGTGTAACATAACAGAAGAAAGTATATGTTCTACTCTTTCTATCCTTTGGACTGTGTAACTCAAATCTGCAGAACGTACAAATATTTTTGCCGCTAAAATAATTTTGTCGTCAAAAAATGTTGCTCTTTTTTTGTCTTCAAAGAAAGGACTAATTATCGTGTCAATGAATGCAATTTTTTTTTTCAAGCTCAATATCGCTTATTCTCCTCATACAACACCTATAAAATTAGTCTACCTGCTTTGAAAATTAATAAATGTGACGTTTAGAAATAAAGACTATTATTTTTGACGGCTCGTATATAGAAAGTAACGAATATTTCGTCAACAAACGTGCACTTTGACCACAGTTAACCATTGAGTGTCAAAATTATGGCTACAATTAAGTATGTTTGATACATTAACATTACCTTGTATTCATATCGTCTCAATAATCTGTCAATTTTTCCCCCTTACTTATCAATATTCTTTTTTTCTCCTCTTCCATTTATTCTTTCAAAGATTATGAGTCATTTATACTCGTAATTTGGTAAGTTCACGCAACGTACATCTCTTTCAAGGTTAATTTACGATACTGTGCGTTGCATAAGAAACAAGAAAGTAAGACAAGAGATGTTTGCCTCTGTGGTGGTTCGTGTGGATACGTTCAAAATGTGTGTGTGTATTGTCCACATAATGTGTAACATAGAACGAGTACATGCGATGGGAGCCTCCACATAAGTGCAGTCAATTAAACTGCGAGTGATTTTTTTTTCCATTATTACATCATTTTGGGCTACACTTGTAACCTCATTTAAGTCGGATGAACTGATAAGTGAGGTAGGCCAGTATTCTTTATTACAGAGAAAGTAACTCGTTTATTTTCGTACGTCCCTTTCTTCGACTTATAACTTTTTTTTAAAGATAAATTATTTGTGAGATAAATTAAATTCATTGTTCTGACGTGAAATAAAATAATACATGGTATAATAATTAATATAAGACGGATGTGAATTCATGGAGAAATATTCATTAGTTATTGAAATGAAGTTGAGATATAAGATCAGTATAATGGACTCTAAACTTTATAGGTCCATTGCGTTTAGAATATATAAGACTTACTCTACATATTAACCGACATAAGTTACTAGAGATAACCTAAGCTCTAGGAGGGCAAACTTCTTAAACTAATTTTCGAAAATATTGGTATCACTGGCCAAATATTTTTGAAATATAATACGTATCAAATGTGTTGAAAATCTTAATTTAAAGCATAACTTTTAAAGTGGAACTAGCTAAAATCCTGCATTTTAAAACTTAATAGAATTTTAGTCTTTTCAATTTTAAGTTTAGTTAAAAAGTAGTACTTATTAAGAATTTTAATTTGTTCGAATGATTAATAATCACTGGTGCCTGCTTGCCAATTCTACTTAATTAATAATCTTGGTTTTTTCAGTGACAGATCTTGAAAGAGTAGCCAAGTAGCCTACCCAAACAGCTTGTGGTCAAAAAATTCACCAGCTTGTTGAGCTTTGATTTGTGAATTTTATTGGTCTAATATTCAAGTACTCTTCCTCTGGAATTGGGTAGGTACAAATGACTTTATCAAAAAGCTGTTCTTACAGGAACTTCTGACTCGTAAAAATCAATTGGTAATTGACGCATATGCTACTTCATTTTTTAATAAAGAAGCCAACAGACTTCTTCTTATAGTTATCTGCATTCATTAAATAGAATGAAAATTTTGTAAATTACTTTCGGCGTTTGATAGAAGCGGTTGTTTTTTAAAACTTGTTTCTCCTCTTCGAACGTCATTGAGCAGAATGTGGTCAGCGTAATATACAGCAATAATATTAGTTTGTTGACAGAGATCTTCATTGTCTGCAATCAAAATAACAGCATTAAAAAATATTCTGGATATTATGAAATCGAGTACAGCATGCATAAGGAAAAAAAATTGCAAATCATGATTGCTTCCAGCATTAGACTATCTATAGTTCCTTTTCTCTTTGGAGTCAAATACATAGAGGGGCTTTTATTTACGTAATTTTAGAAAAAAGTTAATACCTAAATTTTCTTCATCGAGTAAGTTCATTAAATTACTATAGTATATATAATTTAAACGTGATGCAATCTGCATTACTTCTCATAATATACCTCAAAGTTATAGTGAGAACTTCTTCTTTAGACAATAGAATAAGAATCCTTACCTATCTATATCCGAAGTATATTTTAGCGCACATAACTTTTTCAGTTAAATAAAAAAGCGGGAAAAAATTCTTCTTACCAAAAACACAGATAAAAATTCTAATTCCGACACATTATAGGTCATGAGAAAAATTAACCTCACAATTTGGAAATGGGGTCAAAAATTTGGTGGACGATGATTATACTTATAGTAGAAAATTGTAAGCGGATTTGAGTTGTGTAAGCCAAAGTTTTTAACAACTAGTTGATCTCTATTGCATTTTTGAAAGTGAGATCCTGAAAAATTTCAGAATTTAAATTTTACAATCTTCCACCAAGAGAAGTTTGATCAAAAAGACCTCACCTAGTTTGATCCCTTTTCCCTGATTTGTTTTCTGAAAATTTTATATTTCACCTTGAAGCCCTTTTATCTCATACCATATAGCACAAATGATATGAAATTTAATTTGGTCTTCTCTCTTTTACTGTGTTCTAGAGTGTGGTTGGGTAATGGAGTATGAAATATAGTTTTTCTGCTCTCGTATGAAATTTTGTTCTTGGCATTAAGCCTGTGATACAGACATTATGCAGACTTAAGGTGGTTGTTCAGCAGGGAAATATTCCCAGCGTATAAGTAACCTACAAATTTCTGTCGCATTCCAAACTCCAAAAAATTTCAGTACAAGTTTTTGAAGTCGAACATATCGTCAGCCCAAATTCAAAACCATGCAAAATTTTTAAAAAATTATCATCCAATTTTTTGCGTTTAAAATATGTTTTGGTATTTATGTATACGTACGTAGTCCGTAATGCTAAATCAGCCACAAAAATAGCTGATAATTTTCAACTGCTCTTGAGAATGTTTATCCCATTATCTAAATAATTAAAAGAAAGCTTTTCTTCCAATTTACTAGAACCTTGGATAGCATAATATTATGGTGAAATTAAGTGCTGTAATTTTGTAGTTATTCAACCGAATACCGCCTCACTTACCTTTCATTTTTTTCTATTTAATTCGTTTATTTTTTATTTTTTCCTTTGGCTTCAATGAAAACCGTAATTCAGTTAGGCTATAATTGTGTAGAACACCAACAGACCTAATTTCACGCCCCTGTTAATAAACGGTCGTAAGTAGCAGTAATTTAAGGTAAAAGTGAAATGAGTGAAGATTCGATGTTTTTTTCAACCGATATTTTTTATGCGTCCGTGAATCGGTTTTTTTTTTTTCAAAACTATTTAGACAATTCAAAACAAACATCACTAAATCTAATGACATGCATTTTGATAGAAAACATCCAGAGCTGACAAGATGTTAATTAAATAAAAACGTATAATTAGTGATTTAGAATAATAAATCTTCTGATTTCCGTTACAGATTTTGTTTACAATATCACGCATTTCAGGAGTATGTTGTGATAATACAAGATTCACGTTGAACAGTGATAAAAAATTTTTCATTATGCCTGCTTAGAGATCTTAATGCTCTGAATTCAAAGGTCTAAGGCAAACAGCATGGAGGGTCCAAGCCTCTAAAAGATAGTGGAAGCAGGGCACATAAATATTACAGAAATCGCTTACCTATACCCTCTTACATCTATGGAAGATACACGCATGTAACCTTGCTCACATTTGGCCAAAGATTTTCCTAGTTCTAGTTTTTATCAAGCCTAAATTGAAACTTGCACTTGCAATTGAAAAATTTTCAAACACAATAGCAATTTCATCGAATTCAATTTACATAAAATGAAAATAATAATTTATGGAATAGCTGATAAATATACACATATCACAGACACCTTTTCAAGTTACACTTCACTGAAAAATCACCACTTGCCACTAATATTTTAAAAAAGAGATCAATTTGACAAGTACAACAGAATGAGGTTAAAGCACTGGTCTAGAGAGGGAAAAAAAAACAAGTTTTGTAAGTTAGAACTCGCGAACTTCGCACAGATATTACATAATGGAATAAATTATGGCTTTTTCTGTGGTTTCCGTCCATACCTTGATTTTTTTTTTTTTTCATTCAAGTAAATTCTGATAACTGTTAACTTGACTGAAGTACAGTATCGAAATTTGATTTTTCCGAAAGAAATAATTTACGACAATCATAATTTGACGCGAATACGATTTTATATATACGTTCTAGGAATGACTTATTAGAAACATGGTATCTGCTGGTATAAAATGTATGAGAGTTCACCAACTCGGAGACTGGTTGGGTTGCGTTAATTAACGTTTGGAAGAGAGAAGTAAATTTGAAGAGTAGGAAAGAGAATGAATGATGAAGAGAAAGAGGTGGAGAGGGAAGATTTATGGTGTGGGTGCAATGCACCTCTGAAATAGCACTCATTCACTTTTAGATCTTTCTGTATTTGTGAACCAATTTTTGGTTTCTGGTTTTCTCGTCTAATGCCATCAGATAAGTTTTGCAGTTGTCAGGTATTTGAAAACTCGTGTGCTGTTCAATACTTGATTATTCGAAGCAATCTGAAATATTTTGGGATAACGTAAAAAAGATTGAAGAAAATGAGAAAAATTATCAAGTTCTCTGTGAAGGGAAAAAACTCAATTGGTGAAGTAACTTGGGGATTTATAAAAAATGTCTGAACTTTTTAGGAGATGAAATTATTTCAGGTTGCCCCTCTCAAAATTAAATTAGAATAATATTTATGGTAGGTACATAATTTTTAATAAGTGTACATTTTCTGAAAAAATGCTTCATACAAAAAATAGTCTCCATCAAACTATCTGCAACTTTTGTTTTTAGTATTTTTTTCTATCTATCATAATGAGAAGAGACAGAGAGCTCCAAAGATATGAATTTTTCTATTTATGAAAATCTGCAGTAAAATTTATCATATTTGTCATCATAACTGACTCCCATTATAATTTCTCAAAAAAAAAATGTTTTAAAAAAAAATTGTACAGATTGAAACTCAAGTTGTCATCTCACGCCTCCCACTTCTTTTTATAGTTTTTCCCATCCAAATGGCCTCAAGTTTTGTTTAAAGAAAATGAAATGTTTTATATCCGTCGTGTTGCATAGGTAGGAGGACATTCTGCTGGTATTGAATAAGTACCACGGTGAGTATGTACTATAGAGTCTGTAAGGAATCAAATGAAACTATAAATGGAAGTTTTTAGCTATAAAAATAGCTAAGTTTTACAAGTTTGAAATTGAATTTAAAAAAATGCATTATTCAGAAAAAAAATGCGGCTACATTTAATCCCCTTGGGGTGGGTTGCGTCTGGTGGATTTTAGGGTACTTTTGAGGGATAATTTTGGAAATGATTCGTGAAATTTCTGTGCAACGAGATTTTAGTCTGCTAATGTGCTCATTTGATTTTTTGATTGTACAATTTTAAACAAATGAAAAAACTAGTTTGTCAATTGAAAATACTTGTACTTTTATGCCTTGCGCGGTCACTAAAATGACTCGCATTTAAATAAAATCACCAGACTCGACAAAAGGTTATATATTTCAAGTTGTTAATGATTTCGATTCAAAGTAACGCAGTTAGTTAGCAGCTCATTAAAAAGTCAAGTTTTCCAAATGAATTTCGACACCTACCTCCAATTACGCCACAAAATCTGGACTTTCTAGAGAAAATGTCATCACAACTGTGAAGCTGCACATAGTTCCAAAAAGATGAATGATCCGTTTCAAATACTTGTATGAATTATTCATTAGCAGAGACAATTTTTACACCTTTCTCAACGCGCTACGAATGTCGTAATATTTTTATGAGGCGGAAACCGCTGAAGCCAAGAAGACATTCCTTGTTGACATAAAATATTTGTGTGTAGGTCTGCTCGAGTATATTTTGTTCACAACAATATTATTCGTCACATAAACTTATTTCTCATTTTGTTTTAGTACGCCATTTCTTTTTCAGCTTATACCTATGAGTTAACAAAATGTGTGCCAGTTTGCACATGCCTAACCGGTACGGGTACCACCAAATGTTGTTTACCTTAAATGTTGGAGATTCCTTCTTTGTCCTACATAACGAAATTACTCGTCGATTGTATAATCGACCCGTAAGATTTATCAATATCAAGTCAATTTTTCGGTTCATCACTTTTCTTGGCCATACAATTCGTGAAAATCAATTTTGACCTTCGAAGCTAGGATTTTGAAAAAGGTAAACATTTTTTTTCGTTTTGCCTCGAGTACCTAAAATAAGAAAGGCTTAAAAATATAATTTGTACGTACACCAATCAGATTTTTCAAAAATTGAAATTATTTAGCCCAACTGCAAGCAGAAAGAATAGTCCAGTCAAATGAGGGAGAAAATGATGTAAAAAAATTAATACACGATTCTTATCTACTTCTTAATCCGCTGGGTTAACCCGAATAACAATTACTAAAAGCCCTCTCCCCTACCCTCTCTTGGGATTTTAGTGAAGAGGTTAATATACACCAACATTTTGATTTTTACGTTTACCTTTGCAAATATCGATTCCAGACTGTACGTAAATATACAATAGAAAAATGTTCAAAATTAAAATCTGTACAAAAAAGTTTCATGTTTTCTCTTTTTTCACGGTTATGGAATTACAGGTTGCCAAAAATTTGAAGAAAAAAAAATTATTAATTTTTGCATGTCTTTAACTTCGAAAACGTGAAAAGGAGTTAATTATATTTTTTAATGTGGTGCATATTTCTATTATTACTACTGGAGTATGCTATCGTACGAGCTAGGGTCCTTATTTGGTCAATCAAATTGCGTATGAGAAGGTGCTGTAGCCAATCAGATGATGGCAGCTGAATTCATATTATAAATGCGTCACCGTACATCCTGCCAAAAGAATTCCAAGCAGTACCTTTTGAATATAAAATTACTCAAAATTGACCTTTTTCAATTTTTTTTTGTGCTCCATATGTGTGATTTTACAAGAGGGTTGATTTTCTTGTCCCGGCTGAATATATCTCGTCAACCAGAATTTTCATATTGTAGAGTATCGCTAGTTCTACTCGATCCAGGTAATATCAGAAGTATTAAAGATGAATTCTTTTTACTGGACGTTTAGTCAAAATTTTGTGTGCCCGTGTGTGTCTAGTGTTATCATATGGTGACGTCATCATGTATAAGCTTAATGAGACTTTTAGTCGATTTTGTGCGTGTCCTTGAGTGTCCAATGGACGTCTGTCCGGACTAAACTTTTTTTTGCTCCCTAATTGAGCTTATAAATGAGCTTAAAAAATTATCTACAAACTAAGCTTACAAAATGAGTTTAAAAAATTATCTACAAACTGAGCTTACCAAATGAGCTACAAATTGAGCTTACAAAATCAGCTTCAAATTGAGCTACAAAATGAGCTACAAATTAAACTCTATTTTAAACCTCTTCCTACTGGGATAAATGCTCCGATCTTCATTTCTTTTTAATCTCACTATCTTTTTGGTGAGCAACCAATCTGTCATCCCAATTAAACTTTGTTCCAAACTCACCCCTGTCTTTCAGACACCTTAAATGGAAAAAATAAAGAGAAATAATCATTTTCACTTGATTTTTTTATACATATTATGTACCTGCAACTTAAGTAGGTACCTATACACAAATTTTTATTAAGCATGTTCATATAATATTCCTAATAAAGTGTATTAATTGATTTTCAATCGACGAGGAAGAAATTTTTTTCAATATACCTAAACTCCAACAACGAATTTTTAATGCAAATAATACGGAAGTTCTATTTATTCATTATAACACAGTCGCATTTTTATGAAGCAAGAATCCAAAATAGGAAAAGTGCAACACGCCTTCGTGTTATTTCGAATATTTGAAGACGTACCTGCAAACTCAAATAGTGGCAAGTATTAATGGAATACCTGTCGATGAAAAATCGACTGGAATTCGTGCACCTACTAAGGAAACAAGCTTTTTCTGCGAGAAATCTATAATATACATGACGTGTCACGTGATCACCTTTCAAACTATTCAAAAAATATTATCAAGCATACGAAACTTTCAAACACACGCAGTAATTTAATTGAAAAAATTTTGTTCATTAGCGTCACCATTAAATTAGATCACTATTCTATGTGATGAACACAGACTCTTTTATTCCAAATCGTACAGCTTACCAACTCTCAGATTATTTGAAATGAATTTAATTAACACCCCCTAGGTAAGCATGTGCAACATATAGACTAATAATTTTCAGTTACATACCAAAGAAGATTTACTAATTTTCCCACCAGTGAGCTTATTTTTCAAAGAACCGTGTATTTTTCATCCGGACATTTTACATTTCAGTTCATTTTGGATAACTGATACGGAAGAGATTTTTTTTTTCTGCTTGCTAGTCGTAATTTAAAGATGAGTTTAAGGAAATAACCATTAAAAGAATCGCGCATTTCTTCTAAAAATGTTATGAAAATGGAAATATTACACAGGTAGCCAAGTTGAGAATTGAATTATCCAACGCGAAATATTTCATAATGTATGAGAAACGAGCATTTTTGGTCTGTTATACGGTACGAGTATTTGAGTTGAAATACACGTAAAAAATTTCAACGTAGCCGACACTATTATACCTACTCGTACATTGTCAGTGCTAAATGAAATAAACTAAAGAGGCAAGAAACTCAATTTTGATTTTTGGTTTTTGATATGAGACAATAGTTTTTCTAAAATGCGATTAGTCCAAGTCTATTTTAACTGATATTGACATTTTGATAGATAATTATAATTCGGCATTAACGTTAACCTTATCATTTAATTAGTTTATGTAACTACCAACCAGCCTTGAATCTGCAACTAATCTGGTTATATGGGCCTTTGAAATAAAGACATGAATTTTTGGTTTTTTCAAAACCTCATTAAGTCAATACAAGTATCTATTGGTTTTTTTTTTTTCGTTTTCAAAACCTGAGTACAAAAGTCCAAAGGTGTATTTAATCCTTTTTTCTTCTCAAAATCCAAGTCCACAATCAATCTTATATTAATTTGGTTTTGCATAGGGTACCTAGCTCTGCATTTGCGAGATTCACCTATATTATAGCGAAATATTCTATTTCTATGTCATCAGGTTAAATATATTTTCTCATTATTACAGTATTTAAATAGGTAATAACTCTGATTAAGATGATAGAGTTGAAAAAAATTACATTCCTATAATGTGAATATTATTACGAAATAAATAGAGGACTTAACATAACTACAGAGATCTTCATACCTCCTTTCGATACTGTTCATCAAGCTTTATTCAGTGCACAGGAGGGGTGGGGGTAATACCATTGTGGTTCGTGAAGCGAAAGAAAGACAACATTTGGGAATATAGTCTGACATTCTAGCAGAATTACCTGGATACTATTTGTACAAAGAGCCATAAATTTGTCAGAAATTTGATGCTATTATACTCGTAATATTATAACAGCGGGACTTACCCAGAATTACACGGCAGTATTTTGGATGTTTCACTTGATGTCAGATTTTTCGACAAATGTCTCGCAATTACCTCATTTATGGATTTGATTTTTCGCATGAATTGATGTGGGCATAGGTACAGGTAATATCACTGGGAGCCCCGTATTCGATCCATTTGTGACGAGAAAAGATGGCGAAAATTAAAATTCATCAATAATTCGAGTATGAAAAATGCAAATAAATACACGTGTTTATGAAAGCACGAGACACGCACGCGCGCTGCACAAATATGTTGAAGGCATAGGTTTAAAGGAAACTGAATAGCCGAGTTCAATCCAAATCAACCTTTTCGGTAACATCGGTAGGATTCACAATGTCCAGCACAAATAAGTACACCCAGAAAAAATTTTTTCATTCAAACTTCATGCAGTCTCGTTCTATCTCTCTTGTTCTCCCACTCTCAACACTCCTCCTATTATAATCCATCTTCGCCTTTCTGCCTCTGATACTATATATGTCTCCCAAAATTTTTTAAACTTATATTTCTCATGGACGGGCGACCTTCTTCGATTGCAAGGGGTAATTGGTCGCATGTACATGGGCAATATGTATTGTATAAAGAAAAAGAAACAATATGAAGTATGGCCGAGTCATAAACACAAGTGGTACTCGTTAGTACGAAAATTCAAATTGTGCAAGGGTAAAAAAAAAAAGAAACAGAGGTGGAAACTTAGATTCTCCCCGTGTACGTGTACTTCACTCAAGATCAAGAATAACATTATTTTTGCGAGCAAAAATATTGTGTTGTAACATTTATTTTTGTAAAGTACCTGTGATGCGATCTGAGATACCATACACAAACCCTGGATTCTTGATTTGCAGATTAAATTTTAATATCTGCGTACTAACTTCAGGACAGTTCCAATTTTATTTGAAAAATTAATAGAAATTTATAAAGAATTAGTAGAAAAAATTAAAAATTAATACGAAATAGTAAAAATTATTATAATTACGTTAAAAATTAGTGTGCTACATTCTGAAATTTAATATATTTTGTATTAATTTTTCACACAAAACCTGAATTGTCTCTAAGTTGTATGTATATGTAGCATTTATACCAATTTTTAATATTTTTTCTTTCCGTGTGCAGAAAGTTCTTTACCGACTTTTTTTTTTTAGTATTTAGACGTTTTCCCTATGTGTTACACTGCGTTGCACCAAAGTTCTATGTGTTGTAGAAATTTTTTACACATACTATATGGAAGTTGCCATAAAAGCAAAAATTATTTGAAATTAAAACCTGGTGAAATAAAGTAGTAGAAATACTGAAGATAAAAAGTGAAAACCTCCCAAGTCATACGACTCACGAAGTTCTATATGCCTACCTGATTTTCTAAAAAGTAAGGAAGGCTGTAAGAAACGAATGACTACAAACCTCAAGCCTTATTTTTATGCGTAGGATTTGCTGCTAGAATATCATCCTCAGTTTTTCATAAAAATGTGATCTACTTCAATTTAAGAGATCTGTTTCAGAATTTATTTTTCAATTGTACTAATTTAGGACACTCGAAGGCACGACCATCAGATTCGGTTATATTTTTATACTTTCAAACAGCTATAAATCGTATTTTTGACGGAAACCGTAGCTGAAAAGTTTTTATTCCACAGTTCTCTACAATCTAAGCTGTAATATTTTGTCCATGTCCAATAAATAGAATAGGTTTTTTTTTACGTTTTTCTCTTGATTCTAGAAACAATTATCAATTATTTTTTGATAATTTCTTCTGATTTAGATAAAATAACTACCCACTTGTAAAATTTATTCACGATAATATTAATGTTCAATTAAGTATTGCATTGATTTTGATTATTAATCAAACTGAGTGACTTTATGAACACAATAGTAGAATTGCCCACTAAATATTTGTACCTATACTTACTTGTATCGTAATGATGGTTACTTATTTTTTAAATCGATAAATACCTTATAACTGAACCTTTCGTCTTTTGTTTCTTCTGTTTCAGGTAAGTTGAGTCAGATTAAGAAATAATTACCAAAGCCAACTTCGTTATTATTGCTGAGATAAAAAACGGTAAAGCACTATATTATTATACCTAGATATTGTTGTACGAATAAAATCATGAAAACTTGTATAAATACAAAACTTGAAAGTACACAGCATTTTCAATTTCCATTATCTAAGAACTTGAAATTTGTTCTTGGATCCACATACTTATACCTAACACTTCCTACTTTCTTATTTGTACTAAATTGTACAAAGAAATATTTGAGGAACAATAACAAAAAAAATTTAATTGTAGGAACAAGCAAAATTTTTAGACATTTATTAGGGTTACATTAGAAAAACCTGAGTAAAACCAATTTAAAAGTAATATTTCATAAAAATTATTGTAAAAAAAGAAAACACAGCCTCGATTTAAGAAGAAAAAGTTACAATAAAATAATATTATGTTAAATGCCCGTTAAGTAAAAAGAGTTAGAAAATTATTTTAAATATAACATAGTAACAGAGATTTATTATAATTTATAAATTAATAATATAGTCCTATACAGGCAAATATTTTCATGCACGAACGTAATATTTTTTGGTCTAATTTTTATTTTTTTTTATTTTGGGTACTCGCGATTTATATTTTACAGATAATTAGTGTTCACTTGGAACACTGAGTTCACAGGATGAAAGTGCATCGAGTAAATTACGTCAAAAATAGTCAAATTTTCCTCATTACTTTTGGATTTGAATCATTCTTTATCTCAGGTCCCAATTTGAAAATATAAATATACCATCAAAGATGGATAAAAATGCATAAAAATATTCACCTGATTTTTGACCAAATGCAAGAAAAATGCAATGAATATTAATTTAAGAAATAAAGTTAAAATAGTAATTTAAACTGGTTGTAACAATATCTAGAAGAATGAATTAAAAATATTAATAGGAACCGATTTTTCTTTCAAAATTCGTCGTGAACACGAAATTCATGTCCAGGAAAATCTGGACGAGTTAAGACGTGCTCTTCTGCTTCCTTGACTAATTTTAGAAATTCTTCTGAGTCGAATTTGTAATTGGTAAATTTGGCATGGCCTCGTTTATCTGGTTCAGGGCTCTGGAAAAACCAGTATTTTCAATCTCTTCAAATCATAATAATCAAACTTGAAGAAAATTCGACTTTGAAATATTCTTACCTGATCTTGTGACTGAAGTTTAAATACATCTCTCCATGTAATGTACTTGATACCACGTAATCTTGCTAAGTCTTGATAGCAACCTGCATCTTCACAGTTGTACCTGCAATCGCAGAATATCATTAATAAAGGATTTTAAACAAATCTCAAAACTATTTTTGTCAACCAAATCCAATCTCAACATTAAATAAATAAATAATTTCAATCTGAATTTCCACTATATTCTGTTCCACAAGTATAAGAGAAATTTGAGACACATGATCGAATCATTTTCCCCACTGGTAGAATTCAAAATTCATCTCCTCACGCGTAAAATTAGCCTCAGAAAATATAAATCTGCCCAACTCCTGAGAATCTCTTTTTATCCTCCCGACAAAAGCAACCAAATTACACCACTGAGTCAAAATAGAGTAATTGACTGCATGTTTTATGTTTTTTTCTCGAACCAAGTGTAACCGCTCATCACACTTTAGTTAGTGCAAAGAACTGCAAAAAAGGGGCGAATTTGAATTTTCGGTAAAAAAGAGGCTGGCTAGAGGGGAATTTGAATTTTCGGCAAAAAAAAGGGGGGGCTGGCTAAAGGGGTTTATGTAGTATGTCCAAGTAATCACACACTATACAAACACATTAAAAGTTCCATGCAGCCAGGGGTGTAACCAAGGGGGGCTCAGCGTCCCTTGACTTAATCTTTTGCTCCCTAGCAAAATTTGCCCCCAATGGCGCACCCAAGGTGGGATTGGACTGGAGAACCAAAGTCTTTACTAAGCATAAAATTTCATCGAAAAAAGACCAGAAAAAAATTACGCTGAAAAATGAGTGTTTTTCACATCAGTAACAGTAAAAAGTAATTAGACACTTACAATTCGAACACTGCAGCCCAGTCTGGTAAAAATAAAAGATGAGTCAGTCCAGCACCGTGAATGCTAATAAAGATATCAGTATTATAGATTATTTCTAATTGTTGATTGAAGGGCATATTTCGATCGAAAATCACCTATAAAAAAATTTCAAAAAATATTCTAATTCATCACGCTTTCAAAACAAAAACAATTTTTACATCAAGTTCTGTCAGATGCTACAAAAATTCGGAGTTTCGATAGAGAAGTTGGTCTTACACGTATGGTCTTATACTTTCAAAACAATAATGATCATCGCAAAATAAAAAGTCGAAAAGCATGGGGAATGTGGAAGATTTGTAAAAAAATTTGAATTTTAAACATTCGATATTTGTCATTTTTAATGAGCACGTATAAACATGGGTGCGATCTCCAGCAATGATGATGGCTGGAGCTTCTTTGGTTTGGGTCCCTTCAGTAAAGAAAAAAATATTCTTACCCTCTGCACATCATAATTTTTATCCGTAGCTAGCGAATTTATTAGCTGTCTCTCATTGAGTACTTTCCGATACATGGTATCTCTGGATAAAAATGTGATTTTAATTCGTCCATCTTTCCTAGGATGACGTTTTATTCGGAGTCGATGGAGAATGTGATTTGAAAAGGCTTGGAATAGGCCACTTCTTTCGCATCCTCCGATCTGTAAGAACTGTTTGCATTATGCGATGAATCAACAAATATTATAGTTTAATGCGGAAAATGCTTATATTACCAAGGGTGTGTTATAATAGAGTCCGAATATCATGCGTGGTAATAATGGAAACACCACATTCTTGAAACACACAGTTTTTCCACGAAAAGTTTTCAAATCCCAAATAGAATGTTTGGTAAATGCTTCAAATGTAGCTGCAAACGCTGACTGATACGTATAAGATTCCCACACCAAAATGCGAACATCGGAGGAAAATGCATCTTCATGGGAGGAGTTGACGTGCAAAGATGCGTAAAGATTGAAGAAATCACAAAAATGATGATACATATTTACAACTGGAAAAAAGAAATAATTAAATATACCTAAATTATCTCACATTCAAGGAATAGGGGAGCGAAAATCTTCGAATGAATTTAGATGACTACACGAACCAGCATCAATCTTCATGACAAAAGTGGGTTCATTAACAACAATATCACAATCCTGTGGTGAAGGTCTCCGACGGAGAGAGGTGAAGTGCTGCAATTCTGGTCCCCACGACTGCAATGGACTTATGTGATCACATTGGTCAAGCAGCCGAGTCTTGAATAAACTAAGTAATTCAACAAATCAGCAAAATATTTCTCTAGTAATCCACAAAATATTAACTTCAGAAGTCATCCCAAAAATGAATGAATATGGCATGACAGTATGACGTCGATGGCACAGTGCAATAAAGTCGTATATCCATTTACCCACTACTTTTAACATTTCGGTATTATTGGAAAGGAAATTTCAAGCTCTATCATCTGATATAAAAAATATATACTCACCATCAACATTCAACAGCAAAATGAAAATTCATAAATTACATTACTCAATTGCATAGAACTCATTAGTGAATGTCAACTTTCTTTTTGTTCTCCCGAACAATTTAATAAAAAGGAGATAGGTACGACTTTTTTGCACTGGGCCATCGATGTGGAATACATTATTTTTGAGATCGACTTCCCAGGGTACTTACTTGCAAAATCCACCGATTTCTCCATCTTTAAGTACGTCCATCTTATATCTAATAGGATCTTTGTAGTTTAATAGATTGGTAAAATTAATAAAAATATTACGACCTCTACAGAAACGTAAATGATTTGAGCATTCCAAAGAAGAATCGTCCTGAAATAATTGAATTATAAATGGATTTTTAAAAATAAGCAAATTTTACCAAAGTTTTAGACCATTATTCAACCTGATGTAACGGCTCACACATAACCATCAACTCGTTCCTTTGATCACGAACATAGCCAAAATCACCTTGATTATAAAATGTATTTAATTGCTCTTTTTTGGATTGGACCCATCCATTGTGATGGTGAGGACATAATGGTCTTGGATATGAGTTATTTGGATGACAATTCAGTTCATACCCCCAGCAAGATTTTACAACTTCGCCATTCTGAAATATCAATACATTCTTCATTGTATACGTAGATCCATTGTTTCAGTTGAGGCTTACGGGCAAGATAGCATTTCTCTGTACTTACACATAAATTGTAATCAGGATCTTCATCGCAAACTCGCCTCAAGACAGATTTGTATGAATTGAAAAAGTATGGTAGGTGTTGTGGATGTAAATTTATTTGCTCGAGTAAATCACACTGGATTGGGCTGAGAGCCACGATGGAAAGTACCAAATGAACAAACATGACTGTGGATTAAGATCTGCAATGATATGACTGCTGAATATTACGATTCTTTACTCATTTTTAGACCCCTTTACTGGTAGCCTGAAAGAAGAAAAAATCAAACAAAACTAAACCAATTAGAAATAAATATTAATTAGTCTGCATATGATTAAAATATAGGTTATTAGTAAATTTTCGCAGAAAAATTAACTTTTTGCAGCCATGCTGATGGTCAGAGAGGGGGCTGAGAGTATGACCATTTTTTATGACCTTAAAATGAGTCCCCAATGAAAATCAACAATTTTCAGCCCTATTGGTCAATTAGTTCCCAAGTTATGAGCAACTGAGAGTTTTTGCTTGTGCACACGGTTTTGGAAGAACTATATACTAGACCAATAGGGTTGAAATTCGGAATTAAGGTAGGTCTGATAGTGAAGATATGCAATTTAAAATGTTGTTACCATCAGTTGCGTGATTTTTGAATTATTGCTTATTTTGTAAAGAGATTAATTGCTTGATAAAATTGGACAAAATTTTAAAAATTTGGAGAATTTGATAAAATTGAAAAAAATAGGAAAATGCAGGAAAAAATTTGGAGAATTTGATAAAATTGAAAAAAATTAGCGAAAAATGAAAAATCGGATAAAACTGGAAAGCGCAAACTCTTATGACAATGAAAAGTCTCACCACTTCATATAGTTCTCAAATTCACCCAAGACTGAGAGAACAATAGGAAATTAGCTCTACCGCTCACTTTGGTTTGCTTTAAATTTCAAAATGCGCGCATATTACAGTATTTAACTATACGAGAGTCAGCTGCTCACATTTTACATAAGTATTAAGAGCGCAGGCCGATCAACTATACATCCCACCATAATAACCCGTAAAAACATCGAAGTGATGAGATCGGAAAAACCTCTATTTTCCAAAGACATAGGTTCAATGTAAAACAAAATAAGAAACAAATGAATACGCAAAACTTTTATTCCTCCAGAAGTGCGTCTGAAGACGAAAGACATGACAAAGTATAGAAATTAATAATAAACGCATAGTGCGACTGTGCTGCGCAAAAAGGACCAAACTGTGTTTCTAAAAATGGGTTTTAAAACGCTATGCATTAATCATTGCAATGGGAAGATGATTTTTATTTTGTTACATTCTTACCCCATTTAGCTATGATTGGTGGAAAAATCGAAACCAAAACAACAAGATACTATAATACCCAGCAATCAGGTGAAACAAGTAAAATAGAACTAAAAACAATTTGACCCTCATGCTCTGTATTATTATGCTGGTAGAGAGCAGAAAGGGCCAATCTTAAGAATATTTTTCATATAAAATTGAGATATACCTGCATTTTAGTAATTTCAGTTTGGCCCTTTTTGCGGCACTCAGTCCAGTAATCGTAATTGTAACGCCCCCAAAAATAGTAATCACGATAATAATAAAAAGAAAATAATAAATAAAACATACCGAATAAAATTACAGTTCAGGAAAAGGAAGAAATTCAGCTATAAGTTCGGTTGCTAAAATTTGTTAAGAATGGTCTCGATTCATCAACCTACATAAATGTACAAGTTTAAAACGGGCGCTCAGTCTAGAGACAAATAAATGTTCAACTTTCAGTCTTCTACACAGTTTTCAAAAAAGAAAATAATATAAAGGAAAATGTTCAAAAAAAAAGGTTTATAAAATTTAAATGTGATGATTACTATTTTCTATACCTGTATTTTTTTTCTACAAATTGAGCAAAGTTAGAACCTTCAGAACACCGAATAGATCAAACTAAATTTCAGTATTTTTTATCTCGAGTAACTAACGTATCGCATACGTAATACGATAACAAAAACTTTTATAATAACTTTGTAAAGGGATTATTTTTTCGAAAACAATAGAAAAATCTATTAATTCAAGATTTCCTTCGCATTATTATTCTCATATTATAGGAATATGCCGAGCATAAAAATTTATGGGACATTTCTTCCTCCTCTATGGAAGCACACCACCTTAATGTATGTACAAGGTCTTTTTACTACAAACTAACAGAACAATCTTCCACACATTCTGAAAATATTGATTCTGCCAAAAAAATCGCAGTCAAAATTTATGCAATGGAAAACTTGAAAAGTACATGGAAAATGGAGCTGAGCTTCGAAAGATTGAACCAAAATACAATAGGTAAATAATTAGGATATTTAATTATTTATAAAAAATAATGATAGGTACTCGTAATAACTTGATGATGATAATAATAATAATATAATAAAAATAATAAACAAGAAAACAATAAAAACGAAAAATTCACGACTAAATTTACAATATTGACTCCTTCGAGTCGGACGAAGATATATCCGAAAGTTTTGGACTATCAGCGAGAAAAGGTGAGATTTTCTCTGACACTATAAACACAACAAAAAACATAATAATCGATTACATATAAGTATTTTTAATTTAATAATAGTTCACGAATCATCGGATAGAGAAGAATAAAAAAGAGGCGAGAAAGGCAGGCTAACATAGACTCGGACCTGATCAAAATTCACTTACCTCCTTCGACAACCAGTGACGTTTGCGGTGGAATTCTCTTTCTTCTTTTGTAGCTGCTGAATGTGTGTCTACGACCAGGCGTGACTTTCATTTCGTTCCTGCAAACGATGTTATAAAAAATTCTCAAAAATAATGTCGTTTTCGGTCCCAATTTACAGGAATCAAATTATAGCAAAGTAAAACATTAGGATTAGGGAAATCTTAGCACTTGAATAGGATATACAGAGAAAAACTTGAATGCCGATACTTAAAAAGGATTCAAATGTGTCAAATTCAAGAGATCTTCGCGTAAAATAGAGAATTACTAAAAAATAAATGTTGAATAAATCGCGCGAAAATGACCCGCGCAGAATAAAATATAATTGGCACGTACCCCAGATCGGATTCGTGATGGGGAAATTCACTCACAGCATTCCTCAAGACAGGAATTGGTACAGGCGCTCTTAACGAACGAATTTTTCGTCTCATTGAACGATTAGCGCAATCATTTGCCTGTAAATAGGAAAGGAACTGAATGAAATTCGTAACGAAAATAAATTAAATCGATTATTTTTCAATGATTGAAGTCTTGACCTCGTACAACAGTAACCCGTTCCACTAATTTCTAGGGAATAGATATGGGCACCACTCAATTTTCGTAGTAAGTACAAAGAATTATTCAATAGACAGCCAAATAGGTTTTTAAAAACATTTTTTTAACAAAAATTGGCCACAAGAAGTCCTCATATATGAATATTTTGTCATGCTATTGCGAAATATAGCATCTAAGGGTGCGTCCGCACCTGAGAATTTTATTCGCCGAACATGAAGAACGAACATTTTTGCCCGAATCTAGCAAAAAGTCCGAAAATATTGAGGAAAGAATAAATTCGTAATTTTTCCTATTCATTTCCATTGAATCGTTAAAATTTTTGCCGAACATCGCAATGTTCCCGTCAGTTTTCGAAAAAGTTTGGGAAAAAAAAAGGACAAAATTTGACTTTCTTGGCGGCTGTAGATGAGAAACTGACGAACATCGAATACTCACAGACTTGCTAGGACCAAGTAACTGGCTAACTCGGGAAGAAAGTAATTGGGTTCTCAAGTAACTCTCGTCAGTCGCTCTTTTGCTGATAGCACTTATACTGCCCCCATTAGTTTCATCGTCGTCTTCTTCATCTTGGCCACCAGTGCCATCGTTGTCGTCTTCATTCTCATGGTCGGGGACGAAGACACCGGCAATAGTGGTTGACAAACTTACGTCTCCTACCCAGTCACTTTGTTCGTCGTCGCCTACCAAAAGACGATTTAGATTAGCACATCTGGCTACTGCCATATTATTCGAACGAATGCCACGCCACTTTTTAGAAGACGCTGCAGACGACGTTCTCTCGATTACCTTCGCGCCCTTCGTCATTCGTAAAGATGCCCGTCTCGCTGCCCGATGAACTCACACTGCTGGAACTGAGCGCGGCGATAGGGTAGGATACTTCCATCGAGTCGTAATTATCGTCCTGCCATTTGGGCGGCGGATAATCGTTCAACGATAATTTGCTGATACCCAACACTTTGGCATCCCTACTGGCGCTCGACGATTCACTTCCTCCTCCGCAGCTGCCGTCCAAAGAAAGTCTCGATTTCTCGCGTAGGCTGCGCTTCCGTTTTCCAGGATTCAGCCACAGTCTACTGGCATAAAGATTTCTATTAGTACTTATTAATGCAGATAGATTTGGTAACCGCTTTTTTTCCCTTTAAAAACCAAACATACATTTTGTATGCACCAGAATTACAAATTATCGGTTCTGTTTTTCGATAGCGCAGCGTCGAATTCTAGGAGAATTTATTTTCAAATCCAATGAAGAAAATTCCTCGCGGAAAATTTCTCCACTTTGTAGTAATTTAATTTTTTTAATTCGTGTCTGGACTTTGATTATCGCCCCGCTAGAAATTAACTATACCAAATCATAGAAATTCAGTTAATAGTGCCTACAGTGAAAAGGAAACATACGCACGTACGCTCTAAGTTAAACTCTCTACTTTTGTTAGATTATCGTTTAATTAACTGTCGAAGAGTTTTCATATAAATCAATTTTGTGTACCAAAAGACCGGACCACACTCAAGTTACTGAGACAAAATAAATTGACAAGGATAATAAGCCTTCTAGCTTGGAGTCAATTGAAAATTCTTAAGACATGAAGGCTGTGGTGATGAAAAAGTGTGACGCCCCATTCCCATAGTAACTGTGGGACTAGGTACATATTTTCTACAACTTATGACGTATCCATGACTTGATGTTAAAGGTCGTGAGATCTGAGGTTTTCATTTGGTATTTTAGTAGTGCCGATGAAATTAAAGAAATAAGAAGCATTAGTCTATGTTGTTAGTTGCCTTCAGTCGACGCGCGGCAATTAAAAAAATGAATAAATAAATGAAAAAGCTCAGACTGAAAGCACCTGCCCTTTGATCATAATTTGCGCCGATTTTGAACATCGATCAGCGGATGTGAGTTTTTGGGCTAAGTTCAATTCTTCAGTAAGTTTGTAGCCCTTTCTTACACAATGCTATTGATTGCAATGGACGTTGTTGTGAAATCCTTCGGAAACTGGGGGAATTTTTTTTTCTTCAGTGTTGTAACTTTTTTTTTTCATTGCAAATTCAAAATCAAGAAACGAAAATTACTGATGTCAAAAGAGATTCCAATGATGGTAAAACAAGCCGCAGGGCATAATAGGGATTAAGCTGCCATACCTGCCATTCTGGGCATTACTCGACGATAGACGCGTGATACGTTTTTTCTTAGAGAGCGAAAAAGACGACGGATAGTAGAGACGATTAATCGATCCTGGATCTACGTCCATGGCTATCTTCTTATACTTGCGTTTCCTGCGATAGAGGGGCCACAAATGAGAACCAACTCATATTGGCCGATACAAGTGTAACAATAGACAGACGTCACAATGAAGCAATACCTTCTGGTCGATCGTCGAGAGGATGAGTTCTCGTTAAAGGAATCTGATTCCAGAACATGGCCAACAGCGCAGTTCACAGCCGACGCTGTGGCTGGCGCAACTAGTGGAATGGTTCTCAATTGCGAAGAAATCGGATGGAAATTACTGCAGAGATCATCAGAATCGCTCTGCGAACAAAAAGCCAGATGAGAACATTACACGACTGCAAGAGCAGACAGTAAGAAATCATAGGTATATGGCTGAATCTTACTTGGTAGATATTCGAGTAGTCTTTGTCTTTGGACGTGCTACTCGAGCAGATTTCATCGCTCAAGGTTGAATTAGCGCACAGCTGCCGCGTCTGCCACGTAAATGCTGTAATATAGTGCGAAAAAATGGCATCATATTTCTTGTCCGGAGAAAAAAAAAACGTGCTAATTAAATTTAAAACACTAATTCTCAAATTTTAACTACAATTGTATTCGATATGATGTCGAAAAGGGGAGCACTGGCTATTCGAGCCAAATACAACTACGGTATCAAAAAATTCAATAAAAAAACAGCAATTCAATATATCAACACATTTAATTTAATATTCTATAAGAGCAAACAAAAAGTTTATGGACACTAGCAAAGGATTTATATAACTCATTCTACCGATACTTGCGACAAATCTGGCCCTAGTAGACGGATTTAAAGCCTAAGGAAGTACATACGTAATACTAAAATCCAATCAATAAAAAATTTTTTCCCATAAGTATTAGGAAGAAGGGATTTTAATTATTGTATCCAAAGGACCACTTTTTATTTGTGTCTGCCATCAAACTTTAGTAAGGCATAAACTTGCAAGGAAACCACCAGAACTGTTCGACGCCAATCTCAATGAAATCACCCTCATAAATTATGTCCTCACTCCTCACCCAAGTACCTTGAAGCCATATTTCGTTTATCTGAAATAAACCCGTGTTGAAATTTTTCAAGTGTGGGTAAAGTTTAAAATTTGTATGTAATGGCATAATTATATTATATGAGGTGGGGGGGAGGAATTCGATTTTTCAGAAAATCTTAAATTCTATGCCAAGTTCAAAAAAACGAAATTTCTTACGCAGCCATTACTAATGACTCACCGATTTTTTTCATGTGAATTTGTGTGAGGGTCTCTCACTTACTCCACTGAAAAAAATCCCCTGAACTCCGACTTCGCTGCTTTCCCTTGTAAAAGTTTGAATTTAAACGAATTTTTAAAAATGAGTAAAATTAGGCAGTCTCTCACGAAGAAAATATATTTTACTTCACCTGCTAGCGTTTATCAATCTTTTATTTTTTACGCTCTAAGTTATCGCTCCTACAGAACGCTGTAATAGCGAATAAGTAACATTCTAATCAACCTAATCACTCACTACTCACAACTTTTTTTTTAAACCTTGCCCATTTCAATTTAAAATATGTACAAGCTAAATTAATGGGTCGCTTGAGAAAGAAGCGAGAGTGACACGGGTGTCATAGCAGAAATGTCCTGGTCTAGCAAGGACACAGGAATTATGTAGAACCTATCTGGTAGTTTTCGTATGTAAGGAATATATATCCGACAATAGATTTCATGAGATCGACAATGGCCGAATAATAACTTACGAGTGCTTCCAACTGACCGAGTCCGCCTTCTCGTAAACCAAGGGGCGAGCTTCCCTTTGGACGAATTCGCCATAACAATTCCTTCCTACCAAAAACAAGTAATCCTCATCTGCGAGTACCAGCTTTCATCTCGCAGTTTTACTGCGGGTGAAGAAGAAACGGGTAATCTCTTATATTTCACTTAACCGTCTGAAAAAATCATTCAGAAAAGAAAGCCGAATAGAGAACCAGGAATTCAAATGGTGGACAGTGATTGTATAGGGGGTATAAAATTATAAAACGCAACCCCTTGAGGAGAAATACGTATACAGAAACAAGGACTTGGTATTCTATAAATTTTTGAGAACACATTATTCTTTTCATACGTCTGTCTCTTTAGGTTAAAACTTTGCGACTAGTTGAATGAACGGGTCAACTCCAGTTAATACAACTAGTCGTAAGACTATCGGATGAAAAATCTAAATAACATAATATAAAAATTGATTAAAATATACTGCAGTGTTTTACAACTCTCTAGAGATACTTGGATACGATTTCTGAAGAACAGATTAGTTTAAATAATGTTATAGGAAGAAATGATACGCGATCGAATCACAACTTTAATTTTTATTAACGAAATAATGTCTGTAAATTCAGGTCAATATTATGAAGGTAGGGGAAGGGAAGGAGCTATGCCTTTTATACTACAAGCAGATAACACCAGCAAAGGCTAGTTAATTGACAAAGCACTAAACTGAGGTAACGATGTAGAAAAAGTGTTTCTCAAAAACCCAATTTAATTATGATAAACCAGTTCAGAACAAAAGCGAATAATCATATATTCTTCTTCTTTCATGATTTTAAAAATGACACACGAGTAACTGGAATATGAGATTTAGTTTCAAAATTGAAACAACGATAAAAGGTGACAGAATGTAAATAACTCACTAATCACCCAATTATTTTATTTGAGCTTTTAAAAAAGCTTATATGTACTTCGACTGTGATAAAAAAAAATTATGCTTTTTTTTTCCAAAATCACATTCTTCTTAATTTTTGTGAAAAAATAATACGAATTTCATTCTTTTAGCAATTTTAAAAGTAAGTTGGCAAATAATTATGCTAACAGAAAATATGATTCCCTAAGTTACCACCACCACCACCACCACCCTTCTTGCATGCAAACAAAAACTGCCTCATGTATTCTTACCCCTCTCAATCCTATCAGTGTTTATAATATCAACCCCAAGCTACACAAGATAATCCAAACAACAATAAAATCAAAATTCGGACGAAGTGTCGATACCATAAATAACCACCACGCCTGTAATCCATCTTTTGTAGTCTCTGGCACTTCTGGCAGACTGTTTAAGTGATGAAAACTTATGAACCAATTTCGCTCTTCATCTTCAATTACTGCCAAATAACTTAATGTATATTTTTCAAGTATCTTTGACGAGCGGGGCAAATAATTCTTAACGAAGGGAAGGTTACATCAAATAAAACTTCAATTTTATATTATACATGTATGACCATGCCCCGAGAAAAGGACTTTATGGCTAAAAAAAAAACGATTCAAGAAAAACGGCTCTGAATGGCCGAGAGCTCGCCCGTTTGGCCGCCACCAAAAATACCGACGATGCGAAAATTTAGTCATAAGGTCCCTTCTTTGGGGCACGGTCATAGGATTAATCATTTTTTCAACGCTTTTATCAAACAGGTAGGACACGGAGGCAACAATCTACTCACAGCACTACGTGTAACTTATTGCTATCTAATTGCTGCAATAAAATGCAAATTAAGATGAAATTAGAAAAATACAATTTCTTAAACGCCTATAAAAATGCTTGCGTTTAACCAAATCATCAGTTTGTTTCATTTATGAGATGCGATCTGAGATACCAAACACAAACCCGGGATTCTTGATTTTGAGTTTTTGATTTTATTTGATAGAGGAGACAAATGAGTAGGTATTAAAAACAAAAATCATCCCAAAAGATCAATTAGACGTCGAGTTATAGCATCTTTACCTTTGAAAGCTGAAAAAGCTCATTTTGAGAAAATCGACTTCAAAGTTTCTTTAAAAAAACTAGTTAAATTCCAACAAAGTAATGATGAACTTTTTTTTATGAACCGAGCAGTGTGGGGGAGGGGGAGAGAACTGAAAAAACTGCACGAAGAATATTTTTGATTTTTCGTAATTATCTCACCCACTACCGAGTTTGTGCATAATTTCTTATTTTGCGATGTTGTACAAACAATTCGACTGTATTCAGCGTAGAACACACGTGCGGTTCTACCACATTCACAAAAATGTTACTGGACAACCCCTCCTTCCATTTCTGTTAAAACTGAAAACTGACATTTTTGACCCCACCTACTTCATATCGCTGTAACGCGTTTTCAAGTTTCCCGGGTTTGTGTATAGTTTCTCAGATCACATCACATATATACGTACGTACCCACATACAGATATAATATTATTATGTTACATCTAAATGATATAATTCAGGCATTTGCATTTCATGAAATGTCTTGTCATTATACTCGTACCATTCGCTTCATACATTCTTCAGAAACCAATAATAAAAAAATTAATTTTAAAAAAATGAAATTTTCAAAATGACAAAAAGTTAATTATGTTATTCTAAAATCACTTTGATTCTATCAAAGTTGGAGAACTGACAGTGAAACCATTTAAAAGTAGAGGAAATGGCGTTTCTATTGATATATAAAAATATTTTATTATAATCAGGAGTTCCGCAGCAACTGAAGATAATAAAAAGCTTTCTAAAAGAAAAAATAATATACTGAAATTTTTAGGATAATAAAAAATCTTTGGTTTTCTCCACAATTACGAGTTTTATTCAAGTTAAAAAGTAAAACATGAAACCATTCAAAAAAATGATAAATTGGCTATTTATTTCAAATATATTACAAAAAATGTCTGTATTTTCATCAACTCCTCAGAAAATAACGACAAAAATAGCTGTCTCAAAGAAACATAACTAGTGAAATTCTCAAAATGTACATATTGTATTATTTGAAATTAAATTTCAACTCAAGCCCCGTTCACAATGTACTTTTATCTTTTGCTTTTACTTTAAACGTTGAACCAGTGTAATGAAATGTACCAGTTTACAATGGTTGCTTCTTTTGCTATACATGTATACCATCCTTTAGAAAAAGCAAAAGACAAAAAGACATCGTGAACGGCCCTTTAGAAGCTGAATTATTACTCAAGTTCTAAAGCAACGGCTCCGTGGGACTAGGGGGCCCCTTGGGCCACGTTGATCAATCAATAAAATAAAAACTGAATATACAAGTTCAGTACCTATTCAGATTCTAGTTTAATCAGGAAGGTACTCGAAGGAAAAAAATTCAGGCAAAATATTTTTATAAAAAATTTCATCTTATTCAGGAAAATGATCACTGAGACAAATTAATTCGGGGAAATTACTGAATTTTTATTCTTCCCCAAAGAATTTGAGATCTTTCATAAATAAAGGGCTAAACCCTCTCTTGAATTCACTCTACCTCAGCCACTAAAAAATAAATTTGTTGAATGATTAATTAAAATTTGGATTCATCTGTACAAGTTCAATACAGTATTTCAAGCTACTCGAAAATTCAGTAATTTCAATTTACAGATTTGTAATTCGTAATTCACAAAAATTGATGAAGAAAAGAAAACTCTTAAGAATTATGAAATCTAATTTTTGAGTGAAAAGGGTCAATGATTTTATTCGATAAATCCAACAATCCAGCTATAAAATAAAATCTAACGAAATTCGTTGTCGGCATCCAAGACATATTATAGTTCACTGGCGCATTGTTATTGAAAGCTTAAATTTTTTTCCATTTATTTCGTATTCACATACCAAAGATATACTTTAAATTCAAAGTGGACAAGATTGTTCTTTTCAACGAAGAGCACAGAAGCTGCTGTAGCAGATGTTTGATTCGTTAACGTTGATTTACGAACAAATACCTAATAGAGGATAGAGTTCTGCTTTTCCAAAATGAGTGAAACCTATTCTAACTGAAGGTGTTTCAGTATTTCTGCACAATTATTACACTGTTCTGACATAATGACTCCTTCACAACATTGAAATAAATTTGTTGCAAACTTACGTGTTCTTAACTCGCACCGATTTGGTAGGAAAAAATACTCAATAAATGATCACACTTGTAATCCGAAGGTTCAAATTAATATGATATAACATACATATATGATATAATTATTATGGGTTAACTTTACATAGCATAATATAAATTGAAGGTAAAATGTTTCTTACCTTTTATGGTGGACAGCTCGTTGAATCGGAACTCTGAAGCACACTTGCGACGAAACATTAAAATGAAGTATCAGTTCTCAAAACTAATTTTAACAGCATTTTCAATAATTTGCATTGATACAATGAATAATTTACTCCACTACGGAAAAAAATTACAAATAATATTATAAAACACTCAAATTACACTGTTCACTTGATCACGGGCTTTCATCCTTTCATCCACTTTCATCTCTTTCAAGCTTTTTCTCTCGATAGAGTGATAAGACCGATAACTTCGTTCAATTCAAAGATCATAAACTGACGTGACTGCGCCTGCGCGTGACAAACGTTACTGTTTGGGTCGTGTCAACAAACTTTGTGTTGCATCGGCGTGTAAACTTTCATGTTTTACGACAAGGGACAATTGGAACATTTGTAACCTAACACGCCTGTATATTATTAATGGCTTAAAGAAAAATGGCGTTATTTTCACTTTTTTTTTTTTTTAATAGCAGAAAAATAAAAGATTTACAAAATTCAAATACGATAGTAAGACATAGTCGACTTTATTGTAAAGGAATAAATACATGTTATACATTTTACAACAATGACAAAAAGCAAATTTGATTTTGTTTTTTTCAAGATCACTGATACAAAAACATATTACATAGACCGTAAAGAGAAAAGTAGAATGAAAGACTTGAGTAAAATTACAAATAAAATGGCGGTCATTCTTTTTGTATAGCCAACATAACTTACTTATGAAACAGTGAAAATTACATTCAAGTTGGAAAACATTCGTCAAACATTCAATCATCTATTATTTGTTCGTCCCGCAAGCATTCCTCGTTTATCAAGATACGCTAATTATTAAAATAAAACCCTTTTTGACAAAATTTAATGGACTAAATGATTACAAAGGAATATTCGTATGATGTAAGTCATGATGAACACTTTCAAGACACAAGGTTTTTGAAGGAGTGTGTCTCTACAGCTGAAATAAAACAGCACTTTTCAGCTGATTGATCTCTGTAGGTTGAATGGAGAAGTTTCATTTTATATTTACATGGGATGACAACATGAAACTTTTCTCAATATCGAGCAGCGATATTTTAGAAAAATTTACCCCAACTCGATAGTAAATTATTTTATTCACGAGGACGAAAGGACATTTGAAATCTCACCTCGATTGTTTTGTGCTCGTATTTTTGTTTAAAAATTTAAATTAATATTATCACAACGAGCTTGACTTGTATAGTACGAGTAATATACAGATGGTATGGTATTAGGAGAGAGAATAGCCATCAGAATATGGACGTTTAGTACACATACGTCAGCTGTTTCCACAGATGAGGTAATGAAAAATAATCCTTTGTTTAAAAAGACCAAACTACTAACATGTATACAGTATTTCTGTCACTTTGAAAGTATCAAAAAGAGAAAAAAGCATCAAAATGTTTTTCGACATACGAGGCAAGCAAGATTCTCTTACGTTTTCAAAACTTGAATAACATTTGCAAAAATTTGCAATAACTAAGAAAAACGAATAACGAATATTATTTTTAAATTAGCACTTTTACTTATGGTAGTACTGAAAATTTTTTCGCACTTAAAATGGCAACAAAGATTTTTAAAAGTTAAAATTTAAAATAACGATAACAGTAACATAAAATTTAATAAAAACAGGTTTGACTAAATTTAAGGAAGATTACATCAAGTAATATAAAACTATGAAGGGAAGTTTTGAGATGAACTCAAAATATAAATTAAGAAAAATAATGACCATAAAACAAAAAAAACTAAATCTTATTTGATGAATCAAAACAAAACTCATAACTAAATCGAAAATTTAAATTTAAATGCAATGGTAAAATGTACTGGTGAACGTAAGAGATGGAAAGGGAATACAGGTTTGACGGTACAAGAGAAAATAAAAAACTGAAATTCAAAATTTCATTTCTCACGACTTCTTCAGACTTGAAGAAATGGAAAACAAATTCTCAATCAATTAAAAAGTAAAACCAATAGGTGTCAAAAAGTGTACTGAATGCGTATTTTCGATGAAATCCCGCCGAAACGGCTATCATGACTTGAAAAATGAAAAAAAAAAGCTATAAGATGAACTTTTCGTTGCTGTTAGTACATTATGAAAACAGAAAAAAGTTAAAACGCTTGATCGAGAAGTAACGTAATATAAGCATACTGAAAGTTTTATAAAGGGGAATTTTTTTAGTTGAGTTGAATAATATGGAGTTTTCGTCGTTTCCTCAAAAAAAGAAGACCGAAAGGGACAAAAAAAAAAAAAAGAAGAAGAAATTAAGATTTCAGGTGCAAAAAAATTCTACAGAAACCACAAAAAAATTAACATCAAATCAATTCATCAACACTGATAATAAATGCAATTCAAAAAAGGGGAAAAAACAATATAAGTTGACAAAAAAATGATAGTGATCAATTAGAATAAGAAAAAATGATAAGACCAAAATTATGAAAACAATAGGTGAATGCGCTCTGAAGTACAAAATAGTTTCATGGTCGAAACATAATTTTAACCATTTGAAATTTTCAAGTTCTACTATTAAAAGTACAAGAAAAAAATAATTATATAAACTCATGAGGATGAAAGTATTTTTGCCGAAAACTGTTTTGGAAGAAAAATGTGATATAATAAAACGGATCACGAAAAAACAAAAGTAACAAAAATAAATAATACAATTACCTACCTAATTTCAAAAATGAATAATTCGCAATTTAATTTTATGATTAACAAACAAGTGGGTGGGACAAAATACACAGCTATAGAACAATAATATTTTTAAGGAGAGGGGAAAAGAAAAGAAGTAAATCACTAAAAGAAATAGTGACACTTATTAAACTAACTTTCTTGAACACGAATTAAAAAACATTTAGTAACACAAAAAATTGAAATTTTGAAAAGTAAATGCTGTCCACTTACGAAGTACTGGTCATAGACAGATTATTTACAGTTCCTAGATAATCAAAAAAAAAAAAAAAAATGAAAATAGGTATAATGATAACCACCACAAAAGAAATACACGGGTATTCAAGAATGAAATTAAACAAAATAATATTTACCTGCCATCAAGTTTGGAGTATCGATAGGACTATCGATATTATTTGCACTTGCTGGGGTTAAATTATTCCGAGCCATGAGTTTTTGACGAACTTCGCGTATTTTCAGCTGAAGCGATGATTTATTTGGGAACAGGTGACTGTGGTCAGTCTAAATTAATAGAAAACTTGGAGTTAAAAAAGTAATAAGGGCAAGTTTATAGTGTGCTGTAAATATTAGGAGTCAAAATTATCTCAAGTTGAAAATAATGACTGCTCGACACGAACTGACAAAAAGTTTTTAAACTTAACTACTAGGCACTAAGCAAACTGCGGTAAAAATGTACAAAATTCTAACGGCATTAAGTTCTGTTAGAAAAATGATTGAAATGAAAAATTGTCTTTAAAATAATTTGTCCAAGATGACGGAAAACCGGTCATTTTTATGATTTTTAAATCAAGAAATATACCTACCATATGAATAATCAGACACTCGAATACGTGCCAAAAAAGAATTTCAAATAAATTGTAAAAATATCTCAAATACTAGATGCATAGAATGCGAATACATTTTAAAGAGAATTTAATGAATTATGAAGTAGTAAAGAACACTCTCTGAAGGTATCAAAGACAAAAATACTAACCATGAGAAAATTAGCCCGAACATAAGGCTCATAATTGGTGAAATATGGTTGCATAAAATAAACTACATTAAGGCTAACCTGAAAAACGGTAGTCGCTTGATTCGATGGGAATAATCCGTGCTCCTGAAATAGTTGCATGACCAATTGTCTCCTCTGCTCAAGGACACGACGATGACCTTTCTCGCCGCTCGAATCGCTACGACTGCCCGGCGTCCTAGGAGTGCGCGGAGATGCGTCCCAAGTTTCAAAATCCGATGGCAAAATGGTTGCTGAAAATGAAAATTCGCAGTTCAGAGGGCTAACAAATGTCGATTCAATCAAGTCTTTTAATCATACGATCCCTACCTTTGAATTGTTCCGGATTAAAATCTGGACCGAAGAAGGTGCCGCCGACTAATTTTCCCGAATTAGGAACGCTGTTTGCGGAGTCAGCGCTCGGAGTGTCTTCTTCTAAAATCGAAATTTAATTTAAAAAAATTACAGGATGTCGCATACCAAAAATACTTGATTCGAGTGACTAAATTAACATACCGGGTACACGTTGTGGAACAGGAGGTTTGTTACGCAGAGCTTGAGGTGTGTATACTTGAGGACTCGATGCAACTGACGATATGGCGCTCGGTGATTGGCACTCTTCGGGTTTAAACTGAGGTAAGGATGAGAATTTTAGTTCAAAATTCACTTGTTCAAGCACCCTAAGAACATAATACACGCATTGAGACATTCAGTGACAGGAGAATCAAGATTGTTTTCATTATAAATACAGTATTGTATGAATAAGACCTGTCCATTCCGTCTTCAATATTTTTCTTAAAAAAGCTCATTTTCTTTGCAGAAGGAGACTCTGAAACCAAAACATTTTCATCTGTATCGGTTGTTTCTTTTTTCACGGTTATCGAAGGCACCAGTTTAGGAGAAACGATGGTGGAAGTCACCGAACTGGTTGACGAGGTGTAAGATGGCGACGTAGGAATTGATGAGATTGCTGAAAAAAATTTAAAAGTCACAGTTTAAAGTGATTATAAAACTCTCAAGGGTGTATTCCCATAGAGAAGCAATACAATGCAACTTTAGGGCTTAATTTTCAATAAAAGTGATTAGAATTTATTCAACTGGCTATTTTTCAATCATTCGAGAGAAAAATACTCTTCACAAGAACGCACTTTAATCGTTCAATTAAGCACTGGCTGGTCTGAAATTCTCACAAATCGGTTCTCCAAATATGTATCCAGGGAGCTCGTTAGGCGGGATTTTGATTTTTGATTTTGTTTATGAATTATATTATGCTAGAAAAAACGTCAATATTTACAGCCCCGTAAAATTTATTTAAAGCAAAAATTGAAAATTCTATCAAACAAGCACCCAGGCGACATCTTTTGAAAGTATAATGCCGAAAATTTCAGATAAATTACTGTATGACTGAGTGACAAAATGACATTTCCGTAAATGCATTTTTAGAAATTCAAAAACAACACCCTTAAAAATGATTTGTTCAACTTACAAGCCATGGATAGGCGTCTTTGTAATGGTGCTTTGCCCAACTGAGCAGGGGTGGGCGCAAGAACGAAAGGTTTTTCTTCAGCTGTTTCCGTAACATTAGTTACAACTACGGATGTTTCCAAACTTCTAAGGTTCGGTGACTGTAACCAATAAAGAAAAAAGTTGTTTTAATGTTTTCCTTCGTATTACTATGTATACGAAATTTCTTAGTCCATTTTAATTCATATGCATCCTACTTTTCGAATTAAAAACTAAACTTTCATAAACATTAATTAAAAATAATAATAATAATTATCAATTAATAAAAAATATTTTTCAATTCTAAACTGTACTTCTGATATCGTTTTAGGTTGACAAAGAAAATTGAAAGAATAAATAACGTGCTCAATTCAAAATTTAAGAATAATTGTAGAGAAAAAGAAACTTGAAATAAGAAAAGTATAATCCATACTCCATAATGAAAATCTATCAAAAATCAATCTTAGGACCATCCAGGTGACTTTACCTGTTCATTATTCCCAGAAAGAGATTCTCTTTTGTAGTTTTGCGCCGAAGTGGAAACCTCATGAGCATTTTGATCCAATTCATTAACAGCTGATTCTTCAATACGTTTTTCTTTGAAGAAAAAAATTACATAAACCAATATTAGCAAGTATATTAATTTATTTTTAAAGGGCATGAACCAAATGAAACCTTCTGGAGTGGGCGATAGTAGATCGGATTTATTTGGTGGTAAACGGACTTTCACAAACCATGAAACAATTTATTTATACCGTAGGCATAAAATTTCTTTTGAAACAAGTCAAATGAATAAAAATACGTCAATAATATTGAATTATGGTATGATTAGATATTATTATCGGTAGATAATACTGCTCTTCAGGATGATTAGATGATAAGTATTCTTCAACACTCGTGAAAGATTACGATTTAATTTTCGAGCAATTACTAAATTATACACTCTCAGTACATTTTAATTAAACATAGGTGGCAAGACACCATACTTAATATTTCTTCTCCAGAATATTTTTTCCAGGTTTTCAGGTCCATTTTCCCAACAGGCCATTATCCCGAATTTTTCATAGTATAATTCCTACTCACCGAAACGTAAAACTGAGTGATAGTTGGACTTCGGTGCTGAGTCATTACTCATTCGATTCTCTGTTTCTTCCATTCTGCGTTTGAAAGAATAGCAAAACAATTACAATCCTCGATCATAGAAAACACTGACTGACAGAATTGGCAAGAAATTAATCTAATATGTTATGTAAATAACGAGATTTGGCGTTTAAAATCAAAGTGGCAGACATCTATTGACAAACTGTTGAGCTTCAACGAGTGGGATGAAAATATAAATTTGATACGAACGTTACAATGAAACTTTTATTGAAGTTAATATCGGTATTTAAAAAATTTTTTTATTACAACAACCATTGTTTGATGAAAGCCGAAATAAATGGAATAAGTTCGAAAGAAGTCCATAAATGAAATGTGAATATAAATCAATTTATGAGTCATTAATAATAAAAGTGAAAGAAAAAAAAACTACGTTCTGACTGATGAAATACAAAAACATGACGTAGTAGTATCCCACCAAAATATTTTTTCATCAAGTCGGATAGTGCCCACTACCCTACTACATATTAGTAGTTTGCGAAGTTGACCACTCCTTGTGAGATAGATAAAAAATTATTAAAATCAATAACTGAGGAGTTTTATAGCAAAACGCAATAAACAAATTGCGTTTATTGCATTTTGCAACAGAACTCCTTTTTATATGCTGTCTCACGAAAAAAAGGACTGATATTGACAGCGGGTAGCGAGGCGGCCCTTCTCGCTTCTGGCATACCGAAACGTCAATCAATACTATATGACGTTGGACCTTTCTTTCGTGAGACTGAGTATAGTCAAATTTTGCGCTTTTCACATTATATTAGAATTTCAATGATTCTCGGGTTGAAAACAAGAGATATGAATAAAATCAATTACTTGAAAGCAGAAGCGTTGAGCACATTATTTTTACTGACAATAACTGTTGCTGAACTATTTCCATAATTTTCCATAACATGGACGGGACTATTTCTTTGAGCGCTCAAGTTGTGTCGAACTGTAAGTTTTTCTATAAGACCATCATAGATTAAGAACTATTTAATTGACATAAATTTTAGGGTATCTATTGCTTACCAGATACTGGTATTCTAAAACTGGCTGATGCGGGCACATAAACTTGATTACCCTGAAGGGTAACATACTGTACGCTTTCAGGCATACCAGAGGAAATGGTTGGAGAGCTAACAGGTTGTTTCCCATCAATGCCATTTGGTTTCACGACTAACCCCGCGATGGTTACAGGTTCTCCCAAGTCTTTTGACTTCAGCAAGGCAAACGTCAACGGGGAAGGCTGATAGCTCAAAGACACGGGATTATGAGAAGTAGAAGCTGTTTGTAAAACCGGCGTAATTGGGATAGTCTTCATGGCGGTTACTTGAGCTTGCTGATTCTTTAGAATCAACTGTGGGGATCCGAGAATTGTACTGGCAACCACAGTGGGAGTGGTTTTCAGAGCAGACGCATTGCACGTTAAAGCAGGAGAATGACTACTGACAATAGAGTAAGCTGGGGCGATGGCTTTGATTTCTCGAATTTCTGAAATGACAAAAAAATTTTGTTATCAAGGATGAGCGGTGAATTGCAATGTATAAGAAAACTAGATGTGAAAATGTAAGCTCTACTCACCTTGGCCAACTTCACCGGAACTCGTCTTAATTAGTACATTGGATGGAATGGTCAATGGTTTGGCAACCAGTCGAATGGAATGAACCGAGGTTGGTTGCGACACGGTGGTACTCAATATTTCCGAATTTTGAATAGACCAATGCTGATTTGGGTGAAGTATTTCAGCAGCAACGTTACTACTGCTACATCTTGAAACATTTGGATCCAACTTGACAGGAGAATTAAGGCTTACTGGAGAACCAATCCAGTTATTTTCGTTTGTTCCTTTCCACATTTCATGCGGGCTTTGATTTTCAGCCGAAACGTTATTCTTCAAAATCTGGAAGACGAAAATGGTCAAATAAAAGACAAATTCGCGTTCGAGGTCTATACAAATTCGGCGAATGTTTACCTTAGGTGAAACTGGATGAAAAGCTGAAGCTTCAGCTCGACTAACAGCGGGAGAATATGAATAGGCAAAAACGGTATTGTGAGCCGGCTCCTCTTTAGTCGAATATACAATTTCAGAATCATGTTTGATTGCTGGTTTGCAATCGTTATTCCTTAAAAAATGAACACCAGATCAGTTAGTAATATAAAATTTAGGATACGAGTAGTTTAGTACCTACTACAATAAATATACATAATACAAGTACAATCATTCTCACCGATTCATTGTAAAATTTTTGGATTTTAATGGATCAATCATGTTATTTTCACGAGGACTATACTGTTGCTGTAAGAAAACTCGATTCTTTACTGAAGATTCAACATCACTATGAGATTCTGTATCAGAATCGGTGACTTTTTCCTTGCATTTCAAATCAATCTGAGCATTATTGTCCATAGATATGAGCTTGAAAGTTATTTATACATTAACAAACATAAATGCCGAAAAAATTAAGATAAAATAAAATAAAATTACCATATTCTGATCATCGTCGGAATTGTCGAAATGTTTCTCTGAGCTTACATTTTCAGTTTTTATTTCATTCTCCGTTTTGGTCTGAAGAGAAGAAAAATTAGATAAGATATACGAAAGCGTTACACAAAATAGACATAACCTTAAAAATTACTAACAGACTCGGACTGAGCAGGTCCTCCTTCATCTTGCATTTCTATGGTAACTTCTAAATACTGATCACTAGAATCTTGATGGTTGGTTTCACCAATTCCGCCTTGAGTCTCTTCTGCAATGCCCTTCATTTTCGAAGATCCAGTAGAAGACTTACGCCGGTCTTTATTGCACCATTTCCATTCTGGATGAGCTTTGAAATGAGCCTCTTTAACCTTTAAATAATACAATTTTTTTTCAACAAAATTTAATACAATTTTAATTGAACAAAATCAAAAAATTTATTATTGAGGAGAACAAACGGCAAAGAGTAGTATTCAATGTTGTAATATTGAAAAAATTTTTACTAACATTCAAAATATACTCAGAGACAGTGAGTACCGCTTTTTAAATACAGTAATAGGTCAATAAATTTCGAAGTTTTGGAACTATGACGATTAAAAAGTTGAAATAAATGATCATTCAAGTTTCATAAAAATCTCCATTAAAATACAAGTTATCATTTTCCCAAGAATATAATTCAACTGAACATTCTGAGCACTCTTAACCAATAATATCAAATTAAATTTAGTCAATAGAATGAAATGAATAAAATGGTTCAAAAATCCAGAATCAATCAACATTTTTTTACAAAAATAACAATGAACTTTTAAGCTTTCTGCAATTTTTTTTTTCAATTTCTAACACCAATATTTGATGATCTCAAATTCCATTCTGCTAATTTAAAATTTCGGTTCTTTAAAAATGACTATATTTTTCGTAAGTCTTTCGAACTACCAAATGGGGCATTTTCGAAACACCTATCTCCCTCTAACAGAATTTTGTAAGTAATCGAGTATGAATAATAAGGCTCTAAAATCTGGTAAAATGATACTAGAAAAAAGCAAAATTCGAAAAATTAAGAAAAAAATACCATCCCCATTGTATTTTGTATTACTCGATTTCAGTTAAAAATGAAAAAAAATACCTCAGATGCTAATTCGTGGTATTTTTGCTTTTCATCGTGACCAAGTGCATACCACCATTCACCCAAAATTTTGCTAACAGTTCGATTATCCTGATTTGGATGGGTCTTGTGTACGAGCGCTCGATGTCGTTTACTAAATATCATGAAAGCGTTCATTGGCCTTCGTATACGGTCTCGAACCTTAAATCATAACAAATAGTATTGAATAAAGTCAGAAGATTCACAGTACAATAAATAACATTTACAAACCTTATTCAACGGACTCTGTGGTTCTTTGTTATTCTGCATATTTTGTAAGGCACTTAAAGATTGGGTCCTTCTCTTCCCAGAAGCTCCTGAATTGTTATTAGCATTATTGCTGTTGTTATTCGTATCGCTGACTATATCATCAGGAATATCTTCTTGATCAGTAGGGTCAGGTTCAAAAACATCATCGTCCTCATCAGCCGTGTTAATATAGTCTTCTAGTGGCGGAGAAAGAGCCGGTGGAGCTGATAGTGGTGGTGTAGGCGGTGGGGTGGAGCTGTTCTTCAACATTGGAATCAACGTATCCCAAGAGTAAACTGGAAATTGACTAATTCCTGTAGCACCTAAAATTTATTTCAAAATAATAAATCTGCAAACTTTAAAAGAAAAATCAAAAACGACAGGTCAACATACTGGCATTGTTGGGAACATCTTTTGGAGGATCTCTTTTCACATCAGGAGCGGGCAGAACGGGTAATAATTCAGTCGGTTGAACGATAATTTGCCGAATGACTGGATTACGAGAATTATTAGAGACTGCACCAGTCTCGATGACGGTTGCATTACTCATTATTGATGCATTTCTTGAATTCAAATCTGAAGTATACTGAATACTTTGACTCGCAGAAATATTTTCAGGTTTATCTTTATGGACCTTTAATTAGAGATATTATGTATAGTTAATCAATAGAAACGACAGAAAAACCCCAATTAAGTATTTGAAACTGATTGGGTTACCTGAAGCACAGAAGCAGGAATACCATTGCTAACCATGACTGAATGTTGAAAATGTATTTGACTAGCTTGAGACGAATTCAACGGCGCAGGCGGCTGAGTACGATATTGCTGCGGCTGTGTAGTCAAATCTCGTTTAATAACGCTTTCGTTGGACTTGCGTAAAATCACACTAGCATTTTGATCAATCTGAAAAATCAAATCAACAGAGACTTAATAAAAAATTGACCATAACAATGGTTGAATGTGATGCAAATTATTCCTTTAACAAAGATTACCTCGCTTGATGTTAAAGCTCTTTCCAGTATATTGCTGCTGCCTCGAGAAACGGGCAGTAAGATTGACTGTTTCGTGGTTTCGAATTTACTCGGCGAAGCCATGTACATCGGAATACTCTGCATAGACAGAGTTCCCACTTTCTGGGGAGACATTCGAATGACACTAGCCGGAGATTGGGGTGCGGTGGTTGTAACGTTATTGGTAGACGCGTCACCAGCTCGAGCTTGGGGCCTAAAATAGAAAAAATTGATATTTATTTTGAGAATCTGCTGCTCCTTAGGTAGCTGAACTTATTTGTCCAATTTTGTGGTGCCCAATTTTCGATATTCAACCAATTACGCCCACATAATTACTGCACACCATTATTTTGAGTAAATCATTATTATATACATATCTCATATCTCCTCTATTCCATTTAAAAATCCTTTCCCATTCATTTTTTCGTTAAGCAAAAAAAAAACTATATAATCTGCAAAAAAAAATATCTGAATGAATGTAATTTTGATCACGACAAAAAAAGTTTAAACTACTTACTTAATAAGAGGTTTAGGAGTGATTTGAACAACTGAAGAAGAATCGTTAATAGTTGGCGAATTCTGATTTCCCTTAATTGGTAAAAACGTGTATTGCGTGTTTCCAACATGCTGAACCACAGTGAGTGGCGACTGTAAACTCGCATTTCCGGGCGAATAGGCGGGCGCACGAGGAGAATTATAGTTAGGGGTACCACAACCCGAACTACCCAAAGATACTACAAAAATAAATAATAATAATAATAAGTATAATTCGAATAAATAAATACAGAATTATCAATTTGATGATTAAGTCGTGCTCAATTAATAGAATTTTTGACCAACCTAACATATTTGCAGCTTCCGTTTCATCGGAGTCAAATCTGCCAGCCAATCTACTTCTTTCGTTACTGTTTGGAGACGTTTCTGAATCCAAAGACGTCTCTTCGCTGGTATCAAGAACACTGCGATTATTTTTTCGATGCCTAAATAGAGAAAATTGTTTAAAATTTAATGTAAACGATGAGCGGTAGAATTTTTTCAGTTAGAAGAATATACCGAACGAACAGGGATGGTACTGTTGTAGCCGGTCTCGACATATCGTCTTTCAAATTCAGATGACGCGAACAATAGCCTCGACGTTGGGATTCTTTCGAGCATCCTTCTTTCGAACATAATCGTCTCCACTGTTTACCATTAAATTTCTTACGAACACCACTAGGAGTAGTAACTACATCGCCCTTGTTATACTTATGAGGCGTTGTATTATGAGATCCACTGAAATTGGGCGTGGGCGAATAAATCAATTAATTAATAAATAATAGTGAAAATTAAAAAAACAACTATTATTTATTGAATTAAAAATTACAAATTAAATAATTACTACCTACATGAGATATTCAAATAAAAGGAATAATATTCAGGTTTTTTATTATTTTATTTATTCAATTCATTCCTTAAAATCATCATGGATTTTTCGATAAATATTGTTAAATGTTAATATTATGTCGGAGAATAAGTCTTGCGAAAATAAAAATGAACGAATGAAAGACATTTTCTGCTTTTTTATTTATTTCGAAGGTAAAATTAGGTGTTTATGCGAAAAGTTAATGATTTTATCAGTACCAATACGACGTAACACATCTAGAGTATCCTACTTAGCTTACCACAAGTGGAAAATATATTTTAGTCAATCTTACCTTGGAGTAGCTGGAGTCGAGCGTGGCGTATAATCCATTATACTAGACGTACTGCCTCGACTCTGAACACTACTTCTTTTGCTACTACTGGCCGAACATTTACCGTAATCTGAAATTAAATGCATAAATTAATTATAAAATAAAAGTCTTGATTAGTTACACCAATGAAACCAAAGGTACCACTGAATTGAGAATAAAATAAAATTCACAAGAAAAAAAAGTTCCTAGTTAAGACAATCTAAGCCTTCTACAGAAAATTCTAGGTATACTTGGCGTAATTTAATCGGAAAATCTCTTCTTACGAGTTACTCCGGACAAAATGTCAATCGAATAAAAGTTCTACAAAGTTAGAATTTTACGCATCAACTAACTGGCAATAATTTAATTTATCATCGTCAATCCATTTCAGTGAGAAAAAATACTATCAGTTTTAGCAGTTTAAATGACGGATCGTTCAGATTACTCATAGCAAACAATTATTTTTTGATAAAATATACTAACCAGTTTCCATGGACGAGAACAAAATATTCTCCTTGCGCAGATCGTCGTCACTTTCGCAATATTCATCAAATCTTCTACATCGTTCGTCAATAACAACACCACTCGTGGCAGCTCCCGCATTAGCAGCCACGGGTGTAACACGAAGGGGCGAAGTAGCAGCACTTCGACAGAAACTCTTAGACGTCGGATCTGGCTGATTCGACGCCGTTTGCTGGTAAGCGTTAGAGTTGACTACAGACAGCATATTACTGGACCTACTCGAATTACTCGGAATATTCCCGTATGGTAACAATGGCGGCGGTAAATCGTGTTCGTAATCGTTTTCCAGTTCGTCGGACCACGGTGGCTGCAGCAAACGTATGTCAGCTCTTTTCACGATAAACTCCTTATGTTCAGGCACCGATAGCCGGACGACGAACTGCACCGGCGACGTTAATATTTTATGAACGATGCCTTCAACGAATATTCTAGCCTGCTTATCATCAGCCGAGTTGCTTGTCCGAACACACACTCTGGCCCCATCACCCACCTGCAGTAACGTTGGACTGGCGTCACTAATGATATCGAAACGGCCGCTTTGCAACACATCCAAAAACAAAATCAGCTCCTCTCCGTTACTGTCGAACTCGACCCATACGTTACCATTCGTGGAATCAGCTCTACGAATGATGCCCGGTATATAGACGCCGTTTCGCTTGGCCAGCACGCGATGATCTATCCACTCGTGCAAAGCGATGTTCATCTTTCCGCAAGTTTCATTGCGTTCCTGCGCAACGCTCACACTTACCGATGGCACTGAGAAGTTAGCGTTGGGTTTGTAGTACTCCTTATTTCGTTCAAATGAGAAAACTGGCGACAATTCTCTCTTTTGGGGAGTGAGTTTTGGCGAACAGTCACCATTGTTGGCAGCCGTATAGGTTCCACGACCATTGGAGCTATCACAGGCCTCCGTACTGTTTGAACTACCAGCAGAATTGCTGACACGTGAATAGTCGACGGCAATCGACTGAGGCGGCGTAATATTCGGAGCGGTACAGAGAGTGGCAGGCGCCGGTTCGATGCTTTCTCGTTTCCCATAGTCTGTTTCCTCGAGTGCTGATACAACGTACTTTCGCTTTTTCGGCAGTATTCTAACCGAAGACAAAGAAGACTCTTCGAGCATGTTGCTGGCCTTCATGATAAAACACTGCCCGAAAGACGAGATCACTTCACGAAATTTCTGAGTAAATGCATTTTTCGGTAGGTATTCCTGGTATTCAAGAACTGAATAAATGTAAATGTATTGAAATTATGTAAAATCTACGATTGGCACGAGTATCACATTAATTTCTCGTAAACTTGACAACTAAGGGAACTATTTCCGAGTTAAAGAATTCCAATTAAATATTTAAGACCTGGAAAAGAAAGAAAGAAAGAAAAATAGTATTTAGATTCAAAAAATAATTGCTACAGAAATTATAAAATTAATATTATTAGAATTAAGCTAACGGTACTCAAAACTCAAAAACTGAAAAAAGTTTCCATTCGAAATTTAAATTTTAGAAACAATTTTGTTGCACGCAAGCTCACTGATATACATATAATATTTTTATATTTCCCTATTAAATGACAGAATCAAGAAAAATTTTACAACAAAATTTTCAGACTCTCTTACAAACATAATTGGATTTTTAAAATATCAACTCGGATCAAATAAAAATTGTAAAAACAGTTGAACAATGATGGCAAATCTTCCATTCTAGAATGGACGAACAAGCTGCCGCATTCTCAAGATCAATTTAGACATAAATACAGTAGGTACTAAATATTTACAACCCCGCATCGCTCAATCCAGCTATTAGCAATTTAAAATTTTTCAATAATACGTTATTACAAACAATAAGTAAAATCATCAATAGAATCTGAAATTTATAACGTTCATTTTCATAATCAATTGTTATACATCAAATAAACTGAGGATAATAAATATTGAAGTTATTTGTACAAGAAAATACATCTCAAAGCAGAGAGAAGTGAAGAGTTGCAGCAAACCAGTTAGAACACAATTACAAGCTGGTTTCTCAGGTGATTAACACTGATTTCATTAGTGACATCAATTTTTGCGTTAAAGTTAATATAAAGTTAAAAAAAGCAAAACAGCAACTAAAAGTTTACCTATTTTTTTCATAGATGAAACAGCTGCAGTAAAAAATTGATCGAATCGGCATAATTCAAATTTACTGAAGATAGACTACAAAATATTGATGTACGGTTCCATGAACCTGCAAATGAAACATTTTTCAAAATCAAATTCCAAAGACAACTCTATCCATCATAGTCTCTGTACTTTTCTATAAGATTGCAAAACAACTAATTGTGGAGGGAACAGATGTTTATACTTCTGTTAGTCTATTAGTGACAAAAATCGTAACTAACACCGCATTATTTGCTTTCAAAATTCAAAATTCGGTAAAAATTACAATAATTTGAAAATAGTAACGTACGGTAACACATAAAAATATAAACTAGGTAACAGTATTAATCTCACACAGTTTCAAATCAGAACTAGAAAATGTTGAAATAAATTACTTATTGAAATAATAGGTAATTATCATACCGTGTGAAAGAAGTTGTAGTCCATGGCTTGACAAGTTCAATACTGAGCTACAAAGAGAAAACAAATTTTCTTAATCATTTCGAAAAACAATTATGTCCATTGAAGGGAGAGAAGACGAATATTTAATGATTATGTTTAATAAATCAGTATAAATTCTCGTAAAGATCAAATTATATCAACTACGTCTCATTCATTTTCATTTCATTTACACAACGCTCACTTCTGTAACAATATTTTTGTTGGTGTACAAAGATTGATGAGAGTGGATTAGGGTAAATGAATTAAAAAACACGAAATTATCATTGATAAGCGAAGATCTACATTGAGTCCGAGTGTATTCACTCTTATTCAGAATAATTTTAAAAGTTTGATAAGATTTATTAGGAATATAATATAAAAGTTTAGCTCGAGAGCTCCTCAATGATTACAGTTTTATTCAATTAGTTTATTACTTCTGTGATACTCACCAAAGAATCAATGCAGGAAGTGTGAAATGTAGCAGCTCATACTGTTGTTTCTACAACAATAAGAATAAATAGTAGCTGCTGCAGTTGCCACTGAATTCGTTCACGTTGACTTGATTTTCATTAGTTGAAACTGAATTATATTTTCGCACTTTCAATTTAGAAAGTGAAAACTATTTGCGATTAATATTACCAGACAAATGAAACGTATACTTTTGATAACATGCTACAAATTCACGCAAACAAAAGTTTATTCTCTTCTTCTTTTTTGGTGGAGCTTTTCTATTGAGAATTGAGATGAGATGAGAAATGAGATGAGAAAAAAAATAGAAAAAATTAAAGTACTTCTCTCTCTCAATTTCTTCGTCACTCCTCTTTCGAGATCAGTGAAAAATCAATAATACCAATCTTTATCCTTCAAACCGAAGAATTCTCCGTCAACACTCCCAGAAAAGAATTTTACGTTTTTTTCAAAGGTGAAACTGATGAAATCTGATTATCGTCGTGCCAGCTTTGCCACTTGCCAGCCCATTGCCAGCCAAAGTGGCCAAAGACCAATGCTGGACCAATGAATCATTTTTGATTTACCATAAACCAAGTTCATTCATAATCATAAATCCATTTTTATTCGTAGTGCTCTGGTATTCGTGAACGAAGTTTAGTTCATTAGTTATGATGTTTGTGATTGTGCATGTACGCGTTAAGAAGTTATAAAATTCTCCATTAATCAACCCGGCTTCTGGCTGAAGTCTACGTCTTCATTCATCAAAAAAGGTCTTCAGCCATTCGCTTTTGATGTTCGTCGATTATAATATCTGTTGAGAATTTGAACCCTCGTAATCGTAAGCAGCTTGAATGATGGAGTCTGAAGTTAAAAATGAGAATATTTTGGAGACTGAATTCCGATTAATGGAGAGTAATGGCCTTTGGACCGCAACTTATCTAGTACGTATTATCTAATTCTAATGTTCACTTCTGTTTGATTTGATAATGTAGCTTACGTCGTGTCGTAGTATTCTTTTTGCAAATTCCACATTTTTTTATGCCACACATTTCGTTTGACAGAAATTGGTGTTTTTCTGACATAACACATGAGCGTTTATTGTGGGTGTGATTCCATTTGTCTTTCGGTATTCCTAAGAAAGTATGTTTTTATACATTCGCTGTCAAGTTCCAAATCATTTATCCACCTCCTGAAAGCTATAAAATATATTTTTTAAATGTTCATTTGTGCTTAGTTTGGTCTCTATTAGAAGAATGTAATTTAAATAAAATTTTGGTTATAGCAAATCAGACAAGAATCGATGAAAAAAGATCACTCATTGGACGAGGCGAAGAAAACTGACAATAAATTACTGAACAGATACCGAGATGTTAATCCGTATGATCATAGTAGAGTTATCTTATCTAAACCAGGATATAGCTACATTAATGCCAGTTACATACCTGTAAGTTATCCAACAGTTGTTCACGATCCGGTATACCTAAGGTGTAAAACACACATTGAGAACAAGCATCACTCTTTATTGCATTTGTTCTTTTCTTCTTTCTTATTCTTAGTTTAAATTTTCTTATTATTTGTTCTTCTACTTCAGCACTAAACCGGCAAAATAACTGTTCACTTCTCGTATGTAATGATAATACTGTAATTGAGAATGTCTAGTGAAAGCGTCTCTAGCTGATGAATATTTCGAAACCAATGAATCAGTTCTTACTAGCGCCAGCTAATCAAATTCAAACTTTTCATGACCACCGATTCACAGCTTCATCAGTTCTATCGATACTAAAAGTAAAATATTCGGAGTTTGAAAAGTTGTCATAAACTTTCTTTTTTTATCAGAAAAAATAGAAAAATTCTTGCTCGCTCTTATGCTTGATGTCTTGTGAGAAAGTGTATTATCCTTACTTCAAAGGATATTACGCATAACCAAGCAGAAGTAAATTTAAGCCTGTCTCTGTGAAAAATGGTTGTGTTGTGAATCCGTCAGTGGAGCTGATTTCTTGGAAATGAAAGCCAGTTCTATTCAGACCTATTGATACGAATCGGACGAAGTAACTCGAATAGTCAATAGCAGGTACAGAAGTGAATTATCCGCATTAAATGAGAAATACATCCAAAATCCATTCAACGGTTCCGTTTTCAAAATTGTTGTGTCCATGAAAGTCTCATTGTCAGTCAATATCTAACACATTAAATGTACTTTCTTTTAAAAGTTGTTTTCACTTTAGGTGTATTCGACGATAACGTTAACTGTTTAAGATTTTTAGCCACTTCTCATGACTGATACTTTCTTTTCTCAAGGTTGAGGAAGCTCGCCGCAAATATATTCTGACTCAAGGACCACTTTCGAATACTATTCGTCATTTTTGGCTCATGATATGGGAAGAGAATAGTAAAGCAATTATTATGCTGAATAAGTTGATTGAAAAAAATCAGGTAATTTTTTTAGCTATCTCCAAACTTGATTCTTCAAGTATTTATTTATGATTTTTGTTGCCTGTTTTCATTTACAGAGCAAATGCAGTCAATACTGGCCAGCGTCAACTTCGGAAGAAGCAGCTTTAGAGTTACCGGAGGTGGATCTTCGTGTGGAATTGTTGCGTGAAATCATATTCTCTCATTATATTTTGCGTAAAATAAGGCGAGTTTCTCAGGCCCAGACATATTATTATGTCAAAATGATAGACAGAATAATTTTATAATTATGATTTTTGATCCGACAGACTGACCAATACATCCTCAGATGAATCACGCGAAATAATCCAATTTCATTACACAACTTGGCCAGATTTCGGTGTGCCGCAGAGTCCACTAGCTTTTCTAAAGTTTCTGCGAGATATTCGCCAATGTGGTGCGTTTGGCTTCGAATATGGGCCGCCAATTGTACATTGCTCCGCTGGTATCGGGCGATCTGGTACTTTTTGCCTCGTTGATTCCTGTCTTGTTTTGGTAATTATTGAAGCGAGTTAATTAGCTCCATTAACTTTCACGATTAACTCGTGTTTATCGTTATTTTACAGATGGAAGAAAAAGGAGTCGAAAATGTAAATGTAAAAAACGTGCTACTGGAAATGCGCAATTATCGAATGGGTTTAATACAAACGCCAGAGCAGTTGAGATTTTCGTACATTGCCATCATTCAAGGATTGAAAGTCGACTGGAACGCTGAAGATGATGTAAGTTTTATTGCTCGTTATGTTCAGGTATATAGTTAAGTGAAATTTTGTCACTAGTTCTTTGGAGGGAATTATTCGTTATTTCCAAAGATATAATAGATGGTCTGTGGAAATGTATTTATTACTCGTACGATTTCAGTACTATGTTTTGGGAGTTTATTTTAAGGGTATGTTTGAATTTTTTACTACGGCAATTGTATCTTTTTAGTAGAGATTTTCCAAGAGTTTAGTCGGTAACCTACCTACTTGAAGGTTATACATGTAGAATATTTTAAATTGAGGAATAAAGAAAAAACCTGTTAGAAAGATTGAAAAAACAGTCTAAATAGTAACGATTCTTCGTTTTTTTTACTAACTTTTAAGCATCTGAAAAAATTAATGAGAATTTGTTTTGACTTGCTCATTTTTCTCCCCTATTTTAGTGTGAAACTATGTGACAATTCATTACTTATCGAAATGTTGAGAAAATCGAAAACGTACTTGAGTCGCAGTTTTTTTTTTTTTAATGCTAGAAATCACCAATTCATTTTTGCGAATAACGAATGTGTCGTTTGATATGTATTCAGGATGGTCTACCTCAGGACGACATTTCTTGTTTGACCAATGACGAAGGTGCCCCAAAAAATGTTGCGACTGTAAGCAGCGACAGTGAAGACGAGCCGCCACCATTACCACCGCCCAGATCGTTCATTGAAAAACCTTTACCCGTATTGCCCAACGATTCTCCTAGCGATTCCGAAACAGAAGAAGAATCCGCAAGCTGTGATAGCGATGTTGATACCGCTGAGACTAGATTAATCGAAGATGCCAGCAGTGAAGAAGCTGTTACTGTGGACGATGGAGACCTGACCTCGAATGAACCTGTGTTAGCTAAGTAAGTGTATTTTGGTATCCGACTTGTGTCCGGGAACTAGTTTTGGAACTAAAGGTTTGGATTCCAAAATGTGTTTTGTGTAGAAATGGAACTTGGAGTTTCTTATATCTTCTGATGGCGTTATTAATTAATTTTCTAAAGAGTGTTCGGGAAGTCTCTCGTGACTAGAGTTCGGAAGCTAGCCAAAAGCTGAAAGCTAAAAGCCAAAAGCCATTGATTTTTGAAGGAAAAACTGGAAAGCCAAAAGCTTGAAGCTTTATAGAAATAGCCAAAAGCTGAAAGCAAAAGCCGTATGTTTTATGGCTTTGATATGGCTTTTTAGTTTTGATGAATGGAATAATAATTTTCACCTAATTTTCGAATTCAGCAAAAAATTTCCTATGAAAAAATATATTATTGTGAAAAGCCGAAAGCCAAAAGCTAAAAGCCGTAAGCCATTCAATTTTAGTCAAAAAAAGCGAAAGCCAAAAGCCAAAATTTCTATTTAAAAACCCAAAAGCTGAAAGCAAAAGTTTTATTTTCAAGGTCAGAAGTTAAAAGCTAAAGCCATATCTTACGGCTTCCGAACTCTGGTCATGACTTTTTTTTTTTTTTTTTTTTTTGACAGGAAGAATTAGTCATATTATGTTTGTTGTACTCCGTTATATTTACTGTTCCTATCGTTATTGTACCTATGATTTATTCCAAACGCCATAAACGTAAATCCATCGAGTTCTTGAAATCACTTGCTTTTTACAATCCGTATTTTCTCTAATTTTTTGAAACAAAATGCAAAGAGTCAAGTTTTATAACGACTTGAAGATTGATCTTTTCCAATTTCAGTTTTCTTTGTTATTGAAGAATACGAGTATAATATATTATTTTTGGTTGGTAGGGCATGGTAATGGCATTTATATACTGCAGTAGTATTAATAAGTGTACCTATTCCTTCGTCAGTAGTGTCTAGTGTGAACTATTCAATTTAATTTTGAAAATTCTGTGTATTAACATGTACGTACGTATTTTTAGCGTTCCGGAATCTAGAAAGCGTAAACGCTCCGATAGCCAAGAAGAATCAAAAAGCATATCGGACAAAGTGCAAGAAATGAAGAAAAAACAGATGCAAGCGGAGAAATGGAAAAAAATAAGGTCTATATTCATTAATCTGAGTTCAGGCATTAGCTTTGTAGCTGTGTTCGGTGCTGCCTTAGCTTATATTTGGTACCGCAGAACAGCCTAGTGTATTGTCCTAACTCTCTAATCAATTTCTTCTCCTTTTTTAATCGAATTTTCACTTGATTTTTAACTACTGTGTTTTACTCCAAGTTATTTTTGTGATTAAGAAGTGAAAAATGAGGTACAACTTGAATTTTGCGAATTTTTTTAATAGATAATTTTTTAGGAAATAAGACAATTTAATTTATTATTTTTTTCTACCTACGGAATTTTATTTGAATGCGTTGAAATGTCTTTTCGGGTTTTATAGCGCATTGCGAATTTCAGTTAACGCGTATTTTCTGTTTTTCATTTTACGATAATGTTTTTTTTTCTTCCCCCTCGTATCTACAATATTATTCTTTTTACTCGATGCTTACTAAAATGAGTAACTAGGAGTTTCTAATGTTTTGAATGAATATACTTTCGCATTATTTCGTTTCTCATATACGTGTTGGCAAATCGTTTAGTCTTGATACGATGAAAAATTGAGCAACCGATACTGGTGTTGTTTGGTTAGCAATTTTTGCTAAGTTCCTCGTAATTTGTTGAAATATCCCAAATTTTCACAATTTTAGGAGAGTTTTAAAAAAAAATTAATTGAGAGATTTTCATGGTCAATCGGGTAGCGTCAATGTTTATGGTTTAGATTTTGTGAAATTTCTTCTTTTCCCACGTGGATTTTTATCACATTTTCTTCTATTCACGTGGTTCTTGTGCTTCCATTGTACCTTTCATTACGTTAGTTGCTGGTTCTTGATCCGAGTACTTCTTATGAATACTATTAGAATCAAGCGAAAATATATTCATGCGTTGTGTAAAGTCCTCGTCTGCCTCACTCACTATGATTTATGATAAATTCTTTCTTTTTTTTTTTTTGCCCGAAAACTATTGGGAAGGCCTATGGCTGTGGCGCACTAGTGTGTTATAAGTTGTTTCACTCCTTGAAAATTCGAACTTCGAAGTCAACTTCGATGTCAACACTTTTGCTCATTATAGGGGCGCACGATCGCACCATTGATACTGCTGTTTTCTGGTTGGCTGAATTTTTCACGTGTAAAAAATTCAACCCATCTGTAAAGAGCAGTATCAATGATGCGATCGTGTGCCAGTATAGTGAGCAAAAGTGTTGATTTTATTTTCGACCGCAAAAATTTGTTCGGCGTTTAGCGGGAAAGAAATAACTTATTTATGATTTACTTTATCAAAGTGGGGTCACTCACAGGATATCACAAAAATTATCATGTTGTCTTATGGAGTAATGATCGGCTGATTTACAGAGGACCCCATTTGTTTTGTTGTATGAAAATCTACCAGATGTCGCAGCCACTTCGTCAGAACTTCCCAATAGTACCTCAATTTGTAGGCTTTAAAAATTTCGTTTATTCACAATTTCACTGAATAATCTTTCAATATTGTTTTTGTTCATCGGTTGATATGCTCAGGAAAAACAATCACTTGTCTTCTACTGATTTTTATTGAAGTAATTTCATGCCTTTGACGGTTAAAGTCTAGAAGAGCCAAGTAATTTTATCCTTTCTTTTTTCCTTAATGTGACACGGCTTAAAGAGAGAACTGAATGACGATAAATGCGTTAGATACTTTTTCACGTATTAATCATCAACTGGGGTTTTTTCTTTCTTTCTTTCTTTTTTTTTTTTTTTGTTGCAAATTCAGGTATAAAATAGAGGGAAAACTACCTCGGACCTTCAACCATTTTCTTCCTAATTTTGATAACGGATTTCTTGTTTATTGCAAAAAAAAACCCTCAGTTCTCAACGTAGATGCTGATACACTTGTTAGTGTGATTATATTTTGATACATTATTAGATGTCCAATGACGATAAGAATAATGCATTTATGATTTCGGTTTTAAGGTGACAAATTTAGAAGAGGAAATAGAAGAAAACTTGATAAGCATCTCTATTCTTACTAAAAATTAGTCGAGTCTCTTGTGATATTCATGTTACTACGTATACTGAAAATGAGAGCGAGTTCTTAATCCTCTTCAACTCGTGCCTTCATTTTTATCATGTTTTTTTATATTCTTTGATATCAACTTTCACTTTTTGGACGGTATATAAGAATAATATTGATACATAATTATTAGATGTAAAAACAATGAGTAGTCTGTGGGAATTTGGGTTGTACTTTGAAATTTCTCATAATTTTGGATGCAATATGTCCTTATGATTACTGTTGATCAATGTCGGGAGGAATTTCAGTTATAGCTTCTTCTCGCTAGTATATTGACACTCTTGATTCAATATTGTGTTGTATTGCTCAGTGTTGCTTCGGCTGCAAAAACTTTTCTGTGTTGAATCTTGTTTTATTTCTCTTTTTATTAAGACGTGTATATTAATGTAACACCCTCTCTTCTCTTCCTGTGAAACGTTACTTTCTTAAAACCTGGCTCCTTCAGATTTTCTACCCTGTCAATAATTATGAGCATGGGATTTTTTTTTTTTTTCTTTTTACTCCCTTTCGGACGTAAAGTTACCGCAATGTCAGAAGAAATTTACTTTTTTTTCCAACATTTCTCAACGACTGTAGTTTTTTTATTTTGTGATAGCCATTACATCAGTAATTGAAAAGATGAATCCCAAATGATCTCATTTTCCGCATTTCCGTTTGAAATTTCGTTTTATTAGCTTTTTCGCTTTCAATCATATTATTTAGTTCTTTCGTGAAAAAAGAAGTGCTACGTTGAAAATTGAAGTACCAAATTTTTTTCTTAATGCATGAATTTGCATACCCGAAATAACGTTGACCTTACCCCTGGATATTATAACGTGCCTTCTTGCACGTGTAAGATAAAATTAATTGAAGATATCTTGTGGGTGTTTATGTGCGGTAGATGAAACACCCAACTTTGAAAATGTTTATTTTATAGCTATATCTACTTTTATAGTTTGTACGTTGCAGAAATAAATCTTCTAACGTCATTAATTCGTATGTACATTTTTTATTTTATTGTCCGGAGCATAAATGATAGATGGGCAAATTTTTATCTAAGACTATGCCATTCTACTTATTTTACGTTTATCTTCAAAATTTGTCATTTTTTTCTGACAGACGTACACCCAAGAAAGAGAGTGAAAGAAGATGATCGCTGAAAAATAAAGAAACACCTTGGCAGCTATCTTTCAGGGTATCAAATTAAATCTGAGAATTAATTCTACTTCTTTGGCGACTTTTATTTTGAGTATCTCAAGAAATACTCCGTAAGTTAGATATTTTTATTGTACCAAAATATATGAGCTTTTTCGTTTATCGAATGGTATCCACTATATGAGTGACATAATTTTAATTGTAGTAAAATGTACATCAAAATAATTAAAGGAACTTTTAGCTTGTGATACATTTTATTTAAAAATCCTTTCGTTGCATTAAATGTGAAGAATGTGGTTTCAAGATTTTTAAAACTTAATCAAGTTTTTAATTTTTTTAAAAGTGTTTTATCTGCTTTCGATCAACATGTAAATAAGAAAGAAGGTAATTTGCGAGATGAAAGTTAGAGTTTATCTTATTTTCCATTTTTATTTGAAAAATGAGTGAATCAAAAGCCTATCGAACTTTATTGGAAAGGAGAGTGAACATAACAAAAATGCCGACTCACCACCGAAGCAGGGTGGCCAGGTCAAAAATTCAAAAAAAAAAAAATGGATCACCAATACCAAGGTAACCAATACAACATGCCATTTAGGCAACGGGGAAAAACGCCGACTCGATTTAATATCGAATTCGATCGGCCGAATACAGCGGTACCAACCACCACCTTTTTGGATTATTGAAATTCTCTTTCACCGTTGGTTTTTTTTTTCGTCAATTTCGGCGGAACGGAGTAAAACGTGAAGGGCAAGAAGGAATAGTGGCGTAGCGTGAGGGTTGAGATGTGACGATTGGAGACTCATATAGGAGTGCTACAATCGTTTCAAGGTTGTAAATTTCTTGGAGGTTTGAAATGTAGTTTACCATGTAGTGTACCATGTAGTTTACGAATATTTTAATATAAATATTTTTTTTTTCAGTGTTTCTTATGGTCTTTTTTTTTGTGTTTTCTTTTCAATTCACAGGGCCCAATTCACGATGAATGTAAAATTGATATTTTCTGAATTAATTATTAAAAATTCTTTTGCTAATACTTTCGATAGCTTACTGGATTCTTTTACGTGGGGGAAAAAATGTTATACGTTTTGAAAATATTATTTTGAAGTTGGAATAAAAATTTTATAATCATGTATTACAAATCAAAAGAATCTATTTGATAGGATTATATTAAGGCAAATGATTATCAGTGTTTTTTCCAATTTAATTTCTTTATTTTGATATTGAACAATTTTTCCAGCAAACTTGAAAACCGTAAAATTCTAATTTATTGATCAAATTATGGCCACCATTCGTAGAACTCAAATCACAAAAATAATTCAGACTGTGACCAAAGAAAAATAATAATATTGAGAGAAAAAATTGAAGTCTGATGATGTTATGTAAGACATGGAAGACATGGATAAGAAGCCTCATTAAAATGTTGAAAATCTTTTGCATTTTAAAGGAAGGAGGCTATGGATTATTGACATTTTAGGACTTCATTGAACCAAATTATCTATAATATAAGTACTCTCATTGTGAAATGAACCCGAGTATTGAAAAAAATTTCCAACATACTTGAAAAGTAAGAACACATTGAATGAAAAGTATAAAAATAGCCATAAAGAAAATCATTAGAATATTATATGAATTACTTTTCCGGTCTTCTCAATTTTTTTTTTTGGTCAAAGTACATCCACATAAGCACGCCCATACTTATTTTGTAATAATATTGACTGCTATTCTAAAAACAGATGATTCAACAATTAAAATAAATAAATTCAAATATATTTATCATTTTCCAAACATAATCTAAATAAAATATTCCAAAGTTATTAATCTTGTGGAGTTTTGAAAATATCTCTCCCACAATACTTTGTTCTTATAATACGAAAAAAATTTATAATTGTGAGGTTATTTTCAGAATATTGTTGTTTAGAAATTTTTGATTTTAACTGATGAAAAAATACGTTTGAGAGATTGTCAGAATATGTTAAACAAAATATTTTCAGTTTTTAATGAAGATGGTCATTATATTTCAATAGGATATCCTCACAACATTTCCAAAGCATTTGTAATTTTGTGACATCATTCTTCCTAATTTTTTTTAGATAATTAATATTTTTACTTCTTTTTTTTGTTTTTAATTAGGATAAACAGCATGAGGAGTTGGGGCAAATAATTATCAGACATCATCGTCCATTATTATTTATTTATTCATTTATTCATCTGTTGGTCTTTGAACATTTTTCTCTGCAAATTGAGAAATTGTTTATTGATTCTTCATAATTATGGTTACAGCAAATTGAGGCCATACTTGGAATAACAAAAATTAATAAATTTTACGTAATATTGAAAGTTGGGTTTCAAAAACAGTTTTTGTTCGTAATGAATGATGATACAATCAGTAAAAACATGAATAAGAACTCATTTTGGAACATTTATGGATCAATTTCATTCAAAAGAGAACCAAATTACCTTTCTTAAATTGACTGCTTCTTGAAGAGATTAAAAAAATCATTATTTTATACTTCCTCTTTTTGGTAGTGAAAACTGCTATTCTCAGTGTAAAGATATTTACAAAAAAATTGCAAAAATCCTCATATTTTTGTAATTGATGGCATACAAATTTTCAAGAAGAGCTTGTAAGAAGCTTAGAAACTGAACTAAGTCACATTCGCCAAAAATCAAATTTTTCTTTATGGATAGTGAGAGAATTTCAAATTCTGAATGGTGAAAAACTCGGTTTTTCATTTAGCCACAAATTTTCCTTCAACAAATAGGAATGGAGTTGAAAATGACATCAGCCACTTTATTATGATGATAAAATCTACCATGTTGTATCTAGAATTATTGCCCAATTGAATATTTTAAATGCCTTTTTCTCAAAACGAACTTTTTAGATATACGCCCTTCTTGAAGAAAAGAACTCAATTTAAAAAAATGTCAATGTAATGAAAGCATTAATATTGAATAATAAAAATTGAATCAAAACTTTTTTTCATGCGATCAGGCTTGAGATTTCATTTTATTTATTTATTTGAGTATTTATTAATTATTCTTTATTTTTTTCCAAGTTTTTTACATAAATGTCTGAGTAAAATGGAAATATAAAGTGAATTAAATAAACCGATTGGAAATTCTTTTGAGTCGAGTGTTTTTTAAATTTTAGTAGCTCGGTTGGTAAAATGGGTCCTCCTTTCCTTTCCACATTACATCACTCTCTCTCTCTCTCTCACACACTCACTCATATACACGCACACAACCTGTTTTTTGTCCTTTTTGGTCCACCCTCGATGCAGACCGCAGTTTTGATTTGCAGCAATGAATCGATTTTGGTAGAAGGTAATAATAAGATGGATACCTGCTGTGCGTGTCAATAAAAAGGTCTGGATCTCGAAATCTTGGATCGCACTTTGCGGACCAAAATAACAAAAGGGCAGACATGTCTGTTTTTATCATCTATGAATATTAATGTATTTACTATTATTGGTCGATTCAGGATGGCGTAATGTGTAGAGAGGTGATTGATTACAACTTCGAGAGAAATACTAAATATTTTTGATTCGGGATTAAAAAATGACCTCCAATTTTTCATATTCATTTCAGCTATTTTTCGACAAAATTTCTCACATTTTTATTACGATTAGGTTGAAGGTATCCTTGATTCAACTATCTACTAGAATTTGAAAATTATTTTTAGAACCTGAATTACGAGTATTGGAATGCAAATGTGATTAATTTTTGTCAACTTTGACTTGGAATTTTAACAAGACTAAATGGAATTTTGGTAGATTGTAGAGGCAGGTAAACCTTCAACTTCAACATACTAAAATTTCATAAAATTTGGTTTGAAAATGGCTGAGATAAGGTTGGACAACTATAGGTACCTTTATTACTCAAAAATCGATCGTGAAAGTATAGCCTCAAAGAAATTTAAAATTTAAAAAATGATTCTCCAATTATTATTAGAATGAGGTTGTCTTCATTTTTTATTTCATAAAAAAAACAAAAACAATAATAATTAGAATAGTAAAACAACTTCTATTAAGGCTCTCACTTTCATTTTTTGCTTTTCTGCTGCAAGTTTAAAGCTGAATTAATGATAAATCCTTTTATTTTATTAAAATTTTTGATAAAATATTTTTGTCAAGTTTGGTCTAAATCGAGAATATTATACTTATATCTTCTGCTTTTCATTTCTATCAATCAATCATTAGGAATTTATTTTTTTTCTCTTTTTGATTGGATTGAATCAGAATTAACAGCATAAGATGAGCATTAATCTGATTGTTCATTGATTTTCAAAGTTTGAGGTTTTGTATTGTGTGTATGCACATTCATAGTTATGTAATAATATGACAACCTACTCAGCCATGAATAAAAGTTCATTTTGTCAATATTAAAAATTAATCACTGATTCGGAATAGGTCACAGCACAAAAAATGCATAAGAAAATGTTTTTCAGAATTTATCAAATGAAATATTAAAAAAACAAATAGGTCTCAAATAAAAGAAAAAGATTTACAATATCTACATGAAAAATTATTGTCTGAAAAACTCAAAAATATCATGCTGTTCTGATTAATCCAAAATGCAATGTCATACTGGCATGTTGGAGCTGTGGATGAACTTAACATTTCAACTTTTGTATTATTTATATCAAACATGAGTGGTTTACTGAATATTTTCTTTTATTTTCCCCCCTTATTAGCCTCTATCAATTTTATAGTAAATTTTTCCAATATTAAAATCGTTTACAAATTATAAAATGAGTAATACTACCCCAAAACTTTTTTTTACATAATTCTATTATTCTGCTTTTGCCTCGACTTCTAACTTCTTTCATATTTATTTTTACAAATTCCCCTCCCCCCTTCCAAAAAAAAAGTAGATTTTATAATATTCAACTGGCTCTCACTCAAATAAGAAGTAGGTGATGTCATAAAGATTTGAAGAAAGCAATTCCAATTAATCGATTTCAAAAAAACTGTCCGCTTAATTGTTGGAGTCTTGTGATATCATGCACTTTTTATTTAGGACAGACTATGGTAAATAGATTCTTCATTAATATATTATTCACTTTGTACTCCTATTTTTACAGACATTGAGTACAAAACTTGAAAAGAAAAGAAATAAATAATAATAGACGATGATGTCCTGATAATTAGTTGCCCTAACATGCTTTTTATTAAAAATGAAAAAAAAAAAGTAGGACAAATGATGCTACAAAATTAAAAATGCTATGGAAATGTGAGGATATCCAACAAAAATACAAAGATAAGCTGAAATATAATTACCATCTTCATTAAAAACTAAAAGTATTTTGTTTAAAATATTCTCACAATTTCTCAAAAGTATTTTCTGTCTCCAATTGAAATCAAAAAATTTCTAAAGAACAATATTCCTAAAATAATCTCACAATTATATGTTTTCTCAGTATTATAACTACAAAGTATTGTGGGAGAGATATTTTCAAAACTCAACAAGATTGAAATGTTCAGAATATTTTACTTAGAGTATGTTTGGAAAAAAAAAAGTATTTGAATTTATTTATTTTTAATTGTTGAATCTTGTTTTCAAAATAACAACCAAAATTATTACAAAATAAATATGGGCATGCTAGTATGAGGGTACCTTATTTCAAAATTTCTATTCCAACTTCAAAATAATATTTTCAAAAATGAAACATGTTTTCCCTCACGTAAAAAAGGCGGTAAGCTCTCAAAAATACTAGCGAAAGAATTTCTAAATTAATCCTGAAAATCTTAATTTTACTTTCATAGTAAATTGGAAAAAAAAAAAAAAAAAAACAGGAAACAGAAAAACGTGCTAAAACTACAAATAAAGACTAATAAGTATACGTCAGAATTCAGACATTTCAAAATATGCGTAAACTACATGGTAAATTATACGTTTCAAACCGTCGAGATATGTATGCCCTTGAAGCGATTGTAGCTCTCCTACAGGAGTCTCCTATCGTCAATTCTCAACCCTCACGCTACGAAATTAATCTTTATGTGCCCCATCACGTTTCATTCCGTTCCGCCGAAATCGGCGGAAAAAAAACAACACGATAAAAGAGAATTTCGATAATCGAAAAAGAAGGTGGTTGGTACCGCTGTATTCGGCCGATCGAATTCGATATTAAATCGGGTCGGCGTTTTGCCCTAGTGCCAAAATTTAGCCATACATTATGAACTTTTTTTTGGAAAATATGATTTTTCTATGGAAAAACATCAGAAATAAGAAAAATTAGCAGAAAAAAAGACATTTACTTTATTAAGAGAGGCAGATAAATATAAATTTAGGTGTTGCAGTCGAAGGGCACTGGAGTTTCTTATAATCATACTCTGCCAAATATGATGGCCGGTGAAAAAACTCAGAAAATTTTCGGCCAAGTTGCCGTACGTAGAAGGTGTTGAAAATGACAGGAAATAGTTCGGACATTTTTTAGCCGGAACATTTTTACTGGACAGTTTTACTAACCAGGAAACTGGTAAAATATTGAATCCAGGACAGACCAATTGGTTTGGACTAATTGTAAAACTAAAAGTTTGTACTATTTTACCCTACGGCCTATACCTGTACTGAGTACTCTGATTGAAATGATTGCGAACTACTGTTCTACAGTCTAAACAGAGTTTTACACCCTTGACTAATAAAGATGAAGATCGTATTCACTAATCAATTCAATTCAAAGTTTACACTTAACACCCTACCAGACCCTACCGCTACCCCCCCACTTGCTAATTATTGTTGTCCTTTTGATAATAATTTTTATCAATTTGGTATGACGTCATACGAAATACGAATAAACCCTTTCCTGAACAGCCAAACGAAAAATTCAACAAAAATTTTGATTTCGTCTCTCAAAATAGAAAATTTCTAAGCTTCCTCAAAGGTGTTGTTCAGAATTATTGAATTCGGAGTATAATTTTCCAGTCATTGAGGTAAGAAACATTTGGTGTTCGGTGACCTAATTCATAATACGTTTCATTTATACATTCAAGTTTTGGATCTCCAATTTGAATGTGTCGTTTTTATATTAGTAACTTTGTAGGTTGTATTTTTTTTTTTTCATTCTTTACTATCTCTGTGTAACTTCAGAAAACTCAAGTTCGTAATTCATCAATTACAATGATTATAAAGGAAATGGTGTCAACTGTGAATTAGGAATTTCAAAACATTAATCGACACTTGGCCCTTCTTGTACCTTCTAAGTGGAAAGAGATAATATTCTTCGCCTTTATTGTAGAATTTGTTGAAGAACTAAACAATAACTAGAGGAATTTTTGTTGACGTAACGAATAACGACTGATGTGTCAACTTTTCAGCTTTTCATTTTTTAAGGTACACACTACACAAGTATCACGAACGAATTTAGCATTCCATTTTCAGTACAAACCCTTACATTGCATCTTATGAACTACCCATTTCATGTACGATGCTATATTTGCCGTGAATTTAGACAATTATTTTAATTTTTCGTTTTATTCCTGTTCGAAGAAAATATGTCTGATGTGCTTTTGTCATTCCCGTAAGTTTTAAAATTTTCTAATGAATATTGCACTTCAAAGTTGCATAATTCTACGATCGATTTGATTTTTCTCCGAGAAGACTTTCTTAATAAAAATAACATGAATTAACTCGAGTTGCTTTATTCGAGTATTTATAAAATCATTTTGACAAAAGTAAGATGTCATAAAGAAATTGCTATTCGTAGACCAGAGACATTCTTGGTACAATTTGATCTGCAAACGAGAGGGGTTCGAGAAAACGAATGAAATAATATTTCACATGAAATAGCAAAAAAAATTCAACCATTGCTTTAAAAACAGGAGAGAAAATTTAGGAATTTTATATCTGTTTTAAATTACATCTTGATAGACTCATACAAATTTATTAATATTTTTTTTTTTCAGTTGAATGAACTGAGTGCTTTGTAATGTCTCTGTTTTGAAAGTGTCGGTATGTAATGTACTCAAATTCTCTCAGTTGGTTGGTAAGTTTTGTAATTTTCCTGTTCATTCTACCATATTACTTGAAGATCATGTCTTTTTTACATTTCTTAAAAAATGACAACTCGTATAATTTTTCAGTGATTCATTATTGTAAATTGCTTGATAACCAATGCTGAACACCAATAATATGAAACCAGAAGAACTCTGTTTCAATGATGACTTAGCAAGTAGTTTAATTCTTGATCCTTACTTGGGATTTGTAACTCACAAGATGAATATAAGGTTTGTTAATTCGTTGGTTTCATCAATAATCATTATCCTTTCTTAGTAACAATTTTATTTTTGTTCCAGATATCGACCGTTGAAAACTAATGTTGAAGAACTAAGGAGTATAGTAACGGATTTTAAAAAACATCAAAACTACGATCAAACGTGTAGACGTTTATTGGAAGGTGAATGGATACCAAAAACCTTGAGAGTTTTGAAAAGTAAAGTACAGCATCAACGTTTACAAGAACATGTGAGTTTTTCAGGCTGTTTTTGAATTCTTTCAATCTACTAGAAAAGTTCTAATTTGGAAACTTATGTGAAACTTTTATTTCAGCTTTTAAGGTATCTGCGGATATTCGATCGTAATTCCGGTTTTGTTATTGAACCATGTTATCGTTATGCTCTGGAAGGGCACAAGGGAGCTAAAGTGATCGCAACCAAGCCCTGGTTGGTATACATTTCACTTCATTATTAGTCTGTTGAGCAAAAGAAGGCACACGATACTGTGTTGTATTTGAACTTTGATCTATTAATAGTTGCAATAAGAATTTAGGGGCTGGACTTACGGCCTAATTATATTCCACACAAACAAGCGAAATAAAATTTCGTGTGCCAACTCTCACTTGATAACCAGTAAATTGTTCGTAATTTCTGTCCTTATAGGAAAGCAAACGATAAAATCTCATTTTTGGTCGGATGTATCGCCGAGTTAACCTGTTCAGAGGAACAGCAATTACTTCATCCAGGTAAAAATGATTTTTCCGTGATGTACAGCTGTCGAAAAAATTGCGCTCAACTATGGCTTGGACCAGCTGCATTCATTAATCATGACTGTGCCGCCAATTGCAAGGTACTTTGGCGTTCCTTTCTTTTATTGTACTATATTTTAAAGTTAATCCTTTGTGCTAGTAATAAGTATTTAAATTTGTTTTACTCAAACATAGGCATCAAAAAACTTTTTATTCTTGCGTAAAGGTATTAATTTTATTCCTTTTTGAACATAGGCTGCAGTTACTAATTTGAATTTCCTGTTCCTTTTTTTGCCATCTTAAACCGTTTTGTTCGAGAACAAAATCCAAACGTATTGCAAATAAATTTTTGTTTAAAAACTTTCTCAGGTTTTGAGATAAGATTTTACTTTTTAATCAAATTATTTATTCGTTTTAGTTTGTTCCTACTGGACGTGACACGGCCTGCATCAAAGTACTGCGAGATATCAAGCCTGGAGAAGAGATTACTTGTTTCTATGGTCAAGATTTTTTTGGTGACAATAACTGCAACTGTGAATGTGAAACATGCGAAAGGTAATACAAATTAGACGAATTTTTGCTTACTTACTTTATTTACATTCTCATTACGGTATTCATTTATTGATTCTCTTCCAGGAATGGAAATGGTGCTTTTGCTTTTAGAGAAAGCACTCAGAACGAAAATGTTCGATATTCGCTTCGCAACTCGTGCAAGAAACTGACTCACGTTAAAGAGGATATAAACGACGATTTGCCTGTGAACATCTCAAATGCGCCCGAAAGCTTACACTCACAAGATTCTGCAGCTGAGCCTCATCTTTCGACCTCGTATAATCGTAAACGCAGTATTACTAAGTACGATCAAGACCTTATTGGGAATTGTACGTTTACTGAGACTAGATGTAGACCTTTGACAGCTAAAAGAAAAATCGAATTCGAACCACCCGATGATGCTGCACAGAATCCTCGAAAAACAGTTCGCATCATTCGAGGAAACGCAAAATCAATCGCGCGGCGCTTAAAAGCCAATTCTCTGAAAAACCTTGCGTTATCGGAATTGGAGAAAAAATTTACGATTGCTTCAGATAGCTCCAATTATCAACATGACAAAGGCTATCAAAGTTGTATGAACGATAGGCTAGCAACGAGCAATATTAAACCAGGACCAGTGAAGATTAAAATCAAACGAAGAAAGAAAAAGCCAGAATCTTGTGCGGTTGTTCCTGCTGCAATTAGCAACATGGACAAGCCCGAATCTTGGGAAGCAATTCCACCGGTTATTAGTAACAATGACAAGACTTGCGACAGGACTCTGAGCATGCAACTAAATTATTCCTATTCAAATTTGCTTAATAAATTCAATACTGAAAATCCGTCAAATAAATACACGGTGGATGGAGTAAGTGAAAAATCTCCAAAACCCAATCAACGTAAATATTTGCACGAACAAAGCTGGGAGAATTCCAAGGATGTTTACGAATTTGAAGATGAAGATGATGCTGCCATTCTTCCTCAGCCTCCTAAAATTTTCACTCTTTCAAATAGGAACGAGGCTGATGATGAAAAATCCAAAAATGTCGATTTTACGCCAGAAAAATATTCCAGAAAGTTGAAATTGACTTTGAAAGTGAAGAAAGATTATCTGTTAGACCTGAATATCGACGGTAAAGTGCGAGTGCTGGAGCCACAATACGAAGTGCTGAGATTACAAGCTGATTGATAATTAGTTCTCAGTCAATAAGTTTGATGAACTTTTTCACTCTCGACGGATTTGGTGAAGTAGATATTCAACTTGATTTTGGTTTTGGAACAATTTTTGATCCTCGTTTCAAGTGTTTTATGGGTACATTATGAGGAAGGTTCCAGTTTTTATGATCCGAAATTTGCGATGGCTGGTACTGTAGTGAATTTGGTTTTAGTTGAATTTTAAAGACGGAGTAATGAATATTGCTCTTTGCTAATTTTCGACATTTTGTTCTAAATAATGTGATCTAATCTAATGATAGTCTCGATCTTCGTTTTCAAATTATTCAGTGTTTAATCTTTAACTGCCTTTCGACTTTTGCGATTTTATTTATACGTGGTGTTATGTTTGTATTTATATATATTTCTCTCAATTCGAGTTTGAGGTTACATTTTCATTCCTCTCGCCGCCTCCCAATTATCGAATGATTTTCTCGTCTTTCTAATAATTCAAATATTTGTTAATTATCTCATTTTTTGAATTTGTGTTATGGAAGCCAGATTTGAATTTCAAATTACTGTACAATGCTTATACGATTTTCATATAACGCGTAATTTTCATTGGTACGGAATCAAACAGTCAATATTAAATGACTTTCAGTCCAAAAAAATTGAAAGTTTCACCTTGGGAAAACATATCCGAGTAATGAACTAAAATTCAGTTGATCACGTAATATCATTGAGTAAGTGCTTACTCATTTTTTTTTTTTTTTTTTTTGAAGTTTTGACTCCTGTCTCTTCGGAAAAATCGTTCTCATTTCCACTTACTTAATTATTTAAATTTGTTTCTATTTCTATCAATTTGTTTCTTATAGCTCCTGGAGAGCTACATTAGGTATATTTATTTATTTTTTGATTGAAAAATTTTCTTGCTCGACCCTGGGCCATGAAAAAGTGTCGTAATTTGTTATATTTTGTGTTTTTTTCTATTCATACCCTGTAGATTAAACAATACGATCTGGGATTTAGAAAATATATAAAGCTAAGTATGTTCACAAATTTTGAAAGAGCCTATTTCAGAGAAAAGAATAAACTTATGTTTATTTCTTACCTTACTTCTTAGAGGAGTTTCCTTACACCAAAGTGGAGCATACTGTAAAATGTTAATTAAAATAATCCAGTCGATAAAATCCTCCTTATCTCTGGTTGTCTCGCTTTTTCGGTAAAGCTAACAACTTTTTTGGACTATGTGCAATATATACACGATTAGGTATTATTTTCCAATTGAATGTTATCTGCCGACTTTTGGTTCAATCTCCAAAATCTGATTTGATTCGATGCTTCGAAATTCGAATCTGTTTTTATTTAGGTACTTTTTAATGCCTACCATACTTATTCAATTCCTTTATTTTCATAATTTATCATTATTGTTATGACGTACTATTACGATTATGGTCATTATATTTTCTAGGTACTCTATTAAATTTTTCGATTAAAATACTCACTGAAGCTCAAAAACTGTCAGTTTCTGGCTGTCGGCCCTGTTGTGCATTTAATTTTATGCAAATTAGCTATTTCTAATTCTCCTCATTTTGTCATTTATTTTCGCTCCCGTGTTATGAATTTTATTTTTTATTATTTAAAACGAAATTGTTTTGGTGTAAGTTTGTATTTTGAGCCACGTATTTAGTAGTGTCATTTGAATTCAAACATTTAAGAATAGCGTATTAACTTTAGTTCTAATCGTTATGATTTTTTTTGCGTGCATTAACTTGTGATTCCTAATTTATTATTTTATTATGTTGATATTGTTTTGTTTTGCTTATGTTGTGAATTTTGCCAAGTGTATCTGTTATGAATTAAAAGTAGAAGGGTTTTTGTAATGAATCTTTTTATTAGTTATTTATTTTCGACGTGGAGTCCTGGATAAGCAATGTAAGGGAAAAAACACGAGTGATTGTATGAAAGTTAGACGTTTGGAAAAGAAGGCTCCCAAATTATTGAAAATAGAGCCATGGTACCCCACAGAGATTATAAAGGGATTAATGACACACAATCTTGGCCATTTTTTTGGATTCTCAAGTTTATTATAGAACTCATTTTTGGCTTGCACACAGGCTCGAAGATAGAAAAAGTGAGAAGCAGTTTTTAAAGAATGCTACCACCTCATCCTAAAGAAGAGCCAATTTCAATTCTCTGGATATGTTCTCCAAGGCATTTGTTAGAATAATATTCTGGCACTAGTTAAGTATTAAGTGTCTTACGAAAGCTTAAAACATGGTCGGGGACAGACGGGTCGAAAGACATTTAGAAGAGATTTGAGATTTGATTTGACCCTTGTAAGAAGAAGTTAAGATTTTAGAATACTCTTCGAATAACCGGATCAAGACGTAGAACTAGTGAAACTCTACCATACCAAAATACGAGAAAATATACAGTAACATTTTCTGGTTGGCGAGATAATTATAACATTCTCGTAGAGTAGAATGAGAATCACCCATAGGCCATAATACATTTAGATGGTTGGCTACACTGTAAAAATTTTCGAAGGCTTCTGAAATATTGAGGCATTTTCAAATTTTTCACCCCTTTGTAATTCTGATAAAAATGTTATAGAGAAATTCGACTCGTATTTTTGGTTATTCCTTTTGAATTTTTATAAAAATAATGCTGTAACCTGACGATTTTAATTTTTAATGGCACTCTGAAATCGAAAATGGCTTAGTTGTAAGTAGAGACGTACCATTGATGTCAAATTCAATTCCTTATGAAAGTTCATAATTATCACAGCTTACTCGCAGGTGTAATTCAGAGACTAGTTCACCGCCACCGAAGTAAGAATCATTATGTTTTAGTTGCAGTTTTAATCAATCTTATAATCGTAATCTACGTTTCAGTCACACAAGCATTCCAATTTCGAATGTGATGTGTCCGATGTGATATTTATGAGTACCAGTAGGTCTGCTTTTGCTCACCTACTGGGAAAGTTCCAAGCACTCAAATTCATTCGTTATTGAGTATAAGTAATACTGAAGTTAGTTCAGAACATTTCTAAGCACTTCTGCTTCAAATTTAATTTTCTATTCGCACACATATTGAAAAACTGTGTGCATGTTGCAATCTGTTTGTTAACGTGGAAGACTGGAAAGAGTCATTTGTACTTCGAATTAGCAATATTGACTTTTTTCTGTCGTTCAGCTTTCCGTTGCTGACTAAAACAGACTCGATAAACAAATTTCTCGAAAATATTCCCAATGATGGCCCTTCCAGCTCAACTTTCGAATTCATATTTATTTCTCGTCAGAACTAATTTGTTACCCCAAAACTTCACAATTGATTTCATTAATGGATTAAACCTCTCGAGCTTCAAACTTCATTTCTTGATGGCTCTGAAATTCATTTTATTCGTCATTTACTCTTACCAAAAACAAACAACACCCATTTGAGTGACGTAAGTAAACACGAAGTATGTTAGGGTAATTTTTTGGTGACGCTGTTATCAGTTGTCACTTATTTTGATTAATATTTTCTAAAACTTCTTTGTTCCCATCAAGTTTTATATTATGACATATTTTGATATTCTATTTTTCAAGATAACTTTTTGAAACAATACCATTTTTATGTTCAAATGTTCGGAACTTTCTGTAGAGGTTGAGTCATCAGATAACCATTACCTTTGGTACATGATCATCAAACTAAATCCATTAGCACAATTCATATTATGATAAATTACGTCTGATCATGAAGATTTCCAGTTAATTATTGCTTTTATTCAAAATGAAACAGTATTCGTAGCTGTTGACTCTATTTAATTGTCACTCATATTCAACCTTGGTAAATTTTTCTTTTTCATTTTTCAATAAAAATCTGATGAAAATATTTTAAATGCAGCAAAACCTTTGCTACCCGTTGGGGTTGGTTTTTTGTGCTTCTCTCTAAATTGATTAGTTTTACAGATATTGTATGTTTTATAAAAACTTTCATGATTATTGTTTGCTGACATATCTCCAGCTCAGAAGCGAAGGGATCTAAAGATACTTAAATGTTTATCTTATTTCGGTGTATACCAAACATCTTAGTTTCAATATAAATTTCCAATTAGGGCTATTTGCTCATGCTTATTCAGTGAGGGGCGGGTACCCTTTTATTTTTGTTGGTTACGAGGGTTTCGAATCATAGCAATCACTATACTCTCTGTTTCCACTCTCTTAGTCCTAAATTAACCATATTATACTTACTGTTCAATTCTTCGTTGTGCTTTAGGTGACCAAATTACTTTTTTCTCAGTTTGCAAGAGAGTAATTAATAAGTCATTAACCCAAAAATATTGGTTCTTCCTTTTGCTAGCCTTTTTGATGCTCTTCTATCGCGAGAAAAATTTATCAACTTTGTTTTGAATTAGCTTCCTCGGTGTGCTAGAAAATTCAATTTTTTGAGTAGCTTTGGATGGTAGAGCCCCGTTTACAATGTATTTTTGCTTACACTCGAACCAATCATACGAAGAAATTATATTTTTAATCTCTTTTTCTTCGTGCTGATTGATTGAAGCAAAAGCAAAAGTACATTGTGAACGGTCCTATAAAATGCTCCCAATTTGAACTTCATTTTTCAAATATACTTGACAGAATGAACACTGCTTTATTCAATCTGTGTACGATGTCATTTGCTCATAATTTTATCTTATCTTCTAAAATATACTTCTATGTTGAAAGTACAACAACCAGTTATGTAGACATACAAATTCTTATTTCAAGAATGTTTTTTTACAAAATTATTTTTAAATTATTTTCAAACGAATGAGTTTTTCGTACTATGGTTTTTTATATTATATTTTGTGCAGTTTTACAGCTATTTTATAACGCTAACATTACGACTGAATATGGCAGAATGCACCATGGATACTGATATTCCCGACATCAATGTGTTGAAAAGCACTAAAATATTAGTCTACGTAGAAGAAGCGTTACAAGATCTACTTGTGGTTTCGTACGTATTCGATAGCAAATTCTTCCAAGGGATTCTGCTCGACTCTACCAAAAGGTGAGTCCATGATGACAAGTTATGAGCTTTTTATTTTATGACAATGGTTTCAGTCGCTTATATAAATATCCACTTTTTATGATCGTTGGTCATTATGCGAACTACAAAATTCTGTAGAGTCACCTATTTCACGGTTTAAACCATAGCTGCAGGTCTGCTAGTTATTGGTCAGGTTTCCACAACAATTCCTGCGAGTAGGTAACCTACAATTCGTAGATCAAGTAGCATCAGCTACCAATACAATTTTAACCAATTCCTAACAGTTCTTGTTCCCCATTTAAATTACCAACCAAATATAGTAACAATTATTGAAATCTCAGAACGCAAAGCTCTTCTGCTATGAATATACATGTAATCCCGTTATTTCTCCCCTACAAACATTTTTGAGGTTGTGGTATATAACTGATGCATAAGTACATTCAGATTTTTGCTAAAGATATTATTATGAATTTAACTCGGTATGGGAAAAATTAAAGCCAGAGTAATGCGAATGTCAAAAATACTTTCAATTTTTTATGGTACATTTTGAGAAGCATAAAGCTAAATGTAGGCTGTCCCAACGAAAAGTCTGCATTTTCATTTACCTCTAACTATGAAAATCGTAACATTGACCTAAATCCTACTTCTAAAACCCCAAAAAACTCGAACCGTTGTTTTTTAATTGAAAATAAATTTTGTAAAACGTTTTGATCGTTCGTTTTGTAGGAGAATTCCGACGGGTATAACCCTGCCGACCGGACCGACCAAAACGCCGACGAAAGGAGCCTCTGACGAAGATCTGATGTGCAAAGCAATCAACCAGCGTTTCACGTATTTTCAGGACATCGCGTTCAACGGCGGCAAATGGACGTCGAAGAAGACGACGAAAAATGGGAAAATGAAGAACACCCGTATGAACGTGCGGCTGCGTCCCAGACAGGTGCTGTGCTCCAAGTGTCGCTCGATTTGTAACGAGAATTCCGAGAACGTGGACCACTCGGCGAATAAAGCCAGCGGCGACCAACCGGGAAGCAAGCTGGCTGTGGCCGTCGAGAACAGTCGCCGCTCGCTGCGTCTGTCGTCGACGACCATCGAGAAGAGCCCCCGTCCGCTGCTCTACGAGAGTTTCAAGAACCATCAAATGAAGACGCGTAGCTCCGAGGAGACACCCACCATGCTGACGCCATCGCTAGTGCCCAAGTTGTCGCGCCTGCAGCCCAACGAAATTACCAGCGCACTGAATGGCACCTACTCGCCGAAGCTATCGTTGCTGAACGGCAGCTGCTGTCTGAAGTCGGCGGTCGCGTCACCCAAAAGCGAATCATCCGAGAGCAAGTACTGCGTCGCCGACGAAGACCAAGAATTGAAGGTTACGTTACCAGAGACGGGCAGTATTCCGCAGAAGGGCGCCCTCGACATGGAGATGGCGAGGCCGCCGCCGCCGGATACGGCATCGCCGACAAACGCGACGGCGGCGACGACGACGACGCTGCCGCCGACCAGTAGCTCGTCGAAAATAGCGGTCGGCACCGAGGAGGATGGCAAAATGGTGCTGCGCAAGAAGCACAGTATCGGCTCGATGGAGGATTTGTGGGACGAGAGCATATTCGAGGACCAGTTGCAGAGGACGAAGACTACGCCGGTGCTGAAAATTTCGTTCGGCACCGAAGGCCAGGGAACGGTGCTCAAGATACCGGCTAAGGTGACGAATAATTCGAGCGCCAGCGAGTGCGAAGAAGACGACGACGAAGGTGGCCTGGCGGAGACGCGGCCCATGGATAAAGCTGCTCGAAAGGCGCACAAGAAAGCCAAGAAGGAGGCGAAGAAACGAATGATCGCGATCGCGTCACCGGCTCGCTCGCCGGCGTACGAGAATTTCTTCGGCCATCGAAGTCGACACAAGATCAAGCGCAAACGCAAGCACAAATACACGCGTACCATGATCACGACACAGCTGCCACCGTTGGTCGAAGGCGAAAGGTGCGGCGACAGCGACGCGGAGCGAAGTAAAAGCGAAAAGTTGTCGATAAGTTTCAAGCGGCTGGATGGTAATGCGTACACGGCTACCAGGAACGAATCACCAAATGCCAGTTCGAATGGCGTCGCTTCTGATGAGGATGGCAGTTGTGCAGAAATGGCTGATTCGGAGCCGCCAGAACCAGAGGTGACAGCTTCTACCGAGATATTCACGTATAGGACTAAAAATGGTCGGACCATCGAGGTCGGTGATATCGTATGGGGTAAAGCGAAAGGATCGAATTGGTGGCCTGGAAAGGTACTCATTCTTCGTTAGACTTTTATATTTCTCAGCTAGTATATTTTATCTCTACTCAGCTAAAGGCATCCCCGTTTGATTTCAATTATTTTGGTATCGTTCGTAATATTTCTGGATATCAGATTAGAGGTTAGTTCTCGCTGCCTGATGCACTCGACTTCGTTACTCAAAATTTCCTTGTACAAATCAAAAGTTCATCAGAATATTTTTCCATGACCCTGAGATTGATTAACGGTGATTACGCTACAAAATCGTCGTCTAAAAGTTACAACTTCTTTTTGAAGTTCTTTTGGAGGAGTTTATGGTTGAATTTTCAATTGTAACAACAAAATAGGGTCTTTTTGAGAAAATAAAAAATCTTGTTTTTAAAAAAATGGTCATTTTCATAAGTTTCTCTCAAGTTCAGGTTTTCACTCATTTCCAATGAAAAATTAGGAATATTTAGACAAGTTTCTAAAAATGAAATACTAATCGGGATAAGTAGACAGACACCCTAAGATGGTTTGTCGAATGTGAATTTTTTTTTTCCCCATTTCATATGGAATTTACTTGTTTTACTTGGCTTGGGAGAAAGGTTCTTTAGTTAGTAGTTGAAAGTGAATTTTATTCAAAATTCGTATGTACCTGACTGTTCATTCTGAAAATCGTTAATATTTGAAAGTTGGGTGTAGTAGTTTCCGGAAAAAATTGGTTATGACTTGGCTCGTTCTTATTAAATTATTATCTTATTTTATACTTTATTTCAATTTCACACTAAGTTATGAATTATTCTGTTTCAGTAAGTGAAAGAGTTCTTGCTTTTTTTTCTTTATTTAATTTATCTGAAATTGGAATTGAAAAAAAAATCTGTTTATAGGTGCTGTTCTTTGAGCCGTCAAAAAGTGAAAAAAGTACAACGTGTGCGAATATTTCGTGGTTTGGCTCGATGGCTCCGTCGCTAATTAGCTGTGATAATATGTGCACTTTTTCCGAAAATTATAAAGTAAGATTTAGATTCATGTTCGATATAACATTGCACAGTTTGTTAACTAATTTTTAATAGAAATTGGAAGTGTTTAATTCCTTTTCAAGCATAAATGCGTACTTATTGACGATGACTATTAATGTATATTTTTATTCAGCCAACATCTCAGTTGCATCACTCTTGAGGCTATTAGAACACTGCATTTTAGAATACATTACCTAGTATTTCCTTCATTCGTAAAAATGGTAGTGCCGCATCCCTTCTAAAAAGTTTTACAGAAATTTTTTCCTTGTATTGGCACTCCAAGAATTTTATTTTATGCTTGAAAAAAAATTATTTGTGCAATTGACCATTTTTTTTTTTTCATTCATCTCAATCAATTTTTTTAAATGTTAATTTCCATCTACTTTTTTCTTCACTAGCTGCGTTTTAATAAACAATGTAAATCTGGTCAGTATAAGGAAGCGGTTAAAACTGCTACTCTCGAGGCGAAGAAAAAACGAGGCATTCCAGTTCGCTCCAGTAGAAGTTCTGGAGGCTCGTCGGGAAGTGCAAATGGCAATGGTGGACTTCGTTTTTTTTAATTTATCGACTGAGCGGAAACTTTTTTATTACCAATATCGTATATCATTTTAAGGGCGTGTAAATAGTCATTATTTGGTGAGTATCTATTCATTATACTTTTTTTCAGATTGCTCTTCCCAAAAACATATTATCGACGGTTCAAGTCTAAAATAGACGTGTGTACTAAGTCTCGTAAAATGAAAATCAAGAAAGACTAGACTTTCGATTTATGAAAAGCACCCAAAAATTCATCAACTCGAATTATCTCAAAACTGATAATTCTGACTTTGACCGTTCTCGTTCTCTAATTCGAAATTTGCTTTCAACTTATAATACGACCAGTCAGGAAGAGCAAATTCACTTTTTTCTGATTATGTATCGTTATTAATTGCTAATTCGTTTCATTTGCTTTTTTTTTTCAGCGTTTTCAAATAATGTGTAGTCTTAATGGTGGTCCGTACAAATACCTCTTCTTTATTTGTCATGCTTTAAAGTTACTGTTATGAAATTGTGCCGTGTTTTCGGACATACTTGGTTCATCACAAAATTTATTTACTTCCGTGGTAAATAAATAAACATCATTATTTTTATAATACTATTATTACCTATTTTGTTGTTTCGTTTTTACTGTGAGGTATTGAGGATATGAAGGGCTCAGAATCAAAAGTCGCATTCGCAAAAAAATATTTTTCAATGGATTCTGGTATAGAATTGTATGTTCTACAACGTTGCATGGTCAGTTTCTCATTTGTCTTATCCGTTAGCCCCATAATTTGCCGTTTAAAGGTAGAATTTTGGCTTTTGATTCCGAGTTCTTCATATTTTTCTTATTTGTCTACATTTTGTATTTATATGTAGGTACCTACTTGAAAAGTATTTTGTGGTACGATCAATTTTGATGTTTTTTTTTGTTCTATTTTGTTTTGTTTTTTTAATTTTTTTTTTTTGCTGATTTCAAGCTCGAAATATGGGGTAAAAAAGTTGAAAACGATAATTCTGATATTTTTAAAAATAATGGAGTTTTTGGCTACGTTCATTTTTTTTTTTTTTTTTTAATTTAATTGGGCGAAATGTTCGTTAGTTCGTCAGTATTGTTATCAACACATGGTTTCAACTTGAATTTTGTTGTAACTTTTTTTTTCTTCTTTCTTTTTTTTTAATTTGCTAGTCACTACAGTTTTAGGCTGAAAATTTTCAAATTTCAGGTATTATTCGAATTTTACTGTTACATTATTCAAAAACTGCTAAATTTATTTTTTCGATATCAATATCGTGTACCTTTGTCCTCCTAAATTGCAGTTATTAGTTACTACGAATTATTATATCCTCGATTTTAAAACAAAAGGCTAAGTTGTTGTTTTTTTTTTTTATTTAATTCATTAGATTTTCTAATTTTATTAATTTATAATATTTCAAACGACTATTTTGTAAATATTATACGTAGAATGCCTACGATCTTTTCTCCCGAAGTTTTTTTTTTTTTTTCTGCCGAATGCGTTTCAATTTAAAGTCTTTCATTTCGTTTTTCGTTTCTTTCCAATAAAGTCACGCGGTATATTTTGTAAATAGTGTTGTAAAAGTATTTTTAAGGCGAATTTTATCGAAATTCCAAATACTTGTCGCCTATTCTCGATACCTTCCAATGAAAAGGTGACGAAAATATGGTGGAAAAAAACATCGCATAAATTAATGTTGGGTTTTAAATCGTTTATACGAATTTTAAAATCATTGAATATAAATTGAAAACTATAGTGTGTTTATATCTCGTCTAAAAATTGATTGATTGAATTTACAGTGAAATATTATTAAAACTAGGAACCAAGCAAGGTTTTATGAGTTCCTTTGTAAGTCTAATGGAAAGGAAAATATTTAAAAGCGAGGTGAAAAGCTTTTTTGAATGTTTTAGTTTCAACGAGAAACGGGGGGGAAAAAATTTGAAATATTGATAGTAATTTCAGGAGAAAGGCTTCCAAGGTGATTGAGTAATGAACAAAATTCCAAAGAGTCGAGTTATAATTTCTGGTACTGTCAACTAGTTAAATGAAAGAAATAATTTGAAATTTTCGAAAATATTGTTTTAATTAACAAATAATTCGGTACACGAGTACATACAAATGTTAAGCATAACGTACGTTGATGTAAAATAAAAGAATATAACTTAAAACTATGAAGCGCGAAGACGAAAAAAGAAAAATATCACATCGAAAATAAATTCAGGCACAAACGGAAAAAAATCAATAATTTTGGAGCAGTTACTCATTTGTGTTAAATCCTCATAACGACATATATAATATTTTGATAATATTATTATCATAATGAATAGAAGTTCTTTGAGTGAGATTTTTAAAAGGTGCAACAATAAGGTGATACGTAACTTACATTAATTAAAGGGTTGGTTTTTGAAAAACCAAATTAATCCATAATTTAGTTGTCATTTTTGAATTCAGATTATCTAATTACCGATCAAATGATTATTTTAAATTGGAATGGAACAATAGACATAATTCTTGTATAGTTGGAAAATACTTTTAGCCAGTATAAGCCGAATTGAAATTTCTAACAGAAACGAAGATGTTAACGCATCAAAAATTGACGAAAGTGTCCTTTTTCACAAATTAAGTCGAGAGTATTCCGGAGCTCTTTGGCTATGTTTCTATTCAAAAGTGAAGAATTTATAAAATAGTTTGAACAAAGAAAAAAAAAAAAAAACTTAAAGATGTAAGAAACACTTGGACTCCAAACAGTTTAAATGAAATAAAATAAATAACGATGGAGACAAATAAACGTTCCCATTTTCTATACTTGACGAATTATAACCTGACATCATATTGAATAAATTAAGTAAGCCTACCCGATGAACTCGATACCACACATTGATGTATTAGTTCACTGGGCCAACCATGGGCTGTAAACATAATTCAACAGGTCAAAAAGTTGAAAAACTAAATGAGTTAAAATCAAATGCAGTCGATGCAGTAAGAAACTTGTACAAAAAATACATTTAAATTAATACCTAAGATATCGTAACATTAACTTCAGGACTAATGAAATTGAATGCGCGGAAAAAGGACGGGAAAGCGTTAATGTGGGGTGGGGGTCAAGAGTGCAAAAATATAGTTTTAAAAAATAAATAAAATAAAATAAAAAATTTAGACAGATGCTCATAAAAATAAACTGATCTGAATTCGGTTCACGTCAACTTTTTACTTATGATACCAGCACCAACCCACTGTTATGAAACGTGGCAGAGGCCCAAGGGAGGGCGAAAAGTGCGTCAGTGGGTCACAATTTTAGCGACAAGATAAAAATATAGATAAAAAATCTTCAAAAATGTAGTCGGCGCTTTTTTGTTCTAGGCGATCGTTATCAGGGCCGGATTCAGGAGTTGAAACAGGTGTGGAGAAATTGGTGGAGGCCCGTTTCAAGGGTGATAGGGGGTCAGTTACCAAATTTTTTGAACAATTTTTTTAAATGAAAAATTTTTTCAACTTTTTTTTATGACGAGTGGTGGAGGCCCTTTGTTGGTGGAGGCCCGTGGACACTGTCCTCACTGTCCACCCCCTAAATCCGGCCCTGATCGTTATCTCAGAATAACTGATACGTTCATGTAACTTCGATTCTGACTAGCGTTTCAAACTCATCATATCAAAGGCGAAACCAAGAACGGGCCATGGCCCATGAAAAAAATTTTAGTGCCACCCAAATAAATTGTGACAGTGAAAAAAAAAATCTGATCCCTTTGAATACCCATCTACTTGAGCCAAAAATGTTTAAGAGTTGATTCTAGCGAAGCCAATAATTTTGAAGTACGTACGTATTTTCCTCGGGCAAAGTTGGCCATCCTTAACTGTGGACCACACAGAAAAAAAAAAGCTGGTTATGCTCCTAAAACTGTTCAACAATATGATTATTGGATGACCAGGATTGCTAGGTAGCTACAAAAAAAAATCTTGACTTGATGAAAACCAAGCTCAAGTTGCAGGTGCCCTGTTACATTTAATGTCCATATTGACATCTTCAAATCGCTTCTTTAGTTCCTATTGTACTCGTAAAAGTTTTCCATTAGGCAAAAGAATTCGAAGGACAGCTTTTATATTACTTGCAGCCTTTTTTTTTTAAATCTGCATTCAGTTCTAACATACAAAATGGAAGTGGAAGCGAGCAGGTCACTAAACTGACTTTATTAATTTGAACGAATAATTAGGTGACTTGGGCAGAGAGGGGTAAAGAAACTCAGTCAAAGTCACGCTGTTTCTAAAAAGAGCCTATATTATGTTTTCAAAATATTTTTCCTGTGTTTTGATTAATTCATTCAACAACAGCTAGGCTGTACAATATTTTTTAAAGACTTTCTAATATCTCCTCTTTTTTATGGTTCTACATGTAAGTTTACATTATTGTAGAATAATCAACTAAAAATTATTGAAGAAGTTTTCTTTCATCTTCAGTTTCCGAAGAACTAAATAAAGATGGTGAAATGTTTTTACATAGGTATCATCAGTAGAACCGCCATTTCCTCTACCTTTCAATCGTTTTGAGTTCAACTCGCAAACTCGAGTAAGAACCCGAGTACATACATAATTTCAAAATAAACAAACGCATTCATGTTCGACCTTTTTTTTTAAATCTAGTACTTAATTTTTCTTTTTATCATTCATAATATTATCTTTTGGACCAACAATTGCACCTCCCGGGTTTTCACGGATTGAAATAATATAATAGATACTCATGCCTTCAGTTTTCACATTAGTCGGTTTTGGTTGAAAAATCATCACTTTTACTACGTTGACGTGGTTTCTGAAAATCATGAAATTTAAGCGCAATAATAATTTTCACGACTCACAGATACCCTGAATATTATAAGCCATTATGTTACGGGTATAGTGGCCATGGCCAACAAAGGCTAGAAAAAAATCTAAAACGTTCTTGAGATTATTTTCAATCTCATCTCCCCTATCCAGTTGGATAACACTTTAAAAAGCCCAAAAAAGCGACGGTAGAAGAAAACACCTATTTCCAAGACCATATACATGTACACTAGGTCCACTTTTTATTTTAATCGATAAGTTGTTCGAAAAGTGTATTTGACTTGACGCAAGTCGATGAAAAATCTTAAAAAATAAATTGTAAGTCAATAGATAAAAATGGAAGAAGCTATCAGGAATTCTGGTTGAGACTCTCGATATTTTCAATTTTTGAGTGGAAGGAAAAGAACTTGAAAATAAGTTCATACTGGCTGCTTTAGTCAAGTTTTACGAGGAGGCGGCGGTGGAGGTGGTGCAAGAAAAGGTGGAGGACTGATATTGTAACTCACTGGTGCAAATTTACGTTCTTTACTCGATATATTTTCGTATACTTGCTTGGGAATGCTATCTGGAGGCCTGAAATTTTGAAAAATAATTCAGTTATATTTTCATGCGAGAATAACAACAACAAAAAAAAGTCGGAGAATAAATTCAGCGATATTTGCTTCCAGGAGAAACGCCGATAATTCTCTCCTACCAATTTGAGGATTTTCTACTTCATGGGCAGATTGTGAATGAAATGGGCTTTTTTTACTTAGGGGAAAAAATTGAAAATTTTGCTAATAGGGGGAAGGAGCGCCTCCTGCCCCCCTCTAGCTACGGGGTTGTTAAAATAGTCCATAATTATATGAAGAGTGATGTGCAAGAAGGAGATAAGTCAACTTTATCAAATTTTACAGGAGAGAAGAAAAAACACGTTCACATCAAGATATTACAGAGGGCACTATCTCTTCTGATAAAACTGTTTCTTTTTACTCATACCGTTACTTGTCAAAAATTAAAAGTAGAAAAAAAATATTCAAAATTTACATAGCATGAAAATTTGTGATCGACTGGCTTGTGGGAATTCTACATCATTCTCACAATCAGCTCAAACCTTTTTTAGTGAATTATGATTTTTCTTACCTTGGAAAGAAAACGTCAGTGGGCGATTTCAAGCTTTTCTCTCGAGGCGAAGATGGTAGGTTCATTGTTGAAGAGGGTAACGAAAGAGCCGCAGTTGGCGACATTAAATTCATCGGACGTTCGCCACAGTCGTGGGTAACACTGTGTGGAGATAACACTTCGTTGGTGTATCGAATATTCGTATACTCCCGACCTAGTTGTACACTTTTCTGCGGACAAATTTTGCATCAATAGTCGATTTAAATTAAACACCGATTTCTGATTTAAAACATAAAATAGGATTTCTTCTTTTTCACATCTCATTAATTTTTTGGAATTGCCATGGCACATTTATTGCTCGGAGGTGTCAAAATGACATTAACAAAACTAGCCAAGAGTAATCGAGTAAATAAATCGCATGTTTTATGTATCTGTTTTGCAACAGAATATAGTATTACGTTGATCCCACGTACCATACAATAGCATATTCTACTGCATTTAACCGGAATAAATGCAGAATTATTACCTGTTCGGCCAAAATACGCTGTGATACAGTTTGAATGTACTGTTGAACGGCTAAATATACGAACTGATACTGCGCCTCCGTTTGCACCATACCAGATCTTTGACAACGAACCATTTGTATGGTTTTTTGGATATCAATCTCGCAATTCAAACCTGCGCGAGAGTAGCGAACATTTAAATACCGAATTCGGGTAGAGTCGTAAAAAAGAAAGATTGTAGCTAGATATTTTTCTCACCATATTTCTTTATCTGATTAATTATCATATCGATAACGATAAAAGTGCCAGTTCTCCCGATGCCAGCGCTACAATGGACGATTATCGGACCGGTATTGTCCATAGCATCGTGACGCACGTTTACGTCGTGGAGAAAATTCAAAACACAGCCCGGATCCGAGGGTACACCGTGATCTGGCCACGCCTGCGATATAATAATTAATCAGCGACTATGAGTAAGGCTGCTGAGCGCAGAAATGCTCGTGATCGGAGAGCAGCATGCATTAGCATTATTAGTAAAATCAGTATTATTTGTAATATCGAAGGAGTCATATTTCATACATTCTGAACATTTTGTCCTAAGTTTTGTTTAGATCGGCCATTCAGTATTTTAGCTGAAATCGTCGACCACAGATTTTCTCATAAAAAATTTCAAATCACAAATAGACGAACTCCACAAGTACAAAACTGATTAATCCAAAATTTAAAGGGGCCATCGTCTAATCATCCTCAATGTATGTTCCTAATTTCGTTTTAATCCGTTCGGTATCAAGTCCATTTCTGTTGACGAAAGAATTGTTCATAAACAAATAAATAAATAAATACTCGTAAATACAGGTATAAAATAAATTTGTGATATGAGTATTTTCAGAATCCTGAAGCTATGAAACGAAAAACTATCATACTTTCAAGTTCAACTTCTTTCGTGAAAGCAATTCTAATAAAACCTACTAATAACAACATATTTCAATGAAGTATTTTACCTGGAAATGATAATGAAATATTTTACGCTCTTCTCCATCGCGAGAAATAGTAAACTCACGCAACATGTAATCGGTGTTCATAATTTCCGAAAGGGCACGCACGGTAACTTTACCATAATCGATTACTTCACCAACTTCTGGCCAATAACGTTCGCATTTCGACTGCAAAATGAACAACATATTATCATTACTTAATCAAAGAGGAAATTTAATTTGTCTGCGATCGCACATTCCCAGGATAGTAATGATAAAAACTGATGTTGGAAAGGCTTTTTATTTCAAAAAAAAAAAAAAAAACACGATTGAGAAAAATACTTTCCCGGTTGTAGATACTGACACGAAAGTACTCACCTTTCCTCTTTCTATTTCCTTCGTAGTCATAACGATAATTCTTGAATTTTCTTGCCATACCATGTGCCAAAAATCTTTCCTGGTCGACGGAAGACATCCTTGGGTAGCTATGTACAAACGTTCTTTACCTTCTGCACGAGAATCATCTCCCTACAATATGCACAAATATTTTACGATGAAATAAGAATGTTTCTGGAAAGGGTTCCGTACAGCTAAATTTTTCAATTGAACTCAGATTGCTGCGAATAACGAGCAGGACGACTTACCTTGATCAAATTGGCATTAATGTAGTCAGATCCGGGTTCTTTTGGATCCGCGTCTTTCAACTTTATTCTAGTGTGGTCGACTACGGATTTAAAAAAAAAATTAGAAATAACATGAAAAAAATGTTCGCTAGTTGTAACAGGAATTTCGAATTTAACATCCTTCACTATACTTACAAGGTAATATGTTTTTATAACGATTTTTATTGCGATTTTCTGGTTTTTGACCTTCTTTTCGCGCCAAAATACGTTTACTTTCTTGCTCTTGGAGCGTTTCAAATTCTTCCCAAAAGCCAGCTTTGCCTGATGACTGAGCGTTATCCTGTAATGAAAAATATCATTTTATTTATCGAATATGAGAAAAGTTCTCTTTTTAATCTATATTATTGTGAGTGAGAATGTTTGTTATTAATGGTGCCATAACCAGCGATAAAAGTTGACACATTTTTAGCTGTATGAATACAAAATTGTAGCGAGAATTTTAGTAAAGTTTCATAAAAACGTCAACATCCATGAGATTTCTGGTAGTGGTTTTCATAAAAAATGGATGGAACAGAAAATTTAACTTTTTTTTTGGACGGGAAGCTAACCTATAAGATATTCAATGCAAAAAAATTGCAAAACTGGTTAAAAACTAGCTGATTAGAAACTGCCAATTAGCACTAATCTGCGATGTGAATGACATAACATAATAACTCTTTGGCCCACCTGAAGTTGTTTGACTCGAAAGTCAATGCCAAAGGCATTTATTCTGGTGGCGTTGAATGGCTGTTTCAAATGAACAACAGTGCCACTGGTTTCCACCATCGGATTCTGTCGATAGTATTCAATCAAATCGGTTAAACTATCGAATTTCTCACCGCCACCGACATCGTATTTATTATCCTACGAGAAGATGAAATGAATTAAGGAAACTAGGCACTAAATTGGTAAAGCGCACCTGCTATAATTATAACTGGTGATATTACACAACGTAGAATTATTTAAGGAATTATAGATGATTTGCCTGAAACGATTAAGCATTTTATGAAATGCCCTGGATTACACGATTTGCCCGTAACAAACACATGATTAATATTGAAAAGCAAACAGAGTAACTCACTTTGGAGCGGATCATGACGTGGGTAATTTTATCGTCAGTACGCACAGATAGAACGTAGTCACCAGGCTTACTTTGCGATTCACGCACTAGAAAACTGCCATTTCTACCCTTCTCTAGGATCAACTTTTCAGCTTCTTTGCCAGATAGATGGCCGTGGAACCATCTGAAAGATTGAAGCAAAAAATAATATTAATTAAAACAGTTTTTTAGGTATAAATGCTCTTATCTTCATGCGCTCTCCAGTTTACTGTTTTCAAAATCTAAGAATCCAACTGTTTTCTCCTGCGCCCTCTTGTTTGTTGTATAAAGTGTACTTTCTGCTGCGCGTTGTAGTTCATTAAAAGCATTTTAAAAAATTAAATCGCAACGCCGACAACTGTCGAGTATAGTTATTTCCAGTTTTATTCGTAGGTCGTCTGTTAAGACTAGGGGTCATCTGATCTTCGTTGATAACTATAATAAGGCACATACGATTTTTTCCCAAGTAAAATCATACTATTTCCTTCATTTGATTCATTTTACTGACCAAACTGCGGAAATCACTCGTTATTTTTTTTGACTGACCATATTTCTAATACAGAATACGCACACCAATTAAAAATATATTATCGAGCAAATCACTTCAAGATTCAAACAACGTGAAAGCAATTATAAATTGAAAACAGACATTGGAAATTCAGACTCTAATTTAACTCACAATGGCCAGCAACAACTCTTGAATGTTTTTTTTTTTACCTTTCTGTGAGCGGGTCACCGCAGCTGAACGGAAATTTCAGTTCGATTATCTCGCCATTTTTTTCACGTAATTGCCCTTGGTTCTCCATGTAGAATTGTACTAGTTCGGACAACGTAGCAAACTTTTCACCGCCGTATAGGTCAAAAAAGTCACCCGTATTCTGAATTTTTATATGCGTCACGGCGCCGTTTCTCCTGAAAAGACAATTATTTATACTGTCTAAATAAATCAAGCAACTAACAATAAGTCGCTTTACGAATGCGTTATTTTGATTGTGATTCGAAAATTCATTGACTGACTGTCAATGAATTCAGAAACTGATATTCTGCAATGTTAGAGAAACAATACCCGATTCATACGATTCGCTCTGAATTTAGAACATAAATGATTGTGAGGGTCAATAACACTCGCAGTTACAGCGGATGAGTATTTTAGGGTCAAATATTAGCTATGATTGTATATAACTCATGAATGGAAAAAAATACACACCTGACGGAGAGAGTGAAATCCCCAGGATTGCTGAGCGATGGTCTGGCCAGAAAGGAGCCGTCGAAACCACGCTCCAGAAGTAATTCTTCCGCTTCCAGACCTGAGATATTTGGATGAAACCATCTGCAACAAAAATGTTAAAGGAGAAAAACATAGATTAGTGAAACAGTTAAACGTTCATTCAAGAAGACATTACGACTACACATTGAGATGTGAACCAACCATTCAAATTGAAAAATCAAAAAATTAATAGCTCATTTTCTATAGAAACCCTGCTAACAAAATAAAAGAAACCATATTTTGAGATATTAACACACGATTCAAATGTTCGATTTTCAAATTTAAAAATCAGACAAAATGAAAGACGTATTTTCAAGCAAAGAAGCAAAGAAATTTTCTTTTCCAACGACTGAAATTTGAAAAATTAAGAATTATTTCAAATCGTGTTCAAGTCTATGATGAAATACCTGTTAAAATATTTTCCTAGAATGAAGAATTTAAAAAGTTGCTGATTTAATGTTTTTACAATTTTTTTTTATAACTCCCGTGGACGGTTTCCTCCAGACTTTCTCTTCCTCCTAAGGCTGTCAGAACTTAGTTCTTTTGAAACGATTCTTAGAAACCCCTACTCCGAAACTTGACTAGAAGTGGATTTTCAAGGATTCCGCCATATCTAATGCATGAAATTACCTTTTCAGTTGGTAAGGTTTAGTACTGTGGATGCCGTCGTTGGGTATCGGCAGGGTGTCCGATACCTCTCCCGGCAGGCTGATCGAATCCACGTCTTGAAGATAGCCCAAAAATCCACACAGTGAAGGTTAACGGTTGGTAAAGTAACAAGTTGATAGATGTCATTAAATCATCATCTTTTGAAAATATGGTCCGATGGTTGGTTGATTCCTGCAAAAACAAGCAAATATGTTGATAATTTTCCAAGGGCTATCCTCAATTTTATTTTCAATAATTCGAATGAAATCAAAACAGACTACAAAGAAAAGCTCTAAAAAATGAAAATAGGAATTTCACAACATATGATCGTTAAAATGTTTTTAACGCACTCTTTTGGGGGGATTAACGTATGAATTACCTCCATGACTTTATGCTAGAAATTATCAGGCCCTTAAATTATTCGTCGTGTAATATACTATTTTTTTCCAGCCGAGTTCGAAGTTTTTTTGACATTTTTCATAACTTGTACTATGCTTATAGCGACACGTTTTTGTATAAGATGAAATTCAATGGAAATATAGACAAAAATTTGGACAAAGAAGGAAGTATAAATAGTATTAAATTTAGTAAATTATATTTCGACCAAAAAAAAGTTTGAGAATAACAACTTTAATTGGTAACAAAATTTTTCAGAGTAAAATGTCAACTTTCTCGACTCAAAAAAGTTACATAATGAATATCTCAAGTTGAAAGAACGATACGAAGTCAAGCAAGTATCTACTTGGGCTACTCCCTATTTCTCAAGGATATTACGAATTATTTTTTCTATGATTTCACGTTCGTTGAATTTGAAGGAACCAGCAGTGATTATCAAGTGAAATAAATTGTGACGATGTTACTCTCGATATTTCATAAATATTCAACTTCAACGGTGACTCATTATTTTCATAAACGAGCTCTCTTTTACTTGAGGCAACATGCGAACAGGATAGGTACAAATAAAATTACTACCATCAACGATCAGACAGTTACTTTCGAAAAATAAGATTTTATACTGGAAAATGTAATCAGTAGATAATATTCTGGATCTCTGGAGGCTTGGGGATGATAAACTAAGTTTGGAGAGATTTGTAATTGACATGAAAATTTAGATCTGAGGAAACGGTTTTTCTCCATTCGTTCGTAGATTTTCTTTTATTCGCCAGAAAATTAATACACGAAATAAGAAATGGAGCCAAGTTGATGTTAATCCTTTAGAAAAAAAATTACTGGATTGATGAAGTTGAATACATGATTTTACTCCAATCCTGATTTAGAAAACGCGAATAGAGATCAACCTTGAACTCATTTTTGCGCCATTTATGGAACGAATTTTAAACACTGCAAACAAATTAGGAACTCAAGAATTTTAAATCCGATAGAAAAAAAAAAGTGCTTTTGTTAATAAGAAATTTTTCACGTAATACCAAGATATTATCACATTCATAACCTGGGCGTTCAAATGAGAACGAATGAGAAATACTTAGGCTATGAACAAATATATAAAAATTATATTTCTTACCTCGATGATGGTGATTTGATCTCCAAATTAACATCAAAGAGCAAACTCTCTAAGAATATAATATTCATAGGGCAATAGTCAACATCGACGTTGAAATGGATCTACTTCCACTAATAATTAGGACATCTCAAATTTTGGAGAAGTACGATTCATCATTCAGTTAAAGTTAAAGCATTATTTTGAAGAATAATTATTAACACTGTCAAAATTGAACAATAAACAGAAATAAGAGATATATTTACTCAAGAATATGAGTTGTAAAGAACAGGAAACGATCTTCAGTAGTCAGCAGTTAAAATCCGAAGGATCAGTATCAAATCAAGATCTGAAATTCCGCTTTCCGATTCCGAATAACGATTACAAAGATTGTGGCTGTCCGGACGCTGGTCGCTGGAAAGGATATCGCGAAAGTGCAAACGTGAGTTGATGGTTTTATCAGGTTATTTTCGTGCCTTGTCTTTCTGTATCACGTACCCTCCGAAATAAACATGGCAGATGAAAATGAAATGGAACCCATATCTATGATGAAACCGTATTTGAGAGCGTTTGGCTGGCGTAGTCAATGGGTGGAGCTGGAAGGGGGGGGTTGACAATAAAAAATACATCGTCGCTGCGTAGAAAGGAGTGGAAGAACTTCGATGAAACTTCGACCAAAATCGAGTGGCGGCCTGGTGGGAGAAGACTACAGCCCTAGCGGCTCAAGTGCCTCAAGTCTCGACTTGAAAAAAACCGTTTCATAATCGACGCGACGTGAATTTTTTTCTCCATCTTCTCAGTTGTTCGTCGCGTCGCCGAAATAGTCGTCTATTTGATGGTGGGGGAAGTAGGGGAGGCGTAGCCGTTTTTACGAGGATCGAAAAACCTTTTCCTCCGAACTAAACTAATCGTAGTGGTAGTGAGTAGCACAAAAGGTTTAATAACGTTGCCAATCGAGGAGACTGTGTAGTGCATGGGTATAATTCTGTTTTTGATTAAATGCGACTGGAGTTGAAGAGAGAGGAAAAGATTGAAAACTGAGGCGAAATTGCAAATCGACTGCATGATGATTGAGCGAAGATTACAAACAAAATACTTCAGTCATCTTGATCGCTCAGAAATTTCGGATTCCGTGTTTAATCTCCTGGATTCGTAGTTCGGAGAAATATTATTCGAAATATTTCATTTTCTTCGTGCTTTTTAATGAGTTCATATGAATGTGAATTCTTAGTTTCGCGTTTGATTTTCTTTGGTCGAAAACTGTTCTTCGGTAAATCATTCTGATGGTGTCGTTTACGGTTTATTTACTATCTGTAGTTACTCATTTTTTGAAGTGTTCATAATATTGTACCACCATGATATATTAATCGCTCTGTTTTTGAAATGTCGAAAAAGTGTTAGTGTCTCTCTGTGTTTTTGATAATGGTCTTCCAAATTCCATCCATCGCAGCTATATCTGGTCTGGTGAGTCATTACAAATTGGAGTTATTTACGTTATTCATTTATGATTATCTGGTACGGCTGGGTATACTTTGCAGATACCTTGTTGACTCGATTTTAAAATGTATCATTGGGAGCAGAATTATGAGAGTGGCAACTGGCAAGTATGATCTAATCGGCTTGTGGCTTATTTCTAACCTTCTCAAATTTCTTATGCATTTCTGTCATCTCTTTGAACTTGATATGAATGATATTTATCAGTATATAGTTTATTTCACTCGTTCTAAATTATTGGTCAATACCTGCAAGCCTGAATTTGGTTTCATAGAAATTTATTTTTTATCGAATTCACGCATAATTCTAAATCATGATATCCCTAGAGTTCCATTTGAAAACCTGTTTTTCCTGTGAGGCTCGCGCTTATAATTTTTCTTATAATGCTATCTGAGGAAGAAAGACAAAAATTTGGTGTCATGTCATGTGAAGAACTAAATTTTACTGCGCTCTTCTAAGACACGGTGTGAACAATGTTATATTGGCTTATGGCTACCGACTGTAAGAATTTATATAATGTTCTTCGGAGTTCAGACTAATTGTAAGTAGGCTTTCTACCTGTTATTTTTCATGAAAATTTCAACCCCACAACTTATTATGTGTCGTTTTGGAAAGAGATCTGCCTCACACGAAAGTATATTTTCACAGATTCAAGTTGAAGAATTATCCTAGTTAAGGATAATTGGTTAGAAACAAAAGCCATGATATGTACCTACCCCAGTAAAAACAAAATCAACTATCCGATTATATCGTCTATCGATCCAAAATAACTTATTGAGAGGTATATTATAATCTTTGTCGTGTAGGTAAACTTTATAATTAGAATTTGAGAAGATACTGGGTAAAAAAAATATTGTTTTCTCATTCAGTGTGTCTTTGCCATGTAGTAGGTATAGTCCTTCCAGGTAACTTTGTTATTCCGCGAAAATGAAATTAAATTGGTGAATGGCATCTTTTACAAGTGATCATCGGATAAATCCAAAATTTGCTCTACAATTTATATTATAAAATCCATCGGTTTCTAAAGTGAGGTATTTTGAAGCCTGATGCCTCATCTACAACTCGCAGCTGTATAAAATTATCAACATCTAGTCATCTACTTTTTATTGTGAGCGATTGTGACTTGTGAGTATGATTCAAGATGTTGAATTGTTGACAGGACAAAATTCCTTCTGCTGGCTGTGCAGTACTTTCATAGTTGAAAATGTGCTTTACTAGAATTTGGTTTTACGAATATCTCATGTGTGGAAGTTCTGAGAATGAAACACGGATAAAAATGAATCTAACTTCTCTAACGTCACAATTAATTATGGAGTTTGAATACCATATTACCGCTGTCCAGCATTTTTGACTTATCCAGACTTATCGAAGCTTTTATTTAGTCATACCGTATTACCGTACCGTAATTCCATTTCCCAGAAATAAGAAAATAAAATACTATAAATGCCGTCTTCCCAAAAATGAAACAAAAGAAAGATTAACAGAGTAGTTTGCATGTGTGTGCAATTTGTGTTTCTGGTATTGGTATCAACATACACGCAGTACGTTCGAACAGTCGTGATTGTGATTGGTTCACAGTGTTCGCTAATTTCGTGAGTGTTGTGTGTAGTGGTGTAATACGGTACGGTGTAGTAGAAATTGTAGACGTTGTAAGTTATAACGTGGTTATAACGTGGTTATAACCGATTTTATGCAGTTCAATTCAGTTGAGCGATGGTTCATTCCTTTCGTCCCGTCCTCGGCATTTTGTTAAATCGATTCTGCGCATAATGTTTTGAGTTTTCTTCTTGTCCTTGAACACAACGTGGCGCAGCTGTGAGCCTGGCCGGCCGGCATCTCGTGACTTTGGCCGTCTTCGTATGGGACATTTCGCATTCTCTGATCGCCTCTTGTGGTTCGTTTCTGTAAATACGAGTATCTCATTATTTTCAAGTGTTAAGTTATTACAGTTACTACTCGTAGCTGTGTTCGAGAGCTCCCAAGATTACCAGTTTCTGGTAAAAAAAGAGGGCTTATTCCACGCATAATTGGTTCTTTCTCATTTTTTATTGGTAACAGAATCGAATACTACTTGGAGTAAGACCTCATTTTCCCCAGAAACCGGTAATCCTGGTAGCGTCCGAACACAGCTATTATTTATTTGAATTGTAATGTTTTTTTTTGAATTTCGTACACTTCAGATTTCATTGTGAACTTTGAAACTTGGAATGGCTTAAATGCCTCTTTGATTCCGCGTTGTTCGTTATGAATTTTCTTATTCTTATCGCGCAATCACAGTCAGCGCGCCCTCGACCTCATGGCGTTTTGTTGAGGCTTCTCCAAATTTCTTTTCTCTATTCTTATTGTTGATTGCTGAATTTTGTAAGTTTTGAATTTGGTGCCACTCAGGTTTTAGTGATTTAGTATGACCTGAAACTTTGGACGTAGTTGGCTTCTGTGTTTGTCCGGAGAATCAGGTAAGATTTATAATTTCTCTGCTTTCGAAAAACTCACCCGAAGAGTATTTATTTTCTACGAGTATGTTTATTCCTCCCTTCATTCATCACTATAAACACTAGAAAAACCAGGTTTTATTCAATTACTCAAAGGAGCAAGTGGCGTCATATACGACGCCTCAAAAATAACCTCCAAAGACCAGGTGACGTCGTATGACACAGGTCAGGGGTTCTCAAAATATTGGTCCTTTGAGAAATCCATCTCAAAATTTTGAGTAGCGTCGTATATGACGCCACCTGGTACTTGTAGTGTTAATCTTGGATTACGAGATTTATGCAGCGTTATAAAAATACAGGGTCTTTCACAATAAACGCTCACGAGAAATATGAGGTTAGCAAGGGTTTAAAACTATTCTTTTCTTTTGCTATCGCCACCACTGCTTTCTCCCAACCATGACAATTCTCACGTGCTATGGAATTACTTAATTCGGTTTGATTTATCGAGGATAAATGTATTCGTTCGAAAAAGTATTTTTTTATAATATAAATTACGGAGTATTTTTTTAAATAGGGCTCATCAGAAAAACAAATTTTATGACTACGTGGAAGAATTTTTTACTCAAAAAATGATACCACTGTATCCGCACAAACATACCAATCAATGCAATCATAAATATATGGGGGTTCCTCTACGGAAATGGGATCTTAGGGTGAAAAAAAAATTCTACTTTCTTTTTTCATGCTCTAAACAATTAAAAATTGAAAAAATTATTTTCACCTCAAGGTCCCTTTTTGGTATGGATACCCCATTATGAAATCGTCAGAGTAATTGTCAAAGTTGGGAGCATGCATTGGTGGCGATAACAAAAGAAAATGATAGTTTTAAACCCTTGCTAACCACATATTTCTTGTGAGCGTTTATTGTGAAAGACCCTGTAGCTTACTTTAAACTGAATTACTCCAGAACTATTCTTTATACCTAATTCAAGTCTCACTAAGTAATCTCGCTGTAATAATGCGTGTGATGGGATCACTGATTTCTCGATGTTTTCAACACTGCATTATTTGGGTAGTGAAGCAAGATGGGATTTCCAATAATTTATTTATTTTTTTTAAAGAATCACCTGAAGTTTTTATGTAAGTTAAATCCGTTTTGAAAGCAGGTTAGGATAGTGAAATTCGGAATATATATTGAGGATGACTTGAACTTCTAGTCGACCAAAGCAGAAGTAGGTATCTGTAGTTCATAGAACGACCAACAGAAACCAATGTAAAGCTATCTAAGTCCCATTCTTGCCGTTCTTGAGATTTCTATGCCCCATATCAGTCCACAAAATCCATTTTTTGCCGCTCTTGGGAGTTTTTATGTTAAGTATAGGGATCAGTCTGGTAAATGGTAAAAATGTTGAAAATTTCGTTAAGACTGTAATAAATAACATTTTGGACATGATTAGCCCATTATCGTGAACCTTCTTTTGATATTTGAGTAGTTATAAATTCGGTAAAAAGCGGTCCTGTTCGGGATTATTCTAAAACTAGATTCCGTGAAAACGTATCTCTTGCCTTTCGCGACTCATTTGATATTTTTACCGATCTTGGCAAATTATCGTTTCAAGTAGGCTATATGGCATTATGGCTTATTTGAGAAATGATAATAGGTATGTACTATAATGTATCAACTGTTTTATTTCCGAATGGTTGGTAAAATATGTTGACGGATGGGTCTATGATGAAAAAAAACTATTTTGTTAGTTGTTTCAAATCCGGCAAGAGTGAACATTGTTGAAAGCGATTTACTATACAAAGATTCATTCGTGGTTCAGAATGGTCCGTGAGAATGTTTTGATTGAGATGAGGGTAAAAGGAAGCTGTTTCTCCAGGTTTTGAATGGATTGTTGATGGAGTATCTTGAACAGTATGAAGCTGGTAGAATTTGAATAAATATTTTGAACCTTATTGCCCGAGAAAATTGCGATGAGCGTGAATGTACATAATAATGTAGGTACCTACTCGTAATTTATTTGAAATTGTTATACGAAAAGTACGAGTATTTTTAGAGATCGGTAACCATCGTTTATTAAAAATGGCATGTACAGAAAAAATTGACTCGCTATTTTACTTAATTTGGGCTCCTAACTGCGTGGAAAATATTATCTTGATAATAATTGCAGAGCTGTATACTGATGGGTCGAACACCATTTCAACAACCTGCAGTGTTCTTTACCAACAGTACCTAATGTCGTGATCTTACCACTAATCAGCTCGAGTGTTTGATCCGATTTAATCGGGATGTTTATTCAATAGGTTTTTTACAAGTACAAAAATGTAACTTATGGTCGTTTGGGAAAGTAATAAATTTTATTTCGAATGATCTGAATGGAAAACTTTTATGCTGGTTCTACTGGCACCAATTGCAGCTCTTTTCCTTCAAAAGTAGTCGATATGATAATATGTATTAGTTATGCAGTTTGAAGGTGGGATATTGAAAAAGCCTTAAATTTCGATCGAGTATTTAATTTTGAAATGCTATATTCACAATATGATGAAACATAATCTGTGGCTTAATTCTTGAAATCACTGATTTTGGACAGTCTCATACGATCTTAATTCACCTGCCAGAAAATATCGGTTTGGCGCCATGACATCTCTTTCAATATTTTAATAAGTTATTTTTATTATTTGCAACTCTACTAATTCTGTTCTAGTGATGAATTGAGGATGTTTCTCATTCATAGTTGAAATTTTGTTTTGCGCACTGTGCCCATGATAGAGTGCAGTCTTCAAAGTCCGTATAGCTCGTGTGAAGCAAAAGTTGTTGCGATGTTTGGGGTAAATGAGCTCAGACGATAGACTTGCTTACTTACTTAGGTACTTGCTGAAAACGGTGCTCTACTTTTCGTCTTATTTGTGAACAGTCTTCTGTGAAAAAGAAGAAAAGAAAGATGAGGCCAATTTTGAAAATAGCGTTCAGAAATACCAAAAAAAAATACTATTTGACTTCGATTTGGGCCTTTGATGTTTTCTAAAATTGGTGAAAAATGCGACTTATGCTCTTGCAAGAAACTGTATTCCTATATCTAATCTCATTGGCTTTTTTGCCTGGTATCGAGTTTGTGTCATTTTCAGCTTCAGAAGGAAAATGAAATAGTATGAGAAATACATGATTGGAAGTTTTTTGAAATTGTCTTTATTTCTATGTCGCGAGAGTAAGATTAGTTTTGTACAACCTACCGCCATTTTTTCAAGTCTGTGTGAATTATTTTGGATACATGGGTGGTTAGATATTCTATATTTTTGATCCCTTTTCATCTACATCCTTCGTCGAATATTTTAGTGTTGGCCTAGGTCTAAATTTTGAAGAATGAAAGGGTTTTAAGACGCAATGCAATTTTGCAAATTGCTACCATCTTCCTCGTATATGCGATGCAACTGAAAGCTGTGAATTTTATGAGGCTTAGATTGGAAAAATTTTATCTGTATATGACTCATGAAAATACGTGCTCGCTAACTTTATGCTCGTTTCCCTCAGCTCTAGATAGATTTTATTCTATTTTTTATTTCTTGGAATGACTTATAAACAAACCCAAGCTTCTCAAATGATTTTATTAAACTACGATTTGGAGCAGATAAATAGACCGTAACAAACTAGAATGTGCGGGAGAAAGAAGTTGGATTCTTGGACTTTGAAAATAGTAAACTGGAGTGCGCATGAAGATGAGAGCAATTACCTAAAAAATCATTTTGAATTTATGTTATTCATTATCTTGATTTTACAAGTGTGTAATTGTGGTTACCGTCGAACTGGATACCTTCCCCTTTCCGCGGTAGACAAACAGTGGGAAAATGGTTGTGAAAAATCAAGATTTTTCATCTGCATTTTTCTATATAGTCAGTCACACCCTGTATCAATACAGCTTTGCTTGTAAATAAGTAAAGCATTCATGATGACTTGTTTTGGCTCATTGGTCATTATTATTGGCACGTTAATTTTAATTATTGAAATTTTGCTGTAAAGCCAAAAATGAAATGAACCCTTTCCTCTTTATTTCAAGGTGATTTGAAATTGGTCAGTCGAGGTTGGTTGGTAGAAAAGTACATTCCTTGAAAACTCTAGCATTGGCTTCGCTAAAAGGAAGCTTGAAATATAAATTCCCTAGAGTTTTTTTTCTTGTTTTATATTGTTCAACACTAAAAAAACCAGATTTTACTCGATTACTCAAAGGACCAGATGGCGTCTTATACGACGCCACATGAATAACGTCTAAAAACCAGGTGGCGTCGTAGGACACAAGTCAGGGTTTCTCAAAATATTGTTCCTTTAAATAGTCCATCTCCAAATTTTGAGTAGCGTCGTATATGACGCCACCTGGTACTTCAAGGTGTTAAGAAATAGATGTTGATTTGAAAATCGAGAAAGTACACACAGTACATGTTTTTGAACGCTCACATCAATTCATTCGTTCAACTTTGATGATTTTTGAATGAAGAAAAACAGGATCTCCCTATATTTGCTATCGGATCGGATATAAAAAAGTCAACTTGAAAACGTTTTCATAATCTGCTGATGCGACCCATTTCTCTGATGGTGGGACAAAAAAAAATATGGAGAAAGAGAAAGCCCACAAACCCCAAAGGGTACAGACGTACATTAAATTGTATTAAACGGTTCCGACCCGATGGGCAAATAATGAGAAAATGATCCGGAAAATGAGAATTTTATCCGTTGTCAGTCCGTTTTTATTTTCGACCATCGGATCTGAAAATTTGCAGATATTTTTGTCATCTTGATTATTTTCCCAAATCCGTTTGTAAAACGGATTTCCTGATTATAATCAGTGATAATTTTGGGGCAATTTTTCAAAATCCGTTTGTAAAACGGTTTCACGGATTATAACCCGGGCCAAAAAATATGATAAAACAGCCTTCACGGAAAATAATCCGGACTCATTTCCGGCAAGACTGATTACAATCCGTTCGAAATCCGTTTTAAAAGCCGGAAAACAGGAAAATTCCGGGTTATAATCCAGAAACGGATTATAACCCGGAATAAAACGGATCATTTTTCAAAATATTTTGCCCATAGGGCAGTCACTTAGCCGAATCAAAATACCGAATTAGTCAATCCCCGAACAGATTTTTTCCAGAATAAATTTTCTATAAAATTTTTCTCCCGAATACTTATGCCTCTAATGGAGAACAAACTGAATTCGGGAATTTATTTTGATGCAATTTTCTGCGCTGAGGGAAATTTTCTCGTCACAGTCATGAAAACTGCAACTTAAATATTGTGGACATTCTTATATTTGCAGTAGGTACGGTTTACTATTTTATAGATAGTAGATAGATACAAACATGGATAAGTCATGTTTATTGTCTGAGTAATTAAGTATAAAATGAAATCTCGAACGCACTTGTTACCATGCTTGTCCTCTATTGTTCAAAAAATAATTCCTCGGTCGTTCGACTTTCAAAACATGCATAATAATTTTCCAAAGTGTAGATTCTGTCTTATTGCGCTGTAGTTTTGTAACATCTTTTGGGTTTGATCTTGGAGAATCTCAACGTGTAAGCTGTCATCTGATAAAAATTTCAGCCCTATCTACCATTATGTCCGTGGAAAATTTCACAAAAGACTCCCTCGTACTCGCACTATCGAAAAAATATATTATTTTCAGAGCCATAAAAGTTCTATTTCCCTTCTTGTTCGGACTAAATCTGGTCGAAAAAATCTTACACATTCCACATTTTCATTCGCCATAAGCTTCGTTAATAATCATATTTTAGTTTGATAATGGATGAAAAAAAATTAGAAAGGCTCGAACGCATAGGAAAGAAGGGTTTTCACTAGACTTTAGCATCACTAAAAAACGAAAAAAGTACCTACTACTTCATGAAAATCTAATGAAATTGAAAAATGGTAAAATATTGTAGTACGAGTTTTTATTCCGCCTGATTCTATAATAATTCCTGATTGATTTGTATGAAGAGTCTAATTAGGTATGTTCTAAGTAGATGAAAATCACTATTTTCTTTTTGATTGAACAAAAATGTAAGTAGGTATCTACTTGTAATGTATTTTATTTTCAAAAACTTACAGTGATATGCAAGAAGAGAGTAAGTAGGGATGAAAAAATTATATTTTCCTCTATAGACACGTGGCAGCGAAGAGAGGAATAAGTCAAAAAATTTCTTTGCTCGAAAGATCGTACGTAGCTATTGTCTGAGATTGGACCTTTGAAATTAAATCGCTAATTTTCGTTTGGAAGATTTCACCTATCAAGATTTGATACAAGCGTTGTGTTGAACACTGATGAAGTACAGCTGTCTGCTCTCCTTTCCCACAGTTTGTGCGGTTCAAAAAGAACGAAAGATTTGTCATTTGAAATAATGCTGGGTACTAAAATTTGATTTGAGTAAATGAGAATTTTTCTCGTCTTTACTTGCTCGTTGCTTGACTTTCTTTGACTCCGTTCAACGTAACGTAACTTGTGACGGAATGCTTTTTCGTTCATTTCGTTGCCTCCCCTTCACATTCCATTTTTACTGCATCGATGAACGGACGAAAGGCTAGGCTTTTCGGGTAAGAAAATTTCTGAAACTTGTCCCTTCGCTCCGCCACTCCTCACGTTGTTTCGTCAACCGTCCTTTCGTAGATTCTAGAATTTTAGAGGACGTAACGTACAGTACCATCTAAATATATTTTAGAATTTTGGTTTTTTCTCGTCGTGTTAGAGCATTCGATAGCTCAAACTTTGTGAACTCCTGAAATTTATTGTCTCATGCGCTCACCACTAACCGGCGGGCACTTGCGTCTCACACTCACTCAGCCAGATTTCGTAACACGGAGCAGTTAAAAGACACGCCCTTTTCATTTGACTCGAGCGAGGAGGAAAGAACGAAAAGTGTTTAGTTGGCAGCGTCCTATACACAAGTGTTGTGGCACCATAATGGGCCATTTTGACCCAACCTTAAATGCGTTACCCTGGTAGTCCTCGACGATGATACATAATTACCCTGTTTTTATTCGGCGAGATTGAGCAGTCGAATTGACATTGGCGGACAGCTTAACAGCGGGTCATTTTGGCTTACTTGTACGACTAGAAGGTTATGAGTCAGAACAGACTGAAAAATGCAACTAAGAAGAAGGTGGCTTGGCATGCTCAATTGAGAAGTTTTCCCGTAAAACGCAACGAACGCCATTGAAAAAATTCTAAAAAATCACCAAAAAACTGTCCATGAAAGAAGAAGCAGTTGCTCCATTTTAATGCATAATGACTCGATCTTTTCCTTTGAGTTGACCAAATTACTATTTCATCATAGTGATACTCCGCGTCTCCGCTTTCCTCTGATGGTCAATTTTGGAGGTCGGAACTACTTACTATGAAAATGGCGTTTGTTGCGTTTTGCGGCAAATCTCCTCAATTGTCCGCTGAAATTTCTGCAATTCGACCTGTCTCGCTTTTGGTTTACAATAAGATAAGTCCGTAGCAATTGTATCTCCTCGGGTTCTTGAATTTCTTTTTCTCCATACATTAATCGTAAACAAACTTCGATTTTCAACACTACCTCCACCCCCTAACCCAAGTAATCTTCATTAAAATTCATTTTTAAACCAGTATTGGTACACAAATTTTTTCAAAAGTGTTATATGTAGTTTATGATGTTGTTTATTGGGGAATGTAAATTTTTCATTCCGTTTGCCCTATATGCTTGCATATAAATTTCAGTAGTTGAGTGATTTTATTTTTCGTTGTAGTAATATAAATTTTTCTTCTCAGTTCTCATTTTTGTTGAGATTTGATTAGAAATGAAATGCAGAATAGCCTACCATCATATCTCTATCTGCAGTGGCGCCCTCGTATTCTAAATAAAGTGGGGAAAAACCTCAAATTAACCACCCAATTTTGACTTCAAAGCCTAAAATCAATAGCTTATTTCACCTATGATGCAAGACAATTTTTATTTTTGAAAAAATTCTATTTTTCCTCAATTTTTCACTACCTACTTCACTCTTTTCAGACCACCCACCCCAAATCAAGTGGGGTGGCTGCCCCACTTGGACCCCACCGTGGGCGCCACTGTCTATCTGCAAGCACCCCTTTCACTGAAGCAGTGAAACGTCTATCACTTGGTTTAGTTCTCATAAATAGGTCTTGATGAGTTCTTATAATAATTGAAATGAATTTTGTGGTCTTGATTAGAAGAAAACCCCCGCACCTCTTCGAGGTCAGTCAAAATTTTCCTTGAGAATTCCTTCGTTTAATGATTTTCAAGGTATGAGAATTACCTGTAAGAACTATTGGTGTGTGTAAGATTTGGAAGCAAAGAAAGAAAATTGAAAAACTTTATTTCTTTCATTCCAGTTTGAAAAAGCAGTAGTTTTTTGTGTGTGTGAACACTTGACCAGCGGCGTCAGTTAGCGTGAATTTATTTTATATCTACACGAGAAAGACCAGGTGGTGTCTTATATGACGCCATTTGAATTTGGATGCGTCACTTTTCTAAAGACCAGGTGGCGTCATATATGACATTCTCCGGTCCTTTGAGGTTCCTTTACTGTTATTAAGTCGAATATGACGCCACCTGGTCTTTTGAGTAATCGAGTAAAACATGGCTTTTCTAGCGTTAATTTATCAATCATTCGAGGTTGGAAACGGAAAGGGAGTGTTTTTTTTGGAAGTACCTAATTTCTAAATTTCTCGTGATTATTATATTGCGGGAAAAAACGAAATAATTAGAGATTCTGCAACTATCTCCCGAAGCCATTTTTTAGTTAGCCCCTTTCCCGACCTCCACTTCAATTTTCCCAGCACCAGCACCCTTTTCACCGAATGAACAACTGCTGACAAAAAATATTATTTTTGGCTACCTAGTAAATTTCGACTTCGAAGCTTAATTTCGCCTTAACTACTAAATGCACAGAGCTGAAATTAAGATTTTAAATGAAAGTCAGAGGGCGCATGTTTCTATTTCCCACCTCCCACACAACAATTTATTGCAACAGTTATATTGTGCGAGACAAGAAATAGGCAAAAGTGTTCTGCACTTTTAAAGGCTGAAGGCTGAATTCAAAAAGAATTCAATTATTACAACATTTTCTGATGTAATTTGTCTGAAAACATACCAAATAAGAGATTCTATTGGTATTAAGCTTTCTTACGTAGAAAAAAAGCAAACAAGGCCAAACCAAAAATATTGAATAAACCGAATAGATCTTTGGCGCCCCCTAACTTCACCCCTGTGGGAGATAGAGATATGCGCCCCATAACTTTTTTATAGGAAATTCAATTCTGAGTAACTTTTGTTTCAAACTTTTTTTCATATCATCAATATTTTCAGCAGTGTTCAGGCTTAAACATCTACTTCCCCATTTCAATAAAACGGCTTTACATTTTTAATAATAAGTGGAGATCTAATAAAGTCAGAGGGTTCTTCAATGCATAAAAATCTGCGCCAGGAATGTAGCTTTCCAATTAAAAAAAAAGTTTGAAAAAATCTCAAATAGAACTTTTATTAACAAAAATGTGAAAAGTTCCCCGCTGTTTACCATTTACCGCAATGAGTGGAAGAGAGAGAAAATATTCGCGTCACTTTTTATGTCTCTTTTAAACACTAGTAGGACGTTTTCGTTCGTGTTGGGTTTATCACGACTGCTCATTCCAGTTTGTTAATTCAGTTCGATGGCTGAAAAACGTTCAATGGTAAACTCACGTAGCACTTCAACTTGTGTAAACGTGATTTGAATGTCAACTCACGCTGCACCTTCGCGATATTATTACACTACGTTTATTTTAGCGCTCGTCAAGTTCCACAATTCGCTAAGAAAATTCAAGGTGCCACGATATTTTCGAAAATCGATTCAGGTTTTGTGCTTCTCAGTGCGACCAATCTGCCACAAATGAAATATCTCATTAACCAGCAATAGTGACGGCTCTTTGCAAATCGCAGATTCGTAGAACTGTAACAATTACTTAATTTTGAACAAAAAATATGTAAAACGCTGACTTGATGACCTCTGACGGCTCTGACCCTAGACATTTCAACATGTTTGAACGTGAAGAGTGAGCGAAATGGCGAGAAATTGTATGATTCATTGGTGGCGAGTGGAGGTTGGGATGCCGATGTTTCTTTTTTTTTTTCTAATAATCTCGTACCTACTGGAAGATTATCGGTGAATTCTTACAATGTCACATATATTATAGCACTAAGAAATCAGGAGAGCGGGAAAGTTTTTTGGTTGTGAATGTAAGTTCCAGTTAAGCGGAAGGGAGGATGAAAACACTTTCGTACATTAATAATTGCTAATTTTTACTCTTTTAAATATTTTCAATCTTTCCCCTTAAACACTAGAAAAACCATGTTTTACTCGATTACTTAAAAGACCAGGTGGCGTCATATTCAACTCAACAATACAAGAACCTCAAAGGACCGGAGAATGTCGTATATGACGCCACCTGGTCCTTTGAGGAATTGCGCATCCAAATTCAAATGGCGTCGTATTCAATTCCACCTGGTCGTTCTAGTGTTAACTTGAATAGAACTGGAGTAATTGAAGAGTAAACCAATGTTCTTTTTACTTCTTTTTTGATCTTATTATTCTTTAAAAAGCTTTTTTATTAGGTACTCCAGTTTCTATAGAACTAAGAATTATAATCAAATGATTTTATATGTACATTAATAAAAACTTTAATTTCTACAATAGTAAGTTCAATTCTCCAACTCGAGATAGAACTCACTTAATTAAAAAAATGAAAAATAAAAACACTTTTCATCATTTTCCTTTAAATAGGCTTTTTATGTTATCTTTTCTGGAGGCACATAGGAAGGGAATGAAATATTTTTAGGAATCAATACATACAAATGCCGTCACCATTTCATCAACTTTTCAACAAGTTCAAGTTCAACTTTTCAACTTGGAGAAATTAGGTGTGGTCAATTATAGCTTAAGCTTTAACAATGTGCTACTACTATAGATTATTAGAGTAACTACATTCTCATTCACCCTGAGAAAAATTGAAAATAATTACAAAATAACATGAAAAAAAAAAAGGTTTATTAATTGAAGCACAAAATCTCAGGGCTATTGACAACAATTCAATACAAGCAGGGCTGCTGTGAAGAGTTATTTTTGACGAGCAACTCGTCAAACACAAATTAGGTGGGTAAAAAAATTTATTTCCTAAATTTATTTCTATTCCTTTGTGTAAATTAATCATCGTCCCCCAAATTTTCATCTCCCCCACCCCACAAAGTAAAACGAAATAAAAATTCAGAATAGAAAAAAAATTCAGGAGGGATAATTACAATAGGGGGGTAACTCGTCAAACGCTCAGGCGGATCACAGTACCCCTGAATACAAGAACCTCCTTTGAAAGTAAAAAAAAAAATCTTATTTTGTGTAAGAGCAAAAACTTCAACATATAACGATACTAGCCTACGACATAAATCGATATTTACCATCGACATACGGTCTATGAAATCTAGACGAGAATTGAGGTAAATAATATTGTTTTAAAAGTGTTGTTTGAATGAAGAAAAATACAAATTATTTCCTTTCTTACCTCGTGGAAGAAAATAAATATGTTTGATGTGCTAATTTGCCCAATATAAAAATTACCGAGTACAGTGAAATATGATTGTCGTGAATGATGAATGTGGCAAAAAGTTGAGATGACAGATTTGATCAGAAAGAATACAATATTGCAGATTAGAGGGTAAATCAGAAAATAATAATGACAATAAGATAGATAAATGCGAATCGCAAAACGAAACAATATATGACACGAAAGGAAGAAGTAATCACACATAGACGAGTGAAATCGAATAAAAGCCACAAAATTGACGTATAAATAATATTTGAAAAAATTGTATCTATCATAGCGAAGATAAATCGCATAGGTTGAAGCTCAACTAGAAACTAATGAGGAAAATGAGTGACTTTCAAATCGATTCTTTCATTCGACATATTTATATAAGTTACAAAAACAATTACAACTAGCGTCTGATCAAAACAGTGAAAAAAAATTAAATTTCTTAGGAGTTTGTAGATTTTGGACTTGCAAGCGATATTATTCAACAGGTTTTTCTCTTCAAATTAATTTGAATGATATTCATTTTTTCCAAGGTTGCTTTCAACTTCATTTCTCAAATGAAAGATTATCGATTCGGGTATTGTGGCAAAATAATTAATTTTTCACTCCCGCACGGAATTCGCGGCGAAAGCACGTGTATGAAACTGTAACTAATTGAGCTTCGATCATATTCAAATAAACGTATCACAAGCCATACCCTCCGGGACAGCTACTTCGTCTTCAAAAATGAATCCTATACTTATTGGGTGTGGGCAACGATCTCACCCCCTCGGTTACCTCTTTTTTGTTGCACTCTCGTTGTAAAGACCCGCGTCGACCAGGCATACCACCGGGCGAGAAAATGCGCAGTTTAGACTCTACGTTGGGACCGATTTTATGCTCAACCTGCGGCGACGCCGACATGGAGGAAGGCGTGAAGCACGTGTACTCGCCCCTGCGTGACGACGGTGACGGTATGAAACTCCTCATCGGCGAGCCTCGCGTCTTGATTAAGCCTTCGGTTAAACTCGTCGACAATTTGCGTTCGTTGTCGGCAATCTTCAGCTTATTGTACTCGCCGCCCCACTTGATGAACATCGACCTACCGGGCGACTCTCTGGCCTTGCTGATGCTGCCGCTGCTCCCGCCCATTCCTCCCAACACCGGACTATCGCATACCTTTATGACGCCGCCGCCATAATCGTAGCCTCCTTGCACGTAGCGCCGCGGCGACTCCCTCGCCGACCTGCCATACCCGTCGCCCACCATGTCGGCGGGTAGCTGCAACTTCTCGTTCTCCGGCATCTTGCGGTACTCGCCGAATCGCCGCGGCTGAGGAATGCCGGAATCGCGCGACTTCTCGCCCGGCGGCGGCGTGCCGGTGGGCGTCGGCGTTTTTCGCTCGTCTGTCAGTCGGCTGTACTCGCCTAGCTTCTTGGGCGACGAGTCGCGCAAAAGCAACTTGGGCGGCGGCGCCGGACTCAGGCTCTCGGCGCGAGAACGCAAGCCGCTCGATAGCTTGGATGTGGCGGCCACCGCCGTCACGCCGCTCATCTCGCTGTCGCTGAGGCGGCCATATTCTCCCAATTTGGCGGTCACCGACGACTTGCGGTGTTTCTTCGGCTTGGGCAACGAGCTGGGCGGCAGACTACCACCGCGCACCAACTCTTGGCGCTGCGCTTGCGAACATAAACCTTGTTTCTCCAGCAGCATCATGTCGTCTGGTCGATTCCCGGCCGAGCTGCCAGTGGCTGTCACGGAGGAGCTGCCCGAACCACTCGACTGGCTGATGAGGCCATGCAGAAGGGTGCCCGCCTCGAAGAGCGGCAGTTTAGCGCCGTTGCTGCTGCCGCCGCTTCCACCTGTCATACCCGCCAATAGTGGTTGGGATGCTTTTCCTTTTCGCGACATAGCGCCTGGATGAGAGAAGCCTGGAAAACAGCAAAGACCTCTCTGAAAACATTTCCAAAACAAAGACGAACGATACGATTCAGGATACGGAGTTCGTTGTGGAGTATATGATCGGATTAGTACACACAACACAGAGAAAAAAAACCACAACAACCGCAATAGTAACAACATCAGTAACAACAACGAAAACAATGTGTAGGCGAAAACAACGAAAAAAAATTGAGATGTGAGAGTGGCATGGCATTCATTTCCAGACGGACAGAAGTCGAAAGGTTTTCAAGTACATGAATAGTAATCGTATTTTATGTTGAAAAAGACAGCTGTTTGATTCAGCTAAAGTTTGGAAAAGGGTGAGTGACCCTTGGCTTATCGATAGAAAGCCCCGTGATATTTTTTCAGTCGGCAAAATGTTTCAAAATAAGAAGTCAGCAAAATCTGCAAAAATTTTGATTTCCTCTTCCCGCCGCCCCATTGATTTACTATAGTTTACAATTTCACCCTCACCCCTTCCCTCGTGACAATTTTCAATAGGCCACTGCCTTCCGTCAAACACGAAATAATTCTAACATTTAATCTGCGTACGAGATTTTCAATAATTAATACATTTTTTTAATGTTGAACCAATTCAAAATCACTGTCCAGCTAAAAATCAAGCATAAGCCACTATAAAGGAGGAAAAAGCAGGATGAAAATTGGTGTTACGGGACAATAAAGGATGTTAAATGATCGTCTTTATTTTGGAAGCGTTTCATTTAAAATAAGCTTATAATTAGAGGCATAATTTCAAAAAGCTAATTTTTCTCAGTCAAGTTTTTCTTTTCAATTAATAACCAACGCAAAGTCGCAAGGGTATCCACACTTATTCGAAGAACCAACACTAATTTACCAACCGCAAATTTCACACAAGCTCTTCGCGATCAGCTGCTTTAGAAAATAGACGTTTATACAATTATCAGTACGGTACGTAACTAACAATATTTTCATAACAAGCAAACTCTGTGAACGTTATGAATTGAAATTCACTACTAAAAGCGTACTAAAAATGATCTTTCTATCAATAGAAGTCTGACTTTTAATTCATGAATGGTGAATACATTATACATAAGTTCAGCTGATAGGATCTGACTGGGAAGACAACAATTTTCAACATACGTGTAGTATGTCTTTCGCTGACAATGAACAAAAATTCTTCGATGACCGTCCGTTTCTTCATCTTGGAAATTTGATTGTTTGTAGTTAATTAAATTTACCAATTAGTGCCAATTTTCCATAGGGTAAAGAGGTGGAAGTCAAATTAAAAAAAAAAAGATAAGTAGTTTTTTCTAAAGTAGATTATCAATGCGAATACATCCCTTCATTTTAATGTGAAGTTACGAGTGTAACAGAGCTTTTTTTACGTTTCATTGAACAAATATTTTGAAATAAAAAATATTTTGAGGTGGTACGACTTGACTCTACTTACTCAGAAATTCAAATTCCTTTCACTCAAGATTGGACTAACTTCACGAGGCTTAATTCTTTTGTTAAATAAATTTTGCCATTTGCTGAATTTATGTACACCATTCATGCTGACTGGCCCAGACTATTCAAGAGTTGTTTTTCTTCATTACAGAGTTGGCTTTTTCAGATTCAGTTACCAAATATAACAAATCAAAATTAGAATACGTTTCACTGAATTCGTAGAAAACTTAACTAGCCACTGGTAAAGTTTGTGCATAACTACAAAATTAATGGAGATTTTTATTTCTACCTACCCAAATTAAGTCATTACCTATACGAAAATTTCTTCGAGAAAATTTAAAAAATCTGCATCAGAAGAATCAGTTTGGATATTTTTAAGTCAGCAGTTTTTTATACTTCTGAGTTTTAATATTGCTCGAGTAGGTAACCTGTAGTTCATAGTTGAAATCGTGATTGAGTGGAAATACCATTTAAATTAGCGTAGGAAAATAGAGAAACTCAAAATGAAAAAGGTTTACCTTGAAAATCTGCTAAAAGCTAAAACCAGAAACTGAAAACAAAAATTCAACCTAATGATCTACGAATTCAGTGAACAACCTAAACATTTCTCAAAACTTAGTCCTTCAAGTAAAGCTTGAGCCGATCAAATTTACCTGACTCAAAAAATGTTAGCACAGAAAAAATACCTTGCTTAAAAGTTGCGAATCCAATTCCTTCAGCTGGTCATCTAACGATTTCTCATCAAAATTCTGATTGCTCGAACTGTATTTATTGCTTCGTTGAATACTACTCGTTATGCTGCCACCATAAGACGTATTTGAACCAAAACCTGTTGAACTTGTTAGCACGCTAGATGCTGCTGATAATACACTAGTCGTAGAGGCAGGTCCACCTATTTAATTGAAAAACGATTTAATAAAATATGAAAAGCATGCATAATCATTTTTTCCATTCCATGCATATTTTACCCAAGTCTTCAGCATTTAAATCGGCCATATTTATGCTAGAATGAGGCGTGTGATGACTTATTGACATACTAGGATATGAACTAGAGGTAACTTCTTTGTCGAAGGTATGTTTTTTTTGCAGCACCCTGATCATAGCATCGCGTTCGGCGAGCCTTGATTCGAGCTCTTTCATTCTAAAAAAAATTGTAAACCAAATGAAAAAAGAAAATCATTACAAGTTATGATGATTCAGTATGCGAATGGTTGGAATTTATAGTTTCTTGAAAATCTCATGTACCTATCATATAATTGTATCCCTCCCATTAGGCATCTAGCCAGAACATCTACCGTCATTTCCCCACTCACCCTTTTGTACGCTTCCATTATTAGGTTCGTATATTATGTATTTATCTGTTTACTTTTTTTTCTTCCTCCTATTCTTTCTTTTATTCTCTCTTTTTCTCTCTCCAAACTATATCCCCCAACTATTTTTCAATCAAAAAATTCGCACCCATGCAAGTCAATCCATTTCGTACATGTTCCCTCCTGTTTTAGTCACTTTTGGCCGTGCGTTGGAGGAGACATTAAACTAATAAATAAATGAATATACTACGGCGATAAAACCTTGATTCTAAATCTGTGACTTTTTTCTGCGCCGCATAAACTTCGTCCATTTGTCGCAACTTATCAGACCTAGCTTCTGCGATAATTTTTTCACTCTCTTGACTCGTTTTCTCCAGTGCTGCTATTTTTGCGTCCCTTGAAGAAAAAAAAAGAAAAACGAACTGAAAATAGTAAAAATGCCAAATTACTATCAACCAAACATTTGAGGAGTTACTTTGGTATACTCGCAGCATCGATGGCAGCCTGTCGTAATTCGCTTTCCTCAAGATATCTTTGCTCCCATTTGGCTACCTCGCCTTCCAGATGCATTATTTTTTCATCCTTTTCACGAAGTTGACGTTTCAGTTCTGGCAAACTTTCTCCAGAGTTATCGGCTGCAGCATCAGCATATTGATTTAAGTAGGTAGTCGTTAATTTGAATCGATAAAATGAAATTATTATGAATACATACTAGAATTGTTCTGACTCAGCGAATTTTTGCTATTTTTTGCCCTTTCCATGCGCAATTCATTTTCTAATTGTAGTCTTAATTTACGTTCAGTTTGTTCGCGACGATCACTAGCTAGCTGGAGCGAGGACAAAGCCCTCTGTAGATGAGCAACGCGGTCAACATGCATCTGTTTTTTTCGACACTGAAATCAGAAATATTAACTTTTCACTTACCTACTGGAATAGACTCTAATGATACATAAGTAAATCATTTTGGAAAGTATACTAGGAAATTGCCAATAATTGAATAGAAATCAGTAGTACACCACTGAAGAAACATTTGGTTGATTTTAAGTAGCGAGGGACCAATTGGTGCATTGAACGTTTTCAAATGCTTCATCAGCAAACAAAATGATGAATAAATAACAGTCTAACCTCCTCTTCAAGTCGAACAACATTTGCTTGAGCATTAGTGAGAGCGGTATCCAAAATGTCAATATGAGTCCTTTGCTCCTCAAGAGTAACTCTTTGAGCAGAAAGCTCAATTTCTTGTCTGTCTTTGGTTGCCAATAATTCTTTATCTGGAATAGAAAGATGAGCATATTCTCAGTTTCATAAATTAACTGATAATGTATTACAGTTTTTTTTTTTCACTCGATTCAGTAAAATAGTTTCAGTTTTTAATTGGAAATAAGCAGATTTTCAAGGGAAAACCTGCTGAAAACCACACTGAATCCATTTCAAGCTCAAATACTCTGATTACTGGTGCAGGTTCTGATGAATCAAAATTGTTAATACTCGCATTTTCTGAACCATTCGTAAAACCATCATATCATCAATTTGCAGAAACAGTCATCATGGCAAATTACTCGCAAATAATAAAAACCATCGCAGTAAGTTGTTCATGTGTATGTAGTTTTCAACTTTGTTCATTAAATTAAGAAAATACTTGAGTATTTTTCAAGCGAATACCTAGTTTGAACATGAACGTAAAGATTATTCAAAGTGGTCAAAAAAATACCTACTCTGAGCAACCAGCTGTGCGATGAGTGCGTCTCGTTTTGCCAATTCAGACGCATCCAGACTGCCATTGTGCGATACTCTGGATGCGATCAACTGTTTCGATGCAACATCTACCTGTTCTCGTAATCTTCGTATTTCTGCCTGCAATTTGGCTCTCGCTGTTCGTTCGAGTCGTTCTCGTCGTTCACAAGATTCAACAAGATCTTCATGAGCTCTATGTACTTTAGTTACCTCCTGCTCCAACTGTCCACAAAATGAAAAGTTTTAGTAAAATTGAAAAATTGAATTTCAATAAATAAACAAGAAGTTTTCTCAATATTTTTGCAATAAAATGTGAAGCAATCTCATTCGAAAGGGGCCTCTAATTTGCTTGGGAAATCGCCAAAAACTAAATTTAGGTCAGAATTATTGATTTTCATTTTTCAATGGAAATTAATAGAGAAATCCTCTACTGCTAGAATTCATCGACATGAGAGATGGAATATGTGCACGTGTACGTGGATTTTTGCACAATGTGTAATACATATTACTTTACCAACATCCTAAATTGTTATTAAGTTGTATAGACATTAAATCAATTGGTACTGGACAACCAACCAGCTATCCTTTCCTAGCAAACCGGTGTTATCAGCATTACTAGAGCAACTTGGATGAAGATGGGCGCATGGATAAAATTTAGGTCTAACATTTCTCAACAAAATTGTAAAAAACAGTTTGAGTTTGCAGCCTTCCTTCTATTTTTTATGATTTTTCAAAACATTTGTGTAAAGTCACCCCTCAATGGGGCGACTTTACCCATCAATTTGTTATTGACGGGTTATTGATGGGTGGGGAGGCAAAATTTGAGGATGTTTGTACTCAGACATACGATTGAAAAGAAACTAGTCAAGTACCAACTTCAACCGTGTGATTCCGAACTGAATAATTTGAGTGTCTGTGGTTAAAAAAAAAAGACAAATAAGAAAAATTAAAAAACCATATCGCCGCTTTATTTTCTTGTTCTGTTACTGGGTGAAGTGAGGTAGGGGCGGCGATCTTTTTTTCTTTTCCTCCTTCTACCTGCTTCGATCCAAATCGTATTTCGGTTTTAATTTTTGGCTGGTAATTTATTTATTGGGCTAAAACGAAGTGGGTAAAATCGCCCTTTGAATGTAAAGTCACCCCGTTCGACGGTACCGTGCAAAGAGCAAGTAACACATTGGTATTTGGTACTCATAATTTTTTTTTTTTTGCCAAGCACATGCTTACTTTTTGTGATTTGGCAACTTTCTGATAGCACGCTTCTAATTCTAATTTCAATTCGTTATTTTCTTGCATTAGATTTTCCATCATTTGTATACATCTCTGGTCTCGCCTCGTACTGAAAATAAATAGCAAAATATTATTTATCTGGAGTATTAGCTTTTTCTGTCCCTCAATTTTTCTTTGATAGAAATGATTTCTTTTGTTACCAACCTAGTATTGCCCAAAGTGTATCGAGAAGGATTTTCTATTCGAGTTTTATGAAATTTTGTAAGATCTGGTTGAGACTTCGATCGAAAAGACTGATTTAGTGCGCCATTTTCTTCCGTGCTCCAGTCGCTACTCTGCGATGCAGAGGCACCTTCCACCAATTTCCCATTACGGTAATCGTTATTATATGGCACTTCTACTTCTTTTGCTAAATGTTTAAGCACCTGCAAATAGGTATACGATTTAAAAAAAAAAAATGAAAATCAATACATGTATAAGTAATTAAATTATTTCATAAATTACTTCGATGATGGGGGTGGAAGGAAGAGGAAAAGTAGGAGGGAAGTAACAAAAAGCTTTTCTCAAGCAGTGACTGTCAATGAAATGGACCTCACTACTTTCATTAAAAAATAACTTCTCTCCCTGAAATTTGGAACTAATAAAATAAAAAAAGAAAGACAAAGATAATTCATGAAAAATTATCACTTTTTTGGAAATACGAGCTAAAGAATCTCGCAAATGCTAAATTCTTACAATACGGGTACAGCCAAACCATGAAGTAGCAAGTGAACGAATTTTGTAAGATAATAAAAAGACTTTCCTTACCTGGGATTGATTCAAGTAATCATCAGGTATGTTTGTTATTTCGCGAACTCCGAGTTCGTACGATCGACGGGTTTCCCTTGATCCTGTATTTGGACTTGCTGATGAGGTCTGCTTGATATGGTAGTTGCTAGGTGCATTGCCAGAAGATAATCTGAAAAAAGAAGAGAAATCACATGTTTGTGATTTAAAATAGTTTGAATTAAATTGAAAACACGATGGATTTCAAGGGCTAAATTCAAGCTCAGCGATTTAAATTCTGTTTTACAATCTGAGTTCATACAGTTCCATTTATATTCCTCAAAAAACTTGATGCTACCTAAATAATAGTCAAATAATTTGTTTACCGTAAAGTTGTGGAGATTGGAGAAATGCAATAAAAAAGTGGCACAATGACATCAAACTGGTCCAAAACTAAGGTAAAAAAATAATGACTTCCATAAAAACAACATTCAACAATGATGAAGTAGAAATTTGTCATTTTGGAAGTCAAGATGGTAAAATTACCAGGAATAGTAGAATATAGCCCTCCCTTCCTTACCCTTACGTCTGAATGTTGGGAAGCAAAATTTATTTAGGTTAATAAGGGGACACTTGATTGGACTGAAAACACCATAAAATAAAAGTTTTGCCTTTTCGAGTTTCTTATCAAAAATATAATTTACATCATTTTTCTGACATAATAAGCAACAGACATGAAGATACAAAGAGACCTAATAACAATTTTTTATGACCAAACATAATGAAAATACAACTCTTTTACTAATAGAACTGCAAAATTCACCAACCTATGCTCGTCGGTGACTCCATGAATGATCAGTGTATTATATGATGAGTCAGTGCTATTTCTATTGTTCTCCTGACCCTGTGGTTCTTGTCTCAGCGTATTGCGGATCACAAATCTGTCTTCCTGGGACAGATTTTCGTTGGAACTGCAAATGTCCGTCTCGCTTCCACTCAGGCTGTTGTTCACTGGATACACTAAACAATTTCAAAGTTCGAATTAAAATCTACAAACAACACATGAATAAACGTAAACAAAAAAAAGAAAGCTAAAAACAAAAAAATGTACAGTAAAAAAATTTTCTCATGGGATGATCCAATTCTTAGGAACGTAAAACCAAGCTTCCAGTAAAAACTAAATTCAGACTAACGAAGAAAGTAGAGGGAAAATAACAACAACATAAGCGACAACTACTGACAATGATATCTGCGTTTCGCACTGAAGAGACATGTTCATGAAAAATTATTTATAAATGATGCCGGCGCCCTTAAGTAAGCATAATGTCATTCATAGAACTAAGAATAAAAATAAACGACAGTATACAGGTGACTGACCCGCTTTTTGAATTTCTGTTTCAACTATATTTTCATTTAATAGCGGGAAAATTCTTCTGGACGTAAAAAGTGTAGAGATTCAATCTAATTCTAACAATACTGATTTAAATATTTATTAGAAAATTCTAATATTTGACACTGGCGTCGTCGAACAAGACATTCGTTTTAGTAGCGGCGATAATAGCATTCGAGGTTGGCATCGTTTTTAGAAATTATTGGGCTTTGAGCTGGCCCACCGTACAAGATGAAAGGGATTGAGCAGATGTGTGAAGATGTACGACAAATTTAGAGCGGGGAAATGGGAACAAAATGATTTTTAAAACTGGCGAAACAGAAGAGGAAGTTGATATAATTTGGCAGTGTTTGTAGGCGTGTGGCGTCTACGAGAAATTTTATTAGCAAGCAGAAGGCTTCAATAATGGAAAGAGACCTTCGATATACTTTTATATAAAACGCCAAAATTTCAAAAATTTTCACACGACGTGACGCTAAAAATGAAGTAGCTAAAAAAAATCGAACTAGAAAAACATTCGAAACGAATAATTTTGATTTTATTAGCGTCTTGTGAGAATTCATTTTTGTTTTTCCACTCAAAAGAAGTCTTATTTATTTTGAATTTGTTAAGTAAATTTTCACGAATAAAATTAGGTAGCACAATTCATCAAATTTTTCCTCCACTAGCTGACGTTTTTGTTTACATTTCTCACGACTAAGTTACGTAGAACAGAGTGGATCCATTATTTAGTTCGAGAATGAAATTCCAACTTTTTTATTAAAAAAATAATCCTTGAATTTTAGTACAGCAGAAAAATATATAAAAGAATTGTCATCCATTAATGAATTCGTGATTTCAGACTCGCCATATTCGAAACGGTTGGATGAGTACGCTACGTTACATTTATTATTGCACTTTGTTAGACTATAATATTAATAACGAATTCAGACATTTGAGAAAATGACTTGAATATTTTACGAGTTATAGATCCAATTAGAACAGTAATCATGAAAATAACAATGGACCTTTTTTTAATGAGGAAAAATGAACATAAATTAGTTAAAATTTACTTCTCAAATAAATTATAGTTATTCGTGAAAAGTAAGAAAATTTTAGTGCATACAGCATATAAGAAGGAATAAGATAAGCTGGAGACAAATTACACCATAATAGATGCAATGAGTTCAGTCGCGCACCCAAAAATTTGGTGGAGGGGGGGTACTGGTCTTGAATATAATGCCAAATGACAGAAATTAGGTTTTTTTATTTATTGTGTTTTTTAAGAAATCTTATTCTTCACAAGGAGTTTATACCTCTAACATTTCATATTTTTTATTTTTGTTGTTTATCTCTGCTTGCTTCGATTGCTTTAATTTTTTCAACTAAAAAACTACCTGCATCATATTTTTGCCAAATAACAGTGCAAATCGGAGTTTTTCAACTGGCATAGATTTGAATCTATGAATTTTTGAAATGATTATACGCTCCGACTGGAAGAACTTATCCCCTTCTCGAATAGCAATTAAAATTTCAATAACTGAACACTTTTAAAAAGGATAAGTCCAACATTTAAAGAACTGGTGCAGAAAAAATTACAGCATGAAGTATCACAGTCTTAGAAGCCATGTTAGTATAATATAATGTACCTAATAGCGCAATCGAAAAGTGGCTAGGGGGCAAAAGCCTCCCTTAGGCATCAGATTTTATTGAAAAAATGACGGAAAGCTATCATTGAAAATACTTGCGTAATTCATTACTGATATGCGTGGAGCGTATTTGTACCAATTATGCGATAATTTATCATTGAAGTTATCATTACGCGTATGCACTTATCGCCTTCTGGCATAGGTACTCAACTTTGACGTCTATTTTCTCAGCGATTGTTGAGTTTTGGGTTGTAATATTTCAACTGTAAGGTGGACTCGTCATGGTATATGAATTATTAGACCCTAGCATGACTGAACTTTCAAAAACAGGGGACTTATCTTATTCTTGAATAGTAGTGTTCATTTGTAACCAAAAAAATTGAATTATTTTCTTGTGCTCTTAAAGACTAAAAAGTATGGCAAGAAAATGAAACATGCAAAAAAAAAAAAAAGTAATTTTTCCAAGCATCATTCTCGGCCTTTATAGGAAGCGTCTTAAATTCAGGAATACGAATATCATGCTGTACAAAAACCAAAAATGAGTTTGTATCACGCACACGCCCTACTGACAAGCTAAACAAGCTATAATTCAGATTTGTCGCAGGTAAGATTTAGAAAATTCTACATCGATTCATTACTGAATTGAAACTATAGGGAATTCGTACATATCATCTGTGACAAATCAGAATTAGCTTGTCGATAGGGTAATTGTTTGGTGTGCCATCGACTCGCTCAGCCAATTTCGTACCTACTCCTCGCATGACTGTCCAATTTAGATCCTCGTGCAATAACATATTACCAGTAACAATAAATTAACCGTAAGAAGCTATCTTTCTTGAAAATAACAAGGTGTACTTCTGATACATGACGAAATTGGTTTACCACTTGAAGTACCAGTTGGCGTCATGTACGACGCCACTCAAAATTTTGAGATGGATTTTTCTAAGGACCAACATTTTGAGAACCTCTGACTTGTGTCATGCGACACCACCTGGTCCTTTGAGTAATCGAGTAAAACCTGGTTTTTCTAGTGTTGAAAAACCAATCAAGTCACTGGTGATACCACGTCGATTATTTTTGAAAGAAAAATCATGCATATTTTATATTTAGAGTCCATACACTTCACGTGGGCTTCTAATATATCATCCACGATATTTTTACTACTCGGTACTTAGGAATAATGAGGATATAAAATTTCCTCTTCTTATCCAAGATTGGATTTCTCGATAATATAATATCATTAGGTAATTTCAGTCACAATTTTCTCAAAAATATTGAAATTATGATTAAATATCTTGAAAATAGGTTTTTGAAATGAACAAAAATAATAATTATTAAAAACTAACCTTTTTTCCTTGGATTCGAGTTTTTATACTGTGAAATCTGTCCACCTTTAGCATAACTCATATTGAATACCTGTAACAGAGAAAAACAAAGCCGAATGTTGAAAATTAGAATTACCTTGTATTCGTTGCATTTTCCAAAATATGATGACAAGAAAAAAATACTCCTTCATTACTTCAAGAGAAAACCCTTCATTAAGAAAACCTAATTAGCTGATGATTTTTTTTAAAGTCTTTGAAAGAGTCGAATAAGATATAAATAGCCACGACTTCCAGATTGTCCGTTTTGACGTAATTATAGAGTAGGTACATGTCATAGGTTGGTCTGAAAAAGTTTGCTGTAAAAAGGGCTTGAAAAAAATTGCAACAGGTTTTCACTTATTAATAATGAAAATTATGAAATTTCCAGAGCGCCAAAAAATACCCCACAAAAAATTTTTTCACAGATCGGTACCTACCAATGAATTTTATTTTTATTTTAAAAAGTAGACCTTTCTGCATTTTTGTTTATGGGTATAATAACAACACTTTATTAGAATCATTAGTTCTAAAGAAACTGACGATAAAAAAACATTTTTTAAGGAAAAAACGTGATTCAATTTTCGAGTTAATCAAAAGGGCATTGGTTTACTCTGTAATTACTTGAATTTTATTCAAGTTAGAGAGTATAGAGCTTGAAACCATTTAAAATATGAAAAATTCAAATTGAAAATTTTATGAATGTACAAAAAAGCGTATATTTTCATCTACTCATAAAAAAATGAAGAGAAAAAATGGCTGTCTTGAAAAAAAAAGATGTGATGTTATCAAGATGTTCTTAATGTAACTTGTAATAATGAAAATTTCAATTTGGAAGCTGAATTACTGCAAAAGTTCTGAAGCAACGAAACCCTCGGACTAGTGAGAAAGGAGTGCGTAGCCCCTTTGCCACGCTGTGGTGTATTATTAAAGTTTAAGAAAAGCATAAGATAAAAGACAATCTCATTGCAAATCGGGCTTCAAGTTACATCTTTCAGAAGCTTGGCTAATGGTTTACAATGGGAATTCGCTTCTGTCTTTTGCTTTTATTAATCAACCAAGTAGGAAGGTGGGTGCCTACGAAACAATTATATTCTTTACTAGCTTTTCTTCACTCTGATTAGTTGATTTACAAAAGTAGAAAGATAGTAGCAGCTTAACAATATTGCATTTAAATTCAACTCTTTGAATGTGGAATTGTCCCATCGATATAATCCATTAAATCCATTAAAGAATTTCCGAATTAACAATCGTAAAGAAAACGAAGATGTGGACTTACGAAAAACTAGACGGACTTGAATAACTGAAGGTGACATTTCGCGAGGAAATATTTTGATTTGAAAAAAAAAAAAGGGCAATAAATAAAAACTTGAAAATTTGAAATTGAAATCGTAGCTATGTTCACTAACTTCTTACTTCAGTAAATTTCATGTACTTATATACAACTGTCAATAAGAATAACTTAATAAATCATAGATGAACCTACGCTCGAACTTTTCTTTTTTCCCCAAAATCGTCTCATAAGCAAACTTGTCAAATTTGGGACAACAGAGGATAAAGGCTTCAGATGGTTTCCAGATGAATTCTCTATTAAATTGCTTATAAGTTTTCATAAAGATGAAAGTTCAAGTTCGTCATTTTACTCATGGAAGAATTCCAGAGCATAAAAACGTCAGCATGTTGAGATGTTTGTTTACTGTGGAATACAGACTTCTAGACTGTTAAAATGACAAATGTTGATGCAGAATGAATGAAGGTAATGACGTTCGTTTCCTAGATGTGAGACACGAAGAAGAGGGTCAAATTCATAAATTTCTAACTGATAAGAACGTGTTTTAACATTTCTACAGGTGCATCAATCATAAGAACTTTGAAACGAACGAGAGACTGAAAAGCTTCAAAACTGAACATACATAAAGTTAATGAAACAACATAGTTATCATGAGACAAATCACATTCTGTGATTCGAATGCGAGAATGAACTTACGGGCACAACGTAGGATAGATTGATACAAATTAAACAGATACATTTTTGAAACATAAAATGCTTTTTACCTCGGTGATGCTGAGCTTTTCTTTAATTAACAACAACGTTGGCAGGAATATTACTTTTCATGAGGGATCGTACCCAGCATCGACGTTGATACATCCTGAAAATACCTTTATAAGCAATCATTCGCAATTTGATCAACATGAAATTAAATTTATACATCAAAAAGATGCACTGCAGAACCCCTAAGAAACACCGTAGGGATATACTTGTCCCAAGACCCGAAATATAATATCTTCTAAAATGGTAAGTTCTACCTACCAATCGAATTGAAAAATTTTCATAAATTCGGAATTTCTTCTTTTTTTTCTTGATTCTTTTATAATAAAAAATATAACCATAGATATGTATAAGAAGGCTGGATATAACTTCGGTAAATACATGAAGCTAGCGGTTGCCTAACAGCGCCTGAAGAGTATGGCAAAAAGTAAAGAAGATACTAATATTATGATTTCTACACATCTTTAAATGGAGAGCAGAGGTTTACTTGAAGCCGAACGCTGCAAAAAATATTGATTGTATCAAAAAATTCTTGAGACAAAAGTTGTTCAGAATTAAATTTTCTACCGAAAACTCAGTGACGGCATATGCCTATCTCCCTCTGGGGAGGAGCTAGGGGGCTTCAAAGATTGCTATTTTTCAAATTAAGTAATACATTGGATTACAAAAGTAGGTGCTACGTAGGGCTGAACGCTGCAATAAATATTGATTATATCAAGAAATGCTTCGGACAAAAGTTGTTGAACATTCAATTTCCTACAAAAAACCCTGCGGTGGTATATGTCTGTCTCCACCAGGAGAGGAGCTAAGGGGCTTCAAAGATTGCCATTCATCTTGAAAGCTCCCTAGCTCCTTTCCACGGAGAGATGGAAATATGCTGCCATAGGAAATGGCATGTTGAACAACTTTTGTTTCAAGCATGTTTTGATACAATCAGCATTTGTTGCAGCGTTCAGCCTTAAATAGCACCTACTCTCGCAATCCACTGTATTATAATGTTTTAAGAGTGGCAATCTTTGAATCCCCTTAGCTCCTCGCCTGGGGGAGATGGACATATGCCGCCGCAGAGTTTTTTGTAGAAAATTTAACTCTGAATAACTTGGGTCTCGAGTACTTTTTGATTAAACATTGATTAAACCAATATTTTATGCAGCGCAGCGTTTAGCTTCAAGTAAACTTCTGCTCTCCATTTAAAGACTGTAGAAATCATAACTTCTTTACACTTTTTGGGCTGATAGGCAACCTCTTGGTTTCACTTTTCGAAGTTTTGTCCTTGTAGGGAGTTTACTCATTTCTATTGCCTCATTTAAAATACATTGGCGTAATATTTCGAAATTAATCTTCTTATAAAAATTTTCAGCGAGGACCCACCTTATTTTTTCATGCACAACTCTAATTTTTAATTATTTCATCATTTCAAATCAAGGGGAAGGTGCAAGGGGGGTTCAAATTTTGACTTATGAAATCCAAAGACATCACTTTTTACCCCTTTTTAGGTCAGAAATTGACTTCTTGTGCTGTGATTTATGAAAAGATACCATTGAGTCAGCCAAAACTAAGTAGTCTTTCTAAATATTCTTTCTCCAATATCCTTAAAACAATTCAAAAACTGTCAAATGAATTTTATCAAAATTTACGGGGTACATTGAATTTTTAAAGCCGTGTCTTGGCATCGGCCCTGCAAATTAGGTTTCAAATTTTTATGGAGTTGTTGAACTAAGCAATCTTGGTATGTACACGAGTTTGGTTTCAAGTGTAAATTTGTATCCATGTTGTGTTGGTCAATGAAGCGATGTGGGTGTCTATAGTGCTTGAAAATTTTTACAGTCATTCTCGAGAATTTTATCAGAAACATGTCCCGATGAGCAAAAAATGAGAAAATGATCCGCAAAATGAGAATTTTATCCGTTGTCAATCCGTTTTTATTTTCGACCATCGGATCTGAAAATTTGCAGATATTTTTGTCATCTTGATTCTTTTTCCAAATCCGTTTGTAAAACGGATTTCCTGATTATAATCAGTGATAATTTTTGGGCAATTTTTCTAAATCCGTTTGTAAAACGGTTTCACGGATTATAACCCGGGCCAACAAATATCATGAAACAGCCTTTACGGAAAATAATCCGGACTCATTTCCGGCAAGACTGATTACAATCCGTTCAAAATCCGTTTTAGAAGCCGGAAAACAGGAAAATTCCGGCTCATAATCCAGAAACGGATTATAACCCGGAATAAAACGGATCCGTTTTCAAAATATTTTGCCCATAGGGGTATAGCTTTGAAAGGGTTGAGAATTTTTATTCAAACCGTTTAGAACATATTAGTGTAAAATGCGTGTTTGTGTAAATATTTTGCTATCGCGTAGGTGTAAAATCTTTAATTAGCTTCAGTTTCACCCAGCAGAATACGACTTCTTGGCGCTTGCTCTGGAGAATTTTCTTTCTGGAATGTGAAAAGAGGGCGAAGATGGGGTTGAAAGGACTGTTCTCGTCACGCTTATGTGACTATTCTCGCACCATCCTACACCGCACCGTACAAGTATATTTTATTGCACACCCGACCATGTGTACATATAGTCCACTGTTTTCCTTATCCCTTACTTTGTGCCACTTGCCACCCCATTTCAATCCTTAGTGTGCTCCTTTCCTACCTTCGTCACTTATACACTGACGTGTTTTTTCGGCAATTTAATTTCATATTTTCTTGGGTAACATTATTCTTCAACGGTGCTCTTTGCTTACTCGGTTGCCCATCTTTTTCATTTACACACTAATCCCTGTCTCCCATCAGTATACGCACGCACACTCGTCGCTGATAACGAAAAATAAAATTTTCAAGACGGTTTAAAGGAGTACGTGGCGGGGTGGGGGGGAATACGAAAAGGGTGAGAGTGGGAAGCTGGCGAAGTGTGGAGCAGGAGGAGAAAATTGCCGGAAAAATGGGGCTTGCGTATTATCAGTCACTGATAAGCGCCGGCAAAATGTGGCATTGGTGAATGAGAGTGAGAGTTAGAGGAGGCGAGAGAGGATGACTAGCTTTCTTCAGACTCGAGTCGTTTAGTTTTTACACCGATTACGGACAGTGATCGACATACGCCTGCCGAGTGAAGGGTAGACTAGTCGTGTACCGTCCATACGTGTCTGTGCGCGAGTGCGTGTTTTTCCGTAATTTTTTTTCAGCCTCTCTAATGTTTTGCGTAAGAATTTCTTGAAAATTTGCCTGTATTTAGTGAATGAATTTTTCGATAATTGTTTTGGGCTTCTTTATTCAGTGGCAGGTTTATAGGCCTTCCGCTTCTTCCTGCGAATTTTGTGCGCGTCGTACCTGAAACGTGTTTTTACGAACCGGTAACAACGGTGGAGACTGGTCGGCGACATTTTCCCAAAAGGAAACGGAAAAAAAAAATAAGAGAAAAGTGCAGTCATTACAGTAGACGGTAGAAAGAGGCATTAGTCGTCTACTCACCACCAAAAAGTAGCCCCAGTTCCATCACGAAGTATCGAATTTCGTACCCCCTCGATATTTTCGTGGTTCGATTTGGGAATTGCCGCGAGCAACTGCTAATGATACTGAACATCGGGCCAACCAAATTCGAAAATTCCGCCTGGTAAAAGCTTGCGAAAACTTTTCATCTTCTATAATTTCCTGCGAACATGGTTACTATTACGAATGACTTCCATCTATACTTGACAAGTATTATGGAATCCGCCTGATTTGTAGAGGGATTTTTAATGAGGGAGTTATGGGGCGTAAGCACATTAATTTAACCCATTGAAATTCATTGAAAAAATTTCATTACTTCAACTTCAAAATTAGTATACTCCTAAATACTTGTGAGTTGTTTGGCTACCATAATGGCGTCCGGGGAAAATTCCACCTAACACCCCCTAGCACCACCCACTATCGGATATACTTGAACATGATTATAGTTTTCGGGCGCCATAAACCTGCGGACGCCAATATGGTTGGAATAGACAGATGTAAGGAAGCGGTGTTGGTATTGAAGTAAAAAGTTATTTTTCAAGTAATTTTTTCAATTACTCAACATTTTCAGTGTCCATCTCAAAATTCAACAAAAATGAAAAAACAAAGAACAATGAACTAATGTATTTTCTTACAACTAAAGAAAAATCTACTGCTTTCAGCGTCCACCAATCCTCTGCATACTAGTTTTCTTATAATTATTGTAATTTACAGGCCTAAAATGAGACTTGTTTTCTTGGGTAGGCCCTTATTTTTTCACATCACTTCCCCCCCCCACCCCCTCGCTGTCACCAAAAAATTGCAAAAAAATTTACACGTTTCTGAACGTGTAATTTTCAGAGTTTTCTAAAAAATGTCTTGGGTAGGCCGGGCCTACCCTACATTTCAGCCCTGGTAATTTATTGAGAATATACAGCACAGAAAGCATGTCCAGAATTGTAAAAAATATTTGTTAGTGTGTGCGGCTTATCCAGTGCACACTTCCTGGACACAGAATAGATTGAATACCAACACCATCAACCTCTTAGTCGTAGGATTAGGTAAGCTCTGACTCCCCGACGACTTACTCACACCATAGAATTTTGAAACAACCCGTCAATTTTTAAAAGGTAATAAATTATGTTTCATTAATTTTGAGATGACAAAAATCAAATCATTCCATTTAAACACCAGCAACATTGTCGGGTTTTCCACTACAGAGAATTTTTAAAGAAATCATTTTCATTAAAAAAATACCGCGTGCGTATAAAATGTAGCAAAATTATCAAGGGTTCCGAAACAAAGAACTAAAAACAAAAAATAATTACTTTAAAGGTAGGCTACATATTATCATGATTCATGTGTAAAATTATTACACACTAATACGCACTGACACATGTTACTTTTAACGAAGAAAAAAATAAATGAGGTGTAACTTTTCAAAATGCATCCAGTAAAACAAAGAGTTGGTTTTCTGCGAAAACCTGCTAAAAAGTGAATTTTTTAGGAGAGACCAAAAACTTTTTTTTTTTTTAATTTTATTAAACCATTAGTGATAACGCAATGAAAATTGACAGGTCCATAGTTAAGGATCTATGCAAGATGAGCCCATGTTTTTCACTGCCAACTATTCAAATCACGAGCCTGCGCAGGTCCCTAAAGTGAGAGATGTCCATGACCTCTTGCGTTTTGAAAAGGTAAATTTCTTGGAGTCTGTAAAAAAACTAGCCATAATAACTGGCACTTCCTACTTGACAAAGGTTTTGACTACAGCCAACGTTGCCTGGTTCATAATGTTTCCTCACGGCTCAACTCTCTCATTACTAACAACATTTTGAAGAAAAGAAAATTTCCAGAAAATTAATAATAGCTCAATGTCGGGTACAATGTTGTATTAGAATTTCAGTCATTTTTATTGGATGTTGAGCAATGAAAATTAAGAATATTTTATTTACGAATGCTTAGCAACTAATTAACATTTTAATTTCAACGACTCAGTGCGTTTTGGAAAATGAAACAATGAAATTTTTTACTCCTTCTTTCTCTTATCCCCCCCCCCTCAATAATAACGAAAACCTTGAGAATTGGCTTCCGTGAATTATGAAGTCTGCGTGATAAACTACAGAATGGCATCACTATCTCATTTGGGGTTAATAGTAGTGATGTTAAGGTTCAGTTTTTTTAAAAAACCGGTACAGTTTTTAACCGTTTGAAAAGGAGCGGAGTTTTTTTTCACCGGTTATTTTTGCTCCGGTTTTTTTTTCAGGTTAACCGGAGTTTAACCGGTTCACTGTCCCTTTTAACATCCAAAAAAGCTATCTACTTACCTGATGGAGCATTTAGGTGTATTAATTGCTCAAGGCAACAACCAAGCACAATTTTCAAAATTTTGCATAAAATCCAAAATTCTAGCGCTCCAAGCTTTGCTATAAAGGCAAGTTTTCGACTGATAGTGCAGGGGTGTCATGAACCACAACAAAAGCATTGATTTTTGACTAAATTTTCGCTAATATCTCCTTAACCACACAACTGATCAACTTGAAACCTTTATCAGACCTAAAACTCGTCAAAATTTACTTCTAGTGCAAATTTCAGCCCTATTGGTTTGGTTGTTTGTCCATTCTCTCATTCAAAAGAAATATAGCCCCTAAAAATTGCCATTTTTAACTACATTTTCACTAATATCTCCTTAACCGCTGAACCGATTGACTTGAAATTTCTATCAGACCTAGATCTAGCTGAGATTGACCTCTGCGATGCAAATTTCAGCCCTATTGGTTTGGTCTTTTGTCTGTTCTCGCGTTCAAAAGAAGTATTTGCGCGTGGAGAGAGACAGAATAATAATAATAAAATAAATGAAGAATTATGAAAATGTGTGATGGATATTTTTGGATTCTGTAGATTATGAAACAAAAAATCACTGGAAGAATCATAATTTTGTTATTCAGTACTATATTTAAAGTTCGTTGGAAATTCTATCGAGCTTCCTTTGAAGCCACTGAACTCTTAATTGAGTTTAGTGTTTGATTCAGTGGTTGAAGCTTGATAAGATTTTTGACTGCAGGTTAACCGGTTAAAGTCCGGTTAACCTGAAAAAAAAAAACCGGAGCAAACAAAAACGGAGGAGCAAAATCCGGAGCAAAAAAAAACTGAACCGTTCCCAGTTAAAAACCGGTAGAACCGGATCAGTTAACCGAACCTTAACACCACTAGTTAATAGGTAGGTATTGACTTGATGCGTTTTGGACGGTTACCTACGCCTCATATCATATATTTCAACTCCAAAAATGAATTATGGTCGTGACTGCTGTACTACTTTTTGATGCGTTGACATCTTTAAATTCATTTACGCGGCACGGGTGACGGGACTAAATTTGGGCCTAAAATTTGAATTGGACTATCGATAAAAGGAATATCAGAAAAAAAAAAACAAGATGCGCGCGCCGTTGTAAGTTGTCATGCATCAAACATGCATCGAACGGTTCTTATCAATAAGCCCTTATCAGTTTTCTTGGTGGTTCGACGTTAATCAGTTTCAATTTTCTAATTTTCATTACAGTATAATAGTTGTCAGTTTATCCGCATTATATTATGAGTTATGACAAAAGATATTAATGCGCTAACGATGTAACAGCCAGTTAACTGAAACTTGCATTTTATTTTTTGTAACGTAGACATTTGTTTCATTGGTTCACAGTTATCGGACCAGCGCAGTTGAAGAGCAACCAATGTGATGCCGCGCTCAATCGTCGGAAATGTTTTCATGAACGCGAGCGGTCCTGGTATTTTCGACACAGCCAGAAGCCTGATCCTGGCGAATACATCGATGGAGATGGGCGCACAGAACACTTCCTCCCCAGTAGATGACGATCTGGGTGAGATGAAGAATGTAATAGCGACTCTCGTGCTACTTCTGTTCAGCGCCATCGTGGTGGTGGGCCTGATAGGCAATTCGCTTGTTGTCGTGGTCGTCTCCTTCAACCAACAGATGCGTAGCACCACTAACCTGCTCATCATCAACCTTGCCGTGGCTGACCTGCTCTTCATCGTGTTCTGCGTGCCATTTACAGCCACCGATTACATCCTACCCTATTGGCCATTTGGCGACCTTTGGTGCAAGTGCGTTCAGTACTTGATCGTGGTTACAGCTTATGCCAGTGTATACACTTTGGTGTTGATGTCGCTGGACCGTTTCCTGGCAGTTGTCCATCCGATAGCTTCGATGTACGTACGTACTGAAAAAAACGCTAATACGGCCATATTTATCATTTGGGGCGTGATCGTGCTGCTGGCAGTGCCTGTATTCTATCGGTACGGTGAGGTGACGTATGGATCGATACACGGCGTCTCCCACACTGGCTGCGTCTTCTTGGACCAGGACCGCCTCGAAGGCCACCAGGGATATAATCAACCAGTTTACCAGGTAAGACAATGTTATGAGACGACGATGCTAGGGAGGGTGTGTAGTGGGAGAAAATCATCGATGGTGGAGACGCGTGAGTGCAAGCCCAGTTTGCTACTCATAGCGATTAATTTACGCAAAGCTCTGCTTTTGGTTTTCATAAAAAAGATTCTGACATTCGTTACTAAACAGTTTCAAGCTCATATTCTAGCATAAGAAGTAAGCTTGGGCTAAAAAGTTGGTAAATATCATCATAAAAGAAGTGAAAACGGAAAAATTTTGCCACAGATATTTTCCTTTCACCGTTTTCAATTGTTTTAGTACACGAATCTGATAATTCTCCCCTTAGTTAAAATTGACGTTCTTTTTTCCTTAATTTTCAACTTCAAAATGAATTTTTTGCATAAATTTTTCTTAATAGGGAGGTTAAAATTTTATTTAATTCATTAGAAAGAAGAAACTTTGGCGGTAATTAATTTTGATGAGCCTTTTTATCAGTAACCGATTGAAGAAATATAATAACTGATTTTTCAAAATTTTTTAAATGTTCGAAAAGTGGTTTTGCTTGAGATCTATCCATGTTAAATAGTTGAACTTGGACCCAATGAAAAGACGATAAAATTGCGGTTCTATTGATGTAGGTATAAAAATGTTTTATTCATTTCATATATTTCTCTGAAGCTAATGAAAAAGAAAACGGCCTTTTTAAAGAAAAATGATGAGATTTTCAAAATGATGAAACGTGCTTTTATTTATCTATTGTAAAACTACATGCGTTCTATCAGAGTTTGAGAATTGAACTTGAAAATGATAAAAAGTGGAAGAAATGGCAATTCTACTCGTAATGATTTATAATATAATATATTACGTAATTATAATCATTAGTTCTTCAGAAATTAGAGATTTAAAAAAAAAAACTTTTTGAAGGAAAAAAAAAGATAGAATCTTCAAGATGATAAAAAGCACATTGTTTTACTCTCCCATTAAGTACTCGAGTTTTGTTCAAGTTGGATAGTAGAACTTGAACCTATTTAAAAGGAAAATAAAAAAATGTATTATATATTTCTCGTGATGTACAAAAAAGTTACTGAATTTTCATCAACTCTTTGGAAAATCAAGAGAAACAGTGGCTGTCTCAAAGAAAAAGAAGCAAATATTACATATAAGAAATTTCTGGGTAAAGAATATGAAATCAATTTTTTTTTCATCTTGGACAAATCCATTACGATATCATAAGTCCTGATGAGTTGGAAAATTCGAAAAAGAAAATCATCAAAAAAGAATTTGGTTTTCCTATCGTTTCATTTCCACAGCTGTAAGCTAATGTTGATCAAAAATACTGCTATCTACGTCAGTAAAAAAAGAAAAGGTAAAACATAGGTAGTGAATAAAAAACCTGAAATTCGTAGTAGTCAATGGTCATTGGTTTCTAGTTTAACTAAACATGTAGAGACAACATTCACTTGGGACGAAAAAAACTTAGCCAAAACGGAAAGCGGATATGAAAAAAATGCTTTCCAAAAACTGAATGGCTTAAGTAGACCGATATGTGGACTAGGAGTTTATAAATTATATTCCCAAATTATTTTTTAATTCGTTTTTGAATAAAATGCGATAGGTATACCTTCAAATAATTTCGTGATCACAAAGGGTTCTTTTATTGAATGAAAATTTTAATATGATTTGAATTGGGTTTTTTTTATTTTAATAAATCGTTACATATTTTTATACCGAATTTTTTTTGTTCTTGATTGTTTCGTGATACAAAATGCAAAATACGAATAACTATATTAGTGAAATTTTCGCGCGCCCATTTTTGAAAATGTTTTTAAAAAAATAAATGTACATAGATCAACTTTCACTTTTTTTCTTTGGTTGAAAGTTTTACATCGTCGTAAAGTATGGCGAAAGTAATGTTTAATTAACTCGTTAAAAGAAGTTTCATCTTTAAAAGCGTCTTTCTTTTCGAAGGCGAAAAAAAATGAGGTTAAGGGAGTGAGACGGCTGATTTTTTATGTACGGTATTTATTATGGTTAAGGTGCGAGAAAAAAAGTAACATGTTTTTGTCACCCTCTCGCCCTTTTTCATTAAAATGGGCTGTAGCGTTTTTTTATAATAACGTTTTTAACGACGAAACTGTGTCCCATTTGGAGAGAAAAACGAAGGAATAAACTTGGAAAGAAGAGGATTGTGAAGGAAAGGAAAAGTGTTGGTTTTCAGCTAATTCTAATTTCTTTTTCCTCTCTTTATACCTGCGGTACGTTATGTTATTCTGATTTTTTGACTTTCTCTTTCATCGTTTTAGTGAAAAGTCGTTTTATGAATTGTACTTTTGAAAGTTGTAGCGAAACATTTCATTCTTTGAACGAAAGGCGATTCGAAAGGTATATTTTCCTTATATACATTTATAATAATCCTGAAAAATTTCTGATGATGTGTAATGTTATTTTAGAAAAATTGCGTGAGTCTAGAGATTGTGTTAATAGCATTAATAATTGGTCTCTCGTACTTGAATTTTGTCGAAGTATACCTAGTGAATCCAGTCTAATTAGAAGAAATAGGGTTCACTGGTGTAGGGACACACAAGTACCATGATTTGGTGCTCTATAATACGCCTTCAATCATTGCAGTTATTCCACTATCCATGAACACTGAGTTCTCTAATACTCATGCATCAGTTACAGCAGTCACCCCTCTCATACTGCCCTCTTCACACTGCATAAATAAACTGAAAAGAGAAACTAATAGTCAGTAGGTAGAGCACTTATAAGAGACATCAAACCTACACCCATTGCTAGTTCACTATAGTTCGTCATAAAATCAGACCATTTCGTATTTAGCTGTAGACTACCCTGGGCAACATTTTCAACTGGCATGAATCATCTGGATGTTTTTGTAATGAAGTTGGAATTCGTAAAAGAAAAACCATGCGTTGGCCTTTCTTCTGTGTAAGTTACCGAGTGTGAGTTTTTATGTTTTGTAACTGCTTCAAAATAAATAAAAAAACTAAATTGTCTGGAAAGAGAAAGAAAGTGGCTCTCACTTTATCGGGCTTGGTTCGTTCTACAAACAGAACGAAAATTTACTCCCTCGGGTAGAGTAAACAATTCGGCTGGCTTATAAATGTAAATAATACGATTTGAATTTTGCGTTCAATTGCGTATAACTAGCGTCCGGTTTATCTAATTTTTCGGATCTGACTTTTATTGCCTTCGGGAATATCCTCCGAAAACGCGAAAGTTCTAGGTCGCAATCTTGATTCTCATCTCATTTATATGGAAAATAATTTTTATTTTGGGCGAAACGTAATCGATGAACTTATTCGGGAAGCTGTTGGAGCTGTGATAGAAAACTGGTTAGATAATGGAGTGTATAAAAGCCTTGACTCAATTTAAGGCTCTCTAAAGCATTAATATAACTAGAGACCGGATTCCTCGGCATTTGTCACTTTTGTTCCTGAAGGGGCGGGAGGGTAATTTTTACATATGAGCACGAATTGGGGGGAATAGAACCCAGGAAAAAATTTTTATTTTGCCAAAAAATGTCAAAAATGAGAAAAATGCCGAAAATGGGAAAAATGCCAAAAATGGCAGATTTTGCTAATTTTCACCATTGCATCACGCATAAAATCATTGATAGTGAAAAATCACAAGCCTAATCATGCAAGCAAGGAAGTTAGCGACTGATATTGACAGCTCTGACTCTCATACATAACTGCACAATTCATACTGCTTAGTGATAAATTTTTATAAAAATGTATTTTTTTTATCTCTGAAATAGAATTTCATTACTTTTTTACTTTTTTGTTGCTTTTGAGGGGTTTTTGTGGGTTACTGCCGAATAATGCCAAAAATGAAGTTTTCAATGCCAATTTTTTCACTTTTCTGTGCCGAGGAATCCGGTCTCTAAATAGAACAATACATTTATTAGCGAAGAACTTATTAGAGGCAAGCTAGTTTGAATTTATTAAAATATGAAAGTCGTAGTAAAAGAATGAAGGATTAAATTTTGGAATGTTGAAAAATTTTTTAATTTCCCAAAATTTTCGAATCATAATATCAACAGAGGTTGATGAATTTCTAACCTAATTCATAAGTTTGAAGCGTTTCTTTGTAGCTCAAACATTCACACATGATGGTATGACGCTATAGCATAAAGTTTAGGTACTTTTAAAAGGAGAAAAATATGCAAGTATATATTTTTGTCGGAAAATACGCCTTCAAATATGGATTTTTCATGTTTTTGCCCAACGGACTTTCAAGTAAGTACCAAAAACGGCTCTAAAAATGAATTTTTTGGAAAATTTGAATATATCAGTCGGTTCCCCGCTAAAACTTCTACTATAGAAACAACATGGTGCCAAACATTGAAGTGATGAAAATGGTGTTGTTGCGTTTTGCGCCAAAATCCTCACCTAATCATCTGTTTATTTTGTTCAAAGGTTTTTGTTTCGTACAAGAAAAAAAAAAGTCAAAGCAGTAGGTATCTGATTTCAAAATTTTCCTGAGCTGCTTTTATGTAACCGTAGCACACATCACTCGACTTTCTTGATATCTGGAGCGTTCCATTTTATAATCCCAGCCTTCTCGCGTTTTTGTTTTCAACTTTTGAGCGTAAAATTCATTTTCTGGTCGAATCATCTTTCACTTAGTTACCTCGGGTAACTTTTTCTTCGCCTCGCTTTTACTACGGCTCTTCATTCTGTTTCTTTTTGCGGAATTATTTCTTCTTGATGGCGTAAAATCTAGAAAAATGTGAGGTATTTTTCGAAGTTATGAAAAGATCATATTATTATTTGAAGACACAGCATGCGCGGAACCGAGTGAAAAATTTTGATTAGTTTTATAAATTTTTTATACAATGGCCTGGATTCCAGCTATAATTGTTCATGTTTCAATGTCTTGATTTATTAGTTTTTGGTTGTATAATATGAAGGAGATACTTTTCGAACTCGAACGCCGTCAAGTTCACTTTATTTACTAATAGCGAATGCTCTTAGAATAATATTAATGTAAATCCACGAATATTATCTTCCAATCCGATCCAAATTTTTCATGCTGGTAAAAACCCGCACTTAATTTTTGTAAACTCTTTTGTACCTAGTAATTTTTCTCCAACAACCCATTGATAGAATCCTCTTCAATAAAAATTATTGATAAATTCTAGCCAATTCCATGGTATTTTATGTAGATTAGGATTGAAAATTTTGCCCTACTCTAATCGGTATTCATCTCCACACAACAGTGGCGGAACTAGCATTTTTCAGGGGCGACCAGGGTGCGAGAAAGATTATTGAATAATGTACTAACTTCCAAAAACTTGATACAGAAGTCAATTTCTTGTCTTTTTTCTGGTCTTACGATTATTTCGGAAATATTTTTGGGTGGGGCAGAAATTTTTTTGGGTAAGCCAGGGCCCATCCTGGCCCCCGTTTAGTGCCGCCATTGCCACACAAAGGCAGACTGTCAAAAATTAATTAATTTTCACCTTGTTAATTGTAATTTAAGAAATCAAATATTTTCAGTGAGGGTGGCAAGGTAGTTGTAAGTTCTATGAGGAGAGGGGTAAAATGAAGATCGGTTAAAAAAAATATTTTTGAACAAATTCTTCTTTTATTCACTGGTCAATACACTTACAAGAAACAGTTTTGTTGAAAAATTTTGTGTTTTATGATGATTTTTTCGGGAAAGAATCCATTATCGACATTTTGGTACGAGTACATAATATAATTAAGAAAAAAAAGATTAGGGAGTGTCCGATAATCAAATGACAAACTGGTGGTTCTACTTTTTCGCTGATATTAATATTTTCCCCTTATTTGCTAACCACAGAGGAAAAATCTGATTTGAGTTATTTGTATTTCATGGATCCTATTCAGATTGCTGGTGCTAATTTCCTTTTGTAAATCGTAGAAGCTGAAAGAAAATTCGCTCTATTTTTACTAGCGTGAAACGTGCAATTCTCTTCACGGAATAATAAATAGTAATCGGACGAATTGGAACCCATATTCCACTTATAGTCAATAATTCCATTTGAATTGCAGGCCCACTATAAAATGCCATGACTTTCCCTTCAAAGTTTTTCATGTTTCTGCGGCGCCTGTGATTACTATTCAGCGTATAGCCCGGGGTGTAGTAAATATGATAAAATTCATCATTTTCATGGGCTGTTTTGAAATGAACTAATGTAATGTTCGATATAAACGTACAATTTTTGCTTTTCGTATTTTTCCCACCGGGTCTATGTTCGCTATATCGTGGACATAACGATCTCGTCGGTCCTTATCTGACGTACAGCTGTTATCATTTTTTTCTCCTCTTCTCAATGTGCAATGAAAAACAAAATTGCTGGGAAATGCAAAACGAGGCAATTCGGGCACGAAAAGAAGATGAGCTGGGAAAATTAATTCAAAATTGTTCTAACCGATTGGTTGGTATAATGACTGTTATGTGTAGAGCCCGCTGAAGGCCGTAGAATCAACTTTTTCAGTCTTATATAGGCATTATTTTATTGAATTTCGTCGACTCCGGGCAAAGTTGTTGGAAAGTTTTATGAAGAGAAACGATTCTACGAGGTGGGTGGTTGAAAATTCAAAACTTCAAAAATAAGCACTTGATGAGAGACGATTAGTTGGAAGGACGAAGCATTTGTATTTTTAAAATTTTGTCCCGTAAGAGGGCTGAAACATTTGCTATGTCTTTGATTAGCAAAACCATGCCGCTCAGCAGCACCGACACACTTATTCATCCGAAAGAATTCTGAAAAGGAAAATCTGTTAATTTTCGCCAAATTATAGATATGCCTAATGAGCTCGTGTAAGGAGCAGCGTGTATACACATTTATTCAGCTTTATTCCATTTCCCAATTGATTATAACTCGTTTATATGACGTTACGCTTTAGTTGCTCTGGAGGTACTAGGTATAGCTGCTCGCTGAGGAGCTTGTTGGTTTGAACAGAATTAATGACGCATTATGAGAAAGCAAAACGACAATATGAAATATGTAACGCATTCATATTACTTATTCCGAGAATTTATCGTTATTTCCAAAGACAAGTACAACGGTAAGGGAGAAAAATTGATGCAGGAAGAGAAAAATATAAGGAAAAAAGTATATTATGTGTACCTTTGGAATATAACTATGCTGTTGGGGGAAAAAAAAAAAAAGGAAAAGGAAAAGGTTAAATAACATTTCGGATGAACAGCTTCGTTTTTCGTCCAATAACGTTTTATTCGTTGCGTAAAGATTACTTCTTTTCCCCATTTTTTTTTATTCATTCATTCTTTTTGAAAAATCGTTTTCGAAATACCTAGTAACTCTCTTTTGGTTGGTTTTTGTTTATTATATATTCAGGCTCGTAGCGAGAATAAAATATGTACTTGAGGTGGCAAATTGAAATCTTGGAGGGGGCAAATCAAATGCCTAAAGGAGGCCCAGATGGGCCATGTCAGTATTCACAAAATTACATAGTCAGCACTCAGCCCTATCGAAGGAAAAATTCTTCTTTTGTGTTGTGTTGCAAATGAAGCCCTCAACAACATGAATGAATATTTCTAATGCGCACTTGAAAATAATTTGTCATAAGTATCTTGTATAATGTTCGTTATTTAATGAAAACGTATGTATATGAGTGCTATCAAGATATTTTTTCATGTTCTTGTTTGTGCTGAACTGCATTCTAAAACTCATGTGCCACAAACAAACTTCTCAATGTGTTGAATTTTGACTGAAAATATAGTTTTGATTTTGTCAGAAATATCACCATAAGTTGGAGTCCAAATTTGATTTTACTTGAACATGGATGATTGGGCTACTGATTAATGCTTTATGACAGTTGGAAAAGTTTTTTGGCTCTCCTAATCTCGCTTTATGTCGTAGTAGGCACCCTGGAAGTATTTTCCTGATAACGAAGATGAGATGAGAATATACGTACGTATAGCTTTGCTCTTGCTGTGTCTGTTGTTTCGTGTGGTTGAAGTGTACGAGAAGCTTTATAATAACTATTCCTATAATCATGCACTGTACCTGGCTTTATTCCAGTTTTCCATTTTCCATTTTCCGTTGGAAATTTGGCCAATGATTATCTGTTTGTTAATTAGTTTGTTATTATCTGAGTTCGATGAATGTTTGTATGTATTGAGGTGCTAGAGTGGTCCTTATAGTTAGTAGAAAGAGAAAAATCCCTTACCGTTCTGCCTCTGTTATAGTAATATCGAAAACCGTTTAAATGTAAATTAGTGGTTGCACGTTTCGTGTACATCCGACCTTAAAATTATTTAGTAATTAAGCCGGTCAAAACGGTGTTTCCTATATATAATGAATAAGCAACTTACGTACAAGGGCGAGGATTTCGATATTGGACCTTTAATTGGCCATTGATATAGTTTGAGTCTATTTAGGGTGATTCAAATGCCAAAACGTGCTGTAGAAACTGGAAACGTTATCGCTTTTCTGAAAGTCACACATATACCAGTGACATCCGATACTTTCATTTCAAAGGGTTGCTATTAGTAGGGAGGGTGGATGCGGTGAGGAATAAAGAACTGCGAGAAACAGGGGGTTGCTAATGTGCGAGCGGGTGAATTGGCGAATTTATGCCGACGCAACGACTGCTGTAACAACCACCTGTGAAAGCGATTCGAAATTTTGGGGTTATTCGTCGATTTCGTTGAGTCGTTATTCGTGGATCAGTGTGCTCGAGGGTGTTCATAATTTTGTTGCAAAAAGGTTCGTTTCTATAGACTCTTCGTTTTCGTCTTTATAGATATCGTTACTTGAAGAGTAACTGCATAAATTCTTGCGGCGAAACTTAATTTTGGGTTTTGAGAATTTACGCCTATATATCATTTAGATTTACCTACTAGTGCAGATAATAATGAACCTAAAGACCTATTTATATGGTACACCATATTATATTCAGAGTAGGTGCTACAAATCTTGAAGTGTATATTCGTACGTTGTATTTCTACCGAGTTGGAAATTCTCTCACTTTCTACGGGCTGTAATGAACAAAAAAAAAACTTTTTCATCACACGTTCTTCTTATGTAGCACCTCAACTTTGAAGTATATTTTTTCACCGATGGTTGCATTTCGCTACATATTTATGTTTACTGTTAGTAGGGCTTGGTGTTTGTTTCACTGAAAAAAGTTTACAAAACCTGTTTAATTTGTATTTTAATATTTTCTATAAAAATTTCGAGTTTGGAATTTTTGCATCGACACCCTTGATTTTATACTATTACTGCCCAAATTTCTTCAAAATTTTATGAACTGATTGGAAGTGTATACGTATTTGAATTTTGTGTGCAGCAAGGAATTTATTTTATTTTATATTTACATACGTACGAATCGCTATTATTTCAACTTCTTGCACTAATTAGGCTTTGTTGATTACTTTGAGCTTCAAAATTTATAATGAGACTTAACTCGACCGTTTACTAGGTTCTGCACGAAAATTTTGTTCACTGGAAGGACAAACTAGGAAATACCGTCCTTGGGGCTGTAGATATCCCTAAGTGAACACTAATATGATTATAAATACAACCTGCAAATTAAATTTGGCTTGTGCTATGAGGAAAAGTATTTTCTAAAAAACGTGAGAGGAAAAGTGAAAGCGCACCGCATGTCCATTAATTATTTTCATATACAGTTTCGTGTTTTTGGTGATCCTCGCATTTTATCTATCTATCTTTATGTGTGCGAACGGGGTGAGCTAACAAAGTTGTGGAGGTGCTGAAGAGTGGAGTAACAATGTTGTTGTTACTACCATGAAGCGTCTTCATTTTTCATTCGTTTTCCCTTTTTTATTAATATTTTTTTCCATTTCTTCTTTTTTCCCCATATTTTTTGCAGATATTCTTCTTTTTAACGTCGTACGCAATTCCTTTGGCGTTGATTTGCGGCCTTTACCTCGTCATGCTGATGCGACTGTGGAAGGGGGTAGCGCCGGGTGGACACGTCTCGGCCGAAAGTAAAAGAGGAAAAAAACGAGTCACTAGACTGGTGGTTATAGTCGTTGCTGTCTTCGCTATTTGCTGGTTTCCAATTCAGGTGAGATTTTCTTCCATTCATAACCCATTTTTGACAATTTTTTTCCTTTATAAAAGCTTTGTAGAAATGCTGTAGGTAGGCTCGGTGTGAGGGGCGGTTAATTTATGTCAGATATTTCAGCTGGCTTTGTTGCTGATTACCGTCATAGATCTGAAATGTAGGGTTGTAGCTCGAAGGGGCTGATGGGTGTGCATATGCCATTCAAGCAAAGTCGTTTGCTTTCCTCCGAGGATAATTTTTCTCCGGGAAGGGGATCCATTTTGCTCCTCTCTTCTACGCATTTGATTTGTCCCCTCAGGAATTTGGTTTGCCCAATAAGGGTTTTGCTCTAGCTGCGGCCCTGATGAAATGCTATGCGGATGATTGCCACTGCACAAATCATCGAAGAAGGTTTTATGTCTGCTTCAAAATGGTGCAGTATGCTACTGTGTGCAGTTCAAGCTTACTTAGGTAGTCCCAATCTCTGTTATAGTGTCTAAAGTCATTGCCCAGTCAAGGGATTTCTCGCTTGCCAAAAATCCTTGAATACTCACAACTGAATTTTGACATTATACCTAAATAAACGTTTGCATTTCACATATGTGGTACTGTAGTTCCACTTTTCCAATGTAATACTGTGTAGTAATGCACCAATAAATACAAACAATGAAATTTCGTGCTCCTACGAAAGTTTGACAGACAGCGCTGTAATTCTGTCCATAACCGTGTCAAAGAATATTGAATCTTTTTTTTTACATCTCAACGCCAAATATTCTTAAGTCTTAACTCGAGCTCTACGCTGCGGATGCGATCCTTGTCACATTACTCAGTCTGTTTCGTATAAGGTCTATATGATTGAGGTGCATAATAATGAGTAAGTATACTTTTTTTTGAGGCTGTTCGTCTCCTTTATTCTGCTTCTCATTTAAATAAATTTTAGTTTTGTGGAAAATAAGTGCTGCCTATGTTTGAATATTGTTTTCTTACCATATCTTTTCCCTTGCTCGTTCTATTTTCTATTTGGTATGGAGAGATTTTGTGAACTATAGAATTCTGTTGATATTATTTATTTAAAAATATTTCGCCATTTTGTATGGATAAAAAATTGCTCGTACACTTAAGGAATAATGGTTTTACTTTTTTTGGCTCGTAAATTATGCGAACTTGATTCGATTTTTAATCTACTGTAGTACGAATAGTCGGATAAATGTTGCAAAAAATGAAATATCAAACTTTTGTTAAATTTAATGAGATCTGTAAGAGTTATGCTGAATTGCAGTCATTTGTATCTATAAAAGTATTTCGTATACCATCTACGCGTAGGTACTCATTGTCATCGTCTTGGGAATATTATTCGTGCATTTTTTATTAAACGGCTTCTGCAATATGATTTTATGTGCTGAAATAATCCTTTTCGTATTATTCGTCGTTGTTTACAGTTATACTGCTCATCGACCAATCTGAAAATGATCAACTTGAATTGAAAATAGCCTGCATAGTTATTACAAAAATTTTATGAATTTGATCTGCTTCACAGTTCATTTTGTTTGAAAAAGTTGTAGTTTCTAGTTATGTTGTAAGTGTTGGGCGACTTCTCCAATAGGTATAATAAGTTTATGTTTTGTGGAGCCTGTTAGAATTGTCAAAACTTGTCATCTTTTATAGACGTTGTGAACGAAGTGTTGTAATTTGGTCTGGCGTGAGTAGGTGAGAAGGTTTTTCGCATTTTTGGCCAATAATCTCATTTTTGAATGCGCATAAATAAGTTACTTCAAATTTTGTTTTATGTGCCTTCGAAAAAAAAAAGAAAATCGGTACGATTCTAATATTTGTGCATAGATCTATTCACTTTTTTCTTTTTTTGTGGATAGTAAAATCTACCACAAGATAGTTTATTTTATTTTATTTTTTAAAGCAATCTACTACAATCTTAAATTGTTCCAGTCTTCCTATCCTAGAATAGTAAGAAGTACTATATTGAAATTTCTCTTAAGCCGGCTACACACTATTCCATTTTTCCTGTTTCCAGTTTCGTGTTTCCTTGTTTCCCCCTGTTTTCACGATAGTGTGTAGACGTTTTTCGCCGATAAATGTTTCGTGGAAACAAGCTTTTTCGTGTTTCGTCATCTTTTTCGCCAAGAGCGGTTTTTTGACGAAACACAAAGGGTTTTTTCGTGGAAAAAGTTTTTTTCCACATATAGTGTGGAGCGTTTCACCTTTATTTCGCCTTGTTTCGTCCTTTTCACTCTGTTTCGCTGGTCTTTCTCCACTGGTTTACTTGAATACTCTCTTTTGGAATTGCATCTCAAGCCGGCATGAGCTGTTTTGTGCGACTTCCCGATGGGCAAAAAATGAGAAAATGATCCGGAAAATGAGAATTTTATCCGTTGTCAGTCCGTTTTTATTTTCGACCATCGGATCTGAAAATTTGCAGATATTTTTGTCATCTTGATTATTTTTCCAAATCCGTTTGTAAAACGGTTTCACGGATTGTAACCCGGGCCAACAAATATCATAAAACAGCCTTCACGGAAAATAATCCGGACTCATTTCCGGCACGACTGATTACAATCCGTTCAAAATCCGTTTTAGAAGCCGGAAAACAGGAAAATTCCGGGTTAAAATCCAGAAACGGATTATAACCCGGAATAAAACGGATCCGTTTTCAAAATATTTTGCCCATAGGGTTGAAGCATGGAGAATACTCTCAACACCCTGAAAACCACATCCAGCAGTCAACATTCCGTTTCCTCAACTGAAAAGATGGAAAATGGTAATTGGTGAAACAGTATTGAGGAAACATGAAACAGAGTGAAACAAGAATAGTGTGGACAGCCCTGTTTCATCAATTTAGAGGAAACAGGAAACAGATTTTGGAAACAGTTGGAAACAAGGAAACAGCGAAACAGGAAAATGGAAACAGGAAAAATGGAATAGTGTGTAGCCGGCTTTTAGTGTTCTGAAACATGAATTCTGTCGAAGATATTTATTGAACTTCATTTTTCGCAAATAAAATTTCAGACAAATGAAGATGTTCAACTTGGTAAGTAATTTTATTTCCATCCATCTAACATTGATTCAGGCAAATTTTGTTAAAGTATAAGACCCCCAAGTTTTATCATTTCAATAATTTTTGTTTTGTTTTACTAATATCTGCTGAAATATACTTTGGTATTCAATATTATAAAAATTTATTAATCATGTATTATTCAAAACCAAATTCCGTGCCTAAAATCTCGAGTATATGAATTGGTTTCCTTGAATAATTTCTGGATAACATTGATTTCTGTGAAGTGCAATTTTTCAATATTATTTTTTCATCCCTTTATTCATTTTTCTCTTAAATCATGTAGTACTCAGCGCGCTATCCTGTCCGTAAAGACCGACCCTGTCAACATACTCGTATTTTTGTCAACATCGCTAAGACGTTCCAAGCGCAGTCGAGATATCGCATGTGCAGAACAAGAAATTCAAACAAAATCCTCCGTTCACAATTCCACCGAAGCGAGTAAGATAGGCAACCCCATCCACTTCGTTGTCAACCGTTTGTAAATTGTACCAGCCAACCGACTACCTTCTACGCATGCGATCCTCCAAATCCCCCGAATGCACTTGAACCGCCTTAGCCATAATGACAGCCCAAAATTTCGTTTGCTGGCTACCCCTATCCAGTTTTAAATTATTTCAAGTTTTTAGTGATAATTTTTTAGATAATATAGCATGGATAGCCAGCGTCCTATCACTATCCTTGCCTTATAGAACGACCCTGTTAACATCGCAAAAGCATCTCAGTACTAACGGTACATCCCACGCGCAGGACAAAAAATCGAACAAAATCTTCGTTTCGCATACCTTCTGCGCATGCGCGCGATGTACTTTTTGCACTTGAGATGCTTTAGGATGCATCATCCTTTGTTTCATGTTGAAAGGCCGAAATTTCGTTCGCTGGCAATCCATGCTATACTATCTACGGATAATTTCATTTTGGGAAGCAGAAATAATTATAAACTAAAAAATATTTAATATATTATTGAACAAAATTAAAAGATGAACGCATGATTTTTTTTTCATTACGCTCTAGCTCCAGGCTCCAAATAAAATATCTGGAGAACCAGAACATTGAGGCCCATCATCATCTTGCGAAGTAAAATTGACAGTGGTTTTTGCACTGAGTATTTTTACCTGTGATTTTGTCATTATGAAAAATCGAAAATTCATTTCATCATCATCAGTTTTTCGAATAACGTCGAAACGACTTTCGTTTACGCGAATAAAACAAAATCTTTTTCTACTTCATTGTCGCAATCAAATTTGTTGATTTGGTAACACTGCGTTCAACATTCTCTTCACCCGCCTAGGCATTATCGGGCTCACAACGTTGAATGGGCCCGGCAACGGCACGGGCAGTAAGTTTGGTAGTTCGCTGTCATTGTGTGCACGCTATTGAATTTTTCGAATTTCGAAGCAAGTTTTGGTTGAATTCAGATTCTAGAATCTTTCTGTTTGTAAGTAGTAGAAATTGATGTGCCAGATGTGCGTAATGGTCTAACGAATGTAGCTAATCGGAATTATCGTATTTCATGAAGTTACGATTTTGTGTAGTGTTCTAATTCGCGACTTTGATGAGTTTATATCAAGAATATTATTTATTTAGTCTGTGTCGATGTCGACTTCGGTATCGTGTCGTGATGCTGCACATACGGCTGCCATGTTTGATTGTATTTTCTTGTATTTAGTGGTGAACATTTGATTCGAATATATCGCGTGTGCAAGTTGGTGAAAATACTTATCATTTTTGTGTTATTATAATGACTAAAGTCGTTGCAGTCACTATTTTTTGTCAAATCTTTCCACGTTCACATTGCGTTTGATTTTATTTTGATTCTTCGTGCTCTGCAAGTTCGTACCTTTAATTCGTCTTATCGACTTATCGGCATCCAGGAGTATTCAATTATAAAGCTTGCAGCATTTCAACGAAACAACAGGCATGTTTATTATTTATTTATGGCAATTTCGGTATATTCTCCTACATTTTTATACATGATGGTGAATGGTGAAGATATTTACATGATATTGACGATTATGCTATTCTGTGTTGACCTACGCTGATGAAATGAATGGAGAAAGAAATTATTTATTATTTTGACGGTTGTTTGTGGTATTGCATAAGTAAACAACTTACACATAGCTATTTAGTGGGGTCATATTTCTTCCGTGCCAGGGAAGATTTTATTATTCATTATTTTTTACTACGAGTACTTCTTGATTGTTTCTCCTTTGTTTTTCTCGGTTTGCCCACGGCGTAAATGGAGGGGGAACCGAGACATGATGAAGTTTGATGCTCGTATCCAAAAACAGCCATTTTATTTCTGATATCTAATTTCATTTCGAAAATTTTCCAAAATACTTTCTATTTACCAATTAACACAGTTGTCTTTTTATCGTAACTAAAATGAATTTTTCACGTCGATTTTCATCGTTTTATACCATCAGAATTTTTTAACGCTCTCTCGTTATAGAAGCATCTTGTGTGAAAACACGAACTATAAGCAACCCTTGATTCTAAGCGCTCGCTCGAGGAACTAATTTAATAAACAAACGATTTTGCATTTTTTAGTGACTGACAGGAAGTAACAAGCGTGAAGAAGTTAAAATGATTTCACTTTATTATTTAAAGTGTCGAGGGGGTTACCGCTTCGGTTTTTATTGCAAGATTCTATCAAGTATTATTGCGCATGAGTATTCGAATATTTTGTGCTGCTATTATTTGTCCATAAATGATGTTGAGATCGGTCGTGAATTTGGATTATCATCTGCTCTTTCCTAATATTATAAAAAGTCTGGCGGAGTTGACTTTTGTTTTTAATTTTCACACCCTACCTGAGGATACTATACCTCCATTTTTTTTCTATTTTCAGTTTTTGCCTATAGTTTTTGCTTCTTTGTTCGAAGCTAGTGGTTTTTTTTTTTCAAACTTTTGCTGGGTGTTATCAAATTTTACTCTGGCTCTCTGGCTTGTGAAAGTGAGAGCCTGAAGTGCGAAGCCAAAAAGTTTCAGAAGTGACGATGTTCAACAGAAGTCTAGCAGTTCGTATCAAAATACGAGTACGAGTATCAGAGTATGTAAACTTCGTATTTTGTAAATTGACGCATCTGAAAATTCTGAGTGGTTGGTAACAACGTTGTGTTTGATGTAAAATGTATGAAAATTATTCATTCTCTTTGTAATAGTGTCGTGTTCGTTGAGTGCATGCTTTCAATTTACCAGTCAGAACCGTTTTTATTAAGCCCCTGTTTTTCCCTATTACCTATTTCAAGTTTACTCACAGTTCGTTTTTATATTATAGCGCTTTTATCAGTATTCGGTAGATTCTCCAAAAAATCTACTATTAGAATGGACCTCATGATAGAAATTGGACTTACGAGTCTGATATTTGTACTTGGAATGAAAAACGTACTTTTCTTGCCAAACTTGTTGTGTCAATTTTTTGTACACTTTGCGTCTGGTAGGTAGTAAATTTTTAAGCATTCAGAATCTGCTGCGTCATTGTATTCATTTTTTCCGTGAAATCATTTAGAAGACATTTGCGTTTTCATATTATAAATTACTTAAAAGTGTTGAAAAAACAGCCTTATAGTCGATGATAGCATATTATGCTGCCGAAATATAAATAATTCGGATTCATTTTCGGATAAATTGAAGTTTTAAAAGTTTTAGATTTCATTTTACTCGATGACATTTCTTGAATTTATAAAATGTAGTTAAATTTGCCTCAAAGATGATTGAAAAAATATTTTTTTTATGGTCTAATTGTAGGTAAATTATAGTATTTTATACCACCACTAACTTACGTTATTTGTCCAACTTATAATACTCGTATTTTAATTTTGCTTTTGCTTGAAAAATCATTCGACGGGTAATCCTTGAATATTTATGCGAGTATATCCAGGTATTTTGGTTCGATTTTTCCAAAATTTTTACTTCCTGTTTTGTGTTGAACGAATGCAACCTGTGTTCGCCAAAAAAAAACAAAAAAAAACTGATGTTCAATATACTTACTTATTTTGCAAGTAAATATTTTAGCTAAGTACCAGTATCACTTAGGACTACATACAGGAGATTTGGATGTTCTTGAAACAGATCAAGGTTCGAAAAAAAGAGGTAGCTGACCGTAAGCTTTGATTTTTCACACCCATCTAATTGAGAATTGCGATCTTCTGTGTATAAGTTTGTTTGAATTCGTAATTTCTAATTGGTACGTAGCTCTTGAGTTTCGTGAAGCTACCCAAATGAATCAACTATGAAATGAATTTGATCGTTTGATGTCGGAAATTTTTTCGCCTCAATACCAAAAAAAAATTTTGATCAACTTTGCATAAAGAACGATTTTCCTTGGAGGCATTACTATGTAAATAAAATTGAAAAGAAATAGATTGAAGGAAAGTTCCCTACTCGGCTTTTGTATCTATGTCTACGCAAATGAGTTCAGTTTATGTTGAATGAGATACGAGTAGTTCATCTTCCACTGGGTCGTGTTGAAAGTTTTTAATTATGCAGACTTTTTCTCGTCTTTATTCCCTTTAAAAATGTTTCCCGGCGCCCTTTTCGTCGTTTTGATTATCAAATTTTTGCAAGGCGCTTTACTTACGAATTGCGGCTGCTAGTTATACACTTATTATGTATTAAACGTTGGATTCAATTTATATATAGTGTCTCGTCCTCGTTAACGTAAAATGTTACGAAATTGGCATATTTTTTCGATGTGGTATTTCAGTTTTTCAATATACTCGTACCTACTTATGTAATATACATAAATAATATAAATATAGATTAGCTGTGTGGTAGGTACGGAGAAGCCCACGTATTTACGAGAAAAATTTGGATGAGGAAAAGAGGAAAAAATTGCACATTGGCATGTATTCTTCTATATTTTTTAAAGCATTTTTGGGGATGGAAAAAGTTTCTTTCTCATTCGTTTTTCCACTTGAATGGGAGAGTCGACTGTAGATACAAACTTAATTCCATTACAAAATTGAATTTCTTATGGAGTTTTTGTTTCTTTCTGAGAGAATGGTTTTGAGTTTTCGGTGATCTTCCTATCTTATTGTGTAAATGAAATTGTAAATTCTTGATGATAATTTATAACTCTTGATTTTTCAATTTCCCGAAGTATGGTCACAGCAAATATTGACCCTATTCCCAGCCTCGTATTACAATTTTCTCTGCTTCTTTCAGTACTTAACATTTTTTAATTTTTTTTCGGACAAGACTGTGGATCTGATAGTTCACCATTCTATACTTTTATTACTTTCTAATTGAATAGTTTTTTCAATTTTACCCCACTTCTATATTTTCTAACTCAATTATAAAATTAATGGCTCTTGAAGTTGGCCTGGTTGAAAATTTTCATCTCACAAGTTTGCCACAGTCGAGTGATTGACAATTAATTCCATTTGTAGAGATTACAGATTCCCATTTTACTGATAGATGTTCTTGGTTCGTTGCTGTAGGTTAAAGGAGTACGGTGGAGAATGGAGTCTCATTCTACCGAGCTTACCACAAAGGTATTTTTGGGCGTGACTATACGTATCAAAAGGTGTTCGCCTTAATTAATGGAAAAGAGAGAATGCATTTGAAATGCAAATGTTTCAGCCAAATTCAGAATTAATCGCTTGTAAAGTTGGATAAAAAAAATTCTCAACTATGGCTCATTATCTCTCTTAATCCTTCCGTTTATCTTTAATTTTTCCATCCAATTTCAAAATTGATTTTAATTACCGTCTCATTCATAGTGTTTTTAGACTTCAGCCGTAATTTGTTCTAAGTTTTCGTCCCGTCCGCTCGCTCAAAGGATTTTAATTATCTGAAAAGCGGATATAAACGTGAAAATCTTCAAGCGTAATTAATTAATTTGTTTTCGACGATGGCGACCTTTCCTTCCAAGAATTACTACGTTACTTATCGTCGAAAGCTAGTTTTTTCTTGTTCTTGATCGTATTGTTTTTCCTGGTTTGTGTTCTGTCGTGAAAAATTATGATTTTTTATTTTTAAATGATGGCTGTTATCCACGATACGACGTTTGAATCCTGTCCTTGCTTTAAGCGAGATGGGGGGCGGGGGAGAGGATGAGAATTAATTTCCCAGATTTTAGATTGTCATTCTAACTGGCTAGCGCATCTTATAATAGTTTTTTTTTGTGTACACTGTGTTTTCACTGAGCGATGAGAACTTGACTTTTGAAAATGTTTCATTCTTATCTTATTATTATTATTATTATTATTATTAGTAGTTCATTAAAACGACTGGTGGTGTTCGAGCTAACATTGTCTCGCACACTTTTCCCATTCTATTGTTGACATTGTCAACTTTGCGACGTAGACTATGCTGTCTCGTCTGATCTTTTAATGACAATAACTAGTTTTGAAGGATGCTGTACCTACCTGAAGAGATGAACCATTATCTTGCTGCACAATAAAATAATAGATTTGAAATGAAAATGTTTGGTAAATATCTACTCTTGTTGAAAAAATTCAGATAAATCGTAGAATGTTAACTGAAGGTTGTCCAGATAATATTCTTTCTTAACGTTACGAAGATATAATGTCTTATCTGGCAATGGATTTGTTTCTCTTCATACTAATAATTTTTACGTTTTTCCTTTTCATGAAAGCATAATTTGAACATTCACAATAATTATATTCAGTTATTTTGAAAAATTTATGACTCAATTTACCTCAATCGTCGCTTGCAATGTAGGTTGTTTTAGATCCATCAAACCTAATCTCTCTTGTATTTTGCATTCAATATTCACACGCCAGTCGTTATCTTTAATTAATTGAAAATTTATGAAATTTTCAATAACTGGATGGAGATATGATTTTTCATGACTAGAGACCGGATTCCTCGGCACAGAAAAGTGAAAAAATCGGCATTGAAAACTTTATTTTCGGCATTATTCGGCAGTAACCTACAAAAACCCCTCAAAAGCAACAAAAAAGTAAAAAAGTAATGAAATTCTATTTCAGAGATAAAAGAAATACATTTTTATAAAAATTTATCACTATGCAGTATGAATTGTGCAGTTATGTATGAGAGTGAGAGCTGTCAATATCAGTTGCTAACTTCCTTGCTTGCATGATTAGGCTTGTGATTTTTCACTATCAATGATTTTATGCGTGATGCAATGGTGAAAATTAGCAAAATCTGCCATTTTTGGCATTTTCCGGCATTTCCCCCATTTTTGGCATTTTTCTCATTTTCGGCATTTTTCTCATTTTCGGCATTTTTCGGCAAAATAAAATTTTTTTCCAGGGTTCTATTCCCCCCGATTCGTGCTCATATGTTAAAATTACCCTCCCGCCCCTTCAGGAACAAAAGTGATAAATGCCGAGGAATCCGGTCTCTATTCATGACTATTAACAATAATAAAAACATTGATTGTGTTGGAATATTCTTTATATTTTTATAACAACTTATAATATACATAGGCACCAATTTTTTAAATTATTGGCTTTTTCATCTTTCACTCTTTCGTCGTTATAGATATATAGCCAGTTTTTTCTTTCGTTTTTTTATATTCTTGAACAGAAAGCGTGAAGAGAATTGGAATTTTTTGTAAATTACTAAATGTATGCTCCGTAATAGTACCCTTTAAATGTACATGGATAGATAATGAACCTGTAAACAATATAATAATTGTGAGGAGTGTAAACATACGTTTGTTGAAATGTAAATGAATTGGTCCACAAATTCTTTTTTAGGGCCTTCTTGTAGAATAGGTACCATTTTAATGTCTTTTTTGCGATTTCGGGTAATTCCGGGGAAAAACGAGAAAAGTGAAAAATCCGAGGCAATATTTGCAAGATGATGTTTGGCCGATTTCTATAGTATTCATTTTTCAGCTGGCTAAAAAATAACTGAACGTGGTACATATACATAGAAATTGATGTTTGACAGCTACCGCACAGCTGATGGCAAGTTTTCCTTCTCATGTTGCCTACGAAAAAAACAACAGAATATAACATGAAAATGACGAACAAATTCGCAGTAATGGTATAGCTTTTTTTAAGGGTGTTTGGCCTTATTGTAGTGTTTATATTGTACTTTCGGCTACTGGTATGCCGACACGTTTTATATGATGGAAAAAGTTTGCTTTTGTGTTCGTTTGCATGAGTGATTTGGTTTGGCATGAAAAATGGATATAACGTTGAACGAATGTTAACTGACGATTGAAACGAAAGGAAAATAAATAAATAGTCGAGTGGAATGTTTTATTTTGTGTTAAGTGAAACGATCAGGGATTGGGCAGCATATTACACATACGAGTATGTATATTATGTGGAAAATACGTAAAGAAAAAGGAATGAAAATATGGACTGTGCTTGAAGTTGAAAAATTCGAATGGAATATGAAAACACTACGGTATTTCTCGAAAAATTGATACAAATTTAACCTGAAGTGGAGAATTTCTGCCTATTCTTGTGCATTGTTTGATTAAATTATGGAAGATTCAAAATTTCCTTTCGCTGAGGTTAATCTGCGAAAAATTTTCCAACTTTCATGAGATTCGTGTTATTGTGCAAAATATCATTTCCAAAGGAATGTTCCCGGTATGGATATTGAGTTCACTGCACAGTCAATATTCTCTTATATTATTAATACAGGGTCGTGATGGTCTTGAACCGTCCGTGAATGGAATGACGTTAAACCATCCGTTTTGAGCGCTGGTTGTTCTTATTGAAAACTCAGACTTAAAACCATCCATTTTATATTACCCATTCCTACTCAATATATGAATGGAAATTTTTTTAGTATCTTGAACTATCAGGCAGCGTTGCCAAGCTCAGGCCCGTAGCTAGCGGCAGGGCAGCCAGGGCGCCGCCCTAGTTGGCATGTGCAGTTATCTTATTACGAGGCAAGAGTGACGACTGACTTTTAATAAAATTTTCTATTGGGGGGGGGGGGTGCTTTTTCAGCTCGAAAAATCTCGCCCTAGCTTATATGTCATATGCCCTGGCATTCATGAGCGCTTAGCTACGAACCTGGCCAAGCTTAAAGGATGACTTAAAGTCAAGTGATTTTCATACAAAAACGATGAACATATCTATATATTTTAATATCATCGATGGGTAGTTAAATGGAAAATCTTTTTGATGGAGCCAACTGCTTCTTGCGCCCATATAACATTTGGGATCACTACCTGGCGTCATGTTATTATCAATCCCTTTTTGGATAGCACCAATGGCTCCAGTTTGTGCCATTCTAACTTTTGGTCCAATCGATGGCTTTATTTGGCGCCAAACTAATTTTTGGTGGCACTAATTAGTCCAAGTTGGTGCCAATGTAATGTGTGATAGTATCAATAGTTGGCGCCAATTTAATTTTTTATGGCACCAATTGCTCCATTTTGGGCTAAATTAAGTTTTGGTGGTACCAATAGTCTAACTTGGTGCCAATGTAATGTGTGATAATATCAATAGATTAAGTTGACGCAAATTCAATTTTTTATGGCACCAATAGCCCCAATTGGCGCTAAACCAATTTTTGGTGTTACCGTTAGGTTTGGTTGGCGAAAATTCAATTTGTGATGGAGCCACCGCGCCGGTTTCAGGTTGCGCCAATTTAACATTTGAGATCACTGCCTGGCGTCAGTCATCGTCGATCGTATTTTGGTTCGCACCAATGGCTCCAGTTGGTGCCAATTTAATTTTGTGTAGAACCGATAGCTCATTTGGCGCCAAACTAATTTTTGGTGGTGCCAATAGTTTAACTTGGTGCCGATATACGAGTAATATATGATAGTACTAATAGATTCAGTTTGCACCAATTCACTTTTTCATGGTACCGATAGCTCCAATTGGCGCCAAATTCATTTTTGGGGGCACCAATAGGTTCAATAGGCGCCAGTTTTATTTTTGGTAGAACTATTGGCTCCATTTGGCGCCAGACTAATTTTTGAAGGTACGAGTACCTGCCAATAGTCTAACTTGGGGCCAATGTAATGTTCGATGGTACCAATGATTCAGTCGGCGCCCATTTAATTTTTCATAGTACCAACAAAAGCTCCATTTGGCGCCCAACCCAACTAATTTTGGGTGGTACTAATAGGTTCAGTTGGCGCCTGTTTAATTTTTGTGGAACCATTGGCTCCATCCAGCGCAAAACTAATTTTTGGTGGCGCCAATCGTTTAAGTTGGTGCCGATGTAATGTTTGATGGTACCAATAGATTCAGTCAGCGCCAATTTAATTTTTCATAATACCAATAGCTCCATTTGGGGCCTAATTAATTTTTGGTGGCACTAATAGGTTCAGTTGGCGTCAATTTCATTTTCGGTAGAACCAGTGGCTCCATTTAGCGCCGAACTAATTTTTGGTAGTGCCGATAGTTTAACCTGGTCCCGAAGTAATGTTTGTGGTACCAATGGATTCAGTTTGCGTCAATTCAAGTTTTCATGTGATTCCAATAGCTACAATTGGCACCAAATTAATTTTTGGTGGCCCTAGTAGGTTTAGTTGGCGCTAAAACAGATCTTATGTATAACAGTAGAATAAATTTATAAATATAACCACTTTTTTAATATCGTAAATGGGAGTAACTTGGCACACTTTTTCAGCATTTTCCAACTTCATCATTCTCTATTTCCTACATGGCAAATCACAATCTATACCTCAAATACATATATCAAAATGTGCGTTGAAGGCTCCACTTTTCAACTATGCTCTCAAAAATTTGATCCATCAATTCTAAGTGCAAAATGTTCCAAGTTATCAGCTGAACGGCTAACTTGGCCCACAATAGATTTTTAATGCAACATATTGGTAATAAAAGATTACACGATTGGTGCGGAAAGTAATCGCGATTACTTTTCAAACTGATCATATATACTATTTTAATTTATTACAAAATATGGAAATCGCCCTATTTTTGAGTTGGAAAACCGCAAATTATCAAGATAAACAAATTAATCAACGGCAAACAGAAACATACAGGTGCGGAAAACAAAAAATCCCGCTTCTGATAATTTGCCGTTTTTCCACCTCGAAAATAGGGTGGTATGGTGGTATTTTCCGTTCGTAATAAATTGAAATTATGAAAACTAATAGAAAAAATATTCAAACAAAATTTGAGTGAAGAGAAAATAAGTTTATATAGAAACAAAATGGTGGCTTAATGGGTACAAAGATTCTGGGAAAGTCACAATTTGTTTCCCCAAAATTGGTCGTATAGTCCATTCCAAATGAGAAACGCAATGATTTGAAAGGCGCAACAAGGTGTGTCCACCTGAAAAAATGTTTTTGTTCGTTGATTCGCGTTGGCTTCTTATCACTATCGGCGAATTGATGTTCAATTTGATAACTGTTTACATTTTCCTTATCAATATCAACGCAAACCACATTCGCAAAATTCTCTTTATGTCTTCCTCTCTTATATTTGTGCTGTGATTGGACAAAATTTGTGTAATGCGGATATCATATTGCGTTTCTTATTTGGAATGGACTATACGTACCAACAAAAATTCAGTAATTAATGGCTGCTAAGGAATTGCAAATGCAGATTCATTATTTACAATTATTGCTTAGCAATCGATAAAATCGTCATTTTAATGTTTTAATACTACCATTCGAATGGGAAAGTTGTTCTGAACGTGATGAAATAGTTGAACAGTGTAGCCAATATGTTAGAAACAGGTAAAATTTAATAAAATTGAAACAAAGTACCAAATGTGCCAAGTTACCCCCATCTACGGTTTATTTCAAAAGTTTTAAAAAATCAGCTTCAATTTATTTCGTCAATCAGTTACTGAAAAAATAGCTCAACTACCATTTTTTCAAATATCAAAATTAACACCAAAGCTTCTTCTTTCCAATAAAGCCCACATCAACTTTGTATCTCATGTAGAAGTTGAGTTATGACTTGATAAATGAAAAAAAAAAAAAACATTGTTTTCGTAGGAAAGTTTTCTGAAACTTTCTTCAAAAATGAAAATTTCTGTTATCCATGATTTTAGGGTTGAAAAAATGACTTGTTTCCTTGAAAAAGTTATGTGTGACTTTCTTCAAAAGAGAGAGTTTCTGTTTTTCATAATTTTAGGGCCGAAAAAATGAGCACATGTGGACAGTTTGTACGTAAATATGATCCTCAAATCTTCCTCTTTCAAATGAGACCAGGTTTAGCTATTTGGGATAAATAGAACTTGAGTTATCATGAAATGAGTGAAAGAAAATCGCTCTGTTTTGATTTTCCGCTATCTAATGAGACCAATGTCAGCTGTCAAGGTTCAGTAGAAGCTAAGTAATCATGAAATGAAAGAAATTTTGTTTGTGAATCTGAAGTAGGGATTGTACACCTCATCAGTCAGATATGCAGGAACCCTGAATTGCCATTACAATTTTGCCAAAAAAAAAAGACTAAAAACGGATGGTGCTAAGTAAAAATTTAAATATCATGGATGGTTTTGGGTAAAATTTTATAGGTTCATTCTGTATGTATATTATTCAACAGTGGCGCTCCAATTATATATAGCATGAACTAGAGCGACATACAAATATGATAAACCCTCTTTAAACCATTGACCTCAAATTTTGTATACTGCCTCCGGAGTCCGGACAGCTTAAGTTATCGTTTTCCATTAAAAACCTCGAACCATCCGTTTTCCGGATGGTTTAAAGTTTGAGGATGGTTTAAGACCACAGGGACAAATTTACATAATGGGTACTATGTAGTCTCTTATACTATGTCGCAAAACCTGTTAATTAATAAAATTGTCTCTTTAAACATTCTTTCAACACTAACATTTTTTATCCATGATTTTACCTCGTAATAGTTTGTCACATGCTCACAGTTGTATTTATCTATTCATAGGGCTGGTTCTTCTCCCGTTTCAAGAATTATCAGACTAGTAGAAAATTTTAACAAGAAATAAAAAAGTTTATTCGGTAAATTTCCTTGTCACTCCTGAAAATTCTTTTCTATTCTCTTTTTTTTTTTTTTTTTTTTTTTTTTTTGGTTTCCCGATACGAAGGCTACTATATTATTTAGAGCCTACGCTTCGGAATCTACTACGTTGTCACTCAAAATTTTGTTTTATCAATGTTTTTTTGATTTTTCGTTTGCTTTTCCATTTGTTTTTTCTTTGTCGGCCGATTCCCTGGGGTGGTTGTCGAATATATTCGCAATCGTACCGAATTTCATTTTTTTGCCCTCCGCCCCCACTTCTCAACATCTTCGTCTGTATAACCTGTGTTGGTGGGCTGGTAGAGGTTTGTATATCTTGTTTTCTCTGTCAGAGCTTGCCGCTTAAATATTTTAAAAGCATACGTTGTCATCCGATTATGTGCCATTAGACCGTAGCACGTCTCCTCTACATGAGAAAAATAAACAAGTTTATTCACTGATGTAAGAACCTAGGGCTATGGTCGAGTGAAAAGAGGAAAAACGGACGGGGCGAATGAAAAGGAAATCGTTTTAGCGTCGCTTTACCTCCTCTTCAAGACGACCCTTTAATTCGCCCAAAGTTTTATTTTATTTTATTTTATATTTTTCGATTGAGTAGTGAGGAGGAAACCTCCCAAAACGCTTCACATTGTGTACAGAAAGAAGGAAAAAAAATGTAGATACGTGTTCGACTTGAAAGTAAAGAAAAAACTAAATAGTGCCATTAATCGTTATCAAAAATCACGTATTTTTGACACCTCGTCAAGTCAAGGGACAAGTAGTCTATCGCCTCCCCTGCATTTTCTTGTTTTTCTTCGTTGCCCTCGTTAATGTGTTGGTTTGGTGAACTTTTTAGTGACATTTCATGGAAGCTCCTTCATTTTCCTCGTCCAAGCACGAGGGAAATTATTAAGAAGACGTTGGATGCGGACGAAAAATGCTTGAATGTCATTTATCTTCGGAGGGCTGGTTGAGTGAAACTATAGAAGTCGAATAGATTCGTCTTGCTTTTTCACCTCGTCTGTGAATCGGCCTTTTTTTCGTTAATGGGTCACGGATGCGTGCACGTTTCACCCATTTTTTTGAATTAGTTCGATGTTATTTTCGTGAGCATTTACTTGGGTTAAAGTTTGGAGAGAGGGTGTTATTGACACGTGAAACTGTGTGCGTGCCTTTTAATTGAAGTCTCATTAGTGAGAAATTTCATTTCCGTTTTTATGTAGGTAGACGTGGAATGCTATGGGCGGCTTGAGGAAGAAGGTATTTTCATTTGCGTGCGTTTACTTATGAGTACATATTACGTATATATTTTGCCGACAGAGTATTGTTGGTCAATGAATTTCGCGGAAAATGTTATTATCCACTCGCTACATTCTAAAAACGGATGGACAGAAAGAGAACGAATTTTTGCCGAGTGGCGAATTCACCAATAAAAAACGAATAGTTCGCTATCTGATGAGAAAAAACATACATACCTAGTCAAGTTGATAATTAATGTAATAGATATGTGACGGACGTGACGGCATTGAAATGTCCTTAATTTCTCAGTGTTCTGAAGTAATTTTCTATCTATAATAAATTGTAAGTTGATCTATAATTGACAGAGTTCATCAAATGACTCTAATATTCATATTTATTGCGATGTTGGGATATTTTTCTTCAACTATTTTCATTTTGTGAAATTAATTAAAATTCAAAATGGTTTGATTCTCCACACTGGCTGCAGAGGAAGTTCGGTCTTTTGACCGGAGAGTTTGTTGTGTACGGCCGTCTTCCAACCGATTAGAAAATTTTTCACTTACTAGTCTATCTGATATGATGAACTGCTACCTCAAGTTAGAAAAATTATTTTTATGATGTTGATTGCCTTAAACAGAGAAAGATATATTATGAACGTTTTATTTTAAAAATCTCAATTTTCTGAAAATCGTCTGAGATACTGAGTATGACTATTTGAATTATTGCTTTTAAGAATTTTAGTTATGAGAAAGTCTTAATCTTGAATCATCACAGTTATAATCGTAAATATTTCTATTTAAATTATTGCAAATCATTGGATTACATGTTTCACTATTTTTGTTGTAATTTCTGCTACCTATACTTGAAGGAATTTCGATAGTACTATTCACTATTTTTGGGATAGGAAAACTTCGACATTTGAGTTGAGATCACTAAAAGATCAGTGTCTGAACGACTATCCTTTATTGGGAGCCGGTTGTTTTATCATATTTAAGATTTTGGGTTTCGCCCTGAAATCACAATTCTTCGGGGATATCCGATCTGGACAAATTCATTGAAAATGGAAAGATTTATGTTAGAGCATTGCACGTCGAAAAGTGTAGGGTACGCGGTGCCCAAATAGTCCCTGCGCACCTTTCATTCTTGATATTTTTTTCTCCTTTTTTTTTCAACTTCGTACGTTGTCGTTCTTAGCTACTTCCTCGTGTATGTAGCTTTCACTTGTCTTCTCGATGCTTTATGTCGTGCCTCAGACCTAATTGAATTACCTGCCCCTTTTTCGCCCCTGCTCTCATCGTATCATCCATTTGTCGAATGACGACGTCTGTATTTTATGTTTGATAAACGGGCACCAGAAAACATTTTCGCCAGTCGCAACTCTTATACTGGTTCTGGTGGCAGAGTGAGCGAGCCAAGGAAAGCAGGAAAAATAGAGGCCAGTCTGAAAGGGAAAGCAAGAATAAATGATGAACAAAAAAATGAAGGGAGTTGAGTATCAATTCGAACAGAGTTTCGCTTTTAGAACACAATCGTAGGTTTTCCGCAGCACGTTTCCATCTTTTTCTTTCCGATTCAGTTTTAGGTTGAAAAAAAAAAAAAGTAGAAAAGAAAGAAAGATTGGACTTGGAAAAGAGAGCGAAAAAATAGGTAATAATAAAAGAAAATGTTTCAGTAAAACCACAGCGAAAATTGCCTCATCTTATCTATAGTGGTGATGGGTTAGGAAAATAGGACAGAAAAAAAGAAGGAAAAAATTATTATGAGATTACTGTGGACAAAAGAATTCCATTATAATCGGGTTAGAAGGAAAGTTTATTTATGATATTGTCATGAGCACTAATTTTTAGTAACGTTTAAAATGGATGTGTAGCTGACACGGTGTTGCTGCTCAAAGAAACTTTTGAAAGACTCGTCTGCAGCATTTTATGCATAATTTGAAGGAATATTTATGATAGAACCTTCTCCTCTGGGTAAGTCGAATACAATATATTTTTCTCGGGCTTCATTCACAGGCCATTCTCTTACTGGTGATGACTGTGCCGTGAATAAAAACGAAAAAAGTTGTTGCAATTTTAGGTCCCTACTTTACCCATTTTCTCATGAAAATGAAGAGTAGTTTTTCTCTTATTCGAAGTGGATGAGTATAGATGATGAACAAGCAATGATAAGACACTTTTGTACCTCCGACAGCAATTTACAACGATCGTTTATTTGCATTACTTCATCATGCAGAGGAGATGTAAGTTAATTTATACAGAAAAGCTTGATTCTTCACGGATACCGGAATACAAATCTTTTGTACTCGTCTAAGAGTATGCAATATTATTATAATTCTCTAAATATGTGTTGATATTTTTATCTTCACTTCGATTTTTTCTTACAAAAGCTTTCGACACATGACAATAGATCGAACAATAACAATATTATACCCACTGAACGTGGAAATTATTATATTCAACCTCAAACATCACCTTTTCACTTTTGACGTCTACTTGCATACCTTCCGAATAATTTGGAACGTAATTTAGTGAAGTATCTGATCATTACAAATCTCACTTTTCAATTCTGCAAAGCATCTATAAATTATGTTACCGTCAATGTAAAAAATCCGTTATTCTGCTGATGTTTTAGTAATTCTGCTACCTATAGCTTTGGCATCTCTCAGTGATGACGTGTCTGTAATTTTTCCTACATAAATGGTAGTCCCTTAACTTCATCATCACTTCTTGTTGAATCATCACGGTGAACAGCTGTCTGCAACCAAATACTGCCTCATAGGGGAAAAATCAACAAGAATAATTACAATTTTAATGATAAATATCTTTTAATCATAACAAATAAAAATATAAATCTAACAAAAAACAAAATAAAAAATAAAATCATAGAAAAAACAATAAAAATTTGCTTTATGGAGCTGTGCAGAGAGGTATTTTTTCGATACTGCACTATAGGTATTGCTTGGGACCAGTTTTTCGTGTTTTTGTCCGTTAAGTATGCCCTTGTCATATTATCAAAATCTCTATTACCCCGTTCGACGCTCCTCTGGCTTTGGGGATTTCTGGGACGACCGTGACGAGTTTTGACAACCGGGCCACTGAGAAACGAGTTTGTCAATGACTTTATTGACGAACTCGCGCCCGTTGTCAGAGTGTAAGACGCGAGGACAACCGAAGATGCAGAAAATTTGTTTCAGTTCAGCAGCCACCTCTTCTGCATGCTTCGTTCGTAAAAGCCTGAAAATACTGAACTTGGTGAGGTGCCCCTGATAGTGGAGCACCCACTTGTAATCACCGTCGGCGACGCTCTGGAAATCTATGAGGTCGATTTGCGCGTGGTCATTGAAATTTTCGGTTACCATAGGACGAGTGCGACTCGTGGCTTGGAGGGTAAGGTTTTTTTTTTTAAAAACATGTAAGTAGGACATTAGTCGAGGTATAATTGAATGGCCCATCGTGGCAGCTTGTATTTAGGGTAGAGGTGGCACAGAATAGGCAACAAAATCAATAAAAATTCAAGATACCTTTGTGGATTATTGATATGGTTGTAAAATTAAAAATTTTAATGGACATACATTCTTATATTTCCGTTTTATTGTCGTCAAAAATAGTTGCATTTATTTTTTTGGCACTCCGTCAATTCATGGGTTTCATTGTCATCGAAAATAATTAAGCCTCATCATGTTTTATATCTTCTCAATCATCATTTTCATCCGACTGAGGATGAAACTCGTGATTCGTACCTGTCTAAAACTCGTTTTATCTACTTTGTTACACATCTCAAATCTCAATTCTTCATCTACAGTAACATTGCAAGCTTTTGTATGTACATCATCGTTTAATCATTAATGTTCTTCTATTGTCACTCGTTTGCTCGTTTCCATACATTTTATCAATTATTTTCGTTTTCAAGATGTACCTAGTCACAATTTATCGTTTCATCAAGTCCGTTTTTGTAAATTCAATGTCTTTGTCAAGTTTATATCAACTTTGGGTGTAAAATGTAATTTTTGTTCATTTACTAGTCATTCGTTATTTTGTTTCAGTTAGGTATTGTGCATAAGCATCAGTTTCCCATTCGACTTCGTAGTATGCATAAATCCCTGCTACACGAGCCAGTAATAGAAAGGACGTAAAAAAAAAGAAAAATTATGACTCCCAAATAGAAAAACTTATAAGCAGGCATTTCGTTGCTAAAATCAGCGAAAATAACTAAGTTTCATGGAGCAAAAAGTCGAAAATAGTTATTATGTGGCAATAAAATTTTGTTAAGCATACGAAAAATATGAAATAAAACGTGGCAGCGATGAAATTTATAGCCAAATACATAAAATGACCAATCGCGGACGAATAATTTTGCCAACAAAGGCAAAATTTGATTATCTAAAATTCAATACCATAGTCTGGGAGTTTGATGTAAACTTCATTATACGTATAATACGAGTACGAGACCGATTGGTGCAGAAGTAGCTGAAGATGTTCACTAAGATGAAATTCGTTTTTTTTTTTTGTAGGTAGGTAGGTAGGTAGGTAGGTAGGTATGAATGTTTAGATCATGAGTGGTGGAAATTTGAGTGAAGGCCCCACGCAGACAATTCCCACAATTCCCATTAAATTAACTTCTTCAACGATGCTGATATACGATGCATTCAAGAAACTCAATGTTTTCAATTTGCTGAATGGGCTTAATTTTCGTATCCAAATCACTGGGACAATGATTACACACTCGTTCTAGGTTGATTGAATTCCGAAAAAAAAAACGTATTTTCACGATTATTGCAGATTGAATTCCATCTCCGGCCAATTTCCATTTATAGAAGGAAAGAATGTGACTTCGCATGCCTTTACACGCACCACACTGGTAGACTTTTCCCCTTTCCCCTCCCCCCTACTTGCTAAAATTGAAAATCCTAGACGCTCAAACAGTCGTAGTCACTACTCCAAGTCGAATAAAATTGGAAGTTACCGGTCTTCATTTCTTTTATTTTTCCACAAGAAAAAAAATGAACTCTTGCATTGTCAATCAAATTTTGTGAAGATTAAATTTCACTTTACCTCAATAAGTATTGATGATTGTGTTTGAAACCAAAATCATTTGCAGAGAAAAGTCTATGTCAATCCTTGGTAAATTTCTTCATGCTGTGCTGCATCCATACTAAAATTTAATTTATTTTATAAATATTGACTTGGCTACCATTACGACTTCCATTAACTTGACAAGTATTATGCGGACTCCGCCTGATTTGAAGAGAGATATTTACTGGGGGAGTTATGAAATATAAGCACTCCGGTTTACCCTATCCAAATGAAAAAGGCTTTTCATAGTTCGCTCATTTCTGTATTTTCATTGCAGAAAGTGGCTATTCGACAACTGCGGGCCTTTTCAATTACCTACTGATGAATTCGACCATTTTTTTTTCATCTTCGTTTTCAATGAAAAACCCATCCTATTGTGGCATTCAAATGACAGCTCCTTATATGAAGACTTTTGCCCCTTCATTACTCAAAACGATAATACCCGAGCTTTTGAATACGATACAATTTTTCAATGAAATTTTACCACGTGTGAATGTGGATAAATAAAAGCACGGTGTTGAAGCGCCGACTTACTCTCCCCTCTCTGCCACCTTCATATCTAATCCTCTATCGGTTTTCACGTTTTAATGCAGGTATATTTCAGCGCCGTCGAACAAAATCAAAGCCACCGGTAAAAGTACGTTATGTGAATGAAAATTCTATCGACTGGCTTTATTTTTTCCATTCGAGTAAATACACGTTTGACTACTGTCAAAAAAGCCAACCATTGCCATAAAGTGAAAGGGGAGAAAGATAAAGTGGCTCCATGAAAGGAATACAGTAGTGGAATAAAATACCAACTACCTACAGCATATCTTATCCCTGTTCCACTCACATACACACACATATACACACACACACACACACACACACAGATGTACACACTTGTATATATACATTTATATTTGTTCTTTTTTTCCTTTTACTAAATTGAAAAATGAACAAAAAGACGATATTCATACATATGACTTAGGCTACGTCTCTGTGAGCCAGAATAAGCAAACTCTAATTTACATTTCATCAGAAAAAACTTGAAAAAAAAAGAAACATGCTGCATCGCCGCTAAAATTTTGGATTCCGGATGACTCATCTCTAAAGTGGTGGGAAAGAGGTTCGTTTGGTTTACGACAGTTTTAGTCTGGGATTAGTTTCGTTTTTGAAAATGTTTCCATAGAGGTAATCGGAAGAGGTCAAAGTTGGACAGTTCCTTCTTGTATATTTGAGAATTATGAGAATTACTGTACTCTTTAGGTGTCCCCACATTCTATAAAATAAAAATATGTAACAAAAATTGTCGTAACGATTTGTGTTCTAAAATGATTGAAAATAATGCTAGACCACGGTCAGTCTTAAAATCATCTCCTCATTCTCCAAGTTACGAATATTCACGAATTCTTGGAAGAAATTTTCTTACATTGTCGTTTGTAGTGCAAAGAATTATAGCACATTTTCCACAGTTTGACTGGTTTTTCTCTTTTTCACATTACGCGCTGTAAATCATGGCTTTTGTTATATTATTTTAGAATCATCATGTTTATCAGTATAATGTATGCATGTATCCAACCTGAAAAAATTTTACACATTCAGAGAAATACATGACGGGGTCTATAGTTAGACGTTTTGAACACGAAAGCTTTCATGCTAGGCTACTCATTCTTTTTCATCGTATAAAACTCGGAATTAAAACTTCTCTTTTAATTCCTTTTGCTCACCGCAAAATTCAGAAAACGTTAAATACAAAAAAAATCTGACAGAACCGAATGAAAATTTACATCGAAAAATGTTACATCTCGACTTAATTCCTTTCACAAAAAGTTTTTTTTATCAATTCTTTCGCCTACAATAATTCAAAATAATGAGAAGAATACCTTATGGGTGTTGGCTGAGCTGTTCATTTTTAATCAACAAAAATTATGTTTCAGAAAATATATTTCTCTCACTTCCTTTTTATTTTGCGGCGAAACAAAACGACTGATTGTTCGCCACAAAAAATTTCTTTGTATTAGTTAATAAAACAAATTTTTAAAAATTTTCAAAAGAAAGAAAAAGTTTGCAACAACAGAAATTCAAGATACATGCGCCAATGATTAGGTGCAAAGGAATATCCATTAAGAAGGACGGAAAAATTGGAAACTTTTCCCCAAAAAGCTCCCTGCTTGTTTCTCACTCTAAAGTTATACGAAAAAGAGGAAAAGTAAGAAAAATAAACAAATATAATAGGAGAAAAAAGAGGAAAGGTTCTAACAAATTGAGCATTTTTTCTTTTTTTTTCTTTCCTTCAGATTCTTTTTAATAGCAATGCTTCCTATTGTGAAGAATTAAACGCTATAAGAAAATTACCGAACATTTAGATTCATTTGGGCGAAGACTGAATCCTTTTTGGAATGAAATTTTTTACTTCTCTCTACCCTTTCTTTTTTCAAAATTAATGATTCAAAACGACTTGCTTTTATTTTTTCTTCTTTTCTGACGAGCTTATTCACCAATTAATTTTGATTTTCTCCTACGCGTGAAGGGAAGTTGTAAGTGTATGGCTCGTCGGTATCCGTGTTTTTACCAAAAATTTCCAAAAATTGAAAATTCTTTTGGCATTTTGCATGTATGCGTTGATTGGTAAAAAAAATGGTGCTGAAATGAAAGCAAAACATTTAGTTAATTAGTGGAAAGGTTGCAAACATACTGGGTACACCAAAAAAGTTTTCTAGAAATTATGAATTTGTTCACAAAATTAGCAATGAAAGAACTGAAATTATTCCTTACGTTGTATAACCGGTGTAAAAAAAATATACCGAACCTAAATAAATCAAACTATGACAAGTCAGATTTGTTGATCCGAGTTCAACAATTTGAAAAAATAATTTTTCAAATTTTCACAGCATACATTTTGTCGAAAATACCGATCAAAAGTTTTTAAAAAAATGCTATTAGAACCTAGAAGCGTATTAAGCTGTTTATAGGGAATTCAACATTAACTGAAGATTTCCACAGAAACGATGAGATATGCCTGTCCCATGCACATTTATGGAAGTCGGGCCAAACTTAATGGATAGAAAATGTTACGAAAAGTTACTATTTTAAAGTAAAACCTATAATTAAAAGTCGAAAATAAAGCTGAATAATAACTTTCTATTAATTGAATTCGAATAGTACAATGATGATGCAAAATTCAAGTACGCGACTACTTTTAATAATAGGAAGGAAGGGGGGAGCTAGTAATACTAATGACGTAACTGGATATACCACAGAAAACCTACTATAAAAACGCTTTACCAACTATTAGGTCTACTGTCACGAGTCGATTCGAATTCATTTCCACGAAGGTGGATGGTGATGGTGAATTGGAAATGAGCTCTCGCACCTTTTAATTACTATGGAAAACACGCGAACAGAGTTCAGTTCTCATTTTTTCCAGTTTCCCTTAGCTGGAGAAAAAACTCGACTCTTTGGAATTCTTAAATTTTTTGCGTAGGTGCCGACTTTTTTTTTTTTTTGAAAGAAAGTCCCATCTTGCCATGAATAATTTGGATGTTGCCAGTTTCTATCCCCTTATCGTTTTATGAACAGCCTTGGAACGCAGTCCTGAAAGTCGCCACGAATATCAATTAATTGCTATCTCGTTAATGAAACGAGAAACTAATCATCAAGGACGAAAGTGCGACCCACAGTTTCGGGCAAAGTTAATTTCCACATCAATGAAAATTAAATTATTGCAAACGAGTTGAAACTTCATTTGAGCCAAAAACGGGCGACATGCTTCAACATTTATTCTGATTACCTACTATCCACTCATTTTGCGCAGAACTAATAAAATCCCGACAGTAATTAGCCTGTAATATTACACTGATAATATTACAACCGTTTTTTGACTTCACACGTCACCTTGCATGGCATCTCGCCATTATCTACCAAATTTTTGTGCTCCTTCAAAATTTAAAAAATATTTGAACAAAATTGCTTCTTTACAAACATGGCGTACTACATAGTTTTACGAAGCTATTATATATAGGCCTATATATGTTAAAGGGATTTTGTGAAATCAGGCAATTTATAAAATACCTGGCTAATTTCAGTCATTTTATAAAATGACTAAAAGTGTTAGGGAATTTATTGATCTTTACAAAATGCCTAAGTTTCATTTAGTCAATTTATAAAAAAACTTGAGTATTTTATAAAATGCCAAATGAAGATTAGGCAATTTATCAACATACATGGTCTGTCAAAAAAATTCCCGGACAGTTAACCTAACCGACGATGTGATAACACTGAGGTGACACTAACGGTTGTGGCATGTTCATACATTGGTCAGCTCATTGTGTGCAAAGTTTCAGATTAATTGGTTTAGCCACTCTGTTTCAAACGCATGGACTAATACTGCAAGGTAAAGTCGTATGCCGATTTTTTAAGAAAACAAAAATTAAACATAATTTTTGATAGAACTTTTAACCAACTAAATTAGGGGAGACAAATTCCAAAATTATATAAATGTCAAGTCAAATATGTGGTTAGGTTACACTTGCACAATCAGCTTCGTATAAGTTGTTGGGACTAATCAGGGAGGGGCGGGAATCAGTGAAAAGTAATGCACGGAAAAAAAGGCTATAAAAAACGCTCACGCACACACACACACTCTCATTACAAAATATAGTCGATCGTCTAAATGTGAAACTTCATATGCGACTGTGCAATCGAACCCCAACCGTCATTACGTCAGTGCTGCCAAATTGCAGTTTTAATTTTTTTGTCCGCAAATTTTTTTCCTCAGCACCATTTTTAACTGATTTCCGCCCTTCACTGAACCCTCCTACCCACTTGTACGATGCTGACTGAGACAGTATAGCTTCACCACATTATCTGACTCAACATTTTTCCAATTTTCGCACTCATCTTTCTCAAGCCAGTCAAAAATTTGATGGTCATTTCAATTTTTTCTTTAAATCGGCATGCACGTTTACACTGAATTATAATTCCATGCATTTGCAATATAATGACTGAACCGATCAAGGTGAAAATTCACACATAATGAGCTGATGAGTGTATAATCACACCCCAATAGTCCGCTTTGCCTCAGTGTTACCATATCGCTGGTTTAATTTTCTGTCCGAGAACTTTTTTGACATACCATGTATTTCATAAAATGCCTATGTACTTTCAGGCAATTTGTGAATCAATTTAATAAATTTAAAGTGTGTCTTATTATAGTCAAAAAAGTATTGGAAAAATTAACAAATCAATTTTGAAATGAAAAATATTAGTGATGAAAAATATTTTGTTATTTATTACATTAATTTTTTTTTTAAGCACATGCAACGATTTGAAGCACATTTTGTAGCACAATTACCATGAGTGAACCCCTGTCCTTGACTTATTCTACTTTTTATTGAGGCACTTGTTGCAGCTGATCGCAATGTAATTTTTCTTTCATTTGGAATATCTTCCTCCATTAAAAAATTTTTTTGGAAATAATAAACTGACTCCTTGCCTACAGTTGGGGCAATAACCCATCTGTAGTGCCAAGCTTATAAAAACCATCATCTATTTTTGACATTACTCGATTTAAAACTTCGACCTGTCATATAAAAAAGTAGCAGTGTTACTTCTAAATCAGTAATTCTATTTTGAGGTCAATATTTTATAACTACAAATATTTCACCTAGCATCTGTTTTACACCTATCTACATCAGGTACTGGAATGCGAACTGTAGCTCCTATATCATAGCCTCAGGGAATTTAATATCAGAACTGAATTTCATTTGTTTGGTTTGCTGTTGAAGTGCTTCCCTTGATCTGTCTCATTCAAGTTGGATGATCATCACCTTTACCAGAAATGTTTTCCAAAAATGTTTGCTTAACATCCATATTGAACAACAAATGATAAAAATATGAATGTTTTCAAAACACTACCATAACTTGAGCATGAAGAATGAAAACTAATTCACAATCAGTAAACAGATAAAAATTAAACTCTACCTCCAGCATTCATGCATTAACATGCTTTATCAGTGGTAAGGGCGCGCGCGCGCCCGTGTGTGTGTGTGTGTGTGTGTGTGTGTGTGTGTGTGCGCGCGCGCGCGTATAAGGCTAGTGCATCTTTGAATATCTAGTATATGGAAGGAGCTTACTGATAAAAAACGTCTGTAAACATATTCCAACGCGTCGGTCGCATTCTGATTATTGGTGTAGTAAGCCGGAGGTCGCGTGATCGAATCCAGGTGGAAGCAAAAATTTTACTTTTTTTTTTCTTCAATTTTTTGATTTTTTAGCCAACTGCAATCTTCAAATTTTATGGAAAAATAAAACAACTGCACAACTTTGAGAAGACAGTACATAGAAAGCTGAAAATTGGATGAGAAGATGTTCATTTGCTACATACCACTATTCAAAAAACCAAGACTGTTTTCATTTGAAAAGAATTGAACTTTTGAAAATTGAAAACTTGGCTGGTAGTTGTCTTGAGTTGATTTTTCTATTTTCAAATGTTCGAAAGAGTGGTTCAAAATGTTTGGAATGATTAACTTTTGTATAAAAATTAATAGATTCAATGGATAAATTTTTTTTTCTTTCATTTTAAAATGAAATTTAAATTCAGAACAATAATACTTTTTTTTAAAGTCTATTTTATTGTGCTTAAATATTGTGCTGCAAAAATTCAATTTTCTGTTGATAAAAGAGAGAATAAACAAACACGGTATCTTACATTGGGGTTGCATTTTCCTTCAATGTTTTCTTTTTTGACCAGGGATTTATTGTGAAATCGCTAGGACTGAAATGTTCGCCGCAAATTTTCAAGGCAGATATTCTGTCTTGGATATTTTTCATCTATTCCCAGATTTTGGAACCAAATACGCCGACGTTCGTCATCAACAGGAAGTCTGTTATTAAATTTTAATACAACAAAGTCAGTTAATTGACAAGTATAAGGGTTATTTACATTTGGAGTTTACTTCGGTCTTTTGCATTCTTCTCAAACTTTAAGCACCATTGTAAACAAAACATACATGTTTTCAATAAAAAATATAAAAACAGAAAAATGCAAGTAGATACCCATGAATAGAAGTATTTTTCTTTTTACGACATATTGAGCAGTAGACTGTTTTACTTCTCTTGGCTTCACGATTTTCATTGCTAGAATAACAGTTTACATGTTCAATGCAATAAATTTGAACTAGAATCAATATAAATTCAATAATTTGCCATTATTAAATATTGTACTCACATAAGATCGAGATATAATGTAGGAATAGCATCCTTCTTCAAACGTTTAATTTTGATTTTATCATTGCAGCTTTGATAAACTGAATCTTCTGAGAAATGTTTTGAGCAAATTCTCGATATTTTTGGTATATCTAATATTTTTAATTGATTTATCCATACTTGTCGGCGGTCATCATTGGGAATCTTGTTAATCAAAGTTGATATGTTATGGTGAATAGTGAATAGAGATTATATTCCCATCAGTGAAACTGAAACTCACTTGAAATACGAAAACACAGAATTTCGTTCATTACACGCGATGCAAACAATTTTCTTCTCATTTAAGTACATTTTTAAAAAAACAATTAACAAATAACTCGAAATAATCAAAGAAATAATCACAATAATTTGAACTCAAAACAAACTTCCCGCCTAAAAAGTAAGAATGCGACCGACGTTTCTCGCCCTATGTGTATGTTGATAGAGCTGATAAGGAAATAAACAATGAGAAACAGTTGGGAAGCTCGTTCCATATACTAGATATTCAAAGTAGTGCATCCGATCGAATTCTAGTTTTCTTTCACATTGAAGCTTTTTCATGTTCAGTTTCACGCTCGAATGCCAACCAAAGACGAGTCTGAGTTTAAATAGAACTCAAAAACGAAAGCCACTCTTTAATTAGGATTCAGCGAATTGAGAACATCGATGCCGCTGGCAGAGGGAAAGGGTTGAGGGAAAAAAACACTGAATTTTGCGCCCTCGAAGCTGTAAGTTCACCGAGTTCGCCACATTTAATGCGAAACAAAACCTCTTAAGTTATTCTTTGTGGAGTCGGTGGTGATCGTCTCGCCTCATTTTGTTGTTTTTCTCTAGTCGAGTTGACTTTGCTCGGGCAAGATTAAATAGGTGAGACACTTGAGAAACGATTTTATTGTTTGTCGTTCGGCTAAATCGATTAAAAGCGAAACACAGCCAGCGAAAATGTTTACAGGCGAAAATTTCCAACCTAAGGCAGCGATCCGTTTACCTTATCGTTGCTGCACCTTTAATGAGAAAGGAAAGAAAAGCAGAGGATGAGGCAGGAAACCAATGGAAGGAGAAAGAAGCGTAATTAATTAAACTTTCTCTTATTATAAAAGCATGGTCGCTTCAACCATCTCATTGAGGCTGGCGACTTTTAGTCAGATGCGAAACCTCGAGACAAAACGTCTCAAAGTGGAAAATTTTCCTCCCACTTCTTTTTCCCTGTCTATATTTAGACAACAAAAGATCACGATGACATGCCAGACTTAACGCAGGGAAATGAAAAAAAACTCGCGCGAAAGAAGAAAGGATTAACTCGTGAACCTATTACGTTTTTTGAAGGGAAGGCAGATTGACTATAGGGTGATACAAACTAACGAATAATTTATAATTTCCAATTAGGTATTGTGCGTCCAGCTGGTGCCTCAATTACGTAGAAATTTACCTTTACACTAGTCTGATACTGTCATGGGCGTCAAAACCTCTTAAGAAAAGGATTCACTATAGGAGAACGAATTTTGCACCTTAGCGAAACAAATTTCTTAATGGAGGTACTCTCGCCAACGACGAAGCGGCGAAAAATATGTATTCGAGTTCTAAAATTAGCCAAAACCACCCAAAACTAACAATATAATAGATCAGTTACGAAATTGTCTGTTCAAACTATGTACCTATAATATACTCGTTCCTTCAGGAAAAATATGCTCATCAGAATGGGTTATTTTCCTCGCTTATTAGTGACGAGTTATAAATATGTCATGATTTTCTGGATTTCAATATTGAACTTATAATTTTTCTACTCGTATGCAAAAACGGGTTATGTTGAAAAGTATAATTTCTATCAACTGCTGCTGGTTTTCTATGCGAGTGATAAAAAAATTTAATTTTAAAATCCCAAAAAAGTCGAAAATGCTCAAGTCTGATTATACTTGAAAATTTTGAGTTTGGTGCATGTACTTATAGTTTTTTTTTTCATTTATTTTCAAGTCAAAAAACTGAATTTTGATTCCAAGTTAATTTTGTCTATTTTGGTAGATGATGAGAAAAGGCTAAATAGACTATAATGAGTTTTATTCAAAATTGGATGTTCTCGTATTTGGTCTATCGTATACATAGAAATGTACTATTTGTAGCGTAACTCATCTCTGCCACCGACAAAACATGTTTTTGAAAATCAACTTCTCAAAGAAAAATTGAAGAAAAAAACCTGCTGAAATACCCAACAATTTGTCATATAATGACGTGATATATACACATAGGTACAACATTATTATATTTTTATACCCAATTTGTAACAATTTGCTCTTTTCTCTACGGTTGAGTGGTTTCACTCGATATGGTGGAAAATCATACATCAACATAAAAACGTGTTTCTATTACTACAATATAAATCTTGATTTCCATTTTCTTTTCCTTTTCGGGGTCGCTGTTGCGAAACCAACTTGCATATAAAAGAGAACACTTAATTTTCGTAAAGAACATTCTCTCCTTCGACTAAGTTTCCTAAATTTGTATAACTGACTAGAACTAAGTTTTCGTTTTTCACATGGTTTTCATTCTTGTTTCGACGGGTTCCTTCTTTCTTCTTTTCCACTGAACCAAAACCAAAAAGGAAAAAAATACCTACGAAAAGAAAACGAAATTCAAAAAAAAGATGGCACCGATAGAGATCAGTAGAAGAAAAAAGACAAAGTAAATGGGAAAATTCGACGTTTTTTGCCTAGTTGAACGAAGAATAAGAAAGAACGAAAGTAGGGGACGCTCAAGAGAGTCATAAAGTCTGATTTTCAGGAAATGGTGTAAGTGTTGTTGTAAATGAAGAGAATACACATAAAAAGAAGAGAAGGCAGCACTGGTTCCAGTGAAAAATACCAACTAGAATTAACCGCCAGAATAGAGTATCCTTTATTTCCTTTAGTTGAACTATCCGCAATGCATGTGTTTACGGTTCAACATTAGTCAAAATTTCTAGTCCAAGATTAATACTTCATAAAAATTTTGGTTAGAAAACCAGAGACTCCCCTGTTGATTATAATGAGTTGGATACCGAAGTCGTATTGATTATTTTTATACTGCATGTATCTAACCAAATTTTTCAACAAAGAAAACTTCCTTGTAAATTGTTTGGATCTCATAGCTCTGGTAATTCCATCACAAGTGACTGGTTCCTAGAAGCTATCTAAAAGCGCTTAAACAGAATACTGCGGCTTATCGCCTTATCGGTAAAGTAATCTGAACAGTTTTCCGACATCTACTACTCAGTACTGTGGCACTGTGCTGAATTCCCATAGTATCATAAAATCTTGGCAATTTGTCCGATCTCAGCTTCTTTATCAAACACTACGTTTATATGATTATTACTATGGGTGACACAATTTTTGTTATTGAACCTTACAGAGCATATTCAACCAATCATAATTATATGTACATATTATTTAATTACGTATCCTATCCATGTACATGGTAAAGAAAATTATCTTTCGACTTGGCCAAGTAAATTCGGTATAATTACGAGGAAAGAAGAAAAAATATCTTCACATTAAGATATGAGGAGGGGTGTGATATACTTTTGTGTTTTTAATATGATTTTGTGCCCCTTGACCATCAAGTTTTTTACGTATTTTTACCCAATCAGTGTTTGAATTTCAGAGAGAAAAATAGGAAAAAATTCATTTTCAAAATATACAGCAAAAGTAGCGTCTATTTTTTTCCACACATTTCAGCTGATTATGCTGATTATGTGAATAATTCATAGGAATTTCATCTCATAATTATAACTACTTTTGATATCGCCGTTAGTTTGCGTAATTGTGCCTTTTTTTTTCTCTTTTTTTCTCCATTCATTTCGGAAATTCTTCAGGCATGTTTCCCATATTCGAACCACTCTTCGACCGAATAGCGTTCGACTCGCAAAACGAATAAAGCTATTACATATTAGTAAATTGTAATATTACTCGAAACGAAAATTTTTGATCTAGAATTGTACGAGTATGTGTTCGTGCGTAATAACGAGTGAATAATCGAATTCCCTTATGTATCGAAAAATATTGATATAAACCGTATATGGTTTTGCTTTGCCTGTGTCATCGTCGTCTGAATATGTATCCCTAATGGATGCGATAATTTGTTTTCAAGCTTTTACCGTTGTCCTGGAAAAACTTATGACAGTGTCGAAACAATACGAGGAAGTGGGAGTTGACGAACCAAACCATGCATGCTGTTCTATATGGTTTTGTCAATGCGTGCTTGTCTGCGACATTTCACTGGAACTAAAATCTCTAAAAGCTCACGAAGCGTGTGGCGAGGGACAGAGTGGAAAACTGGAAGAGTGTAGGTGAAGTTGAGAGCCGCAGAAATGAAAGCTGCTGTCAGAATGTGAAAATGGAGGACAGCAGAATGCGTAGCGTTGCGTACATCGTGTGCTGTAAAAACATTGTCAATCAGTTAATTATAGTCGGATACTGTATTTAGGTGTCGAAATATAGAATAGAATGTCGGTGCTTCTCCGTGGCCAGTCCGGCGGTGAACATTTTCAAAGCGCATAGGCTTCCCTTCGAAGGTCGTGTTTCACGGCCAGCCAATATCTGTCAATGTCTCGGTCCCGATTTGTGCGTGTGTTTCAACTTTTTTGTTTTCTCATCATTCAAGTATGGTCAAAACTTTATAATGTGTTGAAAAAGGATCTGGCTGTCGAATGAGTTGACCGACAATTATAAGCCCTTCGATGAAAAAAATACGTTGGCTATTTCGTCGATGCTCGCCTAGATAAATGAAAGGATAATGTTGTAATTTCGTTGCACTATACCGATGTGCACTTTATGATGAATCGGGGGAAATTATTGAATTTATTGAAATTTATTAATTGCTGCATTGATGGAAAGAAAAAGTTCCGTGATCGGTTTTTAATACTCGTACTCCTAACTTTTCACATTACGAACGATTTGTTTCCTGTTGATGCAAAAGTTGATCTGAAAAAAGACTCATTTTTCCTAATTACGAGTATCTACCGAAAGTAACGCTGCGCCGTTAATCTGGGACTTAATTATAACTATTTCAATTCACTGTGCCTTGAAAGGTAATGTTTTTTTAGTTTCGTGTAGACATGCTAAAACCATATGTCAACTCAAAGCATTTATTCAAAAGTTACATTTGTGAGAAATTATGCACTCGGATTCCGTATGATCATATACTTTAAAAAATATTTTTATGTCAATGTTTTTATTCGACTGAGTGAAAGTGAATTGACCCGGTAAAAAGTGATCTAAATAATGAAAAATAAAAAAAAATATATCCAATTCTACTTTTTTTAGATAATTGGATTATTCAAAGAAACTAGAATTCGGTATATTATTTTGCATTCTTTAGAGCATTATTTCCTCATCAATTCACTCAATTAAAAAAAAGTATTGTGCCTTTATATGCAGAATTGAATAATAAATTCATAATAATTAATATTGTAATTTTGCAGCAATTCAAAGGCACCCTAGTAACACATATATTATGTGAATATTGTGTAGATATCCAATAACTACAAAATATCTACTTATATAATGTCTGTGCTACTAGGGCAGTAGGGCATGTTATCAAATACATATTGCTTATTTGCTTAGTGCTAATGCTTATCAAAATTCAAAATGAAATAAAATAAGAGCGTTTAAAATGAACTTGTAAAAGCGTTTTAAAACTAAAAAGTGATTCTAGAATCCTCCAGGGATTATTAAAACAGTAAAACATGAGAATCTGAGAGATGAATCCTCCAAGGATTTGAATTAATGCTTTAATTACTGTATAAATTTTCAGCACCGTTTTCTGCTACTGAAACAGAACACAACATATATTTTAGAAATGAGATTATTGAAATTCATGAACTGTCATGTGTGTGAGTGTGTCATGCTTATTATTGTTATTTATTACTTTCTATATCAATAATGGATAACCACAACCAATAATACTTAATTAGAATTTTTAACACCAAATCCTTTTAAAACTTCAATTCACCATCCACTAAATGAAGCAAAGCCTTTCACTCCACTTCACCTCAAATAAAACTTTATTATATAATTATTTTGAATGTAAAAAAAAATTCACAAAATGATAAAATTAATGTAACAGTTGGTGAGTTGGTTATAAGAAAAGAAACGAAATAATAAAAAAGAATAAAATTGAAAAATTGGGTGTACCAAAAATGATCAAAACAATCTCTGACAAATAATTGTTAATATAAAAGAAATACCTATTTTACTGTACCCAGCTTTCGTTTCTTGTGGAATACAGTGGCAGAGCAATTACAATTAACGGAAACAGAAGCGACAATTTTGGGAATGGGGGTTCTACTTAACAACATGAATAAAACTTCATCTTTTTCTACCATAATTTTCCAAGGGGCACTTGAATTGAGAAGATGTTTATTCTTTTCAAGGCACTTGACGAATTCAGAAAAATTGGAGAAGGATTTATCAGAAGTGTAATTTTGATGAGAGATTAGACTATCTGAAAGAGCTGTTTGTACCTGTTGCATTTCTACTCGAATTCGTCGATCTTCTGCACTCTCTATTACGCGGGACAGTTGGGTAGGATCTTCGGAATTGCATTTTCTCTCAGTCTCGGATAAGCGAAAGGTGCAGTTAAAGTGCGGCCAGTTTTTTCATCACGATACACAGTTTCTCGAGGAACATCTGCAGGGTTGATGTGTTTTTCACAAACCTACGATGAAAGAAAATATTTATAGTTGGTATATTCAATGAAACGCTCGAGGCAACAGCCAAACAAATATCATTTTTATAAATGGACAAAACACAAAATTCTTTATGCCTTTCTTCATTCATTTCTGAAAATAAAATTTGTTATTGAATATAGTTCATTGTTTTTGTGGAATGTTTTCATCATTAAAAACGAAGTAAAATAGTAATTCGAAAATATTTGTACAGTGATAGATTTCTGAAAGTTTTTTCTTTCGAGTGACAAATTGACAATAAGACCAAATTCAGATTATCACTTACCCGGGTATTTTTGGTCGGTACGAATGAATCTTCCCATTTTAGAATCGACAACCACTTTTTCCTCAATTCCAGATCCCTCGGGAATTGAAAAAGTGACAGTGACACTTTGGCTTCGTTTGATTGTTTTGAAACATAATTGCCCCGACAATTTGGGGCACAAAATTTAAATCTCATTATATTATTTATTAAACAAATATAAAATACTTAATTCAAATTTAATTTAAAAGTTGAAAACTTCGATTTCCGTTATTCCTTACACAGATTACCCTTAGAAAAGTCGGCCAACTAGCTGTGACGTCACATGCGAAAAATTTGAGGCCTTCTACTATTGGTGGTGTTGGTGTTTCTCTCTTCTAATGCATTCTGCATTAGGAGAGGGCAGTAAGAATGTGTGCGTGTATGATTGTGAGTGTGTGAGGTGTGTTTCCTACATCATGTTAATGCCCGAGTATTCATTCAGTAGATGTGTCTGAGTGCCCCTTCATTTATTTACCCATAATTCTTTAGGAATGATCAACTACCTATACATATGTGATTTTTTATTTCATCGTCTTGCGCCTTTTTTTTTTGTTGTACTATTCTTTCATTTTTTTTTTCACCTTTCTCGCAGGAAAAATTTATTCCTCTTTCAAAGGATTCCTAGAGAAATATAAAATTGGCGAAAGTAGGGAAAAGCGAATCCATGAGAGTTTTTTGCTGCAGTCGAAGTCGTAAGATTCAGTCTTTGTGGAACGGTTATCGCTTGTGTCTGGAGAAGTAGGGGAGGGGGAACGATTCCAGAAATTTATTGTATAAATTGAAAAACATTCAATATTCTGATGAAACTCGTTTTGCTTTTCTCTATTTTTTTTTTTATTGTTTTGCATTCTTTAGTACTTCTTCTCAAATTTCCTTTTTTGACGCCCTTGGAAGAATTTTTCCTTTGCGTACGTTTTTCTCTTTTGACATATTGCTTTGACCCATTCTATTTTGTTGAAAATATTTTGAAACAGGTGCTTTTTTTGTTTTTGTTTTTTGAGGAACGTAATTTAATTCTCTCTTTGGTAGCACGATCTCACCAATTCCTTTCGCCCTATAAAATGATGTACTTTTATGTTGGAGGTCTGCAGAATTCAAAAAATGAGGTTCTCATTATCACCATGTGAAATGAGAGTTTTCTAGATGCAAATTTTGAAGAAATGCTCCAGGATCAAAACTGACTACCAGTGATGAGGACATATCTATAACTTCAAATTTACTTAGTAGAAGACAAATTTCATATCAGACATTGACTGCACACAATACTTATAATATTTACTTATTAATTTAAAACAAAATTGCACTAGTATTTTTCAATTTTTCTCTTATTACCCATAAATTCAAATTTAAATTCACTATTTTTAATGAAAATCTCAAGATGTTTTGTTTGGGCTAAGATGCGATAAGAAGATGATGTTATAAAATATCGATATTGCGATGGTTTGGAAAATATTTATGTTCACTCATCTTCTCTATTCTGATCTATGGTCTGTAACCTCTGATCTAATATGTTTTTATCTCTAATATCGACCATTCTACTTTTTAATGCGACTGTCGCTGGTTCATCTTGAAGAGTTTGAAAAACATTCATCGTTCCATTCAGCAACGCAATCTTTTTTTGGTCCACAAAGTACCCTATGAAGGAAATGCAAAAAATATCCCTGTCCTAATCATGAATATTATTGACGGTTTTCCTAAAGCTATCATCATTTGTGACGGCAGAAAAGTTATCTGTTTGATGCTCGAGGTATAATTCTTGTGATTTGATTTATGTGTTGGCTAGCCCATAGCCTACATTATAGTTTGCAACTGTGGTACGATTTGAAACGTTTCGTTTATAAACTTTTCTGTGTGCGGTTAGAGTTGAAACTGGATTTGAAAATCGTAGTTCTAGTACGTCCTTTTTCTAACTTTGTCTTACCTATTGTTTCACTTCTTGTCTCCATCAAGATGGCTCGAAGAGTATCAGGGTTAATACCGTGGGATTTCATCGGATATACATCGCAATCCTTTCGGCAGTTGTTGTTGACACGGAGTCGAGGGAGTGACGGTGATGAAGTGAAGAAGGAGGTGGTTGTCGAATAAAAACGAAAAGGATACGATGAAGGAGGCGAGTGTGTACGGTGAGTGAATGAAGAACGCGTAAGCGGAAAAGAAAGGAAATTGAAGCAAAAGCAGGGGGAAAAAAGTAAAAAGTCAAAAGGATGAGTTGAATTACCTGCGTTAGGGAGGAAGAAAGTCACGTCTGAGTGGTAGACCGCATATAGTAAGTGCTGGTTGAAAGTATTTTCTCGCGTTGATTTATACGACTGTATCCATTTTAAAGGTGTGTGTGCACGACGAGGTCCGAGTAAAATGGAGAAACGATTCGACTATAAATTTTGTCCAAAGTTTTAAGGATAGACTGGTGGTCAAAGTTTTACATAGCCAGGTCATTCATTTCGTTGTGCATTGTCCACACTGGTTTAGCGTGTCTTTTTTTCCCCCTCTAGTGCTAGTGGAATCGATAGTCTGTGTGCTGTTGGTTTTACGGTCTGGCCCAGATTTATTGGGACTTTTTATACGGTACTTGGTTATTGAGTTTTTGAGAAATGCGTTTATAATCATTGGTAAGGTTGACTTTGTTTTTCTCTCGAGTTGAGCAGTGATTTTATCGTTAGATCCTGTTTCGAAAGCCTTACAGGATTGAGTTGGTCAAGTGTTGAATGGTTTTAATCAAAACATTAGATTTACTTTAGCAAAGTCGTGACGTGTGCTCTGAAGCAGTATCACTGATGTAATAATGCAAATCAAATGAAACTATGAACTGTATGCTGTACAGACAACTATAAATTGAGAAGAAATTAGCAGCTGCACTTTTTCGTCAGAGTAGTCGTGTGAAGCGCTCATGAAAATTCAAACTTGAAAAAATGAACACCGTAACTGTCAATATTGTTTATTATTTAGTATCTAGGTAATAATGTGATGAACTTTGCACAAAACGCAAATAATTATTACTTTAATTTGACCTTTTTTATTATTGAATGTTTGAGGCAAAATTGATAGCGATTTTCGCAGGCAAATTAATAACGAACTATCTTACAGGAAGAATATATTGAAAAGGGTAGTAACCGTCGTTAAGAAACTTGGTAGTTGTGGTTTGGCATTCAGAGGACATGAAGAGAAATTTGGCTCCGCGCATAATGGAAATTTTATGATGTGGCTTGAATTGTTAGCTGAATTTGATCCTTTCCTAGCCTCTCATATTGCATCGCGTGGAAATCCGGGCAAAATGAAAACTTTTTACTTATCATCCACAATTTGTGACGAGTTCATCCAATTATTAGGTGCAAAGGTGATTCAAGAGATTGTGGCGCAAGTAAAAGAAAGTAAATATTTTTCCATGCTAGACACAAAATGATCAACATGCGAGTGAAATTTCATTTCATACTCGTACATAACCTTAAAGAATGAATTTTAATTTAAAACCAACCACATGTCTCTATCGTTTGTCTCGCGCATATAATTGGAGAAACAAATGTAGCTGGTCATTTTGCCGCACCCTGTGTATAAATGAAAAATCGAATTTTTTATGTATTTTTTGGGTCAAAACTAAATTTTTTTATATTGGCGAGGGTAAAAAAATTCAAGGACCTCCCCCCCTGTCCTAATGAGGCTAGCACAGGGGCGCCAAAAATTTTGGTGCCTCAGGGCGCCAGAACCGTTAATCCGCCACTGAATTAGAGCTTTTCAAGTTACTATTTCTGCGCTCAGAAACACTAATTTGAATTTGTCTAAACATTGATTTTCGATAGACAGAACCTTCTTGAAGAGATAAGCTTAATTAAAGTTAATTCGCCTATTTTTGCTCGCATGAAAATAAAATTTGTCGTCGTCGTCGTCACAATAATTCCCTAACGATGGCACAAGATAACAAGAAAATGAACGACAACCTAACGAGCGTAATTTTGACGTCTGAAAAAACGGGTCAAAATCATTTCTTTATTTTTATAGAAAGTAAACAGGAGAACCCTTCAACATTGCAAAAAATCCACGTTATAAAGAATTCTGTTCAAGGTCGTCGCCGTCACTGGCGAGGAACTTTGATTTTAGCCTTAGCAGCGAAAAATATAGCCACCCTAGTGATGGGTGCAAATATAACGACTCACAATACAATAGCCAAATACTCGTATAATAAAGAATGAAGGTGGAGGAAAACCAAAAAATTACTGACATATAATATCGTATCAAAATATGTTTTCCAAGTACCTATCATAATTGAAGCGACTAAAAGAAAAAGGGAAAAAAATCATCTCTCCGCACTAAGTACATATAACTATATTCACTCTCGCTTCAGACACTATAAAAGCACAAAAAGTTAGGGGATAGATGTTACCTATTAGGACGGATACTTTTGGGTGGTTGATACAATACACGATGATCATCTGAGCTCTTTTTTATTACGATGAAACAAAAGTTTTATCCTCATCAACAACAAATATGAATAATGACCAGAGCAAAAGTTTCCAACAGCCGGCAAAAAAAGAATAAATTTAAAAAACGCAAAAGAGGCAACACCAAAAATTAACGCAACTATGTACTCGTACATGCTTGGACACTAAATTGACCGACTAATTTTCGACACGAAAAAAACATTTCTCATTTTTACAACATATTTCAATATTAGGGGTCAGGAAAACGAGAGGAAAAAAGTGAACCACTACCTTCATCGTAATTTCAATAAAATGAGGAAACGAATTAGTCGGCTCACGGCTCTGAGCAGGATAGTGGTAATCGCAATAATATATGCGATGACATCTGAGAAATCACACCTTATTCGGGTTATCCATTTTTATCAAATCATTTTTTAAATTCAATATTAATAATGATGAATTCAATAGTCTGAGAAGCATATCTCAATCTCAAAAATAGGGCGTGACAGCGGCATTTGAAATTGAATGATAAAAACTCAATTCAAATCGTGGGTTTTGTTATAGTATAGAAGAAACTCAGAAGGTTGATGTCAAACTCAAAATTCTATGCAACCAACTGACAAACCGAGTGATTTTTGTTATCACCGTTTTATTTTAATCTTTTATTGAATATTATTTTTTCTATTTTTATATTCGTTGTTTTTTTATTTTTGTTTTTCAGTTTTATTACGATCACTTTCAATTATTGAATTGAGTTTTACTTTACTTTTTCGTACTGAAAATTGAATGATTATTTTTTTTAAACTGAATTTTTTTCAGTGTTGGATTTTTTTTAAATTCCAGTTTCAACTTTGATATTTTTATTATCCAGGTTTTTACAACATTCAATATCTACTTCTCAACCTCAACTCAACTTTTAATTTTCAATTTTTAATTTTTTTATAACATAAAATGCCGAAGTGTGTCATTGTTCTTTGGAGCTTGAAGATGAGAACCTTCTTTGTAAACACTATGGCCACTTTCATGCGCATAAACAATACTTCAAGTGCAAGGCGGAACATTGTTTTTGAAGTTTCTCATCTTTGAATTCTACAAAGAAACTCAGAAGCAAAGTTGAGCATTCCATAAATTTTGATTCCAATAATTATAATCCAAGTCAGTCAGGCCATGAAAATGATTATAAATCCAATTCAATTCCTTCAACATCAACATGTACTTACATCAAATGATACCTCCTCAAATGTGCAGGTCTCTCCTGGTTTTTGAGAAGAGTCTGTCTACAAAGTGCCTCAGAGAAATACGTCTCTTGTACTCGTAATCAACTTCATGGCCAAGTTATATAATATCTCTAGTATTCCAAGATCACAAATAGACGAAATTTTGTACAATATTCAAGAACAATTTGAAAAAGAAATAGATTCTTTAGTTTTAAATTCAAGAAATAAGAATGTAGAACTTGATAATTCTATCCAGGAAGAGCTGGAGAATAGAAGTTCAAGGGTTGTGTAACTTATTCCTCCACAATTGATTCTTCTAGGTGAAAGAGAGGCGTTCAGAAGGAGAAATAATAAAACGAGGGTAAAACATTTGTCCAAAAATTGTGACGAAGATTGAATACATTATCATCATTATTATAACTATATAAGTCTTGTTATAGGCTCAAAACTACAGTTGAATTTATTCCATTGCAGAAAGAAAGATGTTAACACATTGATAAAAAACACTGGGTATTCTATTTCGACCTCCAAATTCAGATCAACCTCGACTCTCCCAAGCAAAAAGCTCCCTTCTCGGACTCGAAAGTAATGAATTCTATTATTACCAAGCTAACTTGTCCAAGAGATACAAATCACAAAACGTACACAGCAATGGGCGGCTGAAGTACGGCAACAGAGGTTCTTGTTCTACACACCATTAGGCCGGACAAAAAGGAGATGCTGGATAAAAATTCCAATTCACAAGAGAGTTTCAGAATTACATAACTCTGATACCTATACCGGTCACCAATAATCTTCAATACGGGCCGATGTTTGTTACAATGTTTACACGAAACATTGTCCTTTTCGTCCCACTTTCGCCGTTGAAACTCACCCGCATCTGAGAAAATTTGCCGTAATATAAATTAATGGAAACTCTGTTTCCTGCCGATAAATCAAAAAACCAACTGAATTCAGCCCTCTGTGCAGCGCCTTTCCTTCTAGGCGTGATTATAAGTTATATAGCTTGAGCGCTGCCTTCTCACGTTGTCGCAAATAGTCTAATAAATACGTAACAAGATTTCTACTCCCCGGAGGCCGTAAAATACAATTCACTTCGTTTTAATTAGATCCTAAAGATGTACGGAATATAAGACCGCCGTCGCCAAGACCCCTACGTCGGGTTTCTTCAATTTCATGAAAAATACAATAGGGGTGAGATGCGAAGGTGACGCGAATCAACGGAAAGTTTTCATTTCGAATAGACGTGTTGTAACAAACAGCGTTTAGAGACGTGCTGCAAAAAAAGTCCGACATAAAAGTTGCTAAATTTTCAGTCACTACAATAGGGACTTACCCCCAGCATACATATAGACAACCGATTTATATAGAGACGAATGAGAAAATTCAAGGTCGTGTTTGGTTGGAGGCACACTAACACCGATATGTCTACAAAAACAGGCGTAAAAATGAAATGCGATAGTAAAAACTTTCTCAATTTCATTGGAATTGATGGTGCCACATCATCCGTTGTCTGAAAAGTAAATCCAACAAAGATCTGCATCTACGCCAGCGATTACTCAGCAAAGGAAACATGTTTTTCTAAATAGCAGAAAAGAAAAGGGCTTCAAAAATGAAAAATCATGGGGAAAGCGCCTTCGCTTTCCAAGTTTTCATCATAGCGGAACCACTCGGAATAGCATTTAATTAGAAAGAATAATAACAAGCAAATCCAGTTTACTGATAACAAGATGCCCATTATGACTAAAAATACGTATGCATGTACGAGTATAATCATAGTGGGATTAATTCCCCATCCTAGAATGAGGGTGAGTGATCAGAAAATATGTAATTACTCAATGGAAACGATGCAGGTGCAGGAATGAATCCTTGCACGCATGGATTCTCATGCTCTACAGGGATTATTCAAATCTGACTTCTCTTAAACTGCACGCTGGTAACCTAGTCTTAATCAAACAAACAGAAGAAGCAGATTTTTTGGCATTATTCAAAATTAACCGCTATAGAACCGAATGACGAAAGTGTTATTTATACGAATTATGAGTAGGTACGCGTTTTAATGGTTGAAACGAAACACCAATTTCAAGGCTGAAACTTAATAATGAGCCGTGGAGTAAAAGTGAATCATTCCACAATTTTGTCGAGGCAATTTGTTTTCGTGAAACTAATTTTTCAAGATGTCAATAACATAATATAGATATAGATGCTTTTGTTGGAATAGTGACTCGAGTATTTGTATGAACTGAAAATTTTTTATATTATAATTATTCCCAAATTGAGTTGATACTTGGCTTTTATTGAGATTGATTTATTGTGAGTAAGTAAGTACCTTGATGCGGATGCGGGGTACGAATTTTGTTTTTTTACGCCATAATTACAAGCTTATAGTGTACAATTTGATATTTTTCTCTCTCCGAAATGTAGATTTCGTTAGCTCATTTAATCGAGTTTTCGAAAAGCTTCTTCTCATTTGAAAATTTTTTTTTCTCCTTTGCAAATACTTCCTTTTTTTCATTTTGCCATTCTGCTTGGGTAATGGGTATAGCCCGTACCATTTTTTATGGCTTGTTATCAGATGACTGCTGAGAAAATAAATTGCGAGTTGGTGTGTTTCGTTTTTTTCGAATTGGCGGAATGCCGCACCCCTCCAAGTGTGACGCTCTCGATTTTTTTTTAATTGCATGATTGATTAGAGAATGCGAAATTTATATAGAGACCGGGCGATTTCACACTTGGAAAGTCGTCAATCAAAAAAATTCACTCTTTGCTCTTCACCCGCCGCTCTCGAATGGTCGACTGTACGAGAGGGACGACAGTCGATGGAGAAGAAAGAGAAAGAAGTATATATAGAGCTCACAAATTCATTTCCAGACTTCATTCGCCTGCGTTTGCAGCTAAGATAATGGAATTTTGTGTTTCAGTTCCTTTTCTCGTATATCTCGACTTTCTCTAAAGCTCTGTCCACCTTCTCTCGAAGTCTGATGGGAATTTTCTTCGATTATCTCGCAATTTTCCAACGAAATAAACGCTAAAGAGGTTATGTGTTGGCGTAGGCCAGTATACGTATAATATACATTCGTTTCTCTCGTTATGGAGCCTGAAAAAGTGAACACCTCAGGCCCTTGTTCTGCCCATCGCTTGTTACTTTCACTCGATGTACTTTGGAGGGGTTATATGTACTTGAAATGATGGAGAAATTGTAGGGGATTATTGTTGGTTTTAAGAAAAAATTTTCAGAGCGGTTGTAAGTATAGGTACTGTGTCAGTGCTCTGGCTCGACATTCGTAATACTCTCCAACAACCATTTTCAAGGGCGATTATCGTTACTTCTGCAGTGGTTTATAAGCTGTAATTTTACGTGTGGGCGAATTTCGCAAAGGTCCTCTAAATGATGGGGATGGCCTTTCTCTTTCGTCCGTGTGTCTTTTTTCTTTCGTTATACTTGCTGCTTGTTCGTTCATCTTATTCGCAATGTGGTCGATTCATTTCTGTCTTTCTCAAACTTTCTGACTATTGTTTCATATGCTTAGGCTGTTAGAAAATTGCAATCTTTCCTCTCGGATCATTAGAATTCTGTCATTCGATATTGTATAGGTACAAAAATACGAAAAACTGATTTCTAATCAACTTTACCCGAAGTCATGATTTTTCAGATTTCATCGCATTTATATTTCTTTTGTTTTTTGTTGAAGGAAAAATTTTGTGTATGGTAATAATGAAAATTCCTTCATTTTGAATTTTTTGGGGTAAACTTATTTTTTAATTGATTCATCCCTTTACCCTTTATTACATCTATTTACAACATACATATTTTTTGCATATAATGTTTATTATTAATTTTATTGGTTTTTGTCGATCATTCTTTCTCACTTTTTTTTTTTTTTTATCAAGTTAATCTGTTTATTTTATATGTTATCGATCCCCCCTTACACTCATGGATGCATTCTCAATGACATTTCATCTGATTTCCATTGTCCCGCATCTTCCTTCCGAATGCTTACAAGGCTCAGAAGATGAATTTATTTGATCTTCTCTTCATTTTTCTTTTAGCCTCCGTTTTCTTTGCTAATTTATCTCACATTTTTAAAAGGATTTTTTAATCATTAATCTTCGAAAAATAAAATAACTTGGTAACGGCTTAGCACCTGTTTTTACCTTCTCGCTTTTGTGTCGTCTGAAGTTAATCTTTTTCACTCAAGCTTTAGTTTCCATTAACTTGATTATTTTCCTTATTTTTTTTTTGTCTCATCTCTTTATGAATCAAGTGGGTACCTATCATTTGTTCCAGTAGGTTTGTACTTAATTCAGTATAGGTGCTAAATATAGTTATGTGACCTGTCCGAAATTCTCAACAATCATAGAATCACATTTTAAAATTTTATTTCAAGTTCAGGACGTAATTGGAATACAAATATACCTAATCCGCACATCATCTACCAGATAGATTAAATTGTGTACATTGTGCGACACATACTGTTAGCCATAAAAATTTGCGAAATTCATCACGAATTTGCGACACAGCTGCTCAACGTATGCCAAAGTATCCTCATCAATATGATTTTCACAAAGAAGACGAACTATTATTTGCTGAGTAGAGACCAAAATGAACTGCTTCTCGCCTACAATACCATCTATTGCAAAAGCTCCATAGTACATCACAAACTGCCCAAATTCATGTCCACGCTAAAAACACAAGTCTTCCAATATTCGAGGAATACTACGATGGAACTCCCTTGGACAGAATTTATTTATGGATTGAATTTCAACCTTAATAGTGGAAATTCCAGCAGAGCCAAGTCGTGCTTCCAGAGGCCAGGACCAGTCATATAGCTTAACATTTTTTACATAATTCCAAGGTTGGATAAGATGCAAGAAATCTTAAGGTAGCTATATCCCTCACCATGTCAAAATATTATATTTTTCCTGATGGACTGTCGCCCCATGTGAAAGTCAAAATCTTCTTGTGCTCAAAAAGATTCATTTGTTCTATGATTCGCATCCGAGTCGATAAAAGAAATCCATCTATCTATACTATCACCATGACTTCACACTTGGTATGTCCTTCAACTTGAAGAATATACGTCTTATTACAGGTGCATCAGCAAGTATGCAATATAAAGAAAATTTTAATATACATATACGTCCTTTCACTATTACTCCATTATCAGACAGCTCACTTATCTCGTCCACAAAATCATAGAGGAAACTCTCTACGCAAAATGGCCTCTTCTTGCCTGAATAAATTGCAATTATGAACACCTTATGTTTTACTCTACCGAGAATCGGCCAAAATTAAATTTTTTATCAGCTGCAGACCCGACATCAACGGTCTGTTTGGAATTATCAGCAGGGGAGTGAATCGGAAAAAAGAGGTTTTCCATCAATGTATTTTATAGTCAGTCTTATCTCAGATTTTTCCGATAATTTATTTTATATATTGATGCGATATGAAATTCACATTAAAATAATAAGTTTATATTGAAACCCAATTTGTATTTAATATTATATAGGTATGGAGTTTTTATTAACAGGAAATATAATGTAGAATCAAGCTCTATATGCAATATAAATTGCTTGTATAACCAAATCAATATGGAATAGATAATATGTATTAGATAATATTTTGTACTTGCGGAAATAGTCTATTTCTTTGCATCGCAATACACGTGAAATAACAATTTTCCAATTCTATTAGCCACCTCTTCGTTTTGTTTTGAAATAGACTGAACAATTTCTGAAGCCTGCAACTTTTCGGGTGAACTTGAAGTATTCATATACGTAATTTTTTAACTCGTGATAATAATTTTTTGAATGTTCAGCTACAATTTCCTTTTGATATTTAGTGCTAGGAATTTGAGCAATGGCTGGCAGCTTCTTATTTTGTGAAGGTACCACTTATCAGAATCTGAATCTGTTCTGAGAGTTTTGATCATGCTAAATTAGTATTTCAACAGTTGAATTCTTGGTTTCCCACTTTGCGAAACATGGATTTTATATTTTGTTATTGCGAAACGTTGGACAAATTGTGCGGAAAAAAAAAACAGCCCAAGCATATTTTCTAAATTTAGTGTTAGGCTTCCTTCGTTTTATTTATTTCTTGATATGAGAATTTGATAAATTGTTATGGAGTTCTGACTATCTTTATTTGAGGCCCTGACATCGAAAGAGGTATAACCCACAAAAAGTTTTTTTTTCAGGAGAGAGAAAAAACTGAATAACTTTGCTCGAAACAAGTGTATCTGCACATATGATGGCTCATATTACTCGTTGAATGCAGGGCTACAATGTTATTGTACATTCCGTTTCCTGGCAGTAATACAAACCTTGCTAGATAAAAATATCACTCGAAAGAGGTGTAACATCAATACAAAAAAAGCAAGTCGAAAGAAGTGTATCTGCAATTCGATGCAATGATGAAAAATAATGGGTCAAAAGCTGAAATAATACAACCAAAGTATATTAATGTATCATTAAGAACCTATATTACCTTGGAACTACGCACCCTAAACTAAAATAATGTCAATGGGGAAAATAGGTGTAGATAAAAACAAATTTTATTGAGTGTAAAAAAAAACAGAAATCATTCACATTAGAACGAGATGCAATGACATAACGTTTTAGTTATTAATAATATTATTGTAAAAATCTCGACAGTCAAATGGCAAAAATTCTAGCATTTTGCGGAGGTCCTCTTTTTTACTTGAGTCCAGTGATCTTCCCGTTACAAGTTTTGGCAAATTAGTGGGAATAGTGGGCATTCCTTCACTTTTCCTTGTTTAATTTGTCCAGGCATATTGCTTATTAAATAAATTATCTAATTGAAATCATGTATTTCACAGAATCGCATTTGTCTTCTGTTTACAAACCCTTATCACTACTGCTCTAAAGTAATTTAATGAGAGATACACTTCTTTCCATGCCGTTAATATTGTGGTTACAAAAACGCCATCTTTGGGCGTCATGCTGAACTACTAGGACTGGAGTTAAATTTTTTTTTTTGTTTCATCGTATCGGCGACACTGAATTCTATGGGAATTAATGAAAAAACGTGTTTCGCATATTTTGTGGGTTACACCTCTTTCGATGTCAGGGCCTCATTTGATCAACTGAATTGAAGAAATGCTGAATTATATTTATTGGCTTATCTTACAGATTTAGATTTGCTTGGCGGTCGGCTCAAATTAAATAGCCAAAATTTGATACATACGCGTATTTCCTTTTCTTTGACTCGATCCCCTTTATAGCAGCTTTTCCCTCGAAAACCTGCTAATTTTTTTGATATCTTCATACATATACAACGAAAAAAGGTATCGCAGCTTTCCACGTTATAAAAATGTGTCGTAAACGACGCGCCGATAGAATTTCCCATTTCCTAAAATGATAGGACATTAAAAATAATCGAAGAGCTTATTCCATTTAATAGGTCGCAAATTGAATAAGGAAACTTTTTTTTCGGATAAAAGGGTGGCAGAAGGAAGAAAACAGGGATATGAGAGAGTAGAAAAGAAAGGCTGAAGGCAGTATCTTATTTGCTGTGAATTTTTTTTATTTGGGCTTGTCCATCATCATTATCACGCGGAAGTAGATACTATAGATATACCTACTAATTTATTGAATGTTACGTTGTAGCATAATTTAATAGTTATAATTATAAAATGTATGAGAAACCAAGGAGTAAAATTGGTATTTTGAACAAAATGTGCCTATAAATCGTTTTAAATTAAAAGTTGACTTTGGTGAGAAGTTGGAAAACCAATATTTATGAAATATCTATGTATATTTTCTTAAAATGTCTCAACCCCTAGTTTCTATGTGCTTAATTTGGTAATTTATTATCGAATCATGAAAATTTAGTCACAAATCATTCCTTATTGAAACATACTACGTAGTACATATATTGAGGATTTTTTCACAGCTGATTTGATCATGTGTGACTATACGCTTGGAAGAAGTTTCACTTGAATCGATGTGTAAGTGATGTTTCTGAAAAGTTGGCATACAAAAGATGAAATCATGTCAATGAAATTTGAAGAGAAGTATAAATAGCACGCTTCCAATTTGTGAATAAAGGAAAATTTTTTGAAGGAATAAAAATATTACGGGCGAGTAGGTATAAACCTACTGTACGCTTACCAGCCACGCGAAGTTTTCCTCAACAATTTCAGGTCGCTCTCTTCTCACTACGTGTATATTTCATTTTTTTTTTTTTTTTTTTTTTCTTTGAAAACTATTGACGTTCGATGTCTTTTGTGATTCCGTGAAGTTGATGTCATCTTTCTGCGATATCTTCTTCGCTTTAATGGGCCTGAATCACGCCCTTAAATTGACAATATTTTATTTTCTGGCTTTGTACGCGTGTCACGCGTATTTTCACAATTTATTCAAATGATCTGACAATGGGAAACGGAAATTAACTCTCATCATTCAAGAGCTCTGTTAGGTACGCGACCGTCAATGCTTGCAGCAAATTGCCTGTATGATTCTTATGATTGAACTGTATTTCCTGACGAACTACAAAATCAGTAATTTTTTAGGTGTCGCCTGAAGCAAATATGCTCTATGATATGTTAACCTCGAGATGTGTGAAGTGTGACATTATATCAGAATAAAGAATCACAGTCATTATACTTTCTAAATAATATAGAAAATGAAGTGAAAAAATTATTGCGCTCAATGTCTGCACATGTCTCATAATATTATACTTTCAAGGAAACTATAAAATACTTTCTTTTTTTTTAACTTTTTGCGAGGAGAGATTTGTCCGTGAACAGAACACGAAGGTACAGGATTTCTATCACAAAACTCTTTCCTTTACAAGTTAGAACCCCCACCATAATTTTCCACCTAAATCATCCACAGTTAAAAATTTCAAGATCAAATACATACACATAAGATAATGGTACCAAATGGTCCCTTATTTATATCAAAGTGGTCATTTTATATACCATAGAAAAACTATTCATTTACATATCATTTATAGTCTCTTGATACAAACTGGTCCTTGCACGAGGGACCAGTTTTCTATTAACGAAGACCAAAAGAGAAGGTATTCATCTTTTTTTCTGTTATAAATGTAAGTATTTTGCGTGAGTGAACCAATTTGCACTAAATGTACTCGAAATAATTAACAACACCTTGCAATCTATTGGCAAATATTCGAAATTTATTAAACAACTTCAAAAACACAAGTGAAATTGGAAAATTTAAGAATTTTGTATCACGACAAAAATACTTAAGATCTGTATGTCTATCTCATAAAAGAGATGTATATCGAATGACAAGCAAAGGGAAAATGAAATCCAACATTCACCTACTAAATCAGTCTCAATAATCAGCAAGAAAACAATTAGGCGAACTAACAAAAGATTAGATGCACGAATCGACAAGGAAAACATTGGATGAATAAGATTGTATACAAAGAGCAGTTTAGTAGATAAATACAAGCTCAGATAATATTTATCGAGAAACGAAATAAAGTAAAATCTGAAAAAGGAAAAGATGAAATCCTAAAGTCATTTGTAAAATAAGTGAAGAGAGCGAGCTTATTTTACATCCCCCCAACCCGAGAAATAAACACATATGAAAAAAAAAGAAAAATCTACTCCAAACATAAACTTATTCTGGTTCAAAACAATACTTATGCTGAATTAGCATTAAAGGGATATAGCTTAGAAATATGGTAAATATTTGATTCTTTTTTCTGAAATCCTGAATCCACTCGATATATAGAATTTGATAGTTTCTCAAGAACTTTATATGGTCCATATCTTATTTCATCAAGTTTATTCTTATTAAGAGAATTTCCGTGTTGGACATAAACTAAATCATTCTTTTCAAAAGTTCCAGGTTTTTTATTTTTATCGTAAATTCTTTTATTTGCCTGATGGGCCTTTTGAGAATTATGAAAAGCAATTTCTCTGTCTTTTGACAAATCTGATTTTACTTTACTCGATATACCTGGTATTAAGCAAAAGTTTTCATTATTCAAAAGATAGTTTGGGCTAAATTTAGTGACAGTATGGACCGTATTATTGTATTCAGTGATACATTCTTCCAAAAGGGTGGACCATGGTCTCTTTTTATTACTTTCATTTTCATTTTTTTTACAACGTAAACGGTTAACCAAAGTTTGATTTAATCTCTCATTCATACCGTTTGACGATGGACAGTCAACGGATGTCAGAATTAATTTAATTTTGTTGTCTTCCAAAAATTTTTTAAATTCAACAGAATTAATACCTGTATATTGATCTGCTAGTAAACATTCAATCTTATGTCCATCTTTTAAAACTAAATTTAATAGCTTAATGAAATCATTTGCCTTTTGGTTTTTGGACGTTACTGAAAAAGCAAATCTAGTAAAATGATCAATAAGCAAATGTATGTATTTTTTTGTCGAATTATTTCCAGAGAAACCTCCAATGGTGTCCATTGACATAATCTCAAAAGGTCTTGTAGCTGGTCCCAATTGAGAGAGTGAGCCAAAATGAAAAGGTATTCTAGTTTTATTTTTGATGCAGATGGAACAGTTTCTACAAAAATCTCTGATTAATTTTTTGAAATTTACGTTATAAAGAAGTGGAAAAATATGTAGTTCCATCTGTTGTGGACCAATGTGTCCAAATTTCTTATGTACTTTCTTGATTATATCAATAGCTAAATTATCCGAAATAATTATCCTCTCTGTGTCTTTATATTTTCTAAACAATATCTTATCTTTTTCTACTACGTTAAATTTTTTTGAAAAGTCTATAATTAATTTTTTTTGATCTAGTAAAATATTATCTAATTCGATTAAATTGACAACCTTTAGATCTGAGGATATTTCATCATGTTCAAATACTGGATTCCTAGAAAGACAGTCAGCTTCTGCATTACTAGGTCCAGGAATATACTTTATTGTAAATTCAAATTGAGACAAGTTTAACATAAGTTCTCGGAGTTCATCGTCAACCTTAGTATTAACTTTTAGATTTTCTAAAGGCTTGTGATCAGAGTACACAGTAAATTTTATTCCCCTAAGGCGATGACTCCAATATGTTAAAGCTTCTTTTATTGCCAGACATTCCAAAAAGATTGCTTTCTTTCTCTTCTGAGGTTCATTGAGCTTTTTTGAAAAATACGAAACTGGCTTAAATTCTCCATCATCTTGTCTCTGTTTTAAGATCGCACCTATGCCCTCAAGACTGGCATCAGTTTGGACAATAGTCTCTCTATTTGGATTAAAAATTGCCAGACAAGGTTCTGAACATAAAATTTCTATAATTTTCCGAAAACTTTTTTCACAACTATCATTCCAATTAAAAGGTGTATTCTTTTTTAATAAATTATGCAAAGGTGCCAAAATTGTAGCTGAATTCTGAATATAGGAATGATAAAAGTTAACTTTTCCTAAAAATTGTCTGACATTTTTTTGATTTTTTGGAGTGGGAAAATCCCTTAAAGGTTTTACGTTATCAAAAATAGGACGAGTTGCATTATTTTCAATAATATGGCCAAGATATTTTACTTTATTTTTAGCGAAATTACATTTAGATAAACTTAGTTTAAATCCTTCTTGATAAACAGCATCCAAAAGTTGTCCTAAATGTTCTAAATGTTCATCGAAGGTTTTTGAAAAGACTAAGATGTCATCAATATAATTGACACAGAAATCATCTAGGCCATTCTTCTTTAAACAATTTCTTAAAATTCTCTGAAAAATACCTGAAGAAGTTTTGAGACCAAAAGGTAGACGTTTCCAATTATAATGTCCAGTTTGAGTAACAAAAGCTGTTTTGTAACGATCTTTCTCTCTCAATGGAACTGACCAAAAAGCACTATTGATATCAAGGACACTAAACCACTGGCAATCTCTGGCTTTTACTATCAAATCTTCAATGAGTGGAAATGGCTGACTATCAGGAACAACAATTTTATTGAGTGCAGAATAATCTATACAAAGTCTATCTTTCTTAATCGATCCGTCAGCATATTTCTTTTTTGCAAGTGTAACAGGAGAAGCAAAAGGTGAAGACGATTCCTCTATTAAACCAGCTTCAATAAGCTTACTAATCTGAGACTCTATTTCTTGTTGATCGATGATGTTACACTTGTATGGCTTTCTGTAAATGTACTTATGCTCAGTGAGCTTAATAGTAGCCTCATGATTTAAGACCGGACCAGTATCATATTTATGTTTTGCAAAAGCCATATTAAAATTGCTGATCACTTTCTCAATCTTCTTTTTTTTGTTAAAATCTAAATGACTTAAATCTGCACTCATTTCTAAAAAATTCACTACCATATTTCCAGAACTCGAATTAAAATCATTTTTCTGAAGACTATTATTCTGAAAAACTTCTAAATTCTCATTCTGACATAAACGAAATTCGTAAATTAAATCAAGGCCTATTAAAAACTCATATTGATAATTTATATCATCTAAAATGAAAACTAATACCTCTTTTGTTATATCAAAAATCTTAATTTTAACTTTAGTAATACCATATACACGACCAAGACCACTAATCATTTTAAATGATGCATTAGCAAATTTAATTATTTTAAGATCCAAAAATTCTGCAATTTTCTTATTCATAATTGAAATATTTGAGCCTGGATCATAAACAGCTCTAGAAAATCTCGAATCATTAAGGGTTAAATTTACTCTGATTAGTGGTCTAAAAACTAGTTTTTTAAATCCTCAGCGGAAGAGGATGAAAAAGAGTCAAATTCTACGTTATTTACTTCCTTTTTAATTGGATTATTTTTTTCAAAATACCAACAACTTGTCTCAGGATGTAATCTATCAGGGTAACCCCTTTTAGCACAAACTGAACAAGGTTTTTTCTCTACAAAAGTAGAAGACTTTTGCCCAAAATTTACGTTATTTTTATTTTTTACTTTATCATCAAAATTTTTCGAAGCAGACCCTTTATAATTAGAAGTATTATTTTTGGTATCTTTAAAAAGGCTGTGTCTCGACGAATTAGGAAAAATTTTATCATCTGCTTCGAACTTCTTTAATTTATTATGCAGAAGGCTTATAGAAGTTACATGATTTCTGTTTAAAGAATTCTGAATATGAGTAGGTAGACCGATAATAATAAGATCTAAAATAAAAATGTCAGAAAGTTCCCTATCTAACTCTAGCAGCATTTTCTCTTTCTTAATCGAATAATCTAAATATGAACCAGATAAGTATTTGAAAGAATAAGCATACCGGATAGGCTTCCATGATAGATCGCCAAACGTAGAAACCATATTTTCTTTCCAAAGACTCCATTCTGCACTTAACCCAATTTTACTCTGGACAATCGAAAACCAATCATTTAGTGTAGGATCTAGGCAGGACTTGAAGACTTCAATTTTCTTTTGACCAGACAACTTGAAGCGATCACTCTCTTTTTCAAAGGAACTGCACCAAGCAGCAACATTTTTGTTTTTTGATGAGAATTTTTCGATGATGAAATGATTCAAAATTGACTTGATTGATTCTTCTTTTATGGCTAACCGAGACAAAGTCGATGACTCCGAAGACTGAGAAGGAGGAGGTACCAACGAAACCTCACCCAAAAGACAATCTCCAAAAATAAAATTGCTGTCATCATCAACATAGGTGGAAACCAAGTCAGCAGTAAGTGTGACATTGACATTTCGGAATGCCCCTCTGACCTTCATGGCTTTAACTGCAGCTTTGATGGAAGGCAACTCCGAAAGTTTTTTATGACACGAAATGGGCTGAAGTTCTTCAGGGAAAACGAACCAACTTTCACTTCCCATAAAACAAATTCGACGAACCAAAATATGAGTGGTTTTACCATCACCAGCAGCCACCAAATAAAATTGACATTTGACAGTAGTCATTTTAATACGAGTAAAAGACACAATAAACCGAGAAAAAAAAATCTGGGAAACCGAACTCAAACTTACTTTCAGCACAATAAAATTTGACTTTAATCGAATTTATATTAGAAAAGGTAAAAATTTTCCAATTTGTAAGTATTTTGCGTGAGTGAACCAATTTGCACTAAATGTACTCGAAATAATTAACAACACCTTGCAATCTATTGGCAAATATTCGAAATTTATTAAACAACTTCAAAAACACAAGTGAAATTGGAAAATTTAAGAATTTTGTATCACGACAAAAATACTTAAGATCTGTATGTCTATCTCATAAAAGAGATGTATATCGAATGACAAGCAAAGGGAAAATGAAATCCAACATTCACCTACTAAATCAGTCTCAATAATCAGCAAGAAAACAATTAGGCGAACTAACAAAAGATTAGATGCACGAATCGACAAGGAAAACATTGGATGAATAAGATTGTATACAAAGAGCAGTTTAGTAGATAAATACAAGCTCAGATAATATTTATCGAGAAACGAAATAAAGTAAAATCTGAAAAAGGAAAAGATGAAATCCTAAAGTCATTTGTAAAATAAGTGAAGAGAGCGAGCTTATTTTACATAAATTAGATTCTCCTCAACTCTTTGAGGTGTTTGATTTCGAGTATTTGATTGAAATTACCCCACTTTCAATATTAATGAATACATATCTCTACTATATAGTTGAATTTTAGCTTCAATAAACCGAATTAGTTGCGAGTTGGGCGCCGATTGGACACCTAGAAATTTTGCACCTATAACCAACAATTTTCAAGATCTTGCTAGAAATTTGGAATAGGTGTTGGTCGTTGTGGTTCGTCAAGTTTGGCAAGCTTTACTTTGTGTACTTGCCTGCAATTTTATTTCTGGTTGGTTAAAATGATTTTTTCTAACCGTATATATGGGTACAGCAGCATCAGTGTATAGCATCAATATTTTTCGTTTACTTCGACGTTTACTTAACCGACAGTTTATGCGTGAAATTTGTTCTGAAATACCATCGTCAAGTCTTTTTTTCCCTCTTCGAACGTCATTTTTTGTATTTTTTTTTTTCTTCGCAAAAAGGTTTCTTGTGTATATATTGAACTTTCATATAAATTCGTACCTTTGAAAACTTTATACCGTGATATATTCGCTTCCTTTTGGTAACAGACTCCATGAAAGTAAATCATTTTTCATGGGCTAATACAGCCACTATGGCTTCGTGCAAAACTCGAAGCTTCTTCTTTTCCACCTCCATTCTTCGGGGGAATGTTTTTCAGCCGTCAACTTCTCGCTATTTTTGGGCAGATTTTTCGCACCTTTCTTTTTTTCGCCCCCACCCACCCTCCCCTCGCCACCATTCTATGGTTTTTTCAGCGAACGGCCTATACATTATTACTTTGTATGTAAAGTGGTTTTTTGTTTTTGCGTCGTCTTTTGAAGCATAATTTTAAAAGAATGTCTTAGCATCACTTATACGGATATACCTGGCTCGTTAATACGACCGGATGTAAGTGGGTATACATTTTTCGCCTTCTCTTTCTTTGAGAAGGAAGTTTTTCGCAGCTAAACGAACAACTCTTAGGCTTTCATATTTTCTTTTCTACACCTTCTGTTTGGTAGAGAAAGTTGGTGAAGCACTCGTGCATGAAAAATTAACTGTAGTGACACTGGTCGCGAAAAGTTTTAAGGGAGCAAAATCAATTGTCATCTTTCAGTTCTTTGGGGCCCCGTATTTTACGTCTCTATCTTAGTGAGTAATCCACCGAAATAAAGCATTTCCCCCCATTTTTTAATATGGATTTAAGCCCCTTTTTGGCTTCAACGTATCGAAATATTATTGTAACATACATGCAGCTGACGATTGATCTTGAAATTGTGCAAAAATTAACAGTGTCTGTATTTCTTTGATCCTGTCGGTCTCTTTTCAAGCTCTTTTCACTACCCGAAATGCTCTTCAAACTTCTAGAAATTTTTTTGGCTATAATATTTCAGTTTCAACTTGGACGTTTCTGTTTTAATCGGTTTCCGTTTGTTGAATGAAGTTCCCAAGCTATAAGTTTCTCAATCTCCGAGCTTTGGGAGTATGCTCTTTTGACACTATAGGTGATTGGAAGATGGCACCTAAGTCTTTCAGTATTGGATTTCCATAACCTGAAATTTTGTTTTCATTTCCTTTTTTGTCTTTTGGGAAGCGCACCTGTGACCTAGAAAAATGACGATTGCATGTACATTTTTTTTCGTGTCTGATGGACTCGCAGGAAGCTAGAAAGATTCTTCTGAAATTTGAGCCAAAAAATTCTTGCGTACGTCTAACTTTCCTCCTTTTTTGCTGATTTGGTTTCATTTCTTTTTCAGTTTTGTCGAGTGTACATATACCTATATGCTCGTAGTTAGTTTTCATTATGTGTGTAATTCTCTGTATTCGAATTACTTTTGTAGAAAAGTGAAGAGCTCTATTGAAGAACTTTTCGGTAGATGTTTTTGTGGATTGAACTTGCAAGTTGTTCGTTTGGTGCCCTCTATATTCTCTTCGTAATAGTGATTTCAAAATAGAAGCTGACGAGAGTGAAGTTTCTGAAAATTCTTTTGATGCAAAAACAAAATATAGTTAAAGCTGAAGAATATTCTTGACGAGTTGTGAAGATGAAAGTGCGAAAGAGAAAGAAATTTTACCTTGGATTTTTCCTTATTTTAAACCTACGTTTCTAAGTTGAAAGGTTATTTTTATAAAATCCTTTTGCTTAGCATTTTTTCGTCCTTGTCGCTGCTATCTGGATGAAAGTTTTTTTTTTGGTCCAGTTGGTTTTTTGAATCGTATTTTGAAAATAGAATCTAACGTGGGTTGTTGGAGCAAAATGTATAAAAGCTTATGTTTTTTTTCTTCTTTTTCATTTATATCTAAAAAAATTGTTTTCATTCTCAAGGTTTCCACTAGGAACGCCTACTATAAGAAAGATACTCAACATTATTCAATGATATTAGTGAATTCAAAGCAAAACTTAGTTTTTGTAAACCGCTGGGCTACTAAAGTTTTCCTGATAACGGTTGTATTCGAGTTCAAATGAACTGTGAGTGTAGATGCATTTTTAATATTTCTGTTCCATTTTAATATTAATTAAGTCTTAAGATGTACTGATTGTTGCCATGTTTGTCGATGACGCTCGACTCTTATGCCCCTCGACTATAATGCCCCTTCCGTAATACATTCTTTTCAACTTCAGATAATTGCAATTATATTTGAATGCCACTCAAAACTAGATATACCTTCAAAATATTTGTTCAAAATTATTGATCTCTGATTTCAATACGCACCACTACTTTCTTTGTTGTCGATGAAATATTTATGTTGCCCAGAAACTCACTGTGATGTCACTAACTGAAGAATACTTGTAGAGCTAGGTACTAGGTATATTATAGTAAGTAAAGGCTAAGTGTCACTTTGTAGAAGTGTTAAGGTTCGGTTAACTGATCTGGTTCTACCGGTTTTTAACCGGGAACGGTTCGGTTTCTATTGCTCCGGTTTTTTTTTTCAGGTTAACCAGACTTTAACCGGTTAACCTGCTCCATTTGAAAATAATAATAATAATACACATAAATGCTACACCAGGTAGGTAGATAGTTTTCTTTTATTGTTAAATGGGACGGTAACCGGTTAAACTCCGGTTAATCTGAAAAAAAAAAAGAACCGGAGCAAGAAAAACCAGTGAAAAAAACTCCGGTTCTTTTCAAATGGTTAAAAACTGCTCCGGTTTTTAAAAAAAACTGAACCTTAACATCACTATCATTTTGACAAAACGAGTCCCTCGCCCCCCTCCCCGTCCAAAAAAACTGTTTCATTTTATATTGAAAGGTTACTCGTATATCGCTTCATAAAATTCTTTTACTTAGCATTTTTTCTTTCGTAAGAATTTTCCTCAATTTGTTCGAAAACTGATGGGTTTAGTCCACTAATTGTATATGCAAGTGCCATCAATGGGTCGTTTGTTTTGTTTTTTTATATTTGCGCAAATTCACATTGTCGGCACTTGGCGCTTTAAAATTGACTTGCTATAAAATATCAATTTTCTCGTGCTCCAAATAAAATGCTTCAGCCTAGCCAGCATTTCACAAATCGCCTTATAATTATAAAGCAAATCCTAAAATCACCATATTCGATGATACCTATTCTATTAATAAGAAATTTGTTTATTCGCGATTTCTCGGAACGGTAATTTTCCACCCAATTGTAGGTCGAAATGATAATATATAGTCCTCTGTAAAAATGAGGAAACGAATGGGAGAATAGCTTCAGTGGTATTTTTTTTTAGCAACTCGAGAAAAATTCCATCAGCTGTCACCTACACTATACCCTAAAATTACGAATAAAGCTCCGAATAATGACCAAAATAGCGGGCAGGTTCATTTTATACCTTGACCAATGATCGCCTGTATAGTGTCCCAGGAAGCAAGGTATGCCTAAAATTATAGTTTTATAATTTTGATTTTGGTTGAAAAAATTGTGTTTGCTGTTGGTACTTCAGGACTATTTTCAGTGCACCAAAAGTGTCTCCGAAATACCAGAACCTCAATAAAACGAACATATTTTGAACCTTTGTAGACGGCTGGCCAATTATTTCGGATGATGTTATTTGATGATTAGAATAGTAACAATTTTCTAGTTGAAAATGAGGGTCGAAATACTAGTGTAGACGTATAATTATGTATTGCGTTTCATTATTCTTTTATGAGTACTTTTTGAAAAATTTCCATATCGTCATCATATTAAATTTCGCTAGATTTCTTCTGCAGTGTGGCTATATCGCTCTATTTTCGCTTGATTTTGCATTAATTTAAAGCTTGGGCTACCTACGAGTACTTTCATGCTGTCCCTTCAAATTATTATGGATTTCGAACGTGTAGGTGGTTTATGTCATGTGGTCGGCAAAATTTATGAATTTCGAAGAGAAGGTCAGCGTGGAGTAAACAAAATGTTATTAAGCGAACGAATGAAATGTATAAACCTCAATGGTATGGTCCCGTTTTAATGTCTACAATCAAGAGGGGTTGGTCACCGGTCTTCTTCAGTTGGCCATTAACTGTTGCCGCTTATGGAATGGCAATTTTCTACCCATCGAGTCAGAGCGGAAAATGGAAGTCTTTTGGAGGATAGAAAGCAAGAGTATTGTCTAATGATCGACTACACGAGTATAATCACCTGAAATTTGTAAACCCGTCGCATAACTATTTTAACACTTTTGGAGATCTGTCCTGATGAAGTTATGTCTTAATTTTGGAAGAAGATGAAATTCATCGAGTCTTTTTCTTATAGTGTAGATTTCTGTTCTCTGACATACATCTTATGATTTCGCATCACATTATTCTATCAGGATGCAGTTTTATAGAATTTGATTGTTCATAATTATTCCTCAGCTAGCGAACATTATCCTACCCATACACTCGAATCTTATTGATATGACAGCTAAAAATGATTACATACACGTGCTACTTTTTCTAATTATGGAAAACAATTTCGAATTATTGCATTATAGTCTTGTTACTATAGTGAATGTACCTGTTATTTAATGCGAGCCTTTTTTTTTTTTCCAAGGACACAAAATATTACAAGTTTCTTTTTCTGGTTCCAGATAATTTTATTGCTGAAAAGTATTCAATATTACAGCATAACACCGCTAAATGTTGTACTACAAATCGCTAGTCAGGTGCTAGCTTACACTAATTCCTGCTTGAATCCGATCCTGTACGCATTTTTGTCGGATAATTTTCGAAAAGCATTTCGAAAAGTGATATGGTTCCTGGATGATACCAACCAACAAAGTAGAATGGTCAATGGCCGTCAAGATGAACGCTCAGTTAATCAAACAAGAACAACTCGCATTGGCCTAAATAATAACGATGTCTAAAAATACCAGGTAATTGATGAGACTTTTTCTTTAAATTTTAGAATACTATTTCGTTCGATATTTTTGTTATGCCCACATTGAAATCTGTATTTAAATCAGGATTATCCAGGCGTGGCTCACGCGTTTGAGGCGTATTCATTTTATTTAAGTTCTTACGAATGGCGGTCCTTCAACATTCTTCCATAAAAATTTGCATTTTCTAGAGTTTGAGTTGATTGCTGCAGAACTCTTTGTGTTACGTATTTTAATAAAGCCCTTATACCTATAGAAGGGAAAAAGCACTGCTCGAAATTTCTTTCTTTGCTCAGGTAGACGTATTTTTCCGAGTTATTTGTTACCAAAAAATGAGGAAAAGGAAAAATAGATTGAGAATGAGTTTTGTCAGATGTACATTTTGTGAAATCCTCGAATACGTCGATCTTGCATTGCAAACACGTTTTTCTTCATAACAGACATTCCACGCGAAAATTTTTTTTTGGACACTTATCTAATATTTATCCAGATAACTCTGTCAAATATTTCTAGATTTATACCTACTGTTTCTTTACTCCCTAGCCGAAGAATTGAAATGAGGTCGCTTGAGATTTTCACCGTTATACCTTTTTTAGAATTTCTTCGTGTTTTAACTTTTTCTCGTTTAAGATATGCCCTCAGTTTAAGTTGGAAGTAATATCCCATTCATTCCATTTCGGTAGCCTTAGAGAATGGGTTTTAAATTTTGGAAAACTTTTTTTTCTACCTTTTTCTACTTTTGGTTATTTTCCCCCTTTCTGTCATTCTTTTGAAACAGTGCTGTTCGAACAACAGCCTCTTTGAACGCGAAGGTACAATAAATTTTGTTGGGTTACAAGTGTAGGAATAAGAGAACCGGAAGATATTTTGCAAAAGAAAAAAAAAATGAAACGTTTATATTATATTGTTGGGAAAAGAAAAGTAGTCAAAGTAAAAGTAACAGCATAATAATACATGAATGCGTCTTGAAGTTTTCTAAATTTTTATTAATTCATTATTTTCACAAAGAAAAAATATTTTCAGGCGAAAGCGAATAACTGAACTGCAATTAATATAATATTTCATAAACAAGGTTTTGAATATTTGTAACTGAAAACAAAAAAAAAAAATTGAAAAATATTGGAATGATGTAAAATTTAAAGGACTTGTTAAGACATTAATTTACTACAGATAGAAGAGGAAAATAGCTTTTTTTATTCTTCTTTTCATTTTCCTCCAATTGAGTGAGAAAAAAAATTTGATAGAAAACTTTTTCTCTCAATGATTGACACCAAGTTCGTCGTGCTTTCAAATTTGAAATGGAATTCATATGTGGAGTGTTGCCAAACAGATTTTCATATTTTTGCCGTTTTTTTCCTTTATTAGTCGAAATGAGTTTATCCATCATTGGATGGATTAACTGTCATCATATTTTTACTCGTATTATAATTATGGTTCATGAAAATTGTCCAACTTTACGAGTAGGTATAATATAGTTTGTCAGGTTGAAGTCAAGTTCAATCAGTCCGTCCCGGCCTATTCCGTAATTTTTTTGGTCTGAAATGCCAATTTCTTTTCTTGTTTCGATTTTTTAATTCGGAGAGAAAAATCAGTAACTATTCCAAATAGGTATAGTCTGTTCCAGTGGAGATTTCCACAACGTCATTAGGCTTTAAAGAAGGCGATTGGTAAAAATCAGTAATACTTTCACATTCGTTTAAGCTTTGTGAGTTGTGGAATTCTCAATTGGAACAGACTACACATATAGTGGATATGTACTTCTCAAAATACTGCAACTTGCAAGAAAGTCGCTTGACTATAATGTTGTACTAGTTCGCTTTTTCCCTCGTCGAAGCTTTTGTTTTTTCTTTTTTGACGGATTCGACTGGCAGTTTCAACCGAGCGTGAAAAAAACTCAATTTCCATTTCATTTTTTTCCCCATCGTCTCCTCATCCATAACTTCCGCGGATTCCTTTAGACACTTGTATGGTATTCATTTTTCTTATCATGCAGAGATTTTCTTGAACTAAGTTTTTCTCGCTTGGTCGGTGCGAATTTTTGAAAGGTTTTTTTCTTCATTTCCTTCTATTAATGACTTCGGATAGATATCCATCCTTATGGTTGAAAGAAGAATCGTCTATTACCTACGTTTTTAGTGTACAGCCAACTCGTATTTGAAAAAATGAAAAATTAACGAAAGAGAAATGAAACCAGTAAAAAAAACGTGAAAATACAGAAATGTGCAGTTTTTACGTATTATCTATCTTTAGTCTTCTTAATGTGGACGACTAGTGAAATGAAAATTTGCATTAGAAAAGTACCGCTCCTTCAAGTTAGCAATTTTAGATTCGTAGGTATTTCATTATTTTCTTCTGGTGGAAAAAATGAAGCAAAACGTTGATTTCCATTTTTTTTTTCTTGTCTAAATTTTCTTAGTTGGTATTTTTGATGAATTGTTGGTGCAGATGAAAATTATAAAATGACTGAATTGATTAATTTTTTTGTTCAGTTATGTACAGGGGGTCAAACTTTGCCAATCAATTTGGTTTTCTATTGAATATTAGCCTATTATTTAGTATCAATTACTTTTTTTAGCTGACTGCTGCCACTGACGAAAATTGGAATTTTGACTGCATGAAGCAGTTGATATTTTAATACTAGCTGAATTATGAGTAAAGTCGAGTCCGTTCATCATCCTACCCTACATATTCATCTTGACGAATTTAAGTGGTGGAAAGAATCGAACGGTACTTTGTAGGTAGTCTTATACTTTAGTCATGAGATCGAATCGAAAATCGGCTGTGAAAAATTAATTTCTGGTTTTAGTCGATTTTTCGATTTTTATGCCTTTACTAATGCTGTAAGCTTTCACGTGTTTATTCTTGAAAATTCTGTGATGAATCGCATGATGGTTTGAACTCACCAGTGAACCCCTTAGATTTGTACTGTACCAAAGTAATGGATAAAAATTTGTGAGTTTAAATTTTAATAGCAGATACATATATTATAAATTTCAATTATAAGTTACCTATAATGCCAATAAAAACAAAACTTTATTGCTGATGAAAACAAACAAAATTTGCGATCAAAATTCCACAAAAATAATTTCAAATCTATAAAAATAAATAAAAAATACGAAAACAAAATACGTGAGAAATAACAATCTTCAATTTTATAGTCATTTTCTCATTCAGTGACAGTTGACTCCGAAACTATATAATGTTCGGTTTCAGTAAAAATAGAATACCTACTTTGTGAACTTAATCAAATGTTTGTTCCTTTCCAGTAGTAATACGAATATATAATATACATATTATACTGATTAGTCTACTTTAAAAAAGGATATATACCGGCCTATCCGCGATTCTTATACGCTTATAGTTATTCAGTTTTAGAAGTAATCCGAAATTTTGAGTGATAATAAAATTGCATGCTCCGAATATAAATTAAGTGTTCAGTTTCAACACATGGTATAGCACCATATAGTTTCTGTTGAAAAAAAAAAATTGAATTTGTATGAGAAAAATATTGAATTGAAAAATTTTTATTTCATTACTTGTATGTTTAATCTATGTGCCAGTCCACAAAGTCCACGCTATGGAGGAAGATTGATTGATTAATGCGCTAAATTGATAATTTATTTTTACAAGCAGTCATAATTAAACCGCATAATGAAAACCGTCGCTCCATTGTAGTGGAAGAGGCTGGTATACATACATAAATATTTCTGAGCAAGCTATTAAACAGCAATATGTACAAAATTAAAAACAAAAAAATGTAAGAAAAACTTAAAATTGATAGTATCTATTAGATTTTAAAGGATCTGACAGCGCACAGTTTCGGACTGGATTCAGTCCTCAGCGACCTGTATGTTAGAGGGTTTGACATGATAGGGATGGTACTGCTCTTCTAATATTCACTTTATTCGTTCATATTTTCTTTTGTCAGAATATCTTGCTGTTGGGCCTTCTGAGTAGAAAATTGTTTGAGTCTGCCAAGTCTCTACCTAGAAGTGGAAAAATAACGAATAATCTCATGTGATTTACACATCAATATAGATCTCTCAATAGTTTGATCGATCGCAAATTACAAAAATATCCCTAGTTCGCAGTCTTATCGGTTGATTCGATGCTCACGAATTTTGAGATTGGACGGTCTCAGACTAACAGAAAATAATGACAGATGTGTCAGAAAGTCAAATCCTTCTCCCTTACATGTTCGCAGCCAAACAAATCTGTTGCCCACTGTAATTTTTTTTATGATGAAATATAATTATGGATTTTTTTTTTAAATGGTACATACGAGTATATCATAGCAACGGTGTTGATTTCAGTCCCAATTTATAATAATTCTTTGGATTTCGCAAACCAATATGACAGTCGTCATATTGTCGGCATCCGGTGCCTTATTTGTTTTTATCTGTAAATTGAATTGCTGTTTCACATTTTCGCAATATGCCCTATCTATTTACTAAAGAATGCAGGTCGAAATAAGCTCGTTACCTATTTTAAATTTGAAGACAATGCTAAGAAATGCAATTTTGTCGTCGAGGACGTCTGAGATGCTAATTTTTCAATATAAGGTACTGCTTAAATACATTCTTCATACGTATGTACATGTGCTGAACGTCGATTCATATTGTGCAACCTGCTTTAGACGCATGCACTACAAACATTTTGGCACCGTTTGCAAAGCACAAAAACGTTAGCAATCGTCGAATTTTCCTCACTTCCATGGTAAACAAAGGCAAATGTGTCAACGTTGCTGCGACGCTGTCTTGTATGTGTTGAGATTTTGAGAAGACTACACGCTATAACGACAAAGAGCACTTGAAGACAAATCGCAATGGATCGGCTGGTAATTTGGATGATGCCGAAGTGCATAAAATTAGCGGCGTATGCTTTGTATTACTTTCTAAAGGCCACAATGGTTGCGTGTTACGTAACTGGCATCGTCCTGGTTATTTGTACGAAGCCGGGAGGCTATATTGAAACGGTTTGTGGCACCACAGCCACCCGAAGTGCCCTGATGGCCTTAACAATGGCGCAGACCTTCAACAATTTCCGCGAACGAACTTCTCAAATTAACTCGATGGTTATTTCAGCAATACTGAAGTGGGCCAACATTATGCGGAGAATTACGGATACGGCCAAAGTACTTCCATACTGCTGGCGATAGAGAAGCACATGCGTGAACCGCGTCTACAGCCCTCAATAATGTAAACATAAGTTAGACTATTGGAAGAAACAAATTTCCTGAATTGTTTTTTAGAATTTATAGCAAAGATATGTCGTCCATTTATTGAAAACGGTTTTGTTTGGTTGTCGATGATACAGGAGCACCCCATGTTTTCTTGAATTCAGCGAGCAAGTTTTTGTTTCGGAAAAGGTTATATTTAATCAACGACTTCTCCTTCTGGTGGATTTGAAATTGGATTGAAGCGGAGTATACTCGTCATAAATTTTATCCACCATGTGAGAAAAAAAGAAAGTAATTGCTCTATTCGGAATTACTGATAATGTTGGAAGGAAGGCAAGATATAAGTTTAAGATGATTTTCTGTTAGAATGCATTGGCGATGACCATTTTTGCCAAAGGATGACCCAACCTTCAACTTTGTTGATTTAACTATATATATTTATCATAAAACAATAATGAAATAATAGATAATCTATACCGCGTAAGCCAGCTGTGTTTGAAAAACAGGGTTTCAATATTGCTTGAGTAGGAATACAACTACACACTTTTGAAATTAATCTATTTTAATATTTGAAACAAGTCGAATTTAATTTTCTTCCCACATAATACAATTATAGATATAAACATTTGCTGCTCAATATATATTGAATAATTTGATGATGGAAATAGTTCAGTTTTGAATCCTACTGAAGTCAATCGTATAATCTGCCCTGAAATTCTCCAGAAAGTTCATTATACTGCAACACTTCTTGTTTCTACTAATGATGGATATAACTCAGACATACCTAAATATTGAAGATACAGCTTATTTTCAAAAGTTACTGAATATTTCAATTATGTGCCGTTAGAAATTATAAGGACCTACGTTTTGTCTCTCCTTTAATTGGAATCTTATTGATCCATAGACAGGTAGTATTAGTAGAACTCACATTTTTCCAAGTATAAAGAAGAGCAGTGGCAATATGTTTGCATTTTACCTGTCTTTTCAGTTTCATGCATGTATAGGTTGGCCATAAAATTTTTCGTTCAGATGAAATCTGCCTGTGAAAAAATTAATAATTTATTTTACTAAAAATTTGATTGAAAATGAAAGAATACCCTCTCATATTTATTAGAATAAAGTAAATATGTAACTAAATGATGTTTACATCAATTCTTCAATTTAGGTTTTTCCTATTCTTATGTTCTTTGAGAATGTGAAAGAGTTTTTCTTGTATTAGACAAATGTTTAAATATCACAATATAATATACCTATCATCACTTCATCAATTATAACTTCCTATAAATAATATGTAATATTTCTTCACAAGTTAGCGCATGGCGTGCTGAACAGCTACAATGATAACACATGAAATACATATCTTCTCATTCATATCACATATATTATGTAACATATTTACTATATGAATTTTAATATTGCATTAGTGTAACAAATCTGATAAAATTCCTGTGCGAATGTTACATAAAAATAAATATGATGATTTATTCATCATACTTTTTATATAACAACTTCCCTGTCTATGTAATATACCTAATATTGAATATATTTGAAGTAATTTTTGTTCAAAACCCCATTTGTAGCTATGAAACATTGAATAAATATGAATTTTGCAATATACTGATGACAAAAAAAGAAGATATACAAGATAATTTTTTTATGTAACAGAATTTATGCAGCTTAAATGTGTACCTATGCAATATATTTTGTGCATACGGACTTATAGATGACGAGCGGAGCTCGTTTATGCTACCTATCCCTCTCTTACTTTCCATTTAAATTAGTAATAAGAGAACGGAGGGCGAAAAATCTAATCCTTCGTCTTCCCTGTCACCAGCTAACCTGTCTCCGAATAGCTTCTTATCGTGTGGATTTTTCAGTTTTCTAAGCAGCCTGGAACCGCAATGAAACTGTTTGTGTTAGCCTTATAAATTAGCCCTTCATCGGAAGTATTTTTTGCACACAAAATAAATTATATAATATTCAACTAATAAAAAGCTACAGGAAAATTTTAAAGTGTGCAAGTCAAACAAACGATGACATTAATCGGCTTAGAGTTGCCTCAAAACTAAAATGAATTGACCCGAATCTGTGCTCCGCTCTCTAATAACGTGTACCGTTCAGTCTGAAAATCGTAAAATTAAAAATGTTGGCCTGCCTTTCGATTTAAAGTCTGTCACGTTTTTAAACCGATTTAATCAAACTTTTCGACACGTATTATTTACCTATAATCTCAATTTCAAACGTTCTCTCTCAGAAAAAACTGAAATAATGAGGAAGTTGAGCTTTTTTGCGGAGAACTTGAAGGATCACTATCAGCTGAATAATGATGGAATACTTGCGGAAGCAAATAATAAAAGAAAACAGAATGAGACGTCATCAATTTTAAATGAAAATATTGGCCAACTTGGAAGAAGATTTAGTTGTATGAATTGGAAAAATGGGAAAAAATTTTTACTTCTCCAAAATTTATTATCAACTTGCTCCTTTCTTTTCTGCTTCGTTTTATAGAAAGCACAATTATTTACGAAAAAAGTACTTGATCAAAATTTTTAAAATCCAATATGAATACTCTGAAATCTGGCTGAATAATACATTTTAATTACCCTTTTTTTTTTCAAACGAATAGGTAATCGATATTCGGGTATGGGTTGGTCAGATTTTCATCATAATGATGGGTATTTCATTATAATATAATGATAAATTTTTATTTGGCATTGAGAAATATTTGTATTTGAAATTGAGAAAATCGGTTGTCACCCTTCGAGGAAGGTTGTTGTTGAAAAGCAAATTTTGATGTACCTCCTCTCATCATTATCCCGAGGAAACAGGCTGCCATAAGAATTTTCATTAGTACTCATCTACTTTAAATTTTTCGTATTTTCACGAAAATAAATTATTTGAATAATTTATTTATTTATTTTTCATTTCGTATTTCATACCGAATATTTTCCTCAGCTAATTTCGCCATTTTATTCTCCCTCTAGACTTCCTTTTCCATTCACTTGCAAATTTTTAACTTTTTTTTTCTTTTTTTTTTGTCGTGTAGGTATTCTACTTTTTTTTTAATGTGGAAAATCGAGAACCTTTCTCCACCAAGAGACGAAGCGTTGAAAATTGAAGTCAATATTTAATCCACGTTTTCAAACACGCAAATTTATTCCGGGTTGCATTGAATCATTTTACTTTGGTGTTACATTAATCTTTTCCTTTTCTACTTTCTCTTTTTTTTTGAATGATATCCGACTGAACTATTTACCCACTTTCCTTTCCCCTCGCTGGATTCTTTTGTTAGCAGTCGCCATTTCCCGACCTCATCAAGTGAGAGGTACTCGGTTTTTTATGAATATCAAAAATATGTGCGCTTTTCAATTTTCCCATTTTTTCACGTGGACATAATTTATAATATGTATTTGACGGACCTGGAATTCAAGCTGGTTTGTGTTTACTTGCCAATTTACATTGAGAATATTATTTTATTGCTCGGTAATTGAGCAAAAGGACCTTAGCCATCTTCTTCAGGATTTCCAGGTACTGGTCTACTCGACTTGTATCGTTAATTGAAGGAATGTACTGATCGCTGGCAATGAGTTAGGCTGAAAATGATGTAACTGGAAAAATTCTTTTGGGAGTTGTGAAACTTTTTACTAGTAAGTGAAACTGGAGTCTTATTGGTGGCCTTTATACCGATTCGTCAGTACGAAGTATCTAACAGGAGAAGAATTGAAATAGTCCTGTACCGTTGGGTTGGTACCCATTCTATAAATGAGATCCCATTCAACTTATGACTTGTTACATCGGTCACGTTCTTTGAAAGTAACGCCTTCGCTCAGGTCATGGTTTTAGTGCGAACAGTGATTTCTCAAAATTGTGACCTGTGCTAATAGTGGCAATTTGAGACGGTCCCGCATAGAATATCCAACGATATTAGAATGCTCTAATTTTCTTTTGTCCTGTTGCAGAACTTTAATTTCTCTATTTAATTCCTCATAAACTACACATACTTTTTCCCATCTATTCTTACTGTCCTAAACTCATGTAGGTATATTGTTACTGACCGAAGTAAGTATTTGTAATTTTACCACTTTTGAAATTCTACCGAATATAAAGTCTTCCCAAATTCGTCTGTGTTCTTTTCTCAAAACAGGAAAAACTTTTTCGGTTAACGTCTTAGTTTTTAACTCGGATAAAAGTTGCTTATTTGTTTTTCACCAACATTTTTTGCGTGTCTTGAATTTAATGGCATCATTATTAAAAACGAGTTCGGAAAACTCAGAATTCATGTTTGGTGCTTCTCTAGAAACTACCAAAAAGTAGTTGTTAGCATTTCAAAACAGACGAATTTAGGAGCATTTCATTTTCAAAAGTTGGTCAATTGTTTCGTAATTATTTGTTTCAAATTCGTCGTCTGTAAGTTTCACTTTTCCTCCAAAATGGTAAAAGTTTTCATGTCATTCGCTTGTAGAAAATCAACAATATTTTTTGTGCGGAAAAGGTTTTTCTTCATCTCGTATAAAAAGTAGGTTGTTTGTTGAAGCATTTTGTGACAATATTCGAGGAATTTATATAAAAGTGATCTCGTAAAAATGAAAACGAATCTCTTGAGAAAGTTTTTACTTGAAATTGAAAGTGAGATCATAATTTTTGAGGGGTTGAAATTTTTCAACTGATCTAAAAACAAGCTTTTCGGGTCACTGAATAAGTATAATTTGAAATATTTCTAGTTTGATGTGGGATGTCATTTCAGTGACTTCTTGCACATTATCTGCAATTGTCATCAATAAGGCGACGTTATTTTGAAGTGCAGATATAGAACCAAATTTTAACTTTGGGAATCCATGTAGGGGAGTTTGCATTGTTGCAAATTTTGTCTAGATGATTATAGATTTATCATGAGTCAAGTAAGGTTACGTAAAGAACGAGTGAACTATTAAGAATATTGAAAAACATGAAAAAAAGTTTCAGTTTTTTCATCCCCATAGGTAATTTCTCACTCTCCTGAAAAATTAGTTCAAATATTCTTATTATCATTATCTCAGATCGGGTAATAAATTGTTCGATTCAGATGGGCTTAATTTTCTCATGTTTTTTTTTCCTTTTACAAAAATAACTACCTTACCATTCCTCAAACCAACTTACTATGCTGACAGACGAATGACTAGGTATTCTTATCAATTACAATAGTGTGAAAATGCGACTTATACATCGATATGAAACGTCTGTGGCTGGGCATTTGAAAGATTTGAAGAATTTATGAGACAGATCGAAGAGGAGACATTTGTACTATCGTAGTCTCCATCCGATTTGACGAATTCACCTCAATCACATCTCATGAACTTTCTAAACAATGAAGCTGTTTTCAAAGAACTCGAACCAACTAATTTCGATTCATTAATGTAACCAATAAGTAACAATATCCCCATCTCCTTCCCAACGAGTAATAAACAAGTGTCTATTAATAGAAGAATATAGCTCTTTCAGTTCGAATGTTGAAAAATGTAATCTTCCACCCTTTTTAATATGTTTCTTCAATTAAATTGGAAAGAACTATAGAGACGAAAAGGAAAGTAATTTCGTGCTATCGAGTAAATAGGCACATACCACAAATTGATTGTATTTTGTGGTTGCTGGCGTTACTATTTTGATATCCCGACTGTGTTTTTTCATCCTTTTTTCTCTTTTTCTCGTCTGGGATTTCACTTTTCTCGCTGTAATGAAATCTACCATTTCTCCACAATTTTTTCTCATTTTGATAGACCATTATTCAACTCGGTCTAGATTTGCGGTTGCTTTCTTTTCGTCTATTTGATTTGCTAAAATTTTATATTTTGTAAATTCTCCTTTTTTTTCGCTATGTATACGTATTTCGAGAATTTTCAGTTTTTTCCTTCTGTCATACATTATAGGTTTGAATTATTCCTTATGTTTCAGTTTTTTTTTTTCAGTAGATGCTAGAATGCCCCTCTAGATTCTCATATTTGTTAAGTACAATATTGACAATGAGAGAGTGCTGAATTTTGGGTATAGAGCATTCAAAGGCACCTAAAAGTTAATCTCTTCTCACTTCATTCTCCTGTACATGAAAAATAGTAAACATGCATTTTTTAGGTACCTATATTTTTAATTGTAATATTATTTTAAAAACTCGATGCTCATAGGTTCGTCTTAACTTTTTCTGCATACTTCATACCTTTTATTTCTTTTTTTTGGAAGGGGAAATTTCCACCCTTACCATATCCTAAATGAATGTCACTAATGTTCATCTATCATCCATTAATTGGTAGTGAACTCAAGGTAGAACACTCTGTATTTTTTGCCCAGAATAACCATGAGACCTTGAGGAAATGTTTTTATGAATCGTCCATCATATGTACATGTATATTATAATGCTCTAATAATCATTCAAATGTATTCTTACAGCTTTTAAAGTAGAGCAATTCAAAAAAATTGATACGTTTCGATGTACTCGTATTACAGAGTATTAAACCTACTCGAATTTACTTCGTGTGTAGCAGTTCCACCGCAAATTCTTGCATAGAAATGAACATTCTGATTTCCTATGGGTTTATTCCCATATATTTAGCTGCCAGTCCTGGCTGGGTCCCGTTAATCATTTTAGTAGAGCTATGATCTCGAAGGTTGAATTACGATAAGTGAAATTCATATAATGTGTTGAGGGCTACTGTTGTCATTGCCTCTTTCTGGAGAGAGATGATTCCTCTGCAGTTTTTAAATCAATTAGAAAGAGGGATATTCATGAACATAAAAAAAAAGTTGAAAAAAATACGCCTTACTCACCAAATATCATAAACAGTATTAAGGTAACGTAACAATATTGTCTTGTTAATGTAGAAAGAAAAAAATGTAATAGCAATTCAATTTATCTGATCGGCTAGAAAAAAAATCACAAATAATTAATAGAATTATTGGAAATATTATAGAAACTGAGAGCGCTGTGTACAATACTCACTTCAGTGGAGTTCAAACTTCAAACATAAATCAGGATCAAGAGACGAAATTAAGTTGAAAAATTTGAGGTTGAACCTGGTTCAAACCTGAACCCCACTGAAGCTAGTATTGCACCCCTTGCCGTGAGAAGATAAAATGATGATAATTTCTACAAAATTCTTTGTATTCAATTAATAAGACAAAACACAGATTTTAAAATAATTGCCTTTACGTTGATTGTTTTAGTCTGTTACAAAAATTAAATTTTTTCATAATGAATCGTAGGCGTTTATTTACTTTATTTAACAAATATATAAATTTTAATACCAACAAATTTTTACCAATTAGTTAAATAAAATACTTCATTATACACAGTGTTCAATATTTCATTTGACTGCATAAATGAAAAAATGTTTTTGATTAGTTGTACGTGAACATGCAACGTATAATTGTCCATGTGAGAAAACTGGTTTATCTAGATGGATTCCGACCATCAAAACCTTTCCAAAAGAATTTTTAAGCTCATATAGACCTAAATTACCCACTATAACTTCACTATCGACTTGATACTGTATGAGAATGAATGAGGAACGTACGAGTACATGTCAGAAAATATTGAATATTTTTTTTATGAAAACTTATGAAAACTTACAAATGTTTTATCAGAAAGTAAATAGTAACGGTTAATCTGAAATTAAATTTGATCGAAAAATGTATTTCTGAAATTCAAAAATATGGTTATAAATGGTGAAAAAATGTTTTGCAATTGGTAAGTTAGTGAAACTGGCCTATTCATAAATAAGTTTTTTTATAACTAAAATTCAGATTTAATTAATTATTGAAACTAAAAAAAAAAATATTAATAATACCTCCATCATATTCAATTCATCCTAATAGACAAACATCAATATCGATTATAATAATATTATAAAAAGTACGAAGAGAGTAGTAAACATTGTTGTTAACATGGCGAGTTGATTTTTTCTCTTCGATTGGTTCTCTTTTTTATTTGACTGACTCAAAATCACATGTCTCATCTGCTGAAAAGTAATTATGACACATCAGGTACCTACAGAGTTTTAAGCTATACTAAATGGCAAGCACGGTTTTTCATTTCTCTTATCTCTCATTCCTCAAAGTTGTTTTCAAAAAAGGGGGTTTGAAGTCAAAACTCTATTTTTTCATATGCAGAGGTGAGTTTGACTCTAAAATTGGCTTGAAAATACATTTATGGAAAACAAAACAATTATTCTAATATTGTAATGATTCACTTGAGCTTGAACTCTTTATGTCTACTACTGTGATAGTCTTTGTGGTAGTTCTTAATCCACTCCTATATGAAATTCCTGTTCAATGAGAATGAGAATTTCATGATTTTCATCAGTCAGTAGCACATTCTATCACTGAAAATCATTTCTCTAAACAGAAAACTCTATGAACCAATTTTTGAAATTTATATCACCAATTATATACATCTTGGCTTCATCTTAGTCAGTTCTTACAAATCTTTCAAAGTCGCACTTGCCAATTTTCCCCTCCGGTTTTAGCAACACCGAATGGTCACAAAATGGGCTATTATTTAATATGAGTCTTGTGAAATGGTACCATTCTAACGTCAAAAATGAATTTCTGGTAAATGAGACATTTGATTCTGAACCCTCCATTCAAATAAACATAGTGTCAACAACAAAATTAAAGGTTGATTAACATAAACATAAAAATAAGTAAAAGAAATAAAAATAAACATAGGCTAAGTATGAAACGGTAATACTAAAATTAGTATTTGTGAAAGTGAAGATTGGTTTGTACTCGCCTGTAAATTTTTTCCTAGTCACTGAGCAGTTTCCCTAAAATGTAGAGTCAGTGTCGAGCAATGCTGTTATCTATACTTTTCTGAATTTTTTCTCAATCCCAAAAAGTTTGATTAATCGAACTCTATGGGAAAGGAAATTACAAAAGCGGATGAAAATTTTTTTATTCTGTGATGAAGAATGTTGATTTTCTATTTTCAATCTTGCTTCGAGTTTGAAGCTTTTTCATATGTTTAAAACATTACCATACCAATGAAATTTAAAGGATAGTATATACCTATTACGCGCGAGTAAAACCAAGTTTACTTAAATCATTAGAATTTGAAATGAACACATGAATCAGAACGTGATAAAATTAACAATAATTGGTAATAAAAATAACAAAATCAATGATATGAACTGATGCAGTGGGCTATGTATTCTGATCAATTACTGGAACTAAGGATCTCTGTAAATGAAACAAAATAAATTATTTTAGCGTCATTATAAAGAAAAATATAAATAATAATAATAATAATAATGAACAATGTCTTCAGAACTACGAGTATAACTACTGTCTCAGTTAAATTAGTGAAACACAGAGCAATAAAGCTATTATAACTGATATACTTGGATTCAAGAGGCCCATTAGGACTTCTAGCCTATACTTGTATACTTATTACATTTCTAGGATGTCAAAGGGTTAATATTGTAAGTCAAAAATCAATTTTGTTCTTTTATTAATTCCTTTTCTTTTGAATTTTAACATTTTGTGTTAAATCGTCGAATGTTTCCCATCTTCCCATATCCGCCCTCCAGCAATGGGCAATGTAATGGCCAATTGCACTTAGATTTTTAGATAAAGGAGCATAAAATTCAATCACTCCTCGCAAAGTATACAGTCTGCTGCGCAAAGATAATGTAGTTGGTACTTCACTCAGTGTGCATTCCAAATCGTAATGTCACTTAGATTTTTAGATAAAGGAGCATAAAATTCAATCACTCCTCGCAAAGTATACAGTCTGCTGCGCAAAGATAATGTAGTTGGTACTTCACTCAGTGTGCATTCCAAATCGTAATGTCTGTCTCTACCCGTGTCAAGGTACGCCAAGTATTTCTATGGAATTGAAGAATTATATTGGAAAATTCACTGCTTCCTCCATATCCACGACACTGTCAATAGGATAATATGTGTACCAGCTACAAAATAATTGAAAAAAAAAAATTAATCAACTATTTATATTTAATTAGTATTGTGTTAGTTTTTAAAAATCTTCAATACCACTGATACAACCATTTCCAACATTTTATTGTTTATTGCAGCGGCAAATGAATTCAAAGGTGAAATAATAGTTCTTTCAGTAATCCAGTCTTGTGATTTATAACTAGAGACCGGATTCCTCGGCATAGAAAAGTGAAAAAATTGGCATTGAAAACTTCATGTTTGGCATTATTTGGCAGTGACCTACAAAAACCCCTCAAAAGCAACGAAAAAGTAAAGAAGTAATGAAATTCTATTTCACAGATAAAGGAAAATACATTTTTAGAAAAATTCATCACTATGCAGCACGATGAGGTGCTTCTTGATGTTCCCTTCAGTAAAACGCACACTACTGACGAGACCCATTTAGTGCAATGCATAGTATGAATTGTGCAGTTATGTACGAGAGTGAGAGCTGTCGATATCAGTCGCTAACTTCCTTGCCTGCATGATTAGGCTTGTGCCAAGATGATAAGCTGATTTTTCACTATCAATAATTTTATGCATGATGCAATGATATGATTTCTAATGAAAAGTGTGAAAATTAGCAAAATCAGCAATTTTTGGCATTTTTCCCATTTTTGGCATTTTTTGGCAAAATAAAAATTTTTTCCTGGGTTCTATTCCCCCGATTTGTGCTCATATGTAAAAATTACCCTCCTGCCCCTTCAGGAACAAAAGTGACAAATACCAAGGAATCCGGTCTCTATTTATAACCAATATACAATATTTGTAGCCACACTATTTCTATCAATGCATCCATATTTGGTGCTGATTGTGAAAAGTTTGAGTATTGTAATCAAAAGTAGTTTTAAATTTTAAATTACCATTCAGAGGGTTTAACTTTGATTTTATGGCAAAATCCGAATTGCGGCCCATCAGATAATTTTTGACCTAGTTGCGGCGGTTAAAAAAAGAGGAGATGTCCGAGTTGCGGCCCCTTGAATTTAATAAGATGTCCGAGTTGTGGCCCATATGCTAAATCTGTATTGGTCAATACTTCAAGAGAGTGAGGTTGCAGTGCTTTGCAGATTAATTTACATGGCCTTTCATTCGGATCTTCCACAGCTTTCCTTTTGACCGTGTTACTGACTTGCTGACGATTGGATCAGGTGGATGGTTATGTTGCAAGTTTTCTTCCACAGTTTCACCATCAGGACTTATTTTGATGAATGCCAAACACTTTTTTTTGGTGCAACACCACTTTTCTATATCACTCACTAAAAATTTGTTAAATCAAAATTTATAATTTTCTATGACTTTCAAGGTTTCCCTTTTTCAATAATCATTTTTATGTATCTCGCATTTCACTTTAAACAGAACTGTGAGTTTGTTTAAAGTGAAGATGAGTTTCCTTCTCACAGATTACAAATATATAGACTTAAGAAATGAGCAAGTTCTATTGCAAATGTATGAGATTCTATTGTTAGGCTTGCCTGCAATCACAAAATTGTTTTCATTGTACTCGTACAAGCATTATAATATTGTATGCATGATAGGCTATTTGATTCAGCGGTCGCAATTTGAACATCTTTTGGGCCGCAATTCGAACATCTTTCAGGCCGCAATTTGGACATCTCTTTTTTACCCCCCCCTGGTTTTTGGCCACAACTCGGATCCAACCAATTTTATTAATTCTGTCATTAAGTTGTATAAGATGATTTTCAATTGTACTTCTCTGTTCCTTTAATAAATGCTTGAATCGAGGGTCCATGTACATAGCCGCACTAAAGGTGTTAAAAAAAAATTATTTTGAAAATAATTAAATAATAATTTAACTATTTACAAAAAAAAATTAAGAAAATTTACATAAAATTTAAATAATAATAAAAAAACAAAAAAATTATTATAAAAGGAAAAATAAATCTCCACAACAAAACTAATATTTTATCCAAACGATAACGAACAAAAAAAACACGAATCCAAATAACTAAATAAACAAAAAAAAATAAAAAAAAATTAAATAATAATTGAGAAGAGTTGTTTTTGCCTGTTTTCCAAATTTTTCATCAACTCTTGGGCTAATGGGCCTATTAGAAGAAGATAGATTATCAATGACGTTTCTAAATAATTATTCACTTATAATTGGAAAAGAATAAGAATTTATAATCACATTACAACATACATGTACATGTAAAATTTTTTAACAGTAACGAAGCATTCCACCCATATGCGAAAAAACTTGACTGAGATTTAGTTCCTCCGCTTGGAGTTTAAATTTGCCTCCTTGCATGGGCGTAAAACATCAATTGTTTCTTCTATTTCTACCCATCTACTGTCACTTATTTTTAAAGATACATTGTATTTGCCAACGTTCTGGATATAATTTTTCAATAACACTCCAATATCATGAAAAGATGACTTATCAACAAATAAATAATAACATAAGATCAGATAATGAATTGAGGATAGTAATCAGAATTCATTGAATTTTGTGGCAAATTAGTTTGGATAGAGAATTAAATTTTAAGAAAAATAAGGGCTTCGAAAATTTGAGAATTGCTGAGTATTGCTTTTTCTGTATGTATTCCAAAAAGTTGACGTTTTTTCATGAAAAAGTTTGGCCAACGTGATATGATATAGCCTACTGGTCATCTACTCCCGCGGACTGACGAATTTCCTAAAATACTCTCGGAGTTAGAAAAATTGAAAATTGTAATTACCCAAAAAATAATTCACATTCTACTTAATTCTTCTGAGACAAGGTGTAAACAATGTTATTGGCTGCTGTAAGGTTCTAAAATGTTCTTCCAACAGCATAGGTGCTACTATTTTCCGTGAGTTTTAGAAAAAACATCAGTTCTAACCTCGCAGCTTATCTATTTTTCACTCGAAATTATGTTTCTAGAATTGTGTTGATCTTACTAAGATTTATATAAAATCGTGTGATCAGGTCAATTCTGAAATAGCTTCCTTCAGATTTACTATAAAAAAGCACTCTATCACTTTCTTCATAAAATCTATTTTTACACCAAATACCCTTTCCCCGTAGCTCCGCTTGAGGGGACCATTGAGAAAAAACACGCTACTGGGTAGATACAACCGCCGAGACGCACAAGTATGCAGGGTTGCGTTCTAGTCGGCGAGTTACACTTGACGTACATACTTTCTTTGTTAGTTGACGGCATTTGCGGTTGATTGTTATTATAGATATTGTTAACGGATTTTAGTTAGCAGAGTGATTTAATTTATATTGCCTTCGAAAAACAAATGCCTCAAATTGTTACCGAACATTTCTTGTAGATATCGAAATTGAATTCCAATTCTGTGTTTTTAATTAGTTGCGTGTTAGCAAACGGCATAAAAGGATGAGAATTAACGGGTGAATAATGACTTGGCAATGTAGTTTTCTCTGATTCGTCGGTATTCCAGGGTGCACTGTAAGTTATGTGGTCTTTCAATTCATTTGATTCCCACTTCCTCTTGTCGAATGTGAAAGAGGGATTCAAAATCGGAAAAGTAAATAATATGATCGTGCGTTTTTGGCAAATGTTAATTAACGCAACTGCGGAGCGCCAGTTAATTAATTTTCGATGTTTTTCCGCGGATCCATTAAAGTCGAGGGTGATGAAGTGGAGGAGATTTATAACAACTTCGTGATTGTTCTTTTTTTGTTTCAATTTTTTTTCTTTTCGTGAACTGAATGAACAACTGTTGAACATCGATTGAAAACTGTCGTTCGGTTGGGTTCGGGCTTTCCAAAAATTCTGTTTTGTTAGTGGCAGATGCGGTAAAAATAATGAGATCGAACGTACGAGTATAAAATTGGAAAGTACCTATACGAAAAAGGGACAATATGTAGGCGTAGGTTGGAGAATGGGATTTGCCAAAATGATATTATTGTGACGAGGGGCTGCTGCTTAGATGAAGAAGTAACCGTCGATATGTAGGCAAAATGATGTACAAAATCTACAAATTTGCAACCGAATTCCTACAATGGATCATTGGACCTCGTTAATATAATAGATGACTCACTCAATGTATTTAATTATGTTACTGGCAAATTGTAAAAACTAGCATTTAATTAAATGACGAATGAGCTGTGAACTGTATGTCATTTAATAAAAGGGCTAGTCAATTAATTAAATGCCTTAACACAGTTAGGCAGGTTGTGAAATATTCATTCGTTTCTACCTTATCACGCCCCCCATTCTGGTTCTTTCTTATCTGATTTTGCCTGCCGATTATTATTGATTATTATTTTTCACTCGTCCACTCGATACACATATTTTCATAATTTTAGTTCTTGTTTCATCACTGCCGTGAAGATGCCTAGTAGACGTGAAATCTTTAGTGCTAAACTTTTAGAACAAAGTGCGAATCCGAAAAGTGTGATTTTGACAAAAGAGAAATATATGAACAGGTGTTCACAAACTTAAAGCTCCTGTATGCGATGGCAGTTCTGGTCTTCGCTTTTATCTTCACGCAGACGAAATGTTCGATGAACTTGACAAACTTCATTCAAAAATTGGACATGGTGGACGCGATAGGATGAAAAGTGAGGCAAAACAAATGTTCAAGAACGTTAATCGTTGTAACTGTACCAAGGCATGTACCACAAATGCCTGCAATAGTAGATGCCATAACACATCATCTTGTTCTAATAAATGGATTTCATTGTAGAGATGAATGTACAATAATCCATGAGTGTTTTAACCTACTCATATTCATTTTAATTTATTTAATTTCATCAGAATATTTCATTTTGTACAATTTGCCTAGTTAATGTTCGACATTTTATTAAAAGCCTAGTCATTTTAATAACTGCCTAGTCAAATTATTGAATTTTGTTTGTGATTTTACAATGTGCCTGAAATCAAATGTCATTCAATTAAATGCCAGAGTTTCACAATTTGCCGGTAACATATATAAGGTTCTAACTTCCAACATTAACGTAGTCAACCCCATTCAGTGACGTCAGAGTCACCATCAACAGAGGTCATATAATTGAACAAAATCAGATGAAATGAAAGTTGTGACAGAATGCCTCGAATGGATCGGTTTCAGAAAAAGTGATAATCGAAAAATGTGGTTTGAAATTTCTCTCCTCATTTTGGAAAATACGTCGATGAAAATTACGAGCCAGCTGAATGCGTAGTACTTTCTATAACTCTCTTCAGACGAACGAGAAGGTTGCGTAAAATCCCAACGTAATTTTTAAAAAAATTGCCCCAAAAGTTTATCCTATTTCAGTGTTACAAAGTGTCAATCGTAGGGCGGATATTAAAATTAGAAATTGAAAAAGCCGCAACAAAAATCAGATGGGTGGGATGGAAAAAGTCGCCCCAGTAAACATATAGCCCGACTTCATGCAGCACTGTGAATTCTAAGCTTTTGGCATCGACGAAAAACTTTTTTAATTAAAACGGAAAAATAAAAATTATATTTTCTCCTTCATAGTCGTGTACATGAGAAAAAAATGTGGAAACGACGTTTTCGTATGAAAGAGCTAGATATAGTGGGGGGAAAAAAAAAGAGAAAGAAAAGAGCGAAAATGAAGGCAAAAAGAAAGGCTTTGTAAGTTACTGGCAATAGTATGTACAAGGGGCATGCCATTTCTTTTTCTCCAAGTTCAAAATTATTTTCTTAACCAAGTTAAACGGAGAAAAAAATTCATTTGAACCGTTTTTTCTCGTTCTAATATTGCATTTAATAGACGGGGAAGGAATGGGGGTAGATACGCTAAATTATTCATAATCCTCCGGGAATTGAATAATTTTGCTTGGTGCAGAAATTTTTTTTGTATTTCCCATTCAGGGAATGTGGTGGCTTATTTATGATGAGTTTTAGAGGACATAATTTTTTTTTTTTTTTTGTCTGAACGATGATGAAAGCTCGAAAAGTCAATTGTCTGAAAGGTTGGAAAGAACTGTGTGTTACTTCAATATACCTCGGATTGATAAATGTTTAACCTTCGTTTTTATGCACCTACCTACGAACGAATAAAGTCTAATTATTGCTCAATAAAGTCGAGACTATCATTTTCAAACTTTTTCCCCCTCAACTGATATGGTATGCGAATTCTGGTACATACTTGCTCTTGTGCAACTTATATGGAATGCTTTCCGTCTCCTATCTGTCCTCCGTTAGTCCGGCGTGGGAGGGAGGAGGGGGTTTATTCTCACGCAACTGTTATCCAGAGAAGGCGGTGGCCAGACAGCTCAGACTTTGCCTCCTTCCAACCTCGTAATTAGAATTTGAATAATGGTATTTTTTGAAAACTTTTCCAACTATAACCGAATAAAGTTTGTGATTTTGGCAACATACGCAGACATAGGTTCTGGAAGAGGTTAGATGTTCTGCCACATAGCGAGAATATTCTTCTGTTGCGAATAATGCTCATTAGGGAAAGTCAAGGATGTATATAAATATTTTCCTTTTCACTGTTGGGGGCTGTGACGTGAAATCGATAAGACTTGTTGAAAAGCTTTCAAAAATAAAATCGCAGATACTGCGCCTGGGGAAGGGGGGAGGTACTTATTTGGAACAAGGCCGTGAGTATACATTCGCGTGTATAATCGGATTTTAAAAATACGAAAAAAATGCTGATGTACGTATATGTACGAGTATAATATATTTGCACAATTTCATATACTTGTTGATATTTTCTTTTCAACAACCATCATTTGTACAATGGACAATGATGGCATTTAGAGTAACGTTCACAAAGACATCAAAGTGTTCTAGCTAATTTTGAACCATAAACGGGTGGAAAAAAGGTGGTTCCAGCGGTGTAGTGTCAAAATTCAGAAAATATAAATGTGCGAAATTCTGAGCTGGTATGGTGAAACATGAGTTACATTGTGTGGAAAAGTTTCTTTCGGCTTTCATTATACATATATATACCAGACTTTATATTGTTAGCGCAGTGGAGAATAACATTTTTATCGTTCGACATTTTGAGAATGGACTGTATGCGGTAGAAACCTACTCCGAAGTATGTGGGGGGTGTATTTACCGTCATTTCTAGGGGCTATCGTATATGTCGTAAACTATTTTACATTAGTAGGTTGGTTTGTGTTGAAAAGGAAAATCGAAAAAGATACTACATCCATTTAGTGAAAGCCTTTTGCCCATAAATGTGAGTATACGCTTATAAATATCTGTCACCGTAACAGATACTCGTAGCTATACTGTGTGGTGTCGAAAATATTTAGCTGGTGTTTGCAAAAGTCTTGTGCGAAATGTAAACCAGTGCTTCGACTGTGGTACGCCATTGCATTACATGAATTTTGAATGTCAATAATTGCTATTTGTGTCGTCGATCAATACTAAAGCCGGCCCAAGTTCAAAATCTGCCTGTTGAAAATTCGTAAAATTGTTCGAACAGTCGAAACCCATCCATTCCTCGAATGATGAAAGAGTTGGATTTTGAATGTATTTTTGTTGGAAATCATTGGTTGTCTTACACAAATAGTTCTTGTTTTTCATCATTTGACTTTTTTTATATAGCAACTCTTCCCAATACTATGAAATACACTATTGGATCGTCACTTGAAATGAATAATCGTATGCTCTTCATCTTCACTTGAATATTCCATTTTTTGCCTTCATTTTCCGGAAACTGTGTCAAGACGAAAATGCGAGTTTTTGAATATTGGATCTACAAATAATTACACCTTTGATAGTGTAACATACCTGCGATACTTTGATAGCAACTCAACAGCAGCGACGTTAGAGAAACGTACTGCCTCATAACCTGAACTAAGTGCGGTTTTTCAGAGAGTAAGGGTCAACCGGCCATCAGCTGTAGTTACTGTCGCAGTAATCGAATTTTACAGACAAGAATACTCATTTATCGAATTATTTAAAAGTAGTAAATCTAAATTTGATTGTAAAGACTCAAAATTGAGCTCGTAAACTGGAAAATTATGAGCATAGCCAACATTATGTGACAACATCCTTAAATTAAACAATAAAATACTATACCCTGTAAAAATGTATATTCCTATACAATCTATTTTGAAATTTTCAAAGAAAATTAGGTAATTATTGAAATGACGAATTATAATTTTCTTGTATTTCAAAGTTGAATATTTTCGCTTCTTTTTTTTTTTTTTTTTTTTTATGGGAGAGCGAGGTAGAGAGGGATTGATAAAATCTCTAAATAGACAGTTTCGACGATATTTTTCTGGAACTTTTTTTGAGAGAAATTTTCGCCACCTATTTCTCTACCCGCCATTGTTGCTCGATAATTACAGTCTTTCGTTCATTATGGTTTTTTTCTTGAATGTAGAGAAGGGGAGCGGAATTCTTCAATTCCGTGCCCTCCCTGCGGCCTCATTTACTGTCTCATTACTCGCCGCCTACGCACTGCTAATTAGAAATGGTTTGAGAAAAGGCAATTACTTTGTGCGAAGTATACGCAAGTCTAGATTTGTTTTCGGCTCATCCACGCCTCCTCCCACAGTCTTTTTTCCTCTTTCGTCTGGATATTTTTCAATAAAAACGAGAAACTCTACGCGAAAGTTACCGGCAAAAGCTATAAATTTCCACCTCGTAAAACGAGAACATTCCCAGTATCGTTAAGAAAATTTAGCGTTCAAAGTTGTCCATACTTTGGGTCGTCGTTCTGCAAAAATTTGTCAATAATTTAACTTCTTTGAACGTTGGCAATACGATGCAGAATAAACGGCTGCACTCGCTCAATTGTAATTTCAGCCATAATTCTGCGACGTAATATTTTCCTCATGCGTGAATGCAGTGTAATTTTACAGAAATGGCTTGAAAAAAATTGTACGGGAATGAGCCGAAGCAAAAGAAAAAAAAATTGAGTTATCAAAAACACAATTTTTTTGTTGCCTTTTTATTTTTTTTTCTAGCTGCAACCGTTAATGTTTATACTTAATTTTATCGAGGTGTTTGAGAAAAGGAAACTTATGTTGGAAAAGATATGGAATTCATTTTAATTTTTTTCCCCATTTTGTTTTTTTTACTGGTGTTTCGGAGATTTTATTTTCTTCCTTCGTTTTCATTATTTTTCATGTTGCGACGAAAGTATTTAAGGAATAAGAAGAAAGACGATGTAAAATATAATAGTCTCACTTCAGTGGGTATAACATAGCAGATGAGTTCAAAAATATGAAAATTTTCGAAATGAAAGAAAAATAAATTTTTAATAAAAGAATACTTTAAGGTATCTAAATATTGTAACTTTTAATGGTTTTAAACGTCGAAAAAAAGTTAATTTAAATATTCTGTGCGAGAAAATTTTAGAAGTGGAAAATTTATTTTCTATCTCTTTATTATTTTTTATTCAAGGGTAGATGCTCTTATCTCAAATCGTTCGTTTACAATGATGTTACCGATCTTTTTATCTTGTCCTATACCTTGATAATTAAAAATAAATGTTATAAACCGACGGCTCCAGCTTTTCCAGCAGCATTTTCGTATTTTTGAAAAGGCTTGTTTCACATAGTTAGGCATATTTTATAATGCTTCCGCGTAATTTTTATTAATTAACTTTTGAAAGAAACTTGTAAGTTGAATAATCTTTTCTGGAAACTGGAATCTGTAGCGAATTATTCAAAAAAATGAAAAATTTGAATGAAGAGCTAGCGGTGGAAAATACAATAAGTACAAATGGGTCCAAAAATTTTGTTCAAATTTGAAAATGCTTCGTGACTTTTTCAGCCACCCGAATTTATGAATCTAAGTCGAAATTGATTTTCCCAGTTTTGATTCGGAATCGTTTCAGTTTTGAATCAGATTTCTCTAAGAAGTTTAAGAATACATTCAGAACGAAAGCAAATTGTTCGTTTTGCCAAAACAGTTTCAAAATAACTCCTTTTGATTAACAATGGGAATTCAAAACCACTTTTTAAAATCATGCTTTGGAGAAAGTTCACTTTATCGTAAATTTAATCCATGTAGTACTATATATATATTCTTCAATTTTGCCTATTGGCTCACCTTCTCACTTTCAGTGAGAGCAAATTACGAAAGTCATAAATTGGCCATTGCGAACTAAGCTTCATATACTTTGTTCCGGATCATGAAATTCACTTTCATTAACAATATAAGTTTCGATCAGTGTGATGAGACATAAGAAAGATAAGTAAAGTGAATCGGAAGCGCAACTATTTTATTGTTGCTGAATGTGAACCAGTACCTTTTCCTCACCCCGGAGCTCTACAAATTGCTATCCTTTTTTTTTTACTATTTGTGCAAATTAACAGAGTACCTATATACAATCGGTATTGACCAAGACACAGAATTCTGTTTATTCATATAATTCAGGCCCGTAGCTAAGTGCTCATGAATGCCAGGGCATATGCCATTTAAGCCAGGGTGAGATTTTTCGAGCTGAAAAAGCACACACCCCCCCCCCCTCATAGCAAATTTCATTTAAAAATAATAATAATAATTTTTGGGATTTAATTCGAAAGTGTTGGAAATCACTGGTTGTCTTACACAAATATCCACCTTATCCACTTGCGTAACTCTGCTGTCAAACACAAATATACTTGGCTACCAAGAGACCAACTTCTGAGCGCCCAGAACACGACTATAAAAGACTCTAACATGACTGTTTTGTACTTACTTCTATTGTGACGAGCTCTCTTAATATATTCTCTTAGTGGTTCAGTACTGTTCACTTTTTATTCTCTTTTATTATATTTTACTTTAATATTGAGTCACCTTCTACAAGATGCAAGATGCGAAGTGCCTCATACATAACCCTCATCCACTCCAACAGAAAGTATAAGGTAATCAGGTCAAAAATGAAAAATTTACAAAATTATATTTTTATTACATAGCTTAATGTAATTGTAGGCGGCGAACTTTTTCATTAACTTTTTTCAAAATATGTAATTCCATTTTCACTAATTCTGTCCTGTTCTTCTCAAAAGGCAGCAAAGTTAGGCTCGATTCCCGGCCTAACAACATACTCTGCCTGTATGGCGTGAGCACTCTATTTAAAAAACTGAAAGTGGCCTCACACGTAGCTGAGCTACAGGCAAATGTAGCCATTGCAGCATATAAGTGAAATGTATCACCAAACGCAGATTTTTGGCGGTACAGTTCTTGGAGGTAGTCTTATTTTTCAATATTATTTAGTTCGAAGTAACGTTTAACACAAACTATCTCCTCTTGACATGGTATCTTGATTTTTGAATTTTATGTACGAAGTGTTTCTAATTCAGTTACATTCTCAAATGAAAAGTTGAAAACCATATAAATAATATTGAATAAAGATTGATTATGTAAGAATCTGGCGATCCATTTCATCAGTAGTACTATCAATTATCTTAAAATAAATTTGCTTACAGTGATCAATACTCTGTTGAATAACAGTGCTGCTACTACCACGATATAGGCCTGAGCTTTCTGTTAAAACAAAGTCACCATAACGTTGATTTGCAATTTTCTTTCTTTTGCGTTGAAATATTAGCAGGAGGGCTTTGTTCTTAAATCAGTTTCTTCTTCTGGTAACAAGCTATTCTATACATATGTGTAGGGCGAGAATTTCTTCATACACTACATCAGTACGATAATATTGTACAATCGTATCTAAAATAACATTATGAACATTGAATTCATATACTTAAATTTAAAGCATCAAGTTAACTGCTTCATCGTCTCCTTCATAGTCAAACTGTTTCTTCTTCTCACGAATTCTTGGGTTTGGTAATTCGTCTTCAATCACGATAGCTGATTCTCTCTCTTCCAAACAAGTAGGTATATTAGCCCAGTTAATAAAATCTTCAGCTGCTTGCTGAATGCTAACAAAATCTCTCAAATGCAGTTCCAAACTATTCACAGTTTCTTGGTACAATTGATATACTTTTAATAAGTCAGTAGCTTTCGTTTGTAAATACTCAGAGAATGGTGTGGTTTTTTCAAAAATTCGTAAAAACAACTGAGCAGTTAAAATTGTTTCATATCTACAAAACGGGGTATGGGAGGAGGCATTTGTCAGAATATTATATTTAATTACAAAATCGAATCACTCAATTTTTTTCTCCTCTCTTCAGTGGCGTGCTAAGGGTACTGTGAGGCCTCAGCATGCTTTTACTTTGGGGCCCCTATTTTGCCCAAATTTTGCATATTTCAAGGAAATTTTTCTATTTTTCCTAAAATATGACTGAAAATTGTGAGATGAAATTTTGGGGCCTCAGCATGTTGCTGAGTGAAAGTGAACTTTGCACGCCACTGCCTCTCCTCCGGCGACTCAGTTTCTCACTCTATTTTCTTTATCTGTAGGTTGAGCGGATGTCGTCGGGTCTAAATTAATTTAACGTGGAACACGGAATGAAAACCAATTAGGTAGGATCACCCGGGGTAAGTGAGAATCTGGGGTAAGTGAGAACCCTGTACGAATCAGCCGAATAACGTACATATATTGAAGCGCTACCTATGAGAAGTGTTAGAAAACTAACCCAATGCAAACAACTAGCCTGATATATGCGCGATTCAGTTGTTATAACACACTTTATTTTGTGATAGTAAAATTGTGAGTTATCAAATTACGTTTGAAATTTATTTCAAATTTGAAAATTTGCAAATTCAGTCAACTTGTTTGAGGAAATATATGAACTTCACACAGTAAGTACATCATTTACGTACCAATAAATGCAACATATGTGGATTTGGGATTTAAAATGTTTCTTATCACACAAATACAGTTGTGATCTCAATTTCCCTTAATAAATGTGAGCCTGGGGAAGTGAGAACGGGGCAAGTGAGAACTTGAAATTTATATGTAAATTTGAAAAAGTAAAAAAAAAAATGTATAAAATGGTGAAAATTTAATATTAATTGTTTGAATACAATAATGTTTTAATATTGCCGACATTTTGATGTAAAAAAAAAAAATGGTCTAAAATGGTGACAATTTAATACTAATTGTTTTCACTTGCCCCAGATTATTTTTGCAGTTGTTCAATATAGAATGTCCCTTGCGTTCTCACTTGCCCCATCCAGCGTTCTCACTTACCCCGTGGTACAGAAAAGTGAGAACACAAACTCAACTTTTTTTTTTAAATCAAAAAAAAAACTGAAAGAAGTTACGAGACTGTAACTCAGCATACTTATTATAAAGAGTGTCAAGTAACTGACTACAAAATTGGAGAGCACTGAGTCAATTTGTTCTCGAGTTATAAGGAATCAAAGTGCAATTAATGAATTTTGCGTTCTCACTTACCCTGGGTGACCTTACTTAATGAGTGGCACGAAAAACTGAGTGAAAGATCAAAGACGAATTATTAAGCAGGTTGATGATGGGCGATTTTTGTTGTTGAGCAAAAGGCGCCTTTTTTTTAGGGGTGGGAGGGGGGCAAAAGGCGCACCGGGATTTGCCCGGTTGCCCGCTGGTCCTATCCGTGACTGGTCCCAATTGCTCGTACTTTTAAAGAATCGTGAAAACCGTTCCTCCATTTGAGCGGATCCCTGAAATCAACCCTTCAAATTTTTATCAACTTCGAAACTCACACCATCGCGTGCATCAAAAGTCAAAACTTGTAGTAAACTTTAACGATCTTTTACTCGTACCAAGTATAATTTACCAAGTGATTCGTAGGTTCAAATGACGGAGCCTGTAAAGAATAAATAGGGTTGTTATTTTGCACTTAGCAATTCGTTGAAATTGTTTATTCTCGGAACGTTTGATGGTATCGTGGCTGTATATTTTTTTCAGTAGCAGTGGCAGCATAAACAGAAATTTCATTTTCTTCGAAGGAAAACGTGACGTAATATTTCGAATAGATTTTTAATATTACGACGAGGACAAAGTGGCAATTTTTTATGTTTATGCCCTTGGCGAATGACTTACTTTTGGTGTCAAGATGGATTTTGTTAACACGCTAAAGGGGGTGTATCAGTTACAGTTATACAGTTTCAGTTGTGCTCTCAGACAGGAATATAACGCTACTGATGGAATAGTTTTCTTTTATATAGTGCTTCAAAATTTGGATGTATGGATTAGAGTTTCCTTTTTTAGTTTTCGTCTCTTGTTTTCATGAAAGTACTTATATTGATCCCCATTTTAAGGATCATATTTTCGTCGTTTGATGTGCTCGAGGCAAATGTTGAAATGAGGGATTTATGATTGGCATTAGACAAGCGAAAGGTTTACTTTCGTGCCTGCGTTGCTTTCTGAGCTTCGATATTTTTGTTGAAATTTTAATAATGCGCTATGTGTTATGAATGTAGGTATTTTGAGGTAAAACATAATTAAAAGTCGTATTTGAAAGCTGAATAACTTGAGTAATGATAGAATACGAATACAATAAATAATAGTACAATGAATAAAATGATAAGTACGATGACTTTGATGAGTGGTAAAAAATTGAGGGGAGCTACTAATTGTAGTGACGTAATAGGTACACCGCACTATGCTACGCAGTGAGAGTGGCGCAACTCTCTTTTGCATGCACTGACTGACTGCAGGCAGTGGGGGTGTATTTAGGAGAATATTTCCCCTTACTCTTTTGAGTTGCTCCTTCCACATTCATTTTGCATATCAGAGTCGGTAATATGAGTGTGTGTGTGTCGACTTATGATGCATTTATGGTATACTTTACACGGTTCATGAAAAACATGCTTGAACTTGGCTTGTTTTTGCTATAGTTTGTTAATAAAAACGATTCAAAAGCTCAGGAATAACTTCACTAGTTTGCACAAGGATATTAATTGTGTTTTCATAATTACAAAAATGACTCACAAAAAAGTCAATTTTTAAAAAATATCAGTTCTGTATTTGGTTATTGAATTTGTACGAGAAAGTATGAATGTTTTTTTTTTTTTTCTTCAAGTTTATCTTGAATGGCAGAAAATTGGATCGTATGAATAATACGAGTATATCTTGCAAGTGTTGTTTCTTAATTATTGTTGTTCTTAATGGATTCAATTTAAACTTGACATTGGAAAATAATCTTCCAACAGACACCTTAGTTGAGGGTATTGAGATACAGTGTATATATTGAGCACGGCTGGAAATAAGGGATATAAATAATGCTTTTGCTTCCAAAAATTGAAAAAATTATCCCCTGCTTATACAGTCCGGCCTCTTATTTTATATGCATCTACGTATTTACGCGTTCACTTTTCCTATTACATGGAGTGGAGATCGGATTCACTTTGACTTTGAGATACATACTCTCGACTTACTTACTTCTTGGCTATGATCAATATTTGAACTTCAAGTTGAGGAAGTTGGCATCCGCCAATGTCTCTGCACCAATTTTCATAGTAGGGCGATCCATAAATATCCGCAGATGACAAATCTCCTACATCTTCATTAGACAATGGTCCCGGTGTAGCCGGAATGTAGAGCAAATTATATCTACTACTGCTAGGCGAGTCATTGACGACATATGAACCCGTCATTTGGGGGGGGGGGAATCCTCATTCCATTCATCCTGATTTTGAGTAAATGAAAAGTAGGGTACCTTATTTTGCCCCAAACTTACCCTTGAACCTTGATATTTTCCCTTCATTTTTCATCTTTTTTTTTTTGTAGATTTTCACTTTGTGAAAGCCTGCTTTTTTTTCATGCCAATGGGAATAATTCATCTTTTTATCGTGGTGGTTCCAAATTCATAGCATTTGTGGACAATTTTCGTACCGCGCACAACTGAAAAATGGAGTTCACGCTTATTTAGACGTGTTATTGTAGGAATTTTTCCTTTTTTTTTCCCCATACCCTTTATCTCATCTCTCAACCAACAATCTCTAGGCTCTATAATCAATCACCTGTATTTTTCATCTGGAAAATAATAGAATTATTGTAAGTGGTAATTTATTTTGTGTGTGGCGATTTTGGCGCGTATGATACGAGTATTTTTTTTTTGTGCGTCCCACTAGCCACAATGATCTTTTACTATTGTGTACCACTGTGAAGTAGAATTATCGTCATGAAATTTAGTTTCTTCTACTTGTTCTCTGTTGAGGCACGATTTGAAAAAATAGAGAAAAGTGTGTAAGTAGGTGAGGTTTGGACTGCTGTATATTAAGCTACGAGTATATTTAATTGGGGTTCAACTTCTTTTTCGACTTCTATTCAAATATATAAACAGTGCGTGCCCATGAATTTTTGAGACTTAATTTAGAGGAGACGGAGAGTGAGAAAACCTCAACTGAGAGTAAGTACAGTAATAAAAATAACTATTCTATTTATTCGGAATAGGACCCGTTGTATTCAATACAATTGCTTATACGATTGTCTAGCCTCTGCATTGCCCTTCCGAGATCCGATCCTTTGTATTATAATCGTGATGTCCTCTAGTTTTTCTGTTACGCTTTTTGACTCTTGTCGATGGTTGCATAATGATTTCTCGGGAGCTCAAACTTGAACTTTGGGGGAAAAAAATAGGTTGGAAAACCCAACTAAAAAAAAATAGCAGGGTGGTTGGAAACAGAATTTTTTTGCCAAAAATTGAGTGCAAATTGCCGGTGTATAATGTATACGTACGCTGGAGCATCATCATAAACAATACCTAAAAGTTTCCTCCCATCTATAAAATAGGTCTGGGACTTGCAATTATCATGCAAAGGTGGTTAAAAACCTATACGGTCCTATGCCGTGGTTTTGGTTTTAACGAAAATCCTTTCACGGGTACCTAATGATTTTATGAATGTACCTAATCCAAAATACTGAACACACGGAAAATTTGAAATATTAGTTCTTAATTCGTATTAATATCCCTCTGTCAATCTTGAATATGTTGCTGCGAATATGTTTTCAGGTTTCCAGTTAAGAGCTTGAATGAGCTTAGTAAAAAGAATCTATATACGAGGCGCGTTCCAAAAGTCTGTTCGCACATTTCATATCTTCGGCCCTGGTAACACTGATGCAACAAAATTTTAACTGGAGTATCAGCACCCTCATGACACATTACCATAAAAATTTCATGGTCCTATCATGTTTCAATCTTGAGTTATAATAATTTGAAAATGAGCAGTAGAATAAAAGAGCCATCCAAGTATGGGATGCAGGGTTTCTCTTATTTTCCCAATTTAAAAGGTCCAAAGTGAACAGCTACAGAGTCGACAACATGCATCAGAATGTGTGCGGATATGAGAATGTGTTGGCCAGGCGCACTGCTCAAAATTCAAAGAAACAGCGTGAAGAAGGACGGGAGAATAATACCACAAAAAACCGAACCGATAGCCCAAGCCCTACAACCACAAAATAGAGGTGTATGTGTGCGTGTATGTGTGTATGCGCTTGGTGTTGACTGTAGGCAGATGCTACATGCTTCCTGCAGTACACCAGCACACAGTCGCGTGATTTTTACTCAACATTAGCCGTACTGCAATTTTTGTGGCGTATGAAAACTTTTGCATGGCAATTTCTCCTTTATTCTGCCAGTCTAGATGTGCGCCTTGGGAAAAATTTGATGTGAGACACTTTTAACCACCCCTCTTTATTCACTGACCTTGCTTCATCTAATTACCATCGACTCTAGCCATTGGAAGCTGAATTTTGAGGAAAAAATTTGCTTTTAATGATGTTATTTGAGAAAAAAACAAAATTGTTTTAAAATTTGGACAGAGCATTTCATCAAGATTACATTTAAAAAATTATACTGCGCCATAATAGCAGTCTTGATGGCTTGGTACATGGTGTGGAAAAGTTGCCTGAAGTCTCTTCTTTCCAATGAAACCAATTGCAGGTCTCTATCTCTGTTAGCTTTTAAATGGTGGGGGGTGCGAACCTACTTTTGGAACGCGCCTCGTAATAAAATCCAATATCCGGATGTCCGTACGACACTCGAAATTTGTAAACGAATTATTTTTACTTTTGCGATTACTTTTGTTTTACTAAACGTTGAAAGCTGAAGTTGGTTTCATTAGAAAGATAAAACTATTAAAAATCTTTCTCTATACACACTTTTTCGAATTGATGTCTTACTTCCCTGTAAATGATTGAAACATTCCATAAAACCGATGAACTTCATGCTACGTTTCATGTTATTTTTCATCTTGAGATTATTTTTCATTTCACGATTACTCTCCTATTACTGAAGGTAGGAAGCTGAATTTGGTCTCATTAAAAAGAAAAAACTATCAGAAATCTTTTCCTATGTAAACTTTTTCGAATTGATGTCTTACTTCCCTGTAAATGATTGAAACATTCCATAAAAACGATGAACTTCATGCTACGTTTCATGTTATTTTTCATCTCGCCATTATTTTTCATTTCGCGATTACTCTGCTATCACTGAAGGTAGGAAGCTGAATTTGGTCTCATAAGAAAGAAAAAACTATCAGAAATCTTTCTCTATGTATTTTTATTCGAATTGATGTTTTACTTTGCAGTAAATAATGAAAACATTCTACAAAACGATGTACTTCATGCTATACCTTTCATGTTATTTTTCATCTCGCCATTATTTTTCATTTCGCGATTACTCTGCTATCACTGAAGGTAGGAAGCTGAATTTGGTCTCATAAGAAAGAAAAAACCATCAAAAATCTTTTTCTATGTATATTTTTTTTAATTGATTTTTTACTTCGCTGTAAATGATTGAAACATTCCATAAAAACAATGAACTTCATGCTACGGTTCAAGTCATTTTTCATCTCGCGATTATTTTTCATTTCGCGATTACTCTGCTATTACTGAAGGTAGGAAGCTGAATTTGGTCTCATTAGAAAGAAAAAACTATCAGAAATCTTTTCCTATGTACACTTTTTAGAATTGATGAATTATTTCCCAGTAAATAATTGAAACATTCTACAAAACGAAGAACTTCATGCTATGTTTCATGTTATTTTTCATTTCGCGATTACTCTGCTATTACTGAAGGTAGGAACCTGTATTTGTCCCATTTGAAAGAGGGAAATCTCAGAAATGTGATGATGTATGAATCTTTTTGATTACAGATTTGATTTCACAGCTAGATGAAAATATTTTTGATAACTGAATTCTATTCTACACTTCTACTCAATCATTTCATAATAACGCAAAATTTGAGTGGACTTTGAGAGGAATGAGCGGAATTTGTGCGGGATTGAGCAAACTTTGAGTGAAATTGAGCAAAATTTGAGTAGAATTGAGTGGAATCAAGCAGCATTTTAGAAAAATTTGAGCGGGATTGTGCAAAATTGAGTGAAATTTGAGCAGGAATAAGCAAAATTTGAGCGATGAGGGGGCGTAGACCCCTCGGGCCACGCTAGTGTTATATAATTTTCAACTTGATGTTAGTCTGATTTAACTACTCGTAGTTGATACAGAGAATTTATGAAATGAAATTTCTTCGTGAAAACTCGGAAAATCGGTGTCTTATTTTGCTGGAATATTCAATTTTCTTATTTCTTTTGTCCTTTCTTCTCTTCAAAAAGAGTGATATAAATTGTTCCAACCTTTTTGGTACTTTTTCCACCATTAAATTAATTTATTCCAACTAATTTTACTGCAAAATCTGTCGTACTTCCTTTGTGAATTATTTTTCTTTTGATAATAATCTCGACCCTCTTTAATTTGTTTTTAGATGTCATTATACTTTGCTTTTAAGAAGCGTTATATAACTAAAAAGTTTTCATTTTCTTAAAAGCAAAATTAATTTTATTGTACCAAGAATATGAAAAATTAAATGACAAATAATAGGTCATTCGTCTTGGGAATATCGTATTCATCAATTGAAGCAGAAAGATTGAATTTATTATCAGCGTAGTGGATGAAGGTTCTCATAACAATAGCTTAAATGTTCAAACGTATCTAACGGAGCTTATAATAGAACTATGAACCTTTCTATTCTCTTCATCGTTCCTCTTCTCAGTCAGGTTTCCCTTGAAAATTTTTTATACCGGCATACTTTCTTAGTAATACTATTTTCTGAGTGCTCCCTGCTTATCAGTGGGTTAATCGATTTGTTCATCGAACATTCAATATTTCTTAGAGCTACCTTCCAAATAAGGACCACCCTAGTACCCATTTCCCTTGTATAATTGTTAACCAGTTGTGACACCGGATATTTGCATAGGGAGAGGTTGCGGAGTGTTTATTGGTGTTCATAAAAGCATAAATTTGTTCTTCATAATTACGGGTTGAAAGTTTTTTTTACTATACTGCATTTGCCCGTATGAAATATGGCACACGTTGAATCACATCCACTAAAGGCATGAGCCAGTAATATGAAGTTACTAATCCTTGGATTTTCACATCTAATGGAGTCGATCAAATATACTGCTGAATTGGTGGTACATATTCCCTGCCGGCTTGTAAAATTTAATGTCAACCTCGGAGGGAGTCAGTGCCATTAATAATACCAGTAAATCTGTGTCTTCTTCAATAACTATTGGTACTGTCTCCTGAGCTAAATCAATAGCTGTTTGGACTATCAGAACATCAGCATCTTCATCAGCTATTTTTACTAAAATACTTATTTTTTGGAATTCATCACGCAAAAAGTTGATCTGTTGCTCTTTGTTTTTATCATTAGATAAAAAAGTTTCTTGATCCATTTTTACAACAGCTTTAATATCTACTCGTACAAGCATCATTTCTGCTGCTACAGTACTGGATTGACGTCCAGCTCTTTGTAGAAGGCTTCTCGTAGCCATCAAATATTATAACACTTTTGGATCCCAAAAAATGATTTTGGACATACGAGATATACAAATAAAAACAACAATCCAATCACATTCAAATTCAAATTTTATTATTAATTTGTCAATTATCTGATAACCTATCGAATTTTCAAGTTTTGGAGTAAATGCTCAACAGTACTACATAATAATATACGGTACCGATTTGAATTTGAGAATAAATGATTCCAACAAACAAAAATTACACTTATTTTGTAATTTTTCAAATTTAAATTAGATATTATATTTATATATCATTATGTTATTCGTATTTAAATCGTTTCGGGGGAGGGGGGATTTCTCCTTCCTTCTTCTCGTCTCTTTTTCTTTTTCTGTTTTGTGCATTCTGAAAAATTAAATGAATCTAGATTAGGTACAACTATTAATTAGACTATATTTATGGCTTCAAGAGGAAATTACCTCGTTTACACCGTCAGCACGCTCACCGCGATTGCGACTGCCAGTTGATCGCAGCAATGTTTGAAGTCTTAGCCAGCCTCCGTGATCTCGAAAATTCAATTCCCATCTAGCCAGCCTCCGCGGTCTGAATATTTTAAATTCCCATTTAGCCAGCCTCCGCGGTCTTAAAAATTGGCAAATTCCCATTTAGCAGGCCGGAATTTGGGCTTACAGATTGCAAAAAAGGCTAAAAAGGCGTTAAATCAGGCTAAGAAGTCGCAAATACAACCCAATGTCACTATATGTATAAGTAAGCCACTGGGTTGGACATGTGATACACTGTCTTATTTTCTTGAGGAGTTTTAAATTTAACGAGAGTAGTCATATTATATTAGTCTTTCATTTCTTCAAACTGGTCTCTGGTTTCATCAAACAGCAATTAACTTGGTCTAATAACATTACTCAACATTTTTCTGTGTTGACTAGTGTAATCATAGCTGGTTTTGGTTTTCCTAATTTTATTAATAATTTAATCATGATTAATTATAATTTATTTATTCTTTCGAATATCTGGTCGGACTATGGCGAGACCGCGTATGAAGGTCCATTTCTCCAGCCTCCCTCGCCCCATGTTCCGTGAATAATTCACTCACCTTCCTTTCAAATACCCACACACACATAAAAATTCTGCTTCCAGCTCGTGTGCGAGCTGGTGGCGTGATTTTTGGGTGTCTACGTGACCGGATGGACACTGGTCATATAGTGAAATATGCAAGCTTGCAAAATCACCAAAATAGCATTACAATAAAACATTTCGTCAGCCACCTAAGAAAGGTGGCGTGACAAACAAATAATGCTTATCTGGTAGAAGGAAATGGAAGCTTCTAGAAAATAGCCACCTAGCCTAAATTGTACACACTAAATTTATAATATGAACAAGTAGTTCAGTTATTATTGAGTTGTAGTTCATGCATGAACACTAAAACATTGTACTTAGTCAATTAGTCTTCTTGATGTATAAAGTAAAGTAATAGTTTATTCTTTCCTATTAAATTCTCAAAGTTAAAGTATTATATTCTTTCAAATTCTGTCAATAATACCTTGGCAAGGCTCCAGTGAGCCTAATTCCGTTTACGGGGATTTATCCTGAAACCACCGGAAAATCCTGTACACCCCAATTTTTGATTTTGACGTGAAACTTGGCACTATCTAGAAAATAAATTGAATTGGTAGGTATATATCTACTATACCCTATAATTTCGTTTTTTTCACTTCGAAATATATCCCGATGAATTTTGATAGAAGTACACATAATTAAAACTGTTCTTTAGTTATGAATATCGTAGGTTAAATTATACCTACCTCACTTATAGAAGTTTTTAACAGAATCATTTACTCCTATTGGGACTCATATTTCGCATTCTAAGCAACTGAGTGTCCACTCGTTGAGTTGATGCAAGAAAAACACTTCTTTTTATCTCCGAATCAATATGTTCTTTCTGAACTTCATGACTTTCAAGTATACGCTTAATATTAGTCCAACTATCAGAACCACATCTTGCAAGTTTGATGCTCCTAGTTGCGGGAGTGTCAAACAATAAACAACTCATGCAGAAAACTCGATTTAAAGCTGGTGAATAACTTAGCCATTTTCGACGAGTGAATGTTCCATCATTTTAACATCGTAGTAATTTTCTGAGAATCTTTGTCGGCTTACTCGTGAATCAGTTGGAAATTTTCCATGCGGCATATCTTGAGCTCTAGGTTGACATGCACCAAGAGTAAGAAATTTCTTCAGTACAGCTGAGTTGAAATTTCCAATATGATAATAATTGATAGGGTCATTTGGCATTAAATTTTTAATCAACTGAAAATGGAAAATTGAAAATTTTTTATTAATAATATATGTGAAAGTGATGACAAAGACAGGCAGATTTGAAAAAAATACTTTCAGTTTTTCAACTGGTAACTTTTTCAACTTTCAGTTACTTTGATAGAATCATCTTCACCAGAAACTGTAATTGTATCTGTTCCATCGATAACTGGAACTGGAACTTTTCCATCGTCATTTGAGTCACTTTCATTCACACCACATTTTTTCTCACAATTAATAGCCAAATATATTTGAAGTCTGAAGAAATAAAACAATCGGATTTGGAATAGGCAATAGCTTTACCAGCCACTAATATGTCGTGAAAAACCATGTAATGTACACTCAATGTACACATCACATTTTGTACATTGCATAATGTACAATGCACAAAATGTGATGTGTACATGGTTTGTCCAAACAAATGTAGGAGTATTTTTTAGCAAAACCATGAAAAAAAAATTTTTAGAGGCCATTGATTGGGGTATAGACATATGGTATAAAGTTTTTTGACCAATAAATAATATTGTCAGGTCAGCAAAAATATTCAGACTATCATTGTTCAAAGAAAGTATTCATATGTAATTGTAATTTCTTTAATACATTTTCATCCTTCCTCAATATTATATGGGCCTACCTACAGATTGTTTTCTTTCTTTTTTCTGGCAGTTGTAAGTATTTCAATCCTTTTATTAGCAAGGTGTAATTAATTTAAAAAGACAAAAAGTTATTGCTTAAAATCTACACAAATGGATCGCACAGGGGGGGCCCCCAAATTTCAGATACTACGCAATGTGCGTACTCACTTATGGAGAATCCGGCCCTGCTCATATGTACTTATCATATTACAAGATCAGAAAGTTGAACATCCTCCAGATTAGGGTTTATCTTTTTCAAAATGAGAAATTTCACAAAAATGTATTTTTAATTTTTCTCATAGTCTAGTTAGTTGGCTTGCTGAAGTATGATAAGCCTATTATCATTAAAAATTTACCTTCGTGATTTGTTTTTGAGGAGCGTCTTTTGTGAAGAGTTTACATTTTGCGGAAATATTACGTTTAAAACTTTTTCAACTAAATTATTCTTTCGATGTGAAAAGCTTGGCTCGAATGAACATCTTAGTCAAAAGTTAACTTTAATAAAGGCTGGAAGGAAAGGACGTTTAAATGAGGTTTAAAATGAAGGGAAGAAAAATGAAATCATTTTATTACATTAATATGAGCCCCCAAGAAGTTTTTAAGTCGGAATTGTTTTTGTAAATTGTTTGCTCATTTCGTCCAGCCTTATTATCTGATTTTCATGACAACAATATTACAGGGACTGCGTTTTGGAAAAGTTAAATACAACAGTCGATGAGGGACTATTTTGGCCACCAGATCGCAGCACTATCTTAAAATTCGTTTTTTTACACGAAATGCATTTTGGAATCCAGCTCTTCATACGTTGATGTACTACTAATTAATCAAATGAAAACTTTCACTTTTCTGCTAAAGTTTAATCAGCCCATTGAAGAACATTCAAGTCTTGAGATTGAATTTGATGGGTCCACCGCCCAAGTTTGAATAAATTAGTCTATTATTTACTGATGCAAAATAGACACCCAGTGCAGATCTCAACGAAACAACAATTTCTGTGTTCTAAAACTCGCTGTAGTTTCAAATCTACAGTGACTATTTTTTCGAAGTTTGAAGTGCTGCGTTAAGAATATGTTGGATGAAGAATAATATGTTCACTCTGGATTTCAGAATGAACTTTGTGATGTCTTGAAATTTCATTTTTTCGTCTTCATGGGGCAAAGGTGCGTGCAACTGTATGTGGAGCCTGTCTGTGTCTTTCCTCATGCATCAAAAAGTTTCAGCATGGCTGATCCATAGCGTATATGTATATATATTTGTGTTCTGTAAATTACTCAGTTTTATAGTTTATTTGTTTTCGACTTTCGAGATCGGTTTACTAAATTCATGTGACAACATTTTCACAATAATTGTCTACTTTTTCTGTAACATAAAACTTCCTACGTTGGTGAAATTTTTATTAGAATATATTATGCACATTTTAAATTTTTACATATATCGTCGAGAGGATGTATGAAAAGTTACACGTCCTTTTTTCATTGTTTTTTTTTTTTTTTTTGCAGAGTAGATACCTAATAAGTTGACGGGAAAAAGTTATATTGCAACGTGTTTTTCGGTTGGCATCCGTAGGGAATTGACGATATGAGAAAGAATAATGCATTCGAATAACAGAATTTAATTTGGTCGACCGTGTATTTTGTTATAATTTAAGGAGAAAAAAAAAGTGAAAATGAAAATCTTTTGTCATGGAAATACTTTGACCTTTTTGCAATTTTCCAGAATACCTACGAGTAGGATTGTGAATTTCTTTTCACTCGTATTTTTTCAAGTCAAACTTAATATTTCGAGGAAAATGCTCCGATGAAACTGTCGGTTTCTGTATATATTCTACGCTTCCCTTCGGGGATATAGAATTTTCAGTTCGAAAAACGATTTTTATCATGGAATAAAACCAATATCATAGAGGTGTTTGTTGACTTTTTTTTTTTTTCGTTTCATTTTTTATTAAATTCGAACAGAATAAAACAAGATATTTAGGCGGGAAAACGAATTGATTATAAATTCCAAAAATTGAAGGTTTTTCTTCCTTTTAGCCCACCTTTTTCCGGTCGAAATTCGCCGGAGAAGCTCCATGTTTTACAAAAAATTCCTGCACTAAAACATCGACCTTCGTCTCTTGATGTTTAATTTCCCAAACTATTTGGAAAATGTTTTAATTATCGTGGCTCGTGGCCAACGAGCACGGTCGACGTGTTCGTCAAGATTAATTAATTACGGCCGAAAATGTTGATGAATTTCACTATCGAAGCTGCGAATATTGATTTTAGTTGACATGAATTTGCTGTTTTATATATTTTGACCAGCCTCATAACCTTATTTCATCCATATTGGTATTTTTTGAGTAGAAATTATATATAATATAAGCTAATATGAAAAACTTGTTAATAATTTTCGAATAATTGAGGAGCTCATAATACATAAAATAGCGAATCAATCGCCATAATTAATTTTTTTCAAATTTCCGAAAACAGTTGAATTTTCAATGTAAACACAGAAATTTCAATGACTTAATGCGTTTTGGAAAATGAGAATTGTAAGTTTCTTTTCCTCTTACCCCCATACAAATATTAAAAAAAAAACATGGAAATTGTATGTGACTTCAGTGAATTATGTAGTCTGCATAGTAAACTATACCCACAATGGCATCATTAACTCATTGTTGATGTTGGTGATAATTGACGTATTGCGTTTTGGAAAAGTAGGTATTCTTCATAACTAGGCCCGAGCGATTATTTTTCTGACGCTTTCTTATTACTTTTCATTTTGATCAACTTCGATATAGATTCTCTTCCCGAGTTTCTAATCTAATGTACAAGATCAGTAGACAGGGGTGTAGCTATAGAGTGTTTCAGTAGAAGAGGCAAATAACATTCTTAAGGGGAGTAGCCTTTTCAATGAAGTACCTTTTTTTTTCTGCTCGAAACGAGGAAAATTTCTTTCATTCGGATTTTTTTTTTTTTCATTCATTTGATCCCTAAGACAGACTTTAGTCCTTTAGCCCCATATTGAATGCGCCGATGGGAGAGGGGGGAGTAAATTTTGTTGGTACGTGTTTTACTAATTTTGCTAAGTGGGTAAACAATCATGTCAGGGGGCTCAGCTCCCCCTGTCCCCCGGGCTACAAACTTGTTTGGAGAACGCTTTTCTATAATTGGATGTGTATTGTGTATCTATTCAACTGAACGTTTTCTGTATGCTAAAAAAATCACGTTCGGGTCTGGCTCAAATCCTATCGCCAAGGTAGGTAGCTATAGGTACATTAGTTTGAAATGGGGGCTGTAAAATTAGCGTCGCGTCGGTAGTAGTTTAATTTCTGCTGCTAAAATACACTATTTTCAATGTTGACTACCGCTTAAGACCGTCTTCAAGATCATAATCTTCGTTAATTTATCGTCGTGTAAAACTTTTTAATTACTCAGGTTGTTTGCTAACTCGTTGAGAAAATGGTGGGCTCATTAGATATAAGTAATTTATCGGTCGAGTGCGCGGCTATACAATAAATAAGTGCCGGTGTAATGGAAGTTCGTAGCAGCTCTGAAAGGTTCATAGCACAATCCGACGTTTTACTACACTTTGAAATGCTTTAATTAGGCTCATCCTCTGGACAGACTAGAAAAGGTGTTATACGCATGTACAGCTTATAATCTGTCTGCGAACTACTAATCCTAATCGTAGCTGTCCGACTTGAATAGCTATTTACGTATTTCTTTGGAAAGGAAGACACTTATTGTGAAGTACCAAGTGACGCAAGGGGAGTCGACTAAGACTGGAAAATTAGATTTATTCATTTATTCGGCCGATTTTGTTTAGATAAGGATAAGTATAAATCAGTAATGGAACCAGTTTTTTTTTTTAGGAGGGGCCAGGAGAGATTGAACACAATTCTAGACTATATAAGATTGTTTTTAAAGTCAATCGCCCATCATCGAAAAACTGAACGGCATTCGCGTCGGTTCCTAGCAATTCCAATTTGTGATGCGATCTGAGAAACCATACACAAACCCGGGAAACTTGAAAACGCGTTACAGCACTATGAAGTGGGGGTCAAGAATGTCAGTTTTCAGTTTTAACAGAAACGGAAGGAGGGGTTGTCCAGCAACATTTTTGTGAATGTGGTAGACCCGCTCGTGTGTTCTACGCTGAATACAGTCAAATTGTTTGTACAACATCGCAAAATAAGAAACTATGCACAAACCTGGTGCTGGGCAACATAATTACAAAAAATCAAAAATATTCTTCGTCAAAGAATTGTCTTTGTCTTCGTGCAGTTTTTTCAGTTCCCTCCGTCTCCCCCACACTGCTCATTCACCAAAAAAAAGTTTATCATCACTTTGTTGGAATTTAACCACTTTTTTCAAAGAAACTTTGAAGTCAATCTTCTCAAAATGAGCTTTTTCAGCTTTCAAACGTGAAGACGCTGGGTATAACTCGGCGTCTATAATTGATCTTTTGGATGATTTTTTTTTAAATGCTCGTATTTGTCTCCTCTATTGAATAAAATCAAAAACTTGAAATGAAGAATCCCGGGTTTGTGTATGGTATCTCAGATCGCATCACATTTACTGAATGTAGTTTATTTATTCTTTTTTAATCAACTCTGAAGTGTAGTATAGGGAGGTAACGATGGAAACTGGCATTAGTTCAAAATAAAATTGGTATTGAATTTTGTCATAAAACATTTTTCTCATAATTTGTCTTTTATTTCCATTTCGAAAGTCGATGTGTAATTTTATATGACGAACGTTTTATTGTAATCTTGGAAAAAAGGAATGGATGGAGGATTGGAGAGTTGAGTGCATGTTTTCCGTTATGATCGATTACATAATTGTTTCGACTACATATTTCTGTTATAAAAATGGAGTTCTTCCCATGAATTTAATATTGTTGAAAGCATTTTTTTCCTTGCCTGGAATGTAATTACATCGTCGATTGTCATTCTATAAAATGTAGATTTTGAAGTTGAAGCTCATTATATTATATCAGGTTACTATTGCCTATTTTAGGGGTGGTACTATAATGTACGCGCGCTTTTTTGAAGGATATCAGTTTTTTTTTTTTTTCACCAACTCACTTGTCAGTGAACTGAGGAGTAAAACATAACTTATTGCACAACACACAGCATACAATGGCGGAATTGGCTTTTTTTAGGAGGTGGCTAAAATGAAAAAAATCCGAAAAAAGTGTCGCTTTCCATAAAATTGATACCGAATTTGGATTTTTTTCCCTTTTTTTTTCGATAATTTTCTTGATGAAGTGGTTTTTAGTTCATTTTAGAAAATAACCCTTTTTTTCGGAATGGGGCTACAATTTTTTCCCGAGGGGGAGAGGCTGTCACCTACCCTTAGTTCTGCTACTAATAACCCATCAAATGGAGGACAAGGAAACATGTTAGTTGACCTCTTTCTTATATTCAAACCGGATTACTTGGTAAAATTTTGAGCCCAAGAAAATTATATTGTGTGGCTTTTACTGGGTGCCGACCATTTCATCAACAGTTTCTTCACCGACCGACGTTTCACCGAAATATTTCACCAAACAGACGTTTCACCAACGTGACTGGTTCACCGAGGGGGTAATTCACCGGTAGCCATTTTCACCGAGTGGTCATTCCACCTAACTACCAAATTTTCAATAGAAAATTTTTTATTTTATTTATTTATGTAAACTCAATTTGTAGCTTAATTTGTAAGCTCAATTTAAAAGCTCTATTTGTAAGCTCTGTTTGTAAGCTCAAGTTTTAAGCTCAAATTTTAAGCTCAATTTTGGAGCAAAAAAAAAGCTTTGTCAGGACAGTGAGGACACGGCCAAAATCGACTACATTTGAGTAAATTGGTGCTAAACTTGATGAAAAAAATATGATGTGAGATAAAAACGGATTCGATGAAAAAGATGAAAGAACCTGCCGGTGAAATGATATGCGGTGAAACAACCAGTCTCGGTGAACAGCTTATCGGTGAATAGCCCTGGCGGTGAAATGTATGCGGTGAACTGTCCATCGATGAAAAAACAGTCGACAAAACGTCCTAGACCCGCTTTTACTACTGGCCTAAAAGTTGAGAAAATTACGACGAGATTATGACCAGAAAATTTGGGTGTTTGTGGAGGCGAAAATTCTGGTTTTGTTCCCGTATAATGCTATATATGGCAGTACTGTAAATGAGTGTTATGTAGATTGCATATACGCTCTATACGGTGGAGAAGGTAAGTAGAATGAAACTGTTCTCCATCAGTACTTTAACTATGGAAATCTGTGTGTTGCGTACGTATTAAATACATGTAGGTAGGTACGTTTGAAATACAATAGCCTCCATGAAACTCGTTCTAGTGGATTTTTCCATCATACCCCACCCAGTCCAATTTTCACCTCATAGAAAAACCTAAACGGAAAAGTGAAAACGTCGTACCCGACGTCATATAACGATGTTGCGAGATAATTTTTGTTATTTAACGCCTTTTAGCCTCACACCATTTTGTTTGCGTCCTATACATATATAGGTACGTGGAACACTCATTTATCGTTGTTGAAAGTTAGAAAATAGCATATAGTTTCGGGAATGAAATTGGTGAACATTTTCTTTATCTGGCCGCAGCGTACGTGTGGGTTTAAAAAGCTTTTCCACTTGGTCCATTCGTTTGTCGATGGAATGCATTTCAAAACGGGGACGTTTTATTTCCATTTTTTTGGCTTTCATTTTGTAGCGCAGTTATGGTGCGAAACAATAAAGTATAGGACATAAAATTGACATTAGGTTTCAGAGTAGGGGAGACCGGTACACAAAAAGGATTAATTTCCTTTGAAACACGTAGGTATTGTGAACTCGCAAAATGTTTTTCAGGTCTGAACAGCAGTCATATTTGTATGAATAAGAAGTTACATTCTCTTTTGAAGGAAACTTCTTTTATTTTCATTAAAATTCAATCATATCATATTCTGTCAATGATGCAAGACTTGTTGGTTTTTATCCAGCACTCGGCAAGTATTATTTTCCAACCCCTCACACATAGGAGATGTATTTTTCATGAACTAATTTTTTTTTTTTTTTTTTTTTTTTTTGAGAGGGGGAACCCATCTACGATCAATTTTCCAGTTGGTCTGACGTAGGTAATCTCGAATTTGTTTTGAAAAAATCGCACCCAAAACATGACACTCGCCTTTTGGGTGGCTATTCACGAACTTTCACTAAAAATGGCTCGCGGTATTTTCAGAATTAATATCCGGTACCCTTTACAGAATGAGCGCAAACTTACAGGTGAGCCTATTGTTGGTCTTTTCGTTGCTTTCAAGTTAAATAACCCTCAAATTTTCATATTCGTCGGATACCTTCCCATTAATATTTTTAATTTATTGCAAACGCGAACGTGATATGGAAAAATGAATATTTATGAAAATGTTTGTCGACAGAGAAGTTTTAATATACCTTAATCTCGTAGAAAATACATTCGTCGCAGACGTTTACTCAGTTTTGTGGTAAATTTTGAATTTATTACGTTTGAAAAGTTGGACGCTGGAACCGTTACAGTTTTCGCACAGTTACGAGTATAAGCCTTGTTTGAAATCCGTGAAATTTTCATTCATAAGTAGCCCAAAAACTGTGCTGGTTGTGTAGGATTTGACATTTTGTTGAAAATGTAATGCCCAATATTAATGTGAAATAAAAATTGAAATTTTGATACACTTGTCCCAATTAACTCTAATAAAGTACGAATAACATATTTAACCAAATTGTGAAACACAGACTCCAACAACGAACCACTGATGACTGAAAGTTCAGATGTTTTCATTTTTCACTCACTCACACACACACACGATCTAAGGACAGTATAAAATACGCTCCAATACTTGGTGAATTTGTGAAATGCTTAGAAACTCGGGGAAAATATTCTGGGTGAGTTCGTCTCCACCTGTACCCACTATGAAGAGACGTTGATATAATAAAATTTTTAATTACTGGGGATGACTGTCACCTGCCAATAACAATAATAAGATCAGATCAAATTTTTATTACCAAAACAATGTTTACAACAAATGCAATATACCCCTAGGCCCCAGATGCCCCTGTCTGGGTGAGTGGGGGGGGGGTATTATTATTAGTTTATAAAGTATCTCAAATTCTGTGACACGTTAACCAGATGCAAACAACATAAATAGTAAAATAATAATTAGAAATAAATGACGTAGAAGTGAGAAGCTTTGACAAAAAGTACATGAACAAATAAACAATCTCTCAAGTCAATTTTCAACTGACTTGAGAAGATATTTTTGTAAAATATTCTGATTATCTTCCTCTATCAAAGACAGTCATTTGCTCAGAAATTATTTTTCAATTTGAAGTATGTACCCACCAAATTTATGGATCACATCGCATACATTTACGAGTTACAAATTAGAGAGTACCTATATAGCTGTGTTACATTAGTCCTTGAATTTTTTTGTCTCTACCAAGGACGACCTCTATCTAATATGCCATATGCTGTAACTTGTAATTTGTATAGTTTTATTGTGGAATGATAATGGATTGAAAACAGCGATGTTCCTTTCAAAGTAATGATAAATTTTAGTAGCACCATAATTCACGCCCGACTTAATGAGAAATTTCGATTCATGTGTCACATCTTGAGAAACCCATCGTACCTCGATGGTCTCCCTAAATTGAATACGCGTTTAATTTGTAGACTAATTTTTTGTAACTGCAAATTTCTGGAACTTCGTTCGCATGCAAATTATAGAAGCTGTAGGAAATTCTTCGACATAATTTTCCAGCTTTCATCCATATTCGTATTCTTCCATCGAAACAATGCATCCTTGTCTGTGATTAATTACATTAACTTGCCTTATAAGATATTAACTTTACATTGAATAGGCGATGAAGATTCTTCATTACATTATATAATCTATATTATTATGTACCGAATACACTGTTCATATAGTAATGTATTCTCTATTCTTTTTTCTGTGTACTCTTTTGTTCGCAGACGGAATCATGGCTGTGAAAGATGTAAATTTTCTTGTATGTACATACATAATCTCGACGCTTCTAAAATAATGCGAAACGTAAACGTCTATTGTCTTAATTTCGTGTATCGGCCAACCATAATTTTCATTCGAGGGTGAGTTTTCAAAGAGAAAAAATTTATACGCGGTGGTGGTGTTGCATGATAGCGCGCGCTTTTACAGTTTTTTTTCAGTTTTATAATAATAGTAAAACTTTCTGCTTAAGAAGCATTTTAAATTAAATTAGTTATTAGGACCTTCGACTTTTACATTAGGAAAATTGTCGGATCTTCCACATTTGTATTCAGCGATCTTTTGGACTAAAATATTTCCTGAAGAGGTCTAAAAATGAGCCCTTTAGAGCCCTTCGTTCAAGAAAATTGATTTTTTTGTGGATTATCGGTCTATTTGTTTTGGATTGGGGGAGGAGGGATCCGCCACTGGCTCTGTGTGTGGAAAATGATGTTTGTATTCAATCTTCGGATGATGGTATTTGTTGGTCATAAATTACCTACTTCATTGTTATCCTTCGTACATCTAATAAACCAAGAAAACATTTACCTACTTGATAAAGATGTCTTCTTGAATTAACTTCGGTTTCAGTCCGAAATAGGAAGCAGTTCACTATCCCAAGGGTTGGATTTTACACGCAATAGTACGAAGCGCGTTCCAAAAGTAGGTTCGCACCCCCCACCATTTAAAAGCTAACAGAGATAGAGACCTGCAATTGGTTTCATTGGAAAGAAGAGACTTCAAGCAACTTTTCCACACCATGTACCAAGCCATCAAGACTGCTATTATGGCGCAGTATAAGTTATTAAATGTAATCTTGATGAAATGCTCTGTCCAAATTTTAAAACAATTTTGTTCTTTTTCTCGAATAACATCATTAAAAGCAAATTTTTTCCTCACAATTCAGCTTCCAATAGCTAGAGTCGATGGTAATTAGATGAAGCAAGGTCAGTGAATAAAGAGAGGTGGTTAAAAGTGTCTCACATCAAATTTTTCCCAAGGCGCACATCTAGACCGGCAGAATAAAGGAGAAATTGCCATGCAAAAGTTTTTTTACACTACAAAAATTGCAGTACAGCTAATGTTGAATAAAAATCACGCAACTGTGTGCTGGTGTACTGCAGTAAGCATGTAGCATTTACCTACAGTCAACACCAAGTGCACACACACATACACGCACACATACACCTCTATTTTGTGGTCGTAGGGCTTGGGCTATCGGTTTGGTTTTTTGTGGTATTATTCTCCCGTCCTCCTTCACGCTGTTTCTTTGAATTTTGAGCAGTGCTCCTGGCCAACACATTCTCATATCCGTACACATTCTGATGCATGTTGTCAACTCTGTAGCTGTTCACTTTGGACCTTTTAAATTGGGAAAATAAGAGAAACCCTGCATCCTATATTTGGACAGCTCTTTTATTCTACTGCTCATTTTCAAATTATTATCACTCAAGATTGAAACATGATAGGACCATGAAATTTTTATGGTAATGTGTCATGAGGGTGCTGATACTCCAGTTGAAATTTTGTTGCATCAGTGTTACCAGGGCCGGAGATATGAAACATGCGAACAGACTTTTGGAACGCGCCTCGTATATTGTCCTATTTTTCTCACGTTATATTGAATAGATAGTATGTTTGGTTGGAAATATTTTTTATAAGTAGTTGATCTCTTATTTTCAAATGTTGATATAAGAACTTTGAGTCCATCTTACGTATGTCTAACGCAGGGGTAGAATGACAACGAGCCATAAGACATGTCCATATTAAAGAAAAATTCTGGCGCTACGCGTAAATATTCAATCGAAATTTTAAGCCATATTTAGTTCTAACATTCTTAGCATCATGATGATATTTTTGTTTTAAAATATAAATTACATACATCTTATTCATATAGGTACTATACCCATACCTACATGTAATATTCATATCGTGAAAAAACCAGCAATAAAGATTCACAATGAAATTCCCTCTCAAGCTTGAACAAGCATTTTCTGTTTTTCCCTGTTATTTCTCTTCATTTTTTTTATTTTTATTTTTATCATACACGCTGCTTCACATTTTGGTTACGGGGTGTGTTAATTTCAGGCTCCCAATTCGCCTATACATATATAAACCTCTCTGCCACATGCTCTTCTCGACTGTGTAGTGTACAATTTTTACATGGTGACGTTCTAATATTCTGCGTTTAATTGTTATTTCGCTATCTTTGCAATTCAACGTTGAAAACAACGGAAAAGAACGTGGACTGTGGGGAAAAGAGGTGCCTTTTATGGCGTCAAATTGTCATTATGTAATTTCTGTCGTTGTTTCCTCGTAGAGCTTTTATTCGTTGAGAAGCTGCTCGACTAATTTTCGCCAGTCTGATCTGAAAATTTGTTTTCTACAGCTTTCTGTATTCCTTAAGATAGGTAGATAGGTACGTATCGAAATTATTACGAGTAATTCGGTTATAATTTTATTATTTTTTTTTTTTGAATTGCGTTTTTATTGAGATACTGCAGCTGTCGCGCTAAATTAGCGTTCATTAAAACTTTTTAGCGTTTTCTATCGCTTTAAATAATCCTCATTAATACAGAGATGATATATATTTCTTGCATCTGAAGAAACTCGTTCTCAGGGTTTTGATGTAGCCGTAGTAAATACACAAGAATAATATTATCTCAACTCGAGAGAGACATGCAAAGTCAAAGGCATATTTGCCGTCAGTATATCATAGGATCATTCTTTTTTGACTTGATAGAGGTAGTAAATCTGTGCACCTACCGTTGGATTTCAAATGTTATTCTGGCAATTTAATTTATTGGAAGATTGCCCTTCCTGGCCATATACAGGGTGCGGCAAAATGACCGGCCACATTTGTTTTTCCAATTATATGCGTAAGACAAAAGATAGAGACATGCGGTTGGTTTTAAATTAAAATTCATCCTTTAAGGTTACATATGAAATGAAATTTCACTCGCATGTTGATCATCATTTGGCCTAGCACAATTGCGAAGGCGTAAAACTCAATTTTTTAAGACTTTTGCTACGCAATAATCATATTTTTTCCACTAATTTCTTACATATTCAGCCGGTAGGGAATTTACCTCCTCGCGCTAACCATGAAGAATGCCACACGTGTAGAATTCCCCTCCCCGGTCAATTTTATCCATCACTGGCAGCATTTAGCGGAAGAACTTGCAAAATAATGTAACCATTGCTTAGCAAAGTTGAAAAATTGGATTTTACGCCTTCAGAAATGTGTTAGGCAAGATGGTCAACATGAGAAAGTGAAATTGTATTCAGTAGTGCACCAAAGTAGGGATATGGAGCTGAAACCTTCCTTTTAGGCCTTGAATTTCATGAAAATAAGACTGAATAGAAAATTTTCCCTTTTTTGGGATTTTTTTGGGAATAAATTTATGCCTTAGCTCCTCCCTTGAAAAATTTCTAGGTGCGTCACTGATTGTATTTCATACGTAACCTTAAGGAATGAAGTTTCATTTAGAAGCAACCGCATGTCCTTATCTTTTTTCTTATGCGTATAATTCAAAAAACAAATGTAGCCGGTCATTGTCTTTTATAAATGATATTTTAAGAATTTAATGAATTTCATTAGATAAGTGAAATGAAAATTAATTTATTTGGAATTTCAAGAGTGACTTGGAGACATCTGAAAAATTGAAATTTATTATAATTACTTATTCATATTAAAAGAATTTGTTGATGTATACGCCGTACAAACCTACCTAACGTGCAGAGTTAAGACTAGGCAGGGGCGGAAACTTATAGTTTTCTGGTGTGTTGCTCCAAATTTTTTTCCTCCCAAATATTCAATGTTATATCCCCCCTCCCCCCCAAAAAATATTTTTTTCTTATTCCATCTTAATTCTCAAACCTCAAATAAGTGATAATAATTACAAAATTTACAGTTTACAATCATTTTATTTGTAATTTTGAAGTGGAATTTTTCAATTTTCCAGCTCTAGCAACACACTAAATTTTTGGTATATTGCCCCAAATTTTGGTGAGTTGCTCGAGCAGCCGAGCAATACATAAGTTGCCGCCCCTGAGACTAGGTATATGATCGCTAAGATGGGAGAGAATAGCCATAAGTGAAAATAGTTGCTCGTAATTATAGTGATAAAATCTGCAGAAATTTTTCTCATTACATCCTGTAAATTGCTTAAAACCAAACTTTCGCGACTATTCGACCAAATTTCGTCGCTATTTACTCCTAAATTGTAACTTGAAAGAACTTGTAGCTGTATCCTCGTTCGCCATTCTTCTTTTCTCATCGGGTTCAAGTTGTTTGTCGATCTTATTTACATGTAAATTTGCCGGAAAGCCGTGATTTTTTTTTTCTTACTTTTCTCTCACTTCCACCGCCTTCATTTGTGGAGGCGATTGACGTCGAACCTGTTGATTTATTTGCAACCCTGCCATCGTATAAATTCTCGGTTATCAACGCAAAAGTGAGAAAAACTTTCGTGAAATTTTCTTTCGTAAAGAAACGGAGACGACGGCAATGGCGGTAAAGACGGAAGAGTGAAAACAGGCAGGCGATAGTGAATAAGAAAAACAGGCGCGCAAATTCGATTAAGATTTGAACGGTTTCCTCGTTGAAAAGGAAAAAAAGAAGAAAAAAAATGCGCCCGGTAATTTATTTATCGGGTCGACGAAAGTGTCAAATAGGTTGTACTATTTTTATTTTTTTTCTTTCTTTTTCTTCTCCTCCAGCCTTGCACCCTCGAGGCTCACTTGCTGTAAACCTCTATATCGACGACAGCCCTAAGTTTTCCTCTATCAAATTAAGAAGAGCATACCAAACGATTTTTCTGACCGCGCGTATATTTTCTTAGAATTTTCCTTTCAACTCGCCTTCACTGTCCTGTCCCAGACGACCTCCATCCGCCGTCTTCTGACTGACACGGTTGCCTCCTCGAGGGGGGCCGTGAACTCGAAACTGAGAAATCCGCCGTGTCCCACTGCTTTTTACGATTAAAATGTCAATCCATTAAACGGCGTTTGATTTCTTTTTCTCTGGTTTTCTCGGATGGATGAAAAAGAAATAAAAAAAAGAAGCAAAAAGACGAACACACGAAGGATGGAGAAAAGCGCAGGACATCAACATTGGAATCAACGCCGTCTTCAATTTTTTTCTCTATAAATACGCCAAGGGGTCTATTTTTTGGCCGAGTGCTTTGGAAAATAGCTTCGAAAGCGATGTTTCTCGAAGGGAAGGATATATTCGCATAATGCTAACCCTGAAAAAAATTTCGGTGATAATTTTTACCCTTCCGGATGAGAAAACGAAAAATTTAAGATTTTGTAGTGGAGATTCTAAAATTAGTAAAATATATTGGACTATTTATGATGGTAGAAAGTGCTGCAAATGGTAAGAATATGTGATGCGATCTGAGAAACCATACACAAACCTGGGAAACTTAAAAACTCGTTACAGCGATATGAAGTGGGTGGGGTCAAAAATATCAGTTTTCAGTTTTAACAGAAACGAAAGGAGGGCTTGTCCAGCAACATTTTTGTGAATGTGGTAGACCCGCACCTGTGTTCTATGCTGAATACATTCGAATTTTTTGCACAGCATCGCAAAATAAGAAACCATGCACGAACCCGGTGCTGGGCAACATAATTACAAAAAATCACAAATATTCTTCGTGCAGTTTTTTCAGTTCTCTCTCCCTCCCACACACTGCTCGGTTCACAAAAAAAAAGTTTATCATTGCTTTGTTGGAATTTAACTAGTTTTTTTAAAGAAATTTTGAAATAGATTTTCTCAAAATGAGCTTTTTCGGCTTTCAAATGTAAAGATGCTATAACTCGACGTCTAATTGATCTTTTGGGATGATTTTTTTTTTTAATACCTACTCGTATTTGTTTCCTCTATCAAATAAAATAAAAAACTCAAAATCAAGAATCCTGGGTTTGTGTTTGGTATCTCAGATTGCATCAAATATGTACTATAAATCTTATATTGTCCTTGTTTTTTCATTTAAAATTAGTGAAAACTAAAACTATTATTCATTATTCTTTCAGTGTAAGATGTGTAAGATGTATAAACGTTGGTGGTACGGTTCCACGTACGGTCTACACATTGAAAATACATCGTTTACTTTTATATCTCAACTATAGGTTTTGTGAGACTTCTCTGTATGGATTTATAGTCAAAACGGAGGAAGTGGCCAAAGAGTTCTTTTGAATGGCTGGTAACCTTATATAATTTGCAGTTGGAGTAGAGTTTGCAGGATATCGAAGTTAGTTTCGAAATAAATTCTTCTTGGGAGTGAATTTTGTAAACCCTAATTTTTTCTACAAAATCTTGTTCTGCCAGTTGTAAGTAGCCCATAAACAAAGTGTGAAGATATCGATAGTTTGTAAAGAAGAAGATTTATTCTGTACTCTTATGCATGAAAATCATTTTTTTAAATCTCAAAGTGGTTTATCAAGTATTGTAGTTGCATTCTCATCTAACGAGTTCGCCCCTGAACTGTGCCCCTGGTTTGTACCTTCATTGCCGGAACTTTGACTAGCACTCAACAAATTACCATGGGGACGATAATTATTTTTGTAGCATCAAGTCAGAAGTTTCTTGATGGTCGTGCCCCTCAAAATTTACTACTGATAATTGATCGAAAGCATTGATATGTTGGTATGTACTACTACGAGTAAAATATGCATTACGGACGTATTTTGCTTTTGCTTTTGCCTTTTCATGTAACACTACCTCATAATTTTAATCAACATGCTTATCACAATTTTATTATTATTGAGACGTTATTTTCTTTCTGTTTAGATGTTGGGGAACATTCAGACGAATTCTGTGCTCATTTTTTAGTTTTTAAGTCTGCCATATTTCGTATCAGCGTACACCCATGCCAGTTCTTTTCTTGTTCGATAGAAGATGACATCGAATAATGCTCTATGACATCTGACAGACGGCTTTGATTGCAGTCTGCAATCATCCTACGAAAAAAATTGAAAAATGGTTTATTTTCAGTCACTATATTATTGTGTGCCATTTTAATTGAAGTTTCATATTCACCAGAAATCCGATTTAATATTTTAAATATTAATTAATTCACAATAAGCTGTATTTGATTTTATCAAATTTGATTTAAAAAAAAAAAGAAGTCATGCTGGGTCTTCCATCTTTCTGAAACCTACACAAGTACCTTCCTAAAACTACATTGTGTGTAATTTCGACTAGTACCATATCTCCCATCTTTTCTGCCTTATCAGCGCCTTGTGATATTTGACCTTTCCTACTTAACTTATTTTTATAAATTTAGTTTTCAATTTTATCTTTCACCCTTACCTTTGAAACTACCAAGTCCAGTAATTATTGTAGTTATATTATGATTGTGATATTGGTTGGAAAGCAGCACAGAGCCTCTGTTGCTTTTTAATCACTATTTCAATTAGTCTCATGTCTCGTTAGTTATAATTAAATGTTTCTATTTTTTAAATGTGTCTATTAATCTTATTTGAACCTGTAGATAAATTTGTTGTTCTGTTTGAACGTAAACTGTATTTTAGAAAAATAAATTTTCTAGCTGTTTGTCTGTTACATTCGGTAGTGTATTTCTTCCGCCAGATTCAGATTCAGCGTGAAAAATTGAATGAATTTTACATGTCTTGGGTCAATTTGCTAATTTTTATCCGGAGATTATTTTGAAATATACAATGTCCTGGTGAACGCTTGCATTTTTTTAGCCAAATTTTTTTCATCATTCGGTAGTTTGGAGAGAGATAATTCGATAGTTTGCTAAATATTTCAATTAAATAAAAATTTCTCCTAATATAATATAATCTGTTGAAAAACTTTGCATTTACTGATTTTTTGCTCGAGGAATAAATTTTGAAAGTTGGGCACCGGTATGAGGGTTTTCGAGGTCGCTGAACTCGAATCCGGAAGCCTTTTTTGGCGGCGGCTCTCGACAAGCGAGATACAGCCCAAAAAAAATTTGTGAAATGCTCCAAAATTGGTGAAATCGTGACATGGAGCCAAAAAATCTGCAGATTCGGATTCTGCGTGAAAAATTAAATACGATGTACATGTTAGCTGGAAAATTTTAAAAATTGTCACGCAAAAATACTTTATTCGGTAGCCTTATAGTGTAATCTCAAAACTGTATTGACATTAATTAAATATTACATGGAAGTAGAAGTAGCATAATACATACTAATGCATGTTACAGAATGAGATTGTCCAGTTGGAAAAAATGTGTCGACCTTCAAAAAAGTACCGAGAAATCCATTTTTTGAACATCTTCCCAGTTCAAGTCTGAGCTTTCACGTCGTTGGCTCTAGAAATACCAAATCCGAGTCTCTCATTTGGATTGTATCGCAATAGCTGAAAGTATAAAATGTGTCAATGTTGACTTCTCAGTCGAAGAAATCATGAGAGCAACTGTAGATATAGGTACCAATCTTATGACAAGCCCGTACCGATAGAAGACAAAGGAGAAACCATTGTCCGGTACTTCCGGATACCCAGATAATAAAACTCTAATGATAATTTCTTACCTCAACCAGCAAAGGTCTGATTTCAACGCAAATCCTTTCAGGAACATACAATACAGTGTGACTGTTGATGCCTGCCAGATGATTGCTATGCAAAGTCTGTAGAAAAATAGGAAAATAGTGATTCAACTATTGAAAATAATAATAGGTTCTAGTCGTTATAGTCCTTTTTGTGTGAGACTGCCCCAAAAGTTTATTATACTATACTCTGTTCCAAAAAACAAACAGAATATTCAATTTTATTATTACTATTTTGAAGGACTGAGAATTGAAAGTCTTATTTGCCAAAAACTTGCTCACAAGAAAAGCATAAAAAACTTATTTAACCTAGTTACCCTGATAAGATTCTAGTTGAAAAGCCCATTTTATGACCATTGTTGTAAAAATTAGAGGGAAAAATGGCAAATGCGACTTTTGACACCAAAATCAATTTTTTCCTGTAAAATCTGAACAAAATGTCGAAGATGATGAAAAAATGATTTAATTGATTGTGATTCATTACTACTTGGAAAAATTGTTCAAGGTATTCAAGGTACCAATAAATTTCGAGATTTACAATATTTTGTATGTTCAAGAACTCTGTAAAAATTTGAAGATCTGCCTCCCAGCTCCCATCCTAGGTATAAATATGTATATGTATCAGAGCTTGAGCCAAAATGCATTTCTTTAAATAATTTGTTAAAAGTTTATACTCGAGTATGGATTTGATTTCTGGAGCTCCGGGTCCTTGGTTAATGGTGCACATACTCGTACTTGCAACATGGTCAGTTCATACAGAATGGCGCCCAAACTCCACCAGTTGAAAGCAAATGATACGTTGCAGTTGGTACCATCTACTTTGGGTGCTACATATAACTTTTCCTTAGCTTGAATATTCAAGGGTGGATCTATGTTTGGATATCGATAAAAGTAAGTCAATTTTATCAAACCGTTGTCTGCCAGTAATACATTGTTCGGATTCAAATCTCTGTGAGTGCGACAAAATATGAGGAAACAAAAAAATAAAATGACAAAGTCACTGATCATCGCGGGTAAAGTATTTAGAACTGGGCTTGGGCTTGATACGGTTTAGTTTACCTGCAAATCACGCCATTTGCATGCAGCCCTTCTAAAGCTATTAAAATTTGCGCTGCCCATTTTCTCACCTTATCACCGCTAACGCCATTTCATTGGATGACTGCTGTTATGCTGTATTCTTCACTAATTGATGGAATTGATTTGGAACACGGCGTTAAAATGTCAGTAACATTATAATCCTGAACAAATTAAAAATAGGGTGGAAGTACCAGTTTGCGTCAGTTTAAGGACCAGTCCAACTTCTGAATAAGATTATACGCATGCGTAGTGATTTGATCTTATTAAATTTTTTATAAGTGAATTCCCTATACTTACTATATACTTTCATCTGAATATGAAAAAAATTACCTTTCATTCTCTTTTATTTATTCAATATTTAAATTTGAAATAAATTGTAAAAAATACCAATTCACCAGTTTGTATCATCCGTACTAGTTTGTATCATACAAAATCACCATTTTGCGTCATCCAATTAAAATACTCAACTAGTCCTTGAAAAAACACAAAAAATGGAAAAAATTCAATTCTAAAATTTAAAAATGAGTATTTTTTATAAAGGAGAGGTTCCGCTTCTAAGAATATTAAAAAAATTAGTTTATATAATCAACTATAATTTCTTCAAAAATTGAACTGGAAAAGGCCTTTTGCCCTTCCCTTTTCAGGTAATTTCTTTGGTTCCTCAGTGCATTTTTTTATCATGGCCCGAGAATAAAATATCTTGTCTTCTTTCTTTGGCCAACGCCAGACAGTTTCCCATTTATATTGAAATGACTCCATGCTACTCACTTCAAATTCATCCTCCTCTTCGTCATATGTAGTCACAATACCTGGATATTGGTCATTATTATACTGGACAACTACTCAAGTACCAATAGAGATCGATTTTTCTTCAGCAGTCTTATTCACACATTTTTCACTGTTTCTTTTTTCTCCGTTTCACTTTAGGTAAGGAAGGGTCTAACTCATCCTTTTTCTTTGTGTTTGTTCGTTTTACTTTGAGTGGAGGCGGGTCATCAACATCTTCTAATACAAATTGTATGGAATTCCGTAATTACGATGATTTTGTTGGTTATGGTTAATTGATTGAATTATTTTTAAATGAAATAAATAAATTGGTTTGTTTTCACCGTTCGAATATAATTTCATTATTTTCCCCTTGCTTTGGTCGTACTTGTAGTTTGTATCTTATTCAGAGTTTATTGCCTTAGGTTATTACTTATTTTGCTTATTCTTTCATTGTCCTATCGTATTTGAAACCTGATAGCGAAAATGTACTAAACCAATTTAGCTGGAATTCGTATACTGGTTAAATACAAGTCTTCAAAGTATATTAATTATATTTCAAGTCAGTCCATTCGTTAGTTTGGTAAAAATACTGAAGAAATACCATAATATAATTTTCAAGTTTTCCTTTTTCCCATTTTACCTTCGAGTTTTGATTGTAACGTAATTATTGTCATTCTGTGATGAGCAAAGAATGAATGAAGAGCAGCGAAGAGCATGCAATATGACATACAAAGAACGAACGAAGGGTAAACAATGTCACGTGACTATATACACGTGACCAAAGAACGGAGAAAAGGGCTCTGTTCTCGTTCCCGATGCTTGGACGTGAAGGGGGCACCGGAATCGGTGGAACACTTCAACACTTCGCGGCCTTCCCTTGTCAGTGTGGCTCAAGCTTCGGCTTCGGCCTTCGTGTTCAAGTGGCCTCGTCAATCCATACTCCACAGTCGTCTTGGCTCATCTATGTATGTATGTAAAATTTTATTGATAAAAATTTTGCGGTCTTGTAGTTCCAGTGTATTTCTTTCTTCACGGTAACTCATTCCTATTTTCATGTTGGAATCAATAATTGCAAATGATTTTCGGTTTACTTTTCAAGTTATTGGCGATTTTTGCGCTTGTTAAACGTTCTTTATCCACCCAAGATGTTGCGAGAAAGGTGTATAACCTCTCGAAAGTAAACTCTTTTGACTAATAACTCTATTTCATCAAGTTTTCTACCTCGCTTCCAACTAATTGAGATTGTTCTATTTTCAGCCTGACAACTGTATTGTGATACCGAAAGCACTGTTCCTAAATTCAGTAATTTCAGTGAGAGGTAATATTTTTTTCAATTTATCAGACTGATCTTTTTGTGGTATTAAATCTTGAATTGCTTTCACCATCGCAGTGTCCTGTAACGAATCTATCGGAAGTATAAGGGTACAGACAAAATTAGAGGAAAGCGATTGTTATGGAAGTGACATTGTCAGAGAGGTAATGTTTTATAATTACGTGTTTCATAATTTTACCTACATCGAAGAATTAAAATTGCACATAATCTTTCTAGTCGGCGTTGATGTGTCAGGCGGTAGAGTCAGCTTTAACTGAAACTTCTAAAAATTCCAATGAAACTCAGAATATTCTGTTCAACTGTGCCAAGGACCATTCAGTAAGTTTTCAGGGTAATTTAAATAAGTTGGAAAAAATTTTAAGGCTGCATTATCTCCAGATTGGAAAAATGATTACGGCTGACCATTCTAAGTCTAGCAAAAATTGTCACCAAGAAAGTGATGTGCTCGTTTACCGATATTAACCCAAGGAGGTAGAAAAGTAGTGAGCATTACACATAACGCAGTGATTTGCTGCTACGGGTTAATTTTCATTCATAAAAATGTGATAAGACAAATGTTCGTTTGGCTACGTTCTTATGACTCTGTTTCGTAAATCCATTGCAAGGCGAATACGCCTTCGGATTTTTCAATCTTAAGATTCTCGTCGTGAACAAAATTCCTACGGGAGCTTGAGATTGGAATTTCCGCATTGCTTATCACATATGATGCTTTTCAAAGTTTTCAATCAATGCCCCACTCCTCTTCTATTCTATCTCCACGATACAGCCCCGAAATATTTTTTATGCTGAAAGCAAAGCGGATGCGTCAAAAATATCGAAACGTGGCTGTACATGAAACGTTGTCGAAAAACATAAATTAACACACTTATCTCTACGAACTGCAATTGCTACAGTTGAAGGTCACGTTTATCTTTTTTAAATTGTTTGAAAATATTGAAAATGAATTTCAATACAGAGAGGAATAAAAAAATTAATTTTTTTTAAAACGACCTTGCGAAACATTATACCTGAATCTTGATTCAATTTTTCGATAATTTCATAAAAAATTTCTCGGAAGTGTTCGATTATTCAATAAGTTTCAATTTTCATCGATGATACAACTCTCTCCTTGATTGAAGTATAAAAAGTAAAAACACGTTCCTTCTCTAAATATAGTTTGGTCAAATGGGCGAGAAATGCATTTTGTTGTTTCAAAAAAATTCATAATGAATTTCGTAGTTGAATCTTACAAACTTATTATTTCTTTCATGTCAAAGAACTTCTTCTATTTATATTACTTAAACTCCATTCAACCGGGATCTGCCTATTTTCTTCTACACACCCTATGCTTCTCGCTCCGCTCCCCGCCCTCGCATTTTATAAATCCGAAAAGAGCAAGTATTGCGCCTCGCGGAAGGCGTTTCTTATTTTTAATTTTAACTGAGTAAAATGGTGAATTTTTTTTTATAGAGAAAAATATTATTCCGAACCAGTTCTGATGGATTTTTTGTTTTCGTTTTAAAAGTCGGTCATGTGAAAGAAGGAAGCGATGCGAAACTGTTCACCGATATGAAAGGTCCTCACGGATATCTGTCGGCTGAGAAGTGGCCCCTTCTGCATGTGAGTGTCGTTCGTTAAATTAATTTGTCGCTGATCTCGGGAAATTTGAGTAGTCTTTTCTCGCACCATGAAAGAACCTCCCGCAGAAACACTGTCCCGTCTATACATTTAAAACTTGCTTCTAGTTCTACGGATTTATGTGCATAGTTTATGGAATTTACGCTGTGGTTTGGTTCGTCGTTTCATTTATGCAATGGAGAGATTTACTGAGAATTCAATTTTGGATTGGCGCTGTTATATTGATTGGTACTCTTTTTCAACCTTACGCCTTAATTACTACGATTCAAAGGAATCTCATGAGAATCTTTTTTTCAGGCATGATAGAAAAGGCAATGTTCTACGAAGAGTACGAATCTGTGAACAGTACCGGTGAATCATCTCTTCTGGGAACCGAATTTGCTGCCGAATTAGTGTCTGCAGCTAAACGTAGTTTGGCTAGAATGCTGGTTATTATAGTTAGCTTAGGTTACGGTATTGTAAAGTTGGTATATTTTTATCCTTCTGCTAAAAAATGATGAATTGGTTTACATTTGATGAAAATTTTTTTATTCGATTTGTAGACCCAGACTTGGCTCTCATTTGCCGAGAATTATGATCTCTGGAATTTTATATTTCACTCTCGCGTCGACTGAAGCTTATTTTCGCGTTGTAAAATACCGTAGTATTCGAGCGAATGAATTGTTAATTTCTGGTATTCTGTTAGCATTACTGGATTCGTTTATTTGTTGGTGGATATTTTCGAGCTTGATACAAACTACTCGTACCCTAAGGTTGCGACGGTAAGCAAAAAACGAGATTGCGTAATACTGGACGTATGAGTTCCAAATAAGGTTAGGTCTAAAACAGTCATTCTATTTTATTAACGATACGTTGATTCTTCAAGGTACTGAACCTCATAACTGAAAAAGTCGTTCTGTTCGAGTTCTGCCCTTTTATAACTCACTTGACGAATAAATTCGGGGGTCTTGGTTCTGAGTTCTCATCTATTTGTTTATTTCAGTTTTCATTTTCAATTCCATTTATCTTGAATTACTAGATTTATGCCTTCTTTTTGATGAGATGAAAATGAGAAACGTTCTGTGGAACTCAGTTTCGAGTTCTTTGGTTGTTCTGAATTTTATCAGACCTCGATCAAACCTAAAAAGTTTTAGGGTCGCATTTTTTTTTACAAATAGAACGAACTTATTAGAAATCTACGTACCATCAAAGTTGTATGACAATTGCAAGAGAACCCGCTCTTGTAAAAAAAAATAGCAGTCATGATTCATGAATTAAAATAAGTTCCTAAAATCTTGAAAACATGAAAATAACTGTTGAATTTTATTTTTCTACCTTAAAACACTTGAAAATGAGAAAAAATTCTTGAATTCAGATATGCCTTTCTGAGAAGCCGGAGGAGGGGGCAAGAAAAATCGGAAAAATGTCAACTTCCAAAAAATTTATAAAATTGAAGTTATTTACCTTTTCTTTCCTAGTTTTTTGTTCAGGAAAAAAAATTTAGGGAGGGGCCAGATTTTTTTCGAAGGGGAGGTCTTCGTTCTGCATCTGGTACTACAGTCTCAACTCTTTTTGAAACTCACACGTCCGATGGTATAATTGCTCGCTCTATTCAATCGATAATCGTTTGTACGTGCAATAATTTTCTATTTCAGTAACATCACAAAATTGCAGTTGTACAATTATTTTACGAATACGTTGATATTCGCTGTTATAGCATCAACTATATTTATGCTGTACTCTCTGAAGAGCCATCGAATCGTAGTTTGTTTCAAGGTTAGTATTCGCATATTGTGATTTTTTAATAGGAACGTCTGACGAGGTAGTCGTCAGCGGCGAATCTAACAAATTTACTAAAATTGACGAAGGAAGAAAATTAAAATTGAATTCCCATCTCCAATCCGCCTAAAAAACTTTTCAACGCATATTTTTATCGTGTCTTTTTTTACTTAAATAAAGAGGGTGAGTTTGGTCCGCTGCTTGACGAGTTTCACGATCATTTGCGATTTTGCGCAATTTATGACGACGATTCAGCAAACTGTGTGATATGTTGACTAAAGTACTCAATCTTTGTATTTGTTGTAGGATTGGAAAGATTTATGGATCGATGATGCTTTTTGGCATTTGCTTTTTTCCATTATTTTGTTAGTTATCATGATATTATGGAGGCCAACCAATAATAATCAAAGGTATCATTTGCTTTCTGCGTTGCGAATAATAATTATACTGCAGTTTTTTCACGTTATTTATTTTTTTCTTGAGTGGTAATAGACCATTATTAAAATTCATTAATAACCATATTTATGTGAAGCGCAAAAATATTTTAATGTTTTACCCGAAGGCTAAAAAACTATTCATTCCCCAATATTTGGAATACTCTAAACAGAATGAGAAATGATACAATAAATTATTTTTTACAGATACGCTTTTTCTCCACTTCTTGATGCACCAGATGACGACGAATCTGACGATGAAATCGAGCACTTTGTAAACGATAATTATGGTAATTAATTCTCTTAAACCTTCAATTGAAAATTAGTTCAACTTTACAAAATAGGCATGGGACGGTGGTATTTTTTTGTTTCACGATCTCTGGATTCCATAATACTTTGCCTAAAATTTCACTCTTCAAAGGCCGGTCACAATGTGCTTTTGCTTTTGTTTTAAAAGTTGAACCAGTGTAATCAAATGAACTTGTTCGTCACTCTTACTTTTGCTTTATTTTTCTGCTAAAAAAATTCCAACTTTTTGCTTCTCCTTTTTCATCAACGAATAAGCCAACGGTGTCTGGATCAATAATATTTATCTCGCGCAAAGAAAATTATCTAAGTTATATTTGCATTAGAAACATTTACTCCGACAATTACCTTATAGTTAACAAACGAAAGCGAGATGTCTTCTCTTGATGACAATTCTTCGCTAATATATCAATATCAAATTTTTGTGTACTAATTTTCAATATGAGTTAAAAAATCAGCGTTGAATTCTTAGAATAATCCGAATTAATGATTTTGGTCCAACAAAATGAAAGGGTCTCCTAGTTTTAAAAATTGTTATTTCGAATTACTAGTAGGTAAATTGTTTTTTTTTTTTTTTTTTTTCTGTCGATAGGTGTGAAAATGCGAGGAATGGGAAGTAATCGCAGTGACTCGCCCAGATCGAAAAATGCAGTAAGTGAAATTCATTGCTTTTTTTTCTTCTTTTAATCACGCTGATGCCCTATTTGACGTAATATTTTCATCTTATTTCAGCTGGACGATGATTTAAAATGGGTTGAAGAAAATATTCCGCCATCTTTTATCGATTCGTGAGTACATACTTAGTTTTCAGTTGAGGCGTTCATTTCTTCGTTTCTTAGTATAACATGATTATGTTTGATATTTGCAGGACATTGCCAATCTTAGATTCTGATGAAGTAAGTATAATAATCTTGTGTGTTGGATCTGATATTATTTTATTGTTCACGTATGTGATGTGATCTATGAAAAAGTACATCGAGTCGGCCAACACTTTTTGAGAAATAGGAAAAAAATAATTTTCCGGTCAAAAAATGAAAAAATCATTTCATATTTTCTTTCTTTATAATTATTTCGATTGGCTACATTTCACGCCACCAGTCGTTTTTAAGTAAATTACGTTGACAAATGGACTTATTATTTTCTTTAACTTTTTTCTGTCTTAAATAACCTAAATGTTGTAATACAAAAACTACCTGATTGATTTTGTCAAAATCGAAATTTTGCAGTCCATACTCTTAGGGTCATGAATATTCATTAAAATTGATACAGCGGTTTTTGAGAAAAACATTTTGTTTTTGAAAATAATTATTATTTCAACTTTAAGCTTGATTTTCTTAGAAATAGAATTTTCAAATTTAAAAATTCAATATGTCATGTCATATCTCATAACCAGTCAATTTTCAACCAATCGACAAAATTTTTTTTGCAGGATACTCACGAAATCTTCCTCTATTAAAAGCAATCATCAGCTTGAAAATAGAATTTCCGACTAGGGGTACTATTTCTTATCACTTTTAGAGCTACTAAATGAGATAATTCGATCGACTGCTCGTTTACCAAAGAATTATTACTATAAAAGATGAATGATTCCGAGTCGCTTCAAATAGCACTTTTTTTATTTTCAGGAACTTATGAATACCAAATTTGAGATGTCGAAGATGGAGTAAAGTCTTTCGCAGCTGAATCCATCCAGCTCGTTCTGTTTTCTATTAACGGAGTACTTTTATGAACCGTATCAGATCCCTATTTCTTTTTTTGTGTGTGTGAGCGAATGCGTGAAAACTTGCATATTATGTCGATTTCATCTTTTTTTTTTGCGTCATTTTCGAGTGAACTTAATCGCATTTTTCAGTCAACATGAAATGTGATCTCATAAAATACAAGTGAAAAAGTTCCTTTAGATGTACAATGGAGTTACATGTCTACCTAAAGATGCGGATTGAAATTCAAACGTCCACAAAATAAGGTTAGAGTTGCATTTTCCAAGAAAATACTATAAATATGGCATAGTTTGTTTACTTTTATGCACTCCCAACTATTTTTGAACCAAACTTATCGGAAAACTGTAATACTGAAACTATTTTGGATCTAAGTTGAAAGATCGTTCGTCATTAAGAAATTTACTTCTACTCTTAGCTCAGCAGGTAGCTGAGTGTAGAATATTCAATAGGTTGATGCGACATGCAAATAATTCGTAGAGAAGGAAAATTTACCGCCATCCCCCAGTAATGACTCATTACTACGTACCTAGGGAGATCGAATTAGAATTTCTGTGAAAGAATTAACTGATTGAGGAGGCTATGTTTCAATGGAAGGATCAAAAAATGTTACCAAGTATTATATTTTTATCAATAATATTGAAAAATCTGTTTCAAAGCTGGCGTTGGTGTATAGCTCTACATCTACCTAAGTGACAATTGAAGAATATTGAATTTTTGAGCCCTTAAAATCGTAATCAACGCGTTCAAACGAGAATTACTTTGTTTCTGTTAAACTTTTCTTTTCATTTTACTTGCACAAATTCCTATAGTAATTCGTCCTTTTTGTATACCAAAAATATAATTTTGTCGTTTAATTACTGTTTTTTGAAAATAAACGTTGTTCGAATTGCATTTTTGATAATATTTTCAAAAATAGACTTGATTTTTCATACTGTTCTTCTTTTTTTTCTCGTGCAGAAATGTTTTGGTAGCTGATGTTTTTATTTTGTTTGATCGACTCCAACTCTATAGCTCTTTTACCCCACTGTTCTGAGGTAATGCTTTACCAGACGCAAGAAACGTATAAAATAGTGAAATTCGACAACCTGTTGAAGAAGCCAATTCTGAACAGAGATTAGTGATTTATGTCAATGATGTTCATGAATACTTGAGGAAATAATAATGTTAAGTTTGTGATTTGAATTTTTTTAGCAGGTTTTCAATAGAAAATCTCAATTTTGTAATTTGTCACGAAATTGTTGACAGAAAGCTAATTTTTGAAGGAATAAAAACTAAAACGAAATCAAATAATATTTATTCATTTTAAAATCACGTGACCCCCCCCCAAAAAAAAAAAAAAAAACTAACAACAAAATAAGTTGAATATTCAGATAAAATCAAATGAAGTAATAGTAAATTCATAAAATAATATGGCATTAGGATGGACTTATTAAATAATTTTACTTTACTGAGACATTTGCAATAAAGAATTAATGGTAGCTTCTCGATTTCCGTTATTTACCTCCAAAACTGATTTAATGACATCCTTATCAAGATTGGGAAACATTTCTTCGACCTGTTGGCATAATGATGATGGATTAACAATAGGAATTACATATTTTATAATTCTTTGTGTTCTTCTTGGAGTTGACATAAAATTAAAATAAGAATGAAAAATTACCATTTTGAGGTCATCCTCAGATATTTGTTGAATAAGAGGAGGTGGAGGTTGCTGGGGAGCCTGATAAACAGGAACGGCAGCGTATGGTCTACTGCAACCCATAAGTGTAGTTCCCGTACCGGGTACAACCATTACTGGTGAGACAGCAGGCGGAGCAGTCTAATTTATATAAGTGATGAAAATTAGTGATAATTCATTTGTGATGGAGAATTCAAAAATTATTAACTCACCGAATAACTCAAAACTAAATTTATTGTCCCCTCGAGACCTTCGCCTTGTTTACCGTCCAATAGAAACCACTCCTCGTGAGTTTTGCCCGAGAAAATAGTCGGAGGAATAGGTATTTGCGCCCAAGCAATCAGTTCATCGGTGGTGAATGATCGTTCATCATAAATTTCAACACTGATCGAATTTACTCCAGGTGGAAGAACGCTGAAAAATTGATTGATATTAGAAAATGTATAACTTAATCTAATGGTTAAGTACGATCATTGTGTTTACCACTGGACAATTTTGTTCCAGCGAGGTGTTTTTCCACCGTTCGAATCCGTGTGAGTTTCGTAGACATAATGTCCAACACGTAAACGCACGTAAGGATCCATTCGAGTGATACCATAGTTTTTAGCCAGTCTAGCCTACATCACAAAGTATTTCAGCAACGGTGAATATATGATGGATTTAGACGATGTATGTAATGACACTAAAGAGGAATCCAGATACAAGTCAAGGAGGCTAAGAATAGTACACTAAATTTATGTTCAATTTGGGAGCCAATGTTTTCCAATCGTCGATTTTGATGAGTCAAATTTTTTAATATTCAAGCCGATATGGTAGGTATCTCAAGTCTTATTCAGTTTCATCCGGTCACCCCGATCAATTGAATCATATAAAAATATGCAGTCAAAACTATTTTTGGTATAGCTTGAAATAAATGTTTCAACCTCACCATTGGGACTTGGGCTTCTGGTATCTGATTCCCCTTGATAACCAGCATTGGTTTATTAGCAGATGGATTGTTAAGACTTAAACGAAGGAAAGTATAATAACATCATTGCAGACATATTACTCACTTGATCCACAGTTATATTCAGTCGTCCTACAGGTGAATAATTAAGTTGTCGATCCAATGCAAGGGCATATTGTTGATCAGTATCATTTGGAGCGGCCTGTGTTACTCGCAAAAAATCTGAAGGCAGCTCTCCCAACATAAGCTGAAAAACTTCTGTAGTTGAGATGATGAAATTAACAGCATTGCAAACGACGTAAAAACTTCTAGACCTACCTGTCGAGTTCGATCATTGGCAAACTTCGGTTCTGAAGAAAGAGATGCCATGTTTCTTGAACAGCGTTCTTGTAAAAACTAATGAGAAAATAGTTATGATTTTTGAAAAGAAAATTAAATTGAATGATAAAAATATGGTCAGCGAATATTATTTCGATATTTTTTCTTAAGCAGAATTGTGCAAGTTGATTAGTTGATTTCTGGTTGATTTGATAAAAAAAAAAAAGACGTAGTATTTACAAAACCAGAGCGCGCAAGTGAAGAGTAACGTTTTGAGTCATCATTGTGGAGGCCAAAGAAATATAGATATCTATATATATTTCTTTGGTGGAGGCATTGACCATAAAGTAGGTACCACTTCCCTTGAAAGTTGAAACATGAATACATGAATCATTCCATTTCCATCATCTTCTTATCTAAAAGACTGAATTTTCAAATTTCAATTTCATTTCATTCATTTTTCGAAATTTTTGTAGCTTCAGCTCACTTCAGTTCAGGATAAAGAAACGAATTATGTAATTTAATCTAAGATTGAAAACTAAATTACCTACCTCCTTGAATATCCTTTTTTATTTTGCTTATTGCAATGTTGGACAAATTCAAGTCTGTGTGTGCTGATTGTTGTTACAAGGGTATGGTACCTTAATTTTACAGTGTTTTTTCTTTTTTTTCGTTCAATTCTTTTTCATTTTCTAATTTTTCATGTTTGGATTTCTAATTTTTAGATGTGACTTGGGCTATTGTTAATCGTGGTCTTTTAATATGCGACGAATGTTGCAGCGTTCATCGAAGTTTAGGCAGACATGTTTCCCAACTGAAATCACTTACCAAAGGCTATTGGAGATCTTCCCAACTAAATGTAGGAGTTCTACTTTACTTCAGATTATGCTAAGTGAGAAAATTTTAATTGCTTCTTGAGTTGTTCACAGATGGTGCAAACATTAAGCAATGGAGGTATCAATAGTTTGTGGGAACATTCACTGAGTGATACGAAATTTGCCAAGAAGAAACCATTGCCTACCGATCCTTTGCAGTCAGTATAAATTTTCTATTCAATTATAATTATGATCCATAAACATTCTCTATTTTCTTATTTCTTTACAGCCCGAATAAAGCAGAATTCATTAAAGCCAAACATCTTGATTTATCTTATATTCTAAAATGTAGAAACAGTGATTCGCAAGAAGATCTAAATCAACAGCTTCATTCGAGTGTTCGGACTTCCAATCTGGAAACCAGTCTACGTTTATTGATTCAGGGAGCTGATCCGAACTACTATCATAATGTAAAAATCATACTTGCATTCTAACTATCAATACGTGTCTTAATTTTCACTTTTAAATGTACTTAGGATAAAGGAAACCATGTAATACACGTAGCTGCTTCAGCCGGTCAAATGGAGCAAGTTGAATTACTAATCAGCTATGGAGCTGATCCAAATGTGGTGGATAATCATGGAAATTCGTTGATTACGTGCGCTAGGTAAAATTTTCTTAATTTCGGTTCAGTGTGTTAGGATTTTCGTAATTAACCCCTCAAACACCATTTTTTACAGGCTGAATGGGTTCCCAGACTTGGAAGAAAAAATTACCGAATGTTTGTTCGAAGTTACGGATACTTTATGTATGTTTCTGTGCAATCGTAAACCAGATCATAAGACTGAAAATTTTTTCCTTCCCGAACCAACCGAATGTATCATTTTTCCAATAACGAACTCGCAAATTAGATCGCGATTGCAGCAGGTCAGCCAAGTGATATATTTCGAATTGTTCGTTGCCCGTCGTTATATTTATTATTTTTTGATTTTATTAAATATTTTGCATGCTACTCTTTAATGGACTGGGTTTTAGGACGGGTAAGTTGGTTTTACAAAATATTTCTAAAAATACATATTTTCATTCCAACTAATTCTCGTTTTCAGCTATCAAATACATTATTTGAAGAATTGGTGATGGATGTTTTTGACGAAGTTGATAGGAGAGAAAATGAAAATAGTAAGTAACCTTATTTCAGTTCTATAATAATTTGTAAATTTTTAACAAAAACTTCCTTCAAAATGTTACTTTTAGAAAAGGTTCATTAAAACCTCAGTATTCCATTCGAAAATCTGTTTTTCTAGTGGAGCCTGTTATGCTAGGATTTCTTATTTTCAATTACGTGGGATAGTTTAGAGTTTTTTACACCTGTCCTTTCTTTTTTGTTCAATGCAGTTAGCGATTCTTGCACCCGTGTACGCGATCAAACATTGGTGCCATTTCTTCCAGTTAATCCTGAATTATCAACTATGCGAAATCAAGGGAGACAGAAATTGGCTCGATTAAGTAATGAGGAATTTGCAACACTTCTATGGGATATTCTTCACGACTGCAAAAGACGTCAAAATCCATTCGGTACGTAAGTTACATGTTTGAATATCATTCATGTGGTAACATTTCTCATTCTAATTTGATACATCCACTTGAAGATTATTTGGCGGACAGTAAAAAATGTGCTGAAGAAGAACCGCTTTATGACAGTGTGGCTTCCGATGAGGACTACGCTATCGCAGAAGAAATAGTAAATATTTGCAAAATAAATCTTATCTACGCGTACAAAATTGCAAATAAAAAACACATACCGTACCAATGTTACCCTCCGTTTCAAGTTAGGCGCATAAAATAGGACAGTATTGTTCGTTCATTGAAGCAATGACTAATGAAATTAAAGACGTAGCTTATTTTGAAACATAAGAAAAATTGAAAAGTGTAAATATTTAGGTCTGCCGTTTGTCATTTGTTACGAAATTAGAAAAATATTTAAAGAACCCCCTTGTGGTTGGGTCGTGATTACTATAATAATTTTAGATATATTGTGGGACTTGGGAGTATAATAGTTTTTCGTTTCATGACCTCAGGAAAAACCTACTTTTTTAGCGTAACTTGTTGCGCTAGTTTTTTTTCTACCTAAATTTGAATTAATCTTAAGACATACGAGTATTCCTTAACCTTAATGAAAATGATCAAAGCTCAGCATAAACTTTGTTCTTTTTTTTTTTCAGATTGATTCCAATGATAGTGTGAAAAATTCAGCCGAGGAAAGTGTGACAAAAAACTTCAATTCTCTAAAAGCGGAAATGGAAAGCGATTTAAAATCTCGTTTAATTACTTCAGAAATTCGTATTTCCGAACTGGTAAATCAAGTTTTTGAATTGCAGAGAAAGGTTCGTATATTTCTTTGTTTCATCAATTCCGTTCTCGAACCAGTGGAATGTTTACTATTTTTTCGCTGCTTATGCAGATGGATGAAATGAAGAAGGAGAACGTTGAACTGAGGAACACAATTCAGCATCGTCAAGATACGTATTCAGAAACCGATTCCGCCCCCGAAGTGAAACCTCGACCAACATCATTGTATAATATTGCTCAGCAGTATATTAATTCTTCGAATAGTTCTATAGTAAGTTATAAATATGTCAGCTTTTTCTCCACTCGGCTAATCAGTACTATTTACCACCTGTTGTGTGTCAGGATCGAACTAATTCGCCCGACGCTGAAGAAGTGCTTCGTAAAGCGGATCAGGTTACCAAAAGACTTCAAGAACTGTCAAAAACTCTTCGCTCAATCGAATATTACGGGGCGTTTGCACCTTGTGTTGAAAATGTTCGTTTAGCTGTTGCTGAATTATCCGCGATATTTCCTCAGGTTATTTTCAGCAATTTTATTCCGTTTCTCCATTATTTTCTTCTTATTTATTTGTAAATTTGATTTAAAGGGCGCCACCGAGGAAATTATTCGAAATGCTGTCCGTACTCTAAATACGAACACCATTCGTCTGCAAGCTGTCTGCGCTGATGTAGATGCAACAGTCGACAAAATTCGTAATTGTGCTTTTAATATGGCCAAAGCAAACCGACAAATTCTTACTCATTTCCAGTGTTGATGCCCTGATATCTGGCACAAGTTTCTGTTTATGGCGTTAATCAACCAAACGTTGGCCCAGACCCTTATTTAACTCAATTTTCCAAATAGACATTCATCGGGCTTCCATGTTGAAAAACACTATTTTTTATCGAAGAACTCTGAATATTCTTCTCACTGTCTAAACTCGAACAATGATGGCATCACTGCGTTAACATGTCTATTCACTCTATTGGTATTACTATTATTTCTTACAATTTCGAATTTTCTTATTTTCTTACGTGCTTGCATTACATTTTGATCGGATTTTTTCATGTGATCGTTCGAAAATTGTATCAGATTTTGACAACGATCGACTGTGGTTCTAGTGTAGGCCTTATGTTTCACAGTTCTGTAATTCCGAATCTTAACTTTTTTCTTTTTTGTAATAAATTATAATAACATTATTATGTTGTTTGTTTCCAACTTCACATAATAGTATTTGCTTTAAGCTCATTGTGACTTGCGATTTTGAACTTTGAAGTTCCATTTTTGAAAATCTCATTAGATCGTAGATTTTTTTTTTCTTTCACGTTGAATTATTTGTAAGAATTTATTTTATTTTACTTTTTTGAGGATAGGATAGGATAGGAGCTGGATAGGAGCAAATGAAATGAGCAAAATTAAAAGGAACGAAAGAACTGACGTCAGTGACGTCATCGTAGACTGCACCTGGCGGGTCGAGTTAACCTGATAGTAAAATATGACGTATAAAATGCCTGGTTGGTTGTTATCAAAAATTCTCGATCAAATGAGAATTGGGGACATATGCCAGCACTACCAGTGCGTACTAGGCCAGTACCAGTGTTTTTTCAATACAAATTTCGATCATTAAACGTTTCATAATACTTTCAGTTCAAGTTTTAAACGAGTTTTTTTCCAGAGTAAGTAATTCTAGTTTGGTATGTGATTTGGGTAATCTCAATTCTGCTTCATTCGTTGCTTTCATAAGTTTTCGCAATCTAGCTGTGTTCCAGATAATTTTTTGAGTAACTGCTGGTAATACGAGGGTAATTTTATAATTATCGTTTTGGTATCAAACTGTCGCTAATATCATTCGAATTTTGCACCAATCTGGTAGAACGTCGAATCTGTTTCAATATATGGAGGCTTATGAGAGGAATGAAATCAATGTAGAAGTTTTTTCACCCTAATTTAGCGTAATGCTTCAGAGATTTGCTTTAGAAAATCATATTGAATCGTACAATGATGATTCATAATTATCTTCCTTCGCTTTCTATAATTATTTATATTCGTTTATCTCACAGTGCCAAGTGTCACGATTCAACAGGGAGCACCATTATTTTAATAAGCCGACCGTGCATGTAAGAAAAGCTCCTTTATACTGAATAAATTATTTTATATCTTGCACTTACATGTTTTCCAATTATTATTCCCCTGAACTTGAAGGAACTTCACTTCCTTTTATCCATCAGTTTCTTTGATTCGTCAGAAGAATGACATTTTGTTTTTTATTGATTGAATTTCAGTATTATCGTTGATTCATTGATTTTCTCCGTAGGAAGCCAACCGATGAAAATAATTCGTATATACCTTGGGAAGTGACCAATATGAGTATTTGTGTGACAGCCACTCGTGTTGTGAGTATTTACATAATAGTAGCTGTGAGAGAACACCTCTAGCGTTCAATTCGCAGTTTTGAAGGAATGGTCGGCATATCCGAAACTAATACGTGTTTCGAATTGAATAATAACAACATATCAACTGCTTCCCCCGAAGAACTGGCATTGTTAGCCAAACTGGAGCAAGCAAACAAGTTCGTATCTACTACTATCATTATTTCATTAAGTATTTAACTATTTATTTGAAATTTAATATTTGGATACGGATAAAATGGTAGCAAACTTTTAGAGAATTTGAGTAAATTTTTTGTCAGCAGTTGAAAAATTATACTGATTTAACCGAGAGACTATACTTCGATATTATCAAGATACCGATTATTTCGCTCTCATTTTTCATTAATTTAAAAATCTTAGGTTAATTGAATCCGATTTGAAATCGCTGAACTCAATATCTAACACCAGTGGGCACTCTCGAAAAAGTTCGGATACTTCCCAAGTGTCTTTGACTTCTGGTAAATTTATTCCATCATGTTTACTTTTTGAAAATGAAAATCTCTAATTTTGCTCGACTAAATATTTTCATAATTTTAGCCACGAGTTCTAACCATATCGATGACTGCGAAGAAGATTTGTGGACCACATGGGGTCGTATTGTCAACGACTGGGAAAATTACACGAAGAAAAAGAATCCATTTATAAAAGTAAATTGTTTTCTAGCTATTATTTCATTAAAATTGATGTATGGTTTACAAACACCTATGAGAACGATCAACAGCAAACGATGAGTCATTTATTTCCATTCTTCAATCCTTTCAAAATGGACCTAAACGAAAATGAACGACTTTTTACTCGTTATTTTATCGAACCTTGCGCTGCTTCGTGAAATTTCGAGTTGTTGAAGTCGATCGAAATAGTATATCATGCGAGAAAGGATTTCCATAACTCTTTTATATTTTTGTAATTGCGTGCAGGAACTTGTGAGGAAAGGAGTTCCACATCATTTTCGCGGTATCGTTTGGCAGTTGCTCTGCGGAGCCCATGATCTCCCTGTAAAGAAACAATATGCAGAATACATAACAGCAACATCAGCATGTGAGAAGGTAATATCTGAACTTAATTTTAAAAAAAATTGATTTTATATGTACAATGTGCCCACATTCTAGACAAAATGCTGCTTCTGGAAATTATCGTGTGTTGCTCGTTACCGACTTTTTTATTCGTATAAATTTTTGATTGCAGGTCATTCGACGTGATATCGCCAGAACATATCCGGAGCATGATTTCTTCAAAGAAAAAAATGGACTCGGGCAAGAGAGTCTGTTCAACGTGATGAAGGCATATTCACTGCATGATCGTGAAGTTGGTTACTGCCAAGGATCAGGATTTATTGTTGGTTTACTATTGATGCAGGTTTGTTCTATTTGGTCTACCGATTTCTTTTCAGAATTGTTATTTTTTAATACTACGGGGCTTCGCCCCCTGATCATGTAATTGTGCAGTTACACACTCTTCCTCTCTTCCTGTAGAGTGCGAATTTTAGCGTCGCATTCCCAATTCTTAAAAGTTTGTGTTACTTATAATAATCTTGAGCTACAGTTTCGCACTAGGGCTATAATACGACTTCAAATCTTACTTACTGTATGGCTTTTGGAATAACTTTACTTTAGTACCCCCTCGACATCCCTAAACCCCCCCCCCCAACAAAAAATGTGTGTCTACTAATTTAAAAGTTTTATTGTGGATGAACTATAGATGACTGTATGGACAATATTTAGAAATGATTGAGCCGCTCTTTTGGCGAATTTCTTTTCTTCTCATTGAATTTATCACCTGAAATATGATTTTTAAATGTTGAAAGCTATAAGTAATTATTAGATCTGTGCACTATCATTTCCAGTTTCATCGGTGATTTTTCATTCGTTATTATTGTGATTTGTGTCTAGTCATATTCAAATTGAATAGAGTATTTAAATTCAATCAGGCTCTCTCGTTTACATACATGTTTTTTAATGGATAAATAATTTTATGAAAATTATAATTTTTAATTTTTCTGACTGATGTTTCAGATGCCAGAAGAGGATTCATTCGCTGTATTCGTCAAAATAATGCAAGATTATAAAATGCGAGACATGTTTAAGCCAACTATGGCGGAATTGGGCTTGTGTATGTTCCAGCTGGAAAATTTAGTTCAGGTATTTATTTATTCTTCATATTTATATGGGCATTTGCCATTCTCGAGTGAAATTAATTCTCTAATTTTGGAATCCTCCAGGAATTATTACCTGATTTATACGTACATTTTCAATCTCAAAGTTTTCATACAAGCATGTACGCCAGCAGTTGGTTTCTCACACTCTTTACTACAACGTTCGCTCTGCCTACTGCTTGCAGGTTTGTTTCATGTTTTTCAAGTAGTACTTGATTTATTCTGTATTTCCGCCTCTAATCTATGTTCCTAATTTTGTTTAGGGTTATCGACGTGTTCCTCTCTGAAGGTATGAACATAATTTTTCAAGTAGCGTTGGCTTTACTTCATTTAGGTAAAGAAGATTTACTTTCCTTGGACATGGAAGGAATGTTGAAGGTATGTATTTTAATATTTATTGAAGAAAATGTTGAAACATGAAAAAGTTATTATCTTATCATTTTTTCAAGTTCTTTCAAAAAGAATTGCCCAGTCGGGCTGATGCTAATCCGGATCCATTAATGAATTTGGCATATAGTATGAAATTGAATCCAAAAAGAATGAAGAAACTTGAAAAAGAGTACACCATCATCAAAACCAAGGAGCAAGAGGAAATGGTTGAACTCAGAGTACGTTTAATTATGTTTCCTGGTGCATAATAATATTATGATTTTTCTAAATTACTTAGTGAATGTCATCGTAATGGTATATCATTGCAGAGATTAAGATCTGAAAATCGATTGCTACGACAGCGTGTTGAACTGCTCGAAGCCGAGTCTAGTGAGCTGGCTGATCGTTTGGTTCGTGGACAAGTGTCTCGTGCCGAGGAGGAAGAAACATCTTTTGTTCTCCAACGTGAATTAACGACTCTTCGACATTCGCATCTAGATACCTTGCATATGCTTGAGAATGCTCAAGAGGAAATAAAAATGTTGTCTATGGTCATAACTAACCAGAATGTGAGAAGCGTTAAATTTATTTTCATTGCCTGAATTTAATATACTTGTAAAAATTTTTCATTCTATGAAAAAAATTTCTTGAAATAATTTTCGATAGATACACCCAAGGTCCAGTTAATTTGTTTTGTTTGAGCTATTGATGTTGATAGTTGCGAATATTTCTGTTTTACAGAATAATTCATATCAGTCGCAGTCGTCCATTGACGAAAATTCGTTTAAAGAACAACTCGCTCAAAAAGAAGAGATCATCGAATGTTTACAGGCAGAATTGGTAAAAGTAAGACTTCGAGAAGCTGAAAACGATGCTCTTATTCGCGATTTACGAGCCAGAATCCACGATTTAGAAGAGGTATTTAAAATGCTCTTTTTTTCTCTTTTTTTTTTGTTTTTTTTCATTAGTTACTTTATTTTACCATTCTGAATGATTTATGGTTTAATGAATTCAGGATAAAAAAACATTGAGGGAATCAACAGTTGATAATTCAGTTGCTCACCTGCAAGAAGAGTTGATTGCTGTCAAACTTCGGGAGGCTGAAGCCAATTTATCTTTGAAGGATTTGCGACAACAAGTCGGTGAAATACACGCCCAGTGGCAAAAACATTTGCAAGTATGTTAACTTCTGAAATGTGAAAATCTGAAATATTTTATTGAAAAAGTTCACCTCAAAAGAAATTATTCGAAACGAAAAAATTAATTGTTGATTTTGCTTTTAACTATATCAAGGTAAGACGAGTTGAAGCACCTCCAGCGCCGGATTCAACGCCGAAGAAGATTGGCAATTTATTAAACTGGAATAACTCTGAACATCAACGTCTTGAAGAAGAGTTGATGACCACTCGTTTACGAGAAATGGACGCTTTAACGGAACTAAAAGAACTTCGTCTGAAGGTACGTAGCCTTCATGAAGTACAGAAAATATGTTTTGGTTTTTTTTTATGAATAACTAAAAATCAAAGAAGGAATTCGGCTTTCTTATTGGGATCACTCGTGTATCAAACCAAATTTTAATTCAGAGTAATTGTACTAGTACCATTTGATACTTAGTCGTATCATTAGAAGCAATCAGTGGGGTGTCATGAAAAAATAAAGATTATATGAAAACAAAATTTTCAGTACAGTTATATTATAAGAAAAAAATTATGTTCATGCATTCTGATGTACTTTCCCGTGATCAGTAGCATTTTCAGTAGCTCAAAATTTTTTCAGGTAATGGAATTGGAAACCCAAGTGCAAGTTAGTGGTAATCAGTTGAAAAGACAAGACGAAGATAAGAAAGAACTACGCGAACAACTGGATAAAGCCGAACAACGAGAACGTGAATTGTCTTCCAAACTACGCGAACAGCAGTATAGATATTCGGATTTGGAATCTAAGGTAATTCAATTTTTTTTTTTAATTCACATATTTTAATTACTGGATTCTTTTACCTGATCTTGATATTTTCTATAATTATAGCGAGTATAATTATGCCGAATTTTGAGTGTCAACAGTTTTTCATGACTCACAATGTGAAAAAAATTCAAGTCCCGTATTTTTTAACACAATTACTACTAAATATGAATTTTGTTTGTTTAGATGAAAGAAGAACTAATGATGGCTAGGATACGCGATGCTGAACACGGTCAATTAATCGCTGAGTTGACACAAAAAGTTTCGCGGGTAGAATTGAAGGTGAGTTTAATTTTTTTAACATACCTTACGCAATTTGTTCAGTTCGAAGTTAGTGTTCCCTCGAAACTTTTACCCAATTATACAATCGAAACACCAGTCTTTTGTGTAATATCTCAAGTTTCGTTTTATAGTTAGTTGAATTTAAAATATAAACTATTCATAGAATCAAGAAATGGTGACTGAAGGTGAGCTTCGGAATAATGTGGACGACAGTGACCGTGTACGCGAACTCCAAGACAAAGTTGTCGATTTAAAAGCAGAGGTGAGAATTTCGAGCTTGTTCTTATATTTTTCCATCAGTAATCAATAAATCTTGATCTGATTCTTTGAAGCATTCATCACTTGTGTCATAACACTTGTCACGCGCTTCAAAGCAATGATTTTTAACAATTATGCTAGGCTACATTTCTCATAATTCTGTTTTATCACTGTTTTGTTGGTAACTTATATGCAAATTTTGTCCAGTTATTCTCACCCACCACTCCAGACATAGAGCCTTGGAAATGGTTAGGCTAGAGTAAGTGTCGTAAATATTTTTCCTTAGTTTCTGTTTTATTTTGCTACGGGGAATGTCTGCTGAAAATTGGAACTTTTTTTTTTTCATGTTGAAGACTATAAATATTTATGTGGCATTACTGCTATTATTATTGTTTTTATTACTTCGTAACTTAGTTTTTGAACGTTTTTTAGCAAACGCTGATGATTTTATTTTCTTTCTTTCTTTTTTGAATAATTGGGACCTTATCGAAGTATTTGCATATTTTATCATTTTCTGCAAGAAACTATGGTAGTGAGTCGCTTGTAACGTGGTATATTACTGATATTTTTTGTTTCGCAAGTTTTTAAAACAAGTGTAATTCAGATTTTTGTTTGCTTGTATTTATCAAATCAGCGGAAGTGTGTGAGATACAGATGTATCTCAGATCACTTGTTGGGATGAAGTCGTGGTTATTGGTATTTTATTATACAATTATTTAGTTAATTTTTATTGTCTTATTATTTAGAAAGACTTTATTATCAACTTGGTTGAGTGTTATCGTGGTGAATATGCCTGATCTTGGAATTTTTTTTTTTTTTTCAAATAATAACCAATACAAAAATGAAAGAAATATAATTTCTTGTAATTGTTTACATATTATCTAAGTTGCATTTTTCATTACCAGTAGTCATTTATGAATGTATCGCAGCAATCAGCTGCTCATCTAAAAACTCCTTATAAAAGTGAATTTCGAAATGTTCGAAAGAACTGAGCAACTGTTCCTTCTTTTTCTCTGTCTTTTTTTCAGCAGGTTTTGTTTTTTATGTTATAACATCGATTTTTTTTTCTCTCGTGATCCTGGGGCTTGCCTAGCGATTCAGATGTGTTTTTTAAGAAACATATATGTATATTATCGAGTGAAGGTGTAGATTTCAATTATTGATATATTATGTAGTTGGTAAATTTTATTTAGCTGTCTCTCATTCTATCTTTTCACTTCTCATTGAATAGCATGGCGTTGGTTAATTAATTAATTTTTTTGGATAAAATGAAGAGACCATTCTTATAGCTGCGCATATTTTCTGAACTTTTTAAGCGTAAGTCCTGTGGGATAAGTAAGTAAGGCTTAAGAAATAGTTCATGATAGACGTCTACTTTAACTTTTTATCAAGGTGTAGGCAATTTATAGTTCATTACATTTCATATTATTATTCTATTGTGGTATTTCTCAGCACATAATATAGCTGCTGACTTCCAGGAGACTTTTTCTTTCATTCTCTCTTTCTTTTTGTGGAAGGGCAGTTAGACTCTGTGATCCACCTTATCTCTTTATTCTATCACTAAACTCAATCTAATTTTAATTTCTTGTTACAAACAATGGTAGAAAAATTAACAATATAGCGTGTTTTATTGCTTTTTCAGTAGGTATTTTTGTGTTAACAGTATTTTTGTGTTAACTTGCGTTTTCATAATGTAGTTCGTATTATTTTTTTTGTTTTCATCGCATAGCTATTCGTTTTGCTTTTTTGAAATTTAAATTTTAGGCCTGTATGGAGAGTTTCTATTTGCCAATTGATGAATACGATTTTTCTTGCTAATTTTATAACTGAGTATAAGCAGTTGAATAATAGGTAGGCTGTATAATTCTCAGATAGGGAGAGATAACGCATAGAACTCGTCTCCATTTTTTCACATGGAGCTCACGGAGTATTCTCTGCGTTTATGTTGTATTCATTGTTCTGACCATGAATAACAGTTTCGAATTTTTTAATTTTTGCATCGAATTTATTTTATCCTTACTGTAATATTCAAGATACTTACTCGTAGATTATTAAATTCGATTATTTGGTTTGATAACTTTGAATACTAAAATTTTTGCCATGATTTATGGACATTATTAACCTTATATGTATTATTGTTTTAATAATTTCACTGGCATTTGTAGAAAATATTTTATCACCTTAAATCATTGTGAATATTTCATGGGGTCGAAGAGCTAAAAAATTATGGATGGTTTTCTAATCGACTTCAATGTCCGTTGTCAAGACATTGGTTGCAGAAAAATATTAATCTTTTTGTGGATTTTTCAAATTATAGATTCTTCGTCTAGAAAACTTGAAAGAGCGTTGGTGCGGAAAGAAGGACGATTCGAAACCTGTATTCTCTTCCTCTACGGACCCTGATAGCGAACATGAAGAATCGCCATTCGATTTGCAACTTCAACTGCACAATGTTACTGGATCAAATACGAATGTATCTAACTCCTCAACTACTAGCTAGTAGCTACGATACGCCTTTTTTAGGCAAAGTTATTCGATTTTCTTCCTTCAATGTTTCGTTTATATTAAAACAACACAACCAAGTTTGAGGATGTATTGGTTTTGAAATTGAAAAAAAAACAAAATCATTCATACTACGGTTGCCAACTTAACTGGAAACTAGTTGGCAACAGATCTCATTCTTACATTCATAATTCTTGGGACTTAGTAATTTTAGAGCTCGTCGTTCGATAAACGTAGAATTCGTATTTTCAAACCTGTGTTGTGTTACTTGGTGTAAATCGAGCATGACATAGCCTCGGTAGGTTTTTTACTCTTTGTCTGTCGTGTAAATTTTTCACATCCTAATTTTTAATCCCTATCGTACCTTTTCTGCAATAGAGAATTTTCATTGAATTTGTAACTACCATGTTCAAAGTCTGCAAAATGACTGTCGACAGCACATCTTGTAATTGGCGAATGAATAATTTCGTCATTTACGTCGAGTATCAAGTGGTACCGTATTCTTCCTGTCGTGCAGACGTTTTTACAGTATTAACGTCAGTATTAAAAATGTTTTAGTGCAGCTATTTGAGAAAATTATTTTTTAAATCTCCGATACCACATTACTTTTTTTTTTTTCGATTGATAGTGACTTGTTTTTAACGCTGATTTCTAAGCGTAGTTTAGTTTTAATATCTGAAAAGAAATGAGATAGATTTTATTTCTCACGCCTTTTTTGTGTCACTTGACGTCGATAAACGCATATCGTTTTATAGAAGGAAAAAACTAAAAGAATGCTTCCTTTTTCTTTTTTTTTTCTTTTTTTTTCAAGATCTCTATTACCAAAGATGTGGTTCCTGCTAACATTTTTTTTTTTTTTTTTTAATTTTTCTTATGCGCTTTAGCAAATTCATTTTTTATTTCCGTCCACTGCGATCCAGTCATTAGACAACCGCATTATTTATTTATTTTAGAAATTCACTTTACAGTTTTATCTCGAGTCGTATACTAATCGCTTCTTGGGGTTGTGCAATATACATACATGTAAACTATATTATTTAAAAAAAAAAAAAAAAACTTAATCATAACAAAATGAAACCTGTTTATATTTTAGCAAAAAATAATTAATGAATATGATCATCGCAGTACTCCAGTTGTAAATGTTTCATGCTATTTGATTGATTCATTCATATGAAAAACTCGCCAATAAGATTCCCAATGCTATTATTTTTAATGTATCTGACGAGGTTTTGATAATTCCCAGCGAGATTCAGATTGATGATCGTTTATTAACGAACCTAATAATTTCTTTTTTAATTTTGTACCTAGTATTTGACTTAGAGGGCTGAATTATTTTTTATTTTCATTTTTTGCCGTCATATGTAAATTTGCGTACAAAAATCATGTAAAACAATGTTGGACTACGATCCTTTCTAGTGCCAACCCGTAAATATGTGTAAGAAATTTCGAAAAAGAAAAGTTACTCGTCTTCAATCTTTACCCCTACAATTCTATATTGATTCTTTGCCATTCGAAAATTTTTTAAAATAATTCCAAAAGCTTAGTATGCTAGAATCCGGTTATTTTATGTTAACAAAAATTATATTGTTTGTAAACCTTGACGAATATTTGTTTATCTAAAATTATTTACATCTTAGAGCTTGCATAGATAATCTTGCTTTTTTCCCTTTCTTTTTATATAGAACAATTTTATACATTTTTTGTGTTGTTTCGAAGTAATAATTATACCATTTTAATTAACAATAATAATGTTTTTATTTTTCGTTGGCCCTGGAAAAGTGAATTATGCAGCAAACTGTTTTCTGTATTTATTTATTTTGGTAGGTTTGTAAAAACTATGTCTTTTAACAATAGCAGCCTCATCGTGCAGAGAATAACTGTTTGTAATGCATTCTGAGACTCAATTTCCCTATTCCTGTTGGAACTGATAGGGTTTATCTGTATGATACGAGGGATTCATTTTCATGCAGAATGAAACGTATCCCGAAGTCTCAACTAAAACTCATTTCATTATGTTTTAATTTTCTTATTGTTAGGTTATAATTTTTTACGACCAACTAAATTCTCAATTTTTACTTAAGAAATTACAGTCGGTTCAAGTCCAAAAGGCTATTACGGAATAGATCAATGCACCACGTATCTTGCCAGTTGCTACCACAGAGCATGAGCATAAATCATCCTATCTCCTAGTGAAATTCTAATTTCATTAGCTTACAATCAATTGTACTCAAAGTTATAGTACAGTAATGTAATTCAAGCAAGATGGGCTATAATTAAATTTTTCAATTTGTAAAATTGATGGAACATGCATATATTGCATAATTAAAGTTTCGTTCCGTGTTCCATCCGCCAAGCCAAAGGCAAAGCTCGTTCAATCCCGTATACCCCGCCAAGCCGGTCGATGATACTAGTTGCTGATAACAGGAATCAGGATAACAGTGATTATAGTTACATGTAGGTCAACATTATATTATTATTTTTATTCGCATAAATTTCAGAAATAATTATTTTTCACTATTAATTAGTAATAATTAAAAGATTTAACATATCGAACTGACCTTACGTAACGAAGTGGCTTATAAGTATATTTCTGTATACCTTTTCTTCAGTAATACTTCAGTTCATTGGAAATGACAGGAAAAACTCCTAAAGGAAAATTAATCGTCGAAAATGACATCGAGAAAAATCGTGAAGAAGGAAACTGGAATAGAGTTATAGAGCTTGCCGATATTTTAATAAAACCTAAACGTAAGATTTGTTTGATAGTTATAATTATTATTTTGAACTAGCTATAGTAGAAACATGTTTCTCTTCTTTCTCAGACTCTTCCATAATCGAATTGGTTATTTCTGCGAATTCTGTTTTGACAGATTTCCACTCCTTTATTTTAGATATTTTGGATTCTTCGTTAATTGAAAGCTACGTTTTCGTACGCCAAATTTCAGTTTAAGTAGGGAGGTGTTGCTAAACTGTAATAATGCCGTTTAAATGTTCATCATAAAGAAATTTCTCATTTTTGAAATCAATAGGTCTTATACTAATCAATCTTGGGTTTTGAAAATGTTGACCATTTTAATCAAGATAGGTTTTCTAGAAAATTAGATATTTATCAATTTATTTGAATTACGATGCATTCTACAGCACCGTTGCACAGTTTCCTAGTCGGCGAAGCTAAGTTGGAAACTTACTTGGAACAAAATCCACCTATCGAGAAAAATATAGAGAAAGCTAAAACTGGACTAATTGAATGCAAAAATCATTTGTTGGAAGCCATTACTGAGCAAGGAGATAAGGTACCGTAGTTTTTGTTACTTTATTATCGTACTCGAATTTTTATTATTGTACGTTCTCCAATTTATCATTTCAGTGCGGTGTCGCGTTAGATGGACATTTACTTCTGGGTAAAATTCAGTATACTCTTGGTGACTTTGAGGGAGCCCTGAAACATTTTACAGAAGCTGATCTGCAGGGCCTAACTGAGAAAACCTTAGCTCCTCGGAGTATACGGATCATTTCTGAGTCATTCGCTATTAAAGGTTGACCATTTTACATAACTCGCCAACAATCAGTCAACTGATATTATTTGAAAATTTACCGATTTTTGGATTATTACTCGAAAAAATCTGTGATTCCAAAGCTTCTAAATCTGTTTGTTTTATTTTCGTATTTGCAGCCAAAACTGACAATAGAGCAATAACCAGCCAATTACATAGTGTTTTTTCTTATTTTAATAGAGAATTTTTGACGGGATATTTTAATAAACATTGAATCAATTGGGTAATTTTTGTGTAAAAATAATATAACTAGTATTTCTAATATCCTAAACCAATTTTTTGGATACTTGTAAATAAAATAGAAAATTCAACTCAAAAACAAAATCTGAACCAGCAACATTTTCGATTTTCGGAAGCATGTTTCTCTCCAAACTGGAATACAGTCGTCTTTATTTTTGCAAAAGTGAAGCTGAATTCCTACAAAATTTCTGAAGCATCGGACCCCTGGGACTATGGGGGCAAGAGGAGGCAGTTCTCTTGGGCCACGTCAGTCTATTTTATTTGTCATTGTCTTGAACTTGTTTGCAGGATTGTGTTTGGAAAAAGTTCCACCGCAGGCAGAATCTAAATTCGGACACAAAGAATGGCTGGAACAAATAAAACGTTGTTACGAATTGGCTAGTGATCTCGGCATACTATATCTGCAACAGCAAGATAAACTGCATGTCTCAAATAGCATTATAACTAGTTCGGCAGGTATTCTAATGTTACAAACGCATTTATTCAAATGCATATCTTCGCGCTTTTAATGAATATTTTTTTTTTAGTTTCGCATTCTAGTTCTCATCGCCAAAATCATCTCGGCGTTTTAATTGAGACTGCGATTCTCCGAGTTCCTATGTTTTTATTTGAAAATGGAAAAATGTTGGAGGCTGTTATGTTTTATAGGTAAATACTCGTATTGGTTTGTTTTCATCGACTTGGGTATTCTTTTATTCGACCATCATTTCATTTATGAAAATTTTCTGATTTAAAATTTTTTTTCATCGAGTTACATTACTTTCTTTCCAAATGTTGATTCTTTATTCACTTTATTCATATTAAATAGTTTATATTTATTTTTTCAAAAATAATTTTCTTGTTTTTTCTAGAGATTTGAAGAGAATGATTTTCCAATCCTCCCCTCTCTTTATTTTATTGATTTTATTTTTTTATAATTCATATCTTCAATAAGAGAAATTATTTCATGATTGCAAAGGGCCAAATAATAATCCTTTACTTTATTGCTGATCAAAAATTTCGAGCACCCGATTTTCATTTGCTGTACACATAATTATTTGTTATAGTCCCCCTTCATGATAATCGACTATATTTTTCATCAGGGTGAATTTAATTTTAAACCATAATATTTGTGGTAAACTTCCATTTATTTTGAAGGTTTTTTCTTACATGTAAATGGTTCTCAATTTCCTCTGTTTTAATTTTAATGTTTTCGGGTTTTTCTCTCAGAAATATTCTGTCTGCAGTTGAAGCGAATGGTGCCCATATAATTCGACCCACCCTATGTCGACAGTTAGCCGAACTTTTAATTCGTGGCGCGACTGGTTTATCGTATACGCCTCCTTTAGGTGAAGTTACAATTTTTTCGTAATAAGACCCGTTTAAAATCGACACTAATTTTCACGAAAATATCTGTTGTTATTTCAGATAACAAGAAAGCAATAATGAGTCCATGGAAACCTAACAAGTACACGGGGATTAATATATTTTGTCCTCGAAATGAATTCGAAGAAATAATTTTACTACTACTCATCAGGTGAGTGCAACGTGTTTAAAAATAAAATTGTATGTTCGTTTCAAAAAAAATCCTGTAAATATGCCTTATTCGTGTTACAGTGAAGCAATGGCCGCTCGAAATGCTGTGTTAAGTCAGTCTTCCGAATTTAAAGAAGCTCGACTTAGAGCACTTACTAATGCTATAGCTGTATATGATCTTTTGACTGTAGTTCTTGTTCGTTGGCGACAATTTGCATTATTACAAGAGGTATGTACCAAATGTGCAGTTGAACTTGCGAGTTCCTAAAGAGGTCAAGAGCTAAAACCAGCTTTTTAAAACCACAAAAAATTGATTTTCTTGACAATGAGAGATCCTATAAATTTAAAACTTATTCATTAAGAATTATTGTATTATGGCGATGCTTTAAATCGTAAAAAAGTTTGAGATTTACAACTAACGCCATCTCATTAAAGAGAAACTAATTTTGAAACTAGACCATTTTAGGACTCAACTTGTAAAATTGGCATTCTTTTGGCTGCACTGATAGATAGAAAAGTCACATCCAGAAATTAGACGATTGTATTTATCTGCGTTTTTAAGCTAATTTCTCGAATATTAGAGATTTTGGGGAAAAAGACGGTTCCCGAAGCTCCTCCTCACTGAACTCTGAAAAATTTCCCCGACTATCGACAATATTTTTTTTTAAATGTTTTTTTGTTCTTGAGAATTTTTCTCCACATTGAAACAATATTATTTTTTTTGATGGTCTCAAATTCAAGCCCAAGTCTCAAATTTTGTGATATTTTCGGTACTTAGAATTTTCATTCTAAAAATTATGAAAATTTGTTTTAGAATTTCGAGTTCACAAGATGAAAGTTTTAAATTCCATCAGAACTGGTCAAAATCTCTTTATCATTAGTTAATTACTTTTGGCTTTGGATCACCTTGTTTTTCAGCCCCCAAACTGTTTTCTGTATTTTATCAACGAATTTCATAGCATTTGAAGTAAAATTATTACTGTACGGTCACAATAGGTCACTACATGCAATTATGATATAATCATTAGATTGGGCTTCGTAAAACCACTATTCCCGAATCCCGAAACGAAATTGAATTTTAAGAAAAACTTTTTTGGACTCGACCTTTGTTAGAATTTACGGGTTGAATTATTTCTTAATAGTGAATTTAGATAGTCTTGCTGTCTCTATTGCATACTTATCAATTTTTCACAGTCGTTCGACAGAGCAATGAAATTTTCTAGCGATGAAAATCATATTTGGATCCAGCACGCGTTGTGTTTGGAAGCTGCTGGCCAATATTCGCGGGCGTTCTCCATGATGAAAGAAGTTATTCGACTAGCTAAAGACCAAACAAGGCCGAAGCTTATCGCTGCTCGCATTGCCTATCAGCGTTTAAATAAAGTATTGATTTGTCCGTTTACAATTACCTTTGGTAGATTTTGCACGTTTTCTAAAAAATAAAAACTGACCTTTTTTTTTTCAGATCGATGAAGGGCTACATTTGAGTAAAGAATCGTTAGAATGCGAAACACAGAATCCTAATAATTTATTATCTAGATGTTATTTATATATTGGTATTGGCGCATTGTGCAAGGCATCTAGTCTACGAGCTAAATCTTCACGCGACTCTTTCAATACTTTAGCCCATGAATCGTTTACAAAGTTGGTGTCTTTCAATTTTTGCTCGCCGTTTCACTTCGCTGATGATTCATTTCAATTATATGTTCAGATGCCGCCAGCTTGACAGTGGAGATCATCTGGTCGAGTATTATCTGGGTTTACATGCCGCATTTCGTTGTCAGATATCTCTGGCTGTATCACACGCGAAGAATGCTTTGAATTTATTTCCGGAACATCTGCCGTCACTTCATTTAATGATTTTATTATTGACTGCTCAGAAACAAATGAAAGAAGCGTCAGAGTTGCTGGATTCTGCTTTGCAAGACTATCCTGATAATATCTGGCTTCATTTTTTAAAAATTCATCTGGAACTTAATCTTCAAAATACTGAGGTAAATGAGTATTAAGTGAATTTTCATTTTCTAATTTTCGGCGTTTATGTACTTTCCGCCGAGTATAATTCTTATTACTCGCTCATTTAATTTTGTAAAATGGAACTCGACATCCAACCCTACTTACGGAGTGAGAAGCTCAGTTTTATTCTCATTGGATAGAAATCATTCAAAATATTTATCTAATGCTGAGGAATGAGAGCTATCAATTTAATTTTGAATTTCATATTACATAGTCCAACTCAACTATGAAGTCTCTTCTCAGTGATGGTTGCATTTTGCGATATAACATTTTAACTGTAAGTAGAGTTTAGTAGATACAGCTGAACCTTAGAAAAATTCACTTTTTGAAAAAAGTGGACTTATCTCCTTCTTGCATATCACTGTTCATATATTTTTCAAAAAATTATCTGGAATGACTATTATTGGAACGTTTCTTCAGCGGTATAAGTTTGATATTTTTGACATCAATTTTTGCATTCTAGACTGCCTTGGTTATTGCCAAACGTATGTTGTCTGTGTGGAAAACATGTTCGAATTATCAGTCTAGTTCAGATCATTCCGATAATCGCCTTTTGCGTTTGCAGGAATTTTCAGATAGAGAATCAAGCAAGTTGACTTTCATTTTGTTTTTTTCGTAACTGTATTTGCACCATTAATCGACATTCAGGTTTTTTTTTTTTTTTTTTGTTCAGATTCGTTACATGCTCCTCATTCATCTACTGTCGCAAAAGTTGAACAAGCCATGTCGGAAGTTGCTGCATCTTCCATTAATTCTTCTCTTCGTCGATCCATTAGTAGCTCTCATAGCTCGTGGACAGTACAGCATAAAATCTGGTTACTGTTAGCTGAAATTTACTTGATGCAAGATCAGATTTCTTCAGCTACCAGTTGTTTGCAAGAAGCTATCAATATTTTCCCTCTTTCTCATCATATCATGTACATGGTGAGAAAAACTTTCAAAAATTATAATGTTACTGTATTAGGTATACAGCATAATTAAAGTAAAATGTCAACACTTTGCAGAAAGGACGCATTCAAGAGCATAAAAATGAATTTATTGAAGCTAAACAATCATATCAGAACGCTGTCTCGATTAATCCTTGCCACATTAAAAGTTTACAACGATTGGTGGGTCTTTCAAATGCTGATAAATAATTCATCAATTAAAACCGTTAATTGTAATTATTTTAAATGTATTCGTACTTCACAGGGCCTTATGTATCATTATCTCAATAATCAACGATTAGCCGAGAAGATTCTGAGATATGCAGCTAAGTTGGATCCGTGGTCTTCAGAAACTTGGTGAGTATATAATCGAGATTTTGATATGCTCGTATCTCATGTGATTTGATTTTTCTTCTTCAATTCTGTTGTAGGTATAACTTGGGAACAGTTTTAGAATCGGTTGGTGAGGCCCAAAGTGCAACGGATTGTTTAGCCACTGCTTTGCACGCTGAAACCATCAGTCCGATAATGCCGTACAATACTATTCCAATAACATTCGAATAATTATTCCAAGTACGCGTGTATTTTAACTTACTATTTTTATTTATTTTTCTGCAATTCTGCAGTTGCGAGTTACCGTTTATTCTGATTTGGTCAAGTTTATCTTCTTTGTTCTCTGTTTGTTACAATAAGTCAAGTCTTTTATTTACATGAGTCATGTAAGAATTTTGTTATAATATAGGGTGGTTGTTTCATTTTGCTATCTATATTTTTTTTTTAATCGCGTCATAAAAACAGACATTTGCAAGTTGATAATTTATTTTTGAATCGTTAATGAGAATTATAACAAAACGGGTAACGAAATACAAGAAAGTATTTACATACTCAAAAGATTAAATACAAGCTTCTATGACAGTAAAACAAATGGGCTAGTGTTAACGATTTTATTCAATAGTTTTGACATTTGGCACCGACTAATAAAAACACGTTATCAAATGTCACTAAGAAGAGGAAATACTCTCCAAGCACGGCAATTTTTATTTCGAAAACATTGTGCATCAAACATTTATAATTTTTTCCAATATTACGTGTAAAAAAATTTTTCCACATTACAATTTCCAGAATGTGTCTTGGAGATGTCCTATCGACTACGCGAGATCTCAACTTCTAGAGACTGTCTATAAACATCGTGACAAAATATTTATGCAAACCAATTTTATTCTCAATAGTGAAAAAAAAAAATATTCAACCCTCATAAAAACGTTTTCCTTTGATAATATTTTTGCCAGCAAGAGATTTTAATAAGAGAAAAGTCTTTTCGAAAAACTGAATTTCTGTTGGAGAACTTCAAATTTTGAGTTCTAACAGTCAATTTCCCTGTAACCCTGTAAGTGCACTCGTCATAGATCATGCCTTTCCGAAAATTTATCTCGAATTTTCAGCAGATACAACTTCATCGACTTCCGATAGGAACTCCTTCAGCACCAAAGTGTGATTCGTGGCCAATTCTAGTTTCTCAGAAGAAGTGTTTGCTTCAGCATCTTCAGTTTCTTCGTAGTTTTTCAAAATATTAAGCATATTTCGAAAACTGATGGAATCTAGAATGAAATATTACAGAAAAATTATTTTTCATACCATGTATGTAAAGTTAAAGTACGACTATAGGTCAAGTTCGAAGTGAAATGATTCAATTCCAGTGTTATCCAAGCATAACAAAGCCCGAGTATTAAAGCAAGCAATAAATGTAAAAGAGAATAAGGCCAATGCACTTCGGAATTGTTTGTCAATTTTAAAATGAAGCATGGGACGATGTTGCGTGTGCTTGTGGTGTGTGTAATTACATACTATTTATAGCAGTAATGATGAATAAATACACACCATATAAATCCAACAAACTAATTCCCATGCTCCAACTAAAATTAGACAGACAGTATTTTGTAAAATGTATAATATGCATTTAAAAATATTCAGTCATCTCTGAGATTATTGAATAATTACTCAGAAAAAATTGGCTTCGTTTGTTGAGGGCATTAATAACGGCACCAGTGTAATTATAAACCTCATTTATACCTACCTAGAATTATTATTATTTTATGCTACAGATGGTCTAAGAATTTTATTAATTTATTCTGAAGCCTTTTATGTTATCTTTTTCCTCAGTCACTATTCTTACTTCACCATCAATCATATACCTTTTAATTATTATTATTATTATTTTTTTATTTTTTTCTTTCTTTGCCTCTACGGGCGAGTTTGGCAAAGCGGACTTAGAATTTTATGAAAATTTAAAAAGAAAAAAAAGAATGAAAAAACACTGCGAGTAATTATTTTTTTGGAATCATAATGAAAAATAACGGTTCCTTATAATCAGGCCCGTAGCTAACGCTGTGACTGGCTTTTTTCAAAAAAAATTATTAAGTTAGTTACCTATTTTTAGTATCGGCTTTCAGCGAGGGAAAAAAATTACAGACTAGAAAAATTTGACCTTCTTGAAATATCATGAAAAAATATCGTAATTTCTGGCTCTCACTAGTGTTTAGCTACGGACCCGCTAATAATGATGAAGGAAAAAAAAATTTAGGAAATAAAAATAGAAATCGAGCGCGTTTCATTGGACGCCTCACCGTCTACTCAAGAATTTTTTCTGGACGATGCTGCGATTTTCAAGCGATTTCTCAGGGTTCGACGTGGAATGCCAAATTTCCTTTCGACGTATCGTTGAGACCTGCCTCTTGAGATGAGTCTCAGTGCCTTCTGCATCGCGTCTTCTGTCCAATTACTTTTTTGAACTTTTTTCTTTTCTTTAACTACAAAACAACACACGCATACACAAAACATTGATTCCTGCTCGAACTATGTTTCAGGGAGTTTCAAGTAAGAATATTTTCATTTTCCTTTATCGATTTAATTTCATACATAGGGTGAAGAAGAGGCCTTATTCTCCTTATTGGGTGTTTCTGTGAGTAGCCAATTTGTAGCTCTATATAAAAAATGTTGGATTCAGAGCAAATATAATTGTGATCAGATATCTTTTATGAGTCAAGTCAAAATCAAAAACCATATGAAAAAAGCACTTCAGGTTGTTCACACAATCAAAGTAATAATGAAAACCAGTTAATCGCAAAACTCAAATTCCTAAATATCATGCAAGGTACACACTACTAGCAGTCAATCGTATACATACAGTCTGACTAGGCTGGTCTCTAAAATAGCTGTTTAGACCGAAACGTTAACCTTGTAGAGATATAAAAAATTAGTTGAACTAAGAAGGTATTCAAGAAAATACTTTTTTTTTATTTTGATGAAACGCCTGGGGTAGGTACCTATTATTCCATCTCGTGCGATTAAAACAATAAAATGTCTCAAAAAAATGTTACACAAAAAATAGAAATTTATTGTAACTGTCTTTGAATGGTAGTATCAAAATTGAAAATGCTCATCTGATTTTTGGATATTTTAGCATTATTGGAATTATTAAAATATAGACACTTTTAGTTCAACACAGTTACCTACATGCGTTTCTATTTACATATGTAACAATAAATGTCCGATGAGAAAAGTATATCTTTAGAGACCAGCAGTAAGCAAGTTTACTAAACGACTTAGATGAAATTGAAGTTGGTGCAAGAATCATTCAAACCAACTGGATACACTCTTCCTGTTCACAATTGGTTTTTTTCATCATAAAGCCAAAACTTTATTTTAATTTAAATAAAATTTTCTATTTTATACTTAATCGTGTTATTTGAAAAAATTTAATTTTACTATTCCTCTCCACAGAAAATAATGTAGTAGTACCTACCTAACTGCTTTATTTTTGTGAAAATGTAAAGTGCCTAACACTTTAAATTTTGATAAAATAATATTTTAAAAAAATAATCTTTTTTATAAAACAAAAACCATTAACTATTTTATAAAATTAATTCATAATATTCCGCTCCTATTCAGTTATTCAATAAGAAAGCGATAAGTCCAATTTTTTGCAAAATTTACTGATTGAAAGCTAGCGTCATGCACCTTGCTATTATTTGAGAGTAGATCTTTGTATTTAATGAAAGAAATTTTAAGCCAACATTCAAATATATGGGTAATCAGTATTTAGTACCAGTAAAATTTTTTTCTAAATTAAAAAATATATTCATTTTCTTTTAAAAACCTTAGCATTAATAACAATGATTAAGCAGTAGTGGCAGTACGTTAGAATACAAAGCGATAGGTAAGGTCACAATACTATGGCAAAAGCATTCAAATTTTACCTTGTATTAATACATTTGTTGCCTGAATAACACCATTAGCTGCATTGACATCAACCTGCAACAGAACAGTCATGATAGATCAATCCTATCAAAAAACTACCAAAATTGAGCTGAATACCAGGAACGCTTAGAAATGTAGAAAATAATAGGTTCGTTCTTTTTATAAGAAAGTTGCGCCACTTTGACAATTTTTTATATCATAACTTCTCAAAATGGATGTTTCATTTGCTAAAAAAGGTCAGAAATAGAAGTTGGCACAATTTAGAGAATATGAAAAAACATTATCAAAAATTAAAGAGAGAGAGGAAATAATCTTTTTCACACGTGATTATTAACATTTTTCTCTTTTTTTCATTTCTCAATTTTTAACAATACCTACTACGATTTTTTGCGATTTTTTGGAATTTTAAAAATTCTTTCCGATTTTTTCAATAATTTTTCAAGTTTTTTTCTAATTTTTTCTAATTTTTTCTAATTTTTCCTGTTAAAAAAATTTTTTTCGAATTTTATTTTCTGATTTTTTCAAATAGTTAATCAATTTTTTAATAATTTTAGCAAATTTTTTACGATATTGACATTTTCCACTTTTTTCGAATTTTGATTTTACTGAAGCAAGAAAGTAAAAATCATTTGAGTGATTGAATTCGCGGTAACTTACTTGTAGAGGAGAAGTTGTAGCATTTGTATCAGTGGAAGTGCAAGCCACAGAGGAGTCCGTTGTTAGAGTCAGGCTAGCTTCACATCCATTTTGATCGACGACAGTGACATTTTCCGGAACAATAATAGATGAACGCATTTTCTTCAGCATGAATTCGGGTGCCTCGAATCCCTTCAGCTCATGTCGTAAGACATTTGGATTATTTCTGGAAACAGAAACTCTTTAAAATTAGGAATAATTTTAGTAATAATAATTGCAGATGAAAATAAGCTCTAATCAGTCTAATGCGTTTGTAGAAGAGAAAAAAAAAAATTACTTGTAGCAATCCGAGTTTAACAAATCTCGAATATCTTCCAAGATAAGTATGTATGAAGAACCATTGGAATTTTGGCTCATATAATGCAATTTATGTTTGATCAGCCAATCTCTATCTTCGGCATCCACAGAATATCGAAATAAATCGGGATGTTTAGCAAATAGCTTCCCTCGAATTCCTCCACAACCGAGTACCTATATAAAATAAGCCTTATATACTTAAAAGGTTCCTCGAATTTTTTTCTCGAAACAAAAATCATGAATTTTGAGGTCATCGACTCAACTAAAAATAACTTGAAATTCAATATATCATCCTGCATTCTGTATACTCGATTAAAAATTTAATTTCATCGGCAGAGGGTAATTTAAATTCTGGAGAAGTTAACTCTCCCACCTGTAGTTTTACCCGTACTATATTTTCAATTAATGTAAACCATTTGCCATGGTTTGAATAAACATCACGTGGAACTCAGTTTCATGCTCTAGTAGCCTACTGTGCTCACTTAATTTTATTTTTACTTTTGAGGAAATCTTCGATAGATTTGTACAAAGCAAATAAGATTAAACTTACTTTACTAACTCGCCAAGACATAATAAACAAAGTCTGGGAATGGATTCTGGCTGGATCATTTTGGTTCGTACAGGAGTGGTTGGCCATGGTTTTGCGTTTATGAGCCAGCAGCTGGGATGACAATGCATTCGATAACTCATTTTCCTCGCGGTTCACAGAGGAGAACAAACGCTGTGAATTTTTTTCAAATTTTTAGATAAGATCGTGTACCTAATATTGTTTCCTTACGAATGGTAAGGTGGTAGGGTTTTCCCTAAGCCATGGGCAGAAAATCGGTTTTCGCTTTTTTTCAAAATTTAACTCATAATTTATTTAAAATTCTTTAGAATTGCCCAAAATTCATGATAATTATTATTGCGGAGAGTTCTATTCATGGGTTGTTAGAAAAAAAAGTTGTCTGGTACAATATTTTATAAAAGCACTGCAAAAGTTACATGCGGGTTTCTGCCACCCTTACTCTATTGGCTTAAATTTTATTTGTTAGGTTATTTCATGAGTTGGTATGCGTTTGGTATTTTTTCCCCAGCGCCCAACCCACAGTAAGTTATTTTAAGTTAATTAAATTACTATAATTTGAAAAAAAATAATGTTTAAATTAAATCAAATTAATGTTACAAATATGAGGAATAAGTATACGCATAACGTATTTATAGGTATGCATTCAGCAGCTATACCTCTTATATAAATTGGCCTAGTGGCGTTGGTGTGGGAAATAAATAAAAAATAATTATTATGGTACTATATGTTTTACCTTATCTTCATCGTGGTCATCTTGACTGTTACCAAATCTAGATTCAATTAAAGCACATGTATCTGGAGCAGCATTAAATGGAGAATCACTTCTAGATAATGGTGAATTCAGATACAGATGTTTGGCCTCATCTAGCATTGTACGACATAGCTCACGAACATGTTCTTCATTTACACTACCATGGCCTAAGTTATTGCGAATATTACTGATGGCTGGTACGAAGTACATCTATTTAAAAAAAAAAAAAAAAAAATCAACTACCATTTGCTTACAATAGAAAGTTACTGTAGATAATTTATAGTTTCAGACTTCAAATGCAATCCTATAGTTTTTCTTCATAGGCACGATTGTATTACGAAAATGACGTGCTTACAATTTCAGACTTTTTGAAACGAAAATTTGTCTTTGTCGCCCATAGAGCGATCGTTATGTGAGCTTAATTTTCATAACAAAAATTATTTTATTATGAAAACTAAAAAACAGTTTGTCTTTTATACACTATTTCAGCTCAGGCCCCAGTTGGTGACAAATTGGTAATCCGATATACTTACATCCAAGTATTTTTTAATGACTCTGTCAATGTCATTATTAATGGCGAACTGAATATTCTGCCTTAATAAATCCAAAGACTTGGCTGCATTGACCACATTACGTCCATGCATTTTCGCAGCTTTAATGGCATTTTTTGTTCCACTGTGATCATTCACGCAGTCGGCAATATTCTCTAATGTCACTTGGCGCATATTGAAAGTATTTTTCTGTACAAACAAATGGAATAATTTACTGGTCATTATTCTTAACAAGTTTATTTAGCAGGTTTTCACTTGAAAAATCTGTTTTTTTTTTTTTCCTACGTGAAGTTTCACATGCACGATTACGTCAGGGATGCAGCCGGGGGTCGGAGGGCATTGCCCCTTACGTGATCGTTTGCCATCTCTAGCAAAATTCGTCCCAGCAAAATTTGCCCCCAGTGGTGCACCCCAGGTGGGGTTGGAGGACTAAAGCTCTTATTAGGCATCTAATTTCATCAACAAAATGACTGAACAAAAAAAAAACGAAAAAAGGGTAACTAAAAGGTTGATTGTCCCTTTTCCACAAGAATGTCATTTGCACCCTCTACTGAAGCACCCTGGCTACACCCATAGATTACGTTAGAGGGCATACAAAATTTTATATTCAGTTTTTCGAATTTTACTAGTTTTCAAGAAGTTGTTATACAATTAGTGGAGACCTTCCCAGGTTCATGAGCTTTTCACTTCAGGAATTAGGCCACAACCATAACCATACATACCCACTCTACAAGTGACTCCGAAATTCTAACAGCATCAGAAGCAGCATTTCTTTCATTGAATGGCCAATTACTGATATTAGAATTCGTACCAGACGATCGAATGTAGGAGTCCCATGAAAAACCTCTTTGCAATTTATTCACAACCATTTTCACCGAGATAAATACGCAGCTTTTGTATTATCACGCACTGTTTTATAAATATGTACACCAAACAAAATGAAACGATGAATAACTTTACCGAATTACTAATTTAACCCGAAGTTTAAAAGCGACTAAAAAATATTCTTAATGGATGCCTTTCTCCGTCTTTGTGGGTGCGAAAAATCTATATTTACTTCAGAGTTACTCGGCGGAGTTTGCGCGCCTGTTGTTAGTTGTTACCATTCGAATTTATAAGTGTTGCCTCTTTTCGAACTTTAAATTTCAAAAATAAGACAAAGTTGGTATTTTTGAATGAAAAGGAATCCGTGATCGTAATTGAACCAATGATAGACGATCATATAGTGTAGGTATGTCACGTGTTGATTCACGTTGAATAGTACTTTTACTGGAGAAATTCAATAAAATTTATCAATGAAGCAAATAGAGAATTGGGCTTTAAAATTTGAATTATTAAACGAGTGAACGAAAGAGTGTCCAAACCACCAATAAAAGTAACATGTTTCATTAAATTCGGAGGTGACGAATCGCTTGGTTTTCACCAGTTTGCACTTTGCACACTGTCGACTACTGGCATACCTATGCCCCAAATTCTCATTTCTCTCATTTGATCAAGAGTTTGATAACAACCATATAACTTAAAGGGACAAAGTTAACCGTTAAAGGATTCTTCTTAGACTCGAATTATAGAGTCCATTACAATATTCGTTCGCCGGATCCGCCAACACAGACACATATATTTTCGTTTTTCTCATAGAGTAAGGACCAAGTGATAAACTGATAAACCGTTTGGTTCTGATTTAATGGAACATATTGGAGCTGGAAATGCCCTTTACAATTGTTATAATCATCTGTTGTATTACTTACACGAACCCGGAGAAAAATATTCGTCCTACGTATTTACGGCGAATCGGTTATGCAATTAGCATGGCTTTTCCAAAAATTCGAATAATCGCAAAAAAAAGAAGAATAACATTTACGATTCGTACTCGTATTTACGGCGAATCAGTTATGCAATTAGCGTGACTCCTAAATATTCGCGTACTTGCCATCTGAACATTCATAATTTACGACTAACAATGCAACAAAAAATAGGTCAACTCTTGCAGATGAAAAATAAATAAAAATTTTTTAAAATGAATGTAAAAAATTTGGAGGAATGAGAGTAAATGAACTAAAATTATTTTCGAGTAGGTACACGTCTGCTATTTATGAGCAGTGAAAATGGAATTATTTTTCACATTTTTGTCAATTTTGAAAGTTTTTAAGCCTATATCAGATAGGGATTCGAAAATTAAAAACCTTTGTAATCCGACTAGTCCACAGGAAATGCAACCTTTGGTCGGTTATTGGTCATTATAGTTTGGTATAAGCCAGGGGTGCTGTGATCCCCCAAGACTTACGAAGAGTGCCCCCCTCCAGATCAAATAGGAATGATGACAACCCTACCCCCACCCCAAAAGGCGCGAGAAAAAATTTTTGGTATTCGATTATCTTTAAAATTCTTTTTCTAAATTTGAAAAAAAAATGGGCCCCCCCAGAATCATCAAGGAGGAGTTGCTCCTCAAGATCATGCCTTCACGGCACCCCTGGTATAAGCCATTCACTCTTTAAAGTATTGAATCACGTGTTTTATAATTTCTTGATTACTCACATTATAAAAACGATACCTTTTCTGATTTTAGCAAATTTCAAAGGGATTTATAAGAACACTTTCATTACCTAATACACGAGAAGTTTTAAATGTGGGTTTAATACGAGGCCCTTTATTCGAATCGTGCTTGAGGAAAATTCAAAAATGTAGGTTAAAATTTTGGGAACTACTAATGGTTTGCAATTTTATGCTTTGTTTTTTCATCTTTTGCTCACAAATGTGCTGGCTCATGGGAACCAAGTAATGAATTGAGTACATTTAAACGAGAAGAAATTTATGAAAATTTCGATTACCATAGCATCGATGAGAGTGAAAATTCGGACACATTCCTTGCTCAAGACTTCCCAGCTTTAAACGTGAGACTCAACCCAGAATCATGTGATATGCAATAAAAATTGAGTAAGTTTGTTCACTGAAATTCGAATGGTCTAAGTTGACTTATCCACTTCATATCCTTCCCCGACATGTACCCTTCATTGTACAAAAGGCCAATGAATTAATAAGTAGGTTCCTAATAAAAATCGAAAGTTTGATTTCCAAAATCTCACTTAAATTTGATTTTTCAACTTTTTATTAGCTCTGAACGGGTATGTAGATGTACCTACTAGGAAAAAAGTTTTATAGATTGAGCCAAAAAATGTAAATTTGATATGGTAATGATTCAATCAGTTTTGACTCAATCGGAATTTTTTAACTTTTTTTTTTTACTGACTAGAAGTCCATATAATATAGGAAATCGGCCATAGAGTCTCTCAGTGGGGAAAAAAAATCCTAGAAAAAATAAAAAATATTCAAAAATGCTATGAATCCGTTTATCAGAACAACAAGTAAGTAAAGTGACATGACAACAGAATTTTTCCATCCGACTGCTGGTTCTTCCACTTTCTTTTTCTGTTGTTTGAGAATACATTTGGCTTTTTTGCTGAGGTTCTTTTGAATAATCTCAAAAAGTGGGCGTAGTTTAGTCAAACCGATGATGAAGACTTTGGGCGATTCTGATTGGATTAGGATTCTTATAAAGGAGTATGGCGAACGTTTTTAATGTTGAAGTAACCATAGTTCCTCGATAAATAGGTACCATATGGTACCAGCCACCAGTAATTTGGTTTATATTTTCATCTTATTTGAAATGAAATAAAAGTAAACAAGAATACATGTACAATTTTTACCTGGTACAAGAAAATACAAAGTACTTAGTTTGAACCGGCTTTCCTTCAAAATTACACATTCGTTGATGATAAATTTGTTTGTCTAAATTCCAAAAAGAAGGAAAATATTTTCTTAATCCTGATTCATTTCAGAAATTAAAATCTATTAAAGAAGTACAGAGGTACCAGTCCACAACATAGCAGATTTTCCAACTTTTAAACCCCTGTAAATACTTTATCTGAAGTTTTTCACTTGCACTATTGTTGTAGTCTGAACTCATTTGTCATGAATATTGCAAAACTATTATGTTTTTTAAATGTTCACCATACCTACTATAAAAACCCAAAAAAATTATGATGTACGAGTTTGTACCACCAGTTGTACCTACTAATGAGCAACACCCTTTACACCTGCTTGCTGCAAACTTGAAAAAGTATCATTTTTCAAAGTATTTAAAATACTCGTATTTGGAGCTTGAATGAATAAACAAATTCATCAAATTGTTGAAATTTTTATTTCTATCAAACTTGCCCACTGTTGAATTTATCCTGGTGCATACTGGTGTGTATATTTTTGATCCACTAAACTGGTTAGCATAAACGAGTGAACGAGAGAATGTCTACCACCAATTCATTCATATTTCCAACGCTTTAAAAAGTAACATGTTTCAACTTTCATTAAATTCGGAGGTAACAAATCGTTTGGTTTTCGCCAGTTTGCACTTTTACTTACACAGCGTTCACACCGGTTTACACGTGCTTGAATTCCAAATACACACACACACTCACACACATCCTGAAACAAGTACAACGCAACGTACAAACACAGACAACACAAAAATACAAACGTAGCTGATAAGGATTCGAACAACTACAATAAGTCATCAACTTTGAGTCACCAACTTCGAGTATCTTCATGTTTTTCAATTCAATTGGAATATAAGCAGTTTAAAGGAGCCATATTGTGAGGAACTTGATATTTTATCATCATCAATTCATCATTCATCATCGACTCATCGTCATCTTGGTACTAAAATTATATTTTGTAATGTATTAGTCTATAAATCCATTTAGCTTGTCAGTACAATAGATTTCTGTATTTTTCGTAGCTTAAATCCACGAACCACGATTGTGCAAAACTTATTACAACCTTTAAACGTGAATAGAATCAGTGAATGGATTATTCGAAATCCTACCAGTCGGTAGTATCGTGTTTCAACGCCGCTATCGATTCCGAACATGCGAATAATAATATCGTAAGTAGATATAATTATATTCAGAAAGAATTGCAGGGTTAGCTTTCAAAATGACGATGCTTGGATATTTTTGACTATTATTGCCGATTATTTTTGTAATACTGTAATTTAATGTAAGAATTCAAACGGTTCGAGCTGTATCTCGACAAAAATGAAGCTTCGAATATTATGTTTTTCTAAAGTAGTTATAGAATGCTTATAGTCAGCATAATTCAGTTTTTGTTTGAGAATATTTCATAACGATGTAAAATGTTTAATTTGAATAGTATGAAAGAGTTGTGTCCCTGAAGAACAGAATCGAGTAAGAAAGATTTTTTTGCAATGACAAAGTGTTTCGGGGATTTCGAATTCTGATACGTTGCTATAAAATTGTAATTATAATCATCTCAGCCGATAGTTGTTGAATGCGACTAATTCGGTACCTTTCTTTACCTACCCGTATCGTAGGAGGCGTACCAAAAATATGCTGAAGGTTTGTCCGCAATCGGCGCAATGTTGCGCAGTGACGTGAACTTGCTCAACCAGCCGCATGTGCTGAACCGTCACAGACAAATGGTAGAATTCGCCAAACGGAGTACCGATCGTTTGTTAACTCTTCTAGAAAGTATTATCCCACTCGTATTTTGAGCTTTCTTCATTTATTACGCGTTGTACGTAGTATATAATATCTTGATTTGTTACTCGTTACAGGTTTCCGTAACGACGACGCCAATTTCGATTGCGCTGACGACGATTCGCCTAATAACAATTCTCAATCCGCTTACCAACAGCTTTCCCAATTTTTACCCAAAATAGTAACTCAATCACCTCGAGTACCTCTCAGCATTCCCGGTAAATGCGCATTTTATTTTTAATTTTTTCATTTCTATATGCGGTTAATGTTTATAGTTCTGTCTACGTTTCAACTCCAGATGAAATTCCCGGAGTTTATTCTCCTCAGTTATACATCGAGGAAGATAATGAACGTTTAACGAGACTTTACGAAAATCGGTTGACATCCTTGATGAACCCGGCCATGAAAGCTAATCTCAAACTTGAACTCGAAAGGCGTTTGGCGGAGAATAACGCGTTAGCTCATAAACGATTCGAAGACTGGGAAAAACGGAGAAAAATCATAGCTGAAGAGTGCCAGCGAATAGCCGAAGAGTGAGTTGTTCGATCTCGATTTCCTATTATATTTTAATAATCGTATCGAGTGAATCAAAAATCAAATCTGGTTACTCTAAAGGTTCCAGTCCCCTTATGTCTGATTAACAAACATCCCCGATAGTGCGAGCATATTTCGACTATACGGCAATACGCGTATTATCGACTCAGTGCCTTTTATCTATCGAGTTAGTACATAACTGAACTTCTGTGATAAAAGTTATGTAGTTTTGAACATGCGGAATTCAACTTATGTTTTTATTATAAAATGCTTTTAAGCAGTCAAAAGTAAAAAATATAATTTCGAGTGTGTAGTAGTATCTATAGTTGACTATATGGAATCGTGTGTAGTTTAAACTATGCCCAATTATCGTATTTGATTCTTAACTTTTCAGAAAATTTGACATCCGAGAGAAAATTGAAAACGGTATCATTAACGAATCCGACTTTACGAAACAAACGTTATATGCAGCGTGTTTACAGTTCCATAGAGAACATAGTTGGGCTCAAGAGTACAGTTGCAGACTCGTAGATAATATAGCCGACGAAAACCATATCAAGTGGGTTTATCAGCAGGTTTTCAACAGAAAACCTACTAATTTTGGTTTGACTTTTTTCAAATTATTTTCAATTCGACATTCGTTAATCTACCCATTTTTTCAAATTGTTTTCGCCATACAGGAAAATTTTAAATTTCTTTTTACAAAATGGGTCTCATCCTCTGGCTTTCATGTTGAGGAAAATTCAAGAAAAAGCGTCCAATAAACTATCTAAAACACGGTCAAGCCAAACTTCGTACCATGACAACGAGAAAAAAAAGCTCGACCATCATTTCAGAAACATCGCTCAAGGTATGGTACGTGATTTCTTTTGAAACTTTATTTGTTCCAAAAGAGAAACATTCAAAAAAGAAAACCAGATTGTGATTGTAGGTACGCTTGGGAAAAAAAGGAATTGACATAACTAATCCATCATTAAAACGTTAATCTTTCGGAACAGAGTATACCTTTAGTTATAACTTACACGGTACCTCGTTTTGAAAAAAATACAAATTTACCGAATTAACGATTATATTTGGTTCTCGTAGATACCAAGGAAGATCTATTCGTGTTAACCACTGTGATGCAAGCTATATGGGAGCCTTTAAATAACGAAAGGGGTCAACTTGTCATTATCGACGTTTTGCATCATTTATATTTTTCAACGACCAAACCGTACTTTATCCAGTTATTAAGGTTAGTTAATAAAACAGTATTTTGGTTTCAATTATAATTTATTATTATTATAATTATTATTTTCTCGATTCCTTACAATCATAGTTTTCAGTTGGGGGCCTCGGGGGCGGGGGCATCTGAGATTTAGTCAAACGTATGAATGGTCGGTGGTCGGTCATTCGGCTTGATTTGGTACTTTGATTTACATTTTTTTTATATTCATCATCGAATGCATTATGATTCGTAAGTCATCGGATTTTGATTTTTGGTTTCGAAATTTTTCGATTTATCGTTTATTGAATTGGGTAAATGCTGGAAACGGAGTCTATTTTAATAGCATCGTTAATTTTTAAATTATAGCCTATAACAAAATGTGAGAAGCGAAGTGATTTTCATCATAGTGCACTATATAATCTTGCCATGCAGGTACTGCAGGATGGGCGTAGCAGAAAAAAGAAAATGCGTATCAAATCAAACAAACATAGACAATCGACTGTTCATTTGGGCCAATTTCGAGTGACTTTGGCATAACCTCACCTTACTGTAAACTTACAGTTTTTTCCCAGTCCTTTCATTTCCAAGAGGAATCGAATATTATTAAAATACGGTACTATCGCATTACAAAGTCACCGTGATAAGTTGAAGCTCGAGAGTTTTTATTTTTATTTTTTTCCTATATCCGGTGCATAGCATCGATTCGGATTGGAATAAGTACCTCTATGCCTACCATCGTCTGTATCGTGTGTCTTGAGAAAATGCGCTTAATCTTATGATTTTAGAATCATATTGAATAGCGAAGAACGAGAGATGGCGAAATGCATGCGATGTTACTCTCAGAATGCGGTACCTCATCCGACAACGTTCAACGCCGTCGTCGTTAAATTACATCAGTTGACTGCCATGCACTCGCCTAGCGCGATGATGGTCTTATTGGTAGAAATTCTGCGGTGCTTGATTGGCGCACACAGCATTGCGTCTTCCAACGAGAATTCAGAGTCGCTGTGGGTATCGCCTGTCGACGATTGTCAAATCATTTGAGCTCGTTTCTTGTTGCTTTATCGCCAATTTTATATTCGTTTCCCAGGTCCATAGGAGTGGATAATTTGATGCCCAAGTTGATCGAGTTGATTTTACTCAGTAATATGTCGACGTTATACGCGGAGATATCATTCGTTGAAAATTTCATGCCAGCGCTTGAAGCTCTCGGCGAGGAAGGATACGCTGTCACATTATTTCAAAGCGTATTATCTTACATTTTCGTCAATAGTAATTCTGTCGAGGACGAGATGACTATACGAACCGACCCAGTCGCAATTTCAAGTTCCGATTGCGAATCGCAAAACTAAAGTTTCGATCCGATTCGAGTTCTTAACCTACTCGTCGTATTGCACGATATTTTATACTCGGCTGTTCTTACGCTATATTTTACGAAAGCAGCCGAGTTGTATAATTATTTCCGTTTAAGAATCTTATCGCTAATTTTTATATTATTTAGAATATTCGAGAAAGGTTGTTGGAATCTTATTCAAAGTCCGTAAACGTCGAGCTTCTCATTGCTATATCGAGTTTTCTCGCGTCATATCTGTTATTTTGGTGCCCCAACCCCAGTAGCATTCCGCTTAGGATCAATTATTTTGTGAAGGTCTCATGAGGACGTAAAAAATACGTTAAAATTGTGCTACTAATTCTGAGAAAGAGTTATTATACTATTATTTACCCTAGTAGCGCAGATAGGTTATGTAATTGGTAATTTAATATTATAAAAATATTTTCAAGAAATCGATCAAAATATTTCGTCCGAATGTCTCGAATATAGGTATTAGTAAGATATTTGTCTTGCAATATATTCGAGTTGTTATTCGACAATATTGTGCAGTTCTTTTGGGAATATCTTGGTTGAGAATCTTTCATTTTCATTAGTGAGAAAATATTTTTGAAATATTGGGAAGATATTTACGACAGCATATCGTCACAATTTATGAAGACCGTCTCTAGATGGTAAAGAAATGTCATTATAATAGCCTAATGATATTTCCCAAGTATTTACATTATTGTAGCAGTATAATTTTGTATTTGTAATACTATATTACAAAATTTGGTGTGCTGAACAAACTTTTACAATTTAATGAAGAAAATTAACAATTCGTCCTGGAAATCAGAGAACTGTTTACTCAATTATGCTTTTGATTGAATAGGAGGATAAAACTGCAATCACGCTGGAGAAATGACTCAGCGAGTGTTCACATCGTCGATTTCTCGATTCGATCAGAAAAAAAACTGTTGGCGAAAAAAAAAGTAAATGAAACGTAAGAATAAAAAAAAAAATAGAAAGAAAAAAACAAGGAAAAAATTGCTTTTGTTATATTGATCGAAAACGAAAAGAAGTCTTTTTTCAGTACTTTCGACTTGATGAAATTGTGAATCCTGAAAAATGTCGAATGT